>OV884059.1:4860944-7360944 GCA_930367215.1 Pollenia angustigena | reverse complement strand
CTGTTTTAAGGTTTATTTGGCCTACGTGTTTTTACCTTCAGTTATTTTTTATAATATGCCAGGTTTTACATCATAAATTTCTATACACAGCTAGATTTCTTTTTGTAGAAATTACGTGCATAACAAGACAAATTAGAGCTTAAAGTCAGCTGATCTCTCGAGTTCTAACTTACAACAACAAACCCAAATTGTTTTTATTGTTCGATTGTTGCTGGCACCTGATATATGAATTCACCTGATGGCTCTGTTGAGGTGGCTGATTAGTTGTTGCTTCTTCGTTAAGGAATTTTTCAAGCTGTCTCCCTCTCTTTAACTAATTCTGTTTTATAAATTTTTTTGTTTAAATTTTGTTTTTATTTGTTTTTAACGAAAGCGGTTTTATTTTTTTTAGTGTTGTAATTTTTTCTTTTGGATAATACTTGACGACCGTTTTACAGTTTTTTTTTTCAAATTTTTTAAAAAAAAATTTATAATTTTTGTTTTTTTTTTTTTTAATGTAAAAATAAGAAAAGAATAAAATTATTAATATCATTTAAGAATAAGTATTAAAAATAGTTTATAGTAGTAAATATTTATTTAAATAGAATGACAAAAATATAAGTAAAACACAATTTTTTAGAAAAGCCATTAATATGTAATGTAGTTGAATTTGTAATTGATTACATTTACAAAAGCAAAAATAATTACATTTTAAGGCTTGGACTAAAAGACAAGCAAAACAGAAAAGGAAAATGTAAAAAAAATAAAAAATTTTATATATATAAATAATAAAAAAAAACTAATAAAACAGGAAAATTTTTTAACAAAAATAAAAGCACTTCAGATTTTGTTATTCCCGTTCATTTTCTAAATTTTTTGCTGACTTTTTTCTGTTTGTTTGATTTCATTTTTTAAAGTTAAAGTGAGTAAATATTCTTTCTCTTTGTTTTAAACGTGAATATCGTGTTCTTTTTGTTGCTGTTAGTGTTAAGTTTTAATTTAAAATTGTGTTTTTTTGCTTTTTTATTTTATGTTTTAAATGTAGTTTTAAGTGCATTTTAAAACGGCACTGCTTTAATTTGTTTAACAATTTTTTAGTTTTTCTTTAAAAATAAAATTAAGCAAATTAATACTTAAAAAAATGTTTTCTTTCATACTTTTTATTACTTCTCAGTGATTATTTTCTTCGGATCAGAGTATTTTTTTGTTTATATTTGTATTTAATTAAGCTTTTAACGTTTGCCTGGTGGTTTAACAGTGCACGAAAGCATTTCCTCTTTAGTCATTTTTGCCCGAAAATCCGCCATTAAATTTCGGCACATTGTGGCCATCTCCGCCAGTTGAGTAAAGTAAGCTTCACATTCTTTACAGTATGAGTCTTGATCATAGTCGACATAGTTGGTTAGATTATATAGACGCACAGATTCGGGTAAAAATTGTGTTAGGTATTCATTAATGGCTCTATGCTGATCAACAACCATTTCTTCGGTTTGCTGTAAATCAGAAATAGCGGCGTGTTGGACGAGTAATTCATCGGACATGTCATGTTCCTGAAAAGCAAATTTAATGTTACTACAAATTAAAAATATTTTGAAATAAATAAAATAGCAATGGCTCATTTTACACAGACTTGACAAGACTGATGTCTAAAGAAAATAATCTGAAAAGCAGTCTATAGACAAAAATATGAATAAAGTATATAGACTAGACTATGGTCTGGCCGATAGACTACGATTTAAATATAGTCCGAACAACATAGTTAACTATAGTCTGAGCAATAAATAAGACTATAGTCCGGACAAAAGATAAGACTATCCGCCCAATTATGAATACAAGTTCCACGGGAGTTTGTTTCCTTTTCCCATTTTTACAATTGAATTTACATAGGAAAAATGGGTGAAGGGAGAAAACTCCCGTGGAATTTTAAGTCATAATTGGGCTGTATAGTCCCCAGAACAGATTAGAATAGTCTGGAAAATAAACTAGACTATAGTCTGAACAAATACTAGACTATAGTATGGACAATAGACTATAGTACGGTCAACAGACTAGGCTGTAGTCTGGATTAAGAGCTACAGCCTAGACTGTAACTTCAACATTAGTCTAGGCTATTGTTGTTAAAAAAAACATACAAAATATCAAAATTTTCTAACTTACGCTCAACGAACGCAATAAAGCCAAATCACTCTCAGAAATTTGACCATTGTTTTTGTTGTTATTGTTATTATTATGATTAGTATGAATATTATGTTTAATGGGCCTCTGTTGGACATGTTGTACATTATTAGTCTCCTCATCTTCTTCGTACATCAATTGTTCCGCATCCTCTTCACGCAGCACATCATCTTCACGCAAAATATCCTTGACAACTAATTCCTTAACACGATCCGCATAACGTAAAGTATTAAGCGTATGCTCACATGAACTTAAACCTGGTGAAATCATAGCAATCATACAGGTTTTACTTTTATCGCCAATAAATGAATCACGCAATACTTGTGTTAGTTTAGAGACACGGAATGGCAAATGAGCCGATTGTTTGCCCAAGGCACGTATACATTCTTTCAATGCCAATAGAGATTTATTGATTTCGGCACCCTCCATGCGAGTTTGTCGATTTGCCGATGAGGTATCGGCACCACGTTCATTACCAGCCAAATCAATGAAGGAGAATTTGCCATGAATTTTCGTGGAGCCGGGAGGACGTAAAACAATTTGAAATACTGCATGAGACCGCGATGAATTCGAGTTGGCTGAGGTCTGGCCGGAGGTGCGAGCATTGTTGCCGTGCTGTATAAGTTTAAGCACTTCTTCAACACTGTCGACTACCTTCTCGGTGAGACCAACAACTTGTACTTGCTGTTTGCCATCCTCCAGGACACGAAGTTTTTGTTTATCGGAAAGTAAATCAAAAACCTAAAAAAAGACAAATTTTCAAATCGTAAAATATTAAAGAAATTAATATTAAATATTTAACATACTTTGCCACTGTAAATTTCAAAGAAACTGGCTGATACCACTAGATTTAAGTGGCGATAACGTGGACCATTTAAATATGTAAATACATCTTTAGCTGCCATAGCATATATACCATTTTTACAATCCTGTATTTTGCCATTAAATTCACCGCCCATTGTGTGTGTCTTACCGGAACCAGTCTGGCCATAGGCAAAACAGGTGGCCATGCCTCCCTCGAATATAGTTTGGACCAAAGGTTTTGCTGTGTATCTGAAAATTGTTACGATTGCAAGTTTCTCATAATATTCACAAGTTTCTTTATTTATTGTTATTTTTAAATCATTAATTAACAATTGTATACCCACACCCACAAAATGTTAGAAAATAAAATCAAGTGCCTTTTGTTTATTTGACATGTTTTAAATTTAATCAAATCAATGTTATTTTGGGTTTAATGTTTAATTAAAAATGTTGACCAATCCCATAGACCAAATTGTTGCAATTCTAGTAACCATTCAATTTCAATATTAGAGAAGAAAAAATTTAATTTTGCAAACCTAAAAAACATATTGCTTTTAGTAGTAATTAAACTAAAATCTTTTTCTTTGTATTAAAAGAAAAAACTCAAATTACTCATGTTTAAAGAACCAAATTTCATAAAAACCATTTTTTAGTAACCTCTTTAATAGTTTTTGAGGAAAACAGAAAGTTCTAATTACTCTCTTTAAAGGATCAAATTTATAAAATCCTTTTTAAAATCTTACAGTTTTCAAGATATTTGAATATTATTCATATTTAAATTACTAAGTGCAAAAAAGGAACTACTAACATTTACTTCAGGTACTTTATTAAGGTATTGATTGCTAATTTCCCCCCTCTACGAGCTGAAGACATAAAACTTGCATTTATTATTATTAACTTCAGTTGTAAAAATTCCTTCCTTTAGTAAAAATAATCAAATGAAAATTAAATTGGATGAACTCAAGCCTAACTAAAAATATCAAAAATTTAAAAATAACAGTTTAACAAAAAATCACAATTGAAATTAAAAAATTTTAATTTTTTTCCTTTAACCAGATTTCAAGACCTGTGCCCATGTTCGCGTCGAGAAACTTTTGAAATGTGTGAAATGAAACAAAAATTCCATGTATTGAAACAAAAAGCTGTTTTTCTCACTTAACTGAGTCTGTAACTTTTTTTAGCGAGTACTAGTAACATTTTTAAATTTTAAACATTTTTAATTTTTCGAATTTATTCTATGAGCTAAATTTCAGTTATGTATTTTATAAAGCTTTTTTGTAATAGTTCTATTCCTTCAATTTTCAGAAATGACTTTATACACTACCAGACTATTATATTGTATTTTCTTTTTTTCATTTTACCTTAGCCTTCCTTTGGAAAGCAATGAGGTACCTATATTGTATGTACAGAAAAACTTACAATTATTAGACACCAGCAGAATGTAATGCATTTTCTGGCCCGCTACGGCCTTCGTCAGCATTCTTTGTGTCTCACTGGATAGTGTTACTTTATAAATTGAATGTATTTAACTCAACTATTTTAACAAATAGAAACTGGGAATTATTTCCTTCCGAAGGTTACTTTATATTATATTCAACATTTTTAATTTTTCGAATTTATTCTATGAGCTAAATTTCAGTTATGTATTTTATAAAGCTTTTTTGTAATAGTTCTATTCCTTCAATTTTTCAGAAATGACTTTATACACTACCAGACTATTATATTGTATTTTCTTTTTACATTTTACCTTAGCCTTCCTTTGGAAAGCAATGAGTAACCTTCGGAAGGAAATAATTCCCAGTTTCTATTTTAAAATTTTATTATATTCAATTTTAACCTCCTTATTTACAAAGTTTTAAACAGATTTATAAAAGGTTTACTAAAAAAATGTTCATAGAAAATCCATTTTACATGTTTTGCATTTAATTTACATTTTTTAATAGATTAAAAAGCAACGCACTTCCTGAGTTCTCTTATCTATTACAAAAAACGACACAATAAGACCGAGAATTAGTAGGATAACTAAGACCAAATGTTTTTTAAATACTAATTTATGTAAGGGAACTTTAAAGAGAAATCTTATTGTTTTTAAAAAGGTTAGAAGGACCAAATTTGAAAAAAATTTAATATTTTATTGTTATTATTTTTTCATTATTTTGTGAACGTTATTTAATTGTTAATTTATTTCCCTGACGATGATACACATTGCTATATCGAAATATTGGAACTATTAAATAAATGTTACCTATTTTTTTATATAGTAAAGAAAAACCTCAAGCTTAATAAATTATATTGCAATTGAAATAAAGGTTGAATAAAATAAAATTTAGTATTTAATAAAAATAATTTTTTTCTCTTCTTTAAACAGAAAATCAAGCATAAAGTTGAAAAAGATTTGTTTTGTTTTTTAGAAAAACCTCAAGAAATTAAAAAAAAAAAATAAAGAAATCTTAGAAAAATCCTCTTAAAATACTTTTTAACCACAATTAATTAAAAATAGTTAGTGAAACCACAACTCTTTCTTAAGACTTTGGGCAAAAAGAAAATTAATTTACTTCTTGCCAAATGACTCGACTTTCTAATGAAAATTGAAATTAGTTGCTTTACTCGGAAGTAGATAAACATATTGACATACATACGTAAACGAATGCAAGCACACATTTTTTTAGCTTCCCAGTTTTAGTCATCATCGTCATTGTAGCGATCGATATATATATATATATACATTTTTGTAATTATTAATAAGGAAATCATTTTAAGAAAATAAAAAAATATTAAGCAGACAAAGATTAAACCAGTTCACAGCGAAATAAATTTTTGTTTTATTAACAAGACTTAAGCAAAACAAAAGAAATTAATACAGAAATATAAACAACAAAAAAAATTTAAACAATACCTATGAAAAACTAAAAAGAAAAAATAGTCATAGACTAATTACAGCCGGGGTTTTAAGTTAATAAGAATCTCTCTTTGGATCTTGAGAGTTAGAGTTAAACAAAGGAAATATAACTTTTAGATGAGGAAAAAATTAAATTTCCGAAATTTAAAGGCTAAGCCAGACCTAAAATTTCCCATCAGCCAAGACAAAACAAGGCAACACAGCCACTTTGCACCAACCAAAAACGAATTGTTTTTTGTTTAATTAATGAAGAAGAAAAAATTAAGTTACAAGAAAAAATGAAATGTGCACAAGCAAAAAATAAGTGTAAGAGGAGTAAATTGAAATAATGGTAGCAGCAGCAAACAGCAAATAAAGCTTAAATGTATGACTAATCATCTCAACGAGACAACTCCAATGATAATGGCGACGTCGACAATAATGTATGGTATTTTATCTGTTTTCTTTTCATTTATTTCTTTTTAACTTTAGGATTAATTTATTTGTATTTGCAAAAATATGTGTGTCTCATTCATAAATCTACAGACTTTTTCAAATTCAACGTACTTTGTCAATACACGATCAATCAGCTGTTCACCGAGGTCTTTTGTGTGCAAGAATTTGCAAAGAAAAAAAAAATTAAATCAAGTTTGTCTTTTATTTATTTATAAATATTGGCTTTTAAGGCATGTTATTTGATGTTTCTTAAACATAACAGAAAACAAATTTAAAAAAAAGTAGCAATGGCAAACAAGGTTATTAATTTGTTTGAAAAGGGCAGTAATAAAAAAATACAAAGTAATTTCTAAGAAATTAAATAAAAAGATTCCAGTTTTAACATTTAAAAAAAGGATAAGTTTATACGAAGGTTGGAGCCTAGTCGGCAATAAGCTATTCTATCTTCTTTCAGTGTGAGTGTTGCCGATTCGATTCCAACTAGAGACTATGGTCTGTTTCACTACAACGGGCTGAAGGTCTACGTTACTATTGTTTGGTAAATTAAAATACATAATAAAAAAAATTAATAAATAAATAAAGTTTAAAAACCAAACGGTTTCCGATGTGTAATTGTAACTCTAGCTTTAATCATACGTTATTTTAAAAGCTAAACTTATTCAAACGCTGCATCTGTTTATAGCTTCACTTGGGTAAAAGAATCTCTTGAAATTAATTTTATTCTAGGGACTAAGTAGGACTATATAAACATAAAAAATATCTTAAAGTTGAGCTTAAATCGCTTAACATATGATTTGCCAGCAGCGGAATTAGACAACGAAACTCTTGCTTAATTTCGCTGCTGACAACTTCCCTTCAGGTCAACCGTAATCCATCAAATAGTTAAGCTTTAATTATATTTATGTACTTTATATTTATCGTCCGAGGTTATTACAATTCTTAG
Source organism: Pollenia angustigena (assembly GCA_930367215.1). Lineage (NCBI taxonomy): Eukaryota > Metazoa > Arthropoda > Insecta > Diptera > Polleniidae > Pollenia > Pollenia angustigena. Next base: position 7,353,709 of record OV884059.1, on the reverse strand, counting down.
CACTTTTCTGGCCATAATTTAGCAAAAGTAGACTAATACGTTGGACTATAATCACAGGGCTTTTCTAGCTACGGTATAGCTTAATTCGTAGGTATAATTATAGACACATCTGGGTTAAACCATAGATCTAAATTAGCTTTAATTCAAGGGTCTTTTTAAACCACAGATTTTCCTCAATAATTAATCATTCTCACATAAATTGCGAAGTTCTCATTTAAATTGCGATCGATATCTATTGCCGTAACTTAAACCCTAAGACTTAAATTACAATCGAAATCATTTCTATCCATAGTTAAGCCTTAATCGTATTTCTTTAAAAGTCACAGTTTGCCCTAAATTGTATTCCTGTACAAGCGCTAGTCAGCTTTATTCATTTAAAAAAAAATGTAATTTTGGCATTAAAAAGAATCAGGAACGTATTTGCATAAACCAGTCTAAAATACGGGTTTTGAACAAAAATTCAATTTCTTTAAAAAATTAATTATACTACATAAGTTTACTAAATACTTATCAGAAAAAACTGCTCCCTTAAGAACTTGTTTATTATTAAATAAAGGGCCGATTCGAAATTGCTTTATGACAGCAAAAAACCCACTTTTTTATATTAAGATTATATACCTATTTAACGAAAGAAAAAATTCAACAATTCCTATTATTTCTTCCATAAATCTTTCAATTTTCTTAAATAAAACTTAAAAATTGTTTGTTTTTAAATAAATCACAGAATAATATAAAACCAATTACCTATAAATTTTTTTATAAAAATATCGTTATTATTTTACTCCTGCTTTTTATAGATTAATGATAAATTTTAAATAAATAATAAATAAAAAAAAATTACTCACTTGTAAACCATTGCATTGTCACAGCGATCATCGAAGGCATAATCAAAACGAAATTTATGATTTTCCAAGAATTTCGTCAAATCGACTTTATTACGCGGCTCATGAACAATTAGAGTATCCTTGCGTGGCACTGAAATCACATCAATTTCTTTGCGATTGTTTTCTTTGCGCGATAATGGTCTTTTGCGAACACACACTGTAATTTGATGATCCTCAATAGCCTGACCATCAGTTAATGGATTGAATTCTAAAGTAGATTGATATTCTCGAATCATTTGTGCTGTTTCCCAATTTGGATTGCCGGGATCTTGATTCATTAAAGCATTTTTCTCTTCCTTCATTTCAGCTTGGCGGGCACGACGTTTTTCACGATTCTCCTTAAGGCGCTCGACCTCTTTAACCACATAGGAGCGGCGAGCACCAACATTACCAGCCGTTACCGAGTTTGAGGCATTACTTGTTACACCGACGCCACCACCGCCGCCTCCATAGGAAGAAGTATTACCTATGGAGGAGGTATTTGTAAGACCAGTGTTGGTGGCCGAGGCTAAACGAGAGGCATTATTAGTAGTTCGTGAACGTACTATACCAGTGGTTGGTGGCTGTGGGGGTATATTCTCCACATGCTCGGCCACCGACGCAGATGACAAGATATTAGAGGAATTTATAGTGGCACGATTAGTACGGTGTCCTATAGCACCTTGTGTAGCATTGCGTGATAGATTTATAGGAGCAGTGGCTACTTTCTTGGGCTCTGGTGCTGTATGCAAAGTTTCCTGTTCGGCCTGTTCCAAAATTTCTGGGTTCAAAGAAAGTATAGCATCTAGCTCTACCTCCTTGCCTTTTGTCTCGCCACGTTCATACCATTCCACCGTTATGGATTTACCAGATTCATTGATTTTTGAGACGACCGCAGGATGAACACGGCCGTCGGTACGTTTTATATTCACACTCTGCCCAATTGAAATATATTCCATAGTGGGAGTTGTTTTTATTTGAATTTTTTACTTGTTTTTTTTTTTTTTTTTTTTGTTTGTTAATTTTTGGCGTAGGTTAACTTGAATGGCAACCAGCTTTTCACACTTTTACAGCAGTAGCAATCAGTATATGTAGCAGCAGCACTTTTACACATACACTGTAACAATAACATTAAAATAATTTTTATACAATTCTTTAATATTTTTTTTTTAAGAAAAAAAACTGTCACTCACCTAAAAAAAAACTCACCGCTTTCGTTGTGTTGTTGCTGCTACAATTGTGTTAGTAATCAACCCAAAAAATTTAAGAAATTCGATTAATTTAATAAAGTTAATTAAAATTTGCTTATAATAAATAATTTTTTTAGTTGACTAAAACTTCTTTTAAAATTCTTTTTCCTAATAAAATTTCTTGAAATTTATTTTTCTGCAACTTAAAACAACAAAAAAACACTTCCTTCTTGTCGCAAACTTTTCTATATTTGACAGTTTCTTTTTTTCTTCTTTAGCATTACATTAAAAAAAACTGTTTTTTGTAAATATGAGTGGGGGTTTTTCACCAATCAATGCTGTTAATTATTAAAACACAACACTATATTGAATTTATTTAAATAATTTTAAGTTAAAAAACCTTTTTTTACAATCCGTTATTAAGATGATTACTCACAAGCTTCTTGTTTAATAAAACTTAAAAAAAATAAAAAACAAAACAGCTGCAGAGCTGCTGTTGCTGTAGTAGTGTGTTAAATTCGCTCTTAATTCGAAAATTCAACCGACAAAATGCAAAGTAAAAATGGCGGCGAATTGTTGCTCTTTTTCTCCAATGCTCTGTTTTGTGTTATTTATTATTGTTGTTGTAATATATGATGTCACCCAGAGTTGTTGCATTGAAAAGAAAATTTAGCAATGTTGCAAAATTAAGTAGCAGGTAGTTATTTTTTTAACAATATAATAATTTTATTTATAAAAAAATTAAAAATGAATAAATTTTAAAACCAAATATTTTTATAAGAAATTTAAATTAAATGAATTTTATTGATATGCTTACTTCGATTAAATAAAAACTTTAACTAATGAATTGTGTTCTATAACCCAGCAAACAAATAGAACAGTTATAAAACGCATACAAAATTCAGAAATTGTAAATTTTAAGTACTATTTAAAAACAACATATGTAAAAAGATTTAAAGGTCAATAACGGCTAAAGTTGCCAAGCAAACATAAAGTAGCTAATGTTAATCTGATTTTTTGTAAAACCCGGCAAAAAAGGATTTAGACACGATGCCTCCTAAAAATACGCTAACTTTCGAACAATTTAAAAGAAAAATAACGGAAAAAAATAAATCAAAAGTTTTGCTATAAAACGTATGAAATCAGAACAAAAAAATAAACAATTTTGTTAACATTTGAATAAAAAAAGTTAAATTTAGTACAGAAAACAGTGATAAATAAATTGTTTTAATAAAATAAGCAAAAATTAAATATTTATGGGGAAAAAATCTATTGCCAGCTTTTCGTACTGTTCAATTGTCTCAAATTAAAAAAAAATAATAATAAAAAATATTTATTGTCTTGCGTTTTACTAACATTTTTAAACGAAATTAATAAAAACTCGAATTACTTTCTATCAGTAAATGAAAATCTTGATAAAACGTAGCGTCGATCGTAATGTAGAATACATACAATCGAAAGAAAAAAACGAAATGGAACGCAGAGTACCAAAAGTGCCAAAACTTCAATCCTAATCGAAACGCACAAGAAGGGTGAATATAAGATTTCTTCACGAATTTGTTATAAAATTATAATTCTGCTAAATATATTAAACGTGGCACAGTCACATATTTTATTTGCAAATCGTTTTCATGACTTAAGTTACAATAAGAAGGTTATACGGCAACACCTGTCACTTTTATTTACAAATAAAAAATGCTTATAGATGGGGCGATAGGTTCATATAAATCCCCTTCACCTCCTGAAAATCATTTCAGTACGGCTAAAACTGTAACGAATCATGATATATTATTCAAATTAGTTCACATAAACCTTTATATAACTGGAAATAAAAGCATAAAACTTGACGGTCGGCCAATAATTTCACACAGCTCTAAGCCGCAAAATATTATTAAACTGATGCCAGTATTAATGAAGATTGGCTAATAATTCATAGATTCCATATATAGCTCACTCTTGAATTATTCTAAATGACGGTCGCGGGTACCAAAGATTTGCCACAACTAAATATAGCACTAACTTGTTTCTATAGTAATTTAAACGATATTTCAGATTATATCAAATATATGATAGTGAATTCATTTCGAACTCTGCATATACATGAGAAAAATCGCCATTTTGTAAAAAAACGTTTCGAAAATATTGTTAAAAAAACACTTTTTCTCATATCTTTCCAATAATTGTTGGAAAAATATTGAGATGACAAATAATTGTCGCAAAGTAAGGACACAGAAACACTTATGTTAGAAAACCCATTGTTTGTTTTATTTTACATATTTTTTTGTTGCAATTCACTTGTTTCATGCGAAAAATTTAACGATGTAAGAAATACAGAAACGGGCTAATGCTTATGCAAGGACCGGAAAATGTTTTTTTATTTTGTTTCTAAAAAATATTTATTGTGCAAGTTTAAAAGATTCTACATTTTATAGAAAATAAAAAATTTCTAAAATAGTTTTGAAAAAAGCCGTAGAAAAAAATAAATAAAATAAAGTTTTTAAAATAAAACGTTTTCTTAAAAACATAAAAAAACAAAATAGTTATATTTTAACAATGTCTAAAAATTTCATTCTTCAAAACAAATTTAAATAAAATTTATGAGAATACATATTACATTTTTTAAAAATACATACATAAAAAAAAAAAAAAATTCTAAAAAAAGTTTTAAGAAATATTTTTCAACAAAACAAAAATTTTTATTTGTTTTTTTTTTACAAAAAAAGTTTTTGCTTTTTTTTTGAAACTATAAATTTTGTTTTCAAAGAATTTTTTTTCTTTTTTCGTTTAAATTTTAAACACAGAAAAACAATATTCTTTTTTCACACACAAAAATTTTTTATTTAAATAAAATTTAATTTTGTGTTTTCCGTTCGTAATTTCCGGCCCTTGTGCATATGTATTGAAAAGACAAAAATATCCTCTTACAAGAATAATTTATATTGGAAATGGTCACTGGGTTTATTGTTTATTTTTCTTTATAAGCAACCCTGCTAGAATAAAAAAATTTGATTTCTAAATTTGCCGCAAATATTAACAGCCCTGTTTAAATTTGCACTCTCTTTTGTTGTTGATTTTTCACTCACACTTTTAGTGTGATGCTATTTTTTTCGAAAACACAATAGTTTTTTTGGTGGGTAATAAAAAAATGCAAAGGGAAATGCACTAAACTGCAAGAGAAATGCCGCAATAATTGAATTGCAGTGAAAGAAGCTGAGATAAAATTTACATAAATTGTTATTGTTGGTTTTGTAGAGACAAATACTCTTAATTTAGATACTTGCAAACACAAAAAAGACAATTTTAACTAAAAAACGAATATACCTAAGTACAAAAAATAGTTGCGAGTTTTTCTTCAGTAATTGTTTTTTTTAGCATAATTTTGAAGCTACTTGCAAAGTGTTTTTGTTTAATCTGGTATTCCTACATACATATATGTATGTACATACATACGTAATAAAAAAATATGACTTGCTACAATTTTCTTAAACAACTAACAGATGTTAAAAGCCAAGTTTTTGATTAAGCCAAAAAAACAAATCCCTTGAAAAAAGCAAAATTGTTAAGACAATGTAATGGATGTTGAACACAATAACGGGGGCTCACGGCAAAGTAAGTTTTTAATATAGATATTTTTGAACTAACTAATGAATAAATTGTAGGTATACTATTGTACCTATTATTTAACTAAAATACCAAAAAACAAAAATAGTGAAATCCTAGAGGTGACAGTAGGCCTAGTGGATAAAAATATTGATTATAAAAATTAATTTTTATTGCAACATATAACACAAATAGGTATCTAAATTGTTTACAAACCTAGTGAATTCATTGGCAAGGAGGATAAAGAAAGAAGTTAGGTGTTAAAACCAAAGGACCTTCTCATTAGGTATTTCATATCCGTAACAACAGTATTAAAAAACGTACTGCGAGTTTTTAGTCAATATTACACATTAAATTGATACAATTTACATTAATTACATATGAAACGTGCAACGAAGACGTGGTAGATGATTGAAAACAAAGAAATCCAAATTATAATGAGGAAAAATAACAAATGGTATGCATGTATGTATGTACATACATACACATTTATCACCACAAAAATTGCAATTAATACTTATGCAAGCCCTGAAGAATAAAGTAAAGAAGTACCACAAAGTTTTGCAAATTAAACAAAAATCACTTTTACCAAAATTCACAAAAACTTTTTTAAAATTATGTACACTACATATTTCTTATTTTTTAATGCATTTAAAACAAACCTACTTTTTAGTTACACTCTCACTGATTTAATATTAATCATTTTTCACACTTAGCTGTTTTATTTAATTCTTTACAATTTTTTTTATTTACTATTATGTATTGTACTTCCTAAAATGGTAATCAAAATCAATTTATATGGTAGTACAGTAGTATTTTCCAGTGTATCGGCATTATAATAGATATTTTTTTTATTTATTTTTATGCTTGTGTTACACTATTTAATGCTGCTGTTGATTTTTATACCGCTGCCATTAGAGCGGCCCCTACTTAAAAACTGAAACAGCTTTTATTTAATTTTATCTAACATGCACAACTTTCTGGTATTTTTTTGTGTTCGTTTTTCTACAATATCGTTGTTTTTTCTTTTTAACTTTCTTCCTCTTTTTATTACATTATAACAAAACATCGTCGTCACATTAATGATAGTTACCTCGACAACCAAAAATTGTTTTTAAAAACTGGTTTGCTTGTAATAAAACTATTAAAAACTCCCTTTTAGGGTGGGTTTACCCTAAATTGTGTTTTTCTTTAGATTTTAGATTTGTTGTTTTCATTTCTTGCTTTAATTTTGTAATATTACTGTTATTTATCAATCAGCTGTTTTTTATTTTGCCCTTCTTCGTAAGTAAGTGTTTTTCGTACATAGAAGTGTTATATGTACCGTTAAATATATATTTTATGTTACTACCACTAATGTAATAGACCTCAAAGAAAAAAGCCTACAGACGTTCAAAAGCACGAACGAGACGGCCAATTGACTGGCTCACGAAACGTACTCTTCAATAAATTGATTGTAACGTGTGCCCTGTGGCTTGTGTCACCGTCCTATTTTGAAAGCTGTGACGTAGGCTGCACGCAATTTCTAAGCAATATAATTTGAAGATATCATCAAGAAATCAATTTATAACTCCCCGTCTACAACTGACATCGTTTGCTGTTATAACATGATGTTATAAAAGCGTTGTTAAAACATTTGCATTAACAACCGTGTTATAACATGAGAAAACCTCTAACATGATGAGTCTATACCTAACAGTGCTGATACACCTGCCAATTTTTTGTCATACCAAACGTCAAAGTCTATATAAAAAAAAACTCGAAAATTTTTGTCAGCGTTTTTTTAATATGAAGTTTGACGTTTGGTATGACAAAAAATTGGCAGGTGTATCAGCACTGTAACACTAACATTATTTTAGTGTTAATGTTAAGCATTTCATGACAGTTGTAGACTGTATGTAAAAACAAACGAAATTTCTCTTTAAACTTGTAAACAGCTGTTAAATTAAACGAAAAATTGCCAAACAAATGGAAGGGTTAAATCAAGGTATATTTACACAAGGTAAACTCGTTGCTACAACAAGTACAAAAAGACAAAAACAACACGCCAAATTGTTTTTGTATTTGGAACCATGCCCTACAAATAAAATTGGACCACCTGATCCATTTTGATAAAATGGACTGGTCCGATGTAATGCAAGCATGGACCATGTCATTGTTAAAAAGTGTTTGTAGTGAGACGACATGTCTTCGTTTTTTAACGACATGCTTTCGTTTTTAAACGACTTCAAAACTAATCCTCTTGAGTATACCATGGAGTAGTTTTAAAACTACTCCTTAGTGGTCCAAAGGTGGGTTATATGGTCCTCTCCTAGGACATCGTAATGTTAAATAGACCAGGTTTTTTCCATACGTTTGGGTTAGTTTTGGACTAGTCCTGGTCCCTTGTGGACTACTCTTTACACGCGTGTTTGGACTGGTCCTATTATTTGCAGGGTGGTGTCAAAAAAAAAAAACGCAACAATGTGCCTTTAAAATAAAAACACAAATTGAAAAAAAAAACAACACGTGCCTTCAGAATAATAAGCTGAAACAATTTTTAATATATTGTGCATTCTCAAGCATAAAAATAAAGTATTATTGCAAAAAATAATGCATTTAAATGTATTTTGTTTGCTTAGTAATCACAAGAATAAAAATTTCACAAAAATAAAATGTTTTTCACAATTTTACACTTTTTTAATTAAAAATGGCGCGCACTAACCATAAGTATGTAAGCAAACACAAGGAACCAACGGAACCAACATAAATAACTTTTGACACTAGGGTTCCAAATGGGGTAAACAGCTGACAAACATATGGGCCAACGAGTTTACCTTGTGTAAATATACCTTGGGTTAAATTGAGAGCAATCTCGTGGTCAATTTAGAAAGTGTGAGTGTATTACTAAAAAAGTGAGTGTGTTGCAAATTGAAAGGAATTAAACAGCAAAACTTCTTCTTCTGAGTTTTGCCGCTGGGATGTTTCCTACATATGTATTTTGTTATAAATATTTTTAAATTCTCTGCAATGTGTGTGCACACGTATGTAATAAAACATCTCTAGTTTTTTTTGCTAAGTGTATTTTCATTTATTAAACTACCTTGATTTACAACACGGCATGGAGCTCTACTACTTTTTTCATATCTAAACAAAACAACTACCCGATATTCGCATAAACAACAACACTTTCAAAGTGTTTTCCTTTTTTCCTATAATACATTTGACATTTACAGCAAATTTTACTTTTCTTTATCAAAATAAATTGCATTCTACCAAAAAAAAACTTCCAGAACTTAAAAAAAAATTAACCAAAACTAAGTAATTTAAAACAAAATTTTTTAAAAAAACAAGTTTTTATAAAAAACTTGATAACATATAAACAACCATAAAAATTGTACAAATCATCTTTAAAATTTTAAACATGGATATAATGGACATACAAGCTGTAGAATCGAAATTGAGTGACGTCACTGTGACCCCAATACCACGGTCTCAGGTACAAAATTTCTACAATTACCAACAGCAACGTGAACAACGGGAACAACAGCCACAAATACAAATATCCGCCATACACCATACGCCGCGAGAGCGCCATTCCCACACATTGTCCTCAAGTGATAGGGATGATATTAGAGGTGGTCATTCATCAAGTAGGAGCGAATTGTATGGGCATTCAAAGAGAGAAAGAGATTATCATCAAAAACTAAGTCAGGTAGCGGCTGTTGTGGCAAGTGGTAATACCTCAAATGCTGCTGTGGCAGCTGCAGCCTTACAATACACCCAACAGTTGCAAGCTCAATTAGCTTTACTACAGCAGCAAGCCAACACAACTGCCTCACCCTCTATTACTTTGACGCCTGCAAATCCACGAGCTTCAGTCTTGTCGTCAACGTTAGCATCTTCATTGTCCATGACACCTATACCAAATACAAACACAAATAACAATAATGTCAGCATTACCTCAAATGGTGGTGGTGTTGGTAGTGGTAGAGGTGGTCCTTCTACCTCTTTTCTTAAATATCCACAATCAACTTCACCCTTGATTTTAACCAGCAATCAATTATCTAACATCACAGCTTCCCTTAATTCTACCTCTAATTTGGTCAGCTCTGGGCAAAATACTGGTCAAAGCAATGGCCTCACTAAATATGCTCAACTTTTGGGAATAATCGAAGAAATGGGTCGTGATATCAGACCCACTTATACCGGTTCACGTAACTCTACGGAACGTCTGAAGCGTGGTATTGTACATGCTCGAATACTGGTACGTGAGTGCCTCATGGAAACTGAACGTTCGGCGCGTCAATGAGATTTCCTTTCGCTCGAGTCATCTTTGGCCATTTCTTTAACAAAAACTATTGATTCTTTTCAAGATTAGTTTCTTGAGTGGGTTTTATTTCCTAAATCTTAGTCTATAACTATATTTTTAATTATAAAAAATGTTTAAAAAAAAGAAAAACGAGTGAATTTGAAGATAAAACAAATTTAACGAATGATGATTAATATAAAACTGAGTTTATGAAACTCCAAGATTTCTGAATCATTTAAAATATTTCTTCGTTTTCATTAAAACATTATAACTGTATTTGTACTGTTTTTCTTATCCACAAATTTATACAAAAAAAAAAAAAAAAAAAAAAAAAAACAAAGATTTTTTATAAAAACAGTCTTAAACCCTTAATTTCTACGAAAAGAAATCTAGCTGAGTTAACAAAACTAAAGGTAAAAACACGTTCGTCAAATATGCGTTAAAATAGGTAAAGATAACTGTTAGGTTCGAAAACGACCAGCTTTCTTTTTGTAGAAATTGCGGACATTAACTTATATAATTTTTTGTAATTGTGTATTGTATTTATAATTGCCTAAATATAATTATTAAAAAAAAAATTAATTTTGCAACAGTTACCTATTTGTTTTTTTATTTTTTAAAAATTTTGAGTTTTTTTTTTGAATATTAATCGCATTAAAATATTTTTTTTTAAATTCGAGGTATTCAGAATGTTTTAGTTAAATTCAAAAAGATTTTTGCTCAAAAATGTTCTTTAAAATTAAATTTTTTTATTTCGAACAATTTTGGAAAATAGTTGTATATTTTTTTTTATTAAAAACTGAATATGATCTAGTTTTTTATTTAAATTTTTAGTTTACTGCCTTGCCTGTTCATCTATTTTCGAACGAACATTTCATTCGCTTAGCTTACATGTAAAACAAAAACAATATTTTTTTATTTGTTTTTTGTTTTAAATGTAAATTAAGCGATCGAAGTGTTCGTTCGAAAATAGATGAAAAGGAAGTTAATTTTATTAATTTTTCTAAAACTTGTTTTTCAAAATTCATATTTTAGTGTAAAAGAAATGTTAGTTTAGCCTAAAAGTATGCTATGTAATAATGAGTTGATCGTAACTTTAACTGCATTAGTTAGTTTAACAGAGAAATAAGCCGCACATTCAAAAATAACGGAGGCAAGTCGCTGCTGTATGACGCCGTTTTATTAAGTGAAAACTTAAAAATACTACAAAAGGGGCTATTTTATAAAATATAATTAAAAACTGCTTGTAAAGTATATTTTTCTTTAAGGGAAAAGCTTTATTGAAATATTTTTACAATTCCAATAAATGAACCGAAATAACACTAGTCTAGATTAGCTCAGGTATTTTTTTTTTCAAAATTTATATTTAATCTCGTAGTATATGTATATTTAAAATGAATATATGTGTGTATACAATGTTATTAAGAATAAAACTATTTAGCTTTTACACTCATTATCAACACAAATTAGTAATGTATTCAGCCTTATTAAGGTTGTCGTTGTAGATTAAAGAACAGATTGTGTGTTACTTTAATCTATTACAAAAAACGACATGGCCGTTAACGACAACAGCAACTGTAATTAGGCTGATTGTTCGGAAATTTTATACACATAAATATGTATGTATAATAATAATGAAATTTTTAATTGTATACGATTTAACAAATTACATATGTAGTACAATTTTTTGCAAAAAAAAAAAAAAAAAAAAAAATCCTAGTATGTACTTGAAATATGTTTAGGAAAGTATAAACAAATAAATCTTATTAATGTAATAAAGTAAAATTTAAGATGCAGAAAAGAAAAAAATTTAATTCAAGAATGTTTTTTTCGGCATTCATCAACATTCAGTGTTTAGTTGAAGAACTTAACATTCATGACGTGAGCAGCATTGGGGATACGGTTTTGAATTGTCTTGGGCAATGAATTTGCATGGTTTTAAGGTATGAACAACAGGGCAGCTAAAAATGAGAAAGAAAGTAGAGTTATTAAGAAATTAAAAAAAAGAAATTAGGTATTCATTTTTATTTTATCGACTTTTCAAATAAATTTAAAGTTTTTAATTTTTAAAGGCCACTTTCCCCAAGTTTAGTTGTATTTATTTATGTATTACTATAACTGTCCATAAGCTGATAGTTCTGTGGTTTTCAGGAGAGCCATAAAACCATTCTAGATCAATCTAAGGGCTAGGTATTGAACTTTTTGAGCTTTAGCATTACGTTACATTACGTTCTTTTTTCAGGAATTTTAACCCGAGAATCATGACGATATTTTTTAATACGTTAATACTAACGCCATGTAAATTTTACGTACTGAAGAATCTTCTCCTAAAATTAATTAATGCTATTTTAATGTCCAATTTGTTTTTTACATGTTGCTTACTTACTTATTATTAAAAATATCCTAAAATAATAATGAAATTAATTTTATAGAACAAGAAAAACACAAACACTTCAAGAAAATTTTTTATGTGGTGCTCAATGCATATTGCCGATTTTTATGTAAAATTTACGTGTAGTCTTTTATAGAACACACACTCAAAGCATTTTTAAATGCTTTTGTCGCGAGCACTTGTAAAATTTATAACCATTAAGATGTTCCTGTCAGTCGAACTTTACATTTTATCGCGCAAATTAAAGGCTAACAACCCACATATCGAGCAAAAATCTTAAAAAAAAATACAGATTCAGTCAAGAGTTATGGAATTTTGAACGTCTTCTCGTGAAGTTATCCACTGTCCAGCTTCGCCCCCGCACCAACAAACTTCATCTGTCCGGCAGGAAATGTCCGTAGTGTAAATTGGGACAAACTACATTTACTATATGGGGCACTGATTTACAGCTGTTGAGTTAAAACTACATATACATACAATTAAGATTAGTTTAACTAAACCAGCGTTTAAACTATAACTGATTTATTAGTCATAAATCATAAAAAAAAAATTAAAACTTTTTATAATTCTCTCAAACTTATTTAAGAATTTAGCTTACGTTTTAGCTGAAAAAGCATTAGGACCATTACATTTGTATTCCAAACATTCTCCAGGAGCTGAAAATGTTTCTCCAACTTTCACGGAGTTGCCATTTATATTGCACTCATCAGCTTAAATGCAAAAACAAATAACAAAATAATTTCAAAATCATTAAATTTTTTACAAAAATCAATTTAATATAATTTCAAAAATACTATTAAGAAATTACCGTGAGCAAAAGCGAAAACAGCCAAAATCACGCACAAAAATACCAAAAAACTTTTCATTTTTATTATTATTACTTTTGAATTTAATTTGTGTTAGAATTGATTCGATGCGAACGTTCAAAAATCTTAAAAACAACTGATTAGCACTTTATCGTATTGATCAGCTATTTATACAAAAAATATAAATTTTAGGGTGCAATTTGGTAAATGTATTATACGATAGTGTTTGTTTCTTTGAGATGACAACCCCAACAAATGATCTTTAACACCATTTCCAAAAGAAGATAAGAAAATACCTATAATTTCCTTTTTGTTTATAATATGAACTTAATTAAAGACAAGTAAGATAATTTTGATTGGAATAAAATAATTTTGGATAGAAATCGAAATGAAGCGAAATTAAAATCGAACAAAATTTTAAGTTGAATTAGGTTAGGTTAGGTTCCATGGGCAGCCATCAAAAGACAGCTCACTTGGGTCCTTCAGTGGTCCCTTTGTGATACCCGGCGCCAATGCCCATCTCCTAGATCAGTCATCCAGATGGCGTCACTGCAGGTTCCAACCACTTCGTCTTCCTAATGAAGAGAAGGAGCGATTTCAGTTCTGTCATGGACAGATCCCCCAAACAGGAAAACATCGGTTCCCCAAGGTATTTTTCCCTGATGCCCCGCAGTCCAGGGCAATGACAAAGGAAGTGAAGAACAGTCTCCTCTTCCTCCTCGTTCTGACAACTCCTACAGTAGTCATTAAATTCCAGACCCATCCTCGCAGCATGAGTCCCCACCGGCCAGTGTCCAGTTAAAACCGATATCACCGTCCTAATCTGGTTCCTGTTGAAACCAAGTAGAGAGCTAGTTCTCCGTTCATCATATCCAGGCCAAAGGATCCTGGATATCAAGCAGGTGGATTCACAGGTCCACCGCATCTGCGCAACTCTATACGACTCGCGCCTGATGAGTAATTTACAGTGAGCCATTGGAAGACCAACAAATTGATCGATGAATACGTCATCCATGCGACCACCTTGTCTGGCCAGCCCATCTGCCATTAGATTACCCGGGCACTCCGAGTGACCCGGTATCCATATAAGCGTTACTTTTGAATGTTTCGCAATCTCATCCAAAGACATCCGACATTCTACAGTTAACCTAGATGTCGTGTAGACACCCGCTAGGGAAGCAAGGGCAGCCTTGCTGTCAGTTAATATACGTATATCTCCCGATATGCGATGATACCTCAGCCAGTTTGCCGCCCGCCTTATAGCCGAGATTTCCGCCTGCAGGACACTGCATCCGTCCGGCAGACGAAAGGAAACCTTCACATCCAGTTCCTCTGAAGAAACCTCCGCCAACTCTCTCACCCTTCCTCGAACCATCAGTATAAACCCCTAGGGTAGGTTCTCGGAAGGAATCAGACAGCACGTCGCCGTGCGCCACTTGTGTCACGAACCCCACGCCAAAGAACGGCACCGGGGTGCAGTAATCCACACCGTCAGGGACAATCGTACTTTCGATTATTCTGGCATGTCCATAGTCACGGGTCGACCAGCCGTTCGTTGCGTGCAGCCGTGTCGCCGAGCAGAGAGCCAACTGTTTGGCCGTTATGTCCACCGGGAGCCAGTTCAATAACGTAAACAGCGCCTTCGTGGGAGTAGATCGCATTGATCCCGTGATCATCAACGCGACAAGTCTGTATACTTTCTCAAGCATTGCTCGGTGTGTGCTCTTATCCAATGCAGTCCACCATACAACGACTCCATAGTACAGGGTCGGCTTTACTACAGCTTCAAAGATCCAGTTGACACACCTCGGGTTCATACCCCAGTTTCTGCCAATTGCACCCCTACACGCATAAATGGCAACTATTGCCTTTTCCACTCTCATCCGGACATTAAGTCCCCATGACAGCCTGCTATCCAGAACCACGCCCAGATACTTGGCACTGTGAGATATCTGAAGCTCGGTTCCATTTAACCTTGGAAGTCTAAAGTCCTCGGTCCTATGCTTCCTCGTAAAGAGTACCAGTTCCGTCTTAGACGGATTTACACCCAGTCCGCACGATGCACTCCAGATGCTGAGTACCTTCAAGGCAGCCTCCATACACTGGGACATAACTCCCAAATGCCTCCCTGTGATGGCCACTGAGACATCATCAGCGTACGCCACTTAAGTTGAATTAGGTATTTACAAAATGACCGCAGTTTTTCTGGTTTTAAGAGTTGTAAAGCTAAAGCCTAGATTACACTATCTCACAAGGCTTACGTATTCCATAATACTTTGTGAGATACAAATCTAATGAGTTCTGTTGCGACTGTCAAAAAATCTAATGTAACATGACAGTTTGTGTTCACATCATCACACAAAGTATAAACACTCACACATGAAATAAAATGCAACCCTGATCCAATGAAAAGTATTATTGTTTAGAAATTTTTCAAAAAACGATGAAGTCGTATGGGATGTCAAACTTTTTTCTTAATACTTGTCATTTTCGTGACACATTGCATTCACACTATCACACTTTGTCATATAACTTGAGTTTTTGACATGTATTAATACAAAGTATAATAGTGTAATCTAGCCTTAATTGGTACTCACAAAATGAAATTAATAAAATGGAATACAATTTGAATGAACTTTCAGTACAGTGTCGTTTTTAAAATTTGCTCGAATTCAAATCCACTTCATTTAAATTTCCAGAACATGACTGTATAAGAAGGTTTATACATAAATACAAATACATATTGGGGTATTTAAAAGGTTTGCTATCATGTTATATTGTCATAATGTTCTAACATTTTACAATGGTTTAAACATATTGTTGTTGCTTTGTAAACAAAAAGTGTTTTAAATTAATAGAGCTTTGCTTGCTATGTTTATTGTGCTATCTTAATTAATCAGAAGAGACCAGCGCTGAGTGGCTGAGCCGTGCCGCGTTAGTTTTTGTAGCCGATGCCGTTGATGGTATAGTTTTATCCGGCTAACAGCCGTATTTAACCTGCGGCTAGCAATTTTTGCAACAAATCACTGCGGCGTCAAATTAGATCGGCTTAGGAATCTGCTGTTTGGTAAACAAACAAAATAAAATTTATTTGGGGGATTTCAAGGTCTATCCAATAGGTCTGCTTAAGGCTAGATTACACTATTATACTTTGTATTAATACATGTCAAAAACTCAAGTAATATGACAAAGTGTGATAGTGTGAATGCAATGTGTCACAAAAATGACAAGTATTATGAAAAAAGTTTGACATCCCATACGACTTCATCGTTTTTTGAAAAATTTCTAAACAATAATACTTTTCATTGGATCAGGGTTGCATTTTATTTCATGTGTAAGTGTTTATACTTTGTGTGATGGTGTGAACACAAACTGTCATGTTACATTAGATTTTTTGACAGTCGCAACAAAACTCATTAGATT
The DNA here is from genome assembly GCA_930367215.1 of Pollenia angustigena. NCBI lineage: Eukaryota > Metazoa > Arthropoda > Insecta > Diptera > Polleniidae > Pollenia > Pollenia angustigena. Next base: position 7,337,144 of record OV884059.1, on the reverse strand, counting down.
TCTATCTCAAAAAGTATTATGGAATACGTAAGACTTGTGAGATAGTGTAATCTAGGCTTTAAGAAGCCAGATGTTTATTTGGTTTTTTCCTCAACGATATCAAGAGTTGTTTACATTTTCTTATACGTGTATATTTTTGTTTACTTTTTTGGTTTTTTGCCACACATACATACATGCACACAAAACACATTTTTCCAAGGTATATTTATAGCAGGTAGTCTCGGAAAGCCAGCTGGTTATTTTTTATTTGCTTGTTTTGCGATACAAACTGTCAAAGTTGTATAGTAAACAAGTAAACAAGTTTTTTGTTTTATCTTTTGTCTCTTTTCAACCCCTTTGCTGTTTGACAGTTCGTATCATAAAACAACAATAAAAAGCCCTGTTGTTTGTTTTATTGTACAATTGTTGTAATCTCGCGGCTACCTGCTATAAATATACCTTGCATTTTTCCTTTTGTTTTGCCTATGTAGTAGTAAGATTTTGACAACGGCGAGGAATTTTACACAAACAAAATGCCTGTTGTTTTTTGTATTGTTGTATTGTTGCAGTAGTAAGCAGACCTATTGGATAGGCCTTGGGGGATTTCATGTCAAGTAACCCAAAAAAATTAGCACCAAGCTTAGTCCTATTAAATAGTAGTTTAGACACAAATTTTCAACAAGATCGGTCAAAAAGTTTCTGAGTTAGAGGGGGCCAAAGTTTGGCATTTCGTCCATACAGGTGTTGTTTCTCATCCATGTAACTTATTACCTATTGGTGTTAGACAAATTTGTCCCAAGTAGCTTAGATAGCTATTTGATCAATCTTTTTAAAAAAATATTTTTTTTTTTAATTTTTTAAAATTATTTTTTTTTTAATTTAAAACTTTTTTTTTTATTTTTAAAAAAAAATTTTTGTTTTTTTTTTAATTTTTTTTTTAAAATTTAAAACTTTTTTTTTATTTTTTTTTATCCGGAATGTTTTTTTTTTTTTTTTTTTTGCTCAAAAGAAAGCTTATGTCTTTTCCTTTAAGGTAGTTTTGGTCGCTTTTTGGGATACGAGTGGCTTATGTATAAAAAAAAAATCATTTCTAACTCAAGGCGAGGGTTTTTAAATTTTTAGCATATGCAGCACTATTTTGAATTTTTTCCTAAAAGACCAGAACTACCTTAAAGGAAAATACATAAGCTTTCTTTTGAGCAAAAAAAAAACAAAAAAACATTTCCGCTAAAAAAAAAAAAATAAAAAAAGATTTAAATTTAAAAAAAAAAATTTTAAATTTTTTTTTAAAAAACAAAAATATTTTTTTTAAAAGATTGATCAAATAGCTATCGAAGCTACTTGGGACAAATTTTACTAACTCCAATAGGTATAATAAGTTACATGGATGAGAAACAACACCTGTATGGACAAAATGCCAAACTTTGGCCCCCTCTAACTCAGAAACTTTTTGACCGATCTTGTTGAAAATTTGTGTCTAAACTACTATTTAATAGGAATAAACTTGGTGCTAATTTCACCCAAATCGGAAGACATCGATTTAAAAATTGGGTCACTTGGCATGAAATCCCCCATTTGTGATTTGCGTCTGACAAATACATATTCAGGTATGATCTAATTTAATTAATTAATTCATGGATTAGAACTAAACAAATTTTTATTTTAGGTAAATATTTATTTTTTTATATATGTTTTAAATCAGCTGATTTAAATTATGAGGGCTTGTTCACAACAGTCGTATTTTTCATGTTATTATTTTAAGACATTGGTATGACACCTTATGAATCCCCCAATAGTCTATTATGGAAAAAGTTTATAAGAGAGCTTAGTGAAATTATGGGCATTTCTAACAATTTTTAATAAACGTATGTACCATCGACTCAGAAATAGATTGTGCAACTAAAGCATGTGAAAATGTCAAAATACCAAATAAAATTCGAATTTGCCAACATATATTCCGCTAGGTTATTTTTTTACTAACATATGTATATATGTAAATACTTTTTCTCAATTATAATGAAGCTGCCTGCTATTTATCGAAATCTAAAAGTCCATCTAGCGCCACTCATTACCAAGTTTTCGCTTGATAAACGATTAAACTTTGGAAACCATTTTTTTTTAATTAATAGTGATTTTGGTTGAGAGAACTTTGCATTTTTTTGACCACCTATAAGTAAAATGGTATAACTTGTATCACTGTAATTAACTTATACTATTATAAGTTTTAAAACGAAAAAATTGCACGTGCTCTACACCTAAATGGAATTACCCACGCTTCGCCCACGGCAGTTAAAATTACACCCAATACACTGAAAAAATTTTCTTCACAGATCCAATGAAATTTACATTAAAATTCAACCTATGTAACCCTTCATTGGATTAATGAAATGTTTCATAAAATCAATGAAAATTTTGCATTAGTTAATGACAAACGTTTATTTTATCCATTTTTTCAATGAGGATTCATAAAATCATTGAAAATTTTGTCATTGATTTTATTAATCCTTCATTAATCCAATGAAGGGTTACATAGGTTGAATTTTAATGTAAATTTCATTGGATCTGTGAAGAAAATTTTTTCAGTGTATAAATAAAAACTACATGCTGGTCGACGAGGCGCATCTTTCTCTACCACACGGCGTCATAATCTCAATTAACTTACATAAAAAGTGGATTTAGCAGGTTTGTATATTAAGCCGACTATATCTGTGGCAATAAATAATAATGGCTTAAGTCGAAATTTCGTGTTTTGAGATATTAAGGGTTTTGTCTAAAATGAATTGTGTGTGTTGTATTGTGTAAGTCAAAATATAAATGGGTATAGTTTTATTAATAATGAGTCATTATTAATGACATTTTGAAATTTAGCTGAGTGATTGATCTTGAAGAAGATAATAAGAATATGTAATACAACTTAAAAGCACTTAAGTCAACTTAAGCCATTATTATTTATTGCCACAGATATGCAATAGAAACCTATAGTATGTATATAAAAATCGCTTGTACAATTGCTTGTAAAGACCTTATTTTTTATTCTCGCCAGAGACTCTGGTCTCCTGCAGACAAGCGTATAGCTTCGCGAGATTAGCTTATGGGAAATGTCTTCTATTGGCAGTTAAATAGTTTATTTTTAAATTTCTTAGGAAACAGTGTAAACAGCTTTTATATATTTTGGCTATAATATTTGTTTAACAATATTAAATGTATAACTTATTAAAATGAAACAAACATAAATAGTAGTCTTAATAATTAATAAAACAAATAAATGAATTTTAAGAGTTTTTTTTAATTTTAATGCAACACACGCTTATTTCAAACCTTTGTTGCAGGTTGGTATTCTTACTTATTTTATTTATTTTTTAATATTTGCATATATGTACATACATATACATATTTTATAGTATTTTATAGAAGCCGAAATGGTTAAACCTATTAAGTAAACGAAATTTTAAAAATTTAACAAGGTTTATGCACTAGAGAAGCCTATGCTGGCTCTCCCTTTTATTGTATTTAGTTTTATATGTCTTCTCTGTTTCAAATCCAGGACTTCTATATGTCAAATCCATATAACATCAGATAATGGGATAGCTAGATTCTTAGTGCTGCTACCTTGTGCAAATTTGCCTTGATTTAAACACTTTTAAAAATATTGTTATTTTTTTAAATTTATTTAAATTTTTAAAAATGATAAACGTTTACTTTAAATTCTTTCCAAGGTTCCTTATATTTCGTTCAATTAGTAATCTTCAGTATAATATATTCTCTTTCCACATGTCACAGCTGGACAGCATTCCGGAAAGACTTTAGTATACTCATATGCTGAGAGCTTACATACATTATTAGGGTCGAAAATATAGCAACTGAAAAGAAAAATTTTCATACATAATTAAAAAAAATTGTCAAATTATTTTTGTAAAACATAAAGCATTAATCAACTTACTGTCGTATTTCCAATACAAAATCTTCCCTGCAATGTACTTTAAAACATTCCTTTTTCAAATTTTTAGGATAAATGGTTCTATTAACGGGAATTGAGAGGTCATGTTCCGGAAAATAGCATTGATTGGGATTTTCTTTAAAATAGGAAAAAAAATTATAACATACCTCTGTGTTATATATAATAAATTTTTAAATTTTTTCCAAGGTTAGTGCTTATTCACACGCTTTATGTTAGGAACACAACTAAGACGAACGACGAATTCTTTGCCACGCATATTCGTCGCCAAAAATAAAACGTATTTGTGTCTATATGGCGTCGCACAATCGGTTGAAAATGTTTAAAAGTAGGGATTAATTCAAAAGCTAGACTTTATCCTTCACAGTCGTGTTTGGCATTCGGTGAAAGTAAATACAATGCTTCATCGCTAACTGCTAAAATTACTGCTCTGAGTAACTTACTTTATTGGCAGTGAACGATCAAAGTCAAAAAATGTTTAAAAATGTTGGTGCCTTACATTGAAGGTGCGAAATTTTAGCTCTCTATGTCTTTAGATGGATTCAGTCATTTTTAAAATGAGAATAGGACATACATCCGTAGATACTAAGAAATAATATATGTATGTATGCAAGGCCCATCTATCAGGTCTGCTTACTTGTACAAAAACAAAAAACGATTCTTTTTAGTTGTCAAAAATTTACTACCACATATACAAAGCAAAAGGAAAAAACGTGTATGCGTGGCATATCATAAACTTAAACAAACGTATGCATGCACATGTAAGCAAAATGTAAACAACTTTTGACAACTAAAAAGAACATAAACAATGATCATCAGGCTTCTTGCGCAGACCTTTTCAATGGGCCTTGTATGTATGTATATTGTCAGTTGTATTTGGTTGCCAATTTCATTTGACAAGCAACAGCAAAACAACTCGAAATTTGTCAAAGAAAACAAAGAAAAACGCTTGCCGGTTTTGTTTAGGTTGTTCAGTAAGAAAGTTAAAAAGGTAATTGAAAAGACTTTGCCAACACAATTTTTGTGTGTACCAAGCAAGGCGAATTCATAAAGGTGATATTTTCGAGTCATCTGTTTATTGTTTATTTCCTTGTGTGTATACTGAATGTCAAGCGTTATTTACATTTTGTGAAAAATTTGTTAAAATTTTAAATCTAAATCAAACAAAAAAAGTGAACAAAAATATATATAAGAGGATTTTAAAAGGCGTAAGGAATACGAGGAGCCACAATAAATTTCCAATACAGGAAAAAGATTTATGTATCTTCTAAAGCAATTTTGTATATTTCATAAACAAACAAATTCCCTTTTTTATACATATTTTCAACCAATAATTTTGACATTCACTCTAACTTTTTACAAAAACTAAATACATAGTATTTTTTAAAAGAAAGGGATAGCTAGCATAATGCTATCTCATGATGCGGTCACCTTTATGAATTCGCCTTGGTACCAAGGGGTCAAGGCCCATCTATCAGGTCTGCTTACTTGTACATAAACAAAATACTTTTTCAATAATTAGTATTGTGGTTATTTTGTTGAACTATTTATGGTTTTTAATCCAAATTTTTAATATTTTGAATTAGGCTTAAGTTCATCAAATTTAATTTTCATTAAATTATTTTTATGAAGAAAGGAATTTTACAACATGAAAATTAATTAAAATTTACTGATCATTTTTCATTCTTGACTCAATCTGGGCTCGAACCCAGGCGTTTTTACGGACAGGTTACCCTGACATGTTTCGATTGCAACCACTCAATCTCCTCAGAGGGCTTGCCGTTTAACACTCGCAGCCATCGACGACTGCTGACGTCATTAGTCAAACATCAATCCTTAAACCAAATTGTATTTAACCTTTGGTAGATCGAAATTTACTTTGAATGATTATCTATTTTAATTTATTTTACATGTTCTTCCTTTACTTCTGTTTTTTCGTACTTTTGTCAAGAATTCTTCTTGAAGTTCAAAGTACATATTTTGTTTTGTTTTTTCATTTTTTTGTCTTTCTTTTTCTTGCTGACCTTTTCAGCACAACTTGAAGGACAAATGCAAACATAGAGCTCGTGCCTTAGCTTTAACAATAATTAGTATTGTGGTTATTTTGTTGAACTATTTATGGTTTTTAATCCAAATTTTTAATATTTTTAATTAGGCTTCAGTTCATCAAATTTAATTTTCATTAAATTATTTTTATGAAGAAAGGAATTTTACAACATGAAAATTAATTAAAATTTACTGATAATTTTTCATTCTTGACTCAATCTGGGCTCGAACCCAGGCGTTTTTACGGACAGGTTACCCTGACATGTTTCGATTGCAACCACTCAATCTCCTCAGAGGGCTTGCCGTTTAACACTCGCAGCCATCGACGACTGCTGACGTCATTAGTCAAACATCAATCCTTAAACCAAATTGTATTTAACCTTTGGTAGATCGAAATTTGCTTTGAATAATTATCTATTTTAATTTATTTTACATGTTCTTCCTTTACTTCTGTTTTTTCGTACTTTTGTCAAGAATTCTTCTTGAAGTTCAAAGTACATATTTTGTTTTGTTTTTTCATTTTTTTGTCTTTCTTTTTCTTGCTGACCTTTTCAGCACAACTTGAAGGACAATTAAATTTGATGAACTTAAGCCTAATTAAAAATATTAAAAATTTGGATAAAAAACTTTTTCTTTTAAGCTGTCAAAAACTTACTACCACATATACAAAGCAAAAGGAAAAACAACTTTTGAAAGCTCAAAAGAACGAAAACAATGATCATCAGGCTTCTTGCGCAGACCATTTCAATGGGCCTTGAAGGGGGTTATGCTATTATGAATTTTTTAATAAAAGTTTTGACATTTCTTTGAAAGAATTCCATTTTTTTACAAATAATTTTCAAAATTTTAAACCGAATGGTTATCAGATTAATTTTGATGTTTTGTTTCTTACTTGGATGCTTCATATTTCCCATGTACTGCAAAGTTAACCCATTGCCATTTACTGCCACTACGGCGATCAAAGCTGAAATTACTTTAAGCAGCTTAAAAATTTTAATAAAAACTGAGTAAAAGATTCCGAAAACAAAATTCAAAAGTCAAATTTTTGTATTATAGAATAAAATGTAAATATTAATTCTTATCTGCTAGTAAAATATTTAAATAAAAAACTGAAATTCCCAAGCAAATTGAAGAAATTTTAGATTGCCTAAGAATAAAATTATCAAAAGAAACAAATAAGAGGTTGACCTTTAAAATGATCCACAAAATTTTATTTCAGAAAACCATTTTACTAATTTTTGTAATAGAAAATTATGGAAAATACTATTATATGTAAATAAAGTATTGCATTCATTAAATTATAAATTTTACTTATAAATAAACATACTTTACGCCATAAAATCCTTTAAATAATAAATTAAACAAGATTTTTTCATTAATAAATATTTAACTGATACACAAAAATTTTGATTTTAATAAATTTAAATGTCATTTTTACATCTGATGATTGGGCAGCACTGCGGATAAGGTTTGCTATAGTCATAGGGACTTTCATGACAATAACGAGAGGCCATTACACGATCACAACTGGAACAGAGAAATTTTATATAAAAAGTTTAGCAAAGATTCTAAACTTTCAATTATAAAAACTTACTGCTTTATTTGCAAAACAAAATCTTCACGACAAAAGACCTTAAAACAAACCGCATCCAAATTGGTAGGATAAACGGTTTTATTAATCGGTATGGTGATATTGTATTCATCATAATAGCAATGATCTGGCAGATCTGAGACAAAATTTCAAGTAAACAATTAAAGATAACCGCCTTTTGCAAAACAAAGTCAAAATTAACATTAGTTGACCAAGTCATTAAGCCTATCAACTAATGTGTACTTTAACTTTTTTTGCATAAGGGGGTAAGTAATTATTTGAATTTAATAAATGCTCACCTGGATGCTTCATATTCCCCATAAACTGTAAACTAAATGACGTGACATTCCTGACAATAACGGCCAAAATGATCAGAAAGACTTGAGTTCTAAAAAACATTGTGCTGAAGAAAAAATAGTAAACAAAATATCTTTGGCGTTAGACAAAAAGTCAGAAATTGTAGTTTTGCGCAATGTTAAATTGAAAATTATTTATTTGGTGTATTTCATAGCCTTTTTTCTAAAGAGCAGATGATAACGATAAGAAGCAGTTCTGCTAGACTTTGTTATTGATACCAAACGAAAGAGAAAAATTGAATTAAAGCCAATCAAAAACTCAAAATGCGTTTTTTTTTTTGATTCAAGATAATTTTTCTTAAGGGCAAAGATATAATTGAGTTATCAGTGTATGATCTATCGTACAAATTTGACAGGCAAATAGTGTAACATCAGGAAGGAACTATAGCCTTTAATTTTTATTACTGAGAGCGTGAAATAGGGCAAGAGGGGTTAAAGTTCACTCTCCCTATATCTTCTTTACTAATCAACCGGTTTTCCTAAAATTTGGCATGCAGACACTGTTACATCTGAACGAAATAAGTTATATGGCAAAACAACATTTGCCGGGTCAGCTAGTATTTATATATTATTGAGTAATGAAAAGTAGAAGAATTTGCCAGCACTTTATGCAGAGGTAGTTTGCAACGAAAAGTGATTTCTATATATATCTAACTATTACCTGATGTATAGCGTAAACTACAGTCTAGTCAATATTGTAACTTGGAGTAAACTAAAGCTTAGGGTGCTAACAGAGTGGCCGCTTGTTGCCGAGCCGAGCCGACTGACGCTTATTGCGAGAACCAATACGAGAAAACTGGTACTATACAAGTTAGTACTAATAAGCGCGAACAGGTCATAGTGGACGCCGAGCTGGTCAGAGCGCAAAGCTGATTGAATGCGAGAAAACAGTTCCAAAGCGTATTTCAGCGCCGAAAACATTGTTTATGTTGTGTTGTTATGATTTCAACTTGTTTGGAAAACATTTAAAAAACTTAAAAACAAAAATTTAAGAAAAAGTAAATAAATTATGCAATCAAAAAATTAAAGAAATAATAAAAATTAAAAAGAAAATAAAAATTAAAAAATAATATAAAAATTAAGCAAAAAAAAAAAATCAAAATTCAAATAAATAATAAAAATTAAATTATAACAATTAAAAAAAATATAAAAAAAAATGCATACAAACAACATAAAACACAAATAATAGATAAAATATCAGCGCTGATTCTCGCATCCACTATGCACACTCAAACTTGTTTCTCGCATGAACAAGTTTTCGCAATAAGCGCCAGTCGGCTCGGCTCGGCAACAAGCGGCCACTCTGTCGCACTCTAAGTCATATATATGATTTTGCCTTCTTTTTTGTGTGAAACGGGCACGTTATATACTTGGAAATAAAGTGGATCGAAAATCGAACAAATTTTGAAAACGAACCTGTAAAAAAAGTTCATAAAACTATTCCTTCATACCAATTGTCTCAACAATAACAATTCGTTAAAACATTTTAATTAAACTCTCGTTCGATTTCGGTTTCACTTTATTGCGATTTATAAAACATGCCCGATAATGTGGACAACAGATTTTGCACACATTTTTTTTATTTCGGATACAACTATGTCAACTATTATCGGGTAAATGAATCGTACGATTGTGTAGGATAGTGAATTCGTGCCTTAAGGCTATAGGAAGGCGAATTTAATACTAGATGGCCTCATTAGCCTATGCCATCATGAGCTTTGCAAAGGCAAATTGGCTATTCAAAGCCGAAGTGTTATGTTGGCTTTCTATAATTTTATTGTGCGTAATTAAAAGTGTTTCAATCTTCTTGACAGATTGGCAAAGTTGTACTGGGCGAATTGCGTGTTGTTTTTTCATTGTTGTAGCGTTAGGGCTATACATATATCATTCAAATCGCCTTAGACTGTAGTCTAGAGTACCTTTTAGTTTTGTCTATAGTAAAAGCTTAAGTTTGGTTTAGACAATAGAATAAATTCCTACTAGACAAAAATGTTTGTCTAGAATTATATATAAATATAGTTTTTTTTTATAGTTTAGTCTATATTTTATCAATAAGTTTATCCTATTTTCTTGTTTATAGTCTGATATACATATTTTTTTGTTTCCAAACAAATATAGATTTTCGCTTTTCAATTTAAAAATAATTATTTATTTTTTGCATATTTTCACTTCTTAATTTACTTATACTTATAAAAAATTTATATATTTTTATATTTATAAAATTTTTATTCACTGTTTTGAAATTTCTCTAACTGGACGTTTACAAAGTTTCTCGAAGACTAAAATTTACTTTTCTAAAGTTTTACAATTTCATTGTAATTTCTTTCTAAAGAATGACTTAATTTAAGCTTTTTGCTTTATTTCAAAACATTATTGTTATAAAATTTTGTTGTTTTTATTGATTGATATTAAAATAATAATACTGTGAAAAAAATGTTTATAAATAAATAAAATGATGATGTTATTTTAAATCCAAATATGAATACAAAAAAGTATGAAAAATAAAAACGTAAATGTTTTAGAATCTAGAGAACATAATTTACAGTAAATAAATAAAAAGTTTATTCAAACAAAAATTTGCATAAAATTTAACAGATTTAGAATAAAGTGGTCTGGGAATGACTTTAAACGACAACACAATGGGCAGAAACAAAATAATCAATATTATTTGAATAAAACTGGAAGCAATTAAGTTTTATTAGTGTGATTGTCCTTTAAAAATTTTCAAAACGGTTTTGAATTTATAAACGTGCACTTTTAAATATGCATAATTCCTAGTTATTAGTAATAAAACAAAGAGTATTTAAATTGCACAAGTTTAATGCTAATTTCATAATATTATTCTGTTTAAAATAAAATTGGTTGTTAAATTAATTAAATCTATAAATATATAAACTTTTATTAAATATATTTATACAATTTAATGCACATCCAGTTTAACAACCGTTCAAGCAAAAAAAAAGTAAACAAAATTCAAGAGAACTGTGAAATAAAAACGCTTAAATAAACTTGATAAAATAGGTCAGTAAAAAACAAGTAAGAAAGTATTGTCGGTCAAGCCCGACCATATGATACCCTACACCACAGTATCTAAAAACAAATTTTGGGGAAGGATCCTTCCATGTTTTAAATTTCATTAAAACCTGTTAGATAGTTTTGGAGAGGCGTGATCCTATTTTTTTAAAAATGCATAGGTTATGTCTCCATATAAATATAGATCGATCTTTGTTTTAAATTTCATTAAAATTAGTTTGATAGTAGACACAAAGACCCTATTCCGGAAAGCAGTTTGTATGGGGGCTAGCTACATGAAATTATGGACCGACTCGCCCCATTTTCAATAGGCTTGGTCCTTGTGCCAATTAGACCCTGTACCAAATTTCATCAAATTATCTTCAAAATTGCGAACTGTACTTTGCACACAAGGTTACATGGACAGCCAGCCAGGCGGACGGACATCGTTAGATCGACTCAGAAAGTGATTCTGAGTCGATCGGTATACTTTAGGTGTTACACACATCAGCACAAATGCATAATACCCTCTCCACTATTGTGGTGTGGCTATAATAAAAACTGAATTATTTATAAGGAAACAAATGCTAATTAATGTCAAAAATCTTAAACATATTTTCAATAAAATCAAACCAGTAAAATTTTAAGATTTTTAATAGTAATTTAAAAATATTTGAACACTTAAAAATTTATTGACATTAAGTCATTGTAAGTTATTCAAAGACGGAAATTAATTAATAACTTTTATAATTTGTTAACAAAAACTACTCACTAGGCTACTTCAAATATAATTATGATAAAACGGCCGATTTCTCAATATACGGTTAAGAATTTTTAGTAGCAAAACAAAAATTGATACTTTATAGATTCTTTTTTTTCACTTTTTTTTGGCGTGTGTAAAACGGTATCAAATTATTATGATAAAGTATTATTTCCCCGTGGAAAAAAAAAATTCATGTTTATACTGTCTGAAATTATATCTTTTTCGACAGTATAATATTTCTACGTTTGGGAATAATATTTAAATATAATATTTAAAAATATATAAAAATTAAATTTGATGAACTTAAGCCTAATTAAAAATATAAAAAATTTGGATTAAAAAACATAAATAGTTCAACAAAATAATCACAATACTAATTATTTAAAAAATGTTTATAAAAGAATGAACAATTTAGGAAAAATAAAATAAAAATATTCTTTAATTTTTTTGCTGATGGCTCTTTTTGCATTTTATTTTAAATTCGTAAAATTTTCTAAACATTTTTATTTTACTTTTTGAATTTAAACTTCTTATTTTCTAGTTGTCAGAAGTTCTTGTTGGTTGTGATAAAAATTCTACTAGGCCCCAGGGCAAGAGAAATTTTATTCATCTTAGAAGTGTCAAAATTTTACTTTCAATAGGACTTTGCTAATTTTCACACGCGCCCTTTATCCATATATATAAAAGAGTTGCGCGATCATCATCGCCCAGCCCAAACCGCTGACCCTAGAAACTTGAAATTTGGGCTAGCGATTGGTCATTCCCCAAATCGATCCACTAAGACGGGATTTTTCGAAATTCGAATGTTTAGAGGGTAAAAAAAAGTTACAAACGGGAAAATTCTGTAACCTTATATCTCCAAAACTAAAAGAGATGCAACATAAATGTAATACTTATCGCTGTTCTTTAGAAAAATATGCGGACAGGTGTCTAGTACTCTTTTGAAATTCTGCCCTATTTTATTAATTTATTTTTTTAGTACTTTTTTGCCATTCCATCTATCTTTTGAACCAATAAACTAGGCTTGTGTCGTTCTTGAATGAATTACTTCAACTGAATGATTCACTTAAGTGATATAATGAAATATTTCAGTATTTTCTTTCCATTTCTTTCATCTTTCGGTTTCATCTTGTATTCTTCTTATGCTTCTTCCCTTCTATTAAAATTAAGTTTTTTTTAAACTTTTTTTTTAGCGAATTACAATAAGAGCAATCTGAACTTTTACAAACATACATAAACATACTAAATGTGTGCTTATTTTATACTTACATTTTTCTAAAACAACTCTTTAACTTTAAATCTAATTTCCATTAATTATAAAAATACGTTTTGGTTTTAAAAATATCAATTTAATCATTCCTCAAACGAACTTGACACTTCATTCTGAAAGCTGTTTGTGATTTATAAAGGTGAAAGAAAATAATCGGCCTTATTCCGGTTGTCGTTGTCGTAATCGATAAAGTCGGTTTTTGTAAGAGATTAAAGAACACTGGTTGTGTGTTACTTTAATCTCTAACAAAAAACGACTTGAGCGATTACGACAACGACAACTGGAATAAGGCTGATTGAATTAATTCACTTAACCCTTCTGAAAGAGAATGAAAGATTCACATAAATGAAAGAAACATAGAAACAAAGTTAATACCACATTCGAAACTTATCGAAAAAATACGTATATAAATTTGGTACTTTTTCGAAATTCGAATATTTAAGGGGTGAAAATCGTAACTATTTTTGATACTTTTTTTTACAAAACATTTCCCTCTATTCATTGACATATTCGTACTAAATTATGGGCTGCCACTACAATACTGAAATTTTTGATACTTTAGTAGGGGAAAAAATAGTACCCAAAAAAGGAAATACGGGAAATTTGATATTTTTCTTTAGCTTTTTGGTTCTTCTGAAGTAGCGGGTTAAACCTTAAAAAAATAAACTTTGGAATAAAAATATGTCCACGAAAAAAAAGGAGACGCGAACGAAGTAGCGGGTTTATACTAGTTTTAAATAAAATAGTTCTTAAACCTTTGTAATATGTATGTAGTTCTAAAATATGTTTTTTATTGAGTCTATTTTTAAGGGATGTGGATTCGTCAAGTTCTAACTCCGACTCTGCCTCCATACGCTGAAATATTTTAAGTACGATTCCGACTCTGATTCCAACTCCGACTCCTACTCTAACCTTGATGCTAATTGTATATGAGACTGGTCCCTATTTGACTTAAAACTCTTTTTTTAATGCAGAACCTTTTAAATGGTTAAAGATTCTGTAAAATTTCAAATCAATATTTTAATTAAAATTTCAAGTCGATATTTAAAACACACAGCTCAATGCTTCAATATAGTTATTTACATACATATGTATGTAAAGTAGACTGGTCATTATTTTCTGACTTAAAGCAGACCTTCTTAAAAATTTTTTATTTTAAAAAATATTAAATTGTTTATGCCAAAAGTTTTGGAGGCGAGTTTTTGTAGGTACTTCGACTACGACTCCTGAAAAACCTTTACTCAGACTCTTCAACTCCGACTCCATAGCCCTGTTATTTTTAAGTCCTAGATGCGATAAATTTTTAACTTTTTATGTAACTTGTGCTTTTTGGGTAAAGTTCGGTTAAATGAAAGTAAACAAAACAGTCTGATTTAAATAAAAAAATGTTTTAAATAAAATTTTCAAAGAAATTAAGAAAATTAACCTAATAATATTCATAGTTTTTTTTAATGTTTACAGCACTTAAAATCTGCTAAAAACTATTTAATTTAAAAAAAATTGTTTTGCTGTTTTTACTTAATTTTAAAGCCGATAAAATACTGCTAACAAGTTTAATGCATTTAATTTGTTAATTTAACATTTATAAATAAATAAAATTTTATTATTCTACTAAAATTTTAAGCTACAACTTATCTGGACGTGAATTTTTTGCCATTGTTGAGTTGTAAAATTTTTAAGGTTTGGTAAATATTTAATCAGAATTTAAACTGGGTTTTGTCTGTATTTAATTTTTAAGGAAAACTTTTCAGGGTCATTAAATAAATTATATTTTTTACATTATGATAGTCACATTAAAATAATAAACGATATTTTGTATAAAAAAATTGAACATGTGTGTCTAATATTGTTCTACTATAACTATTGTAATTTATAGAATTAGATTTTTGGAAGTTTTGTTAACTATACTCTTTACCACAGGTAGAAAGCTTCGTTATTCCGTTCGTCATTTCTAAAATATTTATCTTCGATCCTATAAACCATGTAAATTCTTATGATCCTTAAGAAACTTATTTAATTTAATGTTATTCGTCTGGGCGTTTGTTGGTTGTAATGGGTTTTCCAAGACCGCAAATATGATTGGAAATAGGTTGTTCTAAAATAAGTATATGAAATTAGTTTAATTCTCAAAATCAGCCAAATGGCCTATAACTTTACCTCACACCTTCACAAGTCGGTTTTGGCACGATAGCAATTACAAGAGAAAAATTTGATCTAAAATTTTTTTTTATATAAAAGTTTTTTTTAGTTTATAAAATAGGCTTAGGCCGGGTTTTCGAGATGTAGATAAAGTTTAAACTTAGTATAACGAATTTTTTTATTATTTCATTCAATACCAACATTTAAGCAAAACGAAGCTGTTCCGTCTAAATTTTTGCAAACTTGATAATGGCGGCACAAATCTGTTTTCAGATTTATTAAACCTTAACTGAGATCTCAAAAACCCAGCCTTAGGGCTAAACAATCAGAGCAAGTTAAACTCTCTTTTTGGTTTAAAATGTGTTTAAACCAGTGTTCGAAAATAAACACTAAATATCGTTCTTTAATGTTCGGTTCGGTAGATTTGTGGAAAACACAAACGCTAATAGTGTTTGTGTAGAAATTCATTAAAAAAAATATCGTTTCCCTGTTTGTCATCTTTCGAACACAAAAATAATGCTGTTATCATCATACTCAACAAATAATGAGAACATTAAATTCCGTTCGGTTTTTGTTGAAAATCGACGAACTTCAATGTGTTCGGTTCGGCTCGTTAATGTTCGTCGCTTTTTGCTGATAAAAAAAAAAACAAACATTTTTTACAAAAACAAAATACACACACGAAAAAAACATTACAGAACATTAAAATATAATGTTTTTCTACAGTATCACTACAATTGTTCTGTTTTTTAACGAAGAACCGAACATTATATAATGTTCGGTTCTTTCTTGAAAATAGTTACGAACGGTATTAAGGTTTGTGTATGTTTACACAAACACTAAAAAAATAGATATCGTTCTTCGGTGTGTGAGCCGAACGCTAAATAATGTACTGTTTATTTTCGAACACTGGTTTAAACCAACAAATCTATAAATCACTAAACATATAAACCACCTCTAAACGCATAAAATTGGGCGTTTGAACTACCAATACAGACCATATGAATTTTATAAGATTTATCATGGTGCTACCACATGTTGTTTTTTTAATAACATATAATACATGGGACACTGATTAAAAGTTGTTGTGTTTAAACTACATATAAATTCAAGTTAAGTTCAACTAAACCAGCGTTTAAGCCATCAGTGATTTATAAGTCAGTATGTTATTAATCGAGTCACCGTACAAATGTCCTCCAGAAAAAAGGAGTTTTACATGAGTTCAGTAAAAAAGAAGAATAGTTAAGATCTTTAATTTAACTACAATAGGCCTAAAATGTAAAAACTTCCTCCAAAATACCGTTTTTTTTAATAAATCAACTTTTACTTTCCAATCATAGAAACAAATTTTGAAAAATATCCATTATTGAAAAAACACAGATTTTTTAGAACTCAAAACAAAAGAAAACTCGAAAAATTGCAATTATAAGTATGTACAATTTGTTTTTTACTAACAATTTATTTTGAGCTTAAAACAATATAAATTAATTATAAGTTCCTCCTCTAATTTTTTTTTTGTCAATTTTAATCAATTGTTGTTTTTTTCTTAGAGTTATTGCTTGGTAAATATAAACATGAAATAATAAATTGTATTTTTATATTAAATAAAATTGTTGTTTTTCTAATAATCAAACACGTTTTTTGTTACATTTAATTAGTCATCTCCATCAACATGGTTGTCAGATTCTTTTTTACATTCATCGCCAAAAAGTATATAGAAAATCGCCCGAAATCGTCAAAATTTTATATTGTTAGATATTTTTTTTTTTTTCAAATTATACTCCGCGAAATAGTCCAGAGAACTTAAAACAGTTCCAACTTGTGCCAAATCTTTGATACCCCACCTAAAGTTAGAATATTTCCGTAGTTGGCTTTATATTGGAACTATGGTAACTTATGGGCCGATCTTTACAAAATTTGACAAAGTGGTTTATAGTCTTATAGAATTATGACTGATCCAATTTGATTATTATAGCATTATTCAACATCTTATAATTATATCATAGTAAATTATTGCCCGATTTGCACAAAAGTTGACAGTGTGATTTCTAGTCGTATAAACCTGTGACAGACCAAAATTTATCCAAATAGCGTTCTTTGTTACGGCTTAAAGCGTGCTAAAAGGTTTTCCGAAGGAAGGGTTTATATGGGGCTTAGGTAAATTATGGACCGATCTTCACGAAATTTGGCAGTTGGATTTCTAGTCCTAAAAAACTGTGACAGACAAAAATTTATTATAACAGCATTTTTCGTTACGACTTTAGGCGTACTTAAATTTTTTTCGAGAGTGACCTTAATATGGGGCCCATGGTGAATTATGAACCGATTTGTCATATAATTTCTAGTCATATACAACGAATATGTGAATAATCTTATATCAATATGTCCATTCCGCCACTATTTATGCAAGTATTTGTAACAGAATTATCAATTTTTTTAGGATTCATAAGTCTATTCCTACTGAACCGACTTTGCTGGATTTCAATCCCAAACTGCTTAGGAGAACTAGAGACAATCTCACTTATCGTGTTTGGCGAATTTAAAAAAAAAATGCCTACGACTGTTTGGTAATATATTAAAGAGAACGTGAACTTATTAATTTAATCTATTACTAAACAGTCGCAGGCGTATTTTAATTTCGCCAAGTCGTTCGAATTGAGCGTGATTTTAACAGACAGACGGATATGGCTAAATTGATTAATAATTACTCAAGGATCCAGAATTTATACACTTTATGGGGTCATATGAATTTTAAAAAAGTTTCACAGGGAATGACAAACTAAGTATACCCTCATCACAACTAGTTTTGGTGGAGGGTATAAAAGTTCTATTGTTTCAGATGACTGCAGATACCGTTGTGATAGATAGTATTAAAAGATTTTTTAATGGCTACATTCTTAATGGAAATGTTAATTTTTTTTATAAATTATAACTGATCGCTTATTTCAAAAAAGAGAATTAAAGAAAACTTGTTTAGCTAAACCTGACATGTCTTAACCAGTATTTATGGCTTATAAATCAGTGAATGTTTAAACGCTGGTTTGGTTTAACTAAACCTCAATTTATATGTAGCTAAAACTCGACAGCTGTAAATCAGTGTCCCATGTATTATATCGTCGGCTTAGAGTGTAAACCTGCTAAATCTACTTTTTAAGTAAATTAAGATTTTAAAGCCGTATGGTAGAGAAAGATATGCCACGTCGACCAGCATGTAGTTTTTCTTCAATATAAGTCCTGAAGTGTGTCAAATCAACAATATTTTTGGTTTTCCTCTCAAGTAGCAAATAGGAAAAAAAAAGTTTTTTGTCTCCTGTAAAATTTGTTAAAAGGGAGTAAACCTGCTTACACTCTAAGCCGACGATATGTAGTTTAAAAAATAACATGTGGCAGCACAACGATAAATGTTAGCAAATTTATATTGGTGTATTGGTAGTTTAAATGCCCAATTTTATGCGCTTAGTGCCGGTTCACACACGTCAAGTTTGACTCATTAAGTCTTGAGCTTTTACGAGAGAAGGGAAAATATAATGCCATTTCTTTTCCCCTCTCTCCTTAAAACTCAAGACTTGACGAGTCAAACTTGACTTGTGTAAACCGGGGCACTTAAAGAAGATTTTTTTGCTTACTGATTTATAAATTTGTTGGTTTAAACACATTTTAATCCTAAAAGATTGCTCTGTTTAGTTAGCCCTTAAGGCATGTATAGGATTTTCCATAAAAAATTAAAGGAATCGGTTCAGATTTAAACTTGAATTGCAAGTCAAGTCAAATAAAGTGTAAACAAGTAAAATTAAATTTTTTAATGGTAATTTTTTGCAATTGCTTTTTTGTGATTTTTTAGATAACAAGATTAAACTGAATATTTTTTTGGATTCACCGCAATAAATAAAACTGTGATTGCTCTAGTTGTAGTAATCATTTAAATTAAACTTACGAAATGCTTGTAGATTTTTTTACACAAAATAAACTTAAATACTTTTTACTGATTTTGCATTTACGTAGCAAGTATTCTATACAAAAATTTCGTATGTAGGTAGTAAGATAAAAAAAAAAAAAAAAAAAAACAAACAAGAATAATTAATTTTATATAAAAGCAACAAAAACTAATTGAATATACAACAGTCGCCAATTGAGACTCTCTCACAAACGTCATTTTGAACAAAAGTTAAGTTTGTTTTCGATTAAGTGTTTACATTTTGAACGATTAAATAAAAAACGTAAAAGTGTTTTAAATAGTTTTGAAATACATAACAAAAAAAAAAGAAAAAAGATATAAAATATAAAATTCAAAAATGAAATTTTTATTAAATTTCTTTGTTTTAAGTCTCGCCTTCGGTTTGGCTTTGGCTGATGTGCGTTATCGGGGTAATGCTGTACATGGAGGTGTGTTCAAAAAATAGTTTCGTTTCAAAAAAAGTGTTAAATTTAATAAAAACAAATTTTAAATAAAATTTTAGATTATCCTAATCAGTGTTACTATGAAGAGTTGCAGCAAGCAATACCGGTTAATCAGTCGTTTACTCCCCTAAATCGGGAGGGTCATTGTGAGCGTATTTATTGTCGTTCGGATTATGTTTTAGTCATGGAGTTGTAAGTTTTTACTTAAAAAAAATCGAATTTCCTTAAATTGTATTAAGAACAAAAAAGAAATCAGATTAAAGCTTTGTTCACAATCAGAGCAACAATTTCGTTTTTTCTTCTATTGTATTTCTTCTCAAATATTTCATATATTTGACTTATTTTTCAAACAAAAGTGTAACTAAAGTTTTTTTTTTTTTTAAAATTGTGTCAACTTATACTTCAGCAACAATTTGTATGAAATTGTTTATGAAGTTTATAATACTTTTATTTAGTTTTGAATGAAAATTTTTACAAAATGTTCCAACAAATAATAATAAATACGTAATATTGTTTTGGGCAAATTTTGCAAACGGTTTCTTTATTTAAAATGTGTTTGGTCGCGAAAAAAATTGTTGCTCTCTTTTGAACACCAGTGGAAATGTTGCAGCCTATTGTGAACGAAGCTGAAAGGTATAAAAAAATAAAAAACTTTTAAGTTTTAAGAACAAAAAAATTAGTTTTAAAGATAAAGTTGAGTTAATAACAAAAATTAAAAATAGTCTTTCAAAAGTTACGATAGTTTAAAAAAAATATCGTTAAGTTTTAAAAATTATCTAAAGTAAGAAATACTATTAAATATTAATATAGTTAATATAATAAAACCTTTATTTACATTTTACCTCTTCATGCACTTGTTGCATGTGTACAACAACATTTTTTAAAGCAAATTTCAGCTATGCTTTCTACTTCCACATATGTAAGTCTGGGATCACACTATGAAAGTTTTCTTTCAGAAAGTCTGAGTTAAAGGGTGAGAAGGGAAAAAGGAACAGCATGTTCTCTTCCCCTCTCACCAATAAACTCAGACTTTCTGAAAGAAAACTTTCATAATGTGAACCCAGACTAAGTAAAAGCCTTTGGTGTTTCATATTTAATTTTTGAAAAATAAAGCTGCCCCAAAGATGTGAGTGCATGAAAGGGTTAAAAAATATACAAGCATTTTGTATTAAATATTTTTAATTTAGAAAATATTGTTAAGTTTATTTTTTAAGTTTAAGCGAATATTTTTTCAAAATTTCTGCACTTTTTGTTTGCAATATATAGTTTCGTTAAGTTTATAATCTGTTTTTGAACCATCGCGATGCATCGTTAAGTTTTAAATGTCTTTAAAATTTAGTTATACGAAATAAGCAAGTAACGAATGTATATATCGTTGGCTTTATGTAGAAAGGCCCCCTAACCCAAATAATTGCAACGATACAGGAGAAGGTAACAAATAGAATAGAAACTGTTAATATCAATATTGGCAATTGCTTGTAAACCCGCTATTTTTGATACTTTTGTATTTAATTTTTGTTACAAGTTTTATTTGTGTGAAATGTATTGGAATCACTAAAAATTTGATCTCGTAAAAAGTCGAATTGGCGCCTTTTAACATGCGACCAATGACATAGAAATATTTAATAAGCGACTCAAACAGCTTTATCAGACTTTAGTTTGATTTGTAAATGAACAGTATAGTTACAGTTGTATTTTTTTAAATATTTTTTAACACAAATTTATGCATATTTTCTTAAAATTGTTGCTTGTAAATTAAACAGATATTTTGCTGAACACGTGTCATAGTTTTTTGGCATTAACAGAGAGAGAGAGAGGGGAGGAATTAAAGATGCCGTTAAAATTACACAAAATTTCTTAGTTGTGATTGAATACAGATGGTTATTGTTCTTCATACATATAATGTTTATCGCTTGTAGTTTCAATTGTGTTTTCGGCTGAAATAGGTTTTTTTAGTTTTTACTTTAATTTTAGAAACAAAATGATAAATTTTCTATAATTTCGAAATTAAAAAGAAACTATTAACAATTATAATTGTTGAGGTTATAAAACTAGCTTTTTTATTAATTAAATTAAATTAATTTTTTTTTCTACAATTTAAAATAGATTTGGTAAATTGTAAGTTAAAATTTTAATACAAATAAGTTTTAAATATGCAAATACTAAATCGCATTATATTTTAACTACATTTTTTTTAAAATAATCTTTCTTTAAGTTAAAATAAAAATAAACAAAAACCAAATTTTACAAAGTCGCTAAGTTTGGTTGTCTTGTAATGCAAACTAGGATTGATATTTGTACATACTTACAATTTTCTTAATAATTAAACGCTATTTTTTATTATTTTTTAAATTTTAGCTGTGGCCGCCATAATTTACAACCCAATGCCACCTGCAGCATTGAATCGGATATGCGTCAGCCTTATCCTTCCTGTTGTCCTCAACTAGTTTGTCAAAATGATAATAATTTTATATAAACTGGAAATGGGAAAAGCTTTCGCGACCAAAGATCCAAAATATGTATCGTTAAATAAGTATAAGAAAAATTGTTTAAAAGTTTTTTTGTTCGTTAAGTGTTATAAAAAATGTATAAATAAAAATAATTTGTTGATTTTAAATTATAACACCTTTTTGTCATTTAAATTAAGCCAAAACTTTCTATAGACTTTATTAGATATTAAGGTACATGTGTGCTGAAAAACGATCGATTTAAAAACTAACGTTTTTAGCGATTTTAAAATCTATTTTTGAATTATAGTCCTAATTTTTTGTTCAAGATACAATTCAATTAGCATATCGATGCCTTACTTTCTCAACCTCGTAACTTAAAAATACGGTTTTGATTTTTCATATCAAACGACTGCTATTTTTGTGTTCTAACACAGCAACAACTTATTATTTCAATACAATTTACATAGATATAATCAATTCTTTAATAACTCCATTTTAACTTTAGCCCAAACACCGAAGTATACAAAGATAAAACGTTTTTTTTTTCTCCTAAAAAGTTGTATTTTTTTAAGATACGAGGTTGAGAAAGTAAGGCATCGATATATTAAATAAAATTTAAAAGAATATAGACAAGCAAAAGAGGAAAATGTATTAGAAATCAATTTTTAAACAATATTTTCATGGTAAAATTACAAATTGTTTACAAACACATGGCTTACATTTTTGATTGTTTACAAATAATAATATTTATTGTTTTTAATCCAAATTTTTAATATTTTTAATTAGGCTTAAGTTTTCTTGAAGTCCAAGTACAAAAATGTACAAAAATGTACTTGGACTTCAAGAAAAATTCTTGACAAAAGTACGAAAAACAGAAGTAAGGAAAAAACATGTAAAATCAATTGAAATGGATAATCATTCAGGAAAGCAAATTTCGATCTACCAAATGTTAGAATACAATTTGGTTTAAGGATTGATGTTTGACTATTGACGTCAGCAGTCGTCGATGGCTGCGAGTGTAAGACGGCAAATCCATCTGAGGAGATTGAGTGGTTGCAATCGAAACATGTCATGGTAACCTGCCGGCCGGGGTTCGAGCCCCAGCCACGTCAAGAATGAAAGATTATCAATAACAATTTTAGTTAATTTTCATGTTGTAAAATTCCTTTCTTCATAAAAATAATTTAATGAAAAATTAAATTTCATGAACTTAAGCCTAATTAAAAATATTAAAAATAAGGATTAAAAACCATAAATAGTTCAAAAAAATACTAATTAATATTTATTGTTGCTAGAAATCATAGTTGGGGGTAGTGCACTAAATATTGATTTAAATCAGCAGTGCACTATCACTAAATAAAACTGCAAAAATATTAGTTTGCACTCTTTTTTATCAGCTGTAGTTATGATTGCTATTTATTTAACTACCACTAAAAGAAATTAGTGATATTGCAAATTTTTTCACTACAACTAAACTCAGATTGAGTGCAAAAAGTATGCATTCAATTCAAATAGTGCAAAATTTGAACTTGCAATCAAAAAAAGCTGCGTATAAACATGCTCTCATGAAATTCTTGAAGACAAATTCCAAAAATACAAATTTTTACTACTTTGGGCCATTATTATAACTTGGCGTTAGCTGTTATCCGACAGTTAACAGATGCTTTTTGACAGATAACACATTATTATCTGTCAATTTAATCTTAACTTTAGCTAACTTCAAGTTGTAATAATGGCCCTTAGTATAGTTACTTTCATTACTATTTTGAGTGAAAACTTCAAACAACAAAAAAAAAAAAAAAAATCCTAAATGATAATAATCAAAAAATTATATGTATAATTATTTTATTCGGATGAAAAAATTTAACAACAACAAATTCTACTAATCTAAGGTTTTAAGTTGATATCGAAAAAAAAGATGAAAAAACTGTATCGTTCATACAATCAAATATTTTTTGTAGAAACTTTACTCAATCCTCTTTGAAACTGCATTTGTTTCCATGCAAGGAAACATTGTTTCGCGGTTAAGTATTGTGTATACCTTGTTTATTCTCCCTTTCAATAACAAACTCAAAAAAATGTTTGCAGAAGAAACAAAAAACTCAAATTTTTTGCATCATATGTTTCATAATATGGACGAGGACTTAAAAAAAGTTAAGCAAATGTTTTTAAAATATAATACGCCTTTGCAGTCCTCTGCTCCAGTAAAGCGCTTATGGTAGATGCTCCTCGAAGAAATAAATTAAGTGATAATAATTTTGAAATGCTTGCTTTGCTTAAAGCAAACAATTTTCAATATATTTTTTTTATTGTCCTCTATTATTTTTGAATTACTGTTAATTTTTTGTTTTTTTTTTTTATGAAGTTTATGTGTAGTTTATATAACACGAGCGCCTTATTCGTCTATTCAACTTACATTTAAAACAAAAACAAAATTTCGAAATTTGTTTTGTTGAATGGACGAGTGAGGCGCTCGTGTTCTATAATCACCACATTAGTCTTAAGTTTTAAATTAGTGCACAAAAAATAACCTCAAGTCAGTTTAAACTTGAAATTGAATGCAAAATTTTGAGTTGCACTCAAATGAGTGAAGAACAAAAAAGTTGCAATAAACTGATGATTGCTTTTTTTTAAATCAAACTAATTTTTTTTGAGTGCAAAATTTTTTAACATCACTATCAGTCATGCTTAGTGAGGCTGCAAATTTTCAACTCATCACTCAACATCAAAAAAATGATTGCAATAATTTTGCACTATCACTAAGTGTGAGTTGAAACAGCAAAATGAGTGCACTACCCCCATCTATGCTAGAAATACACATACATATTTACAATCTATTAGGCTTTTCTACCAACAAAATACATGTTGTTTTTGCCTTGTTGTAGAACAAGGGTTACCTCATTAATTTTAACATGATAAATATTATCAGTTTTGAATAGTTTTGTTTATAAAATCGTTTTTCATCACATACCTGGGGCAAATTGCAGCATTTGATATCGATCAAAATTACAATACAATTAAATGGAAATTTCGATCGATATCGAATGCCGTAATTTGCCTCCTGATTTATTTTTTTATTTATTAAAAAATCTGTATTTAAGCTCTTTTAACTTAGGTGGCATTTATACTAAGTCTTTTTAGACATGTCTGTTTTATTCATGAACATGCTACCAAAAACATTTTGCGTTTACATGATGCCAAATTACCGCATTCAATGTCGATCGAAATTACAATATAATTAAAATGGGAATTTCGATCGATATCGAATGCCATAATGTGGCCCCTGTCTTTTTTCATGCCTAATTGTCTTTTTATAAATATTGGCTCATTTTGTGATAGTTTGACAGCCACTCCTTCTTCTATAACCCGATTGCCTACAAACAAAAGAAATTAAAAAATGTTTAATTTATTCAAAATTTATAAACTTTCCAAAGATGTTTCTATTGTTTTAAAATGTTGTTGCTTTTTCTAGAAATTTTCTTTATTCATTTTGTAAGATTTTACTAATCTATCTTAGATATTTAATTTTTTTCTCATAAACGTATCATTTGTCTCACAAATAATGGGTTGTTTGTATGCTAAGTTTTTAAATACATTAGTTAATTGTTTAAATGGTCAATAAAAAAAAAAAAAAAAAAAAATGCAAAATGCTTATTTGTTTATTTGATTTACATATATGTATGCACAATATAAAAGTAATTAGCATTTTTTTACAAAGTATTGTTGAATTAACTAGTCATACTACAAAAAATCTTAGGAGATTTTGTAAAAGGTTAATTTGTAGTTCCAAATCAGATGTACATAATAACTCAGAGTAAACAAAAGTACCATAAATCACTAAAGAAAAAAGAAGTACAAAGTATCGTTAAATTTTGTCTTAGGAAACTTTGATTAAATTTTCAACGCATACTTTTAAATGGAAAATAACAAACAAACAATTACGATAGAAAAACGAAATAAAAACTATTGTTGAATCAAATAGAAATTTTACATATGTAATTCTTAAGCGATTTTGAATAAAATTTGGACTAAAAGTTTCAAAAAAAAAAATTAGCATGATAACTACAATTGCAACCACACGCGACAAATTATATAAAAAGAAGTACGATAGAAGAATAAAATTAAACTTTTGAAAGCATATTGAAATTGAACACAAAATTGTAGGAGCTTTTATAAAGGGGCTTTTATTAAGCGCATTCTATGTTTTAATTTAAATAACACAATGTATATGTAAGATATCGCCATTTTTTTCGTTCAAAAGACTCATCGATGTCATTATGTACGCTTTGTAGCGCGCATTCGAAATTACCAGTTTTTTTAAATCTGGCGCATGAATCAGATTGAATTTGACTGATGGCATGGGTTATGTTGGCTTTAGGAGCCGCTTTGGTTTGTGGTTTATTCGCACTGACCTGCGACTTAAGAAAACTCCATATGAAAAAGTCTAACGGGGTCAAAGATAGTCAAGCCCTTAAATCGCTCGTGCAGAATGTCCTGTATGGTATGTAACGCCTAGCAAAACCACATATCGTTGGCGTCCCGGTAGGCTAGCTGGTAGTGAGCTAGTCTATCAGTGCCGGGGTTGCGGGTTCGAATCCCGCCAGAGACTCTGGTATCTTGCAGATAAGCGTAGAGCTTCACGGGATTAGCTTTGGGGGAAAAATTAAGGCCAAAAGAAGTTGGTAATTATGGAGCTATAGCGCTAATCCTTAACGGTAATGGTATGGTCTGGTCGATCTAAAGGAATATAGATCAATGACGCCGTCAAGCGAAAATCAACATGGATGCATGGATCTTATGTGAATCAAAAAAAGGAAACAATCGTTCTATAATTTTACAGTGTCCCGATAGAAACTTCATTCCTGAATAGAGTCTTTGTGACCATTAACCATAAAATTATGTAAGTATTTAGATTTAAATTAAATAGAATCGGTCCATATTTGACTGTTGCTCCCTTAAAAATACTACTACCAAAAATAGCTTGCAATGCCATAACTTCCTTATAAATGTTTGTATAGATATAAAATTTGCGCCAATCAGAGGTGATCTGGAAATCGAAAACGCATAACGCAATAATTTTAAACGTCGTTTTTGAATAAGATTTCTGTAATAAGAGTATTTTATGACAAATATTACACAAATAGTTCTTTATTAAACGAAATTTTCAAACAAAAATTATAAAAATTCGATGAAATGCATTAAAAACAACTTCCAAATTCTTGCGTTTTCGATTTCCAGAACACCCCTGAATAACTTTAATAATAACTTCTATGTCATGGCAAAATTTTGTTATGATATATCCAGAATGAGCCATAGGTCCCATATAAATTCTCTTACTATAATTACTTTTAGACAAAAAATTTCATTAAATGGATGTGTTAGAAGCTAAAAGGCCTTACCACACTTTCTCGAATTTCTCGATTTTGCTATACATATTCTATTTAATTAGCTGTGAACTCTTTCAGAATCATTTTGTGCTTCTATTATTTAAATATTTTCTATTAAAACAATGAAAAATCGGTATAGGGTTTGAATCTTATTTGATTTTTTTCAGAAGCTACCAGCCAGACAATAGGAAAATATACATAGCAAAATAAGGTCATAATTTATTGCTGTAGTATGAATTACTATGCTTCGCCAAGGCGAATTAACTACAGGTGGTGTCGAAACGGCATCTGATTTTGACAGTTCGAGCTCATTTATTTTGATTTGTTAGTGTTTTGCTAAGAATGGTTGACATTTCGAGCTATAAGCACTAACAATGCAATGCAAAAAACCTTATGTTGTTTCTGTTGTTTTTGGATTGTTGTAGTTCCGACACCACCTGTAGTTGAATTCGCCTTGCGCTTCGCGTGTTTGCCAAATCAATTGTTCAAACATTAATAATTTACTTTACTTTTTATTTTGTGGAGTTAGACCACTTAGTTTCTGACACATCCAAATGTAGAGACATATCTATGTATTGAGCATTTATCTGTAAATACTGTGGTGTAGAGTATCAAATGGTCGGACTTGACCAACTATAGTTTATTACTGAATTAAAAAATTACTATTAAATAGGAGGAAAGGAGGAGATGCTATGGATGGATAAGCAGATTTTAACAATTTTAACTACATTATGTTTAGAATTCATACAACGCTACAATCGCAAAATATAATAAATAGTATAGGTTGCCTGCCCATCGCTGCTCTAAATCGAGTTTCTATTTTTCATATGAATTAAGATGATCGCCCGCAGTTTTAATTGTATTTGGACAAAAAATCGTATTTAATTGAGTGCTGTTTTCAAATTACAAATAAATTGATAAAACATTTTAAAATAATGGAAAATGCTGTTTTTTTAATTAATTTAAGTAAACACATGTACATGTAGATAATCATTTGGTTTTTTTAATTAAAAAAAGATTGAAATTTGTAGTCCTTAATTATTGTAAATTAGTTTAAAATAAAAAATTCAATACACGAAATTTCAATAGATATTAATAAACTAATTCTAAAAAATCGAATTATCTTAAAGAAAAGGTAAAACACATTACTCTAGTTTGATAAACCCTTCATCTCAGGTGGAAAAGGGTATATATAAGTTTGTCATTCCGTTTGTAATTTATATAATATTGATCTAAGACCCTATAATGTATATATAATCTGGGTCCTTATGAGGAGAGAACATGATTTAACGATGTCCGTCCGTCTGTCCGTCCGTCCGTCTGTCGGTCTTACGTTTGATATGTGTTTTCCGGAGACTCCAGACACGATAGCGGCTAGGTTGTTTTACATTTATGTCACATATAGTCCACCATTTCGTGCTACTGAAATTCAGCCAGATCGGTCCACAAATGGCTGAGATATGACCAAAAAACCACGACTGCCTCTAATTTTTTCCAAAAATCCCTTGTTGTATTTTTATTGCTTTTTTCTGTATATCTAGAGAACGGCAAGAGCCAAAGTTTCCAAATTAGGTGCAAACATTCAAGTTATAAATACACACCAACCCACAAAATGTGGGCGGGGTTGGAGAAGTGGGCATGGTACCTCCCATACAAAAAATTTCAAAAATTGTATAATAACCTGAATTTTTTGACCGTAATATGACCTATGGTTACGCCTTATATATCAAAAGATCGGAAATTTTTGGTAGAAAATATTTTCTGAAAAATTCGAGAAAATCGGTTCAGATACGAAAAAGTTATGACCAAAATATTAATTTTTTTTTGAAAAATACTCATTTTCGGGAACCATAGATCTTGCCGAGTCCAAGTTTTATAACCCAACTAACTGGAAAATTTCTTCTTAAACACGTCGGTATATAAATCTGTCAAATCGGTTAAAAAATGGCTGAGTTATAATCAAAATACTGAAATTCCAAAAATTACTCTTTTTATACCCTTCACCTCAGGTGGAAAAGGGTATAAACAAGTTTGTCATTGCGTTTGAAATTAATACAATATTGATCTAAGACCCTATAAAGTATAAATATTCTGGGTCCTTATGAGGAGAGAACTTGATTTAACCATGTGATGTAAGAAAAGCGTTTCTTAAAAAAATTTTTTTATATTTTATATAAAAAATCCATTACACCTACAGCCAACTTCAAGCTGAAAAGTGTGAGGATAACAAAACAGAATTGCAGAGTACATGAAACTAAGTACCCTCCCCAATCTTTTCACCACTCTCATCAATAAACTCAAGAACTGCAGCAACAAAAATTTCAAGTCTGGACAGGAACAAAAATACCTAAATACTTGAGTGGGCCGATTTGCAAGGACCCGAATTTGTTGATATTGTGCCGTCGATTTTTCGATAGCTTTTGGCACTAGGCGGAAAGTTCCATTACGATACATCAAAATAATCAAATTTCAATATTTTTTACTTTTTCTCAACTTTTATTTTTAAGGTTTTTATTAGTAGATAATAAAAAAAATCGTCTGATTTATTTTTTTTTTTTTCAATTTTACCTTTCCAAGGTGAAATAGTACGCTAAAAAAGATGGCGATAGCAGTTTTTGCAAAAAATTGTTTTTCTTGAGGTTTTGGACGAGATTTTGTCAAAAAATCTTATTTTTCTACGCTTTAATTTTAAAGGTTTTTAGTAGGTATGTTAAAACAAATTTTTTAAATATATCCTATCGAAGGTAAAATTGTACGCTTAAAACGACTACGATATCATTTTTTTTTTCCATTTTCCGCGAAATCGATTTTTTTTTAACACAAAATAGATTTTCGATTATAATCGAAATCGATTTACTATTCATACTTGTACTAATAAAACAATAATTTAAATTGTAGTATATTTTCAAATTCGTCTATGTCTTTAATCAAGACTTTCTTTATTCTAACACTTTGTCTCAACTTTATAAAAATATTGCCGGCAGATGCTGCAAATCTAGAAAATAAAATTTGAAATGATCTAATCACTTTAATTATGACTTGAGTTTTATTTACAATAAACAAACAAAGTTTTCATTGTACAAACAAACAAATGTATTAATTTAATCTTCGAATTTTTTTTTGTTATATTTAAACCGTAATAAAAATTTATATATAAAGCCACAAGCTCAAAAAAATTATATTTAGTTTAAAAATATCCATTGTAGAAAGCATATTAAAATTAACTGCTAAATTAAAGCAAGATTTCAAATAAAATGAAATTAATTTTGGGTTTAACTGTTTTATTTGCTGCTGTATTCGTGAATCAGATTTCAGGTAAATTAATTAAACTAATTGCAAAAATAAATTTGTTGTCAAATCAAAATTTATTAAAAATATTGATAATTTTTTAGTTTCTCAAGCTACCTCTGAACCGGTTTGTGGATATAAAAATTCTCAAGATGAAACAATTTTCTTGAAATATTTTCCCTATTCCAAGAAGGGTGAGGATTATGTAGATTTTGGTTTGGACGGAAAATGTTTGAAGAAAGTAACGTGCAGTGAAACTTTCACTAACCAAATTGAGGAGTAAGTTTTTTTTTAATTAACGTGATTTTTTAACCTGAAATTTATTACTTGTGAATTTTTTTATAATATTAATTTTTTGAATTAATTTACAGGTGCAAAGACTTCCCGGTAACCTGTCAAAATAAAAAGAATTTCAGCGGAGTATTCCCAGCTTGTTGTGTTAAATGTTAATTACTACAGTATTAAGTAAATGAATAAAAACTAAAGTTCAATTAAATTGAACACAGTTAAATTTTTTAAAAACTTGGTTTCTAAATTGTTTTTTATAAAATTTATATATGAACTTACATACATATCTGTGGAATTTTGACAAAACATCTTAAGTCGAGATAAGATAGCAAAAAAAGTTTTAAAAAAAAGTTCGGTGAAAAAATCATTTTTACAAAATTTTAAAATCGTAACCAAAAATGTTTTTTGAAGGAAAATTCGTATAATTAACAGAATTGTTTCAACTTTTTAAATTTGACTTAAGATGTTTTGTCAAAAGGCCACAGATACGTAGATCACCAATTATTAAAAAAAAATTAATTCATAGTTGTGGGTGGGTGGTGTCCTTCAAACACTTTATAAATGAAACATTTCTGTGGCATTTTGACAAAACATCTTAAGTCAAATTTAAAAAGTTGGAAAAATGCTGCTAATTATACGAATTTACCTTCAAAAAACATTTTTGTTTACGATTTTTAAATTTTGTATTATAAACGAAATTTTTCTTTAATTTCGGTTTATTTTATTATTTGGTAAAAATGATTTTTTCACCGAGATTTCTTTAAAACTTTTTTTGCTATCTTATCTCGACTTAAGATGTTTTGTCAAAATGCCACAGATTTAAATAACAATAGTTTATGATATTTATCACAAAAGTTAAAAACTTATTTTCAACTTTTATATTTACCACGGAAAAGAAAGAAGCTTAATTTTCATTATTTCGCCGTTTAATAATCAAAAGTTTCAATACTTTAGTGGGAGCCCATACTTTAAAACGTATCTCGTTATTTCTTAATTGGTTTGACCTACCGAGTATTTTTTAAAAAATTGAGTTAGGTATGGGGTATATATTTTGAATTCCCCCTTTCTGAATCCAAAATCTGTTTCACGAAATTTGTTATGGTTTCTGAGGCATTAAGCATTTATTTTACTCCATATGAATATTGCAAATTCCACATACAAAAAAGGACAAAATAAAGGGTACGTTCTTAAATGAATCAAAACTGTGCATCACTGCTGCAGTGATGCAAAATTTTGTTGCTGATGCGTGATCACCAGTTGCGCTTGTGATGCTGATGCTTTTTTACTGCACAACAGCTGTGCAAAGTTCCAATTTTTGAACACGAGCTAAATTTTAAAAGTTTTATGAACGAACCAAGGTATCATTTGGGAGTGTAGACATGCTGCTCTATAAAAGAAACCGATTTGTCAAAATTGTCTTCATATAAAACAAAAACAATTTAACGCACACATGTACAAATTTTTGCTCATATACACGAAATTTGACGTTTGGGTTCCAACTAGGGGTAATCAGCTGACAAACATATGGGCCAACGAGTTTACCTTGTGTAAATATACCTTGGAACGAACATAAAATAATCAGCCTTATTCCGGTTGTCGTTGTCGTAATCGATCAAGTCGTTTTTTGTAAGAGATTAAGGCCCCTATTACGGTTTACAACTCAACTCAGTTGAGTTGTAATTTCTTAATTTTTGTATTATGGTTTACAACTTTGCTAAATTTCGGTTAACAAAAACATAACAAAAATTACAACTGATCACAACCAGTTGTATTTATTACAACTCAACTCAGTAATAGGGGCCTAAAGCTTCGTACAGACGATGGTCAGATCTTACAATATTGGTAAGCAGCGTTGCTTAAATTGCATTAAAATTGGCTAAAATGTCTTACAACTGTGTGAACATTGTAAGCTCATTTGTATTTGCAGATGTGCAAAATTAATGCATCTGACAATGGACTATTGTCAGAAAAATTTTGCTGTTGGCAACGCCTGCTTACAATATTGTAAGATCTGACCATCGTCTGTACGAAGCTTAACACAGCGTCTTCACCTGACAATTTTTTGTCATACCAAACGTCAAACTTCATATTAAAAAAACGCTGACAAAAATTTTCGAGTTTTTTTTATATAGACTTTGACGTTTGGTATGACAAAAAATTGTCAGGTGAAGACGCTATGTTAGGAACACTGGTTGTGTGTTACTTTAATCTCTTACAAAAAACGACTTGAGCGATTACAACTGGAATAAGGCTGAATAAATAAGTGTTATCAACACAAGCGATGGCAAATTTGATTATAAATATTTAACCTAAAAGTAATAGTTTTCTTATAAAGTACAAGAAAAGGCACCAAAAAAGAAAAATAAACTGCAGAGCTGCGGCATCACTGCATATGAAAGTAATGCCAAGTTTCTTACAAGTGATGCATTTACGAACAGGGTTTAAAAGCATCCATCAGCTGAATGCTTTTTATTTTTGCTTTTGCCACTGCTATTGAAATTTGTAATTTTTTTTCCAACAGCCAATGTTTTGTTTTTCGTTTGTGCAAAAAAGCAAATCTCCTATTTTGTATATTTTTATTTTCTGACAACTGCTTTTTTACCAGCCAGCGACAAAAATGGACAACCACATAAAAAGCAAAAGCTAAAAAAATTATTTCGCCTTTTGCTTTTTTACTTTTTCCTGAAAGAAGAGCTAGTTAAAAAAAGACAAACCAAAAAAAAAATCTAAAATTCAAAGAACAAAAATTCTTCTCTGGCTGGTAATAACAAAAAGCCGATTCAATAAAATGAAAAGCAGCTGAAGTGTGTGCTAAAAGCAGTCTGAGCAGCGCTATTAGCTCTGCAAAAAGGCAGATTACAACGAAAAAATACTGATCAGTGTACAAGCAACATGGTTTTTTTTCATGGTGATGAGGAAAAATAAATTTTTGCCTTTCTTCAGTAATGTTGTAGTAATGTTGTTGTTGCTCGCCAAACAAATAAAAAATTCTTGTTGTGTTTGTTTTGCATGAAAAATATCACTTGTCGTCGTCGAGTATTTTTTTTCGCAATCATGTGCCTTTGCAACCTTTTTTGCTGCTTTTATCTCCTATTTTGCGGCTATTAGCATGCATTGGTTTTTGATTTGGCGGCTGTTTGACAGAAGCTGTTTGTTTCATTCTTTTTCCTACCTATTTTTTTCTACAACATAAAAGTAATTGCCGTTGCTTTTTGAGTTCCATCAAATTGTTAAAAAAGCAAAAGCTGAAAAAAGCCAGTGCCAATTATTTTGTGTGTTTATTTTGCTGCTGCTTTTGAAAAGTGTGGGCTTTTTTAGCAGTGGAACTTGTCGGCTTTTTAATTTTGATTTTTTTTTTAATAGGTAAAAGTCAAAATTTGGCTGCTTTTGCTAATATGGCGATAGCATTTTAAACCCTGTTTACGAACATTCAACTTTACTAATACGCAGCAACTGCATTTACGAACGTACCCAAATTTCACTCTTGCTTTGCTTCATTGCCGTTACAAAAACAAGTAGGTAAAGCGAAAGCAGAATAAAATGACAACAAGAAAAAAAAAATTACTCTTGCTTCGCTTCATTAAATCGTTTAAATCGAAAACGCAAATTTTAAGCGTTATGCGTTTCTTAGAACAAGGGCGATAAATTCAAGTTATTCACCCTTATTGTGGTTTCGACATTCAATAAGGCTGGAGGCTTATTCTGAATTGCGATGCGAAAATCAATACGATGCGCAAATGAAATGCGATGCGAAAGAAAATTGGTATTCTGTTAGACTTTCGCAATCGCATTCGCAATTTATTTCAAATTGTGGCAACGCTGCTCAAATATACGTCAGTGTCAATAAACATCAAATTAAAAATAAATAAATTGTTTGTGTTTCGCTGTGAAAATTGTTTAATTAATTTATTTAGGACATTCTGTAATAAAAAAAAAATAATAAAAATGGATTTTGTGGCACTGTGGTTCGACGACGAACAAAATGAAAACGTTTTGTGTGTACTTTAAAATCGGCCCAATCCTATTAAAATTTAAGTTAAAGTAAAATATTTTTGAACTGGTTTATATATTTCATACTTTTTCCATCCTGCAGCTTCTCTAATAGGTGGTCCATTGATATTTAGTTCTTCAGTTAACGTTTGCCACAAAGTATTTGCCGACTGATGTGCATTTGGCTGTGCTTATTCATATACATATTCTATCATTATTTCAAATTAACGCGGTTTGGTGGTTTTATTGCTTGCTTCCCTGAATTAAATAATAAATATATGATGAATAAATAAATAAAATATTATCTTTCACTAACATGTTTGTACTTTGCGAATGCTATTTTGTTGTCGAATAAATTTTGCGAATTTGACGTTTGTTTTCGCAATGTGGAATACCGACTTGTCACCTTTTCGCATTCGAAATGCGATTAAAAAAAAAAACTTTGCGAATATCGCAATACAGAATAGCAACTGTTCGCATTTATGCATTTTCGCATCGCATTGATTTTCGCATCGCAATTCAGAATAAGCCTCCTGATTATTCTTAAAAAATAACGTCTATTGTATAAAATTTTTCCTAAAGAAAAGTAGGTACCTACAACTAAAAAGTTTGTCCGATTTTCTCAACGCTCCATTTTGTAAAAAAAAAAAAAAAACGTCAAATTATTTCCCTACTTTTGCCAACACCTAAAGTGAGGCGAAGTGATTGAGAAAATAAGGAGTTTAATTTTTTTAAATCCCGATAGTTCGGATTGTTTCTTATTTGTAATAGGAAAAAGACTTCGTTTTTTTCAATAAATTCATTTAAAAAAAATTCAATTATTATTTTGTTTAACGATAGAAATACAAAATAAATTACAAAAAATAGTAGATAAATATTTATATAAAAAATGTACAAACTAAACAAAATATGTAAAGAGAAAATAAGCAAGAGTATAAGCCATTTGCCAAAGAATATTACATAAGAAAAAAAAAATAAGTCCAAATAATAAAGTAACAAAGAAACAGTTTTTAATTAATTAAAGAATTAAACATAGATATTTTATATTTTGTTGGTTTTTTTTATTGAATTCTTTCAAAATTTTCTTTTGTGTTTTCTTCTTTTAATTGCATATAATCTTAAAAGATCGATTTTTTTATATCTATTATTAAGCTTCTCTTTTTCTGCTTTAATAAGTGGCTGCTGTTGTAAATCTAGTAAATAAGTCATTTTTGTTACACAGTTTAAATTAAATAAATCTTATAAAGGTTTAAATGGTTTGGAACAAAAAACTGTAGTTTCCTGGATTGTTAAGGGAATTTTTACTTTTTTTAAACATATAATAAAATAAGGAGAGATGTTTTGTGGTTTTGATGAAAAAGGTTTACAAATCTTCATCCTCGTCGGGTAAGGCGGTTTCTTGAGCTTCTTGTAAATCTCTTTCGATTTGTAATTGCCAATCCTTATCCATTTTGACTTCTGGGGGTAGTAAAGCAGGCATAGCTACGAACTCCAAATTGGGATCACCAACCAATTTACGGGCCAACCAGAGGAAAGGTTTTTCAAAATTGTAATTTGATTTAGCAGAAATATCGTAGTACTAGAAAATTAAATAACATAATAAGCATAATTTTTTTTGTTTGAAATAATTAAAATAAATAACTTACTTGCAAATTCTTCTTTCTGTGGAATATAATGCTCTTGGCCTTAACTTTACGATCCTTAATGTCGACTTTGTTGCCACACAATACAATTGGTATGTTCTCGCATACACGCACCAAATCTCTGTGCCAATTTGGTACGTTCTTGTATGTAACACGCGATGTTACATCGAACATAATAACAGCACACTGTCCCTGAATGTAGTAACCATCACGCAATCCGCCGAATTTTTCTTGACCGGCTGTATCCCATACATTAAAACGGATGGCACCACGATTAGTGTGGAAAATCAAAGGATGCACTTCGACACCCAAAGTTGCAACGTATTTCTTTTCAAATTCACCGGTCATGTGACGTTTTACGAATGTTGTCTTGCCGGTACCACCATCACCAACCAAAACGCATTTGAATGTTGGGATATCTTGTTCTTGTTGGGCCATCTTTTTTTTTATTGTATTGAAATTAAAAAAATAGCTTGTGTAAAAAAGATACTGAAAAAAGATAAAAAATTTAAAATTTAGTGTTTTTTTTTGCAAAACAAAGTTCTATTTTTCGTTTTAGAAGCAACTTTTCCAAAGAACAATTGTTAACAATACCAATAACTATTTAAAAAACAACTTAATTTTATTTTGCATGTAGTATTGGCTTACATTCTTCTTACATTTACGTTTATTCTCCCCTAACGTATTAAACCGATTTTTTAAAAACGCGTTCTGTTGAAAATTTCGCAGTTGAAAAGAGTTCCACACTTAAACAGGATTTCAACAAGAAAAAATATATACTTTTGCAATAAAAACTAAATTAAACTTAACAAATTGTCTTATAATTTATTATTTTTCTCAAATATTTCTCTAATTATGTACTTTTTTCCAGTGAAGATCCTTTCTTTAACAAGGACTAGTGATGACTATTTTTAAAGAGCAGAGAATACCGGTTAAGAACCTCTAGCAAGAAGCAAAAGTTGAGAAGAAAAAAAAAATACCAAAAGGAAACTAAAGCGTAAAATTTACAAAAACATTTCTTAAGATCAAACCTTTTAAAGGCACGACATGCATGCAAGCAGCCTGTTAAATTGTGTTTAGGGGAGGAAACCAGATGTGAATTGTGTTCTTATTCTGATGAATATAATACAACAACAGTTGCATGAGGAATTTTACAAGTAAAGGTAATTATGTGTATTTTAAGTATTAAATGAAATTAAAAAAAAATTCTTATGAATTTTGGCTAGCAGATGCTAACTTTTTCTTTCCCTAAAAAAAAAGAAAGCAAAAATAACAAGAAGAAAAGGTGAATGATATAAAAAAAAAAAAAACAAAATTTTGTATGAAAATGGTGGAACAATATTATGCCGTTGAAAATTTTAAATAAATTTATAAAAAAATATGTATGTATAAAAAGGGCTTAAAACAAAAAACTTTTTTTAAGAAAACTGTAAACTAATTGTTCTAAGTCAACTTGTTTGAAAACTGAGAAATTGTTCAAGATAGTTTGCTTAGAAATCATGCAACTGTTCCATAGAAATGTAAAGTTAGTAACTAGGTATCCCAAGAAAGACTTGAATCAAATTTTTTAAAAAGAGTGGGTTTTCACCATTTTGTTTATATTACTGCCTGGCCCACAAAATATCGAAAAGAAAATTTCTTTCCTATAACTTAGAATTCAAGCCACATTTCTAATGAATAAAACGGAAGAGATTTTCTTATTCGCCAAATCACGCTTAAACGCGTCAACCGATTTACAAATTTTTTTTGTATTTAATTTTGCGCAAACTTGATATAATATTTTTACAGTGTTAAAACTAAGAAAGTGATTTTATATGTTTAATTTCATTATGGTTTGACCCCGTCAAAGCCGGGTTTTAACATCTAGTTTCTACTGAAAACTTACTTGAGATATCAAACGATTTTAACAATAACATTCACCTAAATACCTAAACATCAAGCAAGATTTACTTCAAATCTCGTACGCTATTTTAAAAGAATTAATGATTTGTTTATACTATTTATAGCATATGCACAATTCATCTAATTATTATTCCTCAAAATTATCATGTTTAAATGATGATTCATCCCACAAACACGTTATAACCGAACTAACAATGTGCCAGAAGCGAAGGCAACAGACAAGGCGCAAAAATTTAAAAATAAATATTTAAAAAAATCGGCTGAAGTGCACTTTACGGGGCGGGGCGTACGAAAAAAAATAAAAAAAATATGCTACCCGATTCAGAATAAAAAAAGAAAAAAACCAAAATTAAAATTTAAGGGGAGCCAAAAAACTGCCCCGCCCACTTTGTGATATGTATGGGTACTCAAATTAAAGGTAATTTGCTTACGATTGCAAATATATATTTTGTTTTTGTGTTCGCATATTATTTTCCTCTCTAGGTTAATTTAAGTATCTTTTAGGTGCAGAAAAGCTTTAGTTAGCGAAGCCTTGCGACCGGCCGAAGGCCGGCTATGCAGAGAAGCTTTAGTTAGCGAAGCCGGTATTTGTTATGCCATAGAGGATAAAATCCTTGCGACGGCTATGTAGAGATGATTTAGGTAGCGCAGCCGGTCTTTGTTATGCCATAGAGCAGAAAATTCTTTTTTTTTTTAAACCGAACATAAAACATTAAAAAATACAAAATAAAACAAAATATTTACAATCGTGAGCAAACTACCTTTAATTTGAGTACCTACACATAGATGTGAGTAGATGGGGGCACTTTTTTTTTACCCAGAGAGCCCCAAAAGTCCCGCCCGCCCTAAATTTTATTATTTTCGTTTTTCTTGTACAATTACCTTTAATTTGAGTACCCACACATTCCACTAAGTGAGCGGGCGGTTTTTTTGGTTCAGAGGGCCCCCACGGGCCTCAGCCCCCTTAAATTTTAATTAAAGTTTTTTTCCTTTTTTATTCTGTATCGGGTAGCATATTTTTTATACCCACACCACAATAGTGGAGAGGGTATTATGCATTTGTGCTGATGTGTGTAACGCCTTAAAATATTGGTCCTAGACCCACCTTAAAGTATACCGATCGTCTTAGAATGACTTTCTGAGTCGAACTAACGATGTCCGTCCGGCTGGCCGGCTGGCTGTCCATGTAACCTTGTGCGCAAAGTACAGGTCGCAATTTTGGAGATAATTTGATGAAATTTGGGTCATAGGTTCTTATTAGCACAATGACCAAGCCTATTGAAAATGGCCTGAATCGTGGCACCACGAGGGAAGATAGGGGGAAATATCTTCCTCTCAGAAACTATCAAACTGATTTCAATGAAATTTAAAACATAGATAGAACCATATCTATATGGACACAAAATGTATGCATCTTTTAAAAAATAGGACCAAGAGGGGAGATAGGGGCAATTTCTGCCTGTAAAACCGATTTTAATGAAATTTAAACCATAGATAGATCCATATCTATATGGACACATTAGCTATACAGGTTTTCAAAAATAGGACCACAAGGGGAGGTAGGGGGCAATTTCTGCCTCTCACAAACTTTCAAACCGATTTTCATGAAGTTTATAAACATAGATAAATCTTTATTTATATGGACACATAAGCATGATGTTTTTTGTTGATGTTTGTAATTATCAACAATACATAAATAATTGGCCTTGGAGGCTTTCTTTGTATTGATATTAATAATAATAAATACTGTGGTGTAGGGTATCATATGGTCGGGCTTGACCGACTTTACTTCCTTACTTGTTTTATTTTTTTTTCGTACGCCCCGTAAAGTTATAAAAATGTTTTCCATCTAATTGAAACCTAGTTCGGGATTTTAAAATCCATTAAAATAAATGTTGCAAAATTTTAGGCAAACAACGAAAAAAAGCCAACATTAAAATACAAAAGAAAACAAACGTGTACATACATATTTGTCAAGCCATGTTAATTAACATAACAGCTTAACATTGAAGAATAACGTCAACAAAGAAAATGAATGATAGAATTGACAGTTTTGTGCCAAAGAAAAAAAAATGAGTACATAACCTCATTTTTTGGCAGTTCCTTTTTCCAAAAGAAACTTTTAGGAATAAAAAAATAAAAATTTAAATTTATGGAAACATTTTATAGTTTTGAACAAAACATTTCCCTTTACAAAAATAATCAGAATTCTCGTTAACTTTGGTACAAATCACCCCAATTTTATTTCGTTTGGTTGCGAAAACACATGTTTTTGTGACTGGTACCTCTGCTAGTCACCTTGGCTGCTCAGTAGCAGCATAAAAATGCCATAAAGAGCAGGCCACAGAAATGTTTAGCGTCCGCGCCAACTTTAGCTTGTTTTTTTCCTAAAAATTTTACTTTAAATCATTTAATGAAGAATTTAAGTTAGTTCTTTTTGCTAAACAGCCAATTTTGTCGATTTGTTAAAACATGCGTCACTTTTTTGTCACAGAATTTGCCAACCTTAAACTCATTTTTTTGCACACCTCCAACACCACATTTTTTTAACTTTTCAAGTTTATGTTAAATTTTTTATATATACTATGAATATTTTATATAAAACACCTACTTTTTTCGTTTTACTCCTTGGAGAATTGCTTTATTTCAATTATTTTTAGCAAAAACCTTGTTGGACAATCGAAATTTTGCTTTTTTTTAGAAACTGCACAAGAAATAACGCCGCTAACAAAGTGTGTTGAAATGTAATTTTTTTTACTCTTATTGTATGAAATACAGCAAATTGCCGTTTATTCAAGTTCGTGAAAAAACAGTATGGTATTTTTCTGCAGACATGGTTGTATTTACAAACAGGGCTGTATAATTATACAAATGAAGGTGATACATAATTGTACACGTGAATGTGACACATAGATGGCACTGTTGCAAAAGAGCAATGAAAAAATTTAATAATAGTATTGGAAATAAGCTTTCAAAATTATTAGAAAATGTATAACATGTATCGGATTTGTTCAACAATAGTGTGGTTAAATTTTGAGTTAATACAGTTGAAACAAAAAAAAAACAACTTAAATTTTCATTATCATTAAGAAAAATATATGAATTTAAAACAGGCAACGAAAAGTTTTTACGTAGACTCATTTTTTTCTCATTCTAATTTAAAGTAAATTTCAGTAACCTAGCCTATGGGCCATAATTGGCTTACAAATTTCTTCTTAATAATAGTAAAGAATTTAAAAACAAATTAACAACAAAAAAATAATTCAAAAAATTTAAATAATATAAATAATATCAAAAAGTAATTTCAATTTTTAAATAATATTTTAATAATAAATTTAATTTAAAAGGTCAATTAAATTACACACAAATTAAAAACAAACCCCACAACAAGGCGAATTCATGTAAACGGTGGTGTCGATACTACAACACAAGGCGAATTAGCTCCAGGTAAGCTCAACTCGTCAGCCGTTCGTCAGCTGTAGCCACGGCGAATTAAACAAATGGTGAAACGTCAAAATATTGTTTTGTTTCTATACTGAAATTTGACAAGTCAGAAAATTGCAAAAACAAAATACATGGGGCATACATGGGACCTTTTGTAGTTGTAGAGTTGCACTTACCTGTTATAAATTCGCCTTGCTACAACAAGTAACAACACCAAAAACACAACAATGTATTTTGTTGCTGCTTTCGTTGGCCGATATGTCAAAAACACAAGTAACTTTTGACATTCCTCTCTCTAAAGCTTCGTACAGACGATGGTCAGATCTTACAATATTGGTAAGCAGCGTTGCTTAAATTGCATTAAAATTGGCTAAAATGTCTTACAACTGTGTGAACATTGTAAGCTCATTTGTATTTGCAGATGTGCAAAATTAATGCATCT
This sequence comes from Pollenia angustigena, assembly GCA_930367215.1. Lineage (NCBI taxonomy): Eukaryota > Metazoa > Arthropoda > Insecta > Diptera > Polleniidae > Pollenia > Pollenia angustigena. The sequence continues at coordinate 7,294,801 of OV884059.1, read as the reverse complement.
GACAATGGACCATTGTCAGAAAAATTTTGCTGTTGGCAACGCCTGCTTACAATATTGTAAGATCTGACCATCGTCTGTACGAAGCTTAATTTAAAAAAAAGTAGCACAGCTGTGCTTTCAACGCCACCTGAAAAATGGATTCGCCTTGCCCCAACACTTCCAAAAAATCTAAAATACATAAAGACATTTAAAAAAATATCAGACATAAGCGCCTACTATGTTAAATAATTTTTTAAATCTTTTTAATTTTTTTTTTTGTTTAAAAGTTTTTTGTACACGGCAAAGTATATTTATACCAAGAACATGCAAGTGATCAGCTGTTCATCTCGATAGTGTCAAAATTTGCTTACATTTTTAGTGCTCCATGATTTTTGTTTTGTTTTGTTTATGTATTGCTGTTTGACAGTATCAAGAGTTTTTACACAAACAAAATGAATGTTGTTTTTATTGTTGATTTGTTGTAGACTTGCATGTACTTGGTATAAATATACTTTGGTACACGGTTTTAATTCCTTGATAATCATTATATTTATAGTTTAAACATATTTCGCAATTAAGCTGTTTTACTTGGATCTTTGTTGACTTTTTATTGTTTTAATTTTAAATATAATTTGTTTTTATTTCAGTTTCTATTTGTCCCCCCATTTTATTTTAAGAGGTTTAGATTATATTCCCATTTTAAATGTTAGTTTTAAGGTAAACCTTTTTAATTTAATCTTTAAACTACTATTTTAAATATTGTTTCCGATCATGATGATTTTTCTAATTTGATGTCTTTTTATTTTTAATATTTTACGCATTCTTCAAATACAGTATTATTTTTATTTGGAATTTCTTTTGGTATTTGAAAATGATTTGCATATTTTAGCGATTATGCCCTTTTACCTTTTCCTTGTTCTCTAAATAGGCTTTTTTTAAATTATCTGAGATAATTATTTATATATTAGCGATATTAAATTGTTTTGATTGTTTCATTTATTCATCATATTTTCGGTTTTTCCCAAATATTTTTTGACGTTTTTCGATTCTATTGGTTTTAAATATGGCTTGCCGCTAGCGGCTTCCATTGTAATGATTATGATAAAACGGTTGCTGGTAGTGCTGTGCGCAAGAAACTGAACAAACCCTGAAGCTGTTAATATGCAGGGCTGGAAACACTTATATTTTAAAAGTGTTTAAAAATGCTTAAAAAACGACAAATTAATTACTATAAATAACAATTAAATTAATATAACTTTATTAAAATTTTCTTATAAAAAACTAAAATATATTTTCAAGTAGAATTATTGATTTTATACTCCAATTTATCGCCCTCTGATCTTGTAGATAACACTGTTCTACCGCCTTCAGTGTAATTGAAAGTTGTAATTGTTGGAGATTTAATTAACACCTCAACTCTTTGTGTTATATGCTCTCGTAGTAAACGACCATAATGGTCATAAAGTCTAGTCTCAGCTGTCGTACTTTTATCATCAGATTTAGAAGACTTGCACTCATAATTCGAACAGCAGCGAGGATAGTCTAAAAACTCATTAGCTACGGGTAAGCGATAGCAATTGCCCTCTAATTTGGGCACTTGACATCTAAAGATGATAAAAAAAGTTTAATATCTCTTTTAGATTTATATTTCGAAATACGTTTACCTGTCTTCCCACAATTGGAGAGTACCTAAACACTGTACGCGTATACATTGACCAGGTCGGGTAAAAGATTCACCAATATATAATTCTCTCATGGTTTCTGGGTCCGTGCATTTGGCATTATAGTGATCTAAGGTAAGAGTTAAAAGCAAATAAAAAACAAATGAAACAACTACCTAGAACTAGAACTAGGCAACTTGGCAAGTGAGACAAGTTATTTACTATTACAACTTTACTTTTACCTAATAAGTAGTATGAACTTGCCTTTAACTTATCGCTCGTTTTAAGTTTAAAGTTAACACCTTTTTTAAAATAATAACTGTTGATAAGTTGCTAAAAAATAACCACCCTTTTGGAGGTAAAGTTTGGCTACTTGGAGGAGATTTTCGCCAATGTCTGTCTGTAGTACTGCATGCATACAGGGCGGCTATTCTTGAAATCCATTATATTCCATTCTATGGCCAAACTTTAGAATTTTACCGCTTTAAGTCAATATTCGTGGCGTGGACAATTATTACACAGATTGTCTTTTAAAGATGGGCGATGGGGAACTCAGTTCAGAGTTTGGCGAAAATATTATTGAATTACCAAATTAAGTGTTGGCTCAAGACTCGATCGTTAAAAGCGTTTTTGGTGAACGTAGAATCCGTCTGACGTTGGATAGTATTGAAAAAAAATCCTTAAAAATGGTTATGCCAAATTAATAAGGTAGTGCTGTGCTGTCTTTTAAAGGGGGAGCGTTCTCCATATTTAAGCAATGACACGGTGGAGTGCAACAACATAGCGGAACGAGAAAACTATCAGATCGAATTTTTAAACATCCTGTCACCATCTGGTATGCCCCTCGCAAGTTGCTTGTCAAGGTGATAGCTATATCACAAAATCTTATTTAAGCTACTGTCCTAACAGGCATGCCCCTCGCAAGTTGCACGTCAAGATGACAGCTATATCACAAAATCTTATTTAAGTAACTGTCCTAATAGGCACTGCCGAAGGTACCCCTGCGTTCCTTCCTAGGATTGTTTTTACGCCCATAAGTCCCGACCTACCATTTATTCTACATCGGAGGCAGTTCCGCATAAGGTTGGCATTTTCCTTCAGTATAAAAATATCACAAGGTCAAACATGGGAAAATGAGGGAATAAATTTGCCAAACCCCGTTCTCAGTTTGGGACAAATATATGCTGTTTTCTCAAGAGTGAGAAAGAAACAAAGATGATGTGAATTAAAAGGTAATATGGAAAACCGGGTTGCCAAAAACGGTTTGCTCTTCAGTTTTTTCAAAAAAATTTTTGCATTTAAAGAAGTATTTTATATTTAATCATTGAAAAATTAATTTGTTTTCTTAATTTTAATAACCATTATAAGTAACCTACAGTATAGAATATTTGTGTGCCTGGCAGGGACAAGTTTTTTTTAACTAGTAATTATATAAAACTATATAAAGCGTGAGTGTATTTTTCGCAAGTATTGTAAACAAATGAATCATTTTTGTTTTGGTTTTCGTCAGTTTGAATGTCAAACGATTAGCTGTTATATTCTGGTAAGTTCAATACACGAGATAACTGCAGCTTTTTGTGTGATTTGTTGCCAGAGCGTATTAAATTTTAGTTTAATACATTTTGCTAATGCGGTGTTTTTAATATCAGTATTTAAAAAAAAACAAGGTCTACAATCGTAATTTGCTACTAAGAGTGAAATCCGCTATTGTTAAAAGACAGTTATATTGATAGTTAATTATAGTGGTTTTCTCATTTAATTAATTAAAAAATTAAGAAGAAAAATATTTAGGTAACCGTTTTTAATTTTCCTCATAAACAAAAACATTTTTAAGTTCATGATTAATATATGTATGTAAGTAAATACAAAATATTCACAGCAAATCCCTTGTGTATTTTTTATTCGTCAATTTTTGTTAATTGTTATTTTGACCACTTTTTCATATTAATTTTTGTTTTTTAGCCTTGAAAATTGACCTAGCAAACTTTTTGCCCGTGTTTCTCGAAAAAAAAACTTACCACGTGAATAAGTTGACGAAGGAAACGCAAATGTCGTTATGACATTTAACATTAATATACAAAATATTAATATTTTGATTAACAAATTGCAAAATTTACCAGAAGTTTTCAACATTTTTTTTAATATTTTTTAATTAAAATTGCAAATATTTTCTTTTCTTATTTCTGTTTTAATTTGAATTAATTTTTGTTCTTAACGCCTCTTAATCTCAAGTTCAACTAAATTCCTAGACAATTTTATTTATTGCTTAAATTGTATTAAGGAGATTATTGTCTCTTTTTTTCAAGCTAAGTTTAATAATTTGAGTAGTAAATTTCATTTGTTTATAAATTTTTTTATTGTTTTTGCAAAATGTTGCTTATCTTTGAACAAATTTTTTCTTAGTATGTATTTGCTTTAAATTTTTTTTGTTTACTTTTTATTGTATTTCAAAGACATTTTGTATTAAAAAAAATTGATAACGAAGATTTTTTTTATACGAAACATTTTTTATTTAGACTGTGTGTAGTCATCATTGATGAAAATTATAAGAAAACATGCAAAAATTTAAAAAGATTATGATAACATCATTAAAGGGTGATTTAAGTGGAACCCACTGTAGTTAAGAAATTACAAGGATGCCATTTTTATTAATACGTTTTGATTACTTAATATGACAGCTTTAGAAGACTTACAATCAAGGGACCCATTCAAGATTATAACAAAGGTATATTTACACAAGGTAGACAGACTCATTTGGTAGTGTATACATGCTGCTCTATAAAAGGAACCAAATTGTCAAAATTGTCTTCAAATAAAACAAAAACAATTTAACGCACACATGTACAAATTTTTCCTCATATACACGAAATTTAACGTTAAGGCTCCAACTAGGGGTAATCAGCTGACAAACATATGGGCAAACGAGTTTACCTTGTGTAAATATACCTTGGATTATAACATGGGGTCTTCACCTGATAATTTAATTTTCATAATAAACTACAAACTTCATATAAAACAAGTAAGAGTGCTATATTCGGCTGTGCCGAATCTTATATACCCTTCACCATTTTGCGAGCAGAATACAGAGCAACTAGACAAAAACTAAATAAAACTGGTAAATATTTTTTTTTTTTAATAAGAGACAACCGGTTTTGAACTTCGCTTTTCATAAGGGCCCAGAATATATATACTTTATAGGGTGTAGGATCAATATTGTAGAAATTACAGTTATTCGGTGAAGGGTATAAAAAGAGTAATTTTCGGGAATTCAGGGGTCTAATCACCGCATTCGATACTATCATATCGAATAAACTATTGAATTTTGTTGCATACGATAGACACTGGCGTATCGAATGAAAACTCGATAAATGTAATGTCGAGTTACTCGATGTCGAATGCTATTATTTCAAATTCAATACATTTCATTCGATATCAAGTTTCAAGATACCAAAATAAATAATTTCGATCAATTTTGCTCGATATGGTATGCGGTGATTAGACCCCAGTATTTCGGTTATAAATCATAAAAATTTCCGATATTTTGGTATATAAGTCATATCCATAGGACATATGGCAGCCCTAAAATTTAGGTTTTTATAAAAAATTTTATGTTTTTTAGCCCATTTTTGGAGTATTTTTCTCATAAATTACCCATTGTCTAACCGATTTGATAGTTTTATATACCGACGTGTTAAGGAAGAATTTTACCATTTACTTAAGTTATATTTATATATAAACATTTATATATACTTGTATACATATATTTTAACAAAGTTAATTTTAAACAAGAGTAATTTTTGGGGATTCAGTATTTCTTAACCGATTTGACAGATTTATATACCGACGTGTTTAAGAAGAAATTTACCATTTACTTGAGTTATAAAGCTTGGACTCGGGGAGATCTATGGTTCCCGAAACAGTGTATTTAAAAAAAAAAAATTTTGTTTTGGTCATAACTTTTTTGTATCTGAACCGATTTTTCCGAGTTTTTCCATAGGACATATGGCAGCCCTAAAATTTAGGTTTTTATACAATTTTTAATTTTTTTTGTACGGGAGGTACCACGCCCACTTCTCCAATCCCGCCCACATTTTGTAGAATGGTGTGTATTGGCAACCTAAATGTGTGTACCTAATTTGGAAACTTTGGCTCTTGCCGTTCTCATGATATACGGAAATAAAAAAAATACAACAACAAGGGATTTTTGGAAAAATTTAGAGGTAGTCGTGGTTTTTTGCTCATATCTCCGTCATTTTTGGACCGATCTGGCTGAATTTTAATAGCAAACTTAAACGGAGTATATGTGACATAAATATACATCAACCTAGCCCACATCATTTCTGGGGTTTTCGGAAAACCCATTTCAACATACACACGGACAGATGGACAACCGGATTTGAACTTCGCTTTTCATGAGGACCCAGAATATATATACTTTATAGGGTGTAGGATCAATATTGTGGAACATACAAACGGAATGACAAAGTTATATATACCCTCTTACCTTCGGTGAAGGGTATAAAAACGCTGAAAAAAATTCTAGAGATTTTTTTATAAAGACTTTAACGTTTGGTGTAACAAAATATTGTCAGGTGAAGATCCCATGTAAAGCCTGGTACTCTGTTCAACATTTCACATGAAATGCTGTCAAAACGCACATGAAAAAAACTTGTGCGGAATATCTATGAAATAATGTTGATAGAGTTGTACTCTGTTCATTTTGTGAAAAAGTACCGAAATGTTTCTGGCAACATTTTTTTTACAACTGCGAAATAATGTAAGCTGCCTTTATTTCACGTGGAATTCTAAGCAAAAGCAAAAAAGTATGAACTTAATATTTAAAAAAGAAATAAAAAATTAAAATAACACAATCGGTAACAGTTTTTTATCCGTATTTACTTTTTTTATTAAATTTTTTATTAAAAAAAATAATTTTAGTAAAATACATGTTGGCTCATATCTCAGCCATTTGTGGACCGATCTGGCTGAATTTCAATAGCAAAATTATAATAAGAATACCTGACATAAAGATACCCCAACCAAGTCCCCATCATATCTGGGGGCTTCGGACAACCCATTTCAACAGACAGACGGGCAGACGGACAACCGGGTTTGAACTTCGCTTTTCATAAGGACCCAGAATATATATACTTTGTAGGGTGTAGGATCAATATTGTAGAAATTACAAACGGAATGACAAAGTTATATATACCCTTTCTACCTTCGGTGAAGGGTATAAAAAGCAAGCAACTGAAAACAAAATTCAATTTTAGAAAAAAAGGAAGGTTTTTCTTCCAATCTGACGGAATAATAAAGAAAAATTACCAATGAATACTAGACCGATTACCACAAAGTTTGTTTAGTGTGTTTTTTGTCACACAAAACAAATTTCGCTACAGGATCATTACACTATGGAACATTTTTGGGATTATTGTCTGGGTGGTGAGAAATTCCAAGTCAGGGTGATGGTACTAGGTCAGTATAGTAAAACCCTCAAAGGGTTTGGCGTTCGTATGTGTCAGTTTTTTTTTATGACATTTTAAATTTTTTCCTTATCTTGATGTTTTTTTGTTTAACATAACTCGAGAACCACTTGTCCGATTTTGCTAAAACAAACTCAAAAAAATTTAGAATTACAATTTCTTTAATCCGTTCATATAACGTTTTTCTTTATAATCAACAGTTTTGCCGGTAAAAATAAATTTGTGGAGAATTATAATTGATAAGTGCAAAAAAATGTTCAAGCCTGGATGTATGCAGCAGATTTTATCACAAACCTGCACTGCAATTTTTGTGACTTTTTTTTAAGAAAAGGGGAAATCCCCTACTGTTGGCATCACTGAATGTGGGTGTATTCTTTCAAATAACAAACAAAAGTCCGACGATTTTCACCGATCGCTTAAAAAAAGTCACCTGCACTGCAATTTTTGTGACTTTTTTTTAAGAAAAGGGGAAATCCCCTACTGTTGGCATCACTGAATGTGGGTGTATTCTTTCAAATAACAAACAAAAGTCCGACGATTTTCACCGATCGCTTAAAAAAAGTCACAAAAATTGCAGTGCAGGTTTGTGATAAAATCTGCTGCATACATCCAGGCTTGAAATTTTTTTTGCACTTATCAATTATAATTCTCCACAAATTTATTTTTACCGGCAAAACTGTTGATTATAAAGAAAAACGTTATATGAACGGATTAAAGAAATTGTAATTCTAAATTTTTTTGAGTTTGTTTTAGCAAAATCGGACAAGTGGTTCTCGAGTTATGTTAAACAAAAAAACATCAAGATAAGGAAAAAATTTAAAATGTCATAAAAAAAAAAACTGACACATACGAACGCCAAACCCTTTGTGGGTTTTACTATACTGACCTAGTACCATCACCCTGACTTGGAATTTCTCACCCCCCAGATTGGCTGTTGTACTGTGTTATTTATCAAAATTTTAAACGTATTTAAGTGTTTCCCGATATAAGGCTTTATTTGAGGCCTTTGGTAAATTATGTACCGATTAGCACTAAGTTAGGCGAATGTGTACAAAATTTAATGACCATCGGTGAGTTCTGCCACCTATTTAGGTTTGCTTTTGTAACAGGAATAACAAATTTCTTGTGAGGTTTTTTACATTTGGGCTAATAACTCTTTTTACACTGAACCGATTATGCTGGATTTTAATTAAAAACTGACACTAAGGCCCACGTCGGTATATAAATCTGTCAAATCGGTTAAAAAATGGCTGAGTTATAACCGAAATACTGAATCCCCAAAAATTACTCTTTTTTATAATTAACTTTGTTAAAATATATGTATACAAGTATATATAAATGTTTATATATAAATATAACTTAAGTAAATGGTAAAATTTTTCCTTAACACGTCGGTATATAAAACTATCAAATCGGTTAGACAATGGGTAATTTATGAGCAAAATACTCCAAAAATGGGCTAAAAAACATAAAATTTTTTATAAAAACCTAAATTTTAGGGCTGCCATATGTCCTATGGATATGACTTATATACCAAAATATCGGAAATTTTTATGAGTTATAACCGAAATACTGGGGTCTAATCACCGCATACCATATCGAGCAAAATTGATCGAAATTTTTTTATTTTGGTATCTTGAAAATGTATTGAATTTGAAATAATAGCATTCGACATCGAGTAACTCGACATTACATTTATCAAGTTTTCATTCGATACGCCAGTGTCTATCGTATGCAAAAAAATTCAATAGTTTATTCGATACGATAGTATCGAATGCGGTGATAAGACCCCTGAATTCCCAAAAATTACTCTTTTTAAACCCTTCACCGAGGGTAAAAAAGGTATATCGATGCCTTACTTTCTCAACCTCGTATCTTAAAAAAATACAACTTTTTAGGAGAGACAAAAAAAAAAACGTTTCATCTTTGTATACTTCAGTGTTTGGGTTAAAGTTAAAATGGAATTATTAAAGAATTGATTACATATATGTATGTAAATTGTATTGAAATAATAAGTTGTTGCAGTGTTAGAGCACAAAAATAGCAGTCGTTTGATATGAAAAAGTCAAAACCGTATTTTTAATTTACGAGGTTGAGAAAGTAAGGCATCGATATATAACCTTGTCATTCCGTTTGTAATTTCTACAATATTGATCCTACACCCTATAAAGTATTGTAACGACTTTATTCGGGGTATACTCAGCCTTTGTCCAGGTTCGTTACAAGAAAATATGACACGTGTTGATTTTGTTTATTTTCACAACAAATTTAATAAGTTTATTAGTATTATTCTTATTCCAGTTTACAAGTTAAGAGGACAGTAATTTATAATTTGTTGTGTTGTGTTTCCGGTTATACAGCCTCAGCACTCCTTCCGTGTTATGTCCTTTCTCGTCTTGTTGCTGTAGTAACTTGGCTGCTTAAGCTGGTATCAATCCCAGTGTATGGAAACTTCGTTGTGCCGCTTGTTACGGGGGATTTTGGGGAAAACTCTTCTGGGGTTTTCACTACGGGATATTTCGGTTGTTCTAAAATCTCACTTTCGTGAAATGCTCTACAGGTTATTTTAGCTTGGTGTTAGGAAAACACGCTGGGAAAATTTCTACTGGGTATTTGTTGGTTATTAGGATTTTACTCTGTGTTAGAAAACCACGCGGTGAAATTGTCTACTGGGTTGTATTACTAGAATTTCACTCTGTGTTAGAAAACCACGCGGTGAAATTGTCTACTGGGTTGCGTTACTAGAATTTCACTCTGTGTTAGAAAACCACGCGGTGAAATTATCTACTGGGTTGTTTTACTAGAATTTCACTCTGTGTTAGAAAACCACGCGGTGAAATTGTCTACTGGGTTGTTTTACTAGAATTTCACTCTGTGTTAGAAAACCACGCGGTGAAATTGTCTACTGGTTTGTTTTACTAGGATTTCACTCTGTGTTAGAAAACCACGCGGTGAAATTGTCTACTGGGTTGTGTTACTAGAATTTCACTCTGTGTTAGAAAACCACGCGGTGAAATTGTCTACTGTGTTGTGTTACTAGAATTTCACTCTGTGTTAGAAAACCACGCGGTGAAATTGTCCACTGGGTTGTGTTACTAGAATTTCACTCTGTGTTAGAAAACCACACGGTGAAGTTGTCTACTGGGTTGTTTTACTAGAATTTCACTCTGTGTTAGAAAACCACGCGGTGAAATTGTCTACTGGGTTGTTTTGCTAGAATTTCACTTTGTGTTAGAAAACCACGCGGTGAAATTGTCTGCTGGGTTGTGTTACTAGAATTTCACTCTGTGTTAGAAAACCACGCGGTGAAATTGTCTACTGGGTTTGTTTAACTAGAATTGCTACTTCGCTTACCTGATGTTTGCTTGAGCTCGGCTGGATAACAAGTGATTGTTCATCGTTTACTTGTCCTATGTATATTTTGTTGTTTGTTATTTACGTTTAAAACTGCTTGCTGTGTTATTGTTACTTGTTTGTTGTGTGTGTTGTTAATGTTACTTGTTTACTTGTTTGTCGCGATTGCGTGTTTTGTTAGTGTAGCTTGTTTATTTGTTTGTTTGTTTGTTTGTTTGATTATTAGAAAATGTCACCAGTGCAATAAGATATAATATGAGTGAGTTCCAAAACATCAGTTGCAAAGCAACTCGCTTTTTTAAGTGCTTCCTACCAAGCAACCGTAAAAATTTTACAATGTTATCTGTACCAAAGTTCACTAAAAACAATATCGATGCGTACACAATAATCAAACTAGATATAGTTAAACTCTATGATACTTTTTTGACTTTGACTGCAAAGTATTATGATGTTTAGGAACTCAGCCTATCTTTTAAATTTAGCACTGGACATCAATATTGGCAACGTATACAATTTGAATAACTTATAAAGTATTACAATAAATTTTAAATTAAAAAAAAAAAAACAAAATTGAAATTAAATGTATTTATAGATGTGTAAAAATATTATAGGTTGATAAATTATTAGTAATATACCATAATAAGAACTAATTTTCATTGTTATTAGTCAAAAATATTAAAAATTGCTGTTTTGAAATGTACTGCGTTGCTTGTGCTTTGAATATTACTTGGAAGTAGATTCCAGAGCCGTACGGCGTATATAAAAAATTGCCGCTCCGACATTAGGTAATGATATCGGATATGCAATATAACCCTGCCTCTAGCTGATCTTGCAAATGTTAATTTTCTAAATAGATATTCAGGTTCCTTGGTGTAGATTATTTTGTGTAGGAAAATTAAACTGCGACATTTTAAAAGATTATCAAAAGAAACATTAAACAATTTATTTGCAAACCGGGAGACGCTGTCTGTCCTTTTCAGATTAAAAAAGTATTTGGCGATATTATTAAACGAAGTTTTTAATTTTCGCATATCAGATGCACTACAACCAGAAAACAATTCACATCCATATAAAAGTGTTGGCAACAAATATGATTTTGCCAATAACATTCGAATCTTAAATGGCGTAAAATAATGATTAGTCCATAGTGATCTCATCATACCATACGTTTTCCCTGCTGCATTATTTATATGATCTGCCCACGAAAGTGTTGAATTAAAAATTATTCCCAAGTTTTTTGCAGAGTTCACGATCTCAATTTGTGTATCTCCCAAAACAACTTTAAGCTGATACAGGTTGTCCATTTGTGTTCTGCAAATTGGTTTTTGATTTTTTAGGGTTTAAACTTAGCCCATTTATAGCTGCCCATTCACTGACTCTTAATAGATCTGAATTTATTTTCGAGACGCAGTTTGATAATGTTGAAATGTTACAGCCAATGAGCAATTGGACATCATCAGCATACATTTGGATTTTCATAAATTTTAGTTGAGTCGCGAGATCATTTGAATACATAATATACATAAGCGGACCGAGAATGGATCCCTGCGGAACAACTCTCGAAACTGGCAGCCATGATGAATATCTTGACTTACTATATACAGCCTGGTATCTATTGCTTAAGTATGTTGATATTAGCTTTGTAGATGTCGTTGAAAATTTAAATTGTTGCTGCAGTTTTCTACAAAGAGTTCCATGGTGTACGGTGTCGAACGCCTTCGAGTGGTCGAGAAGGACTAAAAAGCCAATATTACCCTGATCAATAATACATCGGATCTCTTCGACAACTTCCGAAAGTACTGTTATGCAACCACGGTTTGGCCTGAACCTGACTGGTTGGTAGTTAAAAGATTTCTGTTAGTAACATACTCCAGAATTTGTTTATGCAGGAGTTTTTCAAAAACTTTTGAGAGATATGGCACTATTGCTATAGGACGATATTCCTTGGGAGATTTAGGAATTGGCACAATTTTTGAGTATTTCCAGTTAAGAGGAAAAGAACTTGTGGTGATAATTGTATTAAAGAGGTGTGTTATGAAAGGAATTAAAAAAGGTAGCAGGATTTTTACAAATTTCGGGTTAATATCGTCATAGCCTACAGAGTTTGACTTTACTGATAAGAAGCCTTGTAGGACATCTGACTGATTAAATATTTGAAAGCTAAACTTGTTAATTTGGTTTTCACAATCAGAATTTGTTTCATGACTATCAGTGTTTGTATTTACGGCCGGCATTTTTATGTTTATAAAGTCTTTATTAAGCTCCTCAATATTTACATTCGATCCTTCGCAGCGCTCTTTATTAACCAAACCAACTTTACTAATTTCTTTCCATGTTTTATTTGAGCTAAGTGCTGAGCTAAATTAACTTTCGTAATACAAATGTTTATCTTTTCTTATTCTTGATACAACTGCTCTTCTCTTTCTGCAAAATACTGTACAATGTTCAGGTGTTCTATACCTTTTCCATCTTGCATACGCGGCATCACGATCCCGTATTAGCTGGGCAGCTTCAATTGTGAACCAATGATTTTCTCTGTTTTGAATTGTTTTGCTCCTAATTAAAACATGTTTATTATATAAACTAATAATATTGCCCTGAAGGAATTGTAGCTGATCATCAGTATTAGGTGTGGTATAGATTTGTTCCCATCGTACTATTTGGGCATCTCTTTGTAGTGCATGTATATTAATGTTGTTAAAATCACGAAAAGTAAACGTTTGCTTTGACATAACCGGCTGAATGTTATAGTTAAGTAAGATCAAATCATGCTTGGAAAACATAGGTGCTGAGAATTGCTCATAGTGCAGCATTTGTTGCCTATTACTGACAAAGATAACATCTAAAAGAGTATTGCTTGTGCTTGTAAAAAATGTGGGCATAACAGAATTTGCAGGTGTCAAGCCAATCGCTTTCATAGGATCCGTGAGCTTTCTTTCAAGAAGAACATTACTGTTAAAATCTCCGGCAATAATTATGTCAGAGTATTTTATGCTTTGCAATTCAAGTTCATGTATTAAGGTTTTGGTGTCAATTCGTTTATGTGGCCTATAGACACATCCAAGAAGTATTTTATTTACTTTATCCGATATATTTAAAAACAAGTACTCCATATCTTGATCAACTTTTGATTTCCATGCAATATTTCCAATTATACCATTCTTTAAAAATATGGCAACTCCCCCTCCACCTGTTTTATGAGTTGTGGTATTTCTGTCAGATCTATATAAATTGTATCCATTTATATTAAAAGCGTTATCGCCGATTTTCGGGTGAAACCATGTTTCTGAAATGCATATGGCATCAACACCAGAGTTTTCAAAAATTACCCGAAACTCATCCATTTTGTTATTGAGGCTTTGTGCATTTAAATGACAAATTCTAAAACCGTTATATTGCTTTACTAAACTTTTTAAGATAGTGCTCATACCGTCTCTAGAACTCCACTGACCGTTATCGAGATAGTTTATTACCATACCGGCTTAAAGCAGCGCAGCACATGATAAAACGTATTACGTTATTATAACAAAAATTTGAAAATATATGTATTGTAGTTACAGGATAAAGAGTAACATTAAACATATGGAATTTTTTTTTTATTAAAATAAGAAAAAAAAAGCAAATATAGTTAGCAAATATAATAAGTACTAAAGCATTTGATGAATCTTCATCGTTGACTACAACAAAATTATTGGGCAGCTTGTGGCACGAGAAATAACTGATTCAGCTCCTCAGGGTTTTCAATACGTACTGCTTCATCATTACCATAAAGTTTTATATATACAATACCTCGTAGAGAGTAGGTGTTTTTAATTCGGTTGTCCTTTTTTAGTTTCAGAGCATTTTTAAAAATATCGTAGTTAATTTGTGTGTGTTAAGTAGTGTGTAATTGTTATTTTATAACTCACATTCCTGCCCGTTATGTACAGTGTGGTACAAAAAGCAAGGTATATTTGATTAAAAAAAATCTAAGGAGCCTAACAGGGTGTGACCGAGTTTTGTCCCACAAAACTTGTCGTCACACTCCTCCCTTTCTTCCGGGGGGAAAAAAATATTAAGCAACACCATATATATATTTTTTTTCTCAGTTGTTTTATTTATTTTTTGTCCCAATACCTTACGGTAGCGGAACCAAATTTGGATATTCTTATTCTATATGTTTTCTCACCGACAAGTTTTAGAAAATTTAACCTTCCCTTGCGATTTGGATCTTGTATAAGATCTATGACATAGGTCCATAGCTCCGTCGGTAATGGCTCACCGGTGTGATTGCCTATGTTATTTCCAAACTCCAGACCTTGAGACACGTGCCCTACACTGAGAGTTTCAATGGTGACTGCTGCTGGGGATTCAGTCGGGGCTCATGGAGTTTCTCCTAAATCGCTCCACGTCGTGTCGGTATTGATCGAGATGATGTCGTCTCCATACCATTCTTCCACTGCCTGTTCCAGTTCCGTCGTAAGGTCCTCTGGGTGTACGTGGGAGACTGGTTGCGAGCAGTTGGTAGGGGAAAGTTCCTCTTCGTCGTCCGGTGTGAGGTCGACACCGCTATCGGAGCTATTTTTTTCTTTTCGTCCCTTTGCTGGTTGACTTTGCACCGTTGACATAAACCGCAGCTCCTTACGTAGTTCGTCACTTGCCTGAATAGACCTGGCCAATAGTAGCGGTTGCAAACTCGGGCGATGGTCTTCCGTATTCCCATGTGTCCTGCCCCTGGTTGATCGTGATTTTCCTGTAGAATTCGCTGCCGGAGGTGCTTTGGCACACATAGCTTCCAAGGTGTGCAACCTTCGACCTCGTTCTGACTAGGAATATGCCGATACAAATTACCGTTTTCCACGATAAAATCGGAGAACTTCTCTGGGTTTTCCTGAACTTCTTTGATTTTCCGCCCCAACCAGGCACATATTTCGTTTCCGGATTCTATAGTGGTGGTACAAAGGGTGTCTAATGGCTCCCGGGATAAAGTGTCCACTACCACATTACCTTCGTCCTCCGATATTCCCGTAAGTCGTACCCTCTCGACGTTTGTCACCATTTGATCTCCGCCCAGTTGGATTTCCACCGTTCCGCATTTTAGTGTTGTGCCCACCGCCGTCAAGAAATCCATTCCCAAAATTATATTATCCAGTATTTTTGGCAATATCAATAAATCTATTTGTAATCTTTTATTTCCACAAGTAACTGTCGCCCTCACGCCCTCCTGTACTCTAGTTTGGGATGCATCGGCTAATGAAACAATTACCTCGCTCTGAAATAGTTCCTTTCCCTTGGTGAGCCTCTCTGCGCATTGTCAACTAATAAAACTTCTAGATGCCCCAGTGTCGATCATCGCTTTTGCTTCCTGCCCATTTACGTTGATTTTTAAAAACATGTGTCCTTCGTGAATATAAAAGGTGCTGAGTTTCGGGTCGTACTGATAGGGTTTATCGCCACCGGGCTCATCTACCCTTACTGATGAGGCCCCTGAGAGTTTCCCGCCTGTCTTCTTCTGCATTCTATGGTTTTCACGTTTGGTTGCCCACAGTCCCAACAAAATAATTTTTGCTCGTTTTGGCAATTCCTGTAGACATGCCCTTCTTGACCACATCGTCGGCATACAATACTGGGGTTGACTTGCCTTGCCCTATTTGTGTTTTCCGTGGTGTTTCTTGAAGTGCTTTGCTGGTGATTTCCTTCTGGATCTCTCCTCTGTGGCACTATCGGTTTAGGGTGATTTCGTGCCTGTACTTCTTCGTAGTCTTCTGCCAGTCTAGATAATTCATGCAGGGTATGGAAATCTTGCCGTTTTATATACAGCCTGTATCCAGTCGTGGTATTGCCGTATAGCCTCTCTAGTTTTTGTTCCTCACTATATCCGGCTTGTCTCATCAAATCCTGTAATTGTACCATATATGTTTTGAACGACTCGCCCGGCTGCTGTTTCCTGTCCCGTATCGTGTCTTCTAATTTATTGAGGTAGCCTGACGGTAAGAAAAATGCCAGGAAGTCGTGTCTGAAGTTATTCCACGAGGTCCAGCTCCTATTGTTGTTGCGGTACCATGATAGGGCGAAGTCCCTGAGTAACTCTGGCATGGTACGGGGAAGTAAATTCAAGCATATTTCATATACGTTTGCCAGTTCCTCCACCCGTTCGATCCATTCGATGGGGTCCTTGCTGCCGTCAAACTTAAAAGACCACTTTCTAACTTGTTCAATAGCCTGTAAGTATTCTGCTCGCTCATCCTGCCGTTGTTCTTTGTAAGGTGTCGGTACCTGCTGTTCATTTGGCTGGTTCCTGTACATGCCACCTGCGGTTTCGGTATCGCATACCTGAATGTGGGGGATTGTGAACGCGACTCCCGTGCCGCTACTGCCGGTTATTGTTTCTGGTTTAGCTGGCGATGCTGCTTTCCCATGTTTCTGCTCCAATTGCTCGAGCCGTAACAGTTCATCGGGTTGATGATCACCGCCTTTAATGAATTCAGAAAACCGTCTCCGTATTTCCTCCACTGTGCCACTCGATTCCAATTCTAATTCTTCGGCATAGGCTACCAGCTCTTCTTTTTTCAAACTGTACACCCAGTTGGTTTTGACCATCTTGCTTCTTTGTTACTTTCTGTGTAATTTTCCTGTTGATGTCCCTGCTCGGGCGCCACTTGTAACGACTTTATTTTGGGTATACTCAGCCTTTGTCCAGGTTCGTTACAAGAAAATATGACACGTGTTGATTTTGTTTATTTTCACAACAAATTCAATAAGTTTATTAGTATTATTCTTATTCTAGTTTACAAGTTAAGAGCACAGTAATTTATAATTTGTTGTGTTGTGTTTCCGGTTATACTGCCTCAGCACTCCTTCCGTGTTATGTCCTTTCTCGTCTTGTTCCTGTAGTAACTTGGCTGCTTAAGCTGGTATCAATCCCAGTGCATGGAAACTTCGTTATGCCGCTTGATACGGGGGATTTTGGGGAAAACTCTTCTGGGGTTTTCACTACGGGATATTTCGGGCTGTTCTAAAATCTCACTTTCGTGAAATGCTCTACTGGTTATTTTTGCTTGGTGTTAGGAAAACACGCTGGGAAAATTTCTACTGGGTATTTGTTGGTTATTAGGATTTCACTCTGTGTTAGAAAACCACGCGGTGAAATTGTCCACTGGGTTGTATTACTAGAATTTCACTCTGTGTTAGAAAACCACGCGGTGAAATTGTCTATTGGGTTGTGTTACTAGAATTTCACTCTGTGTTAGAAAACCACGCAGTGAAATTATCTACTGGGTTGTTTTACTAGAATTTCACTCTGTGTTAGAAAACCACTCGGTGAAATTGTCTACTGGGTTGTTTTACTAGAATTTCACTATGTGTTAGAAAACCACGCGGTGAAATTGTCTACTGGGTTGTTTTACTAGGATTTCACTCTGTGTTAGAAAACCACGCGGCGAAATTGTCTACTGGGTTGTTTTACTAGAATTTCACTCTGTGTTAGAAAACCACGCGGTGAAATTGTCTACTGGGTTGTGTTACTAGAATTTCACTCTGTGTTAGAAAACCACGCGGTGAAATTGTCCACTGGGTTGTTTTACTAGAATTTCACTCTGTGTTAGAAAACCACGCGGTGAAATTGTCTACTGGGTTGTTTTACTAGAATTTCACTTTGTGTTAGAAAACCACGCGGTGAAATTGTCTACTGGGTTGTTTTACTAGGATTTCACTCTGTGTTAGAAAACCACGCGGCGAAATTGTACACTGGGTTGTTTTACTAGAATTTCACTCTGTGTTAGAAAACCACGCGGTGAAATTGTCTACTGGGTTGTGTTACTAGAATTTCACTCTGTGTTAGAAAACCACGCGGTGAAATTGTCCACTGGGTTGTTTTACTAGAATTTCACTCTGTGTTAGAAAACCACGCGGTGAAATTGTCTACTGGGTTGTTTTTTTTTTTTTTTTTTTTTATTTATTTCTTCGATTACTAGAATTTCACTTTGTGTTAGAAAACCACGCGGTTAAATTGTCTTCTGGGTTGTGTTACTAGAATTTCACTCTGTGTTAGAAAACCACGCGGTGAAATTGTCTACTGGGTTGTATTACTAGAATTTCACTTTGTGTTAGAACACCACGCGGTGAAATTGTCTACTGAGTTGTATTACTCGAATTTCACTCCGTGTTAGAACACCACGCGGTGAAATTGTTTACTGGGTTGTATTACTAGAATTTCACACTGTGTTAGAAAACCACGCCGTGAAATTGTCTACTGGGTTGTGTTACTAGAATTTCACTCTGTTAGAAAACCACGCGGTGAAATTGTCTACTGGGTTGTTTTACTAGAATTTCACTCTGTGTTAGAAAACCACGCGGTGAAATTGTCTACTGGGTTGTGTTACTAGAATTTCACTCTGTGTTAGAAAACCACGCGGTGAAATTGTCTACTGGGTTTGTTTTACTAGAATTGCTACTTCGCTTACCTGATGTGTTCTTGAGCTCGGCTGGATAACAAGTGATTGTTCATCGTTTATGTTGCCCTTTTTATACTAAATTCGGATTATTATTTTACATTAACATCAATCAGTACCTGTAGTTGTTGTTGTTATGTCTCTTTACTTGTCCTATGTATATGTTGTTGCTTGTTGTTTACGTTTAACACAGCGTTTACATTTGCCAGTACTGGCAAGACAGTAAGCATATACATATTAGTTGGCAAAACAATGCAAAAACAAAATAGCTGTAAAAGTGTTTATGTATTATTGAAAAAGTTTGAATGAATTGCTAATGTCTTGCCAGTACTGGCAAATGTAAACGCTATGTAAAACTGCTTGCTTTGTTATTGTTACTTGTTTGTTGTGTGTGTTGTTAGTTTTACTTGTTAACTTGTTTGTCGCGATTGCGTGTTTTGTTAGTGTAGCTTGTTTATTGTGTAGTGTTGTTGGTCGTTATTTTATAACTCACATTCCTGCCCGTTATGTACAGTGTGGTACAAAAAGCAAGTTATATTTGATTAAAAAAAATCTAAGGAGCCTAACAGGGTTTGCCCGAGTTTTGTCCCACAAAACTTGTCGTCACAGTATGTATATTCTGGGTCCTTATGAAAAGCGAAGTTCAAAACCGGTTGTCTCTTATTTTAAAAAAATATTTACCAGTTTTATTTAGTTTTAGTCTAGTTGCTCTGTATTCTGCTCGCACAATGGTGAAGGGTATATAAGATTCAGCACAGCCGAATATAGCACTCTTACTTGTTTTTTATTCAATTTGATAAGCTTAATTAAATTTTACTTACGTGACAAATTTTTCGCAGATAAAATAAAATGCCTTAAGGTATGTTCACACTTAACAAATAATCTTTACTTGGCGACTTGTACTTTGCTTAGAAAACTTTACATAGACAGCCGGCCAGCTAACGGACATACATATTTAGATCCATTCAGATTCCGAGTCGGCCGAAATTCTTAAAGATGGTCCTGGAACAGAAATAGGTACCGGGGTTTTAATTTTAATCTCACACATACGTGCGCTCATATATTACATAAAGCCAGTCAGTCGGTCTTACTTGAGCTTTCACACAGGATGGTTGCGCTATTGCTTGTGGCTTGCATTCAATGTTGCCATTTAGTAATGTTTTTACATTTGTTTATAGAATGACAAAATACATAATTTGTCACAAACCTTAAGAAGTCTACGGATCCCTGTTTGATAACCGTTGATTCAAAAGAATTTATTTTCTTCTAAGCAGGGGCTTTGAGAATTTTCGAGTGTTATAGTAGTAGTCTCCTGGAAACACTGCTTAAGCCTAGATTACACTATTTCACAAGTCTTACGTATTCCATAATACCTTGTGAGATAGAAATCTAATGAGTTTTGTTGCGACTGTCAAAAAATCTAATGTAACATGACAGTTTGTGTTCAGACCATCACACAAAGAATAAACACTCACACATGAAATAAAATGCAACCCTGATCCAATAAAAAGTATTATTGTTTAGAAATAGTCGTATGGGATGTCAAACTTTTTTCTTAATACTTGTCATTTTCATGACACATTGCATTCACATTATCACACTTTGTCATATTACTTGAGTTTTTGACATGTATGTATTAATACAAAGTATAATAGTGTAATCTAGCCTTTACATTGTTCTTAATTCTCACCTACATTATTAAAATATTTTATTTTATAAGTTTGTCGATCTCTGGTCTTGACTATAGAGCCAATACCCAGCAGTAAAAATCAGAAGACCTTCTTACTTCCGAATTTATTAAAGGCCTGCTTAAAAATGTTTTTGATTCAATTACCATTCTTCTCTAACTGCTAAAGAATGCCTCATAGAAGGCCTCAGCTCTTTCGTATAAAAGAAAAGATACACATTTCACATTCCCTTCTATGAGAAGAGAGAAGGAAGGAGTAACATTTTTTGTTTTGTTTTTTGCTCAAGCAAGACCAAGAGATGCCTTAATAACCTCTGCACGCATGATGGTGTCTGTACAAATATATGTTAAGTGTTACCACAGCTTTAGAATCCATAAATTGTTATATTTAAAATTATATATTTTATTATTATTCATACTAATTAATTTTTCTTTGTGTTATTATTTTTATTTGTTTTTAATATGCTTTTTCTTAAAGAAAGTTTTATTCTAAACATTATTATTTCATTTGCTTAAATTTATGGAAATTTTTATATTTAATTAATTATAATAATTTTTGCATGTATGTATGTATGTATGTATGTATGTATGTATGTATGTACGTATGTTTGTTTGTATGTTTACTGTTTTTTTTGCTTTTAGAGTGTATGCTGGAAATGTCTGTAATATGTATGAAACTTACAGTTATGAACAATAATTTTTCTTATAATTTTATGCTTTTTTTTAATTTTAGTATGAGTTTTTTTTGACTTAAAGCTAATTAAAAGATAAAAAAGTGTGAGGTTAGTATTATATATGAAATAATTAAGGTTAGTTTTTGTTGTGATTATGTTCGTATGGTTAGAAAATAAAAAAAAAATTCCACTGGAAAAGACCTAAAAAATAATTGACATTTAATTTGGTAAACAAATTAAAAACAGTTTGTAAAAAAAAATTATTAGAAATAAAAAAGTTTATAATTAACTTTCGGCATTTGTAATCTTTAAACGTCTTAATCTTGCTTAAACTGAGTTTTGTTAAACTTGATTTAAGCAAGTTTAGCAAAATCCAACTGCGTACTAAGATTCATAAACAAAAATTATTATTATTTCAAAAAAAATTTTCCAAATATTTGTTTAAAAAAAATTACTAAACATTTATAAAAATATTATTCGCTTCGCTGGTGTAGTTTAACCAAGTTTAAATTAAACCTGAAAAATTACAGTTAAGTTATGTTAACTTAAACATTATTTTATATCAAAACTGTTTAGTTTTGTTTTTTTAATAATTTGAAAAAAAAAACAAGAAAATAATTAAGGAAATTTATATTTTTAAATTGAAATCAGACAGACCTCCTCTTGACCTAATTCTATAATTTTAGTTGTACAAATAAAATAAACAGCTTTTAATTTCTGCCTTAAACAAATATAAATTGCGCATGAGTACATTTTTTCGGTGTATCTAAAGTTAATCGTAACCATTTTCCCCTGCACGAAGGTGCCGCCAAGGCACTCCATCTGGTTGTACGACCTGGCAAACCTTCGCCACGGCAATGATATTGTATAGATTGCGGTGGGGGATATGGTGTAGTGCTGGTAGTCGTTGTTGTTGTTGATGTAGTGCTAGTGGTTTTTACCGTTAACGAGGCCGTATCATAATCATCATGTTCATCACTACTACTACTACTGCTGCCACTGCTGCTATTGTCAATCATATTCTCATCACTATCATTTAAATCCTCTTCCGCCGAAGTGTTGGCTAAATATAATTTGTTATATGAACTATCATTGTGATGTTGTGATTTTAACGTTGAAGAAGTTAAATTGTTATCCACAGTTGTAGCAAAATCTTGGATAAAGGCTTCAATGTCACAACGTAAAACAATTCGATCACCTTGGGAAGAAAATAAATTGTAAACTTAAATAGTTTATTTAGAAATTAAAATACTTTCTTACCTTCTATCATTAAATTATAAGGCGGCAATTTGTGGCACGATTTAGAAGTCCTTAATACCTCAAACTCCACGCAATATCTAAAAATAAACAAGAGAATTTTGGGTTTTAATAAAAAAAGTAACAAAAAATAAAATACAGCAAAAGTGAAGTGTTTAATTGTTAATATATCAGAATAATAAGAAAAAAAAAAATTATTTTGTTATATAAAAATCAATTAATGACAATCAATGAGGACAAAAACATATTTTTTGCTTTAATAACAATAAAATTTATTATATCTACTATTGATTCGGTTGGAAAATTGCCTCCAAATATTCCATATTTGGTTTTGTATTATCTTTGTCCTGTAGCAGCCCTTTTGCTTCTTCATCTAAGTCCCGATGTTCTACTTTCCATTGACTTCGAATGCTAGAGATGAGCGGATCTGACGTTGCCAACAATATATTAAACAGATCTGATGAAGCCTTTGTGTCAGTCAAAGCCTGGCCTACTTTTCCGTCTATCATCGTTAGCACTAATTGATAGTTAACTTCAATTATATGGCCATCTATTTCTAATTCTAATGGCCGTAGTGTTGCAATTTGGGCTCTTATATAACTGGTTTCAGTTTTAATGGTAACAGCAGTTTCCTTTTTAAATTCAAATTTAATTGGTCTGCAGTATTTTGTAGAAGATGGTGTGAGATTTTTCCAAATATCCTTTGTTTGCATCGTACAGGTCGAAGGCTCCGAGTGTTCCAAATTCTTTACCAATCGCAATGGAACAAATGATACCATGAACATATCTGTATCTAAAGTATTTTCACATATAGATTGCTTGTATTGTTTCTGTCCAGAAGAACCATCACATCCCCATTTGCAAAAGAGAGTTAACTTGCAGTTCCCATATTTTTTCAAATCATCTGCCGAAATTGGTGTGATTTTAATAGTGTCCCTTGGTGGCAAACATTCTGAGCTGAATATATTGCTCTTTTGTTAACTTAAAATCAAAAAATAATGCTAATGCCTCTTCATTTGAAAACTGTTTTTCATCGCTTGGCGTTGGAATACTCTTAAGAATCCGTTTTGTTCTCTTGGGACTAGCGATAAAAAATTTTTCAATAATATCGACTTTTGTGAGTTCTTTTTGTGATCGCAGTTGATATAGCAAAGCTTCTTGAATACTTGTATCTCCGATTTCTTCGTTGATATCCTTAAGCTTCCGCCTTTTAGATCTATCGCTACAGTTCTCAAGTGATTTCTTTGGCCTCCCAAGGTTCTTTTCATTTGTACCTTCTTAAGATATCTGGACACTGAGTTCGCCATCTAACCAGTTTGCAAAACTGTTGTAAAATCTAGGTTTACTCCATCCAACTTGTTTGAACCGATTTTTTAAGTTTTTGGCGAAATCGATTATTTTATTTTGCAGTTCCGATCGTATTTCAGTGCTGTAGGAATATAAATTGAGTTTTCCTTCCATGTAACTTAAAACATCTGCCTCCTTTTTATTTTTAAAATACTCTTCGGATAATTCTTTATAGCTGAAGCTCTCCATTTTTATAGATATTTAAAAATTAGATTGTTATTGCTTAGATATATTTTAACAACTGAGATTTTATTCGAATACCACTGGCTTTTATACATAGCTTGCGTTATACTGTGTTCCTAGGTAGCATAATAAGGTAGAATAAAAAACTAAATTGGGCTAAAGTAGGATACGCTTAAAATCCCACAGGTATTGGTAATTATATAATATAAAATACCTAGCACAACTTGGCTTGGTACATTTATATTCCAGTCATATGAATAGGTAAAATAAAAAGAGCATAATAAATGTTGCGAATAATTTTACACAAACTAAAAAAGTGTTCTATAGGCTGGTTCAAACAGGTACAAAAGTGCATTTGGATTTAAAGTAGATACTTTCACCTTCCTACAGCTAGTAAAATCTCTCTAACCCCTTTTGACCCGCATAAATTCTATACTTCTGAATTTCAATTTGACTACAATATAGAACCTGAAAAAATATTTAATAACACAGCAAATATAATCGGTACAGTAATACAACATAACATTGTTTGAAGACTGCTTTACTACCAATATAAAAAATGTTGAACCCACTATTGATAAGAGTTTGACACAAAACATAATCCATCCGATTAAAAAACTAGAAAAACCGTTATAAAATCTAGACAAAAAATCCGTTTTATCCGAATATCTCTTAAGGCAAAGGTGATAACCTAAAAATTTAAGCATATTTTTTGTAGCACACCTTAAATTTAATTTTTTTTGAAATCCATAAAATATTTTTGGTGAATTTTTTAAAAGTTTGAATTTCCGAGGTTACCAATTTTAGAGGTCCGCAAGTCACACTCCCGACCCTCCATTCTTTCAATTCAACTCAAAAGCTATCCGGCTATGACAGTTTAAAATTTCATTCAAATATGTTCAGCCGTTCATAAGAAGCAAAATAATTTTTCAAAACAAAACGTTCGTAAACCCTTGTGTTATATTTCAGTCATATGAGCAGCTTAAATAAAAATAGCAAAAAAAAAATGTTGCGAGTAATTTCATTAAAATGAAAAAAGTGTTCAACAGACAGTTCCAAACAGTTGAACAAGTATATATGGGGTTAAAGAGGACACTTTCAGCTTTCTGATGGTACTAAAATCTCTTTAACCCATTTTGACCCTAACAAGTTCTACTCCTCTAAAATTCCGATTTAACTAAAATATAGAACCTGGGGAAACATTTAATAACACATCAGGTATAAATGATACAGTGATATAATGAACCACTTTTTAAAAAATACTATCCCACTAATATAACAAAAAAAATTTCGACCCATTATTGCGAGAAATCATAATTTAGTTCTGATCAAATTTACAAAAATTAATTTTTTTCTAAAACAACATAAAATATTTGTTTCCAGCAGCATGCCACAGCCACAATTATCAATATTTTAATCTAGTTTTTTGGATACCTTAGTTCTAATATGTTTGCTATCGAATGGCATTAAAATTTTTGAAATAGGCGATGACAAAAAATTGGACTTTTGGCCGATGAAATTCAATTTTCAGCCACAGTGCGGCTCATGTCTTATTGACAAGATTCTTTTTCTTCTTTGAACATGAATTGGCGTTCAAATGATTCATGTCATGTTGACGACATGTGCTTTTTTGATATTGAAAACAATAACAAAATTTCACAACGAATGAAAAAGCAAAACGTAAAGACAGTACATGCATCTGTGTACTCGTTTCTTTTCCCCTCGTCCCTCTCGCCTATAAAGTAGCAATCATGTCAATAAGACAAGAGCCGTATGAACACAGACAAAGTTATTTAATTTTTGTTGTCAATAAAGTAAACAAGAGTTTGAAAGTCCGAATGGTATAAATATATAATAAAAACTGTAATATTATTAAGAAAACTTTTAAACTTTTTCGGATAATTGGAAAGTCTGTAGGACTAGAAAGCTATTTTTCAATAAATTATTGCTAAAAGAATTTTAAAAAGATAACTTTAAGATTATTGCAAATAAATAGAGTTAGAGTGCTATATTCGGCTGTGCCGAATCTTTGATACCCTCCACCGACAGTTCGAATGTTTAAGGAGTAATATCTGTATGATGTTATTATTATCTTAAACTGTGACGATTTGTTATTAATTATGGTTTTAGGCGACTAAACTGTTTTCCGGTAGTAGGGTTTATATGGACCGATCATCACGAAATTTCACAGCGTCATTTATAGTCCTTTAAAACTGTGACGTACCAATTTCTGTTATGCTAGCATTATTAATTATGGTTTTAGGTGTACTAAACTGTTTTCCGGGAGTAGGGTTTCTATGGGGTCTAGGGTAAATTATGTACCGATCTTCACAGTATCATTTGTAGTCCTATAATACTGTGAAGAGCCAAAATTTGTTATGATTGCATTATTTTTTACGGTTTTAGGCGTACTAAACTGTTTTCCGGGAGTAGGGTTTCTATGGGGCCTAGGGTAAATTATGTACGGATCTTCACGAAATTTCAGTGTCATTTGTAGTCCTATAAAACTGTGACGTACCAAATTTTGTTACGCTAGCGTTATTTTTTACGGTTTTAGGCGTACTAAACTGTTTTCCGGGAGTATTGTTTATATGGGGCTTAGGGTAAATTAAGGAGGGATCATCACGAAATTTAACAGCGTGATTTCCAGTCAAATTAAACAAATTTTTGCAAAATCTTATCTCATTCCGTGCCTTGTTCCAGCATTTATGTTATTTTTTGTAACAAAATTATCAATTTTTTTAGGTGGTGGTTCCACATTTTGATTCATAGCTCTGGTCCTACTGAACCGATTTTGCTGGATTTCAATCCCAAACTGCTGAGGATAACTACAAGCAATTTGGCACCAAGTTTGTTCATTTCTTTTGAGTTGTAAGTGAGCGTGTTTTCAACAGACGGACAGACGGACAGACGGACATGGCTAAATCGACTTAGAATTACTCAAGAGCCCAGAATATATATACTAGGGTGGTCGTTAACTGTATGGATCAAATTTTTTTTCTATTTTTCCATGCTCTAACTCCCCAATTCGGTGGGTATTGATAAAAAACAACTCAAAAAAAATCAAGCCCGCCAAAGTTTGAGAAAAATCGTAAAGTCCGACTTGTAAGACTTATATTTAGGAAAATATTAATTTTACATAAAAATCGTTTTCTAAGAAGTTGTTGTTAGTAAAGTTTCCAACAACTTTTGCCTTAACAAGTTTTCTCTAAAACTCATATTGAACAAAACCTAATTAAAATAAAAAGTAAACAGCAGCATTAGTAGTGTGTTTAGAGCGGTTCTACAGCACTTTTTTCATACAAAGTTGGGAACATGTCGCCTATATATCGCCTTCTTATCGCCTCCAATACAAATTTAGGAGCATGCAAGCAAACAATTGTTTGCTGGGTTATGCTATACATTCACTCTAGAGAAATAAGGGTTAAAGGGAATTAGAAAAATTTTTGTTTATTTAGTGGCAGGTGTTAAATTTCTTCGTGTACGTGTCTTGAAGATTTTAAAATTTTGTGAGGGATGATAATTTTACTTGTGCGTTTTCGTATTAAAGATAAAACTGATCGTGGAATAATTATTTTTAGTTTTTTCAGTTTTTGTGTGTGTTTAGAATAGTTAATGAGTTTGTTGCATAGGTTTTCTAGTGACTTTTTGTATACATACCTCGGTAGGCTTGTGGGATAGTGAGCTAGTCTATTAGTATAAGGGTTGCATATTTGATTCTCACCAGAGACTCTAGTCTGTTTCACTACAACGGACTAAGGAACTAAGCAACTATTGATCGGTTGTGTGTGTGTGTGTATGTGTGTGTGTGTGTGTGTGTGTGTGTGTGTGTGTATGATTGATAACGATTATTCATGTGAAAAGTAGGATTCCATCCACTTTTTTTTTGTATCAACAGCAACCAGCTGCACATTAGCTATGTTTACAGTTAATCAGTTAAATATGCATAAATACTTAGAATTATATTACAAAAAACAGTAGAAAGTAACTTCTTGGTTAATATTTTTCCTTATCGTACTCTACTCCTCCTTATTTATAACAACAACAACAACAACAACAACTTAGAATATACATGAATAGAGCTGACGCAGCTGTAAATAGTCTAACAAACAGAAAACAAATCCAAAAAAAAAAAATGTTTGGTTTTCTGAAATTCTTTAATTCTACTAAAATAAGCCCCGCCCCTTATTTATAAATTTTTTAACTAATGAAATATGACGGGACTGTACCAAAAATTTTATTAATTGTGAAATTAAAACTGTTGATTGAGCATGCTTTATTATGGTAATAATTATTAAATATCACAAATACATTAATAAGACTAACCTAGCAATATCAAAACCAAACATTATGACGACCAAAAGTCTGCAAGCCATCGTTTTTGGCCCACATAAAGTATACCTATTATTTTACTCCCTTATTTTATTTATTTATTTATTTATTTGTGTCTTTCCTATGCAACAAGATTAAATCTTATTATTACAGCATAGAAATTTTTAATTAAAATAAGCATGTTGATTATAATTTATTCTAGAGAGTTTACATATTAATACTTATAAATTAATTAGTTTAAAGGTTAAAAGATTATTATTCAAAAGTGATGTGAAATTGAATAATTAAAATGCAGATTCTTTGTAAAAACACGAAAAATATGATAAATAACAATATAAAAGTTAAGCTGTAGAATATAATTTTAAAATTTCTTTTTTAAACTTGAATGCGTTACTATTTTGCTGAATGTTGTGAGGTAATGAGTTCCAAAGTCTAATAGTTCCGGTGAAAAATTGCCAGGAAGAGACAAGAGTTCGGTATCTCAAAGGAATTATCTTATTTCCCCTATTTGACCTTGTGAATGAAATTCGTTCATAAAGGTAGGCGGGTACTTTATCATATATAATTTTATGTATACAAATGAGGCTTCTAATTTTGAGAAAATTTTCAAAAGTAACACCGTAAAGTTTAGTTTTATGCGAAGAAATACTGTCATACTTTTTCAGACCATAAACATATCTAATAATATTATTGTTTACCTTATTAAGTTTTCCCATGCTGGCCGAGTCGCAATTGGCAAATATTTCACAGCCATAAAGTAAACAAGGCATTAGATAAGCTTTCGCAATAAGAATTCTTGTTTTTAGTGGTGTAAAATAATGTGTTGACCATAATGTTCGTAGCATGCCATACATCCTGCCGACAATTCTATTTACATGATTGCACCATGATAGAGTGTCATTAATAATTATGCCAAGATTTTTTACCGAAGTAACAATTTCAATCTTCTTGTTGTTTAGAAGAACATTAAAATCTCGATTTAGATTAAGGGTTCTTTTATGGATTACCATGCATTTAGATTTACCAGGATTAAGGCTTAGCCCATTTCCCGAAGCCCAATGATGAATTCGATTTAAATCATCATTAATTTTCACTATCGATTCATCAATTGACTGCACAGTGCTATTTAAGTAGACCTGTACATCATCAGCATACATATGTATGTTGCAGTGCCTTAACTGTAAAGGGAGATCATTAACGTACAAAGCGAATAGAAGAGGTCCCAATATTGATCCCTGAGGAACACCTCTCGTTACAGATATAGAATTAGACGAGTTCTTATTCATACATACAGATTGGGTGCGATTTGCAAGGTATGAAAACATTAATTTACATGAGGTACTTGAAAAATTAAACATATTCTTAAGTTTGAAACATAATATATTGTGGTCCACTGTATCGAATGCTTTTGAGTGATCCAGAAGTATTAAAAAGTCAACAAAACCATCATCAATATGCCGTCGTATGTCCTCAGTAACATTAAGAAGAGCGGTTACACAACTATGCTTTGGGCGGAAACCTGATTGGTATTCAGAAAGTAGTTGGTGTTGGTTCAAAAAAGTTGTAAGTTGATTATGTAGTAATCTCTCAAGTACTTTAGAAAGATATGGCAATATAGCAATTGGTCTAAATTCCGAATTTTGCTTTGGAACCGGTATTATTCTTGCATGTTTCCATTTGGCCGGGTAAGAGCTTGTAGTAATGATAGCATTATACAGATGAGTTATGTATGGTAATAGTAGAGGCAGCATTAATTTAACAAACTTAGGGTGAATATTGTCTGCACCAACTGCATTCGATTTGATTCCTAAACAGCAAGATAAGACATCCATTTGATCAACACATTGAAAGTTAAATCTACCGATTAGGTCGTCATTATCATTGTCTGCATTATTGTCAATATCATAAAAGTTTGGATTAGACAGTATCATTGGTATATTAACAAATGACTCATTAATTTCATTGACTTATTATAGGTATAACATGCAATGTACTTATTATTTTCGTATTATTATTATTATTATTATTATTATTATGATTATTATTATTATTATTACTAATCTTGCCCACATAAAATGAAGTTATCATATAGTTTTACTATTACTGTATTGATTACTATTTTATTGTTATTATTCTTATTGCCAGTATTATTTTGTTCACATGAAATTGTGTTTCCTTAATAAACTTGAAATGTATTATTATTTTGAAATATGAAATTATTCTTTGTTAATTATATTTATATACATACTGTGTGGTTCCATCTTGTTAACGTAATTAATTCAAATTTAAAAATAAGATAACGCCATCTGTGACCGAGTAGGAAACTACGGCAAAATGTATACGTAAGCTAGGAAATATGGGACGATTGAAACAGCTGTGATCGAACCACTAATATACGTACGCATGTGTGTGTATGAGTTGCGTGTACGAAAACTGCTATAAAAGCATAGTGGTTGATCACAAGCAGTCAGTCAGCTTACCGCCGCCGACTAGGTAAGAACTTATTTAATTGCTTGAGAGTAATACTCCATCAATTAAATAAAGTTAGCAAAGAGACTCTGGGTCATACTCGTTCTCCTAGCATTGCCTTAAATTGGTTTAAGAGTCCTCCGCATCTAATTGCCTGGGTTATACCCCGTCAGAGCGTTGGTCACTGGGTACGTGGAAGATTCTAGGGTTATACTCGATCTCCCAGCGCCACCCAGTTCTCTTGTACACTCAGGTCGCCCTGCGGTTTGTATGGTTAAGTAAAGTACGGTTACTCTTACTTGTATTGTTAAATAAG
Organism: Pollenia angustigena; assembly: GCA_930367215.1. Classification (NCBI taxonomy): domain Eukaryota; kingdom Metazoa; phylum Arthropoda; class Insecta; order Diptera; family Polleniidae; genus Pollenia; species Pollenia angustigena. The sequence goes on along the minus strand of OV884059.1, from coordinate 7,263,630 downwards.
TACGGTCTAGCGCGTCGTGTTAAATAAAGTACAGTTTTGTAACGTTTCACGAAGACCTGCGTTTTATTTCTTTTGGGAAAAGTGAACCCTGGGACCGAGAGCATACCCCAGCATACCAGTGAAGAATCATATCGTTACAATGGCGCCCTAGCAGGGACAATAGAAGATTGTCAAGAAAAAAAAAAAAAAAAAATATAAGTAAAAGACAGTGCACGGGGGGGAAAAGAACGTTAGTCATTTGTGGAAAATTTAAAAATAAATATTCATACATATAAAAAAAAAAAAAAAAAAAAAAAAATTATATTTTTTTAAATAAAGGAAAAGTAAGCAAATAAATAAATACCAATGGAACCTATTAAAAGTGGGAAAGTGGCGTTGAGGAACTCATGGGTATATACCCTCAAACGTGACGAATTGGTGTCTTATCTTAACGAATTCCAACTGCATACGACCGGCACCGTAGAGGACCTGCGCAAGCGTTGTGTCAAATTTATTGGTATGGAACATAACGACGAGGAGTTCGCCCGGTTGGTAGAGATTCAAACGAGGCATGAAACGTCGGGCCCTGTCCCTTCTCCAAGTCTACTGGTACCAGCGGAATACCATCTGACCAGATCACCGGCAAAGGAGGAACGTTGTTCAGAAAATAACCACACCATGGCTCGCCGGTGCGAAACAGCGGGAGTTGAGACGCGTACTGAGGTAATCGACAGCGTTAGGAAATGGGGACTCAGATATGATGGACTGCACGACCTCCTAGAGTTCATAGAACGTGCTGAGGAATTATCCCGAATGTACTATGTCTCCCTAGATGAATTACCTCACATAATGCCGGTATTCTTGTGCAAACGCGCGCTTGTCTGGTATCGTAACAACAACAAAGCGTGGCCCAGATGGGACGAGTTCAAAGTTGATTTCTGCACCTTCTTCCTACCCCCGAGGTACTATGAGAAACTAGAAGACGAAGTGGAGAATCGCACCCAGGGGTCCAATGAAAATTTCAAAGACTACGTCCTGGCGTTACAAAACCTGATGAGGCATACCAAATTGAGTGAGGCGCAGAAAATGGAACGAATCTTCCGGAATTGCCACACAGACTACAAATGGTATATCCGTCGGAAAGATTTTTCTTCATTAGCCGAACTTCTAACCTTGGCCGAGGACCTCGAAAGTATAAAAACCACTTCTCACCAAAACCACAGTAGCCACACTAGGCCTTCGCCATCCAGTGGACAACAAGGCCTCAGGTGTCACTCATGCGGGGACCCAGGCCACCAAGCTAACCGATGTACACACAACCACCGAAACTCGGGAACCCCCTTTGTAGGGCGACAACACTGAGGCTTGCCGACCTCCCAACTAACCAGTCTTCAGAAAATAAAACCTCGTTACAGTGCGAAGAAACTCGAATGACGGCGACAATAATTATCAAGGACAAGTTAATAATTTCAACAATAGACACGGGGGCAACCCGGAACTTTATGAGAGCTGACTTTGTGTAGCAATTTAGAGGGGAAGTAAAGAAGGTCAGAGAGGACTTTGAAGTAATCCTAGCGGATGGAACACGGAAACAGATCACAGAAGCGGTCCAAGTAGATGTCACTTTCGGCAACAAAACTAAACGATGTACGTTTTATCTCATGGCTGAATTCTTTGAAGAGGTGTTGTTGGGTCTGAAATTTTTGCGAGCCTTTGATACTACTATATAATGTGCCGGCTTATCCCTTAACTGTGGGGCAGAGTACGGGGCCGAAGGCGTATGTAGTGTGGTCCAAGAGATTAGCGATAACGGATCATTGGAGGATACGGACAAACATGAGTCCCGACCTCGCACCATCCCTGATCACGGTCCCGAAGAACAGCGCTTAATCAAGACCTTTTTGGAAACCGAACTCCCGAAATTCGCAAATATTACGAGATTGTCCAATATCGCCACCCATAAAATAATCTTGAAGGATGATCGCCCCATCAAGATAAGATATGCCCAGCGAAACCCCGCCATGCAAGCTATCATTGACGCAGAGGTAAACAAACTGATTGCCCAAGGTTGCATAGAGCCTTCTACTAGCCCATATAGTTTCCCGATTAAACTAGCTTGAAGAAAAATGGCACGTGGAGGTTGTGTCTGGATTACCGCCAACTAAACTCAAGGTCAGTACCCGATGCCTATCCTTTACCTAGAATAGATACGATTTTGAATCGTTTACGAGAGGCAAATTACGTTAGTAGCCTCGACCTTAAAGACGGTTATTGGCAGATACCCATGTATAGCGCCAGTAAAAAGTACACCGCCTTCGCCGTCACAGGCCGGGGATTATACCAATGGCGTGTAATGCCATTTGGTCTGCATTCAGCACCAGCCACCTTCCAGAGGGCGCTTGATCACGTTATCGGACCGGATATGGAACCATGCGCCTTTGCATACCTCGATGACATCATCGTAAAAGAGGTGTTCCGACGATTATTGAGAGCCAACCTCCGGATTAACCCAGAAAAGTGCGAGTTTTTCAAGCGTGAGACCAAGTACCTGGGCCATGTTGTTAGCGGGGAGGGCATAAAAACCGATCCCGAGAAGGTAGCAGCTTTACGAGAAATGAAGCCACCCTGTAATATAAGGGAGTTGCGACGGTTCCTGGGAGTAGCCTCATGGTACAGGAGGTTCGTCCCAGACTTCGCGAAGATCTCCCACCCGTTCACACAAATGCTAAAGAAAGGTAAGCATTGGAAATGGGGGGCAGAGCAACAGTCGGCGTTCGAAGCCCTGAAGGAAAAGTTAACCACAGCCCCAGTCTTAGCCTGCCCCGATTTCAGTAAAACTTCCACCCTACGGACGGATGCGAGCGACTATGGGATTGGAGCGGTCCCAGGAGCTAGAGGGAACCGAAAGAGTTATCGCATATGCGAGCCGGCACCTTAACCAAGCGGAAAAGAATTATTCTGTTACCGAGAAGGAATGCCTGGCTATAATATGGGGAATCAGGAAGATGAGACCCTATCTTGAGGGGTATCCATTCCAAATCATCACCGACCACCTGTCGCTGAAGTGGCTGAATTCAATTGAAACCCTACGGGACGGTTGGCCAGATGGGCATTGGAACTCCAACAGTTCGATTTCACAGTGACCTACCGAAAGGGAAAAAACAATGTCGTGGCCGATGCTCTCTCGAGACAACCTTTCGAAACGCTCAACGTCGCCGGTGTGGAATCTACCCCCGAAACCTGCCCATGGTTGGTCAAAAGAATCAAGGAGGTACGCGAGCACCCGGAGAAGTATCCGGAATACAGCGTTATCAACGGCCAACTATATCGACACTTCCCCAGTAACGTTAATGCTGATGATCCAAACGCATGGAAATTGTGTGTCGCAAGTCCCTTGAGGAGTCGGGTGATGAAAGAAAACCATGACATACCGGCAGCCGGTCATCTCGGCATAAGGAAAACGGGCAACAGAATTGCCACACGTTACTACTGGCCGGGAATGTTCCGCGATGTGGGTCGTTACGTACGTAGGTGTAAGTCCTGTCAACGTTATAAGGTAAGCCAACCCGTATCGAAGCACGGCTGCACGATGCTTCTCGTGTTTGTGGACCGATTTTCCAAGTGGGCCGAGTTGGTACCCCTCCGTAAGGCAACGTTCGAGAGTCTTGTTAAAGCCTTTAGGGATTTCTAGATACGGGGTACCTAAGATGTTAATTACCGACAACGGTACTCAGTTCACATCACGCGTCTTCAAAAGATGTCTTGCGGACTTCGGAGTTATCCAGCAATTTACCGCCCCTTACACTCCGCAAGAGAACCCCACCGAACGAACGAATCGAACCATAAAGACGATAATCGCGCAGTTCACCAACCAACAACACAACAGATGGGATGAATTCGTACCCGAAGTTATGTTGGCAATAAATAGCAGTGTATCCGAAGCCACGGGGTATTCTCCGGCGTTCCTTATCCAAGGACGAGAACCCCGACTACCAAACGCTTACTATGATGAGGTTGGTACTGGAGCCAGCAACCTTTCACCTAATGAACGTGCCCAGGAGTTAAAAGAGGTTTTTTCTATCGTCAAAAGGAATCTAATGAACGCTTCACTAGGACAACAGCGCCACTACAACTTACGGCGACGCGCGTGGAAACCAAAACCAGGGGACCTAGTATTGGTCCGGCAACACCCCTTATCAAATGCACAGGAGAATTTTGCAGCCAAACTCGCACCAAAGTTCGGGGGTCCCTACCGAGTACTTGATTTCATATCTCCGGTGATAGTTCAACTAGAAGGCTGGAAGAATAGAGAGCGTAGACGGGCCCATATTAGTGATCTGAAGCCTTATATTGATTAACCACTTATTCACTTGTTACCGATAGATGTCTTGGAATAAAATTACCAACCATCATAAGGAAGAGAATCACCCTTGGTGACAACAGCACAGCTCAGTAGAGGAGGGAGGCAATGTGACGACCAAAAGTCTGCAAGCCATCGTTTTTGGCCCACATGAAGTGTACCTATTATTTTACTCCCTTATTATAGGTATAACATGAAATGTACTTATTATTTTCGTATTATTATTATTATTATTATTATTATTATTATTATGATTATTATTATTATTACTTATCTTGCCCACATAAAATGAAGTTATCATATAGTTTTACTATTACTGTATGGAAGGTGATTACTATTTTATTGTTATTATTCTTATCGCCAGTATTATTTTGTTCACATGAAATTGTGTTTCCTTACTAAACTTGAAATGTATTATTATTTTGAAATATGAAATTATTCTTTGTTAATTATATTAATATACATACTGTGTGGTTCCATCTTGTTAACGTAATTAAATCAAATTTTAAAATAAGATAACGCCATATGTGACCGAGTAGGAAACTACGGCAAAATGTATACGTAAGCTAGGAAATATGGGACGATTGAAACAGCAGTGATCGAACCACTAATATACGTACGCATGTGTGTGTATGAGTTGCGTGTACGAAAACTGCTATAAAAGCAGAGTGGTCGATCACAAGCAGTCAGTCAGCTTACCGCCGCCGACTAGGTAAGAACTTATTTAATTGCTTGAGAGTAATACTCCATCAATTAAATAAAGTTAGCAAAGAGACTCTGGGTCATACTCGTTCTCCTAGCATTGCCTTAAAGTGGTTTAAGAGTCCTCCGCATCTGATTGCCTGGGTTATACCCCGTCAGAGCGTTGGTCACTGGGTACGTGGAAGATTCTAGGGTTATACTCGATCTCCCAGCGCCACCCAGTTCTCTTGTACACTCAGGTCGCCCTGGGACCGAGAGCATACCCCAGCATACCAGTGAAGAATCACGTCGTTACAACATTATTGAACATGAATATTATTTTTGTCAAGCTAAAAGGGCCTAAATTTCTTCAATGTAAATAAAATTCAATTTTTATTACAATATTTTGTTTAAAAGCAAAATTTTTATCTATAATAATAAAGAGATATAAATATTAAATGAAATGGAAAAAATTTTGTTTATTTAGAGGCAGGTGTTAAATTTCTTCTTGTACGTGTCTTGAAGATTTTAAATTTTGTGAGGGATGATAATTTTACTTGTGCGTATTCATATTGATGATTTACAAGTTGTTTATTTAGTGGAAGGTGTTAAATTTCTTCGTGTACGTGTCTTGAATATTTTAAATTTTGTGAGGGATGATAATTTTACTTGTGCGTATTCATATTGATGATTTACAAGTTGTTTATTTAGTGGAAGTTGTGAAATTTCTTCGTGTACGTGTCTTGAAGATTTTAAAATTTTGTGAGGGATGATAATTTTACTTGTGCGTTTTCGTATTAAAGATAAAACTGATCGTGGAATAATTATTTTTTTAGTTTTTTTCAGTTATTGTGTATGTGTTTAGAATAGTTAATGACTTTGTTGCATAGGTTTCTAGTGACTTTCTGCTTTGAATGCCTCGGTAGGCTTGTGGGATCAACCACTTTTTTTTATATCAACAGCAACCGGCTGCACATCACTTTAAATTACATTTAACAAATAGAAGGAGTTGTAATTTTTGGGTTTTGTTAATCTTAAATAGAATTATACATATATATATATATTTTTTTTGCGCAGATTTGATTATCACAAGAGACTCTGGTCTGTTTCACTACAACGGACTAAAGATCTAAGTAACTATTGATCGGTAAATTAAGTTAACATATAATTTTTGTTGATAACACTTAAAAAACATTTTCTAAAAACATTTACAGATAGTTTCACTATTACTCAATGTTTATAACCTTTTATTTATTTTTTTTTTCTAGTTTGATACTCTATAATATAAGTTTAATGAAGAATTTTTCTATGGTTTGATACTCTACAATGACAGTATAGTTAAGAATTTAGTTCAATCCATGGATACACTTCATACAGTTAATAATTATACATTATACATACAAATACAATAAAATTTCCATTTTATTAACCATAGTACATGGTTTATTAATTGTTTTGATAATATTTAGTAAAAGTTTATATATAGTATAAACTTGAAGTCGACTATACCAATAGAATATTAAATGTTACTGAAAAAAGGAAATCTTATTACAAAATCAATTAAGATGATCTAAAAAAGAGTATTACATAGGAGTTTTGAATATTTAATAAGGAAATATCTATTATATCTGCTTATAATTATCAGTTAGGAATTTAAAGATAACAAATTTGTTTTATAATTAGTGCAGCTTTATATGTTTTTTTTTCTAGTTTATTAACCATATATATCATACCATACCATTATAATCCATAGAATATAAAACAATTTAAAATAGTTAAATCCGCAAAAGAAAATCACAAACTTTATTTATTTATGTAAAACCTTACTCCATTAATCATTTATTTATACTTTATATATACTAATACCATGAAATGAATAGTTCAATAACCATATTATATGGTTTATTTAATGTTTTTGTATACCGTTTTGTAATTCCTATAATTTGTTTTCCTATTATTTTCCTTCTATATTTAATATTTATACACTTCCATACATCCTTAAATATACATTCTGTTTTAAAAATTTCTACTATACATATATAAAATTTTTTTTCTTATACTAACATTCTATATTTAATCTTAGTATTATGATCTTACTCTTGATTTTAATCTTAGTCTTAATGTTGATCTTAGTAGTAGTCTTTTGGTCTTGGTTTTATAGTTTCGGATTTCGATCTTGTTTTTTTTTGTTTATAGACTTGCAACATTACTCTTGTATTACTCTTGCGTGCTGCTTTGTTTACGTTTTCTTAGACTGAATACATATCTGGAAATTTAAAATTTCTTTAATTACATATAAAATATCTATCTACTGTTATACGAATGCGTTGAACTTAGTGTTTTCAATTGAAATATTAAACTTCGATTTTAAACAAACATATGCATCTTTTATTTTATATGGGAAATTAATACTCGGTACTAGCGACAACCTCGAAGCTTGCACCGACCCCAGTTTTTATTACGTGCAAGAATCGAGTTTATACTATACTTCATTCTCATCAAACTGATCACACAAGGCGATTTTAAGAAAATCCATACTAATCCTTTCCATTTTATCAAATCTATCCATTATATTATTATTTTAATTTTAAAAATTCTTATAAGTTCTATTCAGTTCTCACATAATTTAATTCATTCTATATACAACCTTAACCAGTAACTCATATTTATATATACAGTTTTTTCAAACCACTTTTAAAATTATTTTGATTTTTACTTGTCTACTATATTAAAAAATAATCTATAAACTTAAATGAAAATTTAGGTTTATATTAAGTAATTTGATTATACGCTGAGATACGCTGATGGTTTTTCTACCTTTAATTTATATATTGGATAGAAAGTTACATCTGAATGTAGTGTTTCGGTAAGAATGTCTCTATATTACTTTAAATCAGGTTTCTTATAATACAAAGTTTTTGAATGAAATATGAACAATCCTAATGTTAATTTCAATCTAATTTCATTTAAATCATATATATACATATAAATATTAATTTGTTAGAATCAAACCATCAATTACCATCATGATCTTATTAATGTCATATATTTTTTTTTCATTATTTTTATTATTCGTTAAAAACTTTATATTCTTATATATAGGAGATGCATATGATTTTGGATTTCTCCTTCATTTTAAAATTGTTTGATTTTACAATTTTCATATTAGTTATTTCAGCCTTTTCATTATCATTATGATCATTATCATAATCATCATAATTAAGATCAGTTATATTCTTTGCACATTAAAAACAACAATTCTATTATCTTATGCTTTTTTTTTCTAATTTGCTACTCTTTAATATTAGTTTAATGAAGAGTTTTTCTATACCACGAAATGAATAGTTTAATGACCATATTATATGGTTTATTTAATGTTTTTGCATACAGTTTTGTAATTCCTATAATTTGTTTTCCTTTTATTTCCCCTTCTATACTTAATATTTATATACCTCCATACATCCTTAAATATACATTATGTTTTAAGCATTTCTATACTATACATATATATAAATTTTTTCCTTTACTAACATTCCTATATTTAGTCTTAATCTTATGATCTTAGTCTTGATTTTAATCTTAATCTTAGTGTTAATCTTGATAGTAGCCTTTTGGTCTTGGTTTTATAGTTTCGGATCTCAATCTTAGTTTTTGTATAGACATCTCATTTACAAACCTATAACTTCAATCTCATCAAACCTATCACACAAGAGATACGCTGATAGTTTTTCTACCTTAAATTTATATATTGGATTGAAAGTTACATCTGAATGTAGTGTTTCGGTAAGAATGTCTCTATATTACTTTAAATCAGGTTTCTTATAATACAGAGTTTTTAAATGAAATATTAACAATAATAATGTTAATTTCAATCTAATTTCATTTAAATCATATATATATATATTAATTTGTTAGAATCAAACCATCAGTTACCATCATGATCTAATTAATGCAATATATTTTTTTTATTATTATTTTTATTATTCGTTAAAAACTTTATATTCTTATATGTAGAAGATACATATGATTTAGGATTTCTCCTTCATTTTAAACTTGTTTGATTTGAAAATTTTCATATTAGTTATTTCAACCTTTTCATTATCATTATACTCATTATCATAATCATCATAATTGAGATTAGTTATATTCTTTTCTCATTAAAACCAACAATTCTATTATTATAATCATCAAAATTGGGTTTAAATATATTTTGCTTTTATTTTTTCGTTGAAACTAACAAATCATAATCACTATTATCAAAATCAGGTTTATATATGTTTTTTTTTTTTAGTCAAGATACTTTAACATCATCATAATCAGAAATATTTTTTTTACAAATGTTGATATTGTGATTTTAATTAAACTGGTTATAATCACCTAAGCTTGAAATGATAGAGATTTTATCCGTTTAATTCTGTTGACTAATTCACATTTATTAAGACATATAGATAATAACAGAATTGATAGAGGATTCATAATTGAATAACTTTGAATAAGAATTGAGCTTATAGTGGGATGTAAGTACGATTTAAACAATAATAACCGACATCGGATGAGTGGTTCATCATTTTATTTAACTGAAAACATACCACTTTACATCAAGATACCTTATTTTTAATCTGGTAGCATAAAGCAGTTACCTATTTTTGATCTGGTAACGTAGAAACAGAGAGAATTAATATCAGATTTAAATAACAAACCAAATATAAGATACATTATATAATCCAACAACAACAACAACAATATATTCAAAATGAATTGATTCGAAATAAAATACACACAATTCTTAAATACATTAAATTAGTTTGTCTTATGATTATACTTTAGCTGAGAGAGATTCATACCATATACATATTTACACGTTATGCATTTACAACATAAAATTCAAAGTTTATTAACCATAATATATGGTTTTATATAATGTTTTAACAGCAATCATTAAAAATGTATATATAATATAAACTTATAGTTGACTGTACCCTCAGAATATTGACTGATAATAGAATCATATTACACAAATAATATATAGAATATTATAAAGAGAAGGGTACAAATTCATATGTCTATAGGTAACAGTTAAGAATTTTACAATATATTGGTTTAAGATATGTTATTTCTAATCAAGAGTTTAGTTTGATGGTTTTTGGAAGTTTATTTTCAATATAAATACATACATACATATTTGCTGATTTATTTCTATTTGATAATTTTTGATTTTATTGTTTTTTTTCTTCTTTTTTTTAAATTTATACTTTTACATTAAATTATATAGTTTCACTATATTCTCATCATGATTAATATAGAAAATCATATTTTCATATACCCACATCACAAAAGTGAAGAGTATATAAGATATACGTTAATACTGATCCTAGTTACCTTTTGATATACTAAATCAACTTATTTACTTAGAATTACTTTTTAAATCAATTTAAACATGAACAAATCTGACTGATTGGTTAGCTGTCTATTGTATGGTTTATAGAACACAAACGCAAAACTCATCAGTTAAACTTTCATTTAAAACAAAATTTGTTTCAGTTTGTGTTCTATAAACCACACAATAGACAGCTAGCTATGCATGTAAACCTAAAAATCAAATTTTATTTTTAGTTTTATATGAACAGCCCACCAACCAGTCGGATTGGTTCATGTTTAAATTGATTTAAAAAGTAATTCTAAGTAAATAAGTTGATTTAGTATATCAAAAGGTAACTAGGATCAGTATTAACGTATATCTAATATACTCTTCACTTTTGTGGTGTGGGTATATGAAAATATGATTTTCTATATTAATCATGATGAGAACATAGTGAAACTATATAATTTAATATAAAAGTATAAATTTATATGGGATGTACTATCTATACTTTATGGGTATGGTTGCAATTTGAGAGTTAATTCAATGAAATTTTGTTATTTTAAAGAAATTTGTGATTATCATGTAAACCTATACACAACCAGCCTATCAGCTGGGTCTACGGATATCAAAATATTAATTTAAAAATTAATTCTCAGTAAGTTGATTCGATGTATTAAGAAGTTGATGTAGCTATATTTAATAAATATTTAAAAGTGTTAAAAAACATCATCATGAACGTATATCTTATATCCATTTCATTAATGTGTTGTAGATAAAAAAGAAGAAAAAAAAAACAATCAAATCAAAAATTATCAAATAGAAATAAATCAGCAAATATGTATGTATGTATTTATATTGAAAATAAACTTCCAAAAACCATCAAACTAAACTCTTAATTAGAAATAACATATCTTAAACCAATATATTGTAAAATTCTTAACTGTTACCTATAGACATATGAATTTATACCTTTCTCTTTATAATATTCTATATACCCAGTAAAAACTTCGCCTACTTTTTCAAAATGAATAGCTTCTTTAACTCATTATTTTGTAGCTTTCATCTATAACTACATCTACAACAACTTCTATAACTACTTTTTTCTGGATGTATGCAAGTAAAAAAAATAATGACTTACTTTTTAATGCGTTCATTTTGGGACATCCCTTGTAAAATTCATTGGTTCTTTCAGTAGAATTGTAAGTAGTGCTCTTATGTTTTTCTGATTACTCAACACATTATTTTGTAGGCGAAGTTTTTACTGGGTATTGTTTGTGTAATATGATTCTATTGTGATATTATCAGTCAATATTCTGATGGTACAGTCAACTATAAGTTTATATTATATATAAATTTTTAATGATTGCTGTTAAAACATGATATAAAACCATATATTATGGTTAATAAACTTTGAATTTTATGTTGTAAGTGCATAACGTGTAAATATGTATATGGTATGAATCTCTCTCAGCTAAAGTATAATCATAAGACAAACTAATTGAATATATTTAAGAATTGTGTGTATTTTATTTCGAATCAATTCATGTTGAATATATTGTTGTTGTTGTTGGATTATATAATGTATCTTATATTTGGTTTGTTATTTAAATCTGATATTAATTCTCTCTGTTTCTACGTTACCAGATCAAAAATAGGTAACTGCTTTATGCTACCAGATTAAAAATAAGGTATCTTGATGTAAAGTGGTATGTTTTCAATTAAATAAAATGATAAATCACTCATTCGATGTCGGTTATTATTGTTTAAATCGTACTTACATCCAACTATAAGCTCAATTCTTATTCAAAGTTATTCAATTATGAATCCTCTATCAATTCTGTTATTATCTATATGTCTTAATAAATGTGAATTAGTCAACAGAATTAAACGGATAACATCTCTATCATTTCAAGCTTAGGTGGTTATAACCAGTTTAATTAAAATCACAATATCAACATTTGTAAAAATAATATTTCTGATTATGATGATGTTAAAGTATCTTGACTAAAAAAAAAACATATATAAACCTGATTTTGATAATAGTGATTATGATTTGTTGGTTTCAACGAAAAAATAAAAACAAAATATATAAACCCAATTTTGATGATTATAATAATAGAATTGTTGGTTTTAATGAGAAAAGAATATAACTAATCTCAATTATGATGATTATGATAATGAGTATAATGATAATGAAAAGGTTGAAATAACTAATATGAAAATTTTCAAATCAAACAATTTTAAAATGAAGGAGAAATCCTAAATCATATGTATCTTCTACATATAAGAATATAAAGTTTTTAACGAATAATAAAAATAATAAAAAAAAAAAATATATTGCATTAATAAGATCATGATGGTAATTGATGGTTTGATTCTAACAAATTAATATATATATATATATGATTTAAATGAAATTAGATTGAAATTAACATTAGGATTGTTAATATTTCATTTAAAAACTCTGTATTATAAGAAACCTGATTTAAAGTAATATAGAGACATTCTTACCGAAACAATACATTCAGGTGTAACTTTCTATCCAATATAAAAATTTAAGGTAGAAAAACTATCAGCGTATCTCAGTGTATAATCAAATTACTTAATATAAACCTAAATTTTCATTTAAGTTTATGGATTATTTTTTAATATAGAAGACAAGTACAAATCAAACTATGTTTTTAAAAGTGGTTTGAAAAATTGTATATATAAATATGAGATAATGGTTAAGGTTGTATTTACAATGAATAAAATTATGTGAGAACTGAATAGAATTTATAAGATTTGTTAAAATTAAAATAATAATATAATGGATAGAGTTGATAAAATTGAAAGGATTAGTATGGATTTTCTTGAAAAACAGAAGACAATCGTCTTGTGTGATAGGTTTGATGAGATTGAAGTTATAGGTTTGTAAATGAGATGTCTATACAAAAACTAAGATTGAGATCCGAAACTATAAAACCAAGACCAAAAGGCTACTATCAAGATTAACACTAAGATTAAGATTAAAATCAAGACTAAGATCATAAGATTAAGACTAAATATAGGAATGTTAGTAAAGGAAAAAATTTATATATATGTATAGTATAGAAATGCTTAAAACATAATGTATATTTAAGGATGTATGGAGGTATATAAATATTAAGTATAGAAGGGGAAATAAAAGGAAAACAAATTATACGAATAACAAAACTGTATGCAAAAACATTAAATAAACCATATAATATGGTTATTAAACTATTCATTTCGTGGTATAGAAAAACTCTTCATTAAACTAATATTATAGAGTAGCAAACTAGAAAAAAAACATAAGATAATAGAATTGTTGTTTTTAATGAGCAAAGAATATAACTGATCTTAATTATGATGATTATGATAATGATCATAATGATAATGAAAAGGCTGAAATAACTAATATGAAAATTGTAAAATCAAACAATTTTAAAATGAAGGAGAAATCCAAAATCATATGCATCTCCTATATATAAGAATATAAAGTTTTTAACGAATAATAAAAATAATGAAAAAAAAAATATATGACATTAATAAGATCATGATGGTAATTGATGGTTTGATTTGAGGATTGTTCATATTTCATTCAAAAACTTTGTATTATAAGAAACCTGATTTAAAGTAATATAGAGACATTCTTACCGAAACACTACATTCAGATGTAACTTTCTATCCAATATATAAATTAAAGGTAGAAAAACCATCAGCGTATCTCAGCGTATAATCAAATTACTTAATATAAACCTAAATTTTCATTTAAGTTTATAGATTATTTTTTAATATAGTAGACAAGTAAAAATCAAAATAATTTTAAAAGTGGTTTGAAAAAACTGTATATATAAATATGAGTTACTGGTTAAGGTTGTATATAGAATGAATTAAATTATGTGAGAACTGAATAGAATTTATAAGAATTTTTAAAATTAAAATAATAATATAATGGATAGATTTGATAAAATGGAAAGGATTAGTATGGATTTTCTTAAAATCGCCTTGTGTGATCAGTTTGATGAGAATGAAGTATAGTATAAACTCGATTCTTGCACGTAATAAAAACTGGGGTCGGTGCAAGCTTCGAGGTTGTCGCTAGTACCGAGTATTAATTTCCCATATAAAATAAAAGATGCATATGTTTGTTTAAAATCGAAGTTTAATATTTCAATTGAAAACACTAAGTTCAACGCATTCGTATAACAGTAGATAGATATTTTATATGTAATTAAAGAAATTTTAAATTTCCAGATATGTATTCAGTCTAAGAAAACGTAAACAAAGCAGCACGCAAGAGTAATACAAGAGTAATGTTGCAAGTCTATAAACAAAAAAAAAACAAGATCGAAATCCGAAACTATAAAACCAAGACCAAAAGACTACTACTAAGATCAACATTAAGACTAAGATTAAAATCAAGAGTAAGATCATAATACTAAGATTAAATATAGAATGTTAGTATAAGAAAAAAAATTTTATATATGTATAGTAGAAATTTTTAAAACAGAATGTATATTTAAGGATGTATGGAAGTGTATAAATATTAAATATAGAAGGGAAATAATAGGAAAACAAATTATAGGAATTACAAAACGGTATACAAAAACATTAAATAAACCATATAATATGGTTATTGAACTATTCATTTCATGGTATTAGTATATATAAAGTATAAATAAATGATTAATGGAGTAAGGTTTTACATAAATAAATAAAGTTTGTGATTTTCTTTTGCGGATTTAACTATTTTAAATTGTTTTATATTCTATGGATTATAATGGTATGGTATGATATATATGGTTAATAAACTAGAAAAAAAAAAACATATAAAGCTGTACTAATTATAAAACAAATTTGTTATCTTTAAATTCCTAACTGATAATTATAAGCAGATATAATAGATATTTCCTTATTAAATATTCAAAACTCCTATGTAATACTCTTTTTTAGATCATCTTAATTGATTTTGTAATATGATTTCCTTTTTTCAGTAACATTTAATATTCTATTGGTATAGTCGACTTCAAGTTTATACTATATATAAACTTTTACTAAATATTATCAAAACAATTAATAAACCATGTACTATGGTTAATAAAATGGAAATTTTATTGTATTTGTATGTATAATGTATAATTATTAACTGTATGAAGTGTATCCATGGATTGAACTAAATTCTTAACTATACTGTCATTGTAGAGTATCAAACCATAGAAAAATTCTTCATTAAACTTATATTATAGAGTATCAAACTAGAAAAAAAAAATAAATAAAAGGTTATAAACATTGAGTAATAGTGAAACTATCTGTAAATGTTTTTAGAAAATGTTTTTTAAGTGTTATCAACAAAAATTATATGTTAACTTAATTAACCGATCAATAGTTACTTAGATCTTTAGTCCGTTGTAGTGAAACAGACCAGAGTCTCTTGTGATAATCAAATCTGCGCAAAAAAAATATATATATATATGTATAATTCTATTTAAGATTAACAAAACCCAAAAATTACAACTCCTTCTATTTGTTAAATGTAATTTAAAGTGATGTGCAGCCGGTTGCTGTTGATATAAAAAAAAGTGGTTGATCCCACAAGCCTACCGAGGCATTCAAAGCAGAAAGTCACTAGAAAACCTATGCAACAAAGTCATTAACTATTCTAAACACATACACAATAACTGAAAAAAACTAAAAAAATAATTATTCCACGATCAGTTTTATCTTTAATACGAAAACGCACAAGTAAAATTATCATCCCTCACAAAATTTTAAAATCTTCAAGACACGTACACGAAGAAATTTCACAACTTCCACTAAATAAACAACTTGTAAATCATCAATATGAATACGCACAAGTAAAATTATCATCCCTCACAAAATTTAAAATCTTCAAGACACGTACACGAAGAAATTTCACACCTTCCACTAAATAAACAACTTGTAAATCATCAATATGAATACGCACAAGTAAAATTATCATCCCTCACAAAATTTAAAATCTTCAAGACACGTACAAGAAGAAATTTAACACCTGCCTCTAAATAAACAAAATTTTTTCCATTTCATTTAATATTTATATCTCTTTATTATTATAGATAAAAATTTTGCTTTTAAACAAAATATTGTAATAAAAATTGAATTTTATTTACATTGAAGAAATTTAGGCCCTATTAGCTTGACAAAAATAATATTCATGTTCAATCATGTTGTAACGACGTGATTCTTCACTGGTATGCTGGGGTATGCTCTCGGTCCCAGGGCGACCTGAGTGTACAAGAGAACTGGGTGGCGCTGGGAGATCGAGTATAACCCTAGAATCTTCCACGTACCCAGTGACCAACGCTCTGACGGGGTATAACCCAGGCAATCAGATGCGGAGGACTCTTAGCTAACTTTATTTAATTGATGGAGTATTACTCTCAAGCAATTAAATAAGTTCTTACCTAGTCGGCGGCGGTAAGCTGACTGACTGCTTGTGATCGACCACTCTGCTTTTATAGCAGTTTTCGTACACGCAACTCATACACACACATGCGTACGTATATTAGTGGTTCGATCACTGCTGTTTCAATCGTCCCATATTTCCTAGCTTACGTATACATTTTGCCGTAGTTTCCTACTCGGTCACATATGGCGTTATCTTATTTTAAAATTTGAATTAATTACGTTAACAAGATGGAACCACACAGTATGTATATTAATATAATTAACAAAGAATAATTTCATATTTCAAAATAATAATACATTTCAAGTTTAGTAAGGAAACACAATTTCATGTGAACAAAATAATACTGGCGATAAGAATAATAACAATAAAATAGTAATCACCTTCCATACAGTAATAGTAAAACTATATGATAACTTCATTTTATGTGGGCAAGATAAGTAATAATAATAATAATAATAATCATAATAATAATAATAATAATAATAATACGAAAATAATAAGTAAATTTCATGTTATACCTATAATAAGGGAGTAAAATAATAGGTACACTTCATGTGGGCCAAAAACGATGGCTTGCAGACTTTTGGTCGTCACATTGCCTCCCTCCTCTACTGAGCTGTGCTGTTGTCACCAAGGGTGATTCTCTTCCTTATGATGGTTGGTAATTTTATTCCAAGACATCTATCGGTAACAAGTGAATAAGTGGTTAATCAATATAAGGCTTCAGATCACTAATATGGGCCCGTCTACGCTCTCTATTCTTCCAGCCTTCTAGTTGAACTATCACCGGAGATATGAAATCAAGTACTCGGTAGGGACCCCCGAACTTTGGTGCGAGTTTGGCTGCAAAATTCTCCTGTGCATTTGATAAGGGGTGTTGCCGGACCAATACTAGGTCCCCTGGTTTTGGTTTCCACGCGCGTCGCCGTAAGTTGTAGTGGCGCTGTTGTCCTAGTGAAGCGTTCATTAGATTCCTTTTGACGATAGAAAAAACCTCTTTTAACTCCTGGGCACGTTCATTAGGTGAAAGGTTGCTGGCTCCAGTACCAACCTCATCATAGTAAGCGTTTGGTAGTCGGGGTTCTCGTCCTTGGATAAGGAACGCCGGAGAATACCCCGTGGCTTCGGATACACTGCTATTTATTGCCAACATAACTTCGGGTACGAATTCATCCCATCTGTTGTGTTGTTGGTTGGTGAACTGCGCGATTATCGTCTTTATGGTTCGATTCGTTCGTTCGGTGGGGTTCTCTTGCGGAGTGTAAGGGGCGGTAAATTGCTGGATAACTCCGAAGTCCGCAAGACATCTTTTGAAGACGCGTGATGTGAACTGAGTACCGTTGTCGGTAATTAACATCTTAGGTACCCCGTATCTAGAAATCCCTAAAGGCTTTAACAAGACTCTCGAACGTTGCCTTACGGAGGGGTACCAACTCGGCCCACTTGGAAAATCGGTCCACAAACACGAGAAGCATCGTGCAGCCGTGCTTCGATACGGGTTGGCTTACCTTATAACGTTGACAGGACTTACACCTACGTACGTAACGACCCACATCGCGGAACATTCCCGGCCAGTAGTAACGTGTGGCAATTCTGTTGCCCGTTTTCCTTATGCCGAGATGACCGGCTGCCGGTATGTCATGGTTTTCTTTCATCACCCGACTCCTCAAGGGACTTGCGACACACAATTTCCATGCGTTTGGATCATCAGCATTAACGTTACTGGGGAAGTGTCGATATAGTTGGCCGTTGATAACGCTGTATTCCGGATACTTCTCCGGGTGCTCGCGTACCTCCTTGATTCTTTTGACCAACCATGGGCAGGTTTCGGGGGTAGATTCCACACCGGCGACGTTGAGCGTTTCGAAAGGTTGTCTCGAGAGAGCATCGGCCACGACATTGTTTTTTCCCTTTCGGTAGGTCACTGTGAAATCGAACTGTTGGAGTTCCAATGCCCATCTGGCCAACCGTCCCGTAGGGTTTCAATTGAATTCAGCCACTTCAGCGACAGGTGGTCGGTGATGATTTGGAATGGATACCCCTCAAGATAGGGTCTCATCTTCCTGATTCCCCATATTATAGCCAGGCATTCCTTCTCGGTAACAGAATAATTCTTTTCCGCTTGGTTAAGGTGCCGGCTCGCATATGCGATAACTCTTTCGGTTCCCTCTAGCTCCTGGGACCGCTCCAATCCCATAGTCGCTCGCATCCGTCCGTAGGGTGGAAGTTTTACTGAAATCGGGGCAGGCTAAGACTGGGGCTGTGGTTAACTTTTCCTTCAGGGCTTCGAACGCCGACTGTTGCTCTGCCCCCCATTTCCAATGCTTACCTTTCTTTAGCATTTGTGTGAACGGGTGGGAGATCTTCGCGAAGTCTGGGACGAACCTCCTGTACCATGAGGCTACTCCCAGGAACCGTCGCAACTCCCTTATATTACAGGGTGGCTTCATTTCTCGTAAAGCTGCTACCTTCTCGGGATCGGTTTTTATGCCCTCCCCGCTAACAACATGGCCCAGGTACTTGGTCTCACGCTTGAAAAACTCGCACTTTTCTGGGTTAATCCGGAGGTTGGCTCTCAATAATCGTCGGAACACCTCTTTTACGATGATGTCATCGAGGTATGCAAAGGCGCATGGTTCCATATCCGGTCCGATAACGTGATCAAGCGCCCTCTGGAAGGTGGCTGGTGCTGAATGAAGACCAAATGGCATTACACGCCATTGGTATAATCCCCGGCCTGTGACGGCGAAGGCGGTGTACTTTTTACTGGCGCTATCCATGGGTATCTGCCAATAACCGTCTTTAAGGTCGAGGCTACTAACGTAATTTGCCTCTCGTAAACGATTCAAAATCGTATCTATTCTAGGTAAAGGATAGGCATCGGGTACTGACCTTGAGTTTAGTTGGCGGTAATCCAGACACAACCTCCACGTGCCATTTTTCTTCAAGCTAGTTTAATCGGGAAACTATATGGGCTAGTAGAAGGCTCTATGCAACCTTGGGCAATCAGTTTGTTTACCTCTGCGTCAATGATAGCTTGCATGGCGGGGTTTCGCTGGGCATATCTTATCTTGATGGGGCGGTCATCCTTCAAGATTATTTTATGGGTGGCGATATTGGACAATCTCGTAATATTTGCGAATTTCGGGAGTTCGGTTTCCAAAAAGGTCTTGATTAAGCGCTGTTCTTCGGGACCGTGATCAGGGATGGTGCGAGGTCGGGACTCATGTTTGTCCGTATCCTCCAATGATCCGTTATCGCTAATCTCTTGGACCACACTACATACGCCTTCGGCCCCGTACTCTGCCCCACAGTTAAGGGATAAGCCGGCACATTATATAGTAGTATCAAAGGCTCGCAAAAATTTCAGACCCAACAACACCTCTTCAAAGAATTCAGCCATGAGATAAAACGTACATCGTTTAGTTTTGTTGCCGAAAGTGACATCTACTTGGACCGCTTCTGTGATCTGTTTCCGTGTTCCATCCGCTAGGATTACTTCAAAGTCCTCTCTGACCTTCTTTACTTCCCCTCTAAATTGCTACACAAAGTCAGCTCTCATAAAGTTCCGGGTTGCCCCCGTGTCTATTGTTGAAATTATTAACTTGTCCTTGATAATTATTGTCGCCGTCATTCGAGTTTCTTCGCACTGTAACAAGGTTTTATTTTCTGAAGACTGGTTAGTTGGGAGGTCGGCAAGCCTCAGTGTTGTCGCCCTACAAAGGGGGTTCCCGAGTTTCGGTGGTTGTGTGTACATCGGTTAGCTTGGTGGCCTGGGTCCCCGCATGAGTGACACCTGAGGCCTTGTTGTCCACTGGATGGCGAAGGCCTAGTGTGGCTACTGTGGTTTTGGTGAGAAGTGGTTTTTATACTTTCGAGGTCCTCGGCCAAGGTTAGAAGTTCGGCTAATGAAGAAAAATCTTTCCGACGGATATACCATTTGTAGTCTGTGTGGCAATTCCGGAAGATTCGTTCCATTTTCTGCGCCTCACTCAATTTGGTATGCCTCATCAGGTTTTGTAATGCCAGGACGTAGTCTTCGAAATTTTCATTGGACCCCTGGGTGCGATTCTCCACTTCGTCTTCTAGTTTCTCATAGTACCTCGGGGGTAGGAAGAAGGTGCAGAAATCAACTTTGAACTCGTCCCATCTGGGCCACGCTTTGTTGTTGTTACGATACCAGACAAGCGCGCGTTTGCACAAGAATACCGGCATTATGTGAGGTAATTCATCTAGGGAGACATAGTACATTCGGGATAATTCCTCAGCACGTTCTATGAACTCTAGGGGGTCGTGCAGTCCATCATATCTGAGTCCCCATTTCCTAACGCTGTCGATTACCTCAGTACGCGTCTCAACTCCCGCTGTTTCGCACCGGCGAGCCATGGTGTGGTTATTTTCTGAACAACGTTCCTCCTTTGCCGGTGATCTGGTCAGATGGTATTCCGCTGGTACCAGTAGACTTGGAGAAGGGACAGGGCCCGACGTTTCATGCCTCGTTTGAATCTCTACCAACCGGGCGAACTCCTCGTCGTTATGTTCCATACCAATAAATTTGACACAACGCTTGCGCAGGTCCTCTACGGTGCCGGTCGTATGCAGTTGGAATTCGTTAAGATAAGACACCAATTCGTCACGTTTGAGGGTATATACCCATGAGTTCCTCAACGCCACTTTCCCACTTTTAATAGGTTCCATTGGTATTTATTTATTTGCTTACTTTTCCTTTATTTAAAAAAATATAATTTTTTTTTTTTTTTTTTTTTTTTTATATGTATGAATATTTATTTTTAAATTTTCCACAAATGACTAACGTTCTTTTCCCCCCCGTGCACTGTCTTTTACTTATATTTTTTTTTTTTTTTTCTTGACAATCTTCTATTGTCCCTGCTAGGGCGCAATGTAACGATATGATTCTTCACTGGTATGCTGGGGTATGCTCTCGGTCCCAGGGTTCACTTTTCCCAAAAGAAATAAAACGCAGGTCTTCGTGAAACGTTACAAAACTGTACTTTATTTAACACGACGCGCTAGACCGTACTTATTTAACAATACAAGTAAGAGTAACCGTACTTTACTTAACCATACAAACCGCAGGGCGACCTGAGTGTACAAGAGAACTGGGTGGCGCTGGGAGATCGAGTATAACCCTAGAATCTTCCACGTACCCAGTGACCAACGCTCTGACGGGGTATAACCCAGGCAATCAGATGCGGAGGACTCTTAAACCACTTTAAGGCAATGCTAGGAGAACGAGTATGACCCAGAGTCTCTTTGCTAACTTTATTTAATTGATGGAGTATTACTCTCAAGCAATTAAATAAGTTCTTACCTAGTCGGCGGCGGTAAGCTGACTGACTGCTTGTGATCAACCACTATGCTTTTATAGCAGTTTTCGTACACGCAACTCATACACACACATGCGTACGTATATTAGTGGTTCGATCACAGCTGTTTCAATCGTCCCATATTTCCTAGCTTACGTATACATTTTGCCGTAGTTTCCTACTCGGTCACAGATGGCGTTATCTTTTTTTTAAATTTGAATTAATTACGTTAACAAGATGGAACCACACAGTATGTATATAAATATAATTAACAAAGAATAATTTCATATTTCAAAATAATAATACATTTCAAGTTTAGTAAGGAAACACAATTTCATGTGAACAAAATAATACTGGCAATTAGAATAATAACAATAAAATAGTAATCACCTTCCATACAGTAATAGTAAAACTATATGATAACTTAATTTTATGTGGGCAAGATAAGTAATAATAATAATAATAATAATCATAATAATAATAATAATAATAATAATAATAATAATAATAATAATACGAAAATAATAAGTACATTTCATGTTATACCTATAATAAGGGAGTAAAATAATAGGTATACTTTATGTGGGCCAAAAACGATGGCTTGCAGACTTTTGGTCGTCATAATGTTTGGTTTTGATATTGCTAGGTTAGTCTTATTAATGTATTTGTGATATTTAATAATTATTTCCATAATAAAGCATGCTCAATCAACAGTTTTAATTTCACAATTAATAAAATTTTTGGTACAGTCCCGTCATATTTCATTAGTTAAAAAATTTATAAATAAGGGGCGGGGCTTATTTTAGTAGAATTAAAGATTTTCAGAAAACCAAACATTTATTTTTTTTGGATTTGTTTTCTGTTTGTATATTCTAAGTTGTTGTTGTTGTTGTTGTTGTTGTTGTTGTTGTTGTTGTTGTTGTTATAAATAAGGAGGAGTAGAGTACGATAAGGAAAAATATTAACCAAGAAGTTACTTTCTACTGTTTTTTGTAATATAATTCTGCGTATTTATGCATATTTAACCGATTTATTATGTAAACATAGCTAATGTGCAGCTGGTTGCTGTTGATACAAAAAAAAGTGGATGGAATCCTACTTTTCACATGAATAATCGTTATCAATCATACACACACACACACACACACACACACAACCGATCAATAGTTGCTTAGATCCTTAGTCCGTTGTAGTGAAACAGACTAGATTCTCTGGTGAGAATCAAATATGCAACCCTTATACTAATAGACTAGCTCACTATCCCACAAGCCTACCGAGGTATGTATACAAAAAGTCACTAGAAAACCTATGCAACAAACTCATTAACTCATTAACTATTCTAAACACACCCAAAAACTGAAAAAACTAAAAATAATTATTCCACGATCAGTTTTATCTTTAATACGAAAACGCACAAGTAAAATTATCATCCCTCACAAAATTTTAAAATCTTCAGGACACGTACACGAAGAAATTTAACACCTGCCACTAAATAAACAAAATTTTTTCTAATTCCCTTTTACCCTTATTTGTCTAGAGTGAATGTATAGCATAACCCAGCAAACAATTGTTTGCTTGCATGCTCCTAAATTTGTATTGGAGGCGATAAGAAGGCGATAGATATGCGATATATAGGCGATAGTTTTTACATGAAATTGTTTACTGGGTTACGACATGCTCCTAACTTTGTATGAAAAAAGTGCTGTAGAACCGCTCTTAACACATTACTAGCATTGATGCGAATTTTTTCTTTAGAACTGTTTTTTCTTCAGCTTTAATATTTGTGTTTGTGTGCGTTTGCTTAAAAAAAAAATGGTCAAACGCATATCATTTGTTTTTTACGTACCTCGGTTGATAAAGTTGGTGCAATTGTACTTTTTTGATACAATTCAAAGCCTAAAAGTACGGTGGTACCCTAGGGTGACATTTAAAATCAAAAGTTGGATTTATTTAGGTCTCACTCGCCAATTTGGTGGGTATTGATAAAAAAACCACTCAAAAAAATTTTTAGGACGATCGGCGAAGGCTAAGCCGTTTCTCAAGCCCACCAAAGTGTGAGAACAATTATAATTTTACATGAAATTTGACTTTTATGTTTAATAACTTAGAAAATATTTTCTTTATCTCTTATTAAACAAAATAAACTGAAAATATCGAATAAGCCACTAAAAAATCTAATTTTTAATTCATTTAAGAAACGCATTTTCTATGAATTAGTTTTGTTGAAAAACATTTTTATTATTTATTTAAAAAAAAAACCGACCAGCCGGGCACCTGGCGTTTTACCCTAATTCGGGTACGCTGAATTCAGTGGTGCTAACCGTTTTTTAGGTAAGCTCTTGTTTTCAAAATTTCGAAAACGGAGGAGGTTGCACAGCGTAACTCAAAAACGGGTTAGTTTATAAAATAAACTAAAAAAAAACGAAATTCCACAATAATATTACCTTTAACAATTGTTATAGGTTTTTCTAATAGTCGTTTTAGAAACCAAATTTTTTTTGGCAATGGGGATAAAACGAATTATGTGAGGTTGGTCATACATTTGACCCAACTAAGGGCAATCTTGGCGATGCAGTGGCCAAATTTAAGAATTATATTAAACCGGCATATTTGTATGGGAGCCCCCTAAAGGGGTATGTATGTTTTAAGAAAATGTTAAGCACAAAAAACTAATGAAGGTCCGTCATATATTTAATCCCCCTTGGGGCGATTCCTTGGCAGTTCTGGGGCTTTTTCTTCAATATATTTCTAGTCTGTGTTGACAATTTTATATGAGAGCCCCCTTAAAGAATAAAGAAAGCGTGCAGGTATGTTACAGGGATGATAAATAAGAAAACCAATATCGTACTTACGAACTTCTAAAATCGTACTTTTTCGACCCTAATAGTAATAAATAATTTTTTTTTATAAAAGAAAAAGACTTTTGTTTCGGTTACACTTGAAACCATTGGTACATATGGTCTATTTTGTTCCTTTGTTTTTATAATATTTTGGCATGAAGGCTTATATGCTGCCGCTGATACTTGATTTAGAATGTGGCATATGCAATCGTCCAATGATCAAGTGCAAAAATCTATTCACAATAGCGAAGTTTAGTGTTTGTTGCAAATGGTCTTGCAAAGAGCAAATGCAAAATATCATAGCTGTTTTGTTAAATCCAACAACAAAATACACAGAGTTTCCTTAAGATTTCATAAAAACGCTACGAAATTTTGCCTTTGCACTTTGGCAAAACCATTTGCACCAAACACTGAAATTCGTTTATATTCATTGGACAGTAAATACGAGTTGTCATATTATATCAATTATAAATATTTAGGTTTGAAAATTTGGAAATAGTACCAAATGAGTCACGGGGGTACCACCGTACTTTTTGGCTTTGAATTGTAACAAAAAAGTACAATTGCACTAACTTTATCAACAGCGGTACGTTAGAAACAAATGATATGCGTTTGACCATTTTTTTTTAAGCAAACGCACACAAACACAAATATTAAAGCTGAAGAAAAAAATAGTTCTAAAGAAAAAATTCGAATCAATGCTGCTGTTTACTTTTTATTTTAATTAGGTTTTGTTCAATATGAGTTTTACAGAAAACTTGTTAAGGCAAAAGTTGTTGGAAACTTTACTAACAAAAACTTCTTAGAAAACGATTTTTATGTAAAAATTATATTTTCCTAAATATAAGTCATACAAGTCGGACTTTACGATTTTTCTCAAACTTTGGCGGTCTTGAGGGATGGCTTAGCCTTCGCCGATCGTCCTAAAAATTTTGTTGAGTAGTTTTTTTTATCAATACCCACCAAATTGTCCAGTGAGACCTAAACAAATCCAACTTTTGATTTTAACGGTCACCCTAATATATACTTTATGGGGTCTGAGATGAATAATAAAAAAGTTTCACACGGAATGACAAACTTAATATACCCTTTTCACAACTAATTGTGGTGGAGGGTATAAAAAAAACGGCAATAATTTTTAAGTGTTTTACCTTTTTACATAATAGGTTAGGTAAGTTTTAAAGGTTGGTTCGAAGTCAACTTCGCACTTTTATTCAGTGACCATTATGGTCCATTGTGACGCCTTAGTTGTTCGTTGGAAGAGACAAGGAAGTAAAGTGAAATAAAAAGTCAAAGGAGAAAGTAGTGGAATGTAGTGGCGAAAACTGCCCTATGTATATGTAGTACCCAGACTCCTGTTGCGCAGCCAGGTCCTTCCCATCACGAATCCCTAAAAATTGACTACCACCCACCTCATCCTGCTGTTCTGCAGCCTGTAAAAAAAATGTTCTCAGCTGTCTCCAGCTATTCCGGGTCCTCACACATACAACCCGGACATATCCGACAGGTTAGACCTCATCGCCATCCTGCCCATCATAAGTGGCCCGGGAAAATACCTATCATGGTTCTATTTTCATTTTAGTACGGCTCTCTTCTACCCGTCCCTTTGTGATGAAAAATGTCCAACTAAAAAACCTGTATTTTCGAATAAATCGATTTTCAGTTTTTCCTATAGGCAATACCTATTAGGTATAATCCATTTTGTATTTGATTGCACCAAAAGTATTTTTTCTTCGAAATCTCAAAAAAAAAAAACGTTAAAAAATCTAAAAGTTTTTATCAAAATCTTATTTTAGAGTTTCAAATATGTAAAATTTATGGTCGCTTACTTTGTCGCTTGTTTATCTATCAACACTTCTTTTATGTAAAATTGTTCTTCAATTTTTCTTTTAGGTTAATTCGTTAAATTTAAACCAATTATATTATAATTTTAGCATATTTGTTTTATTGCCAAACAATCTTTGTCTTTAAGCCCCCAGTTGTTGTTGTTATTGGCATTTTACCCTTAAAAAACAGCATAATCAAAACTAAGAAAAAAATTAAATTATATTTCATTTTTTTCTTGTTGCCTGGTGCAAGCAGAGTTGCCGTGTATGGTTATTTCTTACCAAAATCGGTATTTTTTTCAATATGGAGATGCGTATTTTTTTTTAAGTTTTTTCCTAAAATACAGGCCTGTTCTGAAAATCACTTTAACTCAAATCACGTGATTTAAAATCACATGTGCCTACTAAACTCACACGTGTGATATTTGAGTGTGCCGTTTTGGTGTGATCTTCAATTGCCGAAAGAAAACCGAGAAACACAAAAACGGAATGACTTTCAGAACACCACAAAATCACACGTGTGATTTCAAAAGCACGTGATTGGAAAACACGTGATTTTCAGAACAGGCCCGATAGTTATAAAAATACGTAAGTATATTTTTTATTTTAATTAAAAAACCCTATTAAATTTCGGTAGAGGCAACACTGCCCTGCAAATAAAATTGGACCACCTGATCCATTTTGATAAAATGGACAACTCCATGGACTGGTCCGATGTAATGCAAGCATGGACCATGTCATTGTTAAAAAGTGTTTGTAGTGAGACGACATGTCTTCGTTTTTTAACGACATGCTTTCGTTTTTAAACGACTTCAAAACTAATACTCTTGAGTAGTTTTGGAGAAGTTTTTTAAACTACTCCTTAGTGGTCCAAAGGTGGGTTATATGGTCCTCTCCTAGGACATCGTAATGTTAAATAGACCAGGTTTTTTCTTTTGGACTAGTCCTGGTCCCTTGTGGGCTACTCTTTACACGCGTGTTTGGACTGGTTCTATTATTTGCAGGGTGGGTGTAAACGTGTGTTTGTTTAAGTTATAAGAGAAAGAGAGAGGATATGAAAATAACTGTTAATATGGGCAAGTCAAATATAAAAAATAAAGCATTGTATTTGTGTGTGTAAGTTTTTGTATTTGTATATGTTTATTTCTAGTTCGCTGGTAAAATTTACATATTTTCTAAGTTAATTCCCATATTTTATTACATTAGGTGGCATATTCAATTGAATTTTATGCCTCAAAACATTTACAACTTTATTATATGACCCAAAACATACAAACAAACTTAATAAATATTGTATTTGTAAAAGAAAAACACAAAACAGAAGAAGTTTGCAGACGTACTATAAACTTAAGCAGACAAATATTTTAGCACAAAGAAACTTGTGCAGAGTGAGGAATTAAAAAAGATGTTAAAAAAAAAATTTTAAAGTACTTTTTTGTTTTCCGTACCAAAAACTTTTTTGCATAGAAAACTTAATATTTTAAATAATTATGGATTAAAAAATTTCTATAGAAAAAATGAATATTTATGTTAGTGACAACAAACTCCTATATTTTCTTTAGATAACTTGTTATCGATAATCCGTCATATTTTTTTTTCGATATTGCAAAAACAATTACTTCTTTTATAAGATAATTTTTCAGAATCCATCGTTCAAACTTCGAACAATGTAAAAATCCAAAAGAAAATCTTTTTTTGGTCTTGCAAAAGAAATAAAATGTAAGAAGCAAAAAAACTATCGCTTCTGAATTTTCAGTTTTGTGGGAGAAACTCAATTTCTAAACACTTATGTAGCTCAGGATTTATTGAAAGAAATCATACCAAAACTTTTTAAAAAGTCCATTTAAATATAATTTGTATAATATGTTTGATATTACTTAAAACAACGGAAAGCTACAATCAAAAGCATTTCCCGATTTTATTATAAGATACCGATCACGTGCCGTTAAATGATGACTACAAACTTCCAACCATAATTGATGATGATCAGGTGTCATCAGATGATGATATTGTCTGTAAACCATTTGCCAGACTAATACCAAAAATTAACCCTATAAACCCCAATATAACTTAGTAATGCAAATGCTGGAAAGCAGCAAAAGTATGTAGAATCAGGAATTTACAAAGTAAAAATCCAGAGCAAAACAAATAACAGAATTTTTCTTTTGAAAACTTGCTACCGATAACAACTTTTTTTTGAAAACTTGTAATCAATAATTTAGAAAACTTGTTACCGATAATAATTTTTTGGTATCGATATATATTTCTTTACAAAACTTGTTATCGATATGAATTTTCTTTTGAAATTCTTTATCGATAACAACTAGAAAACCTATTATCGATAAAAACTTTCTTCAGAAAACTTGTAAGGGAAAATAATTTTTTTTAGAAACTTGTAATCGATGAGAATTTTCTTTAGAAAACTTTTTATCGATAAGCATTTTCTTTAGAAAACTTGCTATCGATAATAATTTTCTTTAGAAAACGTGTTATCGATAGTTATTTATTTTTAGAAAACTTGATATCGATATACTTTTTTTATAAAACTTGTTATCGATATGAATTTGTTTTAGAAACTTTATCGATAAAAATTTTCTTTAGAAAACTTGCTATCGTTAGCAATTTCGTTTAGGAAACTTTTCATTGATAGCTAAGTTTTTAGAAATCTTGTCATCAATAATAAATTTCTTTAAAAACTTGTCATCGATAATAATTTTCTTTAGAAAAAATTTCCTTAGAAAACTTGTTATCGTTTAGCTTTTTAACTTGAATTTTTTCTCCTGTTTTTGTATTTGCCATCCCTGTTTTGTAAGAAAGTACGAAAAAAATTAAAAAAAAAATTATTTTATATCCTTTCAATACGTTTACATTATTAAAAACATAAAAAGCCTTTAAGGAAAATGTATTTTATTGTCTTTTACACTTAAGTAAATGTTTTTCTTGTGTAGGTATGTAAAATTTTATTGTACGTTTCTTTTTCTTTTAAGCATTAAAAAGTAAATTATTAAATTTATGAAATTATAAAATACTTGGATATTTCTTTGGGGAAATAAGCAAAGAAATAATTTATATTTAATATTATAAAAACAGTTCTTTGAATTAAATTCCTAACAATATCAATTTAAATCAATTAAAAAAGTTAAATATTCCTTGGAGCGATGTAGTTGTTGCAAAAAATTTGAAAACGGATGGTTATAAAATAAATGTTATGGCTTTAAAAATCAAAATAATAATAATGATATTTGTGAAATTTAAACAAAAATCGTAGAAATAAACTTATTTTAGTTTTAGTTTAAAATCGTGAATAACATTTATTAAGCTTCTTTTAAATCAAGTTTGCACTGCAATTTAATTAATAAAAAAGAACTTACACACACACACACACAAAACACCATTAAAAATGAATTGAGAAAACTGAAATTAAAACTGTTTGAGTTCTCTCAAACGAACCATCAAAAAACAGGGTTGTGAACTATTTCTAATTAAAAAGCGCCGTGGCCCAAATCAAAAAGCGCTAAAAAGCGCTAAATAAAAAACTTAATGAAATGTTTAAGAAATAAGTTTAATTAATTACACTGGCCGTCAAAAAAAATCGTTTGAAATAAAAATATATAAAATACAAAAGTATAACAATCCGTTCAATCCGTTTTCAGTTTTTCCTATCATGTCGAGTTTTTTATGGGCTAGACTAATATTTCGACCGAAATAAGGCATTTATGCTACATACATTTTATCATAGCTTGAGAACGATTTGTGCGATTTTGATCTTTTACAAATGATTATTTTCGACCATATGGCGACCATTTTTTCATGCAAATTAGTATGCACACTTTTTTTTTTATCAATTATCAGAAATCCAGGTACATTATGAATAAAAAAAGGCGGGAAATCATGAAGATCAGTAAACAAAATGTTAACTAGACGTGATTGAATGACTATTTGGACTCAGCACGCTAAAGTCAATTAAAATCGCATAATCAAGTTCTTTACCCCGACTTTTTGTTTGTTTTTTGCAGTGCTATGTTAATAAAACATTAACATTTTAAAAAAGCCTTTTCTGATAATTTCAAATATACCCGGAAAGAATTATTAACTAAATCACCAGAAAATATGTCTTGAACCAAGAAAATTTTGCACCCTTCTCGTCAAGCCAAAAATTTCTTATTGTAAGCCTGAAATTTTTTCATAAAAACGTGTAGTTTAAGAAAACTTAATATAAAAATAAGAAACTTTTGATTGATATGTTAACATGTCGATCTAATTAAAAATTAATTGAATCAAACCAAGTTTTCTTGAGCATTTTCTGAAAAGTTTAAAGAAATCGGTAGCATTTGTTTCTTGATGCAAGAAATTCCATTCTATTAAATTATCAATTAAATCGGACTAATTTAAATAAATGCTGAATGAAATTTTTGATCAAATAACAAAAATGTGAACTTTTGATCATGAGAAAATGTTTCTTTATTTTAGAAAGTTTTACTTAATACGAACAAAAAAAATTAATGGATTACTTTAGAAAATAAACTTCTTTCCTTGTATAGTATGCTTTTCAGAGTAAAGTATGTATTTAAAAAACGGAAACAAATTTTGGTTTAATATGTCTTGATTTAAACGTTTGCAAAAAAAAGTACAAACATTTTGGGTATCAATAAAAGCGCTAATTTAGCGCTCTTTTTTAAAAAAGCGCTAAGGAAAAAATATGCGCCTTTTCGACACTTAAAAAGCGCTAAATCTAGCGCTAAAGGCGCTAAATTGGCAACTCTGTCAAAAACCACAATTATGTCTTGTTTTGTTTTGAAAAAAGTGCAAACAACCACAACAACTTAAAATATAAACAATAACAAGAGTTAATAAACCAAATTAAGAGAAGCTTTTTTAAAGGAACACATAAAAGTGTTTTTTCCCCTTATAATTCCCAATAAAGCTAAAAAGCAGGAGAAGAAAATGTAATAAAAACCAATTAGAGAAATTAAATTAAAATTAGTTCTATGAACGAAATTGCAAAACAATAAACAACAACAAAGAACTAGTTATTTAATAATAAGAGACTCCATTTACTTTTAAGATTAAATTGAAAACAGACTAATAAGGAAATTTATAAATTGGCCCAAAACTAAAGAGACAAAGGAAGAAGGCCTGAAGGTAATTTTTCATTAAAACAGGAAAGAAAAACCAATTGTTTTTTGTTATAAAAGGGTTGTTGATAGAAAGGGTAGCTGTTTCCATTTCCTGGCAATAAAAAACTAAATACACATACTCAATCATACAAGAGGAAATGCGTTAAAGAGTTTGTTTTAATTGGTTATCTGTGTAAAATAACTGCCAGTTTTTTTTTTGACGACGAGCACAAAACTTTTTCGTTTAACTTTCATTTGAAAACAAAATTTAAAATTTGTTTTTTCTTTTTTTAAATGCAAGTTAAACGAGTGCAAAATGCATCTTAAAACCGTAGTTAATGCTTTTAAAAGTATATGTTATTAAGCGGAAACAAATTTTTTATACAAAATTGTAGGCGACAACATTTGTTTTAGAAAAATAAAAGCGACGATAAATTTTCTATAGAAAATTTAAAGCTTTTTAAATTTTTTACAAAAATTTCAAAGCGACATTTTATTTTCTTTATAATTTAAAATTCATAATATATTTTCTTTAGATTTTAAAGAATTATAATTTGATTTTGCAAAATTAAAAGCGACAACAAATGTTAATTTTTTAAAGCTACAATAAAATTTCCATTGTAAATTTTAAGCAACAACAAATTTTCTTTCCAAATTACAGGCGAGAGCAATATTTTTATAGAAATTGAAAACCAACGATAAATTTTATAGACAATTAAGAGCAACAAATATTTTTTATAGAAATTTCCAAGCGACAATAATTTTTTTTTATAAAAATTCAAAGCGACAATAAATTAACTGTGGAAAAAAGTGACGACAATTTTTTTTGGAAAATTAAAAGCGACAACAAATTTTCATTAGATAATTTTAAGCGACAATAAATTTTTAAAAGAAAATTCAAAGCGACTAGAAGAATTTATAGAAAATTAAAGGCGGCAACAAAATTTTTATAGAAATTTAAAAGCAATGTTATTTTTTGTGTAAAAAGTTTAAGGCTAGAACAATTTCTATAGAATAAAGAAATGACAACACATTTTTTTTGTAAATTTAAAAGCGACAAAAAATGTTCTACAGAAATTCAAAGTGACAACAAATTTATTGTAGAAAAAAAGTGATGACAATTGAAAACTTATTAGCGACAACAAATTTTCATTAGAAAATTTAAAGCGACAATAAATTTTTAATAGAAAATTTAAAGCGACAACAAATTATTTATAGACAATTGAAGGCGGCTACATAATTTTTGTAGAAATTTAAAAGCGGCGACAAATTTTCTGTAAAAAAGTAAGGCGACAATAATTTCTAAAGAATTAAGGAGTGACAACATTTTTTTTTTTTTTTTGTTGCAAAATTCAAAGGTACAAAAAATGTTCTATAGGAATTTTAAGCGCCAATAAATTAACTGTAGAAAATAGAAGTGATGAAATTAAAAGCGTCATGTTTTCGTTATACATAAATTCCCTTAATTTTCTATAGAAAATTTAAAGCGACAACAAACTTTCATTAGAACACTTAAACCTTACAAAATTTTTATAGAAAATTTAAGATCAACAGAAAATTTCTACAGAAAATTTAAGGCAGTAATTTTTTATAAAATTGAAGGCGATAAAAATTTTTTTATAGAAATTTAAAGGCGACAACAACTTTTGTGTAGATAGATAAAGCTACAACAAAATTTGTTTAGGAAATTAAGGGCAGAACAAATTTAAATAGTTATCGGTGTAAAGTTTATTATAAAAAAATGTTATCAATGACTAGATTTTTATAGAGTTTTTGCTTAGTTTCTTATGCCTTATTCCTATTTATTTAAGTCCCTTATATCGGAAATTTTAAAGGAAATTTAAAAATTAATTTTAATTTTTAAAACTGCCAACAGGTATTTTATTTTTGATTTCAATTTATTACCTCACCTGTTTTTTTTATTTGTCCCCCATTTTTATTTAGTTGCTTGCCATTCATACCTTAAGCACTTGCCTTTTTCCAAAGGAAGTGTTTTTTTGTCTACTTCATGAGAAAAGTTCTTATGGCTTTGGGCTGTTCAAGGGCGGTGTTTAAGAGTATTTCTTTTAAGGAAACGGAAATCGAGCTACTTAAATGTTCAATTACTTTGCAGTTTTTTCTTTTCAAATTGAAAAAAAAGAATTTTTTTAAACGCTTTAAATCACATTGACTTTCACTGGAAATAAATTTTTGGAGTGCTAAGGGGAAATGTCATACTACTTACTAAAATATTTAAGTCAATCATGGAATTTTTTTTTGAAATATCTCTTTTATGCTTTAGAAAGGTGTGAAAGCGCATAAGAATTTTAAATATTTAAATCAATTTAATGTTAGTATTTAAGGCAAGATGTTGAGTGGCAAGAAAGGAGTTGAGTGGGAAGCTAATTCAATTATTTTGACAAAGAAAATTAATTTTAATAAACTTTTGTTTGACTTTAAGGAAATTTTAATAACAAAGTTGATATAAGTAGAGAGTTATAATGGAACACAAATTTTTAATAGAAAATTTTAAGCGACAACAAATTTTTCAAAAGCATTAAAAAAATTATTTATGGAAGTTTTTAGGCGACAACAAATTTTCTATAAAGACTTTTAAGCGACAGTAAATTTTTTTTTAATAATTATTATTAATTAATAATTTGTTGTAGAAAATTTTTAAGCGATAACTGATTTTTTATTAAAAATATAAGTCGACTATAAATTTTTCATAGAAATGTTCAAGCGCCAAGGAATTTTCTATTGAATGCTAAAGGCGCCAACTATTTTTCTAAAGAAAATTTTAGGCGACAAAAATTTTTCAATATCAAATTATAAGCGACAATATTTTTATATAATATTTTAGGCAAAACCCTATTTTTCACTGTTAATTGTAAGCGATTAATAATTTTCCATAGCAAAATTTTAAGCCATAACTTTTTTCCATAGAAATTTTAATGCGCCACCAATTTTTCTATATAAAATCATTAGCGACAACAAATGTCTTATATAAAATTTTAAGCGACAACCAAGTTTTCACTAAAAACTTTTAGCGATTACTAATTATCCATAGAAAAATTTGAAGTGATAACTGACTTTTATTAAAAATTTTAATCGACAACAAATTTTTATTGAAATGTTCAAGCGTCAAAAAATTTTGTGTAGAATGTTTTAAGCGCCATCAATGTTTCTCTAGAAAATTTTAGGTGGCTACTAATATTTAATTGAATGTCTAAAGCGACAACAAATTTTTTATAGAAATTTTCAAACGACAACCATTTTTTTATGTAGAAATGTAAGCAATAGCTTATTTTCCATTTTAAAATTTAAGCGACAACCATTTTTTTATACAAAATTTTCATCGACAGCCAAGTTTTCTTTGAAAATTTTAAGCGATTAATAATTTTCCATTGAAAACAATAAATTTTTTCATAGAAATGTTCAAGCGCCAAAGAATTTTTGATAGAATGCTTAAGGCGCCAACAATTTTTCTAAAGAATTGTAAGGCGCCAACAATTTTCCTATAAAAAATGATAAGCGACAACTAAGTTTTCGCTAAAAATTTAAAGCTGTAACTGATTTTCTATTAAAAATTTTAATCGACAACAAATTTTTTATGGGAATGTTCAAGCGACAAAAAATTTCTATATAAAATTTAAGCGACAACCATTTTTTTTATGTAGAATTAAGCGACTGCTTATTTTCCATTTAAAAATTTAAGCGATAACAATGTTTTTATACAACGTTTTCATCGACAACCAAGTTTTCTTTAAAAATTTTAAGCGATTAATAATTTTCCATTGAAAACAACAAATTTTTTCATAGAAATGTTTAAGCGCCAAGGAATTTTTAATATAATGTTTAAGGCGCTAACAATTTTTCTAAAGAATTGTAAAGCGCAAACAATTTTCCTTTATTAAATGATAAGCGACAACAAATTTTTATTATAAAATTTTAAATGACAACCAAGTTTTCGCTAAAAATTTAAAGCGATAACTGATTTTCTATTAAAAATTTTAATCGACAACAAATTTTTTTATGGGAATGTTCAAGCGACAAAAAATTTTCTATATACATAAATGTTTAAAGCGCCAACAATTTTTCTATAGAAAATTTAAGGTGGTCACTGATATTCAATTGAAAGTTTTAAGCGACAACAAATTCTTTACAGAAATTTTAAACGACAACAAATTTTTCTATGAAAAATTTTAAGCGACAACAAATTTTTTTCATAAAATATGTAAAGCGACAACAAATTTTTATAGAATTTTAAGCGATAACAAAAGTAATAAATTGTTAAATATTTTTTTCTTGGTGAAATATTTAATGTCCAAAAAAGGTTTACTTTAATCAACTTATCTTTCAACAGTACTTAATTGAACTAAAAAATTTTTGCCGTGTAAGAATATGTTAATTCTCTTAAAATTATGAGTGTGATATTTAACAACAACAATAATTCAAACATATTGACATAAAACGCAAAAAAGCAACACAATATCGAATTATAACGACAATAACAAGAACAACACATTACACACCACAAACATAACAACAACAAACACTAACAGTAGCAGCAACAAAAACAACACGAACATTAACGAGTATAACAACTGAACACAAATTACTTGAGACGATCAGTTGTGATACAAACGTGATACCGTTAAGATATAAAACTATAAACAAAAACATACTATTATAAGATAATAAGACGAACAAAGTACGAGTGCAAAAAACAAGCTTCTGAATAACGAACAACTTAACCATACACAAATCCCACAACATAAATTAAGAGAGTGTGAAGTTGTCACAAACCCCAGTCAACAGATCATTGTCAAGTAAAACTATTGTTTGGGGGGGTTAAATATAAATTACGCATATTAAGCGATTATGATGATAAAAATATGAAATAAAATTAATTTAAATATGATTATGAGCATAAAAGTATTTTGTCATACAGGCATAATAAATGAAATATTGAAGAAAACGACGGGGGAAGCTGTTAGAATTGTTGACATAAGTGGCAGAAAAAAAGTCGTTTATGATAAATAAAGTGTCAAATTTAAAGTTGTGATAAGATACATACAATACTTGTACATATATTTTTAATGGTGATAAATTAATTTAGTTTAGATTATTAAACATAAAAAAACTAATTGGAAAAAGGAGTTAATCTAAAACAAGGGGGAAAACAAATTTACAAAAAAAAAAAAAAAAAAAAAAAAAAAAAAATCTACAACAAAATTTAGAAAAAATCTTATTTAACAATTAACAAAGATAATCCAAAAATTTTATATATATTTGTTATTATAGAATTAATCAAAAATTAAAAAGTAATTTTTATTCTTTCAATATAAATCTTTTTTTAAAAACTTGTAAAGAAAAAGTTTAAAATTAAAACCGGTGAAAAAATTAAAAATAATTTTCAAATATCTCGTTTATTTCTTAAAAGAATATTGAACTTGATTAAAATACAAAATACATATTTAAAATCACTTGTAAAATATTTCCATTAAGGCGCTGACATTTTCTTAATAAAAAATTCAATAAAATAAAAAGTCATTTGCAAAAACAAAAACAGTGGCTAACAAAAAAAGAAAATTTTAAGAAACGAAGCTATTCAGATTTTTTTAAAAAATATTTTCAAACCTAACAATAAATTTTTTCATAGAAGTTTCTAAAACTAGGATTATTTGTGTTAAGTTTTCTGTTATACCTGTTTCATACTATGCGACATGTCACACAGATGTGAAGGCATTTGGAAACAATTTCACAAAAAAAAAAATAAAAAAATTTTTTGTAAATTTTCACCACAAATAATTCTGCATATCAGCTGTTACCTTATTAGCAAATAGCCTAAATACCGCTTATTGTCAATGACAAAATTATTGCGTTAACAAACAGTTGCAACTTAAAATGCACCAAACACTGAATACCGCTAATCTCCTCTTCATGTTCTTCTTTATTATGTTTCGTAAAAATATTTGAAAATGAATGTTCCATAAAGTTTTTTTGTAACTTGTTGTTTTTAATATTCTAAAAAAACTGCGCATTTACTTTAAAAAAATTGTTGTCGCTTTTAGATTTTTTAGAATGTTTTTATGGCTCTTGATTACACAGAAAAAATTTGTTGTAGCTTTTTAATTTTCCAAAAAATAATGCTGTTTCTGTATGAAATTTTTTTCGCTTTTTTGTTCTTTTTAGGTAATTTATTGTAGAGTTTGTTTTGGCTTTTAGTTTTCCGTAGAGTATCTGCTATCGCTTTTAATTCCCTTTAAAAAATCTGTAGAAAATTTGGTTTTTCTTAAGAATATTGGCTGTCTTTTTTTTCGTTTGTCGCCTTTAAATTGTCAAAGAAACCTTATTTACGCTGCTTATTTGTTTAGAGTATTGCCTGTCGTTTACAACTTTCTCGAGAAAATTTGGTGTCGCCATTAATTTTTAAAGAAAATTTGTAGTTTCAAGTTTCTATCTCAAATTTATTGTCGATTGTAGTTTTCTATAGCAAGTTTGTAGTCGCTCTTAAATTTGCAAAGAAAATTGGTTGTCGCTCTTAATTTTTTGAAAAAAATGTATTGTCTCTTTTAAGTTTATATTAAATTTTCTATAGAAAACTTCTTGTCGCTCTCTAGTTTATTCTAGTGTTTGGTGCTAATTTTTTTAAGAATATCACCTGTCGCTTAAAATTCTTACAAATAATTTGTTGTCGCTATTGATTTTTTGAAGAAAATTTGTTGTTTCTTCCAAATTTCTTTATAAAATCTTTTGTCACTTGGAATGTTCTATAGCAAATTTGTTGTCGCCTATAAATTTCTATAAATTCTTTGTTTTCGACGACTATCACCTGTCGCTTAAAATTCTTATAAAAAATGTGTTGTCGCTATTGAGTTTTTGAAGAAAATCTGTTGTTACTTTTAAGTTCCCTTATAAATTTTTTTGTAGCTTTGAATTTTCTAGCAAATTTGTTGTCGCTTTTTTATTTCTCTAGTTTATTATAGAAACTTTGTTTTCGCTTCTAATTTGCTTAGAATTTCTACTGTCGCCTAATATTATGTATAGAAAATCTGCTGTCGCTAATCATATTTTTTAATTTTTTGTTGAGAAAATTTGTTTTGTTAAAAAAAAAAGAAATAATTATGAACATTTTGTATTTTTACAATTTCTTTTTATTTTATTCCGTACTGTAATTACTTTAACTTTTATTGCACAAAAGATCGTTATTTTAAGTTCAATTTCTAAATAATTTGTTTATTTTTTTTTTTTATTATTTTTTTAATGTTAAAAACATTCAAACCGGTTTATCACGTGCTTACGTTAAAAAACTTATAAAAAATAATTTACAATTATAAAAACAACACACAAAACCAAATCAATATTAATTAAGAAAAAAAACCATAAAACTATAAATAATAAAAATAACAAGTGTAGCAAAGTTTATAAAAAAAGTAAAACAACTTCTTTGTACATTAAAACAAAAATAAATTCAAATTTGTACATTTTGATTAAATGACTATTTTGAGTTGTTAGAAACCAGCAAACAACCAAAGAACCAAATGATCAATAATAGAAAATCAAACAAGAACAATGTCGTAAACAAAACAAATTCTAAATATTTTTAATTAAAACTCATACACACACATACATACATAAAAAAAAACACATAAAAACCAACAAAGCCGCCAATTTTTTGTAAACATAAACAAAAATACCGTAAAGCCTGTCTGCAAAAAGAGTATCCGCAAAAGAGATTTTTAACTCTCACTCTCATTTTAAAGTCCCATAATGAAAATTAACATAAATAGACAAATTTCATTGGTTTAAGAATGTTTTTTTTATTTTAAAACCATTAAAGTTGCAAAAAAAAATTTTAAATTTAAAAAGAATTGAAGTGTTTTGAATGTTAAAAAATGTTTTCTTGTGCAATTTTAAATGAAAAAATGGGTATTAAATCATATTTGAATTTATTAATTAAAACGTGTGTATTTTTTGTTATTGTTGCCCTGACATTATTGAACACGGTCAACTGCGAAACGAATGATGTAACGGAAACTAACACATCTTCATTGGAGGGTGATGGGGGCGAGAGTGGTGAAAGTGTGAGAAAAATTAATCAAATGGTGATAACAAATTTATCAATGTTTAATGATGAATCATCGAGTGAATATGATACCACTATGATTGTCCTATTGGAAAATGTAACGCATTCCTGTTTGCAACAATGTATAGAAGAGGTAAGTGTTTGAAATGTCTTTGCAAAACAGAAGGTCTACCCCTCGTGTTATATACTTTTTGGCACCCTACGTAGCTGGCAAAAGAGTAAAATCGTATCTAGTAACATGTACAAAAGTTTACGATGCCTTAAAGACTATAATGCGTTTCTTAGTGGCGTTCAAACAAAGCAGCTTAGTTTTATATTTAAAAGTTTACTTTAACTTGTTGCGATTCCGCGTAAAAAGCGTTGCATGTAACTTTAAGCGTAAAACGCAACGAAGGTATGAAAAGTATGTAGCGCGTTGACAAGCGTGGTAAGGACCTCCAGCTTAAGTACTGAATCACGCGCAACATTTGTTCTCGTATTCGTCATATTCTATAATCCTCGTCCATACTATGAAACATTTGAGCTTGTTGGTGGTAACCCAACGTTTCCACATGCAAGTAATTACTTGCAAGTATAGTATACGTATTATCAACGAAAAATCGGGGAAACAGCCGATAGGCTGAATCTACAAAAATTGTGTGAATGTTAGTGAAAAAGTGTGAGTGTATTGAGTTTTTCGAACTTGCTCTTGCATGTGGAAAAGGGGGGTAAAGGAGAAATGCAAGTGGCATTTTTCTTTTTTCAAAATAAAACACCAAAAATTCAATGAAATTACCAAAATTTTGGTGTTATTAGCTCAAAAAAAAAAAAAAAATCTGGCATATGGCCTCCGCGACTGCGCCTTATGAAAGTCATCCTGTCAGTCCAATTTAGCACAATTTTTTCAAGAAAACCCGGCTATTTCGTCCATTGTTCATCGAAGCTTGGCTTCTAAATAATCAATCGTAGCTGGTTTATCAGCCATTGGCAGAGATTTGACGTACCCTCTACCAAAAGTTGTCCAAAGGAGTCACATCATACGTACGCGAAGTCAATTAACTGGTCTATTTCTTGAGATAACTCGAACACCAAACGCTAGGCTCAACAAAGTAATGGTTTAAAGCGCTGTATGGCATGTTGCGCTGTCTTGTTGAAACCAAACGATTTGCAATGACTTGAGGAATAAAAAAATCACGAATCACTTGCCAGTAGCTTTCGCCATTCTCGGTAATGCTAGCAACGGGTTTGGACTTAAAGAAAAATTGGCTGCTGACGTCTTCGGCATGTAAATCGCAACAAAAAGTGATTTTTTCGGGTTGTAATAAAGTGTCAAGAGTCCCATAAAGATTGTGATCTCTCCAACAACGACAATTCTGCTTATCAACAAGGTTTCGTTTAAATGAGCTAAATTCCCATTTCATACTATCGGTAAACTGAAATTTATTGTTGATAAGATAAGCTATTCCTATGCGCATTTCATTGGTTGCTTAGGCCAGATCGTCAGGACACTTCATCCAAAGATTTTAGAAAAACTAAAGATATTAAACAAATAAAACTGTTAAGCGAATAAGAATTATAAAACCCAGCTTTACTTGTAACAATATCAAATCTTAAACAAAAAACAACAACAATAAACAGTGAGTTTATCTTTTCTTACAGTCCCGACTACAATTGGTTGATTTTTTGTCAACTCACACACTTCATTATTATGAGAGCTACCCTGCAAATAATAGGACCAGTCCAAACACGCGCGTAAAATGAAGCCCACAAGGGACTAGGACTAGTCCAAAAGTAACCCAAACCCAGCTTTGGATTACAAAGGAGTAGTTTTAAAACTACTACATGGTATACTCAAGAGGATTAGTTTTAAAGTCGTTTAAAAACGAAAGCACGTCGTTAAAAAACGAAGACATGTCGTCTCACTACAAACACTTTTTAACAATGACATGGTCCATGCTTGCATTACATCGGGCCAGTCCATGGAGTAGTAAATTTTATCAAAATGGATCAGGTAGTCCAATATAATTTGCAGGGTAGTTTAACAGCTCCCCTATCTAAAGTTATAAACGTCTTAAAACACTCTGTACATGCAGTTTTTGTGAGTTTGTTGTTAAGAGGAAGAAGAAGAAATAGGAAAAGCATACAAAATACTTAAAAAGCACCAAATAAAAAGTTTAATAATTGTATAGACACGGATGCAGTTTTTAAAGAAAAACGTTTTGCAGCAAATAGTTGATCATATGGATCATAAGTTAAAGTTTAAGATAAAGAAAAAGTAATTTGACGAATCAAACAGATTAAAAGAAAATTAACAGCCTGTTTGAAGAACACGAGCGCAAGACTCGTTCGTTTAACTAAAGTTTAAAACAAACTTCAAAATTTTGTGCGCTCGTTTTCTACAAATAGGCAGTAAGTAAAACATTATCAACGGTACCTGATGCGTGTGAATCAGCACTGAATTTCTTGGTATTTCTTTTAGAATACAATTCATATAAGCAAATTTCAGGGTTCATTTACCATTTTTTTCCATATTTTCTGTCTTTTTGTTAGTTTCCATTTTTAATTTAAAAAATAATTTATATAAGGCAAAAAACAGTATGGCGCCAAATATGCCAGCTGTTTCACACTTGTAAATAAATACAGTTACAACAACTACTACAGTTTTTTAGTATTGAAGATGGTGTGTAAACATAGTTAATTAAACATTTATGCATTTTGTGTTTTAAACTGTGAGCAGGCCGTGAATTCCACTATAATTTCTTTCCTAACTTCAATATTTCAAAAGTTTTTAATTTTATTTCTTAAAATTAACAAAACACATGTTTTTAATTTCTTTATTTTTAATTATTTGATTAACCTTGCATATTCAAACGTTTACTTTTCAGCTCTAAACTAAGAACGTTTAAGAACAATTTAGAGTTTTTGTAAAAAAAAAAACGTTCAATTAAAACCGCAGTTTTGAAAAGTAAATAATAACAAAAATTACACAAACTAAAGGTCAGTTTTTGTAACGCTGCAAAAAATGTGTATTTTTTAAAACTTTTGGTTCAATTAACTATTTGAGCTTTTTGTTTTTGTAGATTTTTGTGTTTGGGGTTTTTTAAAGGCGGAATGTACGTGCTTTATCATGATTAATTAAAAACCTCTTTTAAAATGCGACAAAAATATCAAAATATTTAAAAAAATATTAAACCGAAATACAAGTTTGTTTAGTTTCTTTAAAATTTGTTTCAGATCTACTACATGATTTTTAAAGAAATTTGTTTTAGGAAAAGTATTTTGAACAATAAATTACAAATTAACGACAAACTCACATAATATTTAAAAAAAAAAAAAAAAGATTAACTTTGTTAACAACAAATAAGATTTAAGCACATTTTTGCTATTAAAATTAAAAAGCAGATTTAAAACGTTCACACTAGCCTTGAGAAGTAAAAACTGAAGTAAACAAGAAATAAAACTTGACTTTGGAACGTAAATTACTCCCCCTTCCGGTTGAGGCAGAATCGTACCTTACGACTATTGCGAGATGAAAAGATTTTTGGCCTATTGGTTAGGTTAGACTAAGAAGGGTTTTGTGCACACTTCCACTCGGAGACCAATACGGTCCATTGTGAATCCCGTCAATGAAAAAAAGGTAGAGAAAGAGAAAAGTAAAGAAAAGAAGTATGAGGTGGATAGAATTAAGAAAGTTAGTAGATACCACGTAGAACTATTACCCTCTCTACAGTCCCCTCAACAGAAACAACCGCGCTATTTCCCTGACAAACCGCAGAAGATCAGCCGGATTGCATCCAGCGAAGCACCCCATTTCGTCGTGAAATCTATCTACTAGCCACTTCTGTCTGAGACACTGCATCCCAGGCTGTGGCACAGTACATGCGCGATCGTCTCCAGCACCTCATAATCATCGCATAATCTGCAGAAGTCCGGTATGGGGTTGTCCCATTTGCCC
Organism: Pollenia angustigena; assembly: GCA_930367215.1. Taxonomy (NCBI): domain Eukaryota; kingdom Metazoa; phylum Arthropoda; class Insecta; order Diptera; family Polleniidae; genus Pollenia; species Pollenia angustigena. The sequence goes on along the minus strand of OV884059.1, from coordinate 7,219,682 downwards.
GTAAAAGCCCTAACAGAACAATGATCCGTCAAGAACCCTATAAGGGTTCTAAGACCACCCCTATCCCTGGAATCCGTTCTGTCCCTCCAGGATCGGTTAACGTCATCACGGAATTTTTCCCGTATCACCCTATAGTAGTAACATAGGGGAAGCTTTACTCCAATGTCCCTTACCACTAAGTCCAGATTCGAACCCCCTCTCGCGAGTTCGCCGTGGCCTATTGGTTACTCTGAAAGTTGTTGTAGGTGGTTTGTTGAAGGTTTAATATAAATGCCGATTTAAGGTGATCCAAGCTCATATTCGTTTGCTTTCTTTTGATATTTGCTTTTAATTTAAAGAAATATTTTTCCAAGGCGTATTGAATACTAGGTGGCCCTATCACTACAACAATATAACAATAAAAAAAGCAACACGCACACAGAAAAAATTATTTTTCCAATTCAAACAAAAAATTTTTAGAATCAAACAATTTTTTGTCTGAAATCGGTCCAATAAACAAATTCGCATATTCAAACAATTTATTTGCATTTTGTTTATTGAAAAAAAACACTGATTTTTTTCAAACAAATAATTTAACTGAATCAAACAAAAAGTTTACTAAAATTCATATACTAAATTTCAAAAAAAAAAAAAAAAAGTTTTGCACAAGCAATGATGCGCACACAAGCAGGCACTGTATTAGAAGATGATGGCAGAGAGAGCAGAGCGGCCGGCTGGCTTTGAGACACATTTTTTTGTTGGAATAATTTTTGAACGAAGTCTTTTTTTAAAACGTACAATGTTTTTCGTCATCACTCACTGTTGCTGTATCTTTTCCTTTGCTAATGAAGAAGAAATGTAACCCAAAAACGGCGACAGACCGACTCGATATGTTTTTCGTCATCATTATATTTTTGTATTTGATGTATTTAAGCAAACAGTTTGAAAAAATTGAATACGGGATTTTGTTTTTTTTTTAACCAACTTTGAAACCAACCAAAAATTTATTTTGTTTCTTATAATGTTGTTGTTGTTTCTGTTGTTTAAAAAGAGTGAAGCGTTTTTCTACCTGCTATTTTTTTGTTTTTTTTTTACTTCAAACCTCTTCATCTTTCTTACTGTTGTACTTTTATAAAGCGTCCAAAAATAGACTGCATGTGTTTTTGTTGTAGTTCTTATATTTCACATAAAGAAGTGTTGCTTGCGATCAAATAAAAAAATGCAAAAAGACGACAACATTAAAAAGCGTTAAATATTTCATACAAAATGAAAACTTGAAACCAATAACGCGTGTATTATATTTTTGAATGGTTGTCAAAATTTTTGTTGGTTAAATAAAAATCAAACAAAAATTTTAATTGAATCAGTAAAAAAATTTGTAGATATTAAAAAAAAATTCAAACAAGCGTTTGTTTGAAAATAATTCGGCAATAATTTTTTCTGAGCAAATTGCCGGGTACAACTTTACCAATCTATCAAAAACATCGGACTAAAGGGGCAAATAAACCTCACAAACGTTTACGCAGCATGTTTGTAAGAATATAAAAAATTGTTTATACTCACATAAACATCCTGTTGTGTTTGTCAAAATGCTTGTGTCGTTTATTTGGCCTTTAAATACAAAGGGTATATGAATAAGGGTAACAATGTTCGTTCGAAAAGAAAATTAATAAAAGCCAACATGAAACCATAAACAAATTTTTTGACAACTCGGGTTTGAATAGCCAATTTGCCTTTGCAAAGCTGATGATGGCGTAGACTAGGGAGACCACCTGGTGTTCAATTCAAAAATCGCTGCAAGCCCCAGCTGTAGTCTACACAATAAAAACAAAAAGTCTACTCCAGTTTTTAGTTTTTATTAGGTCTTGTCTAAATTCTTTTTAAATTCCTCTTGAATATGTTTATATTTTTATTAATTATAATTTTTCTCATTTTATTCAACCTTGTTCGTCATGATGCTCCAACCCCCATAATAATGAAAAAATTTCTTCTTCAATTAACAAGCACGTCATGCGGTTTTTTGTATCATCATTATAAACGTTATTAGCGCTCTAACTTATAAATTATAAAAAAATGTGAGAGATTGTATTTTGTTTATTTCTTATAAAGAATTATAAAAAATATTTATTTTAAGCAGTCAGCGTTAAGGGTCAGTTAAAAAAAAAATTAGCTTTTAAAAATTCATAGAATTAAAGTTACAATGTAAATAATACAATAATTAAGGTAATTATAAGATTAATTTAAATGTTCACAGGAAAAAAATAGCAACAAAGTTAAAATATATAATTCTGGGGTATAGATGACTACACTGAACGTTAAGCAATATAGAGATAGAGGCAAAATGCCGCCCATGAACGCTTTGTAATTCTCTTATTAACACGTACTTAAAGTTTATAGATTTTCCATTAAGCAGATTTTAGAGTACTATGTGTCTGTTTGGCAACCCCTCTTTCTTCTCCTTCCCGATCGCCTACAAACAAAACAAACGTGTTTGTTAGACATGCCTTAAAATACATCGTATAAATGCCCTCTCAAGTCAAAACAGGCTTACGGTACTCGCAATAAATTCTGGATATCGTAAGAAACAGCAACGTAAAATCAGTGCTTCTATATGGTTGTGAAACGGTGAATATATGGAGAAGCAAGCAGTTGAAAATCGGGGCCTCAGGCGCAAACTCAGAATATTCTGACCAAGCACGAATTCAAATCAAGGTCTGTGGAACCGAACTAATCAAATTCCTTTGGATATGACCATATGTTCCCGCAATTTTTTTTACTTTGAGCCAACACTCAGGGGATGCCGCCTACTAATGCAATGCATTGTGTAGGTATTAGCCAAATAGGTTATGAAGAGAAGGAAAGAGGGAGTAGTGTTCTGGACAGCCTGCGGCCGGTATAAGCTGTCGAATTCAAGGAGACCAGCAGCCGTATTCTGTAATTCGCTAAAGCTAACTCTCTATCGCTTAAAATCCATAAAGTTGATTTAGCGATTTTTGGCTACGAATGCAATTCTTTAACGTGCATTGCTAAATTTGGCAATGCCTTAAAAATTTAATTCTCCGCAATTTTAGCTTTTAATGTCATCACTAAAATGTTTAAATTTTGTATTCTCTAAGGCATTTTTACGATCGAGATTTAGCTTTAGCTAAGCGAATTACAGAATACGGCTGCAGTAAGACCTACCAAAACAAGACGCCAAATTGAGGCTGTACCGCAAGAACATGGTGTATTCTGGAACGGCATAAAACTTATGGCGATGGATAAAAAAGCAATGCAAGACATTTGTGGTAGGTAGCCTTTGTTTCACCAGCTATTTACTGAAATTTACAACTCAGCTATTTTTTTGTATATTTTTTTTTTTAGTTAAGAAATAATTGTATGAAATAATTAAACTTAATAATTCTAAACAACTTTAAAAAACAACATCTAACACTGGATTTGCTTGTTTGTTTTGAATTAACCTCTATTAAGCAAAAGATAAAATTAGTAGAAAAAAATCCATAATGAATATTTAAATATGATAATTTATAAAATAACGTATAAATTTTATAAAAAAAAATCAAACAATCTTGTTAATAAGATTAAATTAAAAAACAAAAGTTTGTTTTCAACAGAAAACACGTATTAGAGAATTTTCAATTAAGACCTTGCGCTCTTTAGCTTTTTTTTAATGATTAAAGTTACCGTTGGGTTAATACCGTTCATAACTATTTTTAACAAACATTATGTAGTGTTTTGTTTTTGTTATAAGATTGTAGTGTTCTGTTTTTTTTTAAATTTTTGTTGTGTTTGCATACTGGTCACTGAACGATCTGTAAGCAGAGTATTTCAGTTCCTATGTGATTGCCCAGTTTTCAATTCAACAATTCAATTTGGGAATTACTTTCTACAAGGATTCTCTGAGATATCGCGGGCAACTTGATAAAATATCTTTACGCAACGGGCTGTCTCTAGCCACCTCAATTTTTCCCTGGTGTCACGCTTAATACAGGGTTCCTACTCCAGACGAGTTGTGTGGTGTCAAAACGGAATCACAGTCGACTCTTTTTGCAGCACGCCTGTTTTTTTTTTGTCGTGCTACTACTTTAACCAAACAACGAAGATCACAAACAGAGAAACGATGTTAAGGTATTTATAGGGTTTGTATACTATTAGCGTTTGTGTTTTCTACCGTATTTCTGCCGTACCGAACACTAAAGAACATATATATAATAACATATAATGTTTATTTTCGAACACTGATTTAAACTACTTATTTTACAACTTGTTTAAAGAGTACTTGTTTCTACTACATTTTGACAATGTTTTACTACATTTGACCAGTTTAACGACCTTCAGAAACTTTGATTAGTACCAGAATCTGCTACTATTTTTTTATGAAAAGTAAAAATTTGTGATTTTTTTTTTTGGTTTTAAGTGTAAAAATTTGTTTTTGTGAACCTTTTATATTCAACTTTCTGTTTTCTTTTTTTTTTAATTCTACTACTTTTTTAAAAAATTTATTAAAATACATATACAATTTTTTAATTTTTTTTTTTTACATTTAAGATATTTTGGTGTTTTATTAGCTTTTAACAAGTGAAACAGTGCAACATAACATTTAAAAACTAGTTTTGTTTGTTTAACTTCTTTTTAATTAAAAAACATACGCACTTAATTTTACTCCTTTTTTATAAATTTAATAAAATTGCTCAAAAAAAAAACGATTAAACATATATTTTGTAAGCTTTTTATCTTAAATTCTTTGTTTTAACTTACTTTTCTTGTTTTTCTACTACTTTTAAAAAAGGTACTTAAATCTACTACTATTTGGAACTTTTTGGAAATTATAACTAATTTTATTTTAAATTAATTTTTTACAGTTGCAAATTCGAATTTAAAAGATTTTTTTTCTTTTTACTACTTTTTTTTATAAAAAGCTATTAAATTTTTACTACTTTTTTTAATTACGTAAAAAAATTTTTAAAATTAAAAAAATATGTTGAGTCTCAATTATTCTAAGTTTTAAGTAAATTTTTAGAGCTTGTTTACTTTTTATATTTCAACCGGGTTTAGAAAAGATTCTTAATTCTACTACTATTTTTAATTTTTTTAATTGTATCCAATTATTTCTTAACAGGTGTTAATTGAAATTTTATTGGATTTTTTTATAATATTCCTTTTAGTTTTTTTTTATAAAAAGTTACTTAATTTTACTACTATTTTTTAAATTTTTTACGATTTTCGAAATGTTAAAAATAATGTTATTTTCAATAAATTATTTTTGTTAAAGTATTTTTTTTATATTTTTAATAGCTTTTAAAAAAGCACTACAAATACTTCTTTTTCAAAAAGCACCAAAAAAGTTCTTTGTTTTATTTTTTTTTTGATTTAGTTGCTTGGTTTATTTTTTGCTTAGCTGTCATTTCAGTTATTTATTTGAACATTCTTGTATGTTTTTTCCCCTCTGCGGATTTTTATTGTCATCATTTTTAACATGAGCTAATTTCATTAGCTAATATAGTTTTAAATTGCCTAGTTGTCTGCGTCTCTGTCCGTCTGTCTGTCTGTCTGTCTGTCAGCCTTGCTTGCCTTCTGCAAACATCAATATTAAAAGCCCCCAACCCCAATTCTACTATTAGAAGCTTTAATCCAAAGCATACATTCTTTTACTCCCCAACTAGAAATAGCACAAAGAATAGCACAACAAAAAATAAAGATACTTTATGACAGATTTTAGTTGTAACTTCTGAACTCATGTGTTTTGTGTGATGCGTTGAGATGTGATATGTGTGATTTTAGACATGTATTTGCTGAAAATAACAGAATAAAGTACACACATGATCTCTAAGTTTTATTTTACAAAAGCTTCTTTAAGACTCTAGTCATTCATAAAAATTAAAGCAGAAAAACTTAAATAGACACGCGCGCTCACTTCGAGAAATGTTAACGACTGACAGTCAGTCATTTAGTGAGACCGGTCGACATTGTGGCATTCCTACTGTGACATTTTAATTATGCAAATTATGCCGGTATGAGATTGAGAATTAAATACAGTTTTGTAATTCTCGTCTATTTAGTTGTAATATGATAAAATTGTGTCATATAGACTCATAAAGCTAGAGAATAATTTAAAACAATTGTTTTTATTCAAGACAGTGAAAAAGGCCATAAAAGGCAAAATCTCCAAAAATTTTAAGAACTCATACTGTCTAAATTGTTTATATTTAAAGGAATTTTAAGTCTTATTTCGAGCTTTTTAAAACAAATAAAATTTATAAAATTATAATAGTTTTTACTACTTTTTTAATAGTGCAAAAAGAAGCATAAGAAAACCAAAAACATTTATTTAAGAAAAAAAGCAGTAGGTAGATTTTACTCCTTTTTTTTGAAAAGTAGTAGAAATGATAATTAAAAAATGGAAAAATAACCCCAAATGTTTTTAAATTAATTATACTTTTTTTTAATAATTTTTGCAGAATTTTTTTTTGTTTATTTTTTAAAATAGTTGTTAATTAAGAGACAAAATTAAACAAGTATAATTAAGGATAAAACATTTTGAAAAATGAATTATCGGAAAGTTTTCAAGCAAATAATGCAAGAAAATAAAGTAGTGTATTCTACTCCTTTTTGAAAAAAATAATAAAAATGCTTATAAACTTAATTTTTTTAATTCAAAAGAAATGACTTACTCAAAAATAAATTTTTAATATTACCTAAAATAGTAGTAGATTTGACTAGCTTTTAAAAAGTAGTATGATGGTTAAAATTTGGTGAAATACAAACATTTTAAATAATAAATTAATTATAATAAAAGATTTCGAAGTATATTTTAAAGCACTTTTGGGAAAAAATATAACCACCATAAAAATAGTAGTATTTTTTTAGAGAAAGGTAGCAAAATATAAAAAAAATGCATTAAACTTTAAAAAATTTTATCTTTAAAATCACATTTCTTCAAAAAATATTTTATTTTTAACTTTTAATAGTAGTAGATTTTACTACCATTTTAAAAAGTAGTATAACCGTAAAAATGTGTGGAAATACAATAATATTAAATAAAAAGATTTCCAACCGGATTTTAGAGTAATTTTGGGAAAGAATATAACTTTTATCATAAAAATAGTAGTAAAATTTAGTAGTATTTTTTTAAGAGAAAGGTAGCAAAATTTAAAAAATGGATTAAACTTTAAAAAATTGTATCTTTAAAATCACATTTCTTAAAAAAATATTTTTTTAAACTTTTAATAGTAGTAGATTTTACTAACTTTTTAAAAAGTAGTATAACCGTAAAAATGTGTGGAAATACAATAATATCTAATAAAAAGATTTCCAACCAGATTTTAGAGTGATTTTGGGAAAGAATATAACTTTGATCATACAAATAGTAGTAAAATTTACTACTTTTTTTAGAAAAAGGTAGCAAAATTTAAAAAATGGATTTAAAAAATAGTATCTTTAAAATATTTCTTGAAAACATTTTTTTTTAAAACTTTTAAAATAGTAGTAGATTTTACTACCTTTTAAAATATGTTAGAAATAAGGGGAACACATTGTACAAAACAACTCTTTAATAGCTTCAAAAATATTTTTTAGTTAAAAATAGTAGTAAATTTTACTACTTTTTTACTACAAACATTAAGTTAAATCTTGCATTTAAGCCCTTTTTTCCTGTTTCTTTTGAAACTCATAAGCTTCGACAATAAAACAATATTCTAAACGTAATAATAATGTTTATTATCATGATTATAACATAAACATTATGACAAGCAATGTGCAATCTGATAAGAATCACAAAAGACATATTAGTGCATATAATTGTTTTAAATAGTCTTTATAAAATTTATTCATGTTAATAATGTATGTATATTAATATTTATAAATTATGAGTTTGTGATTGTTTTTCAAAAACAAATAGATTTAATTACATGAAAATTTTTTTTATACTAATTAAAATATTTGTCATTACAATTGGAAGTGAATAAAAAAAAGTAAGAAAGAGAATGGTTGTGCGGTTAAAAGCTTAACTTGTTTAAAGGACTTAAGTTTAAAAATGGGTTTTAAGACCGATGGCTTGTTAGTCCAAAACCTGAGCAAGACATAAAAAAACTTGAAATTTATTAAAATGACCAATTTTTAAAATAAGTTAGAAGGATCAAAATAAAAAAATGGCTCGTAGGACCAAATTTTAAGATAATTCGTAAGACTATAAATTGGGCTAACATTTCGAACTGGATCGAAAAATCAAACATATATAAAGGGTGGTCCAACCAAAACGCACGATGTTAATTGTTATAAAACAAAAGTTTTCAGAGAATTATCTTAATATTTTTTAATATAGCTGTCATACCATTTCCAAGGAGCAAAACTTAAAGTTAAATTAAAGAACTTTAAGTTAAATATTGACTGTAGAACTTAATCTTAAAGTTAGATCGTTAAAGCGAAATTTTTGTTTGCTTTTAAGAAGCATTTCATATTAATTTCCTAAAGTTCTGCTGTTTTGTAATGGGGTTATTTCTATTATAATTTTTATGATGCTTATCAGACATTTTTCCATGTAAGCTTGTCTGTCTTCTGTTTGTCTGTTTTTGAAAGGGGGTATGCGGCGAATTAACCGCACACGCTTACAAGCTCATAAAAATACTTTCAAACGTCAGCAATAAAAATATGAAACGCTCTGTAAACGTCACATTAAAAAGTGTGATCAATTAAACTCACATTAAACGACAATGAACCATCAATCTTTTCTACAAAAAAAAAAAAAAAAAACATTTAAATTTTATTTCTTAAATCTCATGTAATAAAATGATAAATAGCAAACAATTAAATAATTCATTAAATATTTAAATATATTTTTTTGTAGATTAAAAATTTTACAATAAAATCTTAAAGAATCTCTGTAATCTAAAGCAAAAAAAGTGGCCTGTTTAAAGAGGATTTAAATAAAAACTATTTCAATGCTGAATTTGTTAAGAATAAATTCTTTTTTTTTTTTTACAAATGTATAGAAATTTTTAATGGAAATTTAAAGCTACTGTCTGAAAAGAATGTATATTTTTATATTTAATACTAATTGGTAGAGAATAAGAAGTTGAACTAGATTTTTCAAATTGAATTAAATCTGAATTTAAATAACATTTTTTAAAAAATCTGCCTCTTTATTTTGCAATTTTCTATTAATTGTGAAAAAACATTTTCTCTTTTCTGTACAGGAATCAACATTTTTAAATGAATTCGGTCTAAAATGTAAAGTGGGCGATAATAGACCGGAATGTTATCGAGCAAGGGTAAGTGTTTCCATTTAATATTTCAATGATTTTTATTATAATTTGTGTATATTGATTTTTTTTTTAATAATTAAAAATAATAATATTTATACTACTTTTTAAAATAGTGCATACTTTTTGTGATTTTTGCATTTTCTGCTATATGTATCTGTTTAATTATTCACATTTTTTTTATATTTTAATACAATAAGTTATAATTTTTTTAACCCTAAAGTACTAAAACTTTTTTCCCGAAACATTTTTTAAATTTTTAGCTGTTTTATTTAACTTTTTCTTCTTATATGTATATAATTTTTTTTGTGAAAATAAAAAAAAAAAAAAATGCGCTTTTAATACTTTTTTTAAAAAAAGTTAGTATTTTAAGTACTTCATTTTCTAAATCATTCTTTAAATTTTTAGCTGTGTTAGTTATCTTGTTCTTCTTATATGTATATTAAAAATTATTATTTTTTGTTGCTTTTTAGAACATTTTAATAAAAGTAGTATTTTTACTACTTTTTAAAAAAAGCTAAATTTAGATTTTATTTGCGCTTTTTGACTAAACATTTTTATAAAATAATTTGTTTTTATACACTTTTTAATACAAATTTTAATATTGTGACAGTTTAAAAAAAGTAGTATTTAAGTACTTTTTATAAAACTTTTTTTTTTTAATTTTTAAACTTGTTTTTCCGGATTTTTCTTTTACATATTGGTATTTTTTAAAAAAGTAGTATTTTTACTACTTTTTAAAAAAAATACTAGTTAAAAATTCAGATTTTTTTTGCGTTTTGTTTATTTATTTGTAAATATAGAGTTTTAGTTAAATTTTTTAACACTTTTAAAGGAAGGACGAATTTTTACTACTTTTTCGTGAACTAATAATTTTCTTGTTGTCGTTATTTTCATCCGTTTTTGCTCGGTTTTTCTTGTTTGATATTTCTTTGGCAAACTGTTGTCTTTGAATCAATTTTTTAAAAAAGTAGTACATTTTTCTATTACTTTTTATAAAATTTGTTAAGTTTGCATTTTGCCACCCATTTTCTATTATAATTATGTACTCAATTATTTATAGTAATTCGATATTTAACAACTACATATTTCTTTTTGTTTTGTTAAAATGTACTAAATAGTTTAATTACTATTTTTAAAAACGAGTTAAGTCAATTTTTAATCAGTTATTTGTATTTTACAATTCAAATACAAAAAAATCTTCTATATTGAGCATTTTTTAAAAAAGTAATATTTTTAATGCTTTTTTCAAAAACTGATTAAATGTAATTTTCCAAACAAATTGCTAAAATTTCTTATTTAAAATTGCAATTAGAGCTATTTTTTAAAGTTTTAACTTTTAAATAGTTATTATTTAAAAAAAGTAGTATTTCTACTACTATTATCAAAAGTCATACAAACTTCTTTTTTTTATGATTTATTAATAATACATATTTAATAAATAAAATAAAAAAATTTTCTATTTTTCTAAAACTTTTATAGGTAGCAGTTTTAGAGCATAAAAAAATTAATTCAAATGTTTAGTAGTACAGTGGTATCTCGGTTTAACGAATTATATATTGTCAGGCCCTTTCGTTATATCGGAAAATTCGTTAAATCCCGAAGTTTTTTTTAATACATTTTTATTAATAAAACAACAATATTTTAATAAAACAAAGTAAAGTCGTTTATTTCCATACATAACACAAACAAAAAATAAATACTTCATATCATTTTCAATTAAATGAGTACATATGTAGAGATAAACGGCTGCACTAACTCTTTGTTAGAAGAGAGTTTCTCCCCACTTTGCTTCATTAAACGAATTCCATAGCGTTTTTTGAATCTACAGAACCAGCCATGGCTGGCTAAAATTTTTCAACATACATTTTTTTGTGTAGATCTAGAGGGCTTTTGCTTTTAATATAGGACCAATAATAGGAATATTCCGAATTTAGTCTTTTCCATTTCGCTCAAAAGTTTCCGTTTTGATTTTATAATTTTGCATAATGATGACTTAAGCAGCTGATATTTATTAGATAAAGGACTTAGTCGCAGGCCCTTTTCATAGTCGTTAAAAATTTTTAATTTTTCTTATAGAAATTAACGTTTTCTTTTGGGCATTTTGATGTCAACTTTACAAAAACTTCACAAAATTGAAGTAAAATTTGATACAGAAAACAAACATTTGTTTTGTAAGCAAAAGTAAAAAATTACTTTGTAACGTACAAATTTTTATTTTGGAGAGCAAGTATTTTCTTTGCTTTCTGTGTAAGAAAATAAAATACTTCTCTTAACTCGTTGTTTTCAGTTAAATCGCTTTAAAAATATGGTAAAAATGTATACAAAAACAAAAGAGAATGGATGCAAATATGTTTGCATTCAATCTATTTTGCTTTTACAAATTTTTTTGTAAAAATTCGTTAAATAGAGTACAAAAATTTGCTATTTGTTCGTAATATAAGGTACTCAATGGAAAAAATATGACCGGTCGTTAAATCGCGAATTCGTTAAACTGGGTATACGTTAAACCGGGATACCACTGTATTTTTAAACTTTTTACGAAGTAATTAAAAAGACAATACTTGAGGTTAAAATATTTTTTTTATCCATTTTAAAAATCAATTCGACTATTTTTTTTTAAATCGTAGTTTTACGATTATTATTTTCGTACACTTTCATAAAAGTAGTATTTCATGCACTTTTTGAACAAATAAAATTAATAACTAAATATTAAATTTAACGTTTTTTTACTTATGTTTAAATAATACCATTGTAGTCCTTTTTAAAAGAGTAGTATTTCTACTACTTTTTTATAAAACGACTTATACAAATTTTAAGTAAAACCTTATTAACAATACCGTTTTTAGTATAAAAACACCGATTTTGCCCTACTTAAATGCCTTTTAAAAATAATAGTATTTCTACTACTTTTTTTATATTAAAACGATTATTTTTAGAATTAATAAATATCTGAGTCCTTATAGCAGCATAACAATAAGTTTTGCTATTTTTGTAGTGTTTGAAGATAGTATTTCATTTTTCAAGGCTTCAAATAAAGAATTTTAAATTAAATTCATTTTCAAGAGTCCTTTTGAGAGCAAAATGAGGTTTTTTTTTTTACTATTTCGGAACTTTTTTTTTAAAAAGTAGTGTTTACTTTACCTACAAAAAAGGCTTAAATTAAAAAATCTTATATTGGAAAGACGTTTTAGCATCAAAAAGCCGATTAAGTATAATAAAGGAGTAATTTTACTACTTTTTCTAAAAAGTTCCAAAATCTTTCCATTTCTTTATATTTCATTATTATTATTAGTATTATTTTTGAATATAAATTTTTTTTAATATAAAAAAGTAGTAATTAGTATTGTGGTTATTTTGTTGAACTATTTATGGTTTTTAATCCAAATTTTTAATATTTTTAATTAGGCTTAAGTTCATGAAATTTAATTTTTATTAAATTATTTTTATGAAGAAAGGAATTTTACAACATGAAAATCAATTAAAATTGTTATTGATAATCTTTCATTCTTGACGTGGCTCGGGCTCGAACCCTGGCCGGCAGGTTACCATGACATGTTTCGATCGCAACCACTCGATCTCCTCAGATGGATTTGCCGTCTTACACTCGCAGCCATCGACGACTGCTGACGTCACTAGTCAAACATCAATCCTTAAACCAAATTGTATTTTAACATTTGGTAGATCGAAATTTGCTTTCCTGAATGATTATCCATTTTAATTGATTTTACATGTTTTTTCCTTTACTTCTGTTTTTTCGTACTTTCGTCAAGAATTTTTCCTGAAGTCCAAGTACATTTTTTTTTGTTTTTTCACTTTGTCTTTCTCTTTTCTGTTGACCTTTTTCAGCACAACTTGAAGGACAAATGTACACATAGAGCTCGTGCCTTAGCTTTAACAATAATTAGTATTGTGGTTATTTTGTTGAACTATTTATGGTTTTTAATCCAAATTTTTAATATTTTTAATTAGGCTTAAGTTCATGAAATTTAATTTTTATTAAATTATTTTTATGAAGAAAGGAATTTTACAACATGAAAATCAATTAAAATTGTTATTGATAATCTTTCATTCTTGACGTGGCTCGGGCTCGAACCCTGGCCGGCAGGTTACCATGACATGTTTCGATCGCAACCACTCGATCTCCTCAGATGGATTTGCCGTCTTACACTCGCAGCCATCGACGACTGCTGACGTCACTAGTCAAACATCAATCCTTAAACCAAATTGTATTTTAACATTTGGTAGATCGAAATTTGCTTTCCTGAATGATTATCCATTTTAATTGATTTTACATGTTTTTTCCTTTACTTCTGTTTTTTCGTACTTTCGTCAAGAATTTTTCCTGAAGTCCAAGTACATTTTTTTTTGTTTTTTCACTTTGTCTTTCTCTTTTCTGTTGGCCTTTTTCAGCACAACTTGAAGGACAAATGTACACATAGAGCTCGTGCCTTAGCTTTAACAATAATTAGTATTGTGGTTATTTTGTTGAACTATTTATGGTTTTTAATCCAAATTTTTAATATTTTTAATTAGGCTTAAGTTCATGAAATTTAATTTTTATTAAATTATTTTTATGAAGAAAGGAATTTTTACAACATGAAAATCAATTAAAATTGTTATTGATAATCTTTCATTCTTGACGTGGCTCGGGCTCGAACCCTGGCCGGCAGGTTACCATGACATGTTTCGATCGCAACCACTCGATCTCCTCAGATGGATTTGCCGTCTTACACTCGCAGCCATCGACGACTGCTGACGTCACTAGTCAAACATCAATCCTTAAACCAAATTGTATTTTAACATTTGGTAGATCGAAATTTGCTTTCCTGAATGATTATCCATTTTAATTGATTTTACACGTTTTCGAGCCCGAGACACGTCAAGAATGAAAGATTATCAATAACAATTTTAATTGATTTTCATGTTGTAAAATTCCTTTCTTCATAAAAATAATTTAATAAAAATTAAATTTCATGAACTTAAGCCTAATTAAAAATATTAAAAACCATAAATAGTTCAACAAAATAACCACAATACTAATTATTGTTAAAGCTAAGGCACGAGCTCTATGTGTACATTTGTCCTTCAAGTTGTGCTGAAAAAGGTCAACAGAAAAGAGAAAGACAAAGTGAAAAAACAAAAAAAAAAATGTACTTGGACTTCAGGAAAAATTCTTGACGAAAGTACGAAAAAACAGAAGTAAAGGAAAAAACATGTAAAATCAATTAAAATGGATAATCATTCAGGAAAGCAAATTTCGATCTACCAAATGTTAAAATACAATTTGGTTTAAGGATTGATGTTTGACTAGTGACGTCAGCAGTCGTCGATGGCTGCGAGTGTAAGACGGCAAATCCATCTGAGGAGATCGAGTGGTTGCGATCGAAACATGTCATGGTAACCTGCCGGCCAGGGTTCGAGCCCGAGCCACGTCAAGAATGAAAGATTATCAATAACAATTTTAATTGATTTTCATGTTGTAAAATTCCTTTCTTCATAAAAACAATTTAATAAAAATTAAATTTCATGAACTTAAGCCTAATTAAAAATATTAAAAATTTGGATTAAAAACCATAAATAGTTCAACAAAATAACCACAATACTAATTATTGTTAAAGCTAAGGCACGAGCTCTATGTGTACATTTGTCCTTCAAGTTGTGCTGAAAAAGGTCAACAGAAAAGAGAAAGACAAAGTGAAAAAACAAAAAAAAAAATGTACTTGGACTTCAGGAAAAATTCTTGACGAAAGTACGAAAAAACAGAAGTAAAGGAAAAAACATGTAAAATCAATTAAAATGGATAATCATTCAGGAAAGCAAATTTCGATCTACCAAATGTTAAAATACAATTTGGTTTAAGGATTGATGTTTGACTAGTGACGTCAGCAGTCGTCGATGGCTGCGAGTGTAAGACGGCAAATCCATCTGAGGAGATCGAGTGGTTGCGATCGAAACATGTCATGGTAACCTGCCGGCCAGGGTTCGAGCCCGAGCCACGTCAAGAATGAAAGATTATCAATAACAATTTTAATTGATTTTCATGTTGTAAAATTCCTTTCTTCATAAAAATAATTTTATAAAAATTAAATTTCATGAACTTAAGCCTAATTAAAAATATTAAAAATTTGGATTAAAAACCATAAATAGTTCAACAAAATAACCACAATACTAATTATTGTTAAAGCTAAGGCACGAGCTCTATGTGTACATTTGTCCTTCAAGTTGTGCTGAAAAAGGTCAACAGAAAAGAGAAAGACAAAGTGAAAAAACAAAAAAAAATGTACTTGGACTTCAGGAAAAATTCTTGACGAAAGTACGAAAAAACAGAAGTAAAGGAAAAAACATGTAAAATCAATTAAAATGGATAATCATTCAGGAAAGCAAATTTCGATCTACCAAATGTTAAAATACAATTTGGTTTAAGGATTGATGTTTGACTAGTGACGTCAGCAGTCGTCGATGGCTGCGAGTGTAAGACGGCAAATCCATCTGAGGAGATCGAGTGGTTGCGATCGAAACATGTCATGGTAACCTGCCGGCCAGGGTTCGAGCCCGAGCCACGTCAAGAATGAAAGATTATCAATAACAATTTTAATTGATTTTCATGTTGTAAAATTCCTTTCTTCATAAAAATAATTTAATAAAAATTAAATTTCATGAACTTAAGCCTAATTAAAAATATTAAAAATTTGGATTAAAAACCATAAATAGTTCAACAAAATAACCACAATACTAATTATTGTTAAAGCTAAGACACGAGCTCTATGTGTACATTTGTCCTTCAAGTTGTGCTGAAAAAGGTCAACAGAAAAGAGAAAGACAAAGTGAAAAAACAAAAAAAAATGTACTTGGACTTCAGGAAAAATTCTTGACGAAAGTACGAAAAAACAGAAGTAAAGGAAAAAACATGTAAAATCAATTAAAATGGATAATCATTCAGGAAAGCAAATTTCGATCTACCAAATGTTAAAATACAATTTGGTTTAAGGATTGATGTTTGACTAGTGACGTCAGCAGTCGTCGATGGCTGCGAGTGTAAGACGGCAAATCCATCTGAGGAGATCGAGTGGTTGCGATCGAAACATGTCATGGTAACCTGCCGGCCAGGGTTCGAGCCCGAGCCACGTCAAGAATGAAAGATTATCAATAACAATTTTAATTGATTTTCATGTTGTAAAATTCCTTTCTTCATAAAAATAATTTAATAAAAATTAAATTTCATGAACTTAAGCCTAATTAAAAATATAAAAAAGTAGTATTTTACTACTTATTCTAAAATGTTCTAAAATCTTGCCATTTCGATATTTTTTCGAAGTTTATATATTTCTTATTTTTAAATAGATATTTTTTTTTAATTTTAAAAAAGTATTATTTTTACTACGTTTCTAAAAAGTTCCAAAATCTTTTTATATCGATATTTTTTTCTTACATCTAGTATTATTTTTTTTAATTTTAAAAAAGTATTATTTTTACTACATTTTCTAAAAAGTTCCAAAATCTTTTTATTTCGAAGTTTATTTATTTCTTACATTTAGTATTATTTTTTAATATGTTCTTTTTTTTAATTTTAAAAAAGTACTTTTTCTAAAAAGTTCCAAAATCTTTTTATTTCGATATTTTTTCGAAGTTTATACATATAAATTTCTTACATCTAGTATCATTTTTTTAATATATATTTAATATATATATATATATATATATATATATATATATATATATATATATATATATATATATATATATATATTTTAATTTTAAAAAAGTAGTATTCTTACTACTTTTTCTAAAAAGTTCCAAAATCTTTTTATTTCGAAGTTTATAAATGTTTCTTACATTTAGTATTATTTTTTAATATATTCTTTTTTTTAAGTTTTGCTTTATGTAACTTTAGTACTTATTTTATTTTCCCACAAGGTTTTAATGTTATTTTCTTGCTTTTTTATTAACTTAAATTCCATTACCATTGACTTTAATGAAAATTTTACAATAAAGACATAACTTTTTTTTAACACATAAACATAAAAATGTATAAAAGGTATGTTTTTTTTTGTAACACAAGGTCCTTTTGCTCATGAAATTTGAGACTGAAATGCAAATGATAAATACTCTTACCCAGACTCATGGGACAAGTTTGTATTAACAATGCAATAACACTAGACACCTTGACGTCGGCCACAAAGGCAATGAATTAAAATTAGAAACAAAAAAAAAAAGAGAAGACAAAGTTTTGGTAAGAACAAAAAAAAAAAAAACTTGAAATAACACAAGGATGTTGGACACATATGAGTAAAAAAACACACAAGGAAATTTAATACCTCTAATGGTCTCTTATTACTCTTGTCGGGTTTTTTGTCAGTCCGTCTGTTTCTTCTCTACTCACTCGTCTTACTGAGAACAAACGGTGAGAAAACTTATGTTGTTTTTTCTTGGTTTTACTTTTTTCTGGTTTTTTTTTTGTTTAACAATTAACAACCTCAAATTAAAAACATTTCTTTTTAAAACTCTTTTTAAACTCCATCTTTCTTATTCTCTTTTTGTTTAATTTTTTGTTGGTATTGTTAAGTATTTAAATACGTACAAATAAGTATTTTTATCTGATCTTTTTACATGCCTTTTTTTATTTCACAACCATTTTTTTTTGTTCTACATTTCATTTTGTTTGTTTCTTATTTTACAGTGTTTAAAGGGTTGTGAACTGTGGTGGCATGCCTTGAAAGAATTTGAACCATGCCAGGAAGCATGTGTAAGTATTCACACTTGGTATATTAAAAATAAAAGTGAATGTCTAAATATGAGAATGTATGTATGTATGTGTTTTGGAATAGTAATTTAAAGAGAAATGAAAGTTTGCCAGACTGAAAAACATAGTATGCCCCCTTTTACAATGTTGCAAGTGAAATGCAGACAGACGAAGTTTAGAGGCGAGAGAGGAAAAAAGTAAAGTGTGTCACGCATACAGCGTCGCTCTAAAAGTCTAGACTTTAGATTAGACTTAAGCCTATACTAGAAATTAGAGTGAAGGCTCGATGAGAGACTAGACAAGAGACTTAACTAGAGCCAAAATTAGACTAAAGACTAAAAAGAGGACTAGAATAGAGACAAGAAAGGAACTTGAACTTCTCTAAGTAGTTAAGCAAAGACTAAATTTTAGCACAAAACAGGAACTAGTCTAGAGAGTATTTTAAATACTAAACTATAAAACAGAGAAATAAAAAGACTAGAGTTCGAATCAAAGACTATACTTTAGTCTAGGCTAGAAAAAAAATTTTAGAAGCTAAAGCAAAGACTAGAGACCAAACAAGCGAGGAGCCATGAGAATTCACTGGAGTATAGACAAGATCAAAACTAGAAACTAAACTAGAATCTAGTCTAAAGACTGGACTACTGGTTAAGAGTAGAGACTAGACTAAAGATAACACTAGAAATTTTACTAGAATAGAAACTAAACTAGAACTTAAATAATTGAATTGACTAAATACTGGACCAAACTAAATATCCGACAAAAAACTTGACTTAAACCTAGAAAAAAGTCTCAACCAGCTATTGAGAAGGAACTACGATCTAGCGGTTAAACTAGACACTAGACTAAACTAAATACTACACTAGGTACTAATCGAGGGACTTTACTAAATAATAAATAAGACACCATACTAGAAATAAGTCTAAGGACTAGACTAGATTTTAGATGTTATGCTATTAATTAAGCTTAACTTGTCTAGAGATTAGAATAAGGATAAAAAATCCATCTAGAGATTTTACTAAAAACTAAACTAGCAACTTTATTAGAGACTATAAAAAAGAGAGCAAGAGATTAAAGTGGAGTAGAATATTGTTCAGTAAATAGAATAAAGATAATAATAAGAATAAAGATATTAGACCGGAGATAAGTGTAGATGTGAGGCTAGATACTAGATTACAGATTAAATTAAAGGCTAGAGATTAGGCTAGAGACTAGTTAAGAGATTAGCTTCAATACTAGAGATTGGGCTATAGACTAGGCTACAGTCAAGATATTGACTAAGGACTAGACTAGAGATTAAGTTGGGACGAAAGCTTAAAGCCAGAAACGAATAGAGATCTGATAAGAGTCTAGATTAGAGATTAAAGCAGCATCAGACTTTTACACTTAAGTGTAAACTAAATACTTGGGACTTTATAGGACATGCCATTAATTTTTAAAATGTTGCATTAGGGGGCATCCCTCCGTTTCACCTTTCCGAGTGTTATAAAGCCATAGGCCATAGTAAGTTTCCAGTCTTTCTTTTCACTGTATGGATCTGCTTTCATTATATCCACACCACAGTAGTGGCGAGGGTATTATGCGTTTGTGCTGATGTTTTTAACACTTTAAAATATTGGTGCTAGACCCAACTTTCTGAATCGATCTAACAATGTCCGTCCGTCCGGCTGTTCATGTAAACTTTGTGCGCAAATTACAGGTCGCAATTAAGAGATAATTTGATAAAATTTGGTACAAAGGTTCTAACTGTCACAAGGATCAAACCTATATAAGAATTGGTTCATAATTTCACATAGTCCCCATACAAGCCTTTTTCCTGAATAAGGTCTTTGTATCCATAAATCTTCTTATGACGTTGATATTTAGATTAAATTAGGTCCAAATTTATTTTATTGCAATCTTAATCATATTACCAATTTTATCGGTCCATATATGCTCGTAATCTCCCATAAAAATAATATTCCCTAAATTCGCGTTTAATGCCATAAATTCGTTATAAATGTTGGTATTAACATAAAAATTGGCGACAATAACTTTAAGGATAGCTACTATGTCATGACATATTTTAACCTAGGTACCATATAAACTCCCGTCCTAAAATCAGTTTAAGGCAAACAAATCTTATAAATAAGAAGAAAATTCGCCACAAAGAACATGAATATTAACCTCATAACATAATTTTGTTCCGACGGCCCATGGGTCCCAAATAGGGTACACCCTCGAAAATTTGTTTTTAATTACTGTGGTGTAGGGTATCATATGGTCGGGCTTGACCGACTACACTTTATTACTTGTTTTAATTTAATACGTTCCCGCTCTGTCTTTGATAAAAAAAAAACAAAACAAAAAAATCCAGTATATTTGTTCACAAAAACTTTTTTGTTATTGCATTTGTCTTCTTTTCACTTTACAACAGTCCTCAACGCAATTTTATCCTTTTGATTTACCGTGTATTTCCGCTTGTGAAACCACCCAAAGGCAGTATTGGCATTTGCAACGTTTACATGTTGAACGTTTGTTAACAACAACAACTACCACGACTACAACAAAAGAGATGTTAACGGCATCGTCTACTTCACTTCAACCGCAGCTGTTGCACGATAATGAAACTTTGAATACATTGACACTTAAATGGCCCATAACTACGGCAACAACCTCACTTTTGCCAGCACTGTATTTGGCCAGTAGACCATTTAATATACAATACCAATATGTGTTAAAAGCTTCACCAGCACAATCATCATTATCATCGGTAGTGCCATCAGCAACATCGTCATCATCATCGGCAGCTTTTACTGTTAATGACACCCCAGACATCAATAGCCAAGAAGGACAACAGCATTCAAAACAGTATGAACGACTAGAGGACCAGCAATCAGCAGCACAAGACAAAGGCGTTGAGCATGACAATGGTGTGGCTGATGACAATGATTCCGTGAATGTTCCTGAAGAAGACGAAGAAGATGAAACAGTTGCACAGCGACAGCAACAACAACAATGGTGGAATTTAGCAGACTATAATTGTAATGAGAATTTTGAATGTGACATAATGGATGGTTTAATGCCATATACATCATATAAAGTAAGATGTTTTTGTACAGCAAAGTTATTAAGAGGATTATAAATTTTAAGAACGTAAAGCTTTAAGGGAAGCATTTCTGAATGCAATTGTGTAAGGTAGTGCCCAAAAGGCATAGATTCTTATTTAGAATAGAATTGTGGAAAGTTTTTTTTTTTTTAAATCTTAAACCTTAAAGCGATAAGCTTTTGCTTTTACTTTGTAAGTGAAAAAGCTTTTCTACAAACTTTTAACGAATTTTAAACAATTAATCAAAATCTTTCGTTTTTTAAAACTATTCATCTGTAAAATTTAAAGCATTTTAAAGTGTTTTCTTTTTTTAAAAATTTAATTCAATTCTTTAATAAATAAAATTTGACTTTATCTAAGCTGTTCTTTCAAACAGCTTTAATTGACGAATAAAAGTTGAAATCTTCTTTCTAATCTTTTATTAAAAAAAGTACAAAAAATTCAAGTTCTAACATGAAAGCTTTAAGGTGTAAGGTGAATATAAATTAAAATTGTATCCTAGAAGTACTATATTTAATAAAAGCTCTTTAAAAGTTTTTACTATTTACAACCTTTTTAGTTTTACGTTCTAATTCAATATAAGATTAAAATATGCTCTGAACCAAAAGCTCTCGAAATTGTATTTTCAAAAAACTTAAGTAGCAATATAGAAGCTTAATGCTTTTCTTCGAGCTTTTAACTAAAAATTATAAAAGTGCTTTTAATTTAAAGCTGAAAAGTTTTTAAATAAAGTCTTTAACGTGTAACGAGTACCATAATTAAATTTTCAGTAAAAAAATCTTTTTTTTTAAAAGCTTTTTGGAAGATTTTTTTTTTTATTTTGATCTACAAGCTTTTAAACTGTTGAGTTGTAGATTTATTTTTTCTTTAATTTTATGGAAATTAATTAAATTAAGATTTGAATTATATCTAAACTAAAAGCTTTTTAATTGGACAAATTTATTTTATAATACCTCTTTTTTTTTTTGTATTTCTATTACTTAAATTTTTTTTTTTACTTAAGTTTCGCTTCCAACTACCCTTTGGCGATAATTTATACGACGTTTTATACTCTGCACCCTCGGAGGTTTACACCACCCCAGCCATGGGCAGTCCCATATCAAAACCTATTATTACACAAACTCTGCCGTTAGACGACTCACACATTGCAGTATTTTGGCAGGCAGGTAAATTTACAAATGGCCCTTTAAAGCAATATAAAGTTGTGTTGGAGCGACAGGAGCCAGAAGATAAGATGAAAGAGGAATTTATACAATTATTGAAACCAGATTTAGATTATTTTATATTTTCTAAACTTTTACCCTCTTCAACCTATAATTTACGCCTGAGTATGATAAATGAAGAGGGAGAGGGTCCATGGGCTGAAGTTAATGTTACCACAAAAGCTTTGCAAAGCTCTGCAGTTAAAATGCATGATTTAAATTCCCTAATTATAGCCGGAGAATATAGTATAGTTTTGAAGTCTTTAGATCCCTTAGTAGAGAGTCGTGTTCTCTTTAGGAGTGAAGAGATTTTAACGGACTTCGATGTTTACCAGTATGCGAAACGTTTGTTTGTGGTGGATAAAAAAGGAGCCGTAGTGAGGTAGTTAAAGATTAATATTTTAATGGAAAATTTGTTAATATTTTAAAAACCAAAATTTTTCAGATTGTTTGTGGATGATGCTTCAAATTATACGGAGTTGCATTTGCTAAAGGAGGATTCGGGCTTTATTCCTTCTAAATTGGCGGTCGATTGGTTGAATCAAAAGCTGTATGTTGCAGGAGAGGTGAGTGAATTTTTAAGAAATTCCATTTTTTTTAAAGGAGAACTCTTTAAAGCATTACAAAGAAAAAGAGAAGATGATTTAAAGTGTTAAGCTCTTAAGGCTGAAAGGATTTTTTTAAATAAAGTCTCTTTAAAGCTCGAAAAGGCACAAAGAGGAGTTGTAATTCCTTTTAAAGTTTTCAACGGTATAAAGAAAGAATAATTTTTTTTGAAAGTAAGAGATAAAATAATCGTTGCCATTTGTGCTATACTGACTTTTTTAGTCCCTTTTTATTATAAGTGCCTTTCATTGCTTTCTAGACTGTTATCTTTAAAATATATCGAACAAATATTTAAAATTCTTGTTTACAGACTTCCTCTCCTAATTCCTGGATTTTAAAACGCCTAAACTTCGATGGCTCTTCGTTAGAAACTCTTGTCGAATCTCTAAAACCTTTGAAACATTTACAAGTAGATCCTTTAAATGGTTGGTTATTTGGTTCAACCAAAAACTCCGAATTATGCCGCATCAATTTAAATTCCCTTGAAGAGGAATATTTAACTCTAAACTTTGAACTAGAGCTATTCTCCAATCATTATCTTAACTATCTATTAACAGCCTACAATGCCAAAGAACGGTCTATCTATGATGTTTCCTTTGATGCTAATTTAAGAAACCTGAAGACTATCGAAATTTCTTCTAACTACCAAGGAGACGTGTTATGGTATGAACTCTTTCAAAATTGGCTTATCATGTCAAATGGCTCCCATTTGCTAAGGCAACATTTGGGAAGTCAGGAAGCAGATATTTTGGGTTTTAAAGAAATCGAATGGTGTTGGAAGGTAAAGCCAATGATGGCAGGAGCCTTAAAAACAGCTTTACAGCCTTTACCAAAACCTTTAAAGGCACCTGGAAAATTGCAGGCGGTTTTATCCTCCAACAAAGCCAAAATTTCTTGGCAGTCTCCTTTGTTGCTTGAAAAGTTTCAGTCCCAGGATGCTTGGCAAAATTGGGAATATGAACTGGATATATTAGATGTTTCTAGCAGTAATGCCTTCAATATACGCAGCATTAAGACCACTCACTTCCAGGTGGAACGTTTGCAGGCAAATAATTTGTATAAAATCAAAGTGAGAGCGTTATATGCAGGTTTGATTAAACAAGGCTTAGGTTCTTTAGCCAGTGAGTGGTCCCAAGAATTGACTGCTCGAACCTGGCCCATGGGAAATCATAATTTCTTATGGGCCTCCATAAATGGCTTGTGGGAAAGCAAAGAATTATTAAAACCAGCTAAGAGAAAAGGCTTAGAAAGCTTTAATATAAAAAGCTTTAAACAAGTCAATTCCACTTTATATTATATAGACGAAAATCAACATAAATTAAAATGTACGAATCTCATAAATCCCGAAATTTTATGTCACTTTGAGGCGTCAAATGTGTACAGCATAGACTACGATTGGCGGGGAGGTAAATTGTTTTGGTCGGATGTTAGCAGGAACTGTATTATAAGATCTGACTTGAATGGAGAACAGAAAGAAATTTTGCCCATATTCGGAGCCCGATTAATAAAACTAGATTCTTTGAAAGGTTATATTTATTATACAACTGATGCTAGACTGGTAAGAAGAAAACTTAATGGTGTAGTAATAGGCCAGGAATTGGAATATTATCATACTAACGGCAATGGTGAGGCTATACAGGGCTTTACATTGGATTTCTCTAGCCAAAGCGTTTACTGGTGGGTTCAAAATCAGGAAGGTGCCTCAAGACTTATGACATCCGAAGTGGATTTTGTAAAGTCAAAAGACTTTTATGACATGCCAGAGAATTTCAATATTCGGCAAGATTCTTTTGAATTCGTTTCAGAAATAGAAAGCTTTATATGGTTAAAAGAAAATGGTCTCAAAGCAGTATTAACTTCTAAAGAAAGTCTTAAAAAACCCACAGAATTTTTTTCTCCTATAGAAGAAAAAGCTAATTTTATTCAGCGTAAACAAGATTTTACGCTCAGTAAAGATTTTACCGTCATACCTGAATCCGTGGATCCGGACACCGTTTTCATTACTGAAGGCTATTGGGATGATTTTAATATTAAATGGGCTCAGCTGAATTCCAATGAAAATTTCACCATATTTTATAAAGTTTTAATATCCCGTTGGCCCCTGGACTCCCAGTACATTCTGACCTTTGAAACCCAACAGCCTATAGTGCGTATAACTGAATTCAAAATGGCAGGCTATGACATAAATGTAACCATAACACCCAGTACTTTGTGGAACCAGGGTCCTTCTACGACCGTTAAGCTAAGAACTCCTTCTGCTGCTCCTAAACAACCGAAGAACTTAAGAGTGTATGTTGAACAAATCATGGAACCCTTACAAAGTCTAAGTAATATTACGGTTTTAGTGAGGTGGGATTCTCCGGATAATATTTCCTCAGAAAAGGAAGTATTCTATAAAGTCTATTGCTGGCTTAAAGAGGATTTGCAAAGTGTCAAGGATATTGAGGATTTGGGCTTGAAAAGTCATGAAGTTAGATTTTATAATTTGCAAAAGGAGGAATCTTATATGTTTCAGGTACAAGCCTTTTCCTTAAGTAGATCCAAAGGAGGAGAGAAGACTTCTTTGCTGACTCATTTTATAAATCCGGAGGCCCAAGCTATACCCAAATTATTATATATCACACCAGAGTATATAGCGGAATTGGATTTGGATTTGAATGAAAGCAAACAATGGGTTTTTACCTTAAGCGAAGTAGAACATTTGGCTTTGATAAGTGGAGAGCAGCGTCTAATATGGGTAAATGAAAATGTTGAATTGATGTCTTACCAACCCGGAGCGGCTGTCTTAAAATTGGCTCGTATGAGAGCGGAGGTTTTAGATTTGACCGTGGATTGGATTTTAAGAAAGGTCTACTGGGCAGAAATGTCTGGGGAGAAAGACAATTTAGTGGATATTTATGAGCTAGACTTGAATCATTATGATGGAAAGGTTATGCTGGGTTCCAGAGTCTTCTCTTTAACACAAGGCAAACTTTTAAAAAATCTAATAATACTTCCCTATTCAAGATCATTAATATGGTTGGAATATGATTCGAACTCTACAAATTGTACTTTACAAGGCAGAGATCTAACCGATTTGTCAAGTCTTAAATTCAAAGCTCATTTGTTTTATACTAATATGTTTGAAGGATCTTTTTTGGCTGAAATGGAATCGGTAAATCTAGTAGATTTGAAGGGAAAACTTTATTCTTATGAATTGCAAAGACAATTAACAACAAGTTTAAAGATTCCCTTACAAGAAATGGAAGTTTTTGGTAGATTTCAACGAGATTCGGGTTATATCTATGTTTTATTTAATCAAACTTTGAAAGCTTTTAACAGACGCAAACACAATTTGGAATTCACACAAACTTTAAGGGAAGTTAAACTTATAAAAGCTTTCAATTATCAAGAATATCCCAAAAGAGAATGCCTTATAATGGAGTCTCGTGCAGAAATGGGAGAATTTAATTCTCTAGAGCAATTATTTGTACAGGAAGTAGCGGAAAATTTTATGGTTTTACATTTAATGAAAAAGAATCCATTTGAGAATTGTAAACTACCAATACCGGGCTTAAGATATAGAATATTGGTAAAGGGGAAACCAAACTATGAGAAAGAGTTTAATATACAACCTGGCCAGCTTAATATAACAGATTTGAAGCCATATACCAACTACTCTTTAGAAATTTCGGTTGCCTCCTACTACCAGCAAAAGTTTTCCTTAGCAGAAATGCAGTATCCTGAATTTACCATAAGAACACAGGAAGGAAATCCTTCACAGCCCTTAAATTTTTCAGCCCAAACTTTAAGTCCCACGGAAATCTCTGTTAGCTGGTTAAATCCAGAGGAACTTAATGCTGATGCGGTTTCTTATCAATTGTACTGGCAGGCCTTGAATTCGTCTTTAACATCACACAAAATAGTAGAGGGTTTTGATATGAATTTAATAAATTTGGAACCTTCGCAAGAGTATCTCATATGGTTGGAGGTGTATTCCAAACCTTCCAAATTAAACACTACCGAAAAGTTAATCATTAAAACCTACTCCGAACCGAAACCTTTACTGTTAATAGAAAAGGAAGCCTACAATTTGACTTTACTATGGCAACCTAATGTGGAGTATGATTCTGTGTTTTTAGAATGCCAACCTTTAACACAGGATCCTGAGGACTTTCCCTTCAGCATAGATATTACGAGCAATTTGGACAATATAACTGTGATCAATTTGGAACCCAAAACCAAATACGAATTTTATTTAAAAGTAAAATATGCTGGCGTGGAGAGACCCTATTCATGGCCTGAATTACCTAGCTCCCATTATGTCTACGAAACTTTGGGTGACGCTCCTGGTAGACCAGGTCAACCCCAAATAGAGCATATAACCGGGGAAATTTTCAGAGTATTCTGGGAGGCTGCCAAAAATAATGGGGCCCCTGTAATAGAATATAGCCTGGAAGCCTTAAAATCCAGACAAAATAGAAGAATACGCCGCAATGTTATGGAGAAACAACTAAACAACACTCTATCGTCCTCTATAACCATGATGGCTCAACTACCTTGGGTGGAGGAATTGCAGCCGATAGAAGACAAATGGTTGTCGTACTGCAATACCTCTGAACTAAGTTGTATTGTGCGTGAACTGCACACCATGCGCTTGTTAATGTTTCGTGTACGTGCCCGTAATGAACCCTATGGCTGGGGGCCATACAGTGATGAAAGTGAACGTATTTTAGAACCATTTGTCTCGCCACAAAAACGCAACTCATTAGTATTGGCTATTATAGTGCCAGCTGCCATTGTTACCACGTGTGTGATTATTTTGTTTGTCATACGTAAAGGTAAGTTCAATTAGTTCGCTTTGAATTCAATTTGTTACAAATCATTCCTCTTTTTATTTTCTGTATTTTGCAGTACAAAAACGTCGTTTAAAAGCTAAACAATTGTTGGCCAAAAGTCGTCCTAGTATTTGGAGTAATATGTCAACCATGCAACAACAATTAGCATCACGTAATAGAGCTTTTTCCATGATTAGTGCTTCGACCTTGTATACGGGTGGGCCTTTGAGTGATGCTGATATTGCTTTGTTGCCGCATATTAATTGGAGTCAAATTACTTTGTTGAATTTCCTGGGCAGTGGGGCTTTTGGGGAAGTTTATGAGGGTATGCTAAAGCATGAGGATGAAGAGGAAATGGAAAAGGTGGCCATAAAGGTAAGTGAAATAAAAAAGAAATTGAATTAAAGAACCTTTTGTAGAAGAGTATAATTAAAAGTGACTGTGAAAAAAGCTTTTAGTAATTGAGTTGCAATTGAATGGTAGTTTTTTTTATGAAATTTTGTTTCTGTATAGACTTAAGACATATTTTGGTTAAGGCTTCTTAAGACATCTTAACTTATGGCACTATTTTCGGTTTCTTGTAAAGAGTTAGTATTTATATTAAGGTCAGAAAATTCTTAAAATAGATATATAGAGGCGTTTTTATGAGTATTGAAATTCCAAAACTTGCCCTTAATGATCTTAAAGGTACTCAATGCAAATCTTATTCTTGAAGAGAAGTTTTATTTATAAAATAATTATCGGATTAGTTTTTTACCATTTTTCTAAAGTTAAGGAGAAATTCAAATTCTGGTAATATAAGAATTTGTTAGGGCATGGAGTTTTAAAGAGATTTAAGCCTTAGGGCTATACAAATTCGTTTAAATATCTCCCTTGAAATGCAAAGTTTGTAAAACTCAAATAATATTAAGGATCTTTGGTAGGGTTAAACTATTATACTATTTAAAAGCTTGCCTTGTTTTAACGAAAAGCTCTTAGAACCTACGACTATATTCCCTTTATAATTATTTAAGTAGTCTAGATCAGAAATTTCCACAAAACTCTTCTTCAGACATTTTCGCCAAGTAGACCGTAAGCAAAATCTTTTCCATCATCAAACCCTAAACCTCCCTTCTCATATACGCCAATTTTAAGAAGGCGCCTTCACAAAAATATGTAGGCTCCTAGTTTTTCACATAATAAAGTTAAACTTCATGACTTTCCGATCCCAAATCCTTGACACTAGGCAAATTCTCTTCAAGCAAGCAATATACTTAAGAAAGCTTAATATTTATTTACTTTAGTAAAGTTACCATATTTTGTTCTATAAAGGCTCTAGGGTTCTTGGATTGGCAGTGCAAGAGGCTTATACTTAGTTCATAGAAGACTCTGGTTCCGCACGGTTACCCTTAAATGTGTCCCTGAACACAGGGCCATACATGGAAATTGTATGGCTGATTCACTGCCACATGCAAGAACCACCTTAAGTCGTAGCGGCTCGACCCATGATATATGTAGGTTAGAGCGACTCACCAAAAAAAGTGCTCGATGTACGCTCCTAAAAATTAACCTTGGACTTTTTTAAGATGACATTTTAAATTTTTCGGCTCCAGCTTTGACCTCTCGTGAGCTGGACCAGTTTAAAAAATGGTCTATTTTTGTATGTTTTGTTAATTTGAGAATCTGTTTCCTTACCAACTTATACAAATTGGGTATGGTAAGAAAGGTTTTTTAAGGCGCATCCAACTGTATATACAATTTGTCCAAGGACGATCATCCATGTCCTTTTTTTAAGGATTTTCTGTAAAAAAAAACGGTTTTTGAATTTTTTGTTCGGGGTTGTTTGTAATAAAAGTGCCAAATTAACATATTTTAAACTTTAGTCGATTTAATTAAATACGTGTCTCAGCTTTTTTTGAAATTCGTGCTGGTACGTGCTTTGGCAAAAATGCAATGGGGTGGTAACCCTTCGTTTTAAATAGGGCAATATGGGTATAAAATTTTATCTTTTGGCAAGTATATCATCTTTGTATGTAAATAGTTTAGATTTTTGCAAATTAGATGCATTTTACACGGTGCTCTGGAATATATATAAATGCAATTTTGTAGTAACTTTAATATGATAGCGGATTTAGTTTCTAGATCATGTATGGATGAAAATAGGATTAAAGAAAGAAAAAAAGAAATGATCCACGACTTTTAGCGGCATATTTTTTTCGCAAATTAAAAAAAATTCAAGTCGTGGATCATTTCTTTTTTTCCTTCTTAAGTCCTATTTTCATCCATACATGATCTAGAAACTAAATCCGCTATCATATTAGAGTTACTACAAAATTGCATTTATATATATTCCAGAACATCGTGTAAAATGCATATAATTTCCAAAAATCTAAACTATTTACATACAAAGATGATATACTTTTCAAAAGATAAAATTTGATACCCATATTGCCCTATTTAAAACGAAGGGTTACCACCCCATTGCACTTTTGCCAAAACGCGAACCAGCACGAATTTTAAAAAAAGCTGAGACTCGTATTTAATTAAATCGACTAAAGTTTGAAATATGTTAATTTGGCACTTTTATTACAAACAACCCCGAACAAAAAATTCAAAAACCGTTTTTTTTTACAGAAAATCCTTAAAAAAAGGACATGGAAGATAGTCCTTGGACAAATTGTATATACAGTTGGATGCGCCTTAAAAAAAACCTTTCTTACCATACCCAATTTATATAAGTTGGTAAGGAAACAGATTCTAAAATTGACAAAACATACAAAAATATACCCTT
Organism: Pollenia angustigena; assembly: GCA_930367215.1. Lineage (NCBI taxonomy): Eukaryota > Metazoa > Arthropoda > Insecta > Diptera > Polleniidae > Pollenia > Pollenia angustigena. The sequence continues at coordinate 7,189,220 of OV884059.1, read as the reverse complement.
TTTTAAACTGGTCCAGCTCACGAGAGGTGAAAGCTGGAGCCGAAATATTCAAAATGTAATCTTAAAAAAGTCCAAGGTTCATTTTTAGGAGGGTACATCGAGCACGAATTTTGCTTCCATACAACTTGAGTCGCTCTAATGTAGGTGCTTCGCTCCCAAGGAGCAATTAACTTATTGCAAACAAATTTAATCTCATTGCTAATCAGAAATGGTTTGATGAAACTACATGTTGGGAAATTGGAAAAATCTGGCCCATCATAGATAAAAAGTGGACACGGAGTGCATTGAGGCTGTCCAGACATACCCTAAGAAACTTAATTGCGGTAATAACTGGCCACTTGCCTAATGGGAAACACGCCTTAAGTTTGGGGCTCCCTTACAATGACCTATGTAGGAGTTGCGGTGACGATGAAGAGAAGGAGTCAACGGAACATCTTCTCTGTCACTGTCCTGCACTCGGCGACCTAAGACTCAAGCTGTTTGGTCAAAGAATCATCAGGGTCAAAATCTGTCTCACTGATATTAATTTTAACACAATCCACTCCTTCATTGAATCAACCGGATGGCTGAGTGCGAATATCAACAGCCAAGTAACGTAGGAACATTGGAAGACGGTGTAACATGGTAACACAACGGGAACTTTTTACTGGACCCACTTGAGCCATGTGGAACCTTACCTAACCTTTGATATTAAAATCATCGAAAGAGCTTCTAGTAATCTAATGCACTGTTTTCGAATCCAAATTCTTAGGGGCAACACTTGGAAAAAAAATCTTTTTTGGCTTTACAAAAATAAACAAACTTCGTTAGCTTTTCAAGATTTTCTCTCCGGCTTACGTTTTTTTACATATCGTTGGTCTCATGTAGAAAGGCCCTAACTCACATAAATGCAACTTTACAGGAGAAGGCAAAAACATAATAGAAACTGTATGTATCATAATGTTAAATGGCTTCTTTAATTGCTTGTTAAACTGATATTTTTGATGCTATTGTATTTAATTTTTGTGACGAGGTGTATTTGTGGGATATGTACTGGAATCACTAAAAAACTCAATTTTGAAAAAAATCGAGTTAGGGCCTTTCTACATGAGACCGACGATATACTGAATAAATCTTTTGGTTTTCGATACAAATTTAAAAAAGTTGGTTGAAATGTTTACGCTTTTTTTTCCAGAGTCTTCGTAAAGGAGCCAGTGAATTTGTCGAACTTTTGCAAGAAGCCCAACTAATGAGTAATTTTAAGCATGAGAATATCGTACGTCTAATAGGAGTCTGCTGTGATACCGAATCGATTTCTATAATAATGGAGCATATGGAAGGAGGAGATTTGCTGAGTTATCTAAGAGAGTCTAGGCCCAATTCAACAGTAAGTTTAAAAAAAAATTAAGGAAATCTATATATATAAAATAGGATGTGTGTATGTATGTATGTATGTATGTATGTATGTATGTGGCAAAATCCAATTTTCATATTGCACCACCAATGACATCTATATAATTGTGACGATTTTTTCTTTAAAATGATCGCCATGGTTGAACTTAGATTTATACGAAAATAAAATTTTGCCCAGCCCACTTTTACGCCCTCTTTTTTCGAATTACCTAAAATCAGAAAACGGCTCCATCGATTTGACAAATTTTTCTTTCAAATGTTCGTATTAATTCATTTTAAGTTTTGATCGAAAGAAAAATGTACCACGCCTACTTTAACGCCCACTTTTTTTATTAAGCGCATAACTTGAGAACGGCTCTAACGATTTGGATGATTTTTTCTTTAAAATGATTGCCATGGTCCAACTTAGGTTTCTACGGAAAGAAAATTTTGCCCCGCCCACTTTTTACAATTAACCTAAAATCAAAAAACGGCTCCATCGATTTGACTAATTTTTCTTTTAAATGTTCGTATTAATCCATTTTACGTTTTCATAGAAAGAAAAACGTACCACGCCTACTTTTACGCCCACTTTTTTTTATTAAGCGCATAACTTGAGAACGATTTGGATGATTTTTTCTTTAAAATGATTGCCATGGTCCAACTTAGGTTTCTACGGAAAGAAAATTTTGCACCGCCCACTTTTTTCGATTTACTTAAAATCAGAAAACGGCTCCATCGATTTGACTAATTTTTCTTTCAAATGTTAGTATCTTTTTAACGGATTTTAAAAATCGACAGGACAACGTCTGTCGGGTCAGCTAGTATCCTATAAAAATTTTAATTTTTTCAGAAACCTGTGGCTTCTTTACAACTTTTGGATCTCATTTCCATGTGCATTGATGTGGCAACAGGTATGGCATATTTGGAGGATATGCATTTTGTTCACCGTGATCTAGCCTGTCGCAATTGTTTGGTTTCTTCTCGCATACCCAGTAGAAGAACCGTGAAAATCGGAGACTTTGGTTTGGCTCGTGATATTTATAAGAATGATTACTATCGTAAAGAGGGAGAGGCCTTAATGCCTGTACGCTGGATGGCCCCGGAAAGTTTGGTAGATGGAGTGTTTACCACACAATCAGATGTCTGGGCTTTTGGGGTCTTGTGCTGGGAAATACTGACTTTGGGACAACAGCCTTATGCGGCTAGAAATAATTTTGAAGTATTGAATCTTGTTAAGGATGGAGGAAGACTACAGCAGCCCGATAATTGTCCAGACAAATTGTAAGCCTTTCCCAAAAATGTTCACTTGGAATGATAGATATTTATTTTCTTTTTTATTTTAGATTTAGTTTAATGTCCTCCTGCTGGCAAACCGATCCAGATGAACGTCCTAGTTTTAGAAAATGTTTTAATTCTTTGCTGGCCATCAAAACGGATGTCCGACGTGTCAGTTCGGGCTATAACATTGATGACAGTGACTATGCCATGTATGCCAATCAACATGGTATAGTATTAAGCAGCTTTTTGGCTTCGCCAGCTTTAAATAAAGTGCCAGAAGAGCAGGAGACAGAACAACAGGAATGTGAGATTAAACAAAACTCTCTTAATGATTTCAATGAAAAAGAGAGTATTTTGGCTTGCCAGCAAGAAAAAGAGAGGAAATGTGAAGTTTTGACGGATAAAAACGATTTGAAAGTTAGATTTAAAAATAATATTACCATAAAAAATGGCGAGGAATCTGAATCATTAAATGACGATGAATTACATTTGATTGATACAAAATTGTATAGAATACAAGAGAATCCTGATTATTATGATAATGAAGGAGTCTCACGACTCTAGAAAATGGTTTAGAGGAAAGAAACCAAAAAGCCAAAATAAACTTGAAAAGCTTTCGAATTAAATTAGATTTTAGGTCTTTTTTAATTTTTAAGTGTTTAAGAGACTGTTTTAAAGTGTAGCAGTTTTAAGTTAAGTGTAAATTATTATTTATAACAATATTTTTTTAATAAAGATTTAAAAATCTAAATAAGAAATAAGGAAACATTTTAAAGTTTTTATTTTTGAGGCGAATTTTTTATAGCCATTTTACATTTGCTTTCTTAAAATATTTGTTATATTTAATTTTCATGTCTAAAAAGTTAAGTAAGAAGGAAAAATTCCCGATTTCTATTTGCTAAAATTATCTAGTTAAATATGGTAATAAAATGGATTATGAAAACCATATTGAGCATGCTGCTTGTGTCTTATAATTGAGAACCCTTCTTTAAACAAAAGGGGGATAAAGAACAACGGATTATTACCAGCCCAATTACACTGGTTTACAGCCAAAAAATACCAAGAACACCACATGCCTAGATAAGTTAATTGGGACCTCCTGAACACGAAAATCGCTGTAATTCCTAAGTACCGTTTTTTACATAACGGTACTTTTGTGTTTTTCGGTGTATGGTCCCACTCAAACCCTTGTTGAGCCCAACCAAAAAGTCCGATGGAAATAAATGGCATATCGTTGGAAAGGTAATCGAATGCCTTTTCCATCGATATGCTACAAATTTCTATCTGATAAGAAATGGCTGAGAAATGGCACCTCAAAGTTCAAAAAATGTCAATTTTTTACGTTTTTTTCAAAATTTTTCATTTTCATTTCGTTTTTTTACTATGTTATATTAAATATCTGGAATGTTTTATTTCTTAACCAAATAGTATATATTTTTTAAATCCATCAGTTTAAACGTATATAAAAAACACGGAATTTTATATGAGATGAAAATATTGTCGTTCCACAAAATCCTTAATAAATACTTTATTTTTCATCCGATTTATTTCAAATTACGCTCAAAATGTTGGTAATTAAATAAACTATTTGGTTAAGAAATAAAACATTCCAGATATTTAATATAACGTAGTAAAAAAAACGAAATGAAAATGAAAAATTTTGAAAAAAACGTAAAAAATTGACATTTTTTGAACTTTGAGGTGCCATTACTGTCAGATAGAAATTTGTAGCATATCAATGGAAAAGGCATTCGATTTCCTTTCCAACGATATGCCATTTATTTCGATCGGACTTTTTGGTTGGGCTCCACAAGGCTTTGAGTGGGACCATATACCGAAAAACACAAAAGTACCGTTATCTAAAAAACGGTACTTAGGAAAAAAAAAATCACAGCGATTTTCGTATTCAGGAGATCCCAATTAACTTATCTAGGCATGTGGTGTTCTTGGTATTTTTCCAAATTAAAAATTTGTAAAGCAGTGTTATGAATAAAAATTCCTTGGAAGTTTTCTCCCTTCTCCCATTTTTCTTATGTAGATTCAATTGTAAAATGGGAAAAGGGAAAAATCTACCGGGGAATTCGTTTACATAATTGGGCTGTTCAAGTGCGAACTCGGGATTTAACCAGCTTTTGAAAGACTGACTTTTTACCTATTTTTTATTTACTTTAGTCAATCCCGTTTTCGGATTAATATAAGTACGGGAACCTTGAGTTAAGGCTCAGTTAGGCGAACGTTGCTGTACCCGTAATGTACCGCACCGTACTGTAAGCACGTTGGTGCACTTATAGAACGTTTAAAAACGTGCCATTTGTTTTCCCATAAATAAAAAAAAAGCAATAGTATACATAAAACAAAACACACAGTGATGGGAATTAAAAATGTTCAAATGGTGGCTGTTGTACAGAAATGGTACCACGTGACTTAAATGGTATTAAAACAGTATTTTGTGTATGTAAAAAATGTTAAAATTTAATATTTATATAATAGATTCACAATAAATAAATTTGTATTTTAGCATATATAAATTTTTAGCATACCTACATATATTGTAAATGTGCGTACACCAAACAAGGTTTTGATACCATTTAAAGTATTTTATATGTTTTACATTTCCATTGTATGTGTATATGCATTTGTTTACTTTAAACATCTAAACATACATATGTATATTTGGAAATATGTTGTATTGTAAGTTGTTTTGTCGCAATTCCATAGATATACTGAAAAAAGTACCAAAAAAAAAGAGCAAAATTACCCCCATTCAATGAAACATACAATCCGCCCATCACTGTCTTACAAATGTCACGTAACAACGGCATGAAATTCTATTTTATACAGATTGGTACGTTGCAACTACGGTACATTGCATTTCGGTAAGCTTTTGTATTGGTTTTCATATAGCAAAAAGCGAACAGCTGATTGATACAGTACAGATACGGTACAGCAACGTTCGCCTAACTGAGCCTTTATCCTTACTTGAATCTAGCATTATGTACATGATGTAATGAAATTCTAACTTACCGTACTCTTGTCACCGCTTTGGTTTGATTTAAGTACGGATGGTTTGATTTTTTTTTCAGTGTAAATCCTTTTTTGTTTTTAAGCCTAAAGTGTCTTTGTAATTCCCCTATTTTAGCTGTTTAAAGCTGTTGTTGTTGCTCTCTTTGTTTACTGTTTATATTGGGCTTTGTATTTATTTTACTGTTGTTATTATTGTGTCTAACTGTTTTCAGCTATCTCTATGTGAGTTTTTGTTAATGCAGACTGATATGCAAATGCTGTTTTTACAGTTTACTGTTATATTTTAGTTATTTGTTTGTAAAAGGGATTAGAATAAACCCTCTTTGCCCCTTTTTTCTCCCCATGAAGTCCTTTGAATTTTTTTTTCTACTCTAAACAGTGATAATCACATGTGATATGTTATGAATAACTACTTTAAGCATGTGATGAAAACACATACACCTGGGTATCCAGGCATTACAGTAAAATAAAATAAAAAGCTAGAGACTGACTGCATTATTATGAAAACATCCAACAAAATAGCAAGTAAATTTAAAACTATGAGTTGTTGTTTTTTGAACATGAAGTAATAACAAATAGGAAACTTTTTCGTTGTCGTATTACAAAAATTGCAATTTTTTTGGTTGAAAATAAACAACACAATATGCAAAATATAAACATAATAATTTGAGAAAAATATGTGTAGCCTTTAGGGGAAATAGAAACAAAAGAACGAGTAAAATTTAGACACAAAGAGTTTTTTTGAATGTTAAAAAAATATTTTGATATGTATTAACATAATGTGTAAACAATATTAAAAAAAAATTTAAATTATGTCAAAAAGACAAGCAGGAAAAGTTAAATTTATGTGTTTGAGAACATTTTGTCTAAATTAAATTTGCCAAATTACAAAATAATCATTTCTTAGAAGAAGATTATTTATTCAACTTACTTTAAAAACCTCTCTTTTGCTCTCTGGAGTAGTAAAAAGAACGCCATATAAACATATACAATTTAAAACAACTTAAAATGTTTTATACTATGTTCACACTTGGGTTCTTAAACGCGTTTAAGCAGCTCGAACGTGATTAAGCTCTAATCACTTCAAAATCGAGATGATTACCCATACATTGAAGTGATTTGTTAATCACTTCAAATCGACATGATTACAACTAAATCACTTCGTAAACCACATAGAATCCACTAATAATGTAGAATCGCTCATGATCGTGTACAACCGGCCAAGATGTCTGCTTAATGTTTTTATTTTTTTTCCTTAAATAATTCATAAATTTTCACAATTTTATCATTAAATTGATTAAAATAATCTTCTGATAACTTTATAAAAGTGTTTTTATCCATTTTTAATACTTTAAAGAAATTTAAATTTGTTTGTTGTTTTTTTGTGTGTTTGTTTGTGTGTTTTTTCTTAATCATCTGTCATCTTAATCATCTCAAATGTAATGTGAACGGCTTTGATTAGCTAAATCAACATTTTGCTTAAACGCGTTTAAAAACCCAAATGTGAACATAGCATTACTTAACCTTTAGTCTGAGTCTAAAACCAATTAATAAGTCCCTGTTTACATTGCGATTTTCTCTGTACAAACAAATTTTATTTATCCTCATTTGTTTTCCTACCCAGCAAATAAAATTGGACCACCTGATCCATATCGATAAAATGGACTACTCCATGGACTGGTCCGATGTAATGCAAGAATGGACCATGTCATTGTTAAAAAGTGTTTGTAGTGAGACAACATGTGTTCGTTTTTAACGACGTGCTTTCGTTTTTAAATGACTTCAAAACTAATCCTCTTGAGTATACCATGGAGTAGTTCTAAAACTACTCCTTAGTAGTCCAAAGGTGGGTTATATGGTCCTCTCCTAGGACATCGTAATGTTAAGTAGACCATGTTTTTTCCATACGTTTGGGTTACTTTTGAACTAGTCCTGGTCCCTTGTGGGCTACTCTTTACACGCGGTTTGGACTGGTCCTATTATTTGCAGGGTAATATTATTTTAAAAACCAACGGCCTTATTCATTAAAATATTTCATGTTTATAACAGGTTAATAAGACGAATTTTTTATGAAAATTTGTTTAATTAACTTTTTATAAAACTAAAATATTTGTTATGAACAAGGGGGTAATGTATTTAGGGTCTTTATTTATTAGTTTAGTTTAAAAAATCTTTAATTTCTTAAAAAAAACCAAAAATTTTAACAATAAAATCAATTCTTATCGAAATTTTTTTTATAAGTATGGCAACACAAAAGTTTTCAATTCAACATTTAACTTAGCAGATTAACGGCATTTTTTGTTGTTGTTCTTTGTTTAACTGTTTAATAATTTCTCTCATTCATTCTTTTTTTTTCACCACTTAACAAGTATTTGCTTGTTACGCGTATCTATAAAGCATAAATATAGGCGGCTTAAAATTTATTTATGTATAATTGAAGCACAGCCGCGAAAAACGTTGTAAACGCCACATTTTGCAAAAACTGTTTTTTTGCAGATAAACGTTGACTTTACTCTCTTACACAGTTTAAACATCAAATCAACCAAAACTATGCACCTTAACGCCTTCAAAATGGCGTACAAAGTGTCAGTCAGTGGAAGAACATTGCAAGTTACTAACATAATGATGAAACCGAAATGGTTTTGCAGTGCGGAATAATGTTTTAAAAGCCTTTTGCATTAAAGTTTTTATTATCACTATTTTAAATAATAGAAAAAAAAATTTTTAAAACAAATAATTTCAAAACCGCATATATGCAAGGTGCGCAAGCTCGATATAACAGCCGAAGACGAAGGAGATATTTTGAAGGAAATGAGAAGCATGAAGGAGGCAGTTTTGCAGGCTTTGGGAGAGAAGCAAAGTAAAAACAAAGTAAAATGCTATAACTGATGCTGCTTGTCAAAAAACGTTTTTTTGCTCTCCTGAAAAATTATTATTTTGTAACTTAAAACGTTATTCGCGGCTGTGCTTCAATTATTTAATTATTTCAAAATCGTATCTATACCCGCACCACAAAAGTGGCGAGAGTATTTTTCTAGGGACTCAACAGGGACGAGCGATGTATTTTTAGTGCAGTGGCAAATTTGACAAGAACTTTGCAAAATACATTTCGTCTAAAATCAACTTAAAGGACGAGCAAATGTAATTAGATATTGATATCTAGATAATATTTGGCACAAATAACTCTCATATGAATTCGATGGGTCGATTACGGATGGCAACACAACTGAAATTAAGTTGCCAGCAGCGAAATCAGCTTTAAACAAACCCAGCAAAAACTTGGTAATGACATGCCATTACTGAACAACTTACTTTTCAATGACTACTACATACCATCTTCATTACATAGAAGTAGTTTGGTAATGACTTATTTAACTCCCTATTTGTAAGCGAGGGTGGTAAGTAGTTGCCTACAATAATTTAATCTCATATTTACGCTCTTAATTGAGTAAAACAACGTTTTTTTATACAAAAACTACACTGCCCCGGTAGACTAGCTGGTAGTGAGCTAGTCTATCAGCACCGAGGTTGGCGGATCGAATCCCACCAGAGACAAAATAAAAAATAAAACAAAGTAAAATAAAATAAGAAAAAATAGAAAAAAAAAAAACAAAAAAAAATTTTTTTAAAGTCATTCAATGTTAGTTGTAATTTTGGTGACATCGGAGTAATAACTTTTTAACTCCCTATTTGTAAGCGAGGGAGGTAAGTACTTGCCTCCAATGACATCACCGTGTTAAAATAATGAGTTAAAATGCCAATGTATAAGTAGTGAAGAGTCGTTATATTAGCTTTTTAACTCATTACTTTGCAATGTAAGTTTTTGCTGGGAACAAACATTTTTTTTATTTTATATTTTAACATCTGCGGCGTTGCCTGATTTCGCTGCTGGTTACTCAACTTTAGTTCAGTTGCACACCGTTATCAACCGATTAACCTTTAAACATAATTTTATGGGTCCTAGATATCTGTATATACTGCAGTGCAGTGTATCAAGTTTATTTGTTATTTCTATTTTTTTTTGTTTAACATTTTTTATTCCTTCAAATAACAACGCTTACTGCAATTTCCATTTGTTCTTAATCGGCTTTCGCTATTTTGTGAAAATTCAAAACTATAAAAATGTTGTTAATTGTTTTTGTTGTCGTTGTTGTAAGTGTATTTTGTGGTTTTAACTCAGGTTGACCATAAAAGTGTAATCAATGTAAAATAATTTTTAAAAAAACATAAATAAATTGTTTGAAAAAAAAAAAAATGCAAAAATATACACTAATGCACACAAAACCACTTAAAGGGATTATAATTAAAAATGTGGTAAGAGGGGTTACGTTGAATGAAAAAAAAAAATTATGATAAATTGAAAATTGTATTTTAAAAATTAAATAAAATACAGTTTGTTTAATATTTTACAAGCATTAATTAAATTACAGACAGTTTAACAAAATTTTTAGAATATTAAGGCAATTCACAATTAACCCAATTACGAATTCAAATTCCCCGGGAGTTTTCTCTCTTCTCCCATTTTTCCTATGTAAATTAATTTTTTAAAAACGGGAAAAGGGGGAAAAACTCCTGGGGAATTTGTATTCATAATTAAGCTGAAAATTTCCTATTGGTTGAATTTGTTATAATTTTATGACTTTCATAGAAATTTTATAATAATTTTCATCTTCAAAAATTATACGACAACACTGTGTGCAATTTTTTAAGTCATGGAAAAATAACCATATACGGACAATACTACGTGATAAAAGACAAAAAAGTTTTTGAAAAAAAGTGATAATTTTCTCAGGCTCATATCTTGCAAACCGTTCGGAATTTTGATTTACCCTCTGAGACAAAGTTGTAGCTTTTGCCATAAAAAACAACATAAAATCAAAAAACTTCATCTTCATAAAAAATCGCAAAAAACTATAAAAAATTCGATATTTTTTTAACTTTTTTCCCCTGTTCAGGTCTGTAAGTAGCAAACCGTTCGAAATTCAAGGAAACAATCAACTACAAAAGGTGCCTAAGATCTAATTTAACAACTTTTTGGAACATATAAACTTCCTAGGAATGTTTCTAAATGTTTCTTTGCGGGCCCTTAAAAAAAAGTGCATGACTTTGTGCAAAACTGGGAGACACGGGTCTTCTTTTTGGGTCTTTTATCACGTACTGGTGTCCGTATATGGTTATTTTTTGTTGAGAATGCTTTGTTGTTTAAATTATATTATGAAAAATATAAACTCACTGTTTATTGTTGATATTTTGTTTAAACTTTGATATCGTTGCAAATAAAATTTTGAGTGTTTGTTTAGAACCAAATGCAATTTGAAATGAAACCTTTGTGTTTGTTGGGCTAGTGGCTTACTATTGCTCTCTTGTTTTTTTAATTCTCATGTTCTTCGTTTTGGTATGTTTTCTCTATTAAAGATCTGTTGTGTTTTATTTCAGTATGAGGGTGGGTGGGTGTTTATGGGTTAGTGTATTTGCGTTTGTAAGTTGGTGTAATTAATATTGTTAACATTGTTTCTTCTCAGAAAAAATGCTGCTACTGCTACTGATGTTGATGTACTTCATTTTTATTATTGTGTAGTTGTTGTAAATAACGGTGATATTGTTATTGGTAAGATGTGTTTTTGCTCTTTGTAGTTGTTGTTCATTTCAAACATACATCTACACAACATCAATAAATGACAGCAATTTCATGTAATGTTGCTTTTGTTAACGCAAAATACTTCACCAAGGTATCATTATTATTAATATTTTTTTCTTGTGTCTAGATGAGGATGCATGTATGTGTATTCTTGTACATACATAAGTATTTCTTAGTGTATGAATGACAGTTGAGGTGTGTTTTTGTGTTAAAGAAAACAAAACAAACAGGAGTTTAAGTGACCACAAAATGTAATTTTTTTTCAAAGAATATACATTTTTTAATCAAACGCATTGTTCTTTTAGGATAAAAAAAAAGCAGTATGAATAGAGAAAATTAATTGTTAGGGAAAATAGAAAAACTAAACACAAAAAACTATTAAATTTTAAGGAAATAAAAGCCTGAATTATAAATTTTCAGCAATAGCTAAGGCAACTAAGAAAGCTTTGAAGTGTGTTAAATAAAAAATGTGACAATTTACAATTTACCAGCCAGCCGGACGGACATCGTTAGTTCAAATAGAAAGTGATTTTGAGTAGATCGGTATACTTTAAGGTGGATCTAGGACCATTATTTTAAGGCGTTACACACATCAGCACAAATGCATAATACCGGTCCACTATTGTGGTGTGGGTATAAATAATTTTCAATACAAACTAGATCTATTACAATATACATAAATTTTTAACTTCCGTTTCTATTTTTATACCCACACCACAATAGTGGAGAGGGTATTATGCATTTGTGCTGATGTGTGTAAGGCCTTAAAATAGTGGTCCTAGACCCACCTTAAAGTATACCGATCTACTCAGAATCACTTTCCGAGTCGAACTAACGATGTCCGTCCGGCTGGCTGGCTGTCCATGTAACCTTGTGCGCAAAGTACAGGTCGCAATTATAGAGATAATTTGATAAAATTTGGGTCATAGGTTCTTATTGGCACAATGACCAAGCTTATTGAAAATTGGCCGAATCGTAGGACCACGAGGGAAGATAGGGGGAAATTTCTTCCTCTCAGAAACTATCAGACCGATTTTAATGAAATTCAAAACATAGATAGATCCATATCTATATTGACACAAAATGTAAACATTTTTAAAAAAATCGGACCACGAGGGGAGATAGGGTCAATTTCTGCCTCTCAAACCGATTTTAAGGAAATTTAAAACATAGATAGATCCATATCTATAGCGACACATTAGCTATACAGTTTTTTTTAAAAAAAGGACCACAGGGGAGGCAGTGGGCAATTTCTGCATCTCACAAACTTTCAAACCGATTTTCATGAAGTTTATAAACATAGATAAATCCATATTTACATGGACACATAAGCATGATGTGTTTTTAAATACTATGGTGTAGGGTATCATATGGTCGGGCTTGACCGACTATACTTTCTTACTTGTTATAAATTAAATGTCTATAATTTTGTACTACATTTTTAGTATCTGACTTAAAATTAATTCTCGACACTGTCGGTACTCTTATAATTTGTAACATTTCCAACATAAATCTTCGTTTGTAATTATTTTCCGTGTTTAAAACTTTTGTATTTTTAAAATCTGGATAATGATTTAGATTAGCACAATGAGTTGATAAAGCTGTTTGTGAAATATTTCTATACCTCTGATCAGACTTATGTATGTCCTGCTACCCTAGTTTTTAATTTATTCTTTGTGGTACATATATATACCATATTACACTGTCCACTTTTATTACTCTTACAAGGTATCTGATAAACAATATTAGACATTTCCATCCTCTTAATTTTGTCTTTCGTTTTAGTAAATAATTTACCTACTGTGTTGAAAGATTTATAAACTATTTTGTATATTTTGTTATCATATAAGTTTATCTGATTTTGCTAATCTTTCTGAAAATGTTGGAATATGTATATGTTACTGATTTATAAATTTACTGTTCTGTAATACTATCCTGGTTGTTTAATCTGTAATTATTATGTTGTATTAATAAATCTGTAATTAATTGCTTAGGAAAACTATTTTCTGTTAGAAAGTTAAAAGTTTTTTTCTAAATTTTTTTTTTATTTTTCGAATTTATTTTGAAATTTATTTAGCTCATAGAATAAATTCGAAAAATAAAAAAAAAAAATGTTTTTTCTAAAGCTAAAAAAATAATACTGGGAAGCAGAAATTGCGTAAAATTTTAATGAAATTTCGAAATTATTATTTTCTAAGAATAAAAAACAATTTTAAACTTTTGTTTTGTTTCAAAATGTATATTTTTTTCTTAAAAGTCTAATTCAATCTTAAGTTCAAAAAAATAGTTTTTCTCCAAATTCCTTAATATTTTATTTTAAAATTAAATTAAATTTTTAAAGAATTTAAATTTTTATTTAAATTTTTCCTAGAAATTTTTTAAATTTGTCTGAAAAAGTTCACAGACATCTCCACTGAAAACCACAATTGCAAAAGGCAGCAGAAAAACGTTTTGCAAAAAAAAAAAAAAAACCATACAGTGAAAAATATCAACAAATTCTGCAGAATATCAATTGCGCATTTGTTTAAGTGCAGTTGAAAAAATTTTAATTTCCTTGGTTTCAAAAAAGAACATAGCAAAATCAGTAACAGCAACAACAACAACGACAAAAATGTGTTTGAAACATCAAACATGTCATATTTTTCACAAAACCATAACAGACACATACTCGCATACAGAAATACTTCTTTTTATTTAAGAATCCTTTTAAAACCCAAAAAAAATTGTATGTCAATGTCATTTGTACAAATACTCTGAATTTCAGAAAATAACCAACCAGCTATACAGATAAATATTTATATACATACATAGTTACACACATATCTACACACTCTCATACATACTCCCTTACATCTACTTACACTTGACTACAAAACTTTACAGTTAAATTCAAAGAGACAGAGAGTAAACAAGAAAAGAATACAACAAAAGTAAAAATATTGGTAAATAAACAAACATTTCATTTCAACAACAATATGAATGATTGGAAACCAGTGTTGTTTGTTTTCGTCTATTACCCAACCCTCTTCTCTCACCGTCTCTTTTTTTAACTTAAATCTTTTTGATATGGTAGGCGGGGAAATCATAACAAAGTTATGGCTTTTGAAAGGAAAACAAAAATACAGTTTTATAAAGCTAAACAATAAAAAAAATGGTGGAAGGGGTAAGAGTATGACAAAAAATCCGCCTGTTAAGGTATTAAATTAAAAAAAAAAAAAACAGGTATGTATTTGTTGTTGATCTTATTATTTTTGCACAGATTTCTTTTTGTTACAATCATACAAAGCCATTTTCGGTAAAATGATTTGCTGTAACAAAACAACGACAAAACTGTTTTTGCAAAAATTAAAAAAAAAGAAAAAATTTGAAAGCAAATAAATCAAACAACAACAAAAATTAAAAAAAAATCAAGCAAGTCATTAAAAATGTTTTGGCACACATGACTGCAAATGTTATTATGAGACTGCATGAGTGTATGATTGAATTGCCAGTATAAAGAGGGTCTATAAGCCAGAGGCTTCACAGTCACTTAACAAAAAAGTTTTAAACGATCATGATGATTTTTCTAAATAAATGGATCATGGATTTTAAGAAATTAATAAACAGAAAATGTTTTATATTATAAAACATCATACACAGCAATAACACTATTTAAAGGGTTAACACATTTAACGACCGATTTCACAAAGTTCAGTTTAAACTTATATTAATTTAACTTCCAGTTAACAATAAGTTTTTGATATTTATAGCTGATAACACTACGTGACAAAATTTCAACAAAGTCGTGACCAAATGAATCTGACAGCTAATCATTATGTAAAATTTTCCGCTGAATCCGAATATGAAGTCAGAATTGTAGGGTAGAATAGTTTTTGAGATATTCCAAAATAAACGTTATTTGTGTTTTTTTAAAAATATGCTGTGACTGAAATGCAAATATCTTCAAAAATTTTAAACGGGGTATGTAATTCTTTCTTTTTAGTGAAAGGTTATAAAATTTCTAAAATAACCATGGATTGCTTGTGAAGATTGGTCAAGAAATGACAGAGTTACAAGGAACAAAAGTTCAAGCTTCATTGAAAATTTTATGATTTTGTTAAATTTTGCTCTATTCAAGTTATTTTTTTTAAACCAATGATTTAAAAATCCTAATGTTTTATTGCATGCGACATTAGATTATTTTAATATGAACATTTTGCACCCAACAAGACGTAGATTGGTATAAAAATGACAAAGCTACAGAAGATTTAGTAAGTTAACCCACATAGAAATTCAATAGTTTCAAGCAATTTTTAATATTTACTGTTTCTAAAAGTTTAGCTTTGTATATTTATTTGTTGTGGGTTAATGCAATTAATCTTCTGTAACTTTGTAATTTTTGCACCGATCTGGTTCCTATTGGGCACAAAATGTTCGTATTGAAATAGGCTAAAATTTTATTTTTTGGATATTTGTATTTCAGTCACAGCATCTTTTTTAAAAACACAAATAACGGTTATTTTGGAATATCTTAAAAACTTACTTTAAGATTAGGTGTCAAATTCATTTGGTCAAAAAATTGTCACGTAGTGTAATTAATTATAAACAAATTTAAGTTAAAAAATATTTTTGAAGTGTTTTTTTTGGCAAGAAAATAAATTTGAAATTCGAATATTTGATTTTTATAAAAAAATATTTCTTTAACTGCAGAAGACATTTTCGAGCTAACAAACAATTTTCAAACTAAAGTTCGAATTTTCGAACTTAGCCTAAATGTCCTTTTCATTAATCTTTAAATGAAAACATTTAAAATTACATATGTAAAAAAATCGAAATTTTCACCTAAATTTTAATGGAAAAATAGAATAATATAGAAGTTTATTTTAAAACCTTCATTTTTGCCGAATGCGAATTGGAGAGAATAAGGCGCATCCATAATTCCAAAAGTTGTTTTCAGTTCCTATGTATGTACAACGAACATATGAGTTAAAAAATCTGCATGTGCGCGTTAAATTCTTAGAGCTCTCCTGCAAACTCGAAGTTCGCCGATCGACGATAATTTTTTTTTAAAAGATTTTAATCTTGACATTAGATAATATTAAACATTTTTGCATTTTTTTTGAATATTTGTGTTTCCAAGATGTACATTTTTCGAACATTTCCGAACATAAGTTAAAATTTACGAAAATGAAAAACTTTTTTGTCTTTTTTAAAAGTTGCATAGGAGCAAAATATGTATATAAGCCTTTGGAGATATTCTTTAAAAATTATAATCTATAAATTCAAAAAAATCAAAGAAATATTTGAAAGTTGTGGATAATGAATGTTCTTATGTAAATAATAACCGTCAATGTTTTTTTTTAATTTCCAAACATAAGTTCAAAACAAGGTAACATTAAAACAAATTTATTTAAACATTTACATATGGCCTGATTTATTAAAAACAAAACCGGTTAATAAAAGCTCTGTGAAAAGGATTTTCTATGAAAATTTGTTTAATAAACCTTTTATAAAGCTGTTTTAGTTTATTAAATAAGACCGTTAATTATTTAAGTGAAAATTCTAAATATCGAAAATGATAAAGCGGAAAATATTATGTTTTTTTTTTATTTTTAACATATTTGTGCTCTGTAGCCATCAAGTATAGTTTTCGAACTTTTCAAAAATTTTCGAACATAAATTCGAAATTTCGAACATGACCAAAAATTTTTCTATATTCATTTAGAACTTTAATATAATAATTATATATATAATAAATAAGGTTTTCTAAGGAAATAACGGTTTCTTAAATCGATAATGCAGAATAAAACAAAAAAATTTGGAATTTATTTTTTCAAATAGAAACTGGGAATTATTTCCTTCCGAAGGTAACTTTATATTATATTCAACATTTTTCATTTTTTCGAATTTATTCTATGAACTAAATTTCAGTTATGTATTTTATAAAGCTTTTTTGTAGTGTATAAAGTCATTTCTGAAAAATTGAAGGAATAGAACTATTACAAAAAAGCTTTATAAAATTCATAACTGAAATTTAGCTCATAGAATAAATTCGAAAAAATGAAAAATGTTGAATTTATTTTTTCATAATTTTGATATTTCCATTTTCCAAAAATTTAAACGAAGATTTTTATAAAGTATCTTACCATACATAATTTAATTTTTATTTTTTCATAAAATTTTTAGCTCAAAGTTCTTCAAAACTCTTATTTTTTTATTTTAAAATTTCAATGTCCCTGTTACGTATGAATAATTTCTAACTATAGTTAAGTTATGTATTAATTATACGTAAAGTGTCCTTATTTGTTTGAGAGTATCTTTAAATAAACCTTAATTATCTTGTGCATACCTTGCGGCGGCTTTTAGTTCATTAAGTATCTTTATCAATTTTCTGTAATATTTTAATGCGTTTAATTGTTTTAATTTAATTAAAATTCTTTAAAACTCAATTTTATATTTATCTTTTGTTTTCTATACAAAAGTTTTGGTCTTAATTTTCATCATTAACTTTAATTGAATTGAATTTTATTTGTTCATTATTTAATATTTAACTTTTTTTTGGATGTGGTTTAAAAAATTGGGATTTCTTTTGTTTGCTTCGAATTGTAAAAATTAATAAGAATAAATACTTATAAATCCTAGAATTTTCATTTGGATTTTTATACAATTATAAAGCTGTGTTATTACTTTTGTACCTTTTTACCTATTCAATGTTCCAGTAAAATGTTCATTTTACGAGTATTTACTTGTTCAAGGCTGATATTAAAACCAATTGTTCCTTACATCTATGCCCGAAACCCCAGTTTCTGTTGACTGTGAGTGTGTGAGTTTGTGGTAAATTGTATTTTTTCTGTGAACGCTTCTTTTTCATTTTTCGTACAATTGTGGTATTTTTGGATTTCAGATTTTTTCTGTTCTTGTTTCACCACACTTTTACCATTTTTAATTTTTTTTTCTCCAAAAAAAAAACCATGAAAAACATCGTCATCACCAGCCCCATAATAAAAGGCAACCAACCAATTTTTTTTTTTATTGTGAATAGACTCAGTCATTCATTTGTGGCTTAATTTGGCTGCACCTCTGTTCCCTGCTTTCCTATCACATTCTGTCTATTGTAATTTGCGGTTTTGTTAATTACGAAAAAATAAAATTACAGCTGAGGAATTGTATTGAAATTGTAGAAAAAAATAATATTAAATGAAAAATTGTAAAAATCTGTAAATGATTTGTATATTTATTTCATCATTTTCAGTATTAATTATAAATTCCCCTGCCTTATTTCTGATTTCTTTTTCGATAAGGGAAGGTAATGAGGTTAATTGAAACAAATTGTATGAAAATTTGATTAAATTGGCGTTTACAAGTTGACGGATAAGGCAAAAAGCGAATATAACTAAGAAAAAAAAACAACCAAAAAAATCAAATAAAAAGAACAACCAACAAAAATTTTTAAGCAAATGTAAATACAGCAACCCAAACTTCTAAATGATTGCCAATCTGGCAGTAAGAGGGTGGCGCAGAATGAGCTTAATGGCTTAAATGGTTTATAACTTTTTTATTTATGCAATTATTACTTTTTTTCAATTACAGTGTATTCTTAGGGTAAAATTTTCAATTAGCTTTAAGAAATGATATCCTGTAAGTAATGTCTATCTTTTGCTTGGCACATACGTGCTCTTTTTCCATCACTTTTCGCAAAATTTCGGCTGTAATGGCTTTGATTTTATTTTGAACTTTGGCTTTAAGTTGTGGAATAGTTCTTGCCTTGTTAACCTACATTCTTTCTTTAAAATATCCCCAACGAAAACTGTCAAAAGTTGTCTTATCAGGTGAACGTGGAGGCCAGTTAAAATTACTTGTGCGCGGGCTCACCGAATATGTCTCCTCAGTCAAAGCTATTAAGGCACCTGTATCTTCTTCTAAAGTTTCCTTTTGTCTTAACTACAGTTTGTCTGTATTCAGATCTATTATCTTGTCATAATCTCGTCCATAGCCTCATTTATAATTTTCTCTATAATTTTGTCTAGAGCCTCTTCATTTCTTACAAGTTTCGTTTCAAGCCTCGCCTCTTATCTTGGCTGTAGTCTCATTTCTTAACTAATATATAAACTTGTCTTATTTAAAATTTAATTGAAAAGAATTAATAAAAATGATAAATAAAATTTATATTAAATGAAATTTCTTTATCCTATCGGGTGTTTTTTTTAAATGCGTGAGAACTTTCGATATCATTAACTTTGGTTTGCAGCTGAGACCCAGTGAAAAATGTACTCCAAAACGAGCAGGTTTTATGTATAAATTCATTCCTCAAATCACTTCAAACCTGCTGATGGGGTGCCTGATTTTTGTATGGAGTGTTCCCGGTTTGGAGGACTATTTTTTGCTGACAAAAAGCGCTTCATTTAACATGCCAACAAAGCACTCCTTAAGTGCTTTTTTAAGGGCTAACTATATAAGTATATTCACTAATGTTTTGCTTTTACTTGTTTAATTTTCGCAAACAATAATTTACACCCTGTCCCACGATGTCACACGTTAACGTTCGCATAGAAAATTTGTTTTTGTTTTAAATGTAATTTTCTTTGCGAACGTTAACGTGTGACATCGTGGGATTGGCTGTTAATATTTTTAAAACCTTCTTCGTTGTCAGCACTTAAAAATAAGCACTAAAATTGCAGCTTTTTTATATTTTATTCTTTATCATTTACTGCTATATAAGAGCTCTCTTATTAAAGCGCTCGATTATGCGCTTTTTCTCTTAAGTGCTTCAAAAAACCCTGGAATGTCAAACTGTGTTCAGTACACAGAAAAATATAAAAATAAATTTCAATCAAAAAATTTTTAATATTAATTAAAAAATTAATTAAATTTGCACCAGTAAACAAATTAATAGTATCAGTTAAAAATTTAATTTATTTGATTAAACGTTTAATTCACTTCATTAATTGCTTAATTCACATGATTAAACTTAGTTCACTTCATTAGTTCACTTCATTAAACATTTAATTCACTTGATTAAACGTTTAACTCTCTTGATTAAATGCTTAGTGCATTTCATTTAACGTTTAATTTACTTGAATAAACTTTTAATTCACTTGATTAAACGTTTACTTCACTTGATTAAACATTTAATTCAATTTATTAAACGTTTAATTCCCTTGATTAAACATTTAATCCACTTGATTAAACGAATAATTCACTTGATTAAATTTTTAATTAAAACTGATTTTATTTTTGATATATGCTTTAATTGTTGAAGAATTTTGGAGATTTTTTTTTGTGAAAGATTGCGCAAGTCTTCATGAATCGTTTAGCGTTAGAACAACGCTTCGAAATTATCGGAATTTAAATCTTTTCGCGAGGTTCATAGAGCACTCCGTCACTTTTCGCAGCTCATTTAAAATGGCTACGTCAATATCAAAATTGTCGTATTTGGAGCGAAGACAATCCAATTAATTAGTTGGAAGGAAAATACAATGGAACATAATACTGTAATGGTGATACGTTAACAAATGAAAATTTACTCTTTGGTGCGGCGTACACGCTCTTTCGAAATGAGAGCCATGCTGGCGGAATATTCGTTTTCAAAAATTATTTAGAAAGTATTCAAAGACATTTGATTTCAATAAGACGGGCTACTTGCCTTAGAGCACGCTTAACGATCGATTTATTGTAAAATCAATTTGGTGACAAACTAGAAACTCTTGAAGCCTTGGAAGCCAATAGTTAAGCCATAAGTTGAAGCCATATGGTCAAAAGTTGAACTAATCAAATGGACTATGTAACTCGTAGCCAGGTTGAAATATGCCGGATATTAAAACTAAAAAAAATTTCGTTCCTTTATTTTACATTTTATTTAAATATTTAAAGAGTTTTCCATTTTTTTCTTCTTTCTTACAAACTGGTTTTACCACAAGCCCTTTAATTGAATCACATTATCCTATTTTTTTTTATTTATAAATTTTCACACTTTACTACCACAACAACAACTTAAAAAGGATAATATTTTTACTTAAGAACTTATAATAAAGTCTTTTCCTGCTTATTTGCTTTAAAACAAAAACTAAGAGCACAATTGCTTGCCTTCCTATTCCTAACAAAAGCATACAGAAATATTATGGAAACTAAATTTTATAAAGAAAATCAACATATTTTCTTTCCATTTTTCATAACACTTGGAAAACCATAGATTTAGGACTTTGACAAAAAAAAAAAAAAAAAAAATCTTACACAATAAGGCTTTTATGTTGCTGTTGGTGTTTTATAAATATGAAAGGAGAAGTAAGTAGTCGAAGACTTTTGTTATAGGATTAAATATTCTTAGGGCTACAAAAAGCTTTAGATGAATTTAAGATGTGTTCAAACATTTTGCATAGACTTTTTCATAGGCGCAATAAAGTTTTTTTTTTTTGGTATAAAAGAAATACCTTTTTACGAAATTTAAAGTAACGATTTTTTTTTATATCCTTTGTATATCTGAACCGATTTTGCTCATGTTAAATCCTAAAATTATACACAATATATGTAAAATAAAAGACGAATATTGATGGTTCTAGAATATCTGTTAGCTTAGGAAAATACATTTCAACATGCTTTTGGTTTTGTTAGGATTTAGAAATCCTTTGAAATTTTAAACTTTTATTTTCTTAATAAAATTATACAATTTTGTACTATTCTAAATCTCCTACTGACGCATAAATTGCTTCAAAATTTTGTTAGATTTATTACCTTTTTGTTTATTTATCCCTCTATTAAAGTTAAACTTATCTCCACTTTTTCTTTCACTCTGCCTCATAAAAACAATAAGCTTTTGTTTTACCTTTTTTTTGTTGAAAACGTTTTAAATCTCCATTTTATTACAGTTTTCTTTGTTGTGTTAAATGTATTCAAATCCATAAAACATCCAAATTTAAATTGAAATCGTAGGTGGGTGGGTGTCTGGTGTTTGGGTCCATTAAAATAATCCGTCAATTTACAGGCCATTGTCAAATTCCATTTCAATCATCATCATCATCGTCGTCAAAGAGAAGAATATACATTTTTGGCATCAGTTTAATATTGTTTTTTATTTCCTTATTTGTTTGTTTTTTTTTTTGTTCAAAAAGTGAAATGATGTGCAAAATTTGGGGTATATTCACTTTTATTTTCTAAAGGGTGAGGGGGAGGTGTGAAAAGCAAGAACATATTAAAAGGATACTGTAGAAGACAGGCAGCAACATTTAAAATTTTATGTGCATATTGTTAATGTTCTAAGGGAAAGTATTGTTTTTATCAAATAAAAAGTTGTTAATATGAAGGGCTATAAACAGGAACAAGAAGGGAGTTCCAGGGCTGCCTTTGAATCGTAAGTAAAAAACAAATTCCTGCTTAAATAGCCACAACAAAGTAAAAAACAAATTTCTAGTATTTTCTTAGTATTAACATGCAAAACTAGTTCAACTTCTAGTTGAAATCATATGTGCTTCCTTAAGGTTGTAGGTACTCCTTATGAATTTTGCTTAAATTGTCTTTAAAAACTGACAGTCAACTTAAATCAAATATATTTATGCATTATCAATCATCATCCTTATCCTCTTCTTCAAACCAAAAAGGCTTAACGTTGTTTACAAATACAATGGAGCGCAAAGGGCTAAAGGAGCCTCCCTATAACTTGTTTATGAAGGAAATTGGAATATGATATTTTTTTTTAACCGAAATTGTGTTTAAAAAACTATTTTGAATAGATAAAAAGTAAAAGTTTTACTTAAAATCCTATATATTTATAAAAGGCATCAGGTACTCCTTTATTTTAAACTGATTTTTAAGGAAGATAATTTACTGAACCCAAATACATTTTCTAGTCCTTTAATATTATGTTATACTTTTAGCCAAAAGTTTTATTTTTCTAACTGAATACCGAAAAAATGAAAGGTATAAAGGGTACTCCCAAAATGTAGTCATTAAAGAAAGTTTTAAATTTTTAAAGATGTGTTTAAAAAAGAGAAATTGTGTTTTAAACGCTATTTTCTAGTATTGCTTTTAACTATTGATTTTAGAATTAGTTAAGGGTTTGCTTAAACTTCAGGTACTCCCATAAGGAGTAGCACTTAACTTTTCTAAAGTTAACAACTTAAATTACCAAATAACAGTACATTGAACCTAAATAAATTTATAAATTGACTATTATTCGACATTTACAAAATTTTATTAGTATTATTATTTAATTAAGCTTGAGGTCTCTTGTTTTATAAAACAAATTAAATTTACTTAATCCAATATTGCGGCACTCCGTTGTGTGCCTTCTTGGATTAAATAAATTTAATTTGTTTTATAAAAAGAGAGACCTTAAGCTTAACTAAATAATACTAAATACTAGCTAAATAAATTTATATATCTTTTAAAATTTCCCTAGCGCCTACCTAGTCAATAAGAAAATGTAAATATAAATATAAATAAAAGGGCCAAAAGGAACTCCCAGCTTTGGTTTAATGTTTATTCAAATATTAAAAATTTATTAAATAGTTTAAAAAAAAAAGCCAATTTCTGTTGTTTTTACAACAATAACTAAAAAAGCTAGTCGAAGTTTTATTAAAGATCTTAGCTGCTCCCTTATGGTTTGAGGTACTCCCATAGCATATGCTTCAATACACTTTTACAGTTAAAAGTTAAATTAATGTAAATACATTTACGCAGTTTCTACTACCATAACCAGCCCTTGTCTTCAGCCAAATAGGCTTATCTTTGCAAATAAATGCGAAGGAAAAGAAAGGGCTAAAGAAACTCCTGTAACTTGTTTATACAAAACCTTTGTATGTTTTCTTAAGATTTTATTGTTTTGTTTTCTCTTTAGAAAAAAGCCAGAGTACCAATTTAGTTTTACCCGGTTTTGTTTAAGAGTTTCCTCTTTTTTCCATTTCCATATTAACACTGATGACAGCTTTATCTGCATTGCTTGGTTGACTGGGCTGTTGGCCTGGCCTGGTCTGGTTCAGTTCAGTCTGAGTATGTCGTTGTTTGCTTAAAATTTTCTGTTTTATTTTATTACATTTCTCATGTTTTTTATTTGTTGAGGTGAGTTTGTTATTTTCCATTCTGTCTATTTGTTTATGAGTCCTTAACAATTTTGTGTTGTTTTTTTCGTTTCTTGTATTTGTAATTCCCAAAAGTAATGTAAATTTCCGCATTTAAAGTGTAAATTGAGTTGAATAATACTTGGACCAGAGGAAAACATAAAAACAACAGCAAAAAAGAGAAAAAAAAACATTAAACAAATAAAATTGTATAAATTTATTTTGCCTAGACAGGCTGAATGTAAGCAGAAGTTTATTTTCCTGCTCGTGTACTAAATGCTCTAAAGGTATGTAAGAAGATTTATGTTTGAAAATGCTACTATGGGCTTAAAATCAAAAGAGAAGTGGCAATGTGCTTATTTTTACATTTTGACAAAATAGTAGAAAATATTACAACGTTTTTTAACAGTTTCATAGTGCAATTGAACTTGAGTCCAAAGAAATATATTTCTTTAAGGCAAGTTGACACTATCTCATAAGTTTGACGTATTTTAAGGGAAATACAACCCTGTCATGATAATTTGTTATTGTTTTTTTTTAAATGTTCAAACAATAATTAGATCAGGAAAGCATTTCCGTCAAAATAGGTAAGACTTGTGTGATAGTGTAAAGTACCTTTTAATAATTAAGAAAAATTTTAAAAATTTATTTTTTGTAGCATTTGTATGCTTTTAGACCCATAGTGGCATGTGGGCTATGAAATAGATTTTTTGAAATTTTGTTAAACAGGGTATGCCATTATAAGTGAGTTTTTAACGTGAATAAATTTTTTGTTTACGTTTTTTTGAATTTTTTTTCCTGAATAAACTTGGAAATTTATGATGGAAAGACTCAGCACAGAAGAAAGATTTAACGTTTTTTAATTTTGTTTAAAAATCATCATTGCATTATTCAGCCACAAAGATCATATCGAATAATAAGCGATGAGGCCTTATTCCATCTCAATACCCTTGTAGTTCAGTTCAGTTCTAATTCAGTTCTAGTTCAGTTCTAGTTCAGTTCTAGTTCAGTTCTAGTTCAGTTCTAGTTCAGTTCTAGTTCAGTTCTAGTTCAGTTCTAGTTCAGTTCTAGTTCAGTTCTAGTTCAGTTCTAGTTCAGTTCTAGTTCAGTTCTAGTTCAGTTCTAGTTCAGTTCTAGTTCAGTTCTAGTTCAGTTCTAGTTCAGTTCTAGTTCAGTTCTAGTTCAGTTCTAGTTCAGTTCTAGTTCAGTTCTAGTTCAGTTCTACTTCAGTTCTATTATTTTTAATTAAATAATTTTTTTCGTTGTCTAAACCGACCCATAGTGTCAACACTTCAATTGTATTTACTTTCATCTACATTTCAACTAGGAATTATATTCATTTACATAAACTTTTTTCATTGCAGACGCTTAGGCGATTTGTGGCTTAGTCTGGTATATTTAACTATACTTCTATCCTCTCTCTCTCTCCCTCTTTCATTCCATATTTTTCTTGTGTTTTTTTTTATTTATTGTATTTAGTAAGTGTGTCTGTGTGTTTTAAAATATACTCAAGATTTTCTCCATTTGGTCCGTTTTCTTGGTTTGTTATTTCTTTTTGTGGAAATTAACAAGTTTACTGCCCTGCTATTCTTAGACAGGCCAGCAGCGGGGACATTATGGGGCGGCTGGTGTAGGTAAGCCCGTGTTTAATAAACTTGCTTTATTTTTCTCATATTTTATGGCATTTTAAATAACAAGGAGCAGCTCTTGTTCTTGTACGTTGGCAGAGAAATTTATGTATGAGTTTGTTTCTCTTTTGTTTTCTCTGTAAAGTTTTCAAAAAAAAGAAAACCGCTGAATATCCCTGGCAAAAATATATTTGGACTTTATTCCCATTATGCAAATTAAATTGTGTGAATGGCGTTGTAAAATTCAAGTTCTTGTCTTAATTTATTTAGTTTTTTCTTTGTAGTTGTTTTGTTATTACTGTTATGCAGTAAAGGTAAATATAAAATAATATAATACTTATGATGATAAGTTTGTGATATGTTTTTTGTTGGTGCTTAACAAAATTTCATTTAAAATTAAATTTTCATTTACTTGAAGAAAGTTTCTGATTTTGTTAAGTTTGTTTCACTGCACAAGTTATGTTTTTTTTTTTATTCGATTGTGTGTTTTGAAATTTTGAGACAATAACAGTGGGTGTTTCTTTAAACGAACAAAAGGACCAAAATTGAAATGTTTTTGAAAAGTTAAAAAATAACTAAGAGTCCATAGGTTAATAAGGATGAAAGCAAAAGTATCGTTGGGCACGATTTTTAAGCTATTTGAAATTGTAAATTGGTTTTTTCAAGAAACATAAGAAATTAATTATAATATTAAAACAAAACGGTATTAAAATAAGAAACAATAAAATAAGAATCTGAACTAAATTCTGAAGAAGAAAGGAACTAGAATTGAACTGCAACTAAACTAAAACTTAGCCCGAATTGAACTAGAAAAAACTAAGCTAGAATTAAACTGAAATGGTACCTGAACTACAAAGAACGTAGTGTTTTTCATTCAGCTGAATTAAGATGTAGTACCAAATTAAGTTGTAATATCAAACTCATGCAACTTTCCTAACTGAATTGAAATTTAATATGTAACCAAAAAAATGCAATTCAGCTGGATAAATTAAAATTGTAAGACTAGTAAATGTAATTCAGCTAAATGAGTTAAGATGTAATGCTAATCAAATGCATTGCTGCATATCTGATTTTAAATAAAATAATGAAATTATATTCTTAAGCTACGTGATTTTTGGAGCTAAGGTCATTTCAGCTAACTGATTTAAATATTATTGCAAAAAAAGTAAATTAGCTAATTGAGTTGGGATAAAAATACAACATATTTCAATTCAGCTGGCTGACTTAATGTAATATATCCCAATAT
This sequence comes from Pollenia angustigena, assembly GCA_930367215.1. Classification (NCBI taxonomy): domain Eukaryota; kingdom Metazoa; phylum Arthropoda; class Insecta; order Diptera; family Polleniidae; genus Pollenia; species Pollenia angustigena. Next base: position 7,162,004 of record OV884059.1, on the reverse strand, counting down.
GCATTTAAATTGGCGTATAGTTTTAAGGTAATGCAATTAACCTTGCAAAAAATTTATAATGTATAAATGTATGTATACCAAAAAAAAAATCTGTTTATAAATTAAAATAAAAAAGTTTTTAAGCTAGCCGGATTAGATATTATGCTCGTTTTAAAGCAAAGTAGATAAATAAAATATGCAAATTGGTTATTGATAACAGTTTTCCTTATATAAACACAAATTCAGCTAGCTGAATTGTTCAGTTTTGATGAAATATTAATCTGCTAGCTGAATTGTTTATTTGTCTACAAATGAAAGCAGCTGAATTAATATGCAAATCCAGAGATTTTATTTTTATGAATTTGTTTTAGTAGCCATATTAACATTCAGCAAGCTGAATTGTTAAAAAAAGGATTTTTATAATATTAAGCTAGCTTAATTGAATAATAAGTCTGTTTGAAGTTAAGTTTGCTGATTTTTTACTTTTTAAAGAATAATTGAAACTCAGCTCGATTAATAAATTTATAACTGAGTTGCTCAGTTTTTATGAAATATTATTCTGCTAGCTGAATTGGGTTCTTGTCTACAAATTAAAGCAATTCAGCTAGCTTAATTAATATGGAAATCCAGAGATTTTATTTTTATGATTTTGTTTTATTAGCCATATTAACATTCAGAAAGCTGAATTGGTTTAAAAAAAGATATTTATAATATTTTTAATTAGTCTGTTTGAGGTTAAGTTTGCTGATTTTTTACTTTTTAGGAAAGAATTGAAACTCATAAAAAATGTTAAATTATTTGCGCCAAATTAAAAAATCTTATTTCAAGACTTTTCACTGAAAATAATTCGGTATATTTTTGTCTTAGTACTATTCAGCTAGTAGAATTGCTTAAAATTAACAATCTAAAGATTTAAATTAAGCGGAATAAGTATTTATTGTGAAATGTTTTGCTATTCACCTAAGTGAATATGTTATTATTTTTGAGATATTTTAATTAGGCTTTCTTAGTTTCATAGTTTGACAAATAAACAATATTCAGCTAGCTGAATTTCTTACAAATAAAAAGTTAAAACTATTTATCTGGCAGAATCAGTTTTTTTTTAATTAATTATTACTATTCAGCTAGTTGATAGGTTATTTTTGTCGTACAGTTACCATTTAGCTTAATAAATTGTTCAATAATGCGAATTTTAAACAGTTCAGCGGCTAGATAAGTTTCAATAATTTTTAAAAAATAAGACCACAAAAAATAAATTTTAGCCTTAAAAATATTAAAGGCTTTTTTTGTAACATTCTTATTTTTATGCAACAAACTGGTTTTGTTTTTGAGTTGTGTGAGTTCTCATAAATCTTTATGATCTAATAGCATTAGGCTAAGCTGCTTGTCGTTTTATTTTACTATCATTTTTTTCCTTATTTTATCCCTTTTTCTGGTTATACGCTTGACAGATTTAATTTGAATGAGGGTTTTCACTTTTTTTGTATTTGTTAGACATTAGAGCTTTTTTCTAAGTGTATTTGCTTTATAATAGTGGTGGTTCTTGTATGTGTACAAGTATTTAGAAGTCATAATATTTTCTTGAGATTTAAAACAGTTAAATTTATAAAATACGGGTAGAAAGTCAAATAAAATACAGAAAAAAAACTTAGAAAGAGATAAAGCGATGCGACGAAAAAAATTAAGGGATATTTTTGTTAAAGTTTTTTAGAAAAAAGTCATTGCTCTCTTATTCCTTTTTCGATTCCTTTGACCAACAATATCATCATGAATATTTAAATCACTAAATTATTTAACTAGGAACAAAAAGTTTTTCAAAAACAAGCCATAATAATCGAAGAGTTTATAAAACCAACTTTGTCAGTCTTTTTATGGTCATTGCAAAAAGTTGGCATTTATAACTTTTCCCTTTCTCGCTCTTAAAACAAAACTTTTTTTTATTACACAAAACAAAAAAAGCTTTTAATTAGACTCTAAAATCATATAGAAAACAAAGTCTGCTGCATTTTGTGTGTACAAAAACAAATATAAATATGTATAAAGATTTAATTAAAACTATAAAATGTAAATAAAAATTAAAAGATAAAGAGATAAAAAGAGTGGAAGAGACATCAGAAACTCTTCTGAGGGAACAGCAAGCGAAAGAGCAGGATGAAGATGATAAAGGAAAACTTTTATTATTTTCATTGAAATTATGCAGGTGTTATCACAGTTATAATATTTAAAAAAAAAAAAACACTTTTTTTTTAATTAAAAAATGAAATCATAAAAAACATAAACTGGTGGCTTGAATATTAAACAAAATTCATTTAATTTGTATTTGTTTTCTTTTTCTTTTTGGGAAAAACTGGTCAATTGCTTTTATTGGTTTGGTAAATAACATTTACATTTAATAGAGGTAAACGTATGCACACATTCAAACATATGTATGTACATGTATATATTTATTAACTTTTTTTTTATATATTTGTGATTTTCAATTGACATTGGTAGCTAAAATAGAGGTTTTAAACTTAAAAAAGAGAAAATCAGAAAAGGACAACCTCCAAGAAGAAAAAGAGGGTCTACAATTTGTTGTTTTTTTTAAAGGTCAAACGCGTATTTAAAGGCTATTGAGTTATATATTTAAGACAATTAAATCCATTTAGTTTAAACAATTGGTAAATTATGGATTAAAGTTATTTTACTATCTTTATATGTCTATTTGTCTTGGTTAAAAAAAGCAATTCAGCTAGCTGAATTTTATACTTAGCTCAAATCAAAGTCATTTAGCTTGCTGAATTGTTAAAGCAAGTAAAATTTAGGAAATTCAGCCGGCAAAATTGGTAAAAAATAAGAATTTAAAGCAACCCTGCTATGCTTGTGAGATGTCTTAAATAAATTTATCAAATTCCGCAAAATGAATTCACTAAAAACATAAATTAAGAGCAATTCAGCTAGTTAGATAAGTTTTCATTAGGCAATTAAGCGAATTGAGTTTGCTGAATTAGATGTTAAGAACAAATTAACGAATCAAAGCTAACTAAATTTCTTTAAAACATTAAACCTATATCAATTTAGGAAGCTGAATGCATCAAAAACATACAATTAGGGCAATACACCCAGCAAAAGTATTAAACTAGGTAATTCAGTGAGTTGAATTGGGTCATTAAGATAAATTAATGAAAAACATACAATTAAGGCAATACACCTAGCAAAAGTATTAAACAAGGTAATTCAGTGAGTTGAATTGGCTCATTAAGATAAATTAATGAATCGTTGCTTAAGAAAATTATTTAAAACATTTAATAATAAAAAATTGAGCTAGCTGAATTATTAAAAAAAATCAAATTAAGGTAATTAAGACAGCAGGATTTGTAAATTCGATTTGAAATTGGGTAAACAAGTTTGATACTTTATTAAATTATTTAAGCTTCAGGTCACTTTTTTAAAAAAATTAATTAAAAAGTTTTTATTCAATATTTCGATTTCCGTTGGAAATCTTCTTCAGGAAATTTTTTTTAAATAAAATAAAATTTGACAATAAATGGAAAAATAAAATATGGAAAAATAAATTTTAAAATTTTAAAAAACAAAATTATCATAATACATTTAAAATTCCATTCTACAAACTTTAAACAAAAAGACAAACAAACAAAAAAGGAAAACAAAATTTTTTAAATTTATTCAAAGCCTAAAACCTATTTTAATGTCCCTTTCCGTCAATAATAAGCTATGCCATCTGAAATTTATTTTGTAAACAATCAAGGAAAAATACCTATTTATAATTATCCCTTACATCAACCTATTTATTTTTATTCAATAAATGTCTATAAATTTGAGCTAAGCCCTCAGTATCTTTTTTAAAATTAATCCTTTTCTCAAATGGAACATTATTTATCTGCAACATTTCTAACATATATCTACGTTTCTTAAAACTTTCCTTATTCAAAATTGATGTGTTTTCAAAATCAGGATAATGATTAATGATAATTCTCTTTGGGTGTTTAGAATAATAATTTAAAATTCTACTTGATGAGGTTGGTTTTTGATACCAATCTACCAATAATCTACTTCCTTTCCTAATCACCAATGTGTCCAAATATGGAATTGAAAAATTCAATTCCCTTTCAATAGTGAACTTAATATTCTGATCAAAAGAATTAAACGTTGATAAAAGATTATCTATCTCATTCTCATTAACTATAACAAACAAGTCATCTACATATTTCGTTATTATCTTTGGTTTAATTGTCAATTTTTCTAAACATGTATCTAATAATTTCTCCATAACAATATCAGCAACTATTGGAGATGCTGGAGAACCCATAGGTAGCCCCTTTTTTGTGCATATATTTTCTTATCAAATTGAAAATATCTATTATCTACTCAGGTAGAATTTAAAATTATTATTCTAAACACCCAAAGAGAATTATCATTAACACAGCTAGAAATCTAATAGACAGGATATTAACAATTAGTGACAATAGATTTCATAAGAAAAATAAGGAAATTATTGGGAATATTTTGAAGAATAATAGTTTTCCCAACAAATTGATTTGCAAATTAATAAGACAATACAATATAGATAGATCTCGTAATATTGATGAGATTTCGGCACCACGTATTTATAAGTCATTAACTTATGTACCTGGGTTTTCAGAAAGATTAGAAAACTCGAATATATATGATAAAGGGAAATACAGAATGGCACATAAGGTGATTAATAATGTAGGGAAATTATTCACAAAAACTAAGGATAGATTACTAAAGTCAGATAGGTCGAATTTAGTTTATAAGATTCATTGTGGTGGCAATGATAATGAACAATGTAGGAAAATATATGTAGGAACAACTGGGACAAAACTGAAAATTAGATTAGCTGGACATAAACATGACCAAAAATATAAGAATTATAATTCAGCCCATGGAACGGCGTTATCAACTCATTGTAGGGATTTTAATCATTATCCTGATTTTGAAAACACATCAATTTTGAATAAGGAAAGTTTTAAGAAACGTAGATATATGTTAGAAATGTTGCAGATAAATAATGTTCCATTTGAGAAAAGGATTAATTTTAAAAAAGATACTGAGGGCTTAGCTCAAATTTATAGACATTTATTGAATAAAAATAAATAGGTTGATGTAAGGGATAATTATAAATAGGTATTTTTCCTTGATTGTTTACAAAATAAATTTCAGATGGCATAGCTTATTATTGACGGAAAGGGACATTAAAATAGGTTTTAGGCTTTGAATAAACTTAAAAAATTTTGTTTTCCTTTTTTGTTTGTTTGTCTTTTTGTTTAAAGTTTGTAGAATGGAATTTTAAATGTATTATGATAATTTTGTTTTTTAAAATTTTAAAATTTATTTTTCCATATTTTATTTTTCCATTTATTGTCAAATTTTATTTTATTTAAAAAAAATTTCCTGAAGAAGATTTCCAACGGAAATCGAAATATTGAATAAAAACTTTTTAATTAATTTTTTAAAAAAGTGACCTGAAGCTTAAATAATTTAATAAAGTATAAAATTTAATAAAAAAGGTCGAAGAAAAAGGATTATAATTTACTAAAGTAAACAAGTTTGCTTAATTTAATATTTAGGATGTAAAGCTAGCTTAATTAATAAAAAAAATATGAAAGAAATTTAATTTAGTTAGCTGAATTGAGTTATTTTTTAAACAAATAGTAGTTAAGCTGGCTTAATATTATATTAAGAACATTAAGAGCAAATTACTAACAATTAGCTAGGTAAATTCAGAAAAACCTTGAAACATATAAAATCAGCTAGCTGAACATGTTAACAGTATTCAGCTAATCCAGCAGGCTTAACATGATATTTAGGGCTATTAAATTACATTCAGCTTGCTTTATTTATAAAATAAATTAAATAAATAAAGTTAAAAGAAAAAATTACAGAAATCCACCTATTCAGCTAGCTTAATTTATTTTTTTTTAAACATTTTCTTAATTTTGTGCTTTATTTAGTTCTTTCCTGAGTATTTATTTGCATATCAATTTTTTGTTATTTCTTGTAGGTAACTGTCTGTTTTTTCGAATATCATTTGCTGTTTGCATTTTAGTAGAGTTTATTGAACACAGCTGTTAGTGACACCATAAAAACATTTTGTTTTGATTTTTCTTTGTAGCTTGTTAAAACTTAATTGAAACACATAAAAATTTTAAATTGAAATGTTTTTGTTCACAAAATCATAAACTTTTTTATATTTTTATATTAAATTTATACAATTAAAACCAAAAAAATTATTAAAACAATTGCAGAAAAATATTTTATACAACTGTAAACAGTATTAAATGTTGTAGAGCAATCAAAATTTCTTTTTATGGGACTTAATTTTTTTCTGAAGCTAACGTTTTTTTCAATAAGAAGCAAGAACTTAGTATAAAGATTAAAATATTATAGCCACTTATAAAACTAAAATTGGTTTCAAGCAAATATTAAAACTATTCAGCAAGCTTAATTTAATTTCTAAGCAAATTTGATGCTAATTGGCTATCAATATAACTATTCAGTCAGCTGAATTTGGGTTTACATGCAAACGAAAGTTATTCAGCTAGCTGAATTTAATAATAAGGTTAAAATATTACTATTCACTTAGATAAATTTTGTTTTTAGACGAATTAAGGCCATAAAAATACCATTCAGCTAGCTGAATTTGATTTTTAAGTAAAATTTAAGCTGCTGAGCTAGCTGAATTTTATTTAAAGGCTAAAATGAAAAGCTTAGGCTATTGAGCTAGTGGGATTAAGTCTTAATTACAAATAAACGCTATTCGGCTAGATAAACCAGACTTTTTTAGCCAGCTGAATTTCGGTTTTATTACAATTGAATGCTATCCAGCTAGCAGAATTGGATATTAATGTTGAAATATAAAAAAAAATTCAAGCAAAACCAAACCCTTATATGTTAAATTTCTGCTGTTTTTTTCTTCTTCCCTCTTTTTTGTTTGAGGTTTCCGTGCGTCAATTTTTGCTTCTTCTACTTAAAAATTATAGTGGCGTTTAGACACTTATTTAGGATTTTCTAGCAAACTTCTAAGGATGAGAAGCAGAAGCATACCGTTTTATATATTTCCAAAAAAATGATGTATAGCTTCCGGCTTTTAAAAACATTAGTCAAGGCACACTTAATGTATTCACACACACAAACTTACACCAACTTTTAAACACAGAAAACCACTTCGTTTTAAATTGAATCTTATTTGTCTCGTGTTTAGTTGCTCTTTGTTTTAATTTCTCTTTAAATATTTAATATTTTCCTTTTTCTTAAAGTTTATTTGTGTGTTTTATTGAGGTCAATAAAAATACCAGAATCCAAATTATGGTTTTCTATTAATTTTTTTTTTTGAAGAATTTTCTAAAATTTTACCTAAATTATTAGGATTTTAATAACAACTCTTGAAGGTTATTATTTGGATTCATATTTTCTTCTTAATAAGAGATTTTAGGATTTAAGTTGTTTTAAGGATTTTTAATTTAAATCTGTTTCAAAGATTTGATGAGGACTTTTTCTTAAAAAATAATAAATTAAAATGAAAAATGAATAACTTGTGAAAAATGCTTTCAAGAATAATAAATTATGACGTTAAAAATAAAGTTAGTCAGCTAAATAGGTAGCTGAATTGGATACAAAGAACAATTTATGGCTACTGAGCATAACAAAAAGAAAGAAATCAATTACTTACTAATCAGCTTCCTGAGCAGCCTTAAAGTGTCTATTTGAGAGTATTCAGCTAACAGATTTAAAAATTTTATCGATTTTAGGTTTCTTAGCCAGCTAAATTTAATTTATTACTCTACATAAAGTTATTTAGATAGCTGGCTGAAAAATGATGACTAATTTTTGCTATTAAGCTAGATGAATTAGGTACTCAGGCCAATAAACTGGTTTTGAGCTGACTAAACTAAATAGCAACAACAAATTTATGCTATTCAGCTGGTTGAATTTAAAGCTACGATTAATTAGACAAAATTTAGCTAGCTGCACTAAGTCCTAAGATCAATAATAATGTTGTCTAGTAAACCGTGTTAGATGTTTTAGGCAAATGTCAATTTAACAACACCCATTAACTTTTGCTACAAGGCTTATTGAATTATATAGTAAACACTGTTAAAGGTCTTCAGCTAGATGAATTAGACATTAATTTCAAAAATACACATTTAAGCCAGCTGAGTATATCCTAATACTAATTATTGCTGTTCAGTCAGCTGAATTTCATATAAAACAAAACTTTTAAATATTCATCTATTGCTAGCTGAATTGGTTACTAAAATAAATAATAATAATAAAGGACCTAAATAACTAGGCACCTGAATATACAAATTTAAAATTTTGTTCGTATTAGCAAGCTCAATTCATCTATTTAAGATAAAACCGAAAACAAATTAACACTGTCAAGCTAGCTTAACTTCATATTTAAAGCGTTCTTATACTTTATTGTTGGCTGAATTGGTTCTTATGTAAACATAAATATTTAGCTACCCAATTTTATTATTTTATAATAAATGTTAATGTAATTTAACTGGCTGAAAACAAATCAATATTATTCAGCTTGCTGAATTTAACACAAAAAGCGATCTTCTATTATAATGCTAGCTGAATTGGTTAATAATATACAATTTATAATATTTAGCCAGTAGAAATTTTTGTAGCAATATTTTAAAGCACTTCAATTAGCTGAATTTTGTGCTTTTTTAAAACTTAAGTTATTCAGAAAGCTGAATTGGTTCTTTCGTTAGCTTAACTCGATATTTGAATCAAATATATGTCATTCAGCTAGCTGAATTAAAATATTCAAGAGTTTTTTTTTATAAAAATGCCAATTTCTATTATTGTTATTTCCTTTTTAAGGACTGTGTAAAATAAATATTTTTCAACTATTTTTCAAATTAAATCTTTTTTTTTTTGTTTAAAGCTTTTTTGTAATCGAGAAAAGTGAAACAAATTCTTGATTTTTTTAAAAAAAACTTTCCACAGCTGGGAAAATAGCTATTTGGTTGTTTTTTAAAAGTTTTCCCTTTTTCTTTGTTCAAGTCAAACAGAAACATATTAATACACTTGTTACTTAAGTCACTTTAACAAAATACATAAAAGCGGATTTTACGCCAATTAGATTTCAATTTATTCGGTTCTGCGTTTAAGTTTCTACAAACAGGAATAAAAAAATTTATATATGTATATCACTAGAAACATCATCAGACCTTAATTATGTCCTGTATAATAATACCACAAATAAGGGTCACTTGTTAAGCATCATTAAGGAAATATAAAAATACAAGGAAATAACAAAAGTTCTTTTAAGTGTTTCCTTCAATTTTATATAAACAAATGTTAGCAATTGTTGTTAAAACATAAAATAAAAACGTTAAATTTCCACAAGGCTTGTTTTGATGACAACTTCATCATTTAATACCTTTTTCCATGGGGACTATAAAGAAAAATAGCTGGAAATAAAATGTCTTATGCAAAAATGTTTATTTAGCCTTTCTTCTCTGTTATTTTCTAAGAAAAAAAATTTATTTAATATCAATTTTCCGTTACTCTTTTCATTCTCTCTTTATTTATCTCAAACTTTTTCTTTACTCTAACAAAACATGTTGCATATTGTTAGGGCTGCTTAGTTTTGAAAAAAAAAAAAAATGGAAAGAAAGTTTTTATTAAGAAAAACAAAAAGAATAGAAAGAACTTTTTAATCTAGAAGCTGCTAAAAACAATGCAGAAAAATTGTCTGCTGTTACTGCTGATGGTAGTTAGTAGAGAGTTAAGAGCCAGACCATATGATATTATGACAGTTTAAGTTTAGCCGTTGTTTGTAAGGAGAAAAATGCATAAAGATGGTAAAGCAATGCATTGAGACAAGACAAAACGATTTCAGCAAATGGCAAAAGTTTTACAATTTTATGATGGAAAATTTAACAGTGGGATAAGAAATTCTTGATGTCTAATAAAAAATCAAAAAAAAAAACACATTAACAAATGTGAGCCAATCAAAAAAAAAAAAAAAAAAAAACTATCTCCTTCTTCTCTGGTACGTGACAGCTGCGACAGTTTCTATTAAACGGGATATCCAGTCTGCTCGCTTATTCTACAGGATGGGCTAAAAGTCACCATACTTTTCGTATTTATATTTTTTTTTTAATTTTTTTTCAGATTATATAAATAAAACTTGGAGAATAAATAATCGAGAGATTCACAACTGAGCAGAGAGCAAGAAATTAATTTTTTTAAATCAGCGATCATTTGTTATAACACAAAAACCATATCATCGACGTTTAAACGCCAGAATTTCGCTCTCTGAAAAAATGATTCGTTTCTAGAAAAAAGATTCACTGTTTTTCCTATATAAGGTGAAATTAGTACAAAAATTAAAAGCGACAGATCATCGGCAACGTCTAAATTTTGCAGTTAAATTTCAATCCTTAACTTTAGACCCAAACTATACTACGAGCCAATGCCCGGTTAGTACAGATATTGCCAACTTCTTTGGTATCCAAGTGTTCTTCCTATACTTTTCATAAATTAAGCTCTAGATTAAATTTTTACCAATTTCATTAAAGACTCGCTAAGGTCAAAAGTTTCTTCGTTAAGCCTATTCCCTTAGCCTTCTTTTTCGAAGATAAGAAGATGAACAGGTGGGATACCAGCAAAGACTTGTGATGCAATAGTTGACGCGGTTCACGCTGTTTAAAAATTTTAGTGGAGTCTTTTGGCACCTTTTTGTTTGACATTATCCCAGCCAACATATTCACAAATTTTAAAGTCTAGTTTGCACTGTTCATTTAAGTTAAGTCTTTAGCCGGCATGTTAATCTAGTTTATAATCTAAGCTATAGTTTTGATTTATTTCATCACCCGAAGGAGGGGGCTTCGCATTAAATATCGATGTTACTAACGAAAGATTGTCCGCTGGGGATAGGACTGCTAGGTAATTATTGCCCTGCATGGATGACGTGCGTACCACTTCTCTACTGTGACATGAGCATATGAACTATGACCAAATCTCATGGTGTAGCTCAACCACATGGTGTGTTAATATTAAGCACTTAACAAATTACCCTTTGTAAGTTAAGGATCATTTGCACGCACAGGTAGCAATTTCATGAGTATAATCCACAAAAATTATACACCTCCACTGCTATTCATCAATCCAACAACACTTAGGGCCATCAACAGACCGAACTTTTCTTGTCCGCAACTTCTTTAATATAACTGATCTTCGTTGAACCCTTTTGTAAGTTCATGTCTGGAAGAAGCACATGAACGTAGAGCTAACTGTAGAGTAACTGAAAACCAAATCTCTATCAGAAAAGCAAGACTTCATCAAAGACAATCAACCTTAAAGACAGGAAGCATTACTCACAAGAAGCATATAAACGGAGACCTCACCAACAGTCAGACCGGTGCTGGCAAAATGGCGTCTTCTGACTGCCGTAGAGCCTCAGTTTAATACTGCGGTACAACCTCGAACTCCATGAAGCCCATAGGACCCCAAGAAGCTCTTTCTTTAAAGCTTGGTGCAACCCAGGTGACTTTCACCTGATTTTAAAATGTATTAGATTCTAAAGAGTGCAAGCATATTCAAGCGCCAAGGTTAAGTACATAACCAAGGCAGAATGATCAATTGACACCTTGCGTATCCAGAAAATACCTCAACCTTATTTACTCCAGAGTATGAAACACCAAAAGGTGAAAAATATCCTTTAGATGATCCCTACAATCCATGGGGGCACCATGTCTTTACTATCGACTAAAACGGACGATATAATGGGACACTGTTTATATGTAGCCTTGCGCACGACTGAGAGCTAGTTATTATGATAACTGCCGCAGGTGCAAGGACGAAAATGAGGAGGAATACGTAGAATACCTCCAACGGGAGTTCTGTTTATGGGACCTCCATTGTATCAAAATGGATCACCGGGTCTAAGTTTGTCAGACAAGCACTGACTGTTATTTCTACCTAAGGTAATCTGGTATATATTCTAGACCATAGTTTGTTACACAGCTTGCTTATGCTCTAGTCAATATTTTAGTTTTTTTTATAGTGTATTGCAGCGTAAAAAAACTGCAGTCAAAGTAGAAAAACTGCCATTTCTTTCACTTCTTCATTTGTCATAAGCCAAAGAAAAACTTTTGCTTTTACTTCCGATTCATTCAATATAAACGAAGCTGTCAAACCAACTCAAAATGCGAAAAGTTGCTCACAAATTTTCGTTTTTTGTTCGACAGTTTTTGGTTTTGACTGCAGTTTTTTAAACCCTGGTGTATTGTTTATTAAAAAGTCTATATTAATGTCTTAAGTTTTATCAATTTTGTTTGCTACTGTTACTTTATATTACTGAAAAAAAAAACTTTTGTTTTAGCTTCCCACTTTGTTCAAGTTTTAAATTTAAAATTTTTCATAAAACTGTCTCCTTATTTCTTGTAACTTTTTGCTAAAGAATTGTTACATTTAACTACATACAAGGTTATCTATTAAGTGCCGATCTGGCAAGGATGTCAGCTGTTAAATATCTGTCAAATGAAGTGCCACTAAATAGGTAGGTTTGCGATTTACGAATATGGTTCGTTACTACAGAAGTCGAGGTTCAAACGTGGCCACTTTTCGAGAATTAAGGAGTGATTATGATCGTCATAATCGACCTACTGCGCAAGGAGTTGAAAAGATTATTAAGAAAGCCCTTGATTCTGGATGGCGTCTTAAAGAGAAGTATAGAGCGAAAAACACAAATGGACCGCTATCTGATAAATGTGACGTGGTGGGAGAAAACTAAGTTCATATTCGGCTTCAACATGGCAAAAAACAATCAGTTGGAATGGATAAAAAAAACTTTTCAAAAGTGTTTAAATGTATACCTGTGTTATTGTTATGCTGCAATTGAAGATTATGAACTAAACGGTAAGTAGTTTCAGCAAGACGGTGCCACATGGCACACAGCACGAGCGATTTTGGCTTTGTTGAAAATTTAGCGTTTCCAGGATGCGCAAAATTTAAGATCATGTGATTAGAAGCCGTCTTTTTTTGTGGGGCTATGTCAAAGAACCTGTCTACGCGGATAATCCCCTAATATTGAAGCTTTTGAAAACCAACATTTGTCGAGTGTTCGACGAGATACCGCCCGAAATGTGCGAAAAAGTTATCGAAAACTGCCTCAAAAGGACCGATGCTCCAATCAATCTAGGGGCGTTCATTCTAAAGGACATTGTATTTCGTAAAACGAGATTCCTCAAAAGACCTTTGAAACCGAGAAATGGAGAACCCTTTTTATGTAGCAGAGCTAAAGCTATTGCTCTAGTTTTTTTTTATTTATAAAATTGTAATTCTTTTGTTTTCCTGTTAGTTTTCTCATAAAATTGAAAAATCATTTTTATGGTCATTTGTATCAGTTTAAACTTGAGCAAAATTGAAAAAAAAAATAAAAATAACGAAAAATTGGAATAAAGTTAAAAGGATTTAAAAGAGAAGATTTTCAAATTTTTTTTCAATTTAAAATCGGGTCAATGCCCACTAGTTGCTGAGCTAAAAGTCCTAGTTTTGTTTGATGCTTTAGATTCAAGTATTAAGTTTTTTGTTAAACCTTTAAAGTGTTAAATTGTGGGAAAATGTGTTTTTTTTTATCTAGAGAAACTGGGAAACGGATGTTGTATACGATTTCTGTAAAAAAGGAAGATTTTTCTCTTTTTTTGCTTTTATTGTGATGATTTTTTGAAATGGGTTTCAAATCGTTTTTTTTATCACATTTTGCTTATCTTTTCTCTATTTAAAAGTGATTTCTATAATTAACCTATTTTTTTAAAATTTTTCGATTCTGAATTGTTTTTTTTTTGAGCAAATTATTATTGTTCTTTTATTTCCGGTTATAGCAAATGAAGATTATATTGAATGAAACCAAAGAAATTATTTTAACAGTTATGGGAAATTTGAAATTGTTTTTAAATCCTTTTGCTTGAAATAAAAAGGATTTAAAAAGGACATTTGTTAAGAAAAAAAAAAAACAAACTGAAATAAAATAAAATTGTAATGTAATAAAGTTTTAAGTACTTACTCTTGTTCTCTATTATGCTGATACGTTTCTCTGTAGTGGTTTCTTAAATTGCGTCTAACATTGCTGTCATTTGCATGATGATTGTGAGTCAAGGAAGCTGGTAGCAATAAAGCAGTTTCTGTAATAAAAAATAAAAAACCAAAATGTAAAAAATAAAACAAGCTATTTCAGTTTCCCCTCTTGCCACCCTCCCTCCTTCTTTTTTGTACAAAAATAAACTAATTTCCACTTCATTAAATTTACATGTTTATGGGAAAAACACATGACAGCCTGATTATGTTTTTACATTTTTATATGATCATCGGTCGTTAAATGCTAATCGTGAAATAAAAATTGTGTGCTGTTTATTTCCCTCCAAACAAAAATAAAAAACAAAAACAAGCAAAAAAAAATGTTCCTTAATGTTTAAAAAGAAAACCTATTTATTGTTATACTCATCACTCTGATATGCATATTAATGAGCAGCAAGTTTTATAAAAAATTTGCATAAATATCAACATTTGATTACGTTTCTTCATACCACCTATACACATATACACACACACACACACACACATGCATACATAACCTCACAAACACTGCGTAACTACCGCGAATATTTCCATTCATACACAAATGCTAATTTTAGTCAACGACATTCAATTTAAATGTCATAAAATGCAGACATGCTTTTTGTAAATTACCAAAGAAAACAACATGAAAATAGCATTTATTTTCAGAGTAATTTAAAAAATAAGTGATTGACAATTTGTTTTTTCAAAATTTTAAAGAATTTGCAAGAAAATTTAAATTTAACCGCACTTTAGTTGAGTTGCCGAATATAAATTACAAAATGGCATGTAGCTGATTTCGATTTCAGTTGCCAAATAGTAAATAATTAGGCAAAAGTGAATGTTTTCTTTAGTAAAAAGCTAAAAATAAGTAAATAAGCAAACTTTGGATAATTTGTAACATAATTCCAGGGTTGGGAAGTATTTTAAATACTTGAATTTGTTTTTTAAATACATTCCGGAAATGTATTTTGTATTTTAACAACCTGTCGCTCAAGAATTTTGTTTATCAAATACTTTTGATACATTTTTACAAAATTATTTACTATTAATAAAAAAATTAATTGTCTTTGAATATTGAAATTGGTTTGATTTTTCATTCAGCATCGTCCGGTCATACATACCAGCACATTTTTTACTCATACTACACTGATAGAAAAGGCGTCATAGAGCTGATGTATTTTGACATCAGAAGTATCGCAAGTGTCTTTGTGAAAAAAGGCGCCATAACGCTGATGTATTTTGACATCAGTAGTATGACAAGTGTCGAAGTTTTTGACCCCATGACTGTTTTCATCATTGTGATATCAGGCTTAACATCACTTGGCCAAATTCTCATCAGATGAAATTTTGTCATCAATGGGATGACACATGGGCATCACAGAAATGACGAATCGGAGTCAGTTTAATAAACCATGTCATCAGTGCGATGACTCAGTTACATCGGAGAAAGGACCCAGTAGTCTCAATTTAATGGCAAACTGTCATTTAATTTATTGACAATCTGTCATCAAATTGAGTCATCAATTAGATGACACATCGGCATCACAGAAATGACGAATCGAAGTCAATTTAATAAGCCATGTCATCAGTGCGATGACTCAGTTACATCGGAGAAAGGACTCCGTAGGCTCAAATTAATGACAAACTGTCATTCAATTAAATGATAAACTGAGTCATTGGGATTGACTTTAAGTCAAAGTGAGAAAAGATTTTTATTTACTTATCCGTTACACATGTTTGTTTCACTGTTTTCCGCTCTTCGTTTACAGAAGGATTCTCAATTATAGGACACCAGCAGCACGTTCGATATGGTTTTCTTCAGCGCTTAAGAAACTGCAGTCAAAATAGAAAAACTGCAATTTTTTCCACTTCTTTATTTGGTATTGGCCAAAAAAAAACTTTTTCTTTTTCTTCTAATTCATTTAATCTAAACAGTTACAGTCAAAACAATTCAAAAAGCGTAAAATTGTAGACAAATTTTCGTTTTTTGTTCCACAGTTTTTGGGTTCGACTACAGTTTTTTAAACCCTGGTTTTCGTACTCATTCTACTTTGAAAATTTAAGGTATTTAACTAAATAACTTAAACAACTAGAGTTCGGGAATTTTGTTTCTTGTTT
The DNA here is from genome assembly GCA_930367215.1 of Pollenia angustigena. Classification (NCBI taxonomy): domain Eukaryota; kingdom Metazoa; phylum Arthropoda; class Insecta; order Diptera; family Polleniidae; genus Pollenia; species Pollenia angustigena. The sequence continues at coordinate 7,145,801 of OV884059.1, read as the reverse complement.
TACCTTTTAAACATAAAGATAATATTAATAATACACAGAATGTAGAATCGAATTTATGTCACTGTAGTCATTACATAGATGACGCATAAAATATGACAAAATTTTATTAGGACGTTCGTCATTGGATGAATGTCACTTTTTGCCTCATTGATGCCATTCGAAATTACCAATCACAAATTACAAAATTCTACGGGTTATGATAAGCACAAATTTTCTCTTTTGTTTGATCATTTAGGAATCTGGCAACCTCTGTCTCAAAATTTGATGTCTCAGGTTGATCAGTGGCCCTGCTAGCAAGGAAAAAATAATAATCTTCTTTACTAGTACTGCAGCTTCTGTTGAGACTATTTCCTGTTTTATAAGCATAAAATTCCTCTAAAGCCATAATTGCAAGATTTTAAATACTTTGGCTTTCAAAAGTTTTTCACAGTTATAGTTTTTATAACAAAATTATAATTTTTTTAGGGTGGTTCTTGGATTAATAACTCTTATCCTATTAAACAATTTGACACTAATATTGTATTTTTCTTTTGAGTCGTTCAAAAGTGTGTGTGATTTCAACAGGCGAACAGGCGGACAGACAGATGGACATGACTAAGATGAATTTTGAGGCCCTATGCTCCTTATAGGAACGACGGGAATATATATATATATATATATATATAAGATGAATGACAAACTAAGTTTACCCCCATCACAACTAGTTGTGGTGGAGGATATTAAAACTAGTCTAGACTACAGGCGAAATTATATTATATTGTCAAAACAAGAGTTTAGGCTGTAAATTAGTCTATAGTCTAGGTTTTAAAAAACCCAAAGTTTGATTAGGGAAGTACTAAACAACAATTAACTCTTCCTCCTAAACATATGCTTTTACATTTTCTAAACTTATGCCTTTAAGTAGGCTTTTAGCTTGGCTAATTGCTTACAAGCAAGCTAAGCAAGAAATATAATTTAATAGCCACTTTTCACAGTAAACGACACAGCAAAACAATCGTAATGAATTTCCACATGACGCGATGAGTCTGATGATTACAAACGGTAATTTTATAAGCTTTTATTATATGCCTGCTTAAGTCTGTAATCCTAAAACACACACATGGACGTTTACATAAAGAAACAATTAGTTGGCTAAATAAACTAAAAAAAGGAATATACACATATTTGTGTGTGTATGTGTGTTTGGTTTTAGAACTCAAATAATTTCTAATTAACATTGAGGTCTAAAAGCGTGTGTTTAAGTAACAAAGTAAATAAAGAGAGAAAAAAATTAAGGAAAAAAACTAGACTCATTAACGTCAAAGAAATAATGGTTAAATCAACATATATAAGACCACACATCCAAACATACATACACACATGCATACATATGTGTATTCAGACTTATGTTTGTGTAAAAATAAGTAGATCCATTAAAGCACAGTGTCCTTTACATGGTGTAATAGACATAGAAATATTTAGACTGTCAAACATACTGACACAGTAATAGTATAAGTTTAACACAAACATACAACATTTTATATTCCATCTTTCTCTCTCTCTCTCTCTCTCTTATTGTTATGTGAGGAAAAGTAATAGCTTTTTCATTATACACACATACAAACTAATAAAAAATAATGGCAGAATATCCTTGTTTATACATATGAAATGATTTGTCATATTTCCCTAAAGCAAAAGACATATTTACCAACACATTATTGTCTTGTCTTGGTCCATGTAAATCCTTATGTGTTGGCATTTGTTCAACAATACATTCAAAATGTGTCTTTGGGTATGAGTGTAATTTAATGGTGCAATTTTAATGTTTTAACATGGGCTTTAAGGATAAAAACAGCCAAAAATTATATCTTTAATAACACACAATGACGTGGTTTTTAGCGGTTACAAAAAGACAACACAAAAAAAACAAGAGTGTTATATTCGGCTATGCTGAATTTTATATACCCTTGACCATGATGCGTTGTATTAATTCCGTTCTTAAGATATAAGAAAATCTACTTTGTGCCACGCTCACTTCTCCAATCCCGCAAAATTTTGTCGGCTGTTGTGTATCGGTAGCCAAGATGAAAACTTTGGCTCTTGTCACTCTCCAGATGTCTTTGTAAGGGTGGTGCCACACCCAGTTCTCCAATGCCGCCCTTGTTGTTAGAGAGGTTGTGTATTGGAAGCGTAGATAAACTAGAATACCAAATTTGGAAAATTTTTCCCTTACCCTTATTCAAGTATTAATAAATCTACTTTGTGCCACGCCCAATTTTTCGCCCCTGGGCCCATTTTGTCGGATGTTTTCTATTGATAACCAATGCGCTTTTACCTTATTTGGAAACTTTGGCTTCTGCCGTTATCCAGCTATACAGAAATCTATAATGTCTTTCTATGGGAATTGCCACGCCTAGTTCTCGAATTCCGCCCATATTTTTAAGAGGTTATGTATTAATAACTCAGCTATGTATGTGTACAAAATAAATAAATCTATTTTTCGCCACGCCCACTTCTTCAACCCAGTCCACATTGTGTTGTGGGATGTTGTGTATTGATAAACTTGTACCTAATTTTGAAACTTTGGCTCTTTCCAGATATACAGAAATCTATAATGTCTGTGTATGGGAAATGCCATACCCACTTGTTCAATCCGGCCCTTTTTCCTAAAAAGTTTTTGTATTGGTAACCAAGAAGCTTGTACTTTCTTTGGAAACTTCGGCTCTTGTCGCTTTCCAGACACAAAGAAATAACAAAAAAGCAACAACAAGGAATTTAAGGGTACGAATAGAGGCAGTCGTGGCTTTTTGTTCATTTCTGACCGATCCGGCTGAATTTCAATAGCAAAATTTAATGAAGTATATGTGAATTAAATAAATAATAACAAAGTCCCCATCATATCTGGGGACTTCGGAAAACCCATTTCAACATACACTTGGTCAGACGGACAGACGGACATCAATTAATTAACTTAGAAACTCATAAGAACCCAGAATATACAGACTTTACAGGGTCTAAGATCACAATTTCAGAATTTGCAAACGGAATGACAAACTAATATTTACCCTTTTGCCTTCGGAGGAGGACATTAAAAAGGAATAAAAAAACAAAATAACAATTTCGTAGATTTAATTAACTTAATAAAAGGATTGTAGTCATGAATTTAATGGGTTAAACAAACAAAACAAAATATGAGTTAATTTTAAAAATTTATAAAAGTGCAAAAAATGATATATGGCCAGTTCATTATATATAACAACTTCCAACATACTGTTGCATTTATATTCAAAGTTTCTTTCAATCTGAGTTAATTTTGGAAGATTTAAAGGACCTTTTTAACAATTAACTTTAAAATTTCAATAAACAAAATTAAACTTAGCTTTTAGCATAAGTATGTAAATCTTTTTTAAAATATAAAAAAAATTGTGATAACGAAAAAAGGATATATGGCAAACTTTGTTGCTAAAAATGCTAACTTGAAAATTTTTTTGTGTAAATCTTAAAAACTACTTGTGACATTCGTTTTATGAGTTTCAAATCAATTAAGTTATTTTCAGAGACTTTAAAGTGATTTTTTTGAAAAAATTTAAGATAAAATAAAGTTAATTAAAACAAATCTTTAATTTATAGAAAACTATAAGAAAGTAGCGTTTTAATCACAATTTCTTTTACTTTAATTGACTTATGGCAAACTTTTGCCTAAAGAGATTAAATTTCAAAATTTTTTGGTTTATCTTTTTAATATGTAATTTTTCATTGTTTTTCTGCAATTTGTCTAATCCTAGACTACAGCTTAAATATGAGATAAGAACAGAGAACAGAAATGAACTAGACCTTAACTAGAATATGAATGAAAACCCAAGAATAAATAAGGTATTGTAGAAATGACAGTCAGTATCCATTTGACACACTTAGACCAAATGATCCAATGTGATGCCATGGAGTTTTTCTAAACAGAATCTCTTCGGTAGAGCCAAACAAATATTTTAACGAAGTTCAAAAAGCACTTCAGTTCCACGCTAGATATTTCATAAAATCCTTCAATGGTGGCGGAGACTATTTCGGCCAGTACCCTTCTCGCCAGTAATGCGGCAATAATCACAGTGTCTAGCTTCCAGCATCAAGCTTTTTTCTTACGTTTAAATTCTATTGCCAAAACGTTTTTAATAAAACAAAGCGATTTGTCAAATGAGATTTTCCAGGCGGGAACTGTTGAATTCGTGTAATGAAGGGAAAATATTAGGTTTTGACAGGATATATATGCTTGACGCTCTTATTTAGGTATTTAGAGAATCCAAGGCCATAACGGCGGCACGGCTATTACAGTAAATGCCCACAGCAGTCATCGACACAGCAGATAGTTTGAGCCATTCTAAAACTTTCTTGATCACCTAGAAAAAGCTACAGTAATCCAAAAATCTTTGCGATAAAATCTAAACTTAAATTTAATTTGAACACCAAAAAAAAAATAGAACTGATTTATATTTTTTTTTTGTCCCACTGTATTTTTTTTATTTTCTTTTAAACGATAAGAGTTATAATTTAATTTAAATATAAATATTTATTGCCTGCACACCACAATGATTTTTATTGATTTCATTAAATTTTTTTTTTTTTAAATTGACCAATAGATTTATAATTTACAAAAAATTTCCATTTTTTTTTTTTTGCTAAAAGCAAAATATGTAAATATTGAATATGGAAATATAAAAATTGTTGTGTACACATATTTTACATAAAAAGAATCTTATTGTTAACATTATTTACATTATTTACATTGTTATTATTTATTTACTTCAGTGGTTTACGAACATAATTTAGAATACATTTTCTATAAAATAAAACGCAAAATAACAGAAAACAAAATAAAATAATGCATGACACATACTAACAAATAAACACACACCCACACATGCTACAAATATGTAAAATAATAAATGCTAATACATTGCTGTACAGTGTACACACCCTCTTGCTCTTAACTAAATTGTAAATATTTGAAAAACAAACCAAAAAATTATATAAAGAGTACAAAAAGAGGTGGAAGGAAGTAAAAAGTAAATAAATATTATTTTTGCATGCAAACAATTCGTAAACACTCTAATACAAACACAAACACCTAAACTCATATTTAAACGTGTAAAAATGTTGTGTGAGAGTCGTCATGCAAATATTTTCATTTTTATTTGTTTGTGGTTCTCTTTAGGTTGATTTTTATTACATGCTAGTGTCAGCATGTGTGTTTGCTTGTGAGTAACTCTGTGTATTGAAATACACTTTTGTGTTGATTGCAAATAATTGTTCACATTTATTTATTTATTATACACATGTTTGTGTTAGAATATAAGTGCTTCTATTTGAGTGTAAGTGTTTTGAAAATAAAGTGAAAGTGTTGCTAGTGTTGTGTTGGACTTTTGTATCGAGTGTTTGTGTGTTATTGTTGAGTTCTAAACAGTAAAAATATGCTCGTTATTTCAACTAAAGGTTTACAATTACTTTAGTTATAACAGGGTCAAAAAAAAAAAGACTTACAGTCGATTATTTTTACTAAAAGGAATATTTGTCAAAAAATCGTGCGTGTCTGAAACGAATTGTAAAAACCTTGTTGCCGTAATAAACAGTGAATTCTTTATCAAACAAATGTTAAGCTATAATTGTTTAGCATAAATATTAATGAATTCATGGCAAATAAAAAATTAGAAACATAAAGAAAAATACTAATTAATAGAATTAATTACTTAAATTAAGAGTAGTATTCCAATAATTTATTTGAAAAGCAAGAAAATATTCATTTTTACCATTCTCCTAAAAAAGGATATATGGTTAGCTTTTTAAATACAAAGCCTGCAGCAACAATATTTGGTACTTACAAGAAGCACAATACATTTCAACTATATTCATAGTTTCAGAAGATTTGGAATATCCTTCGAGATTTTTTAAAAAAATTTATAAAATAATTTTTTGAAGAAAACGTAATTTACTAGTTAAATTATGGTATGTAGTTTTAATTAAGATAAAGAATCACCAAATCTTTCAATCATATTTATAATTTCAAGCAACCCGAGTAAAATTAACTAAATTTGCTGTATGATTTGCATAATAATTGAAAAAGAATAGATAGGCCAACAATTATAATATTTGGTACCCATTACAAGCTGAATAATATTCTTAGTTTCAGAAGAATCCAAGTATCCTTAGCGATTTTATTTACAAATTTGTAAAAAGATTTATTGAAAAGCTGTATTTTTCTTAGTTAAATTAAATTGGTTTGCTTTAAGATTTACAAAAAGAAAAAAAACGGTTATTTTTAATAAAATAAAAAAGGGTATATGGCTAGCATTCTTAAAACAAGGCCTATAACAATAATATTTGGTACCCGTAAGAAACCCAAGATCTTTCAATCATAATCATACAGGTATGTGATGAAAATCGATCGATTACAAAACGAACGTTTTTAAAAGGTGTGATGAATTTCGAAGGATTTTAAAATCCATTTCTGAATTATAGTCTTAAATTTTCTTTCAGAATACACTTCAGTTAACGTATATAATATAACATTTAAAAGTATAAAGACTGAAAATAAAAGGAAGATGTGACGATATTTTCGGTTTCAAATCGTTTCGTTTTAAAAATCGATTTCCATCACATACCTGATAATTTCAAAGGCTTGAAAGCATCCTGATTAAAATTAACTAAATTTGCTGTAGGATTTAAATTAAAAAATTTTATATAATTAAAAAAGGATATATGGCCGGTTTTTTTAAATATAATGCCTACAGTTGTATTACTTGGTACCCATAACCAGCACAATATTCTCCAATTATATTCATAGTTTAAAGCGATTAAAAATATCCTTAGATTTTTTTTTAAAATTATTTAAAGATGTTTTGAAACGTTGTTTGCTTTAAGATTTATAAAAAGGAGAAAAAACTGATATTTTTAATTTAATTAAAAAAGGATATATGGCTAGCTTTTTTATTACAAGGCCCATAAGAATTATATTTAGTACCTATAAAAAGGACAATCAGATCATATCATATTTTTAATCATATTCATAGTTCCAAAAGATTTGATATGTCCTTTGAGATTTTTTAAAAAATTTTCTGAAATAACTTTCGGGAAACATAAATGTATTTTAGATATGTTCAATAAGTTTGATTTAAAGTTTACAAAAAGTAACAAAAAATATTTATTTTTGATGAATTTAAAAAAAAGGATATATGGCTAGCTTTTTTAAAACTATGTATATAACATTAATATTTGGTACCCATAAGATGCATACTATCTTACAATCTTATCTATAATTTAAAAGGCTTTAAAGTATCCTTGGCGATTTTATAAAAAAAAATTATTTAATAACTTTTAGAAAAATTCTTAGCAAAATTAAATAAGGTTTCTATAAGATTTTATTAATGATTTTGATAAGATTTGAAAATATTTTTCTTTTAATGCTTCAATACTTACAATACTTACTAAGTATCCCTAAAGGATTTAAAAAAAAATATTTCATGACTTTTAGAAAATTTCATAACAAAATAAATAAGTTTCTGTAAGATTTCTAAATACATAGATAAACAAAACCTTTTTTTTTTATTAATATTAAAAAAAAAGGATATATGGCCAGCTATTTCAATACCAGTCTTATAGCAATAATATTTGGTATCCATAACAACTACAACGTTCCTCAATCGTATTCAAAATTTGAGAAGATTTGAAGTATTCATATGGATTTTATGGGCTGAGGATAGTTCAGATATTTAGCAAAACATTTTTATTCGGTAGCTATATTATTTACAATTAGAATTTTATTTACAGATGAGATACAATTTAGAAACGGACATCTGGCTACTGTTTAGACCGAGCTTAAAAAAGGAAATAAAATTAAAATAATTGTAAAGCATAATGAGAAAGCTAGTCGGGAGACTAGAACACAAACAAGTTGAAATATTAGAATAATTTTTGAAATAGATAAGCGAAAAAACTAAATACGAAACTGAAAGTTGGGCTAGATCGTACATTGAAGACTAGTAAGCAGATTGAACTGAAGACAAGTTACAAAGCTAGCGTTTATCCTGGATATTATATTGCATATTATATTTTATTTATTTATACTTCAAAACCACTGTTCTCTTTTGATTCCACTTTTTATTTTTTGCTTTATTTGTCTATTATTTTAAACGAAGAAATAAAATATAATTGAAGTTTGCGTGCTGGAACGCATGGTGGAAGTAAATCGTTTTGAAATGGGATTTGTAGGTAAATTTAATGATAAATTTGCTAAGATTACAAGAATGCTTGCTCTACGTTTTCGAATTTTATGGCATAAAGCTGTTAACGAGAGTTTATGCAATAACAATTTAAAAAAAATCATAAACATTTTTTTATGGATATTTTATATTAAGATTTATATACAAAGAGTTCTATAGATATTTTCTCATTTTAATAGAAATAAAAATAAATCTGATAGCTGCAGGATATTAAATATTTTAGAAGAGAAAAAAATTCTTTAAGGTATTTGTAACGCTTGTTAAGCAATAAATAAAATAAACATAAACTTAATCAAAATTGTTATGATAAAATTAATGGCTCTAGAAACTTTGGCTCCTGCAAGAACGGCGCATTATTAAATGATTGTGAATTTGTGAAAAACAAAATTAATATTTGATGGCAAAAAATAAAATAATAATTCTTTAATTATTTGTTTTAAAACAAAAAGTTTGCTTTAACTACACCTTAACCCTTTGGCTTATGCTATAATTGCTTAATTTTTACAGCAGCCTGAAAGTAGACATATGTTTTCTTGCAAAATTCCTTAACACCTTAACAATATGCTACGTTTTGTGTTTTTATAATTTTATGTTTTTTTTTAACTTTAAATGCCGCATAAACTTTAATTGTGTTTTACCTTTTCTGACAGCTTTAATGATCTTTTCTTTTTACAGCCTACTATAAGGCTTTTATTTGACGCAATTATCATTAGCGGAAAAGTACACACACACACATAAAAACTGACTTTGAAATAAAACCAAAGAAAGAGTAAATATGTATGTATGTCAACATATTCAAATTAGCATAATTTTCTAATCTAATGGAAAATTTGTAAGGTCTTTATGGCGCAAAGTGCAAAATGGTAGTGAAAATAAGGGGAAGACATGAAAAAACCAATGCTAAGAATAATTTTCTCACTGCATTTTATAAGGTAATTATTCAAATTTTAAATGTATATGAAAGAGTCTTGAGCCTGTAAGGGGGGGACGATAAAGAAGAAGCAATTTATTATAATAATATTAAAATAAAACGTGCGCCTGAAAGTAGGCTATAACACAAATTAAGAAATAAGCTATTGACAATATACAATTAGAAAGTATTTACATTATGCAATTAACGCCGCAACTTTTGCATGCAACAATTTGTTTGTAATTGCGAGGTGTAGGAAAGAAAACGGGTTTGAAAAATTTGCACGACGACGCACAGTGTTCTGTTGTAGGCCAAACGAGTCAAGACTATGCAAGAGACTAAATTTGTGTCCAAACTAAAGATTAAACTGGAGGATAGACTTTCCACTGCATACTATAATGGAGACTGTACCAAAAACTAAACCAGGTATTTAAGGAGAAACTAAACTGGGGACTAAGATTCACGCTAGATATAAATACTAGATTAGATACGAGACTAGACACTGTGTTAAATACAAGGGCTAGAGTAAAGACTTGCGATTTGACTAGCGGCTAAACTAGAAACAAAACTAGAGACTAGATTAGAGAATAACCTAAAGACTACGATAGAGACTTGTTAAAAGACTTGAGAAAAAGCTTTAAACTTTTGTTAATGTTTAATTATAGACAAGAAACTCAATTCGAGACTAGGCTCAAAACAGACTAGAAACTAAAATAGGACTAGAGACTATACTAGACTAGAGTAGGCTAGACTAGACTAGACTAGACTAGACTAGACTAGACTAGACTAGACTAGACTAGATTAGTCTAGACTAGACTTGACTAGACTAGACTAGACTAGACTAGACTAGACTTGACTAGACTAGACTAGACTAGACTAGACTAGACTAGACTAGACTAGATTAGACTAGACTAGACTAGACTATATGCTGTACTATTATTACCACTAACCTTAAGACAGGACAAGGCTAGATATTTTATTATAGTCTTAACTAGAGGGTAGACTCGAGACTAAGTTAGCGCTTGGAGTTGAGATATAACAAAAGACTAGACTAGAAACTAGTCTTAAGACTAGGCTAGAGACTACACATGACTGAAGACTGGACTAGAGGGTAGAGATTAAACTAGAGATTGTACATTAATTATATTAATTACAAATTCAAATTCATTTGTTTACATTTAATATAAATAAATGTAATTATATATTGTTAACATAACACATTATTTCCATTTTAATTAAATAAATGAATTATATTGATTACAATTTAATTGCATGTAATTTATTTACAACTACTTCGAAAAAACACCTTTGTCATTTCTCTAAATTCTAGAGGCCATTTGCATAATTTAAAAATAATTTATTTTAGTTAACACCTGACGGACTTTCCCTAAAACGCAATAACCTTAAAACCTGTCCTTACAATTCTGGCATATCCTTATAACTTTATATTTATTTCCTCGTCAAAATTCCTTTCAATTATTAACAATTTTAAATTAATTCTTATGCACACACTTAGTTAAACCTTGAACCATTAAAAATCTCTTTAATATTTACAACAACTTAACAAACCATCTCCGCCTTAACAGTTAAATTTAAGACAACAATCATCATCATTGACTGCTTCGTTTGCTGACTGACTCTCATGCTCGCATGTTCATTGAACCAACCTTGACGTAAAAGAACAGAGTCAACATTGTTAAAGCTTTTATGCTCGAATGTATTTTAATCTATAAACAGGGATAAATTAAAATGAGATGTTTAAAAAACTCACACTGCAAAATAATTACACGTATAAGCACACACACAAACACACAGCCACACTTACTCTGGCATGATGATGAGTGTGTTTGCAAACGTTAAAGTAGATTTTGTTATTCTAAACTAAAAGTGCAAATTGTATGTATTTGTTGCAATACTTATTATTGTTGAATGGAGTGTATTTGGATGAACGTGCCAGTGAATGTGGTTCTAATTTTATAGCTGCTTATATCGTTCGAAAACAAAATATTTGCCGGGCTTAGTCTTATATGGAGCTGAAAGATAAAATGAAGCGAATAGAACTACTAGAAGCAGTTTAGCTTAAAGCTATAAAAGTTTCATCTCAACTGGCACTTAAGAATAAGTTGAAGAATAACAGAGCAATTGAAAAATAAAGGAAGGGAAACCAGGCAGGACAATAAGCTAGATTAAAGCTAGAATAAAGGCTACATATGGGACTAGACTACAAAACAAATTAGAAACTAAAAAATATAAAAAAGGATTAAAATAAACTTGTATAAATTAACTAGATGCTACACTAGACTGCAGACTAGTATAGACTAAAGTCTTTACAATATATTTTAGACTAGAAAAGGAATAAAATCAAGAAAGTAGGCTGGGCTAGGCAAATACTAAAATTGAGGTTAGAGTAAAGACTAGACTAAAAAATGATTATAAACAAAACAATATTCTATATCACAAACTAAATAAAAATTAACAGTTATACTGGACACTAAAGACAAGATAAGAGAAAAAGATTAACAAAAATAAAACTAAAGTCCAGAGACTAGACTAAAGACTGGATAACAAAGAAGATCAGATCTTAGCTTTGAGGGCAGACAAGAGACTAGATTGAAGACTAGAGAATAGAAAAGATGCTAGACTAAAGGCTGGACTAAAAACTAGACTAGAGATTAAATTATAAACTAGAGACTAGACTTTAGACTAGAGAAGAGACTAGACAAAAGACTAGATTAGAGGCAAGAGTAGAGACCAGAACGGAGACTAGAATAGAAACTAGAACGGAGACTAGAATAGATTAGAATTGATAATAGACTCAAGAATAGACTAGAGACTGTGCTATCATTCCGATCGACATCGCTGCCAGGGAGTTTTCAAAAATATACTTGGAAAAAAGGAGAACCACCGCAGAACCACGCAGGTCCATACTGAACTGGCAAAGAAGATGGGAAGATTCTACATGTGGGCGGTGGACACATAGGTTAATCCCAAATGTGGAAAAGTGACTGAATCGCAAACATGGGGAGATATGTTATCATCTGACACAGTTTCTAACGGGGCATGGTGGTTACAGAAGCTATCTATATCGATTCGGACACGATGACACCGCGAGGTGTCCAGCCTGCCCAGATCAGGATGAAAGTGTGGAACATGTAATGTTCGAATCTAAACGATTCGATGGGGAGAGAAGGATCCTTGAATCACAATTGGGACGCAACTTATCACCGGAAAACATCGTGAATGTCATGATGGAGTCAGAGGAAAACTGGAACAGCATTACATGTTTTATAACATTTGTAAACGAACTAATGCGAAGAGAGGAAAAGCTCAGGAAACAAAGACCAATACAACAATGAGCTGCGAAGATTAAATAGACGTGAAACCAAATAAACGTAAAATCAAATGGACGCGGCAAATTGAGCTACTCACCCTACGAAGTAATACCTAACGGCAGTCCAGCAGAGTGTGGATTTGACGGTGGGGGTGGTTTTAGTCGGTAAAAATCCGACAAACCCGCCTGGGACCTATTGAAGATTTCCACCTCCAACACAAAAAAAAAGAAACTATGCTAAAAACTAGGCTGGAGACTAGGCTAAAGTCTTAAATGGAGTTTAGCTAAGAGAGTGCAAGAAATACTATACTTGCTGCTAGACTGGAGACAAGACTAAAAAAAGGCTAGAGACTAGATAAGAATAGAATAGAGATTAAAGTTGAGACTAGACTGAAGGCTATGCTAAATATAAGACTGGAGGCTAGACTGGAGACTAAAGAAGAAACTAGACTAGAGAGACTAAAGACTAGACTAGAGACAAGACTAGAGACTAGACTAGAGACTAGACTAGAGACTTGACTAGAGCCTAGACTAGAGACGTAATACGTAATACCTACAATGACAGTCCCGTAGGGAGTGGCGGCGAAAAAGGGGGTGGTTTTAGTCGGTAAGAATCCGACATATCCCAGAACAACGGGAATCTATGTAAGATTTCCACCTCCTTACACAAAAAAAAAAAATACTAGACTAGAGACTAGACTAGAGACAAGACTAGACTAGAGACTAGATTGGAGAATAGACTGGAGATTGTATAAAGAATACCAGCAATTCTATACTAGAGACTAACCAACTTAAATAATGCAAAAAAATACTATATTAGAGAATAGACTAGAGAAAGGCTAGAGATGAAGCTAAAGATAAGGCTGGAGACTAGAGTAGAGACTAGACTAGGGACTAGAGAGTGGACAAGAAACTAGCCCAGAGTCGAGATACTAGACTGGCGATTATATAGAGAATGCGAGAAATTCTATACTAGAGAGTAGGCTAGAACAAGGCTCGAGACTAGACTAGAGATTAACTTAGAGAATGCAAACATTAGAGACTTGACTAGATATTATACTAGACACTTGAGTTGTAAGTAGACTAGGGACTGAATTAGGACTCTTTACTAGACACTGCACTTCAAACTAAACTACAGACCAGCTAAAATAATAATTTAAGTTTCTGTCTTTTTAATAATTGAGCAATAAGATTTTTCTTCCTTCAGTTTAAACTTGATAGAGAAGTAATAAAAACTAAATGGAGACTTGAAACAGTATTTAATGCCTGCAGTTATGAAGCCATTAAAAATAACAGTCTCTATGCTGCCAGTAAATGAGTGAATACTATTTCAAATGAACAAATGCCTGACTAGTGAGAGTGAGTCAAGCGGAATATTACTTTTGCTGTTGTCTATGACTATGTGTCTTATGGTCTGTGTATTTGACTCAACTAAATGATTGTATGAATAAGAGTTAACAAGATGTAGCAATAAAACGTTTTATATTTTAGTTCAATTTTGTTTATACTTCTATACATAAAATGAAATGAAAAGAAATTTGTTGAGTTAGTACTTGAGCAAACTTATTGAAATGGTTTCTTGTAGTGTTTTGTTTGGTTTTAAAGTTTTCTTTTATATATATTTTTTTCTAACATTTGGTGTTAAAACTTAGTTCTGATCCGGTCATATACTGAAGCAGGATACAAAAAAAAAAAAAAAAAAAAAAATATCTGCTGTGTTTTTTGTTTAAATGCTCCCATACATTTAAACAAAAAAAAAATTTTATGGAGGACAAGAGTAAATATTGTCTTTTTGTTAGTGTGAGAAGTGTATTTTTGTTATTTTAGCTGAAAGCTATTATCTCTATTATAGAACTTTTTTTAGTTACTATTAATTTACAGGGTGTTGACACTATAGAACAGGCTAGCCTCGACAAGAGGCCAGGGAGGTGGAAGGAAAGGCAAAAAGGAATACAGACTCTTCAACGGACTAGAATAAAGACTGGAAACCGCACTAAAGACAAGATTATAGACTGAACTATAAACTAGACTTGAGCTGGATTTCAAGCTGGACTTGAGACTAGATCAGAGACCCTAAGCTAATCCCCCGATGCTCCTCGCTTGCCGGAATGAGACCAGCGTCTCTGGCGGAAAACGATCCCGCAACCCACGTACTGATAGACAAGCCCACTACCAGCTAGCCTACGGAGCAATAGGATAGAAAAAGACAGCAAAGAGATCAGACAGGAACTAGATTAAAGACTTGACTAGAGGCAAAACTACATACTAGGCTGGAAACTAGATCAGACAAGATATAATTACAGATACTAGACTGAATCATATAACAGAGATTTGGCAAGAAACTGTAGTATATTTTAAAAAACGGCTTTTATTAAAGCTTAATCAACAGCCTTTTCTAGAGTATAGCCTAGATATTTGCCTGGATACTAATACTTAAGCATTCTTTTTATTTTCCCCTTTATGTATTATGGATTAAGAATATTAACTTGATTGTATTACTGAATCTTTTGTTGGTATTTTACTTAATTTTGCTGGCGTTTTCATTTTATCTCCCCAAAGACATTAATAATCCTGTCAATTTTCTTATTTTGTAAAAAAGGAAATGTGGAGAAAACCAAACACCTCTTTTTACTTTCCAAAAGCTTTTTAAAGAAAAAATCCTTTAAACTTTAAACGCACTTTACCTTTAGTTGTCCTTTGTATACTTTTTGCAAAGGTCGCAATCCTCTGACGTATAAATGTACAAGTATTCCATAGAGTATGTGTTTCCTGTGCAACTATTTTCACTTAGAACCGTTGAAGTTGGGAGAAAATTGTTTAGATAAAGAATTACAAATTGTTAGATAATGGACAATTTGTAATAGGGACGATGTTGTGATGGTTGATGCAGCACTTTCCTTATTGTTGTTGTGCTGCTGAAATGATTAATATTTGATGATGACAGAGAAAATATGTCAGTTTTTTTGGGATATAAAGTGGGGGAGGAAATCAATTAAACTTAACTAAATTGGAAGCAGATATTTGTTGCTGGAGAAAACACTAGAAATTTGTTTAGAATCTAACTTAGGTTATTATATCACACTTAACTAGAGTATATGTGAGCCCAGGTACTAGACCTTTAGTGAGATAAGACGCTTTACAAGAGAAATGTTTGACATTCTAAATTGTAAACTATAATAACTACTAGAGGCTAGGCTAGAGGCTTAATTAAAAACAAACCTACATATAAGACAAGAACAAACACTTGAGACCAGACTAGAGACAATCATAAATACTAGCCTACAGACCAGATGATAGGCTAGACTGAGTTAAAGATTATACTAGAAACTAGACTATAGACTAGACTAGACTAGAGACTGGACTGAAGAGTAGATTAGAAACTTGACTAAAGACTAGACTAGAAATTAGACTAGAGACTGGACTAGAGATTAGACTAGTGACTAGACTGGAGATTAGGCAAGAGAGTAGACTAGAGTAGAGACTAGACTAGAGACTATACTAGATACTAGACTAGAGACTAGACTAGAGACTCGACTAGAGACTAGACTAGAGACTAGACTAGGAAATAGACTAAAGTCTAGAGACTAGAGACTAGACTAAAGACTAGACTAGAAACTAGAATAAAAACTAGTCTAGATATTAGACTAGATATTAGACTAGAGACTAGACTAGAGACTAGACTAGAGTAGAATAGATACTAGACTAGAATAGATACTAGACTAGAAACTAGACTAGATTAGAGACTAGACCAGAGACTAGACTAAAGGCTAAACTAGAGACTAGACTAGAGACTGGACTAGAGACTGGACTAGAGACTAGACTAGAGACTAGACTAGACACTAGACTAGAGACTAGACTAGAGACTAGACTAGAGACTAGACTAGAGACTAGACTAGAGACTAGACTAGAGACTAGACTAGAGACTAGACTAGAGACTAGACTAGAGACTAGACTAGAGACTAGACTAGAGACTAGACTAGACTAGAGACTAGAATAGAGACTAGACTAGAAACTAGACTAAAGACTTGACTAGAAACTAGACTAAAGACTAGACTAGAGACTGGACTAGAGACTAGACTAGAGACTAGACTAGAGACTAGACTAGAGACTAGACTAGAAACTAGACTAAAGACTTGACTAGAAACTAGACTAAAGACTAGACTAGAGACTGGACTAGAGACTAGACTAGAGACTAGACTAGAGACTAGACTAGAAACTAGACTAAAGACTTGACTAGAAACTAGACTAAAGACTTGACTAGAGACTAGACTAAAAACTTCACTAGAGACAAGACTAGAGACTAGACTGGTGACGAGACTAAAGACTAGAGATTTGAAACTAGACTTGAGACTTTGTTAGAGACTTGGTTGAACACTAGACAACAGACTGAACTAGAGAATAGAGAGGTAAATATAAGCTAGACGAGTTTTAAGAATAAACCAGATTAAAGAACAGAAGATAGAGAAGACTATGTTCTATATAAGTCAAGAGACTAGGCAAGATACTAGATTAGATACAACAATGTAGAATAAGTTTTAATTAACAAAAATAAAAATAAACTAGGTTTAATTTTGAAAACAAATTTTGCTTTTGAAGTGTTTTAAAGTTAATTTTTTATTTTACTCTTATAAAAAATATTTAATTTTTTAAAATTTTTTTCTATTTTAATACTTTTCTAAAGACCAGTTAATAGACGCTTTGCTCTTATTACAAAATACGAAAGATTTAATTATAAAGACAATTATTTAATGACAGTCACCCGCAGAGCAGGATTCTGAAATGCCATAACATCTTTCCACCCCCCACATTCTTGTTAACAAAACCGGAAACATGAAATTTTTTAATAATAAAATAAGTGGCATTAATAACACGCGACATGTTTGCTGTTCGTTTTCATAATGGTGCCAGCGATAATGAGTATTACTATGACGATGATGGTTTAATGGCGATATAAAAAGCTCACTATTAAATATAATGTCGACAACATTGTTGAAACAATGTAGAGAGCAATTCTGCCCGATTGAACAGCGATTAATGTCACATTAAACTGTTGTTAATTGACACTTTCATAGTCTTTTTAATTACACTTTTTTGAAAATATCTTTCCCCTTCTCCCCCCGTAAATTGTTATTAATTGTTTTAATGTATTTATTTGTTTTTGTACTTACCACGTAAAATTTTCTTATCATGATGGCCATGACATCGAAAACCTTGACAGCCACGTTTTTGTATTAAAACGGGACAATGTTTGCCACCATTTTGAGCTTGCTGGGAGACTTGGCGTGTGCGAGTCATAGTGCCGGAGCCACACGCGGTGCTGCAAACACTCCACTGGCCCCAGTCGCTGACCTGGCAGTCTAGGACTAGAAGAAAACAAAGAAAAATAATTACAGATTAAAGGAGAAAATTTATTGTTTTAAGATTTAATGAAATCAAGTCTATGTCTGAGTGTTTATTAAACGGTTTTAGAAATTCCTTTTAAGACAAACTTTTCTATTTGGTTAGTTTGATGTTGTTGCCTTAAGTTTTTTAGCAGCCGTGAACTATACTACACTTTTCTTTAAGAAAAAGTTTTTTTTTTTAAACTTAGACGTATGAGTTACATTCTAACTTAAACAAAAAACTTATACTTTGCAAAAAAGTATTTCAGACAGTGGAAAAGAAAACAAATCTCATTTTGCTTTAATGCAGCCTAAAACTTTACTTCACTTTTCAAAAGAGAAGGTTTGGCTGAAAGGTCAAATAAATAGCTAGATTTCAACTTCTTCTCAGTAACAAATTGCTTACACAGTGGAATGGATGGCAATATATATACTTACGTAATTTAGCCGTGATATATTTGGAAGATTTTTTCAAAACTGTACAATAAATCATAAATGTAGCTTCTTTGGGGAAAAAATATTGCTGGAATCTAAGACGTATGAATAATACTCTAATTGAAAATTAAACCTAATTATTGGGGAAAAAATTTTTTATGTAGTGGAACTGAAAGCAACAATTATTTTTAATTAATTCAGCCTTAAACTATACTTTACATTTTTACAAACTGAGATGTTTATTATAAGGGAGAGTAATACATAATTTATAAAACCAGCCTCAGGTATGTGATATGTAAGCCTAAACTGTAGTATATATTTTTTTTCTTTAGAAACAGACATAATTGCCTTAATTTTAGCCTAAACTGTTTTAAATTTTTTTAACATAAAAAGCCTTAAAATATACTTCACTTTTCAAAATGAAAAGTTTTGCTAAAAACTCAGACGTATGAGTTATATTATAACTAACAATAAACATAAGTCTGGGTAATAAATTCCATATACAGTGGGAATAAAATACAAAATAAATTCCACCTCAAGGCAGCCTGAAATGAAACCATTTCTTTAAAGAAAAACCATTACTGTACTTCAGTTTTTGAACAAAAAATGCCTTGATAACAATTAACTAACAATAAAATATACTTACTAGTAACAAATTGCTCAAACAGTGGGTCCGACAAGATAATTTCTGTGGTCATATGTAGGAGAAGGTTAAGTCGTTATCAGAAAAAATTTAGTTATTACCAGTGTTCGAAAATAAACACTTAAGATCTCTCCTTTGTGTTCGGTTCGGTTGATTTGCGGAAAACGCAAACGCTTATAGTGTTTGTGTAGTAAATCATCAAATCATCAATCAAAAAAAAAAAAAAAAAAAAAAAAAAAAAATTTAAATCCGTTTGGGTTTTTTTTAAAACCACAAGCTTCATTGTGTTTGGTTCAGCTCATCAATGTTCATTCGTTTCTGTTGTACGTAGAGCAATCTAGGCTGGTAAAAAAAACCCAACATTTTTTACGCAAACAAAATCCACATACGAAAAAAAACCAAAAAGCCAGCAAAATACACACAAGCTGTTTGTGCTGCGGTCGTTACTAAAATTTTTGTAAAAAAAGAAACACTAACATATAGTGTTTGTCTACAGTATCACAACAATTGTTCTGTTTTTAACGAAGAACAGAACACTATATAATGTTCGGCTCTTTCTTGCAAATAGTTACGAACGGTATTAAGCGTTGTTTTCGTCTACACAAACACTTAAAAAAATAGAAAACGTTCTTGAGTGTGTGAGCCGAACGCTAAATAATATGCTCTTTATTTTCGAACACTGGTTACTACATGTAGAAAAGGTGTAAAAAATTTATGTTTACAAAATTTTTTTAAAAAAATTTTCTTTTAGCTTTTATTGATATTGTTATTGATACGATAATATACAGGCTTAAAGAAAAAACTTCTCAAATAATACTTCATTTAAACTGAGGATATCTCGAAACTACAATATTCGACATAACCTACTTATCCATACTGTCACAGATATTTGATCGTACTCTTGCTTAAAGATAAACTTCAAAAGCTACTCTGACGTTTGAGTATAAAGTAATCACTACGTACTTTAATTGCCTGCTGGGTTACTCTACACCCTCTCTTAACTACCTAAACTTTATTTATTGTTTTTTTTTTGTTTCGCAAATTATTGTTAAATTTATGGCAAAGTAAAAACTTGATTTTAGTTTAATGTAATTATTTATTCAGAAAATAATTTTGACATTTGACAGTAATTAAACTCACACACTCATACACAAAGGTAAAACAAACACAAAATATAAAATAAACAACTTCATTAATCCGTGGTCATATGGAAGAGTAGCTTAAGTCGCTTTAAGACAAAAATAAGTTATTACAAGTAGAAAAGTTTTAAATTTTTTTTTTGCTTAAACATTTCCTTTAAGACTTTTCTAAGCCGTTCCTTTATTGAAATTTTTACTAATACGATTAAATACAGATTTAAACTTTAACAAAACTGAGCGTATTTTGAAATAACAACAATCGACATAAGCTACTTTGCCATATGGAAATAGAAACATAACAGTCAACAACGATTTCGCTGCGTGTTCTAAGCAACCAACTTTTGGCACTTTCTACACGCCAATATTTTTAGCTTTAAAGCAGGATTTCATGGGTGACGAAAATAAGGATGATGTTTACACGTGCATGTGTGTGTGTGTTATTTGCACTCTGTTGTTCAAATATGTACTTTCATACACCCACTTGGGAGCATGTGTTTACTTAAGTTGCTGCTGCACTATGATTTTTTTTATTATGCATGTAGCTAAATTTTATTTTGTGTTGCATAAAATTAATTAAATGTTTATTATTTTGTGCGTTTTATTTATAATTTATGTGCAAATTTGTTTCTTTTGACATTTTTAATAATAATTTTATTAAAATTTTGCGTTTAACTAGCATTAAATAAGCAAAAAATATGAAAGAAAATAATAATTAAAGTAAAGTTCAAGTTTATAATAAATATATAAATATATATTAAAAAATTATTACGCTCCTCACTGATTGACCGACTGACTGGTTGACTGACTGACTGATTCATCATTACACAGCATAAACGCTTGAAGCTTAAAACTTGAAATTCGGCCCGGAGGGTGGGCTCTCTCCAAATCGTTCTACTAAGACGGGATTTTTGGAAATTCGAACGTTTAGTACAAAAAAGGGTAAATTCAGTAGCCTTATATCTCCAAAACTAAAAGAGATACAAAAAAAAATAATATATATCGTTGTTTTACAAAAAATAAGCGCATATCTGGTACTTTTTAGAAATTCGGGTCTTTTAGGGAGCAAACTGCTTAAACCTGTATTTTGGTACTTTTTTGTCACCCCATCTATTTTTTAAACCAATAAACACAGAAATAAAAGTTTTATCACATTCGAAACTAATAAAAATAAAACAATTGGTATTTTTTCCCAATTCTAAACGTTCGTAAGGGGTAAAAAAACGTTACTATTATTGTTACTTTTTTCACAAAACATTTTTCTTCATTCATTGATATAAACGTATGAAATTATGGGTTCCCATAACAATATTGAAATTTGTTATTACTTCAATTGGGAGAAAAAAGTACCAAAAAGTGTAAATACGGGAAATTAAATTTTTTTTTAGTTTTTTGCTACTTCTTCCTTCTACAACTGTTATTATTTTAATTATCGTTAATATTGGAATAATGTTAATAATGTTAAACATGTCCAGAGTGAATGAGAATCTTTAAGAGATTTTTTTGGTACTTTTTTGTTCTTTAACTGGTACTTTTTGAATTTCCGTTAGTATTGGACTCAGAAACATAAAATTAAACATGCAAGATCCTGAGTCAATGAGAATCTTTAAAGGGATCTTTTTGGTACTTTTTCGTTCTTTAACTAGAAGCATAAAATTAAACATGCAATGTCTTGATTGAATGAAAATTTGCAAGAGGAATCTTTTTGGTACTTTTCCATGCTTTAACTTTTTGAATTTCCATTAGTATTGGACCTAAAATTACAAAGTTAAACATGCAATGTCCTGATTGAATGAGAATCTTTAAGATTTTTGTTTTTTAACTGGTACCTTTTTGAAATTCCGTTAGTATTAGACGTAGAAACATAAAATTAAACATGCAATGTCCTGATTGAATACGAATCTGTAAGAGGGATCTTTTTGGTACTTTTTTGCTCTTTAGCTGGTACTTTTTTTTAATTTTTGTTAATATTGGACCTAGAAACATAAAATTGAATGTGAATCTGTAAGAGGATTCTTTTTGGTACTTTTTTATTCTATAGCTGGTTATTTTTAAATTTTCGGTAGTATTGGACCTAGAAACATAAAATTAAACATGCAATGTAATGATTGAATGAGAATCTGTAAGAGGAATATTTTTGGTACTTTTCTATTCTTTAACTGCTACTTTTTGAATTTCCGTTAGTATTGGACCTAAAATTATAAAGTTAAACATGTCCTGATTGAATGAGAATCTTTAAGATGGATATTTTTGGCACTTTTTTATTCTTTAACTGGAACTTTTTAAATTTTCGTTAGTATTGGAACCAGAAATATAAAATTAAACATGCAATGTCCTGATGGAATAAGTAATAATGGAATCTGTAAGTGGGATATTTTTGGTACATTTTCGTTTTTTTTTATTTTTTAACTGGTACTTTTTGAATTTTCGTTAGTATTGGACCTAGCAACATAAAATTAAACATGAAATGTCCTGATTGAATAAGAATCTGTAAGAGGGATATTTTTGGTACTTTTTCGTTCTTTAACTGGTACTTTTTTTTAATTTTCGTTAATGTTGGAACATTAAATTAAACATGCAATATCCTCAGTGGATGATAACTTTTTGGTATATTTTTGTTCTTTACATGGTATTTTTTGGTACTTTTCTATTCTTTAACTGCTACTTTTTGAATTTCCGTTAGTATTGGACCTAAAATTATAAAGTTAAACATGTCCTGATTGAATGAGAATCTTTAAGATGGATATTTTTGGTACTTTTTTATTCTTTAACTGGTACTTTTTAAATTTTCGTAAGTATTGGAGCCAGAAACATAAAATTAAACATGCAATGTCCTAATGGAATAAGAATCTGTAAGAGGGGCATTTTGGTACTTTTTTTGTTCCTTAACTGTTTTTTTTTTAATTTCCGCTAGTATCATATAAAATTTGTGGCTTAAACTATAGTCTCGTTTATATTTTAAAGTCTATAGTGTAAAGTCCAATACAATCGTGAAGTTTATTCTATAATCTTGAGTACAGTAACAGTACGTTTACATTTGACAGTACTGGCAAGATAGTAAGAAAATACATATTAGTTTCTAAAAACACTACTAACTGTCTTCGTGACGTAGGCGTCCAGACAGTAGTTAAGACAGTTCACTTTTAAAAATAAGTCAAATGTGAATGTTGCTGTTCAAGTCCAGCTAAACGTGTTTTACATGAACTAAAAAAACTTAAAAACAGCTTAAAATAACTATATTGTGTTAACAATCATAACACTAAACTAAAATATAAAAAATCAAAGCAAAATATGTTTAATTTTTTTACACTTTGATTTTTTCCCCATTTGCTAACAAAACTTCAGATTACTGTTAGCAAATGTCAAATCACTGTCCAATTTTACTGTCTGCTAAATTTGCTAGACAGTAGACAAGACAGTTGGAAAAGTGTGCATGTATTAGTGAAAAAGTTTGCATGTATTGCTACTGTCTTGCCAGTACTGGCAAATGTAAACGCCAAGTAAAGGTTGTCAACCACAAATGTAAAACATACCCGAATTCTCGGCATTTCGAATACGAATACGACTATTCTTAACACTACTTATACAACTTATAATTTCTAGCAATGCTCTTTTATTTTTGTTTTAATATAAAAATGATAATATTTCAATGAGTGTTTTTACTGTTATACAAATTTCAACTATTTGTTTAAATAACAAACAATTTCATGATTAAACGTGAATATGTGAACTTGTTTCCTAAACTTTACGCTCTAAATACACTTTTGTTTTAATAAAAGCTTCACATGCATGCATGCATTGACTTGACTGAAAAACAACCAAAATGACAAAAACCAAAAAGTGGCAAGAAAAACAAATCAGTGTAATTTAAAGTGATACTTTTAATAAGCACATGTGCAACCGCCCTCGTCGTCTATTCCTTTTGCAACAAAAAGTTCAAAATTCAAAGTTAAGCTGCTACATATTTGTTGTTGCTACAACTGTTTCGTGTTTTGTCTGTTTTGTAAAAAAAAATGAATTTATAGAGAGGCGTTCTTTACTAGAGCTTGTGCATTTGTTACAAAATTTTGTACGGCATTGTTGTTGTGCATTTTACACATCACTTGTTTCGAACAAATGTTCTGGTTGTACACGCAGCATTTATGGCCTTGACATAAACAAGCAACACCACCATCATCGGCAACTG
This sequence comes from Pollenia angustigena, assembly GCA_930367215.1. Lineage (NCBI taxonomy): Eukaryota > Metazoa > Arthropoda > Insecta > Diptera > Polleniidae > Pollenia > Pollenia angustigena. The sequence continues at coordinate 7,121,533 of OV884059.1, read as the reverse complement.
CAACAACAATACAATTACCGCCGTAAAACAGCATTTTACCGAGAACTTTTAGCAACAATTCAATGCAAAAGCACAACAACAACATTTAGTGCTTAAATATGGAGTGTTTATGTGCAGCTGTAAAATGAACAAAAAAATTTAAAAAAGAATGTGATGCAAGGAAGAAAAAATTCATGTGAGACTACAAAAAACAATAAAAATAATTTTTTGGCAAGCGAGAGTTAAACATTACAACAATAGCACAAACGCTTTAATATGAAATTGGCTTTATCAGAGCATAAGTAGCAGTCTCTTTCATTTTTTTTTTTGCCTAAAAGCCATCAACGAATATAAGGCAATATTCGTTCTTTAGCTTGACTGTAGCAACAATGGCAAACAACAAGTTATCAAAAAGTTATTTAACGGGAAACGTTTGAATGCATTTGAAAGAAGTGCCACAAGAAGCGACTTTTGCTATTTGATGGTTTAGTAAGTAAGCGGATTTTAAATACGAGAGGCATGATGAAAAAGTTAATACCATTTAAAAAAAGGGCAATTGGTGCAATGAAAATATTAACTAAACCTAAAGTTTTTACTGGAAATTAAAGGTTCATAGTGTAATGGCCAATTTCACTCATTTTATTTAAATATCAATTAATATTTAAATATAGTTTTTAATATAATTTTACTTTTATTTGACAAGAAAAACCAAATTTTTAACATAAATTTTATTTAAATAAATTCGTGAAATTGGCCATAAGAGTAGACTAAAATCCCCACTTCAGGCTCAATTGTGCTTTATTCTTTAAAATAGATTTTTTTTTTTTTTTTTTTAAATTTCCTAAGCTAATCCCGCGAAGCTTTTCGCTTGTCTGCAGGAAAGAAAACAGAGTCTCTGGCGGGAATTGAACCCACAACCCCGGCGCTGATAGACTAGCTCACTACCAGCTTGCCTACTGGGGCACTCATTTAGACTAAAGAGTAGGCAATATTGAAATTAAGTCGATAAATTCTCCACAAGTCTAAAGTTTAGAGTTACTCTAAGACAAGAAAGTGAACTTAAGGTTAGAATAAAGACTCGACTATGGTCTGGACCAGGAGTGGGCAAACGGTCGATCGCGAACAGTTAGATAATCAGTCGCAGACAAAATTTACTAGGCAAATAGCAAATCTCTAAACTTAAAATCATGATCAGTCTATAGTTTCGACTAAAGCTTAAGCTAGAAAGTGAAATCGACTAGGGTCGATCGCGAACAGTTCGATAGTCGATCGCAGATATAATTTACAAGGTTTATAGCAAATCTTTGAATTAAAAATCTCGGTCAGTCTATAGTTTCGACTAAAGTCCAAACAAGAAAGTGGACTTAAGGTTACAAAATATTCTCGACTATGGTGTAGACCAGGAGTGGGCAAACGGTCGATCGCGAACAGTTAGATAATCAGTCGCAGACAAAATTTACTAGGCAAATAGCAAATCTCTAAACTTAAAATCATGATCAGTCTATAGTTTCGACTAAAGCTTAAGCTAGAAAGTGAAATCGACTAGGGTCGATCGCGAACAGTTCGATAGTCGATCGCAGATATAATTTACCAGGTTAATAGCAAATCTTTTTTAATTTCAAATGTGTATTAAAAACTTAAAATATTGTCAAATTTAGGGAAAATATCATCAAATCAACATTTTAAACGTCTATAATCATCAAAATAACAATAAACCGTCAAATATGGTAAATTTTCACCAATTAAAACATTAATCAAAAATGAAACCAGTTTTAATTAAAAATTTAATCAAGTGAATTAAACGGTTAATCAAGTGAATTAAACGTTTAATTGATATTATTAATTTGTTAACTGGTGCAAATTGGTTGCAAAATGTAGTCGAAAGGGACGACTAGAGAAACGAAATGTTCTCTGTAATGTATTGTGCGATAAATTGGACAGTCGAGAACAATCAATCCAGCTGGAAAGGCTGGAGAGTACTACGGGCATGCACCCGCGTCTCAGGGATGAGTTTGCCCGTTTCAGCTGATTACTTATCGTGGTAATATCAATACAACAAACACTCCGTCGATGCTCCAATGAGTCAAATGATGGAAACGACTCTTAGGTTTAAGTTTTATTATTATTACTTGTTGCTTTAAAAAAGTTTTAAGTTCTAGTCTAACAATATTGTGGAAGTTTAAATTCTAGTAACATCGGGATGAAAAAAATAATTTATAGCATTAGCAATGCAAGCCCTACGTGAAGAGGAAAAGGTTCAAAGGCACAGAATGGCACTAAAAAAAAACTATAATTCGTTGTAGTTCTTTGATTCTAATAGGAACCACAAGACATAATTTATATAAATGTATTTCTTTAAAAAGCAGCAGAAAGGGACTTCCTTTGCCTAGTACGTACAGCAGTTTCGTTGAGAGTGGAGAAGGAGGGGGGGGGGGGGGAGGGCGGTTAAGTACGAAAGCGCTAAGCAGAATCGTATTTGTTTGTAAAGATTTTACAACTCTATCACAGAATCTTTTGTAATGATGATTTGTTTTAATAGAGTTTTGGTTTAATGCTTTAGCTGTTTATTATCCTTTAAGCTTTCTGTATTTCCTTTTCATGTTCTTATTTATTTATCATTTTAATAACTTGGGCTGCAGCACAAAAACTTTGCAGTCAAATTTTAAATCCTCTTACTCTTTACAAAATGACATGAAAAACAAGTGGTTTATTTGTTAAAAATATTTGTTTTTTTCTTTTCGAATATCAGTATAACATTCCAAAGGACTTTCCGTTATTTTCACCAGCCTTTTTTTAATATCCAGTTTGTTGTGTTTCGTGTAACGAGTGATTTGCATGCAACAAAAGTGGAATAAATATAAAAAAATCCAAGTGCTATAAAATGGATTTCTTTTTTATGGTAATTTAAAAAAATTTTTTTTTCTAGCTGTTAGTTGGTAAAACAATTTTGTAGGAGATATGTTTGGGGTTTTTGGTTTTTTGCTACTGAAAAGCCCCACAAAAAAAAAAAAAAGTTTTTAACCAACAAAACAATCAGCAGTTGTAAAACACTATTTTTTTCGTTATATCTCTGTTTATTGGCCAATTCAGCAGATAAATTGTGAGCTTTAAAGCAATTGAAAGGAGAAAAAGTGAAATGAATTGCGAAAAAAAAACAATTGCTGTATTATTGAAATACTTTTACAATTAATTGAATTTTCAAGTGGTTTGTTAAAGGAGGAAAGGGGATTTATATAAAAATCTGTATAAGTAAAAGGCTTTTAAATATAAAAAATAGTTTTAGAAATTTTTATGGTAAATTCTTAAATTAAAAAAAAAAAAAAACTTCCAAGTACCTGTTATCCCTAAAGGAGTTGCTACCATCAAAATAAAAATGTTTTATATGACTTAAAGTACAATGCACTTTTGCACTTGACATCTGAGACGGGAGAAAACATGTGAAAAATATACAGCGGAAGACAATCATTCTTGTATACGATTGCAAGAAAGAAAGAAAAAAAAAGGACGAAACTTAAAAAAAAAACAACCGCAATTGTAAGACTAATACACATTTTATGACTTCCCTTTTTTTGGAATAAGAAATACAACAATGACAATTGTAATATGTACGCCAACAAAAAAAAAAAAAAAAAAAAAAAAACACAAAAAAGACGAACTGACAAAAACAGTTTTATATAAAATTTACTACCAAAACACGCATACACTCTCTTTTTCGTACACAATTAGTGAGTGACATATAGTGAGTAACTGTTTGTGACAGGATTGGTTGACATTTAAACCGGAAATGCTACATTTTAATGCAAATTTCCATTTTGATAGAGAGCGTTAAAAGCAAAGCGTAATAAAAAAATTATGGTTGGAAGGGGAACTTGGAATAATTTATGAAAAAAAAATTTTGGGTTTATAAAAAAAGAATTTTGTATATATTTCAGGGCAGGAAAGCCACGTCACAGCCTTGTGTTTTCTTACAAATGAGTCTTCAAAAAAAAAAAAAAAAAAAAAATCTTGCGGTTTTATTTCTACAAAAGTCTAAAGGTAAATATTTACACATTAATTGATTAAAAAAGTTTTTAATTTTTTCAGTTATTGTTAAATTTGTTACAAATTGTTGAAAATTTATAAAATAAGGAAGAAAAAACCCCGAAGAAGGCATTCAAAAAAGTGTGGAAATATTGGTTTAAATAAACGTTTAAAGTTTTTTAAAAAAAGACCTCAAGCTCGACAATTTTTCAATATTTCACATTTTTTTTTTGAAAACAAAAGATACGATAAATAGTTGTCGAATCGCCCCACTGTAAAAATCTTAGATCAATTTCTTTAGAATTAAAAAAAAAAAAAATACAGTAAATGATATAAGAGTACATACATATTTGTGGCACTTTGACAAAACATCTTAAGTCAAATTTAAAAGTTGAAAAATGTTAATTAAACGCATTTTCATTCAAAAATATTTTTGTTTACGTTTTTAAAATTTTGTATTTTAAACGAAATTTTTCTTTAATTTATTATTTTATCAAAACGATTTTTTCACCGAGTTTTTTTAACAACTTTTTTGCTATCTTATCTCGACTTAAGATGTTTTGTCAAAATGCCAGAGACATAAAAAAAGGCTTTTAACTCTGCTGATCATACTGATCATTAATAAATTTTGAGTTAACCCCTTTTAAAGAAACCTGTGTGATATCAAGCTCTTACCGCAAAAATAGCTTAAGCGACATCATTTCAAAATTTTCGTTTTTTTTTATTAAAACAATATATTGGCAACACTTGCATCGTCTTCGAAAATGTCACGGTCCCATAAGGTACCTTTACGATTTTAAAGCAAAAACAATTTTAGCTTAAGCGACAACCTTCATACAAAATTTTTATGAAATATAATAAAACAAAAACCTTTTACTCTAAAATTATGTTGTTGTCACTTAAGCTTTTTTGCGGTAAGGACTTGATATATAGAGTGCAATCTAGAATAGTCAGGGATTTAGTCTGGAAAGGAAATTTCGATCAAAAGCCGATCGATATTGAATGCTGTTATTGGGATCCTGATCTATAGTCTTGGCTATATCTTGATCTGTATTCAGTTATTTTTTTAGATTAAAGTCTTTATTGACCTGGATGACTCTCTGGTTTATAAAGTATTGTATAATCTGTATTCTGCAGTTTTTATAATCTGGTCTAAAGTTAACTTTTTTTGTCTGTATTCTTAAATCTAGTATCAGTTTATAGACAGATCTAAAACCCTGCCTTAAAAATTTTTTTTTATTCGGTATCCATCCAAATACAGCCCTTTTCCACTCCCCCCTCCCCCACCTTTTCCTCATTTGTCAGTTATAAAAATTTAACACAATCCACATTTTCATGACATTTACATTCTTGTTCTTAACAAGAAGTCATAGAACTGCAAGAAAATAACGAATCTCATATACTCATCCTTCAACTTATGCATATTTATATTTGAGTTTCAATACCCTTAAAGTATGCTGCAAAATGGAAATTATTAAAATGAAAAGAAAACCAACAAACGAATAACTGATGACTGTCTAAAGCAGAGTCAGTTGAAAAGGCCTGAACTACAAGTAAGTTGAGATATGGTTACCCATCGTTATACAGAGGTGTTGACAATAAAAATAAGAAGCTGGCAAAAAACTGAAAAAGCCATGCAAAAGAAGAAATATTTTTGAGTATTTTGGTACAAAAGACTAAGAACAAATTTTGAGTGATAAAAGGACAACTGTAGTGGCTTCAATGTGAAATGTTTAACACATTTATTTTAGTACAGATAACGGAGCATAACGCAGATAGGATGTGTGATCTTAAAAAAGGACTAAACTGGATATTTTGGGAGTTTAGCAAATAAGGAAGGAAGCCTATTTAAAAGCAAGTGCCAAAATGTATTTTAAACGACAATTTCGAAAGAAACAACTATTTCGTTTTTGCAGTTTAAACAAAAGTCTGCGCTTACACTATGAAAGTTTTCCTTGAGAAGGTCTGAGTTTATGGGTAAGAGAGAAGAGAAGAAAAGAGGGGAACATAACACCCCTCTCACCAATAAACTAATGGGTCGATTACGGATTTGAATGAAGCTTTAGTGTAATTACTTTACATCTTTCGTATGGGTTCAAACCTTGAAAGTTTTCTTTTAGAAAGTCTAATTTGTCGATTAGGGGTGGCAACTGAACTTCAGTTTTGTGTGTGCCACCAGCGAAATTAGGCAAGGCCGCTCATGTTGAAAAATTCAAATTTTTTTTTATTTCATGTTTTAACATAAGCGGCGTTGCCCGATTTCCCTACTGGCACCTTAATTTCAGTTCAGTTGCCATCCATAATCGACCCATTAGACGATCTAAAAGAAACCTTTCAAAGTCAGACAAAAGTAAAGTAAAGTAATTACACTAAAGCGTATACTTAATATTATTAAAATGATATTACGCATACGTTCTTGCTTTTAGTTATACATTTTGAATGCAAAATTTTGAAACAATCTTAAAAGCGAATTTGTTCTTCTAAGGAAAAAAAGTTTCTTTTATCATTCCATTTATCTTTTATCATTTATTTTTATTATTTGAAATTTTCTTTCCTACAAATGCAAATAATCACCCTCTAGTCATACAATTTCCATTAAAAGAAAAGTAGTTTTCATGAAAAGGCATTATATTTTTTTTCTTTTAAACATTTATTTTAATTACAAATAAAAGTTTTTTTTGTATTATATTTTTTTGGTATTTTTGGAATAACTCAAATTAAAACTTTTTGATAATTTTTGCCGAACAAAATTTTTCAATTTGTTTCACTTTATGTTTTATAATAATAAGAAGAAAAAAAACCGCAATATTCTAGAGGCTTAAATACATTTTGGCAAATAGTTTCTGTATGTATGTTTAATTGCCTTTTTTTTTTGAAGATTTTTTAATTTTAATTTTATTTTATTGAAGAACAAGTGCTCTTTTATGTTTTTTTTAAGACTTGGCATTTTAACAAGAAATATTGGCTGTAGTTGTATTTAAAATGAAAAAAAAAAGATTAAGAAACAAAGCAGACAATTGCGGTAAAGTGACATTAAAAAGCTTGTTAAACATACAAGAAGAGATTGTAAAGAAATGTTTAAGTTGCAGAACAAATTTAATTATATAAAAACATTAATTGGTAAAAAATAAATTATCATGATGCCACTATGAAAAGAGTGGAATAATGGATATGTTCAGAAAACAGCTACAAACTACACTTTAACATGCACTACAGTCAACAATACAAGCCACACTATAGTCAACACTACTGTCCAAACTATTGCCTACACTACAGTCAACACTACAGTCCACACTATAGTTAACACTACATTCCACACTATAGTCAACACTAATGCCCACATTATTGCCTATACTACAGTCCACACTAGTCAACACTGCAGTCCACACTTAAGTCAACACTACTGTCCACACTATTGCCTACACTACTGTCCACACTATAGTCAACACTGCAGACCACAATAAAGTCAACACTACTGTCCACACCACTGCCTACACTACAGCCCACACTATAGTTAACACTACAGTCTACAAAGTCAACACTATTGCCCACGCTATTGCCTACACTACCCTGAAATAAACTTGGGTTTAAGTTTATCCAAGTTGCCGATTTTTTGATTATTTGGGTAAACAACAGAGCATCTAAACTTTTGTATGCTTTTGAGAAAAAAGCGACAGTTTTTGACAGCTGTGAAGCAAGAATTAATGAAAATTATGCAGCAATTTTTAGTAAAAGTTTGGTTTTTTTTATGAACCCTGCGGGGAATTTGTGTCAATTGTTCATAAAGTAATAGTCCTGTGACCATTTAACAAAATATTACAATAATATGGACCAAATTGTGATAGGAAATACAAGATACATCGCTGCACTGGCGATAAAGTGTAGTTTCTCCAGAGGAAAAGTAATTGACTCAAAACTAGTCAAGGGATTGGATTTTGTGAGGGCTAATGGTATCTGTAAATATAACTTTATATGAAGGAGATCTTTCATATTAATATGGTTCGCACGGGACAATATCTTCGATAGACATTGTTATCGCCGATAATTAGTGTGCCCATTTACGTAACTTCTGTGAACTGTTACAAAATGTCAAAAATGTGCCAATTAACCCCCTCTTACAAGTCAAAAATTTAAACCCTTTGCTTCCCAGCTGGAGAATTGCGAAACATCATTGTCATAGTCAAGGTCTATCCAATAGGTCTGCGCAAGAAGCCAGATGTTTACTTGGTTTATTCCTCAACGATGTCAAAAGTTGTTTACATTTTCCCTATACATGAGTATTTTTGTTTACGTTTTCGGTTTTTTGCACACAAACATGCACACAAATCACATTTTACCCTTTGGTTTTCCCTATGTAGTAGTAAGATTTTGACAACGGCGGGGAATTTTACACAAACAAAATGCCTGTTGTTTTTTGTATAGTTGTATTGTTGTAGTAAGTAAGCAGACCTATTGGATAGGCCTAGGTCATAGTATTCCCTTTAGAGAACATCTACACTATCCTATATTCAAGTATTAACTATATTCGACTCTACAGTTTGGGTACAGAATAGCTTTTTTTCCAACGCAGTGAAAGACTGTTATCTATCGGTCCTACGACATCTCCTATTTACCCCAGCCCTATATCACCATTTCATCAGGAGGGGTCATACAGTTATTTTAAAGTATTCTCCCTTACAAACCTGCTTCGTTGTAAGGGAATGCCGTAGCACTTGAAATGTTATTTTTTATTTTATAAAAGTTGTTGGGAGTTCTTTCACTTACTTTACTGAACTTTTGTAAGTCTTATTGCGTAGTGCCTAATTGTGCGCTTACTTTTTTAAATGTACCATTAGTGCTTCCCAAAATGATAAAATTTTTTATTGGGACACTTCACAAGGGTTTACACTTTGGTTAACACTTAAGCCTACCCTAAATTCTATTTCATAGCATTAACTATATTCCAATCCAAAGGCTAGTTTTTTCTCCATTACCCCTTTTAAGGAGCATATGGCTTCCAAAAAGCATCTCCATCTAACAGAAATTCTTACATCTCTATCTCACAGGATTTGTTAAAGTTATTTTCTCGTGTTCCGATTTAAGATTTTACTGTCCTTGTTTTTTTAGTATCGATTCATTGAGTATTATTATTTTGCCATCTAACAGTTTCGTTAATCGGTTGTTCTTCCAGCTAAGTAGATGATTGGTCTGCTGCAGCACTTCCTTGGATAATGGGGCTGCCATCTGTCGTTGTCTAGAAACAACGCCTACCGTCTTTTTTGGTGTAGTGGTGGTGGGGAACTCTGTAAGTCTTTAATTCTTATCTATCTGCCTGACCTAATCGATGATATTATCTTGTTTTTAGGAGGACGGGAGGTCAGCGAGCTTCATGGATGGATTCTTGGGACGCGGGTTGAAGCCACTATATTTTTAAAACTCGAAAGCCACACCTGGGGTGCTTGGTTTTATAGGCAAGCACTTAAACCACTATTCCATGCTGCCAGCAATCTACAGGGAATATATAGTGTATATTAATGTCTAAAGCTGCGATCGGTTAAATCAGGGCGCCGCGTTTTCTCTTCTATTCTATTTTATTACGTACATGTGCACATACATTGAAGAGAATTTAACATCATTGACAACAACATTTGTAAAATTCATACAACACATACAATCGCAAAATGTTATAGTATAGGTTGCCGATTTCAGGTCTAAAGTCTGCACTATATTAAAGGCTATAGTATACACTTTATTCTTGTGTACACTTTATCTTATATATTCAATGAAAATTCTACACAGAAAAATTCTCCAAAATTTTTCACCAATTAAAAAAGCATGAATCAAAAATAAAATCAGTTTTAATAAGAAATTTAATCAAGCTAATTAAGAGTTTAATCAAGAGTATTAAACGTTCAATCAAGTTAACTAAACGTTGAATGAAACGCTAAGTCAAGTGATTTAAACGTTTAATCAAGTGACTTAAACGTTTAATGAAGTGAATTAAACTTTTAATCAAGTGAATTAAACGTTAAATTGATACTATTAATTTGTTTACTGGTGCAAATTTAATTAAATTTTTAATTAATATCACGAATTTTTTAATTGAAATCCATTTTTATTTTTTTCAGATTGTTATCATTTCTTAGACCCACGATTGTAACCCTCCCGGATACTTTTTTCATTATTCATCTGGGTGGATAGTTTAGTGACAGTTTGTCGTTATACATTCAGTTGACTTACTCTCTCCTCTTTATATTAGAAAATGGGTTCGGATTTGCAGAAGCTTACGTATTTCATAATCTGGCAAATAAGGTTCTCACATTTATTTAATGCTTCATCGCGATTAACATGGTGGCTGCTATTTATAACCAAATCACGGGGAAAGCAGGTTAGTCGCTGTCGAGTTGCATTGCAACCAATTTCTGTTTTGAAAAAAATAGTGGGAATTCTATTTAGGCTGCGCATTTTACTATGGTGAAAGAACGTGCCTTAATGCAGTTTCTTTGATTGGATGCGTTGAATTTTCTGTCACGGTTTTGTGGCAGGAGGATCGAGGGGAATTTTATTTACCCAATGATAAGACCGCTATGATGTTAGTTAGAAAGACAGGTACTCATGCAAAACATGGATATATTTGTGTCAATCATACAGAGTTGTCTGTCATAACTTTATTCCTTTGCAAAGCCTACATTCTATTCTAAATACTGCAGTCTAGATTTAAAAGATTAAATTTGTTTGGTTTAAATTTTTAATTAGCATTGATTTTGATTCTTTGCCATTATTATCTTTAGCATAAAATCAATAATTTATGCAATGCACATTTTCCTCAAAGCATCAATTGCCATTAAAATGAAAAAAATTAAAAAAAAACTCAATATCTCCTAGAGAATTGCTAAAAGATGAACCAAAAGTATACAACATATTGCAGTCAGTATCTTGTATCCCAGTGCAATTCAATGTAATCAACCGCAAAATATCATGTAAAATAACACGTCTTATAAATAAAACATTACAACTCTCTAGCAGAAGCCTGCCTAGAACAGAGATGAAGCCAGTAAAAGTGTATAGAAATAGAAACAAAAATGTTGTTGATAGAGCACGAAATGCAGGCAGACAAGTCCAATATAAATGGCAGGCAAAAACGGCTAGAACAGATACCGATGAAAGCAAGAAAGTCAGAAGAAATATCGTGGTATTTTGCTAAAACAACTGATTTTATTTTTCGTATGTGTTTTTGTGAGTATATGTGTTTTTTTTTTTTGAAGAAGTTTACAAGATTTTCCCCATTCAAGCAGGCAAAATGAAAAGAACAAAAGTATATTTAACTCGAGCTAGAAAAACAGCAAAAAGGCATTCAATAGTTCGAACATAGAAGGTACGTGTTTGAGACTGATAAAGATAAAACTTGTATGACTCGTTTTTTTTTTAAACAAGAAAAACCATACGGATTTTAAAAGAGAAAAAGACACATGTCTTGAGTAATATGAAATATTAAAATAAATCTAGTTGAGGTTTTGTGTTGAGAATTGTTGAAAAGGAAAATTAAATAGGCTAGAAAACTTTTAAATTTACCTAAAACTTAAAATCTGTAGCATTTTGACAAAACATCTTAAGTCAAATTTTAAAAATCGAAAAAAAATTTTGTAAGTCATACGAATTTTCATTCAAATTATATTTTTGTTTACGTTTGTAAAATTTTGTATTATAAACGAAATTTTTCCTTAATTTTGGTTTATTTTATTATTTAATAAAAATGATTTTTTCACCTTGTTTTTTAAAAAACTTTTTTGCCATCTTATCTCGACTTAAGATGTTTTGTCAAAATGCCACAGAAATGTTTTTAAAATAAAAGGTTTTGCTTAATTTACTCTAATTATCTAGAAACTTAACTAACTGATATATTTCATTCACTCAAAAAAAAAAACTATCACATTTCACAAAAAATTTTCAACGGAAAATCTTTTTTGCAATTATTACAACCATTTATGCAAAATGTTTGCACTATTTTGTGAAAATTTTTAACGTAAACTGAGATTTTACATTTGAAAAAAGAATGCCAGACTCGCTCATCAATGAACTTGACTTCCTTCACAATTTTGGCAACGAATGGCATTAGAGGAAAAAAATGACCGGAAGTGTAATTTATACTGGAAAAAAATTATTAAAAAAATTTAAAAGAGAGAAAAAGGAATATCAATAAACGGAAGTTAACAAGAAATGTGAGAAAAAATTGTCAATTCAGGCTGACCTAAATATCCATATAAATACATGTTTCTATAAATTGTTTAAAATTCTTGTTTAATATACGAGGATGGGTCAATCAGTTTGTGACTTTTAAAATGAAACACAGGTTAACAAATCATTTTATTTTTCCACATAGTCTTCTTTAAACTGAATACAATTTGTCCAACGTTTCTTAAAAATTTGTATACCTTCCAAAAAATAAGATGTGTCAACTCTTCAAAATAGATATATTTAAATAATTTCCTCTCTCTCTCTCTGCCGAGACATTTCTTCAAGTTTGGAAACAAGAAAGAGGCATTCGAACCTTAATTCAGAGAATGGCGCGGATGAGTAGTGAGCTATTGCATATGGGCATTTCCGTCAAAAGGTCCACCGTGACCGAAAATTTAAAAGTTATTAAAAGCTGATTATTTTACGATATTGTTATAGAGAAATATTTAGATTTTACTAAATTTATAAATTTACTCATAAATTTGTTCACTTAGATAAACAATCAGACTGCAAAATTGTGCAAACGTAATTTCTTATATGTGAGAATGTTTTATTGTATGTTTTCTTTAATATTTATTTTTCTTAAAAGCTCCTCTTTGATTGTTCTTACATGGTTTGTAATCTAAGGAAGAGTTCAAAGAGAAATATGTTATTCGGATTAACGGTAAATTTTTATTTTATTTTGATCATTATTTAGTTAAATTATTACGGAAAAAATTTCACGTTCGAAATGTCACGTATCGACCCAGATTTTGGCTTAAAAAAACAATCCAGAAGATTTGCAATCAAACCAATGACATTTTAATGTTACATTGCTACGTAAAATTCTGAAAGTAGTTTGACTAAAAATTGTGCCAGGTTCGCTGAATTACGCCTTTTTATACATGATCACAAAAACTACTTCTGTTTTTTTCACGTTCGAACCGCTACTTCTTTTGCCATTATCTTTGACCTAGAATCGCGCCCTCCATAAACTTTAGCATTGATAACAGTGCTTTCTTAGTGCTATAATTTAAGTGTTAAGAAAACGTAAAAATATTTTTTGCTTGAAATGTTATTGCATTTTTGATGCGTACGACTGTCACGTTCAACACTTTGGAATTACCCATATATGCATTTTCTCTTCAAATCACGAGGTGTATGTGTTTTTATCAACTTTATGCCATTTTAAGCAATTTCAAGCCATTTGTAACAAGAGTGTCTTAAGTCTTTAATTTTGATTTTACCAAATTAGTAATTTCTGATGTGGTTTTTGTCTGTATTTCATTTCTTTTTAAAATGTTAAGCCCTTAGAATTAAAACTGTAACAAGTCGAAAATTTGAATTTAAACACGCAGATGCCTGATGACTGAAACAGAGGGAGGAAATTTATGTTTCAAGCAACTTTCTGTCATTTTAAGCCGTTCTAAGTCATTTGTAACAAAAGTGTCACAAGTCCTTAATTTTGATTTAACCACATTTATCAATTCTGATGTGTTTTTTTTTCTGTACGTATCCAATTTCTTTTTAAGTTGAAAAATTTTAAGCTCTTAGAATTAAAACTGTAATAAGTAGAAAATTTTAATTTAATCTTGCAGATGCCTGTTGACTGGAGTTATGTTGCTATTTTAGATAAGATAAAGGAAATTTATTTTTTAAGCAATTTTATGCCATTTTTAGTAGTTTATAGCAAAAGTGTAATAAGTTTTTCATTTTGATTTCATCAAATTAGTAATTTCTGATGTGATTTTTCTCTGGCTTAAAGTCTTTTTATATTGATAAATTTAAAGTCTTTAGAACTACAACTGCAACAAGTCGATAATTTTAATTTAACAGACAGATGCCTGTTGACAGGAACAGTGTTACTATTTATATTAAGAGAGAGGAAATATACGTTTTAAGCCATTTTATGTTATTGGTAACAAGAATGTCATAAGTCCATAATTTAGATTTTACCAAATTAGCAATTTCTAATGAGCTTTTTTTCTGTATTACATTTTTTTTTTAAAAAATGTAACAAGTCGGAAATGTAAATTTCAACTGCCATCTGACAGGAGCAATGCTACTCTTTTAGTTAAGAGTAATGAAACCTATGTTTTAACAAATTTTATGCCATTTTAGGTAATTTTTAAGAAAAGTGTCATAAGTCTTTAATTTTAATTTTAATTTTACCAAATTAACAATTTATAATGTTGGTTTTTTTTATGTATTTAATTTATTTTTAAATTGATAACTTTTTAGCCCATTGAATTAAAACTGTAATAAGTCGGAAATTTTTAATATTATTTTAATGAATGAAAATTTTTTTTTCCAAAGTTTAATTTTATATATTCTTTTCTTATTTCATTTTAAACTTTTTGTAATAATTTTATAAGATAAGTATTAGAGTTTTAGCCGTTCATCGTTAAAAAGTTATAACTCTGAAATTTTTAATATTGTGGAAAATTAAAGAAATGTCCGAATTTCAGTTTTGACGAAAATAAGAAAAGATTTGGCTTTAAAAAAATTTTATTAGCGCTAATTGTTAAAGTGAACTAACTTAAAAAATTTTAAATTTTCAAAAAGTCTTAAGTATTATTAAATGCATTTATGGGAACTATATAAACGCTGACATGGAATAATTTAAGCTATAAAATACATTTACTATATAATCCCAAAGATGGAATACTTTAAGCAGTTTACTGATAAATTGTTTTAAGTAAAAAATATGTATTTTAAAAAAATTTGCAAAAACCAATTGTATATAAGGATTTTATGGTTAATTTTTAACTTTCTTTAACATTTTAAAAATATTAAGCCGTTTACTTTAAAAGTGTTATAAGTCGTTTATTTATATCATTGAAAAGTTAAAATAATTTTTTAAGACTTATTGCTTTTTTTACAAATCCCTGTCCCTTTTTTTAAAAAAAACTCAAAAGTATTCTCTGTGTTACTTTCTCTTTTTCCTCTCTCGCATATTGCATTTCTCTTCTTTTTCCCTCATTTTTTTCTTATTCAATTTATTTAAATTTTTTTTTTAAATTAAATTTATTTTCCTTTCCATCTCTCTACTTAATTTTATCCTGACATCATGTTTTAACTTCTTAATAATTTACCCAGAGAATTTTTTTTTTAAATAAAATCCAACCATTTAACAATAAATTACAATGACTGCAACTATTTCTCTCCTTCCCTAGGATCAGGACAACAACTAGTTTTTTAAAAGGACTAACTGGTCGTTGTATTAAATAGTAAATGTGGCATCTTAGTTGCTGCTTAATACTGGCAAAGAACCTTAACTACAATGCTTCTTCATTCATTTTAGCCAAGTACCCATGGCAAATGGTGACGACAAGGACGATCAGGACAATATAATAAAACAAATTAAATAAATTCCTGCTGCTCCTGTTGCATCTTAAACAGAAGGCATTATTAACATTAGAGCAGCTAGCAACAGGATTTGTCGCTTTTAAAAAAAGGAAAAGATAAAAAAAAGAAAATAATTCTCCAGCAAGAAAACAGATGTTTTAATATTTCCTTGATTCTATTTTTTATTTTTGAAACTCTTTTTTTTTCTTGCTATTTTTTGGTGGTATAAAAGATAACAAGATTTTTGCATTATGTTTTAAAAGGGATAAGCAGACCATCATTATCATCAGATTCATTTGCCACAACCAAACAGGCGTCATCATCATGTACAGATTTTTAACACTGTCAGCATCAGTATCCAGTCCTTTTTTTGCAAGTGACCAGCTAAAACTACGGGATAATAATGATTTCACTGCTGCTGCCGTTTCTTCTTTATCTTCTTCCGATGATGATGAAGATAAAGATAAAGATGACGACAATGATAATAAAGATTTTATACATTGTATTGCCACTTAAGTAGTTAAGATGTTCTGGTATTTCAATTCTTTCGCTTTAACAATGTCACCAAGGACCACAGAATGTAGCAAATATATTTGGAAAAACAAGTACAAAAAATTATTTATTTTTGTTAAAAAAATTCCACTTTCTGTTGAATTATTTATGAGCAAAATAAAATGGAAATAAGAAATACTTCACATGTTACACAGGAAAATGAAAATTAAGTTAAAAAAAAGAAATACCAACAAAATGTTAAATTTGTAATAAAGGCCTTAAAGTATGCTTTAAATATAAACTAGAGAGTATATTTTAAAATTGTACTAAGCAAAGCTATTGCAAAGAAACACTGGATTAATGTATTTACATTGGAATCTCTCAGCGGCCGGTCAACTGGAATGTTTTCTCAAAACAACTGAAAGCTTTCCTTTAATACGCTGCCGGGACCAGGGAATTATTGTTGTTGTTGAATTATTTATGAGCAAAATAAAATGGAAATAAGAAATACTTCACATGTTACACAGGAAAATGAAAATTAAGTTAAAAAAAAGAAATACCAACAAAATGTTAAATTTGTAATAAAGGCCTTAAAGTATGCCTTAAATATAAACTAGAGAGTATATTTTAAAATTGTACTAAGCAGAGCTATTGCAAAGAAACACTGGATTAATGTATTTACATTGGAATCTCTGATGGCCGGTCAACTGAAATGTTTTCTCAAAACAACTGAAAACTTTCCTTTAAAACGCTGCCGGGACCAGGGAACAGTGTCCATCAAATGGAATGTGTCCGTTAACATAGATTACACTGTTTATTATAAACTTTTATATTTACCACTTTTAGTTTTCTAGACTACAGAATAAGCTTTAGCATAGATAATAGGCTTAGTTTAACCACCAACTAAAAAGCTATAGAATGTAGTTAAGACAGCGATAGAGCACTTAATATAGACCAAAATATAACATCATCTATAGAGTAATCTTTAGCATAGATGGCTGCCTGAACTATTATATGGATTAAAGGATTCGTCTATGCTTAAGTTCAAGGTGGGCCATAAGGCACTTAACATCTGTTAATAATCTGATAAATTTTCCACAAAATCTTAAGTGGGTTGCAAAGGCTTGCGGCAAAATTTCATGTACCATAATATCTTGAAAGGAAACAGTAAAATTTTTTTTTTTCATTCTCCGCAGTAGATTTCTTTCATTTAAAACGGAGTCTCACGTTTGCAAATCGATATTTCAGGGTTCTCGTTAACTCGTTACATATTCAGCCTGATTACGGTTGGCGTTGGCGTATACGCCAGAGTCGTTTTTTGTAGTTGATTAAAGACCACAGGTTATGTGTTACTTGAATCTACTAAAAAAAAGACTCAGTCGTATACGCCAACGCCAACCGTAATCAGGCTAATTATCTTAGCTTTGTGCCTCAAGCGGTCTGCTTCTCAGAGATAAGTCACTAACAGATCCCAATGGCTAAAAACGAGCCACTATATTGCTTACTAGATTCTCTGCTGGTGCATTTATTATTGAATTTCGACTAGCGAAATAAATCTCAACAAATTTTGCTCATTCCTAATCGTATACATGGCTACTGAATCTCCCAAACGTTGTTTCTAATACTGGAAAATAACAGAAGAAAAAAAAAAGAAACTATACTAAAACAACTACAATGTTGACTTATGACCCACCCTGTAGAATCAATGAAATACTATTTATAGTCTATAAAGAAGTATATGAAACGAACCACAAACTAAGCAAAGGAAATATTTTAGGTTACACTGTAGATAACGGGTGTTCCAATAAGAAGTTTCATGTTCAATGGCCCGCCATTTTTAACTAAGACTTTCTTAATTTACATAATAAAAAGCGAGCGATTCATTAGATTAATTTAAATACCGTGCTTTAGATATAAATCAATCTATTTTGTGCCACGCCCACTTCTTCAATCCGGATGTTGTGTATGAATAATCAATATGCTTTTACCTACTTTGGAAACTTTGGCTCTTGGCGTTCTTCAAGTACATAGAAATCTACAATGCCTTTGTATGAAAGGTGCCACGCCCACTTCTCTAATCCCGCCCATTTTTTCAAAAGAGATTATGTATTGATAACCCAGCTATGTGTACCAAATTTGGAAAATTTTCCCCTAACGTTAATTAGATAAAAAAAAAAATATTTTTCGTGCCGCGCCCACTTCTCCAATCCTGCCCACATTTTGGCTGATATTTTCTAATGATAACGAAGATGCTTGTACCTAATTTGGAAACTTTGGCTCTTGTCGTTCTCTAGAAAGACAGAAATCTATAATGTCTTTGTATGGAAGTGCCACGCCCACTTCTCCAATCTCGCCCATTTTTTTAGAGATATTGTGTTTTGATAACCCAGCTATGTGTACCAAATTTGGACAATCTTTCTCTTACCGTTATTTACATATAAGTCAGTAATTTTCGGGCCTCGACCACGTCTCTAATCTCGCGCACATATTGTCGGAAGTTGTGTAATGATAACGAAGATGCTTGAGCATAATTGGGAACTTTGGCTCCTGCCGTTCTTCTGACATACAGAAATCGATAATTTCTTTGTATGGGAAGTGCCACGCCCACATCTCTAATCCCACCCATATTTTTTCGGATGTTGTGTATTGATAACCAAGATGCTTAGACCTAATTTGGAAACTTTAGCTCTTGGCGATCATCGAATATAAAGAAGCAAGTAATTTCTGTTTAAAATTAAAGGTAGTTGTGGTTTTTGCTTATATCTCAGGCATTTGTGAAGCGATCAGCCTGAATTTCAATAGAAAAAAAATCCAGACTATATTTAACATAAATATATAAACAGCTGGTCGCCAACATATCCGGGGTCTTCTTAAGCCCCATTTCAACGGAGAGAAGGATAGACAGACGACATCGTTTTATCAACTGCCTGCTGACAATGACGCAGAATATATATATATACTTTATAGGGTCTTACTTCAATATTGTAGAAATTACAAACGGAATGACAAACTATACATTATATTTTATGACTTGGCTCGTTTCAGCTCTGAGGCCTCTAGATTATGTTGAGTACCTCATTATCTTTATGTTTGACTATTGTATAAATTAAAGCTTAAAAAGACTAACTTTCATCAGAGCAGGTACTGACTAACTACAAACTACCGGCCCTAGTCAAATTCTGAAGAAGTCTCGGCTTAGTGTTGTTAAAGGGAAACTAGCTGTTAGAATTTTGGTTATTAAAACCCCATTTCTATGTCATAGAATCATTAAAAAAAGTCTTGCCATTTCTAAGCAGTGCAACTGAACAAAGAGTATAAGAGAAAAGAAAAAAATGTTCAATGCAAAATTTTTCATTACAATTATTTTCTTTGCATTGTTTTCCATCTTTTCAAATTAAATTTTTACTAAAATTCCCCAACAACGTTCTCATGTGAAAGTAATTGTCAGCCAGTCAGTCAACTTATTCTGTCCACTTTGGTTTACATACATAAATAAGTAGACTGCAGACAAAATATTTTTTGAATATTTCTGCTATAATTATGTTGTGTGTACAAAACAAGTTCACATATTGCTCGTTTGCCGCAACAACGTATATGTGAAAAATTTAAAATGTTGACTTAACATAATCAATATCACAGAAAAAAATTGTTCAGCAATTAAAGCATTAATCAAAAATAAAATTAGTTTTTATTAAAACTTTAATCAAGTGAATTAAATTTTTAGTCAAGTGAATCAAACGTTTAATTGATGCTATAAATTTGTACCAGTTAAAAGATTAATAGTATCAGTTAAACGTTTAATACATTTGATTTAACGTTTAACTCACTTGATTAAACGTTTTATTCATATGATTAAATTTTTAATCAAAACTGATTTTATTTTTGATTAATGCTTTAATTCTGTGATCTTATGATTGTTGATATTTCTTATAAAGATATTGCAATCTCAAATCTGCAGAGAAGAATACAATTTTCTTTTTCAATTATTTTGTGTGAAGATTTGAAACTATTCTTATTTATAGGTCAAAATTGTTTAAATACGTTTTATTGCTTTTTAAAACAAGTCAATATTTTTTTTTTTCTAAATTTATTTACAATTATTATTTTTATTGAATAGTATTCATATATGTATATAAAATATTTAATACGGAAACCTATTCGTAACCCTGCGGGAAATTTGGGTCAATTAATGAAGGGATTGGTCCTGGGATTTGTGAAAATAGAATATGTACAAAAAGGAAGAATCCATGACCAGCGAAAAGAGAACCAATAATTTAACTGGATTTTTAAGAACTAAAAAGTAGAAAATCTATTGAATGAATTTAAACGCATTTTTAATTTAAAAGGGCTGTGTTTGTTACCGGTGGTGTGACATATTTTTTTAAAAATTGTATCTTAAAATTAAATCTATGGCTGTTTTGTTGAAATAATACCTAGGACTAGCATTGAAGTTACTAACACTAAACACGTTCATTGTGGCTATTAGGTGTCAATTGACCTCGTCCAATGACAAGCCCATGTAAAAGTGATAGGTCCCATTCATATAAAGGGTTTGAACTACAACCGGTCCCTACCACCAAATACCTATCACGGGACTTCTTTGGTGTCAGTTCGCTTCCCTCTAGGGAATGTCTGTCTAAAAAAGTTACTCATTTTGTAAACATGGCTCAAAATGGCCCATCACTAATAAGTCAATATAAAATATTGAAAAAAAATTTACAGCCTGTAATAAATTAACGTAAAAATCATTCTGAAACTTGTTGGATAAACTTTCTAAATTGGGCCAAAATAACCCACATATACCAAATGCGTTTTATTTATTTTTGTTCAAACTAGGGTTAAAATCATTTTATGAAAAGCTAATAGTTTTGAGTTATGACTTTGCTGCAGCGAATGGGCGATACATAAAATTATGTTCCTACTTGTATAGATGTAAGTATATCATCATCAATGCCCATTATAATAAGGCTTTTAACACCCTGGCAGGAAAGGTTTAGTCTCCAGTAATTTATAGTAAAATAAAACCCAAAACTGCAACGTATCCTAAACACCCTTATTATATTCACAACAGTGACAGCAAGTAAACTCAAGTAAAACACAATCACATTACATGAGTGTCCCCATGGATTAGTACGAGAGCGGGAGAGAGGTAACAAATGTTGCACTATATTTAATGTGCTACAAATCTCTGCTATTGCGGTTGTACAGCAAGGGCACTATACATGAACTGTAGTTTGTAGGAAATAAAACCAACTATTTGATTCCACTGCGGTATCTGGTTTATGTGGTTGGGCAAAAACTTGTATAATTTTTCATAATTTCATATAGTTAAATTATACAAATATACAAAATGTTCTTCAGTTAGTTTTACAAAATAATTTTTTTGTTTTTTTTTTATTTGTTTAATATAAACAAAACTTTTGTTGTTTTTTTAAATGAAAATAAAATAATGTTTATTAAAAAATAAACTCATAACCGTGAAAGTTTGTGGTGTTGACATTAAATATTTAAATAAAAAAATATTGAAGTGGGACTTTGCTGCAAAAAATGTTAAGACAAGAGAAAAATGTATGTCAGTAGAATTAAGTGTTTTTATAAAAAGACTACACTATAGAAAAGTGAGAAAGTGAAGATTTCAATCTAATATAAATTAAGTATAGGCTGAGCTATAATTTGTAGACTAAAAGAGAATAAATTAAAGTAAATAGACTAGATTATATACAACAACATATGCCGTATTCACAAAACCACTTACACCGTTGTATCAATTGTATGTTGTATTGAAATACGATAGTGTACTATTGTAAAAGTAATAAATGTTAGAGTCTGCTATAAGAGTACTGATAATTTTTTTTTACTTTCGATCCCAGGCTTTGTTGTAGCGTGCCAAGAAATACAGAGAGTTTTCGATCAACTTGTATGTATAGTAGAGCGTACCACCTTACAAGAAAAAAATTGCGCCGTACACCCATCTTATATAAAGTATTTTTGCAAGGTGATAACGAAATTTTTGTTATATAAAAAATCATAAAAAATTGGAAAATGCAGCTATGCTTCTTCATACTAAACAAGACATACATGATTAAAATACCTTTGCAACTTTTGATTTTTTCACCAAAGACGAAGAACATATTTGACCCGTTAAGGAGCACGCTACGCCCCGCAGGTTCCAAATTTCTTAAATTCATTTAATTTTCATTTAAATATTTTTCTGAAGGAAGGAATTTTACAACATAAAATTAATTTAAGTTTATTGATAATTTTTTTTCTTGGCTGAGCTGGGGATCGAACTCGGGTTGAATTTACGTTTCGAAAATAACCAGATTCTCTTCATCAGAATTCTTTGCAGTTCTACCCTTCTTAAATTTAAACCCTACAGCGCGTAGGGTGCTCTTAGACGGATCAAATGTATGAACAACCCCAATTTTTTTTTATCTCAATAATTTATTTCTTACACTCCTAGCCGCTGTCTCCATTCCTTAAGGGGGCTCCCATACAAAGTTTTGCATTTTTTTTAATTAACAATTTCAAAGATTGTATAAATTTAATCACTGAAATCTTGATTTTATTTAAGTGACTCTACTTCAAAATAAAATTCTCAACAGTTTTTAATTATAATTGTCTTTCGATATTTGAACAAAATGAGAAAGACTCATACGCAAAAATACCAATATTAAAAGAAAAAGATTTAAATTACACCTGACCTACAAAGTAAAAATTACAAAAAATGACGAAACATGGTTAACAGACAACGTGTTTAACATGGAAATACTATGTAACGAATATCAAATATATAGGCGCAACAGATCTGTTTTAAGTACTGAAGATGATGCTGAGGTTTTTACTGAAGGTACTATTCGTAAGGGCGGTGGGGTACTCATTGCAGTATCCAATCGTTTTCATTCAGAACTATTATTGTCTGATTCTACACCAGATTTGGAATTTATCAGTGTTTTAATAAAAATAAAAAATAAAAACGTCTTTATAACATGCTCATACATTCCACCTAAATCTATACCATCTGTCTATGATGATCACTTACATGCTATAAAAAATGTTGTACTTGCAGCCAATCATATTGATTCTATTTTTGTTTTTGGTGATTTTAACTTACCATCAGTATCTTGGAATCATTTACCTGACACACCAAACATGGTTCCAATTTATACAAATTTACATAGTGATAATTTCCTAAATGAGTTATCGGATCTCTGTCTATTTCAAATGAATTATATACAAAACAGTAAAGGCAAAATATTAGACTTAGTATTTGTCAATGATCCAACTGACTGTTCAATAAAAAGATCTAGCCCTGTAACAACTCCTGAAGATCCTTACCACCCGACTTTGGATTTAAGATGTTCTATACAGCTTGGCCCAGAGCCACAAAGTGACAATGACAACGAGAGAATATTTTGTTTCAAAAAGTCAAACTATAATATGCTTAACAATCTTATTATTAATACAAACTGGCAAGACCTACTATATTTGTCTAATACCAGCCATTTGGCTATTGATTTAATGATCGATACTTTTTATAAAACTCTTTTTGATATTATGGATAAATGTGTGCCAAAAAATGTAACTCACAAACAATCTGGCCCCCCTTGGAGCTCCAAACAACTATCAAAACTTAAAAATAAGAAGAACAAACTCTATAAAAAACACAAACAATCTAATTCACTTATTGATTTTGGAAATTACTCAATCTGCCGTGCGGAATATAATTTGCTCAACACATCGCTGTACAACAACTATATAAATAATCTAAAAAACGATTTCAAACTTAATCCTAAATCTTTTTATAATTTTGTGAATTCCAAAAGAAGATGCCTAGAATTTCCACCTGCTATGAAATTTGAAGGTCAAGAATCTGATGATGCTGCTACCATAAGCAACATGTTTGCTGATTTTTTTGCTAAAACCTATACTGATGTCAAATATAACCTATCTGATAATTATCCATATCCTCTGCGTTCAACAAATCAAATATGTTTTCCCTCCATTGAACATTCACTGATTTCTCAAAACTTAAAAAATTTAAAAATATCTTTTAATCATGGACCTGATGGAGTTCCAAGTTGCATATTAAATAAATGTGCCGAAAGTCTTACCACCCCTTTATCGTACATATTTAACATTTCAATCAAGCACGGTTATTTTCCTAAGCTTTGGAGAAAATCGTATATAATACCATTATTTAAATCTGGATCTAAGTCGAATGTGATAAATTATAGGGGCATTGCCAAACTTAGTGCTATTCCAAAAGTTTTCGAAAAAATTGTTACAGATTTTTTCTGTCATCAAGTAAAATCTACATTATCACCTTTTCAGCATGGCTTTCGTAAAGGTTGCTCAACAACTACTAACCTTTTGAATCTTACAACACATGTTAATCGAGGATTTGTTAAGGGACAACAAACGGATGCGGTCTACACTGACTTCAGTAAAGCTTTTGATAAAGTCAATCATAACCTTCTTCTCTGTAAACTGGACTCACTTGGTCTAAATACGAATAGCCTTAATTGGATCAAAACATACCTTTGTTATCGAACACAGACTGTCCGATTTAAAAATAAATCTTCTAAGATCATACATGTTATTTCTGGAGTACCTCAAGGAAGCCATCTTCGACCTATTCTTTTTAGCTTGTTTATTAATGATCTTCCAACAATAATAAAATACTGTAACATTTTATTGTACGCTGATGATGTCAAAATTTACTTTAGCTATAAAAACCCATACGAACATATTTTTCTTCAAAACGATCTGGATAATTTTTATCAGTGGTGTAAAGCTAATCTTATGGATCTTAATCTAAAAAAGTGCAAATATATGCGATTCTTTAGGAGGAACTGCGTTAATGTTCATTACGTTCTAGGAGAGCATAAACTGGATCTAGTTGATGTTTTTCTTGATCTTGGAGTTTTACTCGATCAAAAACTGAGTTTTGTTCCACATATTCATATGACCGTCAATAAAGCCAGAGGTGTTCTTGCCTTCATCAAACGATGGGCAAAGGAGTTTACCGATCCCGATTTTACAAAACAGCTATATACCTCGCTTGTAAGACCGATCCTTGAATATGGATCCGTAATTTGGGACCCGCAATACAACGTACATAGTAACCATATCGAATCTGTTCAAAAACAATTTCTTCTGTTTTGTCTGCGATGTTTACAATGGAATCCGTCTATAAATCTACCATCATATCCAAGTAGACTTAGTCTTATTAAACTACCAACTTTAAAAAGCCGAAGAATTATGCTAAATGTATCCTTTATGTTAAATATAATCAATGGCGATATTTCATCAGAGTTTCTTTTGGAAAATATTACTTTCAATGTCCCTCAAAGACCTACTCGTTACTTTTGCCCCATAGCATTACCATTTTTTCGCTGCAATTACGCTAATGCTGATCCATGGCAGAGAGTTGGAAAAGATTTTAATGACTTGTATAAATTAATTGATTTCTCATTAACCTCTACAATTGTAAAACGAAACATAATCATTTATTTAAACACTTAAAACAAAAAACTGTATATTTTTTTATTATTCTACATATGTAAATTTTTTTTTTTTTATGTCACATTGTATAGTCTGTAAGGATGTAATCCATAGACTTAATAAATAAAAAAAAAAAAAAAAAAAAAAAATTACCCACGAAGTGGCAACACTGATATGTATTATAAATACAACTCTCTCTCTCTCTCCCTCTGCGGTCACATGTAGGAATTCACCTTGTCCAGGGTAAATCAGGTTTATTATTATGACTGAAATGTTATAGTTTTTCAATGAAATTAAAGTCTCTTTTAAAAGAAATTTATTTCTTAAAACAAGTAAGAGAGTATATTGGGTCAAGCCTGAATCAAATAACACCCTACACCATATTTATCGAAAAAAATTGGAAATTTAAAACGTCATAGAGATTTCTTACTAATAATAACTTTTGTATACCCAAAACCAATTTCGTTTATTGCAAGTATTTGAGACCCATGAGAAAAATTATACAAAATTATATTACGAGGTAAGACTCATGTAGAAGTTCTTTGTGCCGAATATTATTTATATATCTTTATCTTTATGAGATTTGTTTGCCTTTAAGTGTCTTTAAGAAGAGCACTTGTGGTTAGTTTTGAACCTACCAGCACAACATTTTGTCATGACATTGAAGCTATCGTAAAAGTTATTGCCGCCAGTTTGTACGGTAATTATAAGGCAGTTTAGGCACTAAAAGCTATTTTCGGGAGTATAATTTGTAAAGGAGATGTGGTCAAATATGGGCCGATTACAAAACAAATTGTTTAGATGCTTTACATTGCAATAAAATAAGTTTGGACCAAATTTATTTTTAATACCAACACAGAAAAAAATAAAAATTAATTTCAATTAAAAAATTTGTGATATTTATTAAAAAACTTAATGCAATTTACACCAGTAAACAAATAAATAGTATCAATTAGACATTTAATTCACGTAATTAAACGCTTAATTCACTTCATTAAACATTTAATTCACTTGATTAAACGTTTAATTCACTTGATTAAACCTTTAATACACTAGATTAAGCATTTAATTCACTTGATTAAACGTTTAATTCACTTGATTAAACACCTAATTCACTTGAGTAAACATTTAATTCACTTGATTAAACGCTTAATTCACTTCATTAAATATTTAATTTACTTGATTAAACGTTTAATTCACTTAAATTAATTTTTAATTAAAACTGATCTTATTTTTGATTAATGCTGTAATTGGGTTAACAATTTTGGAGAATCTAACCTTATAAGATGGTTTATTGTCAAAAAGACGCTATTATGGAAAGAAGCTTGTATGGTTGCTAAAATAATTTATGGACCGGTTCTTACCATTTTCATTAGGTTTGGCCTTTGTGACAATCGGAATGGTGCTATGTACCAAATTTTATAAAATTAACTCTAAAATTGCCCCCTGTGCTATGCGCACAAGGTTTGTCTGGACAGCCAGCTAGAAAGCCGGACGGACGGACATTGGTAAATGGATTCAAAAAGTGATTCTAAAGTTGAGTCTAGAAGCAATATTTTACAGTGTTACAAACATCAGCACAGGCCCAAAATACCTTCGCCACTATTGTGGTGGCGGTATAATTACTCGTTTATCTAGAATAAACTGTTCTCTATAAAAGTAGAAAACCATAAATTATTTCGCTAATATCTCGTGTATCAGCCTTCTTAGATAGTTTTAATACTAAAAAATCTGCTTTAATAGTTTAAACTGTATTTTTAATAATTTCGCTAGATTTTAACGTTTTAAAGATAAAAGCCTGCGTTTAGTGTCTTAGGTCATGATTGAAATGTTTAATTCGAAATTATTTGCTTTTATCTTACTTGTACTTTTTTTTTTTGCTATTTCTGCGAACAAATTACAAACAAACATTAATCGCTTAGTAAAAAAATCAACATACTTCATATAATAAAAATCGTGAGCAACAATCAATCTCTCATTATCAGCTCCCATGTTCAAGCAATTTGTCTGACTGAGCGTGTTTGTTGCTATTTGCCTCTTCTAAATATTGACGATTGGAATGATTGATGGTTAATAATTGTTGTTGTGGCTGAAAGATGAGATTTTAATAGATAAAAAAAAATAGTTTAAATGATTAGCAAGAAATTATTAACGAAGAAAAAAAACGGGTACTTTTTGTTCAATATGTTCATGTATGTTTTAAGTATTCGCTAGACAAAGAAATCATTGGGAATGCATTTTAAGTGTTTTCGTTTGTATTATTATGAAATAAGCAAAAACAAATCTTTAGTAAACAAATTATTAGAAAAACATTATAAAATTAATAATTAATTTCATTTTTATGGTTCTACTAAACAGTTTTTGAAAAAAAGGTTCAGTTTTATATTGACAGGTGTTGCGGTAACATGGAATTTCAAGTGAGTAAAATAAAAATTGTTATAATTAAATGTAATAAAATGTTTTTTTTTTATTATTAACAATAATTTTTTTTATAGATTTGTCTAATTTTTCTAATGAGTTGCTGCAAAATCTGGGCTCAACAGGAGAGGTCTAATTTTTTTCTGCCACAAATAGAAACGGAAAATTTCCAAGTAACCAAAATAAATATAAACGAATATAAATTGAGGTAAGAAACTTGCAAACAATAACCAAAATTAATGACATGAAGAAGAACTGGAACTAAATTAAAACCTTAAAGAGAACTTTAACTAGAACCTGAACAAGAACTTGAGCTTAAATCTTAAGCTTAAATCTTGAGCTTAAATCTTAAGTAGAAACCAAAAATTTAGACTATCCCTGCGGGAAATTTGTGTCACTTGTTCTGAAAGCACTAATTCTGTGACCAGTGTACAGAATATTATAACAAAATGGTCCGAATTGTGATAGGCGAAAACTAGTCATATCGCTGTACTAGTGATAACGCATAGTTATTCCAGAGGAAAAGTAATTGACACAAAACTAATCATGGGGCTTGATTTTGTGTTATCTGTTTATATTAATTTATATGAAGGAGATCTATTATACAAATATGGTTCATACGGGACAATATCTGGGACATTCTAATTCTAATCGAAATTGAATGTGTCCATTTAGGTAACTTAAGTGACGTGTTACAAAGTGTCAAAAAGGTACCAATTTACCCCCTCCTAGGACATCGCAATGATAAAGTGGCAAGTCCTCTTCATATAAAGTGTTAAAACTTGTACCGGGGTCTAGCACTTTGAATTGTCACGCGTCAAGTTTGGTGCTAGTTTCCTTTCCCCTAGGGATTATACTACCTAAATAACTGTGACCTGAGCTTGGACCTCAACTTGATACTTGACTAGAATTTGAGTTAAAATCTGAATAACTACCTACACTAGAATTAGAAATAGAACCTTAATGACAATATCAATAAAATTCTAAAGTAGAAATTAGACCATAGTTTGAACAACCATCTGAAGTGGACTTTGACATAGAAAAAACCAGAAACATAACCACAACCTGAAGTAAAACATGAACTGGAACCTAAACTAGAACTTAATCTACATACTTAAGTAGAATTTGTTCTATATTCTGAACTTAAGCCTGCACTGGACCTTCAAATAATATCTGAATAACTGCATGTTTTAAGAAAACGAAAGCAAAATTTCGTGTAAGATATTATATTGAACACAAAAACAAATTTTCGTATTTTATTTTGGTTTGTAATAAATTTCTCAAACGAAATTTTGTTTTCATTTTCTAAAAACAGGAGGTTAGAACCTTCTCTTAAACCTAAAAGATAATTCAAACTAAAATCTAGAATTTAAAGTAGAATTAAGACTATTGTACAACGTAAACAAGAACCGAAAAGAGAATCAGAACTTGAACCTGAATTGGAGCCTGAGCTGGAACATGGACAAGAGCTTGGGATAGAACCTAAAATTGAAACTGAGCCGGAACCTTAAATGGAATTTGAACTTATCCCTTTATAGGTACATGAACTAGAATCGGAAATACATCTGAACTTCAATGTTAATCAGAATTTGCACTAGAAATTGCACTGAAGCTCGAACTAACTATGAACTTTCCCTAACCTTTGCAAGAACCAGAACTGGAGTCTGAAATAGGATCAGAAGCAAAAACATATTTAAAGCCTTAAGAAGAACATGAACTTGAACCTTAACTTAATATACATCCTGAACTTAAACTTGATCTAGACTATTTAGACTATTGAACCACCTAAATTACAGCCGAAAAAAGAATACAAATTTAAAACTGATTACTAGCTTTAAAAAAAATTAAATAGAATCTGAGCTGAAGCATGGACTAGAGTTTCGACTATAACATGAATTAGAATTTGAACTTAAACCTAAGTTTAAGCCTAAACTAAAATCGAAAATTGAACTAAAACCAGAACTCAAATCTAAACGACTATAGAACATTCCCAAGAGTTCGAACTATAACATGAATTACACTCTGAATATAACCTTAACTTGAAAATGAACTAAAACCTGAAAGACCATCTGAACTAAAGTCTTAATAAAAGACTGAACTAGAACTGCGGACGAACATGACTTGGAGACAGTAGTAGAATCTAAACTAGAATTGCAACCTGAATTATGAACCTGAGGTAGAAACAAAGATAGAAACAAAAGATAGAAGATTAACTAAGACCTAGAAACTGGATTGTTATTTAAAGTAGAATATAAGCCGGAACATCAACTACGAGCCTTATTGAAACTTAAACTAGAACCTGTACTAAAAACTAGACTCAAACCTTAACTAGAACCTAGTCTATACTCTGAACAAGAACCTAAACTGAAACCTGACCTAGAACCTCAACCTGAATTAGAAACAGAACTAAAATCTTAACCTTAAACTGAACTGGATCTAACTACCAGTTCATCGATTTCGAACGAAAATTTCATTCGCTAAACAAAAGAAATATTTTAAAACTGTTTTTAGTGTTTAATGTAAGAGTTAAGTGAACGAAGTCTTCATTCAAAATCGATGATAAGGCCGTAAAACTAAAAAGCTGAACTAGTACTTTAGCAAAAATCATATATAAATTAGAGCATGCCTGAAATAGATTGAGAACTAGGACTTTTGTTTTAAGCTAAGTTAGAACTGAACTGGAAACTAAACTTTAACTATACATTATCTAGAACTGAGCTTGTAGATTTTAAAACAGAACCTGGAATTTTACCTGTACATGAATCTGAGCTAGAGCCATAACTAGAAGCTCTACTAAAGTCTAACATAAAATAGAAAATAAAAAATTTTAATAAAACTAATCTGCACTAAAACTGCAATACAACTTAAAATGATTATTTGTTCTTTCCTTATACAGCCTAACTTTACAAAATAGCCAACGTATCGAAACCATATCCCTGGATGCTCTAGATGGTCATGTGATAGTTAAAGGTTCATTTAATTCCTATTATCCCGATACCATGGCCAATTTGGTAGTGAATTATGTGGCAGACAAAAATGGTTATAGAGCTTCTTTTAGGATAAGCACTAGAGTGCCTGTCAGTTCTGTGTCCTTACAGCCTCGTTTATCGCCCAGTGATTTAAAATCTTTAGTTGGCTAAATCCTTAAATGTATTAAAAAATAGTTTGTATTGTTTTTATTTATAAGCTAGTGTAATCTTAACATTATTTGCTAAGTATTTCTAAGTTATTTTAATATTTTTGTACATGTTTTGTTTTTTGTTTTTTTTTTTTTAAGCAAAAATATACAAATTATAAATTGCAAAAGTTTAGTTATTTTTTTTGTAGTTTTAAGTTTGTTTTTTTTTTTTATACCAGCATTATTCTATTCTTATGCCATTTTATATTTAAATGCACAGCAACTGTGTTTTTTGGATTTTTATTTAGTAACTGACTAACTTAATTCTCTTGCCATGTTCATGCTTAAAGTAAGTTCCTAAGAGTTTTGTTGTCTCATTTTAAGTTTATTTAAAAGTTTTCTTATTTTTTTTTTGTGAACGTAGTCTTATTGTATTTCAAAAATAAGTTTTAACTGGGGTATTATTAGGAACATGCTGAATGAGGAGGGAAAGTGTTAAAAGAGGATCGGAGTTTGCAGTTAAGGTGCGCTACAAAAAGAAAGTACAGCACACTGGAACATGAATTGAAATAAAGAGAACTTAGACATAAATGGAAGTTAACTAGAAAAGAGTTAAAACAGAACTATAAAAAAATCTATGCCAAAATAAGAGAAGAAATAAAACAGAACTAGAACAGATTAAAACGGGAGCTACACTCAAAAGAATACGAGTCATTACCGCAAAAATATCTTAAGCGACAAAACCAAAATTTTACAGGAGATGGTTTTTTTTTTATTTCATAAAAATGTTGTATGAAGGTTGTCGCTTAAGCTAAAATTGTTTATGCTATAAAATCGTAGCGGTACCTTATAAGACCGTAACAATTTAGGAGCTGATGCAAGTGTTGGCAAAAAACTCATTTATTTAAAAAAAAACGAAAATTGAAAATGATGTCGCTTAAGCTTTTTTACGGTAAGGACTCAAATAATCAATCCATCCGTACTTAAATCAAGCTAAAGCTGTGTCAAAATTACATTTAGCACACGCAGAGAAAAAACAAGGTTGAATTAGGCGTAAAATAAACGTATTATGGTCCCCGCAATAGCAATAAAAACTATTCGTCGGCTTAATATGCAAAACTGCTAAATCCACTCTTTAAGTAAATTGAGATTTTGATGCCGTGTGGTAGAAAAAGATATGCCTCACCGACCGGCATGTAGTTTTTCTTTAATTTGAGCCTTGAAGTTTGTAAAACCAATTATATTTTTTGTTTTTCTCTAAAGCTGCACATATGAAATATTAAAAGTTTTTTGTCCTTCCTGTAAAATTTACTGAAAGGGAGTTAGCCGGTTTGCATATTAAGCCGGCTTATTGTTGTTGGTTTTGACATTACTTTTTTTCACGATAAATAATATTTTGTCTCTATTAAACAATAGTGTTTACCTCCCTTGAAACTTCAAATATGGTTGCATTTAACAATATAATGTTTTAAAAAATAGAGCTTAACATATTATGGTTACTTTAACCATAATATTATCACAGGCAACCATATTATGGTTAAATTCAAATTCATGTTTTGGTTAATAATAACAATAATATGTTTGTAATTAAAATATTTTTTTTAAACATTAACCCCCATATTCATAAAAAATATTTTTATTTTATTTTTATTTTTTATGAATATGGGGGTTAATGTTTAATTCTAAATTTAAAAACAAAGGCCCATATTCATAGTCAAAATAAAGTCGACTTTAAGTTAAAACCGGCTTTAAATGGGCGTCAACACCGTTGTTCTAAAGTATACTTTATAAAGAGTCGACTTTATTTTTGACTATGAATATGCGCCAATATGTTTAAAAGCAACATATTATGCTTAATTTTGAACAAATTATGGTTAATTTTGACCATATTATGGTTAATTTCAGGGAATTTTTTGCTTATTTTAACCATAATATGGTCATATTTAACCATAATATGGCTACCTGCAAACATAAACATTGTTAAAATCCAACCATAGTTTTTTCCGCCTGTACGGATTTTCTTAAATCAAGCACAGTACCAATTATTCAAGTGTTTCGTATTAAAAATAATCCAAAACCGGGATTGACTTAAGTAAAAGTGAGATAAAAGTGATATCAAACTGCGCTTGATTCAAGAATTTAAAAATTAATTTAACCACGAAATACGTACTTGAAATAATATCTTTCTCGTATTTATTAGAAGAAGCTTTAGAGACATTATATTTATTTAAGCTATGAATTATTCTAAGCTCAAATTAGATTTGAAATAACCATAACCATTCAAAACGGATATTTGAAGAACCAACCTTATGGGCACAACACTGTATTTGATTTGAGGTGACTTATTACCACGCTATTTTCATAACTTATTAAAACTAATTGAATTTGTTTTGTAAAGTCATGGTTAATGCAATGGCAATTTGCTAAATGCCACCTCTAATTGGACCTTTACCCGAGGAACCTTAGAAAGAAATAATATAATTATTTATTTTCCTGTTACGCATATTTCACTTTTGTTGACGTCCCCCTTTTGTTATCATAAGAACTCTCAATTATAAGACACTAGCAGTATAGCCCGACATGGGTTTCGCCATCATTCTGGTTACTATGAAAATTTTATGTATTTAACTAAATTATTTTATAATTTTATTCAAATAGAACTCGGGAATTGTTCCTTCTTAGTATTTTATTTTTTTAACTTACATGATATAAAAATATTTATTTAACTAAATAATTTTAACAAATAGAATTCGGGAATTATTTCTTCTTATTATTTTTTTTTATTTTTAAACATGATATAAAAGAAATTTATGTTTTTCTTCTTGTAGTGTTTATATAGAATGCACACATATTCACTCATATAAAATGCAATGCTAAGAGATGAGACTGTTCAATTCTCTAAATCGGACTACTTATTTTTAATGCACTTCTACATTATGGGTATCAAATGAAAGGGTTTGCTAAAAATAACTCGAAAAATAAAGTGGTCACTCTTTATCCAATGTGGCGGGTACACACAATATGACGGACTAGTTATTTTTAATGCACTTCTACAATATGGGTGTCAAATGAAAGGTTTTGCTAAGAATAACTCGAAAAACATAGTGGTCACCCTATATCCAATACGGCAGGAACATATAACATGACGGACTAGTTATATTTATTTTTGGGAATACAAAATTTTAATTTCAAAAGATTTTGTTATTCGTGCTTAATTCCCAGTTTTTATTCTTGATAAAAACACTTGAAATATATTGTTGATGGGATAAGCTATTCCTATGCGCATTTCACTGGTTGCTTAGGCCAGATCATCAGGAAAATTTCATCCATAAAGATTTTAGAAAAACTAAAGATATTAAACCAAATAAAACTGTTAAACGTATAAGACTTATAGCAACAGCTCTACTTGTTATAATATCAAAGTTTAAACAAAACACATCAACAATAAACAGTGGGTTTATCTCATCTAACATTCCCCACTACAATTAGTTGAAATTCTCTCAACATTAATTGTAGTTGTAAGTAGGTTAAGAAAAACAAAATAAAAACAACAACAACTTACAAAAGATGTTGTCAATTAAGTGTTTTTGCCTGTTTATTATCAAAAAGTAATTTAAATTTTTGGGAATACAACATTTTAATTTCAAAAGATTTTGTTATTCGGTTTTCGAAGGTTATCGCTTGTTTAAAGAACTTTTTAGTGTTATGCGGATTGTTTAAAGCAGTGTTTGAAAATATACACTAAATATCGCTCCTTAGTGTTCGGTTCGGGAGATTTGTGGAAAACACAAACGCAAATAGTGTTTGTGTAGAAAATCATTAATAAAAATCCCTGTACTCATCTTTCGAACACAAAAATAATAATTTTTTTTATCAAACTAAACAAAATATGAAAACATTTTATTCCGTTCGGTTTTCGTCCCTTTTGGCTGGTAAAAAAAACCAAAAATTTTTTACAAAAACGAAATACACATACGAAAAAAACAAAAAGCCAGCAAAAAAGCATATACACAATACACACACAAGTTGTTCGTGCTGCGGTCGTTAGAACAATTTTTTGTTTGTTCATTTCTTTATCAATGTAAAAAAAAGAATCTTTACAGAACATTAAAATAC
This sequence comes from Pollenia angustigena, assembly GCA_930367215.1. NCBI lineage: Eukaryota > Metazoa > Arthropoda > Insecta > Diptera > Polleniidae > Pollenia > Pollenia angustigena. Next base: position 7,086,342 of record OV884059.1, on the reverse strand, counting down.
AATGTTTGTCTACAGTATCAGTACGATTGTTTTGTTTTTTTTTTTACAAAGAACAGAACAATATATAATGTTCGGCTCTTTCTTGAAAACAGTTACGAACGGTTTTAAGGGTTGTGTTCGTCTACACAATCACTAAAAAAATAGATATCGTTCTTGGGTGTGTGAGCCGAAAGCTAAATAATGTACTATTTCTTTTCGAACACTGGTTTAGAGTACTTTTTTTTTGGTATTCGTACTTAAATTTTTAAAGGTAAGTGGAAAAAATTTAATTTTAGTACAAGTTTTTTCTTTCTGTAAGAACCGGTTTAAAATAGAAATACAACAAACCCAGAGCAAAGTTAGAATTGTACTTTAACTAAGATGGAGCTTAAGTCATTTGAATTGTTATGTTTTTTATTTTGCAACTGAGTGTAGGGCACCATTTGAAAGAAACATGTTTTTAGTTTAAATATAAATTGCATTCGTGGTTTAAAGAACATGATAATATTAAGAACAAACTTTGTTAATGTTTTTATTACAAATATTTATCAAGGTTTAAGAATTGTTAGAAACAATATATGGTTTAAAAAAATATATAAACTAAAATATTTTTAAATTGCTTTGGTAATAATAAACAAAGTTAATGTTTTAAATGGCGAAAAAGTGTAAGAACGGGTCAGCTTTAGACTAATTTTCGATATTTATTCGAATATTTTTTATGATTCAGGCTAAACTATTTTTAAATGTCTATTAAATGAATACATCAAATGAATTTTTAACTTAAGCAAATTAAATTTGACAAACATTCCTGACTTATCTTCGTATACCTTCGTTTTGACTTACTAAAGATAAATTACTATTTAAATATTTAATGCTTCATAATCAACTCTCTTAAAAACCTTTTAAATTTTGCACACAAATGTTGAATTTATCTACAACCTGAAGAAAAATAACCGAAAATTTGTATCTACAAAAAAAAAAAAAAAAAATATAAATGAAAATAAAATAATCTCCAATGTGTAATTTAATGGCTTTTATATTTTATTCTTGTCCGATACTTTCCGTTTGCTTGCAAAAATACATTTTCTACTTCAATTTGTATGTGTTCTCTTACGGTTTATCCCTTTATATCCTGTCAAATTTCCTAAAAAAAATTAATATTTAAATAAAGACTAAAACATGTGTTTAGCTATTGATACTAACAATTGTATGGCTTTATTTAAAATTAAAAGACCGAAAAAGGCATTTGACCAATTTTATTCAATTTATTTCCTGAAGTTTTTTGTACACAAAAAAAGTTTTATTACAAAAATGAAAAAAAGATATATTTTTTAATAAATAAATTTTGTTCATTTTGCTTAATATGATAACAGAGAATAAAAATATAAAGCGTATAGATTTATTTATGAAAACAATGGGAGGCAGAGTGACAAAAAATTTGTGTTCAAGAGTTACATTTTATTCGTATTGTGATTTTAATCGACCTCGAATGCGGTAATTTGACCCTACAACAAGAATCTTTAATATATCCTAAACTTTAACAAAAACAAGAACTTGAGCTAGAACCTTGACTAAAACATGTACTAGAACCTGCGCTAGAACTTGAACTAGAAACAAACGAGACCTTAAATCTGGAAGCTAAAGTAGAACATGAGCTTAAACCTTAACTAGATCCTGAACTAGAAAGTTAATTAGAAGCAGTACTAGAATGTAAGCCAAAAACTTGACTAGAAATTGAACTAAAGTGTGAGCTTAAACCTAAACTAGAGCCTCAACTGGAACTTAAACAATAATCGGAATTAAAATCTGAATTACAAGCAAAATAAAAATCTATATTATAACGAGAACTAGAATCTTAGCCTCAAATGGAACCATGGATGGAACCAAAAACAGAACCTGAACTAAATCCTGAACTTTAACCTGAACTTAAACCTGAACTAAAACCTAAGCTTTAACTTGAACTGGATGCTGAAGTTTAACCTAAACTTAAAACTTAACAAAAAATCTAAACTAGAACCCGAAGAAGAATCTGGAACCTACTTGACACACAAAAATAAACTAGAATCCGAAGAAAAGTCTTAACTAGTGCCTGCACTAGAACATGAGAAAGAGCTTGTACAAGAATTAAAACTAGATTAACAATTGGAAACTGAACTAGAACCTGTACTAGAATTTGAATAAGAACTTGGACTAGAAACAAACGTGATCTTAAACTAGAATCTTAAGTAGAACATGGGCTAAAAGCTAAGCTAGAACCATAATTAGAAGCTTAACTAGAAAATAGACCAAAATATAAGCTTAAAACTTAACTAAAACCTTCAATAATTGAAGTTTAAACCTAATTTAGAAGCAGAACTAAAATCTAACTAAAAATATAATAAGAACTAGAACCTAAACTTAAATATGTGAAAATTAAAAAAAAAAAAAAAACTGATCTGAAACCAAAACAAGATCATGAACTAAAACCTTAACTCAAACCTAAACTTAAACCTAAACTCAAACCTGAACTAGAAGCTGAATAAGAATATGAGCCAGACTTGACATTAAAAATATACTGGAATATGAACAAAAATCTAAGCAAGAGACTGCACTTGAGCAACAACTTAAACAAGAATGGAAACTAGATATAGAACTGGAAGCTATACTAAAACTAATTGGACTAGAACTAATCGAGAACTTAAACTAGATTTAGAAATTAAACTTGAACCTAAATGAGAAGCTGTAGAAAAATCTGAACTTGTACCTGAACTTACGCCTCAACTAAAATCTAAACAAGAATCTTAATTAGAATCTTAACCAGACTTGACTTCAAAAATAAACTAGAATCTCAACAAAAATCTTAGCTACACCCAAAACTAGAACTTAAACAAGAACTAATACAAGAATCAAACCTAGATTTAAAACTATAACCTAAAAAAGAACTCAAACTAAACGAGAATTTAAACCAGAACTTAACTTTAACTAGAGCTTAAACCTGATCTAGGATATAGACTAGAACCTGAATTAGAAGCTGTAGTAAAAACTAAACGTTAGCCTGAACTAGAACCTGATGTATAGCTTGAACTCGAACTTAACTAAAACTTAAGCTAGAGCCAAACTATAACGAAAGCTTTAACCTGATGTAGGACATGAACTAGAACCTGAATTAAATGCTGTAGTAAAAATTTAACTTTAATCTAAGCTAGAACCTGAACTTAAACCTAAAGTAAAATCTAACTGAACTTGAAATAAATCATGCACTAGAAACTCCTTTAATAGAAGCTGCACTGTAACCTTTACTAAAATCTGGTGGCTAATTCTGGCAGTCGCAATCGAATTCTTTTTCGATTTAGAAGCTACTTTTTTTCTTGTTCTTTTAGTCTATACTAAACGAATCGAGTTTATTTTTTTAGTGTTGAAGGCATTTATAGCATTTTATTTCACAACACAGAAAAAATAATATCGATTCGTTCAGTATCGACTGAAAGAATTATAAATAAAAGTACTTTCGAATCCGAAAAGTATTGGGCCATGATACGAGTTGAACCTCCAGAACTATATTATCTTAAACTTGAATATGAAATAGGTTCTAAACTGAACTAGAAACTTGAATGAAATCAAACCTGAACCGAAACTAAAACTTCAATTAAAACAGATCAAATTAGCAGTTGACAATTTGGTTTCTCTTCTTTTTACTCTCTCTGTTTATTTCGTTTTTTTCTATTTATATAAAATCTGCTACATATGTAAATGATTTGCCCATGTACATGCATGTGTAAACATGTTTTATATTGCTGTTATTTTTGCTAACAAAGAAAAGGTTGGTTTAAATTACACAAAAAAACGGATGAATAAAAATAAAGGTCCTTTGTAAAAATGTATGTAAATACACACATGTATTTTTTAATATAGATTTTTTGTGTTTTAATATGTCGACCTTAATTTTTTTTTGGTTCTATAGATCAGAATGAAAAAAAGGAAAAATACTCGATTACCAAACATAAAACAAGAGCATAAAAACGGTTTTCGAACACTTGACTTCATTCAATTAAATTTAAAATTTATTAAAAAAAAAAACAAAAAGAATTTTAACTAAAATTGAAAAAATTTGTTTACAGCTGTTTAAATGGGATTTTAATATAAACATAAAACTTTGTTTATTTTAAAAATAAAATTAGAAAAAAGAATATTTGCAAAAACTTATAAGAAGGTTTTGGTGGTTAAAGCTTTTAGTCTTAATTTGCTTAAGTAATTTCAAAGTTTATTGCCACGTTTTTATTTCTAGCCACAAGCAAATAAATCTCAAAGCCATTAATTCCCATTTGTATTGCTACAAATCGTTGTTTTGTATTGTCATTAAACAATTTTTTTTTATTATTTCTAATAATAGACAATAATTCTTAAACTTTTATTGCTGGGTTATAATTTGCAGCAGGTAAAATCGATTTTTAATTATTGTTGTAGCTTTTTGATTTTTTTTCTTCTCACATTTTCTAAAATTTAAAGAACTTTGCATGCCAAATACAATAAAAAAAATGTATAATAGAATTATTTTCTGTAGTATAATTTAACAAGTTAAACATAATTTATTTGCCAGAAATTGTTGTGCAGTAATAAATTTTAACAAAATACAAACACCTTGATAAATGAGAGGGGAAAAAGAGCCAGTCAAGTTGGATTATAAAAAAGGACAAACCAAAGGCTACAGGTTATTTAAAATGTTAAAGAATAAAGATTAGAGAAGACATTAGGACAAGGTTCTGTTTCTGTTTCTTTTTTGATTTTTTTCTAGTTAAGTTCTATTTTTAGATATATTATGGTTTGGTATCTGAGTTAGTTCTATTTTTGGTCTCTTTTAGTTCTTTTATACCCAGGGACCGAAAAAACCATTTATTTTAAAAATTGAAAAACAAAAATCATATAGAAGTAAATGTCGGAAAACTAATTAAAGTATACCATATTGAGCCCTATAAACTTTTCTTTATAAAATTTTTTCGTGACTTGTATGGAAAAAGGAATAAAACCCTTAGTCCTCTAGGTGGAGGGGTACTGTGAGTTTGTGCTTGATGTGTGTAACACTTAAAATATAGGTTCTAGAACCACCTTTTAGTTTACCGATCGATTTGGAATCATTTTCTCAGCCGTTGCAACCATGTCCGTCTGTCTGGCTGTCCATGTCAACCTTGTGTGCAAAATACTGATCGCAATTTTGCAGATAATTTGATTTAATTAAGCACATACGTTTGAGAACTTCATATAGCAATCAAACAAACTTCTTTTCGGTATATATACGTCTATAACCATAGCTATTAATGCCATAACTGTTGAAATATTTTTATTAAATTAAAATTTACTGTCAATAACTTTATACGAGCTGCTATGTCATTTCAAAGTTTTGTACTGGTAAGTTCAGAATTGACCAAAAGTCCCATATAAATCGCTTACCCTCCTTCTTAGTATGCCAATCGACTAAGAGTCGATCTAACGATATCCGTTCGTCCGGCTGGCTGGTGCGTAAATTGAAGGTCGCAATTTTTAAGATAATTTGATCAATAAAATTTGTTACAAACGTTTCTTCTGTCATAAGGTTGACGAAAACTCTTGAAAATGATGAGAATCGGTTCATAATTCTACTTGGCCCCATTAGAAACGTTTTTTTTGAAATAGCCTTTGTATCCATAAACTATCTTTCTATGTTGGTACTTGAATTTGGTCTAATAAGATATTTTTGCGATATTAATTGTCTTACTTTTTTACAATCGGTCGAAAATAGATTTGAGTGCTTTAGCTTCCTTGAAAATGTTGATATTGATATACAATTTTGAAACTACAACTTTTGTAAAAGCTACTATTTCATGATTGGTAGGTCAAAAATTTACAATTTATCCCATATAAACCCCCTCTCCAAAATCAATTAGGCACAAAGAATTCATTAACATGAATCTTAACCTCATAACATAATTTTGTTTTGCTGGGTCCATGACTGGCCTTGGGAGCCAAATGGAGTACGAGCTCGATAACTTGGACTATACTTTCATACTTGTTTTCTTAGATTTGTTCTGTTCTAGTTCTGTTTTAGTTTTAATATAGTACTGTTTAAATTCTGTTCTAGTTGTGTTTATTTCTGTTCTAGTTCTGTTTTAAGTCTGTTCAAGTTCTGTTCTAGTTAAAATCTAGTTATGTTCTAGTTCTGTTCAAATTCTGTTCTAGTTCTTTTCTAGCTCTGTTCCAGTTCTTTTCTAGTTCTATGCTAGATATTTTCTAGTTCTTTTCTGGCTCTGTTCTGTTCTAGTTCTGTTCTAGTTCTGTTCTAGTTCTGTTCTAGTTCTGTTTTAGTTCTGTTCAAGTGCTGTTCTAGATCTGTTTTCTGTTCTAGTTCTGTTCTAATTCTGTTCGAGTTCTGTTCTAGTTCTGTTCCAGTTCTGTTCTAGTTCTGTTCTAGTTCTGTTCTAGTTCTGTTCTAGTTCTGTTCTAGTTCTGTTCTAGCTGTGTTCTAGTTCTGTTCTAGTTCTGTTCTAGTTCTGTTCTAGTTCTGTTCTAGTTCTGTTCTAGTTCTGTTCTAGTTCTGTTCTAGTTCTGTTCTAGTTCTGTTCTAGTTCTGTTCTAGTTCTGTTCTAGTTCTGTTCTAGTTCTGTTCTAGTTCTGTTCTAGTTATGTTCTAGTTCTGTTTAAGTTCTGTTGTGTTCTAGTTCTAATCTTGTTCTGTTCTAGTTCTTTTCTAACTCTGTTCTAGTTCTATTCTAGTTCTGTTTTAGTTCTGTTCAAGTTCTGTTCTAGATCTGTTTCTGTTCTAGTTCTGTTCTAATTATGTTCTAGTTCTGTTCTAGTTCTGTTCTAGTTCTGTTCTAGTTCTGTTCTAGTTCTGTTCTAGTTCTGTTCTAGTTCTGTTCTAGTTCTGTTCTAGTTCTGTTCAAGTTCTGTTGTGTTCTAGTTCTAATCTAGTTCTGTTTTCGTTCGTTTCTAGTTTTGTGCTAGTTCTGTTCAGGTATTTTTCTAGTTCTGTTCAAATTATGTTCTAGTTCTGGTCTAGTTCTGTTCCAGTTCTGTTCTAGTTCTGTTGTAGTTCTGGTCTAGTTCTGTTCTAGTGCTGTTCTAATTCTGGTCTAGTTCTGTTTGAGTTCTTTTATAGTTCTGTTCTAGTTCTGTTTTAGTTCTGTTCTAGTTCTGTTCTAGTTCTGTTCTAGTTCTGTTCTAGTTCTGTTCTAGTTCTGTTCTAGTTCTGTTCTAGTTCTGTTCTAGTTCTGTTCTAGTTCTGTTCAAGTTCTGTTATAGTTCTGTTCTAGTTCTGTTCTAGTTCTGTTCTAGTTCTGTTCTAGTTCTGCTCTAGTTCTGTTCTAGTTCTGTTCTAGTTCTGTTCTAGTTCTGTTCTAGTTCTGTTCTAGTTCTGTTCTAGTTCTGTTCTAGTTCTGTTCTAGTTCTGTTCGAGTTCTGTTCTAGTTCTGTTCTAGTTCTTTTCTAGTTCTGTTCTAGTTCTGTTCTAGTTCTGTTCTAGTTCTGTTCTAGTTCTGTTCTAGTTCTGTTCAAGTTCTGTTGTGTTCTAGTTCTGTTCCCGTTCGTTTCTAGTTTTGTGCTAGTTCTGTTAAGGTATTTTTCTAGTTCTGTTCAAATTATGTTGTAGTTCTGGTATAGTTGTATTCTAGCTCTGGTCTTGTTCAGTTCCAGTTCTGTTCTAGTTCTGTTCTAGTTCTGTTCTAGTTCTGTTCTAGTTCTGTTCTAGCTCTGTTCTAGTTCTGTTCTAGTTCTGTTCTAGTTCTGTTCTGTTCTGATTTAATCTATTGTTTTGATTTTAGTTCAGTGCTGTTATAGTTTGTTTAAGTTTTGTTATTTTTATATTTTTATGTTCAAGTTTTAAAGTTTAATTTAATTTGTTTTTGGTTTTGTTCTAGTCTCTAGTACTAGTTTTTTTTTTAATTTCTCTCTTATTTTATAAAGCACTGTATTGGTTTGTATAACTAAATAAAAATTATAATTTCATGCCAAATTAGTTCCTTTGTATTTTGCATATATGGACGTGTTAAATGTAAATTCTTTTAAGTCTCTCATGCGTGTTAAGATAATATTAATAAGAGTTATTAAAGAAAAGAGGCAGAGCCATTAGCTAATTATTAAGGCCTTTGTTTATTAAAATAATTTTTTTTTGTAAGGCCTTTTCTGCCACCCATTTTAAGCAGGTTGAAAAACTTTTAAAATATTAAACCAACTTTTACAGTTTATTCTAAGTATTAAATTTCTCTTTTATAATTTTATGTTGATGTTTCTATTTTCTAAATATTTATTTTAAATTTATTTAAGGTAATCCTATTTAGAATTTTACTTTTGTGATTATACATTTAAATTTCTTTAACAACATAAATTATAAATTCATTGTTTTGGCCTGTTTGTTTGTTTGTTTGTTTTAAGCAGCTGCTTTAAAACATATTTTATTCTCTAAAGATTTTATTATTTTAATATTATTATACAGCTGAGACTTATAAAAAAGTCTTAAAAGGAAAATAAATTCTTTAATGCAAATTTTTTTATAAAAAAAAAAAAAAAAAAAAAATGGAAAAAATTTGAAAAATTTTCCAGCAAAAAGTATTTTAAGTACTTACAATAAAATTATTCTGTTAAATATTAAAAAAAAGTTTTTAAGTGAAATTACAAAAAAACAAAAGTTTAAAAAGTAATTGTTAAAATGTGGCCAAAAATTTTTGGTTTAATGGAAATAGTTTTTAAGATTTCTTTAAAAGACTTTTTGAGATAAAAATTAATAAGAAAAATGTTTTCCTTTTAATTGGCTTAAATTTTTTTTTTTGCTAATATTTTCTTTCTCGTTTTAGTATTTTAAGAAATTATGCTAGAAATTGTTGTTGTTTTATGCTAAGTTTTATTCCCAATGCTGCTCCCTAAAGGTATGCAATACTTTGTTCATATCAAATTGCTTATAAAAAAAACGTTTAAGGTTTTTTTATGTCAAATATTTAAACAATTTTAAAATAATATAATCATGTATTGATTATTAACTTGATTTAGTATGGTATGCCTTAGTTTTGTTCCTGCTGCTGGTCCCTAAATGTATGCAATACTTGTATTATAAAAAATGATTTGCACTTAAACGTTTATTTTTGTGTCAAATCTTAAGATCATTTTTAAATTATATAATCATGTATTGATTATTTATTAACTTGATTTAGCGGGGTATGTTTTAGTTTTGTTCCTACTTCTACTCCCTAAAAGTCTGCAATACTTTAATCATATCAAATTATTTGCACTTAAACGTTTAACGTTTATTGTTATGTCAAATGTTTAGATAATTTTAAAATTATATAATCATTTATTGATTATTTTCTTTATTTGTATATCGTTGATAATAAATATTATCAAGGGAATCTCTTAAGTATGCTTTGGTTTTTGTTAACAAATTTTTAAAAGAAAGTTTAATATCATAAGTTCTTTGAAATGTTCCCATTCCATTTTATTTTTATGGAAATTTATTATTTTCCAATATTTATTTGTTTTCCTTTGCCACCCTCTTAAAATATTTGTTATCAGAAAATTTGTCTTCTAAATCACCTTAAAATTCTTTAATTTCTGTTTTAGCTGTTTTATTTTCAAGCTTGATTGAGTAGAAAAGAAAAAAAAAAATTCCAACAGCAAAATCTCTTCAATAAATATTCATATTAAACCACATCCCTTGGTTTTTTTTGTGAGCTGTTTGTGTATGTTTCAGCAAATTCCTCGTATCGTTTTCAATAGCAATTTCAATAAAATAAAATCGTGTTTGCTGCATATATGATTTGAAATGTTTTGCGGTTGTTCTGGAGCTGCTTTCCCATAATGACATGTAAAAGAATGATGTGGCTGTTACGTGCGTGTGGGAAACCTTAAGAAGAAAGTTTTAGTAGTAAAAGAGACTTAAATTAAGGCCCTACTAAAAACAAAGTGTTGAGCTCCAAAAACATACTTTAAAACGTTGCATAAAGGTTTGGCAGATCTGTTACTCCACCCCTTCAATATTTCTACATCTTTCATTTGATTTTAAAATATTTATTGAACTTCCAAATTTGCCAACTGCTCACGTATTTCTGATCTAAAAAGTCTTATGTCTTTCTCTATACTTGGTCTAAACCATCATTGTGTGCGTGCCCCTAAAAGTAAGTGTTTAAGATTATTATGTTTAAATATCAAATATTTCTGATTTTCCTATAAATATTTAAAAATTCAACATTTTTTTTACTTATTTGTGGTCATGGTACTTGCAACTTAATTACAATTAGGCACCAAGTCCCAACCATTAGAGATACATATTAAATGTGATGATTATTATTAAGGAGAAATTAAGCTAGACTATAGCCTAGAACGAAGACTATACTTAATACTAAAAGGACTATCATAAAAGGAAAATCTTAAAGCGAAATTAAGCCATTATCGAATGGCAAAGCAGGCGAGAGAACTTACGGAAAGGCGGATGAACTCAAAGGGATCACTCCTGAAAAAGAAATTTAAATAAAACGCAAGCTTTGTTTTACCTTTTATTTGGCTCCAAAAATGTAACTTCTCTCTGTACAAAGCAAGGCACCTTTTTGTATCCAACAAAGGTACTTATTTCTGTAAATGCACATATTTTTACCTCAAAAAAGTAACTTTTTCCTAAACTGGATTTGCTATTCTTAGAGGTCAAATGGCAAATGATTTGTAACTAGGGGCAATGTGGTCGATAATGGCAAGGCGGTTTCGTGAGTAGGCAACGCACAATACCTATTCGAATTTCGCTCCCTATAAAAAGATAAAAGACTAAAGACTAGATAATAGGATGGAGTATAGACTATAAAATATACTAAACTACAGGCTGAAGTGTAGACTATGGGGTGTACTATAAACTGGTCTATTGGCTTAACTATAATAAGACTATAGACCGGACTTAAAACTAAATTAAAGCCTGGACTCTAAATTAGACTATGAGACTCTTCTTTAGGCTCCACTAGAAACTAGAACCTAATATATAGAGAAGCCTATAGTAAATGTATAACTTCAAAATCCATGATCTACAATACATGGCATAACCTTCACACATGTCAACATATATCTTTGTTTCTTTTACAAGAAGCATAGGCCCGTTAAGGTTTGGGTCTTTAATAGCTTTTATATGGTTGAGTGCCTACCGATGCAGCTAATCTCTATTATTCCCTATTGATGTCAATGCACGAGATTGTGTTTGTTCAGGTCAAGAGTGGTAATTTTTATAATATAGACAAAACCTGCCCAGTTTCCTCACAAAAAGATTTAAAGATTGTTTTCACACTTTAAGAGAACTTGCAAAATTATTGAAAGTTGTTCAAGCCGTAAATTCAAAACTTTTTCTGTAGTCAGATGCATCCAAAGGCAAGGAAATTTGGTGCTGTGTTAGTTGAAATCGAGAGACCCATCCAAAGAAAATTTACTGCCATATGAGTTGAAGCAGAGAAACGTCTAAAGATTATTTTGCATTCCCAAAATGCTTAGTGTTTACCTTTAGATAAAGTACTTTTTAGATAATCATTACTGACGATGAAAAATAAGAACCATTATAACAATCCGAGGTGTAAGAAAGCCGAATTAATGCTTAATTTAAATGCCCATGGAGCCAAGGAAATGCTCTAGTTTTGATCAGACCAGGTGGGATCCTAGCTGTTTTGAGGAACTGATATTGGGACAGAAGATCTTAGGGTACTGAAACACTGAAAACAATTGATTTGTTTTTAACAACATTACCCAAAAAAGTCAAGAAAACATACAGCCGTTATATTCCATCATGACAACAATCAGTCACATGCTGCAAGACCTGGTTCGAAAATAGTTTTCCTTGTCTGTCTTAAACTTAGGATCTTGCCCCATCCTCTTTAGAATTGTTTTGCCTGACTCAGAATGATAGGCCTCGCTGAAGATTATTGATTATTTTTGGCATTCAATAAGAAAAAACCAAAAAAGCAGTTCTTGGGCTTAGAATGCATATGTTGTCAGAAGTGAAAAAAACTTATATAAGGTGCCGCAAAAGTTTCTTTTACATGGATACTCCATAGTAGGCTTTATACACTCGCTTCTTGTTTAGGAGCTACAGCTATCTAATATCTACTGCTTTTGAAAAATGCTAGCAGTATCTATGGAGAAGCAACCGCACCTTGGCCTCCCTAAGGCCGAACTCTTCCACATGTGGTGAAAATTCGCCCTCTAGTGAAATTTTGTGAATATCCTTTTCTGTGACTTTAGGTAGTAAGCCACGACCACAACGTTATCTCTGAAAGTATTTGTCAACGGAAAAGCGAAAGTTTTGATCTTCCTGAAAGCGGACTCCCACAAGAAGCATATTTCTTCCAGCAAAAAGCTTATTTATAGAGATATCAACCAACAGTCAGTCCGGTGCTGTATCAACGGGTGCTACTGATTTTTTTTAGTAGCAGACAGACAGACAGCGATAGCATGAGATCGTACAGGCCTCATCAGATCTGTGAATTTTAGATGTTGGCCTAATACCAGTTACCGACTGCAACTGATTTTCCCTGAGGATGTCAGACCAGCAGGTGAATTATCCTTTAGATGATCCCTACATTCAACCGGGGGACGTTCTTTAGTAGAAAAACAGATATCGACCACCGCAAGAAGAGATAACCAAACGGACCTGATTTATAGAATTTTCCATCACTCTTACGATAACTTAAGGCGATTGGTTCCCGCATTCCTGACGGATATTCTCTTGTGACTTCAAGAAACCCTACTTAAATATGTCTAGATAGGTTAAGTCTGCCGATTTTGCCAGCCAGTGCAAACCGCACAAAGCAGAGATTATGTGACCCAAAAAAGCATCCCTGAGAATTTCTGTTGAAGGTGCTGCACTATGCGCCATTGCTTCATCGTGCTGAAGCCACATATACTCCACATAGTTGAGTTGGGAGAAAGTCGTTGATCATGGCTCTGTTGCACTCGCAGTTCACAGTAGTCATTTGGGTCACGGCGTTTTCAAAAAAATAAGGCCTGGTGATGCCTCCAGCGAAAAACCACACCATACAGTAATTTTTAGTCGATGTAATGACTCTTCGTGTAACATATGTGGACTTTTGGTACCCCAGAAGCGATAATTCTGCTAATTCACGTATCCACAGAGATGGAAATGAGCCTTGTCACGATGAACACTCTTCTTCTTCGTCGTTGAGATTTAATCGAAGATATATTCCACTTTCTTGAGGAGTTTAACGTTCTGTTAACTTCACAAATGTCAGAGCAGAAGTGTCATTTACCGCCATTTGCTAAACTTATAGAATCCTCCGATAGGGTGATGACTTTTGCGCTTTAAATAAATTTAAATTTTATCCGTTCAAAATAAGCCAAACAAAAACATAATTATTCGATTTCACTCTTTAAAATGTCTGTCTTAATGTAAGAAATATTTCATAGTTTATTTGTTAGTAACTACTGGAAGTTATTTGTAGTTAAGTGCTTAAGACATTAATTAGAAATATTAAGCCGAAAGTTAGAAGTTAAGAGAAAAAGGATTATTATTATTTATTCAAACAACCAACACCTTTCATAAATTTTGATAAACGATTTAAAACAATTAACATTTTATAAGAAATTTAAGGAATTTTCTTAATTATTTTCATTTAAGAATTTTATCTTTTAAGAAACTTTAAGCAAAAGACATGCTTCCCTAACTAAGGAGTAGTAAATATTTTAGTTACTAAAGGATTTCAAGGAATATCCAAATTAGTTAATGTAATTTCATACCTGAGAAAAGAAATTGATGATGGTTATTAATGGAAAGAAGTTTGAATTGAAATATGAGTATTTGAATAAAATTTTTTTTAATAAACTAAAATAACAATTGTGATTTTATTCAACTGTTGCTTTTTAATTGAAATTTTTAAATTGGGCTTAAGTTCATTAAATTAAATTTTAATTAAATTATTTTTATAAAGAAAGGAATCTTACAAAATAAAATTAATTAAAAACATTTTTTTTGAAAATTCTAAATTTTCTTGACTGAATACCGGCTCGATCGCGGGTCGAATTTTCATGTTTCGGAAACAACCACATTCCCATCATCAGAATTTCTTGCAGTTCTACAGTTTGCGCCACTAAGGCGGCTGCTAGTCTATAATATAGATTGATGTTTGACTTTAGACTGTCAGCCACCGCAGTGACGCAAACAGTAGGACTGCAAAGAATTCTGATGATAAAAATTTCTTCCTTCATAAAAATAATTTAATGCAAATTAAACTTAATGAACTTAAATTAAATTAAATTTGATAACTTAAGTTTAATTTAAAAACATCAAAAATTTCAATTGAAAACCAACAGTTCAATTAAACTACAATTGTTTGTAGAAAATACTTTTAAAAGTATTTCATTTCCATGACTAGAATTACTTGTCCTTCGATATTTTTGCGGTTTAAAAGGTTAAAAGAATTTTAATTTTTTTGAATTATTTGTGACATTATTGCTGCCAGCAACATAATTAACCTACAAAAGAAAATAAGAAAAACCAATTCCTAAATTTCAACTGTTGACAACCAAAACTTAAACTCAAGTTTATTAAACGAGGTCGGAAAAAAAAATTTGTTTGAACTCTTGAAACTGTTAACACAGAACTTTAAAGGATCTCTGCCTACATTTGCAGCTACCCTCGCAATTCAACTTTAACTGTAACCATAAATCTGTTTTTCTTTTCTTTGCACTCTCTGCCTTTCAGGGCCAATAGAAAGGAAATAAAAAGAAAAAGAGAAGAAAAAAGTACTTAAAATTAAAAGAAAACTTGTCATAAATCATACATCATTTACACTCTTAAACTTATTAAACTTTTTCATCTCGCGTTGCTTTCATAAATTTCAAACATTTATTGTTCACAATTGTGTAAAAGAAATAACCGAAACAAATTACTTTTCTTCTAGTTTTTATATTAATTCGTTGCACAAAACATGGGGGTGTTGGTTAAAAGAAAAAAAAAGGAAAATATCCTGAGAAAAAAAGTGTTTGCTAATATTTATGGGAGCTGTTGAAATTTGTGACAGATTTTGAAAGGAACAGTTATTAGAGAACAAGACTGGTGTATGTGTTGTAGCAAATATTTAAGCTTCACAAAACAAACATTTTACGATATAGTAGACTTGTTTTTAGGAGAGACTAGATAAGAGTCTATAGACTAGTCTTGTGACTGGATTTTGTGCGGATAGTGGCTGAAAATTGCAGGTCCTATTACTTTATATGAAGGGGATCTATTTATTAACATGGTTCGCTCAGGACAATATCATCGATAGTCATGTAACTAAATTTTGCGCGGATAGTGGCTGAATGTATCAGGTCCTATTACTTTATATGAAGGGGATCTATTTATTAACATGGTTCGCTCGGAACAATATCATCGATAGTCATGTAACTAAATTTTGCGCGGGTAGTGGCTGAATGTATCAGGTTTTATTACTTTATATAAATGGGATCTATTATAGTAACATGGTTTGCTCGGGACAATAACATCGATAGTCATGTAACTAAATTTTGCGCGGATAGTGGCTGAATATATGAGGTCCTATTACTTTATATGAATAGGATCTATTTTATTAACATGGTTCACACGGGACAATATCATCGACAGTCCTGTGACTGGATTTTGCGCGGACAGTGGCTGAATAAATCAGATCCTATTACTTTACATGAATGGGCGCTATTATATAAACATGGTTCGCTTGGGACAATATCATCGATAGTGATGTAACTAAATTTTGCGCGGGTAGTGGCTGAATATATCCGGTCCTTTTACTTTATTTGAAGGGGATATATTATATTAAAATAGTCCGCTCGGGACAATTTTTTCGATAGTCATGTGACTGGATTTGGCGCGAACAGTGGCTGAATAGCTAAATTTTGCGCGGATAGTGGCTCAAAAATTCAGGTCCTACTACTTTATATGCAGGGATCTATTATATTAACATGGTTTGCTCGGGACAATATTATCGATAGTCATGTAACTAAATTTTGCGCGGAAAGTGGCTGAATATATCAGGTCCTATTACTTTATATGAAGGGGATCTATTATATTAACATGGTTCGCTCGGGACAATATCTTTGATAATCATGTGACTGGATTTTGCGCGGATAGTGGCTGAAAATATCTGGTAAACACATCCAATTTAGGTCAAAAGAATTTATTTATGATTGAATTTTAGCGCTGATCGTTGCCCGTGATAGTTTTTTTGGGATATTTTAAACACTCTTAGATCTTATGGATTCGAAGTGTCCGCGATTCAACAGTTTAGTTTGTCGAGTCTCAATACTTTAAAAAATGACCTCATTTCTGAAAATAATTTTTGGATCAAAATAAGAGTCAGTTAAGTATATTTTAAAACCTTATCATGTGCACCTGTTGTTGAACACTATACACCTTTATGATGATTTGGGGAAGCACACTGAATTCATGACAGCCAATTCGAAAGATTTCGCTTCAATAATATGGCCGCTTTTAGCTGTAAAAATTTGGAAGTTTTAATTTAAAAACCCTTTATAAAACACAAGACAAGCATAATCCTAGACAAATGCATTTTTTTAAAATAATTAAAGTCTGTGATAAGCACAAACTAAAGTTATGCATGTACATACATACATACAAATTATGATAAGGGTAGAGGTCAGTGATTGGTATGTATATTTTTCTATGCCTCCGTTAGTATAGACATATTTTCAGTTAGAATTTATTTATGTTTTTATTTCATTTGGTGGCCATTTTCTTAAAAGTTAAATTTATTGTAATGTTTTTTTTTCTTAGATTTTCTTTATCTGTTTAACTGACAGTTGTAAAACAAAATTTACCATTTCAGAAAAAAACGAAATTAAAAAGGTTAATTTTTCATAATTTGTTGTGCTTGCTGCTTTCAGTTGCCATTTTTCTTTGCCATGTAAGTACAAGTTATTTCTATTATAATAAAGTCTTGTTATGTAATTTTTATTACAAAAACTTATTGTACAATGAAAAATACAACGTGGCTTAAGGAAGCAGCAACAATGTCTGAATAGAATGAAATATTAAGTCCAGATTAAAAAAAAGAATAAATAAATAAAATGAAAAATTTGGAACAAGAAAAAAAACTTATAAATGGTGAATGAACGCCCTTTAACATACACACGTTTTTATTTCCGCTTTTTTGAGGTTTGCTGTTGTTGTTGGTATAAATAAAAAAACAAAGTACATATATTGTTTTTGCTGTTTTAATACTCCTATACATTTACAACACTTAAAACCGGTTATGGGTAGATTTGTGTGTAAGTATGGGTATGTGTTTACACCAACTCGAGATCCTTTGCAATTTGATGCTGATGTTCAATGTTTGCCTAACAGTCTGTGTTTTTATTTTTATTTTTACAAAAAAAGTTTGAAGTTTATAGTGGTTTTTGTTTCTAATTTTATTGATTGTTTTTTTTTTTAGAAATTTCAGTTAGTTTCATTTTTTACATTGTTTGTTAATGTTACATGTCTGTTGTTTCCAAATAATTACAATGTCGCAGCAGTTTTTCCCCTTGCCCTTTTGTTTTGCTTCAGTTTGTAAATTACTTTTAGAGCTAAATCATATAAAACAAAACAAAATAAAAGTGCTTCGATAAAAACTTTAGTTAACAGACATTTTTAAATTTTCAGAACAGAAAATTAGTTTCCGTTATGATCAAAGTGCAATGGAAAAATTAGAGATACAAAAGGAAGTCTAGCCTCTCTCTATACTACCATCTACAACACAGTTGTCACTATACATTAAGGGCATAATATACCACACAAAATGCTTGGCAAACACACATTGTTTCCGTTTGGGGTTTGCCAATAAACATCACAAATATTCTCCGCACAAACATTAATTTTTATTTTTGTTTTGTTTTCAATGAATGCAGATGCCAATAGTGCAGCGGCAATTTGGTTCCTTTTTTCTTAAAACGCAGAAGAAATTATAAAATAAAGCAAAAAATTTAAAATAAAAAGTGATTTAAACAACGAGCTGTTTTGTGGCAAGCAATACTACTAAAAACAATTTTATTTAACATTAAAAATTAATTGAATTGAATACATTTAGCATTAGACGCCACAAAAAGTTTGACAAATATCCAACATGTTTGCCAAATATTAAAAATTTTTAATATTTCTACAAACATTGCTTCAAATGTTTGTCCAAACAGCAAACACCGCAAGTGACAACACAAAATATTTGCACAAACGTAAAATTTTGACATGTTTGCCAAGCCATTTTTGAGGTTTATTATGCCCTTTAAGCCATAGAATACAAGCTAGAATATAAACTGAGAGAAAAAACCCAACTTAGTTTTCTAAAAAATCTTAATCTTTTATTGTGGGCGAAAAATTCTGCTGCAGCGATGTCGACACACATACACTATAAAATTATTTGTGTGAATGCCGATAGCCAACGTTCCACTGTTGTTTTGTTTACATTACAACAAAGAAAATCAAATCAAGCTGCCATTCCGATATCGTTAAATAAAAATCTCGCTACGCAACTTTTTAAAATTACTTAAAATTTTAACTTCGTGTTTTGCTGCTACAACTACAACTACATGCACATAATTATGACTACCCTGCAGATAACGAGACTAGTCCATACATGCATGTAAAGAGTAGTCCATAAAGAAGTAGCAGTACTCCAAATATATGGGTAAAAGGTGGTAAACTTAACATTACGATGTCCTAGGAGGGTACCATATAACCCACCGAAGTAGTCCCTAAACTACTCCATGGAGTACTAGTTTTAAAAGTACTCTATGTTACTACAGTAGGGAGTACACTTAAGGGGTAGTTTAAGCATTTTTCTTTTTAATTTTACTAATCGCCCTTTATGGTGTGTACTGTAGTCTATTATTGCTATTATAAAATATATTTACTTGGTATTTTTAATTTTTTTACATATTTTCCACAAATTTCACAAACTTTCACTTTTAAATAAACAATTAATAATGGACACCGTCAGGGCTACCGATGTGTTATACTGTTAACTATAGAAAGTTATACATCATTCAGTTGTTGGCAGCACGGCATGTTTATTTCTTATAACATGGCCCATACTACAGTACATTGCACCATGTTGTAAGTAGTCCATTTAAGCCACAATGGATGCAGTATTTAATAGTCCATTAAGAAATGCAAGTGGAAAACATTGGGGTTTTCTGGGAAATCTTACTGTCCTCTATGACGCAGATGACACCTGCCTATTCAATCATATCCCACATGCTTTAAAACCTAAATTCGATCAATTAGTATAACAATAGAGCTGGTATGCAAAAATTATGTTAAAAAAACGAAAATTATTTTATATTAACATCATCTCTTATAGAATCTGTTAACTCATTCGAATACCTGGAGGCAGCATTGACATAACATTTTTGGATCCAGGGAAGAAATTTTGCACCGAGTAAGGAAAGGACTATGCTGTGTATGGGTCTCTAAGCAAAATGTGCAGATCGAATTATATATCTGTTTAAACGAAATTATGCTATCCTCTTTTTCAAAGGGTGGGTGTTCAGGGGGCTTCTTGGATGGATTGTTTGGAGGGGGGTTAAGGCCACATTATTTTAAAAACTCAAAAACCGTAAAGAACATTTTTCGTTTCGTCCTCTGCCAGGGATCGAACCTGGGGTGCTTGGTCTTGTGGGCAAGCACTTTTACGAATACACCACGCCGCCAACGCTACCGAAATCGCTATAACTATTCTCTGCAGTGTTGCCAATTTAGCCATTTTCACCCTGTTTAGCCATTAAAAAGTGAGTTTAGCCATTAGCCATTTTTTTTTAGCCATTTTTCAACTTGTTTAGCCATAAATTTTTTTGCCGTTTTTCTTTTAAATGAATTTTTATTTAAAACAAAACTTTTAGCCATTTTTAGCCATTTTTTCCGTAAGTTTGTTGTTTTGGTTACAAAATTTTGCCAACGCTGGTTCTCTGTTAAATGCAAATGTTATGTGGACGAGTAAAGAGCTTAGTCCCAAAAAAAATGTTGTTTTATTGGTCACCGCGGGGACAACATCGGCTGATGAGGGCGAAACAATTGCTCAATTTGCGAAGGCTTTTGAGTTGTCATAGAGCCTTGGATGCTTCACGGTGCTTGAAATTGAACTCCTCCGAAACGGCTTGACCGATTTTTATGAAATTTCGTATGCGTATTTGTTAGGTATGAGAATTGGCGTAAAATAGGCCAAGAAGGGTAAAAGCTCCCCCTCCCCATATATTCTTAACTAAACAACCGGTTTTCTTAAAATTTGACACGCAGACGCAGTAACATATAAAAAGAAATAGGGAATAGGGCGTGAAATATGGCAAGAGGGGTAAAAGCTCCTCCTCCTTATATCTTTTTAACTAATCAACAGATTTTCTTAAAATTTGGCAGGCAAAAAGTGTAACATCTGGAAGTAACTATAGTCTATCATTTTTGTTATTAAGGGCGGTAAATAGGGCAAAAGGGGTAAAAGCTCCTCCTCCTTATATTTTCTTAACTAATCAACCGGTTTTCTTAAAAGTTGACATGCCAACACAGTAATATCTGAAAGGAAATAGGGAATAGGGCGTGAAATAGAGCAGGAGGGGTAAAAGCTTCCCATCCCTATATCTTTTTAGCTACCGGTTTTTTTAAAATTTTGCATGCAGATACTGCAACATCTGAAAAAAGAAATAAGTTATACGGCAAAACAGCGTTTGCCAGGTCAGCTAGTTTGTTTTATATATTTAATTAAATTGTTAATGTACATATGTCTAATTAAATTGTTGTTGTGTGACTAATTGTGAATAAATTGTTCGAACTGTTTGTAATTTCAAATAAAATTATTTTTATAAAAAAAAAAAATATCAGATAGTTTATAGTTCACACTATGGTATAGTCTCTATTTTATGCTATTGTTTAATCTATATCCTACAGTATATAAAATCAAGCTTTAAGTTTAGGCTTTAGTCTCATCTTTAGTCTAATTTACAGTCTATGCTTCGGACTTATGCTTATATTGTCTAACTAGTGGACTGTATTTTCAAGTCTTTTATCAATACTGTAGGGCAGAATATGGTCTAGTTAATACTCTGTTTTCCCTTTAGACAATAATTATTTCCTAGTTAAAATATTTCTTTGCAATTCCCCTTTTTAATGCTTTCAATTAAGCATCCTTTTAATATTCTTTATATTTCATTATTAATTTTCCCTAAGTATCCATTAAGTTTGAACATTATTTACAGCTTAAAGATTTTTTATTTAGTTTAGCATAAAATCCTTAAAAAAACGAGTTAAAAGAAGATAAACAACACGGAAAAAATTGCGTAATATTTAATACAAATTTGATTGTTTTTTTTAATGATTGAACAACAAGTCAGGAACATTTTTACAGATGTATCATTTTGATTTAATTTAAAATTTCTAATGTGGTGGAGTTATATTTCATTAGAGTTAAAAGAAGATTTCAGCAAACGAATTAAAAAGAAATCTAGATAATCTTTAATATCGTGTCTATAAGACGGATGGTTGATTACTTATTGAAAATTTAAATCTAGCAAGAAGCATGAGAGCAAATAATTTATGCAAATTATTTTTGTTGAAGGATAAAGAACAACAATAGTAATAGAAAAGCCATTAGAATCAGGAAAAATGTAACCTTAGAGCAAGACTAACAAAAGCACAGGGGAAGAGATAAAATCGAATTTCCCTTTAAGGAAGGTAATAAACATGATGGTGGTGGTATTGATGGTACTTGTGGCAATACATGGTGGCGTATACTTGTTATTAAACCTCTATCATGTTAACTTGTCTTCTTTAGGAGTGTGTGTATGTGTGTGCTTTTATGTTATATCTGCAATATAAGAACATGTATTTATTTGTCGTTTGTTGTAAACAATTACTGGTAGGAAGCAACAAGAGAAATTGCTTGTCGATAACATACAATTTTTGCCAGCAATAAATAACGCGTTTACAGCTTTTAACGAGGGTAAACAAAGAATTCACTTAAAATTGTTAAAGCTATACAAAACAGAAATATAAAATCTATTACTTTCTTTACAAAATCTTCAAGCTTGTCCTAAGTATTTGCACCCCTCAATCCAATAAGGAGCATAGGGCCTCAACAAACTTCTTCCATTCAGATCTGTTCATCGCAATAGTTTTTACTTCACTCCATCTGTTATGCATTTTTCTAGCCTCGCTATTAATTTGCTTACGCCATGTTTGTGTTGGCCGGTCTCTTCGGCGAATTCCCTTGTGCTTTGTATTCTTCTTTTACATTTGTTGTTTGTTTTATTAAGCAGGATTATTCTAATAATATTGTTTTTGTGGTTTGTTTTTGTATTAAATAATCGTTGTTATTGTTCTACGTAATTGCCTTTGTTGTATTGTACTCGTTTTGTTTTAATTTATACCAGAACAAGTGGTTTTGTCTGTACTTGAACTTAAGCAAATGAAGAAAACGATTACAAGATGAATATTAATTAGGCTTGTCGAAACTAACATTTAAGAAAAAACTAAAAAACAAATAAAAAATTAAAGTCGAATTAAAACATGCTCCCTTTATACTTTCTGGATTTTCATTTACAATAAATAACTAAGCAGATTCATAAGATGACACTATTTATTAGATTTTCAACTAGTTCAGATTCCAGAATATTGACCACGCTAGCGGTTGAACTGCCACACAAATTTAAGAGTAGACAATGATCTAGATCAAATTTCAGACTAGATAAAATCTTCTGTACGGACTTAAGCTGAACGACTAGAATAAAGCAAAAATTGAGAATTAAACTACATTGGAAACAAGGATCGAGTCTTAAATAGAAATTATACTCAAAACTAGACTAAATCACTAGGTAGACAATAAAACATGCAATCTGTTTGAAGACTGGACTGAAGATAACAAGATTTCTAACTTTTTTGACAAGACGCTAGATGAAAGGGTTAGCTTAAATGTGCACTGGATTAAGTTTGCATAGAGTATTATAGCTGCACTAGATATTAGACAATGGATCGACTAAACTGGAGACTAGACTAGAAACTAGACTAGATACTAAGTTAGAGACTATACTAGTTGCTAGACTAGAGACTAGACTAGAGACAAGACTACAGATTAGACTAGAGACTAGACTAGAGACTAGACTAAAGACTAGACTAGAGACTAGACTAGAGATTATACTAGAGACTAGAGACAAGACTAGAGATTAGACTAGAGACTAGACTAGAGAATAGACTAGAGATTAGACTAGAGACTAGACTAGCGACTAGACTAGAGATTAGACTAGAGATTAGACTAGAGACTTAACAAGAGATTAGACTAGAGACTCGATGAGGCACTAGACCAGAGACTAGACCCTAGAAAAGAGACTAGACACGAGACTAGGCTAGAGCTGAGACTAGAGACTATTGCAGACTATATTTAAGAATTTTATAAAACGCAGTACTTGTATGGGAGCCCCCCAAAGAAATGGTGATTAAAGGTAAGTTTATCTCGAAAAAATTTTAAAAACAAAAAACTAATTGAGGCTCCCTTCAGGAATGGAGATAGCAGCCCAGTAAAAAAAATTTGGGTTTTTTGAAGCACTTAAGAGAAAAAGCACATAATCGAGCGCTTCAATTAAAGAGCTTTTATAAAGCAGTAAATTATATAGAATAAAATATACTAAAAAGCTGCTATTTTAGTGCTCACAACGAAGAAGGTTGCAAACCGAAAAAAAAATAAAAATCTGCGAAAATGATCTGAAAAAGGCATTGAAACAAAAGTAAAAGCCAAACATTAATGAATATGTTAATAAAGTAAGCCCCTAAAAAGCACTTCAGGAGTGCTTTGTTTGCATGTTAAAAGAAGCGCTTATTGTCAGCAGAAAATAGTCCTCCAAACCGGGAACACCCCATACAAAAATCAGGCATCCCATCAGCAGGTTTGAAGCGATTTGTGGTATGAATTCATACACAAAACCTGCTCCTTTTGGAGCACATTTTTTACTGGGAGGTAGGTATGTTAGAAATAAATGATTGAGATGAAAAATAAAGTGTGGTTGGTCATACATTCGATCCATCTAGGGGCGTCCTAGGCACTGTAGGAGCCAAAAGTAAGAATTTCATTTAACCGCAATATTTGTATGGGAGTCCCCTTAAGCGCAAGCATGGTTTGAGAACATATTGGGGACAAAAAGCCAATTAAGGCGGTTCATACATTTAATTCCCCTAGGGGCAACTCTTTGGCATTTTCGACAATATAATTCTAGTCTGCATTGAAAATTGTATGGGAGCCCCCTTAAGAAATGAAGAAAGTGGGTAGGTAAGTTAGAAATAAATGATTGAGATGAAAAATAAAGTGGGGTTGGTCATACATTTGACCCATCTTTGAGCATCCTACGCGCTGCAAGGACAATGGTTAAGAATTTCAACACAAATATGGCGGTTTAATAAAATTATTAAATTTGGCGAACGAAACCTATTTTGGCCTGTAGCCATAAGCAATGGAGACGAGCAGATTAATATGCAAGTGAATTTCTAGGAAGAAATGGAGTTGTTTAGGGCCGGCACTGTGCTAGCAAAAAATCAGCACAGCCAGGCAAGCACTAAATTGATACCCTTACGGCAATAGACACCAAGGACGACCAAAGAACCCATTGAGAAGAGCTAATTTAAGTGAAATACAAAGTCTCAATGGCACAAGGAAAGAAATAAGAATTGCTAGTATGAATAGAGTAAGAGGGAAAGGTATTGTTTCAACTCATTGCTCCCAAGAGAAGTTATAAAGGAAAAAATCTGTTGTAGGATGGAGAATTTAAGCTTTCGTAACCTGAATTATGAGTAGGTGAAATTCCACAACACAAATAACTCTGATGAAATGCTGCAGTAGTGGCGGAATGAATTGTAAAAGAAATTGTAGGGTCAGTACGTCCATAAAAAAGCAAGAAAAAAAAAGACAAGAGTAGTCTTGACTGGAGACTAGAGATAAGAATAGGGACTAACGGCCTTATATATAAAAAATAAAACTGGTTTTAAAAAGGTTTATGAAAGGGATCTTGTATGAATTTTTTTTTTAATAAACCCTTAATAAACCTGTTGTATTTTCTATTAATAAGGCGGTTAGCTTTTTACTTGACCTTAGAATAGACCAACAATTTATAAATTACTTGAATATGAATAGAATCAAGTCTTAGGGGGTCTGCAAAGCAACAGACGGTGAGAACCCCTGGTTTGGTAAACGGACTGTATACTATACACGCAGAGAAAAAACTAGTTTAAATATGGTCACCTCCAACAATACTATTTTTAAAGAACATTTAAAACATATTTTGTTTAATTTAACCATATTATTGTCACCGACAACCATATTATGGTTCAATTAGTCCCCTATCACGAAGCCACAACCATATTATGGTTACCTCTAAG
Source organism: Pollenia angustigena (assembly GCA_930367215.1). Taxonomy (NCBI): domain Eukaryota; kingdom Metazoa; phylum Arthropoda; class Insecta; order Diptera; family Polleniidae; genus Pollenia; species Pollenia angustigena. The sequence continues at coordinate 7,061,012 of OV884059.1, read as the reverse complement.
CAGGTTGTGGTTAAATATGGCAATAATTTCTTTTTAAATTAACAATAGTATTTTCCTCTTTCCCAAGAGCAACATGCTATGGCTGAAAACCAACCATGCTATTATAAGTGTTAAACATATTTCAGTCATTTTTAACCATTATATGATGGAAGGCAACCATAATATGGTTGTGGCCTCTTGATGGAAGAATAGTTGTCGGTGACAATAGTTTGGTTTAGTTGAACATAATATGTTTAAAATTTGCCCTAAAAATAGTTTTGTGGGAGGTGACTATATTTAAACATGTTTTTTCTCTGCGTGTAGAGAGTACAAAGAAAGACACTTGTCTAGAAACTTGAGTTATGTGCTGAACTCATGTTTTAACTATAGATTAAAACATTCTTGATGGTACAAAGTAGACTGAGCTAGAAATTTACCAATGAAAATATATTAAAATATATTAAACCTTTAATCAATTCGAGACTAGTGTAAAGGGTATTGAACAAATAGACTATAATAAGTTTCCTTTAAAAATTGCTTTTCTCAATTGTTCTTATGTAGTTGTCGTTTGCAAAACTTATCTTACCCTGATGTTTTTCTTAAATAGCTCTATTTGCTAGCTTGTAAGACGAAATCTCCACAAACGTTTACTACAGTATTTTGCTGTAGATTGAGATACAATATATGTATATATATACATATATATATATATATATATATATATATATATATATATATATATATATATATATATATATATATATATATATATATATATATATTGCATACGTATGTTTGCTTAAGAGTTTTGGAAGATATTGCATAGACAGAGAATAAGCAAATATTAAGCTGGCACATATTAAAAAAAAAGAATTAGGTGTGATTGAAATTTGTTTTCAATAATTATTTATTGAATCTTTAGTAACTTTATTTAAGTGTTTTTGACCTTTTTTTTTTTAAAAAATTAGATTTCTTCTTACATAATTTATCGAGGTTGAGGTCACTTCAGTTTTAATATAAAAAAAATATACAGTGAGCAAAAAAAAACCTGTACACTTGTTAAATTAAAATAAAACACAGAGATTAAAGTAAACCATAAGGAAGGGGAAGCACTTAATCTACGAATCCAAGTGCAGACAGATTTACGTACATCAATCAGTTCCAAATACATATTTGGTAGTGATGCACGTAAATCTGTATGGAGAAAGTAAGGGGAAGCACTTAATTTACGAAATATGTTTCATATTGTTAAGCACGGTGGCGGCAATGTTAGTTAACCTTGTGTATATCGAGGGAATCATGAATAAAATAGATTATTTAAATATCCTGAAAAATAATTTGCCATAATCCGCCCAAAAAATGGGTTTAGGGAATGATTTTGTTTTAATGCAAGATAATGATCCAAAGCATTCGGCCGTTTTCGTAAGGGAATGGTTGCTTTATAACACAAAAAAAGTGCTGCTTCATCCTCCCAAGTTTTTTGTCCTGTACAACTATTTTTTTGTTTATGAGTTTTAGCATATTTATGTTTTTGTTGTTTTTTTTAACGTTAAAATATGCAAAATGAAAAAGAAGTTTTATTTTAATTAAAATATTGACCTTAAAATTTAATTAATGCGAAATAAAAGTTATAATATGGTTTTTCATTTAATCTCTGTGTTTTCTTTAACTTTACTTTAACATGTGTACAAATTTTTTTTGGCTCACTGTAAATTTATGATCGATGTTTAAATTTTTTTAAAGGTACTACATTAAAAGAACATTTTCAAAGTTTCTAGAAATCACAAAATGTATCTATAAACAAAAAAATTACCGCTATATTCATAAAAACAAATTTTGATTTATTAAAGGTTTATTGAACAAATTTTCAAAGGAAATTAATTTAGAAAACCTTTTATAAATCAAAAGTATGTTTATGAATATGAGGGTTATTTGGAAACAATATTAAAAATCTACTTTAGATTTTTTCCCTTCTCGAAAGTATGCACCATCTTTTGTTTAGATTTTAAAGCACCAGTCTAATATTCAAATGATTAAACTACGTGTCTTTCTTTACTTCTTTGCTTCTCTGGTTGTTTGTCTAACATCCTGTTGTCTTGTCTTTCAAGAACATTGTAAAATTGGATTTTCAGTTGTGGTAATTTCTTTTAGACTTCTTTCCAAACTCTAAACTGAGACATTTTGTTATTAAGTATGTAAAGCAGCATATCGATTTGCACTCTACTCTACTCAAACGCTCCTACAAACTTTTTGCAAATAAATTGTTTATTGATAATGGTTTTTATCTCATTAAGGTTAAAGGATATTTGATTACCTCTAGTGGTGGTTGTAGTAGTAGTAGTAGTAATAGTAGTATTGACTATGGTAGTTGTATGAATTACAAACGAGTATACTTTATTATACGTAGTGTTAAATATTAAACTGAAAGTGTTACCACTTAAATACACTTTAACGTCTACTTAATATTTCAACACTAATACGCCTCAGAGCACAAATAACGCATACGAATGCCAGCTCAGGTTTCATACGGCCTAAATTTTAATGCGATTTAATGCCTTCTCCTTCTCCTTGTACCACCCCTCAAGCAAACATTTATTTCTTGTACTCTTAATAATAAGAGTGTAACCATTCGTACAGAGTGATTTATCAAGTGATATTTATAATCGTAAATATAGAAATTAAGTGATTTTTGTATACTCTGTTTTAGAAAAGTAGGTCAACTGAGGTGTTTGTTTTAAATGTGTGAATTCAAGTGCTTTTTGAAAAGCCGAAGTCAGCCAAGTGAAAATGACTACTAAAAGAAATTGAAATATGAAAATTGTTAATTAATAAATCAAAAGGGTTTTTTTTAGTTAATTCTAAAATAAGTTTGTAATTGTAATTTTACATAGTAAATATTTAGATAAAAGAAAATATATAAATAAGATAATTAAAAGCAAATAACTGCTTTCAGTGCTGTGCCAATATGGAAAAGTAGCGTATGTAAAATATTGTTGATTCGAGGTACCCTCAGTATTGTTGAAATTTTGTTCAAAGAGATTTTATGCTTTAAATTTTTATATAATCGTATTAGTCACAACTTCAATAGAACAACCAAAAAAGTAAATTTTAAAAGAAATTTAGCAAATATAAAAGCTTTTATACCTTTTCTGCTTTAATTTGTCTTATATTGACTTAAGCTAATCTTTTATATTACCACAGAACTATTTATTGCATTTTGTTTTACAAAAAATTAAGGTTTTATTTATTAGGACTTCATATTTGTGGCATTTTGACAAAAAAATTTAAGTCAAATTTAAAAAGTTGAAAAATATGTTGTTAATCATAAAAATTTTGATTAAAAAAACATGTTTTCTTACGTTAGTGGAGATGTGCTGATGTGTGTTACGCTTTAAAATAGTGGTCCTAGACCCACCAAAAGTATACCGAACTAACGATGTCCGTCCGGCTGGCTGGCTGGCTGTCCATGTAACCTTGTGCGCAAAGTACAGGTCGCAATTATGGAGGTAATTTGATGAAATTTGGGTCATAGGTTCCTATTGGCCCAAGGACCAAGCCTATAGAAAATGGGACGAATCGTAGTACCACGAGGGAAAATAGGGGGAAATTTCTTCCTCTCAGAAACTATCAAACCGATTTAAATAAAATTTAGAACATAGATAGAACCGTGTCTATATGGACACAAAATGTATAAATTTAAAAAAAAAATCGGACCACGAGGGGAGATAGGGGCAATTTCTGCCTCTCAAACCGATTTAAATGAAATTTAAAACATAGATAGATCCATATCTATAGGGACACATTAGCTATACAGTTTTTAAAAAATAGGACCATAAGGGGAGGCAGGGGGCAATTTCTGCCTCTCACAAACTTTCAAGCCGATTTTCATGAAGTTTATAAACATAGATAAATCCATATTTACATGGACACATAAGCATGATCTCGACTTAAGATGTTTTGTCAAAATGTCATTTGCTGTAATTTCTACAATGTTGATCGTAGAACCTGTAAAGTATGTCTATTCCCGGTCCATATGAGAAGCAAAGGTGATTTAACGATGTCCGTCTGTCCGCGTGTATGTTGAAATGGGGTTTCTGAAGACCACAAAAATTATAAGGACAAGGTTGTTGTATATTTATTTCGCATATACTCCGTGTATGAATGCTGTTAAAATTCAGCCAAAAAATGCCTGATAAACGAGCAAAAAACCACGACTGCCTTTAATTTTACACAGGTGGAAAGGGTATAGCTAGTGTTTTTTATACGGGATTTCTTATCCCGGGATCCCACACATTTTTCGGGAAAAAATGCCGGGAAATTTGTGCGGGAATTGCCGCGATTGTTTTTATTTACTTATAACAACTTTACTGCTGATATGTAAAACTTTAAATTAGTTTTGCCATGAAATAGCTCTAAGCCGTTAGGGCTAAAGGGGATAAGTCAAAAAACGCATTTTGAGTATTTGATTGGCTTTTATTAATTTTTTTTTCTCTTTTGTGTGGTGCCGCTAGTATCATCACCTCTTAGAAAAAATAGTTTTCAATTTAACATAACGAAAAACTACAGGTCCTGATTAAAGACATTTTTGCCAAACGCCAAAGGGATGTCAATTAATAACCCTTATTCTATTTGGCGTCTTCAACAGTAAACACCGCCGTTTTTTATGTTTTGTTTCAAATTCGTATTCCCGTTGGCAATATTGCCATATATCGATGACTGTTAACATATGTTTGGTATTTTCTAAGAATAATTGGCGTTGCTGTTGCCTTTAATTGCCTTTGATTTTGTCGTCGGCATTTTTAGTGTTGTCATGTGTTGTGTTTAAAAAATTTTACGTTATGGTTGGCTGCAATTTAGATTTCTACGGCGGCTTTGATATTTTTCTATATTTGTGTTGTGTTTTAATATATTTTTTGTGGAAATAATTGAAAAAATTAAAATAACTACTAAGTGCCAGTGCGAGAAGCTAGTGGAAGAGCTTGTAAAAAATCCATCACTAGCCAGAGGATTTTGCAGGGTCTCTTAATAAATGAAATATCCCTTGCGATTAAAGTAGAGATGGTGGTCTTGTTTTTTATTTTTGGAGCTAACATTTTGATGTGGGTTCCGTCCACACAGCCAATTAAACCTGGAAAGGCTGCTTTTCAAAGAAATGCAACTTTAGTTTATCCATTGTGGACAAAGTTCTCTCTCCATGACTTCTAGAGTCTCAGACAAGATTTTTAAGCTAGTGGCTGGAACAGTCCAAAGTTTAAATAATTTCCAACGCTGAGCTGGACCAAAAAACGCAATGTTGCTGCAAATATGTTGTTTTGGAACAAACGTTCCCTTTGTTAAATGAGGCTCTTCTATTATTTCCAACACATGTTTAAAAGAAGGTTTATTCCGCCGAAAATGACTTTCAAATCTTTAAAAGTTTAAAAAAAATCCATTGGCACTTGGGAAAATTTAATATAATATAGAAAATGTTTATTTAAACATTATTTTTTTACAAACAAATTTTTTTTTAACTTAAAATTTTGCACAAACAGCACAGAATTTTTTTTTATAAAAAAACAGTTAACAAAATGAATCAGCTGATTTTAATATTAAAGATGTGTGCTGTATTTTATTAACATTATCGATAAAAAGTCAACGGCGTCATGATACTCTTACAAAATACCAATTTAATATAGAACTGATGTTTTCTTTGATAAGAATTGCTGTTGCCTTAAGATTGCCGTTGTTATTGCCGACGCCAAATGGAATAAGGGTGAATATCTGATAAGTAAGGCAATGCTTAATGATCTGAAATTTCGAAAGAAGAAGATTAAGAATGCACAGAATATTTAATTTGTTTAAAGACCCAGATTTATTTTGTAGAAACGAAAAAATGTTGTACCCACTTGCTTCAAAAAATTTAATGATTTTATATGCAGAGCATATGCATAAAAGATTTTTCGGATTAGATTCCGTATGAAATAATGACAAAAGCTATTAATAAAGAAACACTTATTCGATTCAAAGAAAATAATTTTAAAAAAAGGAATTACAAATTTTGAAAGAAGTGCTAAGAATACTGAAAGTATCTAGAGGTTATATAAATGTTCCTTTGGCTTTAAAGACAAACATCCGTAGAAAGGAAACGTGTTTCATCATTAAAATCTTCTTGATAAAAATTAGAAATAGGCTTTCAAACGATTCTGTAAATGCTTATTCAAGAAAAAAAATTATTAATAAATTTTAATTAATTTCATGTTGTAAAATTCCTTTCTTCATAAAAATATTTTAATGAAAATGAAATTTAATGAACTTTAGCCTAATTAAAATATCAAAATTTGGATAAGTACTCATGCAGCTTAAAAAATACCCAACATCTATGGCTTAAGGTTCTTTACATTTTAAATTTATTTTTGAGCAAACGAGAGATTATAAAAAAAATAGTTGAAAGGATGGTTATCAGATTATATGGTTATTTAGTTATATTAGCAATAACAAAATGCACTTATATCATTTTTTTTTTAAATATATTTTGTTGCTGTTACTATAACAGCATAACCATATGACCTGATAATCCGCCTTCCTTCAACAACCCAAGTATTTTCTTTTGATTTTTTAATTTTGCTTCTAAACAATTAATTTTCCTTTATTTATTGATTTTTAGGTGCTTTTTATTTCCTTCAAAACCACCTGTGTTCTTAAATACAGCCATATATTTTTAACAAAAACATTAAAACCTACGAGAATACTTAAAAAAAAAACGTATATAGCAGATAATGCGGTGAAACCTTAATCCTTAATATCATTTAAAATTTCCCAAAAATTTGTCAAGATTATTTATACGACAAACCGACAAAACATTAAAACTTTGTTAACATGAAAAACACGTACACAAAAACATTTTAAGACACTCTTTTTGCATACTTTTATATCCGTATCCTCTTAAAAAGCCCTTTCACTCTGTCTCTGTATTATTGCCTTTGCTTTTGTTTCTATCTCTATGTAAAAAATAAAACAAAACAATTTAATAGAGAAAATGTAAAATGAATCATCCTCATTATCATGTTCTCAACTAAAACGACAACATTATTCTTTTGTCTGTCTACACAGTTCAAAGCACTTTGTTAGTCATTCAAATACAAAGTAATACACACACACACATGTACTCCTAAAATATGCTTTACATACTCGTGATTTCCCGGATTCATTGTTTTTCGACTCACCACTTCATCACTATCTTTCTCACAAACACTCATTTATACAATAGAACATAAAGTTTGCATGGTGTATTTACCATAATCTAACTGTATTTATTTGTTTATTTTGGTTATTCTTGTTGTTGTTGTTTTTTTTCTTTTGTTTAAAGGTGTTTTTTTCTAAATTCTTTTTCATAGAAAGATCTTTCACGTTTTCGGGTTTATGACTGATTTATGATGTTAAATTGAAATAATGAAAAATGATTGGAATGAAATTTTATAAGAAATAAATTTTGTGTTTTTCTTTTTTAACAAGCAGCAAATTAAACAACAACACCGTAAAAATATATCGATGTATTGGATCTTGAAAAATGTATTGTTGTATTTTGCATACAAATAAGACAATAAAAAGGAATTAGGAATTAATAATGGAAAGGTCAAGGAAGGCTCACGTATTCATAATTATTTTTTAAATTTAATAAAAATTTACAAAATTTAACTTAATAATCGCTTGTTAAATTTAACAATCATTTATGAATACAGGGGTTGGTAAATTTATAAAATTTAAATAATTTTAAAATTAGAAAATTAAAATTTTTTTTAAAAATAAAAAAGCGATTAATCGCATTAATTTGTTCGAGCTTTATTGCTAAATAAAAGAATTTTAATATTTAACAACAACAGCTAAAGAATTTCTCATAATCATTTCCTTTAGGGGGATACCAAGATGTGCTTTATAAAACGGTTAACCGATTATTCGAATATTTATAAAGTATTTAAGCAGATAATATAAAAAGCAATCTCAATTTGGCTGAATTTATTTTTTACTTTTAAAAACTTTAATAAAAAAGATAAACGTAAAAACTATTCGTTAAATAATTAATCGATTATTCGAATAATTATTAATTATTCAATTAAACGAGATAAAAACAACAAGAATTGTAGGCGAATTAAACCACAACAACAAAGAAAAAGTTGGCGGATAACATGCACATTCAAATAAGAGCTAAAACGGGGGGAAATTGGTACTCTGGTACTTTTTGTCTTTTTTAATAAATTTGGTATACGGACTGCATATTGTCCAGATTAAAATACATTGTACTTTTTAAGGGCTTAAATTGGTACTTTTTAAGGGCTTAAATTGGAACTTTTTAAGGGGCAAAAAACGGGATAAAATTGGTACTTTTTCTTTGTTGATATACTTACAGATCATAGCCTACATTAACATAGATTGGACTTTCTTTGGCTTTAAAATAAGAACAATACTGGTACTATTGGTACATTTTACCTTTGGTACTTTTTCTTTTTCGAAAAATTGATAAAGAAATAATATATGGCCAGGATTAAAGTATAGCTTAATTTTTATGAAAACGGAAAAAGGATTGAATATGGGGAAGATTAAGACAAAGGGTACTTTTTGATAGGTAAAAAATGGGAGAATACTCTGGTACATTGACTTTTTAATAAATTTGGTATACAGATTGTATATGGTCCAGATTAAAATACATTGTTCTTTTTAAAGGCTTAAATTGGTACTTTTTAAGGGGTAAAAAGCGGGATAAAATTGGTACTTTTTCTCTGTTCGAAAAATTTGAAAAACGTATAGAATTTAGCATACATTAACTTAAAGTGGACTTTCTGTGGGCTAAAAATAAGAAAAAGCTGGTACTCTTGGTACTTTTTTAATTTTGTACTTTTTTCTTTTCGAAAAATTTTGTATAGAAGAATACGGCCCAGATTAAAGTGAAGGGTACTTTTTATGATCTTAAAAAGGAAACATTGGTACCTACTCTTAATACTTTTCCTCTTTTTAATTAATTTGGTATAAATATTGATTATGGTGCAGATTAAGATCAAGGTTAGTTTTTAAGGATAAAAACGGGGAAATGTTGATACTGTGGTACTTTTTTCGTTTTGATAAAATTGGTATACATATTGCACAGGGTCCAGATTAAAATAAATTTTACTTTTTACGGTACTAAATCTGTATTTTTTGAGAAAAAAACGGAATAAAATTGGTACTTTTTAATAAATTTGGTATTTGTTCAGATTTCAGCCTACATTAATATACAGTGAACTTTCTGTGGACTTTAAATAAGAATAAAACTGGTACTCTTGGTTCTTTTTACCTTTGGTCCTTTTTCTATTTTCGGAAAATTTGGACATAGATGGCCCATATTAATGTATAGGCTAATTTTTATAATCTAAAAAAGGGAAACAATTGGTACATTTCCCCTTTTTGTTGACTTCCGTATGCAGTTTGAATATGATGCAGACTAATTTATAGGGAAATTTTAAAGGTTAAAAAATAAATTTGGTATAAAGATAGGAAATGGTTAAGATTAAATAATAGGGTACTTTTTAAGTAAACGCAGGATGAAATTGGTACTCTTTTCGATAAATTTGGTATACATCACATTTAAGCCTACAATAATATACCAGGTACTTTCTGGGGGCCTAACATGAGGCAAATGGCCCAGATTAAAATAAAAGGTACTTTTTATGATTTAAAAACGGAAAAATTGGTACTTCCGGTACTTTTTCTCTTCTTGATAAATTTTGTATACAGATTGCATTTGGTCCATTGGCCAGAATATAAATATTTTGAAATATTTTACCATAAAATAGATGTAGATGTACAAAAATAAATAAGATTTCTATAAATAGCTTAAATCCTTTTCTTTAAATCTTTCTCTAATTTTCTCGTGATCCAATTGAAGGGTAAAAGGTAGTTAAAAAAAATAATAAGAATCTATCAGGCCTGTTCCGAAAACCACTTTAACATAAATCACGTTATTTCAAATCACATGTGCATTTTAAAATATGTGATATTTTGGTGTTCCGGTGTGATTTTCAATTGCCGAAAGCACACCGAGAAACACAAATACGGTATGATATGAAATCATGTGATTTTCAGAACAGGGCCGTATTTCTTAATGTTTAAATTTTATTTAATTAAAATTTTATCAAAAAAAAAAAAAAAAAAAAAATCAATTTTTTGTAACGAGTATGCAATTATTCGAGTAATTTTTCTTAAATATTTAAAAATTGGTTTCAATCAAGTGCTAATATATATATATATATATATATGTATTTATAAATGTATATATTCAGTTAAGAAAGATTACTTAGCTCGAAAAAAATTCATTTTATTTTTAGATTATTCAAATAATTTTTGCGGTTAATCGGTTGTTTGAATAATTTGTTTGATTAATCGCATATTCAAATAAAAATTTTTTTCAAAATCGACTATTCGAATAATTTCTATCGATTAATCGATTATTCGAATAATTTCTATCGATTATTCGAATATTTTTTGTAATTAAAAAGTTTAAACTCTTTCAAAAAAAAATTGCTTTATTTAAAGATAAGCTGGTTATACGAATAATTTTCCGATTATTCGTCTTTATGTACATATGTATGGTTTTTTAATAAACATACTTTAATTGTATTATAAACTCATTTCCTAAAAGAAAACCATTAATAATTTTATACAAACCGGCTTTTAAAAGCTTTTTTTTAAATAAAAGTTATTGGCAAGCGATTCTCTATTCGAATATTTTTTTTTGAGTAAATGATACCAAATGTAGAAAAATTATGTCTTTTTTTAACTTTATTAACCAAATGTTAGGCAACAAATTTGAAAACTAAGGAATTTGAAATAAATTTGCTGTGATTAATCGATTCATCGATAAATAGGTTTGCTTTGTTATTTAGCCTTTTTTTTATTTTGGCAGTTATTTTTAAAGTCTATTTTTCATAATGAGTAATTTTTTAATTTTCCAATATACCAAGTGACTATTACGGAAACCTCTTGTTGCTCCCTTTGCCCCTCCCTCTTTTTTTCTAATTAATTATTTTTAATTTTATTCCCTGCTGTCAACTCTCTACCACATTGTACCATTAGAAGGAAAAAGGAGGAAACTAAAATAAAACAAAACACATTAATAATGGTTTTTCCTTTTCTATCAACATCAAAATCAATAGCAATTCCAAAACATTACAACATTTTTTTTTTGTTGTTTGTTTTAAAATATAGAAAATTTCAGAAACACAAAGTGTTACAACCACATGGACACGAAAAACATGGTTTTTTACTTGTTTTTTGTTATAAAAAAACTAGAAAATATAAAAGTTTTGATATATTTTTTGCCCGTAAGGTGAAATTAAAAAGTTTTTCTTTTCTATGCTACAAACTCTATATTGTGGTATTTAAGAGAGAAAGAGAGAGAGAGAGAGAGAGAGCGAGAGAGAGATCGAAAATAAAAAAAAACATCACCATCAAACCAAAGTTTTGGGGTTTTGTTATATTTGATGTTTAATACAGGATTTTTCGTATTTTCCCCTCTTCTTTAAATGTTTGATAAAATGTCAAATGTTTTCTAGAGGGATTGTTCTCTTACCCTTGTCCATTAAATAGTCTGCCATTAATCTTGTTTGCGCTGGCTTATCAGGAGAAACATGTCCGGTTCAATCAAGTAAAACACAATCCACTTTTTAAATCAATGATAATTTCAAATTAAAAAGTTTATTCTAACAATTTTAGTTTTACAACATTTTAATGTAAAGATGGTTGTTGTCTGTTGTTTGAAGAGAAATGTTTTCAAATATTATAAACAACTGACCACAGCAAACAGAATAGATGGTCTTCTCTACTTTCACCACATCATTAAACATGATTAATTTTCTATTCATGTTTCAACTTTAATAGACCACAAATATTCAGACAATTTATACACATACGCAAACATAGAAGATACACCAAAAAGCACACGATAACCAAAAACACATACATATTAAGAAAAATATATTTAGATTATATAAGCAGTTGAAAATAGATGTGAATATAATGTTAATGAGCAGGGAAACCGAAAATATTTAGATAAGAAGTAATTAGAAATACAAGCTCATAAGGAAATCCCTTTTGGGCTTTGCAAGGTTTATGTCTTAGCTAAGGACGAATAGTCTTGTTTATAAAACAGCTTGAATTTTAGTTGATATTCTAAAAATCAAGACTTTAGTCCATAAAGTCTAGCTCATAGCTTATGGATCAGTTAATAGGCTCTAATATGAGCATGACTGTGGACTTTATAGACTAAACTATATACTAAATAATAAGTTAGAAGATGAAAGATTATGGACTGCAATAAAAACCAGAATTTTAATAAAACAATTAAACTTTTAGGGGAATAGTGCTAAAATGGAGGATTCCCAATAGATTTTTTTTTTATAAATGGTGTGTTTCTTTAATAACTTATCGAACCGTTATCGCAAAAAAGCTTAAGCGCAAAAAAGACAATTTTACAGGATAACGTTTTTTTTTTTTATTATATTTCATAAACATATTGTATGAAGGTTGTCGCTTAAGCTAAAATTGTTTTTGCTAAAGAATTGTTAAGATACCTTTTGTGACCGTAATATTTTAAGAAATTATGCAAGTGCTGCCAATAAATTCATTTATTTAAAAAAAAAACGAAGACTTAAAATGATGTCGCTTAAGCTATTTTCGCGGTAGGAGCTTTCTGTATAGCATTTTGGAAGATGTGCATAAAAATTGTTGTCAAATTCAAAAAGAACTTGCAATATCATGGGGCGACCACATCAAACAGCAATTTTAAAACGCTTGCAAAAGTAACAAACTTGATTACCACAAGAGTTGAAGCCAAAAGATGTTAAAAGACGATTTTGCATATTTAAAGTAAAACTTGATCCCCATAAAAATAGCTTTTACATCCAAGTATTATTGAAACATTGATCCATTGCAACAAGCCAAAGCATAAGAAATCGGATGTAAAGCCCAGTCAACTAGCTCAGTAACGCTCTGCACCAAAAACACCCATTTTTGTATTATGAGCTGCTCAAACGAAGGACACCCTGCATGTACCGAACACAATCGATTCGTTTGAAGCAAAGATTTGCAAAACAAGGATTAGACTTTGCGTTATATCGGGCATGTCCGGAAAATCGGAATTGGGGACATTGCACTCATAGAAAAATGCATCTTCATATTGATGATGCCCAACATCAGAATTATGACATCAATGTTATTACAAATGCCATCAATGAGGCAAAAAGTGTCATCAATCCAATGACGAACGTCATCATAAAATGTTGTCATATTTCATGTGTGAAACAAACGGGTTAGTAAATAATTATATTCTTTTACTTTAACTCAATCACAATGATTCAATTTAATGACATCTTGTCATATTTTATGCGTCATCTATGATATGACTACAGTGACATCAATTTGATGCCACATTTTATGTGTAAAAAAAATTATTTTCATGTTTAAAAAGTAAAATAAGAAGCAAAAATTCTCATATTCTTTTTCTCCAATGTTACTGAGTCATCACACTGATGACAAGTTTTATTTAACTACCTCCAATTCGTCATTTCTGTTATCCTATTGATGACATAATTTTACCTGATGAAAATTTGGGCAAGTGATGTTAAGGCTGGCATCACAATAATGAAAAGTGCCGTGGGGTCAAAACAAAGACACTTGTCATAGTACTGATGTTAAAATACATCAGCGTTATTACGGCTTTTCTATCAGTGTAGGGAGAAATACCTGGGAATACCAGAGTTTGTCTGTTTGGATGATCTAATTATCTATGATAGAACTATGGTTGCTTCTTATTTTAAGTATAGAGACGAATTGGCTGCAGTGGCGCCCATTGATAACTTATGCGTAGAATAAGCTTCTGCACTGGGTATCACAAAGGGAGCACTGGAAAACTGATGAAAGCTAACTTCTTAATGGTTCCACAAAGAACCTTACCTTAACTAGACTATGTATTCAGTAGATTATAAATCAGATGGCAGACATTTACAAGCAAGACTCTGCAAGAGATTTTTTTTAAGTGGCATTGCTTTTACTATAATATATTTCCTGTATCACAAACTATGCTGCCACGGATTCAATTATGGACTCTAATATGGAGAAAAATGAAGTCCAGTTGGTCTATTAGATTTTGAATTATACTTAATATTCAAACTGTGGTCTGGACTTTGAATTGAACTATGTGTTAGGGAATATTTAGTTTCCTGTCCTGTCTTTTAGAATTAAGGCTGAGGTCTTAAGTCAGGTGTATAATCTAGTCTTGTTTACAGTGTAGCCTTTATTATGCTCTGTAGTCTGGTCTTAAATTAATTTTGCTAATTTCTCCTTTTTCGGCTTTCCCTTGCTTAAGTTATGTCTCTTGTGAACTCATTTATTTGCACAAATTTATGACTATTTTACAATTTTGTTTATAAATCTAGACTTTCGCCAATACCCAAAAGTTATTTCCTATCATTTCAATAAGTTTCTTAACCAAAAAAAAAAAAAAAAACGAATAAAAGAATAAAGATGAAATTCAAAATATCTTATACTTCATCATTCTTTAACAATTAACAACTACTTAAATTGAATACAATTCTATAGAATTCAAACCATTTGTATTCAATTAACAAAAATGACCAAATTAATAAGAAAAAATAAAAAAAACCATAAATAGAATGTATAAAGAAATAAATGAATGGCCGTCTAAAAAGAGAAAAATTGCTTTCAATGACTGAGTTTTTTTTTTTTTTTTTGTCTTATTAATCTATTTAAAGACACTCTACTACCACAAGTGGTCAACTTAAGGGTGGATTCAGGGGAGTAGTTCCTTGTCCGTCTGTTAAAACTACGCTTATTTGCGAACGACTCAATAGAAAAAAATGATTTTGGTGACAAGTTCTTTTTAGTTAGTGTTTTTAAGTAGTTTGAGCTAACAAACTAAATCAGCTAAAGTTGGAGGTCCAAACCTCGCTTTTTCGCCTCTGCACTGCATGAATTTTATACCTTCCATACGTTCTATGTTTCAAGTTACATGCAATACTTTTTATGCGGCATCATTTGTCAAAACCAGCTGCATTGTTCAAACGCTGCTTGTGACGCTTACAAAATAGCATTTCAAAGTCTTTCGAAAACAGGCCTAAGGCCTAAGCAACCACTGTGAATGCGGCTTTAAATTCAATAGAGTTTTTTTTACAAATAAAAATATAAGGTATATATTCCTAAAATTTAAATTTCTTCACAAGGCAAAATCAAAAATCAGGTGGAGGCAGTACAATAAAAAAAATTGTTGTTTTAGTTGGTTAAAAAATATAAACAACTTTTGAGTTGCTTTAGCCGAATCGTTGCCTTTACCATGGTGCCACGCCTTATTTTCCAATCCCGCCCATATGTTGTCGGCTGTTGTAAACTTTATCTCTTTCTGTTCTATATTTACACAAATCTATTATGTATTTGTATAAGAAGTGCCACGCCCACTTGTTCAATCCCGCCCAAATTGTGTCGGATGTTGTGTGTTGATAACCAAGGTGCTTGTAGCTAATGTGGAAACATTGGCTACTGCCAAAGCAAGAACAAGGGATTTTTGGGTAAAATTAAAGCCAGTCGTAGTTTTTTGCTCATATCTCAGCCATTTGTAAACCGATAAGGTTAAATTTCAATAGCAAGTGATTCCGAAATATATGTTCATAAATAAATAAATAACAAGTCTACATCAAAACTAAGGTCTTCGGAAAACCTATTTCAACGGACACACAGACAAACGGACAGATAGTCAGACAGACAGATCTACAGATGAACAGATGAACATCGCTAAATCAAATTCGCTCCTTTTAAAGACCTTCGGTGAAGGGTATAAAATGTTTAGATGTGCTTTCAACGCCACCTATAATGTTAGTTCGCCTTGGTTCTAGGTTTATTTCAAAGCACCTCTTTAGCAATGTTGTCAAAAAATTTATAAAAAAGCGCTTAAAACTAAAATAAATTTTTTCCCAGCAAAGTTTAACTAAAAATCACTAGATTTGACAATAGAATAGCTAACTTGGCAACTGTGAATTTGGGATTATCATCTTTAGCAGAAATAAAGTTGTGGTCCTAGTCGGTCCATAATTTGCAGAAGATCACATATAAAGTCCCTACTGGGAAGACACTTTAAAACGTCGAAAATGGAATAACATTGGAAACAAGTTTAAAGTAGACCCCTTTAAACACGGTAAAAATTCACTCGTGTATGTGTACGCCGTCATATCCAAATTTTTTGATTTTTCATCCAGCCTCGTCGTCATCACACATAAAAACACATTTTCACTTGTACTACCATAGCGCTTGAAGATAAAGTTTGACCGTGTATAGACCCCTTAACCTAAATTTTTTTTATATGATAAGATTGTTTGATTTAAGATTTTATAAATATTGATTTATTATTATTTTTTAGTTTTTAATGAAGGGTATCAAAGATTCGCAGCGCACAGCCGTGTTTTTTTATTTTATTTTTTTTTTGGTGGCCTTTAAAAGCAACAAGATAGAAAAAAGAATTAAATTTGTTTTCCTTCTTGATTTTTGGTATTTTTTTTGGGATGTTTTTTCTTGAATGTCTTGTTTTTAGAAATGGACAAAAATTCCCAGAAAAGAAGAAGGTGGGAAAAAAAACAAAAATTTGGTTGCTTTCATGGCGGACAAATTTTCTATTGAAACACTTGTCAATTAGCAATGGAAACAAGTTTAGATGCTTCAAATGATTTTGTTGAGACATCTAGCCGGGGTTATATAGAGAGAATAAAAGGAAAACAAAAAAAGATGGGAGTTTTTTTTTTGGGGAGACAAGGATAAATTAATAAAAATTACTTTGTTTTAAGGTCATTTTTGGGCTTAACAAGACATCAATTAAAGTCGGTTAATGAACAGGGGGTTAAAAAAAATTGCCTGCTATGGGACCAAAAATTACTTTAAGTGTCTATCATTTTTTACTTACAACTATTTGTGGCACGTCCCAATAAAAAGGAAACAAAAGCCTAGGGCATTGTAACATGTCATCTTGTGTAAGTTACCCCCCAACCACCCCAAAAAATTATACTTCTTTCTTATCTAAGTGTTACAACTTCAACAGGGACTACATTACAAGTCGTTGGAAAATGAAAACGATTTATCTGAGAAAAAAGAAAAAACACTTTTTACCTCCGGCAAACTTAGCCAGGATTTTAATGTGTTACAACAGAAATTTCTGGGTTGTTTAATAAACAATAATTTGTGCTGGCATTCCTCTGCTAAGTAACTTCTACTTTTCTATACTCTTGGGACTTGACAAAAAAGAAGTAAAAAAAAGAAAAATAAAATAATACACCAGACTTAACTGAACTCTCAAAAACAGTAGCAGTTTTGTCCCTGGGACACTTCTACATTTTATTGTTTATTTATAAAAAAACAAACAAAAATATAACCCAACAATGTTCCACATTATTTGCGGTTTAATATTCAACTGGCAGTTGGCTATTTTTCCTGGTAAAAAGCAAATAGAAAATGCTACAAAACCCCAACCAGACAAGCACGAAAAGTCTATACATTTAAGGAAACAAATTTATGGCAATTGCTTTAGTAACAAATCTTAAAAAGTTGTAACTACTTGCGATATTTATAGTCACGTTATTTTTGCTTTCATATCCACAACTTAAACTTGTGTGTATGTGAACAATAAATGCAAAAAAAAACTATTTAAATAATATTTGTGCTGTTCATATACACACAACTTAAGCAGCTAAAAGTATGCTAAGGTTTTTATATAAATATTATTTTTTGTAACACCTAAAAGTATGCTAAGATTGCTTAAAAAATGCCAGCACCTATTACCATGCTAAGGTTTTATATACACACATTTATTAAAAAAAAATTTTACATACCTAAAAGCATGCTAAGAGTTTTATAAAAAAAAATTGCTAAAAAGGCAAAAACTGTAAGCCACAGTGCTTGATATAATTTACAGAAATAAATATTTCAATTACTTTAAAACCCTATCAAAAAAATTCACACACACATACCTTTAAATATACCAAAAGGTTAAAGGTCATTTAAAAAAACCATTAGAAAAACACGAATTACCTGAAATAAGAAAAAAAATTTGAAATAAAATTTAGTCAAAATAAATAAAATTGTTGTTTAAATAACTATTAGTTCAAAAACCGTTAAAAACTGTTTAATACTTTTAAAACAAATTAAGTAGAAAAATAAAAACAAATCCTTAATAATTTAAAAAAAGCCAGGTTGGCAACCGATACCATAATAAATAGCGATACCGCTTAAATACAGTTTCAAATTAAAAACCCGAATTGATACCGATACCAAAACAACAAATACATTAATAAAAGATACACCACTAACTATTTTTTATTAGCACAAGTTGTCAGCTCATTATTGGTTTGGCGCAAATGCCAAAAAGTCATAGTGGAGGACAATGACAATCAAGGTTTGCATGAAGTTTGCTGAAAATATATACGAAAGAATTTTTTTGAATCATCACAACTGCTTCTCGTATTGTTCTGTGCCGCATATGCCACTTTTTTAAATTTATTTCCAAAAAGCAGTATTTTATGCTGCATACGAATACTGACTGCTGTGTATTGACTTGTTGACCTTTTTATTTGCTTTTGCTTTTACAACCATTTTTCTTACGGCAATGAAAGGAAGCAAGAATGAAATTAGTTTGTACGTTTTTATATCAGGAATATGCAGCATTCGACAAACAGTGGCTTGTTAAGCAAAATAACACTTAATAAGCTTTAAATAATATTTTAGAAATTATGAAAAATTTATTGAAACAGGTTTTGAATTTCGAAAGGGGAAATACAAAATGTATATACCCATACCTTTTTTTAACTAGTCGGTAGGTCAAACCAATAATAAGCTGACGAAGTATTAAATTTTTTTTTTTATTTATTTATTTTTTTTTTGTTATGACATATAAATTTTGGAAACATAGTTTATTTTATGAAAAAATGTCTTTAATGCCACCACACAGAAAACAATTTGTCACCAGTAAAAGCATTAATCAAAAATTAAATCAGTATTTAACAATATTAATATATGCCACATGCATGTTAAAAATTAGTCATCTAAGGGCCATTATTATAACTTGGCGTTAGCTGTTATCCGACAGTTAACAGACGCTTTTTGACAGATTACACATTATTATCTGTCAATTTAATCTTAACTTTAGCTAACTTCAAGTTGTAATAATGGCCCTAAGTCGTTTAGACCCCTTCAATGTTTTTTTTTTTAATAATATAAAATAAAATAATAAAATTGTATGTTTCTTTACTGGAATGAACGTTTCTGCATCGTTAGAATGATACCGATAAAATTAAATTACCGTCAACGAAATTTGTTTCAGTTGCCAACCTTGGAAAACAGGGTTAACTTCATTCATAAAATTGCGGGATTCACAAGGCATGACATTTATATAACTGAGCAACCTAAATAAGAGCGGAAGCGTTTTTTGTATGTCAAAACTTCTCATTTGTATACAATTTATACGAAACAAACCATTAGAATGCGAATTAGAAACCACCCGGCTGATAAATCTTATTTGACAGATCGATATGTCGGTTTGTTTTATTGAAATTGTGTTTAAATAAAATTTTCATGTTTAAAAAAACGCTTGCCGCTTTTGTTTAGGTTGTTCAGTAAGGTTTGTCTCTTTTTTATAATTTTAATGTCATTTTGGAAAATCAAGCAGCAATTTCAAAAATGTTTTAAAGAAGCAGGACTCATCCAAAAGAGAGGAAATTAAGAATCACACGATTTGAAGCGGAGAGATGCTTAAAAACTATTTTGTACGAAAAGCTGCTAAAATACCAACAAATACGAACCAATTCCTGTGCTGAATGTCTAGTTGTGGAAGAGATTTATGTTGTAAGGTGCCAACTCCATTATGGATTCTAACCACTGGGTGACGGACAATGCGTTTGTTAATCGTGTGTGAGCGCAACTAACATACACAGGTAGCAATTTGGGTGCATAATCCGGCGAGATTATAGACGCGCAGCTTGTTAGAAGCTGGAACTATCCAAACTCCACTGCTTTTGGAAAAATGCCTCTGTTGATGGTCGTCCCTAAGGCCACACTCTCGCACGAGTGGTGAAAAATCTGCTATAGATTCGGGTTTTCAGGATCTCCTTTTCCGCGGCTTTGGGAAGTAAGCCGCAAACACCACCTGATCACTAAAAGTATCTTTTCAACGAAAAAGCGAAACTACTGGAAAAACAATCTTCTAAAAAGACAGAAAGCATTAACCGCAAGTAGCATTCTTACGGAAGCATCAGCCAATAGTCAGTCGGGTGCCGGGCTAGTAACAGGTAGAATCTCCGTTCAGCTGCGATCAATTTTGGATAAATGCCGAACGCGAGGTATTGACTGCACCCAAATTTCCCTGAGGATGTAAAACAAGAAGAGGAAATATTCTTAAGGTGGTCCCTAAAATTAGCCAGTGGAGGCCGCATGTACCTGGCGCCAAGGTAACGAACTGTATTTGGTGATATCTGAAGGGAAGACGCCAGTGGTAATGCCTGGAATGATGCCGTTTGATATAACAACCAAGGAGTTATCGGATTGAACTAAAGTTGATTTGCCATCGTTAATCGACGTTTGTCATTTCGTTTGTTATTTCTACAATATTGATCTTAGTTGAAGTTGATTTAACGATGTCCTTCTCTCCCTCCGTCCATCTGTTCGGTGAAATGGGTTTTCCGAAGACCCCAGATAAGATGGGGACTAGGTTGTTATATAATTATATCGCATATAGTCTAGAAGTTTTAATTATTGAAATTCAGCCAGATCGGCCTACTTTAGGCTGAGATATAAGAAAAAACCACGACTGCCTCGAATTTTACCCATAAATCTCTTGTTGTTGTTATTATTTTTTTGGTTGCTTTATGTTTATCTATTAAACCAAAATAACCAAAGTTTCCAAATAAGATACAAGCATCTTGTTTATAAATACTCAACATCCGAGAAATA
Organism: Pollenia angustigena; assembly: GCA_930367215.1. Classification (NCBI taxonomy): domain Eukaryota; kingdom Metazoa; phylum Arthropoda; class Insecta; order Diptera; family Polleniidae; genus Pollenia; species Pollenia angustigena. The sequence continues at coordinate 7,040,030 of OV884059.1, read as the reverse complement.
CTCAACATCAAGAATGGTATTTACATAACTTTCTGTTCTTAATGCACCATGGTGAAGGGTATATAAGATTCGGTATAGCCTGCTGTAGCACGCTTACTAGTTTAATTAAAAGTTTTTACAACTTAAGCCAATATTGTAAGGCTAAAACATATTCAAAAAATAATCTTATTTTATTTTAATATTCCACTATGGCTTTTCTTTGTAGTCGACTTTAGTAAAAAAAATGCTTCTTTAATCTTTAATTTTTGCATTATTTTGCAATATATTTTTTATTGTGCTGCTGACTGTGGTTTTGTATTGCATTTAACAGGCTCCGCTTTTTCTCTGGTCGTGTTGGTTTGTTTCTTTTGCCAGTTTTTACAATCTTTTTTCACCAGATTTAATTACTTTTCTTGTTTAGGCCAAGAAATCGTGGTTCTGGCTGATTGTTGCTGCTGTGTGGCTTTTGTAGTTGCTGTGCTTTTTTATTTTGTTTCCGGAAAAGTGTTGCTGGTTTGTCGGAAAGTGCATGTTGCTGTAAATGTTTGTTGCTGACCGAGGCATTTCCGCTGCAAGTGTTGAATGTAGAGGTTTTCGTGGCTGATGTTTTTTTGTTGGTTATGCGTAAAAAAATATGTTCTTTCTTCTTTAGACAAGTGGAAAAAAGCTTTAAAAAAATTAGAGTTGCTTGTTTAAGTTTTTAAAGGAAAACATGATTTAATTTCAAATTATATTGTTTTTATGATCTGGAATTCTTTTCGCATTAATCGCCTGTCTGTCAGTGTGTTGTCTTGTTAATATCTTTGTCGGAGTTCTGTTGAAATTTTCTCTTATAAACGTTTTGTTTTTTAATATTTATTGCTTTCTGTTTTCCTTTAAATTTATTGATTAAACTTGTGTCTGTTTATTTTTTTTTACTTTACAATTCGTTTACGAACGACAAGAAAGAAATTGTTTTGAAAAAGATTTTTCCTTATTTCCTCAATTCTTTTGCATTATTCTAGGAAATGTTGCAAATAGCAAGAAAAATATATAATCACGATAATGCAGTTCATTACATGTAGACAACCATAAATATTAAATCCGATAGAAAATAAGTTGAGTTTAAAGAAAAAAAAAAAATAGAAAGAAATGTAAAACTTGTATAAAAAATATGCACTTAAAAAAGGAACTACCTTTAGAGGCAAAGGAGTATAATAAATTGAGGTTAGCATGTTAAGAGTAAATAAAGTTATTTCACACATTTCTATGGTAATAAATAAAAAACTGGCAGCTAAACTGTTAAAGTATTGGAAAAATAAGTAGTAAATAACCAAATTGTGAAGTTAGCAACTGGGAAATAAATTTAATTTTATAGTTAATTTGGGAAAAAAATTAATTTTATTACTTATTTTTTCCAAATTTTTTGATTAAACTTATTGATGGCAACATGTTGCAGCAACATTTTTTTATATTGTATACCAAACTTATTAATGGCAACATGTTGCAGCAACATTATTATGTATTAAGTAGTAAACTTATTTATGGCAACATGTTGCTGCAACATTTTTTTATATTGTATAGCAAAAATTTTTTTCACTTTTATTTATTTTAGACACTTTTGGCTTTGCATTATTAAATACTTTTTGTTATTTTTTAAGATTATCAACATTTAAAGCAACATGCTGCTTAATAAACAACACAATTTTTTTTAAATTTTTTATAGTAAATTAAAGAATTTTTAAGGATGTTTTTGCAAACTGATAAGTGCTAACATGTTGCAGTAATATTTTTTAATCCTATCAACATTTAAAGCAACATATTGCTTGGTTAACATGAAAACTTTTTAGAAAAATTTTACAGTAAATTAAAAGAATTTTTAAGGATTTTTTTGCAGCAAAATTTTTGTATACAAAATTTGCTGCTTTAACTTAGTTTAAACATATTATGTTCTGCTGTACTTATTTGGACTTAATGTTGAGCAACATTTATTATGTTCTGCTGAACTTATTTGAACAGAGTGATAAAATTTATGAAAAATGTTGAGCAACATTTATTATTTCATATTTTACTTGGCAACATGTTGCCGAAAAACATTATTGCTTTAAGTTTTTTTTGCATAACTATTTTTTTTAAGTAAAATCTATTTAAAAAAGTGGTTGGTATACAAATTCTTGGCAACATGTGGTTTGAATCAAAATATCCTTAGCAACATGTTTTAATATTTTTTATACAAAATTTGCTGCTTAAACTTATTTTAAACATATTATGTTGTGCTGTACTTTTTAGAACAGAGTGATAAGTTTGTGAAAAATGAGCGGGAAGATTTATTATTTCATGTTTTCCTTGGCAACATGTTACCGAAAAACATAATTTGAGTTAAGTTTTTGTTGCATAACTATTTATTTTATGTAAAATCCATTTGAAAAAGTGGTTGGTATAAAAATTCTTGGCAACATTTGGTTTGAATAAAAATATTCTCAGCAACATGTTTAAATATTTTAATATTTTTTTTATACAAAATTTGCTGCTTTAACTTATTTAAAACATATTATGTTCTGCTGTACTAAACAGAGTGATAAAATTTGTGAAAAATGTTGAGTAACATTTATTTGTTCATATTTTCTTGGCAGCATGTTGCCGAAAACATTATTATTACCTAAATTTTTTTTTCATAACTATTTATTTTAAGTAAAATCCATTTGAAAAAGTGGTTGGTATAAAAATTCTTGGCAACATGTGTTTGAATCAAAATTTTCTTATCAACATGTTTTATTATTTTAATATTTTTTTATACAAAATTTGCTGCTTAAACTTATTTAAAACATATTATGTTCTGCTGTACTAAACAGAGTGATAAAATTTGTGAAAAATGTTGAGTAAAATTTTTTTGTTCATATTTTCTTGGCAGCATGTTGCCGAAACCATTATTATTGCCTAAAGTTTTTTTTGCATAACTATTTATTTTAAGTAAAATCCTTTTGAAAAAGTGGTTGGTATAAGAATTCTTGGCAACATGTGGTTTAAATCAAAATTTTCTTAGCAACATGTTTAAATACAGCCATTTTTTTTAAATTCTGTTGTTTTTTTTTGTATTTTAAAGATTAAAGAAGTTTAAAGTTTTCACTACTTTACTTTGTTTTAATTTCCCACCTAAATTTATTTTCAATTTCAAAATTTTTATTTATTTAACCCTTGAATATTAAAACATACAAACAAAAGCTTTTCTATATGCAAGTTTTTTTCAGTCCTATAGAAAATGAACGATAAGCAAAAAGGTCAAAAAACCCCCCTTTTGGGCCAGAAACTTTGTGAAAAGATTGTAACGCAGTTTATTTTCCCAGCTGAGGTATTACTCAGTTTGTCCAGGGTCAATTCGAAGGTCTGCTTCCTTTTAAATTAAACACGGGGTGTTTTCGTGTATGTTCGTTAGCAATAATTTGAACAAAGCTTTATTTGCGAAACCTTAATCTACGTTAAATACTTAAATCTATGACGGCTTTCTGTTGGTTCTGCGCAGCTGTAAGCGGGAACGAATGCTGAGGCGCGTGGTTGGTGGTGGGCTGGATTGTAGAGGTTGCGGGGGAGCTGGAACGGGCGGGCGGATGTGGTGCAGGACTGCGACGGTGACGATCTGGTAAAGAGACGGGTAAGTGGTTCTTGATATTAGGTGTTAGTTGACCGAGGGGTTCGGCTGATTAACTACGGTGTCGAATACCAACGAAATTCGGAGGCGCTGGCAGTCGGCTCAATGCGGCTAACTACGGTTAGGAACACCAACGAAATGCGGATGCGCTGGTGTTCGGGCAAAATACACTAAATACGGGTTCGGATCAAGTCGGTTACCAACGAAATGCGGAGGCGCTGGTGTTCGGGCAAAGTACAACAAATACGGGTTCGGATCAAGTCGGCTACCAACGAAATTCGGAGGCGCTGGCGGTCGGCTCAATACGACTAACTACGGTTACGAATACCAACGAAATTCGAAAGCGCTGGTGTTCGGGCAAAATACGACAAATACGGGCTCGGATCAAGTCGGCTACCAACGAAATTCGGAGGCGCTGGCGGTCGGCTCAATACGACTAGCTACGGTTACGAATACCAACGAAATTCGGAAGCGCTGGTGTTCGGGAAAAATACGATAAATTCGGGCTCGGATCAAGTCGGCTACCAACGAAATTCGGAGGCGCTGGTGGTCGGCTCAATACGACTAACTACGGTTACGAATACCAACGAAATGCGGAAGCGCTGGTGTTCGGGCAAAATACAATAAATACAGGTTCGGATCAAGTCGTTTACAATAATGTTACAATAATGTTAAATAATGCAAGCTACTAAGAGTTAACACTGGGGTTAGCATCAGTTTCTACTCTGTTTGTTTTGTACAAACTTAATCTATTTATACAAAAATAAAATAAACTAAATGAGAATTATGAGGGATAAAAGGTTATTTTAGTAAACAGTAAGGGTATTCACAGTGGTAAGGGAAATAGTAAGGGTATTCACGGTGTTGGTTACTTATAATTTACGATGTTAGGAAAGAAAAAGGTATGTTGTAATTTAATGTAGGGTTAGTTTGTAACGTCACGTTACTAGATTTAAGCTAAAAAAAATATTTCTGGGAGGGGAGTTTTTGGTAAATTTAAATAGTTTAAAAGGAATTCAAACTAAACTAATTGTAAAAATAGAAAAATTAAGGGAGATGTTGCAAACTAAAGATGCAGATTGGCATTAAATAACTTAGCAACATTTGTAGCAAAATTTTTGTTATTTAAAATGAATCTAAAGAAATGTTAATAGATTTATATAAAAAAAATGTTTCAAGGAATTACAAACCAATTTAATATCATCTTAAAAACAAAATTAGAACAGTACTTTTTTTAACAAAATCGAAATTAAATGTTTTATAAAGATTTTGAAAACTTCAAAAGTATTTTTTCACCTTAAAAGAATTGTTGCCAGATAATCATCAGGACTGGAATTGTTCGATTTATTTGGTTAATTTGTAAAAATCTTATTGGAATGTGATCACAACCACCACAAATTAAATTCTAGATAATAATTAATATATGTGTGATTAATTTCAATTTATTAACTATTTTATTTTATTTTATTTTAATTGCTAATTATATTAAAATTTATTACCATTTTATCTCAAATTAAAACTCCCATACCTGATTTAATTTCAGACCATCAACCAATCTGACAAAAATACTTTAAAGAAACAACAAATTTTAAGCAACAAACAAAATAAAAGGTAAAAACAGAAAAAAATTCTGTTTAATAAACTGTTTTAGTACAAACAAAATACGGCCTAGAATCATAAATCGTTTCAATGTGAAATACCCCCTTTGCTTAAAAATACAATAGACATGTTTATTATTTTACTTGACTTCTCTGAAACTATTTACGGTTTTCATTGGTGTTTGTGTTGCCGTTTGTTTATTTAATTTAATAATATAAACATCTGTATGTGTGTGTCAAATCACATACTCATTGAGCCATTCATTTAAGTTTATGTATGTGTGTGTTTGTTAAATAAATTTGTCTATTTTACTACTAAAGAGCATAAAATAAAGCAAGAATAAATTTGTCTATTTGTTTTGTTTTGTAATGAAAAGACAAAAACACATAAAAAAGTCCTTGAATTTAAGGATCTTTATAAAAAAGAGACTTTATTTGCATATTATGACCAATAAAAGTCAATGAAAAAAAAGAAGAGCAACAAAAAGGAGCAACAAAAAGAGGATTTATGGCAACAAAAAATGTCTTAAAAAAAATTTAAACATTTAATGAAAGTACACATATGAAGACTTTGTGTCACAAACATGATTGTTACAAATTTTAATCAAATAAAAGAGGTCTTTAAGAGATTTTTAAATATAAACTAAAAAAAGGAAAAAGAGTTAACAACTTGTTTTAAATCTGTTAAATAATCTAAGTATTTTAATAAATTTTTAAGTCCTTTCATTAAAAAATTGCTTAATCCTGAAAATATACTTCATATTTTATCTTATATTTATAACTAAACTAAAACATTTAAATCCTTTTAAGTTAAAAAAAAAAAAGAAAAACTGCTTGTGCAAAGTTTGAAGCCTCATTTTTCTCCCCTAATTTTCTAAACTCTAACTCTATTTTGCTATTTTTTGTTTGCAACTTTTCCAACAAATTGTCTTTAACTTTAAAACTTAAGCCAAAAATCACTTAACCCCTTTTTTCAAAAATTCACAAACTAAATCAAGTTTTCCTAATCAAGTTTTCCTGTTCAAGAGGACTTTAATGTTTGAAATTAGTGACAAAAAAGAGTTGATTCAATAAAAAAATACTTTAAACAAAGTTAAGTACTTTAGAGAGAACAAGTAAGAGTGCTATATTCGGCTATGCCGAATCTTATATACCCTTCACCGTGATGAGATAAGAACAAAAAGTTATATACATAATTAACGTTCTTTAGATAGATATAAATACATATTAATTGAGCCACGCCAACTTTTCATTTCATCATGCCGAAGAATATAAAAAAAAACAAAATATTTATATATGTAACTAAGTTTCCGTTTCCTCTTTTGCCAAAGTTGTTGTTTGAAATTCGTTTTAAAATCTTAAAATCATTTTTTAGAATATAAAAAAATTAAATAAAAAACATGAAAAAAAAAATTCTTTTGGGATTCGAACTGGCAATATCATCAGTCTCAGGAGAGAACTTAACAACTCGGCTACGAATGCTTTTACTGCAGAAGCGTTAAATTAAAATATATTGAGTCTATGGGTTTGTTTCTTTATTTGAGCGGCATATCATATACATGCATTAATGTGTATGTGTATGCGTATGCGTAAAATTAAACACATTACAAATAAAATCCACCACTTGTAGTGAAGGGTATAAGAAAACCACATTACCAACACTGTATTACCATAGCCACTGTATGACCGTTGAAACCAAAATTGAATTGGTTTGAATGGTATGTTTGTCGTTTTGGTATTACCAAATACCAGTGTTGGTATGGTAATGTCACGTCTAATTGGACCTTTATAGGAAAAAATTTGAGGCAGTCGTGGTTTTTTATTCATATTTCAGCCATTTGTGGCCGATGTGACATAAATGTATAATAACCTGACCCCCATCATATATGGGATCTTCGGAAAATCCATTTCAACGGACAGACGGACATTGTTAAATCATCTTCGCTACTCATAAGGACCCAGAATATATATACTTTATAGAGTCTTACATCAATATTATAGAAATTACAAACGGAATGACAAACTACCTGTGGTGTAGGGTATAATGAGGAGAAAAGAAGTCTTAAATGGATAAAACTAATATGTATACAAGTAAAAGTAAAAATAGCCGAATATGGCGTCTATGCCGAATCGTAAATACTTGTCACCTTACACAAGGCAGCGTCTTGGACCACTCACACATCATCAAACAGAATTAATTGACAAGTTGAAGCGTTATAAGCCGTATCAAAACTTAAAATTAGGCAGTTCACTTGCATACCAGCCAGATGAAGTAATAGATCGATTTGCTTTTTTCAATATTTAATACTCTTTCCTCCATATTCATAAACGATTATTAAGTTTAAAAAACATTTATTAAGAAAAATTTTCATACAAAACTTGTTTAGTAAATCTTTATTAAATTTAAATAATTTTTTTAAATACAGGCGTTTATATTTAAGAAAGAAATGTTTATTTTCACTACTAGTATTCCACGAAGTTTATTTAAGCTCAAAGAGAGGAATAAAGTTTATAGATTATAAGAACATTTTTAAAAGTGAAGGATTACGGGTAAAAATTAGAGACACTCGTGGTTTTTTTGGTCATATCTCAGCCACTTGTAGACTAACCTGGCTGAAATTCAATAGCAAACTATAACGGACCTTAGGCAATAAAAATATACACATAACAACCTAGTCACCACCATGTCTGGCGTTTTAAGAAAACCCATTTCAACATACTCAAGAAAAGAAAACCAGGCGATGATTGTTTTTCGAAACTTTAACTAATATATAGTTATAATCAATATTTCTTTATCGTTATGATGTTTTCGTTGATATTATGATTATGACATTATGACATTAGAATTTATTTTTTTTCCACAAATTTTCAGTCTTTTTCCAGAAATTTAATTAAAAATACTTTATCATTATTATTGATGCAATTGGGAATTAAGCACGAATAACAAAATCTTTTAAATTAAAATTTTGTATTTCCAAAAATTACTTTGATAATTTATTATGCTGCAGACAAGCATAGAGCTTCGCGGGATTAGCTTAGGAAATTAAAAAAAAAAAAAAAATAAAAAAAAAAATATCTACTAAAATACTGGATAACAATAAGTTGAACTATTAAATTGTCATTAAACCAATGAAAAATCTTAACGAAATTACGAAGCTCAATTACGTAGTGTTAATGAAATTGCTTAATTAAATTTGAAAAATTTCATTCGTGTAATAAAATTTTTTATTGAATTAAAGAAAAATTTTTTAATGAAATTAATTCAATAGATTGATGAAGCATAAATTCCTTCAGTATAAATATAAATATATAGTCTGTTTTAAAGTCTGGTTTTTAATCTGTTCTATAATTAATTCTATAGTCTGCTCTAAAACATTGTCTTTAGTCTGCTCTGTAGTCTATAGACTATACAGATCTTCTCTGAATTCTGTTCTATAATCTGGTCTACTATCTGTTTTTCAGTGCAATTTATAATATAATAGTCAAGGGTATTGTCCTATTACAGAAAAAATTTTCATAATTTTTTCACCAATTAAAACATTAATCAAAAATAAAATCAGTTTTATTTAAAAATTTTATTAAGTGAATTAAACGTAAAATGAAGTGTATTAAATGTTTAATCAAGTGAATTAAACGTTTAATCAAGTGAATTAAATGTTTAATGAAGTGAAGTAAGCAATTAATGAAGTGAATTAAATGTTTAATCAAGTGAATTAAGCAATTAATGAAGTGAATTTAACATTAAATCAAGTGAATTAAATGTTAAATCAAGTGAATTAAATGTTTATTCAAGTGAATTAAACGTTTAATCAAGTATATTAAACGTTTAATTGATACTATTAATTACTTCCTGGTGCAAATTTAATTAATTTTTTAATTAATATTAGAAATTTTTGAATTGAAATCAATTTTTATTTTTTTCGGATCTACAATTTTTTCGATTGTCTGTTATTTTTTTTCAGTTAGACAGGTGTGAATCTATTCGGGATATGTCGGCTTTAGCGACTAAAAGCACCTCCCTTGTGTTTTAAACAACCTGCGGGACTGTCTTTTATGATATTCCATCGGCTGAATTAGCTTAATTTAGCCTCTGACATAGCTGCCCAGTGATTTTAGTGCTTCTATCTCTTAGTTTGTAAGTTGCAACGCGATAAGATTATTCAGACAATATGTTCTCTCTATCTCTTTCTAGCATCACGAAAACGGTGCAATAAAGCGGTTCTTCGGATATATATTGGAACATCTTGCCAGTACTTGTGCATATAGTTTCAATAACCTTCTGGTTGGTTTGCAGTTTGCTCTAAAGTCTAATAAAAAGTCTATTCTAAGGTTTACCCCCATATTCATAAAAAACATTTTAGGTTTATAAAAGGTTTATTGAACAAATTTTCATAGAAAATTCGTTATTTTTTATGAATATGGGGGTTAACCTTAGAATAGGCTATATATCAGTTATAGCAAACTACAAACCAACCAAAAGGTTATAGAAACTATATGCACAAGTACTGGCTAGATGTTCAAATATATATCCGAAGAAACGCTTTATAGTCTCGTCTATTGTCTGCTCCATGGTCTCCTTAAGTCAGGTCTATAGTTTGATTTTAGTCTTTTCCATAGTTTACGATATAGTCTGAACTATAGTCTGTTTCACAGTTCGACTTATGGTTTGGTTTCTAGCCTGGTCTTTTATATTGTCTTCAGTATTGTCTACAGTCTGCTCTATAGTCTGTCCTATAATCTGGCCAATAGTCTAGTCAAGGGTATGTCAATAGTTTTTGAATAGTCTAGTCAAGGGTTTGTTCTATTGATTATGATATAGTCTGGTCTACAGTCTGTATCATAATTTGAATTATGATCTGGTCTTGAGTCTCGTCTATAACCTGATCTCTAATATTGTTTATATTCATGTCTGCAGTCTGCTCTATAGTAGTATTGGGCAAAATCTTTCATTTATGTGAATCTTTCTTTCTCTTTCAGAAAGGTTAAGTGAATTAATTCATTCTTTTCTTTCACCTTTCAAAATCACAAACAGCTTTCAGAATGAAGTGTCAAGTTCGTTTGAGGAATGATTAAATTGATATTTTTAAAGCAAAAACGTATTTTTATAATTAATGGAAATTAGATTTAAAGTAAAAGAGTTGTTTAAGAAAAATGTATAAAATAAGCACACATTAAGTATGTTTATGTATGTATGTATGTAAAAGTTCAGATTGCTCTTATTGTCATTCGATAAAAAAATTTAAAAAAAAAACTTAATTTCAATAAAAGTTCAATAGAAGGGAAAAGGCATAACAAACAAGATAGACATTAAACATAATATAAAAGAATACAAGATGAAACCGAAAGATGAAAGAAATGGAAAGAAAATACGGAAATATTTCATTCTTTCACTTAAGTGAATCATTCAGTTGAAGTAATTCATTCAAGAACGACACAAGCCTACTCTATAGCCTAGCCGAGCAATAGTATAGTCTAACGTCTGTTCTTTAGTCTGCCCTTCAGTTAATGGCTTATATTCTGGTCCGTTGTCTGTTCTTTTGTTTAGCTTAAAGTCTTTATATAGTCTGGCCTTAAGCCTGTTTTATAGTATTGCCTAGAGTCTGCTCTATACTGTGTTTTATAGTCCGATTTAACTCAGTTCTATTGTGTGGTTTATAGTCTAGTCAAATTTTTTTTTTTTAACATAATAGCAATATTCTTAAGTCATCCTTTAAATCTTAAGGTAAGTTATTTTTTAAATAAAAGTCTACATTATTTCCATTTTTATCATAGTCATGTTGAGTTTCTTAATATTTTTGTTGAAAACAGCAAAAATGCATCCAAACCATAAAACTAAATACTTTTTGCTTTAAATATCAGTTCAGTACTTAAATAAGAAGAGAAAAAAAAAACACAAGCAATTTATTTTAATAAAAGTCAAATAAAAAAAAAGTGTTGCAAAAAATCAACAATAAAACTAGAGATTGCCAAAAAATTCAAAAAAAAACTTTTAAGTCTTAAAAAGAAACATTTTAAAACACTTTTGTCTAGTTAAATAAATTTTACAACCAAAAATGTATTTTAGTACACACTTGAATTGAACTAATTTAGAAGTTTAATGAAATTTAAGGAATTTATAAAATTTCATTTTGTTAAAAGGATAAGAAAATTTAAAAATGGTTTAAAACCTGTTTTTTTTTTAAATTGAATTGAAATCTAAAATATTGGAACGAATACATTGAGGTTTTTCTTTAAATACCACAAAAATTAAAGATAAATAGAACTTTTGTGGTCGAGTTCAAGTATGTATATACAAAATCTTCTTTTAATTGTTTAAACTCTTATACAAAAAAAAGAACAAAACTGTTTTTGGTTTACACTTTTTTGTTCAATATCTAATTGAAAATAAATGTTAAGTGGTTGCCTTCCAAAATGGTATATAATTCATTCAAGACACACATCAAGTGTAAGAGATATTCCATCTATTGTGAATCCCGTATTTTTAAGTTAGTGCCCCGGTAGGCTAGCTGGTAGCGAGCTAGTCTATCAGCGCCGGGGTTGCGGGTTCGATTCCCGACAGAGACTCTGGTTTCTTTAATGCAGACAGGCAGACAGCTTTGCGGGATTGGCTTAGGAAATTAAAAAAAAAAAAAAAAATACACCCAATAGGTACTTTTTACACACACACTATTTTTTGCTGGCAATAACCCCACTACATCATATTTATATTTATAATCATGTTCGTATATTTTTTATGTCCCAAGACATGTTTTACAAAAACATTTCATGTTTTTTTTCTGTAGTCCATCATATTTGTACAACTTTATTTTGACCCAACTGCTGCTTCCCCTTCCAAACAAGGATCCCCAAAGAATTTCGATTATTAGTACAATCATTTATATGTACATGATGAGTATCTTATTGTTTTCAAAGTTAAAACACTTTGTTTGGTTAAGAAGGAATACTACGTTAGGTTTCCTCTGCCATCAATTGGGACAGTTGGGAGTGGGTATATTTGGAAAAGTTTGTAAAGAATTTCGTTAAATTTATTCCTTATTGTACAACAGAGAAACGTTTCTTGTTGTAACACAAACCAGGAATTAGAAAATTAGAATACAAATTATTTAAAACGTGCATAAGAGAAGAAGAAAATAAAATATATAAAAAATAAACTAAATATTAATAAAGGAGGCCACATAAAAGGGACTGGAGCTTAATAAAAAACAAGTAATAGTGCTATATTCGGCTATGCCGAATCTTATATTCCTTCACCATGATGAGATAAGAACAAAAAGTTATATACATACATAAATAAAGTTCTTTAAATAGGTATAAATAAATATTAATTGAGCCACGCCAACTTTTCATTTCGTCATTCCGAAGAATATAAAAAACCAAATATTTAAAAACCAAATATTTAAGCCCGTTTCCTCTTTTGCCAAACTTGATGTTTGAAATTCGTTTTATAATCTTAAAATCGTTTTTTAGAACATAAAAAAATGAAAAAAAATTATTTTTGGGATTCGAACTGGCAATAGCATCAGTCTCAGGAGACAACTTAACAACTCGGCTACGAATGCTTTTACTGCAGAAGCGTTAAATTAAAATATATTGAGTCTATGGGCTTGTTTCTTTATTTGAGCGGCATAACATATACATTCATTAATGTGTATGTGTATGTGTATGCGTATGCGTAAAACTAAACACATTACAAATAAAATCCACCACTTGTAGTGAAGGGTATAAAAAAACAACAAAAAAAAAACACATTACCAACACTGTATTACCATAGCGACTGTATGACCGTAGAAACCAAAACTGAATTGGTTTGTATAGTATGTTTATGTCGTTTTGGTAATACAGTGTTGCTATGTTAATGTCACGTCTAATTGGACCTTTAAAGGAACAAATTTGAGGCAGTCGTGGTTTTTTAATCATATCTCAGCCATTTGTGGACCGATCGTGCTGAATTTCAATAGCAAACAATTCCGGACCATATGTGACATAAATGTATAATAACCTGGCCCCCCATCATATATGGGGTCTTCGGAAAACCCATTTCAACGGACCTTCGCTCCTCATAAGGACCCAGAATATATATACTTTATAGGGTCTAACATCAATATTATAGAAATTACAAACGGAATGACAAACTTATATATACCCTATTCACCACCTGTGGTGAAGGGTATAATAAGAAAAATGAAGGTCATATTGTAAGGGCGCTATTATGTCGAAATTTTAGGGTAGAAAAAACAGTATTTTTTTTACTATAACTCTATTAAAAAAATTAGAGACCATCGATCTGACTAAATTTCAATAACAATCTATTCCACAATACATGGGATAAAAATATGTAAAAATGTTGTCCCCCTCTTTTCTGGGCTCTTTGAAAAACCATTTCGATATACACATGGATAGCCCCGGGGGAGGCTGGGATCATCTTAAGGATATTTAACTTTCTGGTTTAAGAATATTTAACTTTCTGGTTTAATATTATCGGGGGCAAAATCAGGTGCAGCCAATAACTGAGATTCAGCAAAAATCGAAAATTGACAAATCACAGGGTACCTTCACTTCTCGGGACCGCAGGTAACCAACGATCAGTAGGACACGGACTGAAATAAATACCTACAAAAAGGCAAAAAATCTCTATACACACCTTGTTCCCATCCGCATTTCGCTAGTTGCTTAGGCCAGATAATCAGGAAAACTTTTTCCAAAGACTTTGAAAAACTTAAGATGTTATATAAAAAAACTGTGAAGCGAATGAGAATTATGAGCCATTTAAAATGGACAAGAGTTGTAAAAATACTGTCTTTACTTTGATTCAAATATTATTTTATTGAATATGAAGAAATATTTAATTATTTCATTATTAAATATGTTTTATTTAGTGCTTTTTTGCAAAGTGTAATTTTGATAAATATTTTCATTTAATCAATTAAAAAGTTTGTTGACCTAAAATTTTATTTTTAACAAACTGTCTTGTTAAAAATTTTCTTGAGGTATTTTTTTCTGTGCACTTGGCATTACTGCCTCATGTATTAATGTAACGTATTTGTTTATTTTTCCCAGGGCAAGTTTAAATATGCACAAAATTTTTTAAAATATGCATTCAAATATACCAAAAAAAAAAACTTAAAAATATCCACGAAAATATGCACGCATAAAAACACTGCGTTACTATTTTAAACTAGTTTAATTTGCAAAAATGTTTATAAGAGAGAATATCATGCGTTTTGCGGTTTTGAAACCTACAAAAAATTATGCAAATGTGTGAAAATCATATGAAACTTCTTAAAACGCTTCATAACACTTAAAATTTTCTTTCTCTAACAGTACTGAAATTCTGTAACTTTTTAACGACAAAAAATTGTCGTTAAGTAGTCAAAATTCGTTAGCTAACGAAAGTTGTCGTTAAGAGCTATTCTGTAATGAAATTTTAACAACTTTTATCGGCAAAAAATGTCGGGAGCTAACTACACAAAAAAAGTTCTTGTTAAATAATAACGACAATAAATGTACTGTTAACAGATTAAAAATATAGAGAAAGTAGCCAATTTTTAACACAAAAAAAGTAAGGAAGTATAGTCGATCAAGTCCGACTCTACATTGCAGTATTTGGGCGATCATGTTTCCGCCAAAAAGAGTATGTTGTGAGGTTAATATTCACATAAGACATTTTTGTGCCAAATATTATCTAAGTATCTACTACCATTATTAATGTATTCGTATGGGAGCTGTGGTCAAATATGGACCGATTCTAAAAAAATTTGTTCTGGTGATTTATGTAGGTTACGACAAATTATTTTTGGATCTTATTTAACTCAAATGTCTATAAAACAAGATGGCTATTAATAGGCACAAAACCCTATTCCGAAAGAAGTTTTCATGTGGGCTAAAAATTAAATAAATGCTTCTCACCCTTATAAAAAGGCTTCGACCTTGTGACAATAATCGCATATGTGCCAAATTTTATAAAATTATTTTTAAAATTGCGAACTGTAATTTGCGCACAAAGATGGAAGGAAGGGCTTCGTTAAATGGATTCTGACATTGATTCTGAGTTAATCGATATACTAAAAGGCAGGCCCAGAACCTTTATTTAAATGTGTTACACACATTCGTACAAACACATAATATCCTCTTCACATACAGTAGTGTAGGTATAAAAAGTAAGAGCAGAATGTTGTGCTACAGTGGCTCAGTCACCTGGAAGTTTTTCCCTATGTATAAAAAGATTTAACACCAACATATTTGTTTAGAAATATAATCAATATTTACACGTTTTCATTCAAGTTTTGTTAAAATAAATGCAATAAAGCAAATTTATTTTGTGTTTTTTATTGATTTTAAAAAATTTTTACTTTGACGTTCTTATATTTTTACCGATATTTGTCGTCAATATTTCTAAACAAAAATATTTGTTTATTTAAAATACAGAATAACAAATTCGTTAAAGTAACCGAGATTTCTCGTTAATTAACGATATCGGTAGTTAAATTCAAAAAGTTACAGAATTGAGGTACAGGTACTTTTTACAATTTTCGTTAATATTGGACCTAGAAACATTAAATTTAACATGCAATGTCCTGAGCGGATGAGAATCTATAAGAAGGACCTTATGGTACTTTTTTGTTCATCAAATAATACTTTTTGAATTTTCGTTAGTCTTGGACCTAGAAGTATTGAATTCGACATGCAAGTTTCTGAATGAATAAGAATGTTTAAAGACAAGCCTTATGGTACTTTTTCGTTCTATAAATGGTACTTTTTTTAATTATCGTTAACATTGGACCTAGAAAAAAAAATAAATATTAACATGCTGAGTCCTCAGTTGATGAGAATCTATAAGACTGAAGTTTTTTGTACTTTTTAGTTCTTCAACTGGTACTTTTTGAGTTCACGCCTAGTAACATAAAACTAAACATGCACGGTCCTGAGTGAATGAGCAAAAGGGATCTTTTTTGTACTTTTTTTTAATAAAACTGGTACTTTTTTAATTTAATCCGTTCACACAAACTATGCAAATTCTTATCCTTTTCGGAGAATATGAAAAGATTTTAACGAAATGTATTATTTAGTTGACTTTGCTTTAAGTACCAGTGTCATTAAACGTAGTATTATCTTGTTTTTAAATACATAAATTAATAATATTGTCTGTACGGATTTAAATCCATAGACTTAAATAAATAAATAATGTTCATTAAAAAATGTAAGCGGTTAGGTATCTGGTACTTTTTTGGAAATTCAGGCCTTTTAGGGAGTAAATGGGTAAAATATGTATTTTGAAACTTTTTTGTCGCCTTATCTATCTTTTAAACTAATAGACATAACAATTAAAATTATATCACATCTGTAAATAGTCTAAAGAAAAGAAATGGAAATTTGGAACTTTTTCGAAATTCGAACGTTTAAGCGGTAAAAATCGTTCCATTTTTGTTACTTTTGTGAAAAAATTTTATTCTCCATCTATTTAGTTCTCATCGTACAGCCTTAATGCCTAAAGCTAAAATTCGGACCGGTGGTTGTTCTTCTGTCAAAGAGATCCACCAAGACGGGATTTTTGAAACGTTACTGCTTACTGCCTGACTGTTTCTTAATCGCACAGCCTTTAGAACCTGAAGCTAAATGTTGAAATTTGGACCGGAGGTTGTTCTCTCGTCAAATTGATCTACCAAGACGGGATTTTTGAAGCGTTACTGACTGACTGCATGACTGATACATCATCGCACATGCTAAACACCTGAAGCTTCAGTCAGGGGATCTTAAAAAAATCCCCCAAGCCGTGATAAAATCGTGGGCCTTTTAAAACGTCAGTCATCAAATGGTAATTATATTTTAAGCTGTTGTTTTTTTTTTTTTTTTTGTTTTATAGAAAATTATTTTTTATTTTTTTGTTAATTTTACTGTGAAATCTAAATCTTAATTATATAAATTATAAATACTAGCAATCTCTTACCCTGGGTCTAATAAAAAAATACTATAATTTAATTTTGTTAATTTTAACTTGAGTACAAAATCAATATGCGTATCGGTATCGATATCGCCGATAATTATTCTTGAGTATCGGTATCGTATCAGCAAAAAGGTGTTTCCTTACATCACTAGTGTATACCATAAACTAGATCAGAGTTTGGAAAACCGACAATACTTAACTTTTTTCCTTTTTAAGTCTGACACCTACGCACAGTGTCTTGCTTAAAAGGCAAACAATGAGAAGGATTTGTAAGAAAAAAGTTAGGACAGCATAAAATTATATTTTTTATCTTAAGTGATTTTTCGTCGCCAAAGTTACTACAAGTGTAGTTTGTTCTAAGCTTTAAGCATAAGCTTGATTTGATTATTTTGTGCAACTTTTGATTGCTAAGATTTTTCTTTTTGATAGAGAAAATGTGAAACCAAACTTCCTTCACTTCACTTTAATTTGGCCCTTGAACAAGTCGAAATACTCGTACACATTTTGTGTTAGAATTTTGCAAAAATGTGATTGTATATTTTACAATAAAAGGCCTCCATGGTGTTCCTCCCTACACCCGTTTTTTGCTTCCAGTAATAATGTTTGTTTTTTTGTCTCTCTCTTTCTTCCTGGGAGTGAAACAAAACTTATATGT
The DNA here is from genome assembly GCA_930367215.1 of Pollenia angustigena. Classification (NCBI taxonomy): domain Eukaryota; kingdom Metazoa; phylum Arthropoda; class Insecta; order Diptera; family Polleniidae; genus Pollenia; species Pollenia angustigena. The sequence goes on along the minus strand of OV884059.1, from coordinate 7,022,232 downwards.
TGTGAAGAACGGAAAATATGTGTGTGTGTGTATTGGCAAGGCAACTTTTTTGTTGTTGTTTGTTAATGTTAGTTATTTAAGTGTATGAGTGTTAGTCTGCCACTAGTGAAACTACTCAAATGGAAATAAAAATTCAAAGCCACTGGATAAACCAGTTTTTCATCCAGACTCTCATACACCAACATTCAAACTTTTCTTTTTTTTAGTTGAAAGCATATGTGAAAGTTACTGAATATGTATTAGTGTTTGACTTCATTTGCCTTTGTGTATGTGAGTGTGGGTTGTTAACTTAACTTTGTTGGTTGTTGCAAGTAGCAGAGTGAAAAACAATACAAAAATTGGCTCAAACAAATAAAGTGCCGCTAACAAACACCAGCCAAAACAACAATGCAGCAAAAAGAAAAAACTTTTATACAAATCGTGGAAGAAGTTGTTAAAAACTGCAAATTAAAAAACAGGAAATAGAGAATAGAGGAGGGAAATTTAAGCAGAAGTATAAAAAAGTGTGGTACAACAAAGGACCATAGAGCAATTACAGAAAGACTATTTGCCTTTTTTCCACAAGTTACAAGAATAATTTAAGCAAAACTAAAAAATACTTTCTTTAAATCACTTTAAATCATTTAAGTGTTTTTTCTTTTCAAAAACTCTTTTTATGAACTTATCAGCCCGCTTAAATGTGCCGTTTATTTCTTTGAATTTTTTCTTTCCTTTTTCATTTGTTCATCAGTTTATTTTACTTTTGTATTTCCAGTTAATTTTTTTCTTTTTATTCAAAAGTCCTGTCATAAACACTAAAGTAACTTTTCTGTTTGTTTTTTTTTTTGCTTTATTTGCCTTTTTTTTTAGTTTAGTTTATAAAGGGGCATTTGTTTTAATTTTTTTCCCATTCAATCCATTCAATATCAGATGGTTTGCCAGATTGCATAAAAGGGGCAGGACAGAAAACTCAAACTTGTAGTTGATACGAATGTGAAAATGTTTGAAGCAATTGGTGGGCTTTCAGAAATTGATTTTTGAACTTTAAACAATTACAATTCTGAAGTATATTGGAGTCTAGCTTATGGTTAATATTTCAACCTGGTTTATAGTCCAATCATCCTTTATATTATCTACTCCATGTCATACACTACTCTTTACACTATAATCTACACTATTATTTACACTAAAATCTTTAATTTATCTTTATTTTTTATTTAGTTAAATTGTGTACCCTACTATTGCTAAATATCCCATCTGTCCAGTATAACCTATTCTAATACTTTAATTCATCAGATATCATATCTTGTTGTATTAGAAAGCGATAAATAATCTAAAAAATCTACACCATTCTTAAAACTACAATCTACACTAATCCATACACCTTAATGAATCTACACTATAATATGTACTATAATCTACACTATGGTCTATACTATTTTTTACTTTTTAATCTAAACTATTCTTTACAGTTTATTCAACACTATCATCTACACTTATCTTCATACTATAATCTACACAATTCTTTAAACTGTAAACTACATTATTCATTACACTATAATCTACACTATTCATTACACTATAATCTACACAATTCTATCCACTGTAAACTATATTATTCTTTACACTGTAATCTACACTATAATTTACATTATCCTTTACACTATAAGCTATACTATTTTTTCTATTATTATACGCTATTATTTACACTATAATCGATGCTATTTTGTACTTTTTTATTTGCACTATTCTTTATAGTTTATTCTACGCTATTCTTTACACCATAATCTACACTTTTCTTCACACTATAATATACACAATTCTTTACACTGTAAACTACATTATTCTTTGCACTATAATCTAAACTATTTTTTAGACTACAATCTACACTATTCTTTTCACTATAATCCATACTATCTTCTACACTTTAATCAACACTATTTTTAATACTACAATCTACACTATTCTTTACACTTTAGCTTACACAATCCATTACACCGTCAATTACATTGTTCTTAACTTTAATGTCTACACTATTTTTTACACTATAATCTACAATATTCTTAACACTAAAATCTACACCATTCTTACAACTATAATCTACACCAATTTCTACACTGTAATCTACACTATAATTTACACTATCCTTTACGCTATTAGCTATACTATTTTTCACACTATAATCTACACAATTGTTCACACTGTAAACTACATTATTCTTTACACTTTAATATACACTATCCTTTACACTACAATCTACACTATTTTTTACAGTGTAATCTACGCTTTTATTTACACTATAATCTACGCTTTTCTTCACACTACAGTCTACACAATTCTTTACACTGTAAACTAAATTATTCTTTACACTATAATCTACACTATTCTTTACACCATAATCTACACTATTTAGACCTTAATCTACACAATTCTTAACACTGTAAACTAGATTATTCTTTACACTATAATCTCTTCTGTCATCTACACTTTAATCTACAATATTATCTTCACATTCTTTTCACTACAGAAACACTATTTTTTACACTATAATCTACACTATTCTTTACACTTTAATCTACAAAATCCTCTAAGCCGTCATAAACATTATTATTAACACTATAGTTTACACTATTTTTTACACTATAATCTACCATATTCTAAGCACTATAATCTGCACTATTCTTTACACAATAGAAACACTATTAAATACAGTATAATCTACACCATTCTTTACACTTAAGTCTACATTATCATTTGCGTCACGAAATAGATTTATTTAAATCATAATAGCAGCAGGAAAAAAATTTTACAAATTTGTTACATACAGCTGGGTTTTTAATACACAACGTGTTTAAAAAAAATGGGAGTGATCGGAGAAGTGGCAGCGGCACCTTCCATCGAAAAAAATTAGATTTCTGTATATCTGGAAAATCGGATTAGTAAAAGTTTCCAAATTTCATAGAAATAGCTTCGGTGTCAATGCATGATAGCTGGCAAAAAGAGGGCGGGATCAGTAAAGTGGGCGTGGTAAAAGATACATGTCCTTATACCTGGACAACGGTAGGAGAAAAATTACATAGTACACATAGTTGGATTGTCATTACAAAAAATCCGTCAAAAAGTGGGTGTTATCGGATAAGTGTACGTAGCACTTCCCACAAATTAGATCAGTAACAATAAAAGTTAAACAATTTAGTACACATACCTTCGAAACCAATACAAGAAACCGGAAACCGTACCATGGTGAAGTTTATAAAAGACTCGGCATAGCCGAATAAAGTTCTCTTAAGTTGAGCAAGAAAGTGTATTTATTTATTCTTTCTTAAATTAAGTTTCTTGCTTTTAATATAACTACATAACTTCATAACCATAAAACCTAATAATCAGCCATCTTTGAATAACCCCAATAATAAGATTTTCTTTTCTATGCTACAACAAACATCGCCTTCGCTAACTAAAACTACTCTGAATCTATCACTATGGTTTATTCAATTGGATTGTCTGCAGCCTTTTATTTTGTTTATGTGCTACCCTTAAGCCTATAGCTGCACCTTTCTCATTACATCTTTATCATTCTTCCTTTTAATGAATCTAATCCTATAAGTTATTCATTAAAATTTACGCATAAAATTAATTTTCCAATTTTAGAAATCCATCAATAATGACATGACACAAATATCTCTGATTAAGAATTTTAAGTATCTAATTTACATGTATCGTGTGCAACACATGTTATCTCTTCCATGTATGAATAATTAAAATGTTGACTCAGTATATGGATAGCACAACACAAGCTAAAAATAATATGGTCAGTTGAGTGTTTAAATATAAATTAACTTTCTATTTTTCATTAAGGGAAATTAAATTACAAAGAATTTCAGTGGATTTGCTAATTGTCAAATGATGATAAAACTGTAATTAGTTGTGATAATTGTTTTAGAGCCATTGGTATTAAAAAAGGATTATTAAGCGATTTGGAGTAATTATTTGCTTAAAAGTCAAGTGTCAATGACAAAAATATTTAAAATAGGTAATGACCTAAAAGCAATGTTACCACCAGGCGCGCATGTATCCAAAATAGGGTACACTATCGAAAATTTGTTTTCAAATACTTTGGTGAAGAGTATCATATTATCGCCCTTGGCCGGCTTTACTTTCTTGTTTTAATTTAATACACATTCCATAAAATTTCCGAATTCTTTTGACTTTAAAAAATATTTTTATCTCTATTTTATTCTCAAATATTATAAAATATAAAAAAGTCTATTCATCTAACAAACAAAAAAGCTGTTATACAAAAGAGGAGGATTTCTTTTTTTTAATTTCTACTTGCTAAAGTGACTGCACAAGTAACTGTCTAACGTTGCATTCGTTCTGATCGGTTCAGTTGGGTATGTGACATTTCAATACCATGTGTCAACAGTTGCCTTTTATAGCAAGCAAGTATTTAACACCGCTCAAGCACATTCTCTTCCTGGTAGAGGAAGAATAAAGTTGTTATTTTTTTTAATTTTTTTTTTTAATGCAACAAAATATTTTGTATTCTCCTTTTTCATGTTTTTATTTTTGCCTTAAAATTCAACTGAATGTTCTTAAATAGAAAATGTGATTTTTTTTTTTTTTGGAAAAATAATATGTTTCTTTTTTTTGTACAACAAATTTGTTGCATTGTGTTTAAAGGGACAATGAAAAAGTTGTTGTTGATGTAAAAATTTTTAAACCAGCATATTTGTGAATTTTTCTGATATCAGAGTGAAAAAAGAAATATAAAAAAATATGTTTATATTTTTTCTTTATAACAACTTAATGAAATATTTTAAATGTTTACAGTTTATACTTTAAGGTTCGTCCACAATGGCAACATTTTCACTTGTTGTTCAAAGCGACAATTTTTTTTCGCAACCACACACATTTTCAATTAAGAAAACGTTTGCAAATTTTTCCTAGAACATTTTATTATTATTATTTTTAAAAACATTTTGTTAAAATTTTCATTCAAAATTTATTTAAATTATTAAAAACATTTCATACAAATTGTTGGTGAAGTAGAACTTTAATTTTGAAAGAAGTTATCGTGAAGATTACTACAAAATTAAGTTTAATATTGAATGCAAACAAAAGTCTTATACAACTTGTTTACTAATTCATCATTTGACTTTCTTGTTATTTATTTCTATAACATGTTTTTTTTAATCTGCTATATTTAATTTTTCATTAAGTGTCAAATTTGAAAAAATTCGTTGTATACATATTCCACGGATAATTACCTCGACAAAAATGCCAATATTTTTGGGTAATTATGCGGGGTAAGCATTTAAACGAATACGCTTAACTACCTCGTTGAGGTAATAAAAGGAATACGTTTAACTACCTCATTGAGGTAATTAAGCGAATTCGTTAAAATACCTCAGTGAGGTAATTAGACGTATTTATTTACAAGATAACTTAACTTTGATGTATGAACAAATTTTAGAAAGGAATTTTTTACATGTATCAGCTAAGTCTTAAGAGATAGCAATAAAAAACAATGGGATTTGTTGTCTTAAATTTTCTTTTTGAGATGTCCTGTTATATTCTACTATTACTCATGGAAGCCGTAAATTTGCAATTGCATGGTTTTTCTTGTGCGACCAATGAATGCAGAAACAATATATTTATGCGTTTAGAGCTTTTAATGAATTTTGGTATCGATTTGCTTGAAAATAAGTTCCATATTTTAGCCATTGCTGCATTTTTATTGCACACATATTTTAAGTTTTTAAAACATATTGTAATACATGTTAACCAAATAAAACAATTGCTTAAAATTCTGGTTAACAGATGAATTTTCTGTTGCTTTAATTTCGCCACCTACATTAAATTTTCACTGTACAATTTTAAGCCAAAGCAATTTTTTGTTGACGATAAATGTTTTTCGCAACTTATAACATAGAAACCTAGACGCATCGTTTAGTAAACGATCGAATCAGAAAAACTTCTCTAAGTAATCTTTTTGTGTCCGTCCGTCCGTCCATCTTGCTGGTTGTATGTCCATGTAAACCTTGTGCAAAAAGTAAAGGTAGCAGTTTTTAGATAATTTGATCAAATTGGCTAAATACGTTTAATTGTCATAAGAACGAAACCTATGTAAATTGTAAGAATCGGTCTATAATATCACATAGTCCCAATGCAAACTTCAAACTTTAATCTCTCTAAGACAAAATATCTCATAAATTTGGTGTATCTAGACAATATATAACTCTTATATGAATATTGACCTCATAACATAACTTTTAATGCAAATATTAATTTGTTGAATATTTTGCTTTTAATCAAGCCATATTTTGTTTTTTAGGCATATTTTTAAAAAAAAATTTTAGTGCATATTTTCAAATTATTAACATGTAAAACTTGGTTGCATTACTTGCTGTGTTTTTGTCAAATAGTACTGAGGCAATTAAACGAATGAAATTTAGGTATAATTTTGTTTTGGGAGTTAAATTTTTAAGGCAATTATCCGAATCGGGTAATTAAGCGTATGGCAATTAAACGTGGATTTTTGTTTAAAAAATGGAAGAAGAAAAACGAGGATTTAAAACTCGAGGTAAATAAGCGTGAAAGGCATTTAAGCGTGGGGTAATTAACCGGGTTATACTATACTTTATAAGAAAGTATAAGAGTTTGGTTTTTTACAAAGGCACATTTTTCATTTTTTTTCTAAAGAAAAAAGCTATAGCTTTTTTGTAAAAACCCTTTTTACAACTTCAACAACTTTTTCAATAGTTTCCGAATTTTCTTTCTTGCCATTGTGTTAAAAAGTATAAGAGTTTGCCGTTTTATACCAACTTTTTTTTATTTTCTATCTAAAGAAAAAAGCTAAACTTTTTTTGTTCAAACCCTTTTTCCAATTTCAAAAACTTTTTCAATAGTTTCCGTAGTTTCTTCTTTGTCATCATGTAAAAAAGTATAAGAGTTTGCCGTTTTATAAAAGTTTTTTTGTTTAATTTTCTATCTAAAGAAAAAAGCTAAACAATTTTTTTGTTCAAACCCTTCTCGCAATTTCAACAACTTTGTTAATAGTCTCCGTATTTTCTTATTTACCATCAATAATGGGTTCTTAGAGCAAAGAAATAACAATAATAAGTCGTAATGCTAATGATGACTCTTAGTATTGTAAAGAGCATGATTGGGTTATTTGTGCAAGACAATATTCTAAAACATTTTAAGATTAATAGCACTAATAGTAATTCTTATGCAAAGTATTAAAAAAAAAAAACAGAAAAATAATGACAAATGGTGCAGTATAAGAGTTGTATTTAAGATTAAATCTATCTATAGAAATTTGCAAGTAATTACCTCAATATGAAAAAATTGCGTATTGAATTATTTAATTAATTTCATAGAGTTTATGCCTGAACATACTACATAAAAGTTGAGGGAAAATTTGTTGATTTAGTATAAGAGTTTCTAAAGTTTTTTGTATACTGCAGGGTTAAAGAAAAGTCTTAATAAAAACAATACAAAACTGTATATATTACATATTGCTGTATAAGACTTTCCTAATAAATGTGTGTCATAAGCTGTCAAATATATTAACTGAAAGAGTTTTAAAAGTTTAATAAAAATATCTAAAACTAAATACAACGTTCGTATCATTTCAACGTACAATAAATTTAGTATAAGAGATTGGTATCTTCATACGCTCAGGCCATTATTAGACATATAAGACTAAATTAATAAGAGTTTTATAACTGATTTTAATGAAGTATTTGCCTAAAATATTTTGGAATATAGTCTGGATTTCTAAAATGTATTGTATAAAACTATAAATAATAGATCATTATAAGAGCTAAGTATTAGTATTTGATTATAATTCTTTATATCAATCAAATAATTTTAAGTGGAAAAGTCTTAAGAAGGTCTTAGTTTAAAAATTGTATCAAACTTGTTATATAAAATGTTTCTTTTCATGTTTTATTTATTAGAACTCAGTGTATAAAGATATAATATAAGAGTTTTTGTACTGAAGGGCCTAATTTGGTATAATTTGGTTTTTAAATCGATTATAAAGCCATTTATATCGAAATGAAAACTTTTTAAATTATTTATAGGTTTAATATTATTTGCGATTGAAGTTCTTTGGGTATAAGAAGTTTGGTTTTTTTTAATATAAGAGTTTTTTTCATCTTAATTTTTTATTTTCTTGTTTGCTTATTTAAAAGGATTTTTCTTGGTTCTTTTTATTTCTCAAGTATTTGCTGGCTACTTTTTGTTTTTGCCTCATAATTGCTGGCAGCTGTGAAAAGGGCTCAGAATGATTCTGTTATTATTTGCTTCTTTATGTATTTATTTTGAGAGGATGGTGTAAAGGGCACTTGAGCCTAAAAGTAAACTATGGATTTTTCATCTTTCTTTATTTGTTTATTTAACTTTCTAAAGATGACTTTGTTAAGCTGAAAAACAAATCAATAACTGGCGAAGACAATGACAAAATAAATAAGGTTGATTCAATAACAAACCATACAATGACTTTAAATTTTTTTTATTTAAGGGAAAAATAAATTTTAGCAAAAATTTTTTGTTGGTATACTTTTAGGTTTGCTTAAGTTCTTTCTGTTAGAACTGCCGTTTTAAATACTTTATCTATTTCATATTCCTTTTGGAAGTCTTAAATACTAGTTTCATTATTAACTTTAACTGGCTTTTATTAGGACATTGTGAACGCCTAAAATCATGCTTTATGTTATTTCTTAATTGCCATTGATTTCGATAATTCTTTTTTTTTCTAACGGACTTTTTTTGCTTAACATTTCAGTAAGAAAAAGTCTGTGATATAAAATAAATGTCACTTAAAATTATAACAATGTATTAAACATGATTTTATATAGACATTGTGTCAAGTTGACTGAAATGATGATTGATGTTGACCTGACAGACGCACATTTCGTTTTAGACACACAAGTCACTAGAACGAGAAAAAAAGCAAAATCTTCCTGATTAAGTAGGCATTTCGAATGCGGGAGGAGGGGAAGAAGGATACAAAATCAATTTTATGCTGTCAGAAAACAAATGTAAAATTATTTTGTTAAACTAGAAATAAAAGAAATTGAATTGACAGTTCAGTAAACGGCGGAAGAGACCCAAGTTGAAATTGGAGTCATATTGTTTAATGGATTTAATATATTATAAGAAAATCTTTGTTTTAGACCATAGAACAGACAGATTTTTTAAATAACATATAAAAATAATTAAATAGACAAAAGCAGGGAGAGAATGTGGTGGCCTAAATTGATAGACTTATTGCTTATTTGCGCTTAATTTAACCAGCTTTGGAGCAACTTATTTACAATAACTTTTCAAATTTTCATAAATCAATTTGTACTTGTTCATATAAATTATTGAAAGTTTAAAAAAATAGTAAAAAGCTGCAAGAATTTAAAATTTTAAAATTAGACATACGTAGCGTATGATTAATATTAATAAAGCACTTGTTTGCAAAAAGCCTCTATAACTCTTTTTTCGCTTAAAAGTAAAAAATCTATACAAAAAGGAATTAAAGGTTAACCTTAAATGCAATTTGAAAATATAATTTTATGGAAAATATTCCTCTAAAGTCTTTACAAAATTTTACTAGAAAATAAAAAATTTTATTTTTTTTATCAAATTGTTAATTCCAATACCAAAATTGCATTTCAATTAAACATTATACTTTCTCTAGCTCAAATATTTAAAGATAATAATTTGCTTTTTTTTTGGAAGTCATTTCTAAACAATCCTTTTTGCTTTAGTCAATGTCGAAATATATTTTTTGTTTATCAAATTCCTTTAGCTATTGAAATCTCTGTTTTGTTTTTATTCTAAGGCATTTTCCTTTTTTATTTCGAAAGTATGTTCTTTACTTTTCTTGCATATTTATGTTCGTTTTATTTGTTTTTTACAATATTTTTATGTAAATTTCATTTCACACTTGATTGCCTATGAAAACCATTTACAAATGGAATTTATATTTTTTTTTCTGGTGTTTTGGGGTTTTTTTTTTGCTTAGACAAGAAAAAACAAAACATTATTGACCATTTAATGTAATAATAATGAAGATGATGTTGATGGCTTTGGCAATATAACAAAACAAAACCATCACGTGGTAGCCAACAAAATCAGAAAAATAATGATTGTACAGAAAGGGGGAGAGAGAGGTAGAGAAGAGACAAGTATCTGGCAGGACATCCCAAAAAAAAATAAAAATCTTCAAATCTAAATTGACCGTAAGAATATTATGGAAATTTTATTAGAATGTTTGCTTTCAAGGGTTTGGCTGGCACAATCTCTATTACACAGACAGTGTAAAAGAAAGTCAAAAGTTTTCAAATTTAATTTGGGTTCAAGTTTAGACTCTAATTTAAGTTCAGGGGCCGTATTACGGTATTTGATTTTGATAGAAATTTATATGTGAATGGTATTTATATATATATATCTAGATTGGTGTTGTGCTTCTAGTTTACCGATCGACTCAGAATCGCTTTCTGAATCAAACTAACGATATCCGTCCGTCCGTCCGTCTGGCTAGCAAGCTGAATGTCTTTCCATGAAACTTTGTGCGCAAAGCACAGATCGCATTCTTTGTGTCTATCTAAGGATGCAGATATGTTGGTCAAGTTTTTTCCGAAAATATCTTATTGCAACACAAAATATTACACCAATTTTTTTTAAATCAGTCAATATTTGATGAAAGCTTTCATACCTTCGGAAAAAAGCTTTAGGAAATGTTGATTTAAATATAATGTTTGCCACACATATACTCCTTATCGCATATAAACTGCCTCTCCATATAGAATGGAGATGAGTTTTCTTTTGCCTTAGTCCCACCGTATCATTTAAATATAAAAAGCTTAACAGCTTTTCTTCTTAAACCATTAAAATCAAATAGATGGAAAAAATTTTTATAAAAATTATTTAAATTCCTTAACAAATTTTCTAAATGCCAATAAGATATTGATTATTTGTCGGTTTGTATATAGAAAAAAATAATCAGCTTTAACAGATGTAAACACTTGTTTAGTAAAATGCTTGAACAGACTTAATTTTTTCTTTATTCGAAGACAAAAATACAAAAAAAGTCTTGTAGAAAAATTTTAAAGACATAAAAAATAGTGTATTTTTCAGACAAGATTCTTTAACTAGTTTCGTCATTTGCTTCATGATTCTCTTCTGTAACTCAGGCAACAAAGAGATTTTTTTCTATAATCACAAATATGTAGCAAAAGTTGAATAGATTATAGCCAAAGGAAAGTTAAGACGTATTAACGAAAATTCTAAAAGCATTTTAAATTTTGTTTTACAAGATTTGTTGCCTGAAGTAAAAAAATATGGAGAACGAAAATGAAAGATAAACATATTTAAAATAACCTTGAAACTAAAACTAAGCTTTAAACAAAAAAGAAAACAAAAATGTTACTGGATTTGAGAAAAGGGAATTTAGATAAAAATAAAAGTTCAAAGTTATTAAAAGATTTAAAAACAAATTTTTATTTGAAACTAACATGTTTCTTTTTAGTTATTTATTTGTCAGTATTTTTAAAGCTTTAAAAATTTAAAGATTTAAAAAAAAAATTACGAAATAATTGCAGTTTTATTAGGAAAATGTTAAATTTTCTGTTTTGCCTAAAAGGGGTCGTATGATTAATATTAATTTAAAGGTTATGCAGGAAAATTCTGAATAACTTGATTCGTTTTAAAGGTAGAAAGCCAATTAAAACAGCATGTAAAAGAAAACTTCTTAGGCTTCAATATTAGTTTACTTTAAAGCAAAATTTATAAAGCAAATATCGGTTTCTTTAACCTTAAAACTTAAAAATTAAAAAAAATTGAAATTAATTTTTTTCTACAAATATTTCCTTTTAACTTTAACAGCCAGGCCCACGATGTCACACGTTAACGTTCACATAGAAAAAAACATTTAAAACAAAAACAAATTTTAGAAAAACTGGTCAAATTATGTTCATAAAACAGACTTTATTAAAGTTCTTTAATACACTTTTCTTGTGTCCTTAAAAGATTATTCAATTCTTTGCTTTGAAATCTCTTCCTCCATTAAATAGCTCTTAATCCTTTTAAAGAACTTTATCTTTTTTTTTAACTTCGACCAAAAAAAGCCTTCCCTTTCATTTACTTTCTTCTTCTTAATACATTTTCCTCTACATTAAACCAGTAATGACAATGTCGTTTTTTAAATTTTTTGCTTTTAACTACTTTGAAATACTTTTCTGGCGGCCCTTTTAGCTCTACTTATTTTTTGAAGAATTTAAGTTTGTTAAATTTGTCTTACACACTCAATGCACTCTAAGCTAAAGACAAAAAATAATTTTTTCTTTTTATATTCTTCAAATAAGACAAATTTAATTATTCATAACGACAGCAGTTGGAAAAACAACAAGTTTTAGTGGAAGTAAAATGATGTAGAAAAACTAAATATAAAAAAAACCAACTTTAAATGACAAACTACTGCTGGAGGATGAATTCAAGTAATAAATGGCAAGAAAAGGAAGTGAATTAAAATAATTACACTTCAAACAAGTCATGTTAATGAACCTGATGGTGATTATCGTTATGAATTTTTATAATATTCAGATGAAAATTAAAATTCTTAAGATTTTTTTTAAGACTATTCTAGAAAAATGTATTCAACAAATTTTGCATAAGTTTAAAAAAAACAAAGGTCAAATTTAAATTAAAGCAAACAAATCTAAAACAATAAACCAAAGATATAAATAATTTTCTATAAAAAAGTTTCAACAGAAAAAAATTTGCATACAAATAGAGCATAGAGGAATTTTTTATAATAGAAAAATTTCATTAAGCAAAAATTACTCAATAAAAGAGTTCACTTTTATAATTTTTCTATGAAAGGCTTCTACCAGGGAGAATTTTTCTATAAAAAAATTTCTAATACAGAAAAATTTTTTATTGAAAACTTCTAAAAGAGAAAGCTTTTTAAAAAAAATTATAATATATAAAACCTTTCCATAGTAAACTTTTAGCAAAGAGAACTTTTCTATGGATCAAGTTAATTTTTTAACAAAAAAAGCTTTTCTAAAAAAACTTTTTTAAAAACTTCTTACAAGCAGATATTTTCTTTAGAAAACTTCTAAAAGAGATTATGTACCTTGTTATAGAGAAAACCTTTAATAAAAAGAGCTTTTTTGCAGAAATCTTCTTCCAAAAGAAACTTTATTTTAGAAAACCTTTAACAGGGAGAACTTTTCTTTAGAAAACTGCTAAGCGAGAGAATTTTTTCTTTAGAATACTTCATACAGAAAGAATTATTCTTTAAAAAGCTTTTCTTTTAAAAACAGGTTGAAATTCTTTTTGATAAACTTCTAATGAAGAAAACTTTAAACAAAGATAACTACTCTGTAGAACACTTTTACATTTCTGTAGAAAACATTTGACAAAATTCGTTTTTTGAATACTTTTTACAAACAGGACTTCTCTATAAAAAAAATTCTTACACGGAGAGCTTTACTTTAGAAAACTTTTAAAAGAGAAAACTTTTATGTAGAAAACTTAACAAAAGAGAAAACTACTACAGATGAGAACTTTTCTTTATAAAATTTCTACCAAAGAGAATTTTTCATTAGAAAACTTCTACCAAGGAGAACTTTTCGTAAACAAATTCTAACCTAAAATACTTTTCTATAGAAAACTTCTAAGGGAGAGAGATAAATTTTATTTAAAAAGTGTTTCTCTAAAAAATGCTATTAAGCATACATTTTCTATAAAACACTTTTAACAGAACAAGTTTTTCTATAGTAAAACATTAACAAAAAGAGCTTTTCTTTAAAAGGCTTCTAAAAAATAGAACTTTTCTTTAGATTCAAACAGAGAAAACTTTCATTTAGAAATATTCTAAAAAATAACTTTTCATTAAAAAATTTAAACAAACAGAACTAAAAGCTTTTCTATATAAAACCTTTCTAAAAGCATTAACAAAAAGAGAAAACTTTTTAAATGAAACCTTTAAACAAATAGAACTTTTCGTTAAAAAACTTCTAAAAAAAGGAAACTTTTTTTTATAAAACTTCTGAATGAGAGAACTTTTCTATATTCAACTTTTTTAGGAGAATTGTTTTCTTTAGAAAACTTCTAACCTTCTAACACAAAAAGCTTTTTTAGACAACTTCTATTAGAAAGTTTTTAGCTACAGAAAATAGTTCAGAAAAAAAAATTTCATAGAAAACTTTTAACTTTTAAAACAGATATAACTTTTTTATAGAAACTTCTAACAAAGAAAACTTTTCTTAAAAACCTTTTTTCAGAGATAATTTTTCTATAGAATACTTTATGCAAAAAGAGCTTTTTTATAAAAAAAAAAACTTCTATTAAAAAGAGGTTCTATATAGAAAAGCCTTATTAAAAAGAAGTTTTCTATTGAAAAATTCAATTTTTTTTTTCAGAAAAAGTCCTGACAGAGAGCTCTTTTTGAAAACTTCTTGGGCCCTTATTTAGAAAACTTTTCACCCAGAGAAGTTATCTAAAAAAATTTCTAGCAAATAAAACAGAGAACTATTTAAGAAAAACTTTATAGAAAACTTCTACTGAGAGAGCTTTTCTGTAAAAAAAAAAACTTCTAAAAAGGGTAATGAAATTCTAAGAGAAAACACATTTTAACGAAAACATCTGCCAGACAGAACTGTTCAATAATACAAACATCTACAAGAGACTTATTTAAAAATAAAATTAACAAGAGACAACTTCTACCAGAAAATAGTTTTATTAAAAAAATGTCTAACAAATATAACATTTTAAAAGAATAATCGTTCGATAACTTTTCGAAAGAAAAATTATGGAATTGGTAATTGAAAAAAAACTTTTGTAAAATCTTGTTAAGTAATTTTTTTTAAACTTTTAATAAAATTTTACTTGATATTCCAACTCATACATTTGAATTTGTTTTTTATAATCCTTGTCAATACACACAAGTTAGATGTATCCTTAAACTAAACTTATGCCATTGTCAATCTTTATTTATGTTTTCTATTTTATCATTTTACTCATCACTAGCATCAGGAAATCATGTTTTATCTGTTTTTTTTTTTTTTTTTTTTTTTTTTTTTTTGGTAGAGAAAACTAAACGCATCTATGGTTTATTTACCAAAAAAAAATTTTCTATTAAATCAAACTTCAAATAAATATATCCACATCCAAATATTGTTATCCTGGTTGTTTGTTAAAAGAAATTTTCGTATTTATCCTTTATCGCTTGGCAGCTCAACTAGAAACCATTGAACGGTGGAGAAACAACAACAGAACCACTAAAAGGACATATGTATGTACACACTTGGACTGGGAGATAATAAATTTAAAAAGTCGATTTAAAGTTGTTTTCTTAATTGAGAGAAAGGCGGTGATAAAGTTTGAGGGATTTGAGGGCTTCTAGAAATTATAAAAACAGATAAAAGTTTACTTTAAACTTTGACAATTATGGTTTTAAAACATTAAGCTTGCTACATAAGCTGACTTTTATAACTTGCTTTAGCTTTGCTGAAGATTTGCTTTAAGATAAAACCTTTTTTTATTCGAATTTCTAACAATTAAAATTTCTTCAAACGAAGTTTTAATTGATGTATTTTTACCCCAAAATTCTGCGGGTTGCTTTTAAAAATAACCCATTACGAATGCTTTTAAACGCACTTCAAATCATGTTTTTATCTTTTTCATTAAGCAAGTTATGAGGATATTTATAAAAATAGTAGGAAATTAAAATTAATCATACGCACTAGTCATTATTATCAAAAAATTAGCTAAATTTTTTAGTTTTTGCATTAATTTCTAAAAAAAAATCTTTGCATTTTACAACAGTATAGTAAGCCTTATTTTTTAAATGATTTGAAAGGCATGACACAGTGGGCTTCTTCTTGAAAAAACGTGAAAATAAAAATGGAAAAATATTAAAAAAACAATTTTTCCAGCCAAATTTTTAGTTGGTTTCATTTTGCTATGGTAAGCTTTTAGCAAATTGCCATTGTTTTATTAACTTTTGTTACAGCTGAGCTTGCCATTACAAGTCAACAACTTTGTTTTTTTTTTTGTGTATTTTATTTGCTTTTGGCTTGATATTTTGTAACTTTTAATACATTTTATTGCTGCAAAGATGGACATTATTTACAAAATATCAAGCATCAGTAACAGCCATCAGCTAGTAGCTGATATTGTTATTTAACTTGCAGTAAATATAGTCTTCGTTATAGCTTTTATTACCTGTATACTTGGCGACAAAATGTTTTAGTTTTTTAAAACACCTCTTTCGCTCTGCTCTTCTTTGCTCTCGAATCTTTATACTATAATTTTCTGTTAAATATTATTGGTTGTTGGTTGTAGAGACAGACGTTGAAGCAAAAGTTTTGTTAAAAAATTGTGCAACAAAATTGAATAAAATCTTAAACTTTTTCTCTACCTTTATTTAGAGTTTTATGGATGTTTCCTTATTTTAAGTTCCTTTTGTTTCTATTTTGTTGCAAAACTGCAACAAAGAGAAGAAATTTGCTTGTTTTTTGTTTAAAGTTTTAACTTTTTTTTATGATTGGTAATCAGTTTTAATGGCCTTTTGTTCGTTGCCGTATGAAGCAAAACAAATTTAAATTAATTTTTCTGAAACAATAGAAAATAAATTTGTAGAGATAAACTAGAAACAAATTGTTTAAATTGTTTCGCATGAATAGGGAGGAAGTTTAAAGTGAATTAATGTTAGAAAGTAAAATATGCATAAAAAGGACATTCGCAAAATAGAAAAAAGGTTTTGTTTCCTTAAAGAAAGACACATTTTTTAACAAGAATAAAAATAACAGCCTTCATCGATTCATCGATTTCGAACGTTAACGTTCGCATAGATATTTAAACAAAAAAAAGAAAAAATTCAAAAATTTGTTTTTGTTTTAAAAATCATTTTTTATGCAAACGTCAACGTTCGAAATCAATGAACAGGCTGTTAAAAGTGATCAAAAATTGTTAAATTTAATATCTGAATCTAGTCGCAGTGGGTATTTGCTCTTATCTCTTTTTTAAAATCACTTATACATTAGAAAAATTTAGTATTTTCTTGAGGTTAGAAAGTTTATTTTGTTATCATTCAAACGCAGCTTATATTTTAACTCTAGCTTTTAAGACAAAAAAGTTATTACGGTTTTTCGATATTCGTACTAAATTAATATAAATCATACGCCCCGACAAACAAATTTGAAAAATTAATTCATATATATTATTTCTAAAGCACTTTTTTTTGTCGGTTGCAAATATCTCCCATACCACCGCATCAAATTTAATGAATGATATCTCATTTTAAAGCTTATTTCTAACACTAATGACGAAAAATAATTAGAAATTGAAAAATTAATATTTTCTTTGATAAAGGATTCGTACGGGCAAAAAGTTAACGATGATCATGCCATTACGTCTAACAATGTATTCAAAGAAGTATTATAAAAGCATTTAAACATATGTATGTATGTAAATATGTATGATATTTATTATGATTTCTAATATTTTTATACTTTTAATAAAATGTATTGAAGTTACTAAAATTTCTATTAATTATTTTAATTTTATGTTACAAAAATGACAACTAACGGTGCGAAATATTCGCACGGGTCATCTAGTAATTCCTTATTTCCAATCTATTTAAAAAAACTTGCATTAAACAAACCCCAAAAACATACCTTTCATTAGCCGCATAATGAAAATTTAAGTCCAAATTTATATTTGGTTTTGCACAGTGGGCCTAAATAGAAAACTAAAAATTATCATATATATTATTTCTAAAGCACTTTTTTTGTCGGTTGCAAATATCTCCCATACCACCGCATCAAATTTAATGAATGATATCTCATTTTAAAGCTTATTTCTAACACTAATGACGAAAAATAATTAGAAATTGAAAAATTAATATTTTCTTTGATAAAGGATTCGTACGGGCAAAAAGTTAACGATGATCATGCCATTACCTCTAACAATGTATTCAAAGAAGTATTATAAAAGCATTTAAACATATGTATGTATGTAAATATGTATGATATATATTATGATTTCTAATATTTTTATACTTTTAATAAAATGTATTGAAGTTACTAAATTTCTATTAATTATTTTCATTTTATGTTACAAAAATGACAACTAACGGTGCGAAATATTCGCACGGGTCATCTAGTAATTCCTTATTTCCAATCTATTTAAAAAAACTTGCATTAAACAAACCCCAAAAACAGACCTTTCATTAGCCGCATAATGAAAATTTAAGTCCAAATTTATATTTGGTTTTGCACAGTGGGCCTAAATAGAAAACTAAAAATTATCATATATATTATTTCTAAAGCACTTTTTTTTGTCGGTTGCAAATATCTCCCATACCACCGCATCAAATTTAATGAATGATATCTCATTTTAAAGCTTATTTCTAACACTAATGACGAAAAATAATTAGAAATTGAAAAATTAATATTTTCTTTGATAAAGGATTCGTACGGGCAAAAAGTTAACGATGATCATGCCATTACGTCTAACAATGTATTCAAAGAAGTATTATAAAAGCATTTAAACATATGTATGTATGTAAATATGTATGATATTTATTATGATTTCTAATATTTTTATACTTTTAATAAAATGTATTGAAGTTACTAAAATTTCTATTAATTATTTTAATTTTATGTTACAAAAATGACAACTAACGGTGCGAAATATTCGCACGGGTCATCTAGTAATTCCTTATTTCCAATCTATTTAAAAAAACTTGCATTAAACAAACCCCAAAAACATACCTTTCATTAGCCGCATAATGAAAATTTAAGTCCAAATTTATATTTGGTTTTGCACAGTGGGCCTAAATAGAAAACTAAAAATTATCATATATATTATTTCTAAAGCACTTTTTTTGTCGGTTGCAAATATCTCCCATACCACCGCATCAAATTTAATGAATGATATCTCATTTTAAAGCTTATTTCTAACACTAATGACGAAAAATAATTAGAAATTGAAAAATTAATATTTTCTTTGATAAAGGATTCGTACGGGCAAAAAGTTAACGATGATCATGCCATTACCTCTAACAATGTATTCAAAGAAGTATTATAAAAGCATTTAAACATATGTATGTATGTAAATATGTATGATATATATTATGATTTCTAATATTTTTATACTTTTAATAAAATGTATTGAAGTTACTAAATTTCTATTAATTATTTTCATTTTATGTTACAAAAATGACAACTAACGGTGCGAAATATTCGCACGGGTCATCTAGTAATTCCTTATTTCCAATCTATTTAAAAAAACTTGCATTAAACAAACCCCAAAAACAGACCTTTCATTAGCCGCATAATGAAAATTTAAGTCCAAATTTATATTTGGTTTTGCACAGTGGGCCTAAATAGAAAACTAAAAATTATGAAAAATAAAATTTTTAGCATTTTTTTTTTAAATTTTCTTTATTTTAATATATTTTTTTTAACTTGAAACCATTCTAATAAGCTCGATTCCAATTATTCAGTTGTACTTTACAATTTTAAATGCAATTAAATTCTAACGTCCTGTTCCTTGAAATCGATTTTGAAAACGGCTCGGCTTAAAATTCTTTTTCGGTGCCCCTAGAAATTTGATATCTAAAACAGTTATTTCCGTTCTATTTTATTTAAGATTTTATTTGAAATATTTTAATTGAACTGAAATTTGAACAAAAGCTGAAGAGTTTTATTCAGAAAGAGAGCTTAAATTGCTCGAAGTTCATCACACCTTTTAAAAACGATCGTTTTGATACCGATCGATTTTCTTCAAATACCTGATTGCTACCAATTTTTCTTAAACATTATATCCAAAGAGTATCAAAATATCGAAAGTTAATAATATTAAAAAACTTAATAACTGGTATCGAGCTACACAGAACCGTTTTTATTTGTTAGAATCAAAATAATACATCTATAATTTAAAAAAATTAAAATTTTTTAAATAAAATTTTATTTGGCCTTGTATTTTGAAACCCGCTTTAGTTATTTAAAAGGCTTAAGATTATCCTGAAAAACTATTAAGTTTTGCTCAAAAATATGTTAAAAGGTTTACTTTTGCATTAAAAATCAAAAAGTTTTTTAGATTTTTCTAAATCTAGTACCTAATTAATATTAATCATACGCACCTCTAGACAAAATATAAAAAATAACAAAAGGTTTATTTAAAAGACAAATTTTTTAAAGTTTCTTTTTTAAGAAATCAGCTAAAATGTTTTAAACAAAACTTTTTTTAATTAAAACAATTTCAGTTTTATATTTGGCCCGGCACTGTGGGATTAAAAATTAAGACTTAAAAATCAAATTAAGTTAAATTTTTTTTATATAATATTCTTTTAAAATGACAGTTTAATATTCCTTTAAATTTCCAGTATCATCAGCCATTTAAAACAAAGATGAATGACCACAAGCCCTCCTAATCTTCTTTTTTTTCATTTTCCATTAAGTAAAGGTGCGGCTTAACATGTATAGTTCCAATTCAATGACTTTAGTTAAAAAATACCCATACATACTTCTACTTAAACACAAATATTATTCCACTAACTTTATTTACTGCACTTCGAACCTCTCTTCCCGTTTCTCTTGCTTACTTTTTTATCCTTCTATTTACATTTAAATGATTTTCTTTTTTCTATTTTTTAATAACACAAAAAACGAATTGTTTTGAAATCTACAACTATTTAACATGGGAGTTAATGGAAATGTCAAAACAGAAATGACGTGTTATAACGAGAAACTATGGAAAACAATGTATAAAAGTTTCCACCTTTAGAAAAATAAAAAACATTATAAAAAAATAGAAAATGGAATCAAAAGCAACTAGAAAAGCGGAAAACATATAATTTTAAGCGAAAAAAATTCAAAATAGAAACCAAAATTGCATAAAATCATAAACAATAGAAATATTTGTTAAAGAAATTGCAAAAACATTCTCAAGTTAATGAATTTAGCAAAGATGTGAGGCGGGCCATATTAAGAGATTTTATCAGGGGTTTATATTTTAACTACTGCTTATTTTTGCTAAATTATCTTCAAATAATTTATTTTTCCTGGAGGGCCTGATATAAAAATTTATTTTTCTTTTATTGACAAAAAGCTTGAAGTCTATTATTTTAGTATATGTGCATCTACTGGCCAAAGTTTTCAGGCGGGCCATAATGTAAAAAATTAAAATTTGTATTTACTTCAGAAATTGGGCAATAAAGTGCAGTTAATTGTATACTTTAACTGTCCCACTGTGGCTTGACAACATCATATTTCTATTTTTAATTACTTCAAAATTTTGCCACTTTCTTTTTAAGCAAGTTCAATTTTCCAGGTGGACCAAAGTGTGGAGTAAATTTTTCTTTTATTTATTAAAAGTATAGATTCAAAACATTCAAGATACAGAGTATTTAAGTCTGTGATTTTTAACTGGAAAAAGTTCTTAGGCGGGCCATATTGGGTAAATAATAAAAAACTCATTTGCAGTTAAAAAATTCTATAAAGCTTTAAATTGTAGTTGTTCAACTCTGGCTCTTTAGCAACGTATTATTAAAGTTTGTAAGCGTTGACTGGTAAAAGTTTTTAGGCGGGCCGAGTTGTAACAAATTTAAAATTCTTTTTTTTGAAGAATTTGAGCAATAAAAGAAAATTAAATTCTATACTTTAACCGTCCCACTGTGACTTATTTGCTAAAAACAATAAATCAAACCTTTTTAGGAAAGATTTATTAAAGTTTGCATTAAGGGCATTAACCGGTTAAAATTTTTAGGCGGGCCATGTTGTAAAAAATTAAAAATTCATGTTCAGAATTTGAGCAGTAAAAGTTAATTAAATTTAATACTTTAACTGTCCCACTGTGACTCATCATATTCGGTATTGAAATTGTTAGCAACTGCTTGATTTTTTTCACTTACTTTTTAATTTTTTAGGCGAGCCAAAATTAGAATTTATGTTTTTCTCTATTTACTTAAAGCATAATCTAAAACCATTTTAACAAAGTATTATTAAAGTTTGTAAGCATTAACTGGTTAAAGTTTTCAGGCGGGCCATGTTGTAACAAATTTAAAATTCAAGTTTTATTATGTCCCACTGTGACTCATCAAATTCGGTCTTAAAATTTTGTTAACGACTGCTTGATTTGTTTCACTTTCTTTTGAATCAAAGTTTATTTTTTAGAGGGGCCAAAAATTTAATTCCAATTTTTCTTTATTTACTTAAAGCATAAAATCCAACCTTTTTAGCACAGTATTATTTGAACATGTGGGAATTAAGTGGTTAAAGTTTTCAGGCGGGCCATGTTGTAAAATTATTTAAAATTTATGTTTTTTTGAATTTGAGTAATGAAAGTTAATTACATTTTATATATTGACTGTCCCACTGTGATTTATTGAATTCAGTCTTAAAATTGTTAACAACTGCTTGATTTGTTTCACTTTCCTTTGAAGCAAAGTCGATTTTTTAGGCGGGCCAAGAAATGAACTTTAGTTTTTCTTTATTTACTTAAAGCATTAAAGCAAACAATTAAAGTAACGTATAATTTAAGGTTGTGGGCATTAAGTGGTAAAAGTTTTCAGGCGGGCCATGTAAAAAAAAAATTTTAGTTTATGTTTTTTTAAGAGTTTGAGTAATAAAAGCTAATTAAATTTTATACATTGGCTGTCCCACGGTCGGTTGTGAACTTTAATTAAAACAAACTCTATTTCCCAGGCGGGCCAAGAATAGAATTTAAGATTTTCTTCATTTTGTAAAGACATAAGCTTAGAGCTTTTAAACACCGTCATTTGTAAGTCTGAGAGCTTTGACTGGAAAAAGTTATCAGGCGGGCCATGTTTGAGAAAATGCACTAAAAATTAATCAAAATATATAAGTGGTTTCCCAATTTGTAGCTTCACTGTATCTAATTAACACCATATGTTTTACTTTTAATTACAGCTTGATATTTCCACTTCAGCACCTGCTTTTTATTAACAGTTTGTCTTGTAAAAAGAAAGTTTTTCCTGTGACAAAGACAAGATGTAAAGGACATCCTTTAAATATGTGCTTAGTTTGTTTCTTTTTTTATTAAATAAACTTTTTTACGCTAAAATTAACTTTCACTAACTCTTCTTACTATCCGTAAAACACAAACAAAAACACAGTCTTAATAGTGCTGAATTAAGGAAAAATTTAGCACAAAAAGGAATTAAAGTTTCAAAGATTTTTTTTTGTAAATAGCAGCGCTTTGTAGAAGAAGACATATTTTATACTTAAAGAATTAATTGTAAGAAATTAAAAACATATTTTTTTCTTTTTCCTAAGACTTCCATATTTGGTACCAAATTTTAGTTATGCAGCTTTGTACCTCTGCTTCTCTTTTATTCGTTTGCCGTACGCTGGAAAAGAAGTTGATGTTTCCTTTTACTTTCTGAAGTACTCATCAGTTGGTGGCTGTAGAGAGAGTACTTGAGAAAAAGTTTGTGTTTTTGTTGAGTAAGAAGAAAAAACTGTCCCTAAAAAATTCACATACATGTTTTTGCTGCTCTAATGCCATAGCGAAAATGGAATGTAAAACATACATATTTTTATTTTTAAGAAGAGCGAAAATAGGATTGCTACGATGTTTGTGAAAAAAAGGAGAACACTTTCATTCACATAGTTCTTTTCAAGCAATTAATGCATACATTTTTATGCATGTTGGTGTATTTTTGTTTGTGGCCACTTCAATCTACACATACTTATGCAAAATCTCACTAACACTTGAAAGCAGAGAGCGGCAAGAAGAGCATAATCATACTCATGAAAGCAACATAACATGTAATCTAGACTTGTTGCATTAAGTGAAATAATGTTACTCTTTTTCACTCCTAAATCACTTTCCAAAGCTTCTCGTTAGACACTCATTGCTAAGGTGTTTTTAAAATTCTTCCTTTCATCAACAAATTTTTTAACATTTGTGAAACATGAGGGGCAAAACCAACCATCTCACTTAAATCGAGACTATCTTTTTTAATTTCTTACCAATTTTTATAATATTCGCTTTACAAGAAACCCTAAACTTTTTTTACTAGTTTCTACACAAACCGCTCACTGCTTTTGTGTTTTTAGAATACTTCCTTGTATTAACTCATTTACTCATTTACACGCTTGACCCATTTATATAAGGGGAAAATGAGTTGTAAAATAAAAGACAAAGAACCCCATTAAAATTATAAGCAAAAATTTATATAAAACTATTTTTTGGGGGAAAGATGTTTTTCATAAATGTTTTAATGAATATAAACAGATGGATATAAAAGAGCTTAATATTTAACTTTTTATGTAGACAGATTTATTTTAACTAGAATAAACTCTTAAACTATTTTAAACACAAAAAGGGTGAATTTACACGACTAGAAAAATAAATAGGACTAAATTAATGAAAAAAATAAACAAAAAAATAATAGAAAAAGCCAAATAAAAGTTTTGTCATAAAAGTTTAAACAAGACTCTTAACCATTCACATTCTCAGGCGGGCCATGTCACCAGAGAACAAACTAATTGTTTAATTAACAAAAATTGTTAAAAAAAAAATATGTAGATTTTCATTAAAAACGAAATAACAAATAATTATTATTAACTATGCAATTTTCTCATGCTGTTCAATTTTTACAAATAAAAATAACTAAAATCTTCAAAAGAATCTTTTTAAATTTATTTTTCAAAGCGGGCCACTCTTTAATTTTTTATTTTCTACATATTAGAAACTTAAAAGCCAACTATACAAATAAAAATTTACTAAAAATATATGCAACAATTGGTAGAAATTTTGAAACAGAGCTCCATTTTCGGGTTTTTTAAAAAAGGAGAACACCAGGACTTACAAAAAAGTGTTTTTAAATTTAAACATTAAAGCAAAACTGAAAGCTTTACTTAAAAATACATTTAGTAGCTTTTAGAAGGAAAAAAAAAAAAATTTGGGATATTCAAAATTTTTTAGGAATTTCAAAATATGTGTATATTAAAAGCATTTATTTATATTAGAGGTATTTTTTAAAATTTTTTAGGTTGGGTGCCGTAGTAGACTAGTTGAAAGTGAGTTAGTCTATTTGTAAGTGGGTTTCGGGTTCGATTCCCACCTCTGTTTTACCACACGGGCTGAAAGGCTAAGTTGATTTTGCTCGGCAAATAATATTAGAATATAATTTGTAATTGTTCTTGTAACTCTAGCTAAATAAAAAAGAAAATTAATTTTATATTTTGGCTATTTTACATTTAAAACTTAATTATGGGATTGTAAAAAAGTTTTTAGGAATTAAAAAAATTAAGCAAAATGAAAGTAAAAATAGTTTAAAATTTAGGTTTTATATAACAGTTTAGCAATATCCAAAAAAAATTATGTATATATTAAAAAATTTTCATTTTGACTTCTTAAGTCTTATAGGGAAATACTGAAATTTATAAAAATTTTTTGGGAATCAAAAAATTTTGCAAAAAAAAATTAAAATTAAACTTTTTAGCATTTATTTTAGATAAAATGTATTTAGGAACCTAATTTTGAGAGTTCCACGAAAAAAAAAATTATTTCTGGGATTTTCAAAAAGTTTTTGGGAGTTTAGAAAACTTATCAGAAAGTTTAAAAGTTGATTGTAGCATTTGTTTAATTTAAAATTAATTAATTAAATTAATTTTAGAAATTTAAGACTAATAGGCATATTCTGGGACTAAAACAAAATGCTGGTATTAGGGAATAGGGTAATTCTGTAATATGTAAAAAGTTTTTAGAAAATCAAAACTTTAACAAAAAAAGTTAATATTAAATTTTTAAGCATTTGTTTTAGATAAAAAGCATTAAGGAACTTAAGTTTGATAGTTGCACGAGAAAAAATTATTACTGGGATTTTTAAGTTTTTTTTTGGGAATTAAGAAATTATGATAAGATATTGTTAAAAGTAAATTTAAGCATTTATTAAACTTAAGTTTAAATTGATTTATTTAATTTTAAGAATTTTAGTTAAATAGGAATACTCTAAACTAAATGTTGGGATTTAAAAAAGATTTTGGGGATTTAAAAAATTTAAGCAAAATTAAGACCAAAAGAAGTTTTATTATACACTTTAAAGATATAACAATTGACAGAAAAAATATTCTAAAATTTTCAAAAATTTTTGATAATGGCTTTTAAGTCTAATAGGGAAATTCAGGAATTTACAAAAAGTTTTTAGGAATATAAAAATTTAGGAAAAATTAAAGCTAATATTAAATTTTTAGCAATTATTCCAAACAAACTGCATTAAGGAACTTAAATTTGACAATTAAAAGGAAATTTTAAAAAGTTTTTGGGAATTTAGAAATTGTATCAGAATATATGTTAAAAGTAGATTTTAGCATTTCTTTAACTTACTAATTAATTGATTTACTTAATTTGGGCAATTTGAGCATAATAGGGAAATTCTGGGATTCACAAAAAAAAAAATTTTGGAATTTAAAAATTAAATTAAAAATAATGGCAAAATAAACTTTTAGTAAAGAAAGTTTTTGGGAATTTAGGAATTTAATCAAAATGCAATACTTATAAATTTTGTGATTTATTTTACTAACAGCATTCGAGATCGATTGAAGTTACAATACAATTTAAATTCAAAATGTAGATAAAATTGAGAATTTAAAAAAAAGTTCTATTTTTTTTGTTTGGCTTTAAGGAATGGAGTAAAAAGTTTATTCCAATATTTTTAGCTCCCATTTCTATTTTTAGATAAAATATAGAAATTTATATTTTTTTCTTTTAATTATATTCTCTCTGTTTTTCTTTTTGTAATCTGCTTAAAAATCTTAACAATTTTCTAATTTCGAAAACTCTCTTGCAGTACATTTTGGTATTATTTGCCTTAAATAATATTGTTTTCGGTAAATTTAAATTAAGTAAATTTCTGGGATCTGAAAACTTCTTTAGAATGCCTTCCATAATGATAGTAATTTATAAGTTTTGAGATGTACTTTGTCATGGAAAATTTTTTTTTAGCTTAATTTGGGTTTATTGATAAAAAAAATATAAAATTCTGGGGTTTTCAAAAAGGTTTAAGGAATAAAAAAATTTTACCATTGTAAGTAAAGTCGATTTTAGCATTTATTTTTTATAAAAATGTATTTATTTACTTCATTTTGGTTATTTTTGAAAAAAGGGAAGTTTTGGGATTTTGAAAATGTTTTTGGGAATTCAAAAAAAGTTTTTAATTTTATTAGTTTCACTTTAGGAAAGAAATTAAACTCTTTCTTGTACATATATTTATCCTCCCAGTCTTATATTTAAGTACAATTTCCTTAAGAACTATGAAAATTTAAGAAAAAAAAATTTATTTTCTTATAATTTGTTAAAAAGATTAAACTTTTACTTACTTTTTTTTATTTTTTAACAAACTTCTTATATTTTTACAACTCACCTGAAATGAGAAGAAGAAGAAAAGAACTTTGATTTAAAATGTTAAAATTTCATTAAATTTTTTCTTAAGATAAAACAATTTCTGTTGAAAGTATTTCCAGATTTTGTCTCATTTTCCTTAAACTCTTCTCTTTTCCTTTTCTGCCTTGGCTATTGTCAATAAACTTTGGATATTCTTTAAAAATAATTTTTTTAATTAAAAATTTTTACGGTTTTCAATTGTTATTTACGTGGGGAGTTTTTTTAAGTGAAAATGTTTTCTCTTTTATTGTGTTTTATTCCATTTCTACTTGATTTCAGTTGACTGCAAACTTGCGTTTGCAAAACAAATGTCAATTTGTTGCAAAAGTATTTTAATAAAACGGATTCAGTGAAAGAATGGAAATGAAATGAAGAAAAAGTTTTCGTTAAAAATGCACGCTCATGAAGAGAAAATTTTTGAAAACTAAAAGAAAAAATGCATGTGAAATAAAAATGGAGGGAAAAACTAAAGGCTTTTAAAAGAAGTCGTTTTGAAGGAAGGAAGGAAATGTCTAAGGATTTCTTAATGGCAGCATTTAAACACGTATTAAGAAGGTGGAAATTTAAAAAGTATTTTTTTTTTTTGACAATTTGTTGTTCCTTTAAACTTTAAATTGATTTTATTTGCGAATTTCCTGCAGGTTTTTTCTATCTTTTTCTTCTTTTCCCTTTAACAAAAATATTTGCAACTTTTCAAAAAAAATTTCTCTTGTGGCTTAATTTATATCGATATTGTAAACTTCAGAACTTTTTGTTTGTGTTAATTAATTATTCATGAATATTACAACTTACATTAATAACTTTCATTATGTTGGTTCTGTTAGTTTTTTCTTACCATCTAGAAAAACTTGCCTTAAACTTGTGTTCTTATGAAAATTTTAATTATTAAGCAAAAAAATATTTTATAATAACATTTCCCTTTAGACTTAAAGTCATTTTGTAGAAAGAAAGTACTTTCCCATTTATTGCGTTTAAGTGGCAGCACTTAAAGCTGGATGTACAAGTTGTTCAGTGGAAATGCAAAAAAAAACAAAAAAACGTTACGAATTAATGTTAATAAACTAAAAATGTTTCTCCAGAGGTTTGTGCGAATTTAAGTTGTGGAACGAACAAAGCAAACAGTTGTTTTTCGTACAAAACCTCTTCTACAGACAAAATTTACTGGCTAAACTATAGACAAAGACATTGAAACATTTATCACTGGCAGAGGAAGGAAATGAATTATAAAAGGTGTTTAAATTTAATGTTTATTTTGGCTTGGCAGTTAGATATTATCTAGCCAAAATAATGGTTTTTAATTTAAAAATGAGTTAAAAGGCGCATTTTAAGTGTTTAGTTATAGCAACGTAGTTTTTTCTCATGCAAAAAAAACTTAAAAAGACCAATTAAGTACCAAAGTACTAAAAGTACCAAAATATATATTTATCTATAAAAAAAAAAAAAATCAAAAACTTTAAGGTAAAAAAAGAATCCCAAATGTCCGAAGAAGGTTGCTTAGTTGTAATAATTTTTAAGATGAAAGCCAAAAGTGCCTTCAGTTTTTTTGCCATTCAACCAAAAGTATCTTCAGTTTTTAAAAAGTCAATATTTTGTACCAAAAAGTCTTTTAAATACACCAAAAAATTTTCTTTCCTTTTAAAAAGCATCAAAAGAAAAGAAGCTGTAACGCAAACACTAAAGAATATAAAAAAATCCAAAAAGCATATTTTTGTACCAAAAGGTTTCCCTGATACAAAAATGGCAAGTTTTTGTGATTCTCTGGAGTTTCACCAAACATTACTCGCCTCGTAGAACAAACCCGAAATTCTAACGAAGTTTCAAATGCGCTCCAGTTTAACGCCAGAGATTTCATACAATCCGTCAAAGGTGGCGGATACCACTTTAGCCAGTCGGCATTTCGCCAGTGCAGGAAAGCGACAGACAAGGTATTCATCGACCTCCTCCTCGTTTTCGACATTGTGCAAGACAGTGCCCAAAGTGGCACGTCCCTCTTGGTCATCGATAGTAGAGCCATGCGGGGGCATAACTGCCAGCAATGCAGTGTTCGCGAACAATTCGTCATTAGCATTTTGATAATCGATCGCCGAAATTTGAGTTTGGAGTAGATCAAATGCACCTGAACGCCTTTCAATTTGTTTTTCCTAAACTAAACCCGTCTCTGGCAGGAACCGAACCCGCAACACTGGCACTGATAGACCTGCTCACTACCAGCTAGCCGACCGGGGCACTCTAAATGCAGTGGAACACGTAAGGTAGTGCCATGTCTAGCAGGCTTATATGTTTCCCAATGTTTCCCAGTAAATTCCTATGTCCTATGTGCTCGGCCATCTCGCTTAGAGACGAGCTGTTCTCGTTCTCAGGAAGAGGAAATCCAATGCCATTACGTCGGCACAACTATCACTGCAAATATCTTCAGCAGTTTTATCCAGTCTACAGCTTCCTCGATCGTTAGTAACACCATCTGGAAAACGCTACAGTAATCCGGAAGTTTTTTGATAAATTAAGGTTAAGCTCTCATGAGTGTACTCTGAATCCCACTCCTTGTGGTAACTTAGAGCCATCGTGTAGAAGTTGACGTTTCTTCTCCTGCCTGAAACGCCGTTTCTCTACGCATTCTGGCTTTATATCTGCGTTCTGTAACTACGATCGTCAATTAAAACTGGGGAGGAATGATGAACCCTACAATTGAGACAGGCGTGTTCACAACTCTACAGTATGCGCAGCTATTTCCCCTCCAGTGTGGGGAACATTTAAGGCGAAGTACCAAACTCTATTCGTAATGGCATCGAAAGTAAAGATAGTTTTTAGTTTACTAATTTTCAAGTCTACTGTGCAAATGACCAAGAAGATAGACGCAAATTGTCCTGAATACTTTAACAGGTCTTTCAAAAAGAAATTAATACTTTCTAAAAGGCATACTTCGAAAGGCAGGATACCATGCGAAGCGAGTCTCAAAAAGGCCTGCCACTTGCGGTCCTTCCAATATTTACCGCTGGGTATAATTTTAAGTATTTAGTGGACACATGCTAAGGATACTTGAACTTTTAGTGTTGCGACTGTGGTTTAAGCAAAAAAATTGCGGAAACGCAACCATCTGATTTTGCACCACTTGTGAGAACGTTGGGCTTACCCTGCCTTTACACATGCAAGTTATTACTTGCAAGTAGTATATACGTATTATCAACGAAAAAGTCGAAGAAATAGCCGAAAGTCTTGCAAGTAGTTTGAGTGATTACACAGTCAGTTGTAAGTTCATTTTTCAAATGTTTTCGAAGCGAAAACATCATATAAAAAAACTTTGTTTTTCGGTTTAACAAGATTACCATGTTAAAAATATTAACAAGTTACAACATAATAAATTTAATAATTCCTTCTTTGTTTAATTTTCGGTCCATCTTGATAAAAAAATTATGTTTATTTCTTAAAATATCTGACTCCAGTATTGCCGTAGTGGCGATTTTATAATATTACTGAAAAAATGTTTTGATTAACAATTTTTTTTTCAAAATGCTTGAAATTTATGATAAAATTACCATTGAGATTGGTTGTTGTATAGTTGTTCTCTTTTTACGTCTTATTTTTTATAAATACACAGAAAATCCGCTATAAACATAACCTTTATATTACTACGTACTAGTAAATTGATACAAAAGTCATCCATGGTAACACTGTTTCTTCATTTGTCATTTTACATGCTGCAAGTGTCAAAAATTTACTTGCAAGCAAACTCTTTTGCAAGTTGGGCTGCAAGTACGAAAAATGTGATGGTGTTAGTAAAAATGTGCGAGTGTATTGAAGTTTTCGAACTTGCACTTGCAAGTGTAAACTCCAGGTTTCCGGCGGATCTCCCTGGGTGCTGTTGCTAGTCAACAGATACTGATTGCCTTTAAGCAATGGAGGCTATTTAACTCCAACTCCTAAGCAATAGATGGGCGTATGGTTCTGCCGGAGCAAGCGCTCAAAATGTCAACTATTTGTGTTGGTTGCACTCACACATAGGGGCTTTGGTAAACACACCTGCCTCATGGCAGGTGTCCTACGTTAATTCCAATACATCTGTATGTTGAGTTTATATAAAATTACACAGAAAAAATTCTCTATTTCTTTTTTCAAGTAAAACATTAATCAAAAATAAAATCGGTTTAAACTAAAAATTTAATCAAGTGAATTAAACGTTTACTTATATCAACAACATTACTGCAGAAAATGTTTTTAATATCAAAAAATATTTAACTGATACTATTAATTTGTTTACTGGTGCAAATTTTATTAATTTTTTATTTAATATTACAAATTTTTTAATTGAAATCACTTTTTTTTTTCTTTTTGTGTACCCATATAATTTATTTTATTACGTGTATATTAGTGGTTTTCATAAATACTACAACTTTTTTTCAAAAACATTTCAATAATAATATTTTTACTTTAGTTTTTGGTTTTCGTGTCTGGTTTTTGTTTTTTGTGTTTTGTAATTGAAATTTATGTTTAAATGTTAATTAGCAGCTGTAACATGTGTAAAAGGTTGTACTGATTATAGAGTGTAATAAAAATTAGGAACTCAACTGACACTAAAGAGACAAAGGAGAATTTAGAAGGTGCTACAAGAAGATAAATTTAAATTAGAATTTTATAATTTTGAATTTAAAAACAATTGTGATTTTTCATTGAACTGTTGTCTTTTAATTGAAATTTTTGATATTTAAATTAGATTTAAGTTCATCAAATTAAATTTTTCATTTAATTTTTTTAAGTGAAGAAAGAAATTTACAACATAAAGCGAATTGGATTTTTTTTTTTTTTTTTTTTTTTTGGTAAATTTATTTGTGACTGAACACGGGATTGGCCACACTGCACATAAGAGAATTAACTTTCTGAAGTCATATTTCAAGTAAAAGTTATTTTTAGAGGAAGCCATCACCGTCATAGAAGCACGTCATATACTTCTTCCCGCTGTCAAAGCCGTTTATCATCTACAAAACAATTTTGTCAGGTCCATACAAATTTCCTTTTCGAGCGTCAAATGTCGCCCACCATTTTCTTTGAAACAATCGGAATACAATAACATAGATCAACCTCCTTAAAAAAGTATATATTAATGCTATAGATTTTCCATATCTTGTTATTTCTATAAAGAATCCCTTTACCCGCCCACTTATGAAGGTGTGCGCTACACGGTAAAGTCACCTAAAGACCTAAAACTAGTAAAAACGCCTAAACTCCTTAAAAAATATATTGTAATAAAATTTTTATAGTACTAGAAATTTTGATATTAAATTGGTTCATAATTCGAAGTCTAATCCAGAAAATTTCAATTCTCAGGAAAAGGATATCAAGCATTCGTCACAGCCGATTAGAGCATTTATACTTTTGTTTATTTTTTTGCTGTGGTTTTATGAACAATTTATTAAATTTAAAATGTTTTTATTTTAACAGTTTTACTACTTACACACACATAACTATTTACAAAACAATAAATAGTTATCATTTTAATTACAGTATAGTTTAATTAATATTTTTTTAATGTTCTTAAAAGTATCATTTACATACTCACAATTATGTAAATGAGAAGACCAGGGATGGCAAAAGTTTATGTATTGAAATTGTAAAATGGTTTGTCGTTTTTGGCTTATTTAATTTAAGAGCAATTGTAGAACTTATTTAAATGGATCTAAAGAGGCCATGGGCCTAGAGAAAATACTAGAGTAGAGACTCTCTCAAAGTAATAAAATTCTTTAAAAATTTCGTTCGTAAGAAGTCTCCACAAACTTAGTTACAATAAGAACAAGCTAAACACATTTTTTTTTTGAGGCCCTATGCTCCTTATAGGATCGATGGGAACATATCGACCCCTAACCGCGAAAATAACGTGCGCCAAAAATCAAATTTTACAGGAGAGAGCTTTTTATCATATAAATTTTGTATGAAATTTGTCGCTAGCAATAAAATTGTTCTTGCTATAAAATCGTAACGGTACCTTATGGGACCATGACATTTTAGATGATGGAAGTGTTCATGTCGCTTACGTTATTTTCGCGGTTAGGGCTCGATATATAGATATACATATATATAAACACATTTTTTACTAGCGTTATAATAGAGCTAATTTAAAGAGCTACACCATGCTTTTTCACATCAATGCACTGCATGCTTTTCGTATTTTACTTGCGTTTTAGGCTTCAAGTTAAATGGAAAATTTTTTACGAAGATAAAAATAAAATTTTATTTATCAAAATCATGGGAAATATTACAGCATTCGAACTCGATCGGAATTACAATTAAATTTAAATGGAAATTCCAATCGATATCAAATGCCGATATTGGCCCCCCTATCTGATTTGTTCGAAAGCCGCTTCTGACACTTACAAAAGTAGAAAGTAGACTTACTTAAGCATCAAGGTATCCTAAGCTTGCAACGTATAACCACAGTGATTCTTGTCTTCTTTTAGCAGTAGGGTAGATGTAAAAAAGCGTAGTATGCGTGGTGTGGATTTCCAGCTTAAAGTTTTTTTTTGACAAGTATGTCTTTTTTCAACAGGAAATACAGCCCCGTCATGATAAGTTGTAATTGTTTTTGGAAAGTTTGGAAACAATAATTGGATCACAGATGTATTTTCGTCAAAATACATAAAACTTGTGTGATAGTGTAAAACGGCCTTAAGTTAGGATTTCTTTTTTTTTTGTTTCAGTCGTTTTGTATGATCATGTGCATTAACAGAAGTATACTTAAAAATTCTCTTCATACTTTCTTTATTTCTCTTCAAAAGTACAAAAACTCAATATCGTTTTCTGCTTTTAAATCCCATCACTGCTTTAAAATGTTCTTTCCATTCTCTTCTTTTTTCTTAAGGCAACTAACTATAAAAACATAAACTTATTATGATTCTGGCCCACAATGTCGATCGACAACTTAAACAAGCGACAACAAGTCGCATATTATAGTTATTTTGCGCGATTGACTAAACGTTTCTAACGTAAACCATTTATTTATTGTCAAATGACAATATTGCCAAATCAACTAATCCACAATTTCAACGCTTGTTTCAAAATAAAAATAAATAAAAATTGGCAAAACATGTAATTTTAACCATAAAAATACAACTCTGTGCTACAAACAAAGCCGTAAACAAAAAATAAACAAAGCAGTTAATGAAACTGCCCCTGTCGACAAGCACAGCGCAAGTGAACAGATCAGTTTTTCGAAGTTGAAAATTCAATATTAAAAATGATTAACCAAATACCAAATAAATAAATTTAAATTTTTTCTAATTTTAAATTTAACATTTTACGGTTTTTTTTACTTAGCAAGGCAGTGCTACATGGATCTTCATTATATTCTGTCTAAAACAGTGTTCGAAAATAAACAGTACATTATTTAACGTTCGGCTCACACACCCAATAACATTCGTAACTATTTTCAAGAAAGAACCGAACATTATATAATGTTCGGTTCTTCGTTAAAAAACAGAACCATTGTAGTGATACTGTAGACAAACATTCTATAATGTTTTTTTCGTCTGTGTATTTCGTTTTTGTAAAAAATGTTTGGTTTTTTTTACCAGCCAAAAGGGACGAACATTAACGAGCCGAACCGAACACATTGAAGTTTGTGGATTTTCAAAAAAAGACCGAACGGAATTAAATATTCACATCTTTTGTTGAGTTTGATAAAAACAGTAATATTTTTGTGTTCGAAAGATGACTAACAGGGAAACGTTATTTTTTTTAATGATTTTTTACACAAACACTATTAGCGTTTGTGTTTTCTACAAATCTACCGAACCGAACATTAAGAAACGATATTTAGTGTTTATTTT
This sequence comes from Pollenia angustigena, assembly GCA_930367215.1. Classification (NCBI taxonomy): domain Eukaryota; kingdom Metazoa; phylum Arthropoda; class Insecta; order Diptera; family Polleniidae; genus Pollenia; species Pollenia angustigena. Next base: position 6,987,010 of record OV884059.1, on the reverse strand, counting down.
CGAATACTGCTTTAAAATCTAGCCTTTTATCCAAAAAGATGTCACAATATTGTCATACTTGGGACAAATTTTGCTAACACCAATAGGTAATAAATTACATTGATGGGAAAGAACACCTGTATGGCAAATTTTGACCCCCTCTTACTCAGAAACTTTTTGACCGATCTTGTTGAAAATTTGTGGCTGAACTACGGAAGACATCGATTTTAAAATTGGGTCACTTGACATTAAATCCGGCTTTTATATATATAAAACGTATATAAAAAGTTTGGTATATTGTTGTCATTTTCTTAATTATTTTCTAAAATATTAATTTTAGCAAAAAACTTTCTTCGAGGCTAATGTTGTTGGCTAGAAGGGCTAAAATATTGCCATATATCATATTCTTGTATAATGTTGGTTTTAAGAGATAGTCATATGCAAACAAATTACATTTGAATAAATGGCTTGAAGGCTAACTTTGAGGGTCGGACGCCCCCCCCCCCCCTAAAACACAACTTATCGCTACGAAATTTTTTTTTGTATTTTTTTTTTTACATAAAACTGAACCGAATTCGGGGGGGGGGGGGAGAATATAAGAAATAAAAAAAAATAATTAACGGCCACCCTAATGTACAACTCTACAATCTTTACCAACCCTGGTAAAGACTGTCGGCTTTAGTTTTAATGTAAAATGGTTTTTGTTTTAAAAACAAATTAAATAAGTTGTGATTTATTGTAAATAAATTATTAATGGGTGAGTTAATTGAATAAACATTTGATAAAATTATAATTTGAAAAAATTAAAAACAAATATCATGCTCAGGGCTATAACATTAAAGGAAGAAGAGTAATTAAAAAAAATATACAAAAAAAATATTTAAAATTTTTTAAATAAATAAAATATAAAGTTATTATCTCTTATTTGCATAAATAATAATGTTTGTTAAGCTTTCAAAGAACTAAAGCAGATTTAATGGAATTTACTTCTTAAACTATTTAAAAATTTTTTTAATAAAATAAAAATTTGATATTCGTTATTTATTATAAAAATAAATTTTTCAGAAAAGAAAAAATTATAAAAAATTAAATAAGATAAATGAGTTTTGATGAGAATTTTTAAAATTAAATCACTCTTTCATATGAAAGAGTTAAAACCCTTTTAACTCTCTATAAGAAAACAAAGCAAATCGCTTTAAAAGTATTTTTAAATTTCTTTTAAAATTTTTTTTATTTTCTTAATAAAAATATTTTTTCAAGATTTTAAATTAAGTAAAAAATGATATTAAGCTCTCAAACAACAATAAATTTCTAAAAAATTTTCTATTTTCCTTAAATTTACCTTTTTTTTAGTTAAAAAAAAAAAGTTTTTAAGCCTTTTTTTTACTATTTAAAAGAAGAGTTACACAAATAAGTATTTTTGTTTTAGCCTTCTTTTAATTTCATTTAGAAAGTTTAAGGCTTTAATCTTCTTTTCTTTAAGTTTAATCCTTAAAGCACATAAATACTTAAACTTAAAGAAAAAGAATTTTATTTTTATTTTTATTTAACTGAAACATAAATTCACAAACAAAATAATTTCTATTTAACTGGGTGTTGGAAATATGTAAACACCCATTTAAATCCTTCTTAATAAAGTGTCTTTATTTTGATAACAACATTTCAGCATAACAACACACACACAAAAGTGAAATCTATTATTTCTAGTCAAAGACAAAGCTGGCTATTGTTAGAAGGTATTCCTTAAGACAATCAAAGCAATACAGACACTAGAGAATTTCTAAAGAAATTTTGCTAAGAAGCTTTGGAGGAATATAAATAAACATTTATTTCTATGGAGTGGAAATAGTTAAAAAGTACTAAGTCAAAATATTTTAGAAAAGGAATTGAGGTAAAGGAAAGTTGAGAGAGAGAGATTGGAATTAGTATTTTTCTTTAAGAGAAATTTTATTATAAAAACTTTATATATCGACCGCTCATTTCAAAAATATGCCAAGTCAAAAAAGTGAGTTTTTTCAAAAGAATCGGGCGATAAAACTTTCAAAAAGGAGAAAAATGACAAAAAAAAAATACTCCACAACTGCAACAGGGTCACTCCTAGAAGCGTAAAACACACTTACCTCGTTTCTTCATTGTTAATAGTGGATAACAAAATTTACTGAAAAAGGCAAAGCATTAAAGTTGGAAGTCAATGCGTAGAATCAGTGTAAACTTTTATTAAAAGGTTACAACGCACACGCGTAGAGTGCACACCGAACGCATGAATTAAAAGGTGGTTAAATTTTAAGGGCCGATGTTGAATTTGAACCACACCTAAACGTCTAGTTTTTTTCTGCATTAAATTTGACATTTCTCATTTCGCATGCTCGTACAGCTCGTACTGCCGTCCACCTAAACTCGTCGTCGTGCCCAACAATTGCACCTCTCGCGCTCGTCGTTGATGAACATTACGCATTAATGGCAATTTTCTCAATGTATCGACAAACTCTCTGCTACTTAATGTCAACATAAATTTATTGGACCGATAAACTGTCCGTTAACGATTTTGGGTTTCTTAATATACCGACAAAAAACAAAGTTTTCAGCTGGCAACGCCACTCAAAATACATGTAAAAGATGGGAGTCAGCTGATTGAATTTATCTGTACGGCAAATAAAAGGAAAATAAATAATTGGCAGATGAGTGCCGGTTAGCTTTGCGATTAAATCGAAGCAAATGACACATTGAGAAAACCAAATTTCTTTAATGTGCAGTTTTTCGTTGGGATAAAAGATAATCGCCTAATGAGAAAATTGCCATAAGACTAGCAATTACACGCTTACAAGAACTAAACCCTCTTGACCATTCCAAACGTCGTCAATGGTCAGAATGGTGGCAAGAAATGACAACAGTCAAATCTTTGGAGAAAATCATCTTCAGTGATGAGGCACATTTTCACCTCAGTGGATTTGTCAATAAGCAGAATTGCCGCATTGTGGCGAATGATAATCCAAGAGTGATTGTCGAAAAACCAACGCACCCACAAAGAGTGACTGTTTGGTGCAGTTTATGGGCTGGCGGCATTCTCGGGCCGTATTTTTCCAAAATGAGGCCGGTCAGGCAGTTAATGTGAATGGTATTCGCTATCGTGAGATGATAACGAACTTTTTATGGCTCGAATTAGAAGATATGGATCTGGACGATATGTGGTTTCAACAGAACGGTGCCACTTGCCACACAGCTATCAAAATAATGGCTCTTTTGCGCGACAAATTCAATGGTCGTGTTATCTCCCGTGGTGGCGATGTCAATTGGCTGCTAAGATCATGTGATTTGACACCGTTGGACTTGTTTCTTTAAGGTTATTTGAAAGAAAAGGTGTACGTCGATAAGCCAGCAACAATTCAAGAGCTAAAGGATGAGATAATTCAGCACATTAACCATAGAACCTTAATTATGCCTCAGCGTCATCGAAAATTTGGACTATCAGATAGAGGTGCGCCGCCGAGGTCGCGCGGCCATTTGGCCGATATTTTGTTCCATACATAATTGCACCATACCAATATTATCATAATAAAAAGAAATGACAATAATTTCCTAAATAATTTGTGTTTTATTCAAAATCCACATCGGCCCTTGAAAATTAACCACCTTTCTACTTTTGCATGCGTTGCAGTCAAGAAAAGATCAAACGCATTGAACGGGCTGTAAAGTCCTCCAGCATTAGGTCAACCGTTTTACGTTTTAGAAAAAATTATTTAATTAGAGTTAAATAAGAATTTTAGTGTTAATCAGAAACTGTTTCTTATATTTTGTCTATAAGTTACATTATTTTTGTATTGCAACATTAATTTCAAAAAGTATTTCATTTATATTTCAATTTAAATAACCAAACAATTAAAAACTAATTCAAATGAAGCATTTAACTACAGAAACAAAATATTTAAATACTATTTACATAACCTCGTTATCAATATATTTCTCAAAATAATAATAAACGAAAACAAAAACTTCTCAAACCAAAAACAAATCAAATAATTTTGTTAAGCAAAAACCAAGAACAAATCCATGTACAAGTAAATTGACAAACATACCCTGCAAATAATAGGACCAGTCCAAACACGCGTGTAAAGAGTAGCCCACAAGGGACCAGGACTGGTCCAAAAGAACCCCAAACGTATGGAAAAAACATGGTCTATTTAACATTACGATGTCCTAGGAGAGGACCATATAACCCACCTTTGGACCACTAAGGAGTAGTTTTAAAACTACTCCATGGAATACTCAAGAGGATTAGTTTTGAAGTCATTTAAAAACGAAAGCACGTCGTTAAAAACGAACACATGTTGTCTCACTACAAACACATTTTAACAATGACATGGTCCATTCTTGCACTACATCGGACCAGTCCATGGAGTAGTCCATTTTATCAAAATAGAGCAGGTGGTCCAATTTTATTTGCAGAGTATAAACTCTATAGAAATAAATAAGACTCCATGTTTTAAGCAGCGCACATTGGGTTGAAATTGGCTAAAAGTGAGGATAAATTCGAAAGATGAACTTAATCCTTAACAGTCATGCTTGGAATGGGGTGGAACTACGTAAAACTCTACATCAGTAATTTCAGTAATTGCTAAAATTACTGCTTTAAGTAATTAGCTTTAAAGAGGCAGTGGGTGCTTAAAGTCAAATAATTTTTTACGAATTTAGCGTGCCGTGCTTATATTTTGTATTAAGTCTTCCAAACGAAAACATTTTTTAATAAACATGTCACCTTTAGGTTCTAATTAAATAACTTTTGCTTTAATAATGGTTTGAAATATTTTAAATGATTTTTTTATGCTCCATAAGTCGTGTATTTCCGATTTATACATTAAGGGAAATCACGATGGGTAGTGCAAAGTTTGCAAACGATGCAAATGCGTGCAAAAATACACACATTTGCACAACACAACAACAAAATGTACGTATTGCAATTTTCTCTTTTTTACTTCGTTTGCACTAAAAAATCTATGAGCAAAGTAACTAGTGCATATTTTCCCAGTTGCAAACAAATGTAAACAATAAAATTTGACATACTAAGTGCTTATAAATTGAACATTTTCGCAGTTTGTAAAATAAAATATAGAATTAATTAAAATTAATTAAAAAGAAAAAATTTATTTTAATTTGCTTGTGTATAATTTTAAACAAATGCAGATTTTCTACAGTGCTGCCAGAAGTTTTTAGTGTTGCCAGAATACATTTTTAGAAAAATAGAATATTTGCACAAAAATAAAAGTGGTATGCTCATGATCAATCATAATATGCACTGCAAATTTACACATTGCAAATTTGCACAATGACCATCGTGATTACCCTTATTGAATTTCAAAAATTTTAGGGCAAGATTAGGCAAATTAAATTAATTGCTCTTCTAATACGAGATCTAGGCTGTTATTGTCAGCTCAATATTGGTTTGACCTACCGACCATTTTTAAAAATCAATCGAGTAAGATATGGGGCCTATTTATTTTGTATACCCCCTTTCTGAATCCAATAATAGTTTAACGAAATTTTTTAATGGTTTTTGAGATATTAAGCATTAATTTTGCACTCAGAAGGAACCATTTTTATACGATAAACAAAAAAATTGTTGAGGTACACTAAAGAATGTTCTTGATATCAATTAAGTACTGAAAACACATTTTTTGATTAAAAAATATTTTTAGTAACGAAATTTTTCAGAACTTACGTATGGTACCCTCGTGTGTGGTTTTCCACACAGATGAAATGTCTGTACACTTCGAAATTACAATACAATTTAAATGAGAATTTCAATCGATATCGAATGCCATAATTAGGAACCTGAATAATATTCAGTACAAGGAACTTTAACAATTAAATAATGAACCTCATAACATAATTCCATAATTACCCATGGGTTCTAAATAGATACACCCTCGAAATATGTCTGAAGTTTGGCAAATATACAGTTGTGTATGATAATTAATTTGAGAGTTGATGGCAAGTTGATAAAACATACTTTTTTAAATATATTCATATACAAATCAGTATTAATTTAAATTCAAATGTTAAAAACCAAACCATCGAACAAAGTTTGAGATTTGCGCTTGATATTATCAAAGGAAAAAGTCGTTTTATATCAAAGGTTTAACTTCGTGTTTGCTGGGTATGCTTCGTTCGGATTTATTTGTATATTTAAGTGTTTGTACATACAAAAGGCTATAAACTCTGTGAAATGTTGTTGTGTTTAGTATTGTTGTTTTAGTAATTTGTCTAAGTAAAATGTTGTTGTTGTGCTTTTGCAAATTTCTTATTTTAAATTTGTTTGTGTTGTGTTTGTTATTGTTGAAGTTGTTGTTTATTATATTTAAGTAAAATGAGTAAGGAGAAATGTAAGTTAAGACTTGTATAAAAGTATTTGTTAGAAATTTGTTTTTGTTGGTAATGGTTGTTGTTGTTGTTGTTGCTGTGTGAACAAAAGATATTATCATTTAAGTATATTTGTAATTGTAGTTGTGTGTAAATAAATTAAAACGGACATAACTAGTTGTTGCATAGAAATTACCAGAAGCAGAAATTTAAATAATACAGTAAGTAACAAAACTAGTAGGACAAAAACAGTATAAAGAAATGTTTATAAGTATTTTTTGAGTAAGACTGCCCATTATATGTTAAAAACAATAAATGAAAATTCTTGTTTAACACTCTTAGGCCCGTTTTCACAGCTTACCGATAGCTTAAAGTAGACTTTAAATGGCCTTATAAAAAGTGTTCCATTATTAAAACTTTACTTTAACCTAAAGTGAACGATAAAGTAGATTAAGGTTAATCCTACCTGGAAGGTTAAAGTAAAGTTGTAATAATGGAACACTTTTTATACGGTCGATAAAATCTTACCTTTAGCTATCGGTAAGTTGTGAAAACGGGCCTTAATAAGAAATGATGTGCCCATTTTGATTGCTGTCGCTTTTGCACATTAAGAAACTATGAATTTTTAAAAGTACGAAATTAAATTTATAATTGTTTTAAATATTTGCATTTGATTTTATTGTTTTACACAACAAACTTATGGAAAATACTATTTAAAATAATTTTTAACCCTTTCTGGTTGACCTCAGCTTTGTGTATTGAACGTTATTCTTGTTAAAAATGCTTTATTACTCAACTAAATTGTTAAAACCATCACATTAACAGAAAACCCAAAAATAAAATTGTTGGATTGTCATTCTACCAGACAATTTTTACAAGTTCAGTTATAATTAACTATCAGTTATAATTGTCAAAATCATATTGTTAACTGGAAGTTAATGTGATAGTAAGTTTTAACTGAACTTTCTTAAATTGTCCGTAAATATTTAAAAGTTTTGTGTATTTGTGAAAAATTGTTATATTGCAAAAGCTTTCATCAATCGATCATGGTTTGTATCCTCAAATATGTATTGAGTGTTATCAAAAATTTATTTAATTAATTGAAAATTGTTACTGTATAATTCAGGATTTTATGTTTAATTCCATCGAAGATTATACACCTTAGTTGCTAAAAATTAAACATATCGTCGCAGGATTTAAAGAACGCTGTAACTGACAAAACATAAAATATTCACCAGATTTTAAAAATGTATTTTCGTTTTTTGTCAGTTACAGCGCTCTTTAATTCCTGCAACGATATATTTTGTATTGTGAAATATATGAATTTCATACAAAAATGTATTGAGCGTTACATTGACAAAATGTTTATATATCACTTATCTGTTAATTTTAGGACGCCAAAAGAAGTAAACGCCAGAAGAAACGATATATTTTTTTCAATTAAAGTGAATTTATTTAAGTTTTTTTTTTTTTTTTTTTTTTTGATAATTTTCATGTTTTTCTTTTAGTTTTTAATAAAAATAATTTCTTTACTTTACATGCTGTTATACCAATATTACAATGGTGGAGAGGGTTGTATGCGTTTGCGATGATTTTTTTAAATTTTTTAAAATACCGATTGACTTAGAATAACTTTTTGAATCGATCCAACGATGTCCGTCCATCTGGCTGGACGGCTGTCTATATAAATTTTGTGAGCAAAGTACAATTTTGGAGATAATAAGATGAAATTTGCCAAATAGGTTCTGATTGCCATTAGAACCAAGCCTGTTTGAAAATTGTGAGGATCGCTCTATAATTTCACATAGTTCCCATACAAGCTTCTTTCCGAGTCTTTGCGACAATAAACCATGTTTTTTTTGTTGTTGTTATTTCGATTAAATATGGTCCAAACTTATTTTATTGCAATTTAAATCATATTGGTAAATTTAATTGGAATCGGTCCATATATGACCATACAAATACTACTTCCGAAGAAAGCTTTTAATTCATAACTTCCTAATTAATACTGGGGGCTAATTCTAGCATTTTTCGATTCGAAAGCAATTTTATATCTTATTCTTTTTTTCACTATTTTCCCTGCAATTAAAGCATGTTTTCATTTTCGGAAAGAATTATTTTGAAACATTCTAATTTGAACTATCCCAGGTCAAAATTAAAAAAATGGTCATATATTTTAATTCCCTTCTACGATTATTTTAAACATTTTTTTTAAGAGTGAAATCTTATCGTGAATATCCTTCCCAGAACAACCGTGAAAGCAAATGTAACACTCAAGACACAACACAATTAACTGTTTTCACACCCTACACTCACTTTTTTAGGACTATCCTTAACGAAAAAATCATTCCCCGAACGACCATGAAAGCAAATGTAACGCTCAAGACACAAAAAATCTTAAAAACTCGATATATAAAATTTTATTTTAGGATCCGTTGAATAAGGCAGGAACTATATTTTCAATCACATTTCCCATATTTTTAAAAATTAAATTGGTAAAGTAAAATAAAAGAAAGTAAAAGAAAACCACCTCTATATAAGAAATTTTTAAATTTAAATATTTTATCCAAGTAAATTTTGTGAGAATACAAAAATTTTTTTTTTTATATTTTTCAGCAAATTTTGATAAAATTATATATTTCAAATAATTTAAATAAAATTTATATATTTTAATTTAAATAAAATATTTTTAAAATATTCTGTTATAATTGTAATTTAAAAAATATTTAGTATCTCTTTTCTAACTCGTATCTCAGCCAAATCCTTTTATTTTTTTTTTCAACATTCGTTTCCTGTAAAACATCTGTGCCTTAAATACAAATTGAAATATTTATATTTAATATAACAGCTTAAAGCTGAAAATAGTCGTTTAAAGAACCATTAAAACAAATTATATCTCTCTACATTTCCAAATAATTTATAATCCTTTAGCAAATTGCACTAGCAACTAAAACTTAATTTAACAAACAATGTCTTTGTGTGGCAATTCAAGTGAATTTTGGCAGAGATAATAAAGTAAATGACACAAACATACACCACAACACTCTCAAATTCATAGCTTTAGTCAGAATCGTTATCTATAGTTTTAGCTTAAAGGCTAACAATGACATTTTAAACATTTTCATAAAATCTTAAGGTTAAAAATGCTGTTGTTGTGACATTTTCGGTCTAAAATAGGAATTTCTATTTGAAAATTACTAAATTATTTAATAAGACAATGAAAAGGAATGAATAACAAAAAAAATAAAATAATTTAAAATCTGTTTAAATTTAAAAGAAATTTCAAGATCTATAATTTTATAATTTTTAACGAGTTTTGCTTTCAAAAGCAAAATAATAAAAAATTACAATTGTAAAAAAGGTAACAGTTATAAATTCTTTGGAAGTCTAAAAATTCTTTTGAAAGACTCAAAAAATTACTTTTTCTAAAAAAGTATTTAATGGTATTTTTTAAGGAAAAGCGATTTTTTGGTACTTTTTCAACAAAAAATTGTATGATTTTTTTGTCTATAATAACTATAATTGGACGTTTTTTAATTAACTGAAAAATATTTATATTACCAAATATGTGAGAAAGTACTTTTTGGTATACATTTATAAAAAATAAATTAAGAATTTAAAAACCATAAAAAATTAAATAAATTCAAACATATAAAAAATTAAAATATTTCCATTTTCAATGTCCACAGTAATGAGGTTTTTTGAAAGTCTAAAAATTACTTTTATGGTAATTTTTTTAAAAAAGTACTTTTATGGTACTTTTTTTTTAAAAGTACTTTTATGGTACTTTGTTAGGAAAAGAGATTTTTTGGTACTTTTTCAACAATAGTAATTAGATGAATAACATTTATATTACCAAAATGCAAAAAGTACTTTTTGGTATAACTTTATAAACGAAATTTTAAATACAATAAGAAATTAAAATAAATTTAAACAAAAAGTAATTTCAATTTTTGGGAATACAAAATTTTAATTTTAAAAGATTTTGTTATTCGTGCTTAATTCCCAGTTTTTATTATTGATAAAAACACTTGAAATTTATTGTTGATGGGATAAGCTATTCCTATGCATTTCACTGGTTGCTTAGGCCAGATCATCAGGAAACTTCATCCATAAAGGTTTTAGACAAACTAAAGATATTAAACCAAATAAAACTGTTAAACGTATAAGAATTATAGCAACAGTTCTACTTGTAACACTATCAAAGTTTAAACAAAACACATCAACAATAAACAACAGTGGGTTCATCTCATCTTACATTCCCCACTTTAATTTATAATAATTTTTAAATTCTTAAAATATCGTTTATAAAATATACCAAAAAGTACTTTATTGCATTTTTAGTAATATAAACTTTATTTATCTAATTAAAAAAAAAAACGGCAATTATAGTAATTTTAGACCTAAAATATGTTGAAATTTTTTGTTAAAAAGTGCCAAAAAATACCTTTTTCTAAAAGAGTGCCATAAAATAAAAGTAATTTTAGACTTTCAAAAGAATTTATAATTTTAGACATTGAAATTCGAATTAAACTACAACGACGTTTAGTTTTTTTAATTTTTTAAAATTTTTAATTTATTCTAATTTTTTATAATATTTAAATTCTTAAAATTTCGTTTATAAATTTATACCAAAAAGTACTTTTTTGCATTTTTGGTAATATTACTCTCATTCATCTAATTAAGAAAAAACGTCCAAGTAAAGTTATTTTAAACAAAAAATATGAAATTTTTTGTTGAAAAAGTGTCAAAAAGATCCCATTTTCTAAAAGAGTGCCATAAAAGAACTTAAAAAAAAAAAGTAATTTTAGACTTTCAAAAGAATTTATAACTTTGGACTTGAAATTCGAATTAAGCGTCGTAATATTTTTGGTTTTTTTTAAATGTTTAAATTTATTTCAAAAGATTTTGTTATTCGTGCTTAATTCCCAGTTTTTATTATTGATAAAAACACTTGAAATTTATTGTTGATGGGATAAGCTATTCCTATGCATTTCACTGGTTGCTTAGGCCAGATCATCAGGAAACTTCATCCATAAAGATTATAGAAAAACTAAAGATATTAAACCAAATAAAACTGTTAAACGTATAAGACTTATAGCAACAGCTCTACTTGTAATAATATCAAAGTTTAAACAAAACACATCAACAATAAACAGTGGGCTTATCTCATCTAACATTCCCCACTACAATTAGTTGAAATTCTCTCAACATTAATTGTAGTTGTAAGTAGGTTAAGAAAAACAAAATGAAAAAAACAACAACTTACAAAAGATGTTGTCAATTAAGTGTTTTTTAGGCCGTGCACCGCCTGTTTATTATCAAAAAGTAATTTAAATTTTTGGGAATACAAAATTTTAATTTCAAAAGATTTTGTTATTCGTGCTTAATTCCCAGTTTTTATTATTGATATGAAATGTAAGATGAGATGAACCCACTGTTGTTTATTGTTGATGTGTTTTGTTTAAACTTTGATATTGTTACAAGTAGAACTGTTGCTATAATTCTTATACGTTTAACAGTTTTATTTGGTTTAATATCTTTAGTTTGTCTAAAACCTTTATGGATGAAGTTTCCTGATGATCTGGCCTAAGCAACCAGTGAAATGCATAGGAATAGCTTATCCCATCAACAATAAATTTCAAGTGGTTTTATCAATAATAAAAACTGGGAATTAAGCACGAATAACAAAATCTATTGAAATTAAAATTTTGTATTCCCAAAAATTGAAATTACTTTTTGATAATAAACAGGCGGTGCACGGCCTAAAAAACACTTAATTGACAACATCTTTTGTAAGTTGTTGTTTTTTTCATTTTGTTTTTCTTAACCTACTTACAACTACAATTAATGTTGAGAGAATTTCAACTAATTGTAGTGGGGAAATGTAAGATGAGATGAACCCACTGTTGTTTATTGTTGATGTGTTTTGTTTAAACTTTGATATTGTTACAAGTAGAACTGTTGCTATAATTCTTATACGTTTAACAGTTTTATTTGGTTTAATATCTTTAGTTTGTCTAAAACCTTTATGGATGAAGTTTCCTGATGATCTGGCCTAAGCAACCAGTGAAATGCATAGGAATAGCTTATCCCATCAACAATAAATTTCAAGTGTTTTTATCAATAATAAAAACTGGGAATTAAGCACGAATAACAAAATCTTTTGAAATTAAAATTTTGTATTCCCAAAAATTGAAATTACTTTTTGATAATAAACAGGCGGTGCACGGCCTAAAAAACACTTAATTGACAACATCTTTTGTAAGTTGTTGTTTTTTTCATTTTGTTTTTCTTAACCTACTTACAACTACAATTAATGTTGAGAGAATTTCAACTAATTGTAGTGGGGAAATGTAAGATGAGATGAACCCACTGTTGTTTATTGTTGATGTGTTTTGTTTAAACTTTGATATTGTTACAAGTAGAACTGTTGCTATAATTCTTATACGTTTAACAGTTTTATTTGGTTAAATATCTTTAGTTTGTCTAAAACCTTTATGGATGAAGTTTCCTGATGATCTGGCCTAAGCAACCAGTGAAATGCATAGGAATAGCTTATCCCATCAACAATAAATTTCAAGTGTTTTTATCAATAATAAAAACTGGGAATTAAGCACGAATAACAAAATCTTTTGAAATAAATTTAAACATTTAAAAAAAACCAAAAATATTACGACGCTTAATTCGAATTTCAAGTCCAAAGTTATAAATTCTTTTGAAAGTCTAAAATTACTTTTTTTTTTAAGTTCTTTTATGGCACTCTTTTAGAAAATGGAATCTTTTTGACACTTTTTCAACAAAAAATTTCATATTTTTTGTTTAAAATAACTTTACTTGGACGGTTTTTCTTAATTAGATGAATGAGAGTAATATTACCAAAAATGCAAAAAAGTACTTTTTGGTATAAATTTATAAACGAAATTTTAAGAATTTAAATATTATAAAAAATTAGAATAAATTAAAAATTTTAAAAAATTAAAAAAACTAAACGTCGTTGTAGTTTAATTCGAATTTCAATGTCTAAAATTATAAATTCTTTTGAAAGTCTAAAATTACTTTTATTTTATGGCACTCTTTTAGAAAAAGGTATTTTTTGGCACTTTTTAACAAAAAATTTCAACATATTTTAGGTCTAAAATTACTATAATTGCCGTTTTTTTTTTTAATTAGATAAATAAAGTTTATATTACTAAAAATGCAATAAAGTACTTTTTGGTATATTTTATAAACGATATTTTAAGAATTTAAAAATTATTATAAATTAAAGTGGGGAATGTAAGATGAGATGAACCCACTGTTGTTTATTGTTGATGTGTTTTGTTTAAACTTTGATAGTGTTACAAGTAGAACTGTTGCTATAATTCTTATACGTTTAACAGTTTTATTTGGTTTAATATCTTTAGTTTGTCTAAAACCTTTATGGATGAAGTTTCCTGATGATCTGGCCTAAGCAACCAGTGAAATGCATAGGAATAGCTTATCCCATCAACAATAAATTTCAAGTGTTTTTATCAATAATAAAAACTGGGAATTAAGCACGAATAACAAAATCTTTTGAAATTAAAATTTTGTATTCCCAAAAATTGAAATTACTTTTTGATAATAAACAGGCGGTGCACGGCCTAAAAAACACTTAATTGACAACATCTTTTGTAAGTTGTTGTTTTTTTCATTTTGTTTTTCTTAACCTACTTACAACTACAATTAATGTTGAGAGAATTTCAACTAATTGTAGTGGGGAAATGTAAGATGAGATGAACCCACTGTTGTTTATTGTTGATGTGTTTTGTTTAAACTTTGATATTGTTACAAGTAGAACTGTTGCTATAATTCTTATACGTTTAACAGTTTTATTTGGTTTAATATCTTTAGTTTGTCTAAAACCTTTATGGATGAAGTTTCCTGATGATCTGGCCTAAGCAACCAGTGAAATGCATAGGAATAGCTTATCCCATCAACAATAAATTTCAAGTGTTTTTATCAATAATAAAAACTGGGAATTAAGCACGAATAACAAAATCTTTTGAAATTAAAATTTTGTATTCCCAAAAATTGAAATTACTTTTTGATAATAAACAGGCGGTGCACGGCCTAAAAAACACTTAATTGACAACATCTTTTGTAAGTTGTTGTTTTTTTCATTTTGTTTTTCTTAACCTACTTACAACTACAATTAATGTTGAGAGAATTTCAACTAATTGTAGTGGGGAAATGTAAGATGAGATGAACCCACTGTTGTTTATTGTTGATGTGTTTTGTTTAAACTTTGATATTGTTACAAGTAGAACTGTTGCTATAATTCTTATACGTTTAACAGTTTTATTTGGTTAAATATCTTTAGTTTGTCTAAAACCTTTATGGATGAAGTTTCCTGATGATCTGGCCTAAGCAACCAGTGAAATGCATAGGAATAGCTTATCCCATCAACAATAAATTTCAAGTGTTTTTATCAATAATAAAAACTGGGAATTAAGCACGAATAACAAAATCTTTTGAAATAAATTTAAACATTTAAAAAAAACCAAAAATATTACGACGCTTAATTCGAATTTCAAGTCCAAAGTTATAAATTCTTTTGAAAGTCTAAAATTACTTTTTTTTTTAAGTTCTTTTATGGCACTCTTTTAGAAAATGGGATCTTTTTGACACTTTTTCAACAAAAAATTTCATATTTTTTGTTTAAAATAACTTTACTTGGACGGTTTTTCTTAATTAGATGAATGAGAGTAATATTACCAAAAATGCAAAAAAGTACTTTTTGGTATAAATTTATAAACGAAATTTTAAGAATTTAAATATTATAAAAAATTAGAATAAATTAAAAATTTTAAAAAATTAAAAAAACTAAACGTCGTTGTAGTTTAATTCGAATTTCAATGTCTAAAATTATAAATTCTTTTGAAAGTCTAAAATTACTTTTATTTTATGGCACTCTTTTAGAAAAAGGTATTTTTTGGCACTTTTTAACAAAAAATTTCAACATATTTTAGGTCTAAAATTACTATAATTGCCGTTTTTTTTTTTAATTAGATAAATAAAGTTTATATTACTAAAAATGCAATAAAGTACTTTTTGGTATATTTTATAAACGATATTTTAAGAATTTAAAAATTATTATAAATTAAAGTGGGGAATGTAAGATGAGATGAACGCTCTGTTGTTTATTGTTGATGTGTTTTGTTTAAGCTTTGATATTGTTACAAGTAGAACTGTTGCTATAATTCTTATACGTTTAACAGTTTTATTTGGTTTAATATCTTTAGTTTTTCTATAATCTTTATGGATGAAGTTTCCTGATGATCTGGCCTAAGCAACCAGTGAAATGCATAGGAATAGCTTATCCCATCAACAATAAATTTCAAGTGTTTTTGTCAAGAATAAAAACTGGGAATTAAGCACGAATAACAAAATCTTTTGAAATTAAAATTTTGTATTCCCAAAAATTGAAATTACTTTTTGATAAATTAAAAATTTGAAAAAAAAACAAAAATATTCCGATGTTTAATTCGATTTTGAATGACCACATTTAATAATTCTTTTGAAATTACTTTTTTTAAAAAAGTTCTTTTATGGTAATATTTTAGAAAAAGGGATGTTTTGGTACTTTTTTAAAAAAATATTTAAAATTTAGCTAAATAAGATTTATATTTCCAAAAATGCGAAAAAGTACTTTTTGGTATGAATTAAAAAAAAAAAAAATTTAAGAACTTAAAAATTAAAAGAAATTTGAAAAAAATTAAACTCATTTCATCTTTCATTTTGAATTTCAATTTACAAGTTTTTATTACAAAAAACAAAACAAAAAACAGCAAAAGTTGGTTTACAATTGAAAAAGTGTTTTTTTTTTAAATGTTTTTTGATACATTTTTAAATAAAGTACTTTTTGTTTGTAGTATTTTTTAAAAAAAATAAAAACGGAAAAGTATTTATAAAAAGAAAAACAGACAGCTAAAACTTTGGCTAAATGAGTTTTGGCGCATTTAATAAAAACACTGACTGGGTACTAGACTGGTCGCAATTTTTTTTTTTTTTTAAATTTAAATGTTTGCGCTGCTTAAAATATGAGGTTTGGTGTAAGAAATCAAGTCCTAATTTTTCAGCTCAATCCGACGGTGCCTAGTCGTGCCAAGTGGGGCCCAAAGTTCCCCATATGATAAAAAAACATCTATTCAATCAGATACTAGATGAAAATCCGGTCTTAAAGACCGAAAATCGAAAATCTGGCTTCGTTACGATCTTCCGCAGAGAAAATACTTTAAGTATGCCAAATTTCAGCTTCCTATGTCATCAGATGGCTTCAGAAAGTTGCGGAAAGAATAGGACATACATGCAAACATCCTTACATACTAAGAAATTATATATTGTATAGATAGATTAAAGTATTTGCAGTTTAATATTTTAGTATGATACGAACGAAAGATTTTTAACTAATTTTAACTAATTCGGGGTCGCTGAATCCAGTGGTGCTAGCCGTTTTTTAGGTTAGCTTTAGTTTTCGAGATATACCGTTATTTCAAAAATTAAGGATGTTGCACAACATATGTTCGCGCAACTCAAAAACGCTCTAGCTTATTGAAAAACTAAAAAAATCGAAATTCGGCAATAACATTTACTTTAAGAAAGTTAAAACTTTTTTCTTCATATTGGCTTTGGTTTTCGAGATATACCGTTATTTCGAAAATTAAGGAGGTTGCACAACATATGTTCGCGTAACTCAAAAACGCTTTAACTTATTGAAAAACTAAAATTTTTTTTTCTGAAAAAAAAAAAAATTTTTTTTTTAAAATTTCGGAATTTTTGTTTTTAAAAATTCATAAAAAATTGAAAAATGGAGCTATGCTTCTAATTTTATAGAGTCATTAATTTAAGAATTTTATTAAACCGCCATATGTGTATAATTGAAATTCTTATATTTGGCCCGTGTAGTGCCTAGGATGCCTCAAGAAGGGACTCCAGTCATACATTTGACAATATTTTTTTTTATATGACTCTATAAAATTAGAAGCATAGCTCCATTTTTCAATTTTTTATGAATTTTTAAAAACAAAAATTCCGAAATTTTAAAAAAAAAATTTTTTTTTTTTTCAGAAAAAAAAATTTTGTTTCTAAAACGACTGCGCATATAAGAAAAACGTTTCACCTTTCTTAAAGTAAATTTTATTGCGGAATTTCGGTTTTTTTTAGTTTTTCAATAAGTTAAAGCGTTTTTGAGTTACGCGAACATATGTTGTGCAACCTCCTTAATTTTCGAAATAACGGTATATCTCGAAAACCAAAGCCAATATGAAGAAAAAAGTTTTAACTTTCTTAAAGTAAATTTTATTGCGGAATTTCGGTTTTTTTTTTGTTTTTCAATAAACTAAAGCGTTTTTGAGTTACGCGAACATATGTTGTGCAACATCCTTAATTTTTGAAATAACGGTATATCTCGAAAACCAGAGCCAATATGAAGAAAAAAGTTTTAACTTTCTTAAAGTAAATGTTATTGCCGAATTTCGATTTTTTTAGTTTTTCAATAAGCTAAAGCGTTTTTGAGTTGCGCGAACATATGTTGTGCAACATCCTTAATTTTTGAAATAACGGTATATCTCGAAAACTAAAGCTAACCTAAAAAAACGGCTAGCACCACTGGATTCAGCGACCCCGAATCAGTTAAAACTAGTTAAAAATCTTTCGTTCGTATCATACTAAAATATTAAACTGCAAATACTTTAATCTATCTATACAATATATAATTTCTTAGTATGTAAGGATGTTTGCATGTATGTCCTATTCTTTCCGCAACTTTCTGAAGCCATCTGATGACATAGGAAGCTGAAATTTGGCATACTTAAAGTATTTTCTCTGCGGAAGATTGTAACGAAGCCAGATTTTCGATTTTCGGTCTTAAAGACCGGCTTTTCATCTAGTATCTGATTGAATAGATGTTTTTTTTTATCATATGGGGAACTTTGGGCCCCACTTGGCACGACTAGGCACCGTCGGATTGAGCTGAAAAATTAGGACTTGATTTCTTACACCAAACCTCATATTTAAAGCAGCGCAAACATTTAAATTTAAAAAAAAAAAAAATCCCATACAAGATGCGACCAGTCTACTGGGTACTTTGTAAAAATATATGGGGCATTTCACGGCAAATCGGATGGCTTAAACCTTTTTAAAAAAAAATACAATGAAGCCAAAAATAAATGCATAAGAAAAAACCTTGTTTTTGGTACTTTTAGTGCACAAAATACAGCCTAGTATATTTTTTTTTTTTTTGTTCTTTACATATTTTTTTGTCGTTTTAGAAAATGTTTGGTGCCTCTGGAAAAAGTACTATTTTTGAACAAGTGCGATATATAAACAGAATTTGGATATTATAAACAAGGTATCTTAAAAACTAAAAATAGTCATTCTGGTATCTTTTTTATTTATTCTTAATACATGTTCGTGACATAGTTTTAAAAATGGCCAAACTGTAGTAGCACGAATTGATTTAAAATCATAAAAAAAGGAACTTAAAAAAGGAGCATTTGGAGGGTAAATTTGAACAATTTAGAGTCACAGCGGCAGCGCTGATATTAATTTTCCATGTCAAATTATGCTACACAAAACAAATAAGCAAGGATAATCAAGGCGAATTCATTCCAGGTAATCTCGGTACTATCACAAGTACAACTCGTACAAAAACCACAAGCAATTTGTTTTTGTAAAATCATTGTACAATGTCAAAAACAGAAACAAACATAATAAGCAAAATTTTTACATCCAACAATGATTAAGCTAAAAAAAAAAGCTAGCAGCAGTGCTTTAAAGACCACCTGTAATAAATTCGCCTTGAACGATAACCATATACGAATTATCAAGATATTGGTTGAGACAGCTTGAGAAAAATGGCATTCATTCAATAAAAACCTTTACAACTTACCTTTTTGTGGCAAGCAAACCCGCCTTTAACTTATAAACACACTTTTGAGCTAATTATTTAATTAAACACTTTTAAATATTTATAACACTTTATTTTTATTAATTATTAATAAATTTTAACTCGCGACTCGATTTACGTCCGCATTGCTCGATTGTTAAAAGAAAACTAATATGTATGTATAATAAAGAATGAAGTTAACAAAAGGAAGAGGAAATAAATTAAATTCAACTTTGCATTTTTATTATGATCATCCTTAAAGCATGCTTTAATATTTGCTGTGTTGTCAGTGTGTCATGGCACTGCCAGTATCAAAATTGTGTTTTTTTCTGGCTGGAGTGTTTAATAAAATTCGACAAATTTGTCGGTCGCTATAACAATTAGCCGTATAAAACACAATAAAAGTATAATTCAATTCACTTAATAGAAATCTTAAAGGCCAAAATACACTACTCATCAAGCATTGTGGTAGTTTAGCGAAAATGTGTTTGAATGTGTCACACCGATGATGCTGGCTGGAAAATCAAACAAATTTAGATATGACAGCGAATATAACGTCCTGCACATGTACACGATGAATTCGCCCACATGACAAGCATTTGGCAAGTGTATTTGGCTTTTAAGAACTTATTTCTTTTAGGCAGCAATTCTTCAAAATATTTTTTATTTAAGCATCAACCCAAACCCCCCCTTTTGCACAATTGATACAACTTATACACACACTATTTTGCTAATTATGTAATCAAACACTTTTTAATATTTATTACACTTTATTATTATTAATTATTATTAGATTTTAACTCGCGTTTCGATTTACGTCCGCATTGCTCTATTGTTAAAAGAAAACTAACTTATATTTATAATAAAGAATGAAGTTAACATAAGGAAGAGGAAATAAATTAAATGCAACTTTGGATTTTTATTATGATCATCCTTAAAATATGCTTTAATATTTGCTCTGTTGGCAGTATGTCATGGCATTGCCAGTAACAAAATTGTTTTTCTGTTAGGTAGAGTATTTAACAAAGCCGATATTTTTATAATTCTAACAGAAAACACAACTATTGAAAGTTCGCCGCGTATGGTGAATTTCGTTTAATTCCCCTTGAGTGTTTTTTCTTATTTTCATCGGAGCTGCCACGACCACAAAGTTACAACCAAAATTTTTGAAAAAGTTACCAAATGTGAAAAAATATTACCAAATTTAAAATGCCTTTTGTTAATTGAAAAAAAAAAAAAACATTTAAATTTATTTTAAGTTGCATTGTAAAATAATTATAAGTAGTTTAATAATAATTAAAAATCAAGAATACAAAACAAGAAATACATATTGGAAATAATAACAAGACTATTCACAAAAAATATTTTTGTCTTATAAGAGTAAATTTCCATGCAAAATTCAGTTTATAAAAAGTTTATATATTGAAATTTTTTTAATAAAATAAACGAAATTTGTACTTTGCAGTCATATAAACCAAAAAAGGGAAAAATTAAATTGTTTTACGCTTTTTAACTGACAGTCTGATGGCCATTTTCTCAATGTATCAAAAAACTGTCTGTTACTTAATGCCAACATAAATTTATTGGACCGATAAACTGTCCGTTAAAGATTTTGGGTTTCTCAAAAAACATTGTTTTCAGCTGGCAACGCCACTCAAAATACATGTAAAAGTTGGGAGTCAGCTGATTGAATTTATCTGTACGGCAAATAAAAGGAAAATAAATAATTGGCAGATGAGTGCCGGTTAGCTTTGCGATAAAATCGAAGCAAATGGGACATTGAGAAAACCAAATTTCTTTAATGTGCATTTTTTCGTTGGGGAAAAAGATAATCACCTAATGAGAAAATGGCCATGAGGGTTGTCAAATGTTGCATTTTTTTGGTCAAGCATGGGGATTTTGTAATCCTATTGGCGATGAAAATTTACATTTGACTACATGGCGATTTTTTTTTTTTTTTGTTGAAATTGTAAATGTTTTTCTTATTAACATAAATCGAAAATTTTATAAAAATGGGTATAATTTTTTTCTTGCTTGTAAATTTTATTTTAAATTTGTAACTGTTATTATTATTAAATTAATATAGCTTATCTTATCCCATCAACAATAAATTTCAGTGTTTTTATCAAGAATTAAAATTGGGAATAAAGCACGACAAACAAAATCTTGTTATTGAGAATTTTGTATTCCCAAAAATTACTTTGATAAATTAATTATCAAAAAACATTAATAAATTCACAAACGTACAAATTGTAAAAAGTATTATTTACAATTGTTTAAACTCACAGCAATTTTCTTAGATTCCTATAAATTAAATTAGAAAAATCTATATATAGAAAATCGATTCCGAGTGATATTGAAATCGAACAAAGCTTAAAAAGATCTTATTTTGAAAGTTCTTCAAAATTATCGCTTTTATTCATTTTATACTTTAGGTACCATTAATGTGTACTACTCTTAATATCAGAAAAAACTACATTCATTAAAAATAATAAATCGAAAATCTCTAACGATTTCAACTTCAATTGAGTTTGAGTTCCAGAACATGGCCGTTCCTAATATCAAAATCATATTTGGCGATTTTCTTTAAAAAAAAATCTTAAAGCAATTAAATTTGGCGATCTTCGGAGTGGATATAACTTGTTATATGCAACAAACTTAATGAAAACAGGTAAATAAAATGTTAAAATTTAAAAAAACGTGATTTAATATTTTAACAAGAACAATTAAAAGAACAACGTATACGTTTTATTATTTTAGAGGGAAAAAAGTAATCAAAAAGAAAAACCAACTTTGTTTAGAAATAACCTAAAACGGCAGCTCTGTCGGTACTACAACAAGTACAACTCATAAAAAAACCCCAGGCAATTTGTTTTTATAAAATCATTGTACAATGGCAAAACCGAAACAAAACAGAAACAAAGATTATAAACTAAATTTGACACGCAACAATTATAAACCTAAAAAAAATTATCAGCAGGGCTTTTAAGATCACCTGTAATGTAAAATTCGCCTTGGTATAAACAAATTTTAGCCAGCGTTGCCGTTGGAAGTTTTCTAAAAGGGACATAAAAAGGGGATTTTGCAAAAAAAGGCGTCAAAAAAAACTATTTAAAATAAAAAAAAGATCAGGGGGGCTACTCTCTATTGCGATGCGAAAGAAAATTGTAGCAAATCTAGCGATTGGTACTCTTCAATACGTTTGCGCATGTGTCTTTCGCATCTTTAAATTTTTTTTCTTTTCGTAAATCATCACTTTATTTTATTTAAATTTTCCAATTTTAAATATTTTTACACACTTTTCATTACTGTAAATCCGCGCCATCTTTAATTTTTATTGCCACTATCGCTTTATTTTCAGAAAATTTTGCGAAAGTGATAGAGAGTACCAAGTTGGCATTTAGCTTTCGCATCAAAATGGTTTTCGCATCGCAATAGAGAGTAGACCCCCAGGGTTTTTTTAGCAGTATTTACCAATAAAGGCGTCGAAAAAGGTCTTTTGAAAAAAAAACAAGACCAACTTTTTTATAAACAAACAGAAAAATTTATTTCTATTCATTAAAAAAAACAAGTTAGAGTGCTATATTCGGCTGTGCCGAATCTTTGATACCCTCCACCGACACTTCGAATGTTTTAGGAGTAATATCTTTATGATGTCTATTTATTATTATAATCTTTGTAAAAACACACATCTGCATTAAAATTTGTTGCGGTTTAGACCAATATAAAATTATTGATCGACAATCAGAATCAATTTTAAAAAGTTTGAGTAGAATATCAGTTTAAGATGAACTTAAATGATTTTCAAGAGAACAAATTATATAAAAGCCATGGTAAGCTATGAACCTATCATCCCAAATTCTGCAGAACGATTTCTGGTATTAAAAAACATAAATTTCAATATAGCGGTGCAATTAGTTTAAGCGTTTGCAGTAAATTTCAGAAGGCTGCTAAAATGGAATCTAAGGAAAATTATGGACCGTATATCACAAAATTGCATAACATTTTTTCTGGCCATATGAAGCTAAACTGGAAGATAGTTTACAGCGTATTTAATTATTTTACCAGAGTGGGCTTTATATGAGGCCTATGGTAAGTTATGCACCGATCTTCACCAAATTTCACAGTGTCATTTCTAGTTCTATAAAACTGTGATGTATCAAATTTTGTTATGATAGCCTTATTTTTTACGTTTTTAGGCGTACTAAGCTGTTTTCCGGGAGTAAGGTTTATATGGGGCCTAGGGTAAATTATGAACTGCTCTTCACGAAATTTCACAGTTTTATTTCTAGTCCTGTAAAACTTGTATGTTCCAAATTTTGTTATGATAGCATTATTTTTTACGTATTTAGGTTTACTAAGCTGTTTTCCGGGAGTAAGGTTTATATGGGGCCTATGGTAAATGATGGACCGTTCTTCACAAAATTTTAAAGTCTTATTTCTCGTTCAATAAAACTGTGATGTACCAAATTTTGTTATGATAGCATTATTTTTTACGGATTTAGGCGTACTAAACTGTTTTCTGGAAGTAGGTTTTATATGGGGCCTATGGTAAATTATGGACCGATCTTCACGAAACTTAATAGTTTCATTTCTAGTCCTATTTAACTGTGACGTGCCAAAATGTGTTATGATAGCATTGTTAGTTAGGGTTTTAGGCTTACTATACTGTTTTCCGGGAGTAGGGCTTATATGGGGCCTAGGGTAAATCATGGACGGATCTTCAAGAAATTTTACAGCGTGATTTCCAGTTAAATAAAACGAACTCTTGCGAAATCTTATATCAATTTTGCTGGATTTCAATCCCAAACTGCTTAGGATAACTACAAGCAATTTGACACCAAGTTTGTTTATTTCTTTTGAGTTTTTCGAAAGTGAGTGTGTTTTCAACAGACGGACAGACGGACAGACAGACGGACATGGCTAAATCGACTTAAAATTACTCAAGGACCCAGAATATATATACTTTATAGGGTCTGAGATGAATAATATAAAAGTTTCACACGGAATGACAAACTTAATATACCCTCTTCACAACTAATTGTGGTGGAGGGTATAACAAAGAATTAAAACAATTATTAGCTTACGACGGTAGTGCTCAAAAAACTTAATTTAAGTTATTCAATAAGAAAAAAAACTATATGTGTGCTTTATACATATAGTTTTTCAAAATTAAAACATTTTTAGTAAAAGCAAAACAACTTTTAATTTAACTTTAAAGGCATATGAAAAATAATTCTTAAGCCAACTGTTTCATTACCATAAAAAAGTAGACAAAATAGCAAGATATTTTTACGTCAGGTAGATATGAATATTACATGTCGGCTATTTTTTCTTAAAAGTGAATAAATAAAAATTTTGGGCTTATTCCCTCTTTATGATCAAGCCCGATATATAAAAATAACAAATATATATGGGCATTTCCGTCAAAAGGTCCACCGTGACCGAAAATTTAAAGGCTATTAAAAGCTGATTATTTTACGATATTGTTATAGAGAAATATTTAGATTTTACTAATTTTATAAATTAACCCATAAATTTGTTCACTTAGACGAACAAACAGACTGCAAAGTTGTGCAAAAGTAATTTCTTATATGTGCGAATGTTTTATTGTATGTTTTCTTGAGTGTTATCTTCCTTAAAAGAGGTGATATTTGATAAAAATTATTCCAAAAAAAATTTCTTACATGGTCTGTAATTTAAGGAAGAGTTCAAAGAGAAATATGTTATTCGGATTAACGGTAAATTTTTATTTTAGTTTAATCGTTATTCAGTTAAATTATTACGGAAAAAATTTCACGTTCGAAATGTCACGTATCGACCCAGATTTTAGCTTAAAAAAAGAAAATACAGAACATTTTGGAATCAAACCAAAGACATTTTAATGTTCTATTGCTACGCAAAATTCTGAAAGTAGTTTGACTAAGAAATTGTGCCAGGTTTCGCTGAATTACGTCTTTTTATACATTGCCACAAAAACTACTTCTGTTTGTTTCACGTTCGAACCGCTACTTCTTTTGCCATTATCTTTGACCTAGAATCGCACCCTCTATAAACTTTAGCATAGATAACAGTGCTTTCTTAGTGCTATAATTTAAGGGTTAAGAAAACGTAAAAATATGTTTGGCTTAAAATGCTATCGCATTTTTGATGCGTACGACTGTCACGTTCAACACTTTGGAATTACCCATATGTATATGGCCATTTCCGTCAAAAGGTCCACCGTAACCGAAAACTAAAAAGTTATTAAAATCTGATTATTTTACGATATTCTTATAGAGACATATTTAGAATTTACTAGTTTTATAAATTTACCCATAAATTTGTTCACTTAAATGAACAATCAAATTGCAAAGTTGTGCAAACGTAATTTCTTATTTGTGAGAATGTTTTCTTTAATATTATCTTCCTAAAAAGAGGTTATATTTGTCTGGGTTCACACTATGAAAGGTTTCTTTCAGAAAGTCTGAGTTTATAGGTGAGAGAGGAGAAAAGAAAAGCATGTTCTCTTCCCCTCTCACCAATAAACTCAGACTTTCTGAAAGAAAACTTTCATAGTGTGATCCCAGACTTTGATAAAAATTATTCCAAAAAAGCTAAAGAATAGTTCAAAGAGAAATATGTTATTCGGATTAACGATAAGTTTTTATTTTGTGTTAATCATTATTCAGGTAAATGATTATGGAAAAAATTCACGTTCGAAATGTCACGTATCGACCCAGATTTTGGCTTAAAAAAAAAATACAGAAGATTTTGGAATCAAACCAAAGACATTTTAATGTAACATTGCTACGTAAAATTCTGAAAGAAGTTGGACCAAAAAATTATGCCAGGTTTCGCTGAATTACGCCTTTTTATACATGGCCACAAAAACTACTTCTATTTTTTCACGTTCGAACCACTACTTCTTTTGCCATTATCTTTGACCTGAAATCGCGCCCTCCATAAGCTTTAGCATAGATAACAGTGCTTTCTTAGTGCTTTAATTAAAGGGTTAAGAGAACGTAAAAATATTTGTTGTTTAATATTTTTTTGCATTTTTGATGCGTACGACTATCACGTTTAACACTTTGGATTTACCGATACAGTAGACGCTCAGAAATTCGAACTGTCAGAATAATATTGAAAATAAATCCTAACGCCCAACTCAAATTAAAATTCAGGATTTTGAACTTCAGAATTTTTGAACTGGGTATTTTAGTTTAAGATTTTAAGTTTCGGGCATAAGAACCCAGCCGAATTTTTAATATAAGTTTCTTTTCGTTTTTTTTTTTTTAATTTATACTTTTTGGTGGTTAAAACTCAGTAAGGTGATTTTTCGTAATGAAGAATTACCCCAAATTTAGGGTGATATTTCATTTTATTGTTAAGGCTAGAAGCTTAGCTGCATTTTCCAATTTCTTATGAATTTTTAAGAGACAAAAATTTCGAAATTTTGATAACAAAAATTAATTTTTTTTCGAAAAAAAAATTATGTATGTTTCTCAAACGACTGCGCATATTAGAAAAAGTTTTACCTTTCTTCTCAAAAACAAGAGCTAACCTAAAAAAACGGCTAGCACCATTGCATTCAGCGTACCTGAATTATGTTTAAATGCCATGTGCCCGGCTTGTCTAATTTTTCAACTAGCACAGTCATTCATCTTATGTAGGAAGTTTTAAATTGAGTTTTCTTGCAAATATTTTTCAATTTTCTTTTTCTATTTGGTGTCATGATAAAATTTTCAGCTTTTTTAAAACGTTTAAGCATTAAAGGTCTTTGAGAAAAAAACATTCAAATCCAATTTTTACCAAAAATCGATTTTTATATGAATAATTAAAAAGTCTATTTATTCGTAAACTACATGGAAAGAAGTTTATTTTCTTAAGTAATCAATTTCGTTACTTAAAACAAGAAAATCCAAAATCTAAAAATAATTTCTTGATTTTAACTTTTTTTTGTTTGTATTTATCAAAATTTTCTTAAATAATGAAAAATTTTGCTTGAACCAAGCCACACATACATTAAGAATAAGTTATTTTTGGCTTGGGCGAGAATCATGCAAAATTTTTTGGGTTCAAGCCATATTTCGTAAATAATTCTCTTCGTGTAGAGGCCCTAGAGCAAAAAGAATGGACATCTGTGATCCCTCAAATAATAAACTATAAATCGATTTTTTATATGAAAAATTAAAAAGGTAGATTTATTCGTAAACAAGAGATCCTAAAGCAAAAAAAAAATAAAATCTGTGATCACGTAAATTTACTACCAAAGTTTTATTTTTTATATGAGAAATAAAAAAAGTCAATTTATTCGTGTGATTTCGTCTTGGCACTGACTTCAGAATATTATGAGTCGATAATTTTAGAAGTCTACACCAAGGCGATTTGAATACATGGTGTCCACGTTAACCTACGTCATCATTAGATGTGCACAGGCAAATTGGCTATTCAAACTTCAAGTGTCGAAAACTGTTTATGTTTTCATGTTGGCTTTTATTAAAATTTTTAAAATTAAAAGATTGTGCAAGTGAAAAGTAAAAATAATGCAATAAAATTTAGCAAACAAAAAGTTCCTTTGTGTTGTTAGTTAGATGTGTTTGACGGATTGGTTAAGCTGTACCAGGCGAATTGGGTGTTTTTCAATGAATTCGCCGATGAATTCACCTTATATGAATTCGCCTTGGTCGAAAAGAAGAATCAGTGTAAAAAAAAACTTCTACTGTAGCTTAAAAAGCAAACCTAAGTATATACATACAAACATACATACATACATATCGTATATGTAAATATGTATTCCCAGCGGTAAATATTGAAAGGACCGCAAGTGGCAGGCCTTTTTGAAGGCCTTTATACTCCTTTCTAAAAGATTCGCTTCGCATGATATCCTGCCTTCAGAAGTATGCCTTCTAGAAGGTATAAACTTCTTTTTAAAAGACCTTCTGAAATATTCAGTACACATTCGCTACTCCAATCTTTGAGAAGGGAGAAAGGAAGGTGTTCAGTTTTATTTACTTTTTATTTTTAGTGACCTTCCTTACACCCTTCTTTGGGAAGTTTTTAAAGGGTGTGTGGAAGGCCTTGCGCCCAATGACAACCTGTGTAAAAAATAAATAAGTATGGAATGCGGCGGGAAGGGCTTCTGACTGCTTGTGACTGCTAAATAAGGCCTTCTATTAGGCCTCTTTACTTATTCTAGTTACCGCTGGGTTTGGTTTATTTTCTAATACATATTTTATAAAGTACAAAATTAAAGTATGAATGTATGTAAATGTTTTTCTTAGTCTATATCTTTCGAACGGTATCAAATACAAACATTTTTTAACAACAGAATAGAGAAACGAAAAACGTTAACTCACCTTTGCAGCATTTCTAAAATTGTTGTTGTTATGACAATCAATTTGATTTTATTTTTTTCACAAATTTTTAAACCTTTATTTATATACAAATCAAGACACTTAATTGAATTAAATAAACACTATTTTTATCAAAATTATTGCACTTAACATATTACTTTCACGCACTCCCGCCATTTTTCCAACAAGTTTGGTCCACTTCATTCAATTGCTTAAATAAAACTAAACTAAAACAAAAGAATGAAGTTACTCAAAGGTATTGTAATAAATGTGAAAACTAAAAGCATCTTAGATTGCAATAAGCTGATCCCTAAAATAGGCTTTAAAATATAATGAAATAAGATATAAAAATGAGAATAAGTAGAGTATTAACCTTTTACGTCAATTTGGCGTTGCCACATGGGCAATTTATTTGGTGTTGCAATTTTATTAAGTGCAAAACTGACTTGCAGAGTTTTTAATTTTAATTATTCTTATATTACATACATACATGCATATGTACAGTGGTATCCCGGTTTAACGTTTACTCAGTTTAACGAATTCGCGATTTAACGTACGGTCATATTTTTTCCATTGAGTACCTTATATTACGAACAAACAGCAAATTTTTGTACTCTATTTAACGAATTTTTACAAAAAAATTTGTAAAAGCAAAATAGATTGAATGCGAACATATTTGCATCCATTCTCTTTTGCTTTTGTATACATTTTTACCATATTTTTAAAGCGATTTAACTGAAAACAACGAGTTAAGAGAAGTATTTTATTTTCTTACACAGAAAGCAAAGAAAATACTTGTCCTCCAAAATAAAAATTTGTACGTTACAAAGTAATTTTTTACTTTTGCTTACAAAACAAATGTTTGTTTTCTGTATCAAATTTTACTTCAATTTTGTGAAGTTTTTGTAAAGTTGACATCAAAATGCCCAAAAGAAAACGTTAAATTCTATAAGAAAAATTAAACATTTTTAACGACTATGAAAAGGGCCTGCGACTAAGTCCTTTATCTAATAAATATCAGCTGCTAAAGTCATCATTATGCAAAATTAAAAAATCAAAACGGAAACTTTTGAGCGAAATGGAAAAGACTAAATTCGGAATATTCCTATTATTGGTCCTATATTAAAAGCAAAAGCCCTCTAGATCTACACAAAAAAATGTATGTTGAAAAATTTTAGCCAGCCATGGCTGGTTCTGTAGATTCAAAAAACGCTATGGAATTCGTTTAATGAAGCAAAGTGGGGAGAAACTCTTTTCTAACAAAGAGTTAGTGCAGCCGTTTATACCTACATATGTACTCATTTAATTGAAAATGATATGAAGTATTTATACTACTTTTTTTTACACTACTTCTTTTGCCATTATCTTTGACCTGAAATCGCGCCCTCCATAAGCTTTAGCATAGATAACAGTGCTTTCTTAGTGCTTTAATTAAAGGGTTAAGAGAACGTAAAAATATTTGTTGTTTAATATTTTTTTGCATTTTTGATGCGTACGACTATCACGTTTAACACTTTGGATTTACCGATACAGTAGACGCTCAGAAATTCGAACTGTCAGAATAATATTGAAAATAAATCCTAACGCCCAACTCAAATTAAAATTCAGGATTTTGAACTTCAGAATTTTTGAACTGGGTATTTTAGTTTAAGATTTTAAGTTTCGGGCATAAGAACCCAGCCGAATTTTTAATATAAGTTTCTTTTCGTTTTTTTTTTTTTAATTTATACTTTTTGGTGGTTAAAACTCAGTAAGGTGATTTTTCGTAATGAAGAATTACCCCAAATTTAGGGTGATATTTCATTTTATTGTTAAGGCTAGAAGCTTAGCTGCATTTTCCAATTTCTTATGAATTTTTAAGAGACAAAAATTTCGAAATTTTGATAACAAAAATTAATTTTTTTTCGAAAAAAAAATTATGTATGTTTCTCAAACGACTGCGCATATTAGAAAAAGTTTTACCTTTCTTCTCAAAAACAAGAGCTAACCTAAAAAAACGGCTAGCACCATTGCATTCAGCGTACCTGAATTATGTTTAAATGCCATGTGCCCGGCTTGTCTAGTTTTTCAACTAGCACAGTCATTCATCTTATGTAGGAAGTTTTAAATTGAGTTTTCTTGCAAATATTTTTCAATTTTCTTTTTCTATTTGGTGTCATGATAAAATTTTCAGCTTTTTTAAAACGTTTAAGCATTAAAGGTCTTTGAGAAAAAAACATTCAAATCCAATTTTTACCAAAAATCGATTTTTATATGAATAATTAAAAAGTCTATTTATTCGTAAACTACATGGAAAGAAGTTTATTTTCTTAAGTAATCAATTTCGTTACTTAAAACAAGAAAATCCAAAATCTAAAAATAATTTCTTGATTTTAACTTTTTTTTGTTTGTATTTATCAAAATTTTCTTAAATAATGAAAAATTTTGCTTGAACCAAGCCACACATACATTAAGAATAAGTTATTTTTGGCTTGGGCGAGAATCATGCAAAATTTTTTGGGTTCAAGCCATATTTCGTAAATAATTCTCTTCGTGTAGAGGCCCTAGAGCAAAAAGAATGGACATCTGTGATCCCTCAAATAATAAACTATAAATCGATTTTTTATATGAAAAATTAAAAAGGTAGATTTATTCGTAAACAAGAGATCCTAAAGCAAAAAAAAAATAAAATCTGTGATCACGTAAATTTACTACCAAAGTTTTATTTTTTATATGAGAAATAAAAAAAGTCAATTTATTCGTGTGATTTCGTCTTGGCACTGACTTCAGAATATTATGAGTCGATAATTTTAGAAGTCTACACCAAGGCGATTTGAATACATGGTGTCCACGTTAACCTACGTCATCATTAGATGTGCACAGGCAAATTGGCTATTCAAACTTCAAGTGTCGAAAACTGTTTATGTTTTCATGTTGGCTTTTATTAAAATTTTTAAAATTAAAAGATTGTGCAAGTGAAAAGTAAAAATAATGCAATAAAATTTAGCAAACAACAAGTTCCTTTGTGTTGTTAGTTAGATGTGTTTGACGGATTGGTTAAGCTGTACCAGGCGAATTGGGTGTTTTTCAATGAATTCGCCGATGAATTCACCTTATATGAATTCGCCTTGGTCGAAAAGAAGAATCAGTGTAAAAAAAAACTTCTACTGTAGCTTAAAAAGCAAACCTAAGTATATACATACAAACATACATACATACATATCGTATATGTAAATATGTATTCCCAGCGGTAAATATTGAAAGGACCGCAAGTGGCAGGCCTTTTTGAAGGCCTTTATACTCCTTTCTAAAAGATTCGCTTCGCATGATATCCTGCCTTCAGAAGTATGCCTTCTAGAAGGTATAAACTTCTTTTTAAAAGACCTTCTGAAATATTCAGTACACATTCGCTACTCCAATCTTTGAGAAGGGAGAAAGGAAGGTGTTCAGTTTTATTTACTTTTTATTTTTAGTGACCTTCCTTACACCCTTCTTTGGGAAGTTTTTAAAGGGTGTGTGGAAGGCCTTGCGCCCAATGACAACCTGTGTAAAAAATAAATAAGTATGGAATGCGGCGGGAAGGGCTTCTGACTGCTTGTGACTGCTAAATAAGGCCTTCTATTAGGCCTCTTTACTTATTCTAGTTACCGCTGGGTTTGGTTTATTTTCTAATACATATTTTATAAAGTACAAAATTAAAGTATGAATGTATGTAAATGTTTTTCTTAGTCTATATCTTTCGAACGGTATCAAATACAAACATTTTTTAACAACAGAATAGAGAAACGAAAAACGTTAACTCACCTTTGCAGCATTTCTAAAATTGTTGTTGTTATGACAATCAATTTGATTTTATTTTTTTCACAAATTTTTAAACCTTTATTTATATACAAATCAAGACACTTAATTGAATTAAATAAACACTATTTTTATCAAAATTATTGCACTTAACATATTACTTTCACGCACTCCCGCCATTTTTCCAACAAGTTTGGTCCACTTCATTCAATTGCTTAAATAAAACTAAACTAAAACAAAAGAATGAAGTTACTCAAAGGTATTGTAATAAATGTGAAAACTAAAAGCATCTTAGATTGCAATAAGCTGATCCCTAAAATAGGCTTTAAAATATAATGAAATAAGATATAAAAATGAGAATAAGTAGAGTATTAACCTTTTACGTCAATTTGGCGTTGCCACATGGGCAATTTATTTGGTGTTGCAATTTTATTAAGTGCAAAACTGACTTGCAGAGTTTTTAATTTTAATTATTCTTATATTACATACATACATGCATATGTACAGTGGTATCCCGGTTTAACGTTTACTCAGTTTAACGAATTCGCGATTTAACGTACGGTCATATTTTTTCCATTGAGTACCTTATATTACGAACAAACAGCAAATTTTTGTACTCTATTTAACGAATTTTTACAAAAAAATTTGTAAAAGCAAAATAGATTGAATGCGAACATATTTGCATCCATTCTCTTTTGCTTTTGTATACATTTTTACCATATTTTTAAAGCGATTTAACTGAAAACAACGAGTTAAGAGAAGTATTTTATTTTCTTACACAGAAAGCAAAGAAAATACTTGTCCTCCAAAATAAAAATTTGTACGTTACAAAGTAATTTTTTACTTTTGCTTACAAAACAAATGTTTGTTTTCTGTATCAAATTTTACTTCAATTTTGTGAAGTTTTTGTAAAGTTGACATCAAAATGCCCAAAAGAAAACGTTAAATTCTATAAGAAAAATTAAACATTTTTAACGACTATGAAAAGGGCCTGCGACTAAGTCCTTTATCTAATAAATATCAGCTGCTAAAGTCATCATTATGCAAAATTAAAAAATCAAAACGGAAACTTTTGAGCGAAATGGAAAAGACTAAATTCGGAATATTCCTATTATTGGTCCTATATTAAAAGCAAAAGCCCTCTAGATCTACACAAAAAAATGTATGTTGAAAAATTTTAGCCAGCCATGGCTGGTTCTGTAGATTCAAAAAACGCTATGGAATTCGTTTAATGAAGCAAAGTGGGGAGAAACTCTTTTCTAACAAAGAGTTAGTGCAGCCGTTTATACCTACATATGTACTCATTTAATTGAAAATGATATGAAGTATTTATACTACTTTTTTTTTACACTACTTCTTTTGCCATTATCTTTGACCTGAAATCGCGCCCTCCATAAGCTTTAGCATAGATAACAGTGCTTTCTTAGTGCTTTAATTAAAGGGTTAAGAGAACGTAAAAATATTTGTTGTTTAATATTTTTTTGCATTTTTGATGCGTACGACTATCACGTTTAACACTTTGGATTTACCGATACAGTAGACGCTCAGAAATTCGAACTGTCAGAATAATATTGAAAATAAATCCTAACGCCCAACTCAAATTAAAATTCAGGATTTTGAACTTCAGAATTTTTGAACTGGGTATTTTAGTTTAAGATTTTAAGTTTCGGGCATAAGAACCCAGCCGAATTTTTAATATAAGTTTCTTTTCGTTTTTTTTTTTTTAATTTATACTTTTTGGTGGTTAAAACTCAGTAAGGTGATTTTTCGTAATGAAGAATTACCCCAAATTTAGGGTGATATTTCATTTTATTGTTAAGGCTAGAAGCTTAGCTGCATTTTCCAATTTCTTATGAATTTTTAAGAGACAAAAATTTCGAAATTTTGATAACAAAAATTAATTTTTTTTCGAAAAAAAAATTATGTATGTTTCTCAAACGACTGCGCATATTAGAAAAAGTTTTACCTTTCTTCTCAAAAACAAGAGCTAACCTAAAAAAACGGCTAGCACCATTGCATTCAGCGTACCTGAATTATGTTTAAATGCCATGTGCCCGGCTTGTCTAATTTTT
The DNA here is from genome assembly GCA_930367215.1 of Pollenia angustigena. Lineage (NCBI taxonomy): Eukaryota > Metazoa > Arthropoda > Insecta > Diptera > Polleniidae > Pollenia > Pollenia angustigena. The sequence goes on along the minus strand of OV884059.1, from coordinate 6,952,583 downwards.
CAACTAGCACAGTCATTCATCTTATGTAGGAAGTTTTAAATTGAGTTTTCTTGCAAATATTTTTCAATTTTCTTTTTCTATTTGGTGTCATGATAAAATTTTCAGCTTTTTTAAAACGTTTAAGCATTAAAGGTCTTTGAGAAAAAAACATTCAAATCCAATTTTGACCAAAAATCGATTTTTATATGAATAATTAAAAAGTCTATTTATTCGTAAACTACATGGAAAGAAGTTTATTTTCTTAAGTAATCAATTTCGTTACTTAAAACAAGAAAATCCAAAATCTAAAAATAATTTCTTGATTTTAACTTTTTTTTGTTTGTATTTATCAAAATTTTCTTAAATAATGAAAAATTTTGCTTGAACCAAGCCACACATACATTAAGAATAAGTTATTTTTGGCTTGGGCGAGAATCATGCAAAATTTTTTGGGTTCAAGCCATATTTCGTAAATAATTCTCTTCGTGTAGAGGCCCTAGAGCAAAAAGAATGGACATCTGTGATCCCTCAAATAATAAACTATAAATCGATTTTTTATATGAAAAATTAAAAAGGTAGATTTATTCGTAAACAAGAGATCCTAAAGCAAAAAAAAAATAAAATCTGTGATCACGTAAATTTACTACCAAAGTTTTATTTTTTATATGAGAAATAAAAAAAGTCAATTTATTCGTGTGATTTCGTCTTGGCACTGACTTCATAATATTATGAGTCGATAATTTTAGAAGTCTACACCAAGGCGATTTGAATACATGGTGTCCACGTTAACCTACGTCATCATTAGATGTGCACAGGCAAATTGGCTATTCAAACTTCAAGTGTCGAAAACTGTTTATGTTTTCATGTTGGCTTTTATTAAAATTTTTAAAATTAAAAGATTGTGCAAGTGAAAAGTAAAAATAATGCAATAAAATTTAGCAAACAACAAGTTCCTTTGTGTTGTTAGTTAGATGTGTTTGACGGATTGGTTAAGCTGTACCAGGCGAATTGGGTGTTTTTCAATGAATTCGCCGATGAATTCACCTTATATGAATTCGCCTTGGTCGAAAAGAAGAATCAGTGTAAAAAAAAACTTCTACTGTAGCTTAAAAAGCAAACCTAAGTATATACATACAAACATACATACATACATATCGTATATGTAAATATGTATTCCCAGCGGTAAATATTGAAAGGACCGCAAGTGGCAGGCCTTTTTGAAGGCCTTTATACTCCTTTCTAAAAGATTCGCTTCGCATGATATCCTGCCTTCAGAAGTATGCCTTCTAGAAGGTATAAACTTCTTTTTAAAAGACCTTCTGAAATATTCAGTACACATTCGCTACTCCAATCTTTGAGAAGGGAGAAAGGAAGGTGTTCAGTTTTATTTACTTTTTATTTTTAGTGACCTTCCTTACACCCTTCTTTGGGAAGTTTTTAAAGGGTGTGTGGAAGGCCTTGCGCCCAATGACAACCTGTGTAAAAAATAAATAAGTATGGAATGCGGCGGGAAGGGCTTCTGACTGCTTGTGACTGCTAAATAAGGCCTTCTATTAGGCCTCTTTACTTATTCTAGTTACCGCTGGGTTTGGTTTATTTTCTAATACATATTTTATAAAGTACAAAATTAAAGTATGAATGTATGTAAATGTTTTTCTTAGTCTATATCTTTCGAACGGTATCAAATACAAACATTTTTTAACAACAGAATAGAGAAACGAAAAACGTTAACTCACCTTTGCAGCATTTCTAAAATTGTTGTTGTTATGACAATCAATTTGATTTTATTTTTTTCACAAATTTTTAAACCTTTATTTATATACAAATCAAGACACTTAATTGAATTAAATAAACACTATTTTTATCAAAATTATTGCACTTAACATATTACTTTCACGCACTCCCGCCATTTTTCCAACAAGTTTGGTCCACTTCATTCAATTGCTTAAATAAAACTAAACTAAAACAAAAGAATGAAGTTACTCAAAGGTATTGTAATAAATGTGAAAACTAAAAGCATCTTAGATTGCAATAAGCTGATCCCTAAAATAGGCTTTAAAATATAATGAAATAAGATATAAAAATGAGAATAAGTAGAGTATTAACCTTTTACGTCAATTTAGCGTTGCCACATGGGCAATTTATTTGGTGTTGCAATTTTATTAAGTGCAAAACTGACTTGCAGAGTTTTTAATTTTAATTATTCTTATATTACATACATACATGCATATGTACAGTGGTATCCCGGTTTAACGTTTACTCAGTTTAACGAATTCGCGATTTAACGTACGGTCATATTTTTTCCATTGAGTACCTTATATTACGAACAAACAGCAAATTTTTGTACTCTATTTAACGAATTTTTACAAAAAAATTTGTAAAAGCAAAATAGATTGAATGCGAACATATTTGCATCCATTCTCTTTTGCTTTTGTATACATTTTTACCATATTTTTAAAGCGATTTAACTGAAAACAACGAGTTAAGAGAAGTATTTTATTTTCTTACACAGAAAGCAAAGAAAATACTTGTCCTCCAAAATAAAAATTTGTACGTTACAAAGTAATTTTTTACTTTTGCTTACAAAACAAATGTTTGTTTTCTGTATCAAATTTTACTTCAATTTTGTGAAGTTTTTGTAAAGTTGACATCAAAATGCCCAAAAGAAAACGTTAAATTCTATAAGAAAAATTAAACATTTTTAACGACTATGAAAAGGGCCTGCGACTAAGTCCTTTATCTAATAAATATCAGCTGCTAAAGTCATCATTATGCAAAATTAAAAAATCAAAACGGAAACTTTTGAGCGAAATGGAAAAGACTAAATTCGGAATATTCCTATTATTGGTCCTATATTAAAAGCAAAAGCCCTCTAGATCTACACAAAAAAATGTATGTTGAAAAATTTTAGCCAGCCATGGCTGGTTCTGTAGATTCAAAAAACGCTATGGAATTCGTTTAATGAAGCAAAGTGGGGAGAAACTCTTTTCTAACAAAGAGTTAGTGCAGCCGTTTATACCTACATATGTACTCATTTAATTGAAAATGATATGAAGTATTTATTTTTTGTTTGTGTTATGTATGGAAATAAACGAATTTACTTTGTTTTATTAAAATATTGTTGTTTTATTAATAAAAATGTATTAAAAAAAACTTCGGGATTTAACGAATTTTCCGATATAACGAAAGGGCCTGACAATATATAGTTCGTTAAACCGAGATACCACTGTATTTAAATTTCGAATTTGACATTTTTTTTCTGACAGTGTCTTATGTTAGCTCATGAATGTTATAGTTAAGTATTTGAGCTTTAAGGTCCAATTAGACGTGACATAACCATAATGCCAAAGCCGTAACGGCGAATTTAGAAACCAAACTTGAATTGGTTTGTATGGTATGTTTATGTAGTTTTGGCAATACAGTGACTATGGTAATACAGTTTTGCTATGGTTATGTCACGTTAAATTCGACCTTAAATTCGCCGTTTCGGCTGTGGCATTATGGTTATGTCACGTCTAATTGGAACTAGGTAAACCAAATCAATTTTGGTTTCTAAATTTATCGTTACGGCTGTTGCATTATGGTTATGACACGTCTAATTGGACCTATGCAAACCAATTCAATTTTGGTTTCTAAATTCGGCGTATAGCTGTGGCATTATGGTTATGTCACGTATGATTTGAGCTTTATTAAAGCGATCTGTCTGTAGACGGACAAAATGCTCGTCATCACGGCGAATTCATTATTGTACGTTTGCTTGTCGTTATATTCACTGTTGTTTTTACAACTTTTGATTTTCCATCCGGCATCGTCGGTTTCAAACTCTACTTATTTAATACTCTACTTATTCTCATTTTTATATCTTATTTCATTATATTTTAAAGACTATTTTAGGGATGAGCATATTGCAATCTTTAAGATGCTTTTAGTTTTTACATTTATTACAATTCCTTTGAGTAACTTCATTCTTTTGTTTTAGTTTGTTTAGAACGAAGTGGACCAAAATAATATAAGTATAATAAAATTAATATTATTTCTCAGTATTGAATTTAACGATTTTCAAAACAAATGCATAGCTCATCAAAAATAGCCAACAAAATCGCTAACTTTTTTGTTAAATCGCCAAAAAATCGCCATGTCGCCAAATCAAAAATTAGGTCGCCAAACAAGTTGGAAAATCGCCACGTTTGGCGAGAAATCGCCACATCTGACAGCCCTGGCCACGACCACAAAGTTACAACCAAAATATTTGAAAAAGTTACCAAATGTGAAAAAATATTACCAAATTTAAAATGCCTTTTGTTAATTGAAAAAAAAAAAACATTTAAATTTATTTTAAGTTGCATTGTAAAATAATTATAAGTAGTTTAATAATAATTAAAAATCAAGAATACAAAACAAGAAATACATATTGGAAATAATAACAAGACTATTCACAAAAAATATTTTTGTCTTATAAGAGTAAATTTCCATACAAAATTCAGTTTATAAAAAGTTTATATATTGAAATTTTTTTTGTAATAAAATAAACGAAATTTGTACTTTGCAGTCATACAAACCAAAAAAGGGAAAAATTAAATTGTTTTACGCTTTTTAACTGACAGTCTGAGGGTTGTCAAATGTTGCATTTTTTTGGTCAAGCATGGAGTTTTGTAATCCTATTGACGATGGAAATTTACATTTGACTACATGGCGATTTTTTTTTTTTTTTTTTTGAAATTGTAAATGTTTTTCTTATTAACATAAATCGAAAATTTTATAAAAATGGGTATAATTTTTTTCTTGCTTGTAAATTTTATTTTAAATTTGTAACTGTTATTATTATTAAATTAATATAGCTTATCTTATCCCATCAACAATAAATTTCAGTGTTTTTATAAAGAATTAAAATTGGGAATAAAGCACGACAAACAAAATCTTGTTATTGAGAATTTTGTATTCCCAAAAATTACTTTGATAAATAAATTATCTAAAAAACATTAATAAATACACAAACGTACAAATTGTAAAAAGTATTATTTACAATTGTTTAAACTCACAGCAATTTTCTTAGATTCCTATAAATTAAATTAGAAAAATCTATATATAGAAAATCGATTCCGAGTGATATTGAAATCGAACAAAGCTTAAAAAGATCTTATTTTGAAAGTTCTTCAAAATTATCGCTTTTATTCATTTTATACTTTAGGTACCATTAATGTGTACTACTCTTAATATCAGAAAAAACTACATTCATTAAAAATAATAAATCGAAAATCTCTAACGATTTCAACTTCAATTGAGTTTGAGTTCCAGAACTTGGCCGTTCCTAATATCAAAATCATATTTGGCGATTTTCTTTAAAAAAAAATCTTAAAGCAATTAAATTTGGCGATCTTCGGAGTGGATATAACTTGTTATATGCAACAAACTTAATGAAAACAGGTAAATAAAATGTTAAAATTTAAAAAAACGTGATGTAATATTTTAACAAGAACAATTATTATTTATTTTAGGGGGGAAAAAGTAATCAAAAAGAAAAACCAACTTTGTTTAGAAATAACCTAAAACGGCAGCTCTGTCGGTACTACACCAAGTACAACTCATTAAAAAAACCCCAGGCAATTTGTTTTTATAAAATCATTGTAAAATAGCAAAACCGAAACAAAACAGAAACAAAAATTATAAACTAAATTTGACACGCAACAGTTATAAACCCAAAAAAAAATTATCAGCAGGGCTTTTAAGATCACTTGTAATGTAAAATTCGCCTTGGTATAAACAAATTTTAGCCAGCGTTGCCGTTGGAAGTTTTCTAAAAGGGACATAAAAAGGGGATTTTGAAAAAAAAAGGCGTCAAAAAAAACTAATTAAAATAAAAAAGATCAGGGTTTTTTTAGCAGTATTTACCAATAAAGGCGTCGAAAAAGGTCTTTTGAAAAAAAAACAAGACCAACTTTTTTATAAACAAACAGAAAAATTTATTTCTATTCATTAAAAAAAAAAAAACAAGTTAGAGTGCTATATTCGGCTATGCCGAATCTTTGATACCCTCCACCGACACTTCGAATATTTTAGGAGTAATATCTTTATGATGTCTATTTATTATTATAATCTTTGTAAAAACGGACATCTGCATTAAAATTTGTTGCGGTTTAGACCTATATAAAATTATTGATCGACAATCAGAATCAATTTTAAAAAGTTTGAGTAGAATATCGGTTTAAGATGAACTTAAATGATTTTCAAGAGAACAAATTATATAAAAGCCATGGTAAGCTATGAACCAATCATCCCAAATTCTGCAGAACGATTTCTGGTATTAAAAAACATAAATTTCAATATAGCGGTGCAATTAGTTTAAGCGTTTGCAGTAAATTTCAGAAGGCTGCTAAAATGGAATCTAAGGAAAATTATGGACCGTATATCACAAAATTGCATAACATTTTTTCTGGCCATATGAAGCTAAACTGGAAGATAGTTTACAGCGTATTTAATTATTTTACCAGAGTGGGCTTTATATGAGGCCTATGGTAAGTTATGCACCGATCTTCACCAAATTTCACAGTGTCATTTCTAGTTCTATAAAACTGTGATGTATCAAATTTTGTTATGATAGCGTTATTTTTTACGTTTTTAGGCGTACTAAGCTGTTTTCCGGGAGTAAGGTTTATATGGGGCCTAGGGTAAATTATGAACTGATCTTCACGAAATTTCACAGTTTTATTTCTAGTCCTGTAAAACTTGTATGTTCCAAATTTTGTTATGATAGCATTATTTTTTACGTATTTAGGTTTACTAAGCTGTTTTCCGGGAGTAAGGTTTATATGGGGCCTAGGGTAAATCATGGACGGATCTTCAAGAAATTTTACAGCGTGATTTCTAGTTAAATACAACGAGCTGTTGCGAAATCTTATATCATTCTGTGCATTTTTCCACCATTTATGTTAGTTTTTGTAACAAAATTATCAATTTTTTTTAGGTGGTGGTTCCACCTTTTGATTCATAGCTCAGATCCTATTGAACCGATTTTGCTGGATTTCAATCCCAAACTGCTTAGGATAACTACAAGCAATTTGAAACCAAGTTTGTTTATTTCTTTTGAGTTTTTCGAAAGTGAGCGTGTTTTCAACAGACGGACAGTCGGACAGACAGACGGACATGGCTAAATCGACTTAAAATTACTCAAGGACCCAGAATATATATACTTTATAGGGTCTGAGATGAATAATAAAAAAGTTTCACACGGAATGACAAACTTAATATACCCTCTTCACAACTAATTGTGGTGGAGGGTATAACAAAGAATTAAAACAATTATTAGCTTACGACGGTAGTGCTCAAAAAACTTAATTTAAGTTATTCAATACGAAAAAAGACTATATGTATAAAGCACTTAATCAAAATTTAAACATTTTTAGTAAAAGCAAAACAACTTTTAATTTAACTTTAAAGGCATATGAAAAATAATTCTTAAGCCAACTGTTTCATTACCATAAAAAAGTAGACAAAATAGCAAGATATTTTTACGTCAGGTGGATATGAATATTACATGTCGGCTATTTTTTCTTAAAAGTGAATAAATAAAAATTTTGTGTTAATTCCCTCTTTATGATCAAGCCCGATATATAAAAATAACAAATATATATGTATATGGCCATTTCCGTCAAAAGGTCCACCGTAACCGAAAACTAAAAAGTTATTAAAATCGGATTATTTTACGATATTCTTATAGAGACATATTTAGATTTTACTAGTTTTATAAATTTACCCATAAATTTGTTCACTTAAATGAACAATCAAATTGCAAAGTTGTGCAAACGTAATTTCTTATTTGTGAGAATGTTTTCTTTAATATTATCTTCCTAAAAAGAGGTGATATTTGTCTGGGAACACACTATGAAAGTTTTCTTTCAGAAAGTCTGAGTTTATAGGTGAGAGAGGAGAAAAGAAAAGCATGTTCTCTTCCCCTCTCACCAATAAACTCAGACTTTCTGAAAGAAAACTTTCATAGTGTGTTCCCAGACTTTGATAAAAATTATTCCAAAAAAGCTAAAGAATAGTTCAAAGAGAAATATGTTATTCGGATTAACGATAAGTTTTTATTTTGTGTTAATCATTATTCAGTTAAATGATTATGGAAAAAATTTCACGTTCGAAATGTCACGTATCGACCCAGATTTTGGCTTAAAAAAAAAAATACAGAAGATTTTGGAAACAAACCAAAGACATTTTAAAGTAACATTGCTACGTAAAATTCTGAAAGAAGTTGGACCAAAAAATTGTGCCAGGTTTCGCTGAATTACGCCTTTTTATACATGGCCACAAAAACTACTTCTATTTTTTCACGTTCGAGCCACTACTTCTTTGGCCATTATCTTTGACCTGAAATCGCGCCCTCCATAAGCTTTAGCATAGATAACAGTGCTTTCTTAGTGCTATAATTTAAGGGTTAAGAGAACGTAAAAATATTTGTTGTTTAATATTTTTTTGCATTTTTGATGCGTACGACTGTCACGTTCAACACTTTGGATTTACCCATACAGTAGACGCTCAGAAATTCGAACTGTCAGAATAATATTGAAAATAAATCCTTACGCCCGGTTCAAATTAAAATTCAGGATTTTGAACTTCAGAATTTTTGAACTGGGTATTTTAGTTTAAGATTTTAAGTTTCGGGCATAAGAACCCCGAATTTTTAATATAAATTTCTTCTTTTTTTTTAATTTATACTTTTTGGTGGTTAAAACTCAGTAAGGTGATTTTTCGTAATGAAGAATTACACAGAAAAAATTATTTTTCCAATTCAAACAAAAAATTTGTAGAAACAAACAATTTTTTGTCTAAAATCGGTCCTACAAACAAATTCGCATTTTCAAACAATTTATTTGCATTTTGTTTATTGAAAAAAAAAACGCCGATTTTTTCAAACAAATAATTTTACAGAATCAAACAAAAAGTTTACTGAAATTCATATAAATTTCAAACAAATATTTTTGCTGAATCAAACAAAAAAGTTTTGGCACAAGCAATGACGCGCACACAAGCAAGCACTGTTGGCAGAGCGGCCCGGCTGGCTTTGAGACACATTTTTTTGTTGGAATAATTTTTGAACGAAGTCATATTTATACTCACAGTGTTTTTCTTTATCACTCACTGTTGCTTTATCCTTTCCTTTGCTAATGAAGAAGAAATGTAACCAAAAACGGCGGCAGACCGACTCGATATGTTTTCCGCCATCATTCTATTTTTGTATTTGATGTATTTAAACAAACTGTTTGAAAAAATTGAATACGGGATTTTGTTTTTTTTTTTTTACCAACTGTGAAACCAACCAAAAATTTATTTTGTTTCTTATAATGTGTTTTTTCTGTTGTTTAAAAAAAATGAAACGTTTTTTTTTTACCTGCTATTGCTTTTGTTTGTTTTTTTTTTTACTAGAAACCTCGTCACGCTATTTTATCATTTTTCTTATTGCTGTACTTTTTTAAAGCGTCCAAAAATAGAATGCATGTGTTTTTTGTTGTAGTTCTTATATTTATCATAAAGAAGTGTTGCTTACAATCAATGAAAAGATGCAAAAAGACGACAACATTAAAGAGCGTTAAATATTTCATACAAAAATAATGAAAACTTCAAACCAATAGCGCGTTTATTAAATTTTTGAATAGTTGTCCACATTTTTGTTGGTTAAATAAAAATCAAACAAAAATATTGATTGAATCAGTAAAAATATTTGTAGAAATCAAATAAATTTTCAAACAAGCGTTTGTTTGAAAATAATTCGGCAATAATTTTTTCTGTGTACCCCAAATTTAGGGTGATATTTCATTTTATTGTTAAGGCTAGAAGCTTAGCTGCATTTGCCAATTTCTTATGAATTTTTAAGAGACAAAAATTTCGAAATTTTGATAACAAAAATTAATTTTTTTTCGAAAAAAAAAGTATGTATGTTTCATAAACGACTGCGCATATTAGAAAAAAGTTTTACCTTTCTTCTCAAAAACAAGAGCTAACCTAAAAAAACGGCTAGCAACATTGCATTCAGCGTACCTGAATTATGTTTAAACGCCATGTGCCCGGCTTGTCTAATTTTTCAACTAGCACAGTCATTCATCTTATGTAGGAAGTTTTAAATTGAGTTTTCTTGCAAATATTTTTCAATTTTCTTTTTCTATTTGGTGTCATGATAAAATTTTCAACTTTTTTAAAACGTTTAAGCATTAAAGGTCTTTGAGAAAAAAAATTCAAATCTGTGATCCTTCCAATTTTTACCAAAAATCGATTTTTATATGAATAATTAAAAAGTCTATTTATTCGTAAACTACATGGAAAGAAGTTTATTTTCTTAAGTAATCAATTTCGTTACTTAAAACAAGAAAATCCAAAATCTAAAAATAATTTCTTGATTTTAACTTTTTTTTGTTTGTACAGTGCTGTCTGGGTAGAGTGAACCCCCGATGCTATGAATACCTCGTTAGAGTGAACACCACAATGTTTACATTGACTACTCTGTAGAGTGAACACTCATGAACCTCTATAGAGTGAACATACTTTAAAGTTAGTTTTTAGGTTTGGCGAAGGAGGAAAACAATGATAAAGAGTATAAAAATAACGGAAAAGTAACGATTCTTTTAGAATTAGTTGACAAGTTACTCTCACAAATGCGCATTCTATGAAGTGTTTGTTTATTTCAGTCTGCGCGCATGTTCCATTAAGGTCGTGTCTCAAAGTTAATTTCTGAATAAATGGTCATAAATTTAAACTTCAGAATTACATGAAAATAAATAAAATTTATAACCTATAAATGCATTTAAAATAAATTAATTATTTTTTTAAATGAAAAAAAATTCAACCTTGATTTAGTGAACAACCTGGGTATAGTGAAATCGCTCTGCAAAAATTAGTTCACTCTACCCAGACAGCACTGTATTTATCAAAATTTTCTTAAATAATGAAAAATTTTGCTTGAACCAAGCCACACATACATTAAGAATAAGTTATTTTTGGCTTGGGCGAGAATCATGCAAAATTTTTTGGGTTCAAGCCATATTTCGTAAATAATTCTCTTCGTGTAGAGGCCCTAGAGCAAAAAGAATGGACATCTGTGATCCCTCAAATAATAAACTATAAGTCGATTTTTTATATGAAAAATTAAAAAGGTAGATTTATTCGTAAACAAGAGATCCTAAAGCAAAAAAAAAATCTGTGATCACGTAAATTTACTACCTTTGTTTATTTTTTATATGAGAAATAAAAAAAGTCAATTTATTCGTGTGATTTCGTCTTGGCACTGACTTCAGAATATTATGAGTCGATAATTTTAGAAGTCTACACCAAGGCGATTTGAATACATGGTGTCCACGTTTACCTACGTCATCATTAGATGTGCACAGGCAAATTGGCTATTCAAACTTCAAGTGTCGAAAACTGTTTATGTTTTCATGTTGGCTTTTATTAAAATTTTTAAAATTAAAAGATTGTGCAAGTGAAAAGTAAAAATAATGCAATAAAATTTAGCAAACAACAAGTTCCTTTGTGTTGTTAGTTAGATGTGTTTGACGGATTGGTTAAGCTGTACCAGGCGAATTGGGTGTTTTTCTATGAATTCGCCGATGAATTCACCTTATATGAATTCGCCTTGGTCGAAAAGAAGAATCAGTGTAAAAAAAAACTTCTACTGTAGCTTAAAAAGCAAACCTAAGTATATACATACAAACATACATACATACATATCGTATATGTAAATATGTATTCCCAGCGGTAAATATTGAAAGGACCGCAAGTGGCAGGCCTTTTTGAAGGCCTTTATACTCCTTTCTAAAAGATTCGCTTCGCATGATATCCTGCCTTCAGAAGTATGCCTTCTAGAAGGTATAAACTTCTTTTTAAAAGACCTTCTGAAATATTCAGTACACATTCGCTACTCCAATCTTTGAGAAGGGAGAAAGGAAGGTGTTCAGTTTTATTTACTTTTTATTTTTAGTGACCTTCCTTACACCCTTCTTTGGGAAGTTTTTAAAGGGTGTGTGGAAGGCCTTGCGCCCAATGACAACCTGTGTAAAAAATAAATAAGTATGGAATGCGGCGGGAAGGGCTTCTGACTGCTTGTGACTGCTAAATAAGGCCTTCTATTAGGCCTCTTTACTCATTCTAGTTACCGCTGGGTTTGGTTTATTTTCTAATACATATTTTATAAAGTACAAAATTAAAGTATGAATGTATGTAAATGTTTTTCTTAGTCTATATCTTTCGAACGGTATCAAATACAAACATTTTTTAACAACAGAATAGAGAAACAAAAAACGTTAACTCACCTTTGCACCATTTCTAAAATTGTTGTTGTTATGACAACCAATTTGATTTTATTTTTTTCACAAATTTTTAAACTTTTATTCATATACAAATCAAGACACTTAACTGAATTAAATAAATACTATTTTTATCAAAATTATTTCACTAAACATATTATTTTCACGCACTTCCCGCCATTTTTCCAACAAGTTTGGTCCACTTCATTCAATTGCTTAAATAAAACTAAACTAAAACAAAAGAATGAAGTTACTCAAAGGTATTGTAATAAATGTGAAAACTAAAAGCATCTTAGATTGCAATAAGCTGATCCCTAAAATAGGCTTTAAAATATAATGAAATAAGATATAAAAATGAGAATAAGTAGAGTATTAAACCTTTTACGTCAATTTGGCGTTGCCACATGGGCAATTTATTTGGTGTTGCAATTTTATTAAGTGCAAAACTGACTTGCAGAGTTTTTAATTTTAATTATTCTTATATTACATACATACATGCATATGTACAGTGGTATCCCGGTTTAACGTTTACTCAGTTTAACGAATTCGCGATTTAACGTACGGTCATATTTTTTCCATTGAGTACCTTATATTACGAACAAACAGCAAATTTTTGTACTCTATTTAACGAATTTTTACAAAAAAATTTGTAAAAGCAAAATAGATTGAATGCGAACATATTTGCATCCATTCTCTTTTGCTTTTGTATACATTTTTACCATATTTTTAAAGCGATTTAACTGAAAACAACGAGTTAAGAGAAGTATTTTATTTTCTTACACAGAAAGCAAAGAAAATACTTGTCCTCCAAAATAAAAATTTGTACGTTACAAAGTAATTTTTTACTTTTGCTTACAAAACAAATGTTTGTTTTCTGTATCAAATTTTACTTCAATTTTGTGAAGTTTTTGTAAAGTTGACATCAAAATGCCCAAAAGAAAACGTTAAATTCTATAAGAAAAATTAAACATTTTTAACGACTATGAAAAGGGCCTGCGACTAAGTCCTTTATCTAATAAATATCAGCTGCTAAAGTCATCATTATGCAAAATTAAAAAATCAAAACGGAAACTTTTGAGCGAAATGGAAAAGACTAAATTCGGAATATTCCTATTATTGGTCCTATATTAAAAGCAAAAGCCCTCTAGATCTACACAAAAAAATGTATGTTGAAAAATTTTAGCCAGCCATGGCTGGTTCTGTAGATTCAAAAAACGCTATGGAATTCGTTTAATGAAGCAAAGTGGGGAGAAACTCTTTTCTAACAAAGAGTTAGTGCAGCCGTTTATACCTACATATGTACTCATTTAATTGAAAATGATATGAAGTATTTATTTTTTGTTTGTGTTATGTATGGAAATAAACGAATTTACTTTGTTTTATTAAAATATTGTTGTTTTATTAATAAAAATGTATTAAAAAAAACTTCGGGATTTAACGAATTTTCCGATATAACGAAAGGGCCTGACAATATATAATTCGTTAAACCGAGATACCACTGTATTTAAATTTCGAATTTGACAATTTTTTTCTGACAGTGTCTTATGTTAGCTCATGAATGTTATAGTTAAGTATTTGAGCTTTAAGGTCCAATTAGACGTGACATAACCATAATGCCAAAGCCGTAACGGCGAATTTAGAAACCAAACTTGAATTGGTTTGTATGGTATGTTTATGTAGTTTTGGCAATACAGTGACTATGGTAATACAGTTTTGCTATGGTTATGTCACGTTAAATTCGACCTTAAATTCGCCGTTTCGGCTGTGGCATTATGGTTATGTCACGTCTAATTGGAGCTAGGTAAACCAAATCAATTTTGGTTTCTAAATTTATCGTTACGGCTGTTGCATTATGGTTATGTCACGTCTAATTGGACCTATGCAAACCAATTCAATTTTGGTTTCTAAATTCGGCGTAATGGCTGTGGCATTATGGTTATGTCACGTATGATTTGAGCTTTATTAAAGCGATCTGTCTGTAGACGGACAAAATGCTCGTCATCACGGCGAATTCATTCTTGTACGTTTGCTTGTCGTTATATTCACCGTTGTTTTTACATTTTTTGATTTTCCATCCGGCATCGTCGGTTTCAAACTCTACTTATTTAATACTCTACTTATTCTCATTTTTATATCTTATTTCATTATATTTTAAAGCCTATTTTAGGGATGAGCATATTGCACTCTTTAAGATGCTTTTAGTTTTTACATTTATTACAATTCCTTTGAGTAACTTCATTCTTTTGTTTTAGTTTAGTTTTATTTTAGCAATTGAACGAAGTGGACCAAACTTGTTGAAAAAATGGCGGGAGTGCGTGAAAATAATATTTTTAGTGCAATAATTTTGATAAAAATAGTGTTTATTTAATTCAATTAAGTGTCTTGATTTGTATAAAAATAAAAGTTTAAAAATTTGTGAAAAAAATAAAATCAAATTGATTATCATAACAACAACAATTTTAGAAATGCTGCAAAGGTGAGTTAAAATTTTTTGTTTCTCTATTCTGTTACTAAAAAATTCTTGTATTTGATGCCGTTCGAAAGATAGAGGCTAAGAAAAACATTTACATACATACATACATTCATACTTCAATTTTGTACTTTATAAAATATGTTTTAGAAAATAAACCAAATACATATTTACATATACGATATGTATGTATGTATGTATGTATGTATGTATGTATGTATGTATGTATGTATGTATGTATGTATGTATGTATGTATGTATGTATGTATGTATGTATGTATGTATGTATGTATGTATGTATGTATGCATGTATGTATGTATGTATGTATGTATGTATGTATGTATGTATGTATGTATGTATGTATGTATGTATGTATATATGTATGTATGTATGTATGTATGTATGTATGTATGTATGTATGTATGTATGTATGTATGTATGTATGTATGTATGTATGTATGTATGTATGTATGTATGTATGTATGTATGTATGTATGTATGTATGTATGTATGTATGTATGTATGTATGTATGTATGTATGTATGTATGTATGTATGTATGTATGTATGTATGTATGTATGTATGTATGTATGTATGTATGTATGTATGCATGTATGTATGTATGTATGTATGTATGTATGTATGTATGTATGTATGTATGTATGTATGTATGTATGTATGTATGTATGTATGTATGTATGTATGTATGTATGTATGTATGTATGTATGTATGTATGTATGTATGTATGTATGTATGTATGTATGTATGTATGTATGTATGTATGTATGTATGTATGTATGTATGTATGTATGTATGTATGTATGTATGTATGTATGTATGTATGTATGTATGTATGCATGTATGTATGTATGTATGTATGTATGTATGTATGTATGCATGTATGTATGTATGTATGTATGTATGTATGTATGTATGTATGTATGTATGTATGTATGTATGTATGTATGTATGTATGTATGTATGTATGTATGTATGCATGTATGTATGTATGTATGTATGTATGTATGTATGTATGTATGCATGTATGTATGTATGTATGTATGTATGTATGTATGTATGTATGTATGTATGTATGTATGCATGTATGTATGTATGTATGTATGTATGTATGTATGTATGTATGTATGTATGTATGTATGTATGTATGTATGTATGTATGTATGTATGTATGTATGTATGTATGTATGTATGTATGTATGCATGTATGTATGTATGTATGTATGTATGTATGTATGCATGTATGTATGTATGTATGTATGTATGTATGTATGTATGTATGTATGTATGTATGTATGTATGTATGTATGTATGTATGTATGTATGTATGTATGTATGTATGTATGTATGCATGTATGTATGTATGTATGTATGTATGTATGTATGTATGTATGTATGTATGTATGTATGTATGTATGTATGTATGTATGCATGTATGTATGTATGTATGTATGTATGCATGTATGTATGTATGTATGTATGTATGTATGTATGAATGTATGTATGTATGTATGTATGTATGTATGCATGTATGTATGTATGTATGTATGTATGTATGTATGTATGTATGTATGTATGTATGTATGTATGTATGTATGTATGTATGCATGTATGTATGTATGTATGTATGTATGTATGTATGCATGTATGTATGTATGTATATAGGTTTGCTTTTTAAGCTACAAGTAGAAAACAGTAGAAGTTTTTTTTTACACTTTTTCTTCTTTTTGACCAATTCATATAAGGTGAATTCATCGGCGAATTCATAGAAAAACACCCAATTCGCCTGGTACAGCTTTACCAATCCGTCAAACACATTTAACTAATAAAACAAAGGAACTATAAAAATAGTGTTTCTATGTTCGTTTCAAAAGAATTTCTTGTTGTTTGCTAAATTTTATTGCATTATTTTTACTTTTCACTTGCACAATCTTTTAATTTTAAAAATTTTAATAAAAACCAACATGAAAACATAAACAGTTTTCGACACTTGAAGTTTGAATAGCCAATTTGCCTGTGCACATCTAATGATGACGTAGGTAAACGTGGACACCATGTATTCAAATCGCCTTGGTGTAGACTTCTAAAATTTTCGACTCATAATATTCTGAAGTCAGTGCCAAGACGAAATCACACGAATAAATTGACTTTTTTTATTTCTCATATAAAAAATAAAACTTTGGTAGTAAATTTACGTGATCACAGATTTTATTTTTTTTTTGCATTAGGATCTCTAGTTTACAAATAAATCTACCTTTTTAATTTTTCATATAAAAAATCGATTTATAGTTTATTATTTGAGGGATCACAGATGTCCATTCATTTTGCTCTCGAGCCTCTACACGGAGAGAATTATTTACGAAATATGGCTTGAACCCAAAAAATTTTTCATGATTCTCGCCCAAGACAAAAATTACTTATCCTTAATGTATGTGTGGCTTGGTTCAAGCAAAATTTTTCATTATTTAAGAACAAAAGTTAAAATCAAGAAATTATTTTTAGATTTTGGATTTTCTTGTTTTAAGTAACGAAATTGATTACTTAAGAAAATAAACTTCTTTCCATGTAGTTTATGAATAAATAGACTTTTTAATTATTCATATAAAAAATCGATTTTTGGTAAAAATTGGAAGGATCACAGATTTGAATTTTTTTTCACAAAGATCTTTAATGCTTTAAAAATGTTGAAAATTTTATCATGACACCAAATAGAAAATTGAAAAATATTTGCAAGAAAATTTAATTAATAACTTCCTGCATAAGATGAATGATTACACTGTGCTAGTTGAAAAATTAGACAAGCCGGGCACATGGCGTTTAAACATTATTCAGGTATGCTGAATCCAATGGTGCTAACCGTTTTTTTAGGTTTGCTCTTGTTTTCGAGAAGAAACATAATTTTTTTTTTGGAATTTTTGGAATTATTATTGAGTTTTAAATAACCAAAAAGTATAAATTTAAATAAATGAAAAAAAAACTTTTATTAAAAATTCGGCTGGGTCTTATGCCCGCAACTTAAAATCTTAAACTAAAATACCGAGTTTAAAAATTCTGAAGTTCAAAACCCTGAATTTTAATTGGAGCCGGGCGTTAGGATTTTTCCTTTATAATATTACGAACATTGGCTTTGCTAACTAACTTATAATAAATTTCTTGGAGTAATTTTTCAAATCTTAAAATATGCATTATGTATTAGAAAATGGAAAATAGATCAAAAGAAACAAATGTGATTTTATTTGCGACCGTTTTTCATTCCTTGATACTGGGGTCATTTTTGATTTCACCTGAAATGCAAAATCAATCCATCGAAAATATAAAAAAAACCCAAAAACAAAAAAAAAATTCTCTCAAAATTTCGTGTTGTTGTGTCTCATATGAAATTTTAGGGTCATTGTTCATTTTCATATTTCCTGGGGTACTTTTTTTGCACCGCCATGCCATGTTCAGTTGAAAACAAAGTGTACTTTTTAAGGGGTAAAAAACGGGTTAAAATTGGTACTCTTTTTTTATTCGATTAATTTGGTATACATCAGATTTTTGCCTACATTTACATTTAAATTTTGGGGGCCTAAAATGAAGAAAAGCTGGTACTTTTGGTTCTCTTTTATATATGGTACTTTTTCACTATTCGATAAATTTGGTGTAGAGATAGCATATGGTCCAGATTAAAATACAGGGAGCTTTTTAAGAGTTAAAAAATGGGTACTTTTGGTACTTTTTCTATACAGATTGCATAAGGTACAGTTTAAAATAAAGAGTACTTTTCTGATCAGATCTAAGCCTACATTAACATATCAGGTACTTTCTGGAGGGCATGTCGAGTTTTCATGAGTATCGAGTGCTCAAAAGTTATATGTATGTGTTGTCGGAAATTGATAAATCTTATAATATTATTTTTTATTGAAATATTTTAACATAAAATAAGTATAGATGTAAAAAACTAAAAAAAAATTTGATTATTTTTTGCAGGATACACCATATTCTTTAAATCTTGCTCGAATTTACACATTAACGAAGTCACTGGTAAGAGAAAGTATAATAAGTAAAACTAAATTCATATCAATCAACTGAAATTGAAATCATCTTTTGGTCTTACATATGTAATTTTTTATATTAAGTACTTTTTAAGTGATTAACCTTTTATAAAAATGTATGTATTAAACCTTCAAGCCTTCAAGTAAATCAATCATATTAACAATCAACAAAAAATATTTGTCCTAAATCCTAATCTGACTTTTATTGTTTTCTTTTGCCATTAATTAACTTCAATAAATTAAACATGCAACGAAACAAATGTTCGCTTTTCTGAAAGTCAGGCAAAAAGAAAAAAACTGAGGCAAAACTCATTAGAAAACTAAAATCCACGAAGAAAATACGAAATTATTTACAGTTTTTGTGGCAGCTGTTATTAACAATAAGCAACAAATAATAAACGTATAATTGAAATTTTTATTATTTATTCTGAGTTTTTTGTTATTTTCTCATTTTTATTTCTTGTGTTCAACACAATCAAAGTTTGTTAACAAGTAGAAATACTTGGCAGTTAATTTTTAGTACAATTTTTATGTTCTCAGAAATGCTGTCGTTTGTTACAATTTGATTTTAATGGACACATTTCAAAAACCTTAAAACGGCGACAAAGTAGGAATATGGCACAAAAAAAAAACGAAGTCAGATTAATAAAAAAATTAAAAAAAACAACAGAATATAATTTTAGCTGGATTATCGATTTGGGGAAAAGCAAGGCTGTTATTAAGACAACAATATAGACAAAGAGTAGACTGTAGATCATGATGTGGACTTAACTATATACTGGCCTATAAACTTTCAGCCTGGTCTACGATGTCGATCGGCAACTGAAGCGTCTAGTCTAGAGTTTGTCTAGACTAAGACAAACTCTAGTTTAGACAAACTCTAGTCTAGACAAACTCTAGTCTAGACAAACTCTATTCTAAACTGAAACTAGTCTAGACAGACTTTAGTTTAGACAGACTTTGGTCTAAACCGACTCTAGTCTAGACATACTTTAGTCTAGAGAGACATTTGTCTAGACAAACTCTAATCTAGACAGAATATAATCTGGATAGGCTAGTGTCCACTAAGACTCATCAACACTAGTCTAGACAAACTCAAGTCCAGACAAACTCTAGTTTAGGCAAACTCTAGTCTAGACAAACTCTAGTCTAGACAAACTTAAGCCTAGACACATTTTAGTATAAGCCGACTCTAGTCTAGACAACCTTTAGTCTAGAGAGACTCTTGTCCAGACAAACTCTCATCTAGACATACTCTGGTCTAGACAGACTCCTGTCCAGACAGTTTCTATTTAAATGAACTGTAGTCGATACAGACTCTAGTCTAAACAAACGTAAGTCTATAGAAATTCTAGTCTAGACAAACTCTAGTCTAGACAAACTTAAGCCTAGACACATTTTGTTATAAGCCGACTCTAGTCTAGACAACCTTTAGTCTAGAGAGACTCTTGTCCAGACAAACTCTCATCTAGACATACTCTAGTCTAGACAGACTCCTGTCCAGACTGTATCTATTTAAATAAACTGTAGTCGACACAGACTCTAGTCTAGACAGTTTCTAACTTACGCAAATATAGTCTAGACTGCCTATTGTCCTGATAGAACTACTTGATTTTTTTAAACATTTTTCTACAGTCTTAAATCATACTTCTAATTAATAAGCGCTTTAAAATTGTTTTTCTTGCTGTTCGTTTGAGTGCTATTTACTTAACCATATTACTTTTACGCAGTGTAAAACATTTATTATTAAAACTGTAATTTACCACACATTTTCATGGTGCACATTTGTGCTGGTGCCACATGACCTTTAACCGAACTCTCGCACTGGATTTAATATAATGTCTACATAATATTACTCGCATAGTTAACTTGGCTGTATTTTCCATGGAACATGAACAACTTTCTGTTGATTGACTTTTGTTCTATGAGAGCTTTTTTCTGCTTTACTCTCTGTTTGTTCGTAATCCAATTTGTATTTATTGTTCGACTTTGTTGTTGGTCTATGCATGTGTTTTTTTCAGAGCTTATGTTACATACAAATATTTGCTGTATTGAAACCATGGCTGGCATTTATTTTGCAATTTATCCTGGTTATAATATGGGGATATTTTTAGCAGCATTTTTTTTTGCTTTCTCCTTCCTTTTACTTTTTTTTTTGCTGCATTTATTCATGTGTCAAATTTACACATGTTCTGGTGAAATGTAATAAAAATGGCAAAGAAGTAACTAAAACCCTTTTGAACTCTCAGGGCTGCAGAGCACTGCAATATGTCTGCAAATATTTTACACATTTGTAGGATAAAAAAAAGTTAAAGGCAGAGAACAAAAACTATAAAATAAATGCAAAATAAACTAAACTAAAAAACATTTAAATCCAGTTTAACTAATGTACGTAAATCTTGTTGACACTTGCCAACCAATAGAGAGAAGAAAAAAAAAAATTTTGTTAAAATGAAAATGAATAGTTTTTGTTAGCAAATGGGATAAAGGCGAGCAAATGGAGAAAAAGTAAACCAGGAAGCTACTGCAGGGAATTATAGCAGGAGCAGACAGACAAACGCTCGTACTTAAATACACAAGTAAGGCCGATAAACAAACTGGACGCAAATGGGTTACTGATGGGACAAAGAAAAGCAAATATAAACAAGATAAAAGTTGATAAATAAAAAAAACTTAGGGCTCTGAATTAAACAGCCACTAAAGAGATAAAAAATAGTTAAATGGAAAAAAAGTAGTTCAAAGCCTTTGAACTACTAGTCTAAATGGTAGTTTAAGTTTTGCCTTAAGTCTAGCAAATATTTGGTATAAAGTAGAGACTAATTAATGGTCTAGTTTCCCTAGGAAAAAGGGAACTAACGCCAAACTTGTCACGTGACGGTTCTGATGTGGTAGGAACCGGTTATTGTTCTTACACTTTATATGATGGGGACTTGTCGGTTTAACATGCCGATGTCCTAAGAGCAGGTTAATTTGCACCTTTTTGGCACTTTGTTACAGGTAACTGAAATAGTTTAATTAAACACATTAAATTTTGCTTAAAATAATGACTGTCGCAGATATTGTCCCGTGTGAACCATGTTCATATGACAGATCTTCTTCTAATAAAGTAATAGAACCAGAAAGAATCGGCCACAACCCACACAAAATACTATCACATAACTTATTTTGTATCAATTTCCTTTTCTCTGCAGTAGCTACACTTTAAACACATTATCACCAGTTAAGTTATATGTCTTGTTTTCACCTATCACAATTCGTTCCATTTTATTATAATATTGTGTTCATTTAAGAACTTTTAGAACAATTTCCGCAAATTACACGAAGGGGACTAATTTATGGTCTAATTTGAATTGTTCACTTGTCACGAGAGAAGTGCTTTATGAACAATTTCCACAAATTTAACGCAGGGAACTAATTTATGGTCTAATTTAAATTGTGGCATTGGTTAAAGTCTTGTTCAGAGTCTAGTTGAAAGTCCGTTCTCGGGTCTGCCTTTAAACATATTCTATAGTCCAGTGTAAACTCTAGTTTAAAGTTAAGAAATAGTCGTGTTTCAATCTTAATGCTGAATTTTAAGCCCGATAGAACTTGAAATTGTAAAAAAATAACACAAAAAATAAAATTTTTATTAAAAAAATTCGAATAATCAATAAATGGCTTTAACGTTTGATAATTATTTCGGGCACGTGGTTGTTTTAGAAGAAACAAATTATAAACGTTCAATTGTAGACTACTTTTTGGAGCACTGCTTCCTTTAACATAACATAAACAAGGCTTTCAAGGTCTTAATTGATCCTGGCTTAGCAACTACTTAACGTAGCCCCACCGGAAATAGACGAGAGGTGTCAAATCGGACGATTTTAAAGGAAAATTTTAAGGTTAATTTCTCAAAATCAACTTATCACCAAATTTTTATTTCAATTCGTCAATGTCCGTCGTAGCGCCCTCCTGTTAAAACCACAACTCGGCCGAAAGAATGTCATACATATTTTGAAAAAAAACCAGCTCCGGCATATTTTTTTTTAGAAAAAACATTGCCGTTTTCTTGATGTAGTGGAGTCTCCCAGGAAAAACTTTTTGATTTTCAGTAATAGGTGGTAGTTATTTCATACATTACCTGGTAAGTAGTTGTCATTACAATTGTCATTATTCTGAAAACTTCAATAAGTAATGACCTCAGCAACTACTTATTACTTCTGTTATTTTCACTACTGAATATTTGCTTACTGGTAACGTACTCAATAACTACTTATTAGGTCTATTAACTAGTGATTTTTTGGCTTCTGGTAAGTTTATTGTAAGTACTTACAATTCAACTTACTTGTAGTTAAATAATAACTAGGTATTTTTTGACTTCTAGTAAGTGTATTTTGTAAGTACTGAATTCTGTGGACACCTCGAACAAAAATAAGTAGTTATTCAGCCGAAAAATAAGTAGTGTTTATTTTCTCCAACATTATTTGCTAACTTACCAGGTAAGTAAAGTTTTTGCTGGGCTGTTGTGAGTTATTTTCACGCCATAGAAGGAAATTTTGTTAATTAACAACACCCTTAAGCAAAATTGCCATACAGCGCGCTCAATAATCGATTTATTGCAAAATCAATTTGATGAAAACTTTTGCTCCAGAATGGTTCTGCCTCGTTCGTGCGATGTTTATTTCATTGTTTAATGCCGACAAACAGCAACTCTTGAATTATTCGAAGTCAATATTTTAGCCAGTCAATATTCTAGCTTAAATACGTTTTAGAAATCGCAAAATTTTTGAAGAAGTTCCATGTCGCCAAACTTAAAATTTAATCGCAAAGTTTGGCAAGAAATCGCGACATCTCACAGCCCTGGTTTTGTTAAACATAAGACTCGGAGAAGTTACTACTTGCCGCAACTCCTTTCAGCTCACAGAGGGTATAGAAGTTACCTCTATAGATTTGGTCTGCACGATAATCCATACTGTACACGTCACTTTCTTCTTTCCGCTTTTAGCTTAGAAAAGCTCAAATAACAGACAGATGCAACATCTTTAGGGACATTTCCGCAGGATTGTTAAATGTTGATGGAGGTGTTTTTTAGTCGATAAGAATCCGACATACACCTGCCCAATGTCTGTAGCCTTCTTGATAGTTAATGGTCTAATTTATAATCTTAATTATTGTCTGGTTCTCAGTTTAATTTAATGTCTTCTGCAATAAATGGGAAAATCTGTGTTATCGAATACAGGGGCCAAAATGTTCGAACCCCTCATCTTATATGAGCAAGGAAGCTGGTCCTCCGAATGTATAAGGACAAATTGTCGCTAATTAATCCACCATGCAAAAAATGGGAAAGTGGCACCTTGTTTGATAGGTGAAAATCGTGGGAGCATTAAATGACAGCCGCCTATCACTACGTTCTTACAAAAAAGTCTGCACCCGGGTCTATTATAAAGTTTACTGTATACTGCAATTTATACCCTAATATAAAGCTAGTTTTTATTCTAGTAGTTTTATAGCATATTTCATAAGCCAGTTAAAGAAAATCTCTTCATTTAAATTTAGTCTATCAGGGAAGAATTTGGAGGTTGTTTTTAATACACTTGTGGTATAATTTTTATAATTTTTGCTATAACAACCTAATTAATAGAGAAATATTTGTCATAAAATTATTTAATTATGGAAATCTTATTTAAAAACGACTTTAAAAATTCTTCCGTTTTACGTTATCGATTTCCTTCACACTCCTGTATATATTTGAAAAGATTTTTAAATGAAAATTATTCCTCAACACAGATTCCAACAAATTAAAAAATTTAAAAATGCTGATTTCATATGATTTCGCTCAACATGAAATATTAAAAAAAATTATTTCGCCATTTTTCATCCATCTTCATTTCTTGAGGTGTGAGTGAAAAAATGTTTCCCACTTATATATTTAAACATACATATGTGGTGAAAAAATGCAGGACGATTTAATGCAATCCGGACAATTTCATTGAATCCTTCGTTCATTTTACTGATGAAAGATTCATAAATAAAATTGCTAAAAAAAAAAATATGATAAAACAAACAAATGGGAGAAAAAAAATGTAAAAGGTTTCATTAAATCATTTTGGAAGGCAGCATACAGTCAAGTGAAAAAGTGACTAAAAGCAAATTTATTTATTACAAAATTTAAAGATAAAACAGTACTAAAAAAAATTAAATTTAAGATCTTTTTAAAACAGTCTGATAATAAAATTTTACTGCCAGTTTAATTCGCTTCAAAAAAAAAAAATTTATTTTCTTCTTTTTATACCAGAAATTGCTTGTCATGTGTGGATTTTTATGTATCAGTGTCATTAAATACATTTTAAGGGGGAATATTTTTTTTTTTATTTTATATTTTTCAAATCTTTGTGTCCTTAAATTGCTGTGTCATTTTTACAGCCGACTGTAAACAAAAAAGCAAAAGGATTTATTTAATTGTTTATGAAAAATTGTTTTAAATAAATGCTTAAATAAAATATAAAAAGATTTAAAAAGTCAAATGAAAATTATAAAATGAATTTTATATGATTTATTACTTAAAAAAAAATTTAATTCGACAATTAAAAAAGATAAAAAAGGATTAAAAATAATTAGAAAAATTACTAAAAAATAAAATATTTCTCCCTTAAAGCCTTAAGAGTTTAACTAAAAACTACCTGCCAATCTAAAGTCAAAAGTACTAAGAAAATCGAAATAGGGAGTAGACTAAAGAAAAGAATAAGGTATTTACTCAAGTCTAGACTGCAGCTCAAACTATAGACTAGACTATAGAATACACTATACCTAAACCTACAGACTAAAATAAAGTATTGATTTATTTTTATATTTATTACAAATGAAATTATTAACTAGATTATAGACAAAACTATTATCTGGATTTCCGATTAAAGTATAGTCTAGACTATACATTAAACTACAGTCAAGACTTAAACCAAACTATAGTCTAGGCGTAAAACAAATATTAGTCTACAAAACCAAACAATTGAACCATAGAACAAACTACTATTAAGAATAAAAAACATCAGTAGAGTTGCGTCAGAATATGTAGGCTAGCTGAAGATGAGCTTAGTGGAGTGTATGGTGCAAGAGAAATAAACAGTGAGAAAAACTTATGCAAATGAAGACATTGCGAACAAAATAAAATTATTGGTCATGTGGTGGAATTTTAAAAACGAGTTAAATTAAGGTCGGTGAAGATTTTCATATTTTTTCCTTATATCCCCCATTTGACCATTGAAGTATCAAAAATTTCAATATTGTAGTGAAAGCTTATAATTTAATAAGTATATGACAATGAATGGAGCAAAATGTTATGTAAAAAATGTACCAAAAATGGGTACACAGAAAAAATTCTCCAAAATGTTTCACCTTTAAAGCATTAATCAAAAATAAAATCAGTTTTAATTAAAAAATTTAATTGAGTGAATTAAAAGTTTGATCAAGTGAATTAAACGTTTAATCAAGAGAATTAAACGTTTAATTGATACTATTAATCTGTTTTCTAGTGCAAATTTAATTAGTTTTTCAATCAATATCACAAATTTTTTAATTGAAATCAATATCACAAATTTTTTAATTGAAATCAATGTTTATTTTTCTTTCTGTGTACGATTTTCACCCCTTAAATGTTTGAGCTTCCAAAAAGTACCAAATTTATATATTTATTTTTTAAATAAGTCACGAATGTTATTTAATTTTAATATTGGTTTAAAAGATAGATGGGGGACAAAAAAAAGTACCAAAATACAGGTTTTATCCGTTTACTCCTCAAAAGTGCCGAATTTAAAAAAAGTACCAGATAACTGTTCGCTTATATTTTTAATGAACAAAGAAAAGAATTTAACTTTTTTGTATCTATTTTATTTTAGGAGATATTTTTTGAAAAAAGTAACCAAAATAAGAACGATTTTCACCAATTTAACGTTCGAATTTCGAAAAAGTACAAATCCCAATTTGTACTGTTTTAATAAGTTACACATGTGATACAATTTTGATTTCTATGTTTATTGGTTTAAAAGATAAATGGGTGACAAAAAAAAAAAAAAAACTACCAAAATACAGGTTTTACCCCTTTACTCCTCAAAAGTGCCGAATTTCAAAACAGTACCAGATACCTGTTCGCTTATATTTTTAATGAACAACGAAAAGAATGGATTTTTTTTTAGTTAAGGAGATGTAAGATTAACGAATATACACGTTTGTATGGACCTGTTCATGAAAATAGATATTTGTGTACCAAATTTTAAGTCTCTAGCTTTAGCCGTTTTGGCTGGGCCTTGATGAGTCAGTGAGTCAGTGAATGTATATTGAAGAAGTCAGACCTTGTATTTTTATATATAAAAATGGAGGAAAATTTCTTGAAAATAAGTAACAAACATAAATACAATTTTCACCCCTTTAACGTTCGAAAAAGTAACAAATTTGCGTTTGGAATTTTTTTGAATAAGTTATGAGTGTGATGGAATTTTTATTTCTATGTTTGTCGGTTCAAAAGATAAATGGGGGACAAAAAAGTTCCAAAATATAGGTTTAACTTCCCAAAAGGGCAAAATTTCAAAAAAGTACCAGAGACCTGTTCGCAAACTTTTTTATTAAACCACGAAAATGATTTAACTTTTTTGTATATATATTAGTTTAGGAGATATTTTTTGAAAATAGTAACAAAAACCAGAACGATATTCACCCCTTTAACGTTTGAATTTCGGAAAAGTACCAAATCCGCATTTGTATTGTAATGTGATACAATTTTTATTTCTATGTTTATTGGTTTAAAAGATAAATGGAGGACAAAAAAAGTTCCAAAATACAGGTTTTACCCGTTTACACCCCAAAAGGATGGATTTAAAAAAAAGTACCACACACCTGTTTGCTTATTTTTTAATGGGCAATGAAAAGAATTAAACTTTTTTTGTATCTCTTTTAGTTAATTAGATATGGATTAGCGAACGTACTCGTTTTTAACTTTTTTGCCGCCTAAACCCCTTTAATGTTTGAATTCCGAAAAAGTACAAAATTTGCATTGGTATTTCTAAAATAATGTAATACAATTTTTATTGGTTCAAAATATAGATGGCGGACAAAAAAGTTTGAAAATACAAGTTTTACACGTTTACTCCCCAAAAGAGCCAAATTTCAAAACAAATTTAAGAACAACTATAAGTATAAAATTTTTTGGATCTCTTAGTTTAGAATATATGAAGTTAGCGAACTTACACGATTTTACTAATTTTACATTTTTTACCCCCCAAACAATTCTATTCCCAAATTGGATCGATCTGGCGAGGGACCAACCTTTGGTCCAAACTTCAACTTTTTAGTTTCAGGCGTTACGGCTGTGCGATAAGGCTCCACGAAAAGCCCCCCAATGAAATAACGCCCAAATTTTTTTTTCATACATTTTTGGGTGTTATTTCATATGAAAAACTCCCAATTTTTTTGGGCCGTTTTTCATTTTTTTTGGGAATTATTTCATTCTTCATTTGGGGTTTTCAAATTATGAAATAATCTCCAATGAAATAACACCCAACAAATTTTTAAAATTCGGGGCTTGTTTCATAGCGTGTTTAATTTGGGTGTTATTTCATTTTTAATTCGGAGGTTATTTCATTTTTAACACCAAAGTTTGAAATCTGGCTTCGCATACTAAAGTTTTTCTGCGTGACGGCCTGCGGCCGTGCTTAGGGATTTTTTCCTCCAGTAGGACGCGGCAGGTGGCTTCGCTGAATGAAGTTTTCCTGCGTGCGTCACAAGAATAAAAAAAAGTATGGCTTTGTCTCTCATTTGTGAAAAAATATGGCTATATCTCTCATTTCGCAAAATTTTAAATATGACCTTACCTCTCAATGATTGGGCGATAAGACCATAACGGCTTTATCTCCCATTCAATTGAGCAATAAAGCCATTATGGCCTTACCTCCCATGGTTAAAAAGCACCCCCCCCCGTGTAAAGACCAAACGTAGAAGGCAAATTGTCTTCCGAACTGCAAAAATAGAGCAGGGCTACAAGGATCTACGGGCGGGTAAAATAACTACAGCAATATTTTTGAACCGAATATATCCTTATTATTAAGAAGACGCCTGCGGGCCTCCACACGATTAATTTCAATAATTTTGCGACTTTGCTGTTGGTCCATATTGACTTCATGAAATCCTTGCTGAAACTGACTCTTTTATGAATTTTGGGCATAATTTCATTTTTGTTGCTGATGGGGTTAATTTCATTGGGGGTTATTTCATTTTCATCATTGGGTGTTATTTCATATGAAATAACATCAAAATATTGGGGGTTGTTTCGTTTTCGTTTTGGGGTTTATTTAATTTATTTTTCGATGTTATTTCATTCACTGCTTTTGGGTGTTATTTCCTATTTTTTGGGGATTATTTCATTGGGGGCTATTTCCTAGGCGTTATTTCATTGGGAGACTTTCCGTGGAGCCGTGCGATAATGCGTCTGTCCATTGTCAGTCAGTAGCGTTACAATTTTTTTTTATCAATATTTAATTTACTTTTGTAATTTATCAGCTTTTAAGTGTTTTTTAGAACAAATAACCTGCTTAATTCTCTTATTCAGCTTAAAAAACAATATTTCAATGCTACAAAAGATTTAATTAAAAGTGCATATTTGCTGATATTCTATCAGCTGAATAATTTTTTTATATATTTAACTTTGTCACTTTCAATAAAATATTAAAATCTGTTTTTGCTATTATTTATAATAATTTGTTAAAATGTATTTTATGCTTTAAAGGATTAAAAGAGGATTTAAATAAAAAAATAAACATTGTTTTATAACTGACCGGAAAGGAAACAGTGGATTCTTTGCAAGCACCGACAAACACGATTGCAAAACATGAGAAATGTTTGCAAAGAAAATTAGGGAAAACTTCGCTTTACTACTAAAGAAAATTTAAACAAAATTAATAAAATTTTATATGTTTGTAAAATGTTTATTTTTTTATTAAGACCTGCTTTTACTGTTTTTTTTTTTATTAATTTCATTGTATTTAGTAGCAATTTTATAAACAAATTTCAACATATTAGTAATTAAGTATGTATTCAGCGCGCACAGAATTCATAAACAGAAAATCTATTTAAAGGAGATGGCCATAAAACTAAGGACAAATATTTCACACATGTAACACAACATAAAGAAATGCACGCTTCTGAAAAAGAAATCAATGGAGAACTTGATTAAAGTTTTGAATATGGGTTATTCCAAAGTGTTGAACGTGACAGTCGTACGCATCAAAAATACAAGAATATTTCAACAAATATTTTTACGTTCTCTTAACCCTTAAATTATAGCACTAAGAAAGCACTGTTATCTATGCTAAAGTTTATGGAGGGAGCGATTCTATGTCAGAGATAATGACAAAAGAAGTAGCGGTTCGAACGTGAAAAAAATAGAAGTAGTTTTTGTGGCCTTGTATAAAAAGGCGTAATTCAGCGAAACCTGACCCAATTTTTTAGTCAAACTACTTTCAGAACTTTACGTAGCAATGTAACATTAAAATGCCTTCGTTTGATTTCAAAATCTTCTGTATTTTCTTTTTTTTAAGCCAAAATCTGGGTCGATACGTGACATTTCGAACGTGAAATTTTTTCCGTAATAATTTAACTGAATAATGATTAAAATAAAATAAAAATTTACCGTTAATCCGAAAAACATTTTTCTCCTTGAACTCTTCCTTAGATTAAACACCATGTAAGAAATTTTTTTTGGAATAATTTTTATCAAATATCACCTCTTTTTAGGAAGATTATATTAAAGAAAATATACAATAAAACATTCTCACAAATAAGAAATTACGTTGGCACAACTTTGCAGTCTGATTCTTCATCTAAGTAAACAAATTTATGGGAAAATTTATAAAATTTGTAAAATCTAAGTATTTCTCTATAACAATATCGTAAAATAATCAGCTTTTAATAGGTTTTAAATGTTCGGTCACGGTGGACCTTTTGACGGAAATGCCCATATACTGCATAATCAACCATGAAATGCATCTGGAGTCAGGCCTTCATAAAAACAAATTTTCGCAAATTTTTTTCAATTAAACCATTAATCAAGAATAAAATCAGTTTTAATTAAAAATTTAATCAAGTGCATTAAATATTTACTTATATGAACAACATTACTGCAGAAAATGTTGTTAATATCAAAAAATATTTATTTGGTACTATTAATTTGTTAACAAATTTTTTAATTGAAATCAATTTTTATTTTTTTCTGTGTACTTAGTCCAGGCTTAAAATTTAACTGAAGTTTAGACTTGAGATTAAACTTTGTTCTATACTATAGATTTAATCGAGCTATTGTCGAATTATATTGGTCCCTTACCGCAAAAATAGCTTAAGCGACATAATTTTAAATTTTCGTTTTTTTTAATAAATCAATTTTCTGGCAACACTTGCATTATCTCCTCAAATGTCATGGTCACATACGGTAACGTTAAGATGTTATACCAAAAACAATCATAGCTTAAGCGACAAACTTCACACAAAATTTTTATGTGTTTTTGTCGCTTAAGCTTTTTTTTTATTTGCGGTACGGGCTCGATATAAATACTGAGCTTTTTTCTTGTCTATAAATGAAACTACAATCTAGATTATAGATTGAGCTATAATGTAATCTGTTAAGCATCTTATTTAAAATCAAGCCTACTGGATTTATAACTTAGCAAGTAAAAGTGACATATTAAGCTAAGCCGAATCTTATTTACCCTTCGCTATGGTATTGAAGTGCCAATTGCTTATTCTTAAAAGCACAAACTCTATATCGTTCATTTTCTGCAACGTCGTCATAACTCAAAAAATGATTCGGGAATTATACACTTTCCTCTAGTGTTTTAATTAATTCCTAGAAATTGGAGACGAGCCCCCGTATTCATAAGATATTATTAAATTTAACAAACGTTTATTAAGTAAAATTTTCATAGAAAATTTGTTTTGTAAACCTTTATTAAATAAAAAATATTTTTATGAATACGGCAGTAAGTTCATAATAAGTTAACCACAATTTTTTGAAATGAATTATTACCCCAAAAGAGGAATGAATCCCACAAAAACCTTTGTTGCTTTTTTATGTATTAAATTTTGGGAACCTAATTCATTTTCATTTAAAGGACTTAGTTCATCGAGGACTTTTTTCGTACAGACATTAACAAACGTTTAAAATGTTCATAAAAAGAAAACTTTTGCTTATTAAAGTAACACCCCGAATATATGGTCATGCTCTGTATATTTTATGTGTTTGCTGTTTGTTGGCCTTTTGCCCAGTATAAATTAATTATTAAACAAAAGTGTGTTGCGATCATTTATAATCAATAATAAATTAATAATAAGAGCTTAACAGTATAAACTATGGAATACTAACAACACATACGTTATCGCTCATTTACTTTAATAGTGTCATAATTCAAAAAATACTACTTTTCAGAAGAGAGAAAACTTGGCAAATGGTAACGCTGCTTTTAAAACAAACGTCTTTTTAGCAGTGATGCCACAATAATGTTAGAACTTATTGCCTCTTTTCTGGTGATGACACTAAGATAATCGAAAGATGTAGAATGGAATAAACTGAGATGGAAACATGTTGCAAAGATGTTTGATTTTTTTGTTTTTTTATGGGAAGTTGTTTACATCTTCGCAAATTGATGGTAGATGTAAGATGTTCACAAGTGTAAAAATCCTTTTATGTTCTATGCAATTTTTATTATTTTTGAATACAAATTAAATAAAAAATATTTTAAATGCATTTTCTTCTTTGAATAGGCAAAAAATTATTAAGCAACAAATTATTTTGTTAATACATATGACAAAACTCTTAGTAAAACACAATATTTGATTGTTAAAAAATATTTTATTCAGTATAGCAAACTCATTGTTCAAAATATTTGTTCAGTACTAACAATTTAAATGAACCAAAGTATTTTTTACATTTATAATGCACGATTTTAATCGTGAGTCACATCCTAACGTCGATTTCTTAGCGCAACTCAATTTGACATTTCCTTGTTTCAGTGTTTTATAAATTCAACCATGGAGAGGTACACAATTGAGCAGCGCGTTAAGAATGTAAAAGCCTTTTACGATCAATCGGGACAATTGTGTGAAGATTTCAGTAAACCGGATCTGTAGGAATTGTAAAATCACCTATTTGGTGCGGATTATGTGCTGGCGGTACCAGCGGGTCGTACTTCTTCGAAAATGAGGTCGACCAAGCAGTTTTCGTGAATTGTGTCCGCTATCGCGAGATTATAACAGACTTATTGTCGCCAGAAATTAAGGATAAGGATCTGGACGATATTTGGTTCCAACAGGCTTTAGTTTTTTTACGCGAGAATATCAATAGCCTTGTTACCACACATCGTCGCTATGTTGATTGGCCTTCACGATCATGTGATTTGACACCGTTAGACTTCCGTCTTTTTATGGATTTTTAAAAAAAAAGTGTATGTCAATAAGCCAAGAATAATTCAATAGCTAAAGGATCAGATAATTCGGTACATTACATGACATTGAACCTTAATTATGTCTCAGACTCATTGAAAATATAGACTATCGTATACAGGTATGCCACCGAAGCCATGGCGAGCCTTAGGCCGATATTTTGTTTCACACATAATTTTCATAGATCCATCTATCATAATAAAAAAATATTCAGATACTTCTCTGAAAAGTTTTTGGTTTATTTACAATTAACGTTGTGCGTTTTGGTTAAACCACCCTTTAATTAAAAAATAATTGATGAAAAAGAAATAAATCCCATATTCTATTTTTTCAAAAGTATTTTTTTTTTATATACAAATTCTATTGTAAGTGCCTTTTCAATTAAAAAAATTAATTATATTGACGAATATGGTATTCAATATGACAATTAACTGGGAACATATGCATGTTTTTAGATAGAAAGATTTAATTTAACTGCAAATGTCACTTTTTCGAAATTTGACCACAAGGCAACGCTAGTTAGTGCTGGTTCACACACGTCAAGTTTGACTCGTCAAGAAAGGGCATTCTCTTTTCCCTTCTCTCCTAAAAGCTCAAGACTTGACGAGTCAAACTTTACGTGTGCGAGCTGGCACTTAAAGGAAAAAACGCGTAATAACAAATCGGCAAACTCCACATTTTTATTACAAGCGCTAAATTTTCAACGATTCAGAAATTAGTTTTTTTTCGCTTTATCAATCATTATGTTGTGCACATTTCTGCATAATAATCAAAAAAAAAAAAAAAAAAATCGCGCTTTTTGAGTTATGACACTATTGAAGTAAATGAGCGTTATATTAAAAGTAATCACAGTTCAATATAGACATAATTTAAAAAAACTGTACAAAAAGTGTTGAAAAGTATTCAGCATAAATTCAATAGCTTTTATTGGAATTGTTAAGAAATTCGGCCAGACTGTTAAATCTACTAATTTTTTAAACTTTATGAGGTTTTAATTTGGTACAAAATTGTTTTATATTGTTTAACATATTGCTTTAATTTGTTTTTTATTTAATCGTTATTTAAATGTTTTATTTTTTTGTTAACAACTATTTTTTTATTACTTTATTGCAAAAATAATTTCATGAATCTTCTTTTTTTAATCAAAATTAACAACTTGTTGTGACTTTATCAACATGGCATTGAATAAATGCAAGTTTAATTACTTTATTATTAAAACATTTTCGCACATTATGAAAATTTCAACAGAAAATTTTAACATACAATTTTTTTTAATTTACAAAAGAAATACGAAATCCAATAAAAAATGCCACAGATTAATAAAATAAATACATATTTGCATGAAGCAATTTATAATAAAATTTTATATTTCTTAACAGCAGAAATTGCCTTTTCCTCCATTCCTTTAATAAACGTCTCATAATAATTTTCATTTCAACTTAAGAATCAATCCCTGAACATTTTTATGTCTGTCATATATTTTTTTTTTAAATTAAAATTCATGTTGTAACAAAAAATTTGACATGTCACATACTAATTTAAAAGCACAAAAAAAAAAAAATTACAACCCCTACAAATGCAGGATATCTACTTGAATTGGCTGTGAAAGATAAGTCTACTTATGTTTACTATTTTAATGCCAATCAAATTAATTTCCATCGTGAAAGCTAAAGACACACTAAAGGAAAAGTTGAGAAAAATGGTTGGATGAATAAATAAACAAAAAAAAAAAAAAAAAGTAGCAGCCAAAAGAACAGACAGTCAACCAAATATTTAATGATAGACAGGAAGTCAAGCTGTTAAGATAAATAAGCCAAAAAAAAAAAAAAATTTACAAATACCTTTGAGCAAGACTTAAACAAATTTTACAGCAAAAAGGTAACACCGGAAATTGGGGCAAAAAGGAATTAATGAAAAAATACATAAAAAAAGGTAATAAAACGACTCTTCACTTCTTTTGATAATAGTAGAGGCTACTGATGATTAAAAAGTACAGTGGAGTTCGGTTATAACGCACATCGCTTATAACGAACAATTTCTCCGGTACCAACAGATTTGCATACAAATTTCATACCCAGTAGAAAGCTAATAGCGAACTGCGGTTAGCTGAGGTTTTTGCAAAGGTTCTAGTTCTAGTTCAGGTTTAAGTTTTCTTTTTTGTTAGTGTTTTAGTGTGTGTTCAAGTTCAGCTTTTGTGTATGTAGTTCATGTTCTTGTTAAACGTCAAGTTCAGGAACTTGTTCTGGTTCAGTTTCTTGTTTTCTTTCCAGTTCAGGTTTTAATTTTGTTCTAGCTAAAGTTTAAGTTCAGCTTTTCTTCAGTTCTGGTTTAACTTTAAGTTCAGTTTCTCGTCAACTTTCAAGTAAAAGCTTTAGTTTTGTTTATATTTCACTTAGGTACCCCGGTAGGAAGTTGGTAGTGAGCCCGTCTATAAGTGCGAGGTTTGCTGGTTCGACTCCCACCTGAGATTCTGGCTTGTTTCAAAACAACGAGCTGAAGCTCTTACTTACTATTGCTTGGTTAATTAAGTTACAATAAAATTTGTGACTCCCGCCATCGGGAGATACGTAAGCAACAGACGAAATGCCCTTAGTGTACTTGTTAAAGTTTGTTGCTCACTCCACATTTTAAGAAAGTACAGTTAAGTGCTATCGGGTGCGTCCACAGGTTGCGAATAGTGGAAAGCTCCGTAGATATGCGGAGCAGCTGCTAATGCAGGTGCAGATAATGAGCGATTACAATTGGAGTAACTCAGAGGGTCTCCAGGTGGCACCAAAGTTTTAAAACAATTTCGGAGTGTCTACGATACTAGGAACGTCAAGGCGAGCAATTGGCGCCTTCAAATAACAAATAGCCTGCAACTGCCACCGTCTGTTAACAGGGTTTGGGGTGGTTGATTGCGGTCGTCGGATCATGAAACAAGCTGCTGGCTATATTATTATGACAAAGGTTTTAGGCCATTTCGCCTGGAGGCCAATTATTCCCTGGCTGCCCCAATTCCAGGATCCCATACAGAGGTCCAATAAGCCACTCACATTGAATTTAATGATGTACGGAACCTCAAATAATGCAAATAATACCCAGTCAACTCCTTTTGACCGCAAGTGGCAGTAAAAGATTTGCTTCGCATGATATCCTGCTTTCAGAAGTATGGCTAATAGAAGGAAAGACCTTCTAAAATATTATTCCTTCTTTAAGAAGGGAGAAAGGAAGTTGTTCAGTTTTATTTATTTTTTGTGGACGGGCTTGCTCCCAATGACAACCTGTCTAAAAAATATATAAATATGTATGGAATGCGACGAGAAGGGCTTGTGACTGCTAAATAAGGCCTTCTATTAGGCCTCCTTACTCTTTCCAGTTACCGATGGGAAGGAGCTTAACTTTAATATTAATTCACTAGAATATTTATATAAAAATATTCTAAACAAATTAATAAATAATACATGTCAGGTTCTAATAAATTATTTCGTAATTCATATAAAATGAATTAATATTAAAGTTCAGCCCCTTAGATTACAATTTTGTTTTTATCAAAAGCAATAAATATGTTCAATATGTGTGAGTATGAAAGTGGAACGAACGAATTATCCTGTCAGCCATCTACTTATACAAAATTTCGATCCCCTTCAACACATGCGGATGCTGCAGAAACGTATGAGCCATAAAAATAATGTGGAAAGGTGGATATGAATTGCTGGCTGGTTGGTGAAGATTTCAGAATAAATGAATGACTAATCGATGGATTGATGGACAGCATAAATAAATGTATAAGAAGAAGACTATAAAATGTAAAAGTATGAAGACAAACTTTCGTATAGTTTTTTTATTTCTATTTTGTATTTTTATTATAGCAAAGTAATCTGGTCAATAAAAATTCAATGAATAAAATTGTTTAAGAAGTTCTCTTTTTTCGTTTTTGTTGTTGATTTTTTTTCTTTTTGCTGAATACAAAAGGGAGAAAACAGGAATATCTGGTAGAGTTGCCGACATGTGTATTGATAATGTTACGCACTCATACGTATAAAGCTTTGACCACATATTACATACACATACAGTTTTATTCTAAGAAGTTGTTACAGTTGTTTTGTAACCTGTAGATGGTGGGAGTGAGAGGTTGTTTCCAGTACAATAATAAAATGTGTTGTAAGGAAATCAGTAAAGGAAACAACGGATTTATGGCCTCTTCATCGATTTCGAACGAAGACTTCGCTTCTTTTAACTAACAATATTTTAGTACATATTTGTTTTTCTTGTAAATGTAAGTTAAGCGATCGAAGTGTTTGTTCGCAAATAGATGAACAGGCAGTAAATAAAGTTTCAAATTATTAAACAATTTTCTTATAGTCACGGAGTTTTCTTCATTTTTTTATTTTTAATTATTCCCAGATAATGACTGATTTAAAAAAAAAAAAAAAAAAAAATCCCCTGAGGGTAAGTGTCATATAAGATTTATCCCTTTTTAATTTTTTTTGTTGCCTTTTCTCCCCTTTCTTAAGCTCTGCAAATGACTGACCATTATATTTTATCACAAAATATTATTCTGTTTTATTCTCTCTGTTTTTTTTTCTCAATATCCTTATTCGTATTTTATTTGGTCAGTGAACAAACCAAATTACATATTTTGATTCATAGTTGTTTGTTTTTTTGTGTAACACGCAATAATTTTTCTTTTAACCAACACCAGACCCTTTTACACATTCTTCCCCACTACTTATTTATCAATGGGAATTGTAGGTACACATTGCCTTAACAGAAATACAATTAAGTACAATTTGAAAGTCAGTGGGGAGTATTTTTAATACGATTTCGTTGTTAACAAAGAAAAACCAAAAAAAAAAAAAAAAAGTTTAATGGAAAAGTCTTTAACCTAAACAAGAACCTGAGCTAGATCCTGACAGCACCGGAACTGAAACCTAAGAAAGAAACTGAGCTTGAGCCTGAAGTAGATCTTTTGCTAGGACCAAAGCATATGAACACAATATCAATACAGTTGACAATTTATTCTAAATTTTTAAAATTATCTACATATAAAATAAAGAAAAAAAAAAAAAACACGTCCACATACACATTTCCTATAATTCTGATCTAAGGTAAAGCCTTTCCTGGAACCAAAACTAACAACTCAACTAGAATATGAACAATAGTCTGAAATAAAACTCAAAGAAATCCTCTTTTTGTTTTCATAAAATTTTGTAATTAAAGTATAAGTATCACATTGTAAGTTTTCCCAAAATATTCCATCTACATATGCATATTCTTGCATTTATGTCCTTATAAATATTCATCCAATTATTTGTGTTTTTGTCAATGCACTATTTTTAAACACTTTTTTGTCGATAACAAATATTTGTTTGTTTCCCATCGTTAAATCCCTTCATAATCATATTCAAAGGTTTTGCAAAACGATGCGAACCAAACGGAATAAATAGAAAAAATTGCACAACAAAGGACGTTTAGTACATACAACCATATATTATTTTTTTTTTTTTAGAAACTTTATGTACAAACACTTGCCTTCACAGAGGAATCTACATTTACATGCAGCATCATGAATATTTGTTGGATTCTGAGTAAAACATGCTGCTGCTTAGAGCAGCTGTATGTTTGTGTAGAAATTTTAGTTTTTATGAGGAATATACGTATATGTTTGTATGTAAGTAAGCAAGGTCTTGGGTACTGATGTAAGAGTGACACTGTTATCATTTAGTACTTTTTTGAACACTGAAAGTATTTTCTTCACAGATGCAATGCAGTTTTACATTACACCTATGAATACTTAAAATTCAATATTTTTAACGCTTTATTAGGTTAATAAAGAATATTTTATTAGCCCTCAGGTAATAAACATTTTCATAAAATCAATGAAAATTAAGCATTAACTTAGTGCAAACCATTTTATTACGTAGCTTTTTGTCCTCATATAAATGATAAATTTCATTAATATAATGATGCAGAGTCAAACGTTGTAAAAATTTTTTTCATTATTTTAATAATGTTTAATAAAATTTTTGATATTAATTCATTAAATTCATTACCGAATTTTGTAACTTTTATGTAAGTCATTTATTAGTTTAAAATTTAATTAATAAATTCTTTTTTTGAAACATTTCTAGTAAGAAAATAGTTTATAGTTCGGTTCTAGATTAATACTGGTTCAGTTCTAGTTTAGTTCTAGTTCATTCCGGCGCTGCGAAATATGGCCCCAAAATATAAATGAAAATTGTCCCCAAATTTGGGCCTATTTTTCATAATGCAATATAGCCCCATTTTTTTAATGAAAAATTACCCCAAAAAAATGAAAAATAACCCTAAAAGTAAAATGAAATATGACCCTTAATTTGGGGTTATTCTTCATTACGAAAAATCACCTAAAAATTTATAATGAATTTGAACCCCAAAAAAGAACACAAAGAAAGTTACATTAAACATTTTCGGTGGAGTTCATATGCCCGAAACTAAAAATCCCAAATTAAGAATACCGATTTCAAAATCCGGATAAATATACAGTTTTGGTTTTAAAAATCGTACGATGGTTGGGCTTTCGGCCATGCACAAGGATATTTTTCTCTATGGTATAACGAACACTGGCTTTGCTTACTAAAGCTTTACGTTATAGCCGGCCTTCATTCGGGCGCAAGGATTTTCTTCTCTTTTGTATAACGAACACTGGCTTCGCTAACAAAAGCTTCTCTGTATAGACGGCCTTCGGCCGGGTGTAAGGATTTTCTTCTGTTTGGTATAACGAACACTTGCTTCGCTCACTAAAGCTTCACTACATAGTCGGCCTTCGGCCGGGCGCAAGTATTTTCTTTTCTATGGTATAACGAACTCTGGCTTCGCTCAGTAAAGCTTCTCTTAATAGCCGGCCTTTGGCCGTGCTCAAGGATTTTTTCCTCTATGGTAAACAAACACCGGCTTCGCTAACTAAAGCATCTCTGCATAAACAACAAGGATTTTCTGTACTTTGGTATAAGAATAGTATAGTATAGTTTTAGTTTAGTTCTTGCTCTCGTTAAGTTCTAGTCCAGTTCTAGTTTAGTTCTAGTTCAGTTCTAGTTAGGTTCTAGTTTAGTTCTAGTCCAGTTCTAGATTAGTTTTAGTTCAGTTCTAGTTCTAGTTCAGTTCTAGTTCAGTTCTAGTTCAGTTCTAGTTCAGTTCTAGTTCAGTTCTAGTTCAGTTCTAGTTCAGTTCTTGTTCAATTCTAGTTCAGTGCTAGTTCAGTTCTAGTTTAGTTCTAATTCAGTTTACAACATATTGATCACGCTCAAAACACCAGAAGACGTATACAAGGAAGATATAAAGTACAAAGGTTTAGAAATGAATATGGAAGAAACACCCTCTCAGTATCTTTACCAACTATATTAAATAAAATGCCTACTAATATCATTAATTTAAGAAATAAACATAAAAGAAATAAACTTATAAAACATTTTTTAATAACTTTGCAATGAACTAATTTTTAAAGTTAAATTTTTATAATAATTATTAATTATTCTTATTATTACCAATGAATTTTTTTGTTATGTCACAATACCTGCAGACAAGCTTTAAAGCTTTGCGGGTCTAAGTAAGAAAACTTATACACAAATGTTAAATTCAATAAAGATTTAATTAATAAATAAAATAAAATAAAAAAAAAAGTTCTAGTTTAGTTCTTGTTCAGTTCAAGTTTAGTTCTAGTTCAGTTCTAGTTCAGTTCTAGTCTAGTTCTAGTTCAGTTCTAGTTTAGTTCTAGTTCAGTTCTAGTTCAGTGCTAGGTCAGTTCTAGTTAAGTTCTAGTTCAGTTCTAGTTCAGTTCTAGTTCAGTTCTAGTTCAGTTCTAGTTCAGTTCTAGTTCAGTTCTAGTTCAGTTCTAGTTCAGTTCTAGTTCAGTTCTAGTTCAGTTCTAGTTCAGTTCTAGTTCAGTTCTAGTTCAGTTCTAGTTCAGTTCTAGTTCAGTTCTAGTTCAGTTCTAGTTCAGTTCTAGTTCAGTACTAGTTCAGTTCTAGTTCAGTTCTAGTTCAGTTCTAGTTCAGTTCTAGTTCAGTTCTAATTAAGTTCTAGTTCAGTTCGACTAAGTTCTTCTTTAATTCAAGTTCAGCCCTAGTAATGTTCTTGTTCACTTCCTGTTCAGTTCTAAGTCTTTTTAGTTTGATTTTGTTTCAGTTCTAGTAAATTTAAAATTCAGTACAAACGGCTAAATTATTTTTTACATCCTTCCAAAATCTTTTTCAAATACAAAGTTTACAAAAATTCAAAGTAAGAAAATAATTCTCATAATTAAAAGCTATTTTTCTATATTACTTAAGTTAATTTTTCTTTAAAGCTCTAACGCTTTATTCGCAATGACCTCATAAATATTCCCATTTTACAGCATTAAAAATCTCAAACCAAAAATTTACCAAAAAAAGACTCATTTGAGGTTTTTGTGGCCTGTTTTAATTTTAAAGCTGTAAAACAGAACAGCGCACAACTTTTACACGTAATTTATAATAATTACAATAAAAGAAACAACAACAGCCACACAAACAAAAACCAAAAACAAGACTTAAGTAAGAAATATAATGTATTAAGGAGTAAGTCGGAAAGAGAGATCACAACAAAAAACCTTAAGAAGTGTGTTTAAATAAATACTTAAATTAAATCCAGTCACGTCTTAAAATTATTTTACGAGTATTTTCAAATGAAATTACCAACAAAAACAAACAAAAGAAAAACGAAATAAACCAGGAATATTTTATTTATTTCCATTTAGAGATTTGTAAGAGCAAGCTGCCTGAAAGCAGGCAATACATTATTGTGCATGTATGTGACTTTTAAGAGAAGAAATCAAAATAAATTTGTTTTGTTTGCAACAGCTGTTTTTTTTCTTTTTGTTTACTACAAAGTTTGAATTTTGTTTTTTATTTTTAAGCAAAA
Organism: Pollenia angustigena; assembly: GCA_930367215.1. NCBI lineage: Eukaryota > Metazoa > Arthropoda > Insecta > Diptera > Polleniidae > Pollenia > Pollenia angustigena. Next base: position 6,910,441 of record OV884059.1, on the reverse strand, counting down.
AAAAAAAATTAAATATTTTAAAACAAACATGAAGCAAATGGCTGCTATAACAGCAGTTAAGAAAAACACATCTCAATGTAAGAGAAAACTTGAACAAAGTTGAGTACAAGTACGTGTTGCAAACAAGTTTTTTTTTCTTTCTGGAAAAAAAGAAAACAACAGCAGCCAAAAAACCAAAGAAAAATATTTTATTTATTTTGTTTTTTAGTAACAGAGACATTCTTGTTGTTGTTTTGTTAACAACACGAGCGTCACTTTAATTAAAAGTAATAATTTTTAAAACAATTAAATAATAAAATAAGAAATGATATTTAATATGTATAAAGAACATTGGCACTATGCTCCCTGGAGTAGTGAAAGGAACATATATATTATATATGTACATATATATAAAGAACAACGATGACTTTAGAGAGTCCCTATTTGCTATAGTAAGGACTATGGCCCTGAAACAATGAAGCCCAGACAATTTTAGCTCTACAACAAATATTTGGGATGATGTAATCTGCGCTAAATAAAGTCTAGACTATTGAGAGTTTTAACTGCAAATAGGATTGACATGGATATATAAAGTCATAAATGCTTACTTACGTTCTAGTCCAAATTCAAGTCAATGCTTTAGTTCAGGCTCTAATCTAAGATCCACTTTGGGTTTCAATTTAGATTCTAGCTCAGTTTCTTCGTTGTTCTAGTTCTGGTTTGAGTTTTCGGGTTAAGGGACGGATATGAAAAATATTTACATGAATATCTGCCCTAAAACCAACTCCAATGGGACAAACAAAGTGTTTACGAAACGCTTCTTTGTACAAGGGCAAACAGCACATGCAGGTATACTCGCGCTTGTTTAAGAGCTGGAGCTATCTTAAAGCCGCTACTTAAGTTTTAGCCAGCAGCATTTGTTGGATATCAACGACATCTAGAGATGATCCGTCCTCACAATTACAACTTTTCGTAAGTGGAAAGCTCTCTTGCAGTTCAGGAATAATTTGAGTATATAAGAGTTGTATAATTCTCGCACCTTGTTTAGGAGCTGGAGCTATCTAATATCCTCTGCTTTAGGAATAGCCAGCATTATCTGTTGAATATCAACGACATCTAACGATGATCCATCCTCACAACGCGAAGTATCTACAAGTGGTAAGCTTTCTTGCAGTTCATGAACTCCTTTCCTGCCATTTTTTTTTTTTTTTTTTTGTTTAAACAACATCCACTAAATTACCTCCAAAATCACTTTTGCATCCCTCGGCCCATCATTCATTCACCAGCCCGAAGTTTTCACAACTTCAACCAACTTATTCAACTCTTCCTCAACCTCGGTTCCTCGACCCTTCAGTTATTCAACAACACCAAAACTTGCCACCATCTACCATAAGCATCACCTTAAATTACAACTCACATCATCAACCATTACGACAACCTCAACTACATTTCTCTTTTCAAGCACAAAGATTTTTCTTTTTAGGAAAGTACTCTTCTTGCATAAGCTTATCGTAGCAAAAGGCCTCTTCTTTTACCGATAATTATACCCTTGAAGGCCTCAACTAATAGTAAGTCTGGTGTCGAAGCACCAAGCGGCTACTTGTTTTTTGGCAAAGCAAAATAATTTTTTTTTATCCAGTTACCATTCTTATAACTGCGAAAGAAGCAAGAGCGGAAGGCCTACTCCGCAATGACAACGTGTGTAAAAAAGATATGAGTCTAGAATGGAGCTAGCAGGACTTCTTCATCCAAAAGAAGGGGCACAGAGGCATCCGTACTCCATCTTTTTCCCGCTACTTATCCTTAATATAAACCCTTAGGAACAAAGGCGGCCTCAACATATAAGATATAAAAACAAAATTTGGCTTAAACCTTTTTAACGTATTGGCTGCATCTAATTTTCCCGAAGAATGCGATACTGGAAGAAAAAATATCCTAAATATGATCCTTAAAAAACCTCGGGCGAAGGGTAAAGGAACATTAGCGGCCATAACATGTGAGCTAAAAAAAAACAAATTTTGCTTTATCCTTTTTGTGAATTGGATATGTTATGAGCCAAATCGGTTCTTTATTTCCCCTGACCATCATGCAAAAGTCCTGCCGAAATTAGAATTTTAATACAAGGACGTTCCGTCTACTCTCAGTTCCAATGGTTGGCCACGTTCACGTTCCATTAATCGTGCAAATATATACTTTGATATAAGTTTCATCATATATATATACAAGTCGAGCGTGAAAGTTGAATTTCGATTTAAATGTTATATTTTTTGTTTGTTTAATACTGAAAATGGGCCAAAACGACGCAAATCGGCTAGATTTAGCGAACAAAAGGAAATAAGAGTTTTGATACATAAGCGACCAAATAAAATAAACAATAAAGAGGTTTTCTATATGATAAGTTTTTTTTTAAGTGTTTCACATGTCCCTATACAAAAATCTTCTCGAAAATATAGCGAACCGCTTGTATATTCTTTGGCGCTGCGAAATATGGCCCCAGGAAATATGGCCCCAAAAAATAAATGAAAATTGACCCCAAATTTGGGGCTATTTTTCATAATGCAATATGACCCCATTTTTTTAATGAAAAATTACCCCAAAAAAAATGAAAAATAACCCTAAAAATAAAATGAAATATGACCCTAAATTTGGGGTAATTCTTCATTATAAAAAATAACCTCAAAATTTATAATGAATTTTAACCCCAAAAAAGAGCATAAAAAGAGTTATATTAAAAATGTTGGGTGGAGTTCATGTGCCCGAAACTAAAAATCCCAAATTTAGAATCCCGAATTCAAAATCCGGAAAATTAAACAGTTTAAAAATCGTACGGTTGAAAGCATGGTTTGGCTTTCGAAAATGCGCAAGAATTTGTTTCTCTTTGGTATAAAGAACACTGGCTTCGCTTACTAAAGCTTCTCTGTATAGCCGGCCTTCGGCCGGCTGAAAGGATTTTCTTCTCTTTGGTATAACGAACACTGGCTTCGCTAACTACAGCTTCACTACATAGCAGGCATTCGGCCGGGCGCAAGGATTTTCTTTTCTATGATATAACGAATTCTGGCTTCGCTCAGTAAAGCTTCTCTTAATAGCCGGCCTTCGGCCGGGCTCAAGGATTTTTTCCTCTGTGGTATAACAAATACCGGCTTCGCTAACGAAAGCATCTCTGCATAACCGGCAAGGATTTTCTCTACTTTGGTATAAGAATTCGGGTTTTTTATACTATCCCTAGAAACTTTTACATAGAATTTTATAAAATTTGTGTAAAAATGTTTGCGGTGATTTTTCATTTCTTAAAATTTGCATTTTTTTATTAGTAGACGAAAAATAGCCCCAAAGTAAAAATTGTGATTTTATTTGGGCAATTTTTCATTCCTTGATATTGGGGTCATTTTTCATTCCTCTTAAAATGCAAAAACACCCTAACGAAAAAATGAAAAATAACCCCAAAAAAAACCATAAAATTGCGTCAAAATTGCGTGTTGTTGTGTCTCATGTAAAATTTTGGGGCCGTTTTTCATTTTCCTTTTGGGGCCATATTTCCTGGGGTCATTTTGCGCACCGCCATATTCTTTATATAATTGACCTTCTTATTTGATGGGTAACACAATTTAAAGTTCAATTTGGTAAAGGGTTTATACGATTCAACAAAGCCGAATAAAGTGCTGTTATGGACGATTTCACCAATTTGTTTAAATATCAATTTATATTTAAAATTCATTTTTCATGTCAAATAAAATTATATGAAAAACGATATTTAAATATGAATTGATATTTAAGTAGAATTGGTGAAATTGGCCATTTATGTTTGAGGATTAAGTTTAGTTTTGCCTCGTTATTTTAACACAAAATTCTATTATTTTTATACTGTTGACTGTTTTTCTAATTCACTTAATTACACTTTGGTTGCTCTCCTATTGTTTTGTGGCAAAAATTCCTGCATTTTATGGCGTTGTCTGGCTAATGACTCTATTTAACCGCAAATCAAATGAAGTTCTGTGGTGGGCTATAACAAAAACAACAACACAGCAATTTAACCAAAAAACAGAACTATCAATAACTGTAACCGAAAAATATAAACAGCAGAAATAAAAAACAAATCAAATGCATTTAATGAAGTAAAACTGCACTAATCAACTCTAAATGTACGCTAAGCATTTGCACACGCACTGACATACACACACACACACACACATTCACGCATACACTCACACATACACGCACATTCAAACATAAACTAAAAGAAACTACCCAGCGGTAACTAGACTAGGTAAAGAGGCCTAATAGAAGGCCTTATTTAGCAGTCAGAAGCCCTTCTCATCGCATTCCATACTAATTTATTTTTTACACAGGTTGTCATTGGGCGCAAGCCCTTCCACACTTCTTTTAAAAACAAATTCGATCCTTTCCCAAAGAAGGGAGTAAGGAAGGTAAAGATAAAAAATAAATAAAACTGAACAACTTCCTTTCTCCCTTCTTGAAGAAGGGAGTAGCGAATGTGTACTGAATATTTTGGAAGGTCTTTAAAAAAGAAATGTATACCTTCTAGAAGGCAGGATATCCATTTTAATATCAGGCTTTTAGAAAGGAGTATAGAGGCCTTCAAAAAGGCCTGCCACTTGCTGTCCTTTCAATATTTACCGATGTATTCAAGCTGTATACAAACTGTAGCTGCATACTGCAGCATTTAAGCAAGGTGGCGCAAAAATCATTAATCTATCGGAAGATGCTATAATGTTTGCAAATAGCGATACATTTTAGTTCTGCTTTGTCATTTGTGAAGTAAGCAGATCTAAAATACACGTTAAAAAAGAAATGGAGCGCTTTATATCTCAAGAGCGCGGAATAAGTGTTTCGATTTTTTCCTGCGTAATAATTTGTCGGTGGTGTTGGCGCTGCGTGAAGTAAAACGTAGATTTCCGGGTCTTTGGGTACTAGGAGAACACTACTGTGTTAATCTGCTCGCCTAGAAGAGTTTCGAACAATACGAGATACTTTTAGGTCTTAGGAACCCTGGAGCGACCATTCTTGTGAGAAAAGTTTTGCTGTGGCTAAAGATGGATCCAAGGAGCCTGCAGTACCAACCAGATGACGTGCCACGCAATTAGGCATCAATAGGAGGTCTTGACAGTGAATATTGGGGAAAGGTTAGACCCTACATAGTGCAGAGAGTGCACGAAATGCTAGTAGTTGATCGCCAAGCGCATGTAATCTATGCCTAGTGTAATCTCACGTTTTGGTGATTGAAAAAAAAAACTTCTTGAAGTGGGGCTTCTTGAAGTCACGAGACTATGACGGCATTTACATTATGCAATTAACGCCGCAACTTTCACATGCAACTTTTTGTTTGTTAGCAAGAGGTCTAGGGAAGAAAACGGGGTTGAAAAAGTTGAAAAAATGCTTGAATAAAATGTAAATGTAAATGTGAAAAAAGTTTCGTAGCAACTACTTTAAAAGAAAATAGAAAAAAAACTCGGCGTTAATTGCATAGATGTAAATGCCGTCTATGTCAACAAGCTTCAAACTCTTTGAAATTCTATAAGAGAATATTCCTTAGAAATGCGGCAATCGCCGGAATTTCTGGCAAAATTAATGAAAAATACCATTAATCGGGACCGTATGGTCATCCATTCTGACGATGGCCGGTAGCAATTTTTTTACTTAATGAAAAGAAAAAAATATTTAAACATCAAATAAGCACAATCCGAAAGCAAAACTTAAGTTTTAAATTTATTAAAAAGTTATGTTCCAAAAAGATCATGTGTCAAGTTTGGCGGTACCTTGTACAGGGTGGCGGACGAATTGTGATACAAAAACAAACAAAACATAAAAACGTTTTATGTCTGAGTTAAGGGTTGACTAAACACCTAGATATATTAAAATGAATGCTTGGGAAAAGGGAATTTGGATAGTGCAGTGGTATCATGCTTTTCAGTCCTTAATTTCCATCCAGCAAAATTGCTTGTTTATGTGTGACAAGGCTCTTTGTGAGCTAAAGGGCAATTTAAATAAGCAAAATGTCCGTATATGGAGTGAATATAATCCAGAAATACTCCATGAGGCGGAAATGCACCCAGAACGAAACCGCTTTCAAAAGCTGATCAAAAGCCGCATATGCTTGGATGAGCATGGAGATCATTTACAGGATTTCACAATAAAAAAACAATAAGGCCGGACTTTAGAGATATGGATTAAGTTTAAACCTAGTTTAACGTAGTCTGAAACTCGGATTTTTTCCGACGAAATCTGATGGTTTTTATTATTTCATAAAAGGCCAACAAACTAAGCTGTTCTTTCAAAATTTAACTAAACCTGGTCTTACTGAGATCTCAAAAACTCAGCGTTAGAAATAAAAAATTAAATTGAATTTTCTATACAATAAAAAAAAACTAATTAAAATTCGATTGATTGTAGCATAAATGGTATCACCCTGTATAAACAATGAATGGTGAAAGAGAGAGAAACTCTCACTCACACTCTCACTAGCAGCCATGCTTTTATTTTAATGCTTGTTCGAGTATGTGTAAGTAGTTTATGATAATGTTTATTTATGTCGTTACATGAGTGTCTAAAAGTATTTAAAGGGCAGCCATTTTTTTTTGTAAAAGTGTGTTTAACTGTAAATAAATTTGATGGGAATAATTTAATATGCCCGCCATTTTTGTATGCCATTGTGTAACATGTATCAATGTATATCAAATTTATTTTAATGCAATTTTAAATGCTTTAATGGCCATAAATATGAGAAAAATGTGTAAAATTTTGCGTGCTATTAAAATCAAAGTTAATAAATTTTAAAAGAGTGTTTTTTTTATTATTATTATTTTTCCAACATTGAGGTTAGAATTTTCGATATGACATGAATTTAACAGAAGGAAATCTAACTGAAAGGAATTTGTGGCAACAAAAAAAAAAAAAAAAAACAAAATAAAACCTCAGTGCATAAATTGTTTAAAAATTCCAAAAATCCCTCGCTCATATACACTCACATTCGTTCGGTCAAAAGTTCAGTGTAAAATATTATGAATATTAATATAGTCGTTTTTTTTTGCTTTCTTTGTAAACCAAAAATAAACTTTATGTTTTTGTTTCTCTCTTTTGGTCTCTAATCCAATTTATATGCTAAATTCATATTCTATAATTTCCTTTGTAAAGGCGTTTATTTTATATGCTGCCGCTTTTGGTTGTAATTTAATTTTCAACAAGAAGCAAAAAAATAAAAAAAAACTACAACTACAACTTTTAGCCTTAAGATTCATTGCTCTATTATAATTTATATCCTGGTTTCAAGGATCTTTTGTAAAGAAGGGAGCCAGGGACTGGCACTTATAATTAACAGTAATCTTTTGTGTTTAACAAAAAGGGGTTTTCAACAAGTTCTATTTCCTTTTATGTGGTTATTTTTTCTGTAAGAAGATAAAAAAAAATGTTCAAACAACTTTTTAACCGACTAATAAACTAAACTGAGCAAACAGCAGTTTTTTCCTATTCTTATATTATCTAGAAATACTCAGTAACTTTTTTTATTGTTTAAAACATAAATACGAAAAAAAGACAATGGTAGAAGATAGAAAGGACTAATTTAAAAAGCCTTAACAGCACAAAAAATATATAAATCTCTTAAGGATATTAATGAAAAATAAACAGTCTAAAGAGTTTTATCTGGTTTCGTTTGGTTGAATGGAGAGGAACAATAGACCTATAAAGCGGGTGACAAAGGTAAACAAGTTAAAGATCAAAATTATCTAGTTCAGGAAAGCTTTATAAAAGTAAGATTAAGACGTTATATGACCATTATTGTAGGCTAGAAAAAATCTTAATTATTTCGCCCAAATTGCTATATGAGTTAGGGGATATGTTATCCCCCTTATTCATAACAAAGAAGAACCTAAGGTTTAAATAATTTGAACTCCATTATATATAACGTAAACAACTTTGAGTCTTTTGTAACACTGGGTCTCCTCGTAGCAATTTTTATTGCTAAGCATAAGCAAAAACGTCGGCAGAACAATGGCGCCATAATTGCTGATTATATTGCTAAAGAACGCATGAAATTGCTTTACCATAAACAAACGTACAGAGAAATGAAATGTCAGATATATGACAACTGATTTTACAGCAGATTGCTAAGCAATAATTGGTCGAGTAATCAGAAAGGCAATCCTTGCGCAATGGATTGCCACTCATGGCAATATGCGGTCTATACGTCGCAAATATAATTGAGCAATCAAATTTGACGTTTGTCGCAATAAATATTGCTACGTGGAGACCCGGGGTAACAGCCGTACCTAAACACCGAGCTGTCATCTACATGGTTGTATTTACGTTGCTATGTTGGTGTATTGATTTTTGCGTGCTGTTTTTGTTGATGCAAAATTCTGATGGGTTTTTTGCAAAACTTTTTAGAGTCATTTATTTTGCTGGCTTTGTGTAAAAGGTGTTACCGCCACAAAGTTTTGACACATTTTGGGCAATTTTACACTTAGCCTTCTTCAGATTTCTATGCTAGTCTTAAGGTTTTAAACATTAGTTGTGGTCGGCTCTTTCATGGTTAATCACTTTAAAGTCATTTAGTTTTTCACTCTACTTTACATTTTCCATTTTTATTTTTGTTCTTAATAAAAAACTTTGCCTGCGAAAACTTTTTGTCGGCTATTTTTTTCTTCTTTTTTTAATATTATTTTCTGTTTCCTTTTTGGTTGTACATTTCTCTTAAACATTGTTAAGGCAATAAGCAAACAATTCAAGTAATTTTTTTCTCATTTTTGGTTTCAAATATATTTGTTTAATGTTTGCAAAAAGCAGTATTTTCTAATGGTATAACAACGACAAGTGATAATGGCCATTGTAGTAGAACTTTGGCCACAAATTATTCAATTAATAAAATTTAAATATTAATGAAGCAAATGATTTTTATTACTTATACAAATAAAGGGACTTGAATAAATATTTGCTAGGCCAATGAAATAGGCTCGAGTTTGTTTAGCTAGAAAATTCTATTTTTTGAATATGTAAACTTAATCGCTTTTTTAGAAATTCCTTTGAGCTTTTGCTGTTTCTAGAGGTTCTAATTTTCTAAAAAAAAATTGTAAAACACTTTTTGGCCTTGTAGTGCATTATTGTTATTACTTTAAAAGGTTTTCATAAATCTGCAATGTGACTTTTCTCGCTTTTACCGTTTTGCTATAAAATTGTTTAAAAACTTAAATCCGTTGGGAAGGACACGCATATGTGTTGAGTTCTTTCCAGTTTCATGGTTTCCCGAAACAATTTAAAGACAAATATAAATGTTTTAAAAATTTACTTCAAAACAAGAGATTTGTGAGAACGATGAAGTGTATGTGTCTGAGCGAGTGTGTTACAACATTGTTTTTTCGATTGAAGTAGTGGTAGTTATGATCATAGAGATACTGATTCAAACGCACACATACAAATGTACATACAAACATACATACAAACATACATACAAACATACATTTACTGCTACAGCACAGCCTTAAATTACGAATTACTCGGTTGACCTAGTTCAACCAGCCAGCGATTCAATTTTTTTTTTTTTATTATTATTATTTTAAAAATGTTTTTAGCTGCTGCCTCAGCTGGTGCTGTTAAATTTATTCAACTGTTTTTATACCCTTCTTCACAGGTGTCAGGGGTATATAGAAGTTTGTCATTCCGTTTGTAATTTTTACAAAATTTATAATAGATCCTATTAAACATAAGTAGCGAAGTTGATTAAACGATGTCCGTCTGTCCGTGTGTATGTTGAAATGGGATTTTGAAAGACTCCAGAAACGATGGGGACTGGGTTGTTATACATTTATGTCAGATATACTTCACATAAGTTTGCAATTGAAATTCAGCTAGACCGGTTTATAAATAGCTGAGATATGAGCAAAAAACCACGACTGCCTCTAATTTTACCCCAAAATCCAGCCAAAGCCAAAGTTTCCGACTTAGGTATAAGCCTCTTAGTTAACAATACACAACATCCGAAAAATATGGGCGGGATAGGAGAAATGGGCGTGGAACCTATATATATATATATATATATATATATATATATATATATGATTTCCTTTAACTCCTACTGGAGCATATATATGGAACCTCCCATATATATTTCTGTATATCTGTAGAACGGCCAGAGTTAAAGTTTCCAAATTATGTGACAGCATCTTGGTAATCAATACACAACATACGACAAAATGTGGGCGAGATTAAAGAAGTGGGCGTGGCACAAAAAATAGTTTTTATATCTTAATAGCTGTAAAAGAAACATTTTCCAAGTTCGGTTCACATAGCTGGTTATCAATACACAGTTTTTCTAAAGTAGGCGAGATTGGAGAAGTGGGCGTGACACCTCTCATACAAAGGCATTGCAGATTTCTATATATCTGGAGAAGGGCAAGAGCCAAAGCTTACAAATAAGGTACAACCATCGTGGTTAACAATACTCAACATCCGTCAAAATATGGGTTCAATTAGAGAAGTGGGCGTGGCACGAAAAATATTTGTTTATATCTTAATATCTGTTAAAGAAAAATTGTCCAAATTCGGTACAAAAAGCTGATTATCAAAAAAAGTGGGCGGGATTTCTATATATCGGGAGAAAGGCATGAGCCAAAGTTTCCAAATAAGGTAGAACCATCATGGTTAACAATACCCAACATCCGTGAAAATATGGGCGGGATTAGAGAAGTGGGCGTGGCATGAAAAATATTTCTTTATATCTAAACAACTATAAAAGAAAAATTGTCCAAATTCGGTACACGTAGCTGGTTATCAATACACAGCTTCGCTAAAAAAAAAGGCGCTATTAGAGAAGTGGGCATGGCACTTCTCATACAAAGGCATTGTGGATTTCGATATATATGGAGAAGGGCAAGAGCCAAAGTTTCCAAATAAGGTACAACCATCATGGTTAACAATACTCTACATCCGTAAAAATATGGGTGGGATTATAGAAAGAAAGAAAATAACTGTAAAAGAAAAAAATTTCCAAATTTGGTACAAATAGCTGAATATCAATACACAGCTTCGCTAAAAAAAAAAAATGGGCGGGATTGAAGAAGTGGGACAAAATAGATTTATTTATTTCTAACAAATGGTATTAATATAACCCTCTGCTCTTATAGCATTATGGTGAAGGTTATTTAATATTCGTCATAGCCGATAAAGCATTCTTTTATAGGTTTTTTAACATATTAAAAGAAAAAAAGTACAGCAAAACCGGAGACCTTTTTCCTTTGAATACCTGAGAGAGTGTAGTAGTAGCAGCAACAAAATATATAAAAAAGAAAAATTGTAAAACATGCAGTTTTATATTCACGAATTCTTGATGATGCTGTACGAGTATTTTTCGTAATAAAAAAAGAAGGTAAACTATAGGAAGTCAGAGAAATAAAATTAATATTTCCCACTATCGAAGTGAATATAGTTCCTACTTTAGCTCGGATAATTGGGTAGTATAAGTAAACCTACAAACAGGCTAAGGTATATATATATAATTTAAACCAGATTCATTTAAGTGTAGTATATACACTAGTTTATAGTGTACTACACCAATGCAAGTGTTTTGTATGGAGTTTAAGTGGAGTCAAAAGCATGGATTAAAATAAAGTATGTTTTTAATTAACTAGAGATAAGTGAAGTCTAACGTCTAGATTGTAGAGTAGTCTAGAAGAATACATTTTTTTATAGCTTATAGTAGTTTGTTGACTTTTTAATAAAGTGTTATCTAGATTAGGTTAAAGTGTGTAGTTATGGTGTAGGCTGCCCCGGTAGGCCAGTTCATAGTGAGCTATTCTATCTGTGCGGGTGTTGCGGGTTCGATTGCCGTCAGACACTTTGGTCGCGGGACTATTTTAGGGCTTTAGTGTAAGAAACAGACTAGTTCATTATCTAGTTTATAGACAAGCATTTTGACTATAATATTATGAATCCCGTTTGAGATTTTGTGTCATATTCTTGCCCCTAGTTGCAGCTTTAGTTTTTTGATTTCATGGTGTACCTTCTCTTTTAATGTTTTCTTATTAGTAACGGCTTCAAAATTGAGGGTTTTCTCTATTAACTGCACATGTTTGCATCTGCCTCACAGGAAATCTGGAATCATGTGTCTCTTAGGTGTACATCTGTAAAACTTCGGATTTTTAAGTTTCAAAAATGTAGATTTGAATTGTTAAAATTGACGAGGGAATCTCTGGATCTTTCTCAAGCTGTAAAAATTCGGATTTTTAATGTTTCAAAAATGAAGATTTGAATTATTTAAATGTATCAGGGAATCTCTGGTTCCGATTTTTTCATATGGTCCCCCAGGAACCGCCTTGTCAATAGTTTTCATTTCAGAAGTAGATTTTTAATGACAACACTGATAGAAAAGGCGTCATAACGCTGATGTATTTTGACATCGGTACCATGACAAGTGTCTTCGTTTTTGACCCCATGACACTTTTCATCATGGTGATGTCAACCTTAACACCACTTGGCATAAGTGTCATCAGGGTCAAAATGAAATTATGTCATCAATGGGATGACACATCGGCATCACAGAAATGAGTTTCAGTGCGATGACGCAGTAACATCGGAGAAAGGATACATAAGCATCAATTTCATGACAGTTTGTCATTAAGTCAAAGTCATTGGAATTGACTTAAGTCAAAGTGAGAGAATATTATTATTTACTTACCCGTAACATATGTTTGTTTTACGTTTGTTAAATTGCGACCTTTGTTTACAGCAAAACTCTCAATAATAAAATACCAGCACCATGCACCATGGTTTTCGTAATCATTCTACTTTAAAAATTTTATGTATTTAACTAAATAATTTAAAAAAATAGAATATAGGAATTTTTTGCTTCTTATAATACACTGTTATCATGAAATTAATGTTAGTAATATACAAAATGTGGCATCGAATTGATGTCACTATAGTCATAAAAAAGATGACACGTAAAAAATTGTACGATGACGTTAGTCATTGGATTGATGTTACTTTTTGCTTCATTGATGCCATTTGTAGTAACATTGATGTCACAATTCTGATGTTATGCCATCATCAATATGAAAATGCATATTTCTATCAGTGAAGCACATACACTAAATATGTATAACACGAAGCATTATTGGGTCTACAGTTGATAAACAGTACTAGTGAAAAAGTCAATAGTGATTCACTACAATTCACTATTGACATTTTCTACAGGGTAGATGCATAAGTAAGTTTGTGTTAGTGTATATGTGAGTGTGTTACTATGTAAGTTTTCCGAAAAAAAAACATTCTTATAATGATGTCAACTAAGCATAAAGCTTTTTCACTCTCTTTTCAACACTCTATGACTTGCTGGTAACTAACGGTACAATATGATATCATTGTGTGTGTGTGTAGAGAAAACACACTGCATGCTATTGACAAGAGTCGTGTAGTAGTGTTGCTGTAGTATATGTGTGAAAGGAGTATATTAACTTAAGGTATCTGTGTCTAAAAACGGATATAATTTTAATTAAAAAAGGTGTGAAAATTATTATGAAATACTATTAAACAAGTGTTTAAGTGTGTGTATGGTTGTTGTAGAGGTAAATGGGTATTTTGTAAAACAAAATATTTTACAAACATAGAAAATGTTAAGAATTTATGTGTGTTTTATTTTTTTTTTATTTTTTTTTATTTTTGTGTAAAATCAGACACTTACACAGACACTTTACTCTGATGAAAGACTCTTTTATTTCAAATTTAATATTTTTTTATTCATATACCTTCTATTTATATCTAGTAAGTACAAGAGTATGTGTTTGCTTGTTGCTGTTGTTTTCCAGCATAGTTCTAGTTTTTTTTTTTTTTTGTTGCTGTGGTTGGCTGTGGATGTTTTCTATTTTATGCATCTGTAATGAACTAAAAATAAATTTTCCACCTGTTTGTTTTTTTTTTCTTTTTTCACTACTTTTTTTTATTGGTCTCTATATGAAAATGTATTTTTAACCAAACAAGATTTAAAAAGAGTCTTAGTTCAACTGACTGTCTATATTTGCAACAATATTTAAGTGTGTCAGTATGTTTGTGTGTATTTTCTTGTGGTTGAGTTATTTTTTGTTTTTTAATTTTTTACGGTTCATGTGGTTTAAACTTTAACATGACAAAATATTGATTTCCTAAAGCTGTTTTACATTTTTTTTTTTTAATTATTTAATGACCGACTTTTGAAAAGATTAAGGCATATTTAATGCAATAAAAAGTCTATTTGTCAACCGCAAAAGGAGAATACAGATGGCGAGAAAATTATTTAAATGAATGGTTTATGCATTTTTAAAGAAAAATTGTGCATTTCCGGAAATTTAATTAATAAAAATTATTTTAAAAAACAGAAGTAGAAAGAAAAATTTTATAAAAAATTCAAAAGACTTTTTCAAAAAAATTAACATATAAAAATTGTAGTAGAAAAGTAGCAGTTTAACTATAATTTAAATTTGCTAAAAAAAATTCTAATAATAATTTCTAACGAAAATTTTTTAAATAAAAGTAGCAGAAAAGTACGATTTTAATATGTCTGTATAATTAAAAAACTTGTAAAAAGAAGTAAATATCAGCTCAAATTAATACACTATATAAAACGATATTCTGCCAAAAACAAGTGACTTTCATAGCAGTAGGTTAGGTTTCGTTCCTTGGGCAGTTATACAGAAGAAAGCTCACTTGTGTCCTTTGGTGATCCCTTTGTTCATTAAAAACATTCAGATTAAGCCCTGTTCTAGAAGAAACTTGTGAAAGAAGAAATATATGACATGAACGAGTGAAGACCCTTTTCAAATGTTGTCACATTATCTATAGAATAACGACCATACTTGATTTCCAGTCCTAATTTTATTCAACGAAGCGGTAAAAGAATAAGTAAAATGGCCTAATAGAAGGTATTATTTCGCAGTCTCAAGCTCTCCTTGCCGTACCCCATAATTATTTATTTTTTTTTATAGATTTTCATTGTGGGCACGCCCTTCCCTTCTTCTTACAGGAATTCTAAAAGGGTTTCCGATAAAAGACTTTAAGGGAATATGAAGAATGTCTTTTAGCAACAATTTTACTATAAACAATTGATTTTTGTAACAAAAAAAAAAAAAAAAAAAAAAATAAAAATGATCACAAAATAAGTGATTTTTCTTATTTAATATGTTATTGAATTTTTTTAATTAAAAGCGTTTTAAGATTTCTTGAAATGGTTTTACACTAATAGAAACGTCGTCATAACGCTGATGTATTTTGACATCAGTACTATGAAAAGTGTCCTCGTTTTTGACCCCATGACAATTTTCATCATTGTAATGGTAGCCCTAACATCACTTGGCCAAATTGTAATCAGGTAAAATTATGTAATTAATACAACACATCGGCATCACAGATGACGAATCGGAGTCAGTTTAATAAAAAAAATATATCAATGCAATGACTCAGTAACATCGGAGAACGCACTCAAGTCAAACTTAGAAAATATTATTACACAAGTTTGTTTCGCTTCTGTTGTATTTCGCCCTTTTTTTACAGAATAACTCTCATTGTTAAGACACCAGCTGCATGCCCGATATTTCGTTTTCGTAATAATTCTTCTTTGAAAATTTGATGTATTTAACTAACTAATTTGAACAAAAAGAATATGTGAATTTTCGCTTCTCAGTTTACTTTTTAAACATGAAAATAATGTTAATAATACAAAAAATGTGGCATCGAATTTATGTCACTGTAGTCATTACATAAATGATGCAAAAACTATGACATAATTTTATGATGACTTTCGCCATTGGATTGATGCCACTTTTTGCCTCATTGAAGCCATTTTTAATAACATTGATGTCACACTTCTTATGTTAGGGCATCACCAATAAGAAGATGCATTTTTCCATGAGTGTACTTCATATAAAATATTTATTGTTGATTAAATCTATAAGTAATTAATGAAAACTTATTGTCCCTTTTAGAAATTACAGCCGAAGGTTCTTTTTCGCATTAAATAAGAATTTTGTTACCCAAAAAATAAGTGCGATCTAAAAACCAGCTCTTATTTCCGATCAAACGCTTATTGAAGGAGCTATAAGCCATTCGATTAAACGCTTTTTTAAGGAATTTCAAAAGATTTTATATTTTGTGTTGGAATCTCACATGAAACAACAATTTTTTCTTAAAAAATATGAGCGATCACAAATTAAACTTTTAGTTTCGATCAAATAACATACAAGCCATTGCAATTTTCTAAGGAAAAATATAAGTGATCATAAAAAAATTTTTATTTTTCTTTCATATTTTTTATATGTCTAGAATATTGCCGAACAATATTTTCGAAATTTTGATAAAAAAAATTATTTTTTTCCAAAAAAAAAATATGTTTTTAAAACGACTTAGAAAAAAGTGTTACCTTCCTTAAAGAAATTTTAGTAAGGAATTTCGGTTTTTTATTAATTTCAATAAACTAAGCCGTTTTTGAGTTCCGCGAATATATGTTGTGCAACCTCCTTCCTCTATTTTCGAAATAACCACTGGATTCAGCGTAACCGAATTATGGTAAAACGACAAGTGCCCAGCTTGTCTAAAAAAGTGTAAATTTCTTTAACAGTGTAATTACACTCGTTTTCTTATCGGTACTCGATTAAAAACTTTTTATAACACGAACATTTTTGGAAAATACAAACAAACTATTTTATGTAATCTTTCATATTTGTTTGCTTTTTATTTTATTTGATTTTACTAATTTGTAGCAGGTTAAGTTATTTAAAAGAACACGAATAATTTTTTTGCTATTGATTACTTAAGTACCCAAATACTTCACACTTTTACAACTCTAAAAAATAAACATAACAAAAAAAATTTCAAAAGTTTGTATTTAGCCAAATAAATGCTTCACAAACAAGTTTAAATAATTAATATTTATTCACTTTTTGTTTTTCACTTTTCGATTTTCGAAAGGTAATTACAAGATTTGAGACTCTGAATAAAAACTTTTATACGTATCAACTGAAGAGCAGTAAAGGTCTTCAGGTAGTAATCAAGGGCATAGACTCATGCGTAGACCCAGGGGAAATTAAAGCTTTTTTGGAAGAGAAGGGCTTTAAAATCAAAAACGTAACAAATATCAAAAATAGGGAAAAAAATCCCCAACCACTATTTCGAGTGGAGCTTGAACCCGGCGACGTTAAGCTCAAAAAAAATGAAACGCATCCAATTTATAATTTGAAATATATTCTGTACAGAAGGGTAACTATTGAGGAGCCGCACAAAAGAAATGGTCCTGTTCAATGTCTAAACTGCCAGGAACTGGCCATACTAAGGCATACTGCTACTTACCCCCTGTTTGCGTAGTATGTGGTGAATTACATGGAACAGTTCTTTGCGACAAGTCTAAAACCGACCCCAACATAAAAAAATGTAGCAACTGTGGCGGTAATCACACTGCCAATTATAGAGGATGCCCTGTATATACTATCGTCAAGCAGTCGGTCGGACCGAAAACTAATCCCCCTCAAATGCAGGTAACAAATCAGGTTAACACAAATGCAATTCAAGCCCCCCAGCCTAGTAATAACAGAACCTCTTACGCTAACGTCCTAAAATCAAACCATGAGCCAATGCAAGGTGCCTCGCCAAGTAATGATGAAACTCAATTTTCTAATTTAAGTCGTTTAGAAAAAACCATGGAAACATTAGTGCAAACAGTAAATAATTTTACGAACACAATGGGTAATATGATGCAGGAAATGCTTAGAATGCAATCGATGTTATTGCAAGCTGTACTTAACAAACCATGAACTGTTTAAAAATTTGTTTTTGGAACGCAAACGGCATCCGCCAACATAAAAATGAATTAGAATACTTTCTTAAAAATAAACAAATTGATGTCATGATGATTTCTGAAACTCATTTGACCTCAAGAAGTACGTTTAAAATAAATGGTTATATACTATATGATACCAAGGACCCTCGAGATAGAGCTTGTGGAGGTTCTGCCATTTTAATAAAGGCCCGAGTCAAACACTACCTAATGTGTGATCATCGTGAAGATTATCTCCAGGCAACGAACATTTGCGTTGAGGAATTAAATAGAAACCTAATAATTTCATCGTTATACTCCCCGCCTAGATTTTCAATATCGGAGGACCAATATTGTAAATATTTTAAATCATTAGGACCGTGTTTCCTAGCCGCTGGCGATTATAACGCTAAACATACCATCTGGGGGTCGCGACTTATAACACCAAAGGGTCGTGTTTTATTTAACATAATTTCTAAAATGGATTTAAATGTGGTAGCGAGCGGACAACCAACATATTGGCCCACTGATCTTCAAAAAATTCCAGATGTCATAGATTTCGGAGTGGTTAAAAACATTCCCATAGAAACGATTCAAGTTGAAGCCTCCCTAGATTTATCTTCCGACCACACACCTACAATTGTTACTATAATGAACCCCAATAGAATTGTACCTCCGACGACAGCTACGCAAATTAATTGGTTGAAATATAAAAAATATCTCAGTACCCATTGCACAGAAAATATTCCGCTCAGTACACCGGATTATGTAGATCGCTCTATTGACAATTTTGACAGTTTTCTGAAACTAGCTGTTCAACATTCCAATATTGCCCCCAAAAAAACAAAAACTATTAAAATATATTCCACAGATGTCGAGCATCTTTTGTCTGAAAAAAGGAGGGCTCGAAGAGAGTGGCAATTGCACAGATCCCCTCAACTTAAGAACTTGCTTAAAGAGTGTACAAAAAGACTAAGAAAGTTACTGCAGACTAAGAAAACGGCTTCTCTGGAAAAATATCTTAAGGAACTTGATGCAACCCCACAATCAGACTACTCATTATGGCGTGCAGCTAGAAATCTCAAAAGGCCAGTTGTCTCTAAACCACCATTAAGAAACTTGAATGGAAGTTGGGCAAGAAATGATGTTGAAAAAGGAAATCTGTTTGTCAATCATTTAAAAAACGTATTTACCCCAAATATATCTCACGATATTGCGGTCGAGTTACCACCTGTTGCTGCTAGAGCAGCTGTTCCGCTAAGATTTGAGATAAGAGAAATCGAAAAGGCTATTTGTGATTTAAACCCCAAAAAGGCTCCTGGTTTTGACAAGATCAGCAACAAAATGCTTTTGGAGCTACCCAGCATAGCAAAGAAAATTATTCTTTTAATTTTTAATGCTATTTTACGCCTTGAATACTATCCTCAAAAGTGGAAGGTCTCCTTAGTCACCATGATACCTAAACCTGGAAAGGATCACACAAAAGTTGAGTCATATAGGCCTATAAGCTTACTTTCTAATATATCAAAGCTGTTTGAGAAGCTGTTAGCGTCAAAATTAACCCCAATTTTAAATGATAATAGATGTATTCCTAACCACCAATTCGGCTTTAGAAGAGAACACAGCACAATTGAGCAAACCCATCGTATAGTAAACGCAATAAGAAAAGCCTTTGAAGAAAAAAAATATTGTTCCGCTCTCTTCATCGATGTTTCTCAAGCTTTCGATAAAGTCTGGCATGAAGGCTTATTACATAAATTGAAGCTAAACTTACCAGTAAACACACACAAGCTGTTAGAAAGCTACTTAGTCGGTCGAAAGTTTATTATTAAAGAAGGTGATTATTTAAGCTCTCCTCAGCAAATTGACGCTGGAGTCCCTCAGGGAAGCATCCTGGGCCCACTTTTATACTTAATATATACCTCGGATATGCCAACAAACAACTACACACAAACTTCAACATTTGCTGATGATACAGCTTTTTTGAGCGTGCACGAAAACCGTCAAGAAGCATCTCGATACCTACAGGATCATATATTTCAACTCGAACTATGGTTAAAGCAATGGAGGATAGAGGTCAATGAGCAAAAATGCGTACATATAACATTCACCTTGCGTCGGGAATCATGCCCCCCTATTAAAATCAATAATCAAATAATACCTCAAAATTCGCATGTAAAATACCTCGGTATTCATCTAGATCACAGCTGCCCCTTGGTATGTTAAAAACTCAAATATTCACAAGGATCTCAATGTTCCATTAGTTAAAACTATGATTACGAAATATGCAGTAAAATACTTAAAAAGGCTCGAATTGCACCCGAACCCACTAGCACGAAATATTTTAAATGATAGCGGCCACACTCGCTTAAGAAGAAGAGACACTGCGGCACTTGTCCAATTAGATGAGCGATAGACACCTATAAAAGTGAACAGAACCCGCGATGAACAAAATTTTTGTCTGGCACTGGCAGGACAAAAAATAATATTAGGTTAAGATTTGATTAATTATTGTTAGTTCATATTTAATATATGAAGATTCAATAAATAAATAATGAAAAAAAAAAAAAAAAAAAACTTTTTGTTTTGGTTTAATTTTTATTTCAACTTTTCTTTTATTTAACAATTTTTTTTACAATTTGTATGCTTTTTATTTGTTACTTTTGTTTGTTTACCTTTTGAAACATATGTTTTTTTGATTTACTAAATTTTACTGCAAAAATTTCTGCAGTAAAAATGTATTCTGTGGTAAAAATTTGTAAATACTCAAACAAGAACTGTCACTTTTCGCTCTCAATTTATGTTCTCATTTACTGCATTTTGTGTACTCGAACGCAATTTCGTAAAATGCAGTAAAGTTTAGTAAAAAATTTTAAAAACTTTTGTGTTCTCGAACGCAACTAATATCGAAAAACCGCGTACACGCGAATTTAACATTTTGTAAATTGTATTTGTCAAAATACGAGTTTGTTATTAATTTACAAAATATACGAATATTTGGAGTTGTATTTGTCAAAATACGAGTTTGTTATTAATTTACAAAATATACGTATATTTGGAGTTGCCATATATTTATAACAAATATGTGAATATAATATGGCAATCTCAAATCTAAACCTTACGACAAAAGTTAAAGGTAGAACGTTCCTCTCTTTACCTTATCCTTCACTTTTAGATTAAAGGCAACTTTTGATAATTGAAAACCTATTATCTGTTCGATAACTTCCTACATTAAGCTATCGTTAAGTCGTGAAAACGGGCCTAATACGGTTATTTAATTTTTTTTTAATTTTAACGTTTTGTTAATAATTGAAAAAATTTTTACTATTTTGTAAATGAAAACTTTAAAACATTTTAACTTTTATTTCTGCTACTTATTTTCTTTTTTATTTCTCTAGTTATATTTGTTTTATTATTTGCTGTATTTAACTTTATTAAATTAAAGTTTTATAACTTTTTTATTGATTTTTATACCCACACCACAATAGTGGAGAGGGTATTATGCATTTGTGCTGATGTGTGTAACGCCTTAAAATATTGGTCCTAGACCCACCTTAAAGTATACCGATCGTCTTAGAATCACTTTCTGAGTGGAACTAACGATGTCCGTCCGGCTGGCTGTCCATGTAACCTTGTGCGCAAAGTACAGGTCGCAATTTTGGAGATAATTTGATGAAATTTGGGTCATAGGTTCTTATTGACACAAGGACAAAGCCTATTGAAAATGGGCTGAATCGTAGCACCACGAGGGAAGATAGGGGGAAATTTCTTCCTCTCGAAACTATCGAACCGATTTCAATGAAATTTAAAACATAGATAGAACCATATCTATATGGACACAAAATGTATGCATTTTTTAAAAAATAGGACCACGAGGGGAGATAGGAGCAATTTCTACCTCTTAAACCGATTTTAATGAAATTTAAAACATAGATAGATCCATATCTATATGGACACATTAGCTATACAGTTTTTCAAAAATAGGACCACTAGGGGAGGTAGGGGGCAATTTCTGCCTCTCACAAACTTTCAAACCGATTTTCATGAAGTTTATAAACATAGATAAATCCATATTTACATGGACACATAAGCATGATGTGTTTTTAAATACTGTGGTGTAGGGTATCATATGGTCGGGCTTGAGCGACTATACTTTCTTACTTGTTTTCTTTAATTTTATTTTTGTTTTTTTTTTTTTATTCGAAAAACTTTTGCGCCAAAGTCAAATACCTAATATCAAGATCCTTAGCAACAAAACTTTTTTTTTATTTTAGTATTTATTTTGTGGTAATTGATTTGAAAGTTTCATTCAATTTTAGGTTTTTTCCCTTTTGTTTCTTTTTTTTTTTTTGCTGCCATTTTTAATTTCACTAAAACATTTTTGTCTGTTGGTATAGAACAAAAAAAAAAAAAAAAAATATGGGGGAAAACTTTAAAAACTTGGCAGTTTAATTAATTATTTTCGATTATCAAAAAAATAAATAAGCTTTTTTCGATAATTGAAATAACAAAGAGTTTTTTTGACAGGAAAATTTATTAAAAAAAAAAAAAAAATAAATTTCCAAAAGCCAAAAACAGATCTAGGGACTTAAAAAAAGTACTAAACTATAAAAAGTTATTAAAGAAAAATAAATCAGAAATTGGGAATTATTTCCTTGTGAAGGTTACTTTATATTATTATAAACATTTTTTTCATTTTTCGAATTTATTCTATGAGTTAAATTTCAGTTACATTTGTAAAAAGAAAATACAATATAATAGTCTGGTAGTGTATAAAGTCATTTCTGAAAAATTAAAGGAATAGAACTATTACAAAAAAGCTTTACAAAATACATAACTGAAATTTAACTCATAGAATAAATTCGAAAAATGAAAAAAAATGAAAAATAAATCATTTAAAAAAAAATTATATTTCGAACAGAAAAGCAGAGTTTTCTGAAATTTCTCCCTTTTCATAAATAAAAAAAGTTGTATAAAAAAAAGGATACGGAAATCATTGTATTATTGTACGACTTGTAAACACAAAATCAAGGGGGTTTGTAAATTTTTATTTATATTTATGTGTATGTCTGTAATTGTTTAGGAGATTTTGGTTTTGTGACCATAAATTGTTTGTGTTATTGTTGACTGTTAACTTGTGATAAAATTTTATGTTGTTGTTGGGCTTGTTTAGTTTTTGTTTTTGTTCTCGGAATTTAATGTTGACCAGTCATAGAAATTTTTGTGGTCTTTATTGTGGATACAATAAAGTGGAGTGGCAAACAATATAAATTTTATTTTATGGAAAAATATTTTCCCTTTTTAAATAATGATTGCTAAAAAGGGGTTAAATTATAAAGCAAAAAAAGGCCAAGTAAATAAAAAATTAAGAAATTTTTTAAGTGTAATAAGAAAATATTTTCAAAAAATAAGAATTTTTAATCAATTTTAAAATAATATCAAAAACTATTTTTCCTGCGTAAAATTATTTAAGTCGTAGATCTCCAAAAATTTTTTAATCTTTTTTTTATCTACAACTAGCTTAACCCGGTAAGCTTCGCTACACTGCTTTTACCACTTCTTCAGTTGAGCGATATTTAATATATCGTCGTCCGAAAGTTTAAGTGCTCTACGTGCAAAAAACGCATTTTGAGAGAATCGATTTTGAAGGTACAGACATATTTTCTGAAAAAACTACTCGATAGGATTTTTTGATTGTTATACCACATGTTCGTCTTAAAAAGATAATTCTGATTAGATGCTTTTTATCTCCAGATCGCATCTAAAACGGTAATAAAATTCCTGTTTGCTCTAAACGCCACCTTAGTCATATTTCCTTGCAAATACATACACGTAGAGCAAAATGGCATTAACAAAGACCTAAAACATCTTTAAAATTATTTATAAATAAGTTATTATAAGATACATTTTATGAAGTTATTATAACAAAATTAACTTCTTAATTTTTGCCTTTTTCAGATATAAAATTGAATTACAGTTTTAAATCGGAAATTTTTTCATTTTGAATTATTTCTTTTCTCCTAAATATGTTCAACTGTGTTTCAAAAATATTTAACGGTGTTGGTAACTGATTCCGGAAACCTCTTTTTATTATATTCGCTGTTTGGTAATTAGGCTGCAATATTGAGTTTTTAAATTTTATTGTGAAAAAGGTATTCTGCATGTATTGGAGAACTTTTATTTTGATAAATGGAAGAACCGAAATATGTAATTGGTTAGAAGTCTAGGAAAAATTCTTAAAATCTGAGAATTCTATTTCTGTAACCTTAATTTTTATTTTATTTGTTACAAAATTTTTCAAATAATTAACAAGTGAAGAAATATTGTTAATTTCTGAACATTTCAGATACTTGTCTGAAGCACTGTGAACGCAATCGATTTCCTGGATTTGTGAATGACCAGTCTCAAAAAATTTTTGGATAATGCTTTTGATCTGTAAATGTTCTGACACAAATTTTAAGATTGCTGTAGACAACATTTGATTTTTATTTTGGGTATAGTTGGATGTTCTATTATCAAAGTATTTTGTATTTTGTTTATATAACTAGTTATTTCATTACCTCCACGACCGTTATTAAACTCGTTCCAAACGCAAAACTAAGTAAATTTTTTCTTATTAGGAAAAATAATTGTAGCAGTCATATTGTTAACCTTTACTTTTCGCTTATAGTAAAATGACGATGCAAACCCTCATGAAGGTTGAAAATGCTTTGCAAATCAAACATACAATAACGGAAAAAGGGTCTTGATTTCGGCGATCTATGTCACATTCTACTTTAATTCCATTCGTTTCATTTCTGTGAATATTGAATTCTTCAATTTCATCCTCCGTTGGATCTTTAATTGAAAATTGTACGCAACGATCTCATTGGTCTTTTCTATGTTTCTTAAAGGACAAATTAAAATTGTGGTTCTGCTTGGCCATTTCTGTCAGCTTCCAATAAAAAAACTTTCATCTATAAAATGTTTGTAATATAATTAATATACGTATGTTAACGAAAAGCCGATTATTTTTAGTTACCACATGATACATCTTCAACAGTTTCTTTATCCCTTTTTCCTTTTTATTTTTTTATTTTTTTTTTTTTTTTTGTTCAAACGACATTCTTAAATGAATTCTAAAACTAAACACACAATAAAAAAAATTGTCATCATAAGTTCACTCGTCGGGGTGCAATTTTTATACCCTCCACCACAATTAGTTGTGAATAGGGTATATTAAGTTTGTCATTCCGTGTGAAACTTTTTTATTATTCATCTCAGACCCCATAAAGTATATATATTCTGGGTCCTTGAGTAATTCTAAGTCGATTTAGCCATGTCCGTCTGTCCGTCTGTTGAAAACACGCTCACTTTCGAACAACTCAAAAGAAATGAACAAACTTGGTGCCAAATTGCTTATAGTTATCCTAAGCAGTTTGGGATTGAAATCCAGCAAAAGCGGTTCAGTAGGACCAGAGCTATGAATCAAAATGTGGAACCAGCACCTAAATAATTGATGATTTTGTTACAAAAAATAACATAAATGCTGGAACAAGGCACGGAATGAGATAAGATTTTGCAAAAATTTTTTTCTTTTGACTGGAAATCACGCTGTAAAATTTAAATTATTATCCGTCCATAATTTACCCTAAGCCCCATAGAAACCCTAATCCCGGAAAACAGTTTAGTACACCTAAAACCATAATTAATAATGCTATTATAACAGAAATTGGTACGTCGCAGTTTTAAAGGACTAGAAATAACGTTGTGAAATTTCGTTATGATCGGTCCATAATTTACCCTAGACCCATATAAACGCTACTACTGGAAAACAGTTTAGTGGCCTAAAACCATAATTAACAACAAATCGTCACAGTTTAAGATAAGATTAACATCATACAGATATTACTCCTTAAACATTCGAACTGTCGGTGGAGGGTATCAAAGATTCGACACAGCCGAATATAGCACTCTAACTTGTTTTCATTTGTTATTTGTTTTTATTATTAACTGTTAAATACAAGTATATAGGAGATCCATTAAGAATTTTTTACTCTACTTTTACCCTCTCTTTTTCTTTAAAGAGTAAGAGAAAATATATTTTTAATTATTCTTTTTAAGAGAAAATATACCGAAAAATATTTGCATTAAACAATACTAACTCCACGTAGAGCAAAATGTCTATCAGCAATCAATTTCCATGTTTTGTATTGAAATTTTGCTATATACGCCACTAAATGGCATATAGTGCAACATTTCAGAAACAAATTTTGTTTTGAAGGATATAGAGCAAAATGGACACGATTTATCTCAGCCACCAGACGAGATAGCCAAAAACGGATTGCAGATTTGAAAAATTTGGGGTCTAAAACCTATGGTGGCATCCTTAACTCAAAATCGTCAAAATGGCGTATAGAGCACTTAAACTTTCGGACGACGATATGCATCCTATGGAAGGTATTTCACCCCTGCGCCCACCCGCTTTATTTTTGTTTTCAAAAGTGTAGTTAACCAAAGTATACTGTTTGAACATTCTCACTATAACAGTTCTTAACATATGCGATATTCAACATTGGCGTTCTATGGGGGTAACACTTCCCCCGCTGCTATTTTATTTAACTTTGGGGTACTGCTCCTCCCCTGTCTACACCGCCCATTTCTATATTGAAATTTATAGTTTACCATAATAGTAAGTTTAACTACGTTTGAAGACTCTCCTTTTAATGGTTCTTCAGTTGAGCGATATTTAATATATGCATCCTATGGGAGGTATTACCCCCCCTGCGCCTACCCGCTTTATTTTTATTTTCAAAAGTGTAGTATACCATAAGAGTGACTTCTGCAAAGTTTGAACATTCTCACTATAACAGTTCTTAAGATATGCGATATTAAACATTGGCGTCCTATGAAGGATACCACTTCCCCCGCTGCTATTTTATTTAAATTTCCGGTCGCAGAAGATCCTACTACGAAAAGTTCAACAAAATGCGTGCAGCGGCTCTTTTTCATATTTGTATCTATGAGGGGTACTGCTCCTCCTCTGTCTACTCCGCCAATTTGTAATTGAAATTTAAAGTTTGCCATACTAGTAGCTTTAACTACGTTTTAAGACTATCCCTTTAGTAGTTCTTCATTTGAGCTATATTTAATATATGCATCCTATGGGAGGTATTTACCCCCTGCGCCTACCCGCTTTATTTTTGTTTTCAATAGTGTAGTATACCATAAGAGTGACTTCTAAGTGTAGTATACCATAAGAGTGACTTCCCCCGCTGCTATTTTATTTTAATTAAGATATGCGATATTTAATATTGGCATCCAATGGGGTGTACTAATTCCCAAACATTTTTCATTTTTATATATGTACTTATATAGATAGATTTTGAAGTTATAAAGATTTTCCCAAGACAACCTCTTAATAAAAATTAATCATACGTCACCGTAGGCAAACAAATTGGTTAATGGTTCCTTTAAGAAAAAATATATTTTTAACAAATCATCAATTTTACAGAGGAAAATGTGTTAAACTTTGGTTTAGTTTTATACGAAAATCAAGAAATATATTTGAAATTTCTGAAAAATGGATAATTTTGAAATATATATTTACAGAAAGATTTAAAAATGGCTATAATTTTGTAATCGCTTTTCTTTAGTTTAAAAACTATAAGATCTGTATGTTCTACTGTTTTTGTAGCCCATTCTTTAAGCCCTTCAAGTCCTATAGAGCCTTAGTTATGGTAAGCTTATTACACCATCCTACAAATAAATATACATTATACGTCAGGTTGCACCAAAAAAATGAAATTCAGGGTACCCAGTAAATGAATTTTTTACTGGATACCCAGTAAAAACTTAACCTAACTCATTATTTTGTAGCTTTCTTCTATAACTACATCTATAACAACTTCTATAACTACTTTTTCCTGGATCTATGCAGGTAAAAAAATAATGACTTACTTTTTAATGCGTTCATTTTGGGACATCCCTTGAAAAATTCATTGGTTCTTTCAGTAGAATTGTAATTAGTGCTCTTATGTTTTTCTGATTACTCAACACATTATTTTGTAGGCGAAGTTTTTACTGGGTAAAATCATAATTTTTTTAAATAAAATTTTAAGACTATGACTTTTTAATTTTTTTTTCTTTTCTCTTAATTGCTGGTGTCATTCATATTCGATTACACAGTGTGCAACACGAAAAAAATAACCATTTTCGGACAACCCTACGTGCTAAAATACCAACAAAAAAAAAGACCCGTGTCTCTCAGTTTTGCCCAAAGTCATTCACTTTTTTTATGGGCCCCCAAAGATTTGGGGCCTCGGTGTAATTTTTGCTAAAAAGTTATCATTTTCTCTGGCTCATATAAAATAACTTGAAAAGAGCAAAATCGCAAAAAATAATCAAATTTATAATGAAGTTTGAAATTTTGTCCACTATAACTCTGCCATTTATTAACTCATCTTCACAAACAACCCATGTTTATTTTAGAAATTTTAAAACCTTTCACTTAAAAGAAAGAAATACATAATCCGTTTAAAATTTTTGGAGATATTTGCATTTCAGTCACATCATCTTTTTTAAAAACACAAATAACGGTTATTTTGGAATATCTCAAGCACTGTTCTATTGACTTCATATTCGGATTCAGCGGAAATTTTTACATAAAGATTAGGTGTCAAATTCATTTGGTCAAAAAACTGTCACGTAGTGTTATCTTTTAAACTCTTTTGATTCTAAAACTACAGCTGTTTTATTAAAATAAGCTCAGAATTAATATAAATCATACGCTAGAGTAGTCAACGAATTAAAACTGTAATATTTTTAGTTTCTTTAAGCAACATTTCAGATTTTTTAAAGAAAACAATCTTTTCTTAAGTAATCTTATTTGTTAACGAATGAGAATTTTATTTTTAAACATAAAATTAGTTGATATGAAACAAATTTTAATTTCTTTATATAAGTCTGAGTTCATACGGATCATTTCTTATTGACAAGATTGCAACTTTATAGGCGAAAGGGACGAGGGGAAAAGAAACGAGTACACAGATGCATGTACTGTCTTTACGTTTTGCTTTTTCATTCGTTGTTTAAGTTTGTTATTGTTTTCAATATCAAAAAAGCACATGTCGTCAACATGACATGAATCATTTGAACGCCAATTCATGTTCAAAGAAGAAAAAGGAAGAATCTTGTCCATAAGACATGAGCCGTATGAACTCAGACTTAAAGAAATTCTTTCAATTAAATTATTCCCAGTAAACATTTTAAAATCTTTAAGAACTAAGTATTTCGGCAACTTTTCTAGCTGTTTTGGTTCTAAAGTTATAGATATTTCTTCGAAGCAATCCTACAATTATTAATAATCATACGACCTGAAGAACAAAAAAAAAATTTTTTTTTTCTTAACTTTTTTAAAAAAGTATAGATTCTTTTAAATAAAATTAATTATATTTTCAGTATTTTTGCTGTTTTGCTTTTATATTTTTTTAAAATTTTGTGTCTCAAAATTTGTCTGACATTCCCTAAAAGTCTGCAAAACTTTGTCTCTTTTGTTTAATCTATAAGAATAGTCTTTATCCTTTATTTAATTTAATTAGCAGTAAAATCAATAGAAACTTCTCAGTTAAACTAAGCATATAAAAGCAAACCCATATTATTGTAATATTAATTATGTTAAGTGAGCCCTAATTAGCAATTGTTATTGTTACACCCCCCATAAAAAGAACCCTCCAAAGAAAATCCTCAGACAAAAACACATATTAATTAGACAGCTTTTGTAAAAACCACGAGCTCAACAAAACGAAAAAAACCTAAAACTTGTTTAAACAGAAAATCACAAACTTAAGCAAAACAAAAAAAAAAAAATAGATTTTATGATGCCAAAAAAGCACACACAGACACAGAATTATGACTATAGTCATATTTGTCTTTATAGAGACAAGAAAAACACACACAGAAAATTAAGACTAGAAACATAAAAGCACACACATTCATAAACAAACAAATAAATAGGGAAATAAAACTAACAAGAATTTCAATAAAATGTAGAATTCTACAAACTTATAAAGAAATATACAAAATAAGAGAAGTTGTAATATTTCAAGGATTTTATCTTTCTTTCCAAATCCTGGGCCTTTTAAACCCTGAAATCCTTAGAAAAAATCTTAGCTTAACCTTTAGTAAACATGATTCCTCCTTAAAGTATGCCATAAAAAACTAAATCCTGTTGATAGAAAACTACAAGAAAAAGTGTCACCCTTAATCCTGTAAAACTATAGTTGTTGGCTCTATTTGCCAAGCATAAAAAAAGAGAAAGGGAAAAGAAAAACAAATGCTAATCAGGCCAAAATTGGAAAAAAAGAAAATAAGAAACCGGAGAAATACTTTTTTCTTTAAGTTTTACTCTAGATCTTCATTTGTATGGCTTCCAATCAATTGAAGCTGAAAATTCGAAAAAAAATTTAGTACAAAAAATATGGAGCCAAAAAACTAAACAAATGATTAGAAAAATTTTAGATAAAATGCTAAATTTATTTCTAACAAAAATATTTAATACAAAATTATGTGTTACAAAGAAAGAGCGAGAAAAAACAGACAAAATATAAAACTAAAAATATTACAAAATTGTTTTTATTTAAAGAAAAAATATTGCTGTTAACTCTTAAACAACGCTCAGCTAAAAAAAGGACGCTTAAATGTCATCACTTTAAAAAAAGACTGAAAATTCCTTTTGCCTTAAATAAAATATAAAAAAATGGCACTTGAAAAGGTTCAAATTAAGATCGTTTATTAATCTTCTCCTTTGTTTTCTACAAAGCTTAGGTTAGCTTCCCTGAGCAGCCATCCAGAAGACAGCTCACTTAGGTCCTTTAGTGATCCCTTGAAGGCCAGCGTCAATGCTCATCCTACAGGACAGCTACGCAATAGATGTCACTGCAGAGTTTAACCAACTCGTCTTCCTAATGAAAAGATATTCAACCTTATTTCTATGACCTCATTTAAAAAGACAAACACCGGTTTCCCCATTCTAAATGGTGTTCAGATTTGAGGTTTCATCGGTCAATGGATATCGCTATTGGGAGATGATATGAAGCCTTTTGTGAATATGTGATTACAGCAGGATAATGCCATTTGCCACACATCAAGAGAGACAATAAATCTTTTTTGAAAGAAAAATTCATTATTTCTCGTAGAGGAGAAGTGAAATGGCCACAAAGATCATGCGATTTGACCACTTTAGACACTTTTGCATTCGAAAGTGTACAGCAATAGTCCCACAACAGTTCAAGAGCTTTACAACAACATTATCGTGCAGATATCAGCTATCGGCAAAGTGATTGAGAATTTCGGTAAAAGATTGGGAGCCTGCCGAGCCAGAAGGGGCAGTCACTTGACCGACATAATTTTTCATTTTTAATCGGATCTTATCTGTAATAAACTGAAACAAAAACATTTTTAATACTTAAAAAAAAAATTAATATTAAAATGATACCTCAATTTTGGACACCCTTTATATATCCCTAATATCCTAAATTCTAGGACATTGGCAAGGCAAATGAAACATAGCCTCCTCTTTCTCCTCGTCATGAGAACTTTTTTAGAAGTCATTAATTCCAACCCCATTTTATTCTCTAAAAGTACCTATAGTGCCAAGTTATCACCAAATGATCATTGTCCTGATCTGTTTCCTGTTAAATGATCTTTATCTTGTTTTTGTTTTCTAACAAAAATTTATTGATTTTTACCCAGTGATAAAAAAAAGAATATCAGCTCTTCTCAACTCTGGCTTAAATTGAGACAAAAAGGATGTTAGTCTATGATCAGTGATTAATTTTATTTCTCACTGAATACCTCTGCCCTGTTTCTCAAAACTACAACTTACAAATCTTCAAGTAAAATACATTAAAAAAAAATCAACAATTTTACAACTTTTGTTTTAGTTTTAAATGTATTTTATTTATAGATTTTTAACTTGTAGTTTTGAGAAACATGCCACTGATTTATTGCCTGAACTGAAATTATTTATTTTCTAATCTACAGTCGCATAACTCGCATTTATTTTCTAATCTAAAGTCGCCTCACTAGATCTGACTACTATTATCCTTCTTTAGTTCAACTTAAGTTTGACCTAATCATTCTAAAGTCACAACTTCTCGTTAAAAGTCTGATCATTTTTTTGTGGTGCTCAATTCATAGTTTCATCTATAGCCATATCTACAAACTGATCTTTTGTCTGATATATAAACTGATTTATAATTTAATTAACAGAATGATCTGTCTTAGGGCTATAGTCTTAAATATGAGCTGATCTACAAACTGATCTATATATATTTGTTCCTTTTACTCCTCTGGGGAGCATATGGCCGCAAAAAGTGGATTCCAATGATCTCGATCATCAGCGCGATATTTGACTTCGTTCCACTGTAGTCGTAGCTCGGACAGTTCGGTTATGATTTGGCGTTTCCAGGTGTGTGATGGTCGTCCGATGCGCCTGCTTCCCTGGGTGTTCCAGTCTATGGCCTTCTTAGTGATATCGTCTAATGGCTTGCGGAGAGTGTGTTCTGATCTATAGTCGATCTTAAGATCCAAATATATTTAGAATGATCAATAAACTAATACATAATCCGTTCTCGATATTCTGATCTTTTTTTCTCTTGATCAGTTCATAGTTTAATCGTCTGATCTACAAACTGATCAGTTGTCTGATATATAAACCGATTGCATGTCTGATTTACAATTTGATTAACCGAATAATCCGTCTAATGACTGTGTTAATTAATATGAGTATAAACTACAATTTTATCTATAGTTCTCGCTCTCATTAGTCTGATCTTTTTTTCTTGTGATCAATTCATAGTCTCATCTATATTCTGATCAACAAACTGATATTTATGAAGTTCATATGCCAGAAGCGAAATCAAACAACATGTTTTAACATAAACGGCGTTGCCTAATTTCGCTGCTGGCAAATTAAGTTTTTTTGCTTTCCGTAATCGACCCATTAGTCGTCTTATGTTTGATTTATAATTTTATCAACAGAATGATCTGTACTTAGGGATACAGTTTTAAATATGAGTATGAGCTACTATTTGATCTGTAGTATAAGGTGACTACCAAAACGTCAGTTGCAAAGCAATTCACTTTTTTATATGCATTCTACAATGCAATAGTTTAGAATTTTACAATATTAAATGTCCCACAGTGCATTAAAAAATTTAACAAACTGTGCATCATTAAACTTGATGATACCATTTTCACTGTGACTGTAAAGTATTCTGATGTTTTGGTTCTCAGCCATGATCTTTAGTCCGCTTTGCAGTCTGATCTTTAGACTTAGACAAAAAGTTTAATATACAATTTTTGTGTTATTTTGATGAGTAGCCCATCATGCCACACTTTGTCGAATGCTTGAGAAATGTCTATAAACAATGCCAAGCAATATTCCTTTTTCTCAAACGCAGTTCTTATTTGGGTAACAATTCTATGCACTTGTTCGATTGTACCATTCCTTGCTCGGAATCCGAACTGATGATCCGGAATGATTGCGTGTTCATTTAGATAGGGAGTTGTTCTTAAAAGGAATATATTTTCGAATAGCTTGGATAATATTGATAGTAAGCTGATTGTGTCTGTCGTAGGAATTTTAACAATTGCAGAGGTCTTCCAAAAGGATGGAAAGTAGCCAACTCGTAATATCTCGCATTGAAGATGAGCAACAAGATTCTTGAAGCAGACGTAGAAAGGTTTCTTATCATTGAGCCTTTGATGCGGTCACGTAAGGGAGATTTTTTAATGTTGACATTTTCTATCGCTGATTTTACTTGAGCTTATTATACAAACTAATTTGGCTATTTTAACTAAGTTTCGTTTAATGATCTTATAACAAGTCTGGGGTCGAATTATAGCCTTCGATATATGTACAACAAAGTTTCCAATAATATTTAGGCATGTACTAAATATCTAAACCACGGGAAGTTGAAACCGAACAAATTTGGGAAACTCTCCCGTATTCAAAATTCTTAAAAAATATTTCCTTTCATATACCTGATACTTTGAGGACCACTTTCCTCTACCTAAACTACTTTCGAATCGAATCAGAAAAGCGTTCACTTTTACAAAAATTTAATTAAAAATCTTCATCGATATGAATCTCACGTGATTTCGATTTCCAGAACAAGGTCGATTGTATTGATTCTTGATCTCATGATCCCTTTATGGATCAGATCTGTATTCTGATTTATATTCTGATCTATAAACTGATCTATAGTTTTAGCTATATTCTGATCTAAAACTTAATCTTTGATATGATATATATTCTGATCTAGCGATCTCTAATTAAAGTTGAAATATGATCATATGAGTCTGTGCTTAAGTTTTAAATTTAGTCAATGATCTACAATCTGATCCTAAGTTTGATCTTTAGTCTGGTTAGAAGTCGCACATATAGTTTGTTCCATAGTCTGATCTTAAAACTGATTTGAGATGTCTTCTAACCTATAATCTGTTCTACAGTCTATTGTTTATTATAATCTTTTAAATTTAAAGTGGGCTTTGATCGATAATCAGATCAATTGTCTGACGTAATGTCTAACACATAGCATTGATTTAAGCTGGTTCTATAGTGTGGTCAAAAGCTTTAGCTTAAGGTTGCATTTTATATTGTGATCCATGATCTGGTCTTGAGTCTCATCTAAAGAGTGATCTTTAGTTTGTTTAACTGCCTACACTATAAATCTGATCAATAGTTTGGTTTAAAGACTGTATTAAAGATTTATCTTTAATTTGATTAGTAGTCATATCTAAAGTTTAGTTTATATTTTGAACTAAAGTCTAAGTAGATGAAGGCATGATCTCTTCTTTAATTTATAATCTGATCTTAATTGATATTTTCTTAGATTATTAATTTGGGCCATTGCGTGATTATTTGTCTAGTCTTTAATCTATTTTTAATCCCACTACATGGGTTAGTCTAAAGCCTGGTTAAAAATCTAACTTTTAATTTGGGTATTATTGTTTGTTATTATTCAAAAAATATCGCTTGAAGAAGGATTATTATCGGTAATTTTCTGACTTATTGCAATAACATGTTCAATAGATACTTCAAAGAATAATATGATTAAAATTAAAGTATATTCTATTATTTTTTAAATCTCATCAAGTCTACTCTTATGACAGAAATTTAAAAGTTTTGATATTGAAGATTTCTCACCAACTAGTGGTAATTCAAATTCTTTAAAAAGAAAAATACTACTTTTTTCCTTTTTTATATTTATTTAAAAACAAAAAACTTTCACTTACCTCCACAATGATCCTTAAAATCACTACAACAGTCGCCCAATTTCAAGCAGGCATGATCACAATAGCACGGCTTATCGCTTAAATCCTCAATGATGGCATTAATGGGAGCTTTTTGCACCACACATGACGAATCTCGGCCATTGCAACATAATTGTGCCTCACGGCATGAACCAGCCAATACGCAGGATGATTGCAGCAAAAACAGGATTAAAGGCAAAATCACTGGCAACAGAAAATGACTGGAAGTGAAAAATGATGGTCGATATTGTTGTTGCTGCTGACAATGATGTGTTGTTAATGTCATTATTGCGGATGTTGATGACGACGATGATGCTGGTGCAAATGATGGTGTTTGTGATGATGATAATGTGTATGCTGTTGAGTTTATTGCAGCTGTATGCCTGTAATGTGCAGTCATCTTTGATGTGGCTGTCATTTTTATATTTTTCACTTTATTGCAATTTTTAATTAATGATTTATTATACATTTCTAGGCGCTGGTGATTGTTTTAAATGTTATTGTATGCACAAATTTTAATTTTTCTGTTTCTTTAAGTTGTTAGTTTATTAATTAAAAATGTATTTTTTCCTGTTTTCTTTAGATAAAATTATTGGCGTAATTTTTTCAACTGAAATGAAATAAAAAAAAAATATAAAAAATTTTATTTAAAAAACAATCTAAAAATGGAATTGAAAAAATCGATATTTTTGCACAAGGCGAATTCATGTATCCGATGGCGGCGATACTACAACAATGAAAAACAACATTGTATTTTTATTGTTGCTAAAGATGATCAATACGGCAAAACGATAAGCAACTTTTGATATATGTAATTCCCTCTTAATGAAAAAAGGTGCTGAGCTGTGTTTCAACGAGGCGAATTCATACAGGTGAGCAAAGAGAGAGCTATCTAAGGATTTTGACCTTTAGAATACATTAACATACATACAAAAAAAGGACTGCTAGCATAACTCTCTCTGAAGTTATCTTTTCTCTCTTTATCTCTCTTTGATTTGATCACCTGTATGATTTCGCCTTAGTTTTTATCGCCACCTGAAAACTGAATAAGCCTTGATTTCATATAAAATGCAGTATGTTTCCTATTCTTCAGTTTTTACTACTGGTCCGTCTGTAGAACAATCCAAAGCCAGGCCTATAAACCAGTCTGAATACTGGTCTTTAGACTGGTCAGTAGTCTTTAGACTGATCTATTGTCTGACCGATATACCATCAGATAAACTGGTCTATAATCCGATATTCACTCTAGTCCTTTATCTGGCTGATTTGTTCTCTATTCATAGACATTTAGGTCTCTAATCAGATCTAAAGTCTGGGTTGTATTCTAATTTATAGTCTTGTCAATAATCCAATCAGCAGTTTGCTCAATTTTATACAAATAAACTTGTTATCGCTAAAATAAATTAGCTTTTATCTCGCTTTTCATTTGATTAAACCCTAAATATTTTTGTTTATCTCAAATTAAGTTGAAATGTTAAATTTTATTTATTTGCCAAATTGATATATGAAGTGTAATATTTTTATTTTTGCTTTGCTGGCATAAAAAGTGCTTTGAACAAATGATTCATTTTTCATCCCTCAACTTCAATTTAAAGCGATTCATTTTTTTAAAAGGATTAAAAAAAGAATAACAACCTTGTAGCAATTGAAGATAAAAAAAAAGAAATTGTTATTTAAACAGACACTGTATCCGTTACCAGCAAACACTTAACGCACCCCCATACACAAACATAAACAATGTGGCCGTCTTCTTGTGCTTTCACTTTGCTTGATTTTGTCTACACATTTATACTTTTTTTTTTTGTTAACGTTAATACACAGTGACACAAAGACAATGATTAATGATGCTTTAAGAAAATTGACTCACACACACACAAACACACAAATACGCATTCCCATACACCTTCAACACTTTAATGGTTACAGTCGGTTGAAGACACCAGCACAGTATGACGTATGCTGCTTTCACTGTAATTTCCTTTTCCGCCTGTTTGACAATCGTAGAAATTTAAATTGTTAGTTGAAAGTGAAATTTAAATAAGAGGAATTTCAAGATTTTGTTTTCTTATGGCGATTTCTTTTCTGAGAAATATGTTGCATAAATGTTACATGCTCTACACAAAAGAGATGGAGCATGTAACATTTATGCAACATATTTCTCAGAAAAGAAATCGCCATTAATTTTCATTTATTTAGAATATTTTCGTACAGAATATTTTCATAAAAATGAATTAGAATCTTAAGTAGAAGGTCAGAATCTCGCCCAGAATTCGAACTAGAAACTAAACTAAGACTTGAGCAACAAACAAAACTAGAACCTGATCTTGAGGCTGAACTATAACCTAAACAAGAACATCAACTCAAGCCTGAAGATGAATACGAATAGAATCGGAACTAAAGCCTAAACTATGATTAAAATTTGAACCTGAACTAGAGCCAGAACTAGAACTTAGTAAAACTAAAGCATTATCTTAAAACTTAACACAAGCCCGAATTGGAAACTGAACTACAACTTCAACAAAACCTGAATTAAACCTTAGTTTTATAGCTGAATCAGAACCTGAATTTAAGGCTAAAGATTGGCTTTTAACTTTAGCCTTAACTTGTATCTAAACTAGAAACCAAACTAGAAACTCAACTAGATCCTGAAGTACAATTTGCACAAGAACTACAATGTCAATAACACCTGAACTAAAACCTAGTTTTATAGCTAAACTAGAAGCTGAACTAGAAGCCAAACTCTAGCCTTAAAACGAATCTAAACAATAAATCGATCGAGAAATTTAAATACTAGATAAACAACAAACCAAACTAGAGCCAGATCTAGAAGCTGAATTATAACCTAAAAAAACCTTAACTTAAGCCTGCGAAAAAATACCAACAGGATCTGATTTAGCACCTAGATTTAAACAAAACAACGAACCTGAACTGGAAGCCAATCTATAGCCTTAACTTGAATTTAACTGAGCAACATACTGAATTAAATCCTGAACCACTATCTGAACAAAAACCTCAACAAATCCTTAAAAAAAACATGAACTTGAAACTGAGCAAGAAACAAAGCAATAGCTTTAACCTGAATCTAAACTAGAAACTGAACTACAGTCTTAACAACAAACTAACTTGAGATGAACTACAGCCTGAACAAGAGCTAAACATAATTTGAATTAAAACCTAATTTTATACCTAAACTAGAACCTGAGCTACAAGCAAAACTAAAGCCTTAACTTGAGTCTAAGCTAAAACCGGAACTAAACAACAAGGAAATAAACAAGAACAACAATCTTAACAAATAAGAAAACTAGTACCTAAAACAAAACCTGAATAAGAAACTGTGCGAGAACTGATCTAGAACCTGAACTAGTATCTGTACTATAACCTTAGCTAGAACTTGATTCTCGAACAATAGAGCCTGAACAAAATAACCTGAACTTGAACTGGAACTTTAACAAGAACCTCAGCTAGGCTCTGAACTTAAGCTTGAACTAGAGCTAAAAGTTAAATGGAATAAAAACTGAACTGTTGAGTGTATAACTTAAAAATAGGGGATTCACAAAAGAGAGTGTATCCTGTACACATGGTTTGTGTCTTTAATAACTTCTATGGCATTTTGAAGTGTAAAAATCTTAACTTTTTTCAAAAAACTAAAGCCCTTTAATTTTTCGAGTTCGAAGTACTTTCTCACACTGGTACCACGGGAGACAGTAGCCCCCGATAAACAGGCACCGATCTGACTATTGATTAAGGCCTTCGTTCCTATGCTTTCTTTCTTTCAGAAAGATTGTCCTTGTAGGAGCCTTGCTTTTCTGCTGAAAAACTATATATCATGGAAATTGTTTATCCGGCGCAATTGGATGTGTTTACTGTGGCAAAAGAAGTGTGCTTCCTTCACGAAAGGATACTTTATACTGAAAACCGCGGGAAGAGTGATTTACACATAGGTGGCTTATTTTCCCCCATGCGGGAAAGTCCGTCCTGTGATGCTACTCCCTAGCTACTGTTGGTATTCAACAGAAGCTGCTGTGTTTTTAATTAGCATGGGAGTTAAGATAACTCCACCTCCTAAGCAAGGAGAAAGTGTATACTGTTTTTCGGATTATACACTCAAAATTGCAACCTGTTTGTGAAGTATCCGTACACTCAAGTGTGCAGTAGCTAAGATCCACCATGAAATAAGGCCATATGGCTGGTGCTTATGTCAATCTGCATCCCTAAATGCCGCCAATGTATTTTGTTGGTCTTATATTTTTTGAGCTGCTATAATTTGGCTAGACGATCACAGGCGACCTGTACCAAATACAAGTAATTTTTAAAGGGCATAAGTCGAATAATTTTACGCAAGAACGCTAAAAATTTAGTCAACATTTTATATTTTTAGGCTTTGCACATTATATAAATCATCTTTCTAAATATTTCTTATAAGAGGCAAACAGAGTTGTACGGCATTACATTTTTGTAAGTTAAAGCTTCTTCTTAAAATGTATGTTCTGCTTGATCCCTAGTAACCCAGGGCTGTTGTATGAATTCCACATCCTAAAGTCTGTCTCGTTTTGAAAATTCTTACAAAACCCAGTAAAAAAAATTTGGGTTTTTTGAAGCACTACAGAGAAAAAGCACATACTCAAGCGCTTCAATTAGAGAGCTCTTATAAAGCAGTAAATGATAACGAATAAAACATACAAAAAGGCTGCTATTTTAGTGCTGACAAGGAAGAGGGGTTTTAACCAAAAAAAATATATTATGGTTTACGAAAATGATTGAAAAAAGGCATTTAAATACGTAAAAGCCAAACATTCCTGAATATGTTAATATAGTTAGCCCTTAAAAAAGCACTCTAGGAGCGCTTTGTTTGCATGTTAAAAGAAGCGCTCATTGTCAGCAGAAAATAGTCCTCCAAACCGGGAACGCCCCATACAAAAATCAGGCATCCCATCAGCAGGTTTGAAGCGATTTGAGGTATGAATTCATACAAAAAACCTGCTCTTTTTGGAGCACGTTTTTTACTGGGAAATTATGGTGTTCGGTCAAATAATTAATATAAATAATTTTGATGAAGTTCAAAATATCATCACAAAATGTTGTAATGATGGGTCCAAAACATTGGTGTCCAGCCCATACCACAATTGTGGAAATTAATTCACACACATTCTTCACACGCATTCTTACGCTCTTTCATTTAGTCCACGAGAGTACACAATTCAGTCGTCGATTACCAAGCGACGAGTGCGCATGCGGCGGATGCTTACATACTTTTTGTATTTTTATTAAGAATATTTGTCTCTTTATGCACTAATACTAATAAAAAGCAATACAACCACGATTAAAATTTTGGACGTCACTGGTCCAAAACGGACTATTGTAATAAGCCCTTCTCAAAAATTAACATAAATTAAAAAAATATTGTCGAATCTAATTAAACCAGTAATTTTTATTAATTTAACGAAAAAAAATCTAAAATATTCTTTTTTAATATGTAAAATTTATACTCTTTGATTTTTACTACTGGACGTATGATTAATATTAATTAAAAGGTTATTGTAGAAAAATTGCCATATCTTCGAAAGTAAATAAGTCAAAATCAAAATTTTTCTTGGGATTCAAAAATTATTTAACAAGGTGCTAAATTCCTATTTCATACTTTTGACAAACTGAAGTTTATTGTTGAGGGGATAAGCTTTTCCTATGCGCATTTCACTGGTTGGAAAGGCCAGATCGTCAGGAAACTTCATCCAAAGATTTTAGAAAAACTAAAACTGTTAAGCGAATAAGAATTATAAGCCCCAGTTTTACTTGTAACAATATCAAAGCTTAAACAAAAATTAACAACAATAAACAGTTTTTAATTTAAAAAAAAAAATATTAATTTTTTGCACTTACATTTTAACTTTGAAATGAATTATTTCTGTAATTTTTGAAATATTGTAGTTGATTACACTTACAAAAATTATCGTGGTTTTTGTTATTAATTTTTTTTTTTCTAACAAATTTATATTAAAAAAAATTGGTGTTTTCTTAATTTTTAATATGAATACACTGAAATTTTTTTTTTACTTTTATTATTGTTATTTTTTTTTAATATCTAATAATTTTTTTTAAAGAAAATCTGTTATTTTCGATTTTTGTCATATTAATTTCTTACACTTAAGCAATTTTTTTCTTATTTTTACACTGAAAGAAATTTAGGAAAACTTAATTTATTATTATATTGTTGATGTTTATTAGTTAAATTTAAGTTATTTTAATTCTAATATATAAAAGTTACACCAGTAGTTTAAAATATTTTTTGCATTTGAAAAACTTTTTCCAAAATACACAGGAAAAAATTATTGAACATTTACTTTCAATCTAGTTTTGTAGCTGTTTTAAATAAATTTGACAGACTTTTTAAAACTATTTTAACGACAAAAGAAATTTAACACTAAAAATATTATATATTTAATAAAACATATTTCCCAAAATCTTTTTTAAACATTAAAATATTAATTTTAAATTTTTGCCTTAATTGTATTTAGTTTATATTAAAAACGAAAATGATTCCATTTAATTCAAGCAATTCTTTTGAATTGCATTTCTATTAAATTCATAACAATTTTTCTTAAAATAACATTTTTTAATTAATTCATTAGTTTTTTTTTTTAATATCTAATTCTTAAACCGGTATTTATTTCTTCTCCCCGTATCTTTCTTTTTATAATCAAAACGTATTTTTAATTGATTTAAAAAAAAAAATTTCAAAATATTTCAGAAATGTTCACAATAACTTCCTTTTTAATTATCCGCTTAGATTTTTCTCGAAATCTTAACGCTTTAAGAATCCACGTTAAACTGTTGTCATCTGTTTGCAAAATGGTGAATTATATACAATAATTCTTCTATGAACACAAATGAGTGTAAATAAAAACGCTCAATTCTCAACTCTTGGAAAATTTAGTAATATTACCAAAAAGCATGCGCCTGTTTGAGGTAAGAAATTCAAATGTTTTGATTAAAAAGCCGGCTGTTAGTAAACAAAAATTATGAAGTATTTGAAAAAAAATTAACAGATATTTAAGAAAACACAAAAAGAATTAAAGTAAAACCAAAAATGACCTTTGACCTTATTAAAAAAAAAAGATTTTTTAAAAATTAAAAAAGACAACATTAATAAAAACAGTTAAAACTAAGAAATCACACAAACTTTTTGAAAATATCACATTATTTGGAAATTGACCTTTGACCTTTTTCCAAAAAATGTATAATTATTTATTTCTTTGGCTATTATTTGTTTCAAATACAATTACAATTTATAATTTAACTTTTTTACCACGCAATGTAGACCTTTAGCTCGGTTCTTTGGTCTAGCCTTTAGAAATCTTTTTGGCAGTGAGGAGTCAATATGCTCATACCATCTTATTTTGTAGCGATTTATTCTTGTTTGATTTGTACTAAGATACCTTTGGACTGTTTTGTTCCTTATTTTGTCTCTTCTGGTCTTTCCGGCTACCCTTCTTAGGTACCTTATTTCAGCTGCTTATCTTTATCTTTGCCGTAGGTCCTCATGACTCACAGCCGAATGTTTATTTGATATGATTTCTTAAATTTAAAAACATTTACCTTTTGTAAAAATATTTCATTTTACTTAAATTAAAACGTAAACTGACCTTTGAGCTTTAAGTTAAATTTTATAATTTTAATAAAACATTAAAACAATTAATTTAATTTAAAACTATATGTCATTATATTTTGAATGATTTGTTGATTATTTTATAACTAAATTTATAATAGCTCCCTCTCTCTCTCTCTCTTTAGTTTTGAGTGTTTTCTTTTTTATTATTGCGCTTACTCACCTCAAACAGCTTTTCGAAATAAAAACATTAGCCGCCTGTTAGTATGCTTTAAAATAATTTAATTGTAAACAATATATAAAGGAAATTAAGGGTTTTGTTAGGGATAATTTTTTTTGTGAATTCAATTGGAAGAAATATAGAATTTTCAAATTCAATTTCAAATTTGAAACATAAGAATAATAAAAAATTTCTAAAAAAAAAAATAGAGAAAATAAATGTTACTTTAATTGCCATGCTATTCTTTCGATTTCGAATGAACATTTTGGTTGTCATTTGGTTTTTCTTCTTAATGTAAGTTAAGCGAACAAAGGCTCCGTTCGAAATTGAGGGATAGGCAGTAAGAAATTTTGCCAAAAATGTTTAAAACTTAGTGAAAATAATAACCTTTTTTTAAATTATTCTTTAAAACAATTGCAATAACCAAATTTTTTAAACATTTTGAAATGTTTCCAACTTTAGCTCGATTTTAAATCATTAAACGTATATTCAGTGCTTTTCAATTTTACTAGATATTTTGCTAAATTTACATATTTTTGACTTTAAACCTTAAACATTTAGAATTTTTCTTAAATATTTTTTAATATAATTGGAAATAAAAGATTTTTCTGCAAACATTAAATTCTTTTTTTTTGTTTATAAGTGTGAAATTTCGAACATGACAAAATTTGTTTTAATAATCAAAAAATTTTATATTTCAGTATTTTATAAAATTTTCTAACTTAAAATTCGAATTTTGGACTTGAAACCAATAATGTTATTTAAAATTTTAATTCTTCAATACAATTGAAATTAATAAATTTCCTTGAAAAGTTTCAGTTTTTTTCATTTTAAAACTTAGTTAGATAAATCGAACGGGGAAAAAATTAAACATTTTCATAACAGGTTTTATGCAAAATTGTTTTCATTTTTGTGCAAATAAAAACTTTTTTTTAGGAAATTTCTAGATTTTTAAACTTAAGTTCGAATTTTTAAACAAATAAGTATTTTTTGACTTTTAGTTTTACTTATGGTAACATTTGCTTAAAAAAACACAAATTCGTTTGACAAATCTAAGTATATTCTAATAAATTTGAACTTAAGTTCGAATATTCTAACATTGCCACTGTTCTTCGTTTTTTTGTATACTCTCTCAACAAGTTTGATAAGAATTTTCTATTTTTTTGCTTTAATTTCAAAAATAAGCATTTTTAGTAATTTTAAAATTTTCGAACTTAAGTTCGAAATTTCGAACATAAGCTGAAAATTTCACTTCTCAATTCTTAAGCTTTAATTTATATAAAACAACTCAAAATTTTAAGTTTTTCTTAAAAACTTCGAATTCCGAATTTTCGAAATCAAGAACATATTTGAGAATTTAGCCAAAAACAAATGTTTTTGTATTTTAACTAAGATTTTGTAAAAATTCAAAAATTTTCGAAGAAAAAAATATTAAATTTTATTTAAAATTTAATACGTATTTAAATTTTTACAGTTTTTAATAGTCTACCGCATATGGATCGATTTTTTTG
The DNA here is from genome assembly GCA_930367215.1 of Pollenia angustigena. Taxonomy (NCBI): domain Eukaryota; kingdom Metazoa; phylum Arthropoda; class Insecta; order Diptera; family Polleniidae; genus Pollenia; species Pollenia angustigena. The sequence goes on along the minus strand of OV884059.1, from coordinate 6,866,045 downwards.
TAGCTTAAAGATATTTATGAAATAATGCTGAATACATTTTTAAACACATATGAAATTGTTAAACAAACTAGAACAACTAGAAATTTTTGCATAGTAAAAATGTAACTGCTATGTGACCAAGTATGTATGTGTGTGTCTGTGTGTATAGTCAGTCGTATCTGTGACTGCTTTTCTACAATATTTGCTAGATAATGGATTGCATTAAGCTTGAAGCTAAAAAGGAAGTAAACGTGTACATATGCTTTAAACACAGCAATAATAAACTAAAAACAGCCAGAAATGCTCGTAAAACGAAAGAAAAAAGTTTTGTTAAACAACATGTTTGTATCTACTAAAAGTACCGAAACCAAAACTAAAAACACATACAAACATGCAAAAAAATTCATACATAAAGTACAAATACTAAAAATAGCACTAACAAATATGTAATATATAATGCTAGCTATAACAAGAAGTTACCTCTGGAAATTCCTTTAGCACAATAATAACAAAGTGACACGCTTACAAAAATATGGGCTTTGAAGTCAAGTAGAAATATACAAACATTTCTTTTTTTACATCTCAACGCTGTTGTTGTTGTTTATTATCTAGAACGGAAACTATATTATTCGTTAGTTTTTGTTTTTTCGGGTAACAATAATATATTTTTGTGTGCATTTTGTTTGGCTGGCTGACTTTTTTCCCCCACTAACAAGATAGAAAATATTTTGAGGTAATAATATTTTGATGAGACACAGCAAAATGGGGATAGTGAAATAGTAATGAGCAAAAAAAAGTTGTCATATTAAGCGAAAAAAAAAAAATGGTAATTGCGAAAACAAGAACAGAAAAAAACACTAATGCTACTTATAGTCGAAAAACAACAAAAACTTCTAAAAAAAAAAGCTACTCATTGCAGAATTTTAGGCAAAAATAAACACAAATCCTAAATTTTACAATAAACAAAATTTAATTTAAAAAAATAATTTTTCAGCTAAGGTTTCGAAATTCGAAGCTCAGTACGAAAAAATTGAGATCAAAAAAAATTTCACAAAATTTGTAACAATTTCTTGAACTTTAAGGTTAAAAATCACCTTAAATTGAATTTCAAAAATTCGTACTAAAGTTCGAAAATAGAAAAATCAAAATGATTAAGAAAGTAAATTGGTTTTAACTGTTTTAATTGTTGTTTTATTTTATCATTACTTTGCTCAAATTTAAAAACTCGAAATTTATTCGTAGTTCGAAAAGTTATAAAACTAGCTAAAAACATAATTTTTGTTTTTTTTTTTTCACAAAAAAGCTATAAAATTAAGTCATTTTTACAAATTCTTCGGTTATTTCTATTGTTTCGAAAATTCGAACTTGTGTTTAAAAACATAGAATTCATAAATAGGTATATTCTCCATGTAAAATTTAATGTTCTCAAAAAAACAAATTTTGTTTAGCTGTTTCTAAGGTATTCCACGTTTTCTGCATGTATTTGAAAAATTCGAATTTTATTTCGATAACTTCAAAATCTAGTTTAATGTCGAAAATTGGATTTTAATACATAACACTCACATTTTTATTACTAAATTTTCAGGATTCTTAATTGTTTTTTTAAAATTCGAGCATAAGTTCGAAAATATGAAAATCTGGTTAAATGTTTAAATATCGACTTTTTAACAACAAAAACTGCAAAATTGTTGGATATTTTTTAATTTTTTCGACTTTTTTTCGAAAATTCGATGTTAATATCGAAAAATTTTAAAATGTGCTAAAATGTCGAAATTATACTTTTAAACAAAAAAAAAACTTTAAAGTATAAGTATATTTAAGAAACGTGTTAGTTTTTTGACTGATTTTAAAAATTCGAAATAAACTTCGACAACAGAAAAAAAAATTTTAAAGCACATAATTTTAACAACTTTCTACTATAATTTAAATATAAAATTAAAAAAAAAAAAGATTTTTTTCTAATGTCCTAAAATTAAACATAAGTTTAAAAATTTAAAAGTTTTTGCTAAAATTTTAATACAAAAATAAAAATTATTTTCTTACTACAACTTCTTAGTCGTAAATATCCTTTTAACTTCATTGCTTTTGGTACTAGCTTGTTTGACTTGCCACCAGTAAAAGTAAAGGACATCCAGCCTTCATGGCAAATTAGTTAAAATCCCCATTTAAATGTTAATTGATGTATTTATTTTATGGCATTAGAATGCATTAAAATCTTTATACCTTCTATTGGCCCTTAACACATTTTATTTCATGCTAAATGTAGCCTGTTAATTGTCTTAAGAAGGATATTTTTTGCTCCTTTTCTATGTCAGGGTCAATTATTTGTTGTAAGCACGAAAAAGCTAAAGGAGAATTTTATTTTCACTTTAAAGAAAAACAAATATGTACGAGGGTGGCTTATTAAAGGCTCAGTTAGCCGGGAGTAACAGTAACCTTACCGTAAAAAAGTAAGACCAATCTTTTTCTTACAGATTAAGTCGTAACATCTTACTGCTAACTGTAATCGTTCTAATTGCTTTACATACAACAAAATGAAACAGCTGATTTGCAACGTTACTGTTACTCCCGGCTAACTGAGCCTTAAGAAAGAATATTTCGTAGTTAATTAATTAATTTTAAAACATTTATAATCTTGAAAAGTTTTTACATACAACAAAATTTTTTAAACTATTTAACACCCATTTTTTGCAAAGCCTCCTCAGCAGCCAGACCCATTTGGTTTTCTGAAGATCCCATAGGTTCCATTTTTAAAATCAAGGCGCTTTCTTTTAGTAAATATATAATCTCGTTTATATTACGTTTAAATTGTTTACGATCAATTAGATTATGCATCATGAAATACTGGGAAATCATCATAATGGGGGCATGTAATTCGTACATAATGAGCCCTAAATAAAATAATAAATTTTCTTAATGTTTTTTTTTTACTAATATATAGAAAATCTTTAAACTTACCCCTTAATCTTGTAAGGCCCGGTTCCAAAAGATCAACAACTTCCAGAAACTCCCGGCAATATCGTTGTTTTCTTTGCAAATCCTCCAGAGACAATTGAGGCAATAAATAGTTTTCAATTTTGCCATACAATTGACACAAAGAATACTTGGCAGAGAGCAATAAATAATGGCGGGGACCCAAAACTTCGGAGTATCTAAAAAAACCACAAACTTAAAGACCTCTTTTTGCATATTTTCTTTTAATGCTTACCAACCTTATCAAAAAATTTTCTAATCCTGGTACATCATGAACATCTATAGTTTCCAAATCATTATTAATTTTATCCAATAGTCTTACTACTTCCGAGGCCAGTAATATCTGGGGACATGTGGAGCATCTATTTGGAAAAGAAATAATTAAAAATATGTTAAAGAACTCTCGTAGTCCCCCATAATAATTTAAGAACTCACTTCCATTCAGCATCTTGATCTAAAGGCTTTGCCGGCCTTATAAGACCTTTTTTACATTTCATGCATTTAATGGCACTGCAATCCGAGCCCAATTCATAAGGATCTGCGCAACGTTTACAGCTGCACCAAAATAATTTGCCGGCCTGCATAAAATCTCGACGTTTTAAAGTTCCCTAATAAATAATTAAAAAAAAATAAAGTTTGTGTTAATCAAGCTCTACCGGTACAAATAAACCTTTTCTTTATTTAACTGTTAGTTACGCAAAAGCTTCGTTCATAGGAGCCAACTGTAAAAGCTGAAAAGAAAGGCAATTGTCAGCAAAAAGTTATTAAAAGCTGAAAAAATGTGTTAGAAAAAAAAGAGTCAAATTTAAAAAGCGAAAGTAAACGCCAAACAATACAGTGGTTAAAAAAAGCTTTTCCAAAAAGTACTTTTTCAAAAGAGGCAAATTTGAGCTGCAAATAAAAGCTTTTTCTTTCTCATTCTCTCTCTCTCTCTCTCGAAAAAGTCTTAAATATCTCTAAGCCGATTAAAAGCTTACCCCCGTATTCATAAACGATTATTAAATTTAACAAACGTTTATTAAGGATAAATTTCATAGTAAATTTTTTCTTTAACCCGTTTTTAAATCTAAAAAAAATTTTTTGAACACAGGCATTAATGACAATGTTTCTTTGAAAATTATCCTTAATAAATGTTTGTTAAAGTTAATAATTGTTTACGAATATGGGGGTTAATTTTAAAGCCTTTAGCTTATGCCAGCATCAAAAACTTAACAAAAGGCAAGAAGTTGTCAGGTTAAAAAAAGCTAGATCTGAAGCTAAAGTCAGAAACATTTTTAACAAAAATCTGAAAATAAAAAGCTTAAGCATATTAAAAAAGCAGAAAAGAAAAATTAGAGAAAACTCCACCTTGAAAGCTTCACCAACTCACCTGTAGCGTATAAGCATAACTTAATGTCAAAGGCTCTCCCTTTTTGACTGCCCTCGATGTCCTCAATATAATCTCATACGAGTAAGGATCATCTGTATGCGATGTATTGGGGCAACAGTCATGAGCCAATAGGAAAGCACTAGGATATAAAGTACGAGCTTTGGCAAAATTTTGACCAATTTCAAAACAATTTACATCTAAAATACCACATATAGTATGAATTTCTTCCGATGTAAATCGCAACGCCATATGCCAATTATCACGTAAATATGTCACTACATTACTTTCATAATGACTCCACAATTCCAAATTACACCTACGCTGTTCCAAGTGGGACTCCATCAACAAAATACGTTTGTACAAATCGGGCATGTGATTTTTGAGTAGCAAAATACGCACGATTAAAACTAACTCGTAGAGATTTTTAATCTTAACCGGGGTAGCAGCATCGATTAAGGGTTTAGAGGTATTCTCCTCTTTAAAAAGCTCGCATTCGTAGGTGGAGTGACCTTCGAGTTTGTGAAAGCCACAACAGGCAGGGCCACACATGGGCCAATGGCAGGTGGGACATCTGTAATGTAGATAGAGATATCAGTTGGGAGCTCCAAAGCTCTTTAAAATAAATGAGTTTTTAAGAGAAAAGAGTTTTTTTTTAACACGGCGTTATTATAAAATCACACATTTTGGAGTTAATAATTCAAAAATGAGTAGCTTTTGAACAAAACTTCCTCTTTTAAAGAAAAGTAACTTTTTCGAATAATATTAACTCTTCTGGCACTTTAAAACAAAATGTTCTTTTTCATAAAAGTATTCTTTTTACAGGAGCAAATTATATTAGATTTAAAAAAGAAGGTACAAACGTCCCTATTGATGACAAAAATGTATAAATTATATTTATTTTTGGCAAAAGAAATGATTTGGCACAAAAGTACTTTTGTGGAAAAAGTACCTAGTCGGATAAAAAGTACCAATTATGTGCTATCAAAAGAACCCTTTTTTTAACTCGAAATAAAACCCCTTTTTAGCAAAATAACTTTTTTGTTTAACTAATATTTCTTATGTTTTATTTAAGCAGAAGCTTTTGGGTTCCAAAAATTCTGAATTTGGTTAAAAGTACTTTATTGTATCTTACCTATACTGCGATGTTTTCAAGGTCACCGGCTTATAACAACCCAAACAAACGGGATCCGCCGAAACACAGGGACCCACAGCCAAAGGTTTTTCCGTAATCAGTATTTCTCCTGGATTTAAGTTACGATTAGCCACCAAGTAGCGTCCATAAATGTCGGATATATTAATAGTATAAGGAAGTGAAGTATCTTGGGTTTCCTCGTTTAAATTTAATTCCGTAAATTCTTTAAGTAAGTCTTTCGATTCCTTTGGCTTCTGTGTGTTGGAACTAGTTACCGGCGGCTGATGGTGTTTTTTCCTATTTTTCTTAAAGACAAGAATTTTTTCAAAAATATAATTGCTTTTGTTTTTGGGTAATAAATAAATCAATATCATTTACTAATGAGTACGTATATATAACAAAACATTTCTTATTTCATTACATTTTAATTATATTTTCTTAAACGCACGCAAAATTATTATTTAAACATCAAACCACTACAAAGTTTTTGGACCCCTCAGCCAATGTGATTTTAAAAAGATCATAAATAATTAATTGATTTTTTAGACCTCTTTACGCTCTTTTTTTTTTTCTCTAAGATGCCTGGCAAAGAAAAAGTTTGTCTAAACAATGGCCAAATTTAAAAGAAAAAAACAATAAAAAATCAATTTCATTTAACAATTTTATACGGTTGAAATCAACAGGTGTTAGTTTTCTCCCCTATTGGAAGTTCACCCAACCCCTCTGTAAATTTTGTTTTTCGGCATATTCACGTTTAATAAGTCTTGACGTTGTTTTTTCTTTCCCTTTCTCTTGGTCTCCCCTTTCTATAACGAACTCATGTTTTTTTCGTTGATTAATCTTTTGTTAACATTTTTGTCTTAAATTGTATTTTGGCCCTAAATTTTTTCGTTAGCGCTAATTATTTCACAAATTGTGGTAGACATGCATAAAAGTGTTGTATAAAAATATACAAATCTACAGACAGACGGATAGACGAATAGATATGTGAATAAATATACAATTTATTAACAATTGGCACGCGTCTGAGGAATAAATTTGTTCAAGCCTTAACCGATTAAGGGTGAATTTATTTACATATATTGAAAAAAAAAAATAAAACAAAATCTCTCGAAAACTCAGCGCATAATAAAAAAGAATATATTTATCAGTCAAAGTCTAGACTTGCAATTTTTTAACATTTTGCTTAGAAATGGCTTAAGTCTCCAAATAATAAATTTCTAGTCTTGCATGTTTTGTATTTTTATCTTTTCTTTACTCTTCTCTTTTTCATATTTTAAATAAACACATAGGCCGACAGCCAACATCAAGTTGAAAAATAAGAACTCTCAACCAAAACAGAATTGCACAGTGCAGGAAACTGCTTACCCTTCCCCATCTTTAACCTCTCTCACCAATAAACTCAACACTACGAAAATCTTGTCAATATAACTAAGAGAGCATTCCCCTAGGAGGAAAGCGAAATAACCTAAGTGAACACATTCAATTCCGATTTAAATAATGTCTGTTGCAGATTTTGTCCCGAGTGAACCATATTTATATTATATGATACCCTTTATATAAAGTAATAAAACCATTCTAACCGCACAAAATCCAGTCACATGACTACTTTTGTGTCAATTACCTTTTCTCCGGAGTAACTACCCTAGGACACTAACACCAAACTTTGCACGTGGCAGTTCTTATGCTTAGGACCAGTTCTAGTTCTAGCACATTACATGAAGGGGACTTGTGAATTTAACAAGTCACTGAAATAACCTAAATGAACACACTCAATTTCGGTTAGAATAATGCCTGTTACAGGTAATGTCCCGAGTGAACCATGTTAATATGATAGATCCACTTCATATTAAACAATAGAAAATAAAAAGTGGCTGATATTAGCCACTATCCGCACAAATTATCACCAGTAAAGGGATATGTCATGCAGCGCTTAAGAAACTGCAGTCAAAGTAGAAAAACTGCAATTTCTTCCACTTCTTAATTTGTTATTGGCCAAAGAAAAACTGATGCTTTTACTTCTAATTCATTATATGTAAACAGTTGTTGTCAAACCAACTCAGAAAGCGAAAAGTTCTTCAGAAATGTTCGTTTTTTGTTCGAAATTTTTTGGTTTTGAATGCCGTTTTTTAAACCCTGATGTTATGTTTTCGCCTCGCATTATTCGTTACTTTTTCTTATGGTATTGTGTTCACGGGACAAGTGCTTTAAGAACGATTGACCAAAATTTCCCGCAGGGTACAACATAATTACTAGTAAATTGATATGTCTTGTGTTCACCTTTCACAGTTCGTTCCTTTTATAGTATTATAGTGTTCACTGGTCAGGGAATAAGTGCTTTAAGAACAATTGATACAAATTTTCTGGGAGAAGCACCTCGCACTCGTGCAACATTAACGAATGGTTGTTAACCTTACATTTTGCAATGTTGTGGAGAATCAACTAAAACTCATTGTAATAACTGTTGCATGTAGTTCGTCGAAAGTTTGTAGTCGCCATTCGTAATCGCTTTATGAAAATTTCGTGACCAAATAATTCGTCTTCAGTGGCTTTTACTGTTAAAGGGATAACTTTAACAGTAATGCAGAGAGTTGGCGATCTGGTAAGCTACTTGGTAGTAAGCTAGTCTAACGGTTATGGGTTCGATTCACGATTTTGATTAACTACTATAGTTCAATAAAAATAAATAAAAATTTCAAAAGATTTTGTTATTCGTGCTTAATTCCCAGTTTTTATTATTGATAAAAACACTTGAAATTTATTGTTGATGGGATAAGCTATTCCTATGCATTTCACTGGTTGCTTAGGCCAGATCATCAGGAAACTTCATCCATAAAGGTTTTAGACAAACTAAAGATATTAAACCAAATAAAACTGTTAAACGTATAAGAATTATAGCAACAGTTCTACTTGTAACAATATCAAAGTTTAAACAAAACACATCAACAATAAACAACAGTGGGTTCATCTCATCTTACATTTCCCCACTACAATTAGTTGAAATTCTCTCAACATTAATTGTAGTTGTAAGTAGGTTAAGAAAAACAAAATGAAAAAAAAAAAAAAAAAAAAAAAAAACAACAACTTACAAAAGATGTTGTCAATTAAGTGTTTTTTAGGCCGTGCACTGCCTGTTTATTATCAAAAAAAGTAATTTCAATTTTTGGGAATACAAAATTTTAATTTCAAAAGATTTTGTTATTCGTGCTTAATTCCCAGTTTTTATTATTGATAAAAACACTTGAAATTTATTGTTGATGGGATAAGCTATTCCTATGCATTTCACTGGTTGCTTAGGCCAGATCATCAGGAAACTTCATCCATAAAGGTTTTAGACAAACTAAAGATATTAAACCAAATAAAACTGTTAAACGTATAAGAATTATAGCAACAGTTCTACTTGTAACAATATCAAAGTTTAAACAAAACACATCAACAATAAACAACAGTGGGTTCATCTCATCTTACATTTCCCCACTACAATTAGTTGAAATTCTCTCAACATTAATTGTAGTTGTAAGTAGGTTAAGAAAAACAAAATGAAAAAAAAAAAAAAAACAACAACTTACAAAAGATGTTGTCAATTAAGTGTTTTTTAGGCCGTGCACTGCCTGTTTATTATCAAAAAAGTAATTTCAATTTTTGGGAATACAAAATTTTAATTTCAAAAGATTTTGTTATTCGTGCTTAATTCCCAGTTTTTATTATTGATAAAAACACTTGAAATTTATTGTTGATGGGATAAGCTATTCCTATGCATTTCACTGGTTGCTTAGGCCAGATCATCAGGAAACTTCATCCATAAAGGTTTTAGACAAACTAAAGATATTAAACCAAATAAAACTGTTAAACGTATAAGAATTATAGCAACAGTTCTACTTGTAACAATATCAAAGTTTAAACAAAACACATCAACAATAAACAACAGTGGGTTCATCTCATCTTACATTTCCCCACTACAATTAGTTGAAATTCTCTCAACATTAATTGTAGTTGTAAGTAGGTTAAGAAAAACAAAATGAAAAAAAAAAAAAAAAAAAAAAAAAAAAAAAAACAACAACTTACAAAAGATGTTGTCAATTAAGTGTTTTTTAGGCCGTGCACTGCCTGTTTATTATCAAAAAAGTAATTTCAATTTTTGGGAATACAAAATTTTAATTTCAAAAGATTTTGTTATTCGTGCTTAATTCCCAGTTTTTATTATTGATAAAAACACTTGAAATTTATTGTTGATGGGATAAGCTATTCCTATGCATTTCACTGGTTGCTTAGGCCAGATCATCAGGAAACTTCATCCATAAAGGTTTTAGACAAACTAAAGATATTAAACCAAATAAAACTGTTAAACGTATAAGAATTATAGCAACAGTTCTACTTGTAACAATATCAAAGTTTAAACAAAACACATCAACAATAAACAACAGTGGGTTCATCTCATCTTACATTTCCCCACTACAATTAGTTGAAATTCTCTCAACATTAATTGTAGTTGTAAGTAGGTTAAGAAAAACAAAATGAAAAAAAAAAAAAAAACAACAACTTACAAAAGATGTTGTCAATTAAGTGTTTTTTAGGCCGTGCACTGCCTGTTTATTATCAAAAAAGTAATTTCAATTTTTGGGAATACAAAATTTTAATTTCAAAAGATTTTGTTATTCGTGCTTAATTCCCAGTTTTTATTATTGATAAAAACACTTGAAATTTATTGTTGATGGGATAAGCTATTCCTATGCATTTCACTGGTTGCTTAGGCCAGATCATCAGGAAACTTCATCCATAAAGGTTTTAGACAAACTAAAGATATTAAACCAAATAAAACTGTTAAACGTATAAGAATTATAGCAACAGTTCTACTTGTAACAATATCAAAGTTTAAACAAAACACATCAACAATAAACAACAGTGGGTTCATCTCATCTTACATTTCCCCACTACAATTAGTTGAAATTCTCTCAACATTAATTGTAGTTGTAAGTAGGTTAAGAAAAACAAAATGAAAAAAAAAAAACAACAACTTACAAAAGATGTTGTCAATTAAGTGTTTTTTAGGCCGTGCACTGCCTGTTTATTATCAAAAAAGTAATTTCAATTTTTGGGAATACAAAATTTTAATTTCAAAAGATTTTGTTATTCGTGCTTAATTCCCAGTTTTTATTATTGATAAAAACACTTGAAATTTATTGTTGATGGGATAAGCTATTCCTATGCATTTCACTGGTTGCTTAGGCCAGATCATCAGGAAACTTCATCCATAAAGGTTTTAGACAAACTAAAGATATTAAACCAAATAAAACTGTTAAACGTATAAGAATTATAGCAACAGTTCTACTTGTAACAATATCAAAGTTTAAACAAAACACATCAACAATAAACAACAGTGGGTTCATCTCATCTTACATTTCCCCACTACAATTAGTTGAAATTCTCTCAACATTAATTGTAGTTGTAAGTAGGTTAAGAAAAACAAAATGAAAAAAAAAAAACAACAACTTACAAAAGATGTTGTCAATTAAGTGTTTTTTAGGCCGTGCACTGCCTGTTTATTATCAAAAAAGTAATTTCAATTTTTGGGAATACAAAATTTTAATTTCAAAAGATTTTGTTATTCGTGCTTAATTCCCAGTTTTTATTATTGATAAAAACACTTGAAATTTATTGTTGATGGGATAAGCTATTCCTATGCATTTCACTGGTTGCTTAGGCCAGATCATCAGGAAACTTCATCCATAAAGGTTTTAGACAAACTAAAGATATTAAACCAAATAAAACTGTTAAACGTATAAGAATTATAGCAACAGTTCTACTTGTAACAATATCAAAGTTTAAACAAAACACATCAACAATAAACAACAGTGGGTTCATCTCATCTTACATTTCCCCACTACAATTAGTTGAAATTCTCTCAACATTAATTGTAGTTGTAAGTAGGTTAAGAAAAACAAAATGAAAAAAAAAAAAAAAAAAAAACAACAACTTACAAAAGATGTTGTCAATTAAGTGTTTTTTAGGCCGTGCACTGCCTGTTTATTATCAAAAAAGTAATTTCAATTTTTGGGAATACAAAATTTTAATTTCAAAAGATTTTGTTATTCGTGCTTAATTCCCAGTTTTTATTATTGATAAAAACACTTGAAATTTATTGTTGATGGGATAAGCTATTCCTATGCATTTCACTGGTTGCTTAGGCCAGATCATCAGGAAACTTCATCCATAAAGGTTTTAGACAAACTAAAGATATTAAACCAAATAAAACTGTTAAACGTATAAGAATTATAGCAACAGTTCTACTTGTAACAATATCAAAGTTTAAACAAAACACATCAACAATAAACAACAGTGGGTTCATCTCATCTTACATTTCCCCACTACAATTAGTTGAAATTCTCTCAACATTAATTGTAGTTGTAAGTAGGTTAAGAAAAACAAAATGAAAAAAAAAAAAAACAACAACTTACAAAAGATGTTGTCAATTAAGTGTTTTTTAGGCCGTGCACTGCCTGTTTATTATCAAAAAAGTAATTTCAATTTTTGGGAATACAAAATTTTAATTTCAAAAGATTTTGTTATTCGTGCTTAATTCCCAGTTTTTATTATTGATAAAAACACTTGAAATTTATTGTTGATGGGATAAGCTATTCCTATGCATTTCACTGGTTGCTTAGGCCAGATCATCAGGAAACTTCATCCATAAAGGTTTTAGACAAACTAAAGATATTAAACCAAATAAAACTGTTAAACGTATAAGAATTATAGCAACAGTTCTACTTGTAACAATATCAAAGTTTAAACAAAACACATCAACAATAAACAACAGTGGGTTCATCTCATCTTACATTTCCCCACTACAATTAGTTGAAATTCTCTCAACATTAATTGTAGTTGTAAGTAGGTTAAGAAAAACAAAATGAAAAAAAAAAAAAAAAAAAAACAACAACTTACAAAAGATGTTGTCAATTAAGTGTTTTTTAGGCCGTGCACTGCCTGTTTATTATCAAAAAAGTAATTTCAATTTTTGGGAATACAAAATTTTAATTTCAAAAGATTTTGTTATTCGTGCTTAATTCCCAGTTTTTATTATTGATAAAAACACTTGAAATTTATTGTTGATGGGATAAGCTATTCCTATGCATTTCACTGGTTGCTTAGGCCAGATCATCAGGAAACTTCATCCATAAAGGTTTTAGACAAACTAAAGATATTAAACCAAATAAAACTGTTAAACGTATAAGAATTATAGCAACAGTTCTACTTGTAACAATATCAAAGTTTAAACAAAACACATCAACAATAAACAACAGTGGGTTCATCTCATCTTACATTTCCCCACTACAATTAGTTGAAATTCTCTCAACATTAATTGTAGTTGTAAGTAGGTTAAGAAAAACAAAATGAAAAAAAAAAAAAAAAAAAAAAAAAAAAACAACAACTTACAAAAGATGTTGTCAATTAAGTGTTTTTTAGGCCGTGCACTGCCTGTTTATTATCAAAAAAACACTTAATTGACAACATCTTTTGTAAGTTGTTGTTTTTTTCATTTTGTTTTTCTTAACCTACTTACAACTACAATTAATGTTGAGAGAATTTCAACTAATTGTAGTGGGGAAATGTAAGATGAGATGAACCCACTGTTGTTTATTGTTGATGTGTTTTGTTTAAACTTTGATATTGTTACAAGTAGAACTGTTGCTATAATTCTTATACGTTTAACAGTTTTATTTGGTTTAATATCTTTAGTTTGTCTAAAACCTTTATGGATGAAGTTTCCTGATGATCTGGCCTAAGCAACCAGTGAAATGCATAGGAATAGCTTATCCCATCAACAATAAATTTCAAGTGTTTTTATCAATAATAAAAACTGGGAATTAAGCACGAATAACAAAATCTTTTGAAATTAAAATTTTGTATTCCCAAAAATTGAAATTACTTTTTTGATAATAAACAGGCAGTGCACGGCCTAAAAAAACACTTAATTGACAACATCTTTTGTAAGTTGTTGTTTTTTTTTTTTTTTTTTTTTTTTTTTTTTTTTTTTTTTTTTTTTTTTTTTTTTTTTTTTTTCATTTTGTTTTTCTTAACCTACTTACAACTACAATTAATGTTGAGAGAATTTCAACTAATTGTAGTGGGGAAATGTAAGATGAGATGAACCCACTGTTGTTTATTGTTGATGTGTTTTGTTTAAACTTTGATATTGTTACAAGTAGAACTGTTGCTATAATTCTTATACGTTTAACAGTTTTATTTGGTTTAATATCTTTAGTTTGTCTAAAACCTTTATGGATGAAGTTTCCTGATGATCTGGCCTAAGCAACCAGTGAAATGCATAGGAATAGCTTATCCCATCAACAATAAATTTCAAGTGTTTTTATCAATAATAAAAACTGGGAATTAAGCACGAATAACAAAATCTTTTGAAATTAAAATTTTGTATTCCCAAAAATTGAAATTACTTTTTTGATAATAAACAGGCAGTGCACGGCCTAAAAAACACTTAATTGACAACATCTTTTGTATGTTGTTGTTTTTTTTTTTTTTTTTTTTTTTTTTTTTCATTTTGTTTTTCTTAACCTACTTACAACTACAATTAATGTTGAGAGAATTTCAACTAATTGTAGTGGGGAAATGTAAGATGAGATGAACCCACTGTTGTTTATTGTTGATGTGTTTTGTTTAAACTTTGATATTGTTACAAGTAGAACTGTTGCTATAATTCTTATACGTTTAACAGTTTTATTTGGTTTAATATCTTTAGTTTGTCTAAAACCTTTATGGATGAAGTTTCCTGATGATCTGGCCTAAGCAACCAGTGAAATGCATAGGAATAGCTTATCCCATCAACAATAAATTTCAAGTGTTTTTATCAATAATAAAAACTGGGAATTAAGCACGAATAACAAAATCTTTTGAAATTAAAATTTTGTATTCCCAAAAATTGAAATTACTTTTTTGATAATAAACAGGCAGTGCACGGCCTAAAAAACACTTAATTGACAACATCTTTTGTAAGTTGTTGTTTTTTTTTTTTTTTTTTTTTTTTTTTTTCATTTTGTTTTTCTTAACCTACTTACAACTACAATTAATGTTGAGAGAATTTCAACTAATTGTAGTGGGGAAATGTAAGATGAGATGAACCCACTGTTGTTTATTGTTGATGTGTTTTGTTTAAACTTTGATATTGTTACAAGTAGAACTGTTGCTATAATTCTTATACGTTTAACAGTTTTATTTGGTTTAATATCTTTAGTTTGTCTAAAACCTTTATGGATGAAGTTTCCTGATGATCTGGCCTAAGCAACCAGTGAAATGCATAGGAATAGCTTATCCCATCAACAATAAATTTCAAGTGTTTTTATCAATAATAAAAACTGGGAATTAAGCACGAATAACAAAATCTTTTGAAATTAAAATTTTGTATTCCCAAAAATTGAAATTACTTTTTTGATAATAAACAGGCAGTGCACGGCCTAAAAAACACTTAATTGACAACATCTTTTGTAAGTTGTTGTTTTTTTTTTTTTTTTTTCATTTTGTTTTTCTTAACCTACTTACAACTACAATTAATGTTGAGAGAATTTCAACTAATTGTAGTGGGGAAATGTAAGATGAGATGAACCCACTGTTGTTTATTGTTGATGTGTTTTGTTTAAACTTTGATATTGTTACAAGTAGAACTGTTGCTATAATTCTTATACGTTTAACAGTTTTATTTGGTTTAATATCTTTAGTTTGTCTAAAACCTTTATGGATGAAGTTTCCTGATGATCTGGCCTAAGCAACCAGTGAAATGCATAGGAATAGCTTATCCCATCAACAATAAATTTCAAGTGTTTTTATCAATAATAAAAACTGGGAATTAAGCACGAATAACAAAATCTTTTGAAATTAAAATTTTGTATTCCCAAAAATTGAAATTACTTTTTTGATAATAAACAGGCAGTGCACGGCCTAAAAAACACTTAATTGACAACATCTTTTGTAAGTTGTTGTTTTTTTTTTTTTTTTTTTTTTTTTTTTTTTTTTTTTTTCATTTTGTTTTTCTTAACCTACTTACAACTACAATTAATGTTGAGAGAATTTCAACTAATTGTAGTGGGGAAATGTAAGATGAGATGAACCCACTGTTGTTTATTGTTGATGTGTTTTGTTTAAACTTTGATATTGTTACAAGTAGAACTGTTGCTATAATTCTTATACGTTTAACAGTTTTATTTGGTTTAATATCTTTAGTTTGTCTAAAACCTTTATGGATGAAGTTTCCTGATGATCTGGCCTAAGCAACCAGTGAAATGCATAGGAATAGCTTATCCCATCAACAATAAATTTCAAGTGTTTTTATCAATAATAAAAACTGGGAATTAAGCACGAATAACAAAATCTTTTGAAATTAAAATTTTGTATTCCCAAAAATTGAAATTACTTTTTTGATAATAAACAGGCAGTGCACGGCCTAAAAAACACTTAATTGACAACATCTTTTGTAAGTTGTTGTTTTTTTTTTTTTTTTTTTTTTCATTTTGTTTTTCTTAACCTACTTACAACTACAATTAAGGTTGAGAGAATTTCAACTAATTGTAGTGGGGAAATGTAAGATGAGATGAACCCACTGTTGTTTATTGTTGATGTGTTTTGTTTAAACTTTGATATTGTTACAAGTAGAACTGTTGCTATAATTCTTATACGTTTAACAGTTTTATTTGGTTTAATATCTTTAGTTTGTCTAAAACCTTTATGGATGAAGTTTCCTGATGATCTGGCCTAAGCAACCAGTGAAATGCATAGGAATAGCTTATCCCATCAACAATAAATTTCAAGTGTTTTTATCAATAATAAAAACTGGGAATTAAGCACGAATAACAAAATCTTTTGAAATTAAAATTTTGTATTCCCAAAAATTGAAATTACTTTTTTGATAATAAATAAAAATATTTCTATAATTTTTTCCCCCTTCGACTTTGCAAACCCCTTCTCCACAAAGAAAAACCATGATTTTTTTGGCTTCTTATAAATTTAATTAGAGCATTTTTGTTTGTTAACTAAACACACACTAAATTTTTTTTAGTATTTAAAAAATAATTATCTAAATTGCTCAATAAAAAAAACAACACAAATTTATGAAAAACAATTTTCAAAAGTCTGTAAAATTTATTTAATCTTAAAAATTGCAAATGACTTTTTGTACGAATTTAAGAAAAAGTTCAAAAGATTTTTCTGCTATTTTTAGTTTAAAAAATAAATAAATAAAAACATTTTGTTTTTAGAATCTATTAAAACATTAAAATGATTTTCTTAGCAGTGTTGATATGTATTGACAGCTTTTGACATGTGGGGAATTCGAAATAATTTGTAGAGACATTTTAAAGGTGTCACAGTAAAATTGAATTAAAAAACTTTTAAAATTTTAAAAGTGTTTAATTGCAAATGTTTCTTTGGACCAAATAAACCGGCTTCTTTGCAATCATTTGTCTCTTTTAAAGCATTAAATTGCGCTTGATCTGCAAGCTTTTGCCACCAAGATTGGACTGCCCAATTGGTTCATATACGTTGCGCAGGCCCTTAGGACACATTACGAGATCCGCAACACATTGGTTGAAGTTCATATAACGAGCGGCTAAAAATAGAAGAAGTTGTCGAAGGACAATGAAACTTGGCACATAGGCATTTTTTGTTTGAATCAAGAAAAAATGGAAAAATCAAAATAATCCGCCCACTTTTACGCCCACCTCCTATACAACTTGTATTGAAAAAGTGGCATAACTCCCTTGATTTTGATTGTATCAACTCAATTTTCACTAAAAATAAATACTATTGGGGGATTCACAAGGTGTCATAAAGTCATATGTCTTAAAATAATAACATGAAGAAA
The DNA here is from genome assembly GCA_930367215.1 of Pollenia angustigena. Classification (NCBI taxonomy): domain Eukaryota; kingdom Metazoa; phylum Arthropoda; class Insecta; order Diptera; family Polleniidae; genus Pollenia; species Pollenia angustigena. Next base: position 6,848,729 of record OV884059.1, on the reverse strand, counting down.
TACGACTGTTGTGAACAACCCCTCATAATTTTGTATGCTATTTTGAATTTAAATCGGCTGAATTAAAACAAATATAAAAAATAAATAATTACCTAACATCAAAATATTTTTTAATTCTTTTCCATGAATTAATATATTAAATTAGATTTTACCTGACTATTTTTCATTTTGCAGACGCAAATCAGAAATAAATTTTATTTTGTTTGTTTACCAAACAGCAGAGTCATAAGCCGATCTTATTTGACGCCGCAAGTGATTTGTTGCAAAAATTGCTAGCCGCAGTTCAAATTTTGATGTTAGCCGGATAAAATTATACCATCAACGGCGACGGCTACAAGAGCTAACGCGGTACGGCTCAGCCGCTCAGCTCTGGTCTCTTCTGATTAATTACGACAGCCCAATAAACATAGCAAGCAACGTTCTATTAAGTTAAGACGCTTTTTGTTTACAAAGCAACAACAATATTTTTAAACCATTGTAAAATGTTAGAACATTATGACAATATAACATGATAGCACACCTTGTGAATACCCCATATAATTGTACAATGAGATCCTGAAAATACATATCTGATCCGCCCACTTTTACCCCACCTCCCATACAACTTGTATTGAAAAAGTGGCATAACTCCCTTGATTTTGATTGTATCAATTCAATTTTCAATAAAAATAAATATTATAATTGTATAATGGGCTCCTTTTTGCCATCTATCTTTGAACTTTGTAAAATCGTATTTTTTCAAAAATCTAGTAAAGACTTCAACATCCTCAGCAGTCATTTCTTCATTGTTATTTGCAATGACTTCGACAGTAATATCAATATCCATTTTGGTATCAATCAATATTTCGCAAATATTTAAATAAGAAATTGTTAAATTTTCCATAATTAATAAAATAAAATTGTGATATCACTTAATAATACAACACTTATCACTGCACTTGCCAATTTAATGTAAATTAGTAAACAACAATTCAAATTCAATTGAAGCTTATGCTTTTTTCAAGAATGAAATGTATAATTAACACTATTGACTAGTATGTAAATTACATTTTTTAATAATTTTAAACAGTTAAGAATTATGGCAACAACAACAAGCATGAACGAAAATTCATGTTTTGTTACTTTATCACTTTATAGTTTTTACTGTTTTTTTTTGGAAAAGTGCAAATATGTGCAGCTGAACTTTTAGCTGAGACTTCAAGCTGTAATTTGACATCATTCGTTAAACAGCGCTGCACAGCGCTAAAAAGATACAGCCTATTGAAGTTGATGAACATTGAAATTTTGATGTTGTTTATATTTTGTTCTACGAAATTTTTTATATGGCACTTTTTCCAACTTTTTTTAATGCAAATCTCATCTTTGACAATTGTCATTTACGAAAATATACAACAAAGTCAAATTATAAGTTTACTGTGATTGTACCAAAAGATTGAATATACAGTACATTTGCATGCTATTTTAAACAAGCGAACATATATGAACTTCGAGCCTGTCTATCCAAACAAATAATAAATATATCAGCCTAATATTACGGAATCATAATATTCAGATATCTGCCAACAACATACCAAAAAATTATCCAAATCGGCGAACATGAAAAAAATGAATTTTGGCCACTCTTCAACCAATGTGCGGCATCGTCTGGCTAGTAGGCGAAGAAGAGGTCGTCCATTGCATACATGGAAACGTCAAAAGTCAACTTAGTTGGAAAGATAGAAATTAAGCATAAATCATATAATAGAACTGAATGAAATCAGTTTGTGGTGGCTCTTTTTTGCTTAAAGGAACCACAGGAGATGATATATAATATATTAATGGTCTGGTCCCTATTTCTAACTTATAGAAGACTTGGCAGTATTTTAATTAATAAAATAGAAGCAAATTTTCAACTATTTTCAAAATCCGAATATGACCTACAAAGTCACTTGCCTTAAACTTGGGAAATTGCGGTATCCTGATGGTAGTCCTGCAGAAATATATGTATGGGAGGAATAAAAAGAATAGCTTTTAACGATGCAAAACGTTCTAACTAGAAAACGCTTCACTTCATAACAGGGTATCCAAAAATGGCTAGATTCGTTTTCAAGAACAGGGAAAAAGCTAACGATAGCCAATACTTTAAATAAATTTTAGAGCCCCGCATCAAAGTCAATTAGTTTTCCAGTTGGCGTTGAAAGCACTGCTTTCCTTCTTACTTAGAGAGAATAATGTCAAAAGTTGCTTTGGCTTTTGACATATCGACCAACGAAAGCAACAAATAAAATACAATGTTGTGTTTTTGGTGTTGTAGTTTCGCCACCACCGTTTACATGAATTCGCCTTGCCCCGCATTTTTAAGTTGTACAATCAATATGTGCTTAGTTTTTCCACAATCTGGATGTGTTCTAGTCGAGTCATATTAATCTCTCGTCACTGCCTGGTCATAGTTCACTTTTATTTTAAGTAAAAGCGTAAACAGACAAAAAATTCAAATTACTTAAGACGATTTATTAAATTATTTTAACGGCAATTGATTGCTTCTAACACAGTTTTTGTGACTAAGAATTTTGCTGCATTGAAACAAAAACTTATCGTACATCAAAAAGTTTTTTTTTAAATATGATCAAAAATATTTTACGTTTTTCTTACAGGTATTTAAACTTTCTTAAAGAAATTTTTGTAACTTACTAATTTTTCTAAAAGTTTTGCTAAATTATCAAAGTAATTTTTGGGAATACAAAATTTTAAATTAACAAGATTTTGTTTTTCGAGAAAAAGTTTAAAAATTTAAATGTTAAATAGAAAAATAACAAAAAAAAGTTCTAAGATAAAAAAAAATTCATTTAATATCGTTGCAAGTAAGATTTGATTGTTCGCTTTACAGTTTTATTCGTATTGGAAAAATGTGTCCTTATAAACTGGTCTATTCACTTAGTGAAATTAGTATAGGAACTAGCTTATGCCCCAACAGTAAACTTCAGTAAACATTTTTATCAAAAACTAGCGGACCCGGCGAACTACGCCTCCCCCCAATTTTAAGCCTTCAGACAAACTTTAGAGTAATAATACAACACAAATTTCATACAAAAACTCGATTTTCGGTTTTTCCTATTTTCCGACTTTGCCGGAGGGATTTTCCAAAATTTTCTTTCGTAAAACCCTTCTCCTCGAAAATACGAACAACTGACAAAAAATTTTACAGCCGTTCTCATTTTATGAATTACTATAAATTTTTTACACCATTTTTATATATATAGAAGATTAAAATTGGAAATTTAGCACGTCATAACGAAATCTTGACTAATAAATAATAATTAAACAACTCTTTTCGTTTTTAGCAAATTGTACCAAACAAAATGTCTGCATTTTAAAACGAAAATCATAGTCAGTAGTTTCGTTTAACGCTTTTAAAATTATTTATTATTTTTTTAATTATTAAATATTTTTTATATATTATTTGTTATTAAGTTCTTTTATTTTTTGTTTTATTATTTACATTTTTCTTATTCGGCATTTTCGTTTTTTTTTTGGATTATTTTTTTTAAATTTATTAAACAGATTTATTTAATATTTTATTTACGTATATTATTTTTGTTTTTATTTATATTTCAGTTTCAATTATTTTTAGAATTCATAAAAAAATACAGCACACACACACGGTCTTCCATGCACAACCTCCGTATTTTAAACACTTTGTTCACTTGGTCGGTTGACTAGAAACTGAGACAATTTCTGAAATTATTTTTTTTTTTTAACATTTAAACAATAAATAAACAATTTTGTTGTTAATTTAGAAATTTAAATGCTGCCCGGTTTTTAGAGTTGAGCAGATCTTTTACCAGCTCTCGCATTTAGAAAAAAAAGCAAGAGAACAAGAAAATATGTAAATAAATAAATTTTTCAAACTATTTATTAACAACGACAAGTTGTTGTAGTTTTTCAAAAAAAAATATATATTTTTGGTTTCTAAATAAAAAATTAGCAGCGTGAAGGAAAATAAATTATACAAAAACATAAGAACAGGGTGAAGGAACAATAAGTATGACAAGACATGGAAATCTCAAAAATGTTTTCAATAAATAGTTTTCATTCAATAGTCTGCACTATTCCTAGGGGAAAGGGAACTATCACTACACTTGTCACGTGACAGTTTTAGAGTAATAGGGACCGGTTCTAGTTCTAACAATTTATATGAAGGGGACTTGTCCCTTTAACATGGTGATTTACTAGGAGGGGGTTAATTGGTACTTTTTTACACATCGTACCAGGTCACTGAAGTAAGCTTAATGGACAATTTCGGTTAAAATGATGCCTGTCGCAGATTTTGTCCCGAGTGAACCATATTTATATGAGAGATCGCCTTCATATAAAGTAATAATGGGCGATGTTTTAAGAGCTAAAGGAAAGTTAAAAAAAAAACACATAAAATTCAGAAAAATTCATGAAATCTTTATTTGAATCGATAGTACGGTCCATATAATTTAATGTTTGAAGATTATTTCATGCAAATGTTGACCGTGACTGCGCCTCAAATGGTCCATCCGCTTAGTCCAATTTTGGCATACTTTTTCCAACTTTTCGGCCGGTATCTCATGAATAAATGCTTTAATGTTTTCTTCCAATGCGTCAATTGAAGCGGGCATGTGTGTATAGACATGAGCTTTAACATAGCCGCACAAAAAAAGTCTAAAGGCGTTAAATTACACGATCTAGGCGGCCAATTGACCGGTCCCGAACGTGAAATAAAATGTTCACCAAACTCGCCTCTCAATAAGTCCATTGTTAAGCGTGCTGTGCGGCATGTGGCACCGTCTTGTTAAAACCACATGTCATGCAAGTCAAGCACTTGCATTTTGGGCAAAAAAAAGTTGGATATCATCTCACGGTAGCGCTCACCATTCACAGTTACGTTACGATTCGCATCATATTTGAAGAAGTACGGTCCAATGATGCCACCAGCCCATAAACCGCACCAAACTGTGCCTTTTTTGGATGCATTGGTAGCACTTGCAATGCTTCTGGCTGATCTTCACTCCAAAATCGACAATTCTGCTTATTAACGTACCCATTGAGCCAAAAATGAGCTTCGTCGCTGAACACAAGAAGCGTCCGATAAACTTTTTTTATAAGTGCACTCATTTTGATAATAAAATTCAATAATTTGCCAGCGTTGTTCGTTTGTAAGACGATTCATGGTTAAATTATAGACCAAACTGAAGATGTTTGACAGCGAAACAAAACAAGAAACGTGCGTGTTAAACCAGTGTTGCCAAAAAGATAACAGCTAAAATATCACCCGATATAAACGTAAGCATCAGCCCGCACTAAATCCAGTTCCATTGCAAGTTTTGTGTCAAATACATTTTCTCTGGAGTCAGCAGAGCATCAGCCCGCACAAAATCCAGTGTCAATTACCTTTTCTCAGGAGTCACCAGTACAGCGACTTGTGCTGTTTTCACCTATCACAATTCTTTCCATTTTATTATAAAATTCTATTCAGTGCCCACAGGATTGGTGATTTATGAACAATTGACACAAATTTCACGCAGGGATAGTATAGTTTTTTTTTGCTGTAAATGTTGTATTTAACTCGTGTTGGAAAAATATACAATTAGTACTGCTTCTCAGGTTAGGTTCTACTTTTCTAGGTTTATCATAGAATCGCAATGGATAAAAATCTGTTACATCCGCTGTGGGTTGATTTACATAAGAACCTGCCTTACGGGCAAATCTTAACGTTTACCAACCATTGTGTGTGAGCGCGACCCACACACAGGTAGCAGTTTTGAGTGCATAATAATCTATAGACTGAAATAAATAAATTAAACAATCGGCAGATATAAACACTAGCCCCCTGTTTAGAAGACGGAGCTTTTAAACCTCCTCTGCTTTAGGAATAGCCAGCAGAATCTGTTGAATAGCCACAGCTTCTAGCTAGATCTGTCCACAGCTCGACCTTTCTACAAGTGTTGAAGATGGCTGCTTCGTTTCAAACCACATCCAGCACGTGATTCCCGATAGGCATTCAGCTTATAGCAGATAGGATCTCATGTCAACCGCGATCTCAAGAGGTCTGACAACTTTGGATTCTGACGAATTCCAAGTATTTGCTGCACCTAATTTCTTCAGAAGAATTAACACCAAAAGGTAAAATATCCTCTAAATTTGTTCCTACGTACCCCTGGGGGGATCTAGTATGCTCTTGGGTAAGCTTATAATTTACTTTGCCATGTTAAGTTTACAGCTGTCGTGCCGTAAACATTCAAAATACCTTTCACTATATTCCTTCGAAATACAGAAAACATATTTTTCTTGCTTTTCCCTTGACTGGCTTTTTATATGCAATATTCTTTAATGTGAGCTTGGGCTTTGAATGTACAAAATATTTCCTAAGTTTATTTCTTTGACATACAAGTAAACATCTCGAATTCTTTGTATACGTCTGCTACATATGACAGAAAAATAAAGTTCAGAAAATCTCACAGAATACATGAGGCAATTTTCAAATACTAGGGGCTTAGGCAAAATTTGTTTACTGTATTTAAAGGTTTTAAAATAAACAAGTACTGTTTGGAGAGTATTTCTTTGAATTCTTGTATCCTCACAACACTGTTGAAATTGTGCGACGAACAGTACCGCATAGCACTTGTTATTATGGGTGTATACTCTTGTTTGATTTATGTTGCATGCTTGATTTTTTAATAAATGGATGCAGATGTTAAGTTTGATAAAAATTTAGTTTAAAATAGTTTTGCTAGAGGAGAAAAAATATGTTTTCTCTATAATGTTTGGCCCCTACTCTACTTGAGATTTTCTTTAATTTGCTAAATTCTTAGCATATTTAAATTTAGTTTGTTACCTGTTTTATGCGTGGCATACTTAAGAGTAACTTTTTTGCATTTTTTTTTTTTTAACCATCATCATCTTTTTCTCCTTATGTTGACATCTTTACTTTAGCACGTAGCTTAATATTATGAAATTCTACTTACAAGCTGTTTACTTGGGAACATAAAAGTTCTTATAAGTTTTTTTTTTTTTTTTGTCTTGTTCCCATCTTTTTCGTTATCAGGGGCTTTTAAATTAATTGAGCATGATGGTGTACCACTGGCAAAAAATCTATTAAGGACACCAATATAACGAAAGTTATAAGAAATCCTTTTTATTCTTTATTAATTTTTAAAAGGAAAACCAGACAGACACTTTGCTTACATTAATTGTTTAGGAAGTTTTAAAAGCTCTTTAGTCAGATGAGAAAAGCTTTAAATTAAAATTAAAGGGCTTTCTTTATCAAAGCAAACACCGGCCAATCGTTTGAGCAGCATATGAAGTGATTAATTTTGTTGAGATAGAAAAAAAGGGCTGCGAAAATTGATTAAATGTATTTATTTTTGCACCTTAAGGGCACAGTGTACCGAGCCATTAATCATTTTCATGTGTGGTGGTGGTAGATAAACAAAACAAACAGCTGAGAACTTTTTGAAATGAATTTCATTCCCCTTTTTTTCGTTCTCGTTTCGCAGGAAGGAAACAGTTGAAACCAATTTCGGGTTTAAACTTAAAATATATTTTAATAAAAACTATAAATAATTGAATAATAAAAATGTATGATTAAAAAATAAATAATTTTGTGACTATATATTTTGTATTTTTATCATCTTCTTAGTCATCGTCCTCATCTTCGTCTACGTATTCACATTCATCATCATTATCATCTGTGCATTCTTCATCATCATCATCATCCTCTTCTGCCTTTTTGTTAGAGTCTGAAAGTTTCAGAGGCATATTATGCAGATTTTTCTCATCTTCTAATTTACTTAAAGGTGAAATTGTAGTTGAGGTATTGTTAACAATCGAGGATTTCGGGGAAGTAGTCGTGCGATTAGAGGATGCCGTAGATGCTGTCTTTGTGTTATTTATATAAGAAATATAAGTTTTCGTTTTAACTGTATTTGAAAACTTTTTAATTATATTCATGTCTGCTGTAGCAGTTCCAATTATTTCGGTTGTTGTAGGACTAGAAGTAACGGGAAGGTTCAAATATTCCTTTGTCGCGTTACCAAACACCTCGACAAGGCTTGAGTTTAATAGCTTATCCTGCTTTAATTCCAAATTCACTAATACCTTAGTGTCATTGAGTTTAGTCTTATTATTTATAATCTCAGTTATATTTAAACTTAAAGTGACATTTTCCACTTTTGCGGAAGTTGTCATATTTTCTGGCTTTGTGCTCTGAACGGTTCCATTGTTTGTTATTTTAACACTATTCTTTATTTTCTTTTTATCCTTAGGAGTTGAATGCACCTCATTTTTATCATTTAGGGAAACACTATCGTTCTCGTTATCCTCTTCATCTTCACCAACCAAGGGCGGTGGGGTTATGCGTGGAGCCGCCGTGGATGTTAAGAAAAATTCATCGACTATTTCGCAATTTTTACCCAAGTAACCGTTCTTACAGTAGCAGCGATAACTGCCATCTCCTTTACTAAGAGAAATGCATTTTCCGTTATTTTCGCAAATATCGGGGTGGTCCTTGCAGTAGGTGAGCTCTAGAGCAGAAAAAAAATCTTATTAAATAAAAATTAAGGTAATATCATGCGCCTAGTCTAGTCCTTGTCTACACCTAGTCTAGTCCTAGTCTAGTCTAGTCCTAATCCTAATCCTAGTCAAAGTCCTAGTCCTGGTCCTGGTCCTAGTCCTTGTCTAGTCCTAGTCTATTCTAGTCCTAGTCTAGTATTAGTCTAGTCCTAGTCCATTTCAATCTAGTCCTAGTCTAGTCTTTGACTAGTCCTAGTCTAGTCATATTCCAATTAGTATCTTCATAGTCTAATCATCCAATAACTCACTCTCATCACACAAAATTCCGCCCCATCCCGGTTTACAGTTGCACTCCCAAGGCTTCTCGCAATCTCCATTAACACAGCCAGGATACGGAAAGCATTTGTCACAATTCGGTCCCGACCAGCCTACTTTGCATCTTTAGTAAAGAAAAACAATTGTTATTAAGATGAGATAAATTTATTTTTTAAAAACCCACCTGCACTCTCCTGGCCTCTTGCAATAGCCATGCTGTTTGTGACAGTCAGCATTGCAAATAGCTTTACCATAAAGAAAAGCAGAAAGTTTTTATTATTAATAAAACAATTTAATTAAAAATATTTTCCAATTAACTCACGTGTCTGGCACAAGAGTCCCGTGTAACCAGGTAAACACTTGCATTCCAATGGTTTCGAACAAGTACCATGTTGGCAGCCAGGCAGAACAGAACAATCACTGCAGTTACGACCAGCCCAACCAATACGACAGCGACACTCTCCTGGACCCTCACAATAGCCGCGTGTATTGTGGCAACCCTGGCGACATGTGGCTAAAGTAACGACAAAAACACATACATGCATATACACGCACAAAAGAAGATTAATTTGGAATTTGCTTGTGCCATAAAAAAACAAAGTTTTATCTTGGAAGTTTTAGTTTCTTTTGTTTTGTGAAACATTTCAACTTACGTTCAGTACAAAAGAGTCCATCCCAGCCTGGACGGCAAATGCATTCAAATGGTTTTGTACAGTCACCATGTTGACATCCGGGCAAAGGAATGCATTTGTCACACAATTCCCCAGTGTAACCAATGTGACAGCGGCATTCACCAGGACGTTGACAATACCCTTAAAAATATTTGCATTTACGTACAGATATTATGATAAACAAATACTATTTATGGCAAAGCACATTTACATATGCACTCACTCGCACAGACACTGGCACCGGCACGCAATTATCATCGAAGACTTAAGTATGTGTTGAAAACATCAAGACAATCGGATTTTCGACTAAGAAGGGCAGAGGATGAAGGGAATGTGTTCTTTTAAGAAATTAGTGTATAGAATATACACTAGACCTTAAATTTGATTTTGATTTCAAACCGGATAAATATAGTTTATAGAGTAGTCCCAAGGTACGATAAAACTTTTGGAGAAAAATGTCATAATATGGCTTTAATACTAGAAGATATTAATACAAAACAAAAAAATGTCATAGAAAAAAAGACATTTAAAGCTGAAACCATGATAACTGTAAGCAATTCGGGAAGGATGTTGAGACCAATCCGTAGAAAAGCGAATACCAAACAGTTTTGTTAAGATCAAGGAACCCCAAAAATTACACTAACTCCTTGGGAAAATAGTAAGAGTGCGTTACCAAAAGGAAAATTACTGCAATAAGTTATCAATCATGTAGTTATGGTGTTGGAGATGGGGACTTAGGATGCAATTTATCATATTTGTTTTGTAAATTGGGGAAGAGCTTGCGGATTAGACGGAATTTCAAACAAGGCACAAAAAAGAGCCATTGGAGAATGTACTCTTAGAAAGACAGTATGGCTTTCGTAAACAGAGATCACAGTAGAAAACATAGCGAATTGGGATAAAAAAAGGACATGGAGTTTAAACAAAATACTATGCTGTCCTCGCCTTTTAGATATTAGAAGCGGGTTCAATGGAGCAGGTTTAAATCACTTTATGAGCAGACAACTTAATAACGATTCTCGGTGACTATTTTTCCGATAGAACCCTTTGGGATGATACTAATATTGTTATACAGCAATTTTGAACATTATCAGTAGCCAAACAATTTTAGCAAATAGAATTCCGGAATTTTTCCTTCTTTTTATAAACATGATTAAAACAATGTATGTTTTTCTTCTTAAAGTGCCATTGCTGTTCCTACAACAAACAAGTAACTTGTTTTTTTTTTTTAACTTTTTTTATGTTTTTGTTGATTCTACAACAAATTTTTACATATACACGCGAATGCAAGCATATAAAATAGTGGTCGATGCATAAAGAGTGATTGAAGTATAGAAGGCGGATATGAGGGTAGGCGACACACAATATTCTTTCGAATCTCACACAACAGGGCCCAAATTACGGCATTCGATATCGATCGAAATTCCTGTTTACGCTAAGAGCTATTTATATGTTGAGAAGATTTTGCAGCCAGTTTCCAAAAAAAAGTATTGGAAGTGCTTTATACTCTAATGGAGACTCTTATTAAGACGAAAGTTCAGACTTCATCCTACCTTTCTCTATATCTATTCCAATCTTTTCCTTCTTATCATTCCTTTACTTTTCTGCTTTCTCATTATACAGTCTAAATTACATTGACCATTTAATTGAGCTGCTTCTCTCACTTTAGTCTTTCAAAATATTGTTTGAGCTTCGTAAATATGCCTGTTTATTACTGTTTAAGTGCATATGTTTGCCTTTGCTTGGTTACTAACCATTCATTGGAACACAACTTTTGCGACACATGGGCACTTGGCATAAATCTCCCTGCCAACCTGGCAAACATTTAACGTCACCCTTATCATCGCACACATAATGGGAATTGGCTTTATACTTTTGGGCCTTCTCACACGCCTGCAATTGGAAACAAAAAAAGATGGAAAATTTAAATTTTATTACAAAATCTTTAGCAAGACAAAGTTTAGGAGAAAACGAGCGAAAACCACATTCTTGGTATCTTGAAAGGATGATGGATGGATGGATGGCTGGTTAAATTGATGAGGTTTCAAAGGTAACAATATGTAACAATATGTAAAATGTTAAGAAGAATGTGCTGTGTAATGTTTTTACAGGTTTTGTTTTCTAAATATTTACCCTTTGCTTCCAAAGTGGTACATTTGCTTTGGTATATTTGGCTTCGTAGTTACGTTTATATGATGAAACGTTAGCCACCGCAAGCATCAATATTAAAGCCGGAAAGACCAACTGCATTGGAAAATATTTTAGCAACATTTTTCGGTTTCGTTTACACCATTAAATCAGCTGGGAAGAAAAAAAATTAAATTTTAAATAATGTTTTGTAATAAAAAAAACTTTTTAAAACTTTCTTAAAAGTTTTTGCTATAAAATATTGCTCTTTTCACAGGTGATTTAATCCAGACTTTTAATTTGCTATGAGGAATAAAATATTATTGAATATTTAATTTTTGATACCCTTTACCCAAGGTAAAAGGGAATATTGTCGGCTTAATATGAAAACCTTCTAACTCCCTTTTAGTACATTTTACAGGAGAGAGAAAAATCTTTTTATGTTTCATACTTGCAGCTTGAGAGAAATCCCAAAATTATAGTTGGTTTTACACACTTCAAGACTCAAGTTGAAGAAACACTACATGCTGTTCGACGAGACATATCATTCTCTAACATACTGATCTTAAACACTATAAACTGTATTTATTGTGGGTCCTTATGAGGAGCGAGGATGATTTAACGATGATCGCGTGTCCGTTGAAATGGGTTTTTCGCAGATCCCAGATATGATGAGGAATAGGTAGTTAAACATTTATGTCACATATAGTTCAGAATAATTTGCTATTTAAATTTAGCCTGATTGGTCCACAAATGGCTGAGATTTAAGCAAAAAAGCACGACAGCCTTTAACTTCACTAATAAATTCCTTGTTGTGTTTTTTTTTTGTTCTACTTTATGGATATCTGAAGAGCGGCTAGACTCAAAGTTTCCAAATTAGGTACAAGGATGTTGGTTAATATACACAACATGCGATAAAATGTGTACGAGATTAAAGAAATGGGCGTGGCACTTTCCATTCAAAGATATTATAGATTTCTGTATATCTTGATTATGACAAGAGCGAAAGTTTCCAAATAAGGTACAAGCATCTTACTGAACAACCTAAACAAAAGCGGCAAGCGTTTTTTTAAACATGAAAATTTTATTAAAATACAATTTCAATAAAACAAACCGACATAGCGATCTGTCAAATAAGATTTATCAGCCGGGTGGTTTCTAATTCGCATTCTAATGGTTTGTTTCGTATAAATTGTATGGAAATGAGAAGTTTTGACATACAAAAAACGCTTCCGCTCTTATTTAGGTAGCTCAGTTAGTTATCAATAGAAAACATCCCTCTAAACGTAGGTGAAATCGGAGGAGTGGGCGTGGCACTTTACATACACATTCATTACTTCTTTCTGTTCATCTCGAAAACGGCAAGTAAAAAAGTTTCTAAATTTGTACAATCATCTTAGTTATCAAAACAAAACATCCAACAAAATGTAGGGGGGATCGGAAAAGTGGGCTTGGCACCAAATAAATTTTATTATATGTATATAATGAACGGAATGAGAGAAAATTGTATAAATTTGGTACGCATAGCTGGGTTACCAATACACAACCTTTCTCAAATATGGGCGCGATTGGATAAGTAGGCGTGGTACTTGCCATACGAAGACATTTTAGACTTCTGTATATCTTGAGAGCAGCACGAGCAAATGTTTCCAAACTACTTGTACCTAATTATCAATAGACAACATCCGAAAAAATAGGGGTGGGATTGGAGAAGTCGGCGTGGCACAAAACAGGTTTATTTATATAACTTTCTATACTTATCGCACCATGCTGAAGGGATAATAAGATTCGGCAAAGCCGATTTTAGCACTATTACTTGTTGTTTTCTTTTCTTATATTGTTTATTGGGTTTTAGTATTTACTGTTTTCAAAATTTTGTTCATTGGGTTGTTGTTTGTTTAAACTATCTGATTGCATTCATGCTTTAATGCAGCTGTTGTATCTCAAACAACATCTTTATGTTGTCGATTGTATGTTGCTGCTGCTTGATTGTCTTCCGGTGAACAGACTTTATCATTATCAATACTGATTTTACAACAGTTTTATCTATTGAGTTGAGCTAAAGAAAAAGCAGGGTAACAAGAAAAGGAAAAATAAGACCAAAGCATGACAAAACATGGTTAAAAATAAGAAAGAGATTAGAGATAAAAGTGTAGTTTCAAATAATTTATTGCAGAGTTTACATCAAATCTCAGTTCTGGGCGCTGAACGCAACGAAAATAAAGGAATATTAATATACTGCACCGAACACAACGAAGTTGGTGGTTTGTGACGAAAAACAGAACGCAATGAAATGTTCTTATCGTTAAGTTGAGCTGAGTGACTTAACCTAAGCTATTGTATACGAAGATCACAAGGAGGGAAACGTTTTATTAAGGAATTTACAACGCAAACACTACTAGCATTTTTTTCCATATTTCTACCGTACAGAACACTAAAGTACACTATACCGACCCCTTGTCGCAAAAAAAGCTTAAGTGATAAAAACACAATTTTAGAGGAGAAGGGTTTTCCAATTATATTTCATAACAATTTTCTATGAAAGTTGGCGCTTAAGCTAAAATTGTTTTTGCTGTAAAATCATAACCATACCTTATGTGACCATGATAGTTTAGGAGATGATGCAAGTGTTGCCAGTAAATTCATTTATTCACACAAAAATTGAAAATAATGTCGCTTAAGCTATTTCTGCGGTAAGAGCTCGATATAATGTTGATTTTCAAACTCTGTTTTAAACTGTCCTGTGTTAAAGTTAAACTAAGCTTGAATAGGTTTAAATAAACTTATTTTTTTTTAGTTTTGAACTCAACTTGAATTGAACTTAAGTTGGACTTAATCTAAACTTATACTAGTTTTGTGTAGATTTGAATTACATTTTAATAAGGCTTGAATTAGACTTGTATAAGGTTTAACCTTTATGTCAACAGCTACATACCCGGGTATGTTTTGCGTTTTAAAACCGCTATATCATGAAAAGTAATCATCGGATCGACGTGAAATTTCATGAAATCCTTAATAGTAGTGTTTTATACCATATTCCTACACCTGATTGAAATTGGTCAAGTTGGGGCAAAGGGAAGGACAATTTTCAATTTGTACCCCTTACGTCAACAGCTGCATACCTGGGTATGTATAGACAAACGTATACAAATAAAATTTATTTTACATGCTTATTGCAAAAAATTAGTAAGTAAAATTAATTTTCAGTTGTAAATAATTAAACATTTTTAACTAAAACTATTGCATTGCGACATATCAGTAGAAAGAATGCAAATACGGGTCTTTTGCATAATGTGCAGACCTTCATTGTTGGACGAGGTTTTTATTCAGCATCAAAAATATAACCGTTATTGCTGCCGCTTTTTCGGTTTGCTTACGTTACTCGCTTGTATTCCCGTTATCAAAACGTATGAAGCGTCTTATTGCCTAGACACGCCGTATTATTATCGCATCGCAATATAGAGAATGTGCGGTTGTTTTCCACAAGTCTGAAGGGTGAACGTTGCCAAAACGTGTTACGCCACTCAAAAAGAGAAGACCAAAATACGAATCAAACTCGCTTTTTGTTATTGCTTTCCATATACAATGTTGTAGTGTAGGGTTTTTTATATTCTCACGCTCATAGCGTTATTTTCCTGTCTCAAGAATAGTTAAGTCGAAAATTTTATCGGACATTATCAACCTGAATGTTTCCATAATAGAAACCCCTTGTGTACTCGTTACTGGTTCATAGTTTGCAGAATTAAGTATGTTGTGGGAACCTGACAGTTTGTGGTGGTGCAGCAAACAAAATTATTCCATCTTTGCGTAAAGCTGTGTCCACTTTGACACCGTATATCAGAAAATTTGTCACTGTCTTCAGTTTCATCATTTATATTGTATTTTGGTAACTGGATTTTTTCCACATGGGAGTAATTTGGAGATACACCAGCATCGGTTCCGTCCAGAACTGCTTCGGACACTAATAAATCTTTGACGAATATATTCTTGTTGTTTCTCATAATCAAGTGCACTTATTTGCCTTGGAGCGAGTCTTTCATCATCTGCCATTTTTATCTTGCTCTGAATTACCTGGTGTTATAACATGTTTACCAAAAATTAAGTATGAAAACAACGACAAAACTTGTGTTGTTAAAACACCCGATTTTCCAATATTTTAACTATAGTTATAACAAAACCACAAAAGTAGAAACCAAACTAATAACCACTTTTTTAACATTTAAACTAAAAATCGCCAACGCACAACAGCTAACAAACAAAATCCCATATAAAATATATGTGTATACCCGGGTATGCTTACTGTTGACGTAAGTATAATTTTTCTGCTGTTGACATAAAGGTTAAATTGTACTATGCTTGACTTAGACTTGAACTAGGGTTAAACTGGACTTGGACTATACATTTATTATAATTAAACTAGGCTTAAGCTTAACTTAATCTTTGATTTTAATTACGTTTCAATAATGCTTGAATTAGACTTAAGCTAGACTTGGAAAATACTTTAACTATAATTAAACTAGGCTTACACTACCCTTTATTTAGGTATAAAATTGGCTTAATATGAAACTTAAACTATTCTTATACTTGCCTTAACTTGGTTTTATCTACAATTGAATTGCTCTTGATCTAGTTATATTAACTTTGTCTATGAAAGACATATAAATTTTTGTTCCCCTGCTTTTTTTCATGCTCTGGCATATTTATGTTTTGTATGACATTTTCTCTTTATTTTTTCCTTTTGTTTCTTTCACTTTAAGTACAAACAATTCTTTTTATGTTTTGCTTAAATATAGTCATTTTGTCAAATGCTGTAATAAAAAAAAATCAAGCTGTTTATTTGACACTTTCATGCCAGCAGCATTAAACATCGACAAAGTAGTGACAAATACTTGCATTCAATAGAAGTAAAAGCAAATGAAAAAATAAACCAGAATAATAGTAAAATTTTTAGCAATATTCCTTTTTTTTTGCTTTTGACAACAAATGAATAGCAATATATTGCATTTTAAAGCAACAGGAATTGTATTATGAAATTTTAATTTAAAATTTGGAAAAGAAATTTTTAAATATTATTGTTGAAAAAAAAAGAAAAGTGAAAGAAATCTTGGGAAAGATATTGAAATTTTGTTTAAAGATTTTCATTTAATATATACTAAAGACTTGTTATTAACTTTTTTGTTGTTTAATATGTTTAAATATTGTTTATGTTTTAATTATTCCTTTGCTGGCTGTTTTTGTCATAACTGGGCCAAACTGTTTGGAGTTGCTTGGGGCTACAATCAACACCTTTAAACAAGTTTGCCTGTTGCTTGTTCTGTTCATTCAAGCTGATATGTTTGAGTTTTAGAAATTGTTTTGTAAACTGCTTAAACTTTTTTCTTAAGTTTTTTATTTTGCTTTAACAAACTCTGTGAAAATTCTGTGAATATTTCGGGTTTTTTTAAATAAAAATGATCCATGTTTTAAGTATTTATGTTTGTATGTATATTTTAATTTATGACATTTGATAATTTAAATCTCTTTTTATGTTTATCACTTGTTGTTGTTTTCTTTTTTAATATATAAAAAAAATTTCACTTTGTTTATAAATCTACCACCCATAAACGTTTTTTGAATTTATAATTTTTTTGTAAACACATAAACAAACAATCACCTCTTTTAAAATTAAAACTTGGATGTGCGTTTAAAACAAAAAAATAGTATTTTAAACTTTTACTTTAAAATCCGCTTGTTAAAGACTTGACTTTTAGCTGGTTTATTTGAAACTGAAGTCTTCTTTCTAAACCTGGCCTTTAAGCCAAGTCTTTTAGATAATTAAGAGAAATTTACTCTTTCTCAATGTCAAATCATAACAAAAATTAGGTCAAACGGTTTTATTTTTGTTTTGTTTACTTTTAAGAGAGGGAACGCCAAAGAAAGTAAAAAGAGCGGAAAAGAAATTGTTGCTTAATATGACAGGTTTGTTTGTATTCTCAGAAGCTTCACAACGCATGCGTTAGCAAATCAATGACCAGCAAATATTTTAAAAAGCAAAAAACACAAGAAAAAAAAATCTAAGTTTTTTTTTAAGTTTTCATTAAATTATTTCTATAAAGAAAGGGATTTTACAATATGAAATGAATAAAAATTTCTTGGTAATTTACCTTTTACCTAACCGGGGTACCGAAAATACGTTCCCAGACAGACAGGTCGATTTGACATGTTTCGATAGTAACCACACTATATACTCAGAAATCTTTGCCGTTTTAGTTTTTAAAAATTCTAGTACATTTTTTATAAAATAAGAGCAAATCTTTCCAAACAACACTAAGAATATTGCAAAAAATATTTGCTTGAAAAAATTAATTTTAAATAAATTTTTTTTAATTTACACCGACTACTCTGTAGAAAACTTAAAATAACAGAAATTTTTGTGCAATATTTTTATAAAAATTCCAATAAAAACCACAATTTGCGCATATTTTTCTAAAGAGAATTAAAGTAAACCCCTATTACAAAATTTAAATTTGCGCAAATTCATTATTAACAACACAAACTTTTTTGAAGAAAATACGGTAAAAGGAAATTTATCTTTGCCAAAAAAAAATTGTATAAATTTGCCTATTTAAAGCTTTAAAGTGATTTTCTAATGTCAATTTTAATTTGCGCAAATAGTGTTATATAAAATGTTTCTTACTTACACCAACTTTTTTTCAGAAAACTTAAAGTAACGCAAATTCTATAATATAAAACCGAAAGAAAAATTCTAATAAAAACACAATTGGCGCGTATTTTTCTAAAGAGAATTGAAGTTAACACCCATACAATATAAAAATTTGCGCAAATTCATTATTAATAACTAAAACATTTTTTAAGAAAATGCAATAAAGTGAGATTTCTCTTTGCCAAATACAACTTGCATAAATTTGTCTATTTAATGCTTTAACTAAAAGTATTTTTCTGATGTCAGTTTAAATTTGCGCAAATAAAACTGTAATAAACGCAATTGTTTTTATAAAAATTCCAAAAAAAACACAATTAGCGGGTATTTTTATTAAGAGAATTGAAGTAAACCCCATAAGAAAAAAAAATTGCGCAAACTCGTTATAATAATACAAACTTTTTTAAAGAAAAGAAAGGACATTTTTCTTGCCCAAAATAATTTGCATAAATTTGTGTATGTAAAACTTTAACTAACAGTCAATTTTTATGGTAAACTTCAATTTGCGCAAATATTGTTATATAAACTGAAATATGCCATAAACTTTCTGCAGAAAACTAAAACAAAGGTAAAGTTTTCTAAATATAAGCAATTTTTCCATTATAGTTATGCTCAAATATTTTTTTGGCAAAACCAAAATTTGCGCAAACATTTTTTTTATATTACATAATTGCAAATTCTACAGGATAAAATAATTCCGACAAACTTTTCTAGAAAAATTAAAATTAATTAAAGCAAACTACAAGTAAGGCAAAAATTTTTTTAACAAATTATAAATTTGCGCAATTTTTTTTTACAAAACTAAAACAAAGAGTCATTTCTCTATAATAAACTTAACATATAAAAGTGTGATATGTAATACATTTTATAATAAACTGCAATAAAAGCAAAATGTTTTTATACAGAATTGCAATTTGCGCAAATTTTTCTTTGCAACCTTGTATAAATTTCTAGAGAAAACTATAATTAGCTCAAATTTTTCTTTATAACAGTGTAATAAGAGCCAAATTGTTTAAAGAAATCAGCATTTAAAACAAATTTTTGTAGAGAAAACTGTAAACGACATACAAAGTTTTATAAGACAAAATTTTCCATGCTAAATCGAAGTTTGAGTAATTTTTTTTCTAAAAACTTTAATAAGCAATCATTTTTTAACTATAAAAAAAAAAAATTAATCAATAATATGACCGAAAATTGGTGATTATATTACTGTGATAAACTTAATATACTAAAAAGAAACCATTTATAAAGCTTTCATACCTTAAAAGCTTTATAAATTGTAATTTGACTTAGAATACACATTTGAGTTAATAAGAAAAGTTATATGTATAATAAAATGTTACTCACCATGAGAAATAAATTCCCAGATGCTATTTGTTTAAATAATTAAAAGAAAACTTTTTTTTTCTTTAGAAAATTTGCGCAAGTGTTAAAAGAAAAATGTTATTTATCTTTTGAAAACTTAAATTTTCGGAAATTTTTCTTTAGAAAACGTAAATTTTTTACAAGTTTTGTGATAAAAAAATTTTAAATTCCCATTAAAAATAAAAAAAATCGCAAAATTCCAAGGAAAGATTTTTTGGTTTTTTCAAGGTTAAGAAATATTTATTTTTAATATTCCATTAAAAATTTATAACTTCACAAAGCTCTTTATAAATGTTTAAAAAATTCAAAAAATCACTTTAAAGCTTAAGAATGATTACTTTTAAAGGTCTTAATGTTATTATTTAAATTTTTCAAAAATACATCAAAGACACTTTTATATGAATATACAAAAAAAAAATACAAATTCCCAAAAAAATAAAAAATCCCCAAAATCTCAGAATACCAAAAAATCCCATTTTATAATTTTTCAAGATCTAAAGATTCTAACGGAAATTAAACAAAATTTAGTTAGAGGCGTAAAAACACTTATATACAAGACAAACAAAAAAAAAATAGATATTCCCAAAAATCCCAGAATACCAATAAAACCTTTTTATTTTTCAAAGTCAAAAGATTATTATGTGAATTAAGCCAAAATAAGTCACAGGTGTTAAAAACACTTATGTATATACAAACAAAAACAAAAGATATTAGAAATTCCCAAAATCCCAGTATACCAAATAGACAACTTTTTTTAATTTTTCAAAGTCCAAAGATTAGTTAAACGAACAAAAAATTAAAATTCCCAAAATCCCAGAATACCAGAAAAAAATTTTTTTATTTTTTCAGGATGTAAAGATTTTTATATAAATTAAACAAAAATAAGTTACAGGAGTTTAGACAAAAAAAAAACACAAAAAAAATTAAATATTCCCAAAAATAAATAAAAAAATTCCCAAAATCCCAGATTACCAAAAAAAACTTTTTTTTTAATTTTTCAAGGTCTCAACATTATTATGTAATTAAACAAAAATAAGTTAAAGGAGTTAAGACATTTTTATCAAAAAAAAAAAAAAAAAAAACAAAAATTAGCAAAATCCCAGAATTCCAAAAAAGACTTTTTTTAATTTTTCAAGGTCAACGGATTATTATGTAAATTAAACAAAAATATTATTGATTCTGATGTATTGCATCAACATAAATGGAATCTTCCGAAGAAAATACGCGATTTTATTAACAGGAAACAAACAAAAAAAAAAAAAAGATTATACGGTAAACTCTAGGAGCCACTTTTTGGGTTTGAGATTAAAGTTACTTTTATTCTATAATTAGCTAATCTGAGAATTAAGTTAATCTAGTATCAATTGAATTTGATATTTTTGGGTGGCGGCTTAAACCATGTAGCGCTACCATACTGAGCACAAATAAATGGCAACATTTTTTTTGCAAATATCAACTTTTTATCAAGCAATATGAAAGTTTTCAAAGAAGAAGAAGAAAATGCGCGAATTTAATATTGTTTACAAGGTAGAAATTTTTTGCCTTTAAAGAAAAAAAATATATTACAGAAAAAATATCGAGTCATAACCGCAAAAAAAGCTTAAGTGACAAAAACAAAATTTTACAGGAGAGGGTTTTTTTTATTTTATTTCATACAAATTTTGTATGGAATATTGTCGCTTGAGATAAAATTGTTTTTGCTATAAAATCGTAACGGTTCCTTATGTGACCATGACATTTTAGGAGATGATGCAAGTGTTGCCAATAAAGTCGTTTATTAAAAAAGACGAAAATGGAAAATGGTGTTACTTAAGCTTTTTTTGCGGTTATGCCTCGATATAGTATGGAAAAATTATATAAAAGTGCTAAGCAATGTTTTAAAATGTATTTTTTGTTTATATTTTTGCAAGTTCTTTATGTTAAACATGTGTATGTGGACGGTTTAAGTTTAGGTTTAAACCACCACCGTTGGCCGCTTAAACAACTCAAAAAGTAAATACGGAGATTAAAGTTAATTTAATCGCTAATCTCTAACCCAAAAAGTGGCTCTAAAAGACCTAACGAACAGTTTGCATAATATGCAACATTATAAATTGTCAAAACAACTGGTATGTTTTAAAAGAGAAATGAATTATTAATGTCTTAATGCAAATTATTAATTCATCATTTTAAATAGTTTTTTGCTTCTCCTGTAAAATTTTCAAAATATTAGATATGGCCTTTTGCGTTTTAGTTAACGATATTTAATTAAAAATATTTTATTTCAAAAATTCTCTTTCCCTTGTTTGCAATATTGTTTATAAAAAATAATAATAAATTAACATAATTATTTTAATAAAAAAAAAACTAAAAAAATAATAATTTGAAAATAATATACATGTATAAAAAATTTTAATGGGTTTTCCAATCAAAACTACGTCGAATTTTCCGTTTTTAGCTGATAATCAGCAGCATCTCTTTCTATATAATACGAGGAACCATCGGAATTTTTACATTTATAAACCAATTTACAACATTCCGGATAGGGCTTATCGGCTGCTACACGTTCACCCCGATTGCAATCAAGTAATCGAAGTTTTCCGCATCTAAAAGATAAATGAAGAGATTTTTGTTGAAATTTGTAGCCCAGTGTTAAATTTTATTACAATGTTTTGTTTTATAATTTTAGTTTTCGAATAATTCTAGTACGTAGTATGTATAACATTTAGAACTGATAACAAATGAACTTTTTTTTAAGAATTAAAAAATATTTTATTGTTTATAAACATTCTGAATACTGTATTTGTGCTAATTATATGAAAACTGTGGTTTTTAATTAAATTTCAATTCTAAAACAATAATTAAAACAAATAATTATCGATTCTGTAAGTTACAATACTAAAAAAAATGTGGCCTGTGTGGTGACAGGCTTATTTCGAAATAGTGTATTTAATTTTTTGTATTTAATTTAAACATTAATGCAAAATTTTTAAATATGTCGAAATAGTTAATTTTAAATATTTTCTAAATTTATTCTATTTAGTTTTTTTTTAGTATTGAAAAAGTAGTATGGACTATAGACAAAATAGAACAAAGTTTGAAAGTTCCCTTTTACCGAAAAAAGTCAAGGCTAAAGATTTGCCTAAAATCTAGTCTGTATACAGACTTTAGTCATCTTGCCTTGTCAATAGTCTAGGCTACAGTTCTGTTAATAGTCAGGGCTATAGTCTTGTCTTAGGTCAGGTTTATAGTCTTCTTTGTAATCTAGGCTTTGGTCTTGTTTGTAGTCTTAGCTATAGTCTTATCTATAGTCCAGGCTTAAATCTTGTCTATAGCCTTCTCCATAATATGGGCGGCATATGTTTTTGGATTTAATTTAACTATAATTTACTTTGTACACTTACCCCTCTACCAACACCGAACCATCCTCCTGACATATTAAACTTTGACAGGGTGCTGATCCCGTATGTTTTCCTACTTCCAATTTATCACCGCGGTAAATGCATTTGCCATCTTCACCTGATTTTGAGCGAAAAATATACAATAAACGTTAATCCATTTTAATATTAAACACACATTTTTCACCCACCTGGTGGCAATAAAGCTCGATAAGCCTCTGTATGTTGCACGAAAATATTAAAAATATTTAAAACTATAAATATAGCAAACGCAATATTTCTTTTAGACGGCATTTGTATTTATTAATTTATTTTTTTTTTTCCAAATAAAAACCGAATATATTAAAATATAAATTTCTGTTCTTTATGTTGAAGGCTTAAGCTGCAAATTCATACTAAAATTTATAAATTCAATTCAAAGTTTCCAGCAAACAGGCCGGTCTTTTTTTCATGAAAATTACTAAGTTAATACTCAGCATGTTGGCCCTCTTTAATAAGAGCTTGCTTGCTACAGAAATATAGAGAAAGAGAGGGTATGATAATGGCCTGTTGTGATGACCTGCAGTGTAGTGAGTGTCATCGACTGATAAGGAAGTTTTTCGAAAAAAAAAAAACAATTTAATATATTTGTAAATAAATTATGTAAATGAATTGATTGGGATTTATTTATTTTGAAACAGCGAAGTTCAATGTTGAAATTAACAAATACATTAAAAATGTTTCTTTAGTTTTTGGGAAGAGAACAGAAGAGAGTTAAAAATTTTAAAAAGAGAATCAGAAAACTGGAAATGATGCTTGTGTTTAATTAAAATTAAAAACATAAATGCAATAGATTGGTGCAGTCCAAAAAAGAAAACTTAGGCACCCTAGACTAGACCAGGACTAGACAACAACTAGAATAGGATTGGACGAGGACTAGACTAGGACAAGACTAGAACTAGACAGGGACAAGACCAGGACTAGGCTGGGACTAAACTAGGACTAGACTTTAACTAGACTAGTACTAGACTAGGAATAGACTTGGACAAGACTAGTACTAGACCAGTACTAGACTAGGAATAGACTTGGACAAGACTAGTACTAGACCAGCACTAGACTAGGAATAGACTTGGACAAGACTAGTACTAGTACTAGAGTAGTCCAGCCTTTAGTCAATAATATAGCCTAGTTTCTAGTACTAGTCTCTAGTAATAGTCTAGTCCTTGTCTTGTTTAAGGCTAGTTCTAGTCTAGACCTAGTCTAATTCTACTCTAGTACTAGGCTAGTTCTAGTCTAGAACTAGCCTTAAACAAGACAAGGACTAGACTTTAACTAGACTAGGAATAGACTTGGACAAGACTAGTACTAGACCAGTACTAGACTAGGAATAGACTTGGACAAGACTAGTACTAGTACTAGAGTAGAATTAGACTAGGTCTAGACTAGAGTAGAATTAGACTAGGTCTAGACTAGAACTAGCCTTAAACAAGACAAGGACTCGACTATTACTAGAGACTAGTACTAGAAACTAGGCTATATTATTGACTAAAGGCTGGACTTAAATTTCGACCAGATATTAGGCTACAACATCAATGTTTTCTGCTTTTAAAGACTGACTATTCTATGGTGCTAACTATACTAAATTATGTTGGTCTTCCCTGCTCTACTTGATTCATTAATTTAAAAGACTCTTTAAAATAATACATTTATTTTTTGCTTTATTCAGCTCGCCAGTCTGGCTGTGCGTTTAAGTTAAGACATTCTTGTCTGCTCCATGGGTGGATTTCATGCAATACCACTTAAGGCACTTTATGGGTTATCAATTCATTCCATCTTTTTTAAATCTGCTCACTCTAAGTGGAAGTATAATTTCTTTCTTGTTTCTGTTCATGTTGTTTGCTATTTTCAATTGAAACTTTTTATTAATTTGTATCAATTTAGTTCGCTTGTTTTTGTTTTTTTTTTCTTTGTTTTGTATTTTAATTAATTTATTTATTTATTTGAAAAACATAAAAAGACATCAATGAAATTGTTCTAGAAAATACTAATTACTCTTGGTTTTTAATTTTATTACTACACACATAAATTGTAGTTTTTTTAGTTCAGAGGGCTGTCATAAAAATTAATAATTTTTTTAATTTGCTGTAGAGCCTGTGCTAAAGCATGATTGTGTAGTAAATATTTGCTAATTGTGTGTGTGCGTTTTGAAATCGCAAACGTGTGTAGCAACATAATTTTGGTTATCAAATGCAGAATGTTTTATTAAATGAGTCATTCGATGAAGAAAATAAAGGCTTGAGTATTGGGTGTATAACTTAAAAATTAGGAACGTTCGCCACACTCTATCTTGCCAGCAACATTTGAATTCTAAGCGATAAAAAGAACTGGGAGCAAATTACGGTATTCAATATCGATCGAACTTACAATAGAATTCAAAAGAAAATTTTGATCGATATCGATTGCCGTAATTTTCCCCCTGTTCATTTCTTTGGAGGCCAAAAACGAATTAAGTTAATTTTCGATAACCTCTTCTAAAATAAAGCGTTTTCCAGTGAGATAATTCTGCATCGATCAGAGAACAAATATGATAATCGGATGGAGTAAAATATAATCTAAAGTGGGGTTGAGGCAAAACTTCTCAACCACTATTTTGTAAATAGTTTTTAACTGGTCAATGGTAACATTTGTCCAAGCGTTGTTGTTCCCATAGTGTTTTGCGGCCTTTGCTCGCTTCAATTGTGTTCGGTTCACGTCGCCTGTTATCATCTGGTCGATGCTCCCTGATGGGACAATTTTTGTTCGACCAAATACAGAATATTGCCTTTGTGCTGCGGAGTTTTGCCTTTGTCTCTAAGTTGACTGTTTGTTTGGTCGAGTTTCACATATGATTTCTTGCACTTTGGGTTCTCGTTATGGTTCAATTTTTCTATCGTCAATAATGATTCGATCCTTTTTATAGCGTTTGAGCCACATTTCGGACATAAAAAACGTTCTCGGCTTTAAGTTGTGTGTTACACAGATTGATTTTGGATATATTATGCTGCTTGCAAACATTTTGAAATTGCCTCCAGGGCGGCTTCCAATGATTTTGTTAGTCCTTGATTTATGCAAAAATCTTCATGAAGTAGTGCCTTAAATCATCAACCCCCCCCCCCCCCCCCACACACACATACACAATAGGGGGGTAGTGTATTATGCACTTTAAATGCACTTTAAAATGCTGGTCCTTTTTAGTATACCGATCGACTTAGAATCACTTTTTAAATCGATCTAATAATGTCCATCCGTCCGGCTAGATGGCTGGCTGTCTATGTAAACCTTGGACGCAAAGTACAGGTCGCAAATTTGGGGATAATTTGATAAAATTTCGTAAATAGATTATAATTGCCACAGGGACCAATCCAAAATTATTTCCGGAATGGAATCTTTGTGCCCATAAACCATCTTATGCTGTTAGTATTAAGATAAAAGTTGGTGTTAATTTATTAGAACTTCTAAATAAATGTTGGTATTGACATACAAATTGGGGAAAATAACTTTTGCGATAGCTACTAATATGTCATGACAAAATGTTGTGCTGGTAGGTCCAACATTAACTACAGGTCCCATATAAACCCCATTCCTAGAATCAGTTGAAGGCAAACAATTGTCATAAAGATGGAGATATCTTATAAATATTTGGCAAAAAGAACAGTTACATGAAAATTAAATTCATAATATTATTCTGTTCTGGCGGGTCTATGATGTCCCATGAGTCCCAATAGGGTACACTATCGAAAAAAATTTCAAAGTATTGTGGTGTAGGGTATCATATTGTCGGGTTTGATCGACCATAATATCTTACTTGTTTTATCTTCTTTAGCTTACCTGGATGGTGTTTGTCTTCGGTATCTTAATCACTACTTACGCACAAACCATCGATGGGACGTTGTAATCAATGTAACATTTGAGGGATTATCTTAAAAATCGAAGAACTAAAAGAAACTTTACGCATACAATAATTTTCTAATGCAAAATTTGACGTATGCAAAGCCAAAAGTAAAAGCTTTGTGGTTTATAATTTTT
The DNA here is from genome assembly GCA_930367215.1 of Pollenia angustigena. Taxonomy (NCBI): domain Eukaryota; kingdom Metazoa; phylum Arthropoda; class Insecta; order Diptera; family Polleniidae; genus Pollenia; species Pollenia angustigena. The sequence goes on along the minus strand of OV884059.1, from coordinate 6,821,613 downwards.
TTCAATAACTGATAAAAACGCGAAAATTACGTAAGCGCCAAAAATCAAATTTTACAAGAGATAGTTTTTCTTTATTTTATTTCATATTAATTTTGTATGAAATTTATCGCTTACGATAAAAGTATTCTTGCTATAAAATCGTAACGGTACCTTATGTGACCATGACATTTTAAGAGATGATGCAAGTGTTGTCAATAAAGACATTTATTAGAAAAAATGAAAATTGAAAATGATGCGCTAACGTTTTTTTTGCGGTTAGGGCACGAAATGTTTATTCTCCAAAATGACATAACAGTTAGTAAAGACACAAACCATGTATAATATTTGCTATTTCTTATAAGTCTTTTATAAGTACTACACCCAATACTTTTAACAAAATTAGGTTTTTTTTTTTAAAAAAATATTGGAAAATAAATCCACATAATGAAGAAGTTAATAATTCTTAATTATTTCTCTTTTTATTAAAAAATAATTTTGTTATTTTTTAGCACTTTTTTGTATTTTTTAAATTTTTTTTCTGAATAAAAACATTTTTTGTTTGTTTTTTTTTAATTCAAAATTGTTTAGGGTTAGGGTTCCCTTCTTTTTATTTTAAATGCTGTCCAGACCATATTCATTCAACAGCAAATTAGTGGCTCCCGCAGCCTGCTGGCGCTGCATATTGAGCAGCATACGATGGCGATAGTGCATGGTTTTTAAACGATTCATGCGACGCTTTAGATTACAATAGACTGGACAACAATCCGGAAATGGTTTGTACATTAATTCCTCCTCATCGCCCTGTTCGCACTGATCCGGCAATATATCCAAGCAGCTGGTGTATTTTTTAAAAATTTAAAAAAAAATATAAGAAAAAAAACAAAACTTGTGTTAATAAAAAGTAAAAAACCAGTGGGGAAAATAAAAACAAAAAAGACTAAAAACAAAAAATTTCACTAAGTACTCATTTGGTCTAGCCATTTTTTCGACTACAAAAATAGACCTGGAACGGGCAACGACATGATTATTTTCACAAAATAAATTAGAGCACAAACTCAGCAAAACCAAACGCCTAGGCAAGGACTTAGATTGTTCCCACAAGCAACGGCGGTAGGTCCCTAAAAAGAAAATTTAGTAAATCCTTTTGAAAAAAAAATCCACAATTTTCAATCGTCTTAACTTACTTAGCACACTATTATCCTCCTCACTGGAATCCAGGCGTGGTGTATACTTCTTCATATGAAACTCGCCAAAACCCCAACAGCATCCTGTTGTTAAGATCAGCAATAAAAAATATTTCAACATTTTTCTAAATCTCTTAAAAAATTATTTTAAACAAAACACTTCAACAAATACTATCCGTGTTTGATTCTATAAAAACAGTTTGGATAATACTAATCTAGAGTCGACAATATTCCAAATAAATTCCATAGATTTCATCAAACAAACATTAAACTCATATTAAATACACTCGTTAGAAACAAATAGTGATGGCAGAGAATCTTTAAATTCCTTTTGTTCACAAATAAATATGCAGCAATTTTTTCGGCTGTAGGCGTCTAATTTTGAAATGTTTGTATAATCATTGTATTTTTGTTTTGTTCTCACCATTGATTAAGGTAAATTACAAAAATAAAAGATACGAAAAAAACATAAACAAAGCAAACAAAAAAAAAAAAAAAAATACTCACATAAATTCTAGACAAAATACAAAACAGCTTCGTTTACACTCTTGAAAAGCTGTGAAGTCGTCGCAAATAGGAGGAGTGCTTAAAAAGTTATATCATAGCTTAAATTTTGCCTCAAATGCGATCTAAGATATTAACTATATATTCCCAACTATAGCCAAAACTATAGTTCCACGATCAAATACATTCACAAGGTGTGCTATTAAGTCATATTGTCATAATTTCCTAACACTTTACAGTAGTTAAAATAAAATATTGTCGCGTTTCGAACAAAAAAGTCCTAAAATAATATTACTTTTTATGCTGTGTTTATTGTTTTGTCATAACTAAACAGTAGAAATCTTAATTATGAGTGGTTGCTCACAGGCACTCATATTGTTGCCTTGTTATTATAATAAGACATTTGACTGACTACCTTGTGAATCCCCCAATTGTCTAGATTGTATGTTGTATTAAAAAAAATAGTTCACTTTTGTTTTATTTATACAACATACAATCAATACAACGATACAAGGGGTTTTGTGAATACGGCAAGTAATTTCTATAGTTTAGTTTATAGTCGAAATTATAGACCATCCTTCAGTTTAAACTATAGTCTGAATTCCAAACTCAGCTCTTGTCTATAGTCAAAAATAAAATATAGGCCCTAGACTTTACTATACTCTCGTATATATAACTTTAACTTCAATCCTTCTTTAGATGAAGCTACATTTCAGTACAAAACTTGAATTCGTTCACTGTAACAGTAATCAGATAAATATAAATCTAAATTGTTTCTGTATGGGAAGTGCTACTCGAAACGGTTAAATTTTTCATAAATGTGTTTCGCTCTCAAAGCGTAAAAATGTCATCTTATTGTCGGTCATAAATGGTTCGATGAAACTAGAAAGGCAGAAAAACTTGCAAATTATAAATGAAAATATGATTCAGCGGGCTTGAGAGCAGCCCAGACTTCACCTCGGGAACCCCCCGGTAGGACAGCTGCAAATGAGCTAGTCTATCAGTGCCGGGGTTGCGGGTTCGATTCCCGGCAAAGACTCAGGTCTCCTGCAAGCGTAGAGCTTCCTGGGATTAGTTTAGGGAACAAAATTGCGTGTTTAGCGAATTAAAAAGTCTCACAAAAAGTCACAGACCTCCAAAAAGGGGTACAATTGCGATTTCAGTCGACGAGCATTAGAAGTAGAAGAAGAGTTAATGGAATACATTATCTATCGTTGCCCGGCATTCGGAGATCTAACATTCAAACTGTTCAACCAAGGACCCTTAAGGGCAAAACTTGTCTCTCAGTCTTTTAATTGAACAGTATCCACTCTTTCATTGAATCAATCGGATGGCTGAGTTAAAATGTACGCAGCCAGGTAACATAGAACCACTGGAAGATAGTGAAAATGGTAACACAACGGGAACTAATTAATTGCTGGAACCACGTGAGCTGTGCTTGATTGCGGCTGCCAATGGTACCTAATCTAAGCTACACCCAAAATTTTATATTGAAGTCCGCAGAAAACAATTTTTTTCATTAACCGGCCCACGCACCAAAAAATTAAGAGAACCCCTAGTTAAGACTGCAGACTATTCTACAATTTATAGGCACCCATAATATGGTTGTGTCTTCTGGATAGAGGAATAACTTAACAATAATATAAAATAAAATGCTTAAAATTTTCGTTAAAAATAGTTTTGTTGGAGGTGGCCATATTGTCTCTACACGCAGAAAAAAAACATGTTTCAATATGGTCACCTCCAACAAGACGAAAATTTTAAGCATTCTATTGTATTTTACATTAATTTAACCATATAAGTGTCGCCGAAAACCATATTAATGTTAAATTAGTCTTCTATCCAGAAGTCCCAACCATATTATGGCTGCCTCTTAACATGTTATCGTTAAATATTACAATAATTTGTTTTTAAATTAACAATAGTGTTTTCCTCTTTTCCAAGGGCAACATGCTATGATTAAAAGCCAACCATGTTATAATACGTGTTAAACATATTTTAGTTACAATTAACCATAACATGTTCGCAGACAACCATAATATGATTGTGGCTTCATGATGGAGGACTAATTTAACCATAATATGGTTTTCGGTGTCAATAATATGGTTAAATTAAACATAATCCCCTGTATTTATAAACGATTATCAAATTTAACAAACGTTTATTAAGGAGAATTTTCATACAAAATTTGTATTGTAAACCATTTTTAAATTTAAATTTTTTTTATAAATACAGGCGTAAATGTTTAAAATTTTCTTTAAAAATAGTATTGTTTGAGGTGACCATATTTAAACATGTTTTTCTCTGGGTGCGGGGGATGTAGGATTAATATAAAGGATATTTCCCCTTTTGGAATTACATCCTCCAGGGGAAATCAGGTTGTGGCCTTTTCCACAAGGATTCAATTTGACCAAATAATGAATGACTGGCAACAGCCGACGAGCACATAGACGATCCGTCGTGGAGTATTTATAGTCCTTCTTCCTTGGTCCATTTTTTTTTTAAGTCCCTAAATTTATCACTCTTCCTTCTTATTATTTTTTTATTTCTTTCTTTCTTTATTATTTATATTTAGTATATTTTTTATTTTATTTATTTATTTGTTTATTTATTTTACAAATCATGTATGACCATTATTTGCATACAAAAACAGAAATTTATCATTTGATTTGAGCTCAACATTCAAAATTCTGTTTGTTTTTTTTAATATTTTTTTTTTCTACGTATCAGGAAAATTTCACTGGTATTGTCGTTTGGGTGTTAAATTTGATTATATTTACAAAAACAAGAAAAAAACAATTTAGGTAAATACAACAAAAACTGCCTAATAAATAATAGAAATAATTTGATGTTTTTTCTTTTTTTTTCGTTGTACAAAGTGGAAAAAATGATTCTAAGGTCATTTGTGTGCTTTAAGCTGGAAACAGCAAAAAATAAATAAATTTGCGTAAAATATTCTCAACTATTTGACTTTTAGGTGTAAATAGTAAATTATCCTAAAGCAGAAGAAAAAAATCCATGAATATATTACAAATGGGAGGTGGATATGATAAAACATTTTTATGGCCACAGTCGTCCATGCATATTGAATGTTTTGCCATCTCATGATTCACAAACTAAGGAAAATGAGTTTCGATTATTTCTAATGGTGATGAGATAAAATGAAAAGCAATGCAAGTCAAAAAGTTAATTCAAATCAAAAAGTGTATTTTTCTTAAGACTTTCCGGACAAGCCCAGCAAACATTTCAAAATATCTACAATATTAACGCAATAACCGTTCATTGACTTGTAGTGACATTCTGTCAATTTGTTAATTATACTAAACGATGTTTAATTAATTTGTTTCATGTTCTTTGTTTTGTTTTTGTGCCACTTTGTTGCATGCCCTCCTCTATTAACTCACAAAATAAAAGCTTGAAAATCTTATGCTGCAGTTAGTGTTTATACATTAATTGTTGTAGATTGGTAGAGCAACAGCTGTTACCACTTGTTTGATACAATGTAGCATTTTTATTTGTTTTTTAAATACTTTGGTAGGAAGAAGTCTTAATGTAAGTGCTAAAAGAAAAACGAACGCTATTTTCAATGTAGTTTTTAACATTTTTATTATAGATTTTTTTTTAACTTTTAATGAAAACAGAATGTTTAGAATAAAAGCAAAACAAAAAATTTGCAAATTTCCTTGGTTCATTAGTGGATGCCCTGAAGAGAGAAAACGTTTATATCAATATATAATCTTTGAAATAGCTATAGTCGAGACCGTAGGCTAGGCCATAGTCGATAAACAATGAAAGCTATACACTAATCTAAAATGGAGACAATAGAATAATCCATAGTCGAGACTATTAACTAATTCATAGTCGTGGCAATATATTGGAGACCATATAATAATCCATAGTCAATACTTTAGACTTATCCATAGTTGAAACTAAAGACCGATTCATAGTCGATACCATATAATAATTCATAGTCGAGACCAAAAACCATTCCATAGTTGGGACCAAAAACCAATCCCTAGTCGAGACTTTACACAAATCCATAGTCGTGAGTATAAAATTATCCACAGTCAACACTAAAAACAAATCCATAGAAGAGACCATAGACTAATCCATAGTCGAGACACTAGACTAATTCATAGTTAATAATTTAGACTTATCCATAGTCGAAACTAAAAACTAGTCTATAGTCGGGACTTTACACTAATCCGATGTCGGAATCATATACTACTGCATAGTCGAGACTATATAATAATCCATAGACACGACCATAGACTAATCCATAGACGAGAAAATAGACTAATGGATAGCCAATACTATAGACTTATCTATAGTTTAAACGAGTCGAGACTATATAATAAAACATAATTGAAACCAAAAACCAAATTATAGTCGAGACTTTACACCAATCCATAGTCAAGACTGTAGAATAATCCTTAGTCGACACTAAAAATCAATCCATAGTCGAGACTTCAGACTAATCCGAAGTGGGAAGTATATACTACTGCATAGTCGGGACTATAGAATAATCCATAGACTTATCGATAGTCCAGACAAAAGACTAATCCATAGTCAATACTATAGACTAGTCCATAGTTAAAACCATACACCAATCCATAGTCGAGACTATATAATAATCCATAGTCGAGATTAAGGCTTATCGATAAACGAGACTATAAAATAATTCATAGTCGAGACTTCAGATGAATCTATAGTCGAGACTTTAAGCTCATCTCTAGTCAAGGCTTCAGACTAATCCATGGTCAGGACTATAGACCTATTAAAAGTCAAAAATATAAACCAATCCATAGTAAAAACTACTGTCTTATCCATAGTCGAGACTATTGACATGTCCACAGTGGAGACTACTGAATAATCCATAGTCGAGACTATAGCCTAATCCATAGTTAAAACTATAAACCATCCATAGTCGAAACTATAAATCAATACATAGTCGAGACTTCACTCTAATCCCTAGTCGTGACTTTAAACTTATCTCTAGTTAAAACTTAAGACTAATCCATTGTCAGGTCTATAGACCACTTCATAGTCCAGACTATAAGCCAATCCATGGTCTGAACCGCTGACTTGTCCATAGCCGAAACTATAGACCAATCCATAGCCGAAACTATAGACCAATCCATAGTCGAGACTGTAGAATAATCCATAGTCTAAACTATAAACCAATCCATATTCGAGACTTTAGAATAATCCATAGTGGAAATGATAGACTAATCCATAGTCGAGATAATAAACTTATCCCTAGTCAAAACTTCAGACTAATCCATAGTCGAGACTATAAACTTATCTCTAGTCAAAACTTAAGACATATCCATAGTCAGGTCTATAGACCACTCCATAGTCCAGACTTTAAACTTATCCCTAGTCAAAACTTAAGACTTATCCATAGTCAGGTCTATATACCAATCTATAGTCAAGTCTCCTTTGCTATTCAGTGCAACAGTTCTTACCTTTATTTTATTAACCACAGTGCAACTCTTTGCATAAAGGTAACTGAATCTCTATAGGATTTGAATTGCATTCTGTTAATCTGACATTAAAAAAAAAAATAAGATTATAAATACTTAAGTCTTGCAAATTTTATATATAAAAAAAACTTGCCTTAAATTAAAACTCGAATCGCATGCGAAGGTACATTGTAATGAACTATCCCAGTAAGTGATAAATTCGCAGTTTTTATAAGTTGTTTCTAAAGGGATGAAAATGAATATTAGGATTGTTTTTTTATGGTTTTAATTTAGAACCCAAAATGCACTTATACTTATTTACCTTCTCCAGTTTGACTACAATACAATTCGTCACATTTTGGTCTATCTGAGGGTTTAAAATGTGTATGGCAATCTTTTAATCTAGAATATTTAATTCTGTAAAATTTTTTTTTTTATTTTTGTTTTAAAATATTTCAATTTACTTCATAAAACCCTGCATATCACAACGGAATTGACATAAAAAATCTCCCAAAAAATGCTTAAAAACACACTGTGTATCGCTTAGATATTCTAGAAAATAAATAGTATTTAATTAAAAAAATAATTCTATATAATTTCAAATGGAAAGAGACAGAGCTACTCAGAAAACTGATTAGGAGACTTGCTTATAATATCATCGCTTCTGCAGGACTTTAAGGAGGCTTCAAATCCTAGAAAGAATATAGTAAGCTTCTTATTTCGGTAGGAAACAAATCCATTATAAACAAACTTACGATAAATGTGTTGAGTTTTAATCGAGAGTACCATACAGCACACTGTTAAGAAAATAACAACCATACTTTTCATAATTTTATAATATTCTTTTGCTTTTCTTTTTTTGTATTAAACAATTCAAATATTTCTTTAAAAAATCGTCTTTAAATCTAAAAATCTGTGGTCTTTGAAATATTTCCAAGCTGCAGTTGCTCATTTATAAAATCTTTTTGGAAAACATTAAACATTTTCTCATTAATTTTATCTTCTCAAAACTATTTCAAAGCAAATTAAAATTTTTTACTTAAAATTTAATTTGGTTAGAAGTTGATAATTAAAATAACAATTTGGCCATAAACTTTATTATTTATGATCATTTCTACGGCTACTTATATACATGTTAAGTTAAGATCTTAGTTTAGTTTTAACTCAGCCAGACAGCTGGAAACAAAATTATTCTGAGTTTTTGTAAAAGTTTTGAAAATTTCTAAAGTGAAATGAAGTTGTTTTTTACAATTATGGCTATTATGTGCTATAGTGTTGTTAATACAGCGGCAGAAGGTAAGTTTTATAAGTTAAATGCATTTAATTAAAACAAAAATGTTTAAAGAGCTTTTGGGTGTTTTTTAAAAATTTAGCAGGAATTAATAAACTTAAAGCTCTTCCTTTTCATTGGTTTATTAAATATGCTTTAAAAAAAGTATTAAAAAAACCAAGAAAACTCTTGAAATATTTTGAATGGGATTTTGGGTATTCATTTAAATAAAGTAGGAATTTAGAAAAATTAACAGGAATTTGGTATTAAGTATCCAAAAAAAAAATTTCTATGAATATAAGAATATTACATCCAAAAACCTAAAAACTATTCAAATAAACAAACTTAAAGCTTAAAATTTTAAATCCGGGATTATGGTAATTTTTTTTAGTTAATATGTATTAAGAGTCCCAAATTGTACAAAAAAATCTGATTTTCTTCTAAATTGAGTATCATTATTATTAGTACATACATAATACTATTTTGTAGGTAAGTTTTATAAGTTAAATGCATTTAATTAAAACAAAAATGTTTAACGAGATTTTGGGTGTTTTTTAAAAATTTAGCAGGAATTAATAAACTTAAAGCTCTTCCTTTTCATTGGTTTATTAAATTTGCTTTAAAAAAAGTATTAAAAAAACCAAGAAAACTCTTGAAATATTTTGAATGGGATTTTGGGTATTCATTTAAATAAAGTAGGAATTTAGAAAAATTAACAGGAATTTGGTATTAAGTATCCAAAAAAAAATTTTCTATGAATATAAGAATATTACATCCAAAAACCTAAAAACTATTCAAATAAACAAACTTAAAGCTTAAAATTTTAAATCCGGGATTATGGTAATTTTTTTTAGTTAATATGTATTAAGAATCCCAAATTGTACAAAAAAATCTGATTTTCTTCTAAATTGAGTATCATTATTATTAGTACATACATAATACTATTTTGTAGCGTAAATTCAAATATTTTCATACAATTTTTTTTGTGGGATTTTAGAAAATTTTTTAACATATTTGGGAATTTAAGAAAAACAACTGTGTATCATATAAGGGCTTATATAAAAAAACATCCTCTTAAAATATGGACAAAAATTTTAATTCCGGGCAAAAATTTTTTCTGGGATTGAAGGAATTCAAAAAAAAAAATAGGGAAAATGTTAATAACTTAAAAAGTTATTTATTTCTAGATGAAGCTTGGCGTTTTTATGAAATTTTAATAAAAAATATTTATATCCCTTAACTGTTATTAATTATTTCGGGATTTCGGGTATTTTCTAAAAAAAAATTAGGAATTAGAAAATTAAGCAGAAATATCTAGTTTTCTTTCAACTTAAAAAGGGCATCATAAGAAACATAAACCAATTTTTTCTAAGGAAAATTAATTAAAAGCTTTTGTTCTGGGATTTTGGATATTTCCTAAAAAAAAATTTTAACTTTAATTATATAATTTTAATTCAAAAATTTAAAGACTAAAAATTTCTTCATTTGTTTAAAATAATATTTTCTAAGTGCATAGATAAACATTTAAAACCTCTCACAAAATTTTGGGGATTTTGAAAAATATTTTTGGGAATTTAAAGAATTTTAATAAATGAAATTTTGTCTCTTAGTTGCTTAAAAGATTAATCTTACTACACTAAATTATAAAATTGCTAAAAAATTATGTACTGGGATTTTGGGTACATATTACTAAAAAAAATTTGGGAACTAAAAAAATTAAGCAAAAATTTTAGATTTTAAACAACTTAAAAGCAGTTTTAGTGTTAAAATATATAAAAAACAAAAATATAAATTAAAATTAAAAATAATGTGTAAAAAACTTTAAATTTATTTAACTGAACTGAGTCTGGAATCTTGTCTAATTTAAAAAAAAAATAGGAACAAAAAAAGTAAATACTTTTTTAATTAATCTCTTTTTCCCATAGATAACTATGAAGTAAAATCATTGTGCTGCGAAAAACTAGACTACTCTGGTGAGTTTTTGTGGAAAAACTATTAAACTTATTTTGACTGACTGATTTATATTTTATTTTACAGAAGATTTAAAACTTTGCGAACACTTTGATTTTTGGGTTTGGAAGGAATTATGTGAATATAATTGTGATGAAGTTGGTGAATTACGGTAACTCTAATTTTAGGAAAGTTTTAACATTGAATTAAGTTTGAAAAATTTTTAATTCATTTACAGAGTATTTAACTGTAATTCAGTTTTTCATTTTGAAACCGAATTGGCTTTATGCAAGGATTTACGTTGTGAAATAACAAATGAAACGACAGTGGAACCACGAGACATTGCCCATGCAAATTTCATAACCCCACCGAAATAAATATAAGCCGATATTGTGATCAAACTGTTTGGAATTCAAAATTAAAATAACTTAACAAAAATATAAAGAATTATTATAAAAATGTATAGATTTTCTGAAACACTTAATAAAATCCATTGTCTAGTTGCTAAAACGCAATAACTATAATCGCTTTCTATGCAAAATTCTGTAAACAAATAGTTGTTGAAAATTTTAAAAATAGTTTTGCAATAAACGAATGACTCGCTTGACAGCCATAGAATTGATTTCATTTGAAAGGAGTACAATAGACTTAGAAGAAATATTGCAGACAAATAACGAAAAGGCACTAAGGAAATTAAATACAATTTAAATGAAAAGCGAAAGAAGGCGATAAACAACGACTAAATGAAACTACAGCATATGGGAAAAGATTGGAGAGTAAAAACAAAACATTGCTTAAATTTTAAACTAGTCTATAGTCTCAAGAGTAAACTTTAATTTAAATTTTAGACTATAGCCCACCTCAACTATGGACTTGGCTATAGAAGTAAGTGAAGATTAGTCTATAATGCCGATTCACAAACGTCAAGTTGGACTCGTCAAGTATTGAGGTTTTAGGAGAGAAGGGAAAAGAGAATGCCATTTACTCTCCAGTTGCTACTTCAGTCTTCATTATCGACTAGACCACAGTCCCAACTTTAAAATATTCTATAAACAAAACTATAGACTATTAAATAGGCTATAGTCTTAGCTTTTTAAGAGGCTTTAGGTTCAACTGTTAAATATGCTATAAACTGAACTATAGACTACAAAATAGGATATAGTTTTAACTAGAGAATAGACAAGTCCCAAAACTGAACTTTTTAAGAGACTTATAGGGAGCTTTTAACCCTCTTGCTCTATTTCACGCCCTAAATAATAAAAACTATAGGCTATAGTTCTTTCCAACTGTTACACTATTTGCCTGCTAATTTAAAAATCGGTTGATAAGTTACGAAGATATAGGGAGGGGGAGCTTACACATACACAATTTCAAAAAAAAACCGGTCAAGACGTTTACTAGGAGTTCAAAATGGAGGGCATTTTGTTGATATTTGTATAGGAATATAAGTACATGGTTCGGAATGAATTCAGTGTTCACTAAAAACCTTGGTATTGACGTCACCTTCCACGTGAACTTTACAGAAACGGTTCACGCATTTCAGAGAACATCAATTACTAACACAATGCAACTTATTTTTATATATATAGATGGAATAGTCTCAACCGTAGGCTTAATTATAGTCCCAAGACAAAGAAAGTGCTTTTCTTAGTTAAAAATCTGTCATAACTCAAAAGGCATTTACCCAACGAGATCTTATGAAATATTTCGGGCCCTTACCGCAAAAATAGCTTAAGCAACATCATTTTCAATTTTCGTTTTTTTTAATAAATGAACATATTGTTAACATTTGCATCATCTCCTAAAATGTCAGTAAGGGCCCGATTTACTAAAAGGTTTTCCTAAAGGGGTCCTAAAGGGGAACCCTACACGGCCTTAGAGCTATCCAGATATTAAGAATAAATTGTCACCACCAGGAAAGAAATACAAAGTCTTTGCTCAAGGACAAACAAAACCTATACTTATTTCTAAACTACTTGGGAAACTAGAATCATTTCTGGACGATAACGTTGGACCTTGTTAATAATGTTACTGATTGAGTATAAAGAGCAATTAATGAAAAAGTACAGTAGACCTTTTAGGATGCGCAGGATTAAATTACATATTTTCATCCGTAAGGAACATAAACAAACGCGAAATCTAAGCAGCTATTTCTCCAATAGAACATTATGGTTCGACACCGATAGACGTTTGCAAGGATCGGTCCTTGGGCTGTCTCTGTGGAATATCATGCACAATAACTAATTTTACTTGCAAACCCCAAAAGAAGCAATTGTCGTGGGACGTGCAGATGATGGGGCATTTATAGAGAGGGCAAAGCTCCTTACTAAAGTGACGATATATGCAAACGAATCGGTCAGAACAACAGGAAGTTGCCAAAAACATGATACCTGGGGTCTAATCACCGCATACGATATCGAGCAAAATTGATCGAAATTATTTTTTTTGGTATCTTGAAACTCGATATCGAATGAAATGTATTGAATTTTAAATAATAGCTTTCAACATCGAGTAACTCGACATTACATTTATCGAGTTTTCATTCGATACGCCAGTGTCTATCGTATGCAAAAAAATTCCTTAGCGGCTGAAGAATTTGCCTACATCTAAAACGAGATAAGAAGAAATTTAGGGGCCTGAAGGTAAAATATAAGATAAAACGAGAGAGAGAGAGAGAGAGAGAGAGTGAAAAAAATTAAAGTACCAAAGAAGAGAGGAAAATTCACTTACACAGAAAAAAATAAAAATTGATTTCAATTAAAAAATTTGTGATATTAATTAAAAAATTAATTAAATTTGCACCAGTAAACAAATTAATAGTATCAATTAAACCAGTTAATAGTATTAATTAAACGTTTAATCAAGTAAATTGATTAAACGTTTAATTCATTTGATTAAATTTTTAATTATAACTGATTTTATTTTTGATTAATGCTTTAATTGGTGAAAAATTTTGGAGAATTATTTCTGTGTAAAGACGCTGCACCTTTAGATATCGATATTGATGTGTGGTTGAATCGACTCCACAGGGAAATAAACTTGGATATGACACAGGTTCTTATACTGGGAGAGGAAGGAGACCTTTACGTATCTGAGACTTGTACTCTATTTCTTTAGGCTTGCAGCGACCTTAGGTCTTAATTTAAAACTGGATAATATTGTGCGGGCCATGTTTAAACCGGAAAAGGAATTTGGCCGCAATAACTTCACTTTAAGTTAGCAATCGTTATTCAAGCTCTACATAAAGCGGACAGGTTCCGTAAGGAAGAGGAAAGGCATTTAGCTGGGCTATAATTATTTGAAGAGCAGCAGAAACTAACCTCCCCTGCAAAATAGTACCGCATGCCACTTCCTTGTGGAGTAGAGTAGTGATTACTCGTACACCTTTTGATGATTCCGTACATTAAGGGCAACAACAAAATAAGTCTAGTCCATACAATAACTTATACCGTAAAGTATTTTTATTTGTTTGTAGGGTATCTGCATTGAAATTGCTTAGAATTTCTTTGCATTAAAAACAAATTTAACTTTTCAAAGGTGTCAAGATTTTATCTTTAAGAGACCTGAGTGTTTTGAATACAATAGCAATATATACATACATACTCGTATATATTTTTCTTTTCTTGACAAAAACGTAGCAGAAAAAGAAAAGAATATAAAACATTGTAATCGCATTAAAGCTAAATTTGAGTACAATTATTATCAATTGAAGACAATTTACAGCTAAAGCGAATAAAAAGTCTAAAAAAAAGTAATAGAAGATGAATCAAAAGAATTTAAAATTAAGAGAGAAACTAGAGACGGGTTAAGATAACGAGAGTGGTAGATAAAGTTCTAAATTAAAGAAGGATTTTTCAAATGGTCCTTCGAAACCGGCATATATGTAAGTTAGTTATGTAGAAATGGCTAAAGGTTTAAAAAAAAGTGAAGTATACCTTTTGTTCTTTTTTTATCTATCGCTTTTTTTTCCCTTGTAATCAAAAGTGTTTAAAGAGAGAGCGTGCAAGAAAAATCTTAAGCTTAACTTTTTTCTTCTTTTTATACCCTCCACCACAATTAGTTGTGAAGAGGGTATATTAAGTTTGTCATTCCGTGTGAAACTTTTTTATTATTCATCTCAGACCCCATAAAGTATATATATTCTAGGTCCCTGAGTGATTCTAAGTCGATTTAGCCATGTCCGTCTGTCTGTCCGTCTGTCCGTCTGTTGAAAACACGCTCACTTTCGAAGAACTCAAAAGAAATTAACACACTTGGTGCCAAATTGCTTGTAGTTATCCTAAGCAGTTTGGGATTGAAATTTAGCAAAATCCGGTCCTGGAGCTATGAATCATAATGTGGAACCACCACCTAAAAAAACTGATAATTTTGTTACAAAAAATAACATAAATGGTGGAACAAGGCACGGAATGGGATAAGATTTTGCAAAAATTGGTTTTTTTCGACTGGAAATCACGCTGTTAAATTTCGTGAAGATCCGTCCATAATTTACCCTAAGCCCCATATAAACACTACTCCCGGAAAACAGTTTAGTACGTCTAAAACCGTAAAAAATAACGCTATCGTAACAAAATTTGGTACGTTTTTTAGGAATAGAAATGACGCTGTGAAATTTCGTGATGATCGGTCCATAATTTACCTTAGGCCCCATATAAACCCTACTACCGGAAAAACGTTAAGTACGCCTAAAACCGTAAAAAATAATGATATCATAACAAAATTTGGTTAGTCACAGTTTTATAGGACTAGAAATTACACTGTAAAATTTCGTGAAGATCGGTCCATAATTTAACCTAGGCCCCATATAAACCCTACTCCCGGAAAACAGTTTAATACGCCTAAAACCAATTTTAATGCTGTTGTCTGTTTTTAAAAAGATAATAATAATAAATAGACATCATTCGATTTTACTCCTTAAACATTCGAACTGTCGGTGGAGGGTATCAAAGATTCGGCCAAGCCGAATATAGCACTCTAACTTGTTTTTTTTTTTTTTTTGTTTATTCTTGAAGAATTTCTCTGGCAATTTGTGATGATAGTTTTTTTGTTGTTTTTTTTCCAACCAGTCAACGCATTAGACTTTCTAGCAGCGGTAGTGATAAGCGGATCAGTTTTATTGGATTAAAATCATCCGTGTATAAAAAAATCTCGCCAAAACTTTTCTTTTTATTTGTGAAAATAATGAAAAATTTGAAAATTTTATTTTAAATGCTATGAAAAAACGAAAATGGATAGTTTTTATCGAAAATCCATGTGGAAAATTTTACGTTTATTAATTATTCTAATTATATTTTATAGTCATTTAACGGAGGGAGGTACGTATGAAAAGTAAAAGGATATTAAGTGAAAGCTAAGCGAAATTTTTTAAATTATAAAAGAAAAACTAATTATTAGCAAAAAAAATATGTTTATTAAATGTTAAACAATCTAAGCTCTTGTAGTTTCTTGTTTTCAAAAACGATTAATCGTTAAGTTGAACGAATAACCGTCAGTTATAAAGGAAATCTGATATTCGAATCAAATTAAGTTTTCTAATTTCCGTTTACAAAAAAAAAAAAACAAATATTCTTTAACCCGGTTTATCGTATATGTCTAATTTCTCAGTCCTTTTACTGGATTTCTCTAAACATATAAAATCTTCCTTTATGCCATTAGAGTCCTATTTTAATTTTTTTAAATTTTTAACACGTCTTATTTTTCGGTTAATTCTGTACTTGTGTTAATATCGAGAGTTTCTTTTGTTGGCAGGTCATCATCTAACTCATCCTGGCAAAGCTCAGCACCGAGCATTCTGCAATAGCCTGAAATTAACCGGTTTAATCGTTAATCGAAAAAAAAACCAATTTTAAATTAACCGATCAGTTAATCGGGTAGTAATTATATTGTATTATATTATATTATAATTATATTAGTAATTAACGGTTAACCGAATGAATACCCTAGCAAATATAAAGGCAGGTGTGAAAAGTGTGGTCCATTGTGATATTAAGAAATTAAAAAAACAAAAGTGAAAAAACAAAAAAAAAATTTAAACTACCACCAGACGAGAAGAAAAAACAACTCTACTCAATACAATAGCCCTACAAAAGCCCAGTTTCCGGCAGCCTGTTATACATCCAGGACATGCCATAACGAATTCAGTCAGATTATATATGTTTTATTTTATGTGTATTTTTATTATTATTCGATTAATAATTTTATAATCGGTTTTTTAGTTTACCATTGATAAAGTATTCGGTTATCCAACTTAACGATTATTCGGTTTATGATTAGTATCGTATAAACAAAAACATGTGTTATTTTTTTATTCTGTCTTAGTCTACCTAAACATTGCTTTTTGTATGTTATCTTATACTTTAATCGATTATTCGCCTTTTAGCTTTAACGATTATTCAGCTATTTATGCTTAGCGCTTCCTTTGATTAAAGGTTTCTTGTTGATTTATCCTTAAGAACTAATTAAAGGAAACAAACTGCTTATTTCCCCATAAACGTTGTTTGATTATATGGTTATCTGGTTTAACGATTATTCGGTTTTTTATATTTTATTTAGTTGCAAAATTATAAATTCTTTTTTTACTTCTTTGTCATTCTTTAAGCTAAATTGGCTTAAATACCAGATAACATTTTCCAATTATGCAATTTATATAACGATTATTCGGTTACTTGGTTTGACAAAATTTCTATTTTTAACATTAAGTTAAGTTTAATATTAATTTTGTTTTTAGAATAATAATAATAATTACCCAAATAGTTTTTATTCGATTAATCGTGTATATTTTATATTTATTTTTTATATAAAAAGCTAGATTTAAGATAAAATATTTTTTATGTTTTATCGATCAACCAGTTTTGCGGTTATGGATAGAAATTGTAAATTTTTTTAATGGAAATGATAACTAAACGATTATTCGGTTACTTGGTTTGACAAAAATTTCTATTTTTAACATTGAATTAAGTTAAATATAAAATTTTTTATTTAGAATGATAAAAACGTAAAGTTTTATTCTTAAGAAAAAAATAATTTTAAAAACCGGTTACCCAGTTAATTTTTATTCGATGAATCGGTTACCTGGTTTTATTAAAAATTTGATTTTTTTATATTTTTAGCTGGATTTAAAAAAAATATTTATTAGGTCATATTTTTAATGAATCAAACCAGTTTAACGGTTATTGAAAAGAAATTGTAAATTTTTTTATTAGAAATTGTGATTTTATGTTGAATACACACTTATTTGTTAAACCAAATAAATAAAATCTTTTATATATTATTCATTTTTGTATACCCTCCTTTTAATATATCCTTTTTCCCCTTTTTTTATATTTGATATGCTGCCTTTTCTTGTTGATGCCGGGGCATAATTTCATTTTACACACAAAACGTGCCATTATTAACATCGTACAATTTATATGCATTTGCTGGTGCTGCAATCACTTTATGGTGATACTCTAACAACAATTGGTATCAATTTTTGGCTTTTGGCATTAAAACTATCACTAACACCAATACTACTGCTACTGCTACTACTACTGCAACAACAACTACTAATTTTACAACAACTACAACTACATGTTCACAACTACATCAATTTCCATCACTTCATCTACTCGCAAACACTGTTTCACTACACTACTATTAACAAAAAAAAAAATACCAATACCAACATGAAGGATGGAGTTCACAATGTTGGAAAAAACATAATTCCGGTTCAATACAAACGCCTGATGGTGAATTTCGACGCCCATTTGGTATTTTATGTACATATCAGTGTTTTTTGTGGTTTCAGCCAGTGTAAGTTATATTTTTTTTTTTTTGTTGTCGTTAAGTATTATACAATGTTCATTTTTTTCATATAAATTAAAGTAACTGCACGAAAGAAATTTTAGGATTTAGAAAATTTCTAAGAAAAATTTAAGTTTTTCTTTAAATTTTGCTTAAAATTAAATATTTTTCAAAAACTTAAATTATAAAGAAATTTTTAAATTTACTGATTATCCGATTATTCGGTGACACGAATAATCGTTTATTTTATATCCGCCTACACGAATAATTTTTTTCATGGAACTAAAAGTAAAAGTACGAAAAAATTTTATCATTTAGAAATAAATAAATTTGACGGTGAGACAAATAATCGGTTATTTTATTATTCTACTCGAATAGTTGGAGAACCGCTTATTTGGTCAAACTAAAAATCTAAGAAATTTGATTAAAAATTGCAAACAAAATAATTTTTTGATTTTCTTGCAATTTATTGAATTTTCCAACAAAAAAACTTTTTCATATCCTGTCTTTGTTTTAAGCCAAATTCGTATGAGTTTCTTTTTTTATGGTCTGTGCGTACTTAATACACAAATACTATTTTAGTTTATATTTATTCTCTTTTTTTATACTTTTTATAGTTTATTTTTTGTTAGCTTAACTGCCTTTCATTGCTAACTTTTCAATTATAATGTTTCATAGAATCAACAACAGCAGCGAAATAAAACAACTTCATTCGTTGCGAACTTTTGTAAATATACTTTTATCAAACGTTTTGTTTGCTGTTTGAAAAAAAAACAACAAAAAAATTAACAAAAAAATTACAACAAAAATTTCTTCATAAAAAAATAAGTTTACAAAAAAGAACAATTTAGTTTTTTTTTCATTTCTTTAACAAACGTGCCGCGAATTCTTTATTTCCTAAAAAATAAATAATTTTTTATTTCTTCATAGAAATTCACTGATTGATAATTCAATGATGTTTGAATTTGAAATGGTGTTTTGAAATGGAAAACAATTTAGGATACAAAAGGATTTTCCTTTTTTTAAGGAAATCTACAACAAAAGGATTTTAAATAAAAACTAAAATTCAATCGAAATGGTTTAATAAAAGCAATTAAATGTATGTAAATAAATGAAATTGGTTTTAGAGAAATTCGTATAAGAATTTAAAACAATAGAAGTATAAGAAGAAATTAAGATTATAAGCATAAAAAGCAGAATAGTATTATGATTTTAGCAGGGGAACTCCACAATGAGGATTCCTCTTTTCATTACTTGGGTACCTGGCTTTGAATCCGGTACTGATGTCCTTTTATTCCTTGTACTGATAATACGCGATGTTCTACAGGGCAGTCTTATGCACATTTCCAAATTTGCCAGAGCGCTGGGATTTGTTTTCAAAACCGAGAACCCTGAACTGATCCAATTCACTGGGAAGTATACTAATCCTAGCTCCGATAAATTATCCTGAACAACAACGAGATAAGATTGGCAAAAAACGCAAACATTTTCAAAACATTTTAGGTGACAAATTGAGATTCAGACAGAAAGCAATGATCGCTTTGTATTATTGCAAAATGGCAATCGGCAGAAAGAAGGAATTAATCACTGGATAGTCCACTAAATCTAAATGAACCTAGTTCGTCCACTCCTTCTTTACTAAGCCTTTTGCGACATATCAGCCAGAGGTATTGCCTCAATCTAAGCGCCCTGCCCAACCTCCCCAAGGGACTCCACGGCATCTTTGTAGAGCAGTGCTAAACGGTCATCTGCACACGCTATCAGTTTATTGTGACCTTGATACCAACCGGCGTCTTTACATCGAAGGTATGGTTCAGGGTTACCCCATAAGACATTTAAGAACACCTTACTAGGTGCGACGAAGGTCAGTTTCCAAATCTTGAAAGAAATGGTGCCGTCACTCACGTTGCAGTCAATGATCGCCCAAATGAGGTGACCTGGTCTGCGGCCGTTGGGGCGTATACTTGAACCGTTTAGTCTTAGGAAGGGTAGTCTTCCCTGAACGTTGCCGTTGAGGTCCTGCTTTGGTTGGCTTCCGTTTAGGATTGCCTTCCTCCGCAGTGGGATTGACCCGTTGTAAACGCTTAATATGAATTTTTGCCAACTGCAGAGAGGTTTTCTCCTGCTCAGTGAGCTCATCAACCGGTTTCTCACCAAGTCGGTTCTTAATAACAGATTTATAAAAGCATGAACTTATTAAAGAAATATGATTGTTTAATAATGTAAGATTTCAGCAGTATAAGAGTTTTATAAAAAGATGAGGTAAAGTAATTGATTCGAACAATAACAAAGTCGTGACCTTAGGACGACAACGTTCTTCTTACATGTATATCAAGTGCAAATAGCACCTTGTTGTCCAAAGGTCGCGAAGTATTAAAATCTAATATCATTAACGTATCGTAATATTACATTAAAGCAGTATAAGAGTTTTATATTGTAATTAAAAGTTTAACTAAATTCCTTGAAAATATTAATATTCATTACTTTTATACTTTCCAGCTTTCCCTATTGTGAATTTATATTTGATCTAAGAATGTCTCGTCATTTTACAACGTTGCCAGATTGCTATGAAATCCATTGTAATGAAACTTTTACATTTTTCAATGAGCCCAAGTAAAAATATTTAATAATAATATTATATACCAAATTAAATATAGAGTAGAACAAATATAATCGCTACATAAATTTTTAGCTTTTTAAATTAAATAAACAAATAAATATTAAACAAAATTTAATTAAAATTATTGCGTATATTTTAACGAAACACAGCAGTCATATATGTAGCACATTAAAGCAGCATATAAATGAACTATAAAATTGCACTTTTTTTTTGCCCAATATCAATTTCACACTGAACAGTTAAGCTTAGGTCATGTATGTTTGCTTAAAAGCTCTAATTGAAAAAAGCTAATGACCTGATTTTGCCAATTTCAGCAGATTCCAAAGAGAATCTCTTTTTTTTGTCGAATTAAACTTAAATGGCCTTCAATGATCAATGTCACTTAATTTAAATTGCCTGGGGAAAAACACAAACAAACAAATAAAACTAAAGTGTTAAAAAAAACAATAATATTAATTGGAATAAAAGTGCAATTTTTTAAAGTGTAAGGAGTGGGGGGTTCGGGACGGTCTCCCTTACATTTTGAAAACAAAAGTGTACAAAAAAAAATTTGTATTTTTATTTTGTCTCTCTTTTTCCATTTCAATTTCATTACACTAAATGAAAAAAAATATGCAAAATGAAAATGTTTTTTTCTATCATCAAGCCAATAATTTGGACAGTAAAATGCAAATGATGAAAAATATTCCTTTTAAAGCAGAAACGAAGAAAAAAAGAACCGTAAAAGACTTGAAGTGTCTTGTTAATTGAAAATTGACCTGACAATTTGAGAATTTGCACATTGTCTAAATCTGGTTTTTACAAAAACTAACAACAAAAAGGAAATAAGAAAAAATATCAAAATTTTGAAGGTGTATATTTAATGGTTTGTATAAGAGTTTGTTATGAGCAAAAAATCGATAATAAGCCAATAAAAATAATTTTATTGCTGTCATTTAATTTGTTTTACACTTTTTTTTTCTTCGACACAAACCTTAAAGTTTCTTGTATTTTGTATAAGAGTTTCCTTTAAAAGTTTTAAAGTTATTGGAGATTGTAAAAACTTAATGTGTTTTTATTAAACTTGGATTATAAGTTTATTTTATATATAAAAAAAGTTGGACTGGTGTACTGGAAATCAAAAACGTAGAAGTTGTTTTTAACACACTTAATCTAATATTTTATAATTTTTGTTATAAAATTCTGTTTAATAGAGAAATATTTGTGTAATATTTGCTAAAAAATGACTTTTTTACAGAAATCTTATTAAAAAACGACTTTTAAAATTCTTGCGTCTTACGTTTTCGATTTCCAACACACCCCTGAAAAATCTTCTATACAACAAAACATCTGTGTAGGAAATTGAAGGTAGTATAAGAGATTTACAGCAAAAAATTTACAACGCTATAGAAGTTTAACTCAAAAAGAGTTTAAGACTGTTTAGTTATATACGTGCATGACAGTAAAATTAAATGTGTAAAAAATATAAAAGCTAAAGAAAATACAATTATAAGAGTTTAAGAATGTCAAATATGTTTTATAAGAGAGTTAGACAGTATTTGTATAAGAATATAATAGCATGAAATATAAGAGTTTAGAAGTATTTGAGTGTATAATTATTTTTTTGCTTTGCCGCCTTTTGGAGCATATGGCTTCCACAAAGCACTTCCATCTTACACGATTTGTTGCAATTGTTTTCTCGTCTTCCCATGTAAGATTTCACTGTCCTTGTTCTTGGAGTATCGATACATTCAGTATTGATATTTTGCCTTCTATTGGTTACCTTTATCGGTTGTTGTTTCAGCTAAATAGATGATTGGGCAATCATTGTTAGATTGCACTTTCCTGGCTTGTTCTTGGAGTACCGATCAGTCTATTGTTATTTTATATTGTATCAGTTTCGTTAATGGGTTGTTGTTGTGATTGGTTGATGTAGCAGTTCCAAGTATAATGCGGCTGCCCTACGTCGTTGCCTAGAAACAACGCCCTCCGTGTATTTGGTGTAGTGGTGGGGAACCCAATGGTTGGCGACTGACTCAGTTTTGTCATGATGTTATCCTCTTTTTCAGAAAGGAGGAACTGTCAAAAGGCTTATTGGATGGATTGTGTGGATAATGACAATTTTGTATTCTCTAAAACTTTTATAAAACTCTTATACTCAGGTTAGTTAAACCATAATTGTTCTATTTTAACATAACTTTTGGACTTACAGATTTAAATTTAATCTAATACATCAAAAGTTTTCATTGAAAAAATAATATTTGATATAATTTCAGTATAAAAGATTTTATAAAGAAGAATAAGTACGGTATACAAGAATGTGTAGCGGGTTTAATTTTCCGCAAACTGTTCCTGTAATCAGATGCTCGATATAAGTACCCGATTATCATTTTTTGCTCTCTCTACAAAAAAGAAAACCAAATAAATATTTCATTTAAAATTTACACTACTGTGACCCTCACCCAAATAGTAGTGAGATTCTGTTAGTGCTGATGATGATGACGACTATAATGGTGACAATAATAAAACGAGCACATATAAAAACAGATAAAAATATAAACATTTTTTTTATTTTGTGTTTATTTAATTAAACTTAATCAAACCAATAACTGACATTCGTACAATAATATTTAAAGAGTATAAAGTGTTTAGGTGAATGCCGATGATAGTGGTGGTGTTTGAGATGATTATTTGCTTTAAGCCTGAGAGTAAATGTTTGGATGTTTGCTTGACTGGAATAAAACAATGAGTAGTTGCTGGTATTTTGAACTAAAAAGGAAGGTGTTAAACTGAAATTATTTTATTTTTAATTTTTAACAAACACACAATTCCAAAATATCATCAGAACTCAACAACGATCGTCATTACGAACGTAATGATGACGGTAAAATTTACACTCTTAGCAAAGGTAATGATAACGATGATGATAATAATGATAATATTCTGTGTCATCATTAGAATTGTTTTTATTTGTTTTTGTGATTTCCACAGAATTTGTTGTACAAAGATCGTATAATGTATTCAGTACGGGGACATCAATCGTTGTGCTTAAACATTTTTTACGTAACGTGAAAAAAAATTTGAAAAAAAATTCATATAAAAAAATTTCCTAATATTTTTTTTATAACATTTTTGTGCAAAATAGTGCAATCTTGTGAATTTTTCAAAACAAAAAAAATAAAAATAAAAGATTTTTAAAAAAATTTTGTAGTAGTTTTTAGTACGAATGCCAAAATGGCCAAACTGCTGACCTATATATTCATTGTCTGCTCTTTCATTTTGTGGTACTTCCTGTTGTTCCGCAGTGGCGGGGACAAGGGAGGTGGCGGTGAAGGTGGTGGTAACGGTATTTTGGGTGTAGCTGCAACAAATGGTCATGGAAATCCATTGGAAGGTCGTGATTATCATCACATAGAAAGGGCAGGCCATATAAAAAGTAAGTATTTATGGTGTTGGTGTTTTAAAATTAAGCTGAACATTTTTTGCAAAAGCTTATTTTCTACAAAATATTAAATTTTCAAAAAAAAAAATGAAAAGGATTTAATTCGAATTTTTTTTAATATTTTCAAGAAATAAATGGAAACCCCTTTCCCCTTAACTAAGCTTATAAAAAATACTTTACATAAAATGTATCTCTCTGTTTTACTCTCTCTCTCTCTCTCTCTCTCTCTCTCTTTCTCTGGTTAAATATAAATACATTTTTATGTAAATAGAAATGCTTAAATTTGCCATCCGTGTATTAGTGAATTTAAAAAATTTAAATATCATATCCGTTTACCTCAAAAAAATTATATTTTCAAGTTCTTAGTTCAGTTCCCCGCCTGTGTAGTACAGAGACAAAGAAGGCAAATATTTCTTTCTATAATATAATGTCACCATTTGTATTTTTCCATATTAATAGTTCCTTATCGAAGTCAGAATTCTTAAGGGAGCAGTGCTATCCTCACTCTTTCAAATTTGGTGGAGTCCCCAAGGCGGTACCAAATCTAGCAGGCTCATGTGCCATTATATCCCTGTGCCCCGACGCCCAAATTATCTTATTAAGAGATAAGCGACAGTCAACAGATGTTTCCAAGGCCATAATGGCGGTACAGCTACCAGTCTTAATACTTACTGACAATGGCTATTCCTAGCCATTTCACATTTTCTTTGATCGCAAATATTTCCCTCAGGAAAACACTTAAATGATCCGAAAATCTCTTGCTTTGTTTTAAGTTTGAGCTAACTCCGTATACTCCGAAGCACATACATCCTTGTAATGATGTGTAGAAATGTACTCCCCTCCTCTAGCCTAAACCGACATGGCATAAACGCATTAAGGTGCATTTAAGGCGAACTACCGAGTTTACCGCCAACCATTTTATCAAACAAGTCCAATGTATATATTAAATATTAAAGTATTGGAATATGTATAAGAGTATTAGAATGCATATTAGTGCATACAAGTATAAGTAGAATATAAGACTGTAGGCAGTATAAACGTAAAGAAAATAAAATAAAACAAAAAAATATCAAAAAGTACTTGAGTTTAGATTCACAAGATGCATTTAAAAGAATTATAATAGTTCAGGTCTATTTTATAACAAAATTATAGGACTTTAGATAAGATTATATTATAAATATAATTTTCTTTAATCAGATTTTTGTTAGTGTAACGGCAACCAGTTAAAGAATAATGGATAAAAATAGGGTATAAGAGATGATTAATTATACTTATAAACAAAAAACTGTATAAGGGTAAGAGGAAATGTAGAAAAACACTTTGAAACTGAAATAAAACTTAATATTAGTTTTAAGATATCAGAGATGAATAATTATGATTAATAAACTGATGGCCAAAAGGTACACGTATTAAAAAAAGTAGTAAAAAGACTTTTAAACTGAAATGGACAATAAATAAATAGAAATACAGTAACAAAAATAAAAAAAATTTCTGCATTAAAAGTTGTACTTTTTATAACGCGGAAAAATTGCAATGTTTTGTGCAAACACATTGAAGAACGTACAACAACAATTCTAAATTAGTGTAAAAGTATAACAGTTTGCGAACATAAAAATATATCAAAATTGTTTATGCACAAAATATAAAAGTATAAAATATTTTTAATTAATATCCAGTATAAGAGTTTATGAAAAATAAAAAAAAAAACAGAAAGTTAGTCAAAACATTAAATATTATGAAATTTTCTACTGTAAAGGTTAGCAAAATGTTAATAGCTTTGTATAAGAGATCTAAAAGTTAAACTACGCAATTAAAATTGTATACGAAATCTAATCACTTATAAAAATATGTACAAAAAC
This sequence comes from Pollenia angustigena, assembly GCA_930367215.1. Lineage (NCBI taxonomy): Eukaryota > Metazoa > Arthropoda > Insecta > Diptera > Polleniidae > Pollenia > Pollenia angustigena. Next base: position 6,795,579 of record OV884059.1, on the reverse strand, counting down.
CCTTTAATATGCATATTTTCCACACAAATTTCTGCCCATTTAAATTGATTTAAGGATTTCTTGACTGTTCTTTGCTTTAAGTAATTTTTCTAAAACATTTTAATGCATTCCAGGAGATTTAAATCACTGTTGGCGCCGCTATGACGGCTATAATTTACAAAATACTGTAGTCAATAAAAAGGAACAACTTAAAAAGCCTTATGGTATACTATGTAATTTTAAGTGCACCTGGTTTTTTACAATAACGTAAGTATGCTTTAGATTTTAATAAAAAAACACAGAGTAGAAGTGATATCTTACTCTTATACGTTGGTCTTTCTTTTTAGATTTCCCACATGTGAATTTATTTATGATTATAAATTATCCTGTTACTTATTTACATCACTGCCTGACTGTACAACGGTGAAGTGTACACTATTAACTTATTTTACATAAATTATTTAATTAACAATATATATTTTTTTAAAATTAATTTCATAAAAAAAATCAAATTTTCTCTCTCTTTGTTAAATTAGATTATAATGTTGGTTATTTCTGGTTAATTTTGTGTTTTAAAATAAATTATTTTTAAATTTAACTTTTTAAAATAAATAATGAAGTACAATTTTTTATTATGTAAATAAAAATTTAAGTTTTAATAAAAATAGAATGTGAGAATTATTACTTTGTATAATCTATTTTTATTATTGATTAAACAAAAAGTATGAGAAACAACATTGAATGAATAAGAAAGCTTTATCAATTGAAATTTGATTCATTGAACTCATTCGAAAAATAAAAATAGTTAATATTTTTAATCCAAATTTTCAATATTTTTAATCAGGCTTAAGTTCATTAAATTTTATTTTCATTCAATTATTTTTATGTAGAAAGGAATTTTACAACATGAAAATTAATTAAAATTGTTATTGATAATCATTCATTCTTGACTGACCTGAGATTCGAACCCAGGCGGCTGGTTACCCTGACATGTTTCGATCGCTACCACTCGATCTCCTCAGAGGGATTTGCCGTCTTACACTCGCAGCCATCGACGACTGCTGACGTCAATAGTCAAACATCAATCCTTAAACCAAATTGTATTTTAACCTTTGGTAGATCGAAATTTGCTTTTTTGAATGATTATCCATTTTTAATTGATTTTATATGTTTTTCCTTTACCTTAAGCCTGATTAAAAATATTGAAAATTTGGATTAAAAACCATAAATAGTTCAGCAAAATTACCACAATACTAATTAATAGTTAATATTTTAATAAAAATATTTAGCAAAAAAAAGAAAGAGAGCAAGTTTTCTTGGAATAAAACAAAGTAGTATGACAGTTAAATTGCCTTTTTCCATTAGGCGGTTTATTTTTTCCCCAACGAAAAACTGCAGATAACTAAATTTGGTTTTCTCAATGTCTCATTTGCTCGATTCTGTCGCAAAGCTAACCCGCCCTCATCTGCCAACTATTTAATTGCCGTACAGATAAATTCAATCAGCTGACTGCTGCTAATAGTTTTTATGTGGTAACACCTACTACATACATACTTTCATATATTTTGTCATTGGCTCTTTTAGCATCAAGTCACAGATATAACGTATAAGAGTTTTAAATTGTTCTTAAATAATCATTTTATACTTCCGTTAATAAAGAAGACAATTTGCCTTTAAAAACAGTATAGTTATTTAAACAAATTTTTTACGATTTTTAATTCAAATTATATTTTCAACTTCTTATGAATTCATTTGTGGTAATATTAGTTACAATATTTATCACCCAATTTATATGATTTATATTCCTAAATCTCCCCTCTCTTATCAAGTGTCTAGGAATTTTCGAAGAGAAAAAATTATTGAGTGTTTTTTGCCAACTTCCTTGTTGTAGCTTAAAAACAACTTCCGTGACTTCAAAAATGAGTTGTTCTTTGCCAAAATTAGTTGTTTTTATTTTTCTTCTTTTACTTACTATTTGCCATGCAGTCTTCTCTATTTACAAGTTGTTCCTTTCATGTAGAAAATATTTTGTAAAAGAAAACATATGGAGTCTTATCAATTTTTGACTTTATTTGATTGTGTGTTATTTAAATTTGTTTCGTCTTTGTTGTCTTTCCTACACGTTTGTAAAAGTATTTTTCTACAACAGGCATAAACTTAAGCAAGGAAATGAAAACTAACAAAATATTTTGTTTGTCTAGGAGTTGAAAAAGTTTTCTTCGGGTGTTTTGTGAAACAGGTAATAAAGTTAGGAAGGAAAAATTTTGTTTGGTAGATACAGACAATTTAAAAAAAAAATTTTGTTTAGAAGGCTTTTCTTGCTAAGATAAAATAGTTCATAAATTAGCTTAGACAAGAACCTAAGATTAGTTTCCTCATTCTACCACCCTTTTATCATTTCACTTTCTGCCGCAACCGGTTCAACATAATCTTTATGTAACTTGTTCTATGAAAAAACACTAGTGTAACGTTTTTTGACAGAAATGTACGTGCGCTCGTGCACTAACGCGCTCAATCTTAATAGTTGAAAAAATCGCCAAAACACCGCCTTTGTCTCATATTGCTACTACAAACTTGCAAAATGTTTTATTTCATTAGAAATTGTTTATATCTCAGAGTATTTAAGAAAAACGCATAAGTTTTTTTATGCAAATAATTCACTTTAAACTAGGGAAAACGCTTAAACTTGAAAAAAATCACAACGATAATCCACAAATATGTTTTCTTAGCAAAGAAAAATCGCAAATCTAGAAAAACAGTTAAAATTCGAAATCTATATATATAAAAAGAAGTGTACACTTTGATGTCATCACTAACTGCGGAAACAGGTCGAGCGATTTCAACCAAAACTTCAGGGTACGTTAGGATGTGAACTTTGCAAGAAATCGGCGCAGACTTTCCGGAGATATGGAATTTAGATTTTCCTATATATTCCAATACAAATATAAACAAAATGCCCCCCATTTCCGAATAACATTCGAAACGGCTTGACCGATTATTATGATTTTAATATGTTTGTATGTGGATTTGTTAGATATTAGAATATCATATCGCTAGAGGGCGTAAAAAACATCAATACATCTTCTTTACTAATCAACCGGTTTTTTTTAAAATTTCGCATACAGGCACTGACACATCTGAAAGGAAATAAGGAATAGAGCAAGAGGGGTAAAAGCTCCCCCTTTCTATATCTTTTTAACTAATTAATCGATTTTCTTGAAATTTTGCAGGCGAATAGTGTAACATCTATAGCCTATAATTTGTATGATTTAGGGCGTGAAATAGGGCAAGAGGGGTAAAAGCTCCCCTTTCCCAATCTTCTAAGCTAATCAACCGCTTTTCTTAAAATTTGGCATGCAAACACTATAACATCTGAAAGGAAATATCGAATAGGGCAAGAGGGGTAAAACGTCCCCCACCCTATATCTTCTTAACTAATCAACCGATTTTCTTGAAATTTCACGGGTAAATAGTGTTACAGCTGGAAAGAACTATAGCCTAAAATGTTTTACTGAGGGCGTGAAATAAGGCAATCAACCCATTTTCTAAATATTTGGCATGCAGACACTGTAACATCTGACATAAAACAGGGCATGAAATAAGGCAAGAGGGGTAAAAGCTCCCCCTTCCTATATTCTATTAACTAATCAAACGATTTTCTTGAAATTTGGCGGGAAAATAGTGTAACATCTGGAAAGAACTAAAACCTATAATTTGTATTATCTACTTAACTAATCAACCGGTTTTCTTAAAATTTGGCATGCTGACACTGTAATATCTAAAATAAATAAGTTATATGGCAAAACAACGTTTGGCGGGACAGCTAGTTTTATTAAATTTAAAACCGGTCTTCATAAAAAAAAGCTAAGTTTAAAACATAAGGTAAATTACATTTAATTGCCAAAAATTCACAGATTTAATATTTCATAAAATTTTCTTTGAAACAAAAAACGATTCTTGAAAGCAACAATCCTAAAGACCTAAAACAATAGTTAAATATTAAAAAAATCGCATTAAAATCGAAAAAAGTAACATTATCGAAAAAAATTCCTAAGTCCCAATTTAGTAAAGTGTGTCACGCATACAGGGGCGCCCCCTTACAAACAAACTTCGTCTGTCCGCAAATAATGTCCATAGTGTAAATTTGGACTAGCAACTTTAAAAAATCGCCAAAATCATATAATTTTTTTAACCCAGAATTTTGTTTGTTGTTCAATTTATTGTTCTCCATAAAATTTGTTTATAACTTTATTTATTTCTCCTTTTAGTTTTTATATTTTCTGTGCTTATTCTCCCCTCTCCTTGTTTAAGTTTTCAAGCATAAATTCCCTGAGTTAAAGGTGAGACTTCTCGCTGAATTACTTGTCCATTGGCCATACTACACATGAAATTCATTTTACAGCAATCGGGATAAGGTTTGTGCAAATTTATCGGATCCAAAACAAGGCAATCACGCATATCATAATGGCCACAACTAAAATTGTATTAAAAATAAATAAAAAAAAGCCTAAAAACGGAAAAAACATCGACAACAAACTGACCCTTGAACCAAAATGGAACCATCCTCATTACAATGCATATTTTGACAGGAAGAAGGCAAATTATTGTCTCCCTTTTGAAGCATCATTCCATTAAACATGCAAACACCATGCAAGCCGATTTCTATAAAGAAAATTATACCAATTTGGTAAAAAAAAAATTAAAAAAATGCCCATTAATAATTCACTTACTAGCTGGAATAATAAAACTATAGCCATGACAGCTACAGGCTAAGGCAATCAAAACCACAAAACAACTTATTATTTTCATTCTATTAAACAGTATTCGTGGATTGTCAAAGATCTCTGTAAAGTGTTTTATAAAATTGAATTACCTGATGCTGCTTCGAGGGGTTTTTATAACAAATAATTAATTTTTCTTACAATCTTATCACTTTCAATTAAAGAATTTTAGTCATTTTATATTATAAAACATATTATTATTAAAATTAAATCAATATTTTAAAAAATCAGAACATTAAGAGATAAAGCTTAAGTAATAAGAATTCATTGAACTTGAATTGATTTTAAAATGCAAAAATAAAAATGGCCCAACAAATCAATAAAGCCATAAACAAACCCCCAAAGATTAAATAATTAATTTCCTAAAGGAAAGTTTTTTTTTTTAATCAAATAATAAATAAAACAACTGAAAACGAAAAAAAGAAAATTTTTAAAAAAATCATCCTAAATTTTTTTTTTTAATTAATTATTTAAATTATTATCGTTGTTAAAGTTGTTTTTTAATATATTGATTTACATTGGACTCTGTTTTGACCAGACATTAATGAGATCATTTAAATAAGTTAGTACTTTCAAAAGAACTCCAAGCTTTTCTCATAACCACTGCCGGAACCAGGCAGCAGTGTCTGTCGAAAGGGAGTTTACGCTTAAGGAGGATGTTCGTTAAAGGAGATTACACTGTAATTTCTTAAATTTTTTTTAATATAATAAATTTTAATTAATATATTTTCTTTGTTAATAAGTTTTTTTAAGAACTTCTATGTCTCCTATAAGAAGTTTATTTAAATTTAAAAAAAAAAACTCTATTAAAACAACTCTTAAAAATATTTTTTCTTGTTTTAGTGTTTTCTTTTTCATAAAAAAACGCTTCATTCGTCATTTTGTTATGACTCTCCATATCAGCAATCTTTATGTTTTCGAAACACCCTGTTGAACAAATAATATACTTGATTTGTCATGTGGCAAGACTAACGACGCCAATTAGCAAAGTCAACAACCTTCAAGATGCCAGATGTTTTTTTATAAAACTAACTTGCCATTCAAATTTAAAAAGCCCTTTAAATACATAATAAAGCTTCGTCAGTCAGATCTTACAATGTTGTCATTTTTGTATTAATGCATTAATTTCACACTTCTGCCAAATGAAAGTGAGCTTACAATGTTCACAAAGTTGCAAGACATTTTAGGCAATTTTAATGACAACATTGTAAGATCTGACCATCGTCGTCTGTACGAAGCGTAAAGGCCCAAATACACTTGTCAAATGCTTGTCCAGCCGGCGAATTCATGGTGTACGTGTGCTTGACGTAATATTCGCCGTCATATCTAAATTTTTTGATTTTCTATCCAGCATCGTCGGTGTGACACATACAAACACATTTTCACTAATACAACCACAATGCTTGATGAGTATTTTGATCAATGTATTTGGGCCTTTAGGGTTTAAATTTGCAATATGTTGGAAACTTAAAAAGTTTTCAATTTAAAATTATCTTTTAAAAACCCGTTTAAGTATAAAGAAATCTTGTAGATTTGATTCAAAATCTTCTACAAAATCGTATTCGTTTACATGTACTTTTTTGACATAAGCGAACTAATGAATTAGTTTTATTCTTAAGAAACCCTGTAAATATTTCAAAAAAATTACTAATATTTTGATTATAAAATAATTTGAAATTGCTAAATCGGTAAAAAAATATGTCGGAAAATTATACAAAAAGCACTTTTGTCAGTTTTTTTAATCAGGAAACGACATTCCATAAAAAAAAGTTAAGTTTCTTGTGCAATTTATACCTGAAATTAATATTTTTTGTTAGTTTATAAAAAACCTGGACTTATTTTATTATTGTCTTTAAAATGGGAACTACAGCTTATAAAAACCTTTTGACCCTTTTTAATTGAAATATACTTTTTGAAACTTTTTTCTGCAAAATCTCCCTTTTGTAACCCTTTTAGAAATTTTTCAACTGTAACCCTGTATATAACTTTGTAAATTTTCAATATACATACATATGTACAAAAGTATATACATTAAGTTTTTCGCTTAGAAAATCCAAGCGAATTCGAGTGCTAAAGAAAGTGAAATGTGCTGGCACAATTGTACAATGCAGCTTATGTTATTCCTATAGGTTATGTTCACCTTTTTATTGAATGAAAGTTGAGCAATATTTAAATTGAAACCATTGTTCGACTTATTGCATAATATAGGAGAAAATGGCTATAATATGGCGAATATCACATACAATAATATTGCAAGTGCATGGGCCGATTTAGTCTCGCAAAACGTCGCAAGCCACAAGAAAAGGTACAAATTGCGACTTTAGGCGTGAACGGCAACCCTGTGAACAACTCTGCACTTAATTTTTTTGACAAACAGCTGTTATACAATTATTTTGACGAAGTAAATTTTTTGTCGTCGAAGAAAAAGCATTTTTTTAAGAAAAAAGTGAGTGTTAATTTAAAGAAAAATTAACAAATAACTAAATAAATTAAAAAAAAAAATTAAAAAGAATTAAAAAACATAACAAAATTCATACCAATTACTGAAATAATTTATTAAGAGGGTATTTCAAAGGGGTTTTCTATTGTTTAAAGAAGACTTGAATCCGTTGTGATGTAACACTTGGGAAAGCGAAAAATATTGAACAGGGTTTTTGTTATTAATGCAATTTATTAATTTTCTATAATTCTTTTTTTCAAGATGACTGCCGTATTCAGGGTAGGCCTAATACGCCTTTTCTCACGCAATGCTCCTGCCGTGCCTGCCGGCATAAGCCAGCAACGTTTCATTTCTGGAAAAACGATGCGTGGTGGTCCCCGTGTCATCACCCACAAACCCTTTCCATACAAAGAGAAGGAATACGGCGTCTTTCAGTCCATGGTCGACAAGACGACAAAACGTTTAAATGACAATTCCAAAATCATCTGCGTTGAAGGTCCCATTGCATCTGGCAAAAGTAAATTTGCCAAAGAATTGGCCGAAGAATTGGAAATGTTGTATGTTCCAGAAGCCAATATGGATTTAATGTTCATTAATTCCTATGGCTATGATTTGCGTAAATTGGATCCCGAATTGCCAGAAAGTTGCCGCTCTTACGACGTGGTAAATTTCTGTAAGGAACCCAATCATCCCTTGGCTGCCACCTACCAAATTCGCATGTATATGTTGCGTTTTGAACAGTATGTTGATTCTTTGGCGCATTTGTTGTCCACCGGTCAAGGTGTTGTCTTGGAACGCAGTTGCTATTCCGATTTAGTGTTCTTGGAAGCCATGTATAGACATGGCTATGTCTCAAAGGGAGCCCGTTCGGTGTATCATGAATTGAGACAAAACACTATCAACGAATTGTTGAAGCCACATCTGGTTATCTACTTGGATTTGCCAGTAGATGCTGTGAAGGTAAGTTGAAAACTTTGGAAAAAAACAATTTTGAAGTCAAAACAGTTTGGAAAGATTTTAAATTAGAATAAACTAATTTGCGGTTTCCACAGGTGATAAGACCGTAAGTGATAAATTGATAAATATTTTATACTCGGATGGAAACCGCACATACGGGTCTGTTCTGAAAATCGCGTGATTTGAAATCACATGTGCTTTTTCTGTAAATCACACCGTTTTTGTGTTTTTCGGTGTGATTCTCAATTGACGAAAGCACAAGCAAACATAAAAAGTTTGTTCTACAAAATTATAGCTAATTTTTTACGCTTTTTTAGCGATCTCTAATTAAGTTTAGGGTTTGTTTAAAATTTTGGAATTTTTTGCGAATTTTAGCCATGTTCGCGATAAAAGCAATTTGTTTCTATAAGTTTTCGATTCTTTATAGCTTTGACGATTTATAATAAATAGTAGAATTTTGCTATCATGCCGCTGTTAGCAAATTTTTGCGAATTTCCGCTAATTTAGACATTTTTACCGAATTTTTGCCATTCCTTATAGTTTTAGGGACTTTCAATCAATTTTATGGCTCGTTTGATATACGAAAAATTTTCGAGAATTTTCGACATTTTTGGAATATTTTTTTTTTTGTTACTTTTTTAACCCATTTAGCGATTTCAAATAAAATTTAGGGCTTGTTTACAAGCTTGCAATTTTTTGCGAATTTAGCCATTTTCGCGATAGAAGCGATTTTTTCCTGTGATTCTTTACAACTCGTACGATTTTTAATAAATATTATTCTTTGCTTTCATGCCGCTGTTAGCAAATTAGCGATCTTTAATTCAACTAAAAAAAAAACGAACTGAAATAACAACAGAAGGCTCAAAAGCAAATAAAATTTTTTTAGTGTCGTCGAATTTTCTTATTTTTAAATGGTTTGTTGCAAATAAAATAGTTTATTTCATAAACAAGTAATTAACAACACATTGAATATTAAGTAATTTATTATGACCGCCATCTTACAATAGTCGCAAAATGTCGCATGCAATTTAACATTAGGATTTTTAAATCATTGGTTTAAAAAAAATAACTTGAATAGAGCAAAATTGAAGAAAATCATAAAATTTTCAATGAAGTTTGAACTTTTGTCCCTTGTAACTATGTCATTTAATGACCAATCTTCGCAAGCAATCCATGGTTAATTAAGAAAGAAAGAATTACATACCTCGTTAAAAATTTTTGAAGAGATTTGCATTTCAGTCACATCATCTTTTTTAAAAACACAAATAACGGTTATTTTGGAATATTTCAAAAACTGTTCTACTTTTGACAATTGTGACTTCATATTCGGATTACATAATAATTAGCTGTCAGATTCATTTGGTCACGACTTTGTTGAAATTTTGTGACGTAGTGTTATTGAAAAAGTCACCTTTAATGTTTAATTTATATCAAAATATGTAGTACATTTTAATTTGTACAAATATGCAAACTACCCGTAAGTTTTTACCCTTCTTCCATTTTTCCTACTTAAATTTAATTATAAAAATTGGAAAAAAAAGTTCCGTGGAATTCTTATTTATTATTGGACTGATAATTTTGTATTAATATTTTAAATTTTAAAAATAAAAATACCTTTTTTAATAAAGTAGTAAAAAGTACTATTTTTTAAAAAAAATTTTATTTTGAAATAGTAATTACTAATGCCCGTAACTTTTACAAATAGATATCTGGCCGTCTTCGTACCTAAAAGTTATCATTACCTATCCGGTAAAACAATTGGTGTAATTTAAACGTAAATTTTGCCTACGTGAATTAACTATCAAAAATCGATGGTGTAAAATACACTACACCGTAACCCGTAGGTAAGAAATAAGTTTTAAAATTATGAAAACTATAGATATCTATACACAGCTAGATATATATTTGTAGAAATTACGGGCGTTAGCCGTATAATATGATTTTATTTTTATTATAAATTTTGTAATTAAATAAGACATTTAGAAAAAGTAGTATAAAGTACTTTCAAAACAGTACTTTAAGGTTAGAAAAAAGTAAAAAATATGCCGAAGCAAAACCATAATTTTGTTTATAACTAACTTTTCAATAGATTTCTAATTTAAAACGTGTAATTCTAAAATAGTAGTATAATGATACTTTTTTTTTGTAAATATTTTAACATTTTAATGAAATTTTGATGCAAATATGTTGTCGTAAAAAATACCTACTAATTTTTAAAGTATTTTTATGTTGAAATAGTAATTTATTTACACAATTTTATTTTTTTAAAAAGTTCTTTTTTGTTAAAAAAAAGTAATTTACCTAAGCAGTAGTATTATTTTGGTTTAAACTTTTACTTTTCAATACGTTTCTATTTCAAATCAGGCAGTTCTTGAGTTTCTATTTCAAATAAGGCAGTTCTTGAAAGATAGCAAAATAATTTTTTATTTTTATTTCAAAATTTTAATGAAATTTTCGTTCAAATGGGGCATTTAAAAATTATGTATACGCTTTTTTCCAAAGTTTATGATTAAAAATGAAAAGATAATTAATCGAATTATTAAAACTTACAGGAATTTTTAACCTTAAAATGACTTTTTGAAAAAGGTAGTTAATTTAGTACTTTTTCAGAAATTTGGTTATCTATATATATATCGCTGGCTTAACATGTAAAGGCTCTAAGTCCACTTTTTTAAGAAATTGAGATTTTAATGCAGTAATGTGCAATAAGTAAAAATAAATTGTTTACAAAGAAAAAATTACATTTATCTAATTTTTTGTTGTTGTTTTGTAGTGATGAATAAAAGCGCTAAGTCCAATTTATCAATAGAAAAAGCTCTAAGTCCCAATTAAAAGTACAGTTTAACCATTTCTCTCAAATTGTTCCATCACATGTATTAAAAAAATTCACTAACTAAATAATTAATGTGCGCTAATTTTTTTTAATGCCAACGTGGTAAATAAATGATTGTTTTTTGTCTCTCCTGTAAAATTTTCAAATATGGACTTAGAGCCTTTACATGTTAAGCCAGCGATATATATATATATATCGACGAAGGCAAAACTGTTAATAACACTTTCCTCCTCTGTATGCCAACCGATTTGAACAAAATATACGCCATTTGAAAGAAACCTGGGTGCAAGTGTCTCCAAGTCACCAGTTTTGCCGACTATATTGGTGACATTATCAACGAATTGTCTACACTACATTACATTTGCCACTATATTTTGCTTGAATACGAAAAAGAGTTTATCAATAACAACTGATAAGTACAATTTCTATAAAAGTTGAAGAAATAATAAAAAAAGATTGCTAAGATTTCGTATTCTTACAGAAAGTGTAGACTACTTTTACTAAAATGTACTAGCAATTCTCTGGTTCATATGTCTACATATGTTTCCAAAGGAACTACCTAGTCAGTACGAAGTCAGTAGTACCAACGTCAGTAGTAGATTTCCAATGACACGCACATGTTAAATGTCTATTGTAAATAACATTGCCTGGGGTATAATAAGTCACTAGTACTAGTGACTGTGTCAATAGTGAATCAGTACAGATTCACTAGTGACATTTCCTGCAGGGAAGCGTTCAAATTTGCTACTAACACAAATACAAAAAATTTGTTTATTTTTCAATTATCAAATAATAAAATAAGATTTAATTTTTTTTAAAATTTGATGCTCCGAAGTGAATAGGTCTGTCTGGGTACTTTTCCAGTAGCAAATACTCAGTAAATTTTTTTGGGAGAGTAAGACCAATATTACTCTATCGGCTGAAAAAATCTCAAAAAGTACGCAGACAGTATCCAGTGAAATTTTGCAAGAAAACAGCTGATCGGTGTGTAAACAATTGAAAAAATAACAAAGCAAAAGAATTTTAGCATATGTGTACGCAAAATTGAATTCTCGAGGTAAATTAAAAAATTATTAATTAAAGTGAAGCTTAAAAAGTGTTGTAAATTAAAAAACTTGTTTATTACACTGTTATTAGTTTGGTAAATTCAATTTCTTCTTAGTTTTTAGTTTTATTTGTCGGGTTTTTTATAAAACTTCTTTTGCTTACATTGCCCAACATAGTGCCGACTTACAATGGAAAAAAAGAATGAAATGCCCAATACAGTGCCCTCCAACAGCTTGACAACGGAGAAAAATAATTTGGATGTGAAGTGCTCGCCAGGAACACACTTCCAAATACTCGTCTCTTCAATTGCAAAGTTTGTCCCACAAAGTTCTGCTGGTTCTATCGGTTCTGCCATCTCCACTCCACTTACGCCACGGTCGCACTGTATATTTGGGTGTTTCAAGCATGAAGTTAAATGTTTTGTTTATTATAATTTATTATAAACGTTAAAAATCAACATAATTCTAACTACTTACCTCTGCCATTGTTAAATTTAAATTTTTATTTTCATTTCCCAAAAACTATTTCATTCAAACAGCTGTTCAAACTATTTGCAAAATCTTGCAAGCGGAAATTTCTCCAGTAACATTTTGCAAGTTCTCTAACTTCCAACTGTCAAAAAATTCTCTTTTTGGCTCTCTCGCTGCAAGAGATTTGGAGTACTCAGACAACATTTTGCAAGATTTTGCAGCATTTTGCGCAAAATATGTGTACGCAGACAGACCTAACGTAAAGAAAAGCATTTTACAAAAAAAAAAAAAAAATCTGCCCCCCCTAGATTTTATCCTGGCTACGCCCATGTATTCGTGTATTGCCATCGGGAGTATGAATGCCAGCAAAGTTTTACCCATTTGCATTGAGTAGAAGAAAGTCAAAAAAGCATTTTACCAAAAAAAAAAAAAATGTTGCCCCCCCCCAAGATTTTATCCTGGCTACGCCCATGTAGTGTATTGTAATCGGAAATATGTATGCCTGCAAAGTGAAGCTAAATAAAAAGCATTTAAAAATAGGGTTTCGATTATTAGACATTTTTTAGAAACCAGTACCCATGTTCTGTAACTTTAGTGAGAACTTCTTGCATCGAAAAGATGTGAAACAAAATATTTCATCGTTTCTCGAAAATTGAGAAAAACGTGTGTCTGTAACTCATGTCGAAAACTATCAAAAGAGATTACGTCGTTACGTTATAAATGTCATAATATTGCACTCGACATTGTGACATTGCAGACGTTCAGAACGCCAGTAACACATATCGTTGACGGCGACCAAAATTTACTTAAATTGAAAATTTTTCAAAGACGGCGGCGAAAACACAACCGTCGGCTATGCCAAATTGTGTAAAGAGCGACTTTAATGTTTGTTGTTTGCAAACGAGCTTTGAAGACATTCGTATATTTTATAAAAATGTTAAAAGCAAAATATGTAATAAAACAATGAAAAATGTGCCAAGAATAAAATATTATTATTCTTTGCATTTTGCATTTTTAATTGTTTTTTAGTGTTAAAATTTTTTCTCGCCCCATTTTTATTCGTGAGTTTATTTGACAGTTCAAAGCGGGAACTTTTCTCACCAAAATGTTACAGAAACACTTTTTCTGTAAATTGGCGAGTGATTTCCTTACGTGACAGCTAGTACTCGCCAAAAAAAGTTACAGACACAGTTAAGTGAGAAAAACAGCTGTTTGTTTCAATTTATGATATTTTTGTTTCATTTCACACATTACAATCGAAAACTTTCTCGACGCGAGAGTTACAGAACATGGGCACAGTATTTCAATATTTCGACTATATAAATACGGGAAATACGGAAAATTTAATTTTTTTCTTTTACTTTTCCATGCCTCATGTAATAAATTTTAAATTTTCTTTAATATTGAACTTAGAAACGTAAAATTTTAGGTGCAGGGTCCTGAGTGAATGAAAACCTATAAAATGAAAAATTTTGGTACTTTTTGTTTTTCCTTTGGTACGTTTTGAATTTTTAGTACTTTTTTTACTACATCTGGTACTTTGATTAATTTTCGTTAATATTAGACATTGAAAAATAAAAATAAACGTGCAATGTTCTTAGTGACAATCTATTAAAGAGATATTTTGAACTTATAAAATTAAATTTACTCACGTGGAAGGTTAAATATGAACCGGAGGGTGGTCCCTCGCCAAATCGATCCCCTAAGATGGAAAAAATTCTTGAAACATGTAAATTCATATATACTAAGATGTACTATGTTTAATTGATATGAACATGAAAATGTATGGTCGAATTTTGACCAATAGGCGAACACTAACTTAATAAGGGTATTTTTTTTTAATTAGTTTTGCGTCAAAAAATGAATTTGCTTAACAAGTTATAACAATGGATAATTGTGTTTTTCATAAAAAAAATAGCATATAATTATTATTAAGCAAAAATATACTCTTCATTGAAGATTTTAAAAAATAAATTATTGGTTTTTGTAACCATTTAAATACTGTTTTAAAAAGGTAGGTAAAAGGTACATATTTATGCATAAACAGCCTCTTGAATTTTTCTAAGAAAATTTTTTCAATAAAAAAAAGAGTACATAAAAAATTTCTAAAACAAAAAAGTATTTCATTTATTCCCCCTTCTTTTTATTAAAGCAACGCATCAAGGCTCGCAATATTGACTACGAAGTCAACTCCAAGGTTTTTACTGATGCCTATTTGCGCGACATTGAAAACGTCTACAAACAGCAATACTTAAAGGACATTTCCACTCATGCTGAACTTTTGATTTACGATTGGACTGCCGGCGGTGAGACTGAGGTCGTTGTTGAAGATATTGAACGTATTGATTTCGATCGTTTCGACGAGGATCCCTTGGAAAAGAAAATGAAAGATTGGCGTTTCCCCAACGAGGGTGAATGGTGTGAGGCACGCATTCAATACACCCGTGATAAACCCGATTTAATGAACTATTTCAATATACCACGTTTTGATGTGCCCGAATTGTTGCGAGATGCAGAAAGCAGCAAGATATGGCGTGATGTGTGGTTTAATGTAAGTTTTTGTTATAATCTAATTAAGACCATTATTGAATTTAAAATTATTTGCTAGGCCCCCGGCATGAAATATCGTCCTGGTTACAATGACGATATGGGTGATGGTGGTTTGCTAACCAAAACTAAAACTAGTTTCATACATAATGCTAATTAAATGATTCTACAATTAAAAATTAATTTGTATTTTAGTAAAAATAAAGAAGAAAAACAAAATATGTTTTGAGATGAATAAAGTTAAAAAAAAATCTGTGCTAATAAACATTCTACGAAAATATAATGAAAGACTTTAAAATAAAAAATGAGCCAAAGAACGAGGAGTTTAATAAAGGAAAACTTAAATGAATATACAATTGGATGATAATATTTTTTAATATAAAATCAAATTTCCTAAGTTATAATGTAATAGTCTAAGCTAAACCATTTTCTAGTCTAACATATCGATCAAAATTGATCGAAGTTTTTTATTTTGGAAATGTAACGCAATTTCAGATGAAAGCATTCGGTATCCAGTAGCCAAAAACATCTCTCGAGTTTTCATTCAATACGTCAGTGTCTATCGTATACAGAAAAATACAATAGTTTACTCGATACGATAGTTAGTTTACTGGTCCAAGAACCCTGGATTCACAAGAATCGGGCTTGCGGACTAAACCTCAAAGGCTACACGCTATTGTTTGCGAAAGGCACAGGTAACATAAGATCTTGTGTCTTAGCTAAAAACTCGTTGAATATCTTCATTCTTTCTGATTACAGTGATGAAGATACTACAACTGTTGCTCTAGAGACACCGGACGGTATAGTCTGGATGGTCTCGGCGTACATGGCGCATGATCACGGGCAGGACCCACCCAACGGGCTCATCCGTGATGCAGTAACAAAGGCCGCGGGCACTGGAACACCGGTTATAATCTGTGCCGATGCTAATGCGCACCACACTATATGGGGTAGTACGGACACGAATGTAAGAGGTGAGTCACTATTCTCTTTTATTATTAATTATAATTTAGAAGTAGTAAATAGGGGCTGTGAGCCTACGTTTGTTGTTGCAAATAATTGTGAGGTTCTTGATGTCACGCTAGTTAGTATAAACTAGAGCCCTGCACGAATGCATTTGAATGCCGTTTCAAAACATTCGTTTGTTTTTAACTACTGATTGTCGATTGCTTTTTGCTAACGAATCAAATTCTGTATTGTGAAAAACACATAAAGCACGAAAAAAATATAAACACAAATGCAAATGAATTTAAATTAGTGTGTTATAAACGACCAAATACGAAGTGTAAAGAGCGCGAAATATACTCCACACAACAACGAAACAAACGAATAACACATCGGTTTTTCATTGTGTATCATTCGAACTGATTAAAAAAAAAAAAACACAGTATTTGACACAACAATAACTTGGTGTGGAGAACTGTGAAAAAGAAACAAATGCATTCGTGCAGGGATTTAGTATAAACCACATCGATATGATCGAGAGCTGGATGGTATCGATTGACTGTTCGCTCTCTGATCACAGATATGTGGAATTTAGTCTAGGGCTTAGATCTTCAGGATCGATGGCTATATTGAACAGGAGACGGACGAACTGGGGGGTTCAACACTCCTCTCTGGTCCGATCTCTATCTGACCCTCCTAGGGTTGATGATATCGGGTGGATCGATGCGCCAGTGGATCTGCTTTCGAACTCACTGCAGTTCGCGACTTCCTTGGCGTGTAAGCCAAGGGTGCGTAGGGGGGTGGTGGGATCCTGTCGTTGCGCAGGTGAGAATTGACTGTCGTAGGTTGTTCAATGTGGCAACTGGGCGGACTATAAGTCATCATTGAATAGGTTTAGAAACTTGGTTAGATCAGCCAAAAGGATTGCTTGGAGGAATTTCTGTAGCGGCGTGAAAGGATCCTCTGAGACGAACCGTTTACGTAAGGTAATGGCTTCGAGCCCGGTTGTCCCGACCTATGGCTGGAAATCGGATGGTTGTTGGACTACGAACACTCAAGAAACACTGGAGGTGTTAATTGATACTCACTTTCCTGGAAACTCCCAATGCGGAATGCATGATCAAGCGTGGGAGGCGACTCCCATTCCTATGTCCATTCCATTGGGCTATGACAGGATTAGGTGGGCTATCGATAGCTTAAGCCCATATAAATCTCCGCGTATGGATGGTATAATTCCGGTGGACCTGCAGAGGAATTCGACCCTGATAGTACCCTGGTTGCTGGCCATATAAAGGGGATGCGCTAGATTTTCATATCTTCCTGTGAAATGGACCCTGTGTAGAGTGGTCTTTATACCCAAGGGGGGTACGGCTTCTCACACCGAGCCGAAGGACTACAGACCGATCAGTCTTGCATCCTTTCTTCTTAATACTCTTGCGATGGTTATCGATATACACTTGAGGATGACCATCCCAAAAGGTTTACTCTCTGCCTCTCAACATGCCTACACAAAGGGCAGGTCTGTTGAGACGGCTCTTCACTCTCTAGTCGGAACTATTGAGAGATCGCTCGAGTACACACTTGCCTTTCTCGATATTGATGGGGCCTTCAACAATGTCAACTCGGACTCTATCGTGACGTCCATGAGGAGTCTGGGGATCGACGCTGGCATATGTAGATTTGTGGACAATCTACTAAGGAATAGGGTAATTTGTGCTACGATAGGTGAAACCAGTGTTCAGAGGCTGGTGAACAGGGGTACTCCCCAAAGGGTACCCCCCAAGGGGGAGTTCTATCCCCACTATTGTGGAACCTGACTATGAACACACTGTTGACAAAGATGGACGACATGAGGATCAAAACAGTGGCGTATGCTGATGATGTTTCAGGGGCCATCACAGGCAGGCATTTGGGCTTTATGTTCCAGTGTATGGAGGCTGCTTTGAAGGTACTCAGAATCTGGAGTGCGTCATGCGGTCTGGGTGTAAATCCGTCTAAGACGGAACTGGTGCTCTTTATGAGGAAGTATAGGACCGAGGACTTTCGGCTTCCGAGGTTAAATGAAACTGAGTTTCAGATATCTCACAGTGTCAAGTACCTGGGCGTGGTTCTGGATAGCAGGCTGTCATGGGGACTAAATGTCCGAATGAGAGTGGAAAAGGCAATAGTTGCCATATATGCGTGTAGGGATGCAATCGACAGAAACTGGGGTATGAGCCCGAGTTGTGTCAATTGGATCTTTGAGGCTGGGGTAAAGCTGACCCTGTACTATGGGGTCGTTGTATGGTGGACTGCATTGGATAAGGGCATACACCGCGCGATGCTTGAGAAAGTATACAGACTTGTCGCGTTGATGATCACGGGATCAATGCGATCTACTCCCACCAAGGCGCTGTTTACGATATTGAACTGACTACTGCACCCCGGTGCCGTGCTTTGGTGCGGGGTTCGTGACACAAGTTGCGCACGGGAATGTGCTGTCGGATACTTTCCGTGAACCAACCCTAGGGGTTTATACTGATGGTTCGAGGAAAGGTGAGAGGGTTGGCGGAGGTTTCTTCATAGAGGAACTGGATGTGAAGGTTTCCTTTCGTCTGCCGGATGGATGTAGTGTCCTGCAGGCGGAAATCTCGGCTATAAGGTGGGCGGCAAACTGGCTGAGGTATCATCGCATATCGGTCGATATACGTTTATTTTCAGAGAGCAAGGCTGCCCTTGCTTCCCTAGCGGGTGTCTACACGACATCTAGGTTAACTGTAGAGTGTCGGATGTCTTTGGATGAGATTGCGAAACATTCAAGGGTAACGCTTATATGGATACCAGGTCACTCGGAGTGCCCGGGTAATCTAGTAGCAGATGGGCTGGCCAAACAGGGTGGTCGCATGAATGATGTATTCATCGATCAATTTGTTTGTCTTCCAATGGCTCACTGTAAATTACTTATCAGGCGCGAGTCTTAAAGAGTTGCGCAGATGCGGTGGAAATGTGAGTCCACCTGCTTGATATCCAGGATCCTTTGACCTGGATATGATGAACGAAGAACTAGCTCTCTACTTGGGTTCAGCAGGGACCAGATTAGGACGGTGATATCGGTTTTGACTGGACACTGGCCGGTGGGGACTCATGCTGGAAGAATGGGTCTGGAATTTAACGACTACTGTAGAAGTTGTCAGAACGAGGAGAAAGAGGAGACTGTGCTTCACTTCCTTTGTCATTGCCCTGGATTGCGGGGCATTAGGGAAGAATACCTGGGGGAACCGGTGTTTTCCTGCTTGGGGGATCTGTCCAGATGGAACTCCTTCTCTTCACTAGGAAGACGAAGTGGTCGGACTTTGCAGTGACGCCATCTGAGTAACTGCTCTAAGGGATGGGCATTGGCGCCGGGTATCACAAAGGGACCAATAAAGGACGCAAGTGAGCTGTCTTTTTGATGGCTACCCATGGAACCTAACCTTACCTAGTTTACTCGCTATCGAATGCGGTGATTTATGCCCAGTTGGTCTCTAGTTTAATCTATAGTTTTGGCTGTCTAGTCATTATTATCTAGTCTAGTTAACAAACTACTTTAATTCTCGGCTAAAGTATGGTCTGCATTATAAACTATAGTCTAATATTTACCGAAGTCCGTAGTCAAACGTTATATCTACATTCTAGTTTTGACTTTAACCCAGTTTATATTTAATAGATCGATCTATAGTGTGAGCAAAAGTCAGGTCTTCAGTCAGCCTTATCTACTTTATTGGTTATATAGTCTGGTCTACTTATTAATAATCTTGGTTATAGTTCTAGTTTTAAATTGCTTTAAATACAACCACTGCAAAGTTTTGTCTAAATATCAAAGCATACTTTAGGACTTTGCAAATGTATAAACACAGTGTTTGCTGAAATCACAGGCTTAAACATTTGTTATTTCCAGTAAAACAAACGCTCGTATTCTTTTTTTTTAATTAATTTATTTTAAGGTTATTTATAATACAATTGTTAATTAATAATAAAGATATTTAAAAAAAAATTATTTTATTTGTTGACAAAAATTCATTTAAAGATGAAAAAAAAACAAATCAGCATTTAAACAATTACAAAATATAATATTTAGCATAATAATAAAGAAAATAACTAAAACAAATAATTTACAAATATTAACAATATATTATTAAAAAATTCTATTTAAAAGAAAAATTCTAACAAAATCTTTTCACAAAGAAAATTTATTAAAGATTTAAAAAGATTTTTTTTTCTCAAATAACTTAAATTATTTTTATATTTTTTAAATAAAATAAAACAATAAAAGACCAGTACCTTTAAAGGGTTAAAAAAAAACAATTAGAACTAATAAACTACTATAAAATTTAATTTTAACTTAGAAAAATTTACACTGAAAGAAAAATGTACAACTTTTATTTTTGTTTTGTTTGTTTAATTTTAACATTATATAAATTAGTTTGTGACCTTAAAAGTTTATTAATAAATCTACAAAATAGAAAATGTTTAATAAAATAACTCAAAAACATGTATAAATTAAAATTCATTAAAATGGTTTAGAACCAAATATTCACTAGAGCGATTTAGAAATTAAAATAAAAACTGTAAGACAAATTTCATTTTTAAAACTAAATATTTTATATAATTTTTAAATATCTTTAAGTATTTTAATATTCTCTCTATTATTTAAACAAATATTCTCTTTTATGTTGTGAAAGAGTAAGGCAAACAAAAGAGAGTAAATACAATATTCGTTTTGTGCAGTAACATTTTTTTAAAAACTCTGAAACTTTTAGCAAAAATGTTGGCTTTTTAGAGTTTTTCAGTAATTTAAATAATCGGAAATTTTTGTAACTTAAACCAGGCTTTTCCGAATATGTAATTGGCCACACTTTTCAAACCCAAATTTTGGGATGTTTTCTTTCAACAACTAGAAAGTGCTGGAGGAGAGAGTCGCGGGAGAGAGAGGGAGAGTTATAAAAACACAATTTCTTTGTAAGATTTTCAATATCTTGAAGGATATCCAAGAAGATTTACTATCTTCAAAACATAAATAACTAAAATTTCCCATTTAACGCGGACAAATCCCCAATATGGAAACTTAAAAAAAATGCATTTCTTTCAAAATATTTGAAAATACACATTTATGTTGATTTTGGCAAACATTTTAAAAAATTCCTAAATTTATACAGCAAAATTCCTATAAAAGGGATTTTGAAAAAACCATTGGGAGTTATAAAAATAATGCAAATTTTTGTTCCCCAAACACATTTATGCTGATTACTATTTAACATTTTAATTTTAAAGGATTTCCAAATTCATACAACAAAATTCCCACAAAAGAAAATTTTACAAAACTCAATGGGAATTTAAGAAATCCACAAATAATTTATTTCCAAGCATATTTATTCTGATTCTTGTTTTAATTTTTTCTTTTTCGAAATTCCTACTTTCGTAAAACTAAATCCCCTTTAAGGAATTTGAAAATTTTAAATCAAATTTAAGCTAGATGACAAATATGCTATAAAAAATTCTAATCATTTAAGCCAATTTTGGCAATAAAAACTCTATAAATGTCGTTAAATTTAAATTTTAACTTTTTGAGAATTTCCGGGGAACTAAATAAAATTTGTTACAGAAGTGGGGGTCTTTTAAAATTTAAATTAAATATCTTTAATCGAGGATTTTTAACATTTGTGGAAAAACTAAAAAGTTGTTTGAAGTTAAAAAAATGGCAACACTAAATCTGATATCTAAGAAGTCTCTCTTAATATTCTGCAATCTTTTCGTTAATATGAATTTCTATTCTTTATTATATGTCTCATTTTATTGAATTCATTTGCTTTCAACTCCTCTTGCTCTCTCTCTCTTTGCATTGAATAAAAGCTTAAGGGCCTCAATATCAACTTTCCGATAGCTAAAGATTTAAGCCTTTGGTAAAAGTTAACATGTAACAATATAACACTGTTTAAACGGCCGATAAAATCCTCCTATTAGCTATCTGTTAGTTGTGAAAACGGGCCTTAATGTTTTATTTATTTCAACATAAAAGCTAATTTGTGCTTTACATTCCAACTGCATGAAAAAGCTAAAGCATCTTTTCCTTTAAGAAAATTCGACTTATTTGAAAATTTGAAATTTAATTATTAAAAAAGCTTAATTAAAGCTTTTAATAATTATTTAAAAAAAAGCTTTTAAGCTGTTTTTAAACCTTCTTTTTTAAAATTACGTATAGCTGCCAACAATTCATCTCGTGGATCATCCGATTCTGTGGGTGTGCGCACTTGTGCGGCTGGTTTTAATCGTATGCTCATGACAGGTGGAGGAGGAGGTGGAGGGGTGGATAAAGATAAAACTGGTGCTGTCTGGGGTGTTGGTGGTTTCAGTTTAAAAGCTGATGTTTCTATAGAAGAGCAGAAAGAGGGAGAGGCTGTATTAGAGCCTCGATTAGTTGTTATTGTGGTTATCGATGTATTCGTCTTTTTTAGATTTAAATGTAATTTGGCACTTGTTATGGAGTTATTGAATTTTTGGTTTGTTAGCTTTAAGTCACCATTTTGTAAAAGCTTTTGTTGCATGGGCGCTGGAGTAGGGAGTGTGGTGGGCGATGTCTGTACATTTATGGCTTTTTGTTTTTCTTGTTCCTCTTTGGCCAAGAATTTTTCTTTGAAACCGGTTCTTCTTAAGGTGTTTTGGCCAAAAGGAGCTGGATTTGTTGTTTCCGAGGGCGAAGAGGATTCTTGTTGCTGTTTAATGGAGGAAGATCGTAAAATTTGGGGTCCCGGCACATTGTTATTGACAATTTCGCTTTCCTGCT
This sequence comes from Pollenia angustigena, assembly GCA_930367215.1. NCBI lineage: Eukaryota > Metazoa > Arthropoda > Insecta > Diptera > Polleniidae > Pollenia > Pollenia angustigena. Next base: position 6,772,781 of record OV884059.1, on the reverse strand, counting down.
GCTGTTTAATGGAAGAGGAGCGGAGAATCTGGCGTCCTGGTGAACAATTAATTTCATTTTCCTCCTGCTGTTTAGAGTTGGATCTTAAAATCTGTGTTCCTGGTGTGGAAAACCTTTGCTTGTTGGGTCTTGGCAATGTTGAAGTATTTACTATTGTTTGAGTTTGTGGCCTTAGAACTGCCTCCACTGTGGGTCTTTGTGTATTGCGTGAAAATGCTTTAATATTATTAGTTACTATTATTTGGCTGGTAGGTCTTAGCATAGTTTCCACGGTGGGTCTTGGAGTATTGGCTGTTATGCTTTGGCCTAATTTTACATCAGTTTTCCTTAGTTGAATCTCATAATTTTCGTATTTTTGTGTTTCGGGGGTTTTATCAATTATAACATCTTTTATGGGTTTAACTAAAACTGGAACTTTGTAATCCTTTTCTGGTATACCCATACGTTGTATAGTACCTGGTTTGGGAGCCACTGGAGGGGGTCTGTTTCCGCCTCCAAAAATATAGTCTCCTTCATTTTTAATGGCCACTTGACTTTTGGGTCTTTCACTCCAGGTTGAGAAATTAATGCTGGGTGGCCCCGAATATCGATAAATTCTCGGTGGTTCTTTGGGTTGCTCATGCTTTTCTTCGGTTTTGGTTAGCTCGTTATTTTCTTTATGCTCGTCCTGTTTCACTTGTTGCATATTAAGCTCATTTTCGGATTTATCATGGGTTTTTACAGTCTTCAACTCCAAACTCGCAAATTTCAATTCGTCTGAAGGTCTTCGAGCATTTACTTCGATTTCTTTGTCCTCTTCGGTACTGCTGTAAGCCAAACTATTCTTACGTGAATTTAAGATAGTCCTAATGACCTCTAAGCTTTGCAAAGAAGGAGATTCCCCAATGCTTAATTCACTTGAGGAACACCGGCGATTTAAATTACCCGCCATTTGGTCCAAAGACAACTGGGAAGAGGTACGTTTAGTAGAGCTTATACATTCTAAAGGAGCAGCTGTGGTATGGAAAGAATCGGAGCGTGATACTGATCTCCGTTGTTTTAGGCTGCTAACACTGCTGCGTTTGCGATACAATTTTTCTTCATCAGGTGTGGAAGAGGATGAGCTTAGGGTCGAGGAAGATTTAACAAAATCCGGTTCAGTCAAAGAATCTTCCTGATTGCTATATTCCTTTGAAACTTCTTTGGGTTTTAAGACATTTGCTTGACCTATTGAATTGATGGAAAAGTTTGCTAAAGTATTTGGTTTGGCGGACTCAATTTCATGGGGATCGTCGGTCCTTTTCATTAAAGATTCTACACCCTTTTCCTGTATAATACTAGACAGTTCGTCCATTATATTATCCATTGGGGTTAGAGGAGTTTTCGTAGAGTTTTCTGGCCTTATTTCCTTGATTTCCATTTTAATTTCCTCCTGCTCTTCATGTTCCTGTTTTAAGACCTCGAAATTTAGTACCGGTCGTTCCATTATTTTGGGAGTTATCGGGGTATCAGGTGTATTTTCTGGTGGTAAGTTTTCCACAAATTTATTATCCGCAAAATTGGGTGGCGGTGATATGGGCATGGCAAAGTTCCATGAAGAGGTTTCCGATAAATTATTTGGCGTGGGTACTTGTGTTACAGTTAAAGACGTGCTGATTTCACTATCTGTTTCCTCTTGGCCATTATTCATGACCGTGAGTTCCTCTAGAGTTTTTGTTTCTTTGACGGGTTTTACCAAAGTCTTACCCAACTTAAAGTTGTAAACCTTAATCATGTCATCATCATCTGAGGAGGACTCAAAATTAGATTTTACATCTAAAGTGGAAACTGTGGAGGTTAGGCTGTCAGGTATAGGTGAGGGAACCGGTTCTCCAATGCCTGAATCCGCTTGTTTGGAAACACAATCTTCCTCTGTTCTCTGCTGTTTGAATTGCTCCATTTGGGATTCATAGCAGTGATCTATTTCGGGAGGTTCACAGGACAGGGAACGTGGCTCGGGAGTCGGGGTACGATTAAGTAATACCTTGGAAATATTAGGCTTAGTTTTGGCTTCCTCTGAGTCTCTGGCGAAGTTATTCAAATCATGTTCTATGTCTGTGGCATTTAACAAAGTGGTAGTAGTGGTTATTCTTGGTACGGGAGTGGGTATATTGTTAATATTAGGGGCGTCTTGCTCACTTTCATTATGATCCTCTAGATTTTCTAAGGATTTAGACACACCGATTGGTGTGGTGGGAGTGGAACAAGAAGACACATTAGTGGAAGCCAAAGAAACATTATCTTCCAGATACAAAGAATTACGTGGTGGTGGAGCCGGAGGAGCTGCAGTTTTCTTTTTAACTTGAACTATTCTTTTTCTAGGAGAAGGCTCAGGTAATTTGTTGTTAATGTCGTCCTGAGTCTCCACCAAACCTTCAGCACTTACACTATTGCGATTTAAGGCATTTTTCTTTTGAACCTGAGCATAAACCACCGTATCCTCCCCATAACCATGGGAATTTAGAGAACCATTGCCACTGCTCATATCATTTAAGTCTTCCATATGGCCATTACAATCATTGCCATTAATATCACTATGCACTAACATCGTAGAGGAGGTTAAATTTGGAGAAGATACTGAAAAGTCTTTGGTAGCCAAGGGACTTTTTGGTGGGCTGCTGGGATCCTTTCCACCTACCCTATTCTCCATTATTAAGGCGGATTTCTCCGGAATGGCTGTTTGACTGGGAGGTCGAGGTGCCGCTCTCTTTTTACGTGGTGGTGCCGACATTTTTGGTTGCGTTGTTGAGGGTACTTTGGGAGTACGGCCATAACTAACAGCCGAAGAATCCATAGAATTCAAGGAGTTAGTTGAACTATAAGGACTAGTAGTTTTCGTTGTATGTTTTGAATTGCGACTGCTGAACTCGGATGAAGACAAAGATACCCTTATTAAAGAAGTACGATGCAGTTTAATAATCTCATCACTATTGAAATTATCATATGACTCGGATTTGTGACATAAACGGATTTCGGAAAGGCCCACAGCACCAATGGTTAAATCGCAGCTGTAGACTAGACTAGGATCAACTAGAGTTGAAAGAAAAGTATATAAAAAGATTTTTGTGAAAATAATAATAAAAGAGAAATACTAACCCGGATTACGAAATTCATATTTTTCAGCATCCAACAATTTATTATCACACACCAATTCCAGAAGCTTACTAAGGGGTACCCGGGCTCCCAGACGTGTGACATATAGCTGATCTTTGGGCAATAAAACTGTTATGCGAAAAGTTTGCTCAAATGGAGCATTGGTGGTAGCAGCCGGTAAAGGTGTTATACGATTATATTCCAGTTGACTAGTTTCATTGATGTTGGTGGAAGAAATGGAAAGATTTGTGCTGGATTTGGATAATTTACCATTAACTCCAGATTTATCTTGATAAAAAAGAACAAAACAGGTAATTAAAAAGAAATTAGTGAAAACAAAATCATAAAAGATTAAAAAGAGGACAAAATACACTTATCAAAATACCCAGCGGGAAAAAGTAGGAGTACGGATGCCTTTTAGAAGTGCTCTCTACTCCTTCTTTTAGATATACAAGGCCTATTCTATACTCGTATCTTTTTACACACGTTGTCAATGCGGAGTAGGCCTTCCGCTCTCACTTCTTTAGCAGGTACATAAGAATGATACAAGAATGGACAAAAAATAATTATTTTTGCTTGTGTAAAAAACAATTCGAAAAATTTTACTCCTTCTCTACTCCCTTCTCATAGAATCGAATGTTGAATGTGTATCTTATCTTCTATGAGGCCATCTTTAATAGTTAGGTAGGAATAGTAATGGATTAAAAAAAATTTTAAGAAGCCCTTAAAAAAGTAAGAATGTCTTCCGCTGCGTACTAATCACGCATTGTTCTAGTATTAGTGAAAATGTGTTTGTATGTGTCACACCGATCATGCTGGATAGAAAATCCAAAAATTAAGATATGACGCCGAATTTTACGTCCAGCACACGTACACAAGTGAATTCAACTGCTGGACAAGCATTTGACAAGTGTATTTTGCCCTTAATAAGTAGTAAGCAAATTTGACAAAATAACAAGCAAAATTATTGTTTTTATCTTATCAAAGGCGAATTCATACAGGTGACTGCATCCAAGGCGAATTGATTACTAGGGGGCCCCGTTAGGCTACACCAAGGCGAATTTAATAAGGTAAGTGCAACTCTACAACTACAAAAAGCCCCATGTATTTTGTTTGCAATTTAATAGATAGCTGTTAGTTAGATGTTTTTGACAGATTGGTGAAGTTGTATCAGGCGAATTGGGTGTATTTCTATGAATTCGCCTACGAGGCCACCTTACATGAATTCGGCTTGGCTGCATCAGAAAAGGAGTTCTGCTGGCTGTCCCTTTTTTTTGTATGCAGTTCTATGTTTTCTAAATGTCAAACTTCATAGTGCCGGTTCACACACGTCAAGTTTGACTCGTCAAGTATTGAGCTTTTAGGAGAGAAGGGCAAAGAGAATGTCATTTCTTTTCTCCTCTCTCCTAAAAACTCAAGATTTGACGAGACAAACTTGAGGTATGTGAACCGGCAAATACAAACAAAATTGACATCCAGCATACCTCTCTCTGATGCGGTTACCCGTATGAATTCGCCTTGATTTATAATCAAAGAGACAATTTAATAAAAAAAATTTGCTTTAAAAAATCACAGAAAAGCGGGACAATTTAGCAAAAGAGAGTTTAAAAATAAAGTAAAACAAATTAAAACTCACCTTTATTCTTACGTCCCAACCAACGATTGAGCGTTGAAAAGCCCGTTTTACTCATGTTTGCCGGCTAAAGGGAAATTTCTCTAATGCCGATTTTTTTTTCTGATTTTCAATAGAAATAAAAAATTTTGCTTAAATTATTGAAATTAAAATAACACTCCAAATCATTTAACATTTATTTAATCCTCATAGTGTTTATATAGATTTTATATAATTTCCGGCGGTTTCTTTTTTCCAGCACTAAAATCAGAATGTTGTTACAAAACTCCAGTTAAACTAAAAAGAAATAAGAAAAATAAAAACTGATTAAAAATAGAAATCATTCATTCTATATTGTTGAATAAAATCTTATCTTAAAAATAAGTAATCAAGGCAATAAAGTTAAAATATTGCTAATATTTATTTAAAATATACGTTAATAGCAAAATATAAAAAAAAAAATTTATAAAGCAAACTTTTTTTTTTTTTTGGCGTATTTGTTATCAAGTTTTGTAGTGTTTTTTTTTTATTTATTTAATGATTTTTTTTCTGTATTTTGCTCTAGAGATTAAGACAATACGGAGCAGTTTCAATTTCTTTGATGTTTTTTTATTTTATTTTGATAATTAAAGATAAATGACGTTGGTATTTATGGTTGGAGCAAAAAAAATTTTATTAAAATAAAAGAGATAAAAGGAATATGGTTAGAAAAATTAAATTATTCACCCATGTTATGTACTAGCATTTAACCCACTACTGCGTCCGCGTCTCCCGTAGACCTTATATAAGATAGAAGGTCAGAAGCACCACGACCCAGAGGATCTTTTTTGCAGCCTATGTAGCTCACCATGTCAGGTTTAGGCTACGTATAAAGCTAATTACCCTGCCTGGCATAAGATCATAAATTTCAGTTGGGCTCATCTGCCCCCCCCCCCCCCCAAAAAAAAAAAAAAAAAAAACTCCGGCTGTTAGTCGCCTAGGCGTGAAAGCAGCAAAGAAGATATTCTGACCACCTAAAACAATCTGCATATCTTGGTTTTAACATTACCTATTATAATAGGATTTTATCTTAGCCCACAGTGCCCGACAAGTAGCCTAAGTTCCCTCTTCTAAGCCAGAATTAGGCTGCCCTGCCCCGAGACAGGGTCACAAATCCCTTGGACTATCTCAACCCATAAGGGGACGTCCATGTGTGGAGGATAATCCGAACGTGTAGATTATGATTGTATCGTCCCCTTAATGTAAACAAAAGGGATGCTGAAGAAATGCTTAGGGCCTATAAATGGACGGCGAGCGCCCTAGTTTGCCAAGCAGTCAGCCCTTTTGTTACCCCCATGGCCCTGATGGCCGGGTACCAAATACAAATTTCAATCATTCTGCTTCCCCAGATTATTCAGAGATGTAAAACAGTCCATAACTAATCTGGACTTCACCTCTAAAGAATATAGTGCTCTTAGAGCGGCCTGTACCCATGTTCTGTAACTTTAGTGAGAACTTCTCGCATCGAAAAGACTGAAACAAAATATTCCATCGTTTCTCGAAAAGTGAGAAAACAGTGTGTCTGTAAATCATGTCGAAAACTATCGAAAGAGATTGCGTAGTTATAAATGTCGTAACATTGCACTCGAAGCCGATGTGACATTGTAAACGTTGAGAATGCCAGTCACACATATCGTTAACGGCGACCAAAGTTTACAAAAATTTCAAATTTTTTAACGACGGCGGCGAAAATACAACCGTCGACTATACAAAATAATATAAAGTGCGGCTTTAATGTTTGTTGTTTGAAAACGAGTTTTGAAAAGATTCGAATATCTTATAAAAATTTGAATAGCAAAATAATTTAACAATAAAAAATGTGCCAAGAACAAAATATTATTATATTTATTCTTTGTATTTTCCATTTTTAATTGTTTTTAATTGTTAAAATTTTTTCACGCTCCATTTTTATTCGTGAGCTTATTTGACAGTTCAAAGCGGGAACTTTTCTCACAAAAATGTTACAGACACACTTTTTCTGTAAATTGGCAAGTAATTTCCTTACGTGACAGCTAGTACTCGCCAAAAAAAAGTCACAGACACAGTTTAGTGAGAAAAACAGATGTTTGTTTCAATATATGGCATTTTTGTTTCGTTTCACAAATTTCAATCGAAAAGTTTCTCGACGCGAGAGTTATAGAACATGGGCACTGGCTATCCGACATTATTAATTATAACAAGCCCTTCGACATATTTATATGCCAGAGTTTTTGTTTCCAGCAGCCGTATTCTGTAATTCGCTAAAGCTAAATCTTTATTGCTAAAAATCTTTTTATAGGTCCAATTAGACGTGAAATAACCATAACAAAACTGTATTACCATCACATCTGTGTTACCAAAACGACATAAACATACCATACAAACCAATTCAATTTTGGTTTCTAAATTCGCCGTTACGGCTGTGGCATTATGGTTATGTCACATCTAATTGGACCTTAAATTTGGCAATACCATAAAGATTTAATTCGCCGCAATTTTGCTTTTAATGTAATCGCTTAAATGTTTAAATTTTGTATTCTCTAACGGCATTTTAGCGATCGCAATTAAGCTAAGCGAATTACAGAATACGGCTGCAGGAATTACTAAAGAAATACCAAAATTTTTCATATTAAAGGTTCTCACACACTCAGGACCCTGGGAAAAGAGAATACCATTTCTTTTCTTCTCTCTCTCCTAAAACTTGAAGAGTGTCAACTTACATGACATTTTCTTTTTATATTTTTATGCAAAACGCACAAATAATAAAAGCAGGAATAATAAGTCTATTTTTTTAATCATTGTTATAAATTTTGAAAAATTTTCTGTAATATTGACACTCGCTTGCCCGCTTTATATGAAACGTTTACGTATTTTTAGTAACTACCAACCACTAAAGTTGACCGCAACGTTTACGTGTTCTCAACATTTACGTATGAGTAACGAGGCCTTATGTCAGCTAAAATTTTAATCTTACACTCGATATTTTTTCTATTTTACTTAATTAGTATGCATTAGAAAAACGAAATCCAGTTTTTAAATCTAACCTTAAAAGTTATTTAAAATTCCCCTTTCATTCTATTGTAAACAATTAAAATTCCGTTCATATTTAAGCCATTTGTTTATAATTATTTTTATGAAAAAAAAAACAACATCACAAATCAATAACGTTCTGGGGATTTATGGGATTCCTTTAGTAATCGCTACGTGCTTTTTTATTTTTGTATAAATTAAAATTCAATATAAATTCTCAATGATTAACTCATCTTTTTTTTTTTAAATAATTATAAAATTTTAAAATAATTATTACCCATTTTACACATTTTATACAGCTACAAAAAAAGCTTTGATTCAAAGCTTTTACTTTTAAAAGAGAGTCAAAAGAGGTAGCGTTAGAATTTGTTACAAGTAAAAGTACTTCAAATTAATCTCAGGGCTTAAAAAAGTATTTATTAAAATAAAGTACTTTCGAATAGAATATAATAATTTCTTTTAGTATTTTATATGAACATGACGTTAATGTTCACGAGTGAATCACTCCGAATTGTAAAAACTTTAAATACTTTCTGAACCTTTTTTAAGATACATGCGACATTTTTGATTTTTGTCGCTGAAACGTTTGTCGGTTCTTTTTTAAAATTACTTTTGCGTTTAGATTATGCAATTCTAATCGCAGCAACTTTTTCTGTGCGACCGAACTTACATACATTTTTCGTTCAATGAGAGAAAAATGAGAGAACGAATGAGCGAACAAAACGATTCGAAAAGTACACTCGCTTTGGTACCCCTTTTAATTCCTCTAACCCCTCTTGCCCATAATCGCAAAATGAAAACGGGCACAATTAAAAGTTACTTTCGACAATTTAGTTTTAGGTTTACGGATTTTTGACTTAAGTTGAAGAGTCCACGGCAAATTTTTATGTTAAATTGTATGAAAAATGTGGTTTCGACGCAGTTGTGTTTCGTGTTAAAAAAAAAAAAATTGTATTGAGTTCAAATGGGTTTCATTAAAAAAAGTACTTTTTTTTGATAAAATATTTCGTAAGTGTGCGTGATTTAAAGACTTTACAACTAATTCGCGAGTGAGCGAGCGCAGTTGCAAACAAATTGTTTTGCGGGATCGTAAGACTTCTTCGTGCATGAGCGTGCCTGATAACGGCTTCTTTCTTTGTAAACGTGCGCGATCGTTAGTTAGCAATCACTCATGCTTACACCTCTAATTAAACCTACACCAACAAAGTAGCCATTGTTACATCTAAAAATATTGTTCCTAGATCCAACTTTTTGTTGAATCTCTCTCTGAGTCGATCTAACGATGTCCGTCCATCCGGCTGGCTGTTTAGCGGGGTGTCCGTGTAAACTTTTTGTGCAAAGTATATATGGGCATTTCCATTTTGACGTGTCGTGATATTTGTAACACAAAATGTAAAAAAATTAAATGAAGAAGTCAAATTTGAAAAAGGGTTTTTATATATACAAAGTAACGAAGTAGCACTGTATTCAGAAAAAAAATTACAGTTAAGCATTTGCAGATATAAGCAAAAATCTGCGCTGGCGTGACGTTAAATAAACGGAAGTGGATTTTGACTTGCATTACAAAACTGAATAAGACTGCGAATTGAGCAAGATGTTTTGTATAAAATCTTGTATAAAAAACTTTGCACTAATACAGATTTATTTTTCAAGCTATAAAATTTAAAAATCTTTGCTTGTTTTAAGGTAAATATGGGCATTTTCAGCGAAAAGTCTACTTTTTGTAATGTAACGCCAGATTACAAATAACGTTGTATTTTCGGACCATGTTGTTTAATCGTTATCCAATTTGTTACTAAATGTAGAGCTAGTTGCGCTTACACCAAGATATAAAAAAGTAAACTATACATATACAATTTTTTGAGAAACAATTCAAAATACTTCTGGCGTTACGTTACAAAAAGTAGACTTTTCGCTGGAAATGCCCATATCGCAATTTTGGAGATCATTTGATGAAATTTGGTACAAAGGTTATAATTCTGGGGAGGGGATGGGGGTTTGGTTTGATTGGCTTTGGGACCCATAGGATACCCTCTCGAAAATGAGTTTTTAAATACTGTATCAAATGGTCTGGCTGTAATTTTTTCTATTGTCTTATCAATCTTGTTAGGAAAACATTTTTTTTCAATATTTATTCATCATGCAACAGCAAAGATGATGTAAAAATTGCATTTTAACTGTGATTTTCTAATAATTTTTTTTTTCAAGTACTAGACAATTTAAATAATATATTATTTACTTTAAAGTAAAACATTCGGCAGGTGTGTTGGTTTATTCAAAAAGGTGACAAATCAATTTAAATAAAGAAATTTACACTCTTTCTTTAAAAATATAATTTTTTTTAAATAATGACAATTTTTTCTTTTGTAGAAAATGGTTCGCGTCATCATACAAATATTTTCATTTATCTTGATTATTTCAAAATCAGATAAAAATTTAAAAATGTCATAAAAAAAATGTTTAAAAAAATAATATTTCAATAATTTTTTGCTGTTTAAGTTAAAGTGCAAGTTTCATTTATAATTAACGTTTAAATTTAATTATAAATTAATAACAGCATTTATGTTTTTTTAATAGATGTTTGCAACAACAACAAAAAACATAGAAAACAAACAATAAAAATAATAAACAAAAAAAAAAAAAAGCCAAAACATAAAGTCACGTCCATTTTTATGTCAAAAAAGCTGTAAATACTATAATTAAAATATTTAAAAAAATTTTCGGTTTTTTTGTTAAAACATACGAATGTTATAAACAAAAAATTCTAATACAACAATAAAAATAACTTTAATAATTTGCCAATAAGTTAATAATTGATTGACATTTGGCTTTAGATCATAAAATACTTAAGCAATATAATAATTTAATGAAAAAAAAGATTGTACAAAGTACTTTTAATTAATAAAATATTTGTTTTTTTTAATCTAAAAAAAAAACAAGTAAGAAAGTATAGTCGGTGCAGCCAGACCATATGATACTTTACACCACAGTATTTAAAAACACATATGCTTATGTGTCCATATACATAAATATGGATTTATCTATGTTTATAAACTTCATTAAAATTGGTTTGAAAGTTTGTGAGAGGCAAAAATTGCCCCTTACCTCCCCTTGTGGTCTTGTTTTTGAAAAACTGTATAGCTTATGTCTCCATATAGATATGGATCTATCTATGGTTTAAATTTCATTAAAATCGGTTTGAGAGGCAGAAATTGCCCCCTAACTCCCCTTGTAGTCCTATTTTTGAAAAACTGTATAGCTTATGTCTCCATATAGATATGGATCTATCTATGGTTTAAATTTCATTAAAATCGGTTTGAGAGGCAGAAATTGCCCCCTACCTCCCCTTGTAGTCCTATTTTTGAAAAACTTTATAGCTTATATCTCCATATAGATATGGATCTATCTATGGTTTAAATTTCATTAAAATCGGTTTGAGAGGCAGAAATTGCCCCCTAACTCCCCTTGTAGTCCTATTTTTGAAAAACTGTATAGCTTATGTCTCCATATAGATATGGATCTATCTATGGTTTAAATTTCATAAAAATCGGTTTGAGAGGCAGAAATTGCCCCCTAACTCCCCTTGTAGTCCTATTTTTGAAAAACTGTATAGCTTATGTCTCCCTCCATATAGATATGGATCTATCTATGGTTTAAATTTCATTAAAATCGGTTTGATAAGAAATTTCCCCCTGTCTTCCCTCGTGGTCCTACGATTTCAATAGGATTTGGTCCTTGTGCAATATAAAAACATGTCCTAATTTGTATCAAACTATCTCCAAAATTGCGACCTGTACTTTGCGCACAAGGTTTCATGGACAGCTAGCCAGCCGGACGGACATCGTTAGTTCGACTTAAAAAGTGATTCTGAGTCGATCAGTATACTTAAAGGTGAGTCTTGGTCCAATATTTTAAGGCGTTACACACATCAGCACAAATGAACAATGAATAAAACCCTCTCCACTATTGTGGTGTGGGTATAAAAATATAAAATTTAAATAAAAGTTTTTAAAATACAATAAAATCGATTAAATTCCTTCACTTTTATCATTCTTTCTTTTTAAATAATATTAAAATCAAGGCCTATTGATCTGGTGGCAGTAAAAGCTCAGCTGATTTGCTTTTTTTTAAATATCTCGTTTAAAATTGGTTGTGACATTTCGAAATTCGAACAGTAAACACTAACAATAGCTCTGTTTATGTTTTTTTTTTTTTTTGATAAGAATGTTGGTGAAAATGAGAGTAAAAACAAATTGATCTCATAAAAAATTAGAGCGATATATTCGGCTATGCCAAATCTTTGATATCCCCACCGGCTTTATATGGGGCCTATGGTAAATTTTAAATCGATCTTTACGAAAGTTGACAATGTTATTTTTAGTCATATGAAACAATGATGGACCAAATTTTATTATAATAGCGTTATTGGTTACATGTTTACGCGTACCAAAGTTTTTCGCAAGAGTGGGCTTCATATGGGGCCTATTGGAAATTATGGACCGATATTCGCGAAATTTTGTGGAATGATTTCTAGCCTATAAAACGAATTTGTTCAAAATCTTATATCAATATGTGCATTTCGCCACTATTAATGCTAGTTTTTGTAACAAAAAAATTTTTTTTGGGTGATGATTCCACATTTGGATTCATTACTCTTATCCTACTTAGCCGATTTTGCTGGATTTCAATCCCAAACTGCTTAGGATAACTAGAAACAATTCGAAACCAATACTAATCGGACGGACAGACGGACTTGGCGAAATTGGCATAAAATTGCTTAAAGAATAGTATTCGACCGGTTTTAACCGCTTATTTTAGTTTTGCCCAATTATACAATTATCTTCTTAGAAAACAAGTTTAGTAAATAAAAAGAAATTGTTAAAAATAAAGCTAAAGTTTGATCAATTTACTGGCCACCCTTTTTTTTTTGCATTTTATCGTCAAATATTTGTTAGGTCTGAACATACCTTAAGTCATATCTATGTATTTTGGTTGGTTCCTTAGTGAATTATTTTGTTTGTATTCCAATTAACTTTTTATTACAAAAACTAATTTGATTTTTGTATTTTAATGTATTCGAATTAAAACCGGTTAACCGGTTATTTTTAAAATGCTTAACCCGAACCCGGTTTTTTAAAATAGCAAATATACGGAATATTCAAAAAAAATGTCGAATGATCGATCTCCCTATTAAATACCCATTTATCAGTAGTTTTTTTCTTGCATATACCAGTTCACAAATTATATCTGTAGTGACCAGGAAAATTTAGTTTGCATCACTGTCTTCTAAAAAACTTCTCTTCTTTTAACATTTTTGAAACTCAATGGGATTAAAAAATTTCAGCCGTGTTTTTACAGCCAGTTTTCTCATAAACATTTTTGAATTTTGAGTTATACCTTATGATTTATATTAAGTGTGCGATATACATATACATTATGGGGTCTTAGATGGATATTAAATATATTCACACGGAATGACAAACTTCGTATACATTTTTCACAAGTAGTCGTGGAGGGTATAAATCGACAAAAGTACAGGGAAAAAGTTGTAGTACAGGTAGCAGTTTAATTAGTTTTTTAAAGTAGCAATAAATGAATCGAAAAACAAAATCGTTATCGGTGTGAAATCCTCATTACATAATTGTTGTTCTTGGATTCGGCTTGTAAATGTTAACAAATGTTTTTCTTATCAGACATTCGTAAAATAATCGCGTTTTCTAATACGATTAAAATGAAATTATTATACTCTCCACCACAATTAGTTGTGAAGAGGGTATATTAAGTTTGTCATTCCGTGTAAAACTTTTTTATTATTCATCTCAGAACCCATAAAGTATATATATTCTGGGTCCTTGAGTAATTCTAAGTCGATTTAGCCATGTCCGTCTATCTGTCCGTCTGTTGAAAACACGCTCACTTTCGGACAACTCAAAAGAAATTAACAAACTTGGTGCCAAATTGCTTGTAGTTATCCTAAGCAGTTTGGGATTGAAATCCAGCAAAATCGGTTCAGTAGGACCAGAGCTATGAATCAAAATGTAAAACCACCACCTAAAAAAATTTATAAATTTGTTACAAAAAATAACATAAATGCTGGAACAAGGCTCGGAATGAGATAAGATTCTGCAAAAATTTGTTTTATTTGACTGGAAATCACGCTGTTAAATTTCGTGAAGATCCGTCCATAATTTACCCTAAGCCCCATATAAACACTATTCCCGGAAAACAGTTTAGTACGCCTAAAACCGTAAAAAATAACGCTATCATAACATAAATTGGTACGTCACAGTTTTAAAGGACTATAAATGACGCTGTGAAATTTCGTGATGATCGGTCCATAATTTACCCTAGACCCATATAAACGCTACTACCGGAAAACCATAATTAATAACAAATCGTCACAGTTTAAGCTAATAATAACATCATACAGATATTACTCCTTAAACATTCGAACTATCGGTGGAGGGTATCAAAGATTCCGCACAGCCGAATATAGCACTCTAACTTGTATTTGTTTTCTTTTGATTTTTTTATATGCTACTTTTTTACAACATAAAATACTTTTTTATTGCTACATTATAAACTGCTTTAATGCTTCTTTTATTGCTACCTTACTTGCTACTTTATTGCTGCATCTTCTGCTATCTATACTGCTGCTTCTATTCTTTCTTTGCTTTTAGTTTAAGACTACATATTTCTATAACTACAGCTTCTTAATCGCTATCGAGATATGATTATGGTAAAAATAACATTTCCCTGCTATTTTGATTTGTTAATAAGCTACTTTGCTAGTAGAACATATGCAACTTTTAATGCCACTTAAAATGCTACTTCACTTGCTGCTTAATAGCAGTCCACCTCAAAATATAAACTATTACTATAACTAGCACTTACATATATTCAAATGTAAATATGTATAGCAGTAACAAATGAAATTTAAAACTCTGTTACTTATGATATTAAAAATTTGTGATGTTTTAGTTGAACTGTTGATTTTTAATTTGAAATTTTGATATTTAGTTAGGCTTGAGTTCATCAAATTTCATTTTCATTAAACTATTTTTACTGAAAGAAGAAATTTTACAATATGAAATCAATTAAAATTTATTGATAATTTTTATTCTTGGCTGAGCTGAGGCTCGAACTCGGGTTGAACTTACATGTTTCGAGGATAACCACATTGTCATCATCAGAATTCTTTGCGTTTTCTACCCTCTGCACCATTGCAGTGCCTGCCAGCTAACAGTTAAACATCAATCTTTAACCAATTAGCTGTAAACAATTATAATTTTTTAAATTTTATGTACATGTTTCTTCCTTTTTCTTCTGTTTTTTCGTACTCTTTCTTTCAAGACTTTGTCTTGAATACCCGAGTACATTTTCTGCTAAAATCGCAACTAATGCTCAGAAACAGTGAAGCTAGCAGTTGTGGTATCGTATTAAAAATAGGTCTACAAGTTCTTTACACATTTTAAAACTAAACAATTAAGAAATTTATCGATGCTACAGCTACTTTTTATCTAGTTTTTTAAACTTGGCTAATATAGCTGGTTCGCTTACTAAAAATAATTTGTTATAGCCACACCACAATGCTGCCCTTCTCGAGTTTTATTTTTAAACTCGCCAGCACAAATTTTAAAACGTGAGAATTGACTCGAGTTGTAATCGCGAGTAGAGTTTTTCCTACCCTGCTCAAAACCACTAAAATGGAGTTGTGACTTTCTTTCATTGGAGGGCAGAATAGTGGAGAGGGTATTTTGAGTTTGTGCAGATGTGTTTAACACATAAAAGATATTGGTTTTAGTGCCAATTGGCACAAAATCACTTTCTAAGGCGATTTAACAATGTCCGTCCATCCGTTCGTCCACCTAGTCGACTGTCCATGTAGCCTTGTGCGCAAAATACTAGACGCAATTTTGAAGATAATTTGATGAAATTGGGCACATATGTTTCAATTGTCATAAGGACGAGGCCTATTGAAACTAGTGAGAATAGTTCCATAATTTCACATCGCCCCCATACGAACTTCTTTCCTAAATAGAGTTTTTGTGCCCAAAAGTCATCTTATTATGTTGGTATTTAGATGAAATTTGGTCCAAAAATATCTTATTGCTAACATAAATAGTCTTACCAACTTTTTTAATCTTTCCATATTTAACCATAGAATTCATACAAATGCCACTCCCGAAAATAGCTTTAAATGCCATAACTTCCTTATCAATAATGGTATTGACATAACATATAACGATAACTTTTTTAGAAGCTTTTATGTCATGAAGAAATTTTGTGCTGTTAGGTCCCATATAAACCTTGTCTCTAAAATCGTTTTAAGTCGAAAAAGCTCATATTTTTAGATATTGATATCTGTACCCACGTTCTGTAACTTTAGTGAGAACTTCTCGCATCGAAAATATGTAAAACAAAATATTCCATCGTTTCTCGAAAAGTGAGAACAAAGCGTGTCTGTAACTCATGTCGAAAACTATCAAGAGAGCTTACGTCGTTACGTTATAATTGTCATAATAATACTCTCAAAGCCGATTTGATATTGCAGACGTTGAGAACGCCATGGCGCGCCAGTCACACATATCGTTGACGGCGACCAAAATTTACTTAAATCGGAAATTTTTCAACGACGGCGGCAAAAATACAACCGTTGGCTATACCAAATAACGTAAAGTGCGACTTTAATGTTTGTTATTTGCAAACGAGCTTTGCAAACATCCGTAGTTTTTATAAAAACGTTACAAGCATAATTTAACAATGAACAAATGTTCCAAGATCTAAATATTATTATTATTTTTCTTTGCATTTTTTATATGTTTTTTAGTGTTCAAATTTTTTCTCGGCCCATTTATATTCGTGAGCTTATTCGACAGTTAAAAGCGGGAACTTTTTTCACAAAAATGTTACAGATACACTTTTTCTGTAAACTCGTCAAAAAAAGTTACAGACACAGTTTAGTGAGAAAAACAGCTGTTTGGTTCAATTTATGGCATTTTTGTGGGGGGTGCTAAGACAACAGAATGGATGTTTTTTGCCAAAAATAAATAATTTGAGACAAAAATAAATTTAAAAACGATAATTCAGAATAACTAATAAAACATTTATTTTTTATTTTAACAATTTGGCCCGGAAATGAATTACAATTAAAAAAAGTCCTACTTTCAGAACCCGAAAATGGGTCAAAATCGAAATGGTGCTCTGATATGGACTAATAGTGTTGATAGTTTAAGTATTCTAGATTTCAGAACTATATAGTTTTTATTCAGAATTTGTATAGATTTTTTGTAATAGAGCATAGCTGATAGTGAATTTATGAGATTTCTACTAAAAAAAGTCCTACTTTCAGAACCCGAAAATGGGTCAAAATCGAAATGGTGCTCTAATATGGACTAATAGGGTTGATAGTTTAGGTATTCTAGATTTCAGAACTATATAGTTTTTATTCAGAACTTGTATAGATTTTTTGTAATAGAGCATAGCTGAAAGTGAATTTATGAGATTTCTACTAAAAAAAAGTCCTACTTTCAGAACCCGAAAATGGGTCAAAATCGAAATGGTGCTCTAATATGGACTAATGGGGTTGATAGTTTAGGTATTCTAGATTTCAGAACTATATAGTTTTTATTCAGAATTTGTATAGACTTTTTGTAATAGAGCATATCTGAAAGTGTATTTATGAGATTTCTACTAAAAAAAGTCCTACTTTCAGAACCCGAAAATGGGTCAAAATCGAAATGTTGCTCTAATATGGACTAATAGGGTTGATAGTTTAGGTATTCTAGATTTCAGAACTATATAGTTTTTATTCAGAATTTTTATAGATTTTTTGTAATAGAGCATAGCTGAAAGTGAATTTATGAGATTTCTACTAAAAAAAGTCCTACTTTCAGAACCCGAAAATGGGTCAAAATCGAAATGGTGCTCTAATATGGACTAATAGGGTTGATAGTTTAGGTATTCTAGATTTCAGAACTATATAGTTTTTATTCAGAATTTGTATAGATTTTTTGTAATAGAGCATAGCTGAAAGTGAATTTATGAGATTTCTACTAAAAAAAGTCCTACTTTCAGAACCCGAAAATGGGTCAAAATCGAAATCGTGCTCTAATATGGACTAATAGGGTTGATAGTTTAGGTATTCTAGATTTCAGAACTATATAGTTTTTATTCAGAATTTGTATAGATTTTTTGTAATAGAGCATAGCTGAAAGTGAATTTATGAGATTTCTACTAAAAAAAGTCCTACTTTCAGAACCAGAAAATGGGTCAAAATCGAAATGGTGCTCTAATATGGACTAATAGGGTTGATAGTTTAGGTATTCTAGATTTCAGAACTATATAGTTTTTATTCAGAATTTATATAGATTTTTTGTAATAGAGCATAGCTGAAAGTGAATTTATGAGATTTCTACTAAAAAAAGTCCTACTTTCAGAACCCGAAAATGGGTCAAAATCGAAATGGTGCTCTAATGTGGACTAATAGGGTTGATAGTTTAGGTATTCTAGATTTCAGAACTATATAGTTTTTATTCAGAATTTGTATAGATTTTTTGTAATAGAGCATAGCTGAAAGTGAATTCATGAGATTTCTACTAAAAAAAAGGCCTACTTTCAGAACCCGAAAATGGGTCAAAATCGAAATGGTGCTCTAATATGGACTAATAGAGTTGATAGTTTAGGTATTCTAGATTTCAGAACTATATAGTTTTTATTCAGAATTTGTATAGATTTTTTGTAATAGAGCATAGCTGAAAGTGAATTTATGAGATTTCTACTAAAAAAAAGTCCTACTCTCAGAACCCGAAAATGGGTCAAAATCGAAATGGTGCTCTAATATGGACTAATAGGGTTGATAGTTTAGGTATTCTAGATTTCAGAACTATATAGTTTTTATTCAGAATTTGTATAGATTTTTTGTAATAGAGCATAGCTGAAAGTGAATTTATGAGATTTCTACTAAAAAAAACTCCTACTTTCAGAACCCGAAAATGGGTCAAAATCGAAATGGTGCTCTAATATGGACTAATAGGGTTGATAGTTTAGGTATTCTAGATTTCAGAACTATATAGTTTTTATTCAGAATTTGTATAGATTTTTTGTAATAGAGCATAGCTGAAAGTAAATTAATGAGATTTCTACTAAAAAAAGTCCTTCTTTCGGAACCCGAAAATGGGTCAAAATCGAAATGGTGCTCTAATATGGACTAATAGGGTTGATAGCTTAGGTATTTTAGATTTCAGAACTATATAGTTTTTATTCACAATTTGTATAGATTTTTTGTAATAGAGCATAGCTGAAAGTGAATTTATGAGATTTCTACTAAAAAAAGTGCTACTTTCAGAACCCGAAAATAGGTCAAAATCGAAATGGTGCTCTAATATGGACTAATAGGGTTGATAGTTTAGGTATTCTAGATTACAGAACTATATAGTTTTTATTCAGAATTTGTATAGATTTTTTGTAATAGAGCATAGCTGAAAGTGAATTTATGAGATTTCTACTAAAAAAAGTCCTACTTTCAGAACCCGAAAATGGGTCAAAATCGAAATGGTGCTCTAATATGGACTAATAGGGTTGATAGTTTAGGTATTCTAGATTTCAGAACTATATAGTTTTTATTCAGAATTTGTATAGATTTTTTGTAATAGAGCATAGCTGAAAGTGAATTTATGAGATTTCTACTAAAAAAAGTCCTACTTTCAGAACCCGAAAATGGGTCAAAATCGAAATGGTGCTCTAATATGGACTAATAGGGTTGATAGTTTAGGTATTCTAGATTTCAGAACTATATAGTTTTTATTCAGAATTTGTATAGATTTTTTGTAATAGAGCATAGCTGAAAGTGAATTTATGAGATTTCTACTAAAAAAAGTGCTACTTTCAGAACCCGAAAATAGGTCAAAATCGAAATGGTGCTCTAATATGGACTAATAGGGTTGATAGTTTAGGTATTCTAGATTACAGAACTATATAGTTTTTATTCAGAATTTGTATAGATTTTTTGTAATAGAGCATAGCTGAAAGTGAATTTATGAGATTTCTACTAAAAAAAAGTCCTACTTTCAGAACCCGAAAATGGGTCAAAATCGAAATGGTGCTCTAATATGGACTAATAGGGTTGATAGTTTAGGTATTCTAGATTTCAGAACTATATAGTTTTTATTCAGAATTTGTATAGATTTTTTTTAATAGAGCATAGCTGAAAGTGAATTTATGAGATTTCTACTAAAAAAAGTCCTACTTTCAGAACCCGAAAATGGGTCAAAATCGAAATGGTGCTCTAATATGGACTAATAGGGTTGATAGTTTAGGTATTCTAGATTTCAGAACTATATAGTTTTTATTCAGAATTTGTATAGATTTTTTGTAATAGAGCATAGCTGAAAGTGAATTTATGAGATTTCTACTAAAAAAAGTCCTACTTTCAGAACCCGAAAATGGGTCAAAATCGAAATGGTGCTCTAATATGGACTAATAGGGTTGATAGTTTAGGTAGTCTAGATTTCAGAAATATATAGTTTTTATTCAGAATTTGTATAGATTTTTTGTAATAGAGCATAGCTGAAAGTGAATTTATGAGATTTCTACTAATAAAAGTCCTACTTTCAGAACCGGAAAATGGGTCAAAATCGAAATGGTGCTCTAATATGGACTAATAGGGTTGATAGTTTAGGTATTCTAGATTTCAGAACTATATAGTTTTTATTCAGAATTTGTATAGATTTTTTGTAATAGAGCATAGCTGAAAGTGAATTTATGAGATGTCTACTAAAAAAGTCCTACTTTCAGAACCCGAAAATGGGTCAAAATCGAAATGGTGCTCTAATATGGACTAATAGGGTTGATAGTTTAGGTATTCTAGATTTCAGAACTATATAGTTTTTATTCAGAATTTGTATAGATTTTTTGTAATAGAGCATAGCTGAAAGTGAATTTATGCGATTTCTACTAAAAAAAGTCCTACTTTCAGAACCCGAAAATGGGTCAAAATCGAAATGGTGCTCTAATATGGACTAATAGGGTTGATAGTTTAGGTAGTCTAGATTTCAGAACTATATAGTTTTTATTCAGAATTTGTATAGATTTTTTGTAATAGAGCATAGCTGAAAGTGAATTTATGAGATTTCTACTAATAAAAGTCCTACTTTCAGAACCGGAAAATGGGTCAAAATCGAAATGGTGCTCTAATATGGACTAATAGGGTTGATAGTTTAGGTATTCTAGATTTCAGAACTATATAGTTTTTATTCAGAATTTGTATAGATTTTTTGTAAAAGAGCATAGCTGAAAGTGAATTTATGAGATGTCTACTAAAAAAGTCCTACTTTCAGAACCCGAAAATGGGTCAAAATCGAAATGGTGCTCTAATATGGACTAATAGGGTTGATAGTTTAGGTATTCTAGATTTCAGAACTATATAGTTTTTATTCAGAATTTGTATAGATTTTTTGTAATAGAGCATAGCTGAAAGTGAATTTATGAGATTTCTACTAAAAAAAAGTCCTATTTTCAGAACCCGAAAATGGGTCAAAATCGAAATGGTGCTCTAATATGGACTAATAGAGTTGATAGTTTAGGTATTCTAGATTTCAGAACTATATAGTTTTTATTCAGAATTTGTATAGATTTTTTGTAATAGAGCATAGCTGAAAGTGAATTTATGCGATTTCTACTAAAAAAAAGTCCTACTTTCAGAACCCGAAAATGGGTCAAAATCGAAATGGTGCTCTAATATGGACTAATAGGGTTGATAGTTTAGGTATTCTAGATTTCAGAACTATATAGTTTTTGTTCAGAATTTGTATAGATTTTTTGTAATAGAGCATAGCTGAAAGTGAATTTATGAGATTTCTACTAAAAAAAAAGTCCTACTTTCAGAACCCGAAAATGGGTTCTGAAAGTAGGACTTTTTTTTAGTAGAAATCTCATAAATTCACTTTCAGCTATGCTCTATTACAAAAAATCTATACAAATTCTGAATAAAAACTATATAGTTCTGAAATCTAGAATACCTAAACTATCAACCCTATTAGTCCATATTAGAGCACGATTTCGATTCTGACCCATTTTCGGGTTCTGAAATTAGGACTTTTTTTAGTAGAAATTTCATAAATTCACTTTCAGCTATGCTCTATTACAAAAAATCTATACAAATTCTGAATAAACACTATATAGTTCTGAAATCTAGAATACCTAAACTATCAACCCTATTAGTCCATATTAGAGCACCATTTCGATTTTGACCCATTTTCGGGTTCTGAAAGTAGGACTTTTTTTTAGTAGAAATCTCATAAATTCACTTTCAGCTATGCTCTATTACAAAAAATCTATACAAATTCTGAATAAAAACTATATAGTTCTGAAATCTAGAATACCTAAACTATCAACCCTATTAGTCCATATTAGAGCACCATTTCGATTCTGACCCATTTTCGGGTTCTGAAATTAGGACTTTTTTTAGTAGAAATTTCATAAATTCACTTTCAGCTATGCTCTATTACAAAAAATCTATACAAATTCTGAATAAACACTATATAGTTCTGAAATCTAGAATACCTAAACTATCAACCCTATTAGTCCATATTAGAGCACCATTTCGATTTTGACCCATTTTCGGGTTCTGAAAGTAGGACTTTTTTTTAGTAGAAATCTCATAAATTCACTTTCAGCTATGCTCTATTACAAAAAATCTATACAAATTCTGAATAAACACTATATAGTTCTGAAATCTAGAATACCTAAACTATCAACCCTATTAGTCCATATTAGAGCACCATTTCGATTTTGACCCATTTTCGGGTTCTGAAAGTAGGACTTTTTTTAGTAGAAATCTCATAAATTCACTTTCAGCTATGCTCTATTACAAAAAATCTATACAAATTCTGAATAAAAACTATATAGTTCTGAAATCTAGAATACCTAAACTATCAACCCTTTTAGTCCATATTAGAGCACCATTTCGATTTTGACCCATTTTCGGGTTCTGAAAGTAGGACTTTTTTTAGTAGAAATCTCATAAATTCACTTTCAGCTATGCTCTATTACAAAAAATCTATACAAATTCTGAATAAAAACTATATAGTTCTGAAATCTAGAATACCTAAACTATCAACCCTATTAGTCCATATTAGAGCACCATTTCGATTTTGACCCATTTTCGGGTTCTGAAAGTAGGACTTTTTTTAGTAGAAATCTCATAAATTCACTTTCAGCTATGCTCTATTACAAAAAATCTATACAAATTCTGAATAAAAACTATATAGTTCTGAAATCTAGAATACCTAAACTATCAACCCTTTTAGTCCATATTAGAGCACCATTTCGATTTTGACCCATTTTCGGGTTCTGAAAGTAGGACTTTTTTTTAGTAGAAATCTCATAAATTCACTTTCAGCTATGCTCTATTACAAAAAATCTATACAAATTCTGAATAAACACTATATAGTTCTGAAATCTAGAATACCTAAACTATCAACCCTATTAGTCCATATTAGAGCACCATTTCGATTTTGACCCATTTTCGGGTTCTGAAAGTAGGACTTTTTTTTAGTAGAAATCTCATAAATTCACTTTCAGCTATGCTCTATTACAAAAAATCTATACAAATTCTGAATAAACACTATATAGTTCTGAAATCTAGAATACCTAAACTATCAACCCTATTAGTCCATATTAGAGCACCATTCGGGTTCTGAAAGTAGGACTTTTTTTAGTAGAAATCTCATAAATTCACTTTCAGCTATGCTCTATTACAAAAAATCTATACAAATTCTGAATAAACACTATATAGTTCTGAAATCTAGAATACCTTAACTATCAACCCTATTAGTCCATATTAGAGCACCATTTCGATTTTGACCCATTTTCGGGTTCTGAAAGTAGGACTTTTTTTTAGTAGAAATCTCATAAATTCACTTTCAGCTATGCTCTATTACAAAAAATCTATACAAATTCTGAATAAAAACTATATAGTTCTGAATTCTAGAATACCTAAACTATCAACCCTATTAGTCCATATTAGAGCACCATTTCGATTTTGACCCATTTTCGGGTTCTGAAAGTAGGACTTTTTTTTAGTAGAAATCTCATAAATTCACTTTCAGCTATGCTCTATTACAAAAAATCTATACAAATTCTGAATAAACACTATATGGTTCTGAAATCTAGAATACCTAAACTATCAACCCTATTAGTCCATATTAGAGCACCATTTCGGTTTTGACCCATTTTCGGGTTCTGAAAGTAGGACTTTTTTTTAGTAGAAATCTCATAAATTCACTTTCAGCTATGCTCTATTACAAAAAATCTATACAAATTCTGAATAAAACCTATATAGTTCTGAAATCAAGAATACCTAAACTATCAACCCTATTAGTCCATATTAGAGCACCATTTCGGTTTTGACCCATTTTCGGGTTCTGAAAGTAGGACTTTTTTTTAGTAGAAATCTCATAAATTCACTTTCAGCTATGCTCTATTACAAAAAATCTATACAAATTCTGAATAAAAACTATATAGTTCTGAAATCTAGAATACCTAAACTATCAACCCTTTTAGTCCATATTAGAGCACCATTTCGATTTTGACCCATTTTCGGGTTCTGAAAGTAGGACTTTTTTTTAGTAGAAATCTCATAAATTCAGTTTCAGCTATGCTCTATTACAAAAAATCTATACAAATTCTGAATAAAAACTATATAGTTCTGAAATCTAGAATACCTAAACTATCAACCCTTTTAGTCCATATTAGAGCACCATATCGATTTTGACCCATTTTCGGGTTCTGAAAGTAGGACTTTTTTTTTAGTAGAAATCTCATAAATTCACTTTCAGCTATGCTCTATTACAAAAAATCTATACAAATTCTGAATAAAAACTATATAGTTTTGAAATCTAGAATACCTAAACTTACAACCCTATTGGTCCATATTAGAGCACCATTTCGATTTTGACCCATTTTCGGGTTCTGAAAGTAGGACTTTTTTTTAGTAGAAATCTCATAAATTCACTTTCAGCTATGCTCTATTACAAAAAATCTATACAAATTCTGAATAAAAACTATATAGTTCTGAAATCTAGAATACCTAAACTATCAACCCTATTAGTCCATATTAGAGCACCATTTCGATTTTGACCCATTTTCGGGTTCTGAAAGTAGGACTTTTTTTTAGTAGAAATCTCATAAATTCACTTTCAGCTATGCTCTATTACAACAAATCTATACAAATTCTGAATAAAAACTATATAGTTCTGAAATCTAGAATACCTAAACTATCAACCCTATTAGTCCATATTAGAGCACCATTTCGATTTTGACCCATTTTCGGGTTCTGAAAGTAGGACTTTTTTTTAGTAGAAATCTCATAAATTCACTTTCAGCTATGCTCTATTACAAAAAATCTATACAAATTCTGAATAAAACCTATATAGTTCTGAAATCAAGAATACCTAAACTATCAACCCTATTAGTCCATATTAGAGCACCATTTCGATTTTGACCCATTTCCGGGTTCTGAAAGTAGGACTTTTTTTTTAGTAGAAATCTCATAAATTCACTTTCAGCTATGCTCTATTACAAAAAATCTATACAAATTCTGAATAAAAACTATATAGTTCTGAAATCTAGAATACCTAAACTATCAACCCTTTTAGTCCATATTAGAGCACGATTTCGATTTTGACCCATTTTCGGGTTCTGAAAGTAGGACTTTTTTTAGTAGAAATCTCATAAATTCAGTTTCAGCTATGCTCTATTACAAAAAATCTATACAAATTATGAATAAAAACTATATAGTTCTGAAATCTAGAATACCTAAACTATCAACCCTTTTAGTCCATATTAGAGCACCATTTCGATTTTGACCCATTTTCGGGTTCTGAAAGTAGGACTTTTTTTAAGTAGAAATCTCATAAATTCACTTTCAGCTATGCTCTATTACAAAAAATCTATACAAATTCTGAATAAAAACTATATAGTTTTGAAATCTAGAATACCTAAACTTACAACCCTATTGGTCCATATTAGAGCACCATTTCGATTTTGACCCATTTTCGGGTTCTGAAAGTAGGACTTTTTTTTAGTAGAAATCTCATAAATTCACTTTCAGCTATGCTCTATTACAAAAAATCTATACAAATTCTGAATAAAAACTATATAGTTCTGAAATCTAAAATACCTAAACTATCAACCCTATTAGTCCATATTAGAGCACCATTTCGATTTTGACCCATTTTCGGGTTCTGAAAGTAGGACTTTTTTTTAGTAGAAATCTCATAAATTCACTTTCAGCTATGCTCTATTACAACAAATCTATACAAATTCTGAATAAAAACTATATAGTTCTGAAATCTAGAATACCTAAACTATCAACCCTATTAGTCCATATTAGAGCACCATTTCGATTTTGACCCATTTTCGGGTTCTGAAAGTAGGACTTTTTTTTAGTAGAAATCTCATAAATTCACTTTCAGCTATGCTCTATTACAAAAAATCTATACAAATTCTGAATAAAAACTATATAGTTCTGAAATCTAGAATACCTAAACTATCAACCCTATTAGTCCATATTAGAGCACCATTTCGATTTTGACATTTTCGGGTTCTGAAAGTAGGACTTTTTTTTAGTAGAAATCTCATAAATTCACTTTTAGCTATGCTCTATTACAAAAAATCTATACAAATTCTGAATAAAAACTATATAGTTCTGAAATCTAGAATACCTGAACTATCAACCCTTTTAGTCCATATTAGAGCACCATTTCGATTTTGACCCATTTTCGGGTTCTGAAAGTAGGACTTTTTTTTAGTAGAAATCTCATAAATTCACTTTCAGCTATGCTCTATTACAAAAAATCTATACAAATTCTGAATAAAAACTATATAGTTCTGAAATCTAGAATACCTAAACTATCAACCCTATTAGTCCATATTAGAGCACCATTTCGATTTTGACCCATTTTCGGGTTCTATAAGTAGGACTTTTTTTTAATAGAAATCTCATAAATTCACTTTCAGCTATGCTCTATTACAAAAAATCTATACAAATTCTGAATAAAAACTATATAGTTCTGAAATCTAGAATACCTAAACTATCAACTCTATTAGTCCATATTAGAGCACCATTTCGATTTTGACCCATTTTCGGGTTCTGAAAGTAGGCCTTTTTTTAGTAGAAATCTCATGAATTCACTTTCAGCTATGCTCTATTACAAAAAATCTATACAAATTCTGAATAAAAACTATATAGTTCTGAAATCTAGAATACCTAAACTATCAACCCTATTAGTCCACATTAGAGCACCATTTCGATTTTGACCCATTTTCGGGTTCTGAAAGTAGGACTTTTTTTAGTAGAAATCTCATAAATTCACTTTCAGCTATGCTCTATTACAAAAAATCTATACAAATTCTGAATAAAAACTATATAGTTCTGAAATCTAGAATACCTAAACTATCAACCCTATTAGTCCATATTAGAGCACCATTTCGATTTTGACCCATTTTCGGGTTCTGAAAGTAGGACTTTTTTTTAGTAGAAATCTCATAAATTCACTTTCAGCTATGCTCTATTACAAAAAATCTATACAAATTCTGAATAAAAACTATATAGTTCTGAAATCTAGAATACCTAAACTATCAACTCTATTAGTCCATATTAGAGCACCATTTCGATTTTGACCCATTTTCGGGTTCTGAAAGTAGGCCTTTTTTTAGTAGAAATCTCATAAATTCACTTTCAGCTATGCTCTATTAAAAAAAATCTATACAAATTCTGAATAAAAACTATATAGTTCTGAAATCTAGAATACCTAAACTATCAACCCTATTAGTCCATATTAGAGCACCATTTCGATTTTGACCCATTTTCGGGTTCTGAAAGTAGGACTTTTTTTAGTAGAAATCTCATAAATTCACTTTCAGCTATGCTCTATTACAAAAAATCTATACAAATTCTGAATAAAAACTATATAGTTCTGTAATCTAGAATACCTAAACTATCAACCCTATTAGTCCATATTAGAGCACCATTTCGATTTTGACCCATTTTCGGGTTCTGAAAGTAGGA
Organism: Pollenia angustigena; assembly: GCA_930367215.1. Lineage (NCBI taxonomy): Eukaryota > Metazoa > Arthropoda > Insecta > Diptera > Polleniidae > Pollenia > Pollenia angustigena. Next base: position 6,744,939 of record OV884059.1, on the reverse strand, counting down.
CTTTTTTTTAGTAGAAATCTCATAAATTCACTTTCAGCTATGCTCTATTACAAAAAATCTATACAAATTCTGAATAAAAACTATATAGTTCTGAAATCTAGAATACCTAAACTATCAACTCTATTAGTCCATATTAGAGCACCATTTCGATTTTGACCCATTTTCGGGTTCTGAAAGTAGGCCTTTTTTTAGTAGAAATCTCATGAATTCACTTTCAGCTATGCTCTATTACAAAAAATCTATACAAATTCTGAATAAAAACTATATAGTTCTGAAATCTAGAATACCTAAACTATCAACCCTATTAGTCCACATTAGAGCACCATTTCGATTTTGACCCATTTTCGGGTTCTGAAAGTAGGACTTTTTTTAGTAGAAATCTCATAAATTCACTTTCAGCTATGCTCTATTACAAAAAATCTATACAAATTCTGAATAAAAACTATATAGTTCTGAAATCTAGAATACCTAAACTATCAACCCTTTTAGTCCATATTAGAGCACCATTTCGATTTTGACCCATTTTCGGGTTCTGAAAGTAGGACTTTTTTTTAGTAGAAATCTCATAAATTCACTTTCAGCTATGCTCTATTACAAAAAATCTATACAAATTCTGAATAAAAACTATATAGTTCTGAAATCTAGAATACCTAAACTATCAACCCTATTAGTCCATATTAGAGCACCATTTCGATTTTGACCCATTTTCGGGTTCTGAAAGTAGGACTTTTTTTTAGTAGAAATCTCATAAATTCACTTTCAGCTATGCTCTATTACAAAAAATCTATACAAATTCTGAATAAAAACTATATAGTTCTGAAATCTAGAATACCTAAACTATCAACCCTATTAGTCCATATTAGAGCACCATTTCGATTTTGACTCATTTTCGGGTTCTGAAAGTAGGACTTTTTTTAATTGTAATTCATTTCCGGGCCAAATTGTTTAAATAAAAAATAAATGATTTTTATGAAGAAAGGAATTTTTACAACATGAAGATCAATCAAAATTGTTATTGATAATCTTTCATTCTTGACGTGGCTCGGGCTCGAACCCTGGCCGGCAGGTTACCATGACATGTTTCGATCGCAACCACTCGATCTCCTCAGATGGATTTGCCGTCTTACACTCGCAGCCATCGACGACTGCTGACGTCAATAGTCAAACATCAATCCTTAAACCAAATTGTATTTTAACATTTGGTAGATCGAAATTTGCTCTCCTGAATGATTATCCATTTTAATTGATTTTACATGTTTTTTCCTTACTTCTGTTTTCCCGTACTTTTGTCAAGAATTTTTCTTGAAGTCCAAGTACATTTTTTGTCTTTTCATTTTGTCTTTCTCTTTTCTGTTGACCTTTTTCAGCACAACTTGAAGGACAAATGTACACATAGAGCTCGTGCCTTAGCTTTAACAATAATTAGTATTGTGGTTATTTTGTTGAACTATTTTATGGTTTTTAATCCAAATTTTTAATATTTTTAATTAGGCTTAAGTTCATGAAATTTAATTTTCATTAAATTATTTTTATGAAGAAAGGAATTTTTACAACATGAAGATCAATCAAAATTGTTATTGATAATCTTTCATTCTTGACGTGGCTCGGGCTCGAACCCTGGCCGGCAGGTTACCATGACATGTTTCGATCGCAACCACTCGATCTCCTCAGATGGATTTGCCGTCTTACACTCGCAGCCATCGACGACTGCTGACGTCAATAGTCAAACATCAATCCTTAAACCAAATTGTATTTTAACATTTGGTAGATCGAAATTTGCTCTCCTGAATGATTATCCATTTTAATTGATTTTACATGTTTTTTCCTTACTTCTGTTTTCCCGTACTTTTGTCAAGAATTTTTCTTGAAGTCCAAGTACATTTTTTGTCTTTTCATTTTGTCTTTCTCTTTTCTGTTGACCTTTTTCAGCACAACTTGAAGGACAAATGTACACATAGAGCTCGTGCAGGTTACCATGACATGTTTCGATCGCAACCACTCGATCTCCTCAGATGGATTTGCCGTCTTACACTCGCAGCCATCGACGACTGCTGACGTCATTAGTCAAACATCAATCCTTAAACCAAATTGTATTTTAACATTTGGTAGATCGAAATTTGCTCTCCTGAATGATTATCCATTTTAATTGATTTTACATGTTTTTTCCTTACTTCTGTTTTTGGACTTCAAGAAAAATTCTTGACAAAAGTACGGGAAAACAGAAGTAAGGAAAAAACATGTAAAATCAATTAAAATGGATAATCATTCAGGAGAGCAAATTTCGATCTACCAAATGTTAAAATACAATTTGGTTTAAGGATTGATGTTTGACTATTGACGTCAGCAGTCGTCGATGGCTGCGAGTGTAAGACGGCAAATCCATCTGAGGAGATCGAGTGGTTGCGATCGAAACATGTCATGGTAACCTGCCGGCCAGGGTTCGAGCCCGAGCCACGTCAAGAATGAAAGATTATCAATAACAATTTTGATTGATCTTCATGTTGTAAAAATTCCTTTCTTCATAAAAATAATTTAATGAAAATTAAATTTCATGAACTTAAGCCTAATTAAAAATATTAAAAATTTGGATTAAAAACCATAAAATAGTTCAACAAAATAACCACAATACTAATTATTAAAAAATAAATGTTTTATTAATTATTCTGAGTTACCGTTTTTAAATTTATTTTTGTCTCAAATTATTTATTTTTGGCGAAAAACATCCATTCTGTTGTCTTAACAGTCTTTTTGTATGAACTATGTTAACACAAGTTGCTTGTGTACAGGAAACTTGATAGGCAACAAAACGAAGCTAAGTCCCAATTCACACGTTGCAAGTCTTATTGATCAGCTTGCTACTTTATAACGAGAGTGACGAGAGGAAAAGAAACGTTTATCTCTCACTCTCTCTCGCCTATAAGGTAGCAAGCTGATCAATAAGACTTGCAACGTCTGAATTGGCACTAACTGACGTAGCTAACTTCACGCACATGATAATATTTAGCACAAACAACTCTTATATGGGCATTTCCCCAGAATGGTCTACCAGGATGAAAAATAAAATGTTGATTATCATCGTCTTTTATTGTTTATTATTATAAAAAAGTCTTTGTTCTTATTAAAGAATGGTTTCATAGCATATCTCAGCTGTTTTACTTGAGGAAATTGGGCTGGAAACTGGAAAATTTTATGTTTTTCTGTATTTTCTACTTCTAAAGACATTTTTATATACTTATTTTACATGCAAGAAATATGTTATGTTTACATTCTTTATTCATAATCTCTCCATTACAATCAATTGCAAAAGGAGTATTAAGTTTTTTTGTTAAGGAAATTTTAAGACATTTATGGGAAAATGCGTGGTGATAACAATAAAAAAAACATGGAAAAATCGTACGTTCGCGATCCGTACGTTCGCGACCGGTAAATAAGCCAATTAAACAAAAACCAAGAGAGATATTTTATTTTGTAAATACTGGATGGAGACCTACATTAATACACTTTTAAAATAAATTTATCACTTTTGAATATTCCGTTTCATTGCGCAGATTTTTACATTTCACTATTGTCAGCCAAAGTTGACTTCTATTTTGCGTACGTTCGTGACCACACGTTTATAACTCTTATTATGAAAACTTAAAATCGATGAAATCCATATTTTGCACTAAACATAGAGCTACCCAAATGCTATCGAATCGAAAAAAAAATGCTAGGAAAAGTTTTGTTTTCTATATTATTTGTACATCAAAGGCGTACAAACGTACGTTCGTGACCCCAGGAAATGCCCATATGAAATTTAACCCTAATAACATAATTTTGTTTAGCCGGGTCCACAATTGCCCAAGCCTGTATACACTGTGGTGTTGTGTTACAAATGGGTCAACTTTACTCTCTTAGGCCTGGTTTTTGAGTTGAGGATTAAATTAAATCTTAGTTTAACGTAGTCTGAAACTCGGATTTTTCAGGGCACATTTGATTTTTTTTATTTTTTCATTAAATATCCACATTTTAAGTAAAATTATTCTGTTTCGTCAAAATTTTTCATACACACTTGGTAGTGGCTGCACAAATCATTTTTTCAGATAAACTAAACCTAGTTTAGCTGAGATCTCAAAAAACCAGCCTTTCTAGTTTAGGTTAATATTTTATTTTGCCTAGAATTTATTTTTTTTTTTTTAATATAAATTTCAGTGTCAAAACTTTTAGTTGCCTTAATCTGTTTAACTAAACTGATTTCACAACTCGAGCATATCTTGTGGTGATAATAATATCAACTAAAATATTTAAATCATGTTTTTGTTTTCACACTTCGTTGACGTTTTGCTTTTTGTGCTTGGTTTAGATAGAAATCACACGAGTGTTGGAAAATTATCTAAAACGAACGAACACGTGCCTTTAAATTTTAAAAAAAATTTTTGTAGAATTTTTAATCTTTTTTTAGTGGAGTTTTTTTTTTTGCCTGATAATTTATTACTTTTGGTGTAAGTTCTTGAAGGTTTTACCTTTAAGGTCTTTTGAACTTTTAATTGGATTTTTTTCTTTAGAATTTTTTTTTTTCAAAATCAAGGTTAAGTTTTGTTTAATTATATCCACCTTCACCACAGAGGGAGAGGGTATATCGATGGTTTTCTTCCGCAACCACGTAACTCAAAAACAACTACTTTTCAGGTGAGACAAAATAATTCTTTTTTACCAAATATTTGAAACTTTTTGCTATATATTCTTTTATAATCCAAGAATAAGATAAAATTCCAATATTCCGCCAAACAAAAAAAAATGGAAAATTGTAATGCGGTATTTACTGATTACTTCTACAGTTAAAACAAAAAATAGGATAAAATCGAGTTACGTGGTTGCGGAAGAAAACCATCGATATGTATGTTAGTTTGCCATTCCGAATATAATTTCTACAATATTGATCTTAAGGCCTAAATACACATTAGCCAAATGGTTGAAATGCAGGCGAATTCACTCGTGTACCTGTGCTGGACGTAATACTCCCGTCATATCTAAATTTTTTAAATTTCCATCCAGCAGCGTCGATATCAAGGGTACAAACACATTTTCATTCAAACTACTACAATGCTTGATGAGTATTTGAGTGGGGTCCTTTTGAGTAGCAACGTTGATCAAGCAATCTCTGTCTGTCCGTCTGTCTGTGTGTTGGTTACAATGGGGTTTCTGAAGGGCCCAGGGTGGATGATCTCAATTTCTATATGAAAGCAAAATGCCAATTTAGGACTCTGTATTATTGTCGCGAAATTCTTTGAAAATAAAGCAATACTGGTAATAAAAATTAAAGATAGCGCAGATTGACAGTAATGAAAAATATGTAAAATTTAAATAAAATAAATTGTTTAATATATGTACATAATTGGAAATATGCAATGTGAAAGACAAATATAAAGATTATTTCATATTGATAAAAAGCCAAGTCGGTCTATTAGTTCACCTGGCTCTTATGCAAGTGTGCTACCCAATTAAGGGTTTTTATACGACAGACTGACTTAGTTAGTCAGTCAGCAAATTTCGGTTTAAAAATAAATTCAGAGAAAACACAGGCGATGAAAATAAGAACCACAAATAATATATTTTTCATTGGCCCGGAATAAGGATTTTGGCACGGTTGCGTCCCTACCATATGAGCTTGGAAACAACATGCTTTTCAATACTATGGCGAAGGGTATATAAGCTTTGGCACAGACGAATAAAGCTCTTTTACTTGTTTTAATTTTGTTTTATTTTAAATTGCTTTATCTCTTTACTTTTCTATTAAATAATTTATTATTTATATTATAATTTAAATATTTTATATTACGCCATATTATCTTTTAGCAGTTGTAAATATGATTTGCTGTTATTTTTAGTTACGCAAAGTGAAATTAAATTTAAAATTTTATAATCAAAATGAATCATATGAAATTATGGAATTTCTATAAAAAAAACCTCAAGACGTAAAAACCAATATTGCGTTATAAAATGGTCAGCAAAAATATATGAATTTTTTAAAGCGAATTCATACAGGTGACCGCATTAAAGAGAGGGAGTATACTGGCTGTCCCTTTTTTTATTTAGTTACACCAGATTTAGACCGTGATTTAAAAATCATGTCTTTTTTTTATTACTTTCAAAAGTTGCTTCCAAAAGCACAACAGATGCAAACGATGATTTTTTTCCCCATGAATTAAGGGTTGATTTTTTCCCACGTTATAGACAATTCTTCTTTACTTGCTTATTTTTAAATACAAACTACCGTATTCATCTATTCTATATATCGTTAGCTAAAATGCAAAAAGACGTAACTAACAAAAAATTCAAAATCGAGTTTTTGATTGATTATTATGAATGCTATAAAACTACATGTCTTGACAAAATTTTACACTTCTGCGATCAAAAATTGCGCTTTTATTAACAAAAAACAAAGGGACGTAACTACTAGTTTTTTTGTTTGATGTATGCAAAACGACGTAATTACACATTTTTTTTCTAAGAAAATATAATGAAATGGTTTTCTTTGAAAATTGGTTGAAGAATTCCATGGACGACTTATCAATGTATGTTTTTCTGACATGTTTATAGTTTTCACTTTACAAAGTTTTTTGCTTCTCCTGTAAAATTATATTTTTGTTAGTTACGTCTTTTTGCATTTTAGCTAACGATATGTATATAAAAGAGTTGAATGAGTGACTGACTCATTTATCATCGCCCAGCCCAAACCGCTGACCCTAGAAACTTGAAATTTGGACTAGCGATTGGTCACTCCCCAAATCGATCCACTAAGACGGCATTTTTCAAAATTCGAATGTTTAGGGGGTAAAAACGGGAAAATTCGGTAACCTTATGTCTCCAAAACTAAAAGAGATGCAAAATAAAGGTAATACTTATCGTTGTTCTTTAGAAAAATAAGTGTACAGGTGTCTGGTACTTTTTTGAAATTCGGCCCTATTAGGGAGTAAACGGGTAAAATCTGAATTTTAGTACTTTTTTGCCATCTTTTGAACCAATAAACATAGAAACAAAGTTAATACCACATTCGAAACTTATCAAAAAAATACGTATAATAATTTGGTACTTTTTCGAAATTCGAACATTTTTGTAACTAATTTTGGTACTTTTTTTACAAAACATTTTCCTCCATTCATTGACATATTCGTACTAAATTATGGGCTGCCACTACAATACTATAATTTTTAATACTTTAATGGGGGAAAAATATAGTACCCAAAGAAGGAAATACGGGAAATTTTACATTTTTATTTAGCTTTTTGGTTCTACTAAAGTAGCGGGTTAAATGCTAGAATTTAAACAAGTTTAAACCTAGAAAAATAAACTTTGGCATTAAAATATGTCCACGAAGAAAAAGGAGACGCTAACGAAGAAGCGGGTGTACGTTAGTAAAAAATAAAATTAGTTTGAAATGTTTTTTAAGGCAAAATTTTCATAAACATTTTTCTTAGAATGCTTTTCACTTTCAATTAATTAATTTTTTTTATCAATACGGCAGAAACAATTAAGATGTGTTACGTGTTTTATATTGTTTAAAGAAGTTGCCACATTGAAATAAAAAATAAAATTAAGCAAAATGACAAAAATACGTATGTGCAAAGGAAAATACCAAAAAAGACACAGAGAACAGAAAATTCGATTTTTTCTCTAACCCGCTAGCTTCTCTACACCGTTCGTCAACAAACAAAATCATGGAAAAATCACCGTCTGAATCTGGTATTATACATATGTATGTATTCTAAATGTCAAACTCCATAAAAAAAATTGACAGCCTGCATAACTTTCTCCTGTATATATCTGTATAAATTTGCCTTGCAAATTTAATAACTTAAAGAAACAAAAATGTAAAACTTCTGTTGAATTTGATTGTTACAGCTTCAACTTAATTCTCTCAGTGTTTTTGTGAGCAATTTTTTAACACCATATTTTTGTTTTTATTTCGCCAAAATATTATTATTGTAACTTTTTTTTTACTTATAGCCAATTTCACTATGCCAATTTTAATATCAATCGAAATTTAAATATATTTTTTCATATAATTTTATTTTTATTTGACATGAAAAACGAATTTTAAACTTAAATGGATATTTTGGGAATTGGGATATTGGGAATTCAGCACGTCATACAAAAATCTTAATAAATGGATATTTATATAAATAAATTGGTGAAATTGGCCATTAAACAAATAACAGTTAAAAAAGTAAACTAGCAAAAATAAAACATTTTAACATTTTTGGACAAATTATTAACAAAGGGCAAGAAACAGCTAAATAAATAAATAAATATCAGGGTGGCGTAGAATGAGCCGTGTGGTTTAAATTCTTTATAAATTCGTAGATATCTCTTTTTTTGTGTGTGTGTGTGTTTTCTTTTTCAACATTTTGAGTAGACTTTGTGAATTTAATATAAATAACTACTCAATCTAAAGATTAACGCCCCAAAGACAATGAGGCCAAAAACAAACCACTATCCAGCCACCTTCTGTACCTTTATACTGCCCTCTTGAACACGTTAGCTTCCTTACATACCTGAGCTCTTTAATATCGACAAAAGGCGGTTCTTCCGAAGATATCTAGAACCGATTGGGAAGGGCGAAGCATGCGCATGTCTTGTTCAGCTCGTTACTCCACTGAGCTCCCTACTGGGACTCCACGGAATTCCCTACTATTTTCAACAGCAATGTTAAATATTTACTCTTATATGGATGTGAATCGTGGAACGACGCTCACAAGCAAGTCAATGGTATACAAACATTCGTCAACCGTTGGCTATGAAGAATATTAAGAATGTTTTGGGCCTGTACGCATTAGGCGCTGAATATCTACAGAATTTCTTTAGACTCGAACCCTCACAGCCAGAGACGTTGTTTGGAATGCAAATGGGCCCATCTAACATTTTGGAAATTTAAGATATTTAAAATACATTACTACACAAGCGAACAACGTCGATCGCATTATTTGGGCACAATCAATTTTAACTGGACTTAACAGCGTCTAGCAGTTTCCCAAAAACCATCCGCCAACTAAAAACCAATTTTCAAAATCGAATTACAAACGAAAATGGGCAGGTGTGTCCGAAGCAAAAAATGGCCACCATTTTCAGGATATAATTTTTCCCCAATTTCTCATATATTTTTCATTCAAATATAAGAAAAAGTCTAATAAATAAAAAAGTTATAAACAATTTTAACCATGAAGCTCATTCTCTGCCACCCTGTAGAACCTGATCGAAAAGCAAAAAAAAAAAATAAACTAATAATTATTCAAACAAAAACATATCGTCTAAATTATTTTAAGCCTTTTAAACAAATAAATAAAAGGTAAATATCTTTAATAAATTTATAAACAGTTTTAAGAGTTATTGTTTGCTAAAAATTATTTTAAAAATCGGCTTTTTTTATTAAAAAAAAAAAATTCTTAAGAAAAATGAATTTTCTTAAAAATTATAAAAATGTATTTCCAATTTTCAATATACATACATACATAAATAATTCAGAAATTTCATTGACATGCAAGTTTTTTTATAAAAATAATTCTATACAACAAAAAAAACTTCAGAAAAAACGTGCAATTTATAAATGACGGCACGCAAAAATTGAAATGACAGTAAATGTATGATAAATAATTATATATAAAATTAAACAAAAATAACAGCAATAACAAAATTAACAAAAATAAAAATAAGGTAATGACACTGAAAATAAAAACTTTTATGGTTGATAGCATCAGGGTTGCCAGAATATAAAAATAAATGAGCAAAAAAAAAAATTAATTAATGTCAAGGTTTAAACTAGTTTTTGCTGATATTCTTTTTGTAACAAATTTACAACAAATATGGAGAAATTGTTTTAAAAACACCATAAAAACAAGTGCCAAATTTAATTAAAAAAATTGGTTCTAAAACAAGCATTTTTAACGAAATACAAATTTTAAAATGAAAAATTACTTACTAAATTACAATTTTAGCTTTAAGTTTAAAATTAAGGCACTTAAATATAAATTTAGTACTAAAATATAAATTTAGTACTAATTTATAAATTTAGTACTAAAATATAAATTTAGTTTTCAATTAAGTTCTAAATAAAAAAAGATCACTATAAAACTTTTAATTTAGTACTAAAACTTTAATTTAGTACTAAAACTTTCATTTAGTACTAAAACTTTCATTTAGTACTAAAATTCAGTTAAATTGAAATTTTAAACAAAAATTTTTTGTATACAAAACTTTAAATTTAGTACCTAAACTAAAACTGTGTACTAAACTTTAATTTAGTTCTAATACTTAAATTTATTTCTTAACTTTCAGTTTAGTTAAGTACTATTTCTAAATGTCAGTCTTCATATAAAATTCGGTACTTAAGTTCTTAATTTTTAGTTAGAAAAAATTTAAATTTTGTACTCAACAATAAAATCGTAATTTTACTACTAAATTTTAAATAAAGTACGTTATTTAAAATTTTGTTCATTTTAAATAAAGTACTAAATTTTTAAAACGATATTTTGAATTAAGTATTTAATTTGGAACCAAATTGAAAATAATGTACTAAATCAAAAATGTTATGCTAAATCAAAAGAAATTCATAATCGATCATTTCAACAAAACAATAATTTATTCAGGAAAACAGGAAAACTAAAAACCAAAATAGAAGAACAAAATTTAGCTTAAACATTTTAGTACAAAATAAATATATTTTATCCAAAAATTTAATACAATAATAAATTTTAAATTAAACACCAAATTGATAAAGATATGCTTAATTAAATAAAATATTTAATCGATCATTTAGTTCTAAATAAAATGTTGGTGCTAACATTTTTTTTATCGAAGCAATGATTTATTCAGAAAAAAATTAGTACTTAAAACCAAAAATATTAGAACAAAATTTAGCTTTAAAATTTTAGTACAAAATGATTTGTGTTTTCGCAAAAATGTATAACAATTTTAAAATTTAGTACTTCATGGTTAAACTGAATACTTAAACAGAAATGTTTAATGAAATCGTAAAGAAATGCTAAAGTGAAAACATTAAGTACTCAATTAAAATTTTGTTACTAAAAGTTTGTTAACAAATCAAAATTTTAAAACTAATAAGAAAATTGTGTTTCATTTTAAAAATCTTATAGTACTTAAATTATGTTCTAAATCAAAAACTGTATATAAAGATAAAGCTTTTGATCAAAATTAACATACTATTAGTAAAAAATCAATATTCTAGTACTAAATTAACAAATTAGTACTAAATCTAAATTTTAGTACAAAAATAAAAATTTTTAAGTTCCGTACTTAAGCAAACAGTTTGATTTAAAAACAAATTTATTTTCGTTTTTGTATATTCAATAGAAAATTTAGTACTAAATAAAAATTTTGTTAATAAATCAAAATGTTGTTACTAAAATGCAAAGTATTTATGACTTAATCAAAAATTATGTACTTTTTCTATAAGCAATAAATAATTTTCGTGCTAAAAATATAAATTATGGTACTAAAATTTAGCTTTAAATCAAAATTTTAATAAAAAGTCAAGACGTTTGAGCGAAATCCACATATTAGAACAAAATCAATATTTTAGTACTTAATTTATAATTAGTACAATGTCTAAAATTTAGTACTAAAAACATTTGGCTTTTAATTTTAATTTTTGTACTAAACAACAAAAATTTGAATCTATTGAAAAAATAGAAATCGTATTTGCATTCTGTTTTTTTTTTGTATATTTATTGAAGATTTAAAATAAATAAGATTTGGTTTTTAAAATATTTACAAAATTTGAGTTCCCAACCAAATATTTATGTCTAAAATAAAAAAGAGTACTTAATTAACAATTGATACACAATTTTAGTTCTAAAAGAAATTTTTGTACTAAAAATTAATTCTTAATTAATGTTTTTTCAAAATTAACACGTAGTTTTAGTATTTAATATAACTGATTATAATTTACCTCTGTATTAAAGTTCTAAAATTTAATTAAAATTTAAGTATTAAAACTGTATATATTTGTACAAAATCTAAAATTTTGCATCAAATCAATATTTTTGTACTAAATTAATACTTTTGTCTTTGATTAATAAATTTACAATTTTTAAGCAAATAAGAAATTTGTACTAAAACTAAAAATTTTTGTTTACTAAGTTCAAAATTAAGTACTATATTTAGAACTAATTTGAAAGTTTAGGATTCCATTTTAGAACTAAATCAAAGCGAAAGTTCAAGGGTCAAAGATTAAGTCTATCTTTTTTTATTTTGGAATTTATGAGACAATATTAATGCTGGCTAGTGAATGTTTTTTGTCTATACTTAAACAATTTCAAAATAAACTTTATCCCTAAAATAGGATTACCAGGGGTAAAATTGGCACAAATAGAAACAACTTTGAAATAGATAAAAAAGATATTTAAAAATTAATGGTCAAATATAGAATTCTAAGATAAGTATTAACGAGCTCGTGTCTTGCACAATGGGCCATTGCCGGCTGTAGGAAATATCGCCCAAAGAAAAATGGCCCAAAAAAAAAAATGAAAAATCGCCCAAATGAAGAATCGCCCAAGCGAACATGAAAAATGACCCAAAAAGGTAAATATGAAATTTTGCCCAAAAAAAAAAACGAAAAAGGGCCCAAAAAGAAAATGAAAAATGAACCAAAAAAGCAAAAACGAATTTTTTCCCAAAAAAAAAAATTACTAAATTTGCAAAAAAGTGTTTATTATTCATATAAATTTAGGTGACATGTCATAACGTCCAGTGTCGTAGTGTCCTTGGACACTTTTAAAGTGTCATAATGTCCATCGAAGACGAGGACGAGGACGTTATGACACTTTGCAACGTCCGCAACTTAACTTATAATCAAAAATGTGTAAATTTTTTTTTTAAATACCGTTAAAATTTCAAGTGATTTTTTTAAAGATACTTATTTAACCATAATATGGTTGTCGGTGACAATGATTTGGTTAAATTAAACATAATATGGATAAAATATTTTTATAGCTTTTACTCCGGGTGTATATATTAAATATATATATCCAAAATAAGGATTTCATCTTCTAAGGTATAACAAATACTGGCTTCGCTAACTAAAGCTTCTCTGTATAGCCGGCCTTCGGCCGGGCGCAAGAATTTTCTCCTCTATGGTATAATAAAGACCGGCTTCGCTAACTAAAGCTTCTCTGTATAGCCGGCCTTCGGCCGGGCGCAAGGATTTTCTGCTTTATGGTCTAACAAAAACCGGTTTCGCTAAGTAAAGCTTCGAAAAACTGCTTTGTTTCCGAACAAGGCCGACTACGCAGAGAAGCTTTAGTTAGCGAAGCCGGTGTTTGTTATACCATAGAGGAGAAAATCCTTGCGCCCGGCCGAAGGCCGTCGATACAGATAAGCTTTAGTTAGCGAAGCCAGTATTTGTTATACCATAGAAGAGAAAATCCTTATTTTCGATATATATGTATATATTTAATATATACACCCAGAGAAAAAGCTACAAAACCATTTTTAAAAAAATTCTACCGATATTATGTTTAATTTAACCAAATCATTGTCGCCGACAACCATATAATGGTTAAATTAGTTTCTTGAAAAATAGTTTTGTTGTTTGCAACCATAATAAAACATGGTTTTCTCTGCTATGTAAGATTATGGTAGAATTTTAAAAATAGCCCATTTTTTGGGCCATTTTTCATACAACATTTCACCCAAATTTAAAAAACGAAAAATCACCCAACAATAACGATAAATAGCCCAAAAATTTTGGGCCATTTTTCATATGAAATCAGGCCCAATTTTACATGCAATTTTTTTGGGCGATTTTTCATTTTTTTTTTTTTTTGGGCGATTTTTCTTTGGGCGATATTTCCTACAGCCGCCATTGCCATTAAAACAATAATTTAGGAGAAGTTTTGTTGTTTTCACACTTCTTGATTTCGAAAACATTATAATTTTATTAAAGTAAAATAATTTAAAAATACCTTTTGGTTTTATACTTTGCAATCCAAGTTTAAAAAAATTTTCGATTTTTTTTTCGAAATTTTGATAATTTTTATTAATAATTTTAAGCAATTTTGAAAATTTTTAACTTAAAAATCTTAATTGTTTTAGAACAATTTCTTTAATTCGTTTGTTTTTATTTTTATTTAATTTAGTAATAGTTTTCTTTAAATTTTTTAGTACATTTTTCAAAATTTTTTATTATTATTAACCTTCACTTTTTTATGCATTTCTTGTTGTTGTTCTAATAAACTTTTTTTACGTTTAAACTATTTAAATAAAAAATTCATAGTTTAATTTTCGTTTATTTTTGTTATATTCATTCGTAGATAATCTAAAAAGTTATCTTTTAGTACTTCAAATAAAAACGTTAAGAAACTTAAACAATATTTTTTTAGAACTAGAAGTTTACACCAACTACCAAGAATTCCAAGTGAAACTTGAACGAATGACACGTTACAACTGAAAATATTTGCAAACTGAAACACTGACAGAACCGCATACCAGCACATGGGTCTGTTCTACAACTACAACAACATTGCGCAGTAGAATTTAAGTAATATTGTTGTTGTACGTCTAAAAAAATACTCTATTACTCTTAAAAAGGTAGTAGACTCACAAATATTTAGAACTGATAAGAATATCACAATTATTTTTATAAACATTTAACATGAACGCAATTGGGTGGTGGGTTTGGGGGTAGCAGAGAGAAATAACGTTATTTGGTTAAATAAAATATAAAAAAACGTTTATTTATTTCCAAAAACACGGGTGTGTGAATGTGCGTGTAAAAGAGATTTAAAAAAAGGTTCTTAATGAATTTCGACGAAACTATCCCAAGAAATTAATTGTTTTCTAATCAAAGTAACCCAAAATCATTAAAATTATTTTTTAAGCAAATACAGGTGAAACCAATTAGGGAATTGAAAAAAAAAATTGGTAATAAAAAGCAGAAAGTTAAACGAGTTTAGAGGGAGAGGAAGAGAAGTTTAAGATTTTTTAAAAGCAAGAAATTAAATTTAAAATTTTAAAGGAAAATTAAAAGATGTAAAACGATTTTAAAACCAAACAATTATTTTTACAAGATCTTTTTAAAGTTGTTGCAGAAAAAGTGGCAAATCAGTTACTTTTTTAATAGTACTAAAAATAAGTAATTTTGTAAAAACGTAACTATATTTTGTTAGAAATTTCCAGGAATTTTGCTTTACTTTATAGGAATTTTGTAGTTTTTCTTTTGAGAAAAGTACAAAGATGCAACATTTTTTGAAAACGTACCAAAAAGTATTTTTTAAATCAAGTACAAATTACTAAATTTTTTTGAAAACATTGGAATTTAAAAGCATTTTTTAATTTTTCTTTTGAAAAAAGTACAAAGATGCAAAAATTTTTGAAAAAGTACCAAAAAGTACTTTTTTAAACCGTATAAATTCTTAAATTTTGTTGAAAACATTGGGAAACATTTGAAATTTTAAGTGTTTCAAAAATGTTTTCTGTTTTTGTACAGTTTTCTTTCAAACTAGAAAAATCAATTATTTTTTTGGGAAAGTACCAAAAAGTACTTTCTTAAAAAAAAGTATAAATCACTTAATTTTGTCGAAACATTTGGAAAAATTTAAATTTTAAAAGAGTTTTAAGCATTTTTGTCTTATTTTTGGAAAGTTTTCTCTAAAATTTTTTTCGAAAAAAAAAATCTAAAAAAAAGCATTTTTCTTTTGGAAAAGTGCCAAAAAGTACTATTTAAAAAAAACCAAAGTACTAAATTTAGCGGTTAATGTTGTAAAAAAACCTAAACTTAACTTTAAAGGAGTCCTTGAGAAATTCCAAGTCGGCTTAGCCATGTCCGCCTGTTTGTTCGTCTGTTGAAATCACTCTCACTGTCGAACGACTAAATGTAAAAGAACTGCTTTACAGCTTAATTGTTTCTAGTTATCCTACGCAGTTTGGTGCTCTAATTCAGCACAATCAATTGAGAAAAAAGATTTATGGACCCACATGCGGACAACCTCCCTAAAAAACTAATATTGGTGGTGTAATGCATCGACAATCATTTTATTTTTATAATTTTTGATAAAAGTACTTTTTTAAAAATTAAAAAAGTAGTAACAAAGTCCTTTTTTGAAAGGTAAACATTTTTATTTTTTTTTAAAGAAAAACAAAACACAATTTTTTAAAGAAAAACAAAACACAATTTCGTTTTCTTTAAAATGCATATTTTATTCACTATAAAAAGTATTAAAAAAGTACTTCTTTGTAAAACTTAAAAAATAGTATTTTTTCAAATAATTCAACCATTTATGATAATATTATTATTTTTTTTCGAATAATTGTTCGTAAAAATACTTTTTTTTGAAGTCTAAAAAAAGGAGAAAAAAGTACTTTTTTGGATATAAAATTTTTTTAATTTTTTTATGAAAAACAATACTTTACATCCTTTTCCTTAAGTTTTTTCACTATTTCACTAATTTTTGTAAACTAAAAATTTTCAAAAATGACTTTTTTTCATAAATTAATTCTCATTTCACATCTCTAGCTACTTACAAAATTTAAAAAGTCATAGCAAAACTTTCTTCAAATTGGACTTTTTGCATAGGGGAACTGTTATTTTTTTAAATATTAGCACCATTTTTACATAAACAGTTTTTTGGCTCTCCTGAAAATTTAAGAATTTTGAGTTGTGACCCTTTAGTATTTAGGGTGCGATATGTGAATTGTAATTAAACACTTTATAAATATATTTTTTCATCATTATTTATATAATCTATGGTAAAAGTACTTTTTTCTGAAAACTAAAACAAGTAGTAAAATCTACTTTTTTTTGAAAACACAAGATTTTTATTTTTTCTTACGAACAACAAAATTAAATTTGACGAACAATAAACTTCAGTTTGTCAATAGTATGAAATGGGAATTTAGCACATTGTAACGAAACCTTGCAAATTTAATTTAATTTTCTGCAAGTTTAATTTCAATCAAATACATTGTATATTATGCAGTAGTAAAAAAGTACTTTTTTATAAAATTTCAAAATTCAAAATTTTTTTTCCCCCCAAAATATACTATGTAAATTGTTTTCATTCAGCCATTTATGATAATATTATTATCATTAATTAAAAGAATTTATGTTAAAAGTACTTTTTTCTAAAAACTTAAAAAAGATAGTAAAAGTACTTTTTTGAACAAAAAGCTTTTAATATAGTAAAATTTTTGCAATTGAACACATTTTTGATTTGTCTAAAGTCCTCAGATTTAAAACTTTTTTAAAAGTCTTCTTACGCAATTTTATAACTGCTGTTTACAAAATCATTAACGTATAATTTTATTGTTTTTCTTTTCAATATTTTTTCTGAATGTCTTGATATCTTATCTTGGCGTCAAACACTTTTCTGACTTGTAGTTCACTTCAGATTTTTTTTTTTTATAAAAAATTTTTATTTATGAAACCCTTAAAATAATATTCCGCAAATTTATGAATCAATCAAGACTTAAATTAAACTCACTTCTTTTTTTTGTGAATTTCGAATACCCTGTTTTTGAAGACGCTTATTTTTCTTATTTTCTTATTTTTCAAAATTTTGTATTCAAAACTCGTGTGTTTGATTTGCTGTCTAAGTCGATACTAAATTACAGATTTGTTTAAAGTTCTTAATTTATATTTTAATATTATTTGTTGTAGTTGTTATAGAGGGTGTTAAATTCATTACAACAAAATAAAAAAAAATTAGAAAGACAACCACACTTGTTGTCTTGGGGTATGTAAATAATTTAAAAAAAAAAGTAAAAATAGTGGGTAGTAATATGAAATTAAAATTTAATTTGCGTGTAAACACAAATAAATACAAATCATCTTGAAATAACTATAAATTTAGTTCCCTACAGTATGCCCCAATAGTTTGAATACCCAAAACATGTTTGAAAAAAATACTTGGAAAAAAGTACTAGAAAATTTTTTCCATTTTGTCAAATTATGATTATTTTAAAAATGTAGCTTATTTTGACTTAAAATGCGTTGTTTTAAATAATTTTTAATACCTATTTGTTCTAATTTAATACATTTTTAAGAAGTACAAAAAGTACTTTTTGCCATTTTTCAATTTAGCTTAGTTCTAAGTCGTTTTGTTATTATTTTCTACTTATTTCTAAAATTTTATTTCTTTTTAAATGTTTTACATACATTTTACAATATTTAATAAAAAAAATTAAACACCTTAAAAAAGTATCAAAAAAGTTAATTTTTAAAATTACTTATTTTTTTCATTAAAAATTAACCTTTTACATAATTTTAGCTTCTTTTTTACTAAAATGTATTGTATACAATCATTTTTATTATCCATTTCTCCTATTTTACTACTGTTTTTAAAAAGTACCAAAAAAGTACTTTTTGCAAAGTTTCAATTTATCTTATCTGCGTCGTTTTGTTATTTATTTCTACTAATTTCTTTAATTCTTTTATCTTTTTACATTATTATAAAGTTTTTTTGCTTTTATAATAATTAATAAAAAGTACCAAAAACAGTAAATTTTTAAAATTTCTTATTTTTTCATTAGGCATTTACACAATTTAGGCTTGTTTTGACTTAAAATGTGATTTTTAATACCTAATTGTTTTAATTTACTACTATTTTTAAAAAGTATTAATAAAGTACTTTTTGTCAATTTTCAATTTAGCTTATTGCTTAGTCGTTTGGTATTTATTTCTACTAATTTCTTTAATTGTTTTGTCTATTTACATTATTACAAAGCTTTTTTTTTGCTTTTGCGATAATCAATAAAAAAAAATTAAATATGTACATAAAAAAAGTACCAAAAAGTTAATCTGTAAAATTTCTTATTTTTTCATTAGAAATTAAGCTTTTATAAACTTTAAGCTTCCTTTGACTTAAAATGTTTTGTTTACAATCATTTTTACTACCTATATGTCCTTATTTAGTACTATTGTTAAAAAGTACCGAAATAGTACTTTTCGTCAATTTTCCATTTAGCTTATTTCTAAGTCGTTTTGTTATTCTTTTCTACTAATTTCTTTAATTGTTTTATCTTTTTACATTATTATGGAGTTTTTTTTTTTGCTCTTACAATAATTAAGGGAGTGCTAACAACGTTAATGGCAATGATTTATACTCATTCTTTGGCACCTTCTTTAAAATATTTTCTTACCAATTTGGTAAAAAAAAATATTAACTCATCATCTTTATTGTTGGCAATATGGCCGGAAACCTAACCTAAATAATAATTTATCAAAGAAGCCCCAGCACGTTTAATCGAATAGTTCTTCTAATCAAACAAATATTTTAAGAATTTATGAAAGCAATTGGCAACAAATAATTCTTAAAAAAACATACATAATTATGTTTGTTTTTTCTTGCAAAAGCAAATAAAATTAATGGTGTAAAGGTAATAATTATAGTTGATTACCACAAAACAAAAATCAACAATATTTAGAATTTATGGCCATCAATTGCGGGCCTTATATGTCTGTGTCAATACATAAACAAGCTTTTACGCCATGCAAAGGAACCTCCAGCAGTATCAGCTACTTGGGTAAAATGGTTTTTAAAATGGTTATAAATGAAGTTATAAATAAGCAGAATTAAACGGTCAATAACGTAAAATAAATTGATTTTTAAAATACTCACAAATACATCTGATACTCTTTTAAAGGCTTTGCCTTAAACTTGAATTTCTTGCTTTTGAATAATAATAAAATTAAGCCATTATTGTTCATTAATTTTTTTTAATATTATTTTATTAAAGAAAGTTCATAAAAGCATACTATATAAATTTCTCTTCGTTTTTCGAGGCTTTAGTGTGTTCTTTAGGCGCCTTTTTTCTATTTGTTTATCAATATTGTTTTTATTTATTGTTGTATAACTTTATATTCTTGACTATTGTTTTTTTTTATTGTTATTCTTTTATCGTTTGTTGATTTTGAGTTTTGTTTTTTTAAGCGATAATGAGTTGTAACTGTAAATCATAAAAGCCAAATAGCATTGAAGTCATTAACTCTTCTAATTGCTAATCAGGGCTCTTCCTACACAGTGTGACAGGTAATGCGCACTATAGTGTAGATAATAATCTATAAACATTGGATATAATCTAGTATGTTTTACTAAACGATTAACTAGTAAAGTAAAGTACTTAATCTACACTATAAAGACTGTCGTCTATACACTACTGTAGCGAGCAGACTTAATTCTAGTGTACAAAATAGTCTTAACTGTTTACACTTATATGTATTTAGTTAAAAGGCTTGCTAGATCATCCATTGGGACCCACCCATGGTGAAATAAAATACTCATGGGTGAAAACCATCTAGCCTAGGGAATGTCAGCTGATTCTTTATTATCATGCGTTAGTGGAAGTTTAGTGAACTGGTACGGTCACCTTCGAAAACCAGACGGCGCAGTGGCGGCTAGAAAACGGCGAGTGTACAGCGAACTGTTTAAATGCCACCCTTTTGTCCCCGAGAAGGCGAATATACTTGCATTTTCAACGTCGAATGAACTAACACTTTAATTGGTCAACAGCATAGGAGCCTGTTTGGAAGGCTATGCTGCCAGCCCCATCACCAAACACAGATGCCTAAGGCTAATAACCTTGTCGTCCTAAGCGACATGGCCTTATTAAATCAAATAATTCAGTTGAGTTGTAAACCGTAGAAAGGGCATGAAAAAGTTGTCGGCCCGTTTGTGCGTCAGATCCTTTTAATTGAGTTTCAGAAATGTTTTAGTAAAGACCGTACAAGGCGGCCTGATTTTAATACCTTTTGGTAGAGTTCTTTAATTACGAACTCCACGTCGGAGACTAGGAGCCGTCTGGCTTCTAACTAGCCACCTCTTTAAGATATCCCTGTCGTTAAAAAGATAATAAGGACGACAATACCGTCACTGGGTTTTTGTGTAGCCAGTCTAAATTAAATATATCTGGATCGTTTTGTATGGGTCAACTACATGGAAAGGATTTCTTAAATACACATCCCGAAAAAAACATGACGTCAACATTTTTTATAAGTCATATAGCGGATGGCGCACTTCATTTATATCTTGACGCAGCATGTTGTTTCGGCCATAGTTTCAAATGATATCACAGATGGAGAAGTTTTGAAAATATATGAGGGGAGAATGACACAGCATATACCTGTATTAACCCGACTAGCTGAAAAAAGAATATCCAAGCAACATTGGCAAAGAAAGTGGAATAATTCTACTGCAGGGCGATGTACGAATTAATTATGTACTTCCAAATAACGAAAGATGAGTAAAACGCCAATATGGGGAGGCCAGCTATAGTAGTTTTGAACGGGTTATACATAAAAGTTATCTGTACCGTTTCGTACCCGACAAATCACCATTGTTTCCGCTTAAAGAGGAGAGCGTGGAGAAACTGGAAGAAAGAGCAGGAGTCTAATCACCGCATTCGATATATTGTAAACTATCGTATCGAGTAAACTATCATATTTTTGGCTTACGGTAGACACTGACGTATCGAATGATAACGCGAGAGATGTTAAGGGTTTGGTCACTCGATAAAAAATGCTATCATCTCATATTACGATACATTTCATTCGATATCTAGTGTCATGATACCAAAATAAAAAATTTCGATCAATTTTGCTCGATATCGTATGCAGTGATTAGACCCCAGATTCGAAAGCAATCGAAGTCAGCGCGGCAACATATCCAGTGAGAAAAGCAAGAACAGGGGATTATTATGTAATACGATTCGAAAGAAAAGATTTACGAATTCGTACAAATTGTATTATGTAGTACGTTTTTCGAAAATTTATTTTCGAACGTTCGGAAATATTTTATTTTTGGGGGATTTTTTTCTAACCCTTTTCGTAAATTAAAAATTACCCTTTTACAATTGCAACTATGTAATACGAAAGCAAATGTCAGTTCATTTAAATTATTCGTAAATTATTCGAAAGTGGCTGTGCTTGCGAAAACGATAAAAAATTTAAAAATGTAAGAAAGTAAATAAAACTTTTAACAAAAACTGTAAAATACAATTAAAAACATAAGATATCCTCTATATTTAGAACTGTAAGTGACTTGAAATCACAATTTATACCATGTGTTTGTTGTCACAACTCTTTTTGTTTTTTTTTTTGTTTTGTAACTTGGCCTTATTACTTGAATGTGAGTGCCGTCTACTGCTCCAATTACTCCAAGTATTCCACATTAATTAAAAAAAAAAATCTTTTCGCCTTCTTTTTTTCTTCAGTCATTTCATTTCATTGATTCGGGAGATTTGGTTCGATTATTTCGCATACCTCAGATAAGCATATGGAAATTGATGGGTGTGAAAGTCCCACAAGGCGATCTCGGCCAATCTGATGTTGGTATCCAACTAGTGCAAACATTTTAATGTGGCAGCTAATTTTTTCAAAGGTGCAATGACTGTCGATCTTTCAGGTGGCTCTAAATCGCCTTTTATTCAATTGTAGATAGGTATACATAAATGAATTTTTATTAAGTTGAAAGTGATTCACGAAACTAAAAGTAGTATTTTTATGATTAAATTTCATAATTAATAAAATCTTTCTTACTCTTTCTGCAATTGCATCACTTTCTTTATCGCTATCTTCCAACCACAATGCAACAGAATCCATGTTCTTAAACCGTTATTTTTTTATTAATAATTTTTTGTTATTTTATTTTGTTTGGAAGTTTTCATTTATAGGTATATACGTTTTGCGGAAAATTTAACGTTTTTTTTAACGCTTGTTTTTCAAAAAAGTTCTGTCAATATTGACAGGTACTGTCAAATTTATTGTGTATAAATTTGCCAGCACTTTGTTTTTCCCTTTTTTTTAACAAATACAAATCTGTGGTGCTTTCGAACGGATTATAGAAAATACCATTTAATTTTCGATACGGAAATTTCTTTCGAAAGTATTTTCGTTTCGAATCGAATTACATAATAACCCCCCAGCTAATTATGTTGATCACCGTGCAAACTAGCACCTTTTAGCAGCTCCGCAGAGTGTGGTATGGACGATGAAAGTGGGTTAAGTCGGTAAGAGTTCGACATGCCTTGCAGCACCAGACTCCTATGAAGTTTTCCCCTTCTAACATAAAAATAGTTGTGTAGATATGTTGCAAATTGTTATAAAGTTTACATTTGTGGACATATGGATGAGTGGCTTAAGTCGACATAAGACAAAATTGATTTAATACAACTTGAAATAGTGTAAACTCTTTAATAATTACTAATACGATTATATTCAGTAATTTTGCATAAAACCTTTCAAATATATCTTCAACAAAACTTAGGATATCTGCAAACTACAAAATTCGACATTAGCTCCTTTTTTATGTTTACATATCGCTCATTTGCTGCAACGTCGTCATAACTCATAATAATACATTTAAAAAAAACGTGTTTAAAGCTGTTGATTTTTTCAAACCATTTTGAAAAAATCATGACATTTTCTCTTCAAACGGGGATAGTATAATAGGTAAATATAGTTGATTAAGTGTGATATTTACATAATTTTTTTAAAACCTTGTTAAAATTTAATAACATAAATGATCTGCTAATAAATAAGTTTCTTGGGAAAGTTCATGTTAACTAAAGTGTTAAAAGGTGTCAGTCAGCAAGAAATTTTTAAATCAACAAATTTAAATATTTTAGCCCATTTGGAAGCAATTAAGATGCCGAACAAGGGAAAAAGTAATTTGTGGATTAAAATTTATAGGTATTAATAGTCAAAATATTAAGACATCTTTAGTGACTAGAGTAAAATGTTAAAATTTTTCATAAGAAACTGAAAAATTCGTTCCAGTCGTTTACAAGTTTTAATTAAAAGTGTTTTATATCAACAAAATTTTAATAATAGTTTATTTTGAAAATTGTTTTTTTTTTCTTTAATTTTGTTCAAAATTATTGTAATTTACAGACAATGTTTTTGAATATCAATGGATGCAATGGATGATTAAAAAAAATAATATTGATTAAAAACTTGAAAACTATTAATTGAATGACTTTTAAAATTCGTAATTGGCATGTTTTACGCTAAAGAAACCCCCATGTAGAGGTATTGTTTAACACTTTTAGTCCGATTTTTAAGAAATAAACAAAAAATGCTTTTGCTCTTTGATTCATTAAATGCAAACAGTCACGGACGAAAAAACTCAAAAAGCGAAAAGTTGTAGGTATATACATACACAAATTTTCGGTTTTTGTACGACAATTTTTGGTTTCGACTGCAGTTTTTCAAACCCTGGATATACACACAGCCAATTAAATTGTACAGTATCCAATATTAAACTATAATATTGCAAATGTATCGGTTCTCCAAGAAAATTTATTAAACAGTAGTTTTAATTTAATTTAAAAGAAAAAATTAAATTTGTTTCAGTGCGAGTGTTGCGGGCTCATTTCCTGCCAGAGACTCTGGCATGTTTCACTTCAACGGACAGAAGGACTATTGCTCAGTTAATTGAGTAAAAATATAATTTGCAATTGTAACTAATACATAATAAAAAAAGTGATAAATTTGTTGCAGCAGTTTTTGCTCTTTTTAAATCCGTTGAAATGTCCAAAACCCTTAAAAAATAACAGAATTAGGTACCTACTTAGGTATAGACAGTTTTGTTATTAAGAAACATTATAACCATTTGTTTTGATTTTGCAATTTCTTTTAGTTAAGGCGACCAGATTTTGAAAATAAAAATAGAGGACATAAAGAAAAAAAGTAAAAAATTTTTTGACTTCAAGATTTTTTTTACATATTTTACAGACAAATTTACATTCCCATATTAATGAATGGAAAGAAGATTTAAAAAGAATTACATATCGTCGGCTTAATATGCAGACCTGCGAAATCCACTTTTTAAGTAAATTGAGATTTGATGCCGTGTGGTAGAGAAATATATGCCTCGTCGACCAGCATGTAGTTATTCTTCAATTTGAGTCTTGAAGTGTGTCAAATCAACTATATTTTTGGTTCTCCTCTCAAGCAGTAAATGGGAAAAATAAAAAGTTTTTCCTGTAAAATTTGTTGAAAGGGAGTTAGCAAGGCCTATCCAATAGGTCTGCTTACTACTACAACAATACAATTTTGTTTGTGTAAAATTCCTCGCCGTTGTCAAAATCTTACTACTACATAGGCAAAACAAAAGGAAAAATGTGTTTTGTGTGCATGTATGTGTGGCAAAAAACCAAAAAAGTAAACAAAAATATACACGTATAAGGAAAATGTAAACAACTCTTGATATCGTTGAGGAAAAAACCAAATAAACATCTGGCTTCTTAAGCAGACCTATTGGATAGACCTTGGGAGTTAGCAGGTTTGCATATTAAGCCGACGATGTATAAAAATTTACATTTACTTAAGTAAAATTAGTTACAAAAAAAAAAAAAAAAAAAAAACAACTAAACTTTAATAATCATTGCAAAAAATTATTCAAAATTTTATACTGCAAGTGTATGAGAGTCCAGTAGGAGTAGGAACAGAACAAGCATGGCACAACATTTTCCATACGATTGCACAGAAATAACCGTTGATCACCGTGAAATAACATTTTTATTTTAATTTATAAAAATAAAAGCAAATATTGGTCATGCTTTTAAAAATAAAGAGGGCAAAAATGAAGCCAGTTAAAAAAGAGGATTGTCCTCTAAAAAAGAGTACGTATGGTCACCTTATTTTAGTGTAACTTCATTTGGTTTTGATTTTTCTATTAAAGAATTGTCGTGAGTCATGTTCGTACTTCAAAAAAAAAAAAAAAAAAAAAAAAAAAAACACGATTACATACAAATATCCATACTAACGAAAATTACAGCAAAATACAACAACACATTAATTTCTAAAGAAGAAAATAACAACAATAAAAATGATTTTGTATACGAGCACAAAGTTCGTTGTTGTTGATGTTTTTAAGACGTGTTTCTGTTTTTATACCCTTCAACGAAGGTAAATGGGTATATAAACTTTGTCTTTCCGTTTGTAATGTTTACAATATTGATCCTAGATCTTATAATGTATATATGTATGTATATGCTGATATCATATGAGATGAGAAGTTCAAATCATGATGGCCTTCCGTCTGTCGAGTCCGTTGAAATGGGTTTTCCCAAGACCCCAGATGCAATGGGTTCTTGGTAGTTATATATTTATGTAACATATAGTCCGGAATTGTTTGCTATTAAAATTCAGCCTGATCGTTTCACAAATGGCTGAGATATGAGCAAAACACCACGACTGCCTCTTATTTCACCCATAAATCCCTTGTTTGTTTTTTAAAATAACTTTTTAAATAAAATTAGATGCCAGTTATGAACCGATTAAGCATTTCTTTTATTATCCTAGATAAAGTTAATAAAAAATAAATAAATTTCTAGGACTTGATAACTTAAGTTCTATATCGCCCCTTAGAACTAGCGAAATATTTTCATTTTCAGACTTAACAAATATAATCAAAACATGGTATCAAGTTTCCGAAGGAGGTTTATTGTGAAGATGCAGTCGCCAAGAGTTTTAGTAGTCTCAGTAACTTGATAAATGGACTCATTACAATATCGACCAAGTTTGATAGTGCTGAATCTGCCCTGGAAGCACTATTTAAATTTTTTCTTTTTCCCCTTTTAATCTTCAACAAATATTTCATTTATTTTTAGGAAAATTGCACTTTTCTTAATGCTGTTTTGTAATTTTTCTTTTTAATAATCTCCCCTACAAGCATCTTGGTTATCAATACACAACATTCGACAAAATGTTAGCGGGATTGGACAAGTGGGCGTGCCACAAAATAGATTTCTTTATATCTAACGAATGGTATTTATTCAACTTTCTGTAATTATCGCACCATGGTGAAGGGTATATAAGAGCCGGCATGGCCAAATATATCGCACTCTTACTTGTTGCTTTTGCTAATGTTGTTGTTATTTTTTTAGTTTTTCGGTAAATGCATGAAATTAGGTTTGTTGAACAAATGTAATTCTTACATTAAATTAGTTGTTGTTGTTTTTGAACTGTTAATGCATTAGTGATGTTATTAGTAGTAGTTGTTGTGGCTGTTATTTAAAATGCATTCTCTTGATTCATTTATGCTGATGTTAGTTGTCTTTTTAACATTTCTTTTAGTTTGGTTTTGTTTTTGAAATTTAATTTTTACCTTCACCTTGAGCACATTACCTTTAAGTTATTGTTGTTGCTATTGTGTTGTTTTTTTTTTTTTTTTTGATTATTTCTTTAGGTAACTGTAAAAAGAGCTGTAAAGTTTGTTATTATTGTTGTGATTTTTTTCTTTTGGAAACTAACCAACTTGTAATTCCAAAGAAGCACATTTTTTTAGTAAAAAGTAGAAGACAAAACTGAAAGATTTTTTTTAAACAAAAACAAATTCAAAGAATGAGAATGAATGATTTTGATTGACAATTAGAAACTAGAATGAAAGGTAAGAGTAAGTTTTATAAAGAAATTCTAGATTTTTTTTATTGTTAGTGGTAATAGGTATTTTTTTTATTGTAAAATAAAGCAATAAATAACAATTTAATGGCTTTTTAAGGGTAATTTAAAAAAAAAAATATGTACCTAGGTTAGAGCGACTCAAGTTGTATGGAAGCAAAATTCGTGCTCGATGTACCCTCTTAAAAATGAACCTTGGACTTTTTTAAGATGACATTTTAAATATTTCGGCTCCAGCTTTGACCTCTCGTGAGCTGGACCCGTTTGAAAAAGGGTCTATTTTTGCATGTTTTGTTAATTTGAGGATATGTTTCCTTACCAACATATGCAAATTGGGTATCGCAAGAAAGGTTCTTTTAAGGCGCGTCCAATTGTATATACAATTTGTCCAAGGACGATCATCCATGTCCTTTTTTTTAAAGATTTTCTGTAAAAAAAACGGTTATTGAATTTTTAGTTCGGGGTTGTTTGTAATAAAAGTGCCAAATTAACATATTTTAATCTTTAGTCGATTTTAATAAATACGTGTCTCAGCTTTTTTTGAAATTCGTTCTAGTTCGCGTTTTGACAAACATGCAATGGGGTGGTAACCCTTCGTTTTAAATAGGGCAATATGGGTATCAAATTTTATCTTTTGCTAAGTAAAGGGTGGTTAAATTGTAAGGGCCGATGTTGAATGTGAACCACACCCAAACGCCAAGTTTTTTTTCCGAATTTTATTTGACATTTCTATATTTCAGACTTACTCAATTTGAACCATGGAGAGATACACAATCCAACAACGTGTTAAAGTTATCCAGACTTATTATGAAAATGGGCGTTCAAATCAAAATGCATATCGTGCACTTCGTGATTTTTTTGGTCAATTTGATCGTCCAAATGTGCGTACAATCGCAAAAATCGTGGAAAAATTCGAGCAAACCAGGTCTGTAGAAGATGTGAGAACACCAGTGCATGCTCGTACAGCTCGTACTGCAGAAAATATTGCTGCTGTTCGCGATAGTGTGGCTGAAGAGCCGTCCACCTCAACTCGTCGTCGTGCCCAACAATTGCACCTCTCACGCTCGTCGTTGATGAAAACTATGCATAAAGACTTGCATTTACACGCTTACAAGGTGCAATTGGCTCAAGAACTAAAGCCTCTTGACCATTCCAAACGTCGTGAATGGGCAGAATGGTGGCAAGAAATGGCAACAGTGGATGATCAATTTTCGAAGAAAATCATCTTCAGTGATGAGGCACATTTTCACCTCAGTGGATTCGTCAATAAACAGAATTGCCGCATTTTGGCGAATGATAATCCAAGAGTGATTGTCGAAAAACCAATGCACCCACAAAGAGTGACTGTTTGGTGCGGTTTATGGGCTGGCGGCATCATCGGGCCGTATTTTTTCCAAAATGAGGCCGGTCAGGCAGTTACTGTAAATGGTGTTCGCTATCGTGAGATGATAACGAACTTTTTATGGCCCGAATTGGAAGATATGGATGTGGACGATATGTGGTTTCAGCAGGACGGTGCCACTTGCCACACAGCTAACGAAACAATGGCTCTTTTGCGCAACAAATTCAATGGCCGTGTTATCTCACGTAATGGCGATGTCAATTGGCCGCCAAGATCATGTGATTTGACTTTTTTTTTTGGGGTTATTTGAAAGAAAAGGTGTACGTCGATAAGCCAGCAACAATTCAAGAGCTAAAGGATGAGATAATTCGGCACATTAACGGCATAGAACCTCCATTATGCCTCAGGGTCATCGAAAATTTGGACCATCGGATGGAGGTGTGCCGCCGTGGTCGCGGCGCACATTTGGCCGATATTTTGTTCCATACATAATTGAGTAATACCAATATATCATAATAAAATAAAATTACAATAATTTCCTAAATAGTTTGTGTTTTATTCAAAATCAACATCGGCCCTTGAAATTTAACCACCCCATTCCAGAGCACCGTGTAAAATGCATCTTATTTGCAAAAATCTAAATTATTTACATACGAAGATGATATACTTGCCAATAGATAAAATTTGATACCCATATTGCCCTATTTAAAACCAAGGGTTACCACCCCATTGCATTTTTTTCAAAACGAGAACTAGCACGAATTTCAAAAAAAGCTGAGACACGTATTTAATTAAATCGACTAAAGATTAAAATATGTTAATTCGGCACTTTTATTACAAACAACTCCGAACAAAAAATTCAAAAACCGTTTTTTTTACAGAAAATCCTTAAAAAAAGGACATGGATGATCGTCCTTGGACAAATTGTATATACGCGCTTAAAAAAAACCTTTCTTACGATACCCAATTTGCATATGTTGGTAAGGAAACAGATTCTTTAATTAACAAAACATGCAAAAATAGACCCTTTTTCAAACTGGTCCAGCTCACGAGAGGTCAAAACTGGAGCCGAAATATTTAAAATGTCATCTTAGAAAAGTCCAAGGTTCATTTTTAGGAGGGTACATCGAGCACTTTTTTTGGTGAGTCGCTCTAACCTAGGTATGTTAAGTTGGGGAACTAAAAGAAAATGTTTTTTAGAAATGAAAAAGTCATAAATAAAGATAAAAGTAATTTTTTTCTAAATAAATAAAAAACCATAAATAAAAGAAATTAGGTTGGTACCTTTACAGGTAAAACTTTAAATTTAAATAAAAACATTTAAAGTTTTAAATAAAATGTTAAAATTTTAACTTAAATTCTTAATGCAATCCAAAATTTATAAAAATGTAAATTCACGAGTTTTACTAGCTTCCTTAAGTTTCATCATTCGAATTCGAATGTCAGTTTAACATACCTACATACCTTCTTATGTATGTAAATATGTGCCTACATACAGGTAAAACAAGGTTCAGTCAGGACTGGTAAAAATTCTGTTTTTGGGACCGCGCTAATCAAAAACATATAGAATTAAAATTTTATTTTAAATTATCATTTTCTTTATAATGATATGTACCTATAAAGCTTTGTTATTATATTTTTATAAAACATTTGAATTAAAAGAGAACAAAAAAAAAAAAAAATTATTGAAACACATTTGAATATTTAAAATCAAAAATATAAGAAAATTATGTCAATTGTAAAATAGTCAAAAACAAACTAAGCCAGGGCGAATTGACTAAAACCCAATAAAATTTTACTGGTTTCTGAACAAATTTAAAAAATGTTCAGGTTACTGAAAAAAATTGCAGTAACCTGTAAAAATGTCCATTAAGCAGTAAATTTAAAATTTTTAATGCAAAAAATTTTAGGTACATTGTAAAAAAATCTTTTAATTTTTGTAAAATATGTCAGTATGCACTTGTGCAGATCTATTTTAGTCATAGTTGATGAAATTTCTGGAATCACAGTTCTGCAATTCCCGTAAAATAAATATCATTATAATTTTTTGAGCGTGTTTTATTAAAACCGCGCAAAAAAAGGTCGTGATTCAAAAAAAGGTAACTATTCCTGATCCGTGTTATATCTAAATCGCGTAAATAAAGTACCGTGTAAATCAAGGGATACCTGTACCTATACATATCAATATTATTTGAAAGTTTTGCACAACTAACCTAATCTTTCATTCTTGACGTGGCTGGGGCTCGAACCCCGGCCTGCAGGTTACCATGACATGTTTCGATCGCAACCACTCGATCTCCTCAGATGGATTTGCCGTCTTACACTCGCAGCCAACAGTCAGCAGTCGTCGATGGCTGCGAGTGTAAGACGGCAAATCCATCTGAGGAGATCGAGTGGTTGCGATCGAAACATGTCATGGTAACCTGCCGGCCGGGGTTCGAGCCCCAGCCACGTCAAGAATGAACGATTATCAATAACAATTTTAATTAATTTTCATGTTGTAAAATTCCTTTCTTCATACAAATAATTTAATGAAAAATTACATTTCATGAACTTAAGCCTAATTAAAAATATTAAAAATTTGGATTATTAAATTATAACTTTTTGCTAAATTTTACATTTTTAGTTAGGTGCGAAAATTCCAATTAAATATTAAATTTTCGAACTTGCTTTAAAATGCATACGTTTAATAAAAGGAAACACACAAGGAAGCTTTATTGAACTAATATTAAACATAATTTGAGCCAAATGTTACATTTTCTGTGACGTTCGAAAATGTAAACTAAATATAAAATATTCGAAGTTGTCTAAAAATGTACAAAATTGATAAAAGTGCTTTAAAACTTCAAGAATCTAACAAAAAACCAAAATCTTTAGAACAATTTTGTGTTTTCTGCTATGTTCGAAAATTCGAAATTAAGTTCGAATTTTCCTAATTGCTATAAAATATATCAATTTAAGCAAAATGCTTAAAAAACTAATAAAAGATCAACATTTTTGCAAAATTTTGTATATTCAGTTATATTAAAAATATAAACTTAATTTCGAAAATTCGAAATTGACTTCAAATATACTAATTTGTATATGTAAAAAGCTAATGAAATCTTCTAACACTAACATAACTACAAATTTTCGGTAAAATTTAAAACTTTTTCATGTTCGAAAATTCGAACTTTTACTACAATGAACAAATTAAATGAAAACTTATGCAAAACTGAAATTTTAAACAGTTTTTTTTCACAAAATGTAACATTTTCTTTGATGTTTGAAAGTTCGAACACAATTTCCAATTTGATTCCCTTTCAATGGTTTATTACAAAATTTTTTCCATTCGAATTTGATTGATTTGTTTTTATCGATTCAATTAAATATTTTATATGTGTTTTTTCTTTCTTAATTTTGTTTCCTTTTCAATTAGTACACTAAAAATTAAATTCAAACTAAAAAAGTTACACGATGATGTCTGGTTTTGGTATTTTATATTGCAGAGTCTTGTTTGTTCAAAATGTTATAACATGCTTAAGATTGG
Source organism: Pollenia angustigena (assembly GCA_930367215.1). Lineage (NCBI taxonomy): Eukaryota > Metazoa > Arthropoda > Insecta > Diptera > Polleniidae > Pollenia > Pollenia angustigena. The sequence goes on along the minus strand of OV884059.1, from coordinate 6,712,677 downwards.
CTAATAAGAAAGACATTACATTAATTTTAAATTAGTGCAACACTTAAATAATTCATAAAAACAAAACAAATGGAGACAAATATTCAAATTTAAACGCAGTTGACACCTTTTTTTGTTAAATTCATTCATGAATTGTAACTATCACGCATGAATTTTAAAAACCGTTTTTTCTGTTAGTTTTTTTCAAATGTGTCGAGTGTAACGTCTCGTTTGATAAAGAAAAAGTGACGAAGAAAATTATACAATGGGAACTCACGAGCCAATATTTTGGGGGAACAATACACAACAAAAACCAGCAGTTTGACAAATGAACATGAATAATGAATTACAAGTTAAAGCAGGGAATTAAAGGAGTGAATTAAAAAGCAATTTTTGTCAAGTCAATACTGCAAAATTTTAATAAAAAAATTTCAAAAAAATGTTAAATTTTTTAACTATTTCATCTAAATTTAAATGATTTTATTCCTTTACCGTTCATTTAATTATTTATGTAAATTTTATGTATATACCTGCATAATAATGACTATAATCATAATGTTGTTGTTGTTGTTGTTTTTGTTATTTTTTTATATTTTTATTAAAACTTCATTATCGTGCAGCTCATCAAAGATGTATTTAGAAACTTGAACGTCACGTAAATCGTTTGTACCCGTTCGTACGCAGGCGCATGTCATGGGTGTCTTGACAATTTTGGGAGCAGTTCGAAAAAAAAGACAAAACGTTTTAAAAATTGTTTTTTATTATATTGTTTTTTTTTTATAATTTTTTCGTTTATTTGTTTTTATTTTCTGTATGGAGGTGTTAATATTCGAATATTTTAATTTGTTTTTAAAACAAGATAAATATTTTGATTAAATGCAAAATTAAATTTCTAATTAATTATACAGCTAAGAAACACAATATTTTTAAATAATTTAAATAAAGTGTCATTGATTTGAAAAATAAATATGATAAATTTAAGGAAACTACAAACAAAAATAAAAAAAAATTATAATAAAATTCATTAAAAAAAAGTAATAAACAAGAAAGATTGAAAAAAATTAATTCTTTTTTTTAAATTTTTGTTTAAATAATTAGTTGTTTTGCTGTTTAATCGAACTGTTTATGATTTTATGTCCAAATTTTCATTAATTTATTTTAATGAGGGAAGGAATTTTACAACATGAAATGAATTAAAATTTATCTATAATTTTTTTTTTTGACTGAAAGGGAGATTGAACTCGGGTCGAACTTAAATGTTTGTTTAAAATTTTTAAAAGAGATTTTTTAATGACAAAACGGTACTTTTTAAATTCTTTTAATAATAATAATAACCAATTTTAATGCTGACTGACGTCCGTTCTTTAAAGATTAATTAATAATTTATAGATCCCATAAAGAATCCACTTCTGAAATATTTTAGCTGTCGGTTAAACTTTTATTTTAAAAAACAGTTGCAAACTTTTTTGAACTCTGGTACTTTTTTTTTTAAAAAATTGTTTAAATGGTACTTTTTATCAAGACATACATAAATTAGAAAAAAATTATTTTCTGTTTGTAAAAAAAAAACATAAACCAAACATTTTTTATTGATTTTCGATTAAAGAAAGCACCAACAATTATTATATAATTATATATATTTTTTTTAATCGTACCAAAACTGTACCTTCTTTGAAAAATTTGTTATCTAATTAAAAACAGATTTTTACTTAAAAATTTCTTACCTTTTTTAACAAAATTTTCTTACATAGTCATTTAGATACAAAATGTTTTTAAAAGGGATCTGTAATTAGAAGAGAAAAAACAACCAATTATTAAAAAAACATGAAAGAAATTACAACACAATTTGAAATAAAATCAAAATCAAATTGTTAAAAAAGTTATAAAAACTTTTTAATCATCCAAAACACCTTTCACTTCATTACAAAAATGAAATTAAATAAACGTAACTAAATAAACACTTATTAATTGAAAATAGGAAAAAAGTATGACTATTAAGAAATAAACAAGTGTTTATTTATTAAAGACTTAAAACAGATTTCGAAAAAATTTGAAATACAAATTCAATAATCTTTTTTTTTTAAAAAGTACTTTCATTTAAAAAAAAAAAAAAAAAATAATGGTATGAATTAAGATAAAATAAACGTAAAAAGCCTTTCTGAAGGTAGTAAAACTAACATTTTGAGCGGCAAAAATTTACATTTTCAAGTTTTTGTAAAAAGTACTTTTGATACTTTTTTTAAAGGACAATAAACTTTGTAGTCCTACAAAAAATTTTATATCAGCTTTTTTTCTTCCAAATGTTTAAATTTGACTCAATGCTATAAAATTTATGTAAAAACAGCTTTAAATAGAAAAAAGTACTTTTTTGGTACCTTTTATTCATATTTGGAAGAATTGAACGCTTTTCTAAAGGAAGTAAATCTAACATTTAAAGCTTCAAAAGTTAACATTTTAAAAAGTACATTTAAATTTGTAGTCGTACAAAAATTTTATATATGCATTTTTCTTCTTCTTTTCCAAACGTTAAAAATTTTTATGTAATTTAAATTTTAAATAGGGAAAAAGTGCTTTTTGCTACCTTTTTTTTGTTGGGAAAATTAAGAAATTTAATTATTTCTGATAGCAAATTGAGAAGCACAGCTGAATGCTAACGATCGCGTCTACCGGTTGCGGACTGTTGAACGCCCAGTAGATATACAGGGTGGCCCAAAATTACCGAATGGGTTTGAATTCCTTATAAGTTTTTTAATTATTATTTTTTTACTGATTTTTTTTAGCATTTTGTAATGAAAACTTGGGGAGTTAAGTATGAATAACTTACAGTCGAACATAAATAACTGCACTCGAAAATTTTCAAAAAGTTATGGAAAATATGTTAAAAAAGCACGCATGTGCGAAGCAGAAAATTCTACCACTTGCGAGATATAGTTTTTCATAATAAATAATACACTCAAACCCCTTCTGTCATTTTGGGCCGCCCTGTATAAGGTACCTGCGAATTAAAAAAGCAGTAGCGAACAACTCAGCGGTTCCAGGGGAAGAATCTCGTAGGTTCTCTGATATAAGAATCTGCAAATATCCAAGTTTGGCTATGATCCTAGAATCGACATGATGTGTAATTGTTGCCGTCAAAAATCCAATTCAGAACCACTCTAGGATACATTCCACTGTACCATCCGCTTATCTGAAAATTCACCATTTTCAAAATATCTAAACAACCCCATTGCTGACGTCTTTTGGTACACGAAAAAGAACCAGATTTAAACAATGGAATGTTAAAACCTTAAGCGAGACTTGAAAACTTGTAAAATTTGGAATTGGAAAAAGCTATGGCGAATAGTGGGGAATTCTGTTAATCAAGTGGCAGTTTGGTCCTATAAAGTAAAAAGAGATCTGGACGTGAGAGTAGAGTGGCTATTATTCTGTCCTGATATATTAGAAAGTTCCTGAAGTCATGGGAATCAATTAGACAATATCCCACGATAAAACAATGTTACGCCCCCACAGAAGATACCGTGTACCCGGCTAAGAAAGAATTCTATGATCAGCTGGTTGCAACTATAAGCAGGATCCCCAAGCGTGATATCCTACTACTTGCTGGCGTCTTAAGTGCGAAAATTGGAGTCGAAAATGAGACACATCATGGGAAACCACGGTCTGGGATTTTGAAACGATAATGGAGACCCCGTTGGAGAGTCGCTTTTCTATCATAAGGATATTCATAATTATATCTGGTCATCGCCGGATGTCAATGCAAGAAACCAGATAGATCTCATCTGTAAACTCCAACAATGGAAAAAGCTTATTAATGGATGTTCGCACAAAGCGCAACGCAGATATGGATAAGATTAAAAGTGAAGAACAAAATGGCAACCGAAGCGCATACCAGTTAAGCAGAATTACTTTTAATCAATAGCGAACAAGGCTTAAAACGCGGCTGGCACAAATTACATGTGAAAACTTTAAAGTTTTAAACACTTTTTTTGGTACTTTTTTGAAAAAATTAAAAAAGTTTAATATTTTTGTAGACTATATTTACACAAACATATTTGTGCTAATTTTTAAAATTTTTGTTAATAATAAAGCATAAAACTTTTTTTGGTACTTTTTTCAAAGAATCCTTTTTTTTTTTTAATAAAAAATTTTTTTTGGTATCTCTTTTCTAATTTTTTTTACAGAAGTCTTTATAAAAAAACTCATATATGTAGTTAGTTTTCAAAGCTTTGGAAACAAAAGAAAGTATTTCATTAATAAACTGAATATTTGGGTACCTTTTACAAAAAGTACTTTTTTCAAAAATTATTTTTTTAATTTTCTTTTGTATTTTTAACGTGATTTGATGTAAAAGTTAGTCGTTTAATGATTAAATTTACAATTTGTATTTATATTTTAGAAGAAATCGCTTGGAATCTTTAAAGCGTATTTTCTACAAAAGTTAAAATTTTGGTAACTTATAAAAAAAAAAAAAAAAAAAAAATCATATCTAAAATATTTTGTAAATTCAACGTGCTTTGAACCTAAACTTTGAACCTTAACTAAAAGTATGAAATATCTATTTATTTAGCCTTTCAAAAAGGGGTCTGGGTGGCCCTCTGTTAAAAGTACATTTTGTTCCAAAAAAAATTTTTAAGAAAGTTTACGAATGAATACAAATTTATAGCTAAAATAAGCTTTTTAGGTAATATGTAAAATTTTAAAATATGAAAAACCCTTTTCTCTGAAGAAAACAAATTTTGGTACTTTTTAACAAAAAAATAAAAAGTTTGCTTTTAAACTCTGAAATTTCTCAAATTGTCAAAATAAAATGTTTTTGACAACCATGTTAGTACTTTTTATAAAAAAGTACCAAGTCCGTACTTTTTCTAAAAAAGTACCAACTCAGTACTATTTCTAAGAAAGTACTAATTTAAAACTTTTTGTAATTTAAATATGTCTCAAACCCCACAATTATGTTTAACGTGTATTTTAGGCCTAAAATATGATGTTTAAGGCTTTAAATTCACATAAATTTTGTTTCTACACAAATAAAACTTTCAACAATTTTATTTTTTTTTTATACGTAGTTAAAACTGATTATTTATTTGTTGTTTGTTAAAAACACACCAACACGCTTAAGCATTTTTGCATTTTAGCCAAAATAGTAAAAAAAAAACAACAGCAAAAAAAATCCTACAAAAAAACTCAACTGCAACTTGAAACCTCTTTATGGTTTTTTTTGGCTTTAAATCATAATAATCATTTGAAATTTACAAACGGCATTCCTTACAACATTTTGTGGCACATTTCACTTTCTTTTTTTTTGCAGCATGTTTTTGTTGGTTTCTTCAAAACATTTTGTTGTATGGCGAATTGCAATCAACATTCCCATACTTTACAAGATGATCATATCTCATGATATAAATCTCAAAACAATTGTAGTAGAGGTGGAGGGTCCTCAAGTATGAAGGCAGATAAACATTTCAGAGATACAAAACTATTTATTTTAGCTGATTTTTGTTTTGTGTTGGCATTATTGCCATTGTTTTTATATGGCAGTATATTATACAAGTTGCTTTAAAAACACTTGCACTTGTTTACTTTTGAAATTGTATCAATCACAAAAATTTTTTTATTATTATTTTTGTGATTTTATTTTTCGCAATTTTTTGTAATTAACTAATAAACTGGTAACTGAGAGGAACAGTGGGATTAAATGTAAAATAAGTTTTGAATACTAAAATTTAATAGGAAAAAAATGTCTTGCAACCCTTTTCCATTGAAATTCCTGACTGTGTGGAGACAGTCAGACCTAAAACAGGTTTGAAACGGGATTAATCGGCCTTGGAGGAATAGAGCGATTTGTAGAGTATCACGGACGTTATGACCGGTGCTTAGGCAGACCGAATATAATTCACTTCTAGGCAGAAGCAAGGTTGGCGTTGAAACCATTTTAGGTATTATCACGGGCCCCTGCATGACAGGCAGGATGGCGGCAATACTATGAACTGACTCGTCGGAATAACATACAAATATTATGCTAGGCCATAGAGGAGATGTAGACAGTTGACCACAGTCTATGTTAGTCTGTGAGAGATGGCTGGCTATTAGATTCAAAGGCGAGTTGGGTGACAGGCTGTTAGGCTGTTGGTTTGAGAATCTAATGGGATTCGTTACGGGCACGACCTGGCTATATAACGGGCATCTGGAGACTGGGCGAATGTATGACTAGAGTAATTAGTAGGGCCACTAATTTTCTTTCTCCGCCGGTATTAGCTTCTACTATTTATTATCCGTTCCCTGTTTTTGTCTTACTTACTCTCCTTTTATTACCTTAGGCGTCACAATGGACCATACTTGTCTCTGGGTGATGGTGTGAAGATTAACTTCACATCAGCCTTTTTACCTAACCTTACCAAGCTATTTCTTAGAAAACATTTTTTTTATTCCATTGGTATTTAAAAAAATTTGAAAATTTTCAAACTTAAGCCTTAAAGTCCGGTTCTTTTGTTTAAAGAACTAGTTTTAAAATAATTATTTTTTATATTTTTTGAAGAGATCCTTAGCAATTGTTTGAGATAAAAATGTTTCCATTCAAGTTGGATCTTAAATTTAAGCAAATTTTCAAACTTGAGTATTAAATTAAAAAATGTAAGCAAACTTTTTGTCAGACAGAAAGACACACTTAATGATATAAAATTAAGAAATTTTAACCGGTTTACAAAATAATTTTTTGTATTTTTTTCAAGACATTTAGCTATCGTTTAGGACTAAAACCTTTTAATTATAATGAAATTTGGAATTTTGATAAATTTTAAAAGTTTGAAAAGTTTGAAAAATTAAAATTTTTTTTTTTTTTTTTTGGTGCCAAATAATTTATCTACACCCCACTGTTAGTATTATCTGCCTTTTTATTTGTTTTAACACTCCAGTTCTCTAGTTTTCTTGCTGCTTGAATGTTTTTCCATTTTTATAATTAATATTTGCAATTTTAATTATTTTTTCTCAGCTTTTTTTCTTCAATTTTATAATTCATTTTCATATTTCTTTAAGGAAATTCAATATGTGGGGAATGCTTGACTACTACAGATTTGGCTGTAGCCGCACAAAAGTATGACTTTTATACACATGACGACGTACGTGTATTTACAAGAGTTGTCTAGTTTATGTGCGTCATAAATTAAAAACAAATAATTTGACTTGGAAAAATTGGTTCATTAGGTAAGAAAAATCTCTGAAATAGTTTTACTTTTGCAAGTATGGCAGGGAGTGTTTTGAGTTGAAGGGGAAGAAGAGAAGTTTTGAAATTAAATTTTGTTAGAAAAAAGTGAAATGTTATAAATCAGTTGATAATTATACTAGCGCAGAAAATATTTATTTACCTAAAATGGTTTCGATTTGGATGGAAACCAAAAATAAGAAAGAAAAAAAAAACAAAAAAGGAGGGAAAGACAATTTTATGCGTTACAAATTTTTAAGAAAAGGGGTTTTTAAATGGTTTAAAATACATATTTGCTTAAAAATGTGTAAGATTTGTTTAAGCTTAAACTATAAACGAGATTTTCAAATTTTTTATGTCAAGCGAATTTCTTAAATGTTTTGAAATTATTAATTTTTGGCTGGATTTTTATTGCACAAGAAATTTGGTAAAATATTTGAAATTTGTAATAGTTTTGATAGTGTAAACTATGGATATCTATAATCTTCTCCATAGTTTACACTATCAAACCAAGTTCATAGACAAGTCAATAAATTGGACTATAGCCTAGACCCTATATTGAATTTTGCCTTTTTAATAGAATAGACTATAGTCTAGTTCAAAGATAACACCATATTCTAGTCCACGGATTAGGCTATAATTCAGTCTATAGATCAGACTAAAATTTGTGCTTACGATTAGACTTATTTAATTTTTTAAATAAGAATATAATTTAGTTCAAAAATTAGGGTTTTAGATGAGACTATCGGCTAGTCTTTAAAATTACCTACTTACTATATATTAACAAAATGTTCTGCAATAGTGTTGTTGATATAATGGAATGTTTAATTCACATGGTTAAATTTTTAATTAAAACTGCCTCATTTTATTTTTGATTAATGGTTTTCTTGAAAAAGCATTGTTGTCGCCGAGATCTGAATGGCTGTTGTGCTCTCGTCGGTGTAAAAGCACCTAGCTCTTTTGTAAAAACTCGCACATTGTTCGTATGGCTTGGACGGGATATGACAATTCTTTAATTGTACCGTCTTAATGGCAAAATTGTACCAAATTGACATAAATTGTACCAAAATTTCGCTATAAAATAAAAAATCATACATTCATAACACTTTTTATTAACAAAAATAAAACAAGTAAGAACTTATAGTCCGTCAAGCCAGAGCATTTTTCCAGAGTGAGATCCATGCGCAATCATCGATGATTTAGATTGCAATAAAATAAGTCTAATCCAAATTTAACGTAAAAACTAGGAGGAATAGGAAGATTTATAGGCACAAACACTTAGTATGGGGACTAGGGTTATAACTTTTTCACACTTTTTGCGAATATCATAGTATAGTCGTGTAGAATATTAAGTTATTAATAAAAAATATCATAATTTTTTTCGGATTGTTAAAAAAGTTCACGCAGGGATCGGGTTGAAGTTTGAAAACAACCATTTTTATCTCACGGAAATTTTAAAAAATATACACCTGATATTTGTATATATTCCTTTACGTATCACTTATATGCTATATTGGAATTTATCCACTGCTTTAGATTTAAAAATTTTCCTACGGTTAACAATTTATCGCGGTTCAAAATTTCTTGGAAGGTTTTAGAAATGTGCTTCCCTGCGTGAGGTTTTTTCGCAAAACGACGGAAGACAGGTGTTTTCACTACTGAAACATTCTTGACCACTACGTGGTACTATGCCAAAAATTTGGTTATAGCCATAATGAGGACACGTAAAATTATAGACCGATTATCACCATTTTTAGTAGTCTTTGTCCTTATGTTCAAAATTTCATCGAATTACCTTAAAAATTTCTACCTGAACTTTACGCATTAGGTTACATGGATAGACAACCAGAAAGCCAACCGGACGGATGGAAATCGTTTAATCGACTCAGAAAGTATTATGTTATAGTGTTACACACATGAGCACAATCGCATAATACCCTCTTCACTATTGTGGTGTGGGTATAAAAATTAAGAAAAAGCTAAAATTTCTCTTTTTCTTAAAGGCAGACAAAAATTTAGACACTTGGTTGACAGTGTCACCAAAACCATCGACAAAAGTTGCAATTTGGAGACATTTAATCCTAGGCTTCTAGAGGCATACCAGTACATATATGTAGTTTATATGATAATATAATATCCGAACATTAATTAACAATAATACAATTTCCGGTAGTTCTGGTCACAGCTGTTATTAAAAATGTTATTATTGGAAAAAAGCAAGTTAATCCACCTCAAAGATGTAATTAAACTTCGTATTTTTTTTTTAAATTGTACCAAAAAAAACAATGAATTGTACCAGTGTACAAAAGAATCTTCAATTGTTCCAAATTTGGTACAATTGTACCACAAATCCCATCAGTATATTAAACAATTTTCTTATTATATTTCAATGGAAGTAGCGAAGTAGCGCCCTGGGTGAAGTTGTGAAAAAAGTGATTGATTTATTACATAATTTTTATTTTTGAAAACATTTTTTTTTTTTTTTTTTTTTGTAATTTATAATTGCTTCCTTTCTGAAAACGTTGAATTTTTTTTCAAACAAAATTACAAAAGAAATTTTGTTTTTGTATAACAACCCACACTAATGACAAAATCATCATCATCAGTATTCATCTGATGATGATGAGACTTTTTATTAAAATGCACTCAAATCTCACAAATTACAACACAGCAGCCAGCAATCATCAGCTTTAAGCTGCTGCTTAACAACACCAACAAACAATTAACGAAAACACTTGAATTGAATTGATGTAACATGTTGTAAACATTAAAAATAATAATAGTAAATTATGCAAATTTTAAACTCTAATCAACAAGCACTTAAACACACAGCTTTAAATAAAAAGCTCCTTTATACAAAAAAATTAAAATTAAAAAAAAAAAAAATTTGTGAAAACAATGCATTTTTATTATCAAGATTTATTTTTTAAAAAAAAAAAAAAAAAAAAAAACTAAACTTCAAACCCAATGAAAATGTTTAAATACCTGAGTAGCTGGCAGGTTATTTGTAAATGAATATAAAGCAAAATGTTTTTAAATTCATTGAATGGGTTTAACTTTGGCAAACGAGCAGGGAGACACAGACAATTAAACAGAAAATCTCTAGTGAATGTTTAACGAAACACTTGTGTTTAAATAAACAATGAGTAAAAAAAAAATAGAATTGAATGAATCTTTAAAACACGATGTGATGGTTTTCATTTGAATTTGAATTTTGATTTTTTTTATGTATATAAAAAAGATCATCAGTAAGTTTATGTTGATGATCTATCAAGGGCAGGCAGTTTAAGTGATCAAAGAGATTAAAAAGATCATTGCTACTAAAATGCAAAAAAAATAATGAGAACAAATTTAGCATAAATGCAATATTCATAGTTTCTTGATTATGTAGTCTAGAGACTGGACTGTAGTTTTGACCATAGACGGGATTAAGGACATAAGGGAGATAGACCATAAAGTGGAGTATAGTGGTGGACATATGGTCTCCTTAAATCTAGGCTATAGACTTAACTTGGTTAGTCCTGGCGAAAGGCTCGACAATAGTCTGATCTCTCTTTATTCTATAGGTGGAAACCTTCGATAGGTCCCAGCTGCTTATGTTTGATTTTTTTCGACCTAAACCATTATCATCTCTACACACCGCGGTACTGCCAACATTTTACCGCTTTTTGTTTTTCCAGAATATATTTCTGCCTTCGTAGTAAAAGGATTAGTCTATAGTCTTGGTTTTAGACTTCGCTATAGTCTTGGCTATAAAGTGTACTGAATGAAGTCTGTACCTTCGAGGTTTATGTAGAGAAATATCTAAAGGATATTTATTCCAACTTTTGCGGTTACGTCCTCTGCGGAAATTAGATGCACTCAATACCTTCAGTTCGGCAGAGTTCAAGAAAGATCCTTTGAGATCGTTGCTATCCAAATAACTGGTACCAAGGAAGTCTTTTGAGATTGTGGCTAACCAGATATCCTATCTGGTACCAAGGAAGTCAGTGGCCCCCGGAGACACGGCTTCAATCTGACTATTGGTTGTGGACCCCACGGGGATCATATGGGGATTGTGGTTTATACTTTAAGTCGGTGGAAGGGAGATCGTAAAAAGTCAGCTGTAAGGGCTGATTTTTGACCACTTGTGGGAAGTTAGGGGTTTTGGCGGATCTCCCTAAATGCTGTTGCTATTCAACAGAAGCTGTAAGCCTACTCCAAAAACAACGCAGGCTAGACAGCTCCAGCTTCTAAACAAAGGATGACTGTAGGATTCTGCCGAGTTATACACACAAATTGCTACAACCAAGCGGGAAAAAGAAGGGGTACGGATGCCTTCTAGAAGGCCTTTGAACACACGCACTGGGCGGTTGGTAAATGCATTGTTTGTTACACAGTGTTTAAAACCACCATGATAAACTCCATTTAAGAGTAGAAGGGGTACAATTAAATCACTTTCCTTTTATTTGAAACAAGTTAAACAGAAGTTTAGACTCATTTTTATATTAAACAATTTTTAAAAAATTTAATTTCCCCCCGACTGAGAAGACATTGACTTAATTATTTCTTAAACAGCTGCTGTTTAGGTCAAGGTCATTTCTGTTAGAAAAAAAAAATTAAAAATAAACGCTTAAAATAAAACAAAAAACTCTTACTCATCACTTAATTATGAAAAATAAAATCCAATAGAAAAACTTTTAATTAAATAATGTTTTAATTAAATTATAATTTGTAAGACAAACTATGAAATTATTTTTTAGTAAAAAATAAATAAAAAACAAAAACAGCTACCCATCCTTAAATTTTATAAAAAAAACAAATATTGTTGTTTTAAGTTTCACATTAAAAAAAAAAACTTCATTGATTTTCTTTAGATCTATTAAATTCATATAAAAAATTTTTTTCGCTGCAGCTTTTAAATCTGTTTAAAAATGCTTGAAAATGTTTTAACTCATAAATCAAATATTTCGATTCGCAGTAAAAACTCTAACTAAATGCAAAATACCACAATTATAGAAATAAAGTGATGGAATTTTCATTTATGACAAGATTAATTGCCATGAACATTAATCAAATTAAATACATAAAAAAATGTGTTTGCAAAATATTCAAAAAAAGAAAAAGAAAAAAAAATCTACGATTTGGGCGGGATAGTCTTTTTTATAGCCTTAATTGTAGTCTAAACATTGGTTAAAGCTTCAATTTGAACTAAAGTCTCAGTTTTAAGCTCTACCATAGACATAATAAGATAAGGGATATTTTTTTAAAAAGCACAGAACTTTTTTTTTCAAATAAAGCACAACAAATTCAATGGAATAATTTCTTTCCTCAAAATTTTACAAGTAGTAGACGGGCAGAGACCGAGTTGCTGAGAACGGCTCGGTCTCTGTTAAGCTAGTTTACACTATTATACTTTGTATTAATACCTGTCAAAAACTCAAGTAATATGTAAAAGTCTGATAGTGGGAATGCATGTGTGATGAAAATGACAAGTATTATGAAAAAAAGTTTGACATCCCATACGTGTTCACGTTTTTTGAAAAATGTCTAAACAAAAATACTTTTCATTGGATCAGGTTGCATTTTATTTCATGTGCGAGTGTTTATACGTTGTGTAATGTTGTGAACACAAACTGTCATGTTAAATTAATTTTTTGACAGTCGCAACAGAACTCATTAGATTTCTATCTTACAAAGAATTATGGAATACGTAAGACTTGTGATATAGTGGAATCTAGCCTTAAGAGTATAGTTCCAAGACTACAATCTAGTCTATAGATTAATAAATTTTTAAAGAATATTGTCTGGGGTGTAGGCTGTTGTCTAGACAATAGACTTTTGTGTAATCCTTAGACGATAACTCGTCTTTAGACTTTTGTCTAGTTCAAAGACTTTAGTCTAGATCATAAACTGTTGTCTAGTCCATTGATTTTACTCTAGACCAGAAACTGTTGTCTAGCCTTCAGATAAGACTATGGTTTAGTTCAAAAACTTGTGTCATGTCCTTGTGCCTTGTTTGAGTTCCCCGGTAGGATAGCTGGTAGTGAGATAGTCTATTAGCGCCAGGTTTGCGGGTTCGATTCCCGTCAGAGACTCTGGTTTCTTTCCTACAGACAAGCGAAAAGCTTCGCGGGATTAGCTTAGGAAATTAAAAAAAAAAATATATAAAATATGACTATACGCTATGGGATATATAATAAATAAATAAATAATGAAAAAATTCATTAGATTAATGAAGCAATTTCATAAAAGTAAAGAAACTTCGTCATTAAATGAATTTTATAATTTAATTTTATTAATGTAACTAAACTCTTGAATTAATGAAACAACTGCATTCTATTCAATGAATCATTTCATTCCATTAATGAACAGTTTCATACTATATATGAAGCATAATGAATGTTCTTCATTGAAACAGAGAAAAGTTTAATTGGTTCTTGTTTAATGAAAAAACTAATGGATCCAATGTCGAAACTCTTGCCTGGAATGAAGCTTTTTCTTTAAGTGTGTCTAGTTTCTCCTATTGCCTGGTACGTACATATTTGGTTTCATTAACTGAGTAATTATTAAGTTTTTGTCTATCATCTATACCTATACCATAGACTACTGACTTTTATAGAGTCTTCTTTATATTCTCTTCTATAGTCTATTCTTCTGCATGGTTTATGGTCTGCTTTAAAGCTTGATGTCTGTAGCCGGATCTTTAAACCAGTTAATTTCGGCTTCAGTCTGATCTGTAAAAGCTTTTTGACAATTTTGATTGATTGTCACCTTTATTTTCATTTTAAGAAATTTATGACTTTTGTCCTAATCTTTCTTTATTTTTGTTTGTTTGTAACCGCGCTATTTCAAATTAAAATTTTGTTTTGTACTCACGCAATTTAGCTGGTTTTACGTCCGTCCGTCCGTCCGCCTGTCTGTAGTTCGGTCACATGTGTTTAAAAAAAACCTGCAAAGAAAACGAAAGTCCAAAATGTCAATGACAGTTTAAAATGAAAAAAAGACGTTTGTAATGTTTAGCACCTCTATTAAGATGTTGCCTTTTTTCCAGCGTTTTAAAATTGTGGTTTCAGTTGCTGTAAATGTGTTAATTTAAGAGATTTATAAGTAAAAGCTTTAACATTTTTTACTGAGTTCAGAGTTGAATAAACTTTTCAACTTTTTTTTGAAACAAGTTTATTTTGAAATATTTTTTTTTTGTTTTGGAAAAAGAAAATTTTGTTTTAAATAAGTGATTAATTACTAGCTGCCGTATGTATAAACATATATTTAATTTAAAAAAGGTTTACAAAACAAAAAGGTTTACAAAGGAAAACGGGGTAAGAGTTTGAAAAATAATGCGGCAGCTTTGTAAAGCTTCTCATATCCCTAGAAGATAACAAATTTTAATAATTTGACCTCCATTATTTTTTTTAAGATTTTTTATGGCAAAAATTAAACATAAAATGTTTAAAAAATTGGTAGATTTGTTTAAGATTTTTTTTTTTAAATTTTTATAAATTTATAAATTGTTATTTCTATAATTTTCAATTTTTTTTTTTTTTTTTGTTAACTTGAACATGTAATTTAGTAGTACTTTTTATATTACACCATATAATCTGTGTAAGGCAACCATCTAACAAGCCAACCAACCACAAGATTTCTTTTTAAATCACAGAAGAAAAAAATTGTGCCCCTGGTTGACTACAAAATTATTTCAGTTTATTTCTTGCAATTTCGTTCGTGGTGTCTCTTATTATTTCAAGTGATAAATCTTTTTTTTTTTTTTTGTTTTAAAAAAATCTTCCTTAGAAAACATCTATTGAATTGTTAAGACTTTAAAGACAACAGTTGAAAACGTTTTCTTTTAGTTTTCATAGCTACTTCTGGCCTGCAGAATCTTTGAAATATTTTAAAGAATTTGTTTACCTCAGGCGGGTTTTTGTGTTTTTTGTTATCTTCTTATTGTTGCAGAAGTCTCATAATTTAACCAAATAACGGTAATTTGTTGTAGTTAAAAAATTATATATTTCTTTTGGGAATTAACAATTTGCCATCATCACAAAAATTTATGATTAAATAGAAGATTTCTTTCTGCCCGAACAAATTTACATTAAATAAAAAAAAAAAAAAAAACGGAAATTAAACCACATTCAATTAAAGCCAGAGAAACAAATTTAAAAAAAACAAAGTATAAAAAAAAATTTAATTAGGTTGAGGTAAAACTTAAAAATAAAATTATTTATTAAAAAAAAACTAGTTTCAACTAAAATAAACTCGAATTTAGATTTTAATTAACAATTAAAGATTTTTAAACAAAAAAAAAAAAAAAAAAATAATGAAGTTTTTTTTTTTATCAAATAAGTGATTTTTTATTTAGGCGTTTTTCGAAAATTGCAAAAATAATCAAATTTTAAAGGAAATTAGATAACAAACGGATAAAAGTTTAAAATTTGTTTTATTAAAAAGTACAATTTTCCCGCCATAAAGCTATTTTTCGTTTTGGTGCTTTTTTTTTTGAGAGTATATTTTTGATACAAAATTCAGTTAATATTTATAAAAATAAGGTATCAATAAGAATTCACAAATTTTTAATACATATTTTAATTATTTTAGTTTAAATAAATCAATTTTATTTCTAGCAATTTTTGCTAAATCTTTAAAAGAAATCAAAATTTCACATAAAATTAAAGCAAATTAATTTAACTTCGTACGGTAAGGTTTTTAAAACGAATTAATATTCTTTCCTTAACAACTAAGCGTTTTTTTCATTTTAGTGCTTTTTAGCTATTACTGTCATTTAAGCGAAATTCAACTAACTTAAAACAAAATTCATCTGAAATGTACCAAAATTTAGTTTTAATTTAGTTTTCATAAGTTTGTGGTTCATATTTTAAATATTTAAGCTAACATAAATCAATTTTAATTCTAGCGATTTTTGCAAAATCTTTAAAAGAAATCAAAATTTCACATAAAATTAAAGCAAATTAATTTAAATTCGTAGAGTAAGCTTTTCATAACAAAAATTACATACTTTCCTAAACAACTAAGCGTTTTTTCATTTTAGTGCTTTTTGGCTGTTATAGTCATTTAAGCTAATTTCAACTAACCTAGAACCAAAATGTAATAAAACTTAATTTAAAATTTATGTTAATAATCGAAATTAATTTACAAAGCAAACCATAATTTTTTGTGTTTAATTCAGATTTTACGTGTTTGGCGCTTTTTTGTTTTAAGCTGCATTACATTTTTTTTAAATTTATAAGCTGCAAAAATACATATTAGTGGTTATTCAATTGTAAACAAACAAAAAATCTGACTTTTCTGTTTACTTTAGCATTTTTATCATTTTGGTGCTTTTTTTTGTTGTTTATAATGAAATTTAATTAAGTTTTTAATTTTTGTAAACTAAATATTTAAGAAATTAAATTAGACCATATTTTTAATATTTTAACTTTATTTGAAAAACTTTAACCAGAAAAGTAAGGTTATTCTATTTAAGCGTTTTTCTATGTATGAATCTATAAACAACATGGCATTTTTAAACTCACTCACGATTATAGACAAAAATAGAAAACAATTGTTGGGAGTTAAGTTCAGCGGAAAAAATAGTTTTTGTGTTTGCTTAGGCGACTTTCCATTTTAGTGCTTTTTTAAAATTAATAATACTATGATTGTTTTTTTTTAATTTTCTGCTGAAATTAATAAAAATTAAAAATATATTTGCTTTTTAAAGCTTTTATCTAGTTCTGTGTTTGATTAGGTGATTTTTTTTAAGTTGGTGCTTTTTTGTTTATATGTAGTAAAAATTTAATATAGGTTAATTTATTGTAAGCTTAAAAATAGATAAATAAATTTATATCATAATTTAGGTGTTTCAATTAAATTTTACAAAATAACGTTTTTTATTTTAGCGATTTTTCTATGAATATACGAAAATTGCGTTTTTAAGCCCAGGACTTTTTATAGAAAATTAATAAAAGCAATCAAGGGCCATTCAGCACAGCAGACAAATTGTTTTGTGTTTGATAAGGTAACTTTTAATTTTGGTGCTTTTTTTGAAATTACTGATATTTTCATAATTTGTTTTAAAATTTTTGGTTGAAATTAATAAAATTAAAGATATATTAACATTTTAAACTTTGTTTCTTGTTTCGTTTTAGACTAGGCGATTTTCATTTTGGTGCTTTTTAGAAATAATTAAAATTTTTAAGTTTTTTTTTTTTTTTTTTGACAAATTAAGTAAACATTGGAAATCCATTTATATTTAAACATTTTTTTCTCTATATTATCTGTAATGTTAAATAAGATATTTGACTTTTTTTTAGGCGTTTTTTGAATTTATTAAAAAATTTGTTTAATTCTTTGCAAATCTGGGTCATCTTTGCAAAAGAGCTTATGTACAGCTTCTTTTTGATAATTTATTAAAAAAAATTTCACTTTTAGTTTAATAAAATCTAAATAAAAAGCAGTTTCACTTGTAATGATGAAGATTTTTTCTTTTTAAAAATGCAAAACAATTATTGGTTCATCGTGGTAATCAATGGAATGACGATGCCATAAAATGCAATAAAAAATATTCAACATGTGGCCAACAACAATTATTAAAAACATTTTTTTTTAATATATTTTTTTTAAACCATAAATTTACTTTTTCTTGTTTAAAACGAATGTATTGCCACACACGGCAACAGCAGCACGAAAATAAATGAAAACTTCAAGACAAACGGAAAAACAAGTTTCCATTAAAATGTTTAAAACATTAAAAAAAAATATTTTTACAAAGAGTATTGTTTACTTTTTTGAAAAAAAAACAAAAAAAAATATAAAAAATACTACAGCATCTTTTTTCAAAAGTTTTTTATTTTTAATTTTTGGTTTATGGCCCCTGTAAACGTATGAGACAAGTTGAAACAAGTTGCGTTTTATTTTTGTCAGTTTTTTTAGGCTCAGATGGGAACCAAACTGACAACTTAAACATTTAAACAACAACCATCATCCAACCAACCAACCAACCAACCAGCCATACAACATTCAACAAAATTTGCTGATTTTCAACAGTCAGGTGAGTTTAGCAATTTTGGCAAGTGGCTAGACAAACGTAGATTATTTATTTCATAAAATCCATAGAAAAAAAGCCAAAACAAAATCTTCAAAATTATAAAAAAAATGTTGCAAATTTAAGCACTTAACAAAAAAAATTGAAATGGAAAAAATCTCTAGTAACATACTTTGAAAAGTTTGAAAAAATCCTGAGACTAAATGTAGTTTGGGTAATGCAGATGCAACATAAAACATTGTACAAAAATAAATGTGTGCAAAAAGGTTTTTCAAAAGCAACAGGGTAGAGGACACTTAATCTTAGAAAATTAAGATTTAACTTAAGTCTAAGCTATAGTTGAGTTTATAATTTAAGCTTAAGTTAAGATGAAACGATCTCCAAAAGCTTCGGGGAAAAGAAAACTACGGTTCTAAAAAGCTATTTTAAATAAACTAAAGTTTAGAGTAAACTTAAGTCTAATCTTTAGCCTAAACTATAGTCTAAGCAATAGCGTATATTAGCAATAGTATGTAATATAGTATGTTGTTAAGTCTAAGCTGTGGTCTACAGTTCAAGGGCGGATTCAGACTTTAGTTTAGGGAGGGGTCAAATACCTAATTAATGATTTTAGAACACCAGTGTTCGCCTAGCCCTTCTTGGATTCATGATTGCTTTTGCTAAGTCTTAACTATACTCTGGAATACTTGTTTTAAATTAAGCTATTAGCTAAGCTTAGTTTAAACCAGGGGGGCTACTCTCTATTGCGATGCGAAAACAATTTCGTTGCGAAAGCTAAATGCCAACTTGGTACTCTCTATCACTTTCGCAAAATTTTTTGAAAATGAAGCAATATTTTCAATAAAAATGAAAGATGGCGCAGATTGACAGTAATGAAATGCTAAAATATGTAAAAATATTTGAAATTGGAAAATTTAAATAAAACAAATAGTGATGATTTGCGAAAAGAAAAAAAATAATAGATGCGAAAGACAAATGTGCAAACGCATTAAAGAGTACCAATCGCTAGATTTGCTACCATTTTCTTTCACATCGCAATAGAGAGTAGCCCCCCAGGTTTAGATCCACGCTTGATTCGTTTAAGTCTACACTATATTCTAGAATATGTGGTTAAGCTAAGTTTTAACTTATTCATACTATGTTCAATACACAACTCTGAATAATAGTCTTAACAATAGTTTGCACAATTGTCTAAACTTTAGTCTGGACAATTAACAAAGCTATAGTCAGAGCAATAGTCTGAACTGGAGCCCAAAGTTTGGTCAAGAAAATAACTAGATAAATATATAGTCTACACTGTAGACTAAATTATAGTCTAGACTGAAGACTAATTTATAGTCTAGACTTCAGATGAAATAAAAGTGTAGATTTTTAAGTAAATTATAGTCTTAAATATAGACCAAACTTAAGACTATGTATGGTATAAACCATAGAATAAATTTAGGTTAGACAATAGATAGAATTATACTCTAGACTAAATTATAGTCTAAACTAAAGCCTAAGCTTTCTAATAACCTTAACCTAGAGTCTAAGTTATAGTTAAACTTTAATTCTTAACTGTAGCTTAAAAAATAGTCTAGACAAGTGTTCGGAAATAAACAGCGTTCAGCTTACACACCAAGAACGATATCAATTTTTTTAGTATTTGTGTAGACGAACACAACCCTTATTAGCAAGAAAGAGCCGAATATTATATAGTGTTCCGTTCTTCTTTAAAAAACAGAACAATTGTAGTGATACTGTAGACAAACATTATATTTTAATGTTCTATAATGTTTCTTTTTTTAAATTGATATTGTGTATTGTGTATACGTTTTGTTTGGGTAAAATTATTTTGCTGGCTTTTTGTTTTTTTTTTTCGTTTGTGTACTTTGTTTTTATAAAAAATGTTTCGTTTTTTTGACAGCCAAAAGGGACAAACATTAATGTGCTGAAACGAACACAATGAAGTTTGTGGTTTTTAAAAAATACCGAGCGGAAACTTTAGTCAAGACTAGAGCTTAAATCATAGTTTAGACTTTAACCCGAATATATTTAAGTATACAGTGTATACTATACACTGAAGTGTCGAAAGACATAATACGGCATGAGTAAGACAGTTGGACTAAATAATATTTTTAGGCTGCCAGATTATAGCAGATTAGTTTAGGCGAAGATAATAGCCATCTACTTAAAGTATGGTTAGATATCTGGCAGGGCTAATAGTAAAACAGCCATAAGATCCGTAAATAATGTGTTTAACAGTCAAGATCAAGAATTCCGGACGTCTCTGGAAGAGATTCGATGGTGCATGCAGGCATTACCTGGAATCCTGGCAACTTTTCGCTCTTAAATTTCATCTCACCACTAGTTAAAGATGGTTCGGAAATCAGAAAAATCCTGCTCAATATGGCTGAGAAGAGACTCCAGCGTTAAAGCTGTCCAGATTTTACCAGAGAAACCCCATTGCGGTTATAACTGGCTATTGGGCTATTGGAAAGTTGCAAAGGCGAAGAAGAATTAAAGGAAAATTTTCTCTCTCAGTGTCCGGCATTTGTAGAATTAAGACTCATATTGTTTGGTTAAGGAACCCTTAGAGACAAAACTAGTCCCCCTCTCTCTGGCTCTTATACTGATTTAACCGGAATGCATTCCTTTATTGAATCGACCGGTTGGCCAAGCAATAATGAAGGCGGCCATGAGATGTAGGATGCTTGAGAGACAGTGAAACATGGTGCTTAGTTGCGACTGCTCATGAAACCTAGCCTAGATAGGACAACAGCCTTAGCTATTAGACTCTGCTATAGATTTAACCTTACAAAGTCAGCAAAGCAGAAAGAGAGATAACAAATTATCTCAGCTGTCAAAAAAAACCCTATGATTGTGTAATAAAGAAAGGTGTTTAATTATTGTTGTCACTTCATACGTTCACAACTTTGAGAAATAATTTTTAGTTTTATTTTGAAAGAGTTCTCTAGTCATTTACAGATCATAAAATAAAATTTTATAAACTCTAGTCTAGACTAGCCTAGATGTAAACATTTGAGTATGATTTAGTGTATCGCTTACTTCGTTTGTTTTCCCTGCTTTTATTTTAAAATATTATTGCACATTTTGAAAAACAAATTTCACTTTTGTGCTTTTTTTTTAGCTTTTTGCAATATTTTTTTTTCTTTATCTTTAAATATTTTTTGAGTATAAAAATTAAATGAAAACAAAATGCCGTTTATATGTTTGTTTTCTTCATTAATTTGCTTTAAAGAAAACAAACAAAATTGCATTTGTATAAAAAGTTTGCTAAAAAATTAGCAAAAAAAAAAAAATAAAATTTGAATAAAACTAAACAAATATTTTATAGTTTTTTATCTTAAAGCATCTAAACTGAGAGCTTCCTTGAGAAGTCGTAGAGCAAGTTTTGCGAAATATTTTTTTGCTATTTTTTGGCAGTCATGTGAATTCGCAATTGTTTAAAATTGTCTGTTTTTTTTTAAGATTTTACAAAGGTGTTGGTTACAATCTTTTACACATTTAGAGAGGCCGAGTAGCTACAAAAAAATACCACAAAAAAACTTAAAAATATTTAACAGTTAAAGGTATTTATTTACAGCATGTGAAGACTTTCACGCCTACCATGACAGAGCTGGCAGATTAAGCCGGAGACAAATAGCAACTTGATAAAAATAGTTAAGTTTTTTTATAAAGTCTAGTAACTTTAAACTTTTTGTAAGAAAATATGTGTACAGTGTAGTCTCTCATGAATGAACACCGAAGGGATCCTTTTAATTGGGGGCGTATAAGGGGAATATATTCTCAAAAGACGTCAATGTCTTTCTAATGGAAAGTTAACGGGACCAGGCAACCGTGTTGGTCTAAAGGGGTATTCGTTAAGGGAGATTACACTGTACATATCTATATGCGTAAAATGTTTATTTTCTGTATCTAAACTTGTTAATTCAAATGTTGATATTATAATCCGGCTATAATTCATTGAATTTCATTTTAATTAAATTATTTTTATGACTAAGTTTAAACTTAGTTTAAACCTAATTTAAACAAGTTTTTTTTACTTTATTGACAAAGAATGGTACAGAAAACATAAATATGTTTAAAAAATTAGCAAATTTAAAACAAGATTTAATAAATATTTAAATAATAATGAAACCATTAATTAAATAAACAAAGTTTTAGGTTAAGTTTATATAAAGTTTAATTTAACAGTTTTTAATTTGTTTTATAATTATAAAAAAATTATATAAAAAAAAACCCAAATATCTTTTAAAAACAAGTAAATTGTTTAGAGTTAGGTTAATTGTATATAAGATTTAATAATAGTTTAACTAAGATTAGATTAAACCAAGTTTAAGCTTATTTAATTAAGGTTAAAAGTGAAAATTTTCTCGAATAAGCTAATTTTATACTTATTTAAAATTGATTAAGCTTAGCGAAATATTGATAAACAATTAAATATAATATAATTTTTTATAAAAAGACCTCAAGCTTAATCAATTTTAAATAATTATAATAAAAAGGTCAAGTAATACTTAATAACTAATTTTATACTTTTAATTATTTCATTGTATTTAAAATAAATTTTTGCTTAAAACCTTAGTTTAATCTTAGCTTAAGCTAGGTTTAAATTAAGCTTAGACAAATTTATGAGCGAGTAAATTTTGTCTTCAACCTTAGAAATATTTTTAAATTTTACTCTATTTTAAAACACTTAAATTATGTTAAACTTAGTTTAAATTGTAGTTAAGCTTTATCGTAGGTTTAAATAACTAGAAAAAATGTTATGCACCTTAAATTTATTTTAAGTATAAAAAAAACACGAATTAAGTATTTAGTTTTTACTTATGCCATAAACCTTTTTATAATCTAAGCTTAAACTCAGATTAAATAATTTTTTTATAAACTATTAGTTTTAATAATTCTAATAGCGATTTGAATTTTATCTACGTTTAAAAAAAAACATGTTACGTTAACTGTTCCATAAACGAAGTTAAAATAAGTTTAAGTTAATTAAAAACAAGGCTTAACCAAAGTTTAAATTAAGGTTGAATGAAGTTTAAAATAGTTTTTCGCAACAAGTCTTAAAGAAAAATTATTTTCTCTTAGTCCGAAGATTAATATTATGGGTAAATAACTTATGGTCATACAAGAATAAGCTTAGCTAAAACCTAGCTTGACTTTGTTTAAACAGAGCTTGACTATAATTTAATTTATTTCAGTAAAGAAATATGAACTATAGCCAACTAACATTTACTTTTTACTTAAACTCTTTGTTAAACTTAGTTTAATTTTGTAGTTTTGACTTAAACTCTTAGTTAAATCGAGTTTAAACATTTATTTTTTGCCTTAACTCTAAGTTAAAATTATTTTAAGCGTAAACGGACTTATGCAAACAAATAAGTGCGAACTTGAAGTGTTCGTTAAAACCGGGTTTCCATAAAATTTTTTATTTAAAGAGCACTTTAAGTTCACATTATTATATTTTATTGCAAAAGGCCGTTTGTTTTTACTTTAACTCTTAGTTAAACCTTGTTTAAACATTAAGGCTAGGTTTTTGAGATCTCAGTTAAATTAGGTTTAGATAATCTGAAAACAGATTTGTGCCACCAATACCAAGTTTGTTTACAAAATGTTGGCGGAACAGCTTAGTTTTGCTTAAAATTTTGGTCTTTAATGAAATAATAAAAAAAATAACAATTCGCACAAAAAATCCGAGTTTCAGACTACGTTAAGCTAAGTTTAAACTTAATCTCCATCTCTAAAGCCAGCCATGAGTATTCACTCAAACTCTTAGTTTAACTTAAACCCAGCTTAGAGGATTATTTTTTTCAATTAATTTGTAGTTTGATTATATTTTTTTAACTTTTATGTTTAAAAATAAAAAATGTTTACTATTTCTTGGCTAAAACTTTGTAGTTTCACCCAAAAGAAATGTTTGGTAAGCTTTTTGTTTGCCTTAAAAAACTGTAAACCCATCATTTAAACACTTCTTTTTTGTTCGTTAGCAAACTATTTATGTGTGTGTGTGTGTGTGTGTGTGTGTGTGAGTTTACTGATTTAACCTGTATGATATGAAGGTAGTTCAGTTTTTCTTATAGCTAATGCTATTGCTATAGTTGCTTTACTTAATCTACCGTTAGTTGCTAAATGCTGTACCAACGGCCACACATTTTTTAAAGGAATCTTCTCTGCAGTTTTTTGAATGGAACTTGTTTTTCATGCCTTCTCCATGCAACTACAAAAACACTTGGCCAATTTTTGCAAAAAAAAAACCTTAAAATTTTATTTTTTACTATATTTAATGTATAATGACTTTCACAGGCCTTAAATTCCACAGACTCGTATTTATTATTTTCATTTTAATGAGTTTTTTTTTTACTTTAAATTTTTTCCATCGTGTGGCAGTTTTTCTCCCAAACTAGATCTTTCTCTATGGAACGAATGAATGAAAAAAGATCATTTGCAACATGATAAACTTGTCAACATGGAAATGGCTGCTAAAAGAAATGGACTTTTTTTTTTCTTCGAGAAACAATGAAATAATAAATAATGGGAAACGTGAAAAGATAATGATGATATTGTGGCAGGTTTTACGAGTGTATGTACATATGTGTGAAGTACGGAGGTGGGCGTTTAAAGATGTTTTGAAAATTTGTTATGGCCGTTATTGCAATTGGATTAAGGTCAAAGAACTTTAATGGGGAAATTGTCAAATGATGACAATAACGTTTGATAAAATGCAGAGGTTTTGAAAATTTACAAGATTAATCTGAAGGTAAATTAAGTTTATTCATAGCTTTGAAGCATTAGTTAGTAAATATTCGTAGTTTGGTTTAATTGAAAGTCAAAATATGCATCTATTTGAGTTTAAATAATTGGATTTTATATGAAATTATTGCAGTTAAAAACGTTTTTCAAAATCAATATCTACTTAAGGAATTTAGTCGCAGATTAAAATACTGAATGGTAAGTAAGCCTTTTTTATTTTTAATTATAGGTACATATTTGCGGCATATGCGCCGACTTTAGTAGCTTCAATCATAGGCTTCGAGAGGTAAACTTATCGATTATTTCTTTCAGTAAAGTTTGCGTACATTTTTCTTTATTTCAGTTAAGTTATCTATGACTATTTTTTACAAATAATACACTCACAATATTATTACAGTAACGGACTGTAGTTTATTTAAAAAATATTCCGTTCAGTCAATTTTAAATAAGTAAACATTTAAAATTCCAAGCAAATTTATTTTTAACTAATTCTAACAGTTATTCAAAAAACTAAGTGCATATTAATACGGATTTTCAGTTGCAGTTAATATTATCCGTTGATGGAGTTAAATTCTTCTTTATGTTAAATTAAATAAAAATTTAAAAAACGCCTGGGTTCGAGCCCAGATTGAGTCAAGAATGAAAAATTATCAGTAAATTTTAATTAATTTTCATGTTGTAAAATTCCTTTCTTCGTAAAAATAATTTAATGAAAATTAAATTTGATGAACTTAAGCCTAATTAAAAATATTAAAAATTTGGGTTAAAAATTTAAAGCAACATTAATTTTTACTGTCAAAAATTCAACCGCGAATTCCGTAAAAACAAATAAATATTCAGTTATCTTATATAAATTAATTGTATTTAGTATAATATAATTTAGTTAAATTCATCAAATTTTAAAAGTAAAAAAATTGCGATGCCATATCGTTCATGCTGCTGGTGTCTTATAATTGAGAGTTCTTCTGTAAACAACGTGGTCAGTACAACAAAAGTAAAACAAACGTGTGTAACAGGGTAAGTAAATAATAATATTCTCCCTCTCTCGCGTATAAGAAAAACAAACGGACTGTCTGTCTGGTATTTTTTTAGAAATTCGGCTCCTTTGTGGAGTAAACGAAAATTACTGAATTTAATAAAATAACTGAATATTTAATTGTTTTTACTAAATATGGGGTCAATTTTTTGACAGTAAAATTTAAAAAAATAACTGAATATTTAATTGTTTTTACTGAATATGGTGTTGAATTTTTGACAGTAAACTTTTACAAAATAACTGAAAATTTATTTGATTTTACGGAATATGGTGTTGAATTTTTGACAGTAAAAATTAAGCGAGCTTTTTGTTAAAAATAAATGAAAAATAAGTAGACCGGTTTTTAATTGAATTTTCATTTATTTTATATTACAATTTCAGTTAATTTTACGTACAGAATATTGTGAGTGTAATAATCGATAACTTTTTCATTCAGTTTGTTTAAGCTATAGAATAAAGTTATTAAGAATAATAAATTCTGGTTTAAATAAAATTTCTAAGAAGCAAAAACGACTACAAACGTTTTGTAGACAAAAAATGAGTCCACATTAATTAACACAGATCCGTTAATTGATTAAAATTTAATTTATTTTTAATAATAAGTTCCCAGTTCAAAAAAAAGCTCACACGTCATTTTTATAACTTTATAGCCGGTTTATGGCAGAAAAAAATTTAATATTAAACATTATTTTATAATTTGTGGTAATTTCTGAAATTTATTACACTGAACCAATTTTAAGACAACTTTAACAAAATCAACAAGATTAAAAAAAAGAAAAAAAATTAAAAACAAAATACTTAAATAACGTGCAATAAACAGAGTACGAGTATTTATTGTCACATGTCACGTTAGATATTTTGTCATTTTGTTTATACCAACAACAACTACCAACTATTTCACGTAACAATTAAAACAAGCAACAATAATAAAATCTAATAAAAGAAAAACTTTAAACAGCAATAACAATGTTGTTGGTTAATGGTGGCAAATATAAAAAACAAAAAGACAGACAGACATTTTTTAAGCCTTCATACAGTTAGATGGCAAAAACGTAGCAAGTTTATTGCACATGCGCAACAACTGTAACAACTCAAATTTAAGAGGCACTACAATGAAATGGATTTGGTAGATGGTGGCGGCTTAAGCTGCATCTGGGACTGCAACACCACCGCTACCAACTGTGACCGCCTTTAACTACAGTGGGCACCACAGTGCAGCGCTTGTTATCTAATAAATTCAATCGATCATTGAACTTAAAGAATTCGACTGGCAGTGCAACGAAATGGAGTTTTTATTTGTTAAGCGGTTAAATGTTGTTCACCTTGAATGAGGTGCAAACCAAATGGAAACAAACAAACAAGCAAATTTACAAAAGATTTAGGCAAAGAGACAGACGAACAGGCAGACAGACCAAGTGGTGGACGGACAGTAAGACATACCTCAATTACAGCAGTTAAATTAAAAACAATTCAATTCAATTCAATTCAATTTGAAAATAATTAAAAAAAAAACTTTTTTATAGTTTTTGGTTCGGTAATTTGCTAAAAATAAAATAAAAAAATAACAAAAATTTATAATTAAAGAAAAATACATCGGCCACTTAATTTAAAAAAAAAATTAAATTTTCTTATCAATCACGGTAATAAACGGAAGAAATGGCAGCGATGTTATTTTCTATACCAAAGAAAAGTTATCGATAGCTTTACTATACCAAAGCAAAATTAAATTACTATTACTAAAAAATCTTGTAACATAACTTCACCTCACCAAAATAAAGTAATCGATAACTCTACATAATAAAAGAAAAGCTATTAATTACATAACTAAAGCTATCGATAACTTTCTTTGGTTTAGTAAAGTTATCGATATGTAAATTTACTTAACTTAAGAAAAGTTTTCGATAACATGAATACGTTAAAATAATATATCGATAGCAAAACTAAACTAAATAAAAACAATCGATATCATTGGTTAACTGAAGAAAAGTTATCGATAACGTATCTATATAAAAAGGCAATCGATAATTTATCTATGCTAAAGAGACGTTTTCACTATCTTCATTACACTAAAACAAAGTAATCGATAACTTCAATATACAAAAGAATATTTATCGATTGCTTTATTTTACTAAATAGAAGTTATAGATAACCTAACTTAACTGAAGAAAAGTTTTCGGTAACTTTACCCAACTAAAGATACACTGTCGATTATTTTATTTAACTAAAAAAAAGTTTTCGATAACATTGCTTAACATAAGACAAGTTATCGATATCCTTACTATAGTTAAGAACGCCATCGATAATTTAACTATACTATACAAATGACATCGATAACTTAACTTAACTAAAGAAAAGTTGACGATAACTTTATAAAAATAAAGAAAAGTCTGTGATAGCTTTCCTATACTAAAGAAAGTTATCGATAACTTAACTTTACTAAAGAGAATTTAACGATGATTAAACTAAGCTTAAGAAAAGGTGTCGATGGATTATTTATACATAAGAAAAAATATCGATAACTTTCTTTTAACTAAATAAAAGTTGTCAGTAGGTTTACTATACCAAACAAAAGCTATCGATAATTTAAACATACTAAGAAATAATACCGATAATTTAAACATACTAAGGACAAGTTATCGATAACTTTTCCAAACCAAACCAGTTGTTGATAATATTGCTATACGAAAATATAGTTTTCAATAACTTTACTATACTAAAGAAAGTTATAGAAAACTTTACTAAACTAAAATAAAAACCATCGATAAATTCATTATGCTGAAGAAAACTTGTCGCTAACTTTTCTTAACTGAAGAAAAATTATCGGAAACTTAACTTAACTAAAAATAAAGATTTCAATAAATTTACTTAACAATATACAAGTTTTCGATAACTTTACTATACTTAAGAAGGTCATCAATAAGTTAATTATACTAAAGAAAAGTTGTCGATAACTTTATAGCCCTTAAAAAAATTGTCGATTACTGTACTATGCTATAGAAGAATTGTCAAGAACTTTGCTTAACTAAAAGAAAAGTTATCGATTACTCTACTATACTAAGGAAAGCTTTAAGATGACTGCTCCTTATAAAAATGGTTATCGATAATTTATACTACACTAACTTTACTGTACTAAAGAAAGATTATCGATAAATTATTTATACTAACGTTAAGTTATCGATAGCTTTTATATGCTTAAAAAATTTCATCAATAAACTTTAATAACTAAGAAAATGTTATAACTTTTTATTCTAGAGAAAATTCGTATCATAAATGCTTTATTTTTTAAGAAAAGTTATCGATAATTTTTTAAATTCTATAGATAAGTTATTGATAGCTTTTTTTAAGTTGTAGAAAATTTAAAAATATTTTGATGAACTTCTGCTTTTTGTTTAAAATTTAAACTTGTTGTTTTATTAAAAATTATGTAAATACGACGTGTGGATTTTCATTGTTTTAATTAATATTTCATTTAAATTTATTTTAATCAATAAAAATAATTACTAATTAATTTAACAAAAATAGAACCAGATCGTGATATTTTGAATAAGTTCAAGATATTTTTGTTAAGTTAATTAAATCGATTTTTTTATGCAGAGTGTGAGAAAGATAAATAAAACTCATCACTAACAAAAAAATCTTAACCTCAAATCAAGGTCATAATTTCTCAAATTAAGCAAAAACAACCATTTTTTGAGACAAAATAAAATTAAAATAAATTATGGGAACGTTAACAATTTTAAGTCGAGACAATAGAAACGATTTAATCGGGGTGACAGGTGGAGAAACATGTCCAAATGTTTGAAGTTGTCGCCATCTAAAAAGATGCAAACAATGTCAGAGTAAGTGGGATAGAGGGGATTAGTGAATTTGAAATATGTACTTATAAAAACGGATTTTGTTTTTTAAGATTTGAAATTGGCGATAAATAAAAATGGTAGAACCATTTAACGTAAATTTGGAATTCCAGTTTTTACATTTTTGGCAAGTAATTGTCATTGTTATTGAAGAAAAACGAGTATACCAAAATTACTTTGAAAACGTTTTTCCAATCGGGTCAAAGATCTCTAAAAAATGCATTTTATTTGGCTTTCAGAGCACCTAAATGTTATAACAATGTCACGAATATTATTAAAATAATAATGTATTTTCAATTTACAAAGTTGGTTTGTTTTATTAATTATCCAATAAGTTTTTGTTTCTTAATTTCAACGAATTCCTTTTAAAGTGTGTCTAGTAGTAGCGAATCGAATTCTATAAAAATTACTTAATACTGTTTCAGTTTCTTTAACAAAAAATAAAACAAAAAAACAATATAATTCTTAATGTAGTGATTCACATAATTAATCATTATTCTTGTTTTACGTTTTGGACTTTTCATGCAATTTATTGTAGTTTTTTCTGCTTCCAATCTTTTCGTTTTTACTTTTCTATTCTTTCAGTGTTAAATTTAAGAAATCTGGCAGTTCATTTATAAATATTTTGTTTAGACATTTGTTTTGATTGTTGTATAAAGAAGTATTGCATATTAATTATATGTATATAACAAAAATACAATCAAAAAGTTATCGGTGGCTTTTTTATATATTTAAAAGTTCATTTATGATTTTGCTTATAAATAAAAAAGTCATCGATCATTTTTCTAATAAATGAAAAATTCATCGATAATTTTTCTTAATAGACTAAGTCGATAACTTTTTGCACAGGACCAACAGACGTCTTTGAAAATTTCTCTATAGAAAAAAAAAATCACCGATAACTTTTCCGAAAAATAAAAAAAATCATCAACTTTTTAATAAAAGAAAAAAAGTCATCGATAACTATTTAATATAAAAAACCGTCATCGATAACTTTTTAATAGAGAAAAATTCTTCCATAACTTTTTAACAGAAAAAATTCTTCTACAACTTTTTAATAGAAAAGAAGTCATCGATTACTTTGTAATAAAATAAAAAAGAAATAAAGACATGGAACACTTTTTTCGCAGAACCAACAGGAATCATCGATAATTTCTCTATGGGAGAAAAAGTCATCAATAACTTTTCCCGCAGAATTAAACGGTCATGAATAACCTTTCTGTAGAATCATCGATAAATTTTCTATAAAAGAAAAAAATCAACAATTTTCTATTTAGTAAATATATTTAGAAAAAAAGACAAATATTTAGTTATCGATAAACTTTCTTTAAAAAAGTTAAGATATCGATAACTTTTCTTTAGAGAAATTATAGTAATCGATATAATAATTTTTTTAGAAAAATAAAGTTATCGATAGCTTGACTTTTTGAAGAAAAGAAAAAAACTAAATAGAAAAGTTATCATTGACTTTTTTTCTAAATATTTCTACTAAATAGAAAAGTTATTGATGATTTTTTTTTGAAATATTTTAGAAAAGTAAGGTTATCGATAGAACTTCCTTAGAAAAATTAAGTTATCGATAACCTTTCTATAGATAAGTAAAGTTATCAATAATGATTTTTCGGAAACTAACGTTATTGTTGTAAAGAAAAGTTTTCTATAACTTTCCTCTTGTATAGCAAAATTATCGATAATGTTTCTTTAATTTTGTAAAATTAATAATACACATTTCCTTGCTTTTCGCCTGTCGCTTTAATTGCGCATGTTGAGTGTATATGCTTGTATGCAAATTGATATTAATTTAATTTGCTTAACTGCAACTTTGTGGTTCACAACAAATTCTTTACGGTTCTTTATCTGTGCTACCAGCAGTAACAGTAGTCAGTCTCTGAGCTTGTCTATCTGCGAGACAGCCAGTCAGTCGCTCAGTCATCTGGGTAGTAAACAAAATGCAGCTACAAAACGTTTGACTACATAGGTACATGTTGGCCTAAAGAAGTATTAGAAGTTGATGTGTGCAGTAGCAGTTTATTGCCACAGGGTCATACTCCACATACGAATGAGTGACTGACTATCTCTACCTCCATCTGTATCTGCATCTACTTTATTTGTGAGTTGTATTGTCTTTAAAAGTTTTATTTTGGGTTATAAAAGAGAATTGCCTGATAAAATTGGTTTAAAATGTGGTTTGCGGTAAAAATCATTAACAAGACTTTTAGAGAGTCGGAATAAAGAGTTAAAACTTGCATAGAGTTCACATCATTATCTTAAAAAAGATCATAACTATCTAAATTTAATAAATTGTTATTAAGGTTATTTTTTTTTTTGTTTATTGTAATAAAAAGATATACAAGACGAACACCTTTTTTAAATATTTACATTAAGAGCTTTTAGTAATCAATTAACATAATTTTGTTTGCTGATAAATTTTACAAAATTGCTTAATTAATTTTCAAAAAGCCAAATAGGTATTTCATATAATCAAAATGTTGACAAGACTTGGACAGAAAAATTTTAATTTAAAAGAAGCATTTGACAGGTGATTGTCAAAAAAAAACAAAAACTTTTAAGCAAGCAAATGCTTTTTAGGTTTTTTATGGTCAACTCTTGTCTAGCGTCGTAAAGTCTACAATAACCCAGTATACAATCATTTAGTCTGCTTTGTAGTATAGTTCCTAGTCTACTACATAGTCTGGTCTGATTTAGGGTCTAGTCTCTGGCCTATAGTTAAGCCAATTATTAAGTCTTTCGTGTTTTCCATAGCATGACCTGATTTTTAGTCTAGTGTTAGGCCCAGGCTACAGTTTTGACTATAGTGTGGATAACAGTCATTCTATACTTGGGTCAATATTCTGGTCTGTTTTATAGTTTATCCATAGTCTGGCCTTAACTCTGGTCTGATTTATAGTCTAGTCTTTAGTCTTGTTTAAAGTTTGGTCTATAGTCTAGTCTGAAATCCATTCTATAGTCTGGTCTTCATTCTAATAAACAGACTGGTCTGTGCTCTGAGGCAAAGTATCCTACACACAAAAATCAATATTTAATCAGGTTAATTAAACATTTAACCAAGCGAATTAAACGTTTAATTGAAATATTGTCAATTAAATATTTAATACACTTGATTAAAATTTTAATTCACCTGAATAAATATTTAATTAAAACTGACTTTATTTTTGATTAATTCTTTTACTGGCGCAAAAATTTTTTTCTGTGTATTGAATACAGATAAAAATTAATTTACAGTTTAAATGGAGATTTCGATCGATATTCAATGCCGTAATTGGCCCCCTGGTCTACAGTCTGCTCTAAAGACGGATCTTTAATCTGGTTTGTAGTGTAGTCTTTTCCACAGTCGGTGTAGATTCTGGTGTATAGTCTGTTCCGGTTCATAACCTAGTCTTTCGTCTGGTCTATAGTTTGTTCTATGTGCTATATTCTAGTCTGAAGTCTGGCTTATAGTTTGCTCCAAAGTCTAGTTTTAAAGGTTTTGTTTTTAATTAGAATCTATTTAAACTTTTATTCTAGACACGTCTAAAATTTAGCTTTGAGAGGAGCTTTTGTTAAAGTATAAAAGCTTTTTAGTAAAACAAAAGCTTATCAATATAATTTAAATTTCATTTAATTATGTAAGTCAAAGCATTTTCATGTTATTTATTAAACATTTTTAAAATTTATTAAAGTTTTTTTAACATTTCCAGATCTTTTTTAAAAATCTTGAAGCTTTTGATTTTTTAAAATCTTTTGTTTTAAAAGTTGGAAAACTTAAAGTTAAAATGAAGCTTATTAGCTTAATATTTATTCCTTTTTTATTTAAGCCTTTCTTAACAAAGGCTTTTTTTTTGTACAACTTTAAGCTTTCAAAAACTTGAAAATTTGTAAAGTTTGCTAGATTTTTAGCAAAAACTTTACCAATTTTATAAGTTCAGTTTTTTTCGTTAAATTTTGCTAAGTTAAGTTCTGAATTATTTCACGTAGTTTGCTTGGTAAAGCTTTAAGCTTTTTTAACTTTTTAACTGCTGAAATTTTTTGTGGAAAGAGCTTTTTATTCAGATAAATTTGAAAAAAAATACACACGCAAATTATGTTTATTGTTTATATAAAAAAATGATTTCTTAATGAAAGCTTTTATAAAGTTGAAGCTTTTTAAATCCTTAAAAAAAAGTAAATTCTGTAGTATTATTTAGAATTTGTTATAATTTTAGGTGACTTAGCCCAGAAGTTTTATTTTTCTTTTTTGTGTAAAACTGAGACTTTCGCAAAAAAATATTTTTTTAACCTTAAAGCTTTTTTAAAGCTTTTAAATTGTTCAAAAACTTTGTGATTTGAAGCAGCAATTTTTTAGTATTGACAAATTCTTCTTGTAAAATAATTTTTTTAATAAAATTTTTTTTCTAATCGTTTAGAGCTTTTTCCAGGCCTAAACTCAAGGATATTTGATTTTGTTTTGCTTAATCTTGTTTTAGAAAGCATTGTTGTAATCTTATTTCTTTTATAACTTTATTTTTCTGTTTATGTTGTTATTTAATAAATTATATCATAATTTTTCCTGTTTGTGTAATCTTTGCTTAATCTTTTTTTTATTAACAATACTCTTAAAAATCCATTTGCAATCCAGCAACCAGTCAATATTTAATGAAAAATTATTAACAAAGAAAAACATCTCATTTCTTTTTTCTCCTTGTTAACAAGTGTTAAAAGTCTGTGATGATTGTCAACATAATCAGCATCAACTTCATCTTCAACATACGAAGATGATGTCGAACGATCAGGAAGCATTTCAAAAATCCAATAAAAACATGTTTATCTCATTTCTTGAAATTTAATGGTATTTTCTTTTTGCTTTTATAAAGAAAAGAGGAAAAACTTCTTGAGCGAAAATAAAAGAAAAAAGAAAATCAAGCCAAGCTAAAGAAAATTTAAAAAACCGGTATCAAAATAAGAGAAAAATAAAGAAAATGGTTTTATTTTACAGCTGACCTTAAGTCATCGAGGAAGATGAAGCATCTAAAGTTTGGTAACAGGTTTTTCTTTTGCCATAAATAAATTTTAATTAAAAAAAAAATACAAATCCTAAAATATGCCATAATTGCATGACTATGCTTGCATTAAGGAAAAGTTTTTGTTAAGGCAACCCAAAAATAACTTTTCAATGCGGAAGTTTTTGTAAAACAAATAAAACCAGAAAAATTTACATAAATGGGTGAAAAGTAATGAAAATAATTGAAAAACTTAACAAATAAAGCTTTTTTATAAAAAAAAGCTTTTATGTCATTTATAACCATATATTGAATTACAAAGCTTTTCCTGAAACCTAATTTTCATTTCTTTCTCAGTTATGATTCCAATTGAATTTTGCCATTTTTTTCTTTCATACATTTATGTTCATGTTTGCCTTAATAAATGCAACAAGTTGCATTATGATTTCTAACCAAAAATATCAAGAAAGAAAGAAATAAAGAAAACAAGTTAAAGCCATTAACTGACCAAATAAGTTTGAAAATCCATAAAAAAAAAACACCAGGAAATTGTTGTTCAAAGCAACATTTTTTTTGTTGCTTTTATTTAAAATTTTAATTTGAAGAAAGTGTTTTATGATTTTTATATAAAATCTTTAATAAATTAAAAAAAATCATTTAAAATAGGATTTTAATAGAAAACATTTTTGACAAAAGCCCCCTGTAAAGAGTTTAATTCGGCCTATAAGATATATTTTATAAGCATTTTCTATAACAAAAGATTTAAAAAATTTAATACAAAATCGTTAATATTTAACAACAATTTATTAATAACAAAAGATTGAAAAAATTTGATACAAAATCGTTAAAATTTAAAAACAATTCATTGATTTTCATTATTTCACAAAAGTAATCAGTTATTTTTCGAAGAGTAACCATACAAAATAAAGTAATCACTGAAAAATTGTTAATTTTAGGTCAAAACTAATATAAAAATCATACAAAAACAAATATTAACCAAAAAATTACAAAAGTAACCGGTTACTTTTACCTAGTAACCATATACAAATTTAAACCTTTTTAAAAATTAAATTCAATATAAAAAATACTAACTCTACATCATCTTGGCTTTTTAAAGACAACTTTTTTGGAATATGAATAAAAGTAACCGGTTACTTTAAAAATAATAACCATTAAGAAATTATATGTTATATTTAACATATTTTTACATCAAAATTTCAGTTATTTTAAACAAGACAACAATTTTTCAATATTTGCCTTAGTAACCGGTTTTTTAGACAAGTAAAACCCGGTTACTTAGGGTTTTTAATTTCAAGAATTTCAAAAA
Organism: Pollenia angustigena; assembly: GCA_930367215.1. Taxonomy (NCBI): domain Eukaryota; kingdom Metazoa; phylum Arthropoda; class Insecta; order Diptera; family Polleniidae; genus Pollenia; species Pollenia angustigena. The sequence goes on along the minus strand of OV884059.1, from coordinate 6,676,531 downwards.
TTAAATCTAGCAGTAAAAAATACTAACTCAAAATCATAGTTTCTTTTTACAGGAACTTTTTTGAAATATTAATTAAAGTAACCGGTTACTTTAAAAATAACAGCCATTAAGAAATTAAACAATTAATTAAATTAAACGTAATAGTGTTTTATATTTTTACAAGAAATATAATTCTTTTAAAGGAAGGACAACAATTTTTCAACATTTGTCTAAAAGTAACCGGTTTATTTTAGACAATTAAATACATTAAAATTAAGAGATTGAATAAATGAAATGTTATTTAGCAATTTTCTTCAAACTAAAATAAAATTTATTTTAAAAATGTCAAAACTTTTTAATATATAAAAAAGTTAACCGGTTACTTGAATACAAGTTACCATTTCGACTATAAAGAAATTAAGAAAAAATTATCAAAAACAAGTTTTGAAAAGTTTGATATTTTAAAAAAGCTTTTAGAGTGAATCCATGTCAAACCATTAAGTTGTTCTGCATCATCACCTCCGATTTGAATGAAATTCAACACAAATGTTGAATGTTATTGGACTTTAACAAAACATAAATTTTTAGACCCCAGATTCTTTCGGCTTCCGAAATATGACGTCATAAAAGATGTGAAAAATGTGACAAAAACTCAAAAGTCTCCTTACAAAAGGGGATAGAACTCTTGAACTACGCAAGATAATTTAGTTTTATTGGTATCGTTTTAAAGGTGAAAGTGCACCCTTTAAAATGATATGCATATTGTGTTTTTCTAAGAAAAGGTCAAAGATCAATTATTGGGGTCTTGAGTTCAAAGGTCCATATCTAGAAAAGTATATTTTTTAAAATTCTTAAAAAAATATATGTTAAGTATTATACCCTCTTCAACATTTGCAGAAAATTTAAAGGTGGAGACTCGATTGGTGTCAGAGTTATATAGCAGAACGTGATTCTAAGTATGTTTTGTGTTCAAAAATCCCTTGTTGTTCTTGTATTTTAATTATTTTTTTCAGTATATCTGGAGAACGGCAAGAGCCAAAGTTTCCAAATTTAGTACACAAATTTTAGTTATCAATACACATCCCACAAAATGTGGTCGGGATTGGAGAAGTGGGCGTGGTACCTCCCGTACAAGAAATATCAAAAATTGTATAAAAACCTGAATCTTTGGACTGTCATATGACCTATGGTTACGCCGTATATATCAAAAGATCGGAAATCTTTAGTAGAAAATATTCTCTGAAAAACTCGGAAAAATCGGTTCAGATACAAAAAATGTTTGATATTTTTTGTACGGGAGGTACCACGCCCACTTCTCCAGTCCCGCCCACATTTTGTGGGATGGTGTGTATTGATAACTTAAATTTGTGTACTAAATTTGGAAACTTTGGCTCTTGCCGTTCTCCAGATATACTAAAAAAAATAATTAAAATACAACAACAACAAGGGATTTTTGAACGCAAAACATACTTAGAATCACGTTCTGGTATATAACTCTGACACCAATCGAGTCTCCACCTTTAAATTTTCTGCAAATGTTGAAGAGGGTATAATACTTAACATATATTTTTTTAAGAATTTTAAAAAATATACTTTTCTAGATATGGACCTTTGAACTCAAGACCCCAAAAATTTACCTTTGACCTTTTCTTAGAAAAACACAATATGCATATCATTTTAAAGGGTGCACTTTCACCTTTAAAACGATACCAAAAAAATAAATTATCTTGCGTAGTTCATGAGTTCTATCCCCTTTTGTAAGGAGACTTTTGAGTTTTTGTCACATTTTTCACATCTTTTATGACGTCATAGTTCGGATGCCGAAAGAATGTGGGGTCTGAAATTTATGTTTTGTTAAAGTCCAATTACATATAGCATTTGTGTTGAATTTCATTCAAATCGGAGGTGCTGATGCCGAAAATGACATTTTTTCGTGATGGTTTGACGTGTTTTAACTCTTTATCCTTAATATTTTAAGGTTTTTATAATAAAAATAACTCACCATTTAAAGCCAGTTTAATGATCACACATTAAACTTAATCTGTAAAATAAGAAAAAAAAAACTCTAAATTAATAAACGTGTGGAAAACAGTGTTTGCATAAAAAGTTTTAATAAAAATTCATAACAAGTCTTAAAAAATTTTAAAATTTTTACGTTAAAAAAAATTTATAAAAAAAAGTTTTTTTTTTTCTTTTATTGTAAAACTTTTATTATTTCACTTGTTATTTAATTTTTTATGGCTGACAATTATATAAAAAAAAGAGTTTCAAAAAACAATATTAAAATCTGTTTTTTATTGAACATGTGAAATTTCTTGTTTGGAATATTAATTTGATGTGTTAAATTAGTTTGCAAAACAGCAAAAAGATTTAGTAAAATTATGCGAAATACATTTGTGTGTACGTGTGTTTTTGTTTAATAAACAGATTATTAGAGTAATGCGATATTTCAAGGTGAATTATAAATTATTACAATAAAACAATTTAAAATGCTTGAAAAATTAAACGAATGTAAAAAAATGTGACAGCAGAAACCAGCTTAAATGTAAGACAAGGAAGCTTTTGACAAGTGAACCGAAACAAACAAACAAACAAAGAGAGGAGCAGGCGGCGGAAAAAATTTAAATACGAACTTTGAAATCTTGAAGAATACTAAGTATTCGAATTATTTATGTTTGAAATCCAATTAATCTGCAATTAATTAAGTTTTTTGAAATAAATTTCTTGAGAATTTTAAGTTGATTTGATAAAAAAAATTTTCGAATAATCGTTAAAAAATATTTAAAAAAAAATAAATTTGTTTAAGTTTTCATTTAAAAAATTAAAATAAACCCTGAAAAAATATTCGAATAATCGAATTATTTTATTCGAACAATTCATAAATATTATTGATTACAACAAAAGATTAATCTATAAATCGTATTGATAATAAAATAGCTAAATCAATTGTTATATACCAACTTTTGAAGAAATACAAATAAAATCATACAAAATATTATTCGAATAATCGATCAATCTTTCGTTTAGAAAACTATATTATTTTTATGGTTTTTTAAGTCTAAGTTATCTTTAATTTAAATAAAATAAATTTTTTGTTCAACCTTTAAAAATTTTTTCGATTATTGAATTAATTTATTCGAATAATAAAGCTTTTCTATTTTCTCTTAAACCCGGGTTATTTAAACTTCATTTAAATAATCTTAACATTTTAAATTTATATATTTATTTATATATTTTTATATAAACGAAAAATGTTATCCGATTATTCGAATATTTTCGTTCAGAATTTATTTTAAAATAAAAATTTGTTAAACGATATTTTTTCTATTTGGCTAAATAAGAAATTTTTTTTAAATACATATTTATAAAGATTTGAATCTGATTCGCCTGGTGCGAACAGAAATAAGTAAAACTATGTATATTGTTATTTTAAAATTTGCGTTTATTTATTTTCTAAATCTGTGGCAAGGTTTTTGGTTTGAAAATTTTGTATATGTTAAAAATTTAAATCGATTATTCGAATATGAATATTTTTTGTCAAAAATTAAATTTATTCAGAATTTTTTTTAATATTTGAATCAAATTATTGTTAATGTATTGATTTCAGACTATTTATTACAAATCATTTAAATTTTCAATGGATTTATCGTTTATTCGGTTATTCGAATAATTTTTTTCTGATATTAATTTAATAAGAAAACTTTATTAAATATTCAATTTGAACGAATGTAAAGATTTTGATTTTAAATGATTTAAATAAAACTTAGAACCGAATAATTGAGTTTTTATTCGGTTACTCAAATAATTTTTCTGCTTGAATTGTGTTAATATTTAACTTTTTTGTTTTTCGTATACATGTTTATTATGGTCTTGATTTTAAAACATTTTGATGGAATTAACTTAAACTAAAAGCCATTTTTTTGATTTTTATTCGGTTACTCGAACAATTTGGTTTCCTTAAAAATTGCTGAAAATGAAAATTCGTTAAACGCTTTAATAAAAATAAGCATATACTTGATTTAAAATATATTTATTAATTTTTTAAGATTGTTAAACGATTTAATAAAGTTTTTATTCGATTATTCGAATATTTTTTCAAACATTTTTGAAAAGCAAAACTTTGTCGCGAAACCGTTTGAATGTAAGGTTTTGATTTTAAATGTTTGTATCAATATTAAAATTTTTAACCGATTTTTCAAATTTTTATTCAATTATTCGAGAAATTTGTTTTACAAGAATCGTTAAAAAACAAAATTTTCTTAAGAATTTGGTTAAAATTAATAATAAGGTCTTGATTTTAATAGTTTGTATTAATGTATTTTAGAAGTTTGTGTTAATATAATAATTTATAAGATTTTTATTCGGTTACTCAAGTAATTTTTTTGTCTAAAACCGTTTTAAATCAACTTCGTTTAACGATTGAATAACATGAATGCATAGAAAAAGTATAATATTATTATTATTATTAATTAAAGTTTTTATACGATTATTCGAATAATTGTCGAGAATTTTGTAGAAATTTATACCAAGGTCTTGGCTGAAAATGTTTTTATAAATATTATTAAGATGTTTAACCGATTTTTCAAATTTTTATTCGGTTATTCGGGAATTTTTTTTCAAGAATCGTTAAAAAACTAAATTTTCTTAAAAATTTGGTTTAAGTTTATAATAAGGTCTTCATTTCAATTTTATTTATTTTAAAAGTTTGATTTAATTTATTTAATTTTTATTCGGTTACTCGAATAATTTTTTTTCCTAAAATTCGTTAAAATTAAACTTCATTGAACTCTTGAATAAAATTAATGCACAGAACTTATTTCAAATGGTTTTTTTTGTTTATTTATTATTAATTAAAGTTTTTATTCGGTTATTCGAATAATTTTCTTCAAAAATTGTTTGAAATCAGAACTTTCTTGAGAATTTGACTGACATTAACACCAAGGTATTGATTTTAAAAGTTTTATTTATTAATATTAATAAAAGTTTGAACCGGTTTATCGAATTTGTATTCGATTATTCGAATTATTTTTTTTTTTCTAGAAATGATAAAAACAAGATTTTTTCACGGCTTGTACTAATTTTCAGACTAAAGTTAAGATAATTATTTTCAAGGGTTTATTTTGTTATTGTCTTATTATTTTTTAGTATTTTTTTTTTTTTTGCTACCAGAAACCCTTAACTCTATTTATATGGTTAAAAAAATTCTCACAAATTGTTTTAACTTGTTTCGAAATTCTTTCATAATGTACGAGGAAACACTTAAAAAAAAACTGATAATAAAAAAATGTACTAGGATTTTTCCCTTTATAGTCAATGCTACAACAATTTTCAAAGTTAGGGGAAGGTTTACCCTGTAGTAGCAATGGACAATCTGTATACTAAGTATAGTGATAGATTTTGGATAACAAATTTTTGTAGGTGTATCTTTCCCAAGTTACATTTCATTATTTTACTTTTGTTATGATGATGATGATGTTGATGACGTTGCTATGTTGCATGCAACACCTAAATACTGCCAGCCACTCGTCTGTTGCATTTATCTCTATGCAACTACGATTATGTTTAGAATGTCGTTTATATGGAGAGCTTTATAAAAATGTTCAAAGTGTGTTTATCTACTTAAGGAAGGTTGTTGAAAAAGAAAAATCTACTTGTAGATTCTTTTTCTTTTTTTTTAATTTTTAAAAAATTTCATTTCCACTTGACTGGGAATAAAACAATAAATAATACGAGTACGAGTTTAGCAGCAACAATAAAATCTCAGCTATAAAAACATTTTTAAACAAGTTGCTGGTTGGGTTGTTTTCAAGCGCGCAGTTGTTTCCAGTTTAGGGTGGGAGGTGGAGTCCCAGAGACTGCTGAAAGGGCAGCGGTGTAAAAGAAACGAGTCGAAATAAAAATGAATGCATTTAATTAAGATTTGTTGGCATCTGCCTGCCAGCAACTGGTGGCAAATCAAATAAACAACAAGCAGTATCGACAACAAGATGTAGCTGTTGTGTGTAGGTTGTACGAACAACACTTTGACTTTTGCTACTGTCTTGTTGTTTCAGCTTTCTGTAGATTTTTTTTATAGACATTTTTTTTTTTTTTTTTTTTTTGTTGCAATTTTTGTCTTACAAAATCAAGAAAAGACCTTGTCAAGGCTATTTTAAGCTTCAAAAAAAATGTTTTCAACTTTTTTAAAAGAACTTAAGAAATGTTGACTGAGTCTAACAAGGCAGCAATAATTTAAACGGCCTGAAAGATATTCAACAGCAAAAAAAAAAAAAACCAAAACTTCTTTTAATAATTCCTAGAATTTTTTTGTAATAAAATTTTATTTAAAATTTTCTTTTGATCTAGACAAACTTTTAAGCTCTGGCAGCTTCTTTAAATGATTAATTAGCACTTACGTAATATTTTTAATCAAATTTATTAATTTTTTTATAAAACAAATTTTGCAAACTATTGAAGGAGGATGTAACAGTTTTATATCTACGATAGTGGAAGAATAATTAATAGTTATTAATTTTGAAATGTATTAAAAATATAATTTTGATCTGAGTTTGTTTAATTTTACATTCACTTTATAAATTCCCGGTTAAAAACCGAAACAATCATAATGAATTTTTAATATTTCTGGGGAATGAAAAGTTAAAAAGCACGGTAAAGGAATGAAAACATCAATTTAAAGCAAACTAAAGACTAGTCAAAACGGACTCACTGTCGACTCTACTTGCAGCACGCCTAGTTCTGGGCGTGCTACCACGTTAACCAACCATAGGCCAGTCTATTGACTAAAGTATAAACTGGTATAAGCGAAACTACAGACAAGGCTATAGAATTTACTGAAGACTTATCTTTAGACTAAATTATAGATCAATATATAAACTTAACTCATACTACAGCCAACATAACGCAGTATACAACCTGACAGTACTAAAGTAGAGCTCCATACCACGCGTTCAATACGTTTATGCATCTATAAAAAATTAGAATCTGAGTTAAACTCTATTGACAAGTTAGACAGCACACGCGTCGAATGCTTTAATGCATCAAATGATTGCTTTCTTCTTTTGCTTATGTGTCTTTTAAAAGCTCAAGGAAGTTTCAAACGCAAAGAACGCGTGGTGTGGACTTTCAGCTTAGGAGTGGCTGTGCTTACAGAATAGTATCTGATGAATTAGCGTCTGTCATATCAGAAATCTCTAGACCAGTGAGCGAAGAAGTGCGTTTAAGAACGACATTTCGAAAGCAGAAGCTCGATCGGCAACTATTGACATCGGGAAAAATAAATGGTCTTCTACCACAAAAGAAACATTTGGTTAGGTTGTAAACATGCAGAATACCTTAACGGAGTTGAACTCTCTAATACGATCTTGTGTTTGAGCTAAAAAGATATGATGAAGATAATCGAACATGTGTTTTTCGTTTGTTTAAGATTTGGTCCCGAAAAGGAGTACCCTGCACTAGGATGTACTAGCTACAGAAATAGGATTTGATAATAATGTCCGCTTAAAGATATCCTCATTAGCAAACTGATAAGGCATATGATATTTAGTAAAACATGTTCCTAGACGGCCATAGTAACAGTTTAATGACGTATCCATGCCGGCAAAGGAGTACTTTCCGTTGTTTGACCGGCACTAGAAAACGTTGGGATGTTGCAAAGTCAAGAACGTTGCCTTTCGATGAATTTTACCTTATTAAAAAATGCTATTTTATACAATCCCTGAAAAATCTTGGATTTCCCAAATACTTTAAAAAATTAAACTCGGGGTCCTTCAAGGGTAACTATTAGCCGCACTATTATGGTTTATAGTATATGACGAGGTACTGGAGCCTAGTGTACTTGAAGACGCCATATTATTGGATTTGTAGACGATACAACTATAGAAGTTGGAACAAAGTTCCAAGATGAAATTGAACTACATTGAGTTTAAAACAGAATGACAAAGCTATCATTCGGTGAAGGGTAACATAAAAAGAGCCTTAACTAAAACAACGATTGAAGATTCGACTATAGCAACGAATAAAGTTTAGGTAACAGTGAAGTTCTAATAATAGACTGCATCAAAAATAACAGACTAGTTTTTCGATTTAAATAGTTAAGATTTTGTTCAGTCTTTATGGTTAAACTCCTTTAAACATCTGCCTGGGTAATTTATCTAAATCCCTTATTAAATACAAATCATAAAATAATTAACAACTCTTTTTTTCGCATTTTAAAAATTTAATGATTTTTAAAATTGTATTTGAAACTTAGAGCGCACCTAAAATTAGTTGCAATAATATACTTTTTTTTATTTAACTTAAGTTGGCAAACTCCCTGTAAGTCAAAACAGTCAGTCAATCAAAATATTTATTAATTTGATTGGTAAAGAGATACATAAATAAAGAAAAATCCTAAATAAGCTGGCATTTGTTAAGCTACCGGCAGTTAACTTTGTTTGATTTGTAAATATTGTTAGACTTTCAAAAATATTTCACAATTATAATAATACGGCCTTACAGATTTAAAAAAGTCCATCTAAAACTGGTCCTTCGTACCTTCTCACGTCCTTTTAAGTCTTTATAGTTAACTGAATTGCTTTTTAACAAATAATCTTCAACTTTCAAAAAAAAATTCACAATGATAAGAATACAGACCTACAGATTTTAAAAAGTTCATTTAAAAATTGTCCTTCGAACCTTTTCACTTCCTCTTAAGTCTTTAAAGTAAACTGAATTGCTTTTTTTTTACAAAATAATCTTAAACTTTCAAACAAATTCACGTCTTTTAAAGACTATGAATGCAGTCCTACAGATCTCAAAATGTCTATCTTCAAATGGTCCTTCGAACCTTTTCATGTACTTTAAAAACTGTTTAAATAATTGAACTACTATTTTTAGTATTGGGTTTCGTTTTTATGAACACATTTTAACACTTTCAGGTTCATTGAACTATTTTAAATTTATTTAAAACAAAATTAGTGCAAAAAACACAACTAAAAACGCGACACGTATTCCTTTTGAAGCCAACATATTTTTAAATATTTTTTCTTTCTTTGTTTTAAAACCGAAAACCATTCAAGTTTATTAGCATTTTTTTTTTTTTTTTTTTTTTGCTTAAGCAGTTAGTTTTGCCACCAAAGTAAGACATAAATAAATTAAAATTAAAAAAAAAATAAATAAATACTGGGCGATTTCTTTTCTTTTGGTTTTAACTTTTTTGTTAAAGACTTTTAGGTTACAAAGGAATTTTTGTTTTGTTAAATACTTTTTATTTTTCTCCATGGTTTTGTGGCTATTTCCATTGCAGTTTCTGCAGCAGTGGTACGTGTTTATGGTTGAAAGGAATAATGAAATGAGGAAAAAATATTTTACTTTTATTATCGGCGGTCATCATAAGGAAAGATAAAAAATTTAACAAAAAAAAATATTGCAAAAAAGCATAACTTATTGTTATAGCTATTCAGTGAAACCTGTGCTAGGCTTCCAGCTTTAAGTTTAAGCTCCCTTTTTGTGTCTGACCAAATGATAGAGTTACAGGGATACCACATATAGAGAAATGAGAAGGGACAGTGGAAACATATTAAATTTTTCGACAAAACTCTCTGCTATGAACTGCTTGTAGAACAAGACTAGCACGAGTCTGAAAGTCATGAACCCTACGCCTCTATCACTAATGGCCTAGTCAAGCACTGCTATTCCAAAATCATGGTATTGGGGCTGTCCCGACCGAATTTACACTATGTGACCGGCTCTGAAGTGAAGGCTTGGATCTTTCCTTAATAGTATACAAAAACAGCAATCTCAGACAAAGGAGTCGCAAGAGAGTATTCTAAGCGTTTAAAAAACTGCAGTCAAAGGAAAAACCGCCATTTCTTGCAATTCTTCATTTGTCATTGACCAAAAAAAAAAAAAAACTGTTGCTTTTACTTCTGATTTATTTAAAGTAAACAGTCGCAATCAAACCAACTCATAAAGTATAAAGTTGTTCATAAATTTTCGTTTTTTATTCGACAGTTTTTGCTTTCGACTTCAGTTTTTTTTTTAAACCCTGAGAATTGTGCGATAATAACATAAAGTATTCAAAATGCTTTTACTTCTGTAGAGTGGAAAAATATTATATCATCGTTGAGCCAGAATATCTGTTACGATTAATAAAGGACTGCTTCTAAAATAAAACCTTATGACACGGGCATAACAGCAGATGTCCCGCACAACTCTATCTTAGGATCGTCATCATCATCATCATCTGTGGTTAAAAATGTAGGATTAACGAATGATATCGCAGTATTATTTAAAGCCCAAAGTTAACGTGCAACTCTATGCTATAATCTTAAAACTTGAAGCTGATTAAATGTAAAATAAAAGCAGTGTTGGTAAGCATTAACAGAGTAAACGGAGTCCTAAAGAGACATGCAGGGAAAAGTAATAGAATCTCTAATGAGGCTATGAAATACATAAACGTAATAACCAATAACCGAATACTCCGTTTGGCTACCAAACTCCAGGAATATGACAAACGTAGGAGACCCAAGGCAAAGCTGTAGAATTCTACTTTGCCCATATGAGTCACCAAACTCGGAACGGATTCTAAGAGGCACATCTAGAAATCTCAGATCTTGTAGCGGGTTCTGCCCGAGTCTGCCCGAGTGTAGAGCATGCTATGTTTGGCTGGAAAAGATAACAGCGTGGGAGAACACTGCTTGAATTGCATAAAGGCCATATAAGACTTGGGAGCTAATTCTGGCCGTCGTGATCGAATACTTTTTCCATTCGAAAGATAATTTTATTTCCAATTCTTTCAGTCGATACTGAACGAATCGAAATTTTTTTTCAGTGTTGTGAAAACTCAAATAAGTGCCTTACAACACTGAAAACATTATTTCGATAAGTTCATCGACTGCAAGAATTAGCCCCCAGACAATATCAAAGAGGCCATGATGTAATTAAAAACGAACAGATTTCTTTTATTAAAGTAATTTTTAATTAACAAGATTTTGTTTCCTGATGATCTGGCCTAAAAAGGATTTAGCACATTTGTCGATGATTTCTTCAAAAAGCGCAGATTTGAAAACAATTAAAAGCAACGCAGTCGCATATCTAAAGGGATGAGGAAATACAGCATAGAAAGCTGAAGCAAAGTAATACCCATGGGACTATCGCAGATTGTGGTGTCGACGATGGAAATGGTTTTAGTCAGTAAGAATCCGATATAGCCAATGGCAACAGCGGCCTGTGAAAGTTTATACCTCCAAATAAAAAAAAAAAACAATTCGTCATTAAACTAGAAAAGTCTTGACTGTGCCTTTAAACTAGCTTTTAATAAAGGACGTAGTGAAAGCGACCTTTTAACCAGTGGCCTTAGAATTTCATCTCCAATCCCTCCCGGTGTTTTGCAAATCTACAACGTCCATCCTACAAGATCTATAGACCAGTCTACTGTCCCTTCTTTAAGCTTATATATAGTCTCATCTACAGACTAGTCTATAGTATCGACTTTAAGCTAAGCTTCAGCCTTGACTATAAACTAGTCTTAATTCTCGTGTTTAAACTAGCTTATAGTTTCGTATTTAAACCAGTCTAAAGTCTCGCTTATAAAATATTCTTTAGCCTCGTTTCAATTAAAAACTAGTCTAAAGTTTCGTCTATAGTCACGACCTTAAACAAGGATATAATAATATGGACTTACCTAAAACCAGGTATATAGTCACGACCTTAAACTAGACTTTAGTCTCGACTTAAACCAGGTATGTAGTCTCGAACAAAACCAGCTGTATAGTCGAGATTATAACCAGGAATATAATCTCGGCTCTGATTCAAACTGTAATCTAGTCTTTAATGAGGAGTATAGTCTTGTCCATACTCTCAACTTTAATTTCCCCAATTTCGTTTTAAGCCATTTTCCCTTTTTGCAGATTACAGTTTGTGGTGTATTGCATATTCAACTCTAGCATATTTATAATTGTTAGTTTGTTGCCAACATTGTTATCTTCGGTCTATTAATATTATTCTATTTCTTTCCCATTCTTTGTTTTAAATATTTTATAGGGATTTCTTTTATTTAATGACTGTCTTAAAGCTATAACTTTTCAAATGTTATGCAATCATTTTTTAACTTAATTATTTATGAATTTTTTTTCTTTCTTATTTTTTACTTTCAGAATGCCAACGAAATGTTCTTTTTCTTATGGCTGGCACTTCATTTCTTTTTATGTTCATCGCTCTATGCCGGAGGAATTTTAATTTTGGCCTGTTTAGAGGAGAACGCGACTTTGCACTTTATTGCCAAAGTAAAGTCGTAATTATGGTGTTGTCTTGTAGAATCGTGATTAATGTTAAGCCATAAATGAACATTAATACGATTTAAAGTAAAGAAACGAATGTAAAAATAAAATCTTAAAATAAAGAACAAACGAATTATTTAGTATAATTTTTAAGATCCGCTTAGAGAATGTTTCTTGTTTAAGGGTTAATTTTGGATCATTCCTTTGAAAAGCTTAATTAAAAACTCATCTTACTTTTTGTTTTTTCTCCCTTTTTTCAAAAATTATTTACATTATAAACAAAAATATCAAATTAACATTTTTTTACAATTATAATTTATTATAAAAAAAAAACAAGAAAACATGTAAAAAAGTCTCTATATAATTAATTATTTATAGCCACATTAACAATTACAGGTTTTTTGAATAATTTTGTTATAAGAAATTTAAACAATAAAAAAATGCCCAGTGTAATAAAGTTTTAATAAATATTTTCAAGATGATGACAGAAATAATTTAATCATGTTTATTTTTAAAAGTTTATAAAGAATTAAAAAGAAAAAAATAACGTTTAAAAAAAAGAAAAAACGCAATTTGTTTTAAATAAATATATTTTAAAATAACCGGCAAATTTTTGAAATTTTTTTAAAACTTTATTTTACTGTCTGATCTCTTCTCAAGGCTATAGGCTCATCTATATTCTCGTCAATAGTCTCGCCTAGGGTTAAGCCTCTTTCCTCGTCTAGAGTCTTATCTGTGGTGTCCTTTAAAATCTCCTCTAGTGTTGGCTTGCTTATCGTCTAAAGTTTTATCTGTAGTCTTGTCAAACGCCTCGTCTTTAAACTCGTGTCGTCTAAGTTGTCGTATATAGTTTTTTCTATATCCTCGTCGATAATTCCATCTTTTGTGTACTGTATAGTGTCGTCTGTAGTCCCGTGAATATATTCTCGTTTATAGTGTCATCCATAGGCTCGTCTTTAGTCTCGTCTACAATCCCGTGAAAAGTATGTTCTTCGATCCTGGCTTCATCATAAGTATTTAGATAACATAGTTCCCAACGATGACCAAAAAATTCCGCAGATACGATACAGATATTCACTGATGGGTTTAGAACCAGTTTTCGAAAATAAACAGTGCATTCTATCTTTTTTTTTAGTGATTGTGTTGACATACACAACCCTTAATACCGTTCGTAACTATTTTCAAGAAAGAACCGAACATTATATAATGTTCGGTTCTTCGTTAAAAAACAGAACAATTGTAGTGATACTGTAGACAAACATTATATTTTAATGTTCTATAATGTTTTTTTCGTGTGTGTATTTTGTTTTTGTAAAAAATGTTTGGTTTTTTTTCCCAGCCAAAAGGGACGAACATTAACGAGCCGAACCGAACACATTGAAGTTTGTGGGTTTTCAAAAAAAAACCGAACGGAATTAAATGTTCACATCTTTTGTTGAGTTTGATAAAAACAGTAATATTTTTGTGTTTGAAAGATGACTAACAGGGAAACGTTATTTTTTTAATGGTTTTCTACACAAACACTATTAGCGTTTGTGTTTTCCACATATCTACCGAACCGAACATAAAGAAACGATATTTAGTGTTTATTTTCGAACACTGTTTAGAACACTGCATGGTGTAGGTTCTGGCATTTCCTCCGAGCAGCTGAACTGGAGCATTCCTCTTAGGCTGCCGGATCCTTGTAGAGTCAGACTCAGATTAAAGCCTTCTATACAGCACCGAGACACATTCGGTATTGTGAGGTATCTGCCAGGGATATTCACATTAAATCCGATAATAAAGCGACCATAACATCCCTAAAGAATGTGTTTATCATATCGGGAATTATCCAAAAATGCCGGATATCTCTCGAGGACAGCAAGAAATTGAGTGGTTAACTTTAAGTGGGTACCTGAATTCAGGGGCATACATTGTAACCGTATGGCTGACACGTTGACGCATGGAGGCACCACCTTGAATCGACACTTTCAAACATATGATAAAGGTGTTTCACTCCCTAGGAGTAAGCAACTAATTGCGCAAAAATTTCATCTTATTGCCAGTCAGAGATGGTTTGATGAAACTACCTTTTAGGGAAACCGTGAAAATCTGGAAAAAGGAACTGTCAGTATTCAGACTTGACCTTAGCAACCTTGTTGCGTTATAACTGGCTACTGCCCCATTGGGAAAAGCGCCCAAAGACATGGGTTCCCTTACAGTAACCTATGAGAAAGTTACAGCGACGAGGAAAAGGAAGAGCAACATCAACTTTGTCATTGTCTGGCATTCAGAGTTATAAGGCTTAAACTAATTGGTCAAAGAACCCTTAGGGACAGTTATTTGAAAAGGATCCATTCCTTTATTAAATCAACCGGATGGCTGAGTGAGAATGTCAGCAGTCAGATAACATAGGACTCTTAAACCAATTACTGGACCCACGTGAGCAGTGCTAAATTGCGCCTGCCATTGGAACCAAGCCTAGTTATCCTAACGGAGCGCCGAATTGTGAAGAGAGAGTAAATAAAACATCAAAAGATATTATGAACTCTTTAAACAAATGGTGCTCTTAGTCCATCAAAGCAACAAGCTATGTTGTTTGATTTATTCTTATTGGCTTAGCAGCTTAAGAATAAGCATATATTCACAACGAGATAAGACAGGAGAAGAGAGAGGGAACCAAATTAGTATAGCAAAGAAGGTAAGAGAGTTCGTTTACAGGCCGCTGAACCTTTACATTTATTCCCCATACTGATGTGTGGTTGATTCGACTCTCCTTGTAAATAAACTTGATTATTCCTTACTGGATATTGAGGCTTCATGAGTTACTTGTATCGCTAAAGACGAGATAAATTACAAAGTTTTCAGCAATGCACTGGGTAAAAGGAGAGGGAGAGGATACCTCGGCGCCATTGGCTTGAGTTTACTACCGTTACCTTAGGAACGAAACAGTTATTGATTTAGTCCGTTACAGAACTGAATAAAGTTAAACTTTTCGGAGAATTTCGCACCAGTTTTGAAATACATATTTGAATTATATTTTATGATTTGGCTCGGTTTAGCTCTGAGCCCTCCATATAACTTTCAAGTGTTTAAGGTTTGTACTCTACTCTTCTAAGCTTGAAAAGATCTAAAGTTTTAATTTAAGAGCGGATAAAATTGCAGCAACAAATTCTTTAATAGTACTATGTACAGCGGGGGGTCCCCAAGGAAGAGGAAATGCATTAAGCAGGACTATCATTATTCGAAGGCAGTAGAAGCAACGGCTGGCACTTTCACGGACTGTTAACATTTTGCCATATTCTCTCCAGCTCAAAAATCGTCTATAGTCCATTCTATAGTCTTGTCTATGATGTAGTCTAAAGTCACGTCTACAGTCTTGTCAAAAAACTCATCTTTAGTGTCATCTATAGTTTCTTTTAATAGTCTAGTCTTTAGTCTCTCCTATTATCTAGTTTTCTAGGAAGCAGCTTACTATTTCTTTTAATTTTTTTAAGTATAGTTTGTGCGTGTAAATGGGAAGTAAATAAATATATTTTTTAAACTTTTTTTAAATAAACAGAAGCACGTATTTACCTTTAAAAAAATTCTTATATCATTCAGATATTAAAGATAAAAACAAAGCACGGAAATTTATTTTACTGTCTGTGACAATGGAATTTGAAAGAAAAAACCGTGACTTTGCTAAAATTTAGGCACTACTGACGAAAGCTTTTGTTTAGAGTCGAATTAAAGCAAACAACTTTCTTTAAAAAAATTCACAACTAATGGATTAGATTATATTGAAACTTTCGAAGAATTCGGATGTCTAGTTAATATTCTATATTGCCAAGAATAAGATAAAACGATTTGATTAGATTAAAAAATTCGTAATTCCAATAGCCAACTCTTAACATTCAAAAATTTTTATTCACAAATAACAAAAAATAAAAAAAAACTCTAAACTTAAACATTTGGTTTTAAACTTTTAACCCTCTTTTTTATAACAATTGTGTGGTTTATTTTGCTACAAAACAATTTTATTAACATTGACCTAAAATTAACTTTATTTTTTTTTTATCTGTCCATTCAAATCAGAATCAGATCATAATTAAAATATTTTAATGAACTTGTTACTCTGTGACCTGTGCGAATACGGGGAAAAAAACGTAAATAATAGTTAATGACTAATGAAATTTGAACAGAACACTTAAATTTTAAAATAATTCAAACGATTACAGATCAACCTAAATCAGCGCGTCAAGCTTTACGTTTTCTAGCGCCTTGCCTTAACGCTAATATGGCATATTTATATAAGAGCGACAACGTTGTGTCATGAGCAGTATTGTCTTTGAAAAAAAAACTCACAAAATGGGAAAATGGCGATAAGACCGCTTGTTTGTCCGAAAAAAGTTTAATTGCCACTACTTTTAAACAATATGCATCCAACTTCAATATTTAACGTGCTGTCGAAATCGAATTTTTGTAACTGCGAATCGTTATCGCGCTTTTTAGGAGGAGGCCCACTCGTCAACTCATTGTGTGCCTTAGTGCTGGCTCACACTCTTAAAGTTTTAGCCGTCAAGTTTTGAGCTTTTTAAAGAGAAAGGAAAAGAGAATGCCATTTCTTTTCCTCTCTCTCCTTAAAACTCAAGAATTGAAGAGTAAGAACCAGCATAACATTTTTTGAGTCGATCTAACTATGTCCGTCCGTCAGTCCTTCCAGCAATTAAATGCTGTACAAATTTTGCTACATTTTTAAATATTTAAAACTTTTTATTTTTTTTTATCGATTTTACGTAAAATTAATAAATAATATATCCGTTATATTTCAATAAAATTTTTAAACTATTTATCTTTATTTCTGTCTTCATCTTCTTCTTTTTCTCCATAAACCCAATTAAAATCTAATTTAAACCAGTTTTACTGCCATTATTTTATCTCATACATAAATCAAATTGATCAATCATACTCAAATCAATTTGAAACGAATTGAAAGCTAAACGCACAAACAAAATTGTGTTACAGTTTCCATTAGAGAGACAGATTAGTTGGAATGACTACTAAACACAGGCCCCTAATGAAATTGTTTACATACATATTTAATTTAAGAAAAAAAAAAATTTGCATAAATTTAAATATTAACCAAAAGCTTATGTATTGCTGAAAATTTAAAAACATATTTGAACATTAAAAAAAATTTGTAAAAAAAATGAATAAAAATTGAATACAAATTTGAAAAAAAATAAATGACAATAAAATTGCTTAAATTATGGCATGACAAAATACGATTAATGTTAAGAAATGTTGTTAAATTCACATGAGTTTTCAATGTTTTGAAAGCAAAATTATCAAAAAAATAAAATAATTAAACATAATTAAATTAATAAAAAAAAAAACGTATTGATTTAAAGCAAAAACAATTTAAAAAGATAGTCTAACAACTAGTTAACAAAGAGTCTTTCCACAGGGTCTTTGACAGTTCATGGCGGCCATATTGTCAAAGCCAGATCTGCCAAATTGTGTGTCATTAATTAAGCCCGTTTTGCTATACCACGGACGGATAAAGCGTTCAGCAAAACTTACAGATCATCATATTTTAAAAAATTTTAAGCTCTCCATAACATTTAATAAAAATAAATAAATTTTTAAGCATTTGAGACCCATTTCTGCATAAATTGGTATGTTAACAATTAAAATTGTCGTTTTTCGGACAATGACATTCTTCATGAAATTTAACAGCATCCAATGTAACCCGCAATAGTCACTTCAGGTCACCACAGCCAACAGAAAGCTCTTAATGTCTATGATAGCCAACTTCTTTTAGCCTACACTGAAAGAATTTTCTTCGCAATACCAATGAATTTTGACATTAATCCCATGAAAAATTGCATTAAAAAGGAACCTATGCAGCGCTTCGTTGGATCAATGAAACCTGTTTCATTAAAAGGATTTAATGAAACATGACATTAGATCTATGAATATTATTCATTGGATGAATACTTTCAATAAAGTAAAAAAAATTTTTTTTTTTATTTTTTTTTTTTTATTATTATTTTTATTTTTTTTAATTATTTTTATTTTTTTTTTTTCTTCTTATTTTAATTTACTTTATTTTATTTTTTATTCTGTCTCTGGCGGGATTCGATCGCGCAACCTCGGTGCTGATAGACT
This sequence comes from Pollenia angustigena, assembly GCA_930367215.1. Classification (NCBI taxonomy): domain Eukaryota; kingdom Metazoa; phylum Arthropoda; class Insecta; order Diptera; family Polleniidae; genus Pollenia; species Pollenia angustigena. The sequence continues at coordinate 6,658,163 of OV884059.1, read as the reverse complement.
AGCTCACTACCAGCTAGTCTACTGGGGCAGTGTAGTTTTTGGATAAAAAACTATGTTTTTTACTCAATTAAGAGCGTAAATATGAGATTAAATTGCCAATAATAAAAATAACAACGTTGATTGAAAGTGGATTGAAAGTTTTTGTTCCATTATTATAATGACATTTTTATTGTCATAATGAAAATTTAAATTTATGAAGGCAATTATTGAAATATGTTGCTTTTATAAAAAATTTCTTTGATTTCATAAATTTAATGACATACATGTAACATTAGATGTACGAAATTATTAAATCTTACATTTTTCAATTAACAATTAAACATTTTTTTAAGGAAACTATAATTTTGTATTGATTTATGAATATAGTTATGTTTGTATATTGTTTTTTTATGTTCCCAACTAAAATTTTTTGTTTAACTTGGACAAACTTAAGTTTTCATATATCCAATGAAGGTTTTTAACGTAATTACGAAATCCAATGAAGCGATTTTTACGAAAATATTTCATTATAACTATGAAATTCCATTTAGATAATGAAAATTTTCATTTACCCAAGGAAATTTTTTTTATGAAAATAATTCATTAAGTATATGAAACATTTTTCTTTCAGTGTAAAATGGATGATATGGACACTAACAACATGTGTTATAAAACGTGCTACACACATTAAACATTTTGCACGAGAAATTTCCAGGGCATGATATAAATTGGACACCGAAATAGTGCGATTTGACGCCGTAAGTCCTTTTTTGATTGTGATTAAGTCGCAGATATATGCGTACACATAAAGAAAAAAAATATCAAATTGTTGATAGCATACTCTATCAACAAGTTGTTAGTATACTCTATCAACAAGTTGATAGTCTACTCTATTAACTTGTTGATAGTCTATTCTATCAACGTGTTGATAGTATATTCTATCAACTTGTTGATAGTCTATCATTTCAACTTTTTGATAGTCTATTGTATCAACTTGTATCAACTTGTTTATAGTTTATTCTTAAAACTTATTGATAGTCTATTCTATCAACTTGTTGATAGTCTATCATTTAAACTTTTTGATAGTCTATTCTATCAACTTGTTGATAGTCTTTTCTATAAACTTGTTGATAGTCTTTTCTATCAACTGGCTGATAGTCTTTTCTCTAAACTTGTTGATGATAAAGTCTATCAAATTGTTGATAATAAAGTCTATCAAATTTTTGATAGTCTAGTTTATCAAACTGTTGATAGTCTAGTCTTTCAAATTGTTGATAGTCTATTCTATCAACTTGTTGTTTGTGTATTATACCAACTTTATGGTACCCTATTCAATCAACTTGTTGATAGCCTATTCTACCAACTTGTTGATAGCCTATTTAATCAACTTGTTAATAGCCTACTCTATCAACTTTTTGACAGTATTTTTTATTTTCTTCTTGAGAGTCTATTCTATTGACTAATCGATAGTTTATTTCACAACAGATTTGTAAGTCTATTATATTAAAAATTATTGCTCATTACTTTTTCCCATAACTAATAATTTTTAAATTGAAATTAACTTCTTTCTTTTCAACTACGCCTTATTATTTTGTTAATTAAATATTTTGCAAGCTTTGTATTTTTAGCATTTCTTTAAAAAAAATGTTTATTAAATAAAAACTCTTCTTTCCTTTTAAGTGAAATCGTTACTAATTGTTAACGTAAATAATTTAAATTCAATTTAATAACCATAAAAAGAAATAAAATACAAATAAAAGAGTCTTACGATAAATATTTAACAAAAATTTAATTGAAATCAAAAAGTAAATATTCATTTGTAAAGAAAAATTTTAGCTTCTTCGCAATCGTTGGTTTCAAAGAAAATATGCAAATATTATTTTTCTTAAATTTGCTTTTTTAAAATATTTGTAAAACTTATTTTAAATGTGCCATAGTAAACAGTTTACAAATTTATGCAATTCTTTAACATTTTCTTAATATGAAATTTAAATAGTCTTTTACGGTATTTCCTGTTATTATTTATTTGAAAGTTTTATTTAGCGAGTAAATATGATTTCAGTTTTTAGCATAATATTAACCAACAGCAAAGAGACAGCAAAAGACAAATTTTAAAATATTGTTGCCAGAAAAATGAGTCAAAAGAAAAAATTGCATAAGCGAAACGGATGGCAACAATTAAAAACTATAATTAAAATATTGTAAATTTAAAAAGTTTTTACTTTGGTCTGATTTAAATTATACATTACGGATAAAAAGATAACCTTTTATATAGTGCAATATAATATATACTCTAAAATCTTTTTTATAGTCTACACCATATAATAGATAATAGGCTGAATAATAATCTATACTATATTGAACACTTTAATCTGCACTATAGTCTTATCTAAAGTCTATGCAAAAATCTAGTTTATAAAACATAAAGTTTTCTCCACTACCGTTTTCTCTATTATGTACACTTTTATCTCGCCTAAATTTGTGTACACAAAATTGTTAACTAAATTACTTTAATATTTTGTTAAGTTTTTTCGTCCCATATTAAAGCCAAAAATATGTTAAAAAAAAGCCTTTAGTTAAGTGAAATTTCACTTTTTAGTAAATTTACTTAACAATTAAAGAACTTTTATGACTACTGTCAGTAGGTCATTCCATTAAAATTAAATAATGTGTATGTGTACAATAATAAAAATCGAGTTATTAATCGCTTTTTTAAGTTGGCTTCAACAATTTATGTATTTTAATGGTTAAACAAAAAAAAAATTTTTTTTTTGGCTTTTTTTAATTTTTTGCTCTCAATAAAATCGTGGCTTGTTTTGTTTTAATTTGGCAAAAAAGGAAAAATCGTTAAAAACAAAAGAATACTTAAGATGCTATCAGACGGGATGTATTTTATATATGTACTGTCACTTTTCTTTCCCATATGTAATTCCGTATGTACGTCAAAATTCCCATTTTACATACGATTCATAATTTTTGCTGCTTATGTTTATTCCTTATGACATAACCTATAAATGTAAACAAAAGCTGACTTTTGTTTACGTTTCAATACAAACCAGCTGTTTTGTTTATGTTTGCCACAGGAAAATAGAGCGCGTTCTAATCGAAAAATTTACATATGTATCACACGATGTGTACAACTTTTACTGATGGAAAATTTGACAGTACATATGTAAAATACATCCCGTCTGATAGCACCTTTAATATTATTTTTATTTTGATTTTAGCAATAATTTATTAAAGGGACCTTCACAGCATCACAGCATCACACAAGTCATAAGTTTTTTCAGGAAAATACAAACCAGTCCTGATGAGTTTTTATTGTACTTTAAAAATTTCAAACAAAAATTAGGTCATGGAAGCATTTTCGGCAAAATACGTAAGACTTGCGTGATAATGTAAATAACCCTTAAACGTAAAAAAATAATATAAAAATAAAAATGTTGTGTAAATGAATAATAGAGAAATGAATAAGAGAATTAAAAAAGCTTTATGAAAACGTCAAAACTATTTAAAAAATATCTAAAATAACTTAAACATTTGTCGAAAGTGATGCTTTGAGTCAAATTTCAATTAGCAAAAGGTTTATTGCAATTGTCATTTTCCCTCAACATTTCACATACTTTTCGCTTAAGACAACCTTGGGTTATCCTAGAAGCTTCAGAAATGTACATATACTTAGGAGTACTTCTACACACTTCCAGGATATCTTGTATCTTTCTGTTTTATGACTCACTTTAGGTTTCCTCGGGTTTGCAATGAAGTAAATAGTATGTACAGAAAATTTTACAATTATCAGACATCAGTAAAATGTAATATGCATTTTCTGGCCCTCTACGGCCTTTGTCAACATTCTTTGTTAAATTTTGTACAAACGATTAACTGAATTGCTAGCCAAATGATAGCTAAAGGGAAAAATGTATTCTATTGTTTTATTAAGTTCAAGTCACTATAAAAAAGTTTTCAATCTTTCAAAAAGCTTTATAACCCAATAATGTTTCATAGACCTTTAAAGATTAAAAGCCTTAATAGCTTAAAAAAGCTTAAAGACTAAATATGTTTCTTATAAAGGTTTGAAGTGGCTTTACAAAAGTTTTAAACTTTTGTAAACGTATTCAATCTTCAATAGTTGCATCAAAGCTTTTTTTAAAAAAAGTCTCCTCGCTTTATTTAAAAGCTTTTCTTAAAAGTGTTTTATATTATAAGAGTAATGAAAATAGAAAAATATAATTATAGATTTAAATAGCTTTATGAAAGCTGTTTAAATCAAGTTGTCATTGTAGATATTTCTTAAAAAAGACTTGATCTTTAATAGTTGTGTCAAGGTATTAAAAGCTTTTCCAGAATGCTTTTTTTGTAAAATCTTTTTCTATAAGCTGCATTTAAAAGTCTTTCCTAAAAGCTTTTTTTCTAAATTTCTTAAGTTTAAGTTGCTTTGATAAAATTTTTTTATTACGTTTATCTGACAGTGGTTTTCTATGCTCTCTTTTGTGTTCTTGATGAAAATCAACCATTAATTTGTTTGACTATATTGAGGTTAAATGGGTATTTCTTTTTTTGTTTGTTTTTTTTTTTTTTTTTTGTTTTCATTCAATACAAAACCTATTATTTTTTTGTATTTTTATGTTGGAAAATATTTCTTGTTTTTACTTTCATGTACAGAATCAAAAAGCATGAAAAAAATGCAAAACTGTTATTTTGTATTTTTTCTAAATTTTTAGAAAGTACAAACTTGAATTATATTTTTCTCATGAAGATAAAGATAGAAAACCTTGAGCTTAGACAAAAAAAAAAAACAATTAGAATCGTTTAATGAAAATTTAAAATTAAAGAAATGAAATAAAAAAAAATATTAGAGGAACAATAATGAAGACAATAGAAGACTATATTTTAAAATAGACTGCAAACTTGTCTATCAATTGCAATAAATAATATATTCGGTAGGCTGTAAATAAAATATTTTTAATAGACTATTTTATATGCTTTTAAAGGGCGATATCACCCGTCCCCTGGCAGGAATTTTTCAAGCTTATCTAGTGGGCTCCTAGTACCTGTCACAACTGGGGTACCCGGAGTCGTTACTCCTCTTATCAGCCCCTGTTGATACCATTGTAGATGACTATGGATTTGGCTATAGACTAGAGAATAAGCTTTAGACTATCGCATTAGAATAGGCGATAGACTACAATTTAGAATAGCAAACGAGAAGATGTAAATTTTTATTTGAGGCATTTTGCTCCCAAGATTGAGAGCAGCAGATCATCATAGACTACAATATAAAATAAGTTATAGAACCGGCTATGAACTAGACTAATAAATAGAAGAACTATAAAGCAGACTATGAAAAAGACGATAAGCTAGTCTTACACTATTACTGTATATTGGCGTATGGAACAGGCCAAAGACTAGACTATTAGACAGGCTCTTGACTAGACTAGAGAAATGGCATAAGACCAGACTATAAAATTGACAAAACAATAATGTGGACTAAGTAAAGACAGTCAGCTTAGTCTTAGAAATTTCCTATACTATAGTATAGAATAGGCCAAACATAGATTATAGGACAGGCTATTGAAAATACTATAAATTAGACTATGAAAAACGCAATTAACTAGAACTACATATAAACTAGTGTATAGAATAGGTAAAAGACTAGACTATAGGCCAGGCTATCGATTAGACTAGAAAATAAAGGCTATAGAAAAGAATATACAATTTTAAATACTATCAAATCAATGGAAAAGACAATAGAATAGTCTTAAAAATTGACTATATACTAGTGTATAAACTAGTATTGCTATAGCTAGACTATAGTACAGGCTTAAGACTAGACTATCGACTATGCTATAAAATAATCTATAGAAAATACTATAAAGTAGATCATGGAAAAGACTATAAATTAGTTTAAAGAAAAGACTTAAGACATGTGTTTAGAATAAGCCATAGACTATACAACGGGCTGTTGACTAGACTACAGAACAATGCTTAACAGCAGACGGTACACTAGTGTACAATTTATACCATAAACAAGTGTCTACAGCATGTTCCATAGTCTTGTTTGCAATCTCACATATTTTATACAATTGAATTAACATGTCAAAATTTTATTGCAAATAATCGTAAAATCTTTAATTTTTACATCCTTTTTAACCTCATTTTGACAAAATAATCTTTAATAATTAAAAATATTTTTCCATATTTTCCTTTATTTGTTGCAGCAGCAACATTTTTATGTCTTTTTTTCTAAAAGCCATAAATTAACACCGGAAATTTTTCGTAATCCATATTGTTACTATTTTAAAAATTTAAGAAAAATCAAAAAAAAAAAAACTGAAAAATTCTTTTCATATGTGAACATTAATGCAGCAAATCTAATAGAATTTTTTTTTTTTGTTAAGAAAACCATAAAAAAGCACCGCCATAAAAGTCATGTAAACAAAAGACTTTTAAAAGTGTTAATTTACGTTTTTGTTTTTGTTCTTTTTTAAGTTTGGCCTGCACCTGCAAACTTTTTTTTAAAGCTACTGCTGATTCTTTGTAGAGCAGGGTTCCCAGTTTTATTTTAAGCCCTATCCCCAATTTTCGATTTTTTATCCCCAAAAATAGCTATTTTCTTATCCCCAAAAATCCCCACATTTTTCTTAAAAATAAAATACATAATATTATGTCAATGGAAAAATATGCATACATCGATTTATATAAATAAATCCATTGTGTAATACATATTATTAAAACTAATGTTATTTATTCTTTGAGTTCTACGTATCTATGTACACATGTATGTTTAGTATGTAACAAGGGTAACGTTTAAACGCAAAAGAAAAATAACTATGCGTCAATATTTATCATTTCAAAACTAGGGAATCAAAATTCTCTGATTCATCTGCCAGTGCAATTTTGTTTTACATGTTGTTTTTTTTAAAAAGTGCATTTGAGATGATTGAATAAATTTGTCACAGCAAGCTGCATTATTTTAAAGTGTATCTATTTCTTCTGATTAATTCTAATAACTTATATTGCATTCTGTTACAAATATTGATTTTGGTTGTTCATATTCATTACAGAAAAAGACTAGTTCAACAGAAGTAACGCTAGTTGGTACAAAACCATATTTAAAACTATTTCAACAAGTTCTTGAAAAAGTTTAAGCCGCCCAAATCTTGACCAAATCGGTCTTTTTATAATAATATATTATCCCCAAAAATTCCCAGCGAAAAAAGTGCTTTTCCCCAAAAAATTTCCTGGGGATTTTTACGAAATTGTTATCCCCAAAACTGGGAACACTGTTGTAGAGTTTAAAAGACTAAAAATCCAAACTAGAAAAATATCTACGAGTATTTTTTTTTTCTTTAAAAAAATAGAAACAATAATCATATTATTAGTAAAGAGATTGTTAAATGTAATTAAAAACCAGAGGGAAGTTGAACGGATAGATCTACATTTATTTAAATAAAAGAAGAAGAAAAAAAGAAACTAAAACAGAACAAGACTTCTTTAGGTACCAGAAGAAGAAAAAAGAAGCGTAAACTTGAGTGTAACAAACCGTCATCATCATCGTCGTTATTAACATTATGAAGAGGATGATGGTGGTCGTTCACTTTTTATTTTGCTGAAATTTTTTTGAAATGTACAAAACAATAGTGTCTACATAAATGGAATTTGAGATAAACTTTGACGTGTTTTTTATTCTAGACTTAACCGGGGAAGCTCATAATTGAGACTTAAAAAAACATAATAGCGTAAACTGTTAAGAAAAAAAAATAAGACTACAGACATGACAAAATTCATTAAAAAAAGTCCTGGGATTTTTCCACTCTTTCGCTATCCCGGTTCATGTCTTCTCAAAATTTCTGTTGTATCGACTTGAAAACAAGCATATTTTTTTATACTTTAAGCCAATGTAAAACCAAAAATTTTAATGCATAAAGCCTAAAGTACACGGAATGTAAAAAGAAACATGCGCATGTGCTTCTGACATAACTTGTCGTCATAACACAACACGAACTGGCTATTGTGGCTTTGTAGTGGTCAAAATTACGTCAGAACGACATGCGCATGTGGCTTTTTACATTCCGTGTACTTTTGGCTTAAGATTAACATGGACAGCCAGATTGACGGACATCGTTAGATCGATTAAAAAAGAGCTTCTCCGTAGATCGGTATTTTAAGTGTTAATTGTAAAGTATTGGTTCAATACAAATTAATTTAAAGTATTGGCCATCCTTGAGAGATAAGTTGGCTCACGGACAAGGAATGTTTAAGGGGCGAGCGCTAATAAGGACTTCTATGCTTCACTGCTATTGCCTTTATTTTCCCTTTGCTTAAATAGATTCCCTCTTTTTTTTCTTAATTTAAAGGGATGTACAATGTACGATATCGGCATCTCAGAGGACGCAAATCTTCTCCCATTTTTGCACAAAACAACTTTTTTTGTAAGAATGTCCGCGGGAATTGACTTTTCCGCATGAAGGGCTGATTTTTCACCCTTGTGCGAAAGTTCGGCATGTGGAGGTTATTTTGGTGCCGTTGCTTTTCAGCAGATACTGCTGGCTTTTCCTTCAGAAGCGGAGCTTAGATAGCTCCATCTCCTAAACAGGTGGCGGGTGTTTAATATTTGGCGGATCATACACTCAATTTGCTACCTGTGTGTGAGTGATATTTTTTGCCTTAATGAATATATTGTTTTTTTCGAGTCAATTGGCATCACCTTTTTTCTACTAGTTCATCTAATGATAATCTATTAAATTTAGTTATTCTATAACACACACAAAACTATTTAAAGTTACACTCACTTTATTTTGTATTGCTCTTGTGCATATGAGTTCATAAGTTTGTATTAGAAGTCACAGTGGGACGACGAAAACAATTAAATGGAAAATTACAAAAAAAAAAAAAAAACTATATAAACGGTTATCCATTGAGAACTTTTTTCTTTAGTTTTTATATCCGATCACGCGTGACTGGTTTCATTTTAGTTTTATTCAATTTATATTTATTGTTTGACAACTCATCATGAAAACGCTTATGCCGCAACAATATCTCCAAATTATTCAGTTGTATTACGAAAATCAACGTTCTGTGATAAAAGCTTTTTGTACTCTTCAGTCAGTATGTGTTGTACCTCATGAACCTTCCAAGGGCAGTACTGCCAATACCAACCAAAAATTTAAGTCTCAACGTACGTTATTGGATGATACAAAAGACCACATCCAGCCAGTAGTGGGTAGAATAATGCAAGTTGCAACTTTACAAGAGAGTATTGAAAACTAACGATTGGAAACCTTGCGCAACATTTTAGTCTGTCGTATAGGAAGATTTGGCGAATTTTGTGCCAGGATGTTGGATTAAAGCAGAGATCGGCAAAATTGCTAAGCCGCGATTTTTTCCTCTTTAAATCACACACCTACGTGTGCTCAAATATTAAGAAGGGGGCTATTTTATATATCCAATCACCGTGCGAAGATTTTCATATAAAATTTTTTAAATTCTCAAAAATTTGTACGAATATATTTTCCAAATGAGATAAAGTGTTTACAAAATACATCCCTAAATAAAACCAGTCAGTCTAACTTGAATTTTTAGACAGAAATGTTGTGTTATCACTTGTTGCTTGCGTTCAATATTGGCATTTTGTAATGTTAGCATTTTTCAAAAAAATCGAAATCTGTTACGGATCCTAAAAGCTCTGCAGTCCCCCATTTGAGAACCGTTTCTTAAAAAGATGTTAGTTTTTTTCTATTTATTTTTAAAGATTTTTCTACTAGTTCAGTATAACAATAGAGAAAGAAGTCTTTTGGTAACACTGCTTACATTCTCACCAGTAGTTAAAAATAAACCTTACATACTGTACGTTCAGTAAAGTACAGTATGTAAGTTGAAAGAATGAATTTTGAATCATAACGAATCGCATATAAATCTTGTAACAAAGAAGATCTTAAAATGTGTAACCACAAAATTAAAACTTTTTTTTAGTGTTTTGTACGGTAGAAATGGGGAAAACAAAAACGCTAATAGTGTTTGTGTAGTAAATACCTTAAGAAAAACGTTTCTCTGTTTGTGATCTTCGTATACAATAAGAAAACTGTACTTAACCAACTTTACACAAATATCAAAACATTTAATTGCTTTCTGTTTTTCGTTAAAAAACCAAAAACTTCGTTGTGTTAAGTTCAGCTCATTTTGACTGGTAAATTACACATACACACAGGCTATTTGTGCTGTGGTCGTGCAAATTGCCAAGCAACAACAACAATTCTGGTGAGAATTTTTGGTTTACTCATTTCTTCATCAATGTGAGAAAACACTACAGAGCATTAAAATATAATGTATGTATGTCTACAGAAACACTTCAATTGTACTGATTTATAACATAACACTTGGACACACTCTCCGCAAGCCATTAGACGATATCACTAAGAAGGCCATAGACTGGAACCCACAGGGAAGCAGGCGCATCGGACGACCATCACACACCTGGAAACGCCAAATCATAACCGAACTGTCCGAGCTACGACTACAGTGGAACGAAGTCAACATCAACTTGTGGCAGCCCTATGCTCCCCAGAGGAGTAAAAGGAACATATATATATAACATAACACAGGACCCTAAATATTGTTTGTTACTTTTATGAAAATAGTTATGAACGGTATTATGGGCTGTGTACTTATACACAAACACTAAAAAATATATATCGTTTCTGAGTGTGTGTACCGTACCGTACGCTAAATAATATTCGGTTTATTTTCGAACACGGATTCTCACTTATACTACTAATTCAATTCAATGTATGCGTTTGCCAATTTCAGGATAAAAGGCTTTCAAAATCCAACCCGCTTAAGAACATTCAATCCAATTCGTTTAGAGCAATTCGCAAGATAATGATAGCAGTGCTGGAGAAAGTAATAAAGAAATTCGACTTTTCGAATGAACCAACTACGGAAAAGTCGCGGCGAACATTTTTTAAAAATAAATGTCAAAGATTATGTATTTCGAGCAATAGTTAAGATTCCGACACCCAGTTATATTTTAACGGCCTTATTAATAAAAAATAGGGATACTCTCTAGATGGTTTATGTAAAGTTTGCACGAAATCGGCTCAGTGGTTTCGGAGATTTGGCATTTAGATTTTCCTATATATTCCCATACAAATATCAATAAAATGCCCTCCATTTTGTACTCCTTCGAAACGGCTTGACTGATTTTTATGAAATTTTGTATGTGTATTTGTTAGGTATGAGAATAGGTCGTAGAGTATATTTCATACCTCTAAAGGGCGCAAAATAAGTCATAAGCTCCCCCTCCCATATTTTCTTAGCTAATCAACCTGTTTTCTTAAAATTTGGCATGCAGGCAATGAAACATCTGAGCAAGAGGGGTAAGAGCTCCCTCTCGCTATATCTGCTTAACTAATCAACCGGTTTTCTTAAAATTTAGCATGCAGACACTGTAACATCTGAAAGAGAACAGGGCATAAAATAGGACAAGAGGAGTAAAAGCTCCCCCTCCCTATATCTTCTTAACTAATCAATAGTGTAACATCTGGAAAGAACTAAGGCCTATAATGTTTATTATCTTCTTAACTTAACAACCGGTTTTCTTAAAATTATGCATGCCGACACTCTAACATCTAAAAGAAATAAGTTACATGGCAAAACAACGTTTGCCGGGTCAGCTAGTAGGTTTATAAAGCGTTTATTAAATAAATTTTCATATAAAAGCTGTTTCATAAACATTTTAAACCATAAACCTATTTTAATTTGTATAAATTACTCCGTGGTTTTATTTAATTATTTTAAAATTAAAAAAAAAGAGTTATAAACACAAACCCACTAGGTACATACATATAAATAAAAAGTATGACTAATTTTTAATGGCGTTTAATAAAAAAAATTAATTTTTGTAAACTAAGCATAAAAAAATTTTTTTTGCTTTTTGTAATTCCAAACTTTTATTTACAAAACAAAACGCAAATCAGCTTTTTATAAATAGCGAATTAAATTTTAAAAACTGAGCTCGCATGAAAATTTAATTTTTATTAAAAAAAAAAAATAATAATAATCGTACAAAAAAATATGCTTCATTTAGTCTGGATTTTGGCTTTGAAATTGGTTAAGTTTGTTTTATTTACATTGATATTTTTCAATTACTTAAGTAAATATTTTTTACATTCCTATTTTTTTAAGGCCCACTGTGTTACATTTGCTTTTGTCTATTGGCATTGTCTGCAAACAACATCTTTATTTTTTATTATACCGGTTGAGTTATTCTGTTTCTCATCCTCTGTGGATTTCTATGATTTTTTCTAAGCAGATTTTAGTTTCAGTATTAGTTCGCTTCTTTACATTAGAGTGCATCGACCCTAGTTTAAGTTTCTTCTTTTTTTATTCTTTTGTTTTTTTTTTCTTTTTTTTATAGCTATTCTTAAATCTTTAATTTAAACAAAACCAAGCTTTAATGTTCTTTAATCTATTCTTTTGTATGCTTTTAAAGTTTCTATTCAACTTTTAACTTTCATGAGTTGAAATAATAGAAAAAAGATCATCTATAATAAAAAAAAATTCACCAAATGTTTAAGTGGCTTTTAAAATTTTCAAAAAATTCTTTTGGTTTTGTTTTGCCCAGTGTGTTGTTAAAGTTTGTCTATATGTTTTATTTTTTATTATTATTGTTACTTCTTTTGCATGATTACAACCTGTCAAATAAAAGAACAGCTATTTGAACATGCCATAGGTATATTATTTTAAGGTTTGTAAGGTTGTATATATAGGTATTTATGTTATTATTAAAAGAGGTCTAAAAAAAAGAGTTAGAGAGGCAAATAACAAGTGTTTCTCTGTTTACTTTAAGCCACACATACATACTTACATACCTATATGAGTGTTGAGTTTTTGTTGTTGCCTTCTTAACTGGATAATTTGTAAATAGAGATTTTTTTATCAAAAAAAAAAAAAAAAATACCGTTATGGTACTCTCTTAATTTTATGTAAACAATAGGTAAAAAATAGTAATTAAGAGATTGTTACACTAAATTTTGGTAAATTTGTTTAAAAAAAACTAAAATTATTTAAAAATTCATTGGATCTCAAAAAGAATTTTAAACATTGTAGAAAAACACATTTTTCTGTTTACTAATTTAACCTTGAAATGCTTTTAAGGTACATACTTCAAAAAAAAAAAAAAAAAAATACAAACAAACGAACATTTTAGAACTTAAAGTTTTTTCTTGTTTTTTTTTCTTAAACTTAAAAATTTTACCTTGATATGTTTAAAAAAAATTCCTGATTTTTATTGTAACCCTTATTTAACAGATTTAGCAAATTTGAAAACACAGCTGCTTTGCACTTTCCCTAAATTTCTTTAACTGCCAACCCTTTTCTAATAGAATAGAACAAAAAAATCAAAGAAGATATTCTTTTAAACACAAATAAAAATTCTTTATTCATCAACTGGTTTAATTTATAAATTTTAACCATTTAAGTTGAACAAAAGTTATAATGTGCGTTTTATTTTTAAAAATAAACTTGAACGTTAAAAGATTTACAATAAAAAAAAAGCAGTGACACACTATAAAACGAGTTACCCTACTTATTTGCATAATTGAAATGAGTTATTTTTTCAAGTCTTTTTTTCTTATATGAATCTTAAGATGGCACTTAGTACTAGAATTTTTAAAGCTTTAGCTTATTTAGAAAAAAAGATTCAGGTCTTGGCTATAAAAAATAAACAATTTAATTAAAGTAACAGTAAACTAAATCAAAAGGGACAATATTGGTTTTAAAGAAATGTCCCTTAAAGTTATAACATTTTATGAAAACTAAAAAAGACCAAACTAGGTTGAAAATTTCATCAAAACTTAAAAATTTTGCTTATAATTTTTATGTTCGAAATTCAAAAATAGCGAAAAATTAAGAAAATTCTTATAAGGTTTCTGAAAAAAAAAATTTTAGGTAAAAAAAAATGTTCGAACTTGACTTCGAATTTTCAAAAATAATCGAAAAACAGAAAATTTTGTTGTACAGCTTTCGAAAAAAAAATATTAAATTATTGTAATTTAAAATTTTTCTTAAGAAAATTTAAAATTCAAAAAATTTTCTGTGAAAAATTTCTCAACGCAAAGTGAATAATGCCCTTAATTTTTCACAAAAAAATTGAATTTCGAAAATGAAAAAAATATTAACGGTGTTAATAACCTAGCAATCACAAGCCGTAAATAATATTTTTAAGTCTATACAAATTTTCGAAACATACATAACTTAAAATTTCGAATGCCAAAAAATTTTATTTTTCGAATATGTAGTTAAAAATTTAATTTCTGTTTTTACTTATTTTTCATTAATGGTATAATAACCTAGCTAGCATTTTCGTTGGTGTGCGAAAAATCGCTATAAAAGTTCAATAATTTTGAACTTCATTTTAAATTACACCTAAAAGTTCTGATTGTATCAAAAAACAAAAGTTTGGAAAAACTAATTGGATTATTTTATATAATTTTGTTAATTTTTAAGTATAAATAAAAAATTGTTTTATTTTTTATTTTTTTTTTTAAACTTTTTGAATTCATACATACATACTTACATACATACATACATATTTTCGAAAGAAAAAAACTTTAATTATTGTAGTTTTTGCTTATTTTTTAATTGTTGTTGCAAAATTTTACATTTAAGTTCAAAAACTTAAAAGTGAAGTTCGCAAATTTCGAATATATAATTTCATTTTGATGCCGACTTTGGTGATCATAAGTTTTTGTTAAATTTGATGAATTTGTATTATGTATTTTATCAAAATACTCCATTTTTTTGAAGTTCGAGAGATTCGAACTTAATTTCGAAAAATTTTAAAAAGTCCGGAATTGTTTTTCGGATTTTGTATATTATAAATATTTAAAAATTATACGAATGTAAAGAGCCTTTTTGGATTTAATCTAAATTTGAATATCAATTTTTTATTTTTAAAAACATTTTTCCTTTGAATCTTAGTTGTTTTATGAAATATGCACTTAATTTTGGGTTTTCAATATCTCTGTTATTTGTAGAATTTACTGTTTGAATTAAAATTGTAATTTTCTAAGATGTCATTATTTATCTATTTTTCTTTCTAGAATTATTATATAAAAAAAAAAAATACAAAGTGTCATGTTTGTGTTTAATTTGTAGATTGCGATGTTGTTTTTTAATTTTTTCTCAACTTTTTTCATTATATTCGAAAAGCTTTTTCAACACGCTATAATGGTTTTTGCCTTTTTTTTTCTTTCATTATACCAAAATTTGTTTTTATAGAGCTTAATTTTAAATAGAAATGCATTTTGAAGAGAATTAATGAAAGTATGCATCTTAAAAATTTTTCTCTGAAGAGTAAATAATTATGGGTGGGAACATTTTAGAAGCTCTTTTTTTGAATTAATTAATTGTTGTTTTCTGAAAAAAGGTTAATGCTCGAAATTCCAGCAGAAATTGTTTGGAAGTTTCTTTATTTTTAAGATTTTTTAATTAAAAATGTTTAGACAATTTTAAAAATTATCGTTCAACTATTTATTTTTAAATTAACTCTCATTTACCAATAACCTGACTTAAAAATTCTTGTTTTAATATTTTTTTTTGCTTTGCAATATTTATTTACAACGTTCTGTCTGAGACTTGTTAACAGACCTGAAAAAAATCTAAAAGATACAATTAAATCTACATGTCTGTTACAACCATATTTTGAATGCCAAAGTTAACCCAACTAAATACAAAGCAAACAAGCAACCAACCAGTGGTCATTTAAAAGCCACCATTTAATGAACCCCAAAACACGTACCCAAACACAGATACTCATGAACACACATGCATGTATTCATTGAAACACTTGTTGTATCTGTAGCACTGCAGCACATTTTGTTTCAACATAAAAACTTGAACAAAACCTTTTTTTGAAAAAAAAAAAAAAAATTAAATATTTTTAAAATTTTTTAATTATGAGTGGCCAATCGAAAAAAATATATATAAACTTATTTAAAAACAATTCTTATAGGTATTGAAATTCCATGAAAAAAAATACAAAATAAATTTGCATTCTTAAAAACTTAAACCATTCAAAAGATCTTGTTGGCCTTGTAAAAAATGTAAATAATGCAGTTTTCAAAACAAAATGAAATGTTTAGTATAAAATTGAATTAAATAAAAATGTTTAATATGAAAAACATTCTAATAGAAAAATTTAAAGTTAAATTCGAAATATATTAATATTTCGAAATTAACATTTTTTAATAAGTATTAAATTTGAATTTCAAACTTGACTTAAAATAAAGTTCATAAATTTCAATTAAATTTTCAAAATTCAAATTAAACTATAACAAAAATTCAGACTTTTTTTTAATGATAGCAAACATTGAAAAATGTCTAAATTTTGTGTTGAGTTTCGAACTTGAAATAAATTAAAAAATTTTCAATACTTTTTTAAAAACTTAAATTTTATGATTTTAAAGTAAAATTTTAATAATAATTAGTATTGTGGTTATTTTGTTGAACTATTTATGGTTTTTAATCCAAATTTTTAATATTTTTAATTAGGCTTAAGTTCATGAAATTTAATTTTTATTAAATTATTTTTGTGAAGAAAGGAATTTTACAACATGAAAATTAATTAAAATTCTTATTGATAATCTTTCATTCTTGACGTGGCTCGGGCTCGAACCCTGGCCGGCAGGTTACCATGACATGTTTCGATCGCAACCGCTCGATCTCCTCAGATGGATTTGCCGTCTTACACTCGCAGCCATCGACGACTGCTGACGTCAATAGTCAAACATCAATCCTTAAACCAAATTGTATTTTAACATTTGGTAGATCGAAATTTGCTTTCCTGAATGATTATCCATTTTAATTGATTTTACATGTTTTTTCCTTACTTCTTTTTTTTCGTACTTTTGTCAAGAATTTTTCTTGAAGTCCTAGTACATTTTTTGTTTTTTCATTTTGTCTTTCTCTTTTCTGTTGACCTTTTTCAGCACAACTTGAAGGACAAATGTACACATAGAGCTCGTGCCTTAGCTTTTAACAATAATTAGTATTGTGGTTATTTTGTTGAACTATTTATGGTTTTTAATCCAAATTTTTAATATTTTTAATTAGGATTAAAAACCATGTTCTTCGATTTAAAAAAAATGTATGCTTTTTAATATTTTAACATTAGAAAACTACAAAATTAAAGTTTTTTTAAAAAAAAGAGGAAGAGTAAACTTAAGACAAAATTCGAAAATACAGAAGGTTTTAAAATTTTCTTCAAAATTTCACGAAATTTCAAAGATTTATCGCAATTTTATAATAATATTAAAAACAAGCCACGTTTTAAAGTATGTTCGTATATTCGAAGTTAACTTTGAAAAATTTTTTTAAGGTAAAAAAAAATTTCTAAAAGCTTGTATTTGATGAATTTATACACATTTTTTAGATTTTTTATAATTTCGGGCATTTTTGAAATTTTATATTAGAATTTAAAAAAAAAACTTGCAATTTTGTTCGAACTCAATTAATGAAATCCCTAATTTTAACTAATGTTCAACTATATTTACGTAAAAATGTTAAAATTTTTCTGATTATGTGTAATTTTAAACTATTTTTGAATTTTAAACTTGATTTGTCTAAAGATATTAATTTTTTTTTTTGTCAATTTTGAATTTTTAATTTCATTATTTTTTTGAAACATTATATAATCCCAATGCATTTATTACTTATTTTAATTAAAACTAAAAAAAAAATCATGTTCTTAGCTTATGTTTGAGAATTTAAAATTAATTTCGAAAATTCGAAGTTAAGTTCGAAAATTAATTTAACACTACAAATTTTAATTTATAACTTGAAGTTAAAAAAACTTAATATTTTTTTTTAATTTATATAACCATCCGCCATTTTCGAAATACGTACTTATTGATTTTTTTATATATTCCACCATATTTTGAAGAAAACCAAAAAATTTTATGCATTCGTTACTAAGATTGATTGCAAATTAAGAAACTAGCGTTTTAAGCTTATGTTCGAAAATTCGAAATTATGTTTGAAAATTCTAAGTAACAGTCGAAGATTAGTTAAAAGCAGAAACGTTTGGTTAAAAACCTGTAAATTATAAACATTCAAAAATCCTTATGATTCCTTTACTTTTTGAAATTACGAGCTAAACGAGAAAAACTTTAAAATCTAATGCATTTTTGTTTTACGTTGGTTGATAATAAAGGAAAACACATTTGTTCTCAAATTCGAAATTTCCAAGTTAAGTTCTCGGATAATTGAACTTAAGTTGGAAATTAGCTTTAAGGCTGCAAAATATAGCTTAAAGCATAAGTGATAAATATTTACAACATTTAAAAAACTTTCTTAATTTTTGCAACTTAAAATTTAGTTTTTTTGAAGAAATTTTATCTTCGCCATTTTCTTATTTTAAGTATAACTTTTTCGAAAAAAAAGATCAAAATTTTAAATGTACTAAAATGTTCTCTGAAGTTTGTAGTTAATATTGCGTTTTTTTTATCTAAAGCTTTTTAGTTGTTTGCTTTAAAATTTAAATTTGAAATCAAATTTAAAAACGAAATCCTTTTTTTTAGTCTCGTATTTTTCATTTTGAATTAAAATTTCTTGTTAGCTGTTGTAACATATTATTATTTTTTGCTTTTATAGGTACAAAGAAATACTATTAACCAATTTGCATTAAAAACAGTTTACAAAAAAACTTTTAACAACAAAGAACAAATTTTTAAAAATATTTGTTAAATAAAAACCAACGAAAACAATTTCTAACAATATTCAAATACATAAAAATCACTTAAAAGCTTTAAAATTAAATTCCTTTTTTGACCACCTGTTCTAAACATTTGGTGACCGAATGCAAACACTTTTAGCTTGAAACCGAAATATATGAATAAACATATTTTTTTTTTGTTGTTGGCCCCTTTAACAAAACACACAAACAGACAGACGGACGGAGAGTAGCTAAACGCGAACTTAAAGCCAAATCAGTGGAGGAAAAAAGCGACAGCTTAAACCATTAAGAGAACGTGCCTTTTCTTATGAGGGTCATAAAAACACACATTTGCAGTCCGTTTGTTTTAGGCTTTAAGTTGAATGGAACAAGGAAATTGTAAACATTTGCGTTGTTTTTGTTGTTTTCTCCACCGACTGATCAAAGATATTGTGGTACTTAAAACAACAAGTTTGACAAGTTTCATTTGGCATACTTCTTAACAACTTTTGCTGGTTTTCTGTGATTTTTAGGTCATGTTAAAGTTAAATATTTTTTCTCCTCTTCCATCTTTAAAGGCTTTTTTTTAAAAGGGTCATTAAGCGGCTAAAAAAAGTAAAAGACATTCCAAGACAAACATAAAAGTTTGGAGTGTTAACACGAAATTCCCAGTAAGGCCACGAGCAAAATATTCAACGGAAAAGAATATTACAAATAAATTGAGCTTTCAAAAACTTTAAAAATCAGAAAAAATCCCCGAAATTTTGAATTTACTTAGCTACAAAAGCTTTTAGAACAAGGGAAAGTCTTAACCAAAATGTTTATGTTTTTGAAAGTTTTGACGATTTTTTTTATACAAATGTATGTTCGAATAATTTTTAAATATTGTTGTATAGAATTAATAAAAAATGTTCAGTTTTTCTCAATGTTTGCAAATTAAAACTTAATTTAGGAAACTTTTTTAGGTCCGACAATGAGAGAATAGAATATGTGTAACTTTAGTCGTTTTTATGTATTTAAATGTTATTTTTATCTCCGAACGCAATAATAAAAAAACATTTGATCAATTTGTTTTATATTTGCTTGGTTTTCTGATGTTCGAAAATGCTAACATAATTTCACGAATTTTTAAATGTTTCATGGAATATGAGCATAAAGAATTTAGGAATTTTATAACAGTTTTTTAATGTTCGAATATTCGAACTAATGTTCGAAAATTTTTTAAAAGGTTTAAAGTGATGTCTAGAACTTTAAAATAAATAATATATAAAATTTGTCTCAATTATCAAAAGTTTTAAAGGATTTTTTTCAGTATGTATTTTAAAATACAATGTTGAATACGAAAATTTCCCAAATTTTAAGTGCACGGATTATGGAGTTTGACATCTTTGAAATATTGTATGGCGTAAAAAAATAAATAATATAGAAACATTTCGTCTATTTGTTAATTTCGAGACTGATATTTTCGATGTTCAAATATTCTAACTTAATTTCGATAATTTTTAAAATGTTTCTTAAAGATTGGGGTTAAGAAGTAAACTGAATTTTCTTCTGTTTTTTAAATTGTAGCAATTTCTGGATGTTCGAAAATTCGAAGTTAAGTTCGAAATATTTTGAGAAGCTTAAAAGTTATATTATCAACCTAGAAATCAATAATATATAAAAATTTTCGAAAGTTTTAAGGAAGTTTTTCAGTTTTTAAGAGTACAAAATATTGATTACAATAATTATCCAAATTAAGTGCTTTAATCATGGAGATTGAGATTTTATAAGAAATTGCTTG
Organism: Pollenia angustigena; assembly: GCA_930367215.1. Classification (NCBI taxonomy): domain Eukaryota; kingdom Metazoa; phylum Arthropoda; class Insecta; order Diptera; family Polleniidae; genus Pollenia; species Pollenia angustigena. Next base: position 6,637,689 of record OV884059.1, on the reverse strand, counting down.
TGTTTAAAAAATCAATATGTAGAATCATTTTATGAAATTGCTTATGTGTGCCTTGTTTTTTGATGTTCGAAAAATTCGAACTTAATTTTGAGAATTTCTTAAATGTTTTTTAAAGCCAGGGAATGCAACATCAATGGACATTTTTGTGATTTTTTTATATTCGCAGCAATTTTTGGATGTTCGAAAATTCGAACTTAAGTTCGAAAAATTGAAAAATGTTTTAAGAATCTGAAAACTAATAATATATAAAAATTTTCTAAATTTTTTGAAGTTTTAACGTATATTTTTAATTTTTAAAATACAAATTGGGTGGAAAATTTTTCGAAAGTTTGAACATATTTTTTAATTTTTAGAACACAAAGTTGTGTGTAAAATTTTTAAAACCACCCAAATTAGTAAATGTTAAGATTTTATGGAATTTGTTTATCTTTTTAAATAATTTTCTTGGATTATTTTTTAGGTTAAGACACGTTGAATTTGGGTTTTAGTTATTCGATTAATTAAACATTACATCATTTTTTTAATTAATGCAATAAAATATCGTGCGGTTTTTTTTTTAATTTACAGAAACATTTACCTAATTTTCACCTGCCTTATTGTTCCGATTACCTAATAATTTTACTTTTTTTTGTAATAATCAAAAATCGCGTGCTTTTTAACCTTTTTTAATAAATACAACATAATATGTATTTTCTTTTTGGTTTGTTGTGTTTTTTTGGGTGCTGCAAAAAGTTAATAAAAATATTATATAAATTATTTTTAATAACAAAGAAAATCACTAGCGGAAATTTTGCCAAAATAAATATTTTTTACAAAAAAAAAGCGGAAATGCAAAGTTTAAACTTACCTGGTGAGTTTTTTTGCTTTAAGTTTCAGATATTGTAACAGTTTTTTTTCTTGTAAGTAACCGTCTACAAGTTACTATGACAACTCTGTTTTAAATATTTGTATTAAATATTTTTCTCTTACTGATCGACGAGAGTGCGAGTGTATCTTGTTCGGTATTATTTATGTATCTAAAACTACATCAATGCAGTTAGATGTATCTATGTGTACATATCTCGTTGTTTAAATGAAATTCAAATGTTTGATATTCCAAAACGTAGAAAACAAGAAAATAAAATAATAATTTAATGATAAACTTAAAGTATTTTTTTTTGCAATTTAACACGTATCAGCAGCGAGTGTTGTCAACTGATGTTTAAACACTTGGTGAAAGATGAGTGAAGTGAGTAAGAGTGAAAGGGAGCGAAAAAACGAGGGGTGGTGTTGTTGTTATAAACCTGCAAACAAAAGATATACATTTTATAAATATTGTAATTTGAGTATGATTTTTTCTGAGATAAAATAAGAAAATTAATAAAATACTAGATTTATTGAAAACTTACTGAATTGTAGACAAGCAGAAAAAACAATAACAGGAAAATTTCAGCGGTCAAGTAACTTAAAAAAGCACTCTACAAAAAGCAAATAAGAATATTTCAATGTATAGAAGAATATTCATTTAATAAAAAAAAATTAAATCTTCAAACAAACTAAAAGATTTTTTAATTTATCTCGTGGCAAAACACGTAAGTTACATTTGCTTCAAACAACTAAACTAATGCATGTCACTGAGCCAGGGATAGTCCTCCCTCAGGTCTAATTCAACACAAGTGGTGAAAAGACAGATAAAGACAGTATAATTTTTGTTGTATCTAAAGAATGGTAATAGAAGAAGTACAAATAGGTTGATTATCTTAAAAAAGTGGGCTGGTTTGGACAAGTGGGCGTGGCACCTCTGATACAAAGACAGTTTAAGTTTCTATACATCAGCAGTTATAGCAACATTTTCCAAATTTTTAACAAATACTTTGGAAATTAATACAAAACATCCGTCAAAAAGTGGGCTGTGTTGGAGAAGTGGGCGTGGTACCTCCTATATAAAGACAATATTTATTTCTACGAATTTAGAATAGCTTGGCTGATGGAGGGTATCAACTATTCGTTACTGCCAATTATAGTTATAGTATAATTGTTTCTTTAAAAAAAAAACTTTCCATCTAACATATTTCCAAAACTGTCCCATTTCCTTAAAATTTTTATAGTCTACTAACTTTTGGTCCCAGTTTAATAAGTTTTAAAATTAATACGCGAAAAAAATATCAAATTGCAAAGTACTTTAAAAAAAAAAAAATACTATAAAAAGGGAAACAAAAAATATAGTGAAAAGATTTTTTTTTTAACAAATGTTTTCTTTCATATTTTTTTATGATACTGTTTGTAAAGATATTAAGTTACAAGAATGAATATTTTAAAATCAACAGTGAGAGATAATGAAATACAAAATTCAAATAAAAAAATATGAGAAAAATTAAACAGAATAAATTAACAATCGATATTTTTTCCGGAAAAATGGTCTAAAACAGACCAAAACTTTTAAAACATTCTCAACTTTAAACAAAGTATTTGAATGCCTCCACTTGAAGCTCTTTAATGGAGCTTTCATTTAACATTTTTTGTTAATAGTTCTTTGAATTTCTACAGCCTAGACTTAACCAAATAAAATTCAAAGGACCAACAATTTTATGAACCAGTTAATTCACTATTTTGGTATGTTTATAAATACAACTTCGAAGTCATACATACATGGTTTTATCTATCTCAGTTCTATCATCAGTAATACTAAAAATGTCACCGCAAAAATCAAAAGAGTCAAGCTTTGTAATACCAAGTACCGATTAACAAACGAAAATCCAACTATAACAGATCTGTAATAGTTCTGCCTGTACTGTATGGCGAAGAATTCTGGCTAATTACACAAACAGATGGATTGGATCTGGTAGTATTTTGGAGATATATGGACCTACAATTTGTAGCGAAGAGTATTGGCGTCATATGAACCATTAGCTGTATACCTATACTGCCTTGGTTAGACGCACAGCTGTTACAGCTTTTGCTTGGCTAGATCATGTTGTGCGCATGAATAGAAATCCTCTCACACTATAGGCCTCTATGGACGTCGCGGATAAAGAGCTACAAAATTCCGGTCAGAAATGCTAGGTTGTTGAGAATTTTTCAGAGCTTGGAGCAACGAATCGGAGAAGAAGCGCAGAAGATCGAAATTCAGATTATCCGCCACATTTTCACTAACTGCATCTGTAATGATGTCAGTATCTTTAAATTTCTTTATAATATTGCCGATTCCTTGCACAGTGGGTCGATATTGACGACCATAAGAACCCAAATTGCTAAAAAAAAAAGTGGCCACATTTGAACCGCCACTTTTTCGTAGTAAGTTTTTAATATTTTTACGCGTTATTAGGTTGCTAAACGATCCATATTTGCTTTTTCTAAACAAATAACTCTTCAGATGTCAGATATTAAACAGCTGACAGCCTTGCCAGACCGGTGGTTCTGAAACCACTAAAAGATAACATAATTACGACGGAACTGTGGGTGGCTGCAGATTAGAAATTTACGTTCTTACAATGTACGCAACAATTGTGTCTCTAGCACAATAAACGAGTTAAGCCATTCAACTGGGGCTTTTAAAGTAGTTTGTTTAAGCCATGGCGTAAGCTACATAGTCACAAACAGGAGGAAAGTTTGTCACATTCAAATGTAAAGCTTGGAACGCTACAAGCTCTTAACTAATAGTCTAGTTAAAATAAAACTTTTAATAGCAGTGAGGAAGGAGTAAGTAGCAGTGTTCGAAAATAAACAGTACATTATTTAACGTTAGGCTCACACACCTAGGAACGATATCTATTTTTTTAGTGATTGTGTAGACGTACACAACCCTTAATACCGTTCGTAACTATTTTCAAGAAAGATTCGAACATTATACAATGTTCGGTTCTTCGTTAAAAAACAGAACAATTGTAGTGATACTGTGGACAAACATTATATTTTAATGTTCTATAACATTTTTTTCGTGTGTGTATTTTGTTTTTGTAAAAAATGTATGGTTTTTTTTACCAGCCAAAAGGGACGAACATTAACGAGCCGAACCGAACACATTAAAGTTTGTGGATTTTCAAAAAAAAAAAACCGAACGGAATTAAATGTTCACATCTTTTGTTGAGTTTGATAAAAACAGTAATATTTTTGTGTTCGAAAGATGACTTACAGGGAAACGTTATTTGTTTTAATGATTTTCTACACAAACACTATTAGCATTTGTGTTTTCCACAAATCTACCGAACCGAACATTAAGAAACGATATTTAGTGTTTATTTTCGAACACTGGTAAGGAGTGCTCCGGTAGGCTAGCTGGTAGTAAGCTAATCTTTCAGCGCCGGGGTTGCGGGTTAGTTTCCCGCCAGAGACTCTGGTTTCCTGCAGACAAGCGTAGAGCTTCGCGGGATTAGGGAATTAAAAAAAAAAGTAATTAAGCTTTTAGACTAGAAAATGTAGGCTAGTGTATTAATAATCTACCAAGCGTCAAAGATGAGCTTAGTTTATCAAATTTTATAGTGAAAACCGAGCTAGGAAACAGGTGGAGCTTTAAATACTTTAGCGAAGGGTATGTAAGATTCAGTACAGACGAACATATCACTTTTATTTGTTTTTATTTCAGTTTCGTTTATTTTATTACTCACTGTAATTTTTTATTAATTTGTTTTTTTTTTAATTTTTATTTATTTATTTTACTGGTGTTTAACATGAGTTATTTTCATGTTGATTTTACAAATTTGTTTGTCTTTATTATTTATCTTTTATTAAATTTCCTTTTTTTCTAAAAAAAAATTAAATTAATTTCTCTACACAAACATGACTATTGAATTTACTTTATATTTATTTTCTTTATAATTCATTTTTTTTTTTAATAATTTCTTTTATTTTAAAATTTTTAGCAATATAAAAATTGTTTTCTTCTTTTTCTTTTGCTACTTGATGATAGTCGAGTATTGGTTTCTTATTTCTTTAAAAAAATTATATGATTTCTTGGCAGTTTTTATTAATAATAAATTTTGTATTGTATTTTAATTTTGGAGCAAATTAAAGCGTTGCAAAAGTTGTAAAATTGTTTTTTTTTGTTTATGGCACAGATGTTTTAATATCATGAATTTTGCTTTTTTTTGTTATAAATAAATTATATTTGCAGCTTTATGTTTAAATAAATTATTATAGAGTCTACAAAAAATAAATTTATGCTATGTTTGCTGTTATTATTAAATCAAACAAAAATGTATAATTTTGCTTTAAAATAATTCAACAATTTGCTTTAAAATTAAAGTTTTTTCATTTATATTTTTATACCTACCCTTCACCTCAGGTGGAAAATGGTATATAGAAGTTTGTCATTCCGTTTGTAATTTCTACAATATTGATCTAAGACTCTATAAAGTATATATATTCTGGGTCCTTATGAGGAGAGAACTTGATTTAACGATGTCCATCCGTCCGTCTTTCTGTCTGTCGGTCTGTCTGTCTGTCTTTCCGTCCGTCTGTCTGTCCGTCTTACGTTTGATATGTGTTTTCCGGAGACTCCAGACATGATAGCGGCTAGGTTGTTTTACATTTATGTCACATATAGTCCACCATTTCGTGCTATTGAAATTCAGCAAGATCGGTCCACAATGGCTGAGATATGACCAAAAAACCACGACTGCCTCTAATTTTTTCCAAAAATCCCTTGTTGTTGTATTTTTATTGTATATCTGGAGAACGTCAAGAGCCAAAGTTTCCAAATAAGGTGCAAACATTCAAGTTATAAGTACACACCAACCCACAAAATGTGGGCGGGGTTGGAGAAGTGGGCGTAGTACCTCCGTTACAAAAAATTTCAAAAATTGTATAATAACCTGAATTTTTTTACTGTAATATGACCTATGGTTACGCCTTATATATCAAAATATCGGAAACTTTAACTAGAAAATATTTTCTGAAAAACTCGAGAAAATCGTTTCAGATACGAAAAAGTTATGACCAAAATATTAATTTTTTTTTTGAAAAATACCCATTTTCGGGAACCATAGATCAAATCGGTTAAAAAATGGCTGAGTTATAATCAAAATACTAAAATCCCAAAAATTACTCTTTTTATACCCTTCACCTCAGGTGGAAAAGGGTATATATAAGTTTGTCATTCCGTTTGTAATTTCTACAATATTGATCTCAGACCCTATAAAGTATATATATTCTGGGTCTTTATGAGGAGAGAACTTGATTAAACCATATCCGTCTACTACCCGTTTTTTAATATTTTTATTTTTTTATGTTCTAAAAACGATTTTAAAAAAATATTTACCAGTTTTCGCTTTTTAAATTTTATTTATAATGAAGTTTTAAGTATTGTAAATATGTATGTATATGTAAAAATTATTTAGTTTTTGTCTAGTTGCTCTGTATTCTGCTCGCACAATGGTGAAGGGTATATAAGATTCGGCACAGCCGAATATAGCACTCTTACTTGTTTCTTTTTATGTCTTTTTACTGGAAAAAAAATATTGAAAGCTAAAGTCTTGTGATTTTTTTTTTTAATTTTGAAGGTCTTTTGTAGATAATTTTTTTTTTGTATTCTCTGACCATTTTTTTTTTTTATATTTTATGGTTTTCTTTAAACATACAAATATATTGAATTCTCACTTGCTCTATTGTAATCGTATACAGTGTTTGATTGGCATATAGTCTCGGAATTTTGTGTTATTTGACGTTACTGTCAAATTGATAGATTTTGTTTGGCATTTGCCAACGCCAAGTCATGTAAAATTAATGCAACGGCGTTAATGGGTGTGTAGTGGAATGTGTAAGATGGACGGCGGCGCCAATTACTTTATATGGCAAAGGAATTTTTCCGGGAAATCTTAATGATATTGAAATCAGTAGTTAGGACAATTTAAGTAAAACGAAAAAGCTGGCAACAAACCTAAAAACTTTATAAAAAAAATATAAAAAGTAAAAAAAAAACGAACTAAGAAACAAGTAAATTTCCATGCACGTGAAAGTCGGCACCCAATGATATTCATCCCTCCGCTCTCATCAATAAACTCAAGCCTTCTGGAAGATAACGAAAGAACTTTATCTTTCGCACAATAACCTTGGAAAAAAACAAATTTTTGAAAGTTTGTCTTTGTTTTACATGTAGTTGTTGTTCTTTTGACGTCGTGAACAAGGTATATTTACACAAGGTAGACTCATTTGGGATTGTAGAAATGCTGCTCTATAAAAGGAACCGAGTTGTCAAAATTGTCTTCATATAAAACAAAAACAATTTAACGCACACATGTACAAATTTTGGCTTATATACACGAAATTTGACGTTTGGGTTCCAACTAGGGGTAATCAGCCAACGAGTTTACCTTGTGTAAATATACCTTGGTCGTGAAATTGGCAGTAAAAACTGCTTTCCTGTAGAGCTAGAATCGAACTTTAACCGACTTAGGAGTGAACTAACCTTAACTTAAACTACTGGAACTGAACTTAAACTGAAAATTTTAAATTTTTTCAAAAAAATATGTAAATTTATTATTTAATAGCAATTTTAGAATTTGTTTAATACTATGTAGCTACCTGCCTATTTAATAAAAGATATGTCATTTTATTAAAAACAATTTAATATTTCAAAATTAATTACGAAATTTATACTAAAACAGAACGTTCAAATAATGAGGAAAAAACAATTTAACAGCAACTCCAAAAGCATTAAAAATTGCAATTTAACGGTTAAATGCACCAAATATTACAATGACAACAACAAGCTGCTTTAATGACAACAAAAATAAGCAAAAAAAAAAAAAAAATAAAAAGCAACAACAAACAAACTGGCAAAAAGAAGAAATATAAATTAAATTGAATCAAGCGTTAAAAACACAAAAAAAAGAAACAATAACAAAACAGCCAGTAGTAGCAGTAACTAATATCTATGTATGCATATGAAAATTACAAAAAAAATATACATACACAACTACATTGTTGTTGTCATAAATAACATGTTTATAATTGTTTAATCAGCTGTTCTAAATATTTTTTCTACTGGAATACTTTCAAGCAGAGAAGTTTGCAGTTGCAGCAAAGCAACTGACCATTTAGTAACTTAAATTACTAGTACTCCAAAAAATATAGTAAAAAAAAACAGTACGAGTATTATTAGCCCTTTCGGGACTGCTAAGATAATACGACCCACCAATTTTCAAACTTTCGTATTTTCTTTATTTTCAATACAATTTCTTCCCAAAAATAGATTTAAGGGTTAATTACACTGGTCTACAAATTTGGAAAAAAATTTACTGCAAAAACGAAGCATGTTTTTTAATCTGGGTGCGCTGAATACGAATCTGGCATCGAAATTGGGCTATAACATTTAGTTCATTTTTTATCGCATGCTGGCAATACTGTACAACAGTCAATACTGACACTACAATTTCACAATTATTTATTTGACAGAAGCCCACATTCATTCTAAATCTTCATAATAGTAGCGTTTAAGCATGTCAGGAAGATCGTGTGTTACTGATTCAAGCTATTTTCGCTTTGTATGTGGTGAATATGTATTTAGTTGGAAAAAAATGATATGCAATATCAGAATCATTAAAATATGGGCATTTTCGTCAAAAGGTCCACCGTGACCGAAAAGTTATTAAAAGCTGATTATTTTACGATATTGTTATAGAGAAATATTTAGATTTTACTAATTTTATAAATTTGCTCATATATTTTTTCACTAAGGGCCATTGTTATAACTTGGCGTTAGCTGTTATCCGACAGTTAACAGACGCTTTTTGACAGATAACACATTATTATCTGTCAATTTAATCTTAACTTTAGCTAGCTTCAAGTTGTAATAATGGCCCTTAGATGAACAATCAGGCGGCAAAGTTGTGCAAACGTAATTTCTTATTTGTGAGAATATTTAATTGTTTGTTTTCTTTAATATTTATTTATCTTTCTTAAAAGAGGTGATATTTGATAAAAATTATTCCAAAAAAAAATTTCTTAGATGGTCTGTAATCTAAGGAAGATTTCAAAGAGAAATATGTTATTCGGATTAACGGTAAATTTTTATTTTGTTTTAATCATTATTCAGTTAAATTATTATCGAAAAAATTTCACGTTCGAAATGTCACGTATCGACCCAAATTTTGGCTTAAAAAAAAGAAAATACAGAAGATTTCGGAATCAAACCAGACATTTTAATGTTACATTGCTATGAAAAATTTTTAAAGTAATTTGACTAAAAAATTGTGCCAGGTTTCGCTGAATTACGCCTTTTTATACATGGCCACAAAAACTACTTCGATTTTTTCACGTTCGAACCGCTACTTCTTTTGCCATTATCTTTGACCTAGAATCGCACCCTCCATAAACTTTAGCATAGATAACAGTGCTCTCTTAGTGCTATAATTTAAGAGTTAAGAGAACGTAAAAATATTTGTTGTTTTAAATGTTATTGCATTTTTAATGCGTACGACTGTCACGTTCAACACTTTGAAATAACCCATATGCATATTTACATTATTTTGGTTTAGCAGTCAGAAACCAGGATTTTTTCCAAAAAAAAAAAAAAAAAAATTTATCTAGGATTTTGGAAAAAGCATGCTGGAAGACTATTGCTGGACTCTAATACGTGAAACCGAACCAACAAAATACAAACGACGTTCAAATAACGTCATTCACTTTTGAAAATTCATTGATTTTTAAATAAACTAGTGTTTTTTTATGTAAAGGCCCAAATACACTGATCAAAATACTCATCAAGCAGTGTGGTAGTATTAGCAAAAATGTGTTTGTATGTATCACACCGACAATGCTGGATGGAAAATCAAATAATTTAGATATGATGGCGAATATTACATCCAGCACACGTACACAAGAGAATTCGTCTGTTGGACAAGAATTTGACAAGTGTATTTCGTCCTTGAGAAACATTTTTTGTACCTCAAAAACCTGATGTGATAGAGCAATTAAAGATTCGAATTCAGCCCTCCAATTACCCGAGGAAAGATATTTGGTTGCTCCAGTCCAAAACCTTGTTGGCAAGTGTTATGAAATGTAAATAAAAACATAACCATACATATCTGCATATTCATTCTACTTGACAATGAATTTCACAACATCGTTGAAATCTACTAATCTACTAAACTTCTAAAATTCTAATATTTTATATATTTTTTCTATTTCGTATCGCCCGCCAAAACCACTTACGGCCAATTTCACAAAGTTCAGTTATAATTAACTACCGGGTATAGCTGTCAAAAAGAAATCCTTGACTGAAAATTAAAGTAATAGTTAGTCTAAACTGAACTTGTTGAAATTAGCTGTTATTGGGATTTTATATCCAACGAAGAAAGCTTATTGGGAAATTGATTATTGAGTGTAAAAACCCCAGGGCAAAAGGTGCATTTTTTTATTTTTGAGTACACAGAAAAATTTTTACCAAAATTATTTCAATTAATTTAATAATGCTGTTTCAAACAATTTTTTTAATTTTTCAACTAATTTGCCTTAATTGAAAATATACCTCTATTATAATGTTTGTGTGTATTTTTGCAAATATTACGAAAACACACACAAACTTCAAAATATTTTTTAAAGTTTTTTGATTTGTGTTAACGTTTTATGTAGCCTCTTTTGCTGGTGGTCACATTTTAATTTAACCTATTGATTGAAACTCAACAGCAAGAAAAGCTCAAACGTACAAATATGTTAATTGATATGATTAATTTGTTTGCAGGCGGAAATCAGTACGAAATTTAATAATTAGTACAATTTTCTAACAAATACGTTAATTGAAGTTAGTTTTTCATCTTTTCGGTGTATGCTCAATTTATTGTTTTGCCATATCTCTTAGAATATTCAAAAAATTTCCAAAATAAATAGTTGTGTTTTCAAAGTAAAACTCCGTCTCGAAAGGGTTAAGAATATTTGTGTGCTTGGTGGAATTTGTGTTTTTGTGTGAAGCAATAATGACAATAACAACAATAACGAGATTAATAAGTTAAGCAGCCATTTAATATACACATACACATACTAAAGCTAGACAAAAAGCAAAACAAACCAACAAAACTGCACTAACAATAAACACAGGGGGAGGGGGGGAAACAAAAAACAAATGTAATTAAACCGTAACTACTCGGCAAATGCAAAGAGATGTTTTTTTTTTTTTTTTTTGATAGGGCAAAAGAGATAAAGGTCATCTACACGAAGAAAGAAACAAAAAGAAAGGGGAGTAAGAAATTTAACCTTAAAAAACAGCTTAAAGTTAAAACTGCTTTAATGATTTTCTTAAAAAAAGGGGAGATCAATGGCAAATTATGGATCGATTTAAAAAAAATTTGGCAATATGACTTAGACTATATTGGATTTAATCAAGGCGAATTAATAACTACTGCTGGTTTCGAAACGGCATCTGATTTTGACAGTTCGAGCTAATTTGTTTTTATTTGTTTGTGTTTTGCTAAGAATGGTTGACATTTCGAGCTTTAAGTACTTACAATGCAATACAGATAACCCTATGTTGTTTTTGGATTGTTGTAGTTCCGACACCACTTGTAGTTGAGTTCGCCTTGGATTAATTCATTATTTATTATGAGTATGTAATTGCGTATTTAAGTATTTGGCAGTAGTGGATTTTTATAGACCCTTTCATTAAAATAATTTAATGACAATTCTCATATTGATTCTGATTACAAATTTATTAGTCATTTCACAGAACGCAATTCCGATCAAAAGTGGTTTCAGCTCCGAAAGTAGAGTCTTAGAAAACAAAGAACTTCTTCGGAATGAAATCACTGTAAAATTTTAAAATGGTACTCCTTATTTATCACAGAAAATGTAAATCAGTTTAAGTCAAAATAAAAGATTAAATAGTTGGGGAACGCAAACGGTATTCATAAAGTCACATCTCTTTAAATAATAACATGAAATATATGACTGCTGTGAGTAACCCCTTATAATTTAGATTTCTACTGTGTAGTTATGTACATATTATGTTGGGATAAGCATTTAAACTTTTTAAACAAAACAAACTGATGTATATTGACACATTATTATACCCTCGACCACAACTAGTTGTGAAGAGGTTATACATATTTAGTTTGTCATTCCGTGTGAAACTTTTTAAAACTCATCTCAGACACCATAAAGAATAACAATATTCTGGGTCCTAGAGTAATTCTAAGTCGATTTAGCCATGTCAGTATGTCGGTCCGTCAATTAAAACTACGCTCATTTTCTAACAACTCAAAAGAAAAGAACAATATTGGTGTCTGTTTCTTTCTAGTTCCCCTAAGCACTTTGGTCGACTTAAAGTGATAGTAAGAACTTATGTACCAAATTGCATCAAGTTTTGTCTAAAATATAGACCTGTATTTTGCGCACAAATTTTTATTGGGACGCCAGTCGGACGGACATCATTAGATCGATCCAAAAAGTGATTGAGTCGATCAGTATACTACAAAGTGGGTCAAAGACCAATATTTTAAGGTATTGCACACATTAGTACAAACGCATAACACCCTCTCAAATGTTGTTGTGTGGCTAAAATTATGCGAAACCCTTATTTTTTCTAATAATTCTTTTCTGTGATTTTTTTTACTTATGTATATAGAAAGTTCTAAGCGATTTGCAAAAATTGTTTATAAGAATTTGTTGTATTGTTCATTAATTAATTTTCCTAAAATGTTTAAAAGCAAAAAAATTCTAATTTAAAACAAAAAAACTTCAAAATTTCACCTTTTTTATAAAACCAATTCAGTTAATCCTTTCTTTTGTGGGTTAAAGGTTTTTAAGCACTCACATTTATAAACTTTTCATTGAAACTTTTTTCCGAAAACTTGCAATTTTTATCTTTCCAAAAAAAGAATCTATAGTAATTTTAAAACAGTGCAATAATTTCTGCAAACAATATTTTTTTTCTTTCATATAACAATTGAAAGTAATAAAATTTCTTTATTCTCCTTAATTTATATGGTTTTCTTAAATTTCTTATTTTCTTTATGACAATTTTTCTTTATTATTATCAAAAAATATTCACACGCGTTGGGCCAAAAATTAAAATACACACACACAAACCCTTAAAAACGCAGGGAAAATTGCATTAACCGTATCAAAAAAAATAAAAAAAAATAAGTAAACCGTAGTAAAATTTAAAAAAAATAAAAAAGCGAAAGCAAAAAAACAACTCTTTTCTTTACGAACCGTACGTTTTGAAACTCGTTTTAAAACTAAATTCATTTATTTTGTTAAGCAACACGTTGTTTCGCTACTCAGCCATCTAACTTACACAGCTTTAACAGAAACTTTTAAGCTTAATAATGAGTTAACAGTAGGATGGTCTGTTAGCAACACTTAAATACAAGTTTACAGAGATAAAGAGCTGTTAACAGTTTACTAAATGGGTAATGTTAAGTTAATAAAACCCACCGCAAATGTTGAAAACTGAACAGTTAGTGAGCTTGTGTTTTAAAATAAGAGACAGAGCGTAAGAAAATTAAGTAACAGGGATGGAAAATGTAGTATATTAGTGAAATAACTTTTAACATAAGAAAAAAGATGTGAGAAAAACGAAATTATTGAAATGCATTAAGACTATTTTAAATATTTTAAAAACAAAACTTATAAAATTTCTGTAAAAATTAAATAAACTTACATATGAAAACTTAAAAGTGTGAATTTTTTACAAAGTTATTTTAATTTTAAAGTTCTGCTAAGATTCGTTTTTATTAAAAAATTTAAAACTCCTTTGAAAATAAAAATTGTGCAAACTTTACTTTTATCTAAAAAATAATATTTGTTTAGGTTTAAAATTAAAAATTTAATTTCGTTAAGTTTAAAAAATTACTTAAAACAAAAGCTTCTTAAGGAAATTAGAAAAAAATTAGGGTAAGCTAAATAAATATTGAAAATAAAAAGTTTTATAATAGTCACATTTAAAAAATTAAGTCTCGTTCAGTTCTTTAATAAAAGGAAACAATATTTTGTTTAACAAATTGCAATAAAAATGTTGTTGGCATTAAAAACACATATGAATGTACACAAGTCTTTTAAAAAATAAAGTTTCGTTAGGTTTCATAATAAATTAAAAAGAGCCCATCAGTGGGCCATCAGTGGGCTGCAAAAAGTTCTGGATAGACAAAAAAGAGGAACAACCAAATAAGAAACTATATGTATGTACATATATATATTTGCCGTTGCTTTAGTAATTTAAGATTCGTTAAGTTTTTTTATAACTCATATAAAATATAATAAACAATTTTTGTAGAATTTTACCTTCATTAAAGAGTTACCCCTGTATTCATTAACGACCATTATATTTAACAAACATTTATTAAGGCTAATTTTCATAGTAAATTTGTTCTTTAAACCTTTATTAAATTTTAAAAAATTTTTTTGAATACAGGCATTATGCTAGGAACACAACTGGGACGAACGACGAATTTCGCCTTACGCGACGAATTTTTTAGTAAAATTTCGCTGAGTAAATTCGTCGTATGAAACACAATAACGGCGAAAAAAAAGAAAACAGCTGATAAAATTGTTGACTATATTTGTGGAAAGAAAGGAAAAAAAAAATGAACCAAAGAATTTTAAATTTTGTGAAAATTATTAAACAAAAATTTAAAATAAAAAAATGTTGTTTAAGAAAATTAAGTTTCGTTAAGTGGTTTTAACAACTACAAATAAGATATAAGAAAAAAATTTAATAGCAGTTGACTTTTGTTAGAATAATGTAATTAAAACAATTTGAAAAAAATTTTTTATTCAAAAAATAAAGTTTCGTTAAGTTTTTAATAATACAAAAACTTAAAAGTTTTAACAGGCTTGTAAGTAGAACGTCATTGTATAACGAAACACTTTATATATTAGTTAAAACTTATTTTTCATTAAAAATTAAAAGTTTCGTTAAGTTTTTTTAAGTCACCAAAAATTTTAATTTTTACAAGTTAAACAAATTTATTTAAAACAAAATTTAAAAAAAACCAATTTTCTAAATTTTTTAGAAAATGTATTATTTGCACAAATAAATAGTTTTGTTAAGTCGTTTTTTTTAATAGATAATTATCTATTTGTTATGCTGATTTACATTTTCTTAATGTTGAAAAAAACTTACAAATTTTCTTGGTTAAATTTTACTAAAAACTAAATATATTAAAAAGTGGAGAAATATGTACATTTGCTCGAACAAGTTTCGTTAAGTGCTTTAAATAAACAAAATTCGGAATTTGTTTCAACGCCTTAAAAGTTATGTACTATGTATGTACTTTAAATTATTAAAGGTGGCTGTTTTCTAAAAAACTTCACCTTTTCTGAAAAATATTTTCATAAAAACTTTTAAAATTAAAAAAATTTTATAAGAAACATTTCTCAACACAAGGTGAAGAAGGCATTTCCAAAATTACCTCCCTTAAGCTTTTAGAAAATAAGAAAGAAATCAGTTCTCAAAAGTTTCATTAAAAAATTTTAGCTTTTGAAGATTGTAGATTTTTAAGATTTATCTTTTTAAAAAGAAATTGAACGAATTTTCAAAAATCGGATAATTCTTTGACAAAATAAAATTTCGTTAAGCTTCAATTAATCCGGAAAAAGTAAAAGTTTCTTAAGTTTTAACCAGCATTTAGCAATTAAGAAGAATATGTATATTTGCAATGTTTGTTTAAGACAAATAAAGTTCGTTTAGTCTTTTCAATAAATACCAAAAAATTTAAGTTTGTCCAATTTTCAAATTTCTCTTTTTGGCGAAAAAGTTTCGTTAATTTGTTTAAGTTCACAAAAATTTTAAATTTTTAATTTTTTCCCGGTGTTTTAACATTGGAACAATTAAGTTTTTGTTAATCTTAAGTTTTTGTTTACGACGGAACGTTTTCTTCTGCTTATCTTTAACGCTGATATGCCATACCTTAAAAAAATAAAAAAATAAAGATAAAACTGCTAGATTGACTAAAAAATAGTCAAATTACCCTAATTTATTAACAATAGCGGCCAACTTTACTATTAAGCGCTCTGTTAAAATCAGATTTTCCGATTGGTAAGCGTTGACGCCGCACTATTTAGGGATGCTTCATATGAATTGTATGGAAATGACAATTTTTGACAACTAGTACTTTTACTAGACTGTTAGTAAAAGAACAGAAAAGTTTTTATTTTTGAGTAAAAAATGTATTCGGGAAAAATGGGTTAAACAATTTTATAAATTAAGCTTATGAATTTAAAAAAAAAATATTTTCATTCAAAATTTAAGTTTCATTAAGTTTTATAATTCGTTAAAAAATAATGATTTAACACAAGTAAACAAACTGAACATTAACGTGATTAAATCAGGCAAAATAACTGCAATAACTCTGCTTGCAGAGAGACTAATCAAGTCAATGCAATAAAATCTAAACAAATCTGAAAAAGAACGATCATGTTAACAAAAAAACCAACAACACTTAACAGACCCTTTCCATAATACGAGTTAATAAAATTTATACATAGGTACATACATACTAACACTGAAAAAGCACACTCAATAATGACGTCACAATTGCTGTGGAAAACACAAATTCTGCAGCATCTCTGCTTGCAGCAGAAAATAAAAGACAATGTAAACAAAACATAGTGTATTTTGCACTTACCTACTGCAGTTAGTATTTCGCCCTTAATGCTAAAGCAATAAAAAAACAAATTGCTTTTAAAAAACCACAACAACATCAAGCTGAGAATCATTTTTTTTCAGACAAAATAAAAATGGCAGGTTTCTTAAGTAAAATCACTTTTTAAAACGCTTGTTAAGAAAAACTGCTAAACTTTTTTATTAGGAATTACACTTTATAATCGCCAGCTGACAATTCTTTGCAATTATTACACTTAATATTTTACTTTTTCACTAAATTTCCTAATTTTAATTACTACTTTGATATGAATTTTTCACATGCGCTAGTTTTTTTACCCAGAAACTTGCATCCGCTTAGACCGATTGCTAAAAGGAAACTAAAAGTATAATAAAAAGTTGAAACTTTTGGAATTTTATAAATAAAATTTTAACTCTCTTAAAATAGGCAACAAGTTCTTATACAACAACAAAGATTTATTTTCTACATAGAAGTAAGTGGCAATACCTTTTTACATCCGTAAAGTATGCTTTAAAATATCGTTACTTTATAAATGTAAACAAAGTCATTAAATTAGTTTATATTCTGGGGGGGAAAACGTATGACAGCCAGTACTGCTATAAATTTTAAGAAAGTTTCGTTACTTAAAACGAAAAAGGCCCTTACTAACCAAAAATTAAAATCGCCTTTTTCATTAAGTCTAATGTATATTAGATCAACACAAATGTCTTAAAAAGTCTTTCGCCCAAAATTACCGATTTTATTAACGAAAAATAGACATCACTATTAGGGTGACCGTAAAAATCAAAAGATGGATTTCTTTAAGACAAGCCCGCAAATTTGGTGGGTATTGTTAAAAAAACAACGCCAAAACAATTTTAGGATGATCGGCGAAGGCTAAGCCGTCCCTCATGCCTACCAAAGTTTGAGAAAAATTATATTTTTACATGAAATCTGACTTTTATGTTTCATAACTTTGAAAATACTTATACAGTGTAAATTCGATAATCCGGACTCCACTAATCCGAAATATTCGGTAATCCGGACAGAATTTTGCAGCTCATTGTGTATTCTATAATCCGGATTGATTGCAACACTATAATCCGGATTGAATAACACCCGTTTTTATTTATTTTTTTTTTATTCAAATCACAGCATGCTTTGAAAAATACAGTCGTTGCGTATTCTATAATCCGGATTGGTTGCAACTCTATAGTCCGGATTGAATAACACTTTGTCAAACGAAATTAATATTATTTATTGTTAAGTATGTATGTAAATGTGTATTTTTTTATTTTAACTGAACTGTACAATTTATATTAATGTTTTTATGTTTAATTTGGCTATGAATTATTATAATTTTTAATAAATACATACATTCGGTAATCCGGATAATTCGCTACTCCGGATTGGGGTCTGCAATCAATTATCCGGATTATCGAATTTTTACTGTATTATAGAAAATTTGCTTACCATTTTTTTTCTTAATCTCTTATTAAACAAAATATGTAAACTGAAAAGTATCGAATAAGCCACTAAAAACAATCAAATTTTTAATTTATTAAATAAACGCATTTTCTATGAATCACGTATCTTTAATTCTGTTGGAAAACATTTTTATTATTTACAGTGCACTCGGGAAAACATCAACGCTCGTTTACGTCAACATCCCAAAACGTCAACACCTTTTTTTTTCATTGCCTACTCTAAAACGTCAACCCAACCACAAAGCTCTAAAAGGTCAACTCTGAACAAAACAAAATTTTGAATTTAGCAGCAGTTAAAATACACACACACATTTATTTTATAGAATCATTTCCGAAATTGGGGATTCCCCTTATAAGTAGAGTAGAAAATAAGTTACAACTGTATGTATGTATTGTCTTTTTATTTGTGTTCAGTTGCTTTTTTGTTCTCATAAGTATCACATTACCAAACTTATTAGAAAAGGGTACAAGTGCGCAGTGGTGGAGTTACGCCTAGGCCTGTGAGACCCGTCGAAATATTAAACAGGTCTTTGGAATGGTCTCAATGAGAGAATGTTGGGCAAAATGACTTAAATGTATGTATTAAGACGTTTAAGAGAGAAAGCTCTCTTTCAAGTGTTGGAAAGAAAAAATAACAGCAGAAAAAATAACAGATTTTTTTTTAATGCATATGTGTGCATGTAAAATTAAAAATAAGATCTCATTTAAAATGTATTCTTTTGATTCTAGTTGTCTTCTATGGTTCTAGTCAGGTTAAATTCCTTTTTTGTTTCCTTTTTGAATTTGTTGATGCTTGGTTTTAGTTTATAATCGATAAAAATGTTTAAAAGCACATTAGCGATATGTTTTTTATTTAAAAATTTTACATTCGTAAACGTCAACAATTTGTTAAACGTCAACAAACTCGGTTTTAATTAGTTGACGTTTTCCCGAGTGCACTGTATTTAAAAAAAAACCGACCAGCCGGGCACTTGGCGTTTTACCCTTCGGTACGCTAAATCCAGTGATGCTAATCGTAATTTTTTAGGTTGTCTCTTGTTTTCGAGATATACCGTTATTTCGAAAATGAAGGAGGTTGCAAAACATATCCCTGCAAATAAAATTAGACCACCTGATCCATTTTGATAAAATGGACTACTCCATGGACTGGTCCGATGTAATGCAAGCATGGACCATGTCATTGTGAAAAAGTGTTTGTAGTGAGACGACATGTCTTCGTTTTTTAACGACATGCTTTCGTTTTTAAACGACTTCAAAGCTAATCCTCTTGTGTATACCATGGAGTAGTTTTAAAAGTACTCCTTAGTAGTCCAAAGGTGGGTTTTATGGTCCTGCCCTAGGACATCGTAATGTTAAATAGACCATGTTTTTCCATACGTTTGGGTTACTTTTGGGCTACAATTTACACACGTGTTTGGACTGGTCCTATTATTTGCAGGGATATTCGTGTAACTCAAAAACGGTTAAGTTAATTGAAACTAGTGCTGGGATACTATCGATATTTTCTACTATCGATATTTATCGATAGTTCAGATTTTACTATCGATGTATCGATATTACTATCGACTGAATGTTTGTACTTGTGCAGGAAAACTTTAACTAATTTTTATTAAGCTTAAATATACGCACGTTTGTTTAGATGACAGTTTTTGAAAAATTGATAGGTACCTTTCTGAACGAACCGAAGTAGCAGGGACTATAAGATATTCTATTGCAACTTTAAATAATTTTCTAAATTGGTTTTGGTTCTCAACCAAAAAAGATCATTAATATAGCGGACTTATCCTCTAGTGGTCGTTCATTGTTTTGTCCTATGCTCGCAATTGCAATTGCATTTGGATTTGCAGTTTTTTTTTTAACATTACAAAAATATTTGACATTTCAGTCCCTTTGTAAACATATACAAATTTCCACATAAATGCCTTTAATTAGCAGTAAAAAGCACAGCTAAACAATCCATACCATTTGCCATTCTTGTTGTTTGTATTAATTGCAGTAATGCAGCGCGAATTAATAATAGCAAGTAAAAATTTGCGGCAAAAAACTGTGTGTATAGCTGCTGTTAGATGTCTTCATAGCTGTATTTTAAATACTAATAATATCGATATTGATATTTTTCCTATCGATGTTTTAAGACTATCGATAATATCGATAATATCGATAGTTTCCCAGCACTAATTGAAACAAATACAATAAACGAAATTCCGCAATGAAATTACCTTAAAGAAAGGTTAAAGGTTTTACTAATATCCGTTTTAGAAACATAATTGTTTTTGTAAAAAAACAAATAATTTTATAGCAAAATTTCAGAATTTTTGTTCTTTAAAAAATCATTAAAAAAATGGAAATTCTAAACATATAAAAAGTGAAGTTGCAATCAAAAAAAGCCATAAGTGATTAAAACCCGTTTACAACTTATCACCAAAGGCGAAAAATATCCATTAAATTAAAGAACTTGATAAAACGCAATATGTATTTGTATAGGAACCTCCCTAAAAAGTGGAGATTTTGATTACTTTTTTGTGAATGTGTATTTTTTAAAATTTTTTGTTTGCATTATTGTTACACTTTTTTTTAAACTTGGCAGTGCTTTTCCAAAGCCAAATTAATGTTATTTCCTTTAATATTAACAATTTCTAAAGCCTATCTTAAGGCTGCTAATAAATATTTTACGATTCTCTTTAAGCTTCCTTCCGCTTTTGTTATAGATACAGAACTTATTTTCAGTTTTCTATTTGCAATCACACTAAACGGATGTGTATAAAAAATCGCGAGTGAAATTGTTTTAAGAAGTGAAGTTTTTTGTAAAGAAAATCTAATAAAAAGTTAAAAAAAGTGTAGAAATTGTTATTTAAAGAAATGCATATAAAAAATTGAGCTTTATTTGTTGTTTTTTTAAATGAAATGTCTATTTTTATATGTTTTTGTGTGCAAAAAATTTGCCATGGTTTTAAAAGAAACAAAAAAACACATACAAATACACATTCAAGGCGAATTCACTAGAATGTAAATTTGCCTTGCATATGTTGCTGTTTCTTACACTGTTATTGTTTTTATTGTGTATAGCTACTCAAGGCAAGAGAAGAAGAAGAATGCTAACTGAGAAGGTAAGTTTGTGTGTACTTCTATTTAGTTTATCATTTGTATTAAGAATGCAAGTTTGTTTACATTTTTATTAACTCCGCTGCAGGCAGAGCTTTTGCAGTGGCTATGTTTTTGCTCTGCATGCTTTTTGTTAGTGTTGAAATGTGTGTTCTTATTTTTCTAACTCTTGTGATTGGGGTGGTTTATTTAGCAGGTTGTTATTGTTTTTGTTTTACATATGTAGATCGTTTGTTTTCGGTTTCGCTTACATTCATGAGTGAAACATTGTTGTTGGTGCTGTTTTTATGCAAACACGTTGAAGAGTATGTATTGTTTTTGTTGTCCTGACGTCATCAAGAGAAACCAAATAATATCAATGTTTGTATATTAAATATCATAACAGCTTGATAAATAAATATCAGTGTTGCCGAAATCTGAATTCAATTTAACATAAAAAAAGTTTCCAAATTATTTAAAATTTTATAAATAACACAAAAAAAAAAAATAATTGTGTTTAATAATAATTAATACTTTTTATTTACTAATATATACAGGGTGCAGCAGAATGGACAATTTATTCTGATTTAAATTGTATAGAACTTTTTTATTTATGCAATTAAAATTTTATTTTTTAAATTGGGGATTTTTTTATAAGCTTTAAAAATGATAACTTGTAAGAGATAGTTATTTTTGCCAATTATTATACATACACACATACCAGTGATGCCATTTTATTATATTGTAAAAACGGCAAATAAGAGTAAATAAGTACTAAAAAGGGTAAAAAGCGCAAAATGAACTAAAATGAGAATTTTAACCAAAATTTTAAAAATGTGTTGTTTTGCTTAGCCAAAGCAGAAGAAATTTTTATTAAAGTACATAATTTCTTAATTTTTCAGACACATAAGTTTATTATTAATTTTTTATTGTTAATAAAAAAAAATTTATAAAATTAAGTTGAAAACGATCAAAATGGTGCTCTTGAAGTTGATCTCCGTTATTTCCTTGCTGTTTGCTTTTTTCTGTTGAAAATTCAACAATAATTAATATATATTCGCTTTTAGTTATTAAAAAAGATAATCACTTTTATATTATTCTTTTGATAATTTTATATTTTTTATTGATTTTTTTTTCTTTGTATTGTTATTTATCAAAAAAATTTTGAAGTTTTTTTTATACCCACCACCACAATTAGTTGTGAAGGGGGTATACTAAGTTTGTCATTCCGTGTAAAACTTTATTATTATTCATCTCAGACCCTATAAAGTATATATATTTTGGGTCCTTGAGTAATTCTAAGTCGATTTAGCCATGCCCGTCTGTCTGTCCGTGTGTCCGTCTGTTAAAAACACGCTCACTCACGAAAAACTCAAGAGAAATAAACAAATTTGGTGTCGAATTGCTTGTTGTTATCCTAAGTAGCTTGGGATTGAAATCCAGCAAAATCGGTTCAACAGGATCAGAGCTCTGAATCAAAATGTGGAAACACCACCTAAAAAAAATTGATAATTTTGTTACAAAAACTAAAATAAAAAAAAGTGAACAGAATGATATAAGATTTTGCAAAAATTTGTTTTATTCAACAACAGATCATGCTGTAAAATTTCGTGAAGATCCGTCTATAATTTACCCTAGGCCCCATATAAGCCTTACTCCCGGAAAACAGTGATTAAAAATGCTATCATAACAAATTTTGGCTTGTCACA
Organism: Pollenia angustigena; assembly: GCA_930367215.1. NCBI lineage: Eukaryota > Metazoa > Arthropoda > Insecta > Diptera > Polleniidae > Pollenia > Pollenia angustigena. The sequence goes on along the minus strand of OV884059.1, from coordinate 6,614,898 downwards.
GTTTTTTAGAACAAGAAATGACACTGTGAAATTTCCCATATAAAACCTACTTCCGGAAAACAGTTTAGTACGCCTTAAAAACATAATGCTATCATAACAAATTTTGGATAAGACAAGAAATAACACTGTGAAATTTCGTGAAGATCGGTCCATTATTTACCCTAGGCCCCAAATAAAGCCCACTCTGGTAAAATAATTAAATACGCCTAAAACCGTAGCAGATATAGATATTGCGGTAAACTTTCTTCCAGCTTAGCTTCATATGGCCAACAAAAAAAGTTATGTAGTGTTGTGATATCCCATTTTAGCAGCCTTCTGAAATTCACTGCAAACGCTAACCCTAATTGCTCCGCTGTATTGAAATTTATGTTTTTTAATACCAGAAATCACTCTGCAGAATTTTGGGATAATTTGTTTTCCTGAAAATTATTTAAGTTCAGCTTATAGGTTTAAACCGCAACTTATTTTAATGCGGATGTCTGTTTTTAACTTGTTTTTAATTACTGTTGTCATGTTTAAGTTTAACTTAACTACATTTTTAGAAAGTTTTCTTTTTTGTTTTTGTAATATTTATGATTATTTTTTTTTATCAAAAAGTAATTTCTTTGGGAATACAAAATTTTAACTTCAAAAGATTTTGCTATTCGTGCTTAATTCCCAGTTTTTATTATTGATAAAAACACTTGAAATTTATGAAGTTTCTGGATGAAGTTTCCTGATGATCTGGCCTAAGCAACCAGTGAAATGCGCATAGGAATAGCTTATCCCATCAACAATAAATTTCAAGTGTTTTTATCAATAATAAAAACTGGGAATTAAGCACGAATAGCAAAATCTTTTGAAATTAAAATTTTGTATTCCCAAAAATTGAAATTACTTTTTGATCATAAACAGCCAAGTGCACGGCCTAAAAAAAACACTTAATTGACAATATCTTTTGTAAGTTGTTGTTGTTTTAATTTTGTTTTTCTTAACATACTTACAAGTACAATTAATGTTGAGAGAATTTCAACTAATTGTAGTGGGGAATGTAAGATGAGATAAACCCACTGTTTATTATTTATTTATTTATTTATTTATTTATTTATTTATTCACAAGTAATATAATAAGCCTCATAGGCCAAAAACAATTTTATATTACAAAGTATATATACACCTGATAAGATATTCCATTAAATTCCAAAAAAAATAAATATCTGTTTACAAAATACAAATACCATATAATCCACTTTTGGCTCCCCAGCCAGTAAATGACAAGTCCAACACAACAATAAAAAATGTCCCAAAGTAGTAGGCCAAACAAACTAAGCCAACACTGGCAATAAAATCATCCCTTATCACATTCAACATATGAGTGTAAAGTAAGCATATTCATTAGCTTATGAATTCATGAGCTTAAACAAATGTTAGTAGCGCAATCCCAAAAGACGCTAAGCAAGATGCAAAATAAGCATATAAAAAAAAATAAATAAAAATAAATAAGTATTGATTTACTGAGCAGAAAAGTGAAGCGAAAGTTTCAAACGAAATGAATTATTAGAGTGAGAAAAAGTACGGAGAACAAGAGGCAAATAATTCCAGTTCCTTGCCACCCTCACAACGAAAGACCTCTCAAATAAACCATATCTTATTCTAGGGATAAAGATCTGAGGATTCCTACTAGAAGACGAAAATTTAAATTCAGAACAAAGAAGACAAGGAACACCACTTTTAATAACCCTATAAAAAAGTAATAAACAACGAATCCTGACAAAATTACCAAAATTACATCCCAGAAAAGTTCTCACATAATCAGAAACATGAACCCTCCTAGAAATATTATAAACATAACGCGTTATAATATTAACCACACGCTTCAATTTATTCAAAATGCAAGCAAAAGTACCAGACACAACCTCTAGTCCGTAAAAAACATGTGGCATCAAGAGTGAATACGTGATGTGTTTTGTTTAAACTTTGATATTATTACAAGTAGAACTGTTGCTATAAGTCTTATACGTTTAACAGTTTTATTTGGTTTAATATCTTTAGTTTTTCTAAAATCTTTATGGATGAAATTTCCTGATGATCCGGCCTAAGCAACCAGTGAAATGCGCATAGGAATAGTTTATCCCATCAACAATAAATTTCAAGTGTTTTTATCAAAAATAAAAACTGGGAATTAAGCACGAATAACAAAATCTTTTGAATATAATTATTTTTATACCCTCCACCACAATTAGTTGTGAAGAGGGTATATTAAGTTTGTCATTCCGTGTGAAACTTTTTATTATTCATCTCAGACCCTATAAAGTATATATATTCTGGGTCATTGAGTAATTTTAAGTCGATTTAGCCATGTCCGTCTGTCTGTCCGTCTGTCCGTCTGTTGAAAACACGCTCACTTTCGAAAAACTCAAAAGAAATAAAAAAACTTGGTGTCAAATTGCTTGTAGTTATCCTAAGCAGTTTGGGATCGAAATCATTGAAATCCAGCAAAATCGGTTCAATAGGATCTGAGCTATGAATCAAAAGGTGGAACCACCACTTAAAAAAAATTGATAATTTTGTTACAAAAACTAACATAAATGGTGGAAAAATGCACAGAATGATATAAGATTTCGCAACAGTTCGTTTTATTTAAGTGGAAATCACGCTGTAAAATTTCTTGAAGATCCGTCCATGATTTACCATATAAGCCCTACTCCCGGAAAACAGTATAGTAAGCCTAAAACCTTAACTAACAATGCTATCATAACACATTTTGGCACGTCACAGTTAAATAGGGCTAGAAATGAAACGTGAACATCGGTCCATAATTTACCATAGGCCCCATATAAAACCTACTTCCAGAAAACAGTTTAGTACGCCTAAATCCGTAAAACATAATGCTATCATAAAAAAATTTGGTACATCAAAATTTTTTAGAACTAAAAATAAGACTATAAAATTTCGTGAAGATCGGTCCGTAATTTACCATAGGCCCCATATAAACCTTACTCCCGGAAAACAGCTTAGTACGCCTAAAAACATAAAAAAGAATGATATCATAACAAAATTTGGTACATCACAGTTTTTTTGAACGAGATATAAGACTTTAAAATTTTGTGAAGAACGGTCCATCATTTACCATAGGCCCCATATAAACCTTACTCCCGGAAAACAGCTTAGTAAACCTAAATATGTAAAAAATAATGCCATCATAACAAAATTTGGAACATATAAGTTTTACAGGACTAGAAATAAAACTGTGAAATTTCGTGAAGATCAGTTAATAATTTACCCTAGGCCCCATATAAACCTTACTCCCGGCAAACAGCTTAGTACGCCTAAAAACGTAAAAAATAACGCTATCATAACAAAATTTTATACATCACAGTTTTATAGAACTAGAAATGACACTGTGAAATTTGGTGAAGATCAGTGCATAACTTACCATAGGCCTCATATAAAGCCCACTCTGGTAAAATAATTAAATACGCTGTAAACTATCTTCCAGTTTAGCTTCATATGGCCAGAAAAAATGTTATGCAATTTTGTGATATACGGTCCATAATTTTCCTTAGATTCCATTTTAGCAGCCTTCTGAAATTTACTGCAAACGCTTAAACTAATTGCACCGCTGTATTGAAATTTATGTTTTTTAATACCAGAAATCGTTCTGCAGAATTTGGGATGATTGGTTCATAGCTTACCATGGCTTTTATATAATTTGTTCTCTTGAAAATCATTTAAGTTCATCTTTAACTGATATTCTATTCAAACTTTTTAAAATTGATTCTGATTGTCGATCAATAATTTTATATAGGTCTAAACCGCAACAAATTTTAATGCAGATGTCTGTTTTTACAAAGATTATAATAATAAATAGACATCATAAAGATATTACTCCTAAAACATTCGAAGTGTCGGTGGAGGGTATCAAAGATTCGGCACAGCCGAATATAGCACTCTAACTTGTTTTTTTTAATGAATAGAAATAAATTTGTCTGTTTGTTTATAAAAAAGTTGGTCTTGTTTTTTTTTCAAAAGACCTTTTTCGACGCCTATATTGGTAAATACTGCTAAAAAAAACCCTGATCTTTTTTTTATTTTAAATAGTTTTTTTTGACGCCTTTTTTTGCAAAATCCCCTTTTTATGTCCCTTTTAGAAAACTTCCAACGGCAACGCTGGCTAAAATTTGTTTATACCAAGGCGAATTTTACATTACAGGTGATCTTAAAAGCCCTGCTGATAATTTTTTTTAGGTTTATAATTGTTGCGTGTCAAATTTAGTTTATAATCTTTGTTTCTGTTTTGTTTCGGTTTTGCTATTGTACAATGATTTTATAAAAACAAATTGCCTGGGGTTTTTTTATGAGTTGTACTTGTTGTAGTACCGACAGAGCTGCCGTTTTAGGTTATTTCTAAACAAAGTTGGTTTTTCTTTTTGATTACTTTTTTCCCCCTAAAATAATAAAACGTATACGTTGTTCTTTTAATTGTTCTTGTTAAAATATTACATCACGTTTTTTTAAAATTTTAACATTTTATTTACCTGTTTTCATTAAGTTTGTTGCATATAACAAGTTATATCCACTCCGAAGATCGCCAAATTTAATTGCTTTAAGATTTTTTTTTAAAGAAAATCGCCAAATATGATTTTGATATTAGGAACGGCCAAGTTCTGGAACTCAAACTCAGTTGAAGTTGAAATCGTTAGAGATTTTCGATTTATTATTTTTAATGAATGTAGTTTTTTCTGATATTAAGAGTAGTACACATTAATGGTACCTAAAGTATAAAATGAATAAAAGCGATAATTTTGAAGAACTTTCAAAATAAGATCTTTTTAAGCTTTGTTCGATTTCAATATCACTCGGAATCGATTTTCTATATATAGATTTTTCTAATTTAATTTATAGGAATCTAAGAAAATTGCTGTGAGTTTAAACAATTGTAAATAATACTTTTTACAATTTGTACGTTTGTGTATTTATTAATGTTTTTTTGATAATTAATTTATGAAAGTAATTTTTGGGAATACAAAATTCTCAATAACAAGATTTTGTTTGTCGTGCTTTATTCCCAATTTTAATTCTTGATAAAAACACTGAAATTTATTGTTGATGGGATAAGATAAGCTATATTAATTTAATAATAATAACAGTTACAAATTTAAAATAAAATTTACAAGCAAGAAAAAAATTATACCCATTTTTATAAAATTTTCGATTTATGTTAATAAGAAAAACATTTACAATTTCAACAAAAAAAAAAAAAAAAAAAAAATCGCCATGTAGTCAAATGTAAATTTCCATCGCCAATAGGATTACAAAATCCCCATGCTTGACCAAAAAAAATGCAACATTTGACAACCCTCAGACTGTCAGTTAAAAAGCGTAAAACAATTTAATATTTCCCTTTTTTGGTTTGTATGACTGCAAAGTACAATTTTCGTTTATTTTATTAAAAAAAATTTCAATATATAAACTTTTTATAAAGTGAATTTTGTATGGAAATTTACTCTTATAAGACAAAAATATTTTTTGTGAATAGTCTTGTTATTATTTCCAATATGTATTTCTTGTTTTGTATTCTTGATTTTTAATTATTATTAAACTACTTATAATTATTTTACAATGCAACTTAAAATAAATTTAAATGTTTTTTTTTTCAATTAACAAAAGGCATTTTAAATTTGGTAATATTTTTTCACATTTGGTAACTTTTTCAAAAATTTTGGTTGTAACTTTGTGGTCGTGGCCAGGGCTGTCAGATGTGGCGATTTCTCGCCAAACGTGGCGATTTTCAAACTTGTTTGGCGACCTAATTTTTGATTTGGCGACATGGCGATTTTTTGGCGATTTAACAAAAAAGTTAGCGATTTTGTTGGCTATTTTTGATGATCTATGCATTTGTTTTGAAAATCGTTAAATTCAATACTGAGAAATAATATTAATTTTATTATACTTATATTATTTTGGTCCACTTCGTTCTAAACAAACTAAAACAAAAGAATCATTAGATGTGCACAGGCAAATTGGCTATTCAAACTTCAAGTGTCGAAAACTGTTTATGTTTTCATGTTGGTTTTTATTAAAATTTTTAAAATTAAAAGATTGTGCAAGTGAAAAGTAAAAATAATGCAATAAAATTTAGCAAACAACAAGAAATTCTTTTGAAACGAACATAGAAACACTATTTTTATAGTTCCTTTGTTTTATTAGTTAAATGTGTTTGACGTACCAGGCGAATTGGGTGTTTTTCTATGAATTCGCCGATGAATTCACCTTATATGAATTGGTCAAAAAGAAGAAAAAGTGTAAAAAAAAACTTCTACTGTTTTCTATTTGTAGCTTAAAAAGCAAACCTATATACATACATACATACATGCATACATACATACATACATACATACATACATACATACATACATACATACATACATAAATACATACATACATATATGCATACATACATACATACATACATACATACATACATACATACATACATACATACATACTTACATACATACATACATACATACATACATACATACATACATACATACATACATACATACATACATACATACATACATACAGACATACATACATACATACATACATACATACATACATACATACATACATACATACATACATACATACATACATACATACATACATACATACATACATACATACATACATACATACATACATACATACATACATACATACATACATACATACATACATACATACATACATACATACATACATACATACATACATACATACATACATACATACATACATACATACATACATACATATCGTATATGTAAATATGTATTTGGTTTATTTTCTAAAACATATTTTATAAAGTACAAAATTGAAGTATGAATGTATGTATGTATGTATGTAAATGTTTTTCTTAGCCTCTATCTTTCGAACGGCATCAAATACAAGAATTTTTTAGTAACAGAATAGAGAAACAAAAAATTTTAACTCACCTTTGCAGCATTTCTAAAATTGTTGTTGTTATGACAATCAATTTGATTTTATTTTTTTCACAAATTTTTAAACTTTTATTATATTTTTATACAAATCAAGACACTTAATTGAATTAAATAAACACTATTTTTATCAAAATTATTGCACTAAAAATATTATTTTCACGCACTCCCGCCATTTTTTCAACAAGTTTGGTCCACTTCGTTCAATTGCTAAAATAAAACTAAACTAAAACAAAAGAATGAAGTTACTCAAAGGAATTGTAATAAATGTAAAAACTAAAAGCATCTTAAAGATTGCAATATGCTCATCCCTAAAATAGGCTTTAAAATATAATGAAATAAGATATAAAAATGAGAATAAGTAGAGTATTAAATAAGTAGAGTTTGAAACCGACGATGCCGGATGGAACATCAAAAATTGTAAAAACAACAGTGAATATAACGACAAGCAAACGTACAATAATGAATTCGCCGTGATGACGAGCATTTTGTCCGTCTACAGACAGATCGCTTTAATAAAGCTCAAATCATACGTGACATAACCATAATGCCACAGCCATTACGCCGAATTAAGAAACCAAAATTGAATTGGTTTGCATAGGTCCAATTAGACGTGACATAACCATAATGCAACAGCCGTAACGACAAATTTAGAAACCAAAATTGATTTGGTTTACCTAGCTCCAATTAGACGTGACATAACCATAACGCCACAGCCGAAACGGCGAATTTAAGGTCGAATTATACGTGACATAACCATACCAAAACTGTATTACCATAGTCACTGTATTGCCAAAACTACATAAACATACCATACAAACCAATTCAATTTTGGTTTCTAAATTCTCCGTTACGGCTTTGGCATTATGGTTATGTCAGGTCTAATTGGACCTTAAAGCTCAAATACTTAACTATAACATTCATGAGCTAACATAAGACACTGTCAGAAAAAAAATGTCAAATTCGAAATTTAAATACATATGCATGTATGTATGTAATATAAGAATAATTAAAATTAAAAACTCTGCAAGTCAGTTTTGCACTTAATAAAATTGCAACACCAAATAAATTTGCCCATGTGGCAACGCCAAATTGACGTAAAAGGTTTAATACTCTTCTTATTCTAATTTTTATATCTTATTTCATTATATTTTAAAGCCTATTTTAGGGATCAGTTTATTGCAATCTAAGATGCTTTTAGTTTTCACATTTATTACAATACCTTTGAGTAACTTCATTCTTTTGTTTTAGTTTAGTTTTATTTAAGCAATTGAATGAAGTGGACCAAACTTGTTGGAAAAATGGCGGGAGTGCGTGAAAATAATATTTTTAGTGCAATAATTTTGATAAAAATAGTATTTATTTAATTCAATTAAGTGTCTTGATTTGTATATGAATAAAAGTTTAAAAATTTGTGAAAAAAATAAAATCAAATTGGTTGTCATAACAACAACAATTTTAGAAATGCTGCAAAGGTGAGTTAATATTTTTTGTTTCTCTATTCTGTTGTTAAAAAATGTTTGTATATGATACCGTTCGAAAGATATAGACTAAGAAAAACATTTACATACATTCATACTTTAATTTTGTACTTTATAAAATATGTATTAGAAAATAAACCAAACCCAGCGGTAACTAGAATGAGTAAAGAGGCCTAATAGAAGGCATTATTTAGCAGTCACAAGCAGTCAGAAGCCCTTCCCGCCGCATTCCATACTTATTTATTTTTTACACAGGTTGTCATTGGGCGCAAGGCCTTTCACACATCCTTTAAAAACACATTTGATCCCTTCCCAAAGAAGGGAGTTAGGAAGGTCACTAAAAATAAAAAGTAAATAAAACTGAACACCTTCCTTTCTCCTTTCTCAAAGAATGGAGTAGCGAATGTGTCCTGAATATTTCAGAAGGTCTTTTAAAAAGAAGTTTATACCTTCTAGAAGGCATACTTCTGAAGGCAGGATATCATGCGAAGCGAATCTTTTAGAAAGGAGTATAAAGGCCTTCAAAAAGGCCTGCCACTTGCGGTCCTTTAAATATTTACCGCTGGGAATACATATTTACATATACGATATGTATGTATGTTTGTATGTATATGCTTAGGTTTGCTTTTTAAGCTACAGTAGAAGTTTTTTTTTACACTGATTCTTCTTTTTGACCAAGGCGAATTCATATAAGGTGAATTCGTCGGCGAATTCATAGAAAAACACCCAATTCGCCTGGTACAGCTTAAAGGCAGAATAAAGGCTCAGTTAGCTGGGAGTAACAGTAACGTTGAAAATCAGCTGATTCCTTTTGTTGTATGTAAAGCAATTAGAACGATTATAGTTAGCAGTAAGATGTTACGTCTCAATCTGTAAGAAATAGATTGATCTTACTTTTTTACGGTAAGGTTACTGTTACTGTTACTCCCGGCTAATTGAGCCTTTAGTCTTTACTTTCTGTTTCTGTTCTGTTCCGTGCCGTTCTGTTACGAAATTGTAATAGTTACTTTTTCTGTAGCAACTTATCAGCCATTTATGACAAATTTATTAGTTTTGCACCGTCCATTGTTTTATTTCAATCACTTATATGCAAATAAATTTGAAGAAATTAAATTTTATGAATTCTTTAAATCAAAAAAATGTTTATTTCAATATAAATATGTATTTTTTATTATTTAGTTTGCTGTCACTTACAATAACTTAACAATTTTTTGATTTTAACAAACTGAACCGCAACAGAACAGAAAAACTAATCAATTTCACAGGTTTTTTAATAATAAAAACAAGTCAGCTGATTCGTAACAGAACAGAAAGTAAAGACTAACTGAGCCTTAACCAATCCGTCAAACACATCTAACTAACAACACAAAGGAACTTGTTGTTTGCTAAATTTTATTGCATTATTTTTACTTTTCACTTGCACAATCTTTTAATTTTAAAAATTTTAATAAAAGCCAACATGAAAACATAAACAGTTTTCGACACTTGAAGTTTGAATAGCCAATTTGCCTGTGCACATCTAATGATGACGTAGGTGTAGACCAGAGATCAGCAATGAGTAGTAAAAAGTGAGTAGAGCTAAGTCATGACTCATAAATTCTTGTACTTATACGCTCTCATACTTATTCCAATGTTATTCAAACTCATATTCACTCAAAAGTTTCATTTTATTCATCGTACTCATACTTAGCAACAATTGTTGTGTTTGATTTAGAATCTACTCAACTCAATGTGTATAGGCGAAGCAAAATGCGAGGCTGCCAGATTTGTCCCCGAAATAGCAAAGTGACGATTTGGAAATTACAGTTTACTAAAGTTAGTGCCGGTTCACACACGTCAAGTTTGACTCGTCAAGTCTTGAGTTTTTAGGAGAGAGGGGAAATGAAATGGCATTCTCTTTTCCCTTCTCTCCTAAAAACTCTAGACTTGACGAGTCAAACTTGACGTGTGTGAACCGGCACTTACATGTATGAAGTGGACGATTTTTCGGCAAATTTATCTGGCAGCGCTGATTATTAAGTTGTGCGTTTTCTCTGTTGTGTTAAAACGGTAAATGGATGAGCTAAATGATTTGAATCATTGTGAGTATTGTAAGTATTTTCATGAAATTATAAATCAAGATGAGTATGCGTATAATGTCGACGACGCACTCATAAATATTTCTCTTGTGAGTATGAGTGAATCAGAGTAGTTAAGTTGAAATGATTTCTACGCACTTATACTTACAATTGCATGAGTCAGTATGAGTAGCGAAAAAACGATTCATTGCTGATCTCTGGTGTAGACTTCTAAAATTTTCGACTCATAATATTCTGAAGTCAGTGCCAAGACGAAATCACACGAATAAATTGACTTTTTTATTTCTCATATAAAAAATAAACTTTGGTAGTAAATTTACGTGATCACAGATTTTATTTTTTTTTTTTTGCTTTAGAATCTCTAGTTTACGAATAAATCTACCTTTTTAATTTTTCCTATAAAAAATCGATTTATAGTTTATTATTTGAGGGATCACAGATGTCCATTGTTTTTGCTCTAGGGCCTCTATACAAAGAGAATTATTTACGAAATATGGCTTGAACCCAAAAAATTTTGCATGATTCTCGCCCAAGCCTAAAATAACTTATTCTTAATGTATGTGTGGCTTGGTTCAAGCAAAATTTTTCATTATTTAAGAAAATTTTGATAAATACGAACAATAAAAGTTAAAATCAAGGAATTATTTTTTGATTTTGGATTTTCTTGTTTTAAGTAACGAAATTGATTACTTAAGAAAATAAACTTCTTTCCATGTAGTTAACGAATAAATAGACTTTTTAATTATTCATATAAAAATCGATTTTTGGTAAAAATTGGAAGGATCACAGATTTGAATTTTTTTTCTCAAAGACCTTTAATGCTTAAACGTTTTAAAAAAGTTGAAAATTTTATCATGACACCAAATAGAAAAAGAAAATTGAAAAAAATTTGCAAGAAAACTCAATTTAAAACTTCCTACATAAGATGAATGGCTGTGCTAGTTGAAAAATTAGACAAGCCGGGCACATGGCGTTTAAACATAATTCAGGTACGCTAAATGCAATGGTGCTAGCCGTTTTTTTAGGTTAGCTCTTGTTTTTGAGAAGAAAGGTAAAACTTTTTCTAATATGCGCAGTCGTTTGAGAAACATACATAATTTTTTTTTTCGAAAAAAAATTAATTTTTGTTATAAAAATTTCGAAATTTTTGTCTCTTAAAAATTCATAAGAAATTGGAAAATGCAGCTAAGCTTCTAGCCTTAACAATAAAATGAAGTATCACCCTAAATTTGGGGTAATTCTTCATTACGAAAAATCACCTTACTGAGTTTAACCACCAAAAAGTATAAATTAAAAAAAAAAGAAGAAATTTATATTAAAAATTCGGCTGGGTTCTTATGCCCGAAACTTAAAATCTTAAACAAAATACCCAGTTCAAAAATTCTGAAGTTCAAAATCCTGAATTTTAATTTGAGCCGGGCGTTAGGATTTATTTTCAATATTATTCTGACAGTTCGAATTTCTGAGCGTCTACTGTATGGGTTAATCCAAAGTGTTGAACGTGACAGTCGTACGCATCAAAAATGCAAACAAATATTAAACAACAAATATTTTTACGTTCTCTTAACCCTTAAATTATAGCACTAAGAAAGCACTGTTATCTATGCTAAAGCTTATGGAGGGCGCGATTTCAGGTCAAAGATAATGGCAAAAGCAGTAGTGGTTCGAACGTGAAAAAATAGAAGTAGTTTTTGTGGCCATGTATAAAAAGGCGTAATTCAGCGAAACCTGGCACAATTTTTTGGTCCAACTTCTTTCAGAATTTTACGTAGCAATGTTACATTAAAATGTCTTTGGTTTGATTCCAAAATCTTCTGTATTTTTTTTAAGCCAAAATCTGGGTCGATACGTGACATTTCGAACCTGAAATTTTTTCCATAATCATTTAACTGAATAATGATTAACACAAAATAAAAACTTATCGTTAATCCGAATAACATATTTCTCTTTGAACTATTCTTTAGTTTTTTTGGAATAATTTTTATCAAAGTCTGGGATCACACTATGAAAGTTTTCTTTCAGAAAGTCTGAGTTTATTGGTGAGAGGGGAAGAGAACATGCTTTTCTTTTCTCCTCTCTCACCTATAAACTCAGACTTTCTGAAAGAAACCTTTCATAGTGTGAACCCAGACAAATATCACCTCTTTTTAGGAAGATAATATTAAAGAAAACATTCTCACAAATAAGAAATTACGTTTGCACAACTTTGCAATTTGATTGTTCATTTAAGTGAAAAAATTTATGGGTAAATTTATAAAACTAGTAAAATCTAAATATGTCTCTATAAGAATATCGTAAAATAATCAGATTTTAATAACTTTTTAGTTTTCGGTTACGGTGGACCTTTTGACGGAATTGGCCATATACATATATATTTGTTATTTTTGTATATCGGGCTTGATCATAAAGAGGGAATTAGCCCAAAATTTTTATTTATTCACTTTTAAGAAAAAATAGCCGACATGTAATATTCATATCTACCTGACGTAAAAATATCTTGCTATTTTGTATACTTTTTTATGGTAATGAAACAGTTGGACTTACAACAGTTAGAATTATTTTTCATATGCCTTTAAAGTTAAATTAAAAGTTGTTTTCTTTTACTAAAAATGTTTAAATTTTGATTAAGAGCTTTAGATATAAAGTTTTTTTTCTTATTGAATAACTTAAATTAAGTTTTTTGAGCACTACCGTCGTAAGCTAATAATTGTTTTAATTCTTTGTTATACCTACCCTCCACCACAATTAGTTGTGAAGAGGGTATATTAAGTTTGTCATTCCGTGTGAAACTTTTTTATTATTCATCTCAGACCCTATAAAGTATATATATTCTGGGTCCTTGAGTAATTTTAAGTCGATTTAGCCATGTCAGTCTGTCTGTCCGTCTGTCCGTCTGTTGAAAACACGCTCACTTTCGAAAAACTCAAAAGAAATAAACAAACTTGGTGTCAAATATCTTGGAGTTATCCTAAGCAGTTTGGGATTGAAATCCAGCAAAATCGGTTCAATAGGATCTGAGCTATGAATCAAAAGGTGGAACCACCACCTAAAAAAATTGATAATTTTGTTACAAAAACTAACATAAATGGTGGAAAAATGCACAGAATGATATAATATTTCGCAACAGTTCGTTTTATTTAACTGGAAATCACGCTGTAAAATTTCTTGAAGATCCGTCCATGATTTACCCTAGGCCCCATACAAGCCCTACTCCCGGAAAACAGTATAGTAAGCCTAAAACCCTAACTAACAATGCTATCATAACACATTTTGGCACGTCACAGTTAAATAGCACTAGAAATGAAACTATTAAGTTTCGTGAAGATCGATCCATAATTTACCATAGGCCCCATATAAAACCTACTTCCAGAAAACAGTTTAGTACGCCTAAATCCGTAAAAAATAATGCTATCATAACAAAATTTGGTACATCAAAATTTTTTAGAACTAAAAATAAGACTATGAAATTTCGTGAAGATCGGTCCATAATTTACCATAGGCCCCATATAAACCTTACTCCCGGAAAACAGCTTAGTACGCCTAAAAACGTAAAAAAGAATACTATAATAACAAAATTTGGTACATCACAGTTTTATTGAACGAGAAATAAGACTTTAAAATTTTGTGAAGAACGGTCCATCATTTACCATATGCCCCATATAAACCTTACTCCCGGAAAACAGCTTAGTACGCCTAAAAACGTAAAAAAGAATGCTATCATAACAAAATTTGGTATATCACAGTTTTATTGAACGAGAAATAAGACTTTAAAATTTTGTGAAGAACGGTCCATCATTTACCATAGGCCCCATATAAACCTTACTCCCGGAAAACAGCTTAGTAAACCTAAATACGTAAAAAATAATGCCATCATAACAAAATTTGGAACATATAAGTTTTACAGGACTAGAAATAAAACTGTGAAATTTCGTGAAGATCAGTTAATAATTTACCCTAGGCCCCATATAAACCTTACTCCCGGAAAACAGCTTAGTACGCCTAAAAACGTAAAAAATAACGCTATCATAACAAAATTTGATACATCACAGTTTGATAGAACTAGAAATGACACTGTGAAATTTGGTAAAGATCGGTGCATAACTTACCATAGGCCTCATATAAAGCCCACTCTGGTAAAATAATTAAATACGCTGTAAACTATCTTCCAGTTTAGCTTCATATGGCCAGAAAAAATGTTATGCAATTTTGTGATATACGGTCCATAATTTTCCTTAGATTCCATTTTAGCAGCCTTCTGAAATTTACTGCAAACGCTTAAACTAATTGCACCGCTGTATTGAAATTTATGTTTTTTAATACCAGAAATCGTTCTGCAGAATTTGGGATGATTGGTTCATAGCTTACCATGGCTTTTATATAATTTGTTCTCTTGAAAATCATTTAAGTTCATCTTAAACTGATATTCTACTCAAACTTTTTAAAATTGATTCTGATTGTCGATCAATAATTTTATACAGGTCTAAACCGCAACAAATTTTAATGCAGATGTCTGTTTTTACAAAGACTATAATAATAAATAGACATCATAAAGATATTACTCCTAAAACATTCGAAGTGTCGGTGGAGGGTATCAAAGATTCGGCACAGCCGAATATAGCACTCTAACTTGTTTTTTTTTTAATTTTAATATTAAAATTAAAATATTCTCATAGAGATAATTGAGAATTGTTTTGTTAATTTCAAAGCTTAAAGATGAAAATTTTTTAAATTATTTTTTATAATAGGTTTTCATTTAAACAATTTTTTTTTTAATTTAGCTTAAATGAAAAATTATTATAAATAATTATTTTGTTTTTTGAAATTTTGGTTGTGAAATTAAAGTTTCTATTACAGTTTTTTTTATATAATTTTAATAAAATCTTCAATTTCACTGCAAAATTATTTTTATACCCTCCACCACAATTAGTTGTGAAGAGGGTATATTAAGTTTGTCATTCCGTGTGAAACTTTTTTATTATTCATCTCAGACCACATAAAGTATATATATTCTGGGTCCTTGAGTAATTCTAAGTCGATTTAGCCATGTCCGTCTGTCTGTCCGTCTGTTGAAAACACGCTCACTTTTGCTTGTAGTTATCCTAAGCAGTTTGGGATTGAAATCCAGCAAAATCGGTTTAGTAGGACCAGAGCTATGAATCAAAATGTGGAACCACCACCTAAAAAAATTGATAATTTTGTTGCAAAAAATAACATAAATGCTGGAACAAGGCACGGAATGAGATACGATTTTGCAAAAATTTGTTTTAGTTGACTGGAAATCACGCTGTTAAATTTCGTGATGATCCCGCCATAATTTACCCTAAGCCCCATATAAACAGTACTCCCGGAAAACAGTTTAGTACGCCTAAAATCGTAAAAAATAACGCTAGCGTAACAAAATTTGGTACGTCACATTTTATAGGACTACAAATGACACTGTGAAATTTCGTGAAGATCGGTACATAATTTACCCTAGGCCCCATAGAAACCCTACTCCCGGAAAACAGTTTAGTACGCCTAAAACCGTAAAAAATAATGCAATCATAACAAATTTTGACTCGTCACAGTTTTGTACGACTGCAAATGATACTGGGAAATTTCGTGAAGAATAATTTACCCTAGGGCCCATAGAAACCCTACGCCCGGAAAACATTTAAGTACACCTAATACCATAATTAATAATGCTAGCACTACAGAAATTGGTACGTCACAGTTTTAAAGGAATAGAAATGACGCTGTGAAATTTCGTGATGATCGGTCCATAATTTACCCTAGGCCCCATATAAACCCTACTACCGGAAAACAGTTTAGTCGCCTAAAACCATAATTAATAACAAATCGTCACAGCTTAAGATAATAATAACATCATACAGATATTACTCCTTAAACATTCGAACTGTCGGTGGAGGGTATCAAAGATTCGGCACAGCCGAATATAGCACTCTAACTTGTTTTTAATGAATTTTGTGGTGAATTTAAGGAGAATAAAAAATATTTTTTTTTTAATTTTATTTTTAAATTTATTATATAATTTTCTATAATAAATGTGTACCGCATTTATTTTTTGTTTTTGGTAAAGTAAATTATTCATTTTCTTTCTCAGTTAATTTTAAGTTCAATGGTTCTAAACTTAAAATTTTTTTTTTTTAACTTTTTCATCTTAGGCATTTTTTATTAAAAAAAAAATTGCTTTTAATTTTGTGTTGTGCATCTGCTTAAATTTTTATTTTTACCCCTTCCATTTTCCCCCTTAAAAAGTATTAATTTTCTCCCGTTTTTGCTCCTTGTAGCAAATTTATCCCTCCATACCAAATTTATAAAGAAGAGAAAAAGTTCTTAAGTACCACTTGTTTTCCTGTTTTCGCCTCTTTAAAAGAACCCTATATTTGAATCTGGGCCATCCGTGTATCAAATTTCATCCACATCCATTAAGCGGGTTTTGCGTTGTTGAAATTTTTTTTGTGACTTAATTACAAATAAAAAAAGTATTTTAAAACATAGTTGCTTTGGTTACTTTTTAATGAATGGGGTTTTTTTTAATTTTTTGTTTGCATTATTGTTACACTTTTTTTTTTTAACTTGGCAGTGCTTTTCCAAAAACCAAATTAATGTTATTTCCTTTAATATTCACAATTTCTAAAGCCTATCTTAAGGATGCTTAGGAATATTATCCGATTCGCTTTAAGCTTCCTTCCGCTTTTGTTATAGATACAGAACTTATTTTTCAGTTTTCTATTTGCAATTGCACTAAACGGATGTGTATTGAAAAACGCGAGTGAAATTTTTTACAAAAGTGAAGTTTTTTTAAAGAAAATCTAATAAAAATGTGTAGAAATTGTTATTTAAAGAAATGTATATAAAAACGTTGTGTGTTGTTTTTTTAATTAAATGTCTTTTCTTTCAACAAGTCTTTTTTTACTTTCCTTACACTGCTGCTTTTTCTCGACGCTTAAAAAAAGTTTTGCAAGTCATTCTGCAAAAAGAAGCGGCAGCCATTTGATTAAAAGATAGAACATTGAATTAAAATAACTACTCTACTCTATGAAATTAAATTGTTGTTAAGATTTGTTAAAAGTCAGCAAATTTTTTTAGCTCCCGTTTTGTTTTTGTATGCAACAAATTTTCCATGGTTTTAAAACAAACATAGATATATACTATGTACATATGTATGTATGTTCAAGGCGAATTCACTAGAATGTAAATTTGCCTTGCATATGTTGCTGTTTCTTACACTGTTATTGTTTTTATTGTATATAGCTCTCAAGGCAAGAGAAGAAGAAGAATGTTAACTGAGAAGGTAAGTTTGTTTGTATGTATTTCTATTTAGTTTATCATTTGTATTAAGAATGCAAGCTTATTTACATTTGTATTAACTCCGCTGCAGGCAGAGCTTTTGCAGTGGCTATGTTTTTGCTCTGCATGCTTTTTGTTAGTGTTGGAGTGTGTGTTTTAATTTTTCTTACTCATGTTATTGGGGTGGTTTATTTAGCAGGTTGTTATTGTTTTTGTTTTACATATGTAGATCGTTTGTTTTCGGTTTTGCTTACATTTATGAGTGAAACATTGTTGTTGGTTCTGTTTTTATGTAAACACGTTGAAGAGTATGTATTGTTTTTGTTGTTCTGACGTCATCAAGAGAAACCAAATAATATTAATGTTTGTATATCAAGCAGTATAACCTCATGATAAATGGATACCTGTGTTGCCGGAATCTGAATTCAATTTAGCATAGAGTTTCAAAATTATTTAAAATTTTATAAATATGTAACACAAAAAAAGTTCGTGTTTGATAATAATTAATACTTTTTATTTACGAATATGGAGCATTTACATACCTGGTTAAAATTGTATAAATTTTTTTTTTATTTATGCAATTAAAATATTTTTTTTGTCTGGTATTTTTTTATTAGCTTTGAACAATTATAACTTGTAAGAGATAGTTCTTTTTGCCAATTTTTATACACAGTACATACTACATACATACCAGTGTTGCCATTTTAGAAACGAAGAATAGTGTCCAGTGTATTGTAAAAACGGTAAAGAAGAGTAAATAAATACTTAAAAAGGTAAAAAGCGCCAAAGGCAATAAAATTAGAATTTTAACCAAAATTTTTAAAATGTGTTGTTTTGCCAGAACAGAAGAAAATTTTATTAAAGTACATAATTTCTGATTTTAGCAGACGCATAAGTTTATTTATTATTGATTTTTTTTCCTTAAAGTTTCACTAGATGATGAAAAAATTTTTTTATAAAATTTAGTTGAAAACGATCAAAATGGTGTTCTTGAATTGGATCTCCGTTATTTCCTTGTTGTTTGCTTTTTGCTGTTAAAAATTCAATAATAATTATTATTTTCGCTTTTAGTTATTAAGAAAAAAAAATCACTTTTATTTTATTCTTTTGATAATTTTATATTTTTTATTGATTTTTTTTCTTTGTATTGTTATTTATTAATAAAATTTTGAAGTTTTTTTTTTTTTAATTACTGTTGTTGTGTTTTAGTTTAACTTAACTATTTTGAAGGTTTTTTTTTGTTTTGTAATATTTATAATGATTTTTTTTTTTATTTAAATATTAAAATATTCTCATAGAGATAATTGCAAATTGTTTTTGTTTTATTTTTTAGTTAATTTCAAAGCTTAAAGATGAAAATTTTTTAAATAATTTTTTATAAAAGGTTTTCATTTAAACTAATTTTTTTTAATTTAGCTTAAATGAAAAATTATTATAAATAATTATTGTGTTTTTTGAAATTTTGGTTTTGAAATTAAAGTTTCTATTAAATTTTTTTTATATAATTTTAATAAAAATTACTTATAAAACTAATTAGTTAAAGTTGATTTTTTTTATTGCAAAATTATTTTTCTTAATGAATTTTGTGGTGAATTTAATGAGAATAAAAAATATTTTTTTTTAATTTAATTTTTAAATTTATTATATAATTTTCTATAATAAATTTTTGCCACATTTATTTTTTGTTATTTTGTTTTTGGTAAAGTAAATTATTGATTTTCTTTCTCAGTTAATTTTAAGTTCAATGGTGCTAAACTTTAAAATTTTTCTTAAATTTTTTTTTGAAATTTTTTTCATCTAAGGCATTTTTTTTTAAAAAAAAGTTGCTTTTAATTTTGTGTTAGTTTTGAAATTGTATCTGCTTAAATTTTAATTTTATTAGAAAAAAATTATTTATATAAAATTACTTTAGTTTAAAGTTTTATTTCAATTGAAAAGTTAAAAGTTTTTGTAATTTTAATCAGAAAGGAATTGTTTGGCAGGAAAAAAATGTTCATATTCAAGTCTATTTGAAATGCAAAATTGTGAATATTTTTAAGAAAATAATTCAGCATTAAGCAAATTTAAGATAAAAACTAAAAAAATTAAAGTCATTTTTTCCGCTCAAAAGAAATTAAATTTCTTAGTAAAAAACTTCTAATATTTATTTCAATCATTATTCTACAAATAAATTTATTTATGCAATCCTAGCAATATTTTTTCCCTTATTTCAGAACAACTATTATAAAAAATCCTTAAAAAAACTAAAAACAAAACAACAATGAAACTATTTTCACTCTTAAAATATCGTTGGTAAATATTTAAATATTTAAAAAAATTATCTAATTCCATTAAAATATATTTTTTTTAATAATTTATTATTTAGAATTTTTTTTTTTCAGTTAAATTTCTATATTTATTTGCTAAACTAATTTTTTTTCAAAAAATAACTATTTTCTCACTTAATTCCTTTTAAATAAACTAAAATATACGTTTAAAATTATATCGTTTTTAAACAAATTATCTTCACTAATTTTGTTAAAAATACTAAAATAATGCCTAAAACCTAAATTTATTGGCACCTTAATTGAAGAGCCATTATTGAATTTGTTCACAAAATGTTTGCTGGTATATGTAAAAAGCGAGAGAGAGAGAGAGAGAGAGAGAGAGTGAGAAAGAAAGAGTGCTAACAATGCAAAGTTGGGATTTATAAATGAACTAAAAATGTTAACAAACCTAATTTTTCAATGAAATTTTTAAAGAAGTCATAATATTTTCTGAAATTTTTCCTGGAATGGTTCAGGAAAAAAAAATTTTTTTGAAAGAATAATGGAGTGCCATTACCAATCTCAAAATCTTAAGCAAAATGTAGATCGAACTACTGTGGAGGAACAATCAATCCTGTATGTTGGATTTCGATAATAAATTCCCATGACTTGCATCTTTATCATCTTACAAGAACTAATGATTGCCTGACATGTCAAGATTGGTCGGCCTAAAGCTCTACTGCCTCTTTAATGGTATTTTCTTTTCTACAAAAAATGTGACATTTTATTTAAAAAAAATGCAGTTTGGAGTCTGTTTCTTAAAAATTTTGCTCCCGAAAAGGGTGGCTTGTTTTATTCTTAAAAACTCACCCTTTTTTGGAGGCAAAATTTTTATGAAACAGACACCAAATTGCATTTTTTTTAAATAAAATGTCACATTTTTTGTAGAAAAGAAAACACCATTAAAGAGGCAGTAGAGCTTTAGGCCGACCAATCTTGACACTTTTTTGTAGAAAAGAAAACACCATAAGACATAGCAAATTTATCTAGCTTAAGGTCCTTCGCTTTGTTTAGTAGAAAAATTGGGGTTCAACATTTTCGAGTTCAGAACTTTGGAGATCAAGTTGCTGGAGTTGAACTCTTTAGAGCGTCATTCGTTTGATGTTAACTCTTTTGAGTCTAACTTCCTAGGAATCATTTCACTACAATTCAATTGATTGAAGTTTAATTCCTTAAATCTCAACACTAAGCAGTTCTATATTTCAAAACACAACCGCTTAGCCTTAATTGACTGGAATTTAGATTGATTAAAGTTTAATACCTTGGAGTAAAACTTATAACTGTTTTGCTCTTTAAAATTGGATTTTTTAGATGCGAGTGAAAACAGATTTTTGCCGCCATTACCAAGTTTGTATACAAAATTTTGACGGAACAGCTTAGTTTTGCTTAAAATATTGGGGTTTAATGAAATTGAAAAAAAGTTCATACTATGTTAAACTAAGTTTGAACTTAATTCACATCTAAAAATCCCGGTCTTAAGTCCATTTGATTTCCGTTAATCTTACTCATTTATTCTTTGGAGTTTAATTTTTTTAAATTATGTTAAATTTAAATACATATTAACAATTCAAAACTTTGGCAATTTTTCTAGTTTCTCTGAATATTAACTACTTTGATAACCATCTGTTTGGAGTTAAACATCTTATGACAAAACACTTTGAAGTTAGAGCTTTTGGGAGTTATTTTTTTATTAGTTTATACTATTTAAAGTTTAATTGATTTAAAGGTAATCTATTTTACCTTTAAGTCACCCTTGTGTGAAAAACCACACAACACGATAAACAAACAAAATTGTTGAGATACACAAAATTTGTTGATGTACACTTAAGAAACACATTTTTTTAATAAAAAAAAATTTTTAATAAAGAAATATTTCAGTACTTTCGTTAGTTACCCTCGTGTGTGGTTTTCCACACATATGTAATTTCTATGTAGTTTGCACTAGAGACACAATTTTCAGTCGGTAAATATTAATATTTTTGATATTGTTGCGAATTGCAGGCAAAATATATTTTATAAAGTCAGTGCTTATATAAAATACACAAAGCTTTGTATGAATTGTTGTTGATCACCAACGGGATAAATACATCATTAATGTTACATAAATCATGACTTTCATTACAAACGTACTATGGCGCCCAGGCAAAATAGACAGACATTGCATATGTGTGCAAAATCACACACGAGGGTAACTTACGTAAGTTTTTTCAAGGGTGATTTAAGGGTTAAAAAACACTTTAAAAAACCTCTGGAGGTTAGTTGACTTAAGTTCCGTACAATTCACAACATTTGAATAATTTCTCTGACAGTCAGATCATTTAAATTCAGTTCATAGATGTACAACTTTCTGCCTGGAGTTTAAAACTTTGGAAAATACCTATAATATTTTGAGGCTTAACGACTTAGAGTTCTTACAACTGAAATTCTAAAGAGGTAAACACCCAAATTCAAGTCTTTGCAGTTAAAGCTACTAGTAGTTCTATACTACTAGAAGCTATAGAATTCAATACCTTAGAGTTAAATACTTTGATGGAGGAAGTTCAAGGAATGCAGTTGCAGATATATTTTAGAAGAATATCTGATATAGAGGTTTGATAGTAAGTCTTTAAGAGAAGTCAAAATAATTAAACAATCAAAATTTTAATAATTAAACAGTCTAATTTTTTTTTAAGATACAGTTCTATTCTTGATTTATAATCGTTTGGTTCAGTTTGAGATCATTCATTTTTACAAGGCGTCATTAAACTGACAAGTCTTTATTTTAACAATAAAGAGAGAAGACGATTTAACAACAGCTCTAACTGGGCTTTAAAATAAGTTTATATTTCCAGTTCTTTGCTTAAGCTTAACAAACTAAATATGGATAAAACCCGTCTTAAGCTCTGCTTAACTTAAATTTCCCTTTTAAAACAAACCTAGAGTTCAAACTCTTTTAAAAATTTCATTAATTGACAGCTTAATTTAATTCAAAATTTTGTTTTAAAGCTTTAGAGGACGTTATTATTTCAATTATTATTTCAATTTCTTTTCATATATATTAGTTGGGCTAACTTAAGAAGAGAGCAACAACCACTTAAATTCTATTACAAAAATCAGTACAATTTAGCAACAATTTCATAATTTGATTTCTTTTAACAATACTTTTTCCCAATAAAAAAAATGGGAGACTACTAAGACAAAAACTACACCTAAATTGTTGACTAACTAGCAAAAAAAACTTGGACTAATGGATCACATACGTAGAACATAAAGAGACGGTGCACAAATTTGTAAATCCAATAAAAAACCCAGACAGTTTAAGAGGCCACAAGTTCTGAGACAGAATTCGAGCGGCGACGTTTGGTTATTTGTTTCCATAAACGGCGATTAAGAGAGGGTTTGTCCTGGAAAAAAAGGAATTTTAATAACATTTTCAAAAGCTCTAGGAAATTTTTTAGCCAACTTACATTATCTTTACGTGGTGACATGGGTATTGGCTTGTGCTGCGGTGTGCTACTGGCATTTGAATCATTAAGCGAGGTTTGTGAGTTATTGGCGGTTAAGGGGTTTTCTGAATTGCGACGTTTAATAAAACTTATCCTAAAATTTTCTTTAAGTAAACCAAAATATCTTATTACTAGGTATGCTGTCAACACTTACAATTTATTAGCCTTTCCCATTTCCATTAAGGCGGTTTCATCACGCCCTATTTTTCGCTGTCTTTGAGTCATTTGCGGTGTTACCGTAATCTCCTCAGTCGCAACGCCCATCGAAGTAGTACTCGTCGTCCTCGTCAGAGGACTGTTGTTGTGGTAGAAATTGTTGCTCTTCATCATCGTTGTCGTCGCCGTCGTCGTCGTCATCATCATCTTCGTCCCCATCCTGACTTGTGAGCCACTCCTCAATTGAGACATGCAATATATCTTCTCGCGTCTCGCTAATATCTCCAGATCGCTTAATTTGCTGTCTTCTCTGTTGTAATTGATATTTTTGTTGCTGCTTACGACGCTGGCGCTCTCGTCTCTGTTTTGATCCACAGATACAGAACTGCTCCATGTATTTCGATTTGGCTGCAGGTGTTGTGGAACGCCGCCGACACGTGCCGAGCCAACGAAAGGCATTGACGAAGCCGGACTGCTGCTGGTGTTGTAGTTGTTGTCCATTAGTGCGCTGTTTAGTTGAGGTCGAGGCCGTCGATTCACTGTTGGTGTGTCCATCTTCGAGTTTCGCTGTTGAGAGAACGATATGACAGCCTCTTTTGGCTGAACACGATTCGTGGCTGAGCGATTCAATAAATCGCGACCCGTCCGTCGCTGAAAGGTGGAGAGGTCGTGCCTGGGGAAAGACAAAAAATGTTAGTTGAATCACTCCAGAAATGTAAAACATCTTGTAATTCCGTCGTACTTTCTGGAATTGGACTGTTTTCAAATTAAACTTTTTGGAATTAAATTCCTTGCAAATCAATTCCTTAAAATTTAATTTTGTGCAGTTCAATTCTTTGGAATATTTAGACTCAATATGCTAAAAGTTTTTTTTCTTGGAATTTAACTTTATTTCTAGAATTATTATCTGGAATACTAATTTAATTCCCTTGGATACATTATTTTTCTTAAGATAAAAACTCACCCCAGAATAGTTGTTAGATCTGGTCCAGGATCGTAGCTTATCAAGTCTTCGTCGCCCAGTATATCGTGATTGAGTGCTAAACGCATCTCCAGGCGAGGACTTAAGCCCGAGCCAACTCCTCCGGGCTGTGCACAAGCCGATTTCGAATCTTTGTCTATAGCGTCCTCTTTCTGTTCGGCTCTCTTCCCTTTGGTAACTTTGCCCTGATCGTTCTTCTCCTGTTGCTGGGACTGCTGCTGATCTTTGGCCCTCGTCGTTGTTGTTGGTTTCTGCTTCATCATCAAAGCTGTTGTTGATAAGTTGTAAGGTCGCTTTTGGCTGCTGTCTGCTGCCCCCGAGCCCAGCAGCGAGGTCTCGATTATTGTTGACGATGGTCGTGGCTTCGTTGAGGGTAACACAGTTTCGACTTTGCAATCTTTTACTGCTGAATACCGTTTGATATTGTAAACATCCTCTATTGGTTGAGGAATTTTCGTGGGTTTTATCGTCGACATCGCTATGGTCGTTGTCGTCGTCATTGTTTTCTTCGTCGTTGCTGTGCATTGAGGTAAGCCGGTATTTGCTGTGTGAGTAGCCTTGTCGCCTTCGTCTTTGGCACCCACTGAAAAGCCATCGTCAGCAAAAACGCCAGATTTTTGTTGAAGCGGGGGCTTGAAAAAGATATTTTTTGTAGAGATTTCCTAAGAGAAATTAATTTCTTATATTTACCATTTTTAAGGGCGTTTGTGTTGGACCACTTGTCTTTAGATTTGTTTGAGTCAATAATAGACGGCGTGGCGGCGGTGGAGGTGGTATAAATTTCGCTGGTCGTATTAAGGTTTTGGCTGTCTTCTTCTCCTCTTCCCTGTTGCTGCTGCTGCAAACGTCTTTGTCTTTCTTGATAGTGACGCTCTCTTTGCTGGTTGTTGTAGATGCCAACGAGGGATCCGGACTCGGTATTGTCTGTTGCGGAGTTGAGACCATCGGAGAACAAATTGTTGTCTGGTTCGTTGTCATGGTGGTTGTTGTTATTGCTGCTGCTGTCATCATTAATGTGGTTGAGGCTGAGATTACTACCACTGTTTTGGAGGAGGTGTGTAAACTCGCTCCTGTGACGGGGATAGTAGTTGCCAAAGAATTTACGGTTGGTATCGTGCTGTTTGCTGTTGAAGGAATAACAAGCTGATCCAGTAGGTACTCGCAAGATGAGGCCTTCAGTACGGCTGGCGGTAGTATGGGCTGACTTAGCGGTCGCGGACCCAGGGAGGAGGTTTGTAAATTCGGTTGTAGTCTCTCCTCCGTCGAGGTTAGATCCTCGTCCTCCTCGTCGTAATCCGCTGTATTCACCTGATCCTCCTCCTCTTCCTCCCCCTCCTCGCTGGAACCTCCAGCTTCCGAATCCTCTAAATAGTGGCCATTTGTCGTTGTTTCCCCCTACCAA
Source organism: Pollenia angustigena (assembly GCA_930367215.1). Classification (NCBI taxonomy): domain Eukaryota; kingdom Metazoa; phylum Arthropoda; class Insecta; order Diptera; family Polleniidae; genus Pollenia; species Pollenia angustigena. The sequence continues at coordinate 6,588,729 of OV884059.1, read as the reverse complement.
TTGTTGGGAATAGAATTCAACTAATCAATTCTGGTTTATAGCAAACAATACTAGTTTGTAAAGCTTGCCACGTTTTGTTAGTTTTAGGTTAAAAAGAGTGAGTTTTTGTTCATTTGATTTGTAAATGTGTGATGATTTTGAGTTTCTATAATTTTTTAGGCGCATTTTGTTAGTATTTAAGCCAAGCAAACTTAAATGCAAAAGCTTTGGCATGTTAAAAAATGGTCAATTGCTTTTGATTTGTATGAGTTTGCAATATTGAACGTTTTGCTAGAGTTTAACTAATTTCACTACAACTTTCTAAGAAAGATGATGATGATTATGATGATGGAGGTCAAGTTAGCATTATGATGACGATAAAAATGATATTTAAAATGAAGTAAAGTTTCCAAAAAAAACCCAACATTTATACAAGACACTCATTTATTTTTGCAAAAAAACACAGAAATCAATAACATGTTATGAGAGAAAAGAAAAAAAAAAACACACAGAGCAAAAGATGAGAGAAAAGAAAAATTAGTTGTTAAAAAAATAAATATAAATAAATAAAAAACATGTTAATGAAATATGGTTTTTAAGTTTTTTTTTTTTTAATTAAGAAAAAAAGAACGATGCTTTTCATGCAATTTCTTTATAGATGACCCACCTTTTTTAATTCTTCACTTTCCTGTTGGGTCTTTTCCTCATCACTTTCCGTTTCCTCTTCGAATAGTGGTTCTAAACGTCGTCTATTTATTTTTTAATTTGTGTTTTGTTTTTAAAATTGTTTCAAAAAAAATTTAGTTCCGATACGACAGATATTTCCACAGTTTTCCAGTATTTTGTTTTTAATCCCATTCAGATTAAAGTGTGATTTTGTTATTTGTTTATAAAGTTGAGTTGATGAAAATGATGTTATGAAGATGGATGAAATTTACATAAAAGAATATTATATGAAAAAATTACTTAAACTACTGTTTTAGATTTTCATTAAAATTTAAACGAAATAAAGAAAGGTTTTAGGTGAGCCTAAGCTAAACTACAATCTAGGATTTTAAGTTAAGGAACGAATCAAAATAATTAAAGTTGGTTATAAAGGTGAACCTACACTAGTTGTACATCTTAGTTAAATACAATTAGGATGACTAAGGTACACGTCCAGATTATGAAAAAATGAGCTGCGTAACTTATTTAAATTCTTTTTTGAAACTCAATTCGTGTCCTTAAAACGAAACCGTTCTTTCGAAGCATTTTAAATTTGTTCAATGCCTTCCCTGTTTCTTTTCTATTCGTCTTTCCCCTTTCACCATCCGAAACAAATGTTTCACAGCAAATGTTTCATAGTATTGACGGTGACTTACAAATCAACATGGTAATAGAGAATTAACAAATAAAAGTTATTCTACCAAAATACCCCGTTTTAATTGCAGTTTGGGGTTTTTATAATATTCTCCCGTACAAAGAATCTTGGGGAATCGGAAAATCGAGGTATTTATTCATTTCCAATTCTCAAAATTAGTGTAAAATTTAAATAACACCTTTTTAAACTATATATATTTAGAGTCCATTTCAGGGAGTAATAACTCCTGAAAAGCATTTGTTTACTTTTGAATTCAACTGTTTTATGTGAAAAAGGGCTGTGGAAAAGATTAACATGGACCTACTCCATGGTAGATCTTAACAGCTAGTAGTTCAACAATGCATTTACAAACAGCACACGAGTGTAAAAGCAACCAGAACACCCAGTGCAACCAGAACTCCCTTGCTTGGGAGCTGGAGCTATCTATCCTCTGCTATTTTTGGATAAATTCCAGCAACATCTGCTGAGTAGGAACTAAACCTAGGGGGATAGTCCTCCCCTAAGCCGAACTCTCCCACGAGTAGTGTTAAATCACTCCTTAAGTGGGGTTTTCAGGGTATCCCTTCTTGGACTTTTGGTAGGAAACCACAATCTGCACGTGATCCCCGAAGTTAGCTTTTCAACAGAAAAGCGAAACATCTGCAAAGAAAACTGTCCTAAAAAATAGAAAAAAATTCCGGCAATAAGTATGCTAATAATGGCCTCAACCAAAAGTTAGTCCGGTACCGTGCCACCGATGGCTTCTGACTCCCGTGGTAACAGATAGAAAATCTGGTCAGCTGCGAAACTCAAGACATCATAAAGATTTCTTGAGAAAAGTGGATTTCGATTTTTTACAAATCCCAGGTATTGGCTGCACCTGATTATGTCCCGGAGGACGTAACACCAAAAGGTCAAATATACTTAACTTACTCAAACTTTTAGAACAGGAAACTCAAAATTTTCAAAATTTAACTGCTAAAATTATTTAAAATGTAAATGATTACAACCTTTGACTTCACATTCGATGAGCTCAATTAGGTTGAGTTCAAAAATTTTAGTTGGAAAGCAACTTGCTTTTAAAATGCATTCTTTATTCTTATTTTTGACGTTTACTGCAAAATATTACAATCTTTTGGAACTCAGACTTACTTGGTTATCAATTCCTAAAAGCTAGATTACACTATCTCACAAGTTTTACGTATTCCATAATACTTTGTGAGATAGAAATCTAATGAGTTTTGTTGCGACTGTCAAAAAATCTAATTTAACATGACAGCTTGTGTTGACACCAACACACAAAGTATACACACTCACACTTTGTCAAACTTTTTTCATAATACTTGCCATTTTCGTGACACATTGCATTCACACTATCACACTTTGTCATATTACTTTTGACATGTATTAATACAAAGTATAATAGTGTAATCTAGCTTTAAGTGTCATCGTCTTAATAGAATTTAATTATTTGAAAACAAGTTCCTCGAGGAGTGGAATTCTTTGGTGGCAAATGTTAATGGTTTCAACAAATTTCTTGCGGCTTCTTAGAATTCGATTGGTTCTATTTGCCATTCAACTCCTTGAGAATATAAACAATATGGAGTTCCTTGAGTTTAAGGTAATAAAATTAAATAACTTCGTTTTTATATACTAAGAAGTCAACTCTAACTAAAACAAAAAAAAAAGTCAATTGCTTGATTGCACGATAATGTTTAAATGCTTCTAGTCAACAACTTGAGGTTCATTTTTGAAGAGTTCAATTCATTGGAGTACAATTTACATATAAAATCTTTTAACTTCAACTTTTTGTATATCAGGTTTTGGAGATTCAGTCTTTTAAAGATGTACCTCTATGTACCTCTATTTTTCTCTTATTTGAAATTAAACATCTTAAGAGTCAAAAGCTTAGAATTAAGTTCAATATTGGGCTTTAAGAGCTTCACCAAGTCATCTAAATATTTCTACTTTTTCCTCTAACACTACAATACATTTTTAAGATTAACTATTTTTACTCCAGCAACTCTCCTTAAACCAAACTAAGAGATGAATTTCTTAAATAAATTATTTAATAAAATGTTTAAACAATTACGAGTAGAACAGAAACATTTTAGAACAATATTAACCTGTAAAAACTACATAAAGACATGGAGAAAAAAAAGAAAAATATTTACGAAATATTACCGTTACTAAATTTGGAATATAAACAAATGGTATTTAATTAAAGAGACTAACAAACTAAGAACTAATTAGATATAAATATTTGTATTAATTAATGTAATACTCTTATGTATATACATATATAAAAAATATTTAAACTAAAATCAAGGTTTTCCCACACTTACCGTGGTAATAAACCCCTTATAGTGCTGGCCGACATAGGAGGAGCCATTAATAGTTCATCCATCATTAACTCTGTGTCATCGTCATCATTTAAAGAGTTACTAGATTTGGTGGGAGACTACAAGCAATAAAAGAGAGAGATTAAACAAAATTTTACTTAAATAAGAGATTTAAGCAGTTATACCGATTGCGTATTTTCAGAATTAGCCAAATGCAAATCATCATTATCTCCACCACTGGTAGGAGTGCCCCATACCTCCTCCCCAGAAGTAGCACCTGAGGTACATTCATCCATTTGTTCTTCTGGATCTGACGTTATACCATTATTTCCCACATTTCCTTGATCTTGGTTCCATCTTCCCAGATATTTATCGATAAAAGCTCGGGACTCTTCGAAGAAAGACATTTTACCCGAAACAAAGGTAGAGGCACGACTTGTCCAGGCATTGCCATTGAGATTATTTGAGGAACCCGCTTGATCGGAATTTTCATATATGGCCTTAGTCACCACTCTTATTTCATTATCCAATTCTATATTATCGGCCCTAGCCTTGTCCATTAACTCCTCATCTTCATCATCTACATCTTCGTCATCGTCTTCCTCATCATCATCATCATACTCCTCTAGATTATCATCCAAACGATCATCAGATGGTAGTATTTCCAAACTAGACATGGTACCGAAACGTCTAAGTGTGCTAGACATGGGTCTATAGGGGGGTTCCTCATCCAACGGTGACTCATCACAAGAATCTTCAGGTATATTTTCTATAATCGCTTGCCTCGGACCCTGACTAATTAGTAAATTGGTAGTGGCTGTGCTGGTGGTGACATGTGTGGTGTTATCCCAAACATTCGTGGAGGTTTTTGTTAGCACCGAATCTGGGGTGGCGGGCATAATGGCTATGGTAGGCACAAAACCATTCTCACTATAATATGAAAAATTCTGGGTGGGTGTTGGCAAAGGAGCCGTGGGAGTCTTCATGTTTAACAATTTGGCTGCGGGTGTTAACTGGGCCAGGCCTATTAGCATTAACGATAAATCATCATCTTCTTTATCCTGTTTGGTATTTAAATTCTCCTGCAAAGTTTTATCACAAGTACATTTGCAATATTTATGTGGATCTTCCGCTTCATTCTGAGATCTTGGCAACTTGGGAGATTGTTTTGGTGACTCCAGCATTTTGCAGGTTTGCAACTCCACCTCCTCGGGACTGAGTGTGGTATTGGCAAAGTCTTCGGGTAAACATTTGCAGGTACAAGCTACAAATTGGTTAGATTTGGTGCTGCTGCTAACTGATCTCCCTGATTTTGGGGTCAAAGGAGTCTTAGGTGATTTAGGAGACTTAGGGGATCTAGGAGACTTAGTAGGTGTTATTGTCACCTTAGTGTCCTCTACTATAACTATCTTTGCGGTTTCGGTAACAGTAACACTCATTTTGACTATTTCCTTGGCCTTTTCCTCCTCCTCAATTTCTTTGGCTTTTTGTGGTTGTATATTAGCAAACTTTCTAGGTGGCGGTTCGGGTTTAAATATTTCTCTCTCTTCACTCTCTGCCCCTGAAGAAGTGGCCGTGCTGGTGGCTGTCGTATTAGGTGTGCTGGTCGTCGTCGTTAAGATCGTTGTTGTGCCCTGTGAACAGTATCCATTCACAAGTGTTTTGGCCTCATTGTGTTCATCTAAAATTCGTAATTTATGGATGCTGTCGGTGATTCTTCTGCGGGCTTCTTCGACACCGCTACTACTAATGCTGCTGCTTGTGTTGCCGCCCGTATTCCCATCATCCGTGGCCTCTGATTGATAAACATCATCTGATATTAATTGAGCCACATCACTTTCCGTATCTCCTACTTCACATTTACTACTACTAGCGACCAAATTATCACTGGGCTTCTCGCCCGTGACCGTGCCTGATGATATGCTAGTTACACTACTGGCCCGACTATTACTACTGCCACCAGCACCGCCATTGACATTGCAACAGCGTTGTGGTGACGATTGACTATGTTGTACCTTAAGCGAGTGACAAATGAGACCTGAATCTGAGCGCATTTGTGATGAGGGCGAGAGAGGACATTTGGTTGTTTTGTCCTCTGTGTTGGTGGGGTGGGTCTTTGATTGATGCGGCGATGTAGGGCTGGCATTTGGTTGCGTTTGTTGGCAATTCTTATGACAATGGCGACAAACGGCTAATTTGTCTAATACAATGGGACTAGAACGTACAGTGATCTGTGCGCGAGCAATATGAAAGAGAATAAGATAGAGAGAGAGAGACGATAAAATGGGAGAGCTGAAACTTTAAAGGAGTGCGTGTTAAGGTGTTAATGCGTCTAAGTTTTCAAGTGGGTAAAATGAAGAGTGTCTGGATTAAGTTAAAAAATTTATTTGTTCTGAAGCTTCCTTAAAAGCTTTTTAAGAAGAGTGCATAACAGAAATGCTTACGTGGGTAAACTAAACCTTAAAATTGTGTGTTTGAGGATGATGAAAAGTGACTAGGTCAAAAAAGCTTTATTAAAAACATATTTTCTAAATAAGTGCTTTAAGTGAAAGCTTGAGTAATGAAGTTTAAAAATAGAAAAGCTTTATATGTATATATTGTTTATAATTGTAAAAGTTCAACCATAAAGGTTGATGACAAAAAGTGTTAACAAAAATGCAGTAAGCTTAAAACTTATTGTGAAAGCCTTATTTTCAAAAAGTCTTTTTTTAACCTTATAGAAAAGGTTTCTAATAAAAGAGAAATTTTATATATGAAAGCTTTTTATAAAGAAACGATTTACATAAGAACCCATTTTTAAGCCCTTTAAAAGAAAAGCTTTTTACAAAAAAGCTTTATTTAAAAGCTTTCTTTCAAAGATCTGTAGAAAATGGATTTTCTGCAAACAATTTTTATAAGAAAGAATATTCTAAAGTTTCTACTGCTACTTCTAAAAGTTCTAAAGGTGTCTTTACTAAGTGTGTTAGCTAAAATTAGGACTCTAATATTTCAAGCTTTCGTTACCCCCTTACCTGACTATCCGATGTTGTACTATGAGACTGACTGATCTGACTAACCCCTTCCGAAAAAGAAACATCACTCATACTCAACTCATCCACACCACTTAAACGTTTACCCATGAAATTTGGTTTTACCGAAAAATGGCCATTATCTTTGGCAATATTCAATTCCTGAGTTCTTTTCTCCAGCTGCTGGCGCGTCCAGTAAGTAATGCGCTCATCATGATCATTTTCCTGGTAAGGGAGAGCATCATCTGTATCTGCTTGTCCTGGAATGGAAAAAGGTTGCCCCGTCAAAGATTGAGCCACAGCCAAACGGGCCTGTTCTTGCTGTTTGTCTAATTGACCCTTCATCCAGTTGGCCAAGTGCAAAGCACTCGACTTGGGAGTACCAGTTTTGTTGAGTATACGACATTTCTCATCGATAAGTTTCTCAATTTGTTCGGAAACATTGCTAGAAAGGCGATTGTTCTGGGGAAGGAAAAGAGAGGCAGATAAAGGTCAAATTGAGAGTTTCAAAGAGAGGATTAAAAAGAAAAATTAAGTCACAATTTGTGCTAAAAGTGTTTGTTTTTTTTTTAATTTTTAATTTTAAAGAAAATTGTGATGGGCTCATAAAGTTAAAATTTTTTTAAAGGATTAAAATAGTTTAAAAAATTAAATTAAAATTCTTTTAAATTGTTAATTAAATAGTTGTTTAACTCAGGAACTTAATAAAACTGAAAAAATTCTTTGCTTAAAAACGCTTGTTGTTGTTTTAACTTTAGTTTTGTTTTTATTTTGACAATTATTCTTAACATTAATTGAATTTTTAGAAAAAACTGAGTCCATCACTTAATTTTCTATTAAATAAAACATTTATAATCAGTTTTTTTTTTGTTTAAAAAAAGCTTTCAAACCGATTTGTGACTTAATTTTTTTTTATAAAATTATATTTTTTTAAAAAATTTCTTACGTTTTTTGTAACTTTTTGTGTTTTTTTTCAAGAAATAATAAACTTACAAGCGTTTTTAGTCAAAGAATTTTTTTATTATTATTAAATTAATTTTGTTTTCGGTTTTGGTTTTTAGGGTTTGATTTGAAATATACTTGAAATTTGTGGATTTTGCAATCATTTTTTTGTTTTTAGCGTTTGTTTTTATTCTTTTATTTGAAGTATTTTATGTAAAATTTTAGCTGGTTTTTATGGTTGTTCGTAATGGTTTGTGTTTAGAAATGATAATTTTTTTTATACAGATTTTGAATAGAGTTGGAAATTTTTAGGCTTTTCTAAAACAAATCATTTTGGCGTTTTTCCCTAAATTATTACTTTAGTTAATAATCTAGGAGTTATATAAACTTGTATTTAAATTTTTTTAAACATTTTTATCAGATTTTTTATTTTACCAATTTTTACAAGTTTTCGGTTATTGCAAAGATTTTGTAAAACATACATTAATCATAATAAGATTATATTACAAGTAATATAAAATCACAAATGTGTTTATTTGTTCGTTTTTGCAACGTTTAATCTGAAATAGTCATTTTGGCGATTTTTTTTTATTTCTATAAAAAAATTGCAGCATAAATATGTTTCAACAAAATTTCTCAAAAATCACTAAAATTTTAAATATATTAAGAAATTTTAATTTGGCGATTTTTTCAACGTCAGGAGTTGATGAAAAATTTAAAATTTTTCTAAAATAAATATAATGTTACTAACTTTAATTCTTGAGTTGAGAAACTTTTTTAAAGTACATACATATTTCGTTTTAGCGATTTGGAAAAAATTAAAATTTTAAGAAAATTTTGATAAAAATCGATTATTAAGTAAAATTGGTAATTTTTAAGTATTTTTTTCTAAACATATAACAATTTCAGAGCTTAATATTTTATAATTATTTTTTTCATTTGCTTTTGGCGATTTTGTTGAAAATTCTTTAATAAATCAAAAACTCATAACGAGTTAAACTGTTGATCGAAAAGAATAAACTTCAAAATAAATTGGGAATTTTTGTGAATTTTTTTTGGCGATTATTTTTTATATCTAAGAGCATTGAAACAGAAATTAAAAAAAATATGTTTGTTATAAACTTTAAAATTTTTCTAAAATAATTTCAAATTTAGCTTTAAAAATGATTAAAGAAAATTTTTAGTTTTGCAAAATGTTTAAGGATTTTATAAAAACTTATAAAAAACTGAGTCATAGCAACCAAGATTATATAAAATTTTTAGTTTTTAGTTTGGCGATTTTTTCATTAGTAAAACTAATTGAAAAATTATACTTATTTTTAATAAAATTAAGCATTTTTATTACTGGATCTAAATTTCAGTTGTCTATCACAGTTTTAAGACCCTAGAGAATTTACACTTTAGTAAAAATTTCATTTGGCGTTTATTCTTCTTTTCTTTGCTTTTAAATTAACAATTTAGTTGTTACTTAAAGCTTTGTAAAAAACGATTGCGCCAGCAAATTTTCAACAAAATGATAAAGTTTCGGTAAGCTTTTTATTTAAGCGATTTTTTCAATATAATTTTTTAATTTAAAAAATTTGGCCGATTTAACTGATTTTAGTTTAATTAAAGTTTTTAGTATAATTTTTAAAGTTTTAACGCTAATTGACAGGGTAAAATTTAAAAAAAACTTAATTTTTAATAAATTTTCATTTTGGCGTTTTTTGGCTGTTAAAATTTTTTAAGGAAAAAATTTCACAAAACATTTTTAGTATTAGATTCTTTAAGAATTTTTGACTCTTATGGCCATTTTTGAATTTTTTATTTTGGCGATTTTTTTAGAAAAGTTATAAAAAGCAAGAAATGTTGACTAGTTTTAATAAAATTAACTTTTTTAAGTCATATTTTTCAAATTCTGAAATTTTTATTGTTAAAATTTAAACTATCAAAACTGATATTTATATATTTAGGTTTTGGCGATTTTTTTATTTAATATATGTAGTTTTTTAAAAATATGTGAATTTAGTGCTTGTCTAGACATATGTTGTTAAAGTTTTTAATAATTTAAGAAGTTTTTGTGAAAAAAATTACATTTTTGGTTTTGGCGATTTTTTTTCGCTAAAAACTTTGGAGCATTTTCCGGGAAAGTCGCAGTTTAGGCGATTTAACATTAGTTTTTAGAAGTAATTGCTTTTTTTGTAAATTCAAATGTGATTTTTCAATAATTTTATTTTGGCGATTTTTTAAAATTTTCGATTTGGTTCTTTGAAAGTTTAAAAAAAAATCTTTAAAAAAGGGCTTGGATAACATTTCAAAATAATTTTTTAAGTTTTTCACAATTTTCGATAAATTTCGCAACTATTCGTTTAAGCGATTTTTGATAAAATTATTTTATTTTCTAATAAAAAAAAGTCTTAAGGTTTTCTAAAGCTACCTGATTTCTTAAATTCCTTTTGGCAACAGTTTAATTTTCATCTCATTCATCATCTCGTAGTGAAATGAAATCATAAAAAGGTAAATTGCATTAAATGCAATTGACGAAACATTTCGCTGCATATATTTTTGAGTGATGTGCATTTTATATTCATATATGCAAATGAATTTTATGATTGTAATAAAAAACAAACAGCTAAATAATTTGCATATTGAAATGACATCATAGTTTAAAGATAACGACATCAGTTCGACAACGTCTATGCTGCAGTGGTTGTTGTTTGTTGGGGTTGGGAGTGAGACCATTAAACGATTATTTTCTATGAGCTGTGAGACATATTTTTGATAAGCTAGACAAAAGCGAAGAAGATGTCATCATAGAGATAGTGAAAATAATGAAAAGTAATAAGACGTATAAATAAACTAAAAAGACAAAATAAATCAAAGAATTTTGTAGATGCCCTACTTCAGGTATGGTAAAAACATAAGTAGAGCTTTAGGAATTTAACAGAAATGCGTCGACATAATCTTTGAAAACGGTTATTCTGCCGCATCTTTTTTTATAAAAACTGTTTAATTTTTTTAATTTTAAGTACAGCTTTTTTCAATTCGTTTTCACCTTCTTATTTCCTGCTATTTTGTTTATATTTTTTGATTATCTTGTTTTGACGTTTTACTTTCGCATAAGTCATTTTTCTTTTTATAAAAAAGTTACAACAATATAGAAATAAGAAAATCATATCAATTTAAAAGAAAAGCAACAACAAAAACTGCAGCTGCTGTCATAATATTTTTGCTAAAAAAATGTTTCATAATTATTACTTTGACCTTGTAACATCGACAGATGAGCCAAAACTTATAGAAGAGTTTACAAAATTATTATATAGCAGAAATAGTCTACACTACTGCTAACAATATAGTCTACTATAGTCCACGCTTTTGTCTTTACTGTAATCCATACCTTAGTCTACATTTAAGTGTATTTAGCTTACACTACAGTTCAGGCTTTTGTCCACACCATAGACTACATTATAGTCTCGTTTATATTCTACACCTTAGCAAAAATTATGATCTACACTTTAGTTTACAATAAAGTCTACACCGTAGTGTACAATATAGTCTACACTATATCCTTCAATGTAGTCTTCACTGTAGTTTACAACATAGTCCACACAGTAGTTTACAATATAGTCTTCACTTTAATTCACACAACAGGCAATACTTAAGTCCACACTGTTGTATAAACAATAGAAGGCACTAAGTCTACACTATATTCCACATTATAGTCTGCGCTATAGTCTACACAATAATCCACATAAAAGTCAACATTATACCTTACATTTTAGTGGATTTATAATACTCTACAATTAAGACTATACCATACTATAGTAAGTCCACACTATAGACTCACTTTAATAAATATTATTTTGTGCACTTTAGTCCACCATATAGAGTACACTATAATAAACATAATATTCCACACTTTAGAAAAAACTAAAGCCTACACTAAAGTGTACACTATATACTACACTATAGTCCTCACGATAATCCACACCTCAATCTACAGTATAGTCCACACTTAAATCTACACTATTGTTCATACTTAAGTCTACACCTTAGCCAACACACCTTAGTCTACACTATAGTCTACACTTAAGTGAGTCCTTACTAAAGTCTACGCTGCATTACACATTATATTCAACACTTTAGAAAAAACTATAGTCTACACTAAAGACCACACAATAGTACATACATACTTTAGTCTACAATATAGTATAACCTTAAGTTTAAATAAAGCCCATACTGTGGCCTTAATTTTCTTTAATTGCTTTAGTGTACTATCGGCTATAGTATACACTATAGATCTCAATAAAGTCTTATTTTCTCTATATTCTTGTTTTTAGTCTACAATAGTTTTCTAACTTATTTTAGTTATACAATTTTGTTTAGCTTTTCCATTATTTGATCTTTTTTTTTTTATTCAATCTTTTATTTCTTTATCTTTGCTATTTTGTCACTCCCAACTGCTTGTCCATTCATTGACGAATCTTTCATTCAAAGAACACTCTCTGTATTTAGTTGTAAATAAACATTTGATAAGATGACATCAAGACTTTTGTTTCTATTGTGTCTGATTGCATCCAAGGAACATGTGCATACCGCTAAGAAAACCAACGAAGTTACCGCACCGAGTGACATAAATAGTTTATTGGATTTTAATTTAACTCCTGCCATCAATGAATCGTGCGCCTCATTTAATCTGTATAAAAATTTATTCGAGGAAATGAATAGTCAAAGTCATCCCATGATACAGGTCTACTATAATCGCATGGTACAGAAGTTATTTGATGCCGTGCCGGCCAATATTTTGTTCCAGCAGCTGTGGCAGATTTACAAAAAATGTGATCCCTCAACCTTTGTGGCCATGGTAAGGGCCCAATTAAGTTTATTTTGGCAGCATAATATGAACGAGTATCCAGACCATGAATATTTGCTGATGGTATCTAATGGATTTTATAGGATAAAAAATTATCATCTTTATTCCTCTTTAAATAGCAGAACCCGCTTGCTGTTTGTAAGAGCCATGAAAAGTCTGCCCAATTCATTGCATCATTTATTTGGACATCGGGAGTTTTGTTTAATGAATCGCAAACATCAGGAGATTTTGTATCAAACAGAAGGTGATGAGTTTGCCTCAAATCAGGATATACGCTTTGGATTCACCTGGCATTTGAAAAGGCGTTACCATGACGATAAACATAAGATTATACCCATATTTGAAGATCTTAATATGACCGATTATTCGGATAAAGACGAGGAGCAGGAGGACGGGGAGCAGGATCCGTTTTCCCCACAAATAGCTAATAAAGTTTTTGATTTAGGCATTGTACCGCAGTCCCTTAATGTGGCCTTGTTTAGCAAACATTTCAATAGCTTTTACTCTCGTTGGCCGGCCTACAATCACAAGATTGGTGGCAATAAATCGGAAATGGCGGATCATATTTGGCAGCAGGAGTACAATATTTGGACTGTTCAATTGGTTGAGGATGACCATTTGGTATTTTCACAAAATCAATTTATCATGTGTGCCACTAAGTTCTACGACAATAAAAGAAGATTTGTATTCGGCTTAAAAAATCGTACAGCACTGGATACGGATTGCCAATGGAGTGCCGGGAAGTGTGATCGTAGATAAATTGTTAACGAAGACGTTTAGTTATTAGTGATATTAAGAAAGTTAATTAATTTAAAAAGAAATAATTTATATAAATTCATAAATAAATAAAAGCATTTAATTTTTTGTTAACAAGAGTGTTTGAGAGTTTCAGTTGGAAATCTTGCAAAAGATTATTTAAGTGAATTTGCAGTTATAATTAAATGTTGTAAAATACTGGTAAATCAAATTGAAATCTTGATAAGCTAGACAAGACTACAAAACAGATTATAGGCGAGACTATAAATTACCATATACAATACTTTCACCTGTACTATAAGCAAAATTTAAAATCAGGGTATATAAGAAAATTGTTCATATACACCATAAATTTAAAAATTAAACAGGATACAGGCCGGTCTAAAAGTAGTGTGTTATAGAAGAGACTATAATTCAGATTTAATTCGAGATTTTAACCGAGTTTATAGTGTATACTACTGAAAAGTATTAGATGCAGACTTAAGAGAAGACCACAGACAGAAATATAGTGTATACTATAGACTTGACTTAAGTGTATACTTGCGGCCTTAAGTGTAAACTATAAACGAGACCATAGTGTAGACTAGATTAGTGCTTATATTGTAGGCTATTTTTGTATATGTGAGACTATAATGTAGACTATATATAAAATTATAGTGTAGAGTATATATGATATACTAATGTAGATAATAGACTGGACTAAAGTGTATACTATAGTCCAAACTTTAGAGGCGACTATAGACGAGATCATAGTGTTGACTAGGTATAAGATCATAGTGCAGAATATATTAACGGCAATAGTTGACTGTATAGACAAGATTATAGTGTAGACTTTAGACAAACCAGTTGTGTACGCATTAGACTTGACTGAAATGTACACTATAGACTATAGTGTAGTCCATAGACGAGATCATTTTGTATACTAGATATGAAATTATAGTTTAGACTATAGACATGGTGTACACTATATACACTGTAGAGATTATGATGAGTAGACTATAGAGGAGATCATAGTGTAGACTATATGTGTGGTTATAGTGTATGAAAAAAATACTAAAATGTTTGCTATAGTCCAGACTATAGTTGAGACTATAGAGGAGATTATAGTGTACACTTGGCGAGATTGAGCTGTATACTTTATTCAAAACTATAGTGTATACTATAAACAAGTTTATAGTGTACACTAGAGAAGAGTATTAGAAAGACTTATATTATACAGTTTAGATGAGACTATATGGAACTTAGACTTCTTAAAAACTTTTCTTATCATTAATATAAAAATAACCGTCATATGAAATCTTTTTTTCAAAATCTCAACAAATTTCCAACACTATTCACTTGCGGTTTTAAGTTTTAAATTATTACTGTTTTTCTGTCAAATTCCTGTAGGATGTAGTAAGAAAAATTGTAATTATTTAGGAAAATTTTAAAAATTATGGTGTTAACTGTACATATCTAATAAACAATATCAGTTATCAACGAAATTTTTTAAATCATATATTTAAGACTATTTTCAAAAATTTTTATTTAACTTAGAAACTAATTGAATACTTTTAAGACTATAGTTACAACTAATTTGGAGTATACGTAAATAAATGTTTTTGGAAAAAATTTTTACAAAATTTTACTCAGTTTTATAAACGAATTTTTGGCTAAATTTATGGTTTTTAATACAAAATATTGAAACTACTTATACATACAGAACAAAAAATTAAGAAAAATTTTAACAAAACTAGATTTTATTTCAGAAAAAAGATTTTGTTTTTTTTTTTTTGAAAAAAGTAGTCAAATTTTTTAAACAAATAGTAACCATTTTAAAAAAAAGTAGAATTTAGTGAATAACTGACTTTGCAAAAAAGTACTAAAGAACAACTGCTTGTCTAAAAAGTAGTAAAATTTTATGTTTTAAATCAAAATAAAAAAGTGTTTATTTTCGAAAAAATTTAATTATTAAGATGAAATAAAAAGTACTTTTATAAAAAAAATGGAGTAGGTTTTGCTTTTAAAAATTAGTAATAAAAGTCGCTTTTTTAAAACATAATTTATTTTCAAACGTCCTGCATTAATTTTTTTTAAAATTGCAAAAAAGTACTAAAAATA
Source organism: Pollenia angustigena (assembly GCA_930367215.1). Taxonomy (NCBI): domain Eukaryota; kingdom Metazoa; phylum Arthropoda; class Insecta; order Diptera; family Polleniidae; genus Pollenia; species Pollenia angustigena. The sequence continues at coordinate 6,573,411 of OV884059.1, read as the reverse complement.
CTACTTTTTAAAAAAAAAAAAAGTAATAAAATTTCAAGTTTTATATCAAAATAAAAAAAGGATTTTAAGACTCACTTTTATAAAACACTGTCTTTTGAAAAAAATCTTTTATTATTTTTAAAATTTTTTAAAAAGGTACTAAAAATACTACTATTTTTTTTTTGAAGTAGAATTATTTAACGTTTCAAATCAAAACAAAAAATTAGTAGTAGTTCTTTTGGAAAAAATCTTTTATTATTTATAAACTTTTTTAAAAAAGTACTTAAAATACTACTATTTTTTTGAAGTAGAATTATTAAACGTTTCAAATCAAAACAAAAATTAGTAGTAGTTCTTTTGGAAAAAAATTAATAATTACGATTAAAGTACATTTTTAAAAAAGGAGTTGTTTTTGCTTTAAAATACCATTTAAAAAAGTCTTGGATTAAGGTTTTTATATTAAAAAAAGTACTGAAAATACTGCTTTTGTTGCATAGGAGTTAAATGTTACGTTTTAATGGAAAAAATTTAGTTATTTTTATCTTTTCTTTAAAAAAAAAACATTGGAATCGCAAAAATTTAGTAATTTTTATCTTAAAAAAAAACATTTACTGCCTGGCCCACGATGTCGACAAGAACATTTCTATCTTATATTTACATTGAAAACAAAACTACTTTAAGTTTCTTATTATTGTTTTCAATATAAATATACGAAAGAAACGTTGTTGTCCACATTGTGGGCCTGGCAGTTAAATTTTAAAGTGCCTACGTACTTTTTTGTTTATAAAGAGAGTACGTTTTTTTTACAAACCCTACTTTAAATCTGATTAGTTTCTTAAATACTCTGAGAATTCTGTTTTTTTTTAAAGATTTTAATTAAATTTATAAGCTCTTATTTATTATCTGCTGTTTTTTTTTTTTTTGCAAAATTTATGCACATTTCTGCTTGTCAATTATTTAATTTTGAATATTTTTTTCGCATTAGTTGCTTATAAACATTTGATAAGATGAAATCGCAAATTTTCTTTCTATTTTGTCTAATACGTTTAAGAAATCAAGTCAACGGAGCCAATATTAGTCAACCAAATAGAAGACCGGATGTGCTAAAAACAAATTCAACCCCTGGTTTTAACAGCTCCTGTTCTACTTTTAACTCTTATAAGGCTATTCTCGAGGAAATGGATATTCAAAATCATACCATAATTCAAACCCACTACAATCAGATGGTTTATAAATTGTATCCGACAATGCCTGTAAAATTGTTATTCCAAAAACTGTGGCAGACTTATAAGAAATGTGATCATTCTTCGTTTGAGGTCCTGGTAAGAACCCAGTTAAGTCTATTTTGGCTTCACAATATGAATGAGTTTCCAGACATTGATTACTTTCTAATGGTGGCTAACGGTTTTCATAAAATCAAAAATCACATTTTATACTCAACCTTAAATAATTCAATACAACTTATGTTCGAGCGTGCTCAAAATGCTCTTCCCATTTCTTTGAGTTATTTCTTTGGCCAACCGGAATTTTGTTTGATGAACCGCCGCTTTAATGAAATGTTATATCAAACGGATTATAGAGACTTTGCTGCAAATCCAGAGGTACGTTTTGCCTTCACCTGGCACTGTGAAGAAGGATTTATCGATGAAAAGGCCAAAATTAGGCCGATATTTGAGGAACTCGATATTAATGAGGAAAATGATATGGGCCAGATTCCCCTGTCCGTGAATGTGGCTTTGTTTAGCAAATATTATAATAATGTTTACTCTCGTTGGCCGTATTATGGTCATAAGATCGGAGGTTCGAAGTTAACAAGCCTGCAGCACAACTTTCATATTTGGTCGGTAAAATTAATGGAAAATAATTATTTGATTTTCTCGCAAGATGAATTTCTAATGTGTGCCACTACTTTCTATGACAATAAGAGGAGATATGTTTACGGTTTAAAAAATCATACAGAACATGATACCGCTTGCCAGTGGAGTGTGGGAAAATGTGATCGTAGGAGATGAGACCTTAAGAGCAAACACTTATTTTTTATTTAATTTACTAATAAAAAGTTTAAATATTAAAAGAATTTAAAAACCAAACGTTTATGTTTAACTAAACTAGAACCTGAACTGTAACTTTAAGTAGGACAAGAACATAAACAGGAATCTGAACTACAACTGAAACTTGAAACTGCCTTGAATAGTACTTTTTTGAAAATGACTAGTTTTTTCAACAATAATAAAAGTAAAAAAAACCTTTGCAAAGAAGTTTTTTTTATATAAATAACACTATCTTTTACCCGTGTCTTCGTTTACGTGAAAATTAGAACAACATTTAAAGTACTAATTTTTACCCTGTTTTGCCCCTCAAATTTACTTGACTTGCTTGCCACCTTTTTGTTAAAGAACATAAGTTTCAAGTTTGAGAAAAATTATTTGGAAAACAAAAAGTACCAATGGTACGAATTTGTATCCTTTTTTATCCATCGAAAGTACTTTATTTGCTTGTTGCCTCTATGTTAAAGAACAACATTTTCAAGTTTGCGCAAAATTATTTTGGGAAAAAACCTGCTTATAAAAAGTACCAAAAGTACGAATTTTTACCCTGTTTTGCCCTTAAATGTACTTTTTTTGCTTTATGGCTCCATCATCAACAACATTGGTTTAATATTGAAGTAAAATTATTTTGAAAAATGGTGCTTACAAAAAGTACCCATAAGTAGGATTTTTTGCCCGGTTTTTTTCGACTTTTCTTTAAGCCTTTGCTTAACAATTACGAACAAATTCGCAGAAGGAAGTATTCAATTTGGTGCAGTCTTTTCAGGTTTTCAATAGTCAAATGAACCACGATTCGTTTTATATATTTTACTTGGTCTTAAAATCTTTTGATCATAAAGAATGTATTAACTTAATGTTTCAAATTTTCAGTACAAGTAAAACAATTTTTAATTAAATAACAAACGAATATGAAAAAAAAATTTTGCCTAGCTGTTTTATTACCAAAAAGAAGACAAAATAACACGATATTTAATTAAATTATGAAAAAACTGATATACTACATTTGAAAAAAAAGTATTAAAAATACTATTTTCTTAAAGTGAGTACAAAATCTGATTTGTTTGTGCTTTTTTAGTACAAAAACATATTTTATGATATTATGAAAAAAATGGAAAATTACAATTTGGAAAAATCTATTAAAAATACTACTTTTTTTAAAACGGTGTTAAATATACTACTTTTTTAAAATAGTATTAAAATTTGATCTTTGTATGCTGGTATTATAATAGAAAACATATTTTTTAGTTTTATGAAAAAAATGAAGGAATTTTTTTTTGTTAAAAAGGTATTAAAAAGGAAACGGAATACTACATTAAAAATAGGTATTAAAATACTACATTTTTAGTAGGACAATTAGATCTGATTTGTATATGCTTGAATAAGGATAAAAAACATATATAAAATTTAAAAAAAAATTATATACAAACATTTTTAAAATGGTATTAAAAATACTACTTTTTTAAAAAGGTATTAAAAATACTATTTTTTTAAAAAGGTAGTAAAATTTGGTTTTTTTATATTTTTAAATTTTATGAAAAAATAAATAAAGTACCTACTACATTTTAAAAAAGGTATTAAAATACAACTTTTTTAAAAGGATATTAAGATCTGATTTTTATATGCTTGTATAAGAACAAAAGACAAATTCTATAAAATTATGAAAACATGATATACATACATATATTTTTAAAAAGGTATTAAAAATGCTACTTTTTAACATGGTTAAAAAAAATTTGATTTAAAAGAGAACAGCTTGGAAAGACTTTTAAAAAAAAGTTGTGTTTGTTTTAAAACAACCTGCTAAAAACTTCTTTTTTTAAAGTATTAAAAATACTACATATTTTTAAAACAGTATTTAAAATACTACTTTTTTTAAAAAATTAATTAAAATACACAAATTTTTAATTTTCTAACACAAAATGCTAACAAGTAATGATTTTTTAAGATAAACTTTGGAGTATAATTAATTTTGTCAAATTAATTTCGATCGTTTTGACTACTTTAGGAACTTATGATGATTTTTTTCTTGTTTTTTTTTTTTTTTTTGGTAATTTTAGGAAGTTTGGGGAATTTTTTTTTTTGGGTTTTTGTTTGTTAATAAGGGCTAATATTTTTAATTAATATTTTTGTTTGATTTTTTTGTAATAAGTAACAACTAAATAATGCTTAAAAAATATTTTCGTTTTTTTTTCACTAAATTTTTTTTGACGATTTTTTTAAATTTAATTTCTTTTTGTAAATACACTTAATTACTAATAAATAAGCTAAGCAACAACCATAAATATGTAATTTTTTATTTTATATTTGTTATAATAATATTTTTATTTGAAAACTACTTAAAATTTGTATTTATTTATTGCGGTTATGAGTACTAAATATTGAGAATTTTTATTCAATTTTTTATTTTTTTTGAAAATGACTACTTAAAGAAGTCTTTAAAATAATTTGAGCATTAAATGAGCAAACAAAGAAAGATTACCAATTTTTAGTCTGTAATCAATAAATCTGTTTCTAAATTTTTTTTAACAACTGCATCCCATTGTGTTTGAAACTAATTTCTTAATATAAACTTTTCTAAATCCGTTTAAAATAATTTATATCAAATATTAACTTTTAAATATCTCTTTAAAAAATGTGCATCAATGGGAACATCTAATAAAAAAAACCCCATTGAAATTCATAATTATAATTTATAAATATTTTTTAAAAATATCAACAAATTCCAACTAAAAACTTACAGTTCAATAAATCACAATTGTTATTTACATATAAATAAGTTTACTACTATTAACAAAATTTTCCAAAAATTGCTACTTTTTTGTTAAAAACTGTTTCAAACGATAAAAACAGAAACCCAGAACTCTACTAAAAAATGTTAATCATATATGAGCACATCATTTTCTTCTTTTAACGAGGTAGCATAATCTATTTTTATTATTTTTATAAATATATTTAGTTGAGCTAATAAATTCATATAATTTTAAACAGAAACAAAATAATTTTTGATCAGTTATGCCAGAAAATCCTTTAATTTTAGTTTAAAAGAGTTTTTTTAAAATAGTAGTAGAAAACTACTTTTCTTAAAAAGGTAGTAAAAAGTGAAATCTCGGTAAAATTAAATTTTTTAATATAAAAATTACAAGATTTTATAGTAGTAAAACAGTCTATAATATTTTTTTAATACTAGAAAAGGTAGTAAAAAGTGAAAAAGTACTAAAAAAGGTAGTAAAAAGTGAAAATCTCAGTATAATTTTTGCTATTAATATAAAAATAAAAAAAAAAAATTATAGACAAGTGCAACAAAAAACATTTTTCAAAGTTATTTACGGGAATACAAATACAATTTTTATTTACAACTAATAAGTTTTATACTATTTTTATACTAAATTATAAAAATTTATTGAAAAACATTGCCAAAAAGAAAGTTGAAAATTGTAGCAGAAAAGTACTTTTCTAAAAAAATCTTAAAATTTCTGTTTTTACTTTCAAAATTAAATGATATTACATATTAAAATGTTAAAAAAATAATTTTAAAAAAGTAGTAGCTTAATACTTTTTTAAAAAAAGCAGCAGAATATAAAAATGTTTTACGAAATAACTTTTTTTAATCTTAATTAATAAAAATTTAATACAAAACAGTAGCAAAAATCTGCTTCTTAAAAATAGTAGTAGAAAAGAACTTTTCTTAAAATGGTAGTAAAATGTTAAGTTTGTATTATTATTTATTTTTATGCAGTCAAATTAAAAGAATAGGATGATTTCTCTTTTTTCTATTGGGCTAAAAGCATAAAATGGCAAATATTAAAAAATGTAGTATTTTAAGTATGTAGTTAATTATACAAATTTCAAGTTTTTCCTTTTATCTATTTAGATAAGTGCATTTAAAGAAAAACATACTAGAAAAAGAGGTTTTTTTTAAGTAGTCGCAGAAAAGTACTTTTTTAAAGAAAAGTACTTTTTTGAAAAATAGTACTTTTTTTGAAAGAGGTGTAAAAATGGAAATTTTGTGAAATTTTATATTGCTATATTTAACATTTAAGCATATAGGCAAACATTCGTACAAAAACGTTTTGTAAAATAGTAGCAAAAAGTACTTTTTTTTTTTTTTTTAAAGTAGTGAACAAAAAATGCAATGTGTTTTTTAGTATTAAAATGCAAACAAATCTTGTACCCTTCAGCATGGTGCGATAAAAACAGAAACTCATATAAGTATATATCGTTAGCTAAAATGCAAAAAGACGTAACTAACAAAAAATACAAAGTCGAGTTTTTGATTGATTATTATGAATGCTATAAAACTACATGTCTTGACAAAATTTTACACTTCTGCGATCAAAAATTGCGTTTTTATTAACAAAAAACAAAGGGACGTAACTACAAGTTTTTTTGTTTGAAGTATGCAAAACGACGTAATTACACATTTTTTTTTCTAAGAAAATATAATAAAATGGGTTTCTTTGAAACTTGGTTGAAGAATTCCATGGACGACTTATCAATGCATGTTTTTCTGACATGTTCATAGTTTTCATTTTACAAAATTGTTTGCTTCTCCTGTATAATTATATTTTTGTTAGTTACGTCTTTTTGCATTTTAGCTAACGATATATATATCGTTACTTTAATATAGAAAATCCCTAACTAATGTTGTTCTTAATTTACAGGAGAAGGAAAAAACTTAATGAAAATGATAGTCTTGTAGCCGCGACCTTTTTTAAACGCACTTCTTTTATTAAATTCTCTAAGCAATTTAATAAAAAACTGTCTTTAAAAAAACTCTGGACTTCAATTTTTCCTTCTCCTGTAAATTAAGAACAACATTAGTTAGGGCTTTTCTATATTAAGGTAACGATAACTTTTTAGAGAGGTTGTGTATTGATAACGCAGCTATGTGTACCAGATGTTTCTCTTACCATTCTTTAGATATAAATAAAATAAAACTAAACTTGAACTAACGTAGAACTGTAATAAAACTGAACTAGAACTGAAAAAGAAATTAACTTTAATTGAAAAAGTATCAAACTAGTAGTAGAATATCTTGCTTTGTTTTAAAACTTTTTTAAACTATTTAAAATCTATTTCTGGCATTGCTGATAATTTCTTTTTTTTTAAAAAATTTTTATAAAAATTCAACTGAAATTTTAAAAAAAATCAATAATTTTACTAAACAAAAACTTATCACACTGTTACACACACACATAGACACTGATAACAACATTAACAAAAAGTTTTATATATATTTTAATAATATTTGTTAATTTTTGTAAATGTTTTCAAGGATTAACGGTTGATTTTGAATTCACAATTTTATGTGTTAATTGAACAATTCCTACTGCCTTGTGTTTATTATTGAATTTACATTTTTAAACAAATTTTCCTTTAATTCGGTTTTCTTAAATTAAGTTTTTTCAAATGTTTTGGGTTTTTTAAAGAGCTGTAAAAGAGTCTATAATTATTTGTTTATACATACATTTATAAGAAGATAAGATTTTCTTTTCGAACAAAACAGTGTGTGACAAAAATATTGTGTATGAGTTGGATAAAGAAGCTTTAGGTGCTTTAAAAAAGGTGGTTTTTTGGTATCAAGTGAAAGCGGTGTGAATTATATTTTAATTGTTTTTTTTTTAAAGAAGTTGATACAGTGCTGGTTTTAAGTAGAAGAGTTGATATAAAGCTTAAACGGAGCTTTAAGATTTTTTCATTATAAGGAAAATGTTCTTAAGGCTTTTTAATTTAAACGAAGCCGTAATTTTAATGTTCTTTGAAAACTCTTTTTTTTATTAAATTATCGAAAGCTTACAAGCTTAAATGCAGTTGTTTTGCAGCTTGTGTAAAAGCTATTAAATTTGAAAACTCTTTTTAATAAAATCATTTAAAGCTTAAAGTTCAAAAGATCGACTTTTTAATATGTCTTACTTCTTAAATCCTTCAAATTTGTCTTGAAGAAAACGCTTTGGCTTTTCGATATCTTATGCTATTTAGTTATACTCCCTAAAAGCTTTTACTATGCTCTTATTCCAAAATAAATTTAAATCTGTAAAACAATAAGTTTAAAAAATAAAAGTTTATCTCACAAAACTTTCTAATAATTTTGTAATTAATTTTTTTTTAAATTTATTTTAAGTTTATAACGAAAATCTGAAAGTTGATTAAGCTTTTCAAAAGGGTTTAAGCTTTAACTGAAAACAATTTTTCTCTAAATTTATGAGCTTCTGGAACACTAAAAACTTCTAAAATTTTTAAAAGTATAATAGTTCTTTTTTTACTTTAAAATAAGTTCTCTATATCAACTTTTTTCTACTATCTGTTCTAAAAAGCTTAGCACTGCGCTTTTTTCTAAATTCCTTTAAAACTTTCATCCGCCTCAAATAAAGCAATCCCTAAAGCCAAAAATCAAATCACAGATCTAAAGAATCCGGTGGTGTCGGCTTCGTAGGCAACACACCAAATGGATCGTCCACCATATGATGGACCTGCTCAATATCAAATGCCACTGCTTCCTCATCATCATCTTCATCGCCCAGCAGCTCCTTTTCATCACCATGAAATATATATTCCTCAACATCGGTGTCATAGCATGTATCTAGATTAACCTCATGCAAATTCAAATCAAGTTCTAATAAATCCCAAGAACCCCCAAACTGGGCCAAAGGTATAGAAGAGATCTCTGATTCTTTGTGATTTTTGGCTGGAGTATTATTTTGTTGGGATGGAACAAAATCATTGGAAAAAGTATCAGGTTCTCTAACGGGATTTGAGTGTACCGATGGAGATAAGTTAGCGGTGGGGGTTTCAGGGGTGGTAAGAGAGTTTATAGCAGAATCGGCTGGAGGCACCATGCCACTTTCATCTATAAAAGAACGGCCCACGGAACTTAAGGAGAATTCTAGTAATTTAGAGGATTTTTGGGAAAGCTCTTGCTTTCCGGGGTTGTTAACTATATCATCTGTGTTTGCTTTATCCTGGGGTAGATTGCCATTTTCTGGTCTTATATTTACCAAAGAGGCTGATGTCATGCAGTACCGACCCTCAGTATCTATTAGAAAATAGCTTTCCTCACCCCCCTTGCTACAGTTTTGCCGGAACATTAAGGTCTTGTAATCATTATTACCCTCATTATTGGCTGTTTCAGTAACATGTTCTGGTATGGCGCTCAAACATTTGCAAGCTGTCAAATGATCACTGCAGCATATAGTATGGGTATTAATACTACTACCACTACAGGTCAAAAGAGTTGAGGAATTATTATTACTTGCATTGTAGGCCCTACAGGCCGACAAAGGCCGGCCATCTAGTAATTGTTTACGCCCCAAAGCCAAAGACCTTAAAGAGGTAACACTATCCCCCGGGGGACCCAGGGAATTCATGCAACCACTTAAAGTGCGTCGACAGGTGGCCGGTGAATTGGTTTGCGATGAACACGAGACCGAATTATGGGTTGTTTGTGTCATGCGTGTGCTACAGCGTGATTGTACTAGAGTGCTGGCCAGGCGCTGCAAATTCTCATAAGAACCTCCAGCGCTCTCGCCACTATCTACACCACCACTTATGGCTTTAGAGCGTAGCAAACGAACCTGTTGTTGATGATGATGTTGCTGGTTTTTCATATTAATACTGTCCATGGAGGAGAGTTTTATGGAGCCAATAGAGGCCGAGGCAATGCCAATGTCACTAAGGGGTACCAAAGTATTCAAAACATCGGGAGAGTCTAAAGGACTGGAAAGTGGAGTTGAGCCCAAAGCGGCATTAACTAGGAATCTAGAAGAAAATAAAAAAAAGCAAATTTATAAAACTTTATCTTAAAGCCGGCTTTAGTTTACACACATTTGTCTTTGCAAAAGATTCTGCCAAACTGCTTTAAGCTCCAAAGAGGGAGCCCTTAATACTAAGCTCTTGCGTCTGGCCCCTTTTTTAGGTGTCTTTGTTAAATCAGGCGCACAATAACCGGTGGGACTTTCAGCTAAACGACCATTGGGATCTACAGTAAGGCGGAATTCTGTAGCTGTTGAAGAAAATAAAATAACAAATTAGTTCTCTCCCGTCTCTCTTATTATTTCATCTTACTCTTTTTTCTCATATGAAAACACGAGTCCACTATATTCGCTATAGGAATAGGTTCCTCGGTAATAAATAAAACCCGATCTCTGCTTACTTTGGCAAATACAATAATATCACTAAACAATAAGGTCCAATAGGGCTTAACTGAGCGTCCCTCGACTCTTGACAAGTCGCCGCCAAAAATCCATTGTCTACCCTGGACAGCTAAAGTAAAGGGCTTGCATTTCGTAAAAACCATGCGAGATTCTAAATCTTGCAAAGTCAATAAAGGCCGGCCTTCGCCCAAGGGCTCCATTAGACCACTTGTAACTGTAATTTCACGATAGGCCGCTTGCAATTCATTTATGACACTAGTAAAATTTTTATGCTCCTCCGATTCCACTGGACAGTTGGAAGCCAAAAGCTGCATAAGTTTCAAAATCTCTCGAAAATGCTGGAGAGGACGGTGTATAAACATCGTTAAGTCGGGACGTTTACGAGGCACTGGCGGTTCGGTTATGAAGTTGACAAATTCAGAACCAGTTTGACGGGATTTGTTGACCTACAGAAATTGACAAAAAAGATTCATTCAAAATTGTCAAAGAAATATAGTGATAACGTAATCTACTCACCAATACACAATCCGCTCTTTTAATACCATTACAATACTTCTTATAGGCCGCACATATCGCTGTGGTCTTGGACAAATACACCCTAGAGGCAAAATTCATTTGTGGCTCTTGGTCATCATGACACAATTGCTCGAGTATATCTTCCGATAAACGCAGCAATTCATCGATGTTTTGAAATAAAGTTCGGTGATCGTTGGGCGTTATAAGATCTTTACGATCTTGTAGCGGTTGCACAAACCGCTGCATGGCAAAGTGGAGGGCTGACATGAAGTTTTGCTCTCGACTGATGAGTTGCAGTAAAAAACGTCTGCGATTATCGTTGATGGGAACAATGCTCTAAAATTTTAGAAAAAATATCGAAAGTTGATTTTGGAAATTTCAATAAAAAAAAAAAAAACATTGGGTGATATTTTATATAATTTTTCTTTTTGCAAATTTTCAATAACTGATTGTCAAATTCAAAACTTTCAGTTTCGAAAGCTAAAATTTTCTAATATATTATTTTAAAAGTTCGAATTTTGAAATTTTCGATTCAATTATTATGTTGAAATTAAAAAAAAACTGTTGTGCTTAGAAACAAATCTTAAACTTTGAAGTTTTTCTTAAAATTTAAAAATTTTATTGTTTTTACTAGGAACATTTTTTAAAAATTTTTAATATTGCAATTTTTGGCCATGTTCGAAGATACAAACTTAATTGCAAACTTATGAATTTAAGTATATTTCTTGGATGTTATAGGCATGAAAATGTAAAAGTTTTTTGAATTTCGGCAATAATTTCTAATTTCTTAGTTTCGAACTTAAAAAGTTGGTTCAAAACTGCTAGATTTTTATAGAACTTTTCCATAAAAATCTTATTTATTGCCTTGGAATAAAAACACTACAAACTTTTGGCCATGTTTAAAAATTCGAACTTAATTTCGAAATTTTGAAAACATTTTTAAACCTTGAGAAAGTGACTCCTAGACTTAAAACATATAAAACTTGCCATATTTTTCTTATTTTTGGCAGAGTTTTTCAAATTTTTTAAATTCATGTCTAGAAATTTTGTTTTAATATGTTGAGTTTTTTTTTTTTACATTAAATTTATTTATTAAATCGTATTCGAAGCTTAAATGATAACATTTTTGGTAAATCATCTGGGAAAGCAACATTTTTTCTTTTAGGCCATGTTCAAAACTTCGAATTTTAGTCGAAACTGAAAAATGTTGAAAGTTTTGCTAAAGTTATCACCTAGGAAATGAAAATATTCCATTTTAGGTAATTTTTGAAATTTCGAACTCAAGTTCGAAAATTCGAACTTAAGTGGAAAAATTGTTTACTAATTCTTTGGTCATGTTTACAATTTCGAACTTAATTGGAAGGCATTTTCATACTTAAAACATATGAAATTATATATATTTTTATTTTTGACAAAGTTTTTCAAATTCTTTCAATTTAAGTCTGGACATTTTCTAATAAATGTATATTTTTTTTTTGGTAAAAATCGTAAATACAAACTTAAAAATGTTGAAATTTTTAGTAAAAATATTATCTTGGAAAAGAAAATATGTATTCCATTTTCATCTAGGAAAGCAAAATTTTTTAATTTAGGCCATGTTGAAAACCTCGAACTTTAGTCGAATCTGAAAAATTTTAAAAGTTTTGCTAAAATGATGATCTAGGAAGTCAAAATATTCCATTTTAGGCCTTGTTTGAATTTTCGAACTTAAGGTCGAATTTTCGAACTTTAGTTGAAAAAATTTTTATAATGAAAAACTTAATAATTCTTTAAGATTTTTATTGATTTTTGGAATTTTCGAAACTTCAAACATAACATTTTTGAATATTTTCTTAAGAAATTTTCTTTAAAAAATTTTAATTTTTTCCTTTTAAAGATCTAACTTTTTTTTATCTGATTAAAACTAAAAATGAAATACAACATCTTTTTAATTTTTTGGGGAAAATTATTTTAAAATTTATTTTTATTTAAAGGCAAAGAAAACAAGAATTACAAAAGAAAATATCTACAAAATAAAAAATTAAGAATAAAATTTACAAAAAAAAATTAATAAAAAAATTTATAAAATTATTTAAAAAGAATAGAAAAAAATTTAGCTTTTATCAAAGAAATTTAACAAAAATATGTAAAACAAATAAAATATGTACTTAAAATTTTATAAAAGCAAAAAATAAAAAAATTTCTTAAAATTATCAATATAACTAAGAACTGGTTAATAGAGCTATTTAATTAAGAATTATTTTTTTACATATTTAGTTAGACTCCCGAATTAGAATAATCCTTTTCGATTATTTACAAATTTACACATTTTCAAACTTTTTTCAAAGAAATTTTTTGCATATTAACTAATTAACATTTTTTTGACTGACTTCTCTTAAAGAAATTCTCTTTCAAAAAATCTTTAATATTAAAAAACTTCGTCTTTTGAAGAAATTTTATTTAAAATTTTCCAATCCGAGCTTTAACAAGTTTTTTTTTTTTAATTTCTTTACAAATTTTGCTATTAACCAGTTCTAAATACGATTAAAAGTCACTTGGGTTTTAGCACGTCTCATTGAATATTATAAACAACATTCTTTTAATAATAAAAAACTAAATAAGAAAAAAAAAAAAAAAAATTATAATAATAGAATAGTGAAATGTATTACAAAAATACAAAAAGTGCATACTTTTAGGCTTTTAAACATATATGTAATACACAATTTTAATTTAACAGAATAATCTGGCATAATTTGAAGAGCTAAATAAATTTAAGGAATTTGATATTTTTTTTACGGAAAAATATATCGTATTTTTAGGGTTCTATTCAGTTGCTGATTACAATTTGACGTAGATATTTAAAGTCTCAATTATGCTTTGGTTTTTTTATATAATTAATATTTTTTGGTATTTCATCAAGGGATCCTAATTGCAATATTGAGCTTATAAAACTAATTAAAAAAATTAAGCATATCTTTAGGTCTGTATGAATTGTTGGTTATTTATTTAACTGAAATTTTTATTTAAAAAATTAAAAATCCACAAGAAAATCTTACAAGTTAAGAAGTGAATTAGAGCAACAATTCCTATAAAAAAAATGTAGTATACCTTTAGGCTTTTTACCTGTTGCGGTGGATAATGTGATATTTATATTCATCAATCTTTGTTATACATAGTTAATATGTTTCTGTGCCTTAAATTATACTATATTTTTGTAAGTTTTAAATATTAACTAATTATAATGTGGTTCAAACATTACTCTGCCTTAAATTATGCTTAAGTTTGGTATTATTTTACAAATCTAAGAAATAACACGGATTTGTGAAAACTATAATTTTCTTCTGACGTAAAAATAAAAAAGAAATAGTGAAATAACCCAGCAAAATTTTCTGTACAAAACAGTTCTAAAGATTAGACCAACCTTTTAATAAATTTTAAACAATTACAGATTTTTGACTTCTCTTATTAAAATTACAGTCAAATTTTTCAAGACTAGACACCAAAAGGACTATTGAAATAGCTTTTCAAAAGTACCCAATGTTTTCTTTTAGAACCCTAAGAGGGCGAGGTAACAATGTCCGTCGAAAGGGTGCGATTGCTTTAGGAAGGTCTCCGTTAACTTGGTTTACATTGAAAGTTCTTCTTACGGCCAACTTTCAAATTAAAGTTGTTGAGGGAATGGGGGCGTCCATTAGGAGGCTTCTTGCTATCGAGTAAGTTTAACAATGCGAGGGTTGCTGGTTCGATTCCCGCCAGTGACAATGAATTGTTTTACTAAAACGGCCTGAAGTTCTAGGTTAGTATAGCTTGGTTAATTATGTTTGTAATTGTATTTGTAGCATTTAATCAATAAATAATCGATTTTTAAGCGTTTTATAAAAGTCACTAAAGCAAAGTGAAACTACAATTTTTATTGAGATATGTTTCTCACGAGCTATTTTTGATTTTTAGAAATTTAACTTCAGCATTTTGAAGAACCTACAAGAATATTACAAATGTGGCTTAATTTTAAATTACAATATAGAAAAAACCTCTATTCTAGCATAAAATTAATAAATTCGTGATTTTTTATTTAATAAAATTATTAGTATAGCTTAAGGGTGTAAAAATTATAGTATGTCTTAGGGAGCAAAAATAAAATATATAAAAATGGAAAGAAAATCAATTAAAAAAAAAAAAAAATATTAAAAATTATTTTTGTCAAAAAATCTTGTTGAAAGCTTAATCAATTTAATTTTAATGTGGCGTACTGCGTTATATAGAAAGTGGGATTTGCATGGGGTATCGGAAAAATGGCCTTACAAAAGAATTAGGGTTAAGTACAGATATGGTTCTCAGAAAATATATCATCGATGTTCTCTTTGCAAAAGATTTCTTTCTTGAAACTTTGCATGTTTAAACTGTCATCACTCTCATAGTTTTTGACCTCGTTAACTTAATTTTAACTTTCTGTCTTAAGTAGGACTAATGTGAAAACATTTTTTAACTAATCTAAGATTATACTCAAAATCATAAAAGTAGACTTTAGAAACTCTCTTGGAATAATTTCCTTTTAACGAAAATTTTCTTTTACGATTTTGAAGTTCTCTAAAGGTCTGCAAAATTGGCTTAAAATATTATTTAAAGAAGGTTTGAAATTAATTGTGTTTTAAAATTAAATGTTTGCTTAAAATCGCCTGAAAAGCCCTAGTGTAGGCTGCAGAATCTCTCTTTTTATTTAGAAATGAATTAAGAAAATTAATAACTGAGAAGGGGCAAATTATCTATTTTAAGAGTTAAACTTAACTTAAAAGTAAAATCTAGCAATGATTTTTTAACATTAACAATTAAAAAAAGGAAAACTTAATTATTCACTTTTCTACATTCTTCACACAATCACCCCCTTACCCACCTCTTTACTAAATGTAACCTGAGGTAAATTTAGTCTTCTCTTGGCCGCTTCCAGCGTTGAGTTCGTGTTAACCGAACACGCTGTCGATGGACGATTTTGAGTCGTTAACATTTGCTGTTTCCCAACACCTGCCACTGTTACAGTCATTATTTCATCGACAGGATTATTAATACTGGTACCGCTAGCAGCCATCCTCGAGGTCTTACCATTCATGGGTAACGTAGTTGCCAGCGAGCGATGAGTGGCTGTGGTATTAGTGTTGACACTGCTGCCAGCAGCACCAGCATTTGTGCCAGAACCTGATCTTCTGAAAATCTCCAAAGTGAGTGTAGCACCTTGGGAACGTATAAGATTTAGAACATCAGCCTCGGGCATAGTGACCACATTATGTTTATCCACAAAAATAACATAATCACCAGGATAAATGCCACAACGATCGGCCGAAAGGCCAGGTTCTACCTTCTCCACACGTGGGGGATGGGTCCATACGATGGAAAAACCAAAACCTCTTTCTGCGGTCCTCGTTAGCTTTTTGGTCATAGTGAATGGGGTACGGCCGGCTGGTTTTGTAATTGAAAGCCTTCTTCCAGCCACCGGAGTACCTTGACTAGGAGCTGGCTCTGTGGAGGGTGGATCTAGTTCGAGAAATCTTAGAAAAAGATTTTCATCGGCATCTCTTTGATGTAGAGCTTTTTTGCTTAAAATCATGGGCTGTTGTTCACTACCCAATTGACCAGTGGCCATGCTATCAATGCTAACAGCATCATCTGCGTTACGCATTTGTGTCATGGTTGTGGCCATTTTTGTCTGTAATTGTGGAGTTAGTGGAGGAGAATTGGTTTCTGGTAAATGATTCGTTGCTGCCTGGTATGGGCAAAAATGATTTGATGCTGCTGCTGCTTGTAACGATGGGGTTGTTGTTAATGTCTGTTGTTGCTGCTGTTGCTGCTCCTGCAGTTGTTGCACGGTAACATTTGGCTGTGGCTTATTCAGACATTGTTGAGTTTGTAATTTAAAGGAGCCATTGATTTCCTGTTGCTGCAGTAAAGTGGACAATGGAAATGATATACAACCTAAAAATTCACTGCGTCTGGAAGAGAAGAGGGCAAGAGAAAAAAAAAGAAAATTAGAACATACAAAAAATGAACTTAGTGCTTAAAATTAATTAAAAAGGAGTATTTTTTTCCCCGAATCAGATGTTTTATTTAACAAGTAAGAGATTTAGAGATATTTTACCATTTAAGCAAAATAAAATTATTGGTCAATTTTTGTTTTCCCCACTGTGGGGGATTCTTTATATCCAAGTTAGGAACTCTTAAACATTTTACATTATGTCCAAAAATGCATTAAAAAAATAGTTTTATAAGATCTTAAACAAATTAATTTAACGAATTTTTCTTTTCCCCATTTATGGGATTTTAAAATTTATTTTGGGAATTCTTAAAAAAACATTTTTTTGTAAAATTTAAATTTTTGTTTGAAAATTAAAAATTTATGAATTTTCAAAAAAATTGCGCCAATTTAGAATAACCAATTTTTTTTAGAAATTTTAATATTAATAATTTTCTGTATATTTTTACATATTTATTATTTTTCACAAACTTTTCGACATTTGCACAAAGGGTAATGTATGTTTGCCCTTAAATTTCAAATTTGTAGTAGTTTTT
This sequence comes from Pollenia angustigena, assembly GCA_930367215.1. Lineage (NCBI taxonomy): Eukaryota > Metazoa > Arthropoda > Insecta > Diptera > Polleniidae > Pollenia > Pollenia angustigena. Next base: position 6,556,181 of record OV884059.1, on the reverse strand, counting down.
GTAAAAAAGTATTGACAAATTTAAATGAATTGAGACAAATTTGTGCAATTTATAATATATTTTATTAAACTTTGAACTAATTTGTATAAATTAAAACATTAAAAACGATTTTATAAAAATATAAACATATCTGTAGCTGCTTCAACCAACCAACTACAAAAAAAAAAAAAAAAACAAAGAGTTTGTACAAATGTTTTAAAAATTAATTTTATTTTCATTAATTTTTTATATACAAATTTGAAAAAATTTTACATGCAAACAAACAAACTGATTCGAATTTGTGCAAAATTTAAAAAAAACTTTTTATTTTTTTTTTCAAGGTCCAATACAAACGGTTATTCAAAAAGTATAAATAAAGAACGAAAAAAGTACCAAAAAATTCCCTCTTATAGATTCGCATTCATTCGAGACCGTGCGTGTTTAATTTTATGTTTCTACACCCAATATTAATGAAGATTCAATAAGTACCAGCTGAAGAACAAAAAGGTACCAAAAAGTTCCCTCTTACAGATTCTTATTCACGCAGGACCATGCACGTTTTTAAGATTTTGGTTAATTGTCTTTAAAAATTCTTTTAAGAATAATTAATTTACAAAATTTGTACAACTTGACAAACTTGAGAAAAGTTTTACATTTTATGCAAACATTTATTAGAAAAACTATTCAGCAATAAAATTTATACAAATTTAAAAAAAAAAATGCACGAATTTACACAAATTTTTAAAATTTTGTATATTTTTTTTTTTTTTTTTTTTTGCAAAATTAAAGTCTTGTGTCTTAAATTTCTTTATATTTTTATAAAGAATTTTTGTTTTAAAAGATAAAAGACTTTTGGCTCTTTTAATGGCAGGACTTTCTGTAATGCACAGACTTCCTTTTGCCATTAAAGGAAGCAAAACAGGCCCATATATTAAGCCAAGTAGAAAGCGGCAAAGAAAGTAAAAAACAATAACAGCAACTTAAAATAATTACCAACATTTCTAAAAGAAATCCTTTTAATTTGATGGCCTCATAAAGACTATTTAATAGCAAAAAAGGCAAAAAAAATTTACAGCATGAAACAGAGAGAAAAGGAATTTATTTTAAACCGGCTCCTTAAGTCTATTAAGAATAGAGAAATTTTTATTTATTTAAAATCTTATAATAATTAACAAAATATAATCTTCCTGTTTCCTGATTCTAGATTTATCAATTATTTCTTAACTTCTTTTCCATTGAGCGTACAACAATATGCCAACTTTTTCTTTCTTTTAACAATAAAAAATAGTTTTTAATTTATAACAAAATTGATTGATTACGATTATTGTATAAATGTAAGTAAAACCACTTTTCCATTGTTTTTCTCTAGTTTGTTACAATTCATTTTTTTAGATTTTTTTCTAGTAAAAGATTTGCTTGTCTCTGGTCATGTTAATCTAGTAAAGTTCTTCTCCAGCCCCTCTCGTTTTTTTCCCTTAGCACAATGATAAACACAAATCTTGTGTCATCAATCAACCAGTAAATAATTGTTAAAGTGTTTTCCAGAAATTTAAAACTCATCAATTTCATCATTGTCATCATCAACGCTTGTTAGTTTACATTTCTTTTGTTATTCTTAGGATCTACTGAACGAAAGAAATGCAAATTTGTTTGAAAAGGGGATGAGGGGAATCATGGCTGCAGGGCGTTCAATAAATGATTTTCAAAGAAGTACAGACAAAAAGACGAACGGACCTTCGAGTACATCTGTTTATATTCAGTTGAAATACATGTTTTGCGTGCACAAATTTCAACTTCCCCATTTTTGGAAATTTTTCAAAGTCGATTTGGGCATTACAAATTTGTTTCTATTTTATTTATTTTTTTTATTATAATAAAAATAAAGTAGTTTTCGTTGAACATTTTTTGCTTATAATCACTTTTAATACTTCCCCAGTTTTTGTCATATTTCAAAAATCAATTTGGGAATTTAAAAAATTTTTGTATAGTTGGTTTTCAATTAAACAATTTTAGATATTGGGCAATTTTCTTACTTCCCCAGTTTTTGGGGATTTTTCAAAATATATATGGAAATAAAAAAAGGCTTAATTTTTTTTTACTTTTAATGCTTTAATAATATTTATGATTTTTTAAAGAAAAAAATTTTTTTTAAATGTATTTTTTTAACTTCCCCATTTTTGAAAATTAATTTGGGTATCTATTCTAAAACATTTTTTAAATACGATTCACATATAAAGTGTTCAGTTTTTGTAGCAAAATGCATATTTTGGGTCACTTTAAACTTTTTTCTATATTTTGGGATTTTTTATATAAGTTTGGGAATTAAATTTACTTATTTTATTTTGTTGAATTTTTAATAATACTTTGAAATACAAAAGTTTTAAAAAGAAAATTGTTGTTTTAAGGGCATTTCCAGTGTTTGGGAATCCTCTGTAATAAAAAACTTATGGTTTTTACCGTTTTTTAACTTCCCTAGTTTCAAGGGATATTTTTAAAAAGCTTTTAGAATTGATTAAGTTCCATATTTTAAAATAAAAACGTTTGTTAGTTATATACGGTATTATAATTACTAGCATTATTTTACTACCCGGTTTCTGGGGATTTTTTAAAAAAATTTCGGAATGTAAAAATATTGTGTTTTTTTCATTAAGGCAAAGTTTGCAGCTTTAATTCAGGAATTTTTTTAAGTATAAGCTTGATAAGTTAACATTGAATTAAATTTTTACCACTTCCCTGTTATTTGGGAATTTTTATGTTTTATTTTGAATTTAAAAAAAATACATGTTAAGAGCTACAAAAATATTTGAAAATACACAATTAGCAAATCCAGCTTGAAGTTTTTATTGTGCATTTAAAATATATTTTTTTCCCCTGTTTGGTTCCTTGCTAATTTTTGGGGATTTTTTCAATTTGTTTAAGAATTTCAGTATTGTAACATTTAAAAAAAGTTCAAGTTATAGATGTATTTAGCACTTCCCCTTAAAAAACTCTTGTGGGAATTTTTAAACTCTACTCTGGTCTTAGAAATACTTTCAACATTTCCCCAGTTTGAGGAATTTTTTCAGAATTATTTCGGAATCGAAAAAATATTATAGATATGTTTTTTAACTAATACAAATGTGATGGGAGAACAATTTTTTGAAAAGTTCAGTTTGGAAATTTTCTGTTGAGATTTGGGAACTAATTTTTTTTCAAATACTTCACAGAAGAAGAACTTATTGTTACAATTTTTCAAACTTAAAACGGTCCCCTTTTTATCTCTGTAGAAAAAAGAGAAGCCATGTTATATTTTCCCCTTGTAGCGTTTGCGGCTGAAAACTTTCTACTACCCTTCGAATATTTTTCTACTTCAATTTCTTAAGGTCATTGTGTGGTGTTAAGGTAGAGAAATATTTGTTTAGAAAAAAATCTTTTTTTCAATTCAATTTAAAAAAAAGTACTTTTAGTAAGCAATACTCAAATGGCGTTCTTCTACATTGCTACAGATTTTTCTTTACAAAATAGAAAATTACTTTAAAAAATAATTTTAAAATATAAAAAATTGGTAAAAAAAAATGGGGGTACCGAAAGTTTTTTAAGGTGTTCTTGAAGAAAACCGTGCTTTGGGAATCCCTGCTTTAAGGCATGAGAGCTTGGAATTTTAACCGCACTCATGCTATTAATCATGGCGTGTGATTATTGTGGATTTAATATTTCGCTTAAAGGTGAAGAATGGTGAATGAAAAAAAAAATATATAAAAAACTATGATGTCTTAGTTGTTTTACTTTTTTCTCTTGATACATAGATAAGAAGTTTAATGAAGGTTTATGGAAAACTCCAGCTAAGAAGGAAACTTTACAAAATAAAAAAATACGATAGAATATGTACATTTGAAAACCGCAAAGACTTTTTTCGTTAAATATTTAAAATTGCAACCTCTCCAATCAAACCATTCTTTAAAACAATCATCAAACAAGGCTCCTTTTAAAATATTTATATCCGATTAGGTATGATAAAACCAATTACTTTTTAGTTAATATAATTCATACGACCCTTTCATTATTCAATAAATATCAACTATATGCCTGGGTAAACATATATTATTGTTTAAAATAATTTGTTCATCTATTTCCATAGAAACATTTAAATTGAGTTTGTCATATTAATTTCAAAGACATTCTCTATTATTTTATTCTTTTTTTTAAAACCCTTTTTTTTATTGTTGATAGCAAAAGAGAAAGTTACATTGTTATATTTAGACAATTGCCATTATAATACTTGTTAAACAAAACCAATTACATGTGTAATTTGTCTAAGACTTCCTGAACAAAAATTGTTTGCTAGAATATGAAACTTACAGAATGACAACAATTTGAAAAAACCATAAAATCAATAAAATTGCAAAATTAACAACAACAAAAAAAGAACAGATTAAATGCAATATTGCATTGAAACTCAACATCTTCAACAAATCTTATGGAGTTTTCTCTATAGTATCCACTTATATCTACACTAAAAGCTACACTTTAGTGCATTCTATAACACCGCATAACCGTCTTTAGTATACATTACAGTTTTGTGTATCGTATTCACACTACAGTTTACATTATAGTCTCGTTCATAGCGTACACTAAAGTTCGGTATATTGCCTTTATTATGGTCTGGTTTAAAGTGTACACTATTGTTTTTACATAGTAACTTTGCTTTCACATAAAATCTACACTAAAGTCTTTTTAAATATCTACTCTATAATTTCGTTCATAGCGTACACTAAAGTACAGTCTATTTATTGTCTTTATTAAAGGCTGGTCCTTAGTGTACACTATAAACCAGTCTAAATTCGATATTATGGCCTCGTCTATAGTTTACATATTCGTATACACCATAGTCCTGTCTATTGTTTTCACTAAAGTCTTGTATATACTGTACACTTTTCTATAATGTACACTATATGGTTTTTGGTTTACACTATAGTTTCATGTAATGGCCTCACTAATGTCTCATATATAGATAGCACTTAAGTCTCATAAATAATGTACACTATAGTCCAATATATTAAGTACACGATAGTCTTATAAACGGTATACAATAAAGTCTCTAAAATAGTGTACAGTACACTCTATTCTGATATATTGTTTGCACTAAGGCCTTAAATAATGTTTACACCAAATTCTCATATGAAGTTTACACTAAATTACTAAATATAGTATACATTATAGTTAAATAGTGTAAAATAAAGTCTCTTAAATAGTGTACAACAAAGTATTTTAAATAGTGTACAATAAACTCTCTTAAATAGTGTACAATAAAAACGTTTAAATAGTGTACAGTAATGTCTGTTAAATAGTGTACACTTACGTCTCTTAAATAGTATACACTAAAGACTCATATATAATTTAGGCGAGACTATAGTCTATATATGTATATTATATAGACTATAAAATAAAAAATATGATGGAAACGAAAACGAACGTGAATCTGGTAAAAGGATTTACTTAATACTAATTTAAGTGAAGTATAACGAAAGAATAAACGATTAGCAGAACAAACACTTAAGGTCCAACTATAATATACATAAGCTTGCGTAAGTTTCTGTCAAAAATTAACAAACAACTTCCTAAAATCAAAAAAAACATTTGATTCCGTACGGAAAGTGCGATCTGTTTCCGCAGATATGGCATTTTTATTTTTCTTTATATTCCCATACAAATATCAACAAAATGCCCTCCATTTTGAACTCCTGCGAAACGGCTTGACTGATTTTTATGAAATTTTGTATGTGTATTTGTAAGGTGTGAGAATAGGTCGTAAAGTATATTTTATATAGCTAGAGGGCGCAAAAAGGGCATTAGCTCCTCCCCCTATATCTTCTTAAAATTTAGCATGCAGGCGCTGTAACATCTGAAAGAAAATAGGGCGTGAAATAGGGCAAGAGCGGTAAAAGCTCCCCCTCCCTATATCTGCTTACAAATTTACCGATTTTCTTGAAATTTTGCAGGAAAACAGTGTTACATCTGGAAAGAACTATAACCTTAAATTTCTTTTATTATTTAGGGCAATAGGGGTAAAAGCTCCCCCTCCCCAATCTTTTAAGCTTATCAACCGGGTTTTTTAAAATTTGGCATGCAGACACTGTAACATCTGAAAGGAAATAGCGAATAGGGCGTGATATAGGGCAATAGCCGTAAAAGCCCCCCCTCCCAATATCTTCTTAGCTAATCGACGATTTTCTTGAAATTTCGCAGGCAAATAGTATTACAGCTGGAAAGTACTATAGCCTAAAGTTTTTATTATTTAGGGTGTGAAGCAAGAGGGGTAAAAGCTGCCCCTCCCTATATCTTCTTAACTAATCAACCGATTTTCTTAAAATTTGGCATGCATACACTGTAACATATGAAAAAGAATAGGACACAAAATAGGGCAAGAGGAGTAAAAGCTCCCCCTCCCTATATCTTCTTAGCTAATCAACTGATTTTCTTGGAGTTTGGAAGGCAAATAGTGTAACAACTGGAAAGAACTATAGCTTATAATTTTTATTATCTTCTTAACAAATCAATCGGTTTTTTTTAAAATTTGGCATGCAGACACTTTAACATCTAAAATAAATAAGTTATATGGCACAACAACGTTTGCTGGGCCAGCTTGTAGTGTATATATACTATAGTCCGATTTGTAATGTATACTACAGTCTTATTTGTAGTGTTTACAAAAGTCTGATCTATAGTTTTTACTAAAGTCTTATCTTTAGTGTAAACCATTAATCAGTCTTTAGTGTACCGTTCGTTTCATCTATAGCGTACACTCTTTTATTAAATGTATTTTTTGCTTGTATTTTTTCATAAAATCTTTCTTTGGCCTTAGTATTGATTTAACTATTATTCTTCTTTTTTTTGTAGCACGCCCTTTTTTATAACCCCTTTTAGTTCAATTAAATTTTTCTATAATATAGCGGAAATTTGGCTAATAAATTATTAAAAAAAAACTTCTGATGATTTTGTGGTTATGACTCCTTCAAAAAAACAAACAAAATTATAACCACTTTCGCCCAAAAACAATTTGATTAAAAATGCTTTATTTCACTCGTTTGTTACAATTTAAGGGCAAATTAAATAAATGGAAAAAGCTCATTTTTAACACGCAAAGGTTAAAATGGTTTCAAAGGAAATGAAGGAAATATTTTTAACGAAATTCTTTCTATTAAAGAAATTGTTTTAAAAGACCAAGTAGAAGAATTTTTCTATTAATGTTTAAAATAGCCAAGCGTTAGTGTGTAGAAAAGTCTTAAGGTTTTACAAAAAAAAAAAACTTCTTAAAAAAGTAATTAAAAAATATTTTCAAAGAAAAGGTCAGGAGTAAAAGTGTTAATAAAAAACAAAATTAAAAACCATTCTTTTAGAATGTCTAAAAGTTTGTCTATAACTCTTTACAAATTTTCTTTATAATCTATAAATAATAAAAGTCTTGTAGGCGTATAAGTAATTTTGTTTTGAGGAATTTGAAATAATATTAATTATACGTCCATGTGCTTTCCCGCTTTAAAAGTTTATAATAGAATTTATTTGTTCTACAAAAACATTTCAATCTCAAGCAAAAAAAAACCACTTGGATTTCCACATAAAAACCCACAAAACTCATTTGTAACAAAACATTTGTTTCAGGTGGTTTTAAAAGAAAATAAATGGAGAAAACCAGAAATGGAATTTTGTTACTAACCTTGAGCCAGAAATGCTGGAAAAAGCAAAAAATAAATATTTCAAGCAAAAATGGCCGAACTTGAAATAAAAAAGAATTTAAGAAAAAAAATATCCTTTAACTATTAAGTACTAAAAAATTGCTTAAAAACTCTTTTTTCTTTCATTCCCCCTTTAAACTCTTTCAAGTCATAAGAAATTTATAGAAAATTTAAATAAATCACGAAATAAAAGTCAATAAATCTTTTAAACACAATACATATTTTCTTTTCTCTCCTCATCAGTTGTTAAATAAGCAAAGTTTTCTAAGAACTAGAAAATAAAAGTAGTTTTCCGTACATTTTTTTCTTTCTTTAATTTCAAAACTTTTAACAGTTTTGTTACTTGTAACTTGTTTTGTATCATTCATCAGGAAATGAAAGACAAATTGTGTGTTTGAAACAATGATAAAGGAAGTTTAGTGCTTTTTAAAATTCCCTACAAGTGTGAGTAAGGAAAAGGCTGCCTGCCTGAATAACGTAGTCCCATTCTTTAAACAATTCATTATATAAAAGGAAGAGGGAAGGAAAAAATAAAACTATGGAGAAAAAAATAGCTAGACAATAGAAGAACGCTATAGAGCGCCATAAAACTTTGTTATAGTACTTCTTTAAAAGTTCGTAGAAATTTTAGATCAATAGTAAATAAGATAAAATAGTTAAAATAATTAATCATTTAAAGACTGAAATGTAAAAATGGAGAAAAAAAGTTGGTATAGTTCTTGATTATTTCTAATTAAGTTCTAGGCTGGTTCAAGTCTAGTTTTGGTTTAGTTCGAGTCTAAATCTAGTCTAGTTCTAGTTTAATTGTAATTTGGTTCTAGTCTTGTTCTAGTCTAGATCTAGCCTACATCTTATCTATCTTTAGTATATTTTAATTTTAGTATTTAATTGCTGCTATAATTTTGTTTAAGTCAATAATTTCTAGTCTAAATTTAGTCTAGTTCTAGTCTGATTCTAATCTGGTTATATTCTATTTACAGACTGGTTCTAGACTACTTCTGGTCAAGTTCTAGTTCAGCTCTAGACTAGTTCTCGTCTATTTATATTCTAGTTCTAGTCTCCTTCTAGTCTTGTTCAAGTCTATTTTGAACCTTATTTAAGTCTACTTCTAGTCCAGACTAGACTTAATCTCATTTAGTTGTAGTACAGTTCTAGTTTAGCTCTTATTTCGTTCTAGTATAGTACTAGTCAAGTTTCAGTCCTTTGGTCTATTTGTATATACTCAAGTTTAAGTAAATTTCTAGTTTTTTCCTATTCAAGTCCTAGTCTACTTCTAGAACTTGTCTACTTCTAGGACTAGTCGATTTCTAGGACTTGTCTAATTCTAGTCTAGTGCAAGTCTAGTCTTTGTATAGTTTTGGTTTTTTCTTTGCCCAGCTCAGGTCAAGTTCTTTTTTAGGCTCTATCTAGTTCATCTTCTAGGCTATAGGCTAGGTTTAAGTTTAAGCTCTTGTTATAATCTAGGTACTAGTTTAGGTTCTATTTCGTGCTCTAGTAAAGATTCAGGTTTTGTTTAAGATCATGTTCTGGAATTTGTTAACGTTGAAGTTTTAGTTCTGGTTTCAGTTTCAGTTTAGGTTCATGTTTATTTCAGTTAATGTTTTAGTTCAGTTTCTAATTTAGATTCTAGTGAGTTTTCTGGCCCGGTAAGCTTGCGGCTTGAATTCTAATTCAATTCAGGTTGTAGTTTATTTCTGGTCCAGCTTTTAAGGAAAAAGCGTTTTACTGAAAATAAATTTTGAAGAAAAGACTTTTTGTAGAAAAGATTTTTATAAAAAAGCTTTTAATGAAAAAGGTTTTTTTTAAAAAGTTTTTTTATAAACAAGGTTTTAATGGAAAAGCTTTTGAAGACAAAGCTTTTGATGAAAAAGCTTTTGGTGGAAAAGCTTTTAATGAAAAAGGTTTTGATGAAAAAATTTTTGATGAAAACGCTTTTGATGAAATAGCTTCTCATAAAAAAGAATTTGAATGCAATGCTTTTAATACAAAACTAAAAAAAATATTTTTTTTAAACTTCTTTATTCTTTTACCTTTAAAAAAATAGGTAAAAGAGTTATTCGTATAAAGCTTTTAAAAAAGCTTTTAGTTTAAAGCTTTTTTTACATTGCTTAAATATTTTTTGGTTTTTTTAACTATTATTTTTTTACTACACAGTGGGTTAATTATCTTCCATTCTCTTAAGGAAATTTATTATAACTGTATAAACCAACAACATTTTGATTTTGTTGTAAGTTCATACTGTTCAATTTCCAAGTTCTTAAATAATTCCAAGTTTTTAAATAATTCTAAAGATTTTATTTAATTTGAACTCCTACATAGTTTTTTAGTCTGCGTTTATTTCCATTTTTTTCTTAGTTTCCTTTTTTTTAATTTCAATTAAACTCGAAACATTTAAAAGAAGAAAATACAAAAGCCTTCACTTATTTTTTTTTTTGTTTCTTCTAAATTTTACTGCATTATGACAAACGGCTTGAAATTTCTGAGGGAGAATTTATTATTCTTATTCTTACGTATTTATTTGCTAAAATTGTAAAAAAAAAAAATATTCTGGTGGTAAATTAAATTTGTTTGCTGTGTAATGGAAAGTATTTTTTTCTTATTTTTCTCTTTTTGATTACATTTCAATTTTGATGAGTTGACGAATTCTTGTTGATGAAAACAAGTTTTTTTGGTCTGGTATTTTGTTTCTAAAATTGTTTGTAAATAAATTTTTAGCTGGTGGGTTTAAGTGTTTTTTATATTATTTTTTTCGGAAAAAGTTATTTGAGAAAAAAAAATCGATAAGAAATGACCTGAATAGGAGAAATATGTATATATCCTTTTTTTTGGAAATTGCGATATTGTGCTTTATCAATAAATTCAGTTTCAATTGCAATTAAATAAATTTATTTATTTTTTTTATTTGCTTTAAAAGAGTTTCATTTTATTTTAGAAAAATACTGAAAGTTATTGGCTTTTATGACGTCAATTGGTAAACTTTTATTATTAATTTGATATTTTATATTAATAGAACTAGACATTTTTGGGCTTTGCTCTGGTTGGCAAATTGAAATTTTTAAAAGGTTTTTATATAAAAGGTCAGCGGCAACTCACAATGTGGTCTAAAAAAAGAAAATGTTATTAATTGCAAAGATATTAAAATAAAAAAATATCTAGAAACCTGTTACAGCTCTTCAGCTGTATATTATAGCATACACTATACGCTACACTACAATCTTGACAAAAGTCTTTATTACAGTCTTCGCTATGGATTGCACTATAGTATACATTTTATATACTACTATACTATATTATAGTCGATGTTCTATATATATAGAGTGGTCGGGAATTCTCACAAAAGTATTTTTGACAGTCTGCTGAGTAGTTAACACTATAGTGTTCTTTATGTTTAGTCTAGCAGACAGGCTAAACTTTATTTTAAGCTAGTCTTTCGTCAAAAGAACACTTAAGTCAATACTATAACCTACACTATTCCCTAAATTAAAGTCTTGCCGATAGCCCAGACTACAACCTACACTACACTTCACTATACTATACACTTGGGATATAACTTTTTCACACTTTTTGCGAATATCAAAAACGGCATAGTATAGTCGTGTTATTAATAAAAAATATGTTAATTTTTTCGGATTGTAAAAAAAGTTCACGCAGGAATCGGGTTGAAGTTTGAAACAACCATTTTTAACTCACGGAAATTTTAAAAAATATACACCTGATATTTGTTTAGATTCCTATACGTATCACTTAAATGCTATTTTGGAATTTATCCACTGCTTTAGATTTAAAAATTTTCTTACGGTTTGCAATTCATCGCAGTTCAAAATTTCTTGGAAGGTTTTAGAAATTTGCTTCCCTGCGTGAGTTCTTTTTCGCAAAATGACGGGAGACAGGTGTTTTCATTACTAAAACATTCTTGGCCACTCCGTGGTAATATGCCAAAAATTTGTTTATAGCCCTATTATACACTATATACACTATATATTTTCTGACTGAAATCATTTTAAAATCACTCATTTTAGAAATCATTGAATGCAATTAATTTAATTGCAATCCGTTCAATTCGATTTCAATCAATTCTTTTTTCTATATCAAACTAGCTGACCCGGCAACCGTTGTTTTGCTATATAACTTACTTATTTCTTTCAGATGTGTCTGCATGTCAAATTTTATGAAAACCGTTTGATTAGTTAAAAAGATAATAAATATTATAGGCTTTATTGCTTTCTTGATGTCACACTATTTGCCTGCGAAATTTCAAGAAAATCGGTCGATTAGTTAAGAAGATATTAAGAGGGGGAGCTTTTACCCTACTTGCCCTATTCCCTATTTCCTTTCAGATGTTAGAGTGTCTGCATGCCAAATTTTAAGAAAACCCGTTCATTAGTTTAAAATATATAAGGAAGGGGAGCTTTTACCGCTACTGCCCTATCTCATGTCCTATTCCCTATTTTCTTTCATGCCAAATTTTAAGAAACCCGGTTGATTAGCTAAAAAGATTAGGGAGGGGAACTTTTAGCCCTATTGCCCTATTTCGCTCCCTAAAAAATAAAAATTGTTACACTATTTTCCTGCAAAGTTTCAAGAAAATCGGTCGATTTGTTAAGCAGATATAGGGAGGGGGAGCTTTAACTCCATTTGCTCTATTTCACGCCCTATTTCCTTTTTTCTTTCAGATATTACAGTTGCTGCATGCCAAATTTTAAGAAAACAGGTTGATTGGGTAAGAAGATATAGGGAGGGGGAGCAAATGGCCTATCTTGCGCCCTCTAGCGATATAAAATATACTCTACGACCTATTGTCATACCTAACAAATACACATACAAAAATTTCATAAAAATCAGTCAAGCCGTTTCGGAGGCGTTCAAAATGGAGGGCTTTTTGTTGGTATTTCTATGGAAATATATAGGAAAATCGAAATGCCATATCTGCGGAACCCCTAAGCCAATTTTTTGCAAACTTAGCTTAAACCATCAACAGACTATCCTCAGCGTAACCTGAAATATTGGTTGAAATCGGTCGAACCGTGTCCGCAGTTAGTGGTGACATCACTTGAGATTTAGTGGTTGTAAACAAAAATCGACATTATTGGCAATTTCAAAATATTTCTAGAAGAAATATTTTCAAGAGAACGAGGTTTTTGATCCTGGGGACCAATTACGGCATTCGATATCAATCAAAATTTTAATTTAAATTGTAGGCCTTAATTTAATTTTGATTGCAAATACTGGATTTGATTGCATCAAGAATGTTGCAACTAAACCGATGGCAATCAGATTTGACTGCAATTAAATATAAAATATGAATTGATTCCAAAGGAAATCAATGCATTCAAAAACAGAAAGTTAATTGCAATTTTCATCATACAATCGATTTTCCGATTTTGAATGCAATCAAGAATGGAAATCATATGATTGCATTGAAATCGATTGCAATCACTTACAGCTCTGACAGGTATACACTTAATACTAGTCTTAACGGGAATAAAGCTTAAAGTGTAGTGCTTTAGACTTCTCCACTTCTCCCATTTTCTAACGTTCTTCACATTTCAATTATTTAATTAATTACACCCATTCTATTGCATCTATCAACAATAAAATCCCCACCTTTCTCATGCCCAATAACCTATTTCCTTTAACAATTTTATCTTATTTTTTATGTTTTTGTGAATTACAAAAAAACCACATAAAACTTAATATTCAATTTCATTTGTTTAATGTTGATATTGCATGTTGGGCAAGTAGAAATTGTAGTTTGGGTATCAAATTATTTATAAATAAATTTATTTACAAATAAACGAGAGCATATGCACGTATTTGAGTGTGTGTGTGTGTGTGCAAAATAAATTTATATTGAATTAACAAGTACAGAAAGATGTACCCCTGAACTCCTTTAACCCATTAACCCTTTTAAACCCCATAAAACCCACTCAAACTATTTCCGTCAAGCACCACTACAGAGTCAACACAGTAAAAACTGAAATTAAATATTAACTAACGAACAACCAGGTACCGAAATGAATGATGAGCAAAAAGATAATGTAATTTATAGCAAAGGAATGAAAGAGAACCTCAGTGCAAGAGAGTAAGAAAGCAAATGAAATTTAAGTGCAATTTTGGTTTTTGGTAGTGTTGTAGGGTTTAAAAAAAGATAGTTCCAATAATGTCACATAAGTCAGCAGCAGTGAAGTTGAGAAAACAGGTGAAAAAACGCTTGGTGTGGTTTTACAGTTGTCGTTGTATGTAAAATAAACTCAAGACAAACAGGAAAAGGAAGTTAAGAATATGTCAAGCAGAAAAAAGCAATAATATTATCTGGTTAAGAAACAGCAAATGCAATTGGATTAAAAAAAAAAAGAAATTAAACAAAATTAAAATAAAAAATTTTTAAGTTCATTATATATAAACCAAAGAAAGCCTAGACTAAAGCTCGGAAATGTTCACTTTTAGCAAACCTCTCTAGCCAGCCTTGTAGCTTAGTATGTATCCTGGAACCAGTATATAGACTGAACTGTAAGTTAGTTTAAAGTCCCTAGTACACCGAGTTTTTTTAAGACTCTAGCATAGTCCGCCGTTGGAAGTGGATTGAACAACGCCCGAAAATTAGATTTATGGTCTTATTCAGGTGAGTATATTTCCGGACTTAAGGAAGCATAGTTGAATGTCACCGGGGACGTCCACAGTTTTCGGATAGTGGAAAGTTTCGTAGATATTCGGAGCAGCTGCCAATGCAGTTGCGGACAATCAGCGGTACCAAGTGGAGAGTCTCAAAGGATTTCCGGGTAGAGCCGTACCCTAAACAAGTTCTGAGTGCCTACGTTACTCGGAATGTCAAGGTGATTGATTAGCGCCTTCAAGTAACCAATAGTCCTTAACTATCAGCAACTGTTCTTCATGTTAGAGGCGGCTGGAAGCGGGCGTCGCCTCGCTATATAAACGTGATGTAAGGCTTCTGCTTCCTCATGGAGGCCACGCTGGCAGCCGTAGTTCCAGAACCCCAGATCAGCTATTCATCTAAAGCCAACTGATAACCGAAACCTCATGAGGTCTTATGCTCCTTATTTGCACTTAAGGAATTAATATATATGTAAATATATAGGAATATATATATGTATACAGTCTAGAGCCGTTTGAATTCATTCTTTGTAGTCTATGTATCACTTGACCTAAGGCCTATATAACTTGCACTAAAGCCAGAATTTTAGTCTAGCCTATGGCTGCCCTTAAAACCAGTCCAAAGTATAGTACAGATCCTTGTTTAAACTGCACTAAAGTTTGCTGGTAGCTTAATCTATAGTCTGCACTATAGCCAAGTCTTTAATCCGCACCAGGAATATAACCTGAAATACTTAACAATCGGAAAAGTTGGTGTTTATACCCTTCACCAAAGGTAAAAGGGTATAAAAAAGTCTGTCATCCGGTTTGTAATTTCTACAATATTAATCTAAGACAATATAAAGTATAATTATTCTGGATCCTTATAAGGAGTGAAGTGGATTTAACGATGTCCATCTGACCGTCTGTCCATGTGTCTGTTGAATTGGAATTTCCGAAGACCCCAGATATGATGGGGACTTGATAGTTATAAATGTATGTCACATAAAGTGCGGAATTGTTTGCTATTAATATTCAGCCTGATCGGTACACAAAGGGGTGAGATATGAGCAAAAAACCACGACGAACTCAATGTTACCCAAAAATCCCTTGTTGTTTTTTATATTTTTTTTTTTAATGTACATATTAGAAAAAGTTTCTTGGTTAGCAATACACAACATCCGACAAAATTTGGTAGAGATTCGACAAGTATGCTACCAATACCAAAAATGCGACAGGATGGGGGGGGGGGGGGGGGGGGGCGTATTGGACGAGTGGTCGTGGCACAAAGTTGATTTTTATATATCTAAAGAACGTGATTTATATAACTCATATAGGTATATAAGATTCGGCATCGCCGAATATAGCACTCTTGCTTGTTTCATTTTAATATATTTCATTAGTTTTTTTTTTTTATCTACAAGAAACCCATTAATTTATTTAACAGTCTCTTCTACAATTTCTTTTTCCTAGTCTTATCTTAAAGACCTTCTTGGAATATTTTTTTTTTTTAATTATTATGTAGGAAGTCTGCCATTCTGTTTAGATCTTTATCTTTTTTGTTTTATAATTACCACAACAATTTTTGGTTTCTGTTTTTCATTTGCTTTCATTTCACAATAAGGTCATATTAACATTTAACCTCCATTGGCGCTTAAAACCAAAGAAAAATTAAATAAATTTTAGAGAAGAAAAAAAAAACAGAATAAGAAATACTGGGAAATACAATGAAAATTTAACACCCGGAAGGATGCGTAAAATGCCACATAACGAAAGCAACAACAACAACTAGAGTAATATAAATGTATATGCATGTATGTACATATAGGGAAATAGCAGTCAAGGGAGAAAGAAAGACAAACAAAAAAAAAAAAAAAAAAATTTAACTAAAACGCAGTTATAATGTCAATTGTGTAAGTGGGTTAAAACAGTATGGAATTACCATAACTCATTACTGTAATGACTGCTTGTTTATATACGGAGTAAGCATGTGTCCTTGTAGGGTAATATGGTGGAGTAAAAGTAGGAGAAGTAGATTTAAAGGTTTTACAAAAAGATTTTCAGTGTCTACTAGAAAAAAAGGTAGAAGTCAAAGATTAGCAAATTTCCCCCTCACTAGACTTAATACATGGAGGACGTTGTTTTTAGGCCAAGACAGATGGCAGCCCCGATATCCTGCTGCAGCAGTCCAATTATCCACTTAACTGGAACAAGAACCGATTATGGAAATTTATAGAAGCCAAAATATTAATACTAAATGGATTGCTACTTCAAGAACTCCGATAGAGAAATCTTACATGGGAAGACTCGCAAAAACAACTGCATCAAATCGTGTAAGATGGAGATGTGTTGTGGAAGCTATGCGCTCCCAAAGGGGTTAATGGAGAAAACAAACTAGAGCTGGTAGTCTGTTATTAAAAACTTTTTCCTAAGGCTTAAAACCAAAAAGCCCAGACAAATCTATGGATTTCTGTTCCCATATTTATCAGCTTTCACAGTCTGAAATTTGTACCCATTTCTAAGTCCCCAATAAAAAAATTTATCATTTTGCGAAGCACTAATGGTAAATTTAAAAATAAGCGCACAATTGCGTGCTACACAATAAGACATACAGAAATGCAGTGAATTAAGTGAAGTAAGTGAAGTAAGTGAAACGGTATTCCCCCTCTACGAAGCAGGTTTGTAAGGGAGAATATTAAAAAAATAACTGTATCAAAACATTCAGTGTGTAAAGCTGATCGTTACATCTTTATGTGTGAAAAATGTGTTGCTTCAAGGTGGGAACTCGCCATATAAAATTCATGTCTTTCGTAAGCGCAATAGTAAGCGAAACTTTTATGTTTCTCCCCTTACAAACCTGCTTTGTTCGGAGCTCCATTTTTTATTGGGTCTTTATACTGAAAAGCCTTTAAATTTATTTGATTTATCTGGCCATATTTACCAGCATTTCAAAGTAATAAAGATTTTCTGTTAAATTATGACCACATTAGGTACCACCCTAATTTTTGACGCCTGTTAGTTTTTTTTTTTTTTTTTAAATTTCCCTTGAGTTCATGTTAAACAGTTTGACTGCACTAACACTAACACTAACACTTTCATTTTATTTCATGTTTTAATTTCTAAATCTGAAAAACCAATTTCATGTGTTAATGCATTATATAAGACATAATGATGCGTCTGAAAAAAGGGAACGTGGGAATAATTATTCAAACATTTTAATTTGCTTGTCAACGCATTTTACTAATTTCATAACCCGCCCTTCCCACCCAGCTCTGCTCACAGCCACTTTAATTTAAATAGTTATAAATTTTTAGCGGCAAAATTATGTTGGTTTATTTGAATGGAAATCATAGAAATGTTTTTGCAGCAACTTTTTAAAAAAAAAGATTATAATTGATGAAGGATTAATGCAACGGCAGTAATAAATATTAAATGGATTTAGTAAAATCTCATTAGATAAAACTTATTTAGATAATTAAATGTGTAAACAAAGTATGACAATAAATAATAATAATAACGTATATGCAATTCACAAAGTCTTATATTGTATCATATTGGTTGTATTTGCTATAATTTAATGAATATGTCATTCATAAAATTTCAGTCAATACAACCAATATGACACAATAGTTAGAACACTTTGTGAACTGCATAACAGTCCTGTGAAATACAAAAATATTCTACATAGTCTCTAATCGTGCCCATAATCAATTGTATAATACAAGTTATCAGTACTTTAAAATATCGTTTAGTTTTTATCCTTAGCTAAACAGAAAAAAAATTCTAACATCTTTTACCAATTAAAGCATTAATCAAAAATAAAAGCAGTTTAAATTAAAAATTTAATCAATTGAATTAAACGTTTAATCAACCGAATTAAACGTTTAATTAGTAGTATTAATTTGTTAACTGTTGCAAATTTAATTAATTTTTTAATTAATATCACACATTTGTTAATTAAAATCAATTTATAATTTTCGATATTTTTACACTGAAAGAATTTTCTTCACAGATCCAATGGATTTTGACATTAATCCAATGAAAAATTACATTAAAATTCAACCTATGTAACCTTTCATTGGATTAATGAATAATGTTACATTAGCCCCCCGTTAATGAAATGTTTCATAAAATCAATAAAAATTTTGCATTATTTTAATGCCAAATTTTTAAAGAATTTTTTTTTCATTATTTTAATATAAAAGTTTTTATATTTGAATGAAATTTTTAATTTATTTTATGCATTTTTTCGATGTGCGTTTTGAGTTGTTGTGATTTTTATTTTTTTTTTTATTCCTGTTTCAAATCATCAAGTTTTATTCATTTTATTTTATTTACATCATGTTATGTTCTACTTTCATAAGCTTACCTTTAAGTAAATTGTACTTAATTTATTTTGCAGCCCGCGACGACCTTCATCTGCCTTATTTTTCTGGCTTGTACTACTGCGTAAATTTTGTGTATTTGAATTCAAAATTAAAGAAAAAGGAATGTGAGAATTTTGTGCTCTTGGTTTTTCTTTCGCGTTGTTTGTTTTTAAGCCCAAATTTTTCTTACATTTAGCTAAAATCAGTATTTCGTTATCGTAATGAATTTTTTTTATTAATGTTATGAAACTTTAAATTTTAAAATTTTAAGTTTAGTGACATTAATCATTGATTTAGTGACATTTATCATATAAAATATAAAGTTACAAAAGATTACGTTTTTTCATTAACTTAAAAATATTTAAATGTTTTAATGATTAATTCATTTAAATCTTAAAAAACCTATTGAAATTATGTATAACAATAAGTCGAATTTTTCTTTTAAAAGAGATATTAAGTTGTCCTTATTTAACGAAAAATGTTAACGAAATTACGAAACTCAATTTCGTAGTGTTAATGAAATTGTTTCATTATATTTGTAAAATTTCATTCCCGTAATGAACTTTTTTATTGGATTAATGAAAAAAATTTAATGAAATTGATTCATTAGATTTATGAAGCATAATTCTTTCAGTGTAGTTAGGCTTGAAATCATCATATTTAATTTTCATTAAATTATTTATACTGAAGGAAGGAATTTTAACAACATGAAATTTTATTAAAATTTGTTGATAATTTTCTTGTCTGAGCTGCGGCTGGAACCTGTGTTGAATTTACATGTTTCAAGAATCACCACATTTGTTCATCATAATTCTTTGAGTTCTAACATCTTCACCACTGTGGTGCCTGCCAGCCAACAGTCAAACATCAATTTCTATGTTTTTCTGTGTATCGCATAGTTTAGAGTAGAAAATGATTAAAACTGGCCGGTTTCGGTTCGGTTTTCGGGTTTGAAAATATCAAAGTTAAATTCATACATAAACATATACTTTTTTTGCAAGTTTTTTATTTGTTTCAATTCAGGTACTTTTATTCGCCCTTAAGTATATACCTGGGCCTGGCCAGGCATTTTTGGACTTTTTTCTAGTTTTTTTATATAATTATTAAGTATATTTATGTATTCCTCAATTCCGCAATTGGCCAAATGAAAATTTTGTGCATATTGTATCCACCTGGGCCTGGTCAGGCCCTTCCCTATAATATATGTACTGCAGTAAATATAATCAAAATGAAACGTTTCAAAAAGCATACACAACACATAAGAATTCTTCCTTTTCTATTTCTTTCCCAACAAAATGTTCCTGCTATAGCCATAAAACTCCATACATATAAAAGTAGTCCCAGCCTTGCCCAGGGGTTCGTTAGTGTGGGTTTTTTCTATAGCCACAAGAAACTCCATACAAAATTCAAGTGGCCCAGGTGGCAGTTTATGCCTCACAAATAAGGTGTGTACTTAATAGTTTTAAATATAACATTTGTTATTCTTAGTACTTATTTTGAATTTTAAGAATTTTTAAATACCTTGTCATTGTTAAAGGCTGTTATGTATAAAGTTTTTGCATATTTAGTACGAGTATAATGTTTAATTTGCAATTTCTTAAAACATAAATACATTGTTAAAGTTAAAGCTAAAACCGAGGTTTTTTTGTCGGTTTTCGGTTTCGGTTTTTAGG
This sequence comes from Pollenia angustigena, assembly GCA_930367215.1. Lineage (NCBI taxonomy): Eukaryota > Metazoa > Arthropoda > Insecta > Diptera > Polleniidae > Pollenia > Pollenia angustigena. The sequence goes on along the minus strand of OV884059.1, from coordinate 6,535,859 downwards.
CATTTAAAACCGCGGTTTCGGTTTCGGTTAAACCCGAACAGCAATCCCTAGTTTAGAGTCTTATCAACCATTTTTCTTACTTTTAAAGCATCTTAAATTCTTCTACATTTCCCTAAAACTAAAATAATTTCATTTAACTCAAAATCATATTCGTTTAGGTTTCTTTTCTATTAAATTAAAAACCTTAATAGTTTAGCACAGCTTGAATTTTTGCCACTAAAATGTAATTTTCGTTTCACTCAACATTAAACTTTAATAGCTGGGAATATAATAACCAACACTTGAACTCAAAATTTCTGCAACAGAATCTAAATATTCACACTGCCATTCAGAAACTAAAATTCCATTATACCTTGTACCCATATGAAATGAGTACGAACATTATTACATTTCTTTCTAAATGGGCATTCATTTAAAAACAAACATTTTAGTGAAAAAAAATTAAAAAAAAAAAAAAAAAAATCAAAAAGTAGAGGGCAAATAAAAAAGAGCCAACTAAAATAGGACTGTTAACCTATTTACGCTTTTAAAAATGCAAATGAAAACAGCGTATAAAAAAATAAAACAAAGAAGTGGCTGAAAAACTAACACTAAAAGTGTTTACACAACTCTTTACAGACTAGTAACGGCCATTAAGGCATCAACGAAAAAGAAAAACGAGCTCAATTACACGTAAACAATGACAATCAAGGAGAGAAATAGAAGATGAGAGAGATAGAGCGAAAGGCTCATTTTTAAGGACATTTAAAAAGAGAAAATTAAATTGAAATATGGTTAAAATATTAATTTATGGACTACACTAAATACTGTCGAAACAGAGTCACTGTCGACTTTACTTTCAGCACGACTAGTTTTGTTTTTTGGCGTGCTACCATGGTTACCAGCCAACCCTATATATTAATCTTGGCTATATGCTTTCTCTATATCTAATTTTTCAAAAAGAAAAAAGGACCAAAGGTTATAGAGTACCAAGGAAAAGCTAATTTTAGTACACTGTATGTTAATGTAGGCTTTATTTTGTATGTATGTATATTAAATTTATTAAAAAGAGAAAAGTACCAATATTTTCCTATTTTAATCCCTTAAAAACCCCAATTTGTATCCCTTAAAAAGTAGTCTATATTTAAATCTGGACCATATGCAATCTCTATACCAAATTTTTCAAAAAGAGAAATAGTATCAACTTTTCCCCTATTTTACCTCTTTAAAAGTACCCTATATTTGAATCAGGGCCATACGCTATCTCTATAATAAACTTTTCAAGCAGAGAAAAATACTATAGAGACTTAACCATACCACATTAAAAAAAAAAACGAAAAAGTACCAAAGTACCAATTTTCCCCGATTTCGATCTTAAAAATTACATTTAATATGAGTCTGGGTCATTTACTATCCGTCTACCAAATTTCATCCAAGTCCTTTAAGCTGTGTTCGCGTGACTGCGCCACAAACCAACAAACAGCCAAACAGGGTAGTTCGATAGGATTGGAGCACACGGGAGTGTGGGATTAAAAGAAGAAAAGAGCACGGTGTAGTAGTTTTGACTATCTCTGGTATAGACTTTAATCAACCTTTTAGAGGACAGTGATAAATCAGACTATAGACTAGAATATAGTTTTAAATATTGACTTGGCTATAGTTTAGATCATAGTTTGTCAAATAAGTTCTTGTCGATCTCACCTGAGCCTAGACGGCCATAGTGGGGTTAAAATGGCACCCCACTCCAGTGAAGAAATACTTAATAGTGGTAACACCGGGACAGGACGATCTTTGGGGTGCTTAAGCATGTTAAAGTACCGCAGATTGTCTTGGAAGATTTCACCCACTCCAGTGAAGAAATACGTAATGGTGGTAACACCGGAACTGGGCTCCCTTTGGGGTGTTTAAGCATGTTAAAGTACCGCAGATTGACTTCAATGTTTTCACCTCGTTAAAAACATACTAGCGGTTAGCTTAGACTTAAAACTATATACTAGACAATAGACTACGCTTTATACTTGACTACAGACTGGGCGATCGACTTCACTATAGGCAATACTATCGGCTAGAACGTAGACTTGACTATATACAAGGCTATAGACTTAATCATAGGCTTGACAATTGACTTTATTAAAAAAAATTCTTTAAATTATTAATATTATTTTCGTTTTCAAAATTGACTTAAATTTTGTTCGGCTTTAAAAAAGTAGTAAAAATACTACTTTTTTCTAAAATTCCTTTAACCATTTTTCAGGCTTGTAAATTAATTTGTCTTAAATAAAATTATTTTTTTTGCAAATTTCAAATAGCAGTAGAAATACTACTTTTTTAAAATATTGAAAAATTATTTTACACTGTTCATTTAAAATTCTCATGCATTTTCTGGTCTTTAAGCTATTTTTCTTAAATTTAGTTATTGTTTTTTGTGATTTCCAAATAGTAGTAGAAATACTACCTTTTCTTTTCTTTTCGCATAAGTATTTTAAACAAGTTTAAGTTGCTAATACCGATTTTTAGGTTTTTGGATGAATTTAAAAAAAATTGCTTATTCTTTTGGAATATTCAAATAGTAGTAGTAATACTACTTTTTCTAAAATATTGCAAATTCTTTAATTCTTTTTCTTAAATTTAGTAGTAGAAAAACTACCTTTTCTTATATGTTGCATAAGTTATTAAATTTAAAGTTCATATTCTTATTACCTATTTGCAGGTTTTTGGATGAATTTAAAAAAAATTTGCTAATTGTTTTGGCATTTTCAAAAAGTAGTAGAAATACTACTTTTTCTAAAATGTGACAACAATAATTTAAATTTTAAGATTAGTTTTCTTATACCTATTGTCAGGTTTTGGTGAATTTTAAATTAAGTTATTGATTCTTTCCAAAAAGTAGTAGAAATACTACATTTTTTAAAAAGTTGCAAAATTATTTTTAAATGATGAATTAAAGATGCGGCATTTTTAAACGGTTTGGAAGAATTATTCTAAAAATTTTTTTTGTTACATATATATTAATAGTAGTAGAAAAACTACTTTGTCGCAACAGAAATTTTTATTTTAAGATTTATTTTCTTATATCTTTTTCAGGGTTTTCGATGAATTTTATATTAATTTGCTTTTGCGATTTGAAAAATGTAGTAGAAATACTACTTTTTTAAATGTTGAAAATTAAATAAAATTATAAGTTTAAGTTCCTTAAACCTGTTTTCAGGTTTTTGGATGATTAAAAAAAAAAATTTATGATTCTTTTGTGATTTTAAAATAGTAGCAGAAATACATACTACTTTTTCAAAAACATTGCAAAATTGTTTCAAATTATTAAATCAAAATCAAATGAGTTGTTCAGGGCTTAAAACTATTTTCCATTTTTTGTGATATCCAAATAGTAGTAGAAAAACTCCTTTTTCTAAAATGTCGTAACAGGAATTTTAATTTTAAAATTTATTTTCTTATATCTTTTGGAGGGTTTTCAATGAATTTTATATTAATTTGCTGATTGTTTTGCGATTTCAAAAAAATAGTAAAAATACTACTTTTTTAAAATGCTGCAGAGTTAATTTTAAATTATTAATATAAGATGTTTATGCCTTTTTAAGAGTTTTGGAGTAATTTTGTTTAAATATATTTACTTATTTTTATAAATTAAAAATAGTAGTAGAAAAACTACTTTTCCAAAATATTGCAAAAGTAATTTAAATTGCTTGTTCTAGTTGTTACTGCATATTCTCAGGTTTTTTTGATGAACTTCAATAAAATTTTGTGATTCTTTTGCGATTTTAAAAAAGTAGCAGAAATACTAGGTTTTTCAAAATAGCGCAAAATTAATTTAAATTATACATAAACATTTTGTGTTCCCATTTTCTGATGTTTTGAGATAAAAAAATATTGTAAAATAAATTTAAATAAATTTCCGGTTGTTATACCGGTCTTACGACCTTAAGAATACTACGTTTTTTAAAATAGCGCAAAATTATTTTAAATTTTAATAAGAGTTTTTAAAGCCATTTGTTAGGCGCTTAGAAATAGTTTGTTAAAATTGTTAAAAAAAGTAGTAGAACAACTATTTTTCCCTAATGCTTGCAAAAGTAATTAAAAATGTTAATTTAAGTTTAAGAAGTCTTTTTTTAGGCTTTTTCTTAATTTTTTGTTGATATTAATGTTGCATTTTAAAGTGCAATTTCAGGCAAATTTGTTTATTCTGGTTGCCCTTTTATAATTTTTGATGATAGTGTGTTTATTTTTCGGTTGGACATTTTCATGTGCACAACCCATCAATCTCGTAAACACAATGGAATTACAAATTCTCGTTTACTTTCTCTATAAAATACGGAGACAATAATAAGCAAGAGATAAAAGGGTAAGTGGAAAAGAAGCTTTTTTCCACTGCAATTGTAGCAGAATGATGGTTGTGTGGTTAATAAACTTAAAAAGAAAATGTACAGAAGAGAAGGATTATAAAATAAAAAGGATGAGCCCTTAAAGCGTGCTACAAAATTTTCAAGATTTTTTACTACACATAATAATTTTTTAGAATTTATTTTTTCTAGGGCTCCCCCTAAAATGTTTATTGTTCTGGGTGTATAAATATTTATTTTCATGTGTAATTGTGTATTTGTAATTTATGTAGGTTGTTGTTGTTCTTGTACACGAAAGACATGCAACGTCGAGAAAATTGAAACAATTCATGATTTCGCATGTAAGTAGTTTTTACTACCAACTACAAAAGGGAATTTATTTTTTTTTATCTGTTTGACATAGTTTTGCTTTTTTTTTTAATAGAGTTTCATTATTTTCTCAAGCATTTTAAAGCAATCATACCTTTACCAACCACTACTGTATGGTTAAGTTTAAATTAAGTCTTCTTCATAGAATATGCTGACACAAAAACCCAAAAATTGTATTAAAAATTAATAAGGAACAGCTTAAAGACGTAATGTAATTTAAAGAAAATAATAAGGCGTTTAATTATTATTATCTGAAAAAAAAAAAAATAGCTAGAAATAGTAGAAAATTGCATATAATTGCATGATAATCGAAAAACAGCAGGATGGGAAAACAAGATATCATTATATTTCACCCTTATAAAATAGTAATTTTAAATAAATTTTATTTTTCTTAAAGTCTTCTATTTCAATTTAAATATCTTAAGATACAAAACATTGATAAATATATATTTTTGAAAAAAGTAGTAGAAATACATATTACTTTCTTTAAAAACTATTCCTGTAACATTGTTAAACTTTTATTTGAAACTTTTAGCCCAGAATTATGGATATTGAAATAAAACTACTCTGAGAAAGTGCTTTGATTTTACTTTTAAAAAGTAAAAGAACTGCTACCTTTTTTCTAAGAAGTAATCTAAACCTAATATTGGCCTTATTACGTTAAATTATAATATAAATGTTTGAAAAAACTAATCATTTAGTTTAAAAATTTTCTTAAAACTGTATTTTTAAGTCTTTTGCAAAACAATATGAAAAATTCTTTTAATAACGTTTTAGAAAAAAAGTACCAGAAGTTAGATACATACTTGTATATTTTTCAGTATTAGAATTTACTTTATATGTATTTTTTTTAAATATTAAAAAATTTCTTTTTTGCCTATTAATCAAAAAATTATGATAAATTTTTAAACCATTAAGAAAATATCATAAATTAAATTTTCAAGAGTAGTAAAACTACTACTTTTTTAAAAAAATAATAAAAAATTAATTTTGTTTTTGCTTATTTGTCCTAAACTAATTATTAATTTGATTGAATAAGCAAGAAAACTGCCTGTAATCATGTTTTAAAAAAGTAGTAGAAATACTACCTTTTTAAAGTATGTATTTAAAACAAAATTGTTGCTTGTTTTTTATTATTAATATTAATTTCAATAAATTAAGCAAACACATATTTGATATCTTCGTTAAAAAAGTATTTGTAATACTATTTTTCAAAAAAAGAGTAGTAAAATACGACTTTAAAAAAAAAAATTAAATTTTTTTTTGCTTATTTGTCCTAATGTTATTATATATTGGATTTAATAAACAAAAAAACTGCCTGTTATCATGTTTAAAAAAAAGTAGCAGAAGTACTATTTTTTTAAAGTATGTATTTAAGATAACATTTTTGCTTATTTTTCATAAATTTACAATAATTTTAATAAATTAAGCAAAAACATATTGTAAATCTTCGTTAAAAAAAGTAGTTGAAATACATACTATTTTACAAAAAAGCGTAGTAAAACTACTATTTTTTTAAAAAAATAATAAAAAATATATTTTTGGCTTATTTGTCCTTTAAAAAAAGTAGTAAAAATACTACTTTTTTATACAACATGTGTATTTCAAACAACTTGTTTGCTTGTTTATCATAAACTAGCATTTAACCCGCTATTTCGTTAGCGTCTCCTTTTTCTTCGTGGACATATCTGTATGCCAAAGTTTGTTTTTCCAGGTTTTATCTTGCTTAAATTCCGAAAATTCAAAAAGTACCAGTTAATATACAAAAAAGTACCAAAAAGTTCCCTCATAGATTCATATCCACTCAGGACATTGCATGTTGAATTTAATGTTTAAAGCTCCAATATTAACGATAATCAAAAAATACCAGTTGTAGAACCAAAAAGCTGAAAAAAGATATTAAGTTTCCTGTATTTCCCATTTTCGTACTATCCCCCCCCCCCCACATTAAATTATCAAAAATTGCAGTATTGTAGTGGGGGCCTATAATTTAGTACGAATATGTCAATGAATGGAAAAAAAAAGTACCAAATATAGTTACGATTTTCACCCCTTAAACGTTCGAATTTCGAAAAAGTACCAAATTAATATCCGTATTTTTTTGATAAGTTTCGAATGTGGTATAAACTTTATTTCTAGGTTTATTGGTTCAAAAGATAGATGGGGTGACAAAAAAGTACCAAAATTGAGGGCTTACCCGTTTTATCCTAAAAGAGCTGGATTTCAAAAATGTACCAGACACCTGTGCACAGTGTACAGTTTTTTGTATCTCTTTTATCGAATTAACTGTTTTTACCCTTTTTTACCCCCTAAACATTCGAATTTCCAAAAATCCCGTCTTAGTGGACCAATTTGGGGAGAGACCCACCTCCGGTCCGAATTTCAAGTTCTTAGCTTCAGGCGTTTAGGCTGTGCGATGATGAAGCAAAAACATGTTTGAAATCTACTTTAAAAATATTAGTAGAAGAGTAGTAAAAGTAATACTTTTTTAAGAAAATAATAAAACACTTAATTTTGTTTTTGCTTTTTAGTCCTAAACTTATTATAAAAAAAGTAGTAAAAATACTCCTTTTTGAAGATATGTTTTTAAGGCAACGCTTTTGCTTGTATTTCATAAATTAACATCAATCTTAATAAATATTTTTTAATCATAATTTTTAAAATAGTAGTAGAAATACTTTTAAAACAATTACTAAAAATTTTAGTTTTTGCTTGTACAGATGTCAAAAAACTATGATTTATTGGCTTAAATAAGCAAAAAAAAAAAAAAAAAATGCTCTTAATCATGCGTTTTAAAAAAGTATTATTTTACTACTTTTTTAAATAAGTTCCTTTTTTTTAATTTCGTTACTTTTCAATAAATCGATGATAATTTCGTGAAAATAAGCAAGATAATTGCCTAAAATCATTTTTTTTAAAAACGTAGTTAAAATACTACTTTTTTAAAAAACTATTTTAAACATATTTGTGCTAGTTTTAACTTAAAATCTGCAAAATATTCTGCCTTTTAATAATTTGCTTTGCTATTTCTATGTTTTTTTTCTTATTTTTTATAAAAAAAAGACTTTATGAAAATGCTTTTTTTTCTTTATTTTCTTTTCAATTAAATTTCTTTAGCTTATATTTCAATTATCTTTTATCTTTTCTTTTACATGATCTTGTAAACCAGTGTCATATAATTTTTTTTTTAAGAAAAGGAAAAAAAGTATGTAGTGTTAAAGTAATCAAAGTGGCGTAAAAATAGAGAATGAATTGAAAAAAACTGGGTTAAATTGCATATAAAATCTACAACAACACTTTTAGTTGTTTTTTTTTTCTTCTTATTTTTTAAACAATTCCTAGAAGAAAAATATTTTGCTTTTGTTTGCAGACTGAAAATCTCAACTATGTAAACAAATAAAAAAAGCGATGGCTTAAAAGTCAAGGGAATTCAACTCAAATCCAAAGAGATTTCTATTAAAATTTATTCTAATGAAAACAACAAGGCAACACTTGAAATCTTAAATTGGCAGTGTTCATTTCGAGATGAGATTTTGTAGTTGTTTAAACTATTAACAGACAGTTTTTGCTTTAAAATTATTTTTTTAACGAAGTTTTAATGGAAAACAAGATCCACAATGGTAACCCTTAAATGGTTTCACTTGCTGTCGAAGAAAAACAATTTTCTAAAATAATTGCCATAATAGAAATCAATAAAAGTTTATTAGTATGACACTAACAATAACAAAAATATAAGCAAGAAATTGTTATAATACCAGAAAAAAAGAAATGAACCACAACAACCAACAAAACCCACTACTACTTAAAATCAACACATGTACATAAGTACGAGTAAAAATAAAGTGCATTCTCGTATAATAAAAATCCAAACAAAACCCATTCTATTGTTAAGCTTTTAGTTTTTATTGGTGCATGTCATTTTAAAGGCAATTCGAAAAAAATCACTAGAATTACACACACACAGAGGAACTCCCTTAAAACCCTTTCCATTAAACACTCTTAATCTTTTTTATAACTTCCCCTTTTTCCCTTTTTTTTTGTAAGATTGTTTTGTAAAATAGTTTGAAAGCAATGCTATGGAACAAAAACTAGCAAATTATTTTTAGGTTAACTTCTGTCATATGCATAGATTCATATTTAATAGTTTTTTTTGAACTCTCTATCAGCTTTAGTTGCAATATTAGGGATTTTACTAAGAATATAAAATTTCCAATAAAAAGGGTCCAAGAATATGAAGCATTTAAATAGATCGCTATGGAATTAAAAAAATTTATTTTTTTATAAATTTTTAATGCATAAAATTTAAGTTCAAAAAAGTACTTAAAGTTATTAAATTGAAGATTGTGAGAAAAATTTAACCAAATAATATTTTTTTTTTAAATAAGTTTTAGAAAAAATCAAAGTTTTTTAAAAAGTAGTGGAATAAACTATGTTTTTAAAAAAAGTATTAAAAATACTACGTTTTTTAAAAACTACTTAAATCGTGAATTTAAGCTTTAATTAAACTACAATAGCTTAGTTAAACAAAAAACGTCCTTTAAGAAATATTTTAAAAGAGTAGTAGAAATACTAAGTTTTTAAAAAAGTACTTAAGCCGTTACTTAAGGGTTTAATTAATATAAAAATATTCAGTTATAAAAATATCCTTTAACAAATATTTAAAAAAGTAGTAAAAAGACTACTTATTTAAAAAAAAAGTACTTAATCTGTGCTAAACAAATATTACAAAAAAAGTAGTGGAAGTTCAAACTACGTTAAAAACAAAGTACTTAAACAGTAAAATTAAGGTTTAGTTAATATCAAATAATTCAGTTTAACAATAATGCCCCAAAATAAATATTTTAAAAAGTAGTAGGAATACTGCTTTTTCTAAACTTCAAAATATATAAAGTTCTTACGTTTAATAAAGAAAAATCTTCTAAAATAGGTTAGATTTCTTAAAACAATTAAAAACATTCTTTGATCAATTTTTACACAAAAAGTACTAGATATACTACTATTTTTAAAAAGTAGCAAACACTTTTCTTTTTAAAATTTAATCGATATAAAAAATTTTTTTTTTAATTTTGTTTTTAAAAAAAGTAGCAGAAAAAGTACTTTTAAAAAATGTTATAAAAAGGGGAATATTTTTCTATTTCTCATGAAAAGTAAGTCTGGGATCATACTATGAAAGTTTTCTTTCAGAAAGTCTGAGTTTATTGGTGAGAGGGGAAGAGAACATGCTTTTCTTTTCTCCTCTCTCACCTATAAACTCAGACTTTCTGAAAGAAAACTTTCATAGTGTGAACCAAGACTAACAAACATGTTATATTTGGGTTAAATTAATACAAAACACTTTATTTAACACAAAATATTGTTGTTGAAAAAGGTAGTAGAAATAGTACTTTTAAAAAATGTTATAAAAAGAGGAGTACATATGTGCATATTTCTCATAAAAAGTAGCAAACACATTATTTTTTAGGGTTTAATTGATATAAAACACTATTTTTAACAAAAAAAATATTGTTTTTGAAAAAAGTAGTAGAAATAGCACTTCTTAAAAATTTTCTAAAATATCATATCTTATCTCATAAAAAGTTGCAAACACGTTATTTTTGGGTTTATTTAATAAAAAATATGGTTTTTGAAAAAAGTAGTAGAAAAAGTACTTTTAAAAAAGTTTGTTAAAAATAAAAATATTTGCCCATTTCACATTAAAATCTAAACAATTATTTAAATTAAGTGAAAATAATGAATAAAAAGATTTATTAAACTTATTGTTTTAAGGTAGTAAAAATACTGCTTTATAAAAAAGTACCAAGAATGTCATTTAGGGCTTTCAAAAAACAGTTTGTTTTTTATCATTTATTTTTAAAAAAGGTGGTAGAAAAAGAACTATGTATTTAAAAACTTAATAAAAAAGGTGAATTTTTTTTCTTTTCTCAATACCCAAATTCTAGGTTGCCTATTAAAGGAGATTTTTAATGCCCAATTTGGGCATTTAGATTTAAAGTCTTTTTGGTAAAAAAAGCTTAATAAAATTAAATTTATAAATAAAGTTACGAAAGTTTAAGTAAATCGAAGATTTTTTTTATAATTTTTGCCAAAAAAAAAACCGAGTAATTCTAAATTTTATTGAAATTTAATCTCTATGTTAAGTGCCCTCTTAGAGATTTTTTGTATAATTTAGAGCTTTTTTGTATCGTTTTTATCAGAAAATGCTTAGTGAATTGTTTCTATAAAATTAAGGCACAAAATTGTGTAATCTGTTGTTTTCACTTCAATTCCCAAAAAGAGATTTTTATTGCCCAAATTGAGAATTTAGATTTTTGGAAGAATGTGTAAAAAAGAACCAGGCAAGTAATTTTTTCTTAAAAATTGTTGAAAAACTAGCAGCAAATGCTAAGAGAATTGTATATCTATAAGATTAAGCGACAAAATTATGTAATCTACTGTTTTCACTTCAATTCCCAAAATGAGATTCTTATTGCCCGAACTGGGAATTTAGATTTTTTGAAAAATTTTGTAAAAAATGAGTAAGCAAATAATTTTCTTTAAAAAGTTGTTTAAAAACTAGCAGAAAATGCGGAGTGAATTATAATTCTAAAGAATTAAGAAACAAAATTGTATAATTGGTTGCTTTTACCTTAATTCCCAAAAAGAGATTTCTACTGCCCAAATTGGGAGCTTAGATTTTTTTTGGAAATTTTGTAAAAGAGTAATTTTTAATTTAAAATTGCTTCAAAACTAGCAATTTTGGCTTAGCTTTGATAGAGAAATTTTAATAGATTTGGGTTTTTTGTTAATGCTTTTGCCGGGGAAATGGCTAAGCTTGTGAATTTCTAAAAATCAGCTTCCCTGTATATAAAAGAAAGTTTTTGGTAACATTATTTTAATATTTATAAGATTTTAAAAAAGTTTATGTTTAACTAAGGTTCCTTGGTTTTGGCAATAAATTTCTCAATATAAAACTTGTAAAATACTTTATTTTCACTTTGTATTACCATTTGCTTCAAAGTATTTTTAATAATTTGTTTATGTTCTGTTTTATATGCTGTTCTATATTCTATTTCGAATTTGGCTTACATTTTTTTTTAGATTCCATTATCAACCACAAAGTTATGGCTGTTTTAGGAATTGCATTAAATTTTCACTAAGACTTTTGTTTTTTTTTATATTCTTGCACTCATTTCTATTTTGTTTATCACCACTGGTGCAATCTCCTGAAAGCATGCAATTGATATTGTGTGTGTTTATTTTTTTTTTTCTTCAACTGTACTTTGTAGTGAATATTTATTTCTCACGTACCATTTTGTGGCTTATTTTTTTCTTTTGTTGGAACGAGAAATACTTGTTTAATTTTCTTTTTCTGACATTTTATTTTTATTTTTTGGAAAACAGCAAATTTATGCACAGCTTTTTTCCATTTTTGCTCTTAAGAGGTTTCTTCCTGCTTTTCGGTTGTTGTCTTGTTTTTACAGTTTGGTTTTTTATTTCTTTAATATACTTTAAGGCATATTAAAATGCACTATATGCTTAAGCTAAATAAGGGGGAGGTTTAGCAAGAATATGAAGATTAAAATGTTTGATATTTGAGAACCGGTAGTTAAAAATATGAATATTTATGTGTTTTTAAGAAAACTAAGGGCATAGACAGAACTATGACCAAGAATATAGACTTACATAAAGGGCTTGGCAAAAGGTAGGACATAAATATATAACCTAAACATGAAAAAAGCAATAAGACCATAGCTATGACTGTAGTATAGACCTTAACTACAGAGTTCAAATAGCCAAGAGAAAAAGACTTGACTACGATCTAAACAAGATACTAATCTAAAGTCTTAAGAACTGGAAACAAAACTTGTGTAGATACTTGACTAGCGACTATTTTAGGTACTGGACCTAAGTGAGATTAGGAGCTAGACTATAAAATTTACTAGAAATTAAAGAATCCACTTAAGGCAATACTATAGACTAAAGACAAGACAGACAAACGGACTTTAGACCTGACTAGTGACAAAAATGTAAGCTAGACTAATGGTTACACTGTATGTATATTAATTTTCACAACGGCATGCTTTGGTCTCCGGGTGGAGGTGTTCCCTTTAGCGTGTAATCCTTCTTAGCCTAACTTTGTCAATAGTCTATTCAAGGACGTAGTCTAGACTACAGATTATAATTAAAGCTTGTTAGGAAAAATTCGATCTTCCGTTGCAATTTGTAGCAATTTGTAATTTGTTTAAAACATTTTCTTCTATTGTTTTAAGCTATTTTTGAGCTTGCCTTATATTCATATTTCTAAGACTTCCTCTTTTTCAATATGCCCATAAATTTGCCAGCATATTCGCATACATGTGTGCAATTCACGCTCCATTGTTAATTTTTTTCCTCTCGTACAAATATGGCTGTTGTTGTTTGTTTAAATAAGTAGTTGATAAAATTTTTATTTATGTCTCTACCATATAGCGCCTTAAAATATGTCAATAGTTTTCTTTTCAATTTTTGCATTTCATTTTATTGTTTTATACCTTTTTTTCTATTTGCTTGGGAGGCAGGTTAAATTTGTGTGTTTGTATATGTGGGCATATGTATTTATTTTTCTCATTAAAGTGCTAAAATCAGAAACGCCTAAAGGTAGACTTTTGAAAATATAGAAGAGAAAAAAAAGTATCACAACTGCTTAAGGAAATCCTATGCATGCATAAACTAACTATAGAATTATTTATGCATAAAGTGAATTTTATTAATTTGCACAAAAAGACAGAAAAGAACGATAGAAAAACTAAATAGAAAATTTTATGTGTTTTTAGATTAAAAAACTTTAATAAAATTTACATAAATTTTAATATTTCTACAGAGTTCATATTTCAAAAAAAATTTTAATTAATTTTAGCATATAAAGTGTTATGTGCTGCAAATTGTTTTAAAAAATTTTTTTGGTAAAGAAAAAAAAAAGAACACAGATTTTAAAACAATTATCTATTAAAACAAAAATCAGTGGTGGGCAGATGGAATTTATAAAAAAAAGTTCGAGATTGTTTCGATGGGTTAAACAGATATTAAACGGTTGTTAACAAATTTTGTTTGTTTTTTAAAGAATTTTATCGGATTTTCTGCTGTTTACTTTTAATAAGAAGCTCTTTGCTTCTTGCGAATGCCTGTCGCTGCTCCTGCTCCAAGCTGCTATTTTATTACAAAGATTCTCTACAGTTTTCTGCATATTCGTTTTTGGCTGCTACCACTTCGCCTTTCATCCTCTGTCCTGTTGAAACTGATTTTACCAAAAATGTCCTTGTCGGTTTATTTCAATAGACGTCATCAGTGGGTGGGACTGTGTGTGTGTGTGTGTGTTTGCGTAATTAAGTGTTTTTGTAAAATGTTGAGCTTTAAATTTCATATTTTAATTATACTCGTAAAATCATAACATATTTAATTATTTATTATACTATTTTATTTTACAACACAATGTGTGCATGATTCCTTAGTCGATGTATCTCTGGGTAAAATATTAAAATATTTTGCTGTCATATTTAATTGAAACAAGAGTATCATTATGTTAATTAACCATTCACTTCGTATAAACAAAAATTAATTTTCCCTTAGAAAGTTAAATTAATTAAGAAACAGTTGTTATTTGTTTTGGAAAATTAAGAAAATTTTAATAACAAAATAGTTTATGCCTTTAAAACTAGTCCGACAATTTTTTTTTTCAAAATTTTAATCCCAGAAAATCTCTCTCGAAAATTTTGGTGAATTAATAAAGTTCCCAAAGAAAATCCAATAAGATTTTAAGGCTTTGCAAATAATTTTTTTGAAAAAAATCAGTACAGATAACAGACTTGAGACTTGACTAAAGACTCGACTAGAAAATATAATAGAAACTATTCTAAATATTAGACTTTAGAAAAGGGAAGACAACAACTGTTGATTTGGCTAGAGTATAAACTCGAGACTGCCCAAAGATTAGACTAGACAAGAAACTAGTCCAGGACTAGACTTGAAACTGAAATAATGAAAATATTAGAGGCTTGTTTAAAGATACGAATAAATAGTGGCTTAGAAACACAACTAAAAGGCTAGAAAAGACAAAGACAGAGATTGAACGAAAAACTAGACTAGCGACTTGAATAAAGATAAGACTAGAGAGGCTAGAGATTAGACTAGAGATTAGACTAGAAACTTGACTAGACTTTAGACTAGACTAGACTAGACTAGACTAGACTAGACTAGACTAGACTAGACTAGACTAGACTAGACTAGACTAGACTAGACTAGACTAGACTAGACTTGACTAGACTAGACTAGACTAGACTAGACTCCATAAGAGTCAAGAATATAAAGTAGACTAAAAATTAAACTAGAGACTGGATTAGAAACCAAAGTCGAGAAGTGATTTGAGCTGAGACAAGCGGCTTTACTTTAGCCTGCACTTCTGACTAGTTTAACAACAATAATGCAGAGTAGACTAGACTAGTGAGATCAGAGTAGAGACTTAACTAAAGGAAAGAGTAGAGACTCAATTAAAGACTTGGAAAAAAACTTGATTTAATATTTGATCAGAGACTGAGTTATAAACTAGACTCGAGAATATACTAAAGCCGAGTCTAGTGACTTCACTTAGACTCGACACTTCAATACAGAATAGACTAGATTAGCGACTACACTTAGGACTGGACTTCTGATTAGACTAGAGACTAGGCTAGAGACTAGACTATATTCCACTCGAGAATATAAAGTAGACTAGAGACCAGACTAGAAACTAAAGTGGAGACTTGACTAGACTGGACGAGAGATAATAATATGTATAAACGAAACTTAAGACTGGAATCGAACAAACAAAAGTAAAGGGATAACTTATACTAAAGACTAGGCTAGAGATTACTGTAGAGACGAGACTTGATAACAGACTGGAAACCACTTTACAGTCTAGTAAAGAGACTATACTATAGACTAGATCTGGCTGAGAATAGAGTTAAGACTCGTCTAGACAACAGCTTATATGGTATTTTATTCTAGAGACTTAACTTAAGAAATGCTAGAGGTAAGACTTAATACTAGACTAGATCACAAATAACCAACTATATAAGAAGCTGACTGAAGACCCAAATCTAAATATATACTGATATATACACCTTCAACAAAACTATTTTTAAAGAAAATTTTAAACATATTATGATTTATTTAACAATATTATTGACACCGCCAACCATATTAAGGTTGACTTAGTCCTTCATCAAGAAGCCAAAACCATATTATGGTTGCCTCCGAACATGTTATGGTCAGAAATAACTAAAACATGTTTAACACTTACAATAGCATGGTTAGTTTTCATCCACAGTATGTTGCTCTTGGAAAAAGGAAAATACTACGGTTAATTTTAAAACAAAAAATTGCCATATTTAACCATAACATGTTTAGAGGCAACCATAATATGGTTGTGGTTTCTTTGATGGAGGACTAATTCAACCAAATATGGTTGTATGTGACAATAATATGTATATATTGACCATAATATGTTTAAAATTTTCTTTAAAAATAGTTTTGTTGGAGGTGACCATATTTAACCATGTCTTTTCTCTGCGTGTAGAACATAGCCTTGTCTGGTATAATGTAGACATTGGGTATAGAACATAGCCTTGTTAAAAAGTTTAACTGATATTAGAAAAAAATGCAGAAGTTTCCACTTGAAAATTATGAAACAGTTACGTATATTCTAAAACGTACAAAACTTTGAAAATTTTTTTTATGAATGTTTAAAAATACAAAAATTTTCTTAAATATTAAAAAAAAAAATTACCAAATTTCTTTCTTTTCATAATCCCAGAAAATTATGCAAAGAAAATAAAATTTAAATAGTTTTTTTTTTGTAAATTTTCAAGCATAAATTTTTTTAAATTTCCAAATTGACTATGAATAATTTCCAAAAATTTAAAAAAAAAATTGACTATAAATAATTTCTAAAAATCCAACAAGAAAATTTGATAAAACTTTAAGCATAATTGATTAATTTTAGTCACAAAAACTATTTAAAAAAAAATTCTTCCTTGGACTTTCTTTAACACAAAAGAAACAAAATCTAGTTTTTTGGAAAAAATCCCAAAAAAAAAACATAAAAAATTTGTGAAATTTTTTTCAATCTTTTATATTTTAATATTTTATGTTTAAAACGATAACAAATTTTTCATCCTACGAAAATTTTAATGTTTTTTTTTTATAAATTATATTTTCAGTTTTTAAAATGTGAAGCATACTTTAAGGCGCCGGTCGCAAGATATTGCTCAACTGTAAGTAAAAATTATTAGATTTAAGTGTTTATTTTAATATGTTTGAACAAAAAATTTGCATTAATTACTTTTACTTGGTATTAAATAAGAGAACAATTAACAAACACACCTTTTTCAAAACTAAAGCATACCTTTTGGTAAATTTTCCCAGAAAAAGTAAAGCATAATTTAGGTAATTTGTAGAAAGAAAAATAGAAAGACATACTTTTCGGTAAAAAGTACTTCAAACAATAAGCCTTTTAAGGCAAATTTAAAGTAGATTTTTGTTCATTAGTTATTTATTAAAAGGACCTTTTTGCATGACTTATTTCTGCAAGGTTAAGGTGCAATTAAGCAGTTTTATTTGAAAATATTTAAAAAATTTAAGGGTTAGCTCTATAAATCAAAGGGTTCGTTAAATAAAACAAACTAAAGATTTCCTTAAACAAAAATCTTTTAGTTATCAGCTACAATAAATCACTTGTAAGGAGATAAAAGTATATTTTATTTTATTTGTTTTTTTTTTTTTTTTTTTTTGTTAAAAAAAAAGATAAAGTTTATATAAGACCTACTTCTAGGCTCATTTAGTTTTTTTATGTGTATACACAACAACAAAATAAAACTAACGCATGTTTTACTACATTTAGACTTTTGTGTTAAAAAATATAAATCCTATTTTCAGGACAACGTAAATGCTAACTAAACAATGTTTCTTAGAATAGCTATATTTTTGTATACCATTCTTTTCATCAAAAAGATATACAATCTTGGCAATTTTTCCCTTTTAATATTTTCATGTTTTACTTTTCAAAATCAACATTTAAGAAATTTACACAACTGCTGTGTTGCTTTAAAAACCGCCTAAATATATGCTTACGGTTTTCTTTTGTGCATGTATTTTTTAAAGGCTCTTTTATTATCATATACTTCAAATCTTTTCTATGTATTTATGGGTAAACACATTTAGGGGTAGACACTAAAACAAATTTTAGACATACAGTCTGTATGTATACATACATATGTACACACACACATACAAGTAAAACTGATGACGTCTCTCTGTCTACTGCTGTTATTTTGACATCAAGTTTTGTGTAAAAAACTTGTTTCGCATACATTTTTTTTTTAATCATCAGCCCATTATTATACATATATATTGATAAGCTTGGAAGTTGCCACAAATCGATAAAAAGATATAATATTAGGGAATAAAAATAAAGGAAATTTTTGAAAAATTTACTAAAATATCTTTATAATTTTTTAACAGTGTGAAAACCAGGGGTCTAATCACCGCATTCAATACTATCGTATCGAATAAACTATTGAATATTTTTGCGCACGATAGACACTGACGTATCGAATGAAAGCTCGATAAATGTAATGTCGAGTTACTCGATATCGAATGCTTTTATTTCAAATTCAATACATTTCATTCGATATCGAGTTTCATGATACCAAAATAAATAATTTCGATCAATTTTGCTCGATATCGAATGCGGTGTTTAGACCCCAGCTTTCAAAAAGCCTAAACAACTTATAGATGAAAATGTTAAATGTTTTCCCAAAGATTTAAATGAAATTCTTTTTAAACGCATTTTGGCTAAAAATTTACAAAAACTCTACATACAGTATCCATTTAGTATTGTCTACCTGAAGGCTTTTTTATATGATACTTGAGGCAGTTGGAAAAATTTAATTTAAAGTTTTAACAAAATTGAGAAAGTTGTGAAAAGTAAAAATAAAAGATGTATTTAAATAGTATTTTTGATTATTTAAAATTGGAAAGGTCGAGCAATAATAACTTTGATTAATTTTAATAACATTTTCCAAATTATAGTCTAACTTAAGGCGGTTATACCAACTAGTTTTATTATAAATAACAATTAAGAGCGTCTTAACGATTTCCAATCGTAATGAACAAAATTCTCTTAAAATTATTTTAATCAAAAGTCTATATACCCTATTACAAAAACTGTAGCCTAAAGTAAGGAGATTTAACGTTTAAAATTTTTAAAGCTACAAAAGACTGAAAATACATTCCACAAATTATTGATTATAGTCTTAAAAAGACTGCTTAATTCTGGATTAAAAAGTAGTATATACTTTCTTTTTTTTCAAAAAACCAAAATTTTAAAAAGTGAAACCTACTTTAGGGGATTTGTGATTTTTTTTAATAAAAATGACGGGGAAATCAACAGTTTTTTAAGGTTTTGCAAAAGATTTTAATAAAATGCTTGCAACCGCAACCCTCTTTATCATCTTTTATTTAATTTAAAGTCTTAAATCACTGAGCAAAATGTGTTGTCTACCGTAAGGCATCATATTATTTTATAGACAATTACATTGCAAAATTTCATTAAAAATTTTCAAAAACCGCTTTAAATATTATACTAAAAGTCTGTTTTATTTTCAGGCTGTTTTCAAATGAATTTATAAAAAGTAAGGCCTATCTTAAGGCGCTTTTAAGTTTTTTTTTAAATTAATATCGATTTTTACGTGTTAAAAAAAAAACTAAAAAACTTAAAAAACTGTTTTTAATCTCCATTTTCTAAAATTATATATTTTATGTTCATAATTCTAAAGCCAGAAACTGTAGGCTACCTAAAGGCGCTTTTTTAGTTTTTTACTTTGAAATTCAGTAGAACAACTTTTTACAAAATTCTTAAAAAATTCAGCAAAAACTTGATAAACTCTGCATACAAAATAAGCTCGTAATTCTGAAATTCGATTTTGATTTCTATAATTTTGGTAAAAAAAAAAATTAAATAACCTATAAAATTTTTTTTTGCAGTTTTAAATTTAATAACTTGAAAAAAAATTCAATAAAATCTTTTCAAACTTTCTAACAAAAGGATGGCATATCTCTTCAACTAATTCCCTAATCAATGTTTCAAAAACTGTAGCCTATATCAGGGCGTTTTAAAACTGTTAAAACGAAATTTTTATATATTTTTTTTCGTTTATAAACTTTTTTTTTTTCCTCCACTGTCCTCAAATATTTGTGTAGTTTATGAGAAAAAAAATGTTATTCAAGCTTTATTTTGCAATTCAAAGTTTTACCTTTTTGTTTATGTATATATTTATTTTTTGTTTTCTTATGGTTGATTTCATACACATGTTCATATATGAATAACATACATGAGTTTTTTTTTATAAAGCTATACAGGAAATGTTGAGTTTCTGGTAGCACCATTTGGTTCAATTTCCGTTTTTCATGACTTATTTTTTGCATTTATTTGGGAAGGCAGTTTTTATTTCTACAAATTCTTCAACCAACCATAAATGAATGATGTACAGGGCAGTAAATTGAAATAAAATAAGTTAAAGCCTTTAATAATTATGCTGAAAAATTATAAGGAACTGAAGAAAGATAATAAACAAAGAAATGAGAAGGGGAAAAATGAACCCAGAAAAAATATTTCAATACTTATAGTACTCCTTGAAGTATGCAATATATTTTTTTAAATATTTTTAATAAAAAAAAAGAGTAAAAAAAATCTTGTTAAGTATTTGCTTTAGAAAAACAGAAAGTTTATAGCATTTTTTAATAATTTTTTTCTTTTTAATAACTATTTTCTTAGGCAACGCCTTAAAATATGTAATTAGTTTTAAAGAATAATGAATATTTTTGACTCACAAAATACTTTTATTACGCTTTTAGAGTAACTCTCTAATATATGTTTCTGTACATAAATAATTTTCTAAATTTTTCTTTTCTCTTCATGTTTCCTTTATTTTAGATTTATCGCGTTAAGTATGCTCCGTTTTTTCGTATATTGTATTTTTGAAATATTTTCATTTAAGTAGACATAAAACCCATTAAGTTTTTCATTTGTTACTTGTATTTTTGTGTTTATTTTAAAGGTATTTTTATATTTCTTGTATTTCTTCTTGCTTGTAATCATTCTAGTGGAAAATATGTTAGGCGCCTTAAAGTATGCGTAGTATATAATATTATCTTTAAGCTTTAGACAAAACAGACAGTAATAACTCTTTAACACTTTGAAGCGCCTGAATATTATTTTTCGACAGTCTTTTCGTTTCGTTTCGCTTTTATTTTATTTTTTTTGTCTAACGTTTCTTGATTTTTTAGATTTGCTTTTAAAGATGTCTATTGTCTGCTTTTTTTTTTTTTTTGTAGAATATTTATTTAAATTTACCTTGTAGCATATTTACTGAAGCTTGTGGCCATGTCTTTTAAAATGGTTCTTGAATGTCTGGTTGTTTGACTGCTGGTCCATGTTAAAGCCAGATTTTTTTGTTGTCATTCGTTTAAAGTGTTTTATTCTATTTATTTGTCATTATGTTGGTTTTTTATTTAAGTTAAATGGCTTTTGGTGATTTATTTTATCATTTAGCGGCTTTGATAGCTAATTGTTTTAATACAGTGCTTTTAGTATGCATAATTTATTTTGTTAGAGATCATAAATTTTATCAATAACACAGGCCTGCAAAATTTGGAAAGAGTCGAAACCCTGCGACTAAAGTATATTTTTCTAAGGATTTGACTGCGCTGAATCCGAATATGTAGCCAGAATTTATCCATCACATCCGGCCAAAACCATTAGAATTGTATACTCTGATTATGGGTTAAAAATGTGTTGGCTTGTGGAATTTCTCTGAAATTTAATTATGTGGCAAGACAAATCGTGAAAGCCTTAAAGTATGCCATAGTTTAATTACTCAAAATGTTTGGGACATTATTTTCTTGTTCTTTTTTATTTAATATCTACATTATTTAAGTGTCTACCATTGAAAATTCTTATTACGATTTCCTTACAGAATGCTTTATTTTTTTATTAGCTTAGAGATTAAAAAAAAAAATATGTCCGCTTAATTAACATTTAACCCATAAAATTCTATGCAATATACTATAAATACTTCTTAATTAATATCAATTATACTTAAAACCGTGCATGTCTAAATATTTTTCGCGTACACATAAATAAAAAGCATAATTCTAGGCCTTTTATTTTAAAAATTAATTATAGTGTATTTAGTTTTCTATCGATCTGCTACCAAACAATATTTAATTTCCTTTCATTTTGGTGTAATTTCTTTTAATAGTGCAGCCAAATTAAGGTTATTATTATTGAATTTAAATGGTTTTTGGAAAATTGCCTACTTTTAGGTACTTGTAAAACAAAATTAAATAAAAAAAAAAAAACAAATGGGAAATTGATAACAATATAATTGAATTATTCATAAAAATTATTTCTTTCAATAAGTAATTTATAAAAAAAAAATAAAAGATTTTCCATATTTAAGAGGAAAATATATAATACTAAATCAAATTATTTTTATACAAAAGTAAAGAATACTTTTGGATGTACCACTAATAGCAACATATTTTTATACAAAAGTATAGTATACTTTTGGTTGTTTTGCGGCTTATAATTGTTTAACAATTATGTACTTGTATTCATTGAAAAACAATTTGTCATTAATTAAACTTGTTTTTGTCGAACAAAAGCTTGATAAAAACTATAGCCTACTTTGTGGATGCAGCTAACAATTGTATTCAAAAACAATAAAAAAAAATAAATAAATATAATTTTTTATAAATAAAACGACCTTAAGCTTAAATAATTAAAAGTAAGCAATAAAAACTTTTTGAAAACTAAAAAAAAATTGCTAGATTTTTCTTTATTTTCTATTTAAATTATAGTTATTAATTGTCATTAATTTATAACGTAAGGCATAGGGCAAATAAAAAATGTGTCATACTTTTACTGAAAAATATTTTTTATTACAAAAAAAAAGAAAAAAAAAAAAAGAACACAAAAACTATGCATTTATTATATGTAGTTTTGACCTACAAAACAAATTTAATTTTTGTTTATAAAACTTTTTAATATAGCATACCTTTAGTTTCAATTGGCAAAGTAAAAAATGCAGCACACTTTTAGGGATAATAATAATAATTTGTTATTTTGAAAATGCTGTGGAAATAATTTAACATATTTTTTTTAATTCAGACAATATGCTGCCTACTTTTAGATGTAAAAACACTGTTGCCCATTAAAAGGGGAATTTCCATTTTGATTTATAATTAAGGCTATTATTGTGTAAAACGCAAACGCAACGCCAAAAACAACATTAAAAGCAACAAAAAAATCAAAAATATTTCATAATTTTGTTGTTTTTTTTCTACAGAAATTCATACTGAATTTTTAAAATTGCAAACGCTGCATATCTTGTGGCGTAGACAATTTTAAAACACAATATGAAGTTCTGTAGAAAGCAACAACAAAATTATAACAAATTTTTGATATTGTTTTAGCTTTCTATGTTATTTTTGGCGTTGCGTTGCGTTTTAAACAATTAGGGCCTAAGAAATGATAAAATTAAACGTTTTTGAATTAAATTGATCTGAACTTGATCAGAACTAAAACTTCAAATAATTTAGTGAATCTTAGTGAAAATACTGTATTAACTAGAACTTAACTAAAATTTCAAATAAATGAACTAAACCTGAACTAGAACTAGAACTAAAACTTAAATTTAAAATAGTTGGGCTTAAACTGAAAGATATCTCAATCAGAGTGAAATAAAAAATAACGTAGATTGAACTAGAGCTGTATTACAACTGAACTAAGCTTGAACTGAACTGTAACAGAGCTAGAAACCAACCAGACCTGTACCGGACCGTATCTTGAACTGAACTTGAACTAGAACTGAACAAGTACTTCACCTGAACTTAAACTAATAAATTTTTTTAAGAATTTTTTTTTATTTTTGTTTTGCCCTAAAAAAAAACTTATTTTCTTTAAACTTATAAATTTTATATTTTCTTTAATAATTCAATAACTCTTCAATTTATTTTTGCTAACAAAACAGTTTTGTATTTTGATACCTCCCCTTAAACCCTTCCTCTACATTTAGAATGTCACTTGTTACATTTAAATTTACAATATTTTCTATTTTTTCAAAATGACCTCATTATTGTTTGAGTTGCTTCTTTTATTTCATATGTTAAATATTTAAAAAATCGATGCATACTTTATGGGTACCCAAGAAATTCTACACATACATTTGCTAAAAATAAAATGGCAATAAAATTTAGTTTTTATCTAATTTACAACACGAGCAAGCAATTTTTGTATGTACTAGTTTCTTACCAAAAAAAAAAAATATTAAAAAAAAAAATAAAATAAATTGTCAGTTAGACATGAAGTGACATAATAAATTGTTGTTGAACTTTAAATGTAAAGAAAAAAGAAAAAAAATCGTACCCACACTAGAAAATTTTTTTTAAATTTTCTTTTTAAAAAATTATTTCAATTAATTTGTTTTAAACTTTGGCTTTGCTTTAGTTTTTTAATACACAAATTTGTTTAAATCTTCTTTTTGTGTTAAGCACTGGTTTGCTGGGCTTTGATAACTAGAATATTAGCATAAAATTTACTGCATATTTTTGAGCTGCTTAGACAGTTGTTTGTAAAGTATAATTAATTTGTGCTTATCTAAAATAGTTGCAAACTCTATTTGTATAAAACTTAGATATTTATTGCGCTAGAAAGCTCGCTGCCTTATCCATAAATTAAAACAAAAGCATACTTTAGGAAAGATTAGTGAAAATTTAAAAGAAAATCAATGCTTTATTCAATAAGTTTGGTTACGATAAAGTGTTATTACAACTAACAAACGGAAGATGAAAAACAGCAGCCAACATTTAGGCGCAGAACCAATAAAACTTTTAAACACTACTCAAATTCCATATATACGGAATTAAGAGTTAAACATAAGCTGTAAATTTATTTGAGAAAATTGTAGCATACTTTTAGGCGCCTGTATATTATTATTCTTATCGTATAGAACCCTTTCAAATTAAGAAATACATTGGCCAAATCGTTGCATTTGTGATATAAAGAGGTTTCGTATCGAAAAGTTCTGCTTCGCATATCGAAAAGCTTATTGTGGCATTCATTTCATTTGAAAATGTAATAAATTTTGTTGCTTTGTAGTAAAATACAAACATATGATTCTATTAACATATAAACAAAGAAAGGGTGTATTTAAACTTGATATAAAATTTGAGGCAAAAAAAAATCCGATACCAAGCATTATTAGCAAAAAAAAATTAGCATGCATTTATATCGAATTAACCTTTTCTTGTTAAATTGGTTTTTGTCAAATCAACAACACCTCAATTAGCTTCGAGGTTAACAAATTTCTTGCATACTTTTAGGCGCTTTATATTCATATTAAGAATTTTGGATGAAATTTATTCAAATTTTTTGGTTTTTTTTTTTATATTCTCTAGCATACTTTAAGGCGCTTTATATTCATATTTAAACTTTTTAATGAAATGTTTTCTAACTTGAATATATTTTTAAAGAAGTTTTCCACTTACGAAAATCTTGTAATTTTTTTTAAGTCAAAACCTATAGCAAAAGTTTAAGGAGCTTGTTTTATGCAACAAAACGACATACGTAAAGCAAACTATGTAGAGAAAAAATTTTAGTTTAAAAAATATCTAATGTTTTTTTATGTATTCAAAGTAAAATGGCTTACATTTTCAAAGAAAAGCTTTTCTTATTTAATTGTATAAAAAAAATCTATTGCATACTATTAGTAGGCATATAGAAATATGATGAACTAGTTGATTGGAACCGAACTGGACCTAGCACTCTTATCTTACTCATATATTAGGGTTATTGTTAAAAATATAGGATACTTTTCGGCTTAAAACTTTTATTTGGAACATAGTTTTCATTGTTAAAATAAAGCAAGAATTAATTAATATGTAAAATTAAAAATATGACATATTTGTTGATATTTTTTAACAAACCTTTCTTTTATAAATAAACTTTTTTCGTCTTTAAATAATAGGTTTGTTTCTACTGGTAAATGCTTAAAGATAGTTGTCTTTTAATATCTGGTAAATAATTATATTTCATATTCTAAAGATTTTTTAATAAATATTTAAATAGCTTGTCATTCCTGCAGACATTTTGTTGGCAGAATTATAAACAACTGAATAAAGTAATCTCAAGTTTGCTTTATTAAAGGGGAGACTGTCAAACAGAAATTGAAAAAAAAAAAAAAAAGTTGAAAGGATAAAAAATAATTGAAATAAATTGCAAAGTTTATATAAATAATCTGGAAGGGTTGAAAAAAATAAAGCAACCCAAAAAACAAGAAAACAACACATTTTCTAAGTACATTTTAAAATTCCCTTTAAACATACAAAGTTAAATGAAGAGTTTTTGTAGCATATATTTAGGGTTTAAGAATTTTTTTTTAAATTAATAATATTTTTTCTTTAATTAAAAAATATCAACTTACTTTTGGGGTCTAGTTTCATGTTCAGTTGTTTACTTGTAGAAAATTTATAGCATATTTGCAGGTGCTTAATAATATAATTTAATTTATATTTGTATTATTTATGTTGTTTTATATTATTTATATAATTTTAAAAATAATTATGATTAATTTTGAGATTCTTTTCTTGTAATCAACACTAGAGAAAAGGCAGGGAGTACGATTAAATACTTCATTTCATTTAAAAACACATACATTTTAAGCCTTTAAGCAATAATAATTTGTTGTAGTTAACAAAAAATTTAACACTGTTAATGGTCAAGCATTATCCTTGATAATAAAAATAATTTCTGTTCTCATTACCGCAATACACTCAGTTTAAAACCAAACAAAAATATTTACAAAAGCAAAAATCGCTTGAATAAGTTACACAGCAACAGCAGCCAGTAGCCAGGATAAAACAATAAACATAAATTTTCTATTATTTTTTTAACCAAAAAAACATTTTTTCCAGCTAAACTTTGTGCTTCAAAGTAAAATATGAATAAAAGTGTAATAAAAACAGCAATAGCTTGTTGTTTTGTAAGTAACCAAGTGTGAGTGTGAAAAAGGAAATGATTGTTATTGTTTATGTAGATTTATGTATGCGTGTGTAAGTGAGGCTGTATAGGTAAATAAGCCCTTGTAATACTATGCTTTCAAGTTAGTATACTACAGTTTTATGTTTGTGTGTGTATCAAGCAAGTGTAGCTAGCTGGTGACTCTAGTAGTAATAGTAGATTTGTTTCCTGTTATCCTTGTAATGCTTACGTATCGTTTCGTACGTTGTACTCTATACACGACTGAGCATAAAAATCGCTCAAACACACACACAAACGCCATAGCTTAAGAATGCAAACACAACAGAAAACAAATTAAAACACTATAGAATACAGACACATAGATTTGAGGGGGACCCTTAAAAAAAATACTAAAGTAGAACAGACTAGAAGAGAAATATTAAAGAACTCGAGCAAAATACGAACAAAATTGAACGCAAATAGAGCAGATCCAGAACAGAACAGAATTATAACAGAACTAGAACAAAACTACATAGAACAAATTACTAAAGAACAGACTAGAAAAGAACCATTAAAGATCTAGAGCAAAACTCTAACAAAATTGAACCGAAACAGAGCACAACTAGAACAAAATTATAGCAGAAATAGAATATTATTGGAGAGAAACTAAAATAAAACTACTTAGAACTAACTACTTCTACAGAATAAACTAGAAAAGAACCATTAAAGAACTAGAGCAAAACTAGAACAAAATTGAACCGAAATAGAGCAGAACCAGTACAGAATATTATTATAACAGAATTAGCGCATTAGAAAGAAACTAGAACATAACTTCTTAGAAGAAATTACTTAAACAGAATAGAATAAACAGAGCAATTAAAGAACTAGAAGTTGAGCAAAACCAGTATAGAGCTACAATTAAACTAAAAGGGAACAAAACCGATTTGGAACAGAACTTAAATATAATTTGAACAGGACTAGCACAAAAATAGCAAAGAACCAAAACATAATAGATTAAAGCACGACTAGAACCAGAATGGCATTAGTTTTGAACTTAACTAGAAATATGCTAGAACAAGACAATAACAAGACCAGAAGAAAATTAGAACTTTAGTACCACAAGACAAGAACTAGACCTTAACTAGAACTAGTCACGAAGTAGCCTAGAACTAGACTAGACTAGACACAGACAACCGCAGACAAGAACAATACTAGAACTCGACAAGAGTTCAAGTAGAACTAGAATTGGACTAGACTAGAACAAGAACTTAACTTAATTATAACTTTACTAGAACCAGACAAGAAATAGACTCCTACAAAGCAAGAACTAGATTGGAACTAGAATTTATTTAGTTTGGAACTGCACCAGAACAAGATAGAATTGATCCAGGTTAGATCAGGAACTAAACTAACGTTTAAATAACTACACTAGATCCAGACTATAAATATTCTCTTACAAGACAAGAACTAGAGTAAAATTAGACGAGAGCTAGAATCGATCTAGACTGGAACTAGACCAAAACAAGAACTAGACTATAACTAGACCTGAACTAAACTAGACGACCAAAAGACAAGAACTAGACCAAGTAAAGACTAGTCCTTAACTAGAACCAGATAAAAAGTAGCCTAGCATCAGCATTAGATTAGACTAGATATATGTTACTCCTTGACAAGAACCAGGCAAGAACTAGACTAGAACTAAACTAGAACAAGATCAGAATAACCCCTTAACTAACTTAAAAACTAGACTAGAATAGCACAAAACTAAAACAGATCATTAAGATAAAATATTTTGTCAGATTTTCTTAACTATTCTAGATTTTAGGGTCATCCTTTTACTTTGGTACACACTCACACATTCTCAATCACTCTTACACATCACGTTTTGCTAGACAATTTCAGTTATAGAAACTTTTTTTTTTTTGCACTTTTTGAGAACAAATTTATACAGGCTGAAATTTTTCCATAATTTTTCTTCAGCTGATGCTTTTTCTTGTTTAGAATTTTTACTTTCTTTATGTATCAAGATTTTTTTGATTTCCTTTTTTTAATTGTTACATTGATTTTCGCATGGAATTGAAATTTATTATTGATTTTTAAGAAATTATTTACAAAATTATTAGTTTTTTTTAATATTTTTTATATCAAGTAAGTAATTATATAATTAGTTTTAATTATATAAATTAAAATATTTTAGCAATTTTTTTAAATTTAAAGGCTTTCACTCTCACTTTTTTGGATTCTATTTTAGATATATAATTTTTTAAATTGATGTAATTTTATTGCAAAAACTTGTTAAATAAAATTTCCTTTTTTTAATTTCCGAAGAGCTTTAAGAAATATTTAGAGTATTTTTTTTTTTTTTTTTTTGAATTTATATACTTTTTTTGAATATATATTTCTGCTTGTTTAAATTTTTTTTTAAATAACTAAAATTCCGTTGCAATTTTTATGTCAGAATGTTAATAAAATCACTTCAAAAAACTAACTGAGCTGAAGCACATTTGATAAAAGTTATTTTACCCAGTAAAAATATACAGTTTAACTTATTTAAGGGTTATATGCGCACAAAAGGTGGATGCTAAGCTTATGATAAGCTTTGCTCTCTGTTTCTCTTTCTCTAATAAACCTATTCTCTCTATTGTTTATAAGAAGAGAGTAAAAAATTTACATAAGCTGACCCATGTGCTGGTATTTTTGTCCTGTCCTGTCATTATATTTTATTTTATTTGCCGGTATTTCTTTAAAGCTTTTTTTGTTAAACACCCACTCCTTTTCCTCTTCCTGTCCATAGCGCTTGAAATAACAAACACCAACAAGCCATGTGCTAGGACAGCTTTGTTTACATTTTACTTTAAGGGTTGTTAGGGATTTGCTGGGGAGGATGTGGCAAAACTTTAAAGGAAATAGAAAGTATTTGAGTAATGAAGGAAACAGAAACACATGGAATCATTTATCAATTGTACAAAGAAAAGCTTTTATATTTTGATGACTTTATAATGAGTTTACTTTTGCGAATACGTAAGAATTTTGTACTCCAGAGAATTAATAGAAATTATCAAAAAGTAATTTCAATTTTTGGGAATACAAAATTTTAATTTCAAAAGATTTTGTTATTCGTGCTTAATTCCCAGTTTTTATTCTTGATAAAAACACTTGAAATTTATTGTTGATGATGATAAATTTCAAGTGTTTTTATCAAGAATAAAAACTGGGAATTAAGCACGAATAACAAAATCTTTTGAAATTAATAGAAATTAATAGAATTTGTTTTTAGATATTTAAAAATTAGTTAATAAAAGCTATTGAAACTTGTTAAAAACTTTCTTTAATTTTTTTAAAAATTAAATTATGGTATTGGCTTGCTCCTTAATACAAACTAAATAAAGCATTTTAAGAAAGACAAAACTTAAGGCTACTTTCTACAAAAACTTTTCCACCTTTAAAAGCTTTTTATAAAACACTTATAAAAATAGCTCTTTTACAAAGCCTTATTCGAAATCGTTTGGGTTTTTAAAAACTTCCACAACAGATTCTTAACAAAGTTCAGCAAAATTTAATAAAAGCTTATTTGGAAAACCTTTTTTTAATAATAAATTTGTCTGCCTTCAATTTTTAATTAAGCTCTCCAACTTAGAAACTTTAAGCTTTTGAAACTTAAATCTTTCACTTTAAAGCTGTTATTACCATTTTTTTCAATCTTTAGATTCAAAAAGCCTTTTCTGTATTTTCTCACCTCAAATCTTTTACTAAGATTTCTAGATTTATAGCCTTAATTTAGTTGATTTACCTTAAAGGATTTTCTTCATTCCAAATATTTTGTATAGAAAAGCTTTTTAAAACTTTTTCCCTTTAATAATTTATAACTATTTTTCTACAAAGCTGTTATTAAGCTTTTGTTCCTAAGTTTAATCCAACAAGGCTTTTATATTGTCCACACAAGCTAATAAATATAAGCTCTTTTAGACAACACCTTTTGTAAAACATTTTTATTACCAAAAAGCTCTTATTATTCTCTTTTCCTTAAAATTCTTTGTGGATTCTTTTCTATAAGCTTCTATTGTTTTTAAATAAAGCTTAACTAGAGTTTTTTTCTAAAAAGCTACGAAGATTGGTTTAAAAAAAATACAATAGTTTTTTAATAAAGGCTTGTTTTTTCATAAAGAGCTTTTAACCAGTTTGTTTTGGCTGAATCAAAGCAGTTTTAAAGTTAAATTTTTTTCTAAAAAGCTTTTCCCTAAAAGCTATTTACAAGGCTTTTTCTTTTAAGCTTTTTATGAGCTTTTAACTTTAATGCTTTTTAAGAACTACTTCCTTCAAAGCTTTGTTAGAGCTTTTTTTTATGGTTCTTAATAGACTTTGTACTTTAAAGCTTCTTTCTTTTATAGCTTTTTTGTTACCCTTAACTAAATTTTATATATTTAAAAGCATTTAAAAAATTTTTTTTTTGGATTAAATTATAAAACTTTTTTCAATTAAATGTGGATTAAAGCTGTTTTGCATTAGGGCACCATGCTACAGAGCAAAAAAAAATTCAAACAATTTATAAGAAAACAATTAATTACTAAAACCGCAATATATTTCTTAAATCTAAAAAGCTTTTGTCTAATTTCATTGTTAAGGCATGTATGTATTGCTTCTATTTATGCTAATTTTAGCTTCAAACTTATTAAAATATTTGACATATATTTAAAAGCTTTAAGTGGTAGCGTGACTCAAAAAGCTTTAAGGTCAACAGTTTTTTTTTATAACAAAAGTCTTATGTTGAAATGAAGAAAAATTATTCTGTGGAACTGATGAATTAGGGCGCATGGCCTAGTAGAGAGAGGGAAATGATTTCCTCTCTCTATTCTTTTCTTATGCTCTTTTCCATTTATTAATTTTCTTTTTTTCGTTGTGTATATAATTTCCATTTAACTTCTGTGAGAGTACCAAAAATTTAAAACATTTTGAAGCACAAAACTCCACTAAAAACTTTAATAAAATGTCCCTATACTTTAAGTGACGTGGGTCCCTTTTTGCCTCTGTGTGTGAGTATTATAAGCGGAATGGAGTACGTCAAAACATTTTTTGTATACACAAATTTAAATGACCTCACACATGTTTAAGATATTCCTTGTAATGTTTAAGGAATAGTAAGAAGAAAAATCTTTGAATACATTTTCAAACCGGTAGTCAGTGCTAAACGAAAGGAAGTTTAACAAATATTTGGCTTTGAGTGAAAGAGTAGGGAGGAGAGTGCGCGAATGGAAAGAGAGGTTAGGCAAAAAAAATTAAGATAATTAAATATTGAAGGAAATGACAATGACAAAAACATGACAATAACAATATTATATTAAAGTGACGTTAAAAAAACGACAAAAACATTTAAAATGTTTAACAGAAAAACTTTGACAGGATGTACTAGAGAGAGAGGGAGAGAGGCAGAAAAATCACTAAGAATATGTGAATGAAAACTTAATGAGTCTTTGGAGTGACATATATACACAAATTAATTAATTTGAATAAAAAATAAAGAAGACAAGAGTTGGGCAAAGACATTAAGACTGAGTAAGGCACAGACATGACATTTTGATTACTTTTTAAATTTGAAGTTAATTTTGGGACCTTAAAAGAAAATATTTTAATTTTGAAAATAAAAACAATTATTTTTGGGTTTTTAACTCTTTTCTTTCAAATTTAAGTTTTATTTTAAATACACATTTTTAATAATTTAACTGTGATTTGCGGTTACTTTGTTTGTTCGACCTTAGGGAATGTGTATTGATTTCAAAAAAACTACGATCATACTCACTTAAGTTGTCTATCGCGATGCCAAACGGCCATTTGCAAACGATCATCTTCATCCAGCTCATTTAAGGCTTGACTTAAATCGGATAAATCGAATTTAAAGCAATGATCAAAATAGGGACGACTAGAATGGCGATGGACGGCGGTGCGTTTGAATCCCTGGTGTTCGGCTTGGGACTTTCTGTTCAAAGCCACCTTGACATAAGCATTAAGGTTAGTGGAACCATTGCTGCGCTGTAAATCGCGGCAGCGTATAACTAAAATAAAAAAAAAATATATAACAATTAAGAACTTTTCTTCTCTACAAAACTAAATTTGGAACTCACCATGTACATTTAGGCTTTCATTTTCCCGGTATATGGCCACATCTAAAGAGCCCCTTACTGAGCTTGTGGTTAAATTTGTAGAGCTGCCACTTAATTGCTCATGTGTGGAACTGGCAATGCTAGAGGCCACCGAGCTGCGCTTGTGTATGTGATGATAGTCCTCCTCCTCTTCACTGTTAGAGGAAAAACTTAAGCATCTTTTAATGGAGGGTACCTCCATTAAGGTTGGAGTACTACAACTTTGTAGGTCATTTTCTACCTCAAAGGTTAAATGCTGGGGTGGAGTTTCCATACTCAATAAGGCCTTTTGAGTCTGGGAGTTCTTAAACAAAGGGGTTTCGGGGCTAGGTATACCGTTGGGTAAAGTTAAGCCTATCATTTCCTTTTCTCTTCTCTCCACTCTTTGCCTCTCTTGAAAGCTTTTATCCAACAAGTTTTCACTCTCTTGAGGCTTTTCCTTTTTGTTTTTCTTCTCAGTGTTTTTCGGATTTTTTCTTCTCACCACCCTTTGCCTTTTCAAATGCTGAGGAGTCCTTACCTCCATTTCATGTATACTATCTTCATTTGCAACGTTCTCCAGATTTTTTTCCTCTTCCATTTGAACATGTTTACACTTGGGCTTCACGTCCTTTCTAGCACTTTCGATTATAGCATCTAACATGCGATCCAAAGTAACATCACCCATTCTGGACGACGACAGGGAGTCCTCTTTTAATTTATTTCGAAACTTTAATCTCGATAAGGGAGTAATATCATCTTCCTCAGCAAAATCATCCGAAAATCTAGGCCTCACCTCTCCATTTTGTTGTGGAATCATTTCCATAGTAGTTACCGTGGCTGTATTAAGTCTTTTGATGTTTAAAGTTAAGGGAGGAGGTGTATGTTCAGTGGATCGTCGAGGACTCTTACCATTACTGAGATCATGCAAGGCCGTTAGACTGGTATTGCCAAATGAGTTGCGCATAAAGTGAACGCCGAAGTTCTCCTTATTATGATTACCTGTTAAAGAATGGCGTGACCTGTTACGTCTTTCATTGAAAGCCTCATCCAAGTGATTGTCTAAAGAACGGCGATGTAAACGTCTTTCCAAAGTATGGGTCATAGTGGGCATTTTGTGGTGGTTTAGGTTAGAATTTCCGGTGGTATAACGTTTCTTGCGGGGTGGTTTTGATGAGTTAGTAGTTGAAGGTTTTTGTGTAGAAGATGCTTGAGAATTTTGTAGAGAATTTGTTTGAGTTTGTGACAGATTTTGAAAGAGTTGAAGATTTTGTTGTTGTTTAGTCCACTTAAGCATTGGTTGTTGTTTAGTTAATTGATTCTTTAGGAGCTGGAGAAATAATTAGAAAATAAGATAAATTTATTTAATTAATAAGTCTTAGTAATATAAATAAATACGGCCAGTTTTTGTAGAATTTTAAAAAGCCAGTTCATCCACCTTTTAGAGTTGTCCTTTTTTTTAAGGTAAGTTTCTAAGCTTAACATGGTGAATATTTATTAGGTGAGTTCGTGGACGTGGTTGTTATGTTAGGGTTTAGGTCTCTGCTTAAATTGGGTAGATAAAATATTGCCACAAAATTCAATTTTCGTTAAAGGACACTAAAGGAAATCTAGCTTTTTGTGGTATTCAAAGGGTAATTTTTTCAACAATTAAAAGAATCAAAATCGTTTAAAATAATTGTAAAAACTAATATAGAACAGTTTAAAAACTAAGCTAGAATAAAAATCAAGCTGAACAAAAAAAAAAAACAAACCATTATCAAACTTATTTTTGAGAATAAAAAAATTTTACTAAACCTTAACCCTTCTGCATCCCTTGGATATGTGCCCTTCCTATGATCCTTTGGGTCAATATGACCCAACAATAAAATGTAAACAGCATTTCATATTTAAGTGTAATAAAAACAAAAGCGATTCTATTGATTATTTGACCGAAAAAATTATTGATCGATGATTCTGAATGAAGATGAACTCAATGCAATAGAAAACAAATTTTAAAGTGGAATTAAACTTGCAATATCGCATGTTGGGTCATATTGACCCAAAGGATATTAAATGTTTGTAAATCGTGTTTTTTGGAGGGGGAAGGAAAAACTAAAATTTTATTATTTTCATTTAAATTTATTATGTTTGTCCCTGTAATGGATAAATTGAAGTTTCACGTCCATATCTTATATTTAAAGGGACAAATTTTGCGTTTGAAAACCAAAATTGGGTCAAATTGACCCAAGGAGTGCAGAAGGGTTAAACTGAAACATTAACAAGAACTAAATCTAAATTTTAAATTAGATTTGGAACTTTAACTGAAACTAGAATTGAAACTTAAACTGGAAATAGAATTTAATCTAATAGAGGAACATACCAGAAATTAAACAAGAACAGGAACAAGAGTAAAAGCTAAATTTAATTTGGTGTTAGAATTGGAATATAAACTGTCACTTTAACTGGAACCAGAAATTAGCCAGAATTTAAACAGTAATTAGAACTGGATGTGAGGTTGAGTGTTGAATTTAGACTAAAACTAGAATAAAAACTATAGTTTTGGGCCGAAAACGGGACAATAAAAGAACCAGTAACGAACTTTAATGGAACTAGAGCAGAACTACAGCAGAATTATAGCATAACTAGAACAGAACTCAAAAAGAACAAGAAAATAGCAAGTAAAGAATAGAGCGGAACTAGAACAGACTAAGAACAGAACTAGTATAGAATTAGAACAGAGGTAGAACAGAAATTTAACACAAGAGAACAGCACAATATTTGAACTTGAACAGAACTAAAGCACAACTAGAACTGCTTTATGAAAGAGTTAAAATAGAACACGAACAGAGCTAAAACAAATCTAGAACAGATCTAGAACCGAACTAGAATAGAATTAAAATATAACCAGATCTAGAACAGAAATTTAACAGAACAGAATTTTAATAGAACTAGAACAAAACTATGAAAGAACTAGAACAGAGCTAAAGCAAAACTAGAATATAATTAAAACAGAGCTAGAATAGAAATTTAAGAGAACTAAAACAGAATTTTAACAGAACTAGAAAAGCATTAAAACGGAATTAGAACAGAACGTTAACAGAACTAAAATGTTTTTAGAAGATAACAAAAGCAGAACTATAACTGCACTAGAATTAAAACAAAATTCGAACAGAACTAAAGCAGAATTAGAGCAGAACTAGAATGGAATTAAAACAGAACAAGAACTAGAAAAGAAATTTAACAGAACAGAACTAGAACAGAACTAAAGCAGAACTGGAACTGCTCTAGAACAGAATTAATACAGAACTCGTTCAAAACTAGAACAAATCTTGAACAGAATTAGAACAAAACTAAAGCAGAACAAGAACTGCACTAGAATTAAAACAAAACTCGAACAGAACTAAAAAAAAAAGAACTAGAATATACTTAAAACAGAGCTAGAACAGAATTTTAACAGAAATAGAAAATAAATAAAACACAACAGAACAAGAACAGAACTATAATAGAACTAGAACAGAACTAAAACTGGACTAGAACAGAACTAAAAGAGAACTCGAACATACGTAGCTAGAACAGAACTAAAACTTTAATTACCTGTATCTGAATTAAAACTAAACTAGAACAGTACAGAAGAGAAGAGAACCAGAGCAGAGCAGAACGTGAATTAAAAGCTGAACTATTTCTTAAGCAATTTTCTTTCTTTTAGTCTTTCGTTAATATTTTTTGTTTATTGTCGTTTGCTTGTCAGCTTCCAAATTAACCCTTCTTCCATTTTAAGCTTAATAACCCATTATAATATAAATACATTTACTTGTTTTCGTTGTTCCACATTGTTTTACAGAGATCCTTTTTTCAAGTACAAAAATTTTGTGCTGTTTAACTGCCGCAAAAAAAAGAATATAATATTTTGCATGCCTGATATTTTTAAATAAAGAGCAGACCATACAAAGTACTTAAACGGTGCTTATTAAGAGGGTCCTTGACATTGTCCCTAAGCATGTGCATTTTTGTTTTCTGCTTAACATGTTTAAAGAAATTAAAAAAGGTCCTTTATGGGGGGTTTTTTTTTAGAAAAAAGTAGCTTTAAGTAAAGTAGTTGCTAAAAATATTTATATAAAAGACATTAAAATATTAATGATTTATCGTTTGTAATTTTGATCTAGATAAATTGCTATAAATGATTAAAAATTTTAATTAATTTTAAAGCAGGCAATAAAAAGTTAAATGAAAACTTTTAATAAAAAATTAAAAAATGTGTTTCTTCTTAATATGCGCTTGTGTTTGTAGTTTTTTTCCTTAAATAAACTCGATTTAGTCCTATTTTGTGAATTTGGCTCAACATTTTGAGAAATTTTTACAATAAAAATGTTTTAAATTTCCAGATTTTCTTTTATATTTTAGTTTCTTGATGAATTTCTTTTTACTTTCTTATCTTTCCTGTTGATTTCATTTTATCTACAGCTGAGGGTTTGTCAAGGCTTTGATTTCTTTTATTTCTCTTAATAATCTATATCGTGTCACAAAGGTTTTTAGCTGATTATTGAACTATGTAAATAAGGATTATGTTGTCTACAAGTAGATGACACCTTTTCTTTAATTATGAAAATAAAAATTATGCGGGTTTCTGTCTAGGAAAATTAAAAAAAAAAGTTTCATATTTTTTTTAAACCTGCAGCTGGTGCATTGCAAAAATTGTTTCAAAAATGCAATATGGGGTTGCCTGTGTTACAAAAAGAAGGAAAAATAAACTATTGTCTGAGTACACAATGGAAGATAGAAAAAGGATCTTGATGGTGTTTAAAGTTATTTCCAAAAAATGGAAAAAGAATAGCGCTGTTGTTTTAAAGAAATCATTTTCTCTTTTTAAAGAAATTTGAAACTTTGTAGGAATGCCCGTTAATTTTTTTAAGCAAATTTATGAATTGTAGCAAAAGCAAATATGAATTTACAAAGGACACCGACTTTTTTAGAGCAAATTTTTTGTTTTAAAAATGATACTGATAAAGACAATAAGGAAAAAAGTAACATTGTCAAAAAGACAAGTGATTTTTTATCGATATAAAAAAAGACTACGAAATTACAAGGCCTACGAAACAGGAAGAAGAAACAAAAAAAAAAGAAAACTAAATTAAAAAAATCTTTCAATTGTAACATAATCTTTAAAACAATTAATAAGCTCTCGTTCTTTCACGAATAATTCAAGTCGTATTCTCAAACTAAAATAGTTTAACAAGAGAATTTTTATAAAACTAGTTCATTTAACGAACCGGAATCCATAAACACTTTGTGCATTATCGCCGAGCAAACAGAAGATGGGCAAAGTAATATGAATCTCACTTCTGTACATATTCCATATTCATATTCCGTTGCAAAATATGGAAACTTCTAGAGAACACAGGTCTTCCAACTCAGCTACTCAATCTCATAAGAGCTCATATAATATCTTTCAATGTAGAGTTTTACGCAGCAGCAAGCTCTCAGAACCATTTCTACCCAAATGGAGTGTAAGAAAGGGATGCTTAAGTCTCCACCCTGTTTTTCCTTGTTTTAGACAAGGTCCTTGAAAACACACTTGCTACTAATCTACGGGCAATCCAATAAACTTTAACAAGTCTTCCAAATGACTTAGATTACGCTGACGATTTCTGTTTTCTGTCCACTAAACATAAGCAAGCGGAACTTGATAACTTAGTTAACAGCATACCCGGCCATGAGGGCCATGTGTGAAACAAATGGGCTAACCTCTTGGAAAACAGGGGCGCTTGGCGCCTTCCTTCGGCGTCCCTGTCGGTCACATTAAGGGGACGATACAAACATGGGCCGAACGTGGATTCCTTCACAGATGGACGTCCACTTCTGAGTTAAGAGACTCCAGGAGATTTGTGACAAAGCAGGAAGAAGTAAGAAGAGGGAACTTAGGCTTCTTGTAGCCCTATTAACAGGGCACTGTGGTCTTAGATACCATCATCTTATAATAGGTAATGTCGATGACGGAAACCTCTGCTCTGCTACTGTCCCGCCTTGAGGACTTCCCAAATTAAATTTAGGATTTATACGTAGCAGTAAAAGATAAAAGTAATAAAAAAAAATTAAAACTTTGTGTTTTATTTTAATATTGTAATTGTATAGAAATTAAAAAATTTCTTAAATAATTAGAGCTTTTTCAGCACCTAAAATCCAACTGTTTACAAAGTATTATTTATTATAAATAAGTTGAGTTTAGCAAACGAAAAATCGTTCAGTATTACATTCGGCAGATAATTAGCTTTCAAAAAATATATATTTTATCAAAATCTGTGATGAGTGATTTTTGGGTATGGGACAAAAAAGCACTGTGCTACGTTCGATTCTACTAGACCTTTTCCATTACCTAGTTGCTATCGTAAAAGTTATCTTCGCCAAATTTTTAATCAATACCATTATTAACAAGGAAGTTGTAGAAATAAAAGGTATTTTCGAGAGTGGAGTTCATATGGGACGACAACTAAAAAAATTTGGTACAGATGCAATCAAATGTTTTTGAGTCAAATTAAATCTAAATGCTGTTTAAGTAATATTGCTTATGGGCAGAAAGACTCCGTAGGGAAAAGGTAGCTAACAACAAACTTGTCAAGTGGCAGTTCTAAAGTGGTAGAAATCGGTTCTGGTTCTAGCACCATTTATGAAGGGCACTTGCAAGTTTAACTTGGCGATGTCCTAGGAGGTGATTAATAAACACCATTTTGACACTTCAATCACTTCAGGTCGCTTCAATAACCTAAATGGACACATTAAATTTCGGTTAAAATTATGCCTGTCGCCGGTATTGTCCCGAGTGAACCATGATAATAAGGGAACCATAAAGAATACCGGTAGGCTAGCTGGTGGTGAGCTAGTCTATCAGGGCCTGGGTTGAGGGTTCGATTCCCGCCAGAGACTGTGGTTTCCCGCAGACAAGCGTAGAGCTTCGCGGGATTAGCTTAGGGAATTAAAAAAAAAATAAAATCCAGTCACATGACTTCTTTTGTATCAATTACCTTTTCTCTCAAGTTAGAACACATTATCACTTGTGATATGTCTTGCTTTCATCTATCAAAATTCGTTCCTGTTTATTTAATATTGTGTTCACTGGCCATAGGATAAGTGCTTTAAGAACAATTGACGCATATTTCCCTCAGGGACTCTTTTCCAAAAAGAAGCTGTATGGGGTCTATTTGCAATTTCACACCGATTCTTAACATTTTCAACAGACTTCGTCCTTGTGACAGTTGGAATCTATGAACCAGCTTTCATCGAATTATCTCATTAATGGCCTTGCTTACAATGTTTACATGGTCAGACAAGCAGGCAGCTGGGCAGACGCACGGGCATCGTTTGATCGTTTCAAAAAGTGGTTCTGAGTCAATCAGTGTATTTAAAGTTGCGCTTAAAACAAAAATATTTATATGTTTGACACATCAGCTCAAACGCTTTTAGTCTCTCCACTTGGAATGATAGTGTGTGTATAAAAGGACATTAAGAGATAAAATAAGCAAAAATTACTTCTTTTTTGAAGTTCCAGCAACATTTAAAACAGGCCTTATTTCATATTTTTTTTTTAATTTCTTGTGGTTAAAGAATAAATTCTCCAAAATTTTTCGCCAATTAAATCATTAATCAAAACTAAAATCAGGTTTAATTAAAAGTTTAATCAAGTGAATTAAACGTTTAATCGAGTGAATTAAACTTTTAACCAAGTGAATTGTAATTTTTAATCAAGTGAATTTAACATTTAATCAAGTGAGTTAAACTTTTAATCAAGTGAATTAAACTTGTAATCAAGTTAATTAAGCTTTTAAACAAGTGAATTAAACGTTTAATTAAGTAAATTAAGCTTTTAATCAAGTGAATTTTACTTTTAACCAAGTGAATTAAGCTTTTAATCAAGTGAATTAAACGTTTAATTGAAACATTTATTTTGTTACTTGTTGCAAATTTAATTCAATTTTTAATTAATATCACAGTTTTTTTTTGAAATGACATCAATATGTATTTATTTTTTTCTGTGTACATAAATTATGTCTAAACAAATTTCTGCAAATTCTATATTTTTTTAGTCTCTCATTCATTTTGCTATTTTGCTTTAAAAAATGTCTTTAGTTTTCAATAAACCCTTAAAAAGATACAATTGAGTAGAAGTAATTTCAGGCGGTTCCTGACATAATTGTTTAAAAACCTGTAGTTTTTCTTCAATTCTCGAGTCTTTTATTAGCAAACGAAGACACTAATTGTTTAAGCAATTTTTAAGCATAAATTGTCATCCTTTAAAAAAAAATTGAAAGGACAAAAAAATCTGTTAGAAGAAGAAGAAAAAAAGCAATTGTTTAATGTTACCTTTGAATTTTGTGCAAAAAAAATCAAATGATAAATCTTTAAATCATGCCAAAAATCCAGTTTTTTTTTCTTCAAATCACTCTCCTTTATTTTTACTTTGAAAAATAAAGGATATTTTTGATTTATTTTTTCAAATTATTCGCAAAAAATTCTGTTATTTTAAGATCCTTTTCTTATTTTCTTTAAGTTTTTTGTTTCATCTGCAAACATTGTTGTTTTATTTTCATTCTTTATTTTCAATATAAAACAAAACTAAATTCAAACCAGTTTATTTTAAAGATTTTAATCTTTTTTTTTGCAAAAAAAAAAGAATGAATTTTTTTCTTTTGTTGCAGATTTTTCAATTCACAAATAATTCTCTCGATCTTGTAGTGTGTGTTTCCCCCTCTGATATCTCTAGACATTATTAGTTTTAAAGTTTTTGTTTCTTTGGTTTGTATTCGCGGCTATTTAAGATATTTGCAATATATTTTTAATTGTATGCCTGCGTAGTAAAAAACCCTCTGCTTGACCAGTCAGTCAGTGAGACAGCCATTCAGTT
Source organism: Pollenia angustigena (assembly GCA_930367215.1). Lineage (NCBI taxonomy): Eukaryota > Metazoa > Arthropoda > Insecta > Diptera > Polleniidae > Pollenia > Pollenia angustigena. The sequence goes on along the minus strand of OV884059.1, from coordinate 6,494,099 downwards.
GGTCGATGAATTGAATTGGTAGTGTTTGGCTGCAATTTATTAAAGTCTGGTTTCCATATTCATACAAATTGCCTTAAAATCACACAGCATTAAATTGATTTGAGAGAGGATTTTTTTTAAAGAAAAAAAAAAATACACAAAGAGAAAAAGTATTTAAAAAGAGCTGCGAAATTACTTTTATTTGGTATTTCAAAAAGCTCCCCTTTGAAAATATGAAGGTATTTTTGTAGCACCAAATAAATCCGTCATATACAAAAATTGTGCAAGTTGTCGTACGAAATTCGACTAAAATATTGGGACTAAAGATATCAAACTAGAGTTAAGACTTAAGACTTCACGAGATATTAGTTTGTTCTAAAAACAAAACCAGAGATAAGACTAAGGGATAAGACTAGAGGCAATTTTCGAAATAAAAATGTTGTCTAGAATAGCTTAAACTATACTTTAGACTAGAGTAAAAAATAGACAAGAGACTAGCCTGAAGACTAGACTAGAAGTTGAACTAATAATAAGACCAGATGATAGACAAAATACTAGCGTAGATTTGAGCAACTAGGCTAGACAGTGGAATAGAGGTTACTAGATCATATGTAAGTATAGAAACTTGAGTAGAGACTTCATAAAATATAGATTAAGAAGTTGACTAGACTCATAACTAGAATAAACTAGATTACTAGATTAGAGACTAAATAAAGGCTTAGATGAGAGGCTAGACTTAAATCTAGAGTAGAATTTAGAAACAAGCCTAGATGATGGACTAAAGGCTAGAACAAAGACTAGAAACCAAATAAGAAATTTATTAAACTTGGGTTGGGGACTAGACTAGATACTCGAATTTACATTATAGATCAGCCTATAGGCAGAAATAAAGGCTTTAATAGACTGTAGATTACAGTCGATTCAACACTATACAATAGACTAGAAACTGGACTAGAGACTTCACTAGGGCCCATAATGGTGGGTTGACTAGAGACTTCACTAAAGATCAGACTAGGGACTTTACTAGAGATTAGACAAAAAGCTATACTCGTGGCTGGAATAAATACTAGACAAAATATTAAAGACTAGACTATAGAAAAGAGACTAGACTAGAAAATATGCCAAAGAATACGACTGTAAAATTGTAATAAAAATCAAACTATAGACCTAAAACTAAACTATAACATAAATTGGAAACTAGACTAGAGTTTATGTTAGACTAGACTATATAATAGAGACTAGACTAGAAAAAAGTCCAAAGAATTCGACGGTAAAAATTGTAAAAAAAAAAACTGGACTTTAACTTAGATTAGAAACTAGACTAGAGATCAGGCTAGAGAAAAAAATTAGTGACAAGACTATAGACTAGACTCGAAAATAGGCTAGTAAATAGGCCAAAGAATAAGACCGTTAAAATTGATATATAAATAAACTTATACACCTAAAACTAGACTACAACATAGATTAGAAATTAGACTAGAGATCAGGCTAGGGAAAAATTAGACTTAAGACTAGACTAGAAAATAGGCCAAAGAATACGACTGTAAAAATTGTAATAAAAAAAAATTTAGAAACGAGACTTGAGATAAGGCTAGAGAAAAACTAGAGACTAGACTAGAAAATAGGCCAAAGAATAGACCACAGAATACGACTGTAAGAATTGTAATAAAAATCCCATTTAAGACCTTAAACTAGGCTATAACCTAAATTAGAAACTGGACTAGTGATCAGGCTAGAGAAAACATTAGAGACTAGACTAAAGACTGGAGACTGGACTAGAAAATAGGCCAACAAATACGACGGTAAAAATTGTTATAAAAATCAATTTATAGACGTAAAACTAGACTAAAAATAGTTTAGAAACTAGACTTGAGATAAGGCTAGAGAAAAACTGGAAATCCAACTTTAGACCTAAAATTAGACTATAACCTAGATTAGAAACTGGACTAGTGATCAGGCTAGAGAAAATATTAGAGGCTAGACTAAAGACTGTAGACTGGACTAGAAAATAAGCCACAGAACGCAACAGTAAAAATGTAATAAAAATCAAGTTTAGACCTATAGCAAGACTTTAAATAGATAAGACTAGACTAGAGATTTGGATAGAGAAAAAATTAGGAACTGCAGTAGATAATAGGCCAAAGAATACGACTGTAAAATTGTAATATAAATCAAATTATAGGCCTAAAACTAGACTATAATTAAGATTCGATATTAAACTAGAGATTTGGATAGAGAAAAATTTAAAGAGTAGGCCAAAATTAGAGTCCAGGCTAAAGAATAGGCTTGTGAATATGTCAAACCCAAGACTAGACTAAATTTTAACATCAGATTATGCTAAAGAGTATAAAGAAGTAAACAGTAAAATTTAATGTAAACTATACTCAAAGTAATAGAAATATTTAAAAAAGTCAAGTTGAAGAGTCAGAAAAAGGTTGAAGTATTGCCAAACTATGGATAACTGAATACCAGCCTTGCCATTTTCAAAGTGGCTTAACACTCAAAATCTATTCTTTCTTTTTTTTTTTAAACGAATCTTAGAAAAATTGCAATCAACCACATGATCCATTTAGAAAATCATTATCATATTTTTTCAAAGTTTTTATGATTTTTAAAATTTAACAAAAGAAAGTTATGATTTTGATTAAGCGGTTTCTGTTAAAAAAAAGAAATTATCAAGGTGTTCTGAAAAATCTTTGCCAAAAATATAAAGATCACATTTGTTTTTTCTGGGTGAAATCATTTAAGCCTTAGGCTTAAAATCGTATTGTACCATTGTTTCCAAGACAAAAAAGGAAACATTGTCAAGAAAGAAGAAAAAAAGAACTAATCTACAAAACGTCACCCTAGAATTACAAAAAGAAAATCTTACCCTCAAAATGTTACCATGGGTGAAATTGTTGTAGCCCAAGACTTTTGTTGGTCTTATTTTTTTCCTTTTTGTGATTTCTTTTTATCCTGTATGTGTGTAGCCTTTTTAACATTAGCCTAGACAAGAAGTCTTGTCTAAAAAATGAAGAAAATCAGGGAGGGTTTTTCCATGAGTACACGAGGATTGTAGCAATTTTAATTAAGTAAAATTAAATTTAGAGCATTTGGCGGTTGGAAAAAAACGAAACAAATTTCAAGGTTGTTTGGAAAAAAAAAATAATCAGGAAGACTTTTTTTCTGCTAAAGCACATTAAGAAGAAAAGGTTAAAGGAAACTGGGTTGGTTTAGAAAATTAGCAAAGGAAAACAAAATGTTTTTCTTTTAATTTGAAGTAATAAAAAGGGAAAGGAAGTGGTTAAAATTGGAAAAAGGGGAGAAGATTAGAAACATTTTTTTACACTTAACACGCGTTAAACAAATTTTTAATTAATTTCAAAGGGCGAGTTATAAAAACAAGAATAATAAAAATTTTAAGCAAATTTCTTTAGTATAAAAAAATTTACAAAATTTTAAAATATTTGCAAAAATCATTAAATTATCAGGGGTGTGCTGGAAATCGCAAACGCAAAACGCAAGAATTTTAAAAGTCGTTTTTTAGTAAGATTTCTGTAATAAAAGAATTTTATGACAATTATTATACAAACATTTCTCTATTAAACTGAATTTTATAACAAAAATTATAAAAATATGATAAAAAGTGTATTATAAACAGCCTCCAAGTTCTTGCGTTTTGCGTTTGCGATTTCCAGCACACCCCCCAATAGTTTTAAATATTGACTGCCGTATTCATAAAAAATAAAATAAGTTTGAAATGTGTTTTAAGGCAAAATTTTCATACAAATTTTTCTTAAAGTACAATTCAAATTCATTTTAATTTTTTTTTTTTTAATACGGCAGTAAAAGTTTTCTTCAAAAATTTTTCTACTTACCTTAAAATTAGTTTTTGTAAATATCAAGAAAATACTGCCAGCTATTGCTTTAAAAATCTTACAAACGTCTTGGAAACATTTTGTTTATTATAAACTTTTTAAAACAATTTTAGAATTTTTTTAAAGAAAACTTAATAATTTTAATAAAAAAAACAAAACTCAACAGAAATCGGTAACCAACAAAAAATAATAATAAACAATTTAATTTTTTCAATGCTCAACTCATGTGCAATATATTTTTTAATTTCAACACTTTTAAAGTTCTTTTCAAAGAATAAAATGTCTCGGGATACCAACAACCTTCCGCAGTTGTATTGCGTACGAGTGTAGAAATACGAATGTTTTCTTAAGTCTGCTTTGTAAATCAAAATTTTTTGCGCCTGCTTAGTTTTTGCCCAAACAATCTTCTCAACTGCTCAGTTAAAAGCAACCGGTTGCATATTTGCTCGTAAGTGATCGTGTTGCCTATTGTCTTCGGGCTTTGCAGCTAAAACACCACCCTATCCAAGCGAACAGTTAGTTTCTTGGGAGACTAAAAACACTTTACCGATTTTGGCATTAACACAGAGAGATAGAGAGAGATGAAGAGCAAAAATATATTCTCTTTTATAAGACTCTGAGATTTAAAATTCAATCATTTAATTCTCTGAGATTTGTTGAATAATTAATAAATCTTTCAAAATCCTAACAAATTTTTGAGAAATCTGAAAACATATTATGTGTATTTTTTAACGGTAGAGGTCACTCTAAGGGTTTGAAACTTGAATAAAAAAAAAAGTCTGAAACAGAACCTAAGAAAAATACATTGATTTTTAAGCTCAAGATCTAAATAATTTTGCTTCTGTATGTAATTTTTCAAGAACATTATTTTTAAACTGGTTTAGGAGATTGAAAAGGGCTTGAAGATTAATGTCTTATAAATAGACTAGAGACTGGACCAGAAACTAGAATAAATAACAATTTAATACTGCCGTTATTAGCCCCCTAGACATGGGACTAAATTTTGAATTCGCCTTAAAACAAGACTATCGATTAGACTAGATTCTAAAGTAAATACTGGACAAGGAAACAGACCATTACAGTGTTTAAAGACTTCAATTAAAACTAAGCTAAAGGCTCAACTGGATACTTAAAACTATAGAAATTATAAAACAGGAAACATGAAAAATAATTTGACAGGAGACTAGATTAACACGTTCGCCACTCACATATTTGTGATATGGTAGTTCTTACAGAAACTCATGTCACATATTTGTAACATGGGGGGTTTTCACAGAAACTCATGTTACATATTTGTGACATGGGAGTTTTCACAGAAACTCATGTCACATAATTGGGACATGGGCGTTTTCACAGAAACTCATGTCACAAAATTTTGACATGGGAGTTTTCACAGAAACTCATGTCAGATATAAGTGTCAGATGTTTAGTGAAATGTTTGTAGAAAGTAATTTCCTTTTTTGTTTGATTGTATATGTGACACTAATTTTACTCAAAACTCATGTATAAGCGACATGACAATGACTTTTATTTATGTCACAAATATGTGACATACAGTTTCAATAAAGAAAATCATTTGCACAAATCATGTCACATATGTGTGACATATTTGTTTTGTGCCTAAGCAAAATAATAATAAACAATTTAAGCATATCTTTCCTTTTATCAGAGCGTTTAAAATTGTTATATTGATAAGTTTTTCTTTATTACTTTAAAGCTTAAATTCTTTTTTAATAGAGGGAGCTCTCTTATATTCTCTTTATTCAAAATATATCTCTTAAAATTAATTACCCTGTTTTTTTTTAGCAGTGAAAGTGTCAACTAGTAAGAGTAAGAGTATTTCATAGAACTCCCATCCATCCTAGAGAGTCCTATGAGAGCTCAACATAATGCCCTTATTGTTACAATTGTTGACAACATCTTCCTGCTTAAGTTAAACGGCCAAAGACAAAAACAGGATAATATTAAAACAAAAAAGGAACAAATTCTATGCACTGTTTTCCGTTTAGTTTTCTTTCGTTTAAGTAAAAGCAAAGAATTTTTTTAAATTAACCAAGAAGACAAACACGTGTTTGATCACCTTTAATTACAGAGTGGAGAAGAGCACACAACTAACTAAATATAAATGAAGAAAAAGGATATCTATATAATGCTAAGCTGTTTTAGCAAAATCAATATAAATATTTTTCTTTGCTTGCCAAAAAGACAGCTGACCGAGATTGGTAAAGAGCGAGTACCACGGAGAGATAGAAAAAGACCTTCATTTTTTTTTACCAAAAAAACAAAAAATCTTTCTTTAGATTTTTGTGTTATTGTTTTTAGCAATTTAGTCTAAGCAAGGTTTGACTACAGTAGCTAAATCTGCGTTAAATACAAGCTACAATCAATCAGATCCTTTTGCCTTTGTTATCTTAAGACCAAAACAAATGTAAAGCAACATGGTCAGTGAGACAAAAAGGATTCCTTTTTTCAAAATTTATCTTCTGCTCTTCGCAAATATTTCAACAGATGCTGGTTGTGAGTAGGGGGATTTCGTTACATAAATTTGTCTATTTTTATTTGTTTTAGTTTGGCTGCGATCTAATTTGTAGGTTTTAGTCATCTTTGTTTGATTTCTTAATATCATTTGACTGGCTGGCACCTTTCGGTTACAAAAATTATGAGACATGTGTCACATAATTTAATATGATTTCCCTTGTTTTCAAGGCAAAATTATAAGGTTATTGCATTCGCAAAGTGGTCAGTAGTTAGAAAAGCATTTCAAATCGATTTGATACAAGTTGTGTGTTAAATAGTATATTTTTTTTTATTAGGAAAAATAAAAGAATCGTTAAGAAATCTATAAATCTGCGTATTTTTTTTTTCAATAATGAAAATATTAAAAAAAATATCCTGCAAATGTCTCGTGTTGATTTAAGCAACAATTGTTAATTTACCAGAAAGGTGTTACACTTTAATTAGAAGCATTAAAAGGCTACAGCTTGTCATTAACAATTCTCTTTAAAGCAGGTAAAAACAAAAACTATGTAATATATTATTTAACTCAAGGAATTTTCTTTAATAACTAAAGCTGAAGACACTTCGGCAAAATAAAAAGCAAAAAATTCCAAAAATAGATTGCAAAGTAAATCGCTGTACATATAACACATCTTTAAAGTCGAGTTCTTCAAAACTATGTCCTCTACAATATGTGGTTTATAAACCTATATGCAACAGTCAAACTTCATCTCTGTACTAACTGCCATTCAAAATTTGCTCATGTATCCTTTTTTTGCATTAGGCTATTTGTTCTTAATTTTTAAGGTTTTAATTGTAATGCAAGCAAAAACTAGTTTTATATTTATAAGCCAAAATTTCGCAAGAACTTAAATTCCAAGTTTATGTTTTCATAAGATATCCTTGTAAATTAAGGATTTTTGTTAAATTTAAAACGCCACAGTACGCAGCTCAGATACTTTTATGCACCCACCAAATTTGATCTGTCTACGTGCTCTGGTTTCAAAGTAGCCCATATATCCTTTATTCTGCATTGTCATTATTTTGCTTTATTTTTTAAAATTTTAATGGAATTGTATACAAAAAACTGTATTAAATATTTTAAATCCAGAAAACTTCAAGAGCTAAGGTTCAAAATTAACATTAAAAATAAAATATCTTTGTTTTTTTAGGGATTTTTGTAAAAATTAATATGTCACAATACAAAGCTCAGAAATCTCTAAACATCCAACAAATTTTACCTTTCTACTAGCTCTACTTTCAAAGTGGCTAATATGTATATCCTTTTTTTTCCTCTTTAGATTATTTTTGCGGCGTAATTGTTTTTAAAATTTTAGTAGAATTGCTTTAAAAAAACTGAGCTAAATATTTTACTTGGCTATTTTTAGAAACTTGCATTTTTAGTTTATTTTTTTATATAATTTAATTTTTTAAATTTTTTTAATTAATACGTTACAATACGCAATTAAGGAACAGTTGCACACCCACCACGTATTAACTTTGTAATTGATCTCTTTTAAAAGTTGCCCATATATCCTTTTTTTGACTTCAGAATTTTTTTTGCGAAATATCTAAAATTTTTACTTTAACTGCATCCTTAATATATTAAATGGCTGTAAAATGGTATAAAATTAAAGCTAAGTTCGTTTCTCGTATAGTTGTCCTGATTTTGCATGATTTTTTAAAACATTAAAAAATTAGTTTGGAAACTTGTACAGCTCCACCTTAATTCAGTTCAAAGCTAAAAAATATTTTGCTACATGTTGTAGTTCTATAAACTTTATCGAATGACAAAATTAGAAGTCTTAGCATAAAGTGGTTTAGAAGATGCCTATATATCCTTTTTTTAAAAAACTTTAATAATTTCTTTTAATATTAATTTTTTCTTTGGAAAGTTTTTATTTATTGTTTTAAGTTAAAGATTTTACTTAAGCTTAAGCTATTCTAGAAATCCTTAAAATGCTGCCATTTAGTCAAGTTTTTGCTAAAATAATTTATACTTTTGTACTTAGAATGTTTTAGAATGCAAGCCATTTTTTTTTCTTAGAAAAATAAAATTACTTAAAATTAAATTAAATTAAAACATTAAGACAAGTAGATTTTAATCTTCGCCAGATATGAATGAAGAAAATTTTATTTTGTATTATAATTCTTTATTTAAAAGTTTTTTTGCAAACAGTATTATATCATAACTTGCAGCTTGTTAACAATAAACTACATAAAAATGTTTGGCACTAAAAGTTAAACGATTTAGAAGTTGTTCATATATCCTTTTTTTTTTTAAATAAATTGTGATTTTTCGGGAAAATTATAGCTTATAATTTTTTATATTAAAAAATTTTAACGTTCGCTATAATTTTTTTAAAAACAAACCTTACAAATAACAGAGTTTTGTAACTTTTTGAGAAGATATGTTTACTACAATTTGCTGTTCTATAACCTCTTATAGTATGATTACTTGTAGCATTGTAATTTGAAAGGCTAAAAAGTTGGTCATATATCCTTTTTTATTAAAATGTAAATTTTTACAAAAAAATAAATTAAAAGTATAGTTTAAGCATATAAATATATAACATTGTTTTTGCTTTTTGGAAAGTACAAAATTTGTGTGTTCTACTTATTTCATCTATATCTTAACAATTTAATTCAACAAACTTTAGAATTTTACAGAGTTAAAGTGAACTTTTTGAGAAGAAGTGTTTGCTACAATTTGATGTTCTATAACTTCTAAGCTGTAAGATAACTTGTAACATTGTAACTTGAATGGTTCAAAAGTCGGTCTTATATCCTTTTTTTTTTATATTAAAATTTAAATTCTTACCAAAAAAAAACTGAAAAACTATCAACAAACTTTACAATTCACAGAGTTTGAGTGAACTTTTTGGGAAGAAATGCTTTTTGCAATTTGCTGTTCTATAACTTCTAAATACTAAGATAACATTTAACATTGTAACTTGAATGGTCTAAGAGTCGGTCTTATATCCTTTTTTTATTAAAATTTAAATTTTCAGTGAAAAACTATAAAACTCTAGAGAAATGAAAGCAACATTGCTTCTGCTTTTATAGGAACGTACAAAAATTGTGTATTTTTCTTAATTCTTGCTAAATTTTATTTTTTTATTAATAATTCTTACACAACTTGCCGCTGAATGAGGTCTATAAAATTAAACTTTTTTGGTTTCAAGGTATTTGAAAGCTGGTCTGGTGTATCAAATCTAAATTTGGATAGCGGAAACTTTTTATTTACGTTGTTTTTTTACATAAGTGATGAGACCAACTCGTTGTTTGCTAAATTTTATGTTTTTGAAAATTTTTGACTTTATAGATGCAACTAAACAAAAGCTAGCTAGTTTTGGAATTCTTTTAGAACTAAGGTTTAAAATAGAAAAAATAAATATATGTATGTGTTAACGTTTTCTGATGTCGAATTATCATAGTTCACATGTCATATTTGCCAAAAAAAAAAAAAAAAAATATTATGCCAATTTTCTCATTATTTTAACTTGTTGGTTTAACTGTACTTTTAACTAGTTTAAGTCTGCCCTAATTACTTAGTGCTGTTTTTGAATACTCAAAGCAAGAAAGATTTTAGTTTATCCTTATCCTTATATAAAGCTACAAAAACTCTTAAATTGCTAGTTAAAGCATGGAAATTAGTTAATTTCGATGATTTCATTAAAAAAAAGCAGAAAACTATTATTATTTTTTTTATTTTGAATTAATTTCAAGTATTTTTTTAAAAATAATTATAAGACAACTTGTAGTTTATTAAGGTCTTACTGTACGCTGAATTTCAGCTTTCTAAAAGCTTTGAAAAAAAAGTCGGTCTTATATCCTTTTTTCGGAAAAATATATATGTTTTTTTTAAATCATGATTTAAGCAGGAAAATAATGGCTGTAACATTTGCTAAACGCCATTTTAATTTTTGCTTGGTTTGTTTAAATTTTCTTTTCAAATAAGCCTAAATAACTCATTAATTATCCTGGTTTTAAGCAAAACTCCCAAAGGATTTTGATTTTGACAAAATATTTTCGCAATTTATTAGTTTTCAAAAACAAAATTTACATAATCGGCAAATAATTAGAAAGTTTTCCCAGCAAAATGTCACAACAGTTTTACAAAATTATGCAAATTTTTATTCCATATGAACTAACTAGCTTCTCTTATGTAGAACAAAATATAAAAACAATTAGCAAGAAAACCAATTCTCATTAAGATACATTTAGTTAAAAAAAACGATGTTCATATATATTTTTTAAGGAAACTAGTTTAAACAAAATTAAACATTCAACTTAATGATCTACAAGCCTGGGAATTAGTTTGCCGAAAAGAACATCTTTTATTGAACAATGCAAAATAAATTGCATGAATATTAATTAAGTTTCCAGGATTTTGGCAAATGAACCCTTTTCTCATACTCAATACAATAATAGCTGACATTTCTTTGCATTTGATTTTCTTTGAAATAGTCCTGTGTTTGCATATTTAATTAATAATTTTGTGTTAATTTGTTATTTTGTGCTTAATTTGGCAAATCGTTTAATTCACCATTGGGTCCTTTCTTCAAGGATTTTTAATAAATTGCAAGCAATTTATAAGTGTTACACTTTCTTAAGTCTTTAAAGCTGCTGCAACCTTTTTTCTATCTAAAAATGCAAAAATTATCGTCTTAAGGTTTTCTTTTTTGCTAAAGTCCCAAAGAAAGGGTTAGAAAGAATCCTTTCACTATTTTAAGTAATTTGTATATGTTTTTGTAATTATATGCACATTTTATGCAAGATCATTGTCATTGTCAATATTTTTGTTACAATAAAAAATTTGTTTTATGAAAACCAATATCCTCTTTTTGCGTCCTTTCTCCTAAGAAAAAAGGGTTTGTATGTTCTGTTTCCTTAAGAAAATTTATTTTAAATATTTCTTAAATTTTCCGTGACGAATGTGGGCTGTCTGCAGCTTAAAGGGATTATTGTTTAATGTTTCCTTAATCTCCAGAACAAAAATTCTAACGTTTTGCTTTACTCCCAAATAATTAATAATGACTTATCGATATTAATTTTTGCAAATAATATGCCTCTGCATGAATATTTAGTCAATAATAATTAAAATATTTATTCATAAACATGTTTTCTAGGCATCAAAGACTTTAAGATGTGAAATATTAAAACAATTTCAATATTTTACGCTTGTCACCAACATTCGATATTTAGAAATCACAAAAAAATATTTAAATTTATAAAAAAAATCACAATATTTCTTGCTTACAAGACGTAATTCAAAGGCCAGCATATTCCGTTAAAATTTTTTTGTCCTAGCGTTTCAATTTTCCCAGCTCTTCATATATCCTTTTTGGAAAATTGCAAATTTTGTTGGTTAACTTTGTTATTTTAATAAAAAACTAATTTATTTCATATTTCACGGTTGTCAAATAAATTTGATTTTCATAATTTTCAAATAAATTTTAAATTGAAAGTCATCACAATATGTTTTTGGGTCTTGAGAATATTGAACTTAAATTTTATCATTCTGAAGACTTAACTTTAGCATCTCGTTAAATTACCTTTTTTAGAAATCAAACATAAACCTTCAAACTTTGGTTTTCCTATATTTTGGCGTTATTTTAAAGCAATTCGATGAAAGTTTTGGTATTTAAGGTAAATTTAATGAGAAAAATGCGGTATATGGGAACTTACATACACAGAATTTATAATTAAACCATGTATCCTTCTTTAGGTTTTTTCAATTTCAATAAGCCAAACGTTTAAAATATGTTTTAAGGCACTTAAATTTATTAATATAGCAGTTTTAGTTTAGCAGAGTGTCATATGTCCTTTATTGGGAAATCTTCACAAAAGCTTATAAAGTATTTTTCTTAAATTTTGGACAGTGAATTTTTTTAAAAATTTTTCAACATTTTAAGGATTTAATATTAACTGAAATTTTGTGCACATTTAAAATGTTTGTTAAAACAATTTTTATTTTAATCTCTAGATAATATTAATTAGATTTTGTTACAGTTGCGATAATAGTATAGAACTTTGCCAAATATCCTTTATTTAATGAAATTATAATCACAGCTATAAAGAACTTAAATTTTCAAATATCAACACATAAAATGAAGTATTAAAGTAACAAATGTTAAAAATATGTTGGTACATTTGCCAATTGAAGTTTATTACAGCTTGTAGTTTAGAATCTTAAATACAGAGACCAAATTTCGTTTAAATAAGGCTGCAAATTTAGAACTTCTACACATGTCCTTTTTTAAAAAAACCAAATTTCTGATTTAAAAATGCTTAAATTTTGTATATTTTAATGACAATTGCTTGCGTTTTTTGTTTTACAATTTCAAAAGTAATTTTTAGTAGCCTAAAATTTTCATATTCAAGCAAGAATAGTTAGCGTTAAGTCGACCGATTATTGTTATAACATTTTATTTTACTAGAGCCTTATTTCGCATTGATTGCATAAAACTCCTTTAAATCATATTCTCACAATTTGTATTGCAATCTGTTAGAAAATAATTTAGACAATATGCAAAATGACTAGTTCTTTTTCGTCCAACAAGTTTTAGCATAATATCCTTAATAGTTTTTCAGCTGTAAATATATCCTTTATCAACGAATTTTTCTAAAAAAAAATTTAAAAACATATTTTTTGTTATATATGTAAGAAATTTAGAATTTGCAATGCAATAATAATTTTTATAAATTATTTTTGAAAAAAAATTTTAAAATTTTTTTAATGTTTCTTTTACGACTTGGTTACAAAAAAAAATCATGACTAAAATATACCACAACACGTAAAATGAACATTACTTTACATTCACTAAGTTTTTTAGTGCAAACAGTAAATAATTTTACAAACACAATGGGTAATATGATGCAGGAGATCCTTAGAATGCAATCGATGTTATTGCAAGCTGTACTTAACAAACCATGAACTGTTTAAAAATTTGTTTTTGGAACGCAAACGGCATCCGCCAACATAAAAATGAATTAGAATACTTTCTTAAAAATAAACAAATTGATGTCATGATGGTTTCTGAAACTCATTTGACCTCAAGAAATACGTTTAAAATCAATGGTTATACACTATATGATACCAAGGACCCTCGAGATAGAGCTTGTGGAGGTTCTGCCATTTTGATAAAAACCCGAATCAAACACTACCTGATGTGTGATCATCGTGAAGACTATCTCCAAGCAACGAACATTTGTATTAAAGAGTTGAATCGAAACATAGTAATCTCATCCTTATACTCACCACCTAGATTTGCAATATCAGAAAGCCAATATTATAAATATTATAAGTCATTGGGGCCCTGTTTCCTGGCTGCTGGCGATTATAACGCTAAACATATCTTCTGGGGTTCACGACTTATAACACCAAAGGGTCGTGTTTTGTATAATACAATCTCTAAAATGAATTTAAATGTCGTCGCGAGCTGACAACAAACATATTGGCCTGCTGATCCGCAAAAAATTCCAGATGTCATCGATTTCGGAGTGGTTAAAAACATCCCCACAGAAACGATTCAAGTTGAACCTTCGTTAGAATTATCCTCTGATCACACACCTACAATAGTTACTATAACAAACACCAATAGAATCGTATCTCCCTCTGGTTACATAGCGACAACAGCTACACAAATAAACTGGTTAAAATATAAAAAATATCTCAGTACCCATTGCACAGAAAATATTCCGCTTAGCACACCGGAAAATGTGGATCTCTCTATTGTCAATTTTGATAGTTATCTTAAACTAGCTGTTCAACATTCCAGCAAAACCCTCAAAAAAACCAATTATAACAAAATATATTTTGCAGATGTCGAGCGCCTCTTGAATGAAAAAAGGAGAGTGCGAAGAGAATGGCAATTGCAAAGATCCCCTCAACTTAAAAATGAATTAAAAGAGTGTACAAAAAGGCTAAGAAAATTACTGCAGACTCAGAAAACGGCTTCCGTAGAAAAATATCTAAAGGACTTGGATGCAACTCCACAATCAGGCTACTCATTATGGCGGGCAGCTAGAAACCTCAAAAGACCAGTTATCTCGAAACCACCATTAAGAAACTTGAATGGAAGTTGGGCAAGAAATGATAATGAAAAAGGAAACCTGTTTGTAAATCATTTGAAAAACGTATTTACCCAAAATATACCTGACGATACAGCGCACGAGTTGCCGCCTGTTAATGTTAGAGCAGCTATCCCCCTAAGATTTGAGATAAGGGAATTAGAAAGGGCTATTTGTGAAGGCACCTGGTATTGATAAAATCAGTAACAAAATGCTTTTGGAGCTACCTCGCATAGCAAAGAAAATTATTCTTTATATTTTTAATGCTATTTTACGACTTGAATACTAACCTCAAGAATGGAAGGTCTCCTTAATAACGATGATACCAAAGCCAGGAAAAGATCACACAAAAGTTGAGTCATATAGGCCTATTAGCTTATTATCTAATATATCAAAGCTGTTTGAGAAGCTCTTAGCGTCAAAATTAACCCCAATTTTAAATGACAGTGGGTGTATACCCAATCATCAATTCGGCTTCAGAAGAGAGCATAGCACAATTGAACAAACCCATCGGATAGTAAACGCCATAAGAAAAGCCTTTGAAGAAAGAAAATATTGCTCCGCTCTTTTCATAGATGTTTCTCAAGCTTTTGACAAAGTCTGGCATGTAGGCTTGTTACATAAGTTGAAGCTAAACCTACCGGAAGAAATTCTGTTCTTAGTCTCGACTGCAAACTACTACTTTACAACGCTATTTTAAAGCCAATATGGTGCTACGGTATTCAACTATGGGGCACTGCCTCGGCCTCAAATATCGAAAAAATTCAAAGGCGCCAAAATAAACTTCTTCGAATAATTACAGCTGCCCCTTGGTATGTTAAAAACTCAAATATCCACAAGGATCTCAATGTGCCCCTGGTAAGGACTATTATAACGAAGTATGCGGTAAAATATTTGAAAAGGCTAGAGTTGCACCCAAATCCACTAGCACGAAATATTTTAAATGATAGCGGCCACTCTCGCCTAAGAAGAAGAGACACTGCAGCACTTACCCATTAAGATGAGCGATAAACACCTATAAAAGTGAACATAACCCGTGATGAAGAAAATTTTGTCTGGCACTGGCAGGAGATAAAATAAAGCATTAGGTTAAGATTTGATTAATTATTGTTAGTTCATATTTAATATATGAAGATTCAATAAATAAATAATGAAAAAAAAAAAAAAAAACTAAGTTTTGTTGCGATATACTAAACAGTTAAATAGTTCTACATATATCCTTTTTTTGAAAATTTGTTAAAAGTATTGAAAATGTAGCAATTTTGTTCAACATTTTAATATTTATTTGCATTTACCATATCTGAAAGAGTAATTAAAGAAAATCTATACAAAAAGTTTATTTAAAAAATTTTGGAAAATAGGTTTTGGTTCGTCCTTTAAAAACTTTCTTGATTTGAAGTTACCACAATTCGTAGTACTAACAGTACTTTATGTTTACAAGACTTTATCATAATATCCTTTACAGTTTTGAAGCTGTTTGTATATATATATATATATATATATATATATATATTCTTGATTTCTTACAAATTTAATGAAAGGAAGTTATTTTAAAAAAAAAAAAATTTTAAAAACTATACATAATTGTATTAACGAACATGTTACTAAGCCACAACTTGTCATATAAGCTGTGCTTTATTAATGGTAAATTTTTATCATAATATCCTCGATTATTTTAAAGCTTTCCATATATCCTTTTTTAGAACTTTTTAAACAATTCATTAATTATTTGCAATACATATTTTAAAACATTATTTCTTAACATACATATTTATTACTTTATAACAATAACTGTGAACTATTTATCTAGTGAAATAACCATCAACGACTTTTTTTTGCAAATCATTAAACCAAACTGCTAAAATTAACGTTAAATGGGAGTTAACTTTTTTGACACTTAAACACATAGAAAACATGACAAAAGAGTAACTGACATAGAAATGTCAAAAAATTGACATTCATTTGACAGAAAACGCGTAAAAAATTAAGAGGGCTCTCGAATTTTCACAAGCGAATGTAATGGAAAAGCTATAAAATGTAAAGCAAGGCAATAATACTGCTAAACATTAAGTGGATGATAGTGATAATGATGATGTAGCAAGTATTAATGGTAAAACGAAAAACTAAAAAGCAACTGAAGGCGTAGACATATGAAATGAATTTTTTAGGATTTTGCTTTATTTATAAAATTTGATAATTAATCAAAATTTTTGCTTTAAATAAATTTTTTTAGAAGGATTTTTTAGTTACACCGAAAAACCATATGACTGTGCAAAAAAAGAATTTTTTATTTTCTAAAAACACTTCATTTAATATTGAAAATAATTATTAAGGAAAATAATCATTAGAGTTTTGATGTTTTTGTATACGGGGTAGTAAAATGTCCTTTTACATTGTATTTTTTTTTTTTTTTTATCTAGCATGATATTGACAAATTTTGTCTACGATCATGATGATGACTTTTGATCACATGTCAAGAGTTTTCTATTTTATTGTTTTTGTTTTAAAGCATCTTCCTTTGACATTTGGTTGTCAATCAAATGTTATTTTTTTGCTCTAATTTTATAGAAAACGATATTGTATGCTTGGCTGTACTTTTTCATATCTATAGAATTCTTTATGTCTTTGAAAGTGGAGTGAGCATAACGAATATTTTGTTAAAATATTTGCACAACTGTGTTTCGCCTTCCAGCTAGAGTTTTTGCTTAATACCACTGATTGCAAATTCTTTGTTTGAGGAGCAAAAGGGAGTTTTTCTTAGTACTGATTAATTGCAGGTCATTTATTCAAGTCTAAATGTAAAGTAAAGGAAGTCTTAAATAAACAAGAAAATGAATAGTGTGTTTACTTTAAGAGCATATGAAATTATAGTGAAGCATGCAAGACAGTTGCAAAAAATATTGGGGAAATTAAAAAATACACCGAAAAGAAAATGCAGAAGCAAAAGTTGCTTAGGAAATGATATTAAAACCATTTTAAATTAAAAGCCTTAGGCATTTTTTGCTGTTCTTTTAAAAAATACAAACTTTTCAAAAAAGGATATATGGACGGCTAAAAAACTTTTTGCCGAAAAACAGTTCTTGTTTGGTTTTTGTATAGGACTTTCAGAACTGCAAGTTGTAGTGCGAAAAATCCAATATTTAAATCAGTATTATTAGTAAAAAAAGGATTCTAAGTAGATAAATGTATATGAACATATGCACCAAAAAAAAAATTAATAATATAACTAAAACAATAAAATATTTACTAAAAACTATTTTTATGAAATATAATATAATCAAAATGTATTTTATTACAAAAATAAATTTTTTGAAAAAAAAGGATATATAAGCGGCTCAAAAGCCATAAAGAAAAACTATTTATATTCGTCAGATAAAAAGAGCAATACAAACCAAAAGTTGTAGTACAAAACTTTTTCAGGATAGTCTTAATATGTATTCTTTTTTTTATCTTGCTTACATACTAGGAAAATATGTATAAAAAGTTATTCTATTTAGTCAAAATTTATCAGCATCATTATTAATAGAGTATTGACTGCGCCCATTGTTCTAAATTTAAAAAAAGTTTGAAAAAAATGTGAAACGTGTAAAAAACGCAATTTTTGTAATACTACAAAAAGGATATATAGACAGCTTAAAAAATTATACATATTTTTTAATCAAAGTTGGTGGCTTTTAAATATAAGGCATATCGCATGTTGTAGTTCAGTTTTTGTAAACAAAATGTGGCAGATTAAAAAAAAAAATTGCAATTTTTTTCAAATAAATCTTTATTGCAAATTATGTGTGGGTTTTTTTTTTTTTTTTGTATGTATATACATAAGCAGATATTTAACAAAAAAAAACAAACTTTTACTTCAAATTTCGGGGTCAAATGTTAGTAAAAACAAAAAACTTAAAAATTTAAAAAAGGATATATGGACAGCTCAGAAACTACTCTGTGGTTTGCAGTGAAACTTAGAGGCTATTAAGTTGAACTCTTATAACGACTTGTGTCAAGGTTTTTGTTAAGAAATTATGCAAATTAAAAAATAAAACAAATCAAGGCAAAAATGTTTTTTATTTATTTCTATTCATATAATACTTTTGTAATAAAAATTAATATTTATGATTTAATAACTCTGTTATTCTCTTCTCAAAATGATTTTGTGTATTAAATTACTTCTTACCAGGTCACATGCAAATAATTTGATTTTTATCTGTCAAAATGTGTCAATATCAATGAGAAACTCATTACTCTTATTTACAAGGATAACAGAAATAACAATATAAAGAGTTTAGTATTAGAAAAAGATGTATCAGGTCATCAAAAATTTCTTAAATAGAAAAAAGTCTCAGTTTACAAAAAACAACAAACAAACATGCAGAACAAATGAAAATCAAGAAAACAAATCGATCACTGATTTAATTATAAACATTTTTTGTTGAAAGTCTTTAAGAAAGGAAAAATATATGTAAATTTTCTTTAAACGAAAAAAAGTTTAACTTTTTTCAATACAAGTAGAAAAAAATCGGTTGGATAACGAAAGCCTAAAAGGACCTTTAGGGAATAAGAAAAAAAATCAAACTACATACAAAGAAAAAAAAAGCACCCTTAAGCTAAGTATTAAGAATAAAATTTGGCTGAACATGTGAGAGTCTCAGGATCAATGTGTATGAGTCTCAGCACCCCAGACAGAAAAATTCCTAAAAAAAATCTTCTGTTTGACCTTTTTTTCATTACTGCATCATTTGTTTCCTTGGATCCTTTTACATGTGTGCATCAAATTAGTTAAAGCTACATTTATTAAAAATGCGTTTTTGTGTACATTTCACTGTCAAAAAGACAAGTTTTTTTTTAGTTTATCGTTATCATCATTATTTCATTTATACAATTCATTATCCTTTAGCCTCATCCTCCTTTATCTGTCTCATTTGTATGGTTAAGTTTTAATTAAAAAAAAACTGATTTTGGGTTGAAAATAATTTGCATTTTTTTGGGTATAATTTTTTTTTTTTTTTTTGTACTAAATTGTGTCCGTGTGTGTGTCATTGTTAACATACACATTTTTAATGATTTGTTGTTTAAACTTTAAGGCATCAAACATACACATTTTTTATGCACTTATTTTAAAAAAGAATACAACTCAAAAACATTGACAATTTTTTTAAGGCAGACGGTTAAAGGTTCTTCATGCCACAGGAAGAATTTTTGTGCATTTTAGAGCTCAATGCATTTCAGGTTTTTTTTTGCTAGTTATTCTTTAGAATTTCCGAAATATTGTAGTAAGTATGTATGTTCTTCCATAAAATTAAAATATGTATATAAAAAAAATAAAAATTCTCACCAAAAGTTTAATGCCAGCTAAGATTTCGGATTTATTTACATTGACAATTTTTGGTTTAAGAAAAAGCAAACAAGTTTTGTGAAATTTAAATTATAATTTAAAAAAATTAAGAGATAAAAAAATGTCTTGAATATAACTCTTAATGTCCTAGTGTATAGTACGGATAATTGCTCTCAAGAGGAAATAAAATGTAGCAATTGTTAGCACAAATTACCATAAAAAGGACACACAACTCAGCAGGATATACAATTATTTAAGAAGATGGACCAAAAAAACTTTCTCCCTCCCAAAAACACTTTCTATTTTCGAAAGACCAGTAAACAAAAAGTTGTCTACAACTTGTATCGTATTATTTTGTATAAACTTAGCAAATTTAGCTGTTCTACCTTTTAAGGTTAAAATGCTGGCCTTATATCCTTTTTTTACCCAAAATCTTTTAAAATTTTTAAAAAAATATTTATACATTTTGGATTTTAATAAAATTTAAAAAAAAATATCAATTAACACTGAATTTTGTTGGCTTACTACTTGCATTTTATAGTTTTAAAAAAGGATAAACAACAAAACTTGAAAAAATCTAAGATATGCAATTTTTCATATGCATATAGACAAATTTATATTATTAGGTGCAATTTCTCAAGGAAATTTCGTTATATTTTTAAACTTCTGTTAGTAATAGTTAGTTTCTATAACAAAACTAAATACTCATAGACATTTTTTAAAAAAGGATATAAGGCGACCTACTAAATTAATAAAGATTTTAAAATTTCGTTTAAAGTACTTAAATTTTTGCAGAATTCTACAAGTTGTGTGGTACTTTTTTTTATTATTATGTACAATAAAATGGAATAAAATTTAGAGAGAAAAATGTTTTTAATAAATAGGTTGTTTTTTGTAAAAACTTTTGCTTATATGTGAATGCAGTTAAGGAACATTAGATATTACTTGAAGTTTACCATTTTCCATAAATTCAACCAATTTTGTTTTTCTAGCTTTCAAGGTTTAAATGCTGACCTTATATCCTTTTTTAGGCTACAAATTATTCTTGAGTTAAAATAAAAATAAATAGTAAACAAAAAATTGCATAAATTTAAAATTGAATTCGCTCGCTAACTATTTGCAATATACAGTTTTAAAAGGAGTGTACGATTAAATAAAAAAAAAATAGAGTTAACCAATAATTTATTATACAAAAATATGTATATAAAATATTTTTTTTATTTAATGCCTTTTCTAAGCATAATTTGTTGTATTTGAAAACTTTTGTCAGAAAATTTAAATTATTTTAAAAATTTTATATAAAAAAAAAATTTTTTTCAAAAAGGATATAAGGCGAGTTACTAAGCTACTAAAGATTTTGAAATTTGGTTTCAAGCAGTGAATGTCTGGTACAAATCTACAAGTTGTGTGGTACGTTTTTTACTTTTAAATGCAACAAAATGGTAACAATTTTAACGGAATAATATTTTTTATTAAAGTACATTTTTGTTTATTTTTTTATTTGCTATTTTAACCAATCTTTAAAAAAAAATTTTTAATTTGCTATTTTAACCACCCTTTTTAAATTTACAAGTTTTAAGGTACTTTTTTTGTTATAAGGTACCAAAAAATGTAAAACCCTCTTAAAAAATATATTTTTATTAAAAAATTTCTAATTACTTGAAACTTTTGCCAGGAACTAAACTGTTATGTTACCAAATTTATATAATCGAAGTTATTAAAAAAAAGGATATAAGGCAAGCTGTTGATTCGATTAATATTTAAATTTTTTGCTTAAGGCATTGTATACAGTATACGTATTGACAAGTTGTGGCGTATTTTTTTTTTTTTTTTTTGGAAAATGTCAAAAATTTTAAGGAAAAAATATGTTTTTTTTTTGTCAAAAAATATTTTACAACTGTAAAATTTTTGAGGTAGCTGCAGTTTTTTTTAATTAATTAATCAAAGAAATTTTGACACAAAAAATATATAAGACGAGCTGGTTAGCTTAATAAGATTTTGAAGTTTTTTGTAATGAAATATATGCAGCACACAAATCTAAATGTTGTTAAGTACTTCTATCATTATTGTTTACTAGAAAATAGCACAAATTTGGATAAAAACAAGTAAGAAAGTACAGTCGGTCAAGCCCGACCATATGATACCCTACACCACAGTATTTAAAAACACATCATGCTTATGTGTCCATATAAATATGGATTTATCTATGTTTATAAACTTCATGAAAATTGGTTTGAAAGTTTGTGAGAGGCAGAAATTGCCCCTTACCTCCCCTTGTGGTCCTATTTTTGAAAAACTGTATAGCTAATGTGTCCCTATAGATATGGATCTATCTATGTTTTAAATTTCATTAAAATCGGTTTGAGAGGCAGAAATTGCCCCTATCTCCCTTCGTGGTCCTATTTTTAAAAAAATTCATACATTCTGTGTCCATATAGATATGGTTCTATCTATGTTTTAAATTTCGTTGAAATGGGTTTGATAGTTTCTGAGAGGAAGAAATTTCCCCCTATCTTCCCTCGTGGTCCTTGTGCCAATAAGAACCTATGACCCAAATTTTATCAAATTATCTCCAAAATTGCGACCTGTACTTTGCGCACAAGGTTACATGGACAGCCAGCCAGCCAGCCTGCCAGCCTGCCAGCCAGCCGGACGGACATCGGTAGTTCGACTCAGAAAGTGATTCTAAGACGATCGGTATACTTTAAGGTGGGTCTAGGACCAATATTTTAAGGCGTTACATACATCAGCACAAATGCATAATACCCTCTTCACTATGTGGTGTGGGTATAAAAAATGTTATTCCAAAAATATTTTTACAACTAGCAGTTTGGTTACTAAAAGCCTTTTTTAACAAAATTTAATAAATAAAACAATTAAAAAAGGATATATGTCACTCTGCTTAATTAAAAAGAATACTGAAAATGTTCTTTATACCATGTATTCAACACGCAAATCTACAAGTTGTGTGATATTATTATTTTAGATTGCCGTTATTTTAAAAAATTTGTTTATATTATTCTGTCACTTGCATTTAAAACCTAATTAGTTAAATTTTTAACAAACAAGACAACCTATAATTAACACTTCAAGCATATCCTTTAGAAAAATAATAAAGCAAACCCTGAATTCACCTGCTCTACATATTTGACAGCTCTATTACATTATTTTTGAATTTTTACTAGTTAAGATCTTATGTGATACTAGATCAAGGGAAAATAAACATTTAATTAACTGAAGGACATAACACCCTATAAAATAAAAAAAGCAACTAGGAGTATTAGAGAGTGTAATAGAAAAATTTACATAAATTCCCACGTTCTCTTGTTTCCTTCCTATTTGAGGTATAGAGAAAATATAGGTATCACATATGGATTTCTAAACATTAAAAACATTTTAATAAAGTTATTAAAAAAAAATTTATTTACAAGAGTAAATGATAAAATCTCATTTGAATCTTATTTATTTGTGGGAAGTTTAATATAAAAAGGAACATAAATGCAGCCAAGTGGAAAAACATAATTAAATACTAGTTTTCCTTTCCCAAACAAAGCACCACCTTTCTTTCCTCAACAACTTTAAAGACAGTTTGACCACAAAGACAAATATAAGCAGACCCATTTGACAAAGATTTAATGGTAATTTTTGTTGAAAGAAATCTATAAATTTCATTATTAATAATTTTTCCTTGGAAATCCAGATTAATGAACTAAAATTTATGATTTTTTTTGTTTGTTTTTTTTTTTTTTGAGAAAAATCATTAATTTTGATATTTATGATGTGTTAGAATTTGATCGCTAAATAAAATTCAACACACATCATTAAAGAAAATAGAAATGCACCCCTAAGAATTTTTTTCACAATTTTTTTAATTTTCATTTGAGTCCTTTTTTCCTTTAAAATAAATGAGATTTTATGCAATTTTTATGCTGATTTGTTGTGTACATCTTAGAAAAAAACAGCAAACCTTATTTAATATGCTCTAAATTTTGGGCCTTTGTCCCATAATTTAAATGAAATTGCTTCAGTTTTTCTACGACAGTTTAAAAAAATGACTTTTTTTCATTAGACACAATACAAATGATGTGACATTCATTGATGGGATTTTTTTTGTTAAAAAGTGCCAGACAATAGTTAAAAAAACAAAATTAAATTATAGCTATAAAAATGTGTAACAAGATCATTTTTGGTTTAAGGTTTTTTTTGTTTAACAGATAGGAGAAGGACATGTTCAACAATGGGATAAGTCTTGTTAAGGTGTTTAATTTGACACGTTGTAATCAGATAAAATTTTTAAATTTTTTTTCTAAAAAATCAATGAAAAAATTTTTAAAACAGCTGCTTAATATGCTGATTTTTTACGCAATATTTATAATTGAAGTTTGATTGATGGCGAATTTCCTTTTTATATATAAAAAAACTAGTATTCTTAATATTCAAGAAGCTACGTACAGATTTTTTTTTGCGAAAAATCAAATCTTTTATTGTACGCAAATCGTATAAGCCAAAAAACCACACTTTTTTTTAAAATATGCTGTATAACCAAAAAAGGATATATACAAGTCTTTTGAATAAAAGCAGATATGGGTTAAGCAACTTAATATTTGCAAATAAAACTTAATACCACATATTGTAAGATAGGTACTTCTTCCTTTATAAATTGTCAAAAGAAAAACTTAAAGTACTTACATTTTCTATTTTCTGAAATTCTTCAAAAATGATTGTTCATAAAAATTTCACTTTTGGGCGAAATTTACGCAATATTTATAATTGAAGTTTGATTGATGGCGAATTTCCTTTTTATGTTTATAAAAGCTATTATCCTTAATTTTAAGGAATACTTACAGTTTTTTTTTTTGCCAAAAACCAAATCTTTTATTATATACAAATCGTATTAGCCAAAAAAAAACAAACAACACGTTTTCTTAAAAATACGCTGTTTTACCAAAAAAAAAAAAGGATATATACAAAGTTTTTAAATGAAAGCATATATATACTTAGCAACTTAATATTTGTAAAGAAAAATTAAAACCACATATTGTAAATTTCAAAAATCCTTTATAAATTGTTCATAAAGAAATAATTGTTCATATTTTCTGAAATTCTTCAAACATTTTTGTTCATAAAAATTTCACTTTTTGGCCAAATTTAAAATTTGTCAAAAAAGGATATATAAGCCTATCCTTAGATCTATGTCAAATACAAGTTGTAAGACACTTTCTTTTCCCAAAACTTAAAAATGTGAAAAAAAATGTTAAATAATATATAAAACAAATATATTTTTTGCGAATTAGCATTTTAATAATATTCGTATAGAGAATAAAATAAATTTAGCACGAACAAAAAAATGTTGAAGAAATATTTTATAAGCCTGTAAATACTTTGACTTCCTTTAATTTTTTAAAAATTGTTGGTATCTAGATAAAATTCGCCACAAATATCTTTTTTTTCAGCCAAAAGCTTATCGCAAAATATTAGAGTTATACATAGGTCCCTGATTCGTCAAAACGGGGTCTAAATAATGCACTTGATTAAATCGTTATTTCTCTATATTCAGTAACGTTAACCAGGTCCTTGATAAAACGCAGCTGCCAAACAAGCCCAATTTTTGCATAAAAAAATTATTTCCGAACTAAAAATTACCTGACCAAATATCGGTAACGTTACTTTCCTATAAGCCCCGCTAATGAAATAAGAATTCAAAGAATTTAAAATTTTATTAACAAAGGATATATGTAGCACTCTGTCATTAAAGTAAATATTTAAAAAGTAGGAATGTGATTTGAAAGCTGACTAAATGCTTAAAGTTACCAACGTTATTTTTGGGAATACAAAAATTTATTTTTAATAAGATTTCTCTATGACCTGCATAGGGCCTCCTATGACCTGCTTAAGTAAAGTTTAAAGTTGTTAAAAATATTATTTTTTATATTTTACTAAAATAAAAGTATTGATACATTAGATAAAAAAAAAGATACATTAAGCACATCTAAATCAAAGTAAATATTTAATAAATTCGTTAAAATTTTGATGTATGACTAAATTTGACTAACAATATTTTGAATACTTCTTTAGTTAAAAGTTGGCCAGTTTTCAAAAAAACGATATAAGAAGCTTAATTTTATTAAACAAATTTTTTTTAAAATTAATATGTAGTTTGGTAGCTGACTAAATTCTCCAAGTTGTAGTTATATTATTTGTTAAATTTCTCTGGACAAATGCTAGAAGTTGTAATAATATTATTCTTTACGGTTAATCGTAAAAAAGGATACTAAAAGAAGATTTTAATTAAAGCAAATACTAAATTAGTTATTAAGTGGTATTGTAGTTGACTAAATTTGGCAGATTGTAATGATAATTTTCTACAATTTTCATAAGTTTAAAACCATATATTTATTTAATTAAAAAAAGGATATTTGAAACACTCTTATGTAAAAGCAAATTTTTCAAAACTGAGTATGAGTTTAATTAGCTGACTAAATTTTACAAGTTTTAATGGTACTTTGTTTATCTTTTTTTTTTAAAGGATATATGAAACACTATTAAACTAAAGTAAATACATTAACACTGATTAGTTAATATGTTAACTTTCTGAGTTTCGCACGTTGTATTCATAATAGTTTTAAAATTGAAAGAAAAAATTTATATATGTGATTTTTAACCGACTTTATTTCACAATTTGTGCTCACAAAACTACCTTTTATTGTTTTTAATTGATCTTATTAAACCAATATTTATGGCAAAATTCTTAAGCCTATTTCTCTTTTTAAATTCTTGTCTTTTTGTCTAACAAAAATTTCCTTTAAAGCCATAAAAATGTCGTAAAAATCCTGCATTCTTTTTTTAATCCGCAAAAAAGTCATAAAATATTTAACAACTTTTTTTTAAATGACACACACTAATGAACCATAACAAGGATCTAAAAAATGACTATGACCACAAAAGCAACATAAAATACCATAATTAACACTATTATTTGCAAAAATTATGGTGTCTCAAATGCAAAAACAAATAAAACATTAAAAAAAAACGCATGCCACCAACAAAATTTATTCATAAACGGAAAAAGTCTCATAAAAAAAGTGAAAAAAAAAAACACTAGAAACTAGACCACAAAGGATACGACTATGTAAAAAAGAACTCATAAACCTATTTGGCAGACAACACACACAAGCCGCCAAAGAAAGATAAAGTAAACGATAAACAGTGATCCTGTAGATTAATTTAAGGGTTGTCATGACATAAACATGGTCAATTTTAAAAGACAATACAAAAAACTATGATAAAAAGTGACAGACACATAAAAATCTTAACATTTCTATGAGGAGTAAAAAAGATGCCAAAACATCCTTTTGAAACTTAAAGTCTGAATATAAAGTTTTTCTTGTTATAAAATTTGCGGTTTCCAAAAAAAAAAAGAAATTAAAACAAAATTTTACGACATTTGAAAAGGAGTTGCAAATCAGATTTGAATTTTATAGATTTAACAAGAAAAAATTCTTTAAATAAACATCTGTTTACAGAAATTTTCTTTAAAAAAACACATTTCCTAATATCCTTAACAATTTCGGTAATCAGCCATAACAAATTTTTTGCTAAAGCTAGAAACCAATTTCCGAAATTATTCAAAATACTGCAAAACTGTTTTCCAAGCCAATTTCGATTTTTAATATTTCCTGATATTACTTTGATTAGCATGCAATTTTACAAAATCATATTCTATTGTTTTAACTCTATTCATGTGTTTGTTCATTCATCTGCTGCTCTAGACATGAAATCATATTTTGTTAGCAAATTTATGAATAGCACACACTATAACACAATATGTAAGAGCATCATAACAGATTGACCAAATGTCAATTATTTTTGGACAGCTGCCATATTTAGTTTTCTCATCGTTAAGCGTCTGAGTTTTTGTGTGCTTAAACAATTATCCTTACAACGGTTATGAAAATATTGACATGCTAAGTAGAAAATAATTAAACGAAAATCTTAATAACCAAATCTGCATATTTAATTAAAAGAAAATAAGATCCTTTTTAAAGTAAAAACATGTTTATTTTGTATAAAACTATAAAAACATAAGAAAAATCAAATAGAGTGTAAATATAATATAAATATTGAACACTACAAAAGCCATAAAATAAGGATTATTTTTAAATAAAATAAAAATCTTTTGTGCTTGATATAAAACCATAGCGAATTCTTACATATTCTTTCAAAATAAGGAAGTCTTCAAGTATCCTTTTTTTAAAGTGTTAAATTTTGCAGCAAAAAAATGTAATTTTACACGCCAAACGTAAACTTTTTACCCAAAAATAAGATTGTTAAAACTGAAACTAAGTTTTCATCTTAAAAGCAAATGAAAAAGAATTTTTTTTTTATGAAAAATAATTATTAAATAAAATGATGTTATTAAAAAAATTTATTAACAGTTTGTAGTCTTGAGTTCTCCATGCAACGATTAAAGACATTTTTAGATATTTCTTATATTTTAGATTTGTGCCATATATCCTTTTTTAGAAACTCGAAATTGTTGGCCAAAAAAACAAGCAAATCTTTATGAAATTAAAGTTAAATAAAAAATGAAGAGTGTTTTTACACATAAAAACAAAATACGTACTGATTTTGAAGCTTTGAAATAAAAAATAAAAATAAAAAAGCAATGAAAATTTTTTCTAACTTAAAACTTTACAAAATTTTAAATTTAAACGATATTTTGAAAATAATTTTAAAACAACTTGCAGTCTTTAGTGCTCTTTGCAACCATTAAAGAAAATAATAGAGATTTTTTAAATTTTACAGTTTCCTTATATATCCTTTTTTAAGAATTTCACAAAACAACCTAACTTTTTTTGAAAATACTTTAAGACAACTTGCAGTTTTTAGTGCTCTTTGCAACCATTAAAGAAAATAATCGATATTTTTGAAATTTAAGACTTCCCTTATATATCCTTTTTTTAAATTACACATTATTGGTAAAAAAACCAAACAAAAATGTAAAAATTTTTGCTTTTTTTAAAGTATGTATTTTACTTGTAGATTTGTTAGTTAAAGCTTTGAGAAACAGGGCCTAAGACTTATAGTTTCAAGTTTTTATACAAGCAAACTAATATTTTGCTTGTAACTCTAATGATTTTAAAAGTCCCTTCATATCCTTTTTTCCAAAATTTTTTAAAAAAAGTTGTTTTTATTTCAGCTAAAAACGTTGCAAAAGTTTTTTTTTTAAATTTTAAATTTAAATAAATTTTTTTAAAGAATTTTTATAAATTAAACATATTTTTATGGAAATAATTTATGGAAAGCTTGTAGATTTATTTTCTTTGTGCACATAAAAAATACATTTTTGTGTAACTTTTATAGTTTGGGATTCTCCCATATATCCTTTTTTTCAAAATTATTAAAATAATTTTCCAAGATATGTTTTATAACAAGAACCTGCTAAAGGTTAAAAATTACAACTAAAAAATTTAAAATCAGTTTTGTGTTTAAATTTTTGTAAGCAATTTTTAAAGAATTTTTAAGATTGTTGAAATCTAGTAGCATAACAACTCTCTGTTTCAGTTGCTTAAAGTAATTACATAAAATTTTCTCTTTTATCTCTTTTAGTTTAGTGTTCTTTTTTTACAATGTTAAATGTAATGAAAGCCCCAGATTTTTGTAAACATCATGTAAACAAAATGTATTTTAATGAATTGCTGGCCACAATATTTTATTGCTAATGCTAATTTTGTGTTTTTTTTTTTTTTTGGCAAATTTCTAACTAACGCCCTTATGTACAGTCATATTTAAATTTCCAACCACTATAATTAAAATTAGAGCAAATATTGTTCTGGGCAAATAAAATCCTTTGCAATTTTTATTAATTAACAGGCTTTTGTGAAAAAATACTTTAGTATTTCCCATATAATTATGAGATTTCTAACACCCATATGTATGAAAATTTCAAACAAAACTGCTCTAATTTTATTTAGCAAAATCGAAAGGCACAATACAAAAATTCTCTGAATAGTTGTGGTCACGCTTTTAGAGTTTGCCCAATAAAATATGACGCCTTTTCATTATGATGGTCACTGATGGGCACCAGTACACCACCACACTTTTTGCCTAATTCTAATTTGCATTAATTACAATAATTTCATTACACATTCGCTTATACTTTACAAACCAGGCACACGACCACTAATCAAATTTCGTTAACTCATGGTTATAGAGGGAGTTAATTTCATTTCAGTATTTTGCATTTTATTACTATAGAAACCCTTATGTTTCAAAGGCTTTCAAGTGCTGTGTGTGTTTGCTAATGGTCACTTGAAAGCAACCCCTTAAGTTTTTCCAAAAAAAGGAAAATTTACATAAAGTAAATAAACAAATTTTTAAAATTTTTTTACTAAACTGTTTTTTACAATTGTAACTTCTTTTTTTTTAACAAACAGAAGTTTGTTCCTGAGTAAGGCCTTTCTTTCCTGTATTTGTTTTAAGAAAAACTTAATGGTTTCGTGGTTTTCTTGTTCTTAAAGTATGAAAAAACACACAAAAAGGACTTTATGTTTGTTTTAGTGAGCGTGAAATTTATTCATAGTTTTTCCAGTCCAAACAATAAAATTAAAGTCATGTGGTTGAGATAAAATTTATGAGTGATAAAGAAACCTCTGAACATATGGTAGGTCAAAGTATTGGAAATGAATTGCAATTAAGTTCTTGAAAATAAACATTTCGTAAAGGATAACTTTGCAACCCAACACTTTCCAAACTGATTTCTTACAAGCTAGAATTGCAGTTTTATGTTTTGCATATTTTTTTAATAAAATTAAACATATAAAAAAATTTGATGTGGGCCATGTAAAGCCAGATGGAGGCCCTGTGCTCCTTATAGGAACGACGGGAACATATATGTAAAAATGAACAACCACTTGATTGTCCTTGGCGAAGTAAACTATTGCACTGCGGAACAGATACGGCTTAAGCATATATGCAACATATATGGCTTATGGGAATGAGTTATCCATTAAGATGTCTTTGCCAGAACCAGCCCTAAGGAGTTATATTGGTTGTTTAAGGAAATGAAGAACAGTAGATTGGGGTACTATATAGAAGGGGCCTCTTATACTGAATGATTATAGTGTCCTGCAAACGAAAATTTCGGCTGCAGGACGTGCGGCTCATTAAGCGCGATACTTGTACATACTTCCTACTTAAGTTTAAAGGGGAACAAATTAGGGCAGTGATCTCAGTAATAGCTGGGCTCAGGATGGTAGTAGGCCATAGGGGTAGGATAGAAATAGAATTCTTTAACTACTGCAAAAGTTGTCCTGACGGGGTGGAACAGGAAACTATATTTCATTTTTTACATCAAAGTACGGGAATTCAGGATATTGGAGAAAAAATCTATGGAAATGAGCCGAGCAAGTATTATTATTTTACAAACAAGGACATTTTTATTCAGAATATCAGTTTATAAATAATGTTCCTCATAATTTTTCTAAATTTAAAAAATTTGTAAGACAGGCTAATTTTTTGTGATAAACCATTTAAGCATTTGGAATTAAAGTAATTTCTGGCGGGCAAAATTATAAAATTTTTATTCATAATTTAAAAGGATAAGCATTTATTTAGATTTTTACTTTTAAAAAATAAATTTCTGAGAAGGGCCATTAAAAAAAACAGAAAACTTCAAGATTCAAGATTCAAAAATTATTAACAAAATTTGCTAAAAATTAATTGTCTTGCATATATTTTTTCAAATCTTCAAATAAATTGTAAAACAGGTTTTTTTTTTGTTCAAAACTTTGTTAAAGTTTGAAAGGGTAGTAATTTTGAGGCGGGCCACATTAAACAGAAACAAGAATATTCCATTTCTATTCATAATTTAAAAGCAAATTCTTACATTTCTTAGGATTTTTACTTTCAAAACGTGTTTTCTTTTAGAAAAAAGTAGTTTCTTAGGCGGGCCATTTAAAATAAATTATTTTTTTTGATAAGAATTGAAAAATTATTAAAAACACTTGCTTTAATTTAATAGACTTGCCAATGTTTGTTGAATGTGTTAAAAGAAATTGTTAAACAGGTTAACATTTTGTGCTAAACTTGGTAAACTCTTAAAAGTGAAGACTAATTTTTCTTTACAACTTAACAAACCAAAAATATTTTCCTTTAGAACAGAGGAATTCCTGAGGCGGGCCATTTTTTGTTCGTAGAAAATTTTGATAAAAATTAAAAATTATTAATTAAATTTTTTAAAATGTAATTTATTTTTTAAATATTAGGGTTTTATTCGGAGCTGAAAAGCAATTGCATTTTTCTTTCGATTTTTACAACCCAAAAACGTTTTCTTTTATAAAATAAAGAAATTTCTAAGGCGGGCCACTTTCCTAAAAAGAAAATTTAAAAAAAAAAATTCCAAATAAAATTTGGTTCACTTTACTTTACTTTTCAATATTTTTTGGAGTGTTGAAAAAAATTGTAAGACAAGTTATTATTTTAGGCTAAACATAGTAAACTTTTGAAAGAGAAGGCTATTTAGATAAAAGAAAACTAAAAATATAAAATTTTTTTCCGAATTGAAAAGCAGTTGCACTTCTCTCTATAATTTGACTAGTGAAAGAAATGTTAGTTTAGAGAAAAGCAATTTCTGAGGCGGGCCATTTTTCGTTAATAGAAAATTTTAATAAAAATTCAAAAATTATCTATAAAATTTGCTAAACCTTACCTGACTTGCACGAATATTGGCAAGTGTTGAAAAAAATTTTAAAACAGGTTGATATTTTGTGATAAGCATGATAAACTTTTGAAAGTGAAGGCTGTTTGAGGCGGGCCACTTTAAAAAACACAAAAGCGTAAAACTTTGTATAAAATTTAGAAAGAAAATGCATTTTCTGCACAATTTGACATGCCAAAAAATTTTTCTTTTCGAGAAAAAGAATTTCTGAGGCGGGCCAGTTTAATAAAAAAAGAATTGATAACATTTTTTATTGGAATTGAATAGCAGTTGCATTTTTCTCTATAAGTAAACTAGCCAAAGAAAATTTCCTGTAGAGAAAAGGAATTTCTGAGGCGGGCCATTTTTCGTTAATAGAAAAATTTGTATAAAAATTCAAAATATATAAATAAAATTTGCTAAACCTTTCTTGACTTGCCAATCAATACTTTTCCAAATGTTAAAAATTGTAAAACAGGTTAATGTTTTTTGCTAAGCAAGGTAAACTTTTTGAAGTGAAGATTATTTGAGGCGGCTACTGTTAAGAAAACAAAAATATTAAAAATATATAAATTTAAATTGGGAATTGAAAGGCAAAAATGTTTTCTTTTAGAAAAAAGCTGTTTCTGAGGCGGGCCATTTTTCACAAATAAAAAAAAATATGATAAAAATTAAAAAGTTATACAATTTGCTTAACTTTACTTGGCCTGCCAATATTTTTTAAATAATTTGTTGAACAAGTTAATTTTTGTGCTAAACATTTTGTTTGAGGCGGGCCACCTTAAATTAAGAATTTAAGAGTACTTAAATTTTTTTCAGATTTCTACTTGGACAAAGTGTTTTCTTGAAAAAAAAATACAATTTCTGAGGCGGGCCATTTTAAAAATAGTATATTTTGCAAAAAATTTGAAAACTTGTTATCAATACATTGCCAATCTTTTTTTACAATTTTGTTAATTACTTGATTGTTTTCTGTATAACACAACATACATATTTTTGATTACTTAAATAAAATTTTGCTGTCAACAATTTTATTTTCTCCTTACAAGTGTCCGTAAGACAAGTTCATTTTCTGAGGGCGTTCTGTCATTCACATAAACATCTTGTTACACTTAAGATCTAAGAGTATTAAAAAAACACATGTCAATATGACATTTTCCGAGAGGTCATTATAATCGTGTTTGTTTTTATATGAATATTTTGAAAGCATCAGTTGTTTGACACAACTCTTGAACACATCATTATTAAACAAATTGCAGTAACAAATTTTAAATACAAGAAGAGAAAATTTAGTTTTTAAGATGTTTTCTAAAATTACTAAAGGTTTTCTTTTTTAAAATTATAAAATATTGAACGGTAGTTTTTGTTTTCCTTTTAAATTTTCTCAAGTGTCTTGTTTTACTGCGGCTCTTCCGGTAATGACTTATATATGTAAATTGTACAATTTCATAAATTTAAGTTCTTTGAACTATTTTATGGCGTCTAACTAATAATAACTTCAACAAACCACTAGACAGAATCAAAAGTTTTTGTATAAATTTATTTTTATTCGTTACACTTTTTTGTTTTGCTTTTAAATCGAAATGATGAATGATTGATGTTCGATTTTGATTTATACACAATTTTGCTTGCTGCTATTGTGAATGGCTATTCAAGTACTTACAATGTGCTACTTTTTTTTGATAATTAATCATTTTACTATTGTATTTTTTCTGACTGTATACAATTTTGTGGCCAGTTATTTTTCATGATTTTTTGGTGTGGAAAAATTACTTTTGTTTGATAAATAACATTATTTGATTTGAGTTGTAAATGAAGTGTTTGGAAAAAAATTCAAAGGAACATTAATTAATACATATTAAGTTTTCATAGAATACTTATGAATGGATTACAAAAATCAATTTTTTATTAGACGTATTTATGAGAGGAGAGGCCAAAAACATTGTTGAACTGTAAAATATTATGGTTTTTAATAAGTAAAAAATATTTGAGGCGTGCCATGTAGAACTTATAAAAATATAAAAAAGTTTTTGAGTCAATATCTTGCATGACAAAGTTTATTTATTTATTGTATTATTTAGAAGCGCGATAACTATTTATCTATTAATTTCTCAGGCGGGCCATTTTTGCAAATCTAATTTTTCATTATTTTGCTTATATTTTAACAGGTTTACATAACATCATTTTCGAAACATTTGTTTGAGATTTTTGTAAACCACATTTTTATTAACTTATTTATTTAGTGAAAACCTTGTTTGTTTTGAAATTCTTGGACATTTTTTTGTATATAAAACTTTTCTTTGTAAAATTTTCTATATTAAAGTTTATTTATTTAATTAATCAATCAGTTTTTCAGAGGGGCCATTTTTGCAACCATTAATTTAAAATCTTTTTTTCTAATGTTTTATTAAAAAAATACTTCCAATTTAAGTTCTATACGTCAAATTAAAGTTATCTATTAAATTATTTTAGTTCTCACGCGTGCCACATTTCTGAAAAATTTAAATTTTTTAATTAAAAGTTCCTTTAAATATTTTCTTAAAAAAAAACTTCTACCTTCGAGCTAATTAGTAGAATTTTTGTTACCTCAAGAATTCATTTATAACTAAGACGGGCGATATTTACAAACATAATTGTTAAGAGTTTCCAATAAAGATTTATTCTATAATAGTGTAAAGGTCAGTTTTTCTTTTAAACGGAATCCATGGTAAAAGAAATTAAAACTTTTGAGGCGGGCCAATCTCTAAAATTTAGAAAAATTTACAAATTTTCTAGCATTTTATAGAATTTAAACTTACATTTTTGGTTTTGTTTATTAAAATCAAGGTATCTCTATGACCCAATTCTTTCTGAGGCGGGCCATTAAAAAAAATAATTAATTTTGTTAATTTTATTATTTTAAAGTTAACAAATTTTCATATAAAATGTATTTAATTTTTTTATCTTAAAATATTTGAGGCGGGCTAATTAGAAAATATATTAAACGGAACTTATGGTAGAAAAATTAAAACTTTTGAGGCGGGCCTATCTCTATCAAAAAAAAATTAATAAATTTTCTAGCATTTTTTGAATTGATAGTTACAGTTTTTTTGGTTTTGCTTATTAAAAACGAGGTATCTCTATATCTCAATTCTTTCTGAGGCGGGCCACTTTAAAAATAATTATTTTTGTTTACTGAATTATATTAAAGGTAGCCCGGACGGTTTAGTAAGCAAATTTATGTATAAATGTGCTTAATTGTTTGATATAAAAATATTTGAGGCGGGCCAATTAGAAAATATATTAAATGGAATTCTAGTAAAAGCAATTTAAACTTTTGAGGCGGGCCAATCTCTATCAAGAACAATTTTCTTGCATTTTTTGAATTGATGCCTACAGTTTTTTGGTTTTGCTTATTAAAAACGAGGTGTCTCTATATCGCAATTCTTTCTTAGGCGGGCCACTTTAAAAATAATTTTTGTATTTATTATTTTTGTTAACTTAATTATATAAAAGTTAGCCCGCTCGATTTCGTTAGCAAAGTTATATATAAATATGTTTAATTTATGGTTAAAGAAAGTAAAACTTTTGAGGCGAGACAATCTCTGTAATTAAGAAGAAAAACTAACAAATTTTCCAGCATTTTATTAAATTGAAACTTACATTTTTTGGTTTTGAGGATTAAAAATAATGTAGCTTTATAACCCAATTATATCTGAGGCGGGCCACTTTAAAAAGAATTATTTTTGTTAATTTTGTTAGTTAAAAGTTAGCCTGCAAGGTAGACTAGACAAAACTAGTCTATTGTTTGATTATATTTTACAGAGAGCGAGTGTGAGAGAAAAAATGGTGTGGCAAGGAAGATGGGAGAACTCACCCAAAGGCCGATGAATTTTAGATTAAAAGCCGATAGTTTATTTCCACAGGGATGTAATCTATAAGATCATGAAATACCTTACTGGATGTGGAGGCTTCAGCAGCTACACTTGGGACGGGGTAACACACAGAGTTGACCGTAATACACCGATAAGGAGCAGGAGACCACCGAGTACGTGATAATTGCGTTTCCAAAATTTGTAGTCTATCATTGTAAGCTAAAACCGATCTTAGGTCTAAATATATGACCGGATAATATTGTGGAGATTATCTTGAAATCGGTGGATAATTGGGCTGCAATACGTTCATTCATAGCAATCGTAATGCAAACACTAAGTAGAGCAACAAGGTGTCGTAAGGAAAAGAAAAAGCATTTAGCTGTAAAAGTAGCAGAAGGTAACGTCCTCTACATATTTGTTAAAGAATGTAAATTTCGGTGTAGAAGAGTATGAGTTTGGCCTTGTGTTTTCGTATTAAGAGGCAAAGCCGAATCGTACATGTTTCTAACAGCGCTGCAGCGTTTAAAAAACTGAAGTCAATGTTGCCATTTCTTCCACTCCTTAATTTTTCATAAGCAAAAAATGTAAACAGTCTCTGTCAAACCAACTCAAAAACCGGAAAGTTGTGCACAAATTTTCGTTTTTTGGTCGTCAGTTTTTGGTTTCGACTGCAGTTTTTTAAAACCTGGGGCCTAATTACCGCATTCGATATCGAGTAAGCTATCGTATTGAGTAAACTATCGTATTTTTCTGCATTCGATAGACACTGATGTATCGAATGAAAACTAGAGAGTTGTAATGGCTTTGGTTACTCGATATCGAATGATATCATCTCAAATTACGATACATTTCATTCGATATCGAGAGTCATAATACCAAAATATTTACCGCATTCGATATCGAGCAAAATTGATCGAAATTTTTTATTTTGGTATTATGACTCTCGATATCGAATGAAATGTATCGTAATTTGAGATGATATCATTCGATATCGAGTAACCAAAGCCATTACAACTCTCTAGTTTTCATTCGATACATCAGTGTCTATCGAATGCAGAAAAATACGATAGTTTACTCGATACGATAGCTTACTCGATATCGAATGCGGTAATTAGGCCCCTGGTTTTTAATAAGAACTTAAGACATCTTTTAAAGACTCCACAGCTCCAGTGAAAAAAAGGTTACATTTAAGGCTAGACTATAGTTTATACTGGGGTCTAATTACCGCATTCGATATCGAGCAAAATTGATCGAAATTTTTAATTTTGGTATTATGAGTCTCGATATCGAATGAAATGTATCGTAATTTGAGATGATATCATTCGATATCGAGTAACCAAAGCCATTACAACTCTCTAGTTTTCATTCGATACATCAGTGTCTATCGAATGCAGAAAAATACGATAGTTTACTCGATACGATAGCTTACTCGATATCGAATGCGGTAATTAGGCCCCTGGACTTTTGACTAGAATAAAAATTTTAGCTATTAAGCAAAAACTTTATACCGGACTTTGTTTTAAGCCAAGTACTAGTTTTAAGACAGACTTTTTAAATATTTGCCTAAATATGTTTTTTTAAAACAATTCTTTATGCATAAAATCTGCCATTTTCCACAATATTTCAGAAATTAAACAACATTTTCATAATTTAACACATTTCTTCTTTATCATGATTTTAACCAGAAGGTGCCTTCTGTTTTTCTTAAAACAAACTTATATTTCGCTGCAATCATTATTCACAAATCTAAATGATAATTATCTTAAGCGTTAAATAATTTTAAAATTATAATGTTTAAAACCACCTTTCTTGTTTTAATTGTTACAAATGCAAATAACAATAAAAACGTTTAAGAAGGGAATTTTCTTTCAAGTTCTTATCAAATAAATAAAATGTAAATTCAATTATAAATCCAAATAAGCGTAACCAAATTGTCTTGTTAAACTCCCTCCTGTTATAACAAAATAACAGAATTTATATAAAAAGAAAAACTAAAGCAAACTGTCAAAAATACATGATGACAGCACGTGTATTGCCAGCTTAAAAAGAAAAACTTAGCCATATGGCACTGCTTCTTTTAACAACTAGAAGTAGAAGAAAAAACAATAAAAATGCAAATTGTTTGAAACAAAAAAAGACAGCGAGAGATAAAACATTTAAATGGTTGATGTCAGCACCTACAATCGATCCACCAACTTCATAACCAACCACCATAAATTTAAAGCAGTTGTGTTGAAATTTTCTTTGAAAATTGTTTTAAGAAAATTTAGTAACCCCTTTCAAGTGGTTAAGCATAATGGATTGTGTTTTTTTTTTTTTTTTTTTTTATTATCCAACACTTAGGGGATGCCCCCTACTAATGCAATGCATTGTGTTGGAATTAGGAAAATAGGTTATGGGGAGAAGGAAAGAGGGAGTAGTGTTTGTGGACATTTAATTTGAATTTTTCCAAATTGTATCCGACTGGGAAGACTTCTGCCGGGAGTCCATTCCACATACGGCTAGTTCGAAACGAATTTTCTCTGTAATGCGTTGTACGATGCATTGGATAGTCGACAACAAACGGATGTGCTCTGCTGGAAAGGCGAGTGCTACGGGCATGCACCCGCGTCTCAGGGATGAGTTCGCCCATCTCAGCTGAACATCTTCCGTGGTGATATCGATAGAACAATGCCACACAACCCACATTCCGACGATGCTCCAAAGAGTCAATAGAGCTGGATACCCTACTGTCATTGATGAGCTTCAACGCACTCCCTTGCACCCGATCCAGAAGCTTCAAGATAGACCTTGAAGCACCTGCCCAGATATGGGAGTTGTATTCCATTTTCGGTCGAATATAGGCGGTATAAATAGTGAAGAGATCAGACGGAGTGAAGTAGTTCTTGCACCGTTTTAAGAAACCAAGACACTTGAATGCTTCTTTCGACACTTGAAAGACATGTTGGTTCCAACGAACATCACATTGAATTTTCATGCCCAGAACATCAAGAGTGTCTGATTCTTCAATAGTTATACCTCCCATGGATACAGATGACGCTGACTCCACAAGACGTCTGTGGGTCAACATGCAACATTGAGTCTTACGAGCATTAAAATCGACCCTATTCGCAAGACCCCACTCGGCTAAGCAACATTTTTAAATAAGGTCCTTTTTATACACCACTTGAGACATTTTTCTTTAATCAAGTCTATTGTATTAAAATGCAAACTATTTGGTTAATTCGTCCTCTATTTAAAAAATATGAAATCATTATTTCTTAAATCTAATAGTCACGTTCTATACTTTATTACCCTGTAATTAAATCTTGCCGTCAATTAAAAACAGGACTCTTATTATAAAACTCTCCATTAAACTGACCAAAGATCAATAACATTGTGGGTTTTTTATAACAATATTTACGACTTAGTTTTTTGTGTTAATTTGATTCTATAAAAAACACACACATAATCAAAAAAAAAAAAAATAACTAAACATTATTTATAGGCAAAATCGTTAAGCTTGTTTATTAAAACTGATTTATTCGATATACACGGATAGTTTCTAAAGCAACTTAAATAAAAAAACCTTTGCTAATATTTCAACAAAGGGAATTTTTGCAAAAGTCCTGGATATAAATAAAAATGCTTTTGTTTTAAAGATCTTACACAAAAACAAAAAAAAAACTTTGAAATGCATGAATAATTCCTAATAAAAATCTTTTCAAGACTTTAAAACAAAACCTCTAAAAGAAAAATGCAAATTATAATGCATTTTTTTTTTTGCAAAAAATCTAAAACCAAAATGCAAAATAGTACAAATATTTTTTGTGGGAAACTAATTAAAGATCGAACACAATTTAAGAGAAATTCCAATATCAAACAATTCGTTGCACTTTTGTTAGTTTTAAAATATGAACAAACCTTTAGAAGGATTTCCTTTTAGGGGTGTTTCGGGGTGGTTTATCTAAACAAACTAAGCCTTACTTTTCTCCCCCCGAAAAAAACTCATAAGTCCCTTAACAATTTTCTTATAAATTTATGTGATTTTTTCACCTTTAATTTCCAACATATTTTATGTGCAAAATGTGTCCTCAACCATGGCAGTTTTGTAGATTTTAACACTTTTTTCCTCTCTGTCTCGAGATTTAGTCATAAAAATGCCCATAAACAACGTCTAACAATTGATTTTTATTGGATCATGCTTTACATCCTCACATAATTTCAATGATTGCAGTCATAAACTTGATGGAAAATTGTCAAAATTTCGAGTGTCACAAGAATTTGGCAAATTTTTATTGTTTATCAACTTTTTGACAAAGAGCTCTTTCTTGGCTTGACTGATTGTCAAATTGGTAGTAAAATAAATTTAATTTTATTATTAGCGCACATCAATATTTCTATAATTTAAAGATTATTTCACAATATTAAAAGTACTTAATTATTTTGTCGTTAAAATTAAAATTATTGAGGGAGAAGTAAATTTAAAAAAAAAAAAAAAGTTTGAAAACAGAATGTAACGGGATCTTAGCGATAAGAGAACATCATAGAGGCTAGATAATAAACGAGATTATAGGCTAAAATATATGCAGGGATATAGACGGGTCTGTTGAGGGATCTGTGAACAAAACTTTAGACGAGACTTTACAGGATGCTATAGAGGAGGCTTTAAACAAGACTATAGATAAGACTATGAGCGACGCTGAATGCTGGATTGAAAGAGAGAATTTGGACGAGACTAAAACCGATATTACCAGGCCTGTCACAGAAATCCATTCCGATCGAAAGTGAAAGTGATTTCGTAACTTTCTTCACATAAAACGAAATCGGAATTTATTTCTGTGGCAGGCCGGTATATTCAAGTCTCCATGGATGAGAATAAGGACACGATTATAAAGAAAAAGAATATGAATACTGTAGAAGAGACTATAAGTGAAGATATAGGCAAGAATAAAAGCAAAACTGCGTACCAGTCTTTGAACTATAGGCGAGAAACTAGACAATTAAAGAGGCTATGAACGAGACTATAGACGATATTTTATACGAGAATATAAATGAGAACATATTTAAGACTGTTGGTAAGACGGAAAACGAGACCTGAATAGGGGTTCTATTAACGAAATTATAGGCCAGACTACAAAGGAGACTATAGATGTTCCTACAAAAAAAAACTATAGTGAAATCTGAAGACTAGACTAAAAACAACACTATGGACCAGACTATGCACAGTAGTATAGGCTGTACTGAAGGCAATACTATAAACGAAACCCTTCGGGAAATTTGTACCAATTGTTCTTAAAGTGTTCCCGTAGCCAGTGAAAATAATATAATACTGCCTGTTTTTAGAACGCGAGCTCAAATGTGACTAGTTTAACTTTAAACGAGTCATTTGTTCACTCGCGTTTTAAAAAACAGTCACGCTGCTCGACTTGTTTCTTGTTTGTAATAAATCCAAAGTTCTGTTATATGATCAGCTATCTGTTCCTTGTTTCTCGAAGCATGATCTTATTTTTACCACATATGACTTCAGCCTAAACCACTTAGATCAAAAATTTACGTATCGTGACTTCAAACATGTTAATTATCAAGCTCTGCATGGACATTTTTCAAATATTACCTGGAACTCTATTTACCACATGGCATCTGTAAATGAACAAATATCATTTTTCGAAGATAAAATTACATATTTGTACGATTTATTTATACCGCAAAAAACAAAAATCATAAATCAAGGCACTCGACCATGGTTCTGCCCAGCAATAAGCAACCGGATAAAGCAAAGAGATTTATCTTACTCTCGATGGAAACGTTTTGAAATCCCACAGCTATATAACGACTACCGAAGACTTAGAGCTGAAGTAACTCGAGAAATAAGAAAAGCTAAAATTCGATTTTATGCTGAAAGATTCCAAAATGCTGCAACTAGCAAAAAGACATGGCAAACAATTCATGATATCGGAATTGGCAAAAAATATATTAACATTCAACACAACTTAAATGCCGACTAACATAACAACATATTTTCTACCATACAATCTGTTGATGATAACATTTTAACAAACAATTACCTCACCACCATTGAAAATGTCAATATAAGTAGTGAATTTAAATTTCGCTGTGTTAATAGTGAAGAAGTAGTATCATGCTTCATGGCGATAAAGTCTAATTCCATTGGCTATGACAATATAGATCCCCGTTTCATAAAACTCCTACTACCAAGGCTATTACCGTTTCTTTTACATATTTTCAACACTATTTTTACAACTTGCGTCTACCCCAGCAACTGGAAACAGGCTAAAATAATTCCGGTTCATAAATCTAACTCCGAATTCAGGCCAATAGCGATGCTCCCATATATTTCTAAAGTAATGGAAAAACTGATGTACCTACAGATTAATGAGCATATACAAAGTTTCAGTCTATTAACACCAATTCAATCTGGATTCCGATCGAAGCATAGTTGTGTTACTGCTTTAATTAACCTGTGTGAAGATATTCGTATGGACATTGATGTGGGAAAGTTAAATATTCTTGTACTACTGGATCACTCAAAAGCTTTCGACACTGTTAACCACTCCATGTTGAGTATTAAACTACAAAAATTGTTTCGATTTTCCTCAACATCTAAGAGATTACTCAAATCGTATTTATCAAATAGACGCCAATCGGTATTCTTAAATAATGGATATTCATCTACCATCCCAGTTTCTAAAGGAGTTCCACAAGGATCAATTTGGGGGCCACTATTGTCTCAATGTATATAAATGACTTACCACAATGTCTTAAATATAC
Source organism: Pollenia angustigena (assembly GCA_930367215.1). Taxonomy (NCBI): domain Eukaryota; kingdom Metazoa; phylum Arthropoda; class Insecta; order Diptera; family Polleniidae; genus Pollenia; species Pollenia angustigena. Next base: position 6,451,040 of record OV884059.1, on the reverse strand, counting down.
AAAGGTCCACATGTATGCAGATGATGTGCAAATATACATTGATAGTACGGTACAGCTTATTGAAGAAAATGTGGAAAAGTTGAATACTGATTTGAACAACGTCTACAACTGGGCCACAGCCAACAAACTTTTAATTAATCCTCATTAGTCAAAATGCCTTATTATACACAAAAACACAACTCGGGTAAACTCGAACTTTGATATTTTACTAAATAACCAGAAGGTTGAATGTGTATCATCTGCAAAAAATCTTGGTGTCATTTTTAACAACAACTTGGATTGGTCAAGCCACATCAGAAAAGCCGCTGCAAATACATACCTAAGGTTACGAGAATTATGGCCTTCACAATTTTTTACACCTCTTGATACTAGAATTTTGATAGCAAAAACATATTTAATACCTCAATTAGTATATGGTAGTGAAATTTTCACTAGCTGTGACTCTGCAAGTAATAACATACTACACAAAACATATAATAACATTATAAGATATGTATACGGTTTACGCAGATATGGTCACATATCGTCATTTTCAAACAAACTTTACAAAATATCTTTTAAAAATTTTATGGATATGAAAATACTTGTCATGATGCTCAAAATCATATATACAAAGGAACCATCTTATTTATATAATCGCATAGTATTTGCAAGATCCAATAGAGGCAACAAACTTATTCCATTTAGTCATCGTAGCCTTGTCTCTGAGTACCAATTTTTCGTATATTCTATCCGTCTTTGGAACTCACTTCCTAATTCTCTCCAAGCAAACAACAACGCTAGAGATTTTAAAAAAGTTTTACTTGCACATTTTACTTAAAAACCATTAATTTTAATTATTCCCAATAATATAGTATAATAATTAGTAAACATTATTATTTATAATTTTTAATTATTGTATAAATTGGTTTTCAATAATGCATTATCTACAAAATCTACCTTTTATAACAAACTTAATTCGCATACTATAATTATAAGATTTAAATCTTGTTGTATGCGATATACAAATAAATAAAAAATTAAATAATAAAAAGGTACGAATTGTGATAGTTGAAAACATGACATGTCATTTAACTTGCGATAATGAGTTTTAAGTTAAAGTTACTTCAGAAGCAAAATAATTTACACAAAAGTAGTCATGTGATTAGATTTTTTGCGGGTAGTGGTTGATGTTAACCAATTTTGTTACTTTGATTACTAGTTAGATTTTGTTACAAAGATGATCTTTTTTATTAATATGGTTCGCTCGGGACAATATCGGCTACAGGCATTATTTTAACCGAAATTGAATATTTCCTTTAAGGTTATTTCAGTGACCTGTTCGAATGTGGCCAATTAACCAGCTCCTAGGACATCGCCATTTAACGTGAAAAGACGCCCCCCCCCCCCCCCCATATAAAAAGCTAGAACTAGAACCGGTACCGACAAGTTTGGAACTGTCACGTTACAAGTTTGGTCTTAGTTCTCTTTTGCCTACGGACAGACTATAAACGTTACTAAAGACTAGTTTTTGTGAATTATTTAGGCGAGAATATGGATAAGGTTTTAATGAAGAATAATAAGAAAACTATTAAGGAAACAATAGATGAGGCCAAAGGCGAGACACGTGTGTGAAGATAAATACGAAATATTAAATAAATTTTTTCAAAATATTGCATGTGATAAAAAAATATTGCAACAATAAAAAAAATATACAGAAAATACGACTGTTTTCACGAAATTTTAAAGTTTTTATGAAATATCAATCATTTTTATTTAATATTAAAAACTAATTTGATATTTTATTAGTTTTTTAATATTTAAATTTATTACCTTTAAAAATATATGACTTAGACTGGCCTCTGTTTTGTCCGAATCCTTACATCTCAGGGAATTAAATCTAATAGAAAATGAAGACTACGGACAAGGCTACCATAACCATTTTTGAAAATTTGACTTAGAGTGAAATTCTTATGAATGAGTTCCGTGAGGGATATGGCCAATGTCTTCAAATCCTTCCATCTGAGGGAATCAAACCCAAAACAGAATGAAGACTATGGACAAGGCTACCAAAATCTATAAGCACTGCATACAAATTATATTTGTGAAAATTTTTATATACTTTTGAAAATTTGGCTTAGAGTGATTTCCCATTAGCCACGGAGGTTATAGGAGTTACTTGCGTACTTTGTACGTATAGTGTACTGAGGAAACCTTAAAGTAAAGCGTGTCGCATTTAGATGTTCGTGGTCTTACAGAATCCAAACCAGTCTGGAAATGTTTCATTAGGAATTTTTTACGATTGGCAGTAGCATTAGCATAATAGAGGTCATTGGAATGCAATGGAACGCATTTGGCAGGAATATAAACTTAACATTACGCAATGCAGAAACAGCTCACAAGACATCCCAAATTAGTTTGCGATCGATTGCTTTAAACAGAGGATAAGCCTAGAGAGGGCAATTCAACCTGCAAAGTAATACCAGTTGGCAATTCCTCGAAAATCTGGGCATGAGGATGTGGTTTAGTAATTGGATGTGGTTTAATAATTGCGAATAGCACATGTTTTTCATTACGGATTTTGTACATCTCTTGGAGATTCTATAGCAGAAGTTCAAAGAAATAAACAGAAACTTCAGACGAGACTTACCCATTTTTCGCCGGCCCGTGATTAAATTTACCAGTACTCCTTTTGTTTTTTATAATGTTTTTTTTCTATAAGTTAATTTGAATCTTATTTGGTTATTATTCTCTACGTAGATTAACAGGAATGCGGCGAAAAGGCGAATAAAGAAAAGGCTGTACCTGATCTAAAATTAACACAGAAAAAATTCTAGCTAATTCTTTTTCAAGTAAACCATTAATCAAAAATAAAATCAGTCTTAATTAAAAATTGTTATCAAGTGAATTAAACATTTACTTATATATTACTGCAGAAAATATTTATTGTTGTAAATTTAATTAAGTTTTTAATTAATATCACATATTATTTAATTGAAAGAAATTATTATTTTTTTTTCTGTGCAGATTACACAAAGAAACAAATTTTTTGCGCCAGTAAAAGAATTAATAAAAAATTTAATCAGTTTTAATTAAATATTTAATCAGGTGAATTAACATTGTAATCAAGTGTATCAAATGTTTAATTGACAATATTCCAATTAAACGTTTAATTCAGTTGGTAAATTGTTTAATTAACCTGATTAAATATTTAATTAACACTAATTTTTTTTTGATTAATTCTTTTACTGGCGCAAAAAATTTTTTCTGTGCACTGTTAGCCGATATTAAAAGGAAACCAAAATATTTTGTTTTTAGAAACATTACAACAAATTCAACCACTTTTAAAATTTAATTACAACAAATTACAACCTAAAGATTAAAAAACAATTTTTAAAAAAAGAAAAAAAACTGTCACTATTGACAGTCAGCTGTGTTCATCAATTTGATGTAGAACATGACTTTTGTGTCTGTAAATTAGGCAGCAAACATATTTTCTTCTAAGCAAAAAAGCCCTTTGTGTTACATTTTTGCAAGGACTCAACTCCTTTAAAGCAGGAGCATTTACAAACATATGTTTTCATACACCTTGATTTTGGAAAATAACTTAAAAGTAGTTTCCAGGGCGTGATTTCTTAACGAAATGCTTGATTTTAATTAAATTGTTTTGTTAAGAAATGAATGGGGAATACACCTTTTTTGAGATTGTGGTGGTTTCTATTTTTTTAAGCCTAAAGGCTTAAAGGATGTTTGATGTGTATTTTTGTTGTTTGTTTTTATTTTTGTGGTTTCTAGTTGTGATTAATTCTGCACTATTGTGTTTATTTAAACAACAATTTTCCTTAAAGTAGATGCAGTTGAAGTCGAATTTATCTTTTTTGGAATTATTTTCTGTATCTCAATATAAATTTATAGAAAGAATAACCAACCAGACATGAAACCGCAATTTTCCGTCATGATAACGCTTGGCCACATTTTGCAAGATCCGATAAGAACAGTTTATTATTCCAAACGCCCTAAAGTCCATACTAGTGTCCGTAGGTTCTCTTTAGGTTAGATTATTTTAAAGTTCTCAGGACAAATCTTATTTACTATTTCGTGTTATTAAAGCCGCTATATTCCATCATAATAACGCTTGGTTATATATTGCAATATCAGGCAGATAGGCTAGTGCCCCTAGTCTTTAATTGAGGGATTTAAGTTAAAGGTTATCAGGACAAATCAAGTGTTATTAACCAAAAGTTTTGTATATTTTCTGCTGAAAATTTTTTTATAAAATTTCCAATTTATTTTTTTTCTGCTTTAAAATCATTTTTAATTTTGTATGGCATTTGTTGTGTTTTCAAGTCCATAGATAATTTAAAAGCATTTGTAATATTTTGGTTCTCTTAAACATTTATCAAACTCTTCATTGATGTAACAAAAGTTTTACTAGAACAAACACATCGCTAAACAAACAATAACTGTAAACAAGACTATACAATAATTTATCAACCGCAACCAATTTTTCTTCAAAGAAAAAACAATGGTTTTTTTTTAATAAAAAAAATATTATAAAATACATTTAAAAAAAAAACAGTTTAAAAAATGGCAAAAAATCTATAAAAAGACAATGAAAAAAATTGCATTTAAAATTGGCAAACAATACCTAAAAATATTTAAGAACAAATATGATTAAGCAGCGGTGCTAAACGCTGATAAAGAGCAAAATAATTAATGAACATCATATTTCAAAAGTGATATCCTTTAAAAAAAAGAACGTTGAAAAATTAAATAGTTGTCTTTTTCTTAGCAAAAAGCAAAAAAACCTACCAAAAACTACCACCCTTTTTTAAAAAAGAAACATTATAGAAATTCTTTTGTTATCCTGGTTATTTAAACAGTTACAAAAAATGGGCAAATATTATAAACATTTGGATTATTACAATCTAATGAGACTCAAATTGTGATCAACCTAAATACGAATAAGAAAATCTTTAACTTTTCTTTTAAATTCTGAGAATTTAAGGGTTTGTTTTTTAAAGCAGAAAAATTAACCCATTTTTTGGAAATAATTTTCTTTTAAAAGTCTCTTACTTTTAACTTAAATGTTTGTTCCAGGGTTTCTTTTCTTTTTTTGTTAGAAATTTGTCTTTATTTGCCTTAAGCAATTGGCAAAAATTAAGTAAATATTGGTTTAAAAACAAAAATTCTCACCAAAGTGACCAAAAAGAAAATTAATGTGAAAATTTGTTTTATTGAAAAGAGAATTATAAAAACAATTAATCAGCAAATTTTTAAAGGACTCAATAATATATTATTAATTCAGTTTGAAACCCCTAATACTCTTATTCAATTGCAATAATTATGTTATACATTATTTCCAAAAAAAAGTGGCAAATAAATCAGTTTCATTAAAAAATATTTAAAGCAAAAAAAAAATTTTTTTTTAACAACAATTTTACCTTGAGAAATTCTGTTAAATTTTAAAAATAATATTGCAACAACTTGTTGTTTTTAGTTGTCTTTAAAACTCTTTAAACAGTTTTTTAATATCATCGATATTTAAGGCTGTTCCCGCATATCCTTTTTTGCATATCTTAAAAGTCTTAGTTTAAAATAGTCATTAACAAGTTTTTATACTCTAGACCACCATAGATGACAAGTTTAAGTCCAATTTGGTAAAAAAAAAACCTGCTTCCAGTTGACTTCAGAATGGATTCTAGTCCTTATATATTACAGGACAAGAGCCTTAATAGTCCATAAACGTTCTAATAGAGTTAAGCTAAAAAATTAATTTTTTTAAACCAAAAATTTGTCGGCATATTTTGTTAAAATCTATATTTAACCTCAGTTTCCTTACAAAGACGCTTTTTACCAATCGCTTAAAAAGCCAATATCTAAAATGATTTTGAATAGTTTCTTAAACTAAATTTATAAGAACTTGTAGTTTTAACTGTTTTATATGTTAACGAAAGAATGTTTGTTGTATCTGTTATCCTTTGGAATATCTTCATATATCCTTTTTTGAGAAAAATTACAAACATTAATTCATATATAATCTAAGCAGCTTTTTTAGGAAAAATTTAACGGTTTTAAAAAAAAAATTATTTCGTTTTTTTTTTAAGAAAATGTAACATTGTTTTTCATTTTCAAAATGTAATTTTCGAAAATGAACTACTTCCATTTAAGTAGGATTTCCTTAAAAATAAATTAAAGAAAAAATCTGTAGTTTTGCTAGTTTTTTAATTAAAGGTTGATTTTTTGTCAATATTACTTATCATTACAAATTCTCTTATATACCCTTTTTAGATCAATTTTTACTTTTGCTGTTTTCTACGTAAATTGTTTATTTATTTGTTAAATCAAACTAGAGAATGTTAAATCGATTTCGATTCCAATCGAAAATCGATTTTGTTGTAAAAAAAATCGATTTTTTGCAATCGAATTTACGTATGCGATTTTATACTGAAATCGAGTGTTGGGCTTTTAAAATCGATTTTTTTATTTTTATCAAAATTTTGGATATTTTTAATTTTAATCTTAACTAAATCGATAAATTATGGGCATGCACAATAAAACTTATTTTTTTGTGCGTCTATAGGTATGCTTTTGCAGTTATCCAAGTCTAAAGTTGTAGTTTTACGTATTTATCTATTAGAAGTATACCAACTTCCAACTTTAATATAAGGGCTCTTGTTCTTCAGAAATTAAAGTCATCAATGGACAGTGAACAAAACAGTCCTTAACATATCGTACCGAACCAAACACTGAAAGTCAGCTTCGTGTAAATCAACATATTATAGAAACACAACAGGTGAATTAAGCCATGACTTCCTGGAAATACGCTAATATTTAAACAGACCAGTCTAGTTTTAAGCAGACTGAAAAAACAAAAAGTATGTAATTTATTCTATCAAATACGAAATATCTCTGCATCTTTCTGAAAACAATGACATGCAAACGTTTGTTTTCTAAAACTAACTTAATAGTTACTCAGCAAAGAAACAGTCGCCATGGATCAGAACTATTGTCATACTCCTTTGAAATACTATCCATACATTCAGGCTTGTCACAGAAATCAATTCCGGTCAAAAGTGATTTCGTTTTATGTGAGGAAAGATTCGAAATCACTTCCACTTTCGATCGGAATTAATTTATGTGACAGGCCTGATTGACTACACAAGTATACAATTTTAATATGTGAAATGTACATGCACTTTTTCCTCTAAAGGCCATCTCAAAATTTAAACATTTTCACTTTTTACAGAAGAATTATAAAAAGCAGTCATATCTATCCACTGTAAAAATCTAATTTCAATTTATCTAGTAGTAGTAGTAGTAGTTTGCCTTTGTGATATAATTTATAAGTTTGCAAATTAATTATAAAACGATTTTGAAATCGATTTTAAAATCGATTTTGAGGTTCGATTAATCGATTTCAAAAACCGAAATGAAAAAAGTCGATCGAAAAATCGAAAATCGATTTTGGAGTCAATTTGCCATTCCCTAAATCAAACATAGTTGTTATAAGGAATTTGCTAAGAATTTCAGTTTTAAAGTAAATAAAAAAATTAATACATAAAATTTTTTCCATTTCAACCACATTTCTTTAAAAAAAATAATATAACAATATGTATTTTGTTTGTTTTATACGTTCCTGTTTTAATTTTAAGGATATCACTTATCCTTTGACAAGCTTTCATATATCCTGTTTTGTAAAATTTAAGTTTTGAGTTTTTAAACAAATGTTTGTGTTTCTTATAGAAAAATCTTGGCCTTTAGCGACAACTTGCTAAATATTTAAGTTAAAAAGCAAAGTTAAAGGGTTTTTTTTAAACTTGTTTAAAGTTTTTTTTGTAGTGGATTTTCTTTAGAAAAAAGTGTGTTACAACCTGTAGTTATATTTGCTTTACGAACAAATGATTTATTTCATTTAATATCACTTATCCTTTGGAATGCTTCCATATATCCTTTTTTGAAAATTTTTAAGTTTGATCTGTTTTTTGCACAAATAGTATGTCTTTGTTTGAAAGAACTTAATCATCGTCAAAATTCAGGCAATTATTTTGGGTTTGAATTTATTTTTTAGACTTTGGATAAATTTTTTTTTTCTTTTTTTATATAAAATTTCTATGCAAATAATCAAACTACAACTTGCTGTTTTGTTTGTTTTATAAAATATTGGTATACTTTTTTAAATATCATTTATTGTTTGAAGTGCTTCCATATATCCTTTTTATGGAAAATTTTAATTTTGCTCGTTCTTATACAAAATTTGTATTTTTGTTGTTATAATTTATGCTACTGTTTTGTTTAAAACAAACCATTTTGCCATTAAATTTTTTATTATTTCATTAAGCTTAAGGTTTGTTTTTCAAGCACTTGAAATGTTTATTATGTTTTCAATACTTTGCTTATGTTTTTCAATAAAACCACTTAAACTTTAAATTCCCATATCGGTTATAAAACTGCCAATTAAAAAAAGGGTTAATTTTTTTCAAAACCAAAATTTATGCTTAAAATTGCAATAAAAACTATTAAAATATTTAGCTTTAAAAGCCAAAGACCATAAAATATGGTTTTCAAAAAAAAAAAAGCCGTATCAATGATAAGTGAATACAAGCAGACAACAAGTTTCATGGTGGTGGCTGCTAAAATCCTGAATTTATTTAGATTGAAAGGTATTGTTTTAATTAACAGCACGTGACCAAAAACCTGTTTTAGTTTTAGGCTTTTGTAACGCTTTTTAACTATTCGTATGCCTTTGTTGAAAGGAAAAACTGACCCTTTCATTAGAGCACGAGCCAATTTTCATATTTTCATAGATGTTTTGGTCGAACACAAACGTTTGCGCATAATTTTTTGTGAATTTATGATTTCATTAAGTAATTTTCCGAAAAGAAAACCTATTGTTTGTTTGAGGGGAAAAAGGGGTGGGTAGATTTTTGTAAACAATTCTTTGTTTTGTTTTTCAAAAAAGTTTTTGTCTTAAGCAAACAAAATTTTTTTTAAAAATTTCCTTTTTAGAAAAGTAAACAATATTTTTTATTTTAATCTCAAATGTTTATGAAACTTAAGGCTCTTAATTAGTTCAAAGCAAATAGAAAAATAAAATAAATATACTACGCAACATATTTGTTTAAAGGATTAAAACTTTTCATGAAGTAATTTTTAACCCTTAACGCACAAAAATAAACAACCAGCCAGTTAGATAGTCAGACATACGTGCTTCAGCCTATATAAGTGACCTAATTGGGTCATACGTTATGATAACACAAAGGACTAATAAATAGATTCTTTAACAAACCTTTGTTTTAAATTGTAATGCCTTTTAAAGAAACAACACTACAGGTGCTTTGCTGTAACCATTAAGGATAATTATGATAATTTTTTAAGTGCTGGTATTTGTAACTTATTCCGCATTTCGAAGTTAATATATTAACTAATATTATTGATATATTTATATGCTATTTACAAATTGACTAAAGTTTCATTTAAAATTACATTAAATTAAGGACATTAAACACCTGTCCAGTAAAAAAGACGCAAATTTAAATACAAGCAAACTAAATTTAGAATAATGAATATATAAAGAAACTTCCTTCAGTTTTGAACACAGAAATTAAAAAATTTTAATTAAAATATATTTTTTGTTGCAAATAAATAACGTTAATTTCATTAAAATATATAACAGTTCGTAGTTTTATATCCTAAACACAACTGAAAAATATTTTTCTGAAAAATGTTCTTAGTTAAGTATACTTTCATATATCCTTTTTTCTGATTTAAGAAAGATTTAAAGAAAGGAATATTGAACAAAGTCAGAATAACTTAATTTTGAATACTAAAAAAAGTAAAAAGAAACCTTAACAGAGCTGCAAAATAAATTTTCCGAATTTTTTTACTAAGGATCCTGTCATATATCCTTTTTCCTGACTTTTATTATTTTTCAAAGAGTTAAGAAAAATAAAGTCAAAGTAACTTTATTATGGCGACAGAGAAAATAAAAAACGATTAAATTAATTCAAATACAAAATTTAAAAAGTTTATTCAAATTTTTTTTTTTTAATATTTTTAAATTGTTTTTATGTCATTGTTTATAGCAAAAACTTGTTGTCTTATATCCTCTACATAAATGTTAAAAAAATTTTTGATATATATTCTTAGTTCCGATTCTTGTCGAATATCCTTTTTTTATTGACATAGTGAATTTTCAAGAAAGTTAATAAAACATGAAAAAGTTTGTCCTTTGATGCACTAAAAGTTAAATACTAAGAAAAGAAAAATTTTAAAATAAACTGAGATACAAAAGTCAAAAATTTTATGTTCCAAACGGAATTTTTTTGAATTCTTGAACGATATTTTAAAGGTTTTTATACACAAAAACTTGTAGTTTTTGGTCTTTTACATGCATTTTTCAAAATGTCTTAAAAATCTCTTTTACTTCAGATTCCTTGCATATATCCTTTTTTTCATTTAATCCAAAAATTGCTCTGAATATTACAATTTAAATTTTTTTAGCCAGTTTTTTAAGGAAACACCCATTTGCTTAGAATCTTCCATAAGCATACTAACATTTTTTAGAAATAAAAAGAAAACTAATCATTTGATTTTTACAAGCCATTAACAAGCATAAACCTATAAACATCAATATTCTATTTCATAAAACTTTCAGTTTATGTTAAATTTATGCAAATTTTTTTTCACAAATAGAAATGTATGCAAAAATAAAATTAAAACTAAAATCCAATTTCAAACTATGACACACACTCTTAAATAAATACAAACAAAAATAAAACAAACACCCCAAATAACAAAAAAGTCTTTACAAAGGACTCATCAATTTCATAACTAGAAAAGAATGAAAGAGAGACTGACAGTTAGAAAAAAAAATTATTCCGTAGTGCGTGGTATTGTTAGAGGGTGACCGAACGGTATATAACACTAGCAGCATGCAGCGTATTGTTGTTGCATTCAATTGTTGATTTTGATGGCAGCAATAAATAGAAAAAAAACGAAATGTATTGAAAAGGTGGATATTTATTTGAATGATTTGGTATTATTTTCTATTATTTATGATAATATTAACACGTGCTGCATGCTGTTGACAGCCAGTGATACTTTGTCTAGGTTAGAAATGCATTTAGCTTTGTTTGTTAGTAAATGCGCTTTTCGTTAGTTATTGTATGTATTATGGCATCGTACGCTTATGTGGGGTGTTTGGTTTGTTTGACATTGAAAATGTCAGGGAAGTCAAGTAAAAGTTAAGCCCATACTATTAGCAAATTTGTTTAACTTTTTGTACTTTTCGATCAAAAAACTTTGCTTTGTAAAGAAACTTTATCTTAAACAAACATTTTTGGATAAATTGATAAGGATACTATCTCCTTTTAACAATAAACCAGTTCTGCTAGTAAAATGTTTTTTAGATTTCAGGCATTAAACTTCCTTAAAAATAAAATCCTTTTCGGGTTACATTTTGTTTATTGCAAATCCTTAAAAACTGGAATATTTAGTACAAAATCTTTGAAATCATTTCAATTTTAAGGCGGGCCATTAAAAAATAAACTATTTTAATATAACACCACTTTTATTATTTTTTTTTTTTCTTAAATACAATTGTGCCCCGCCCAAAACCTTTTTAAATAGCTTTAAACTTTTAAAGCTAATTGTTTAAATATTATTTCAACATGGCCCGCCTAAAAAATTTGTTGTTTTTAAAATTAATCAAACAAACTTTGCTGCATGTGATTTAAATTTGTTAAAAGTAAATTTCCTAATAAAAAAATTTTAATTTTCAAACGACCCGTTTTAAAAAATGCCTTTTTTCTAACAATAGTAGGTGTATTAAACACCAAATTAGAATTTCGTGCTAAGAATTTGTATTAATTTGTAAAAATAAAAGTTTTTGAGGCGTGCCATATAAAAGTTATAATTTAAAATTAGCTTCCTTCAACTAAGTTTAAAGCTTTAAAATAATATGTTGATGAAATTATCAAAATGGCTTAGTTTACATTTGAAAAATCATGTTTCTCAGGCGTGCCATATTATTATCTTAAAATATTTATTGTTTTTATACTTTTTTAGTTGTGCAGAATACCTAAGCATAACTTGTTGTTATAAGTATGTCTTACTTAGTAAAAACAATGGATTTTTAAGGCGGGCCACATTTAGTTTCTAAAAAAAATTAAATTTGTTTTCACTTAAAATAGTCAGTTTTCTACTGGTTTCTTTATTTTGCTGGCTAAATTACTTTTAAGCTTTATACAGAAATTGTTTCAGGCGGGCCATAATAATATTTAAAAGAAATCAATTTCTTTCTTAATTTTTTTTGCAATCAAAAAATCACTTTTTTAAGGCGGGCCATAATAAAATTTAAAAGAAATCGATTACTGCATAACTTTTTTTGCATAATTTTTGGTTATTATTAAAAGAACTTTTTCAGGCGGGCTACAGTAAAATTAAAAGGAAATCTTTTACTTTCTCAATTTTTCGCATAATTGTTTGCTGTTAGTACGTCTCAATCTTTAAAAATCTTACGTATTTAAGGGGGTAGTAAAGCAATCTTTTTAACAAATTTGTCAGCCTTAAGCCAAATAATGGCATTCGATATTGAAGGAAATTACAGTACAATTTAAATGGAATTTTCGTTCTATATCGAATGCCGTAATTTGGCTCCTGTTGATTTTATTGCTAAAAGAATTAACAGAAATACACATTTCTGGCGGGCCATTTAGAAATTAATATTTTTTTCGTGTTTTTAAGAACATTATTTAAAATACGTAGGGATTTTAAGTTCTTTTCAGTTGTTTCAGGCGTTTTTTTATAAGTTTTTCCCTAAAGTTTTAAAAATATTCGTTTAACAATTTAAAATTGAGGCGGGCCATAAAAAAATTTATCTAAAATAAAATTTTTTATATTTGTAACGAATATCAGATATTTTTGATAAGGTCAGTGCAAACATTTCAAAGAAAAATTTTATATACAAAATTTCTCAGGCGGGCCAAATTGTACTAAAAAAAACAAAATTTATTTATTTAGTTTTCTTTAAATTAAATCGCTGTGCGACTCTTAAGTTTTTATAAACCGATTTCAAAATTGCGTAAATATTGTAAGTTTTAACAGATTTTACTAAATTACCTTTAAAATTTTCACTTTTTATACCAAATATGGCCCGCCTCAAATGTTTTCAGCTACTTGATCATTTTAAAAATTATTCATTAATAATATTTGGCGCAATGTTAGCACATTCTAAGAACCAAACAAAATCTGCTTAAGTCATGTCACGTGACACAGTGAACTCCTGCTGCTGCTGCTACGTTTTCTGTTGCTAACAAACAATTATATAAGCATGACAATAGTATTACACGTTCTTTAACCTTCGCCTGCAAAAAGAAAACCGCCAAAAATATACAACCATAGCTGAACAACACCAACGCCTTTCTTCTTTTGATTCTTAAAAAAAAACACCAAACAATTCATGTCAATCATTGGAAAAACAAGGAAATATGACTAAGAATTTAAAAAAAAATGTAAACAGAAGCATCTGTCAGATTTTTTTTTTTTTTTGTAATTAAACAAACAATTCAAACCAAAAATGAGCAGTGTATAAAATAAAAGTGTAGGTATAAGTCAGTGTGTGAATGAAGATCTGATAGACTACTTTGTTTATTTAATCATCATTATCAGCTTCATCATATTGATGAAAAGCGACTCTAGAGAATTTTCATCTTTTTTGATTAGATAAATATGAGCATGTATTGTTAAGTGGTAGCAGAAGGCGTTTTGTTGTTGATTGAAGACTTGTATTATTGTGTTTTTATCTAGAGAATAAAAAAAAAGTTACAAGTCATAGAACTCCTCCCTTTCATTGAGATTGAACTAGAACATAAAAGCGGCTAAAGAGCAGTTGATCTAAGAGCTGCTCAATTATTGACAGTTATTTTGATGGAATATCTTAATTTCGATCTTAAGGACCACGTTTAAAGCATTTGTAGACAGAAATATATTATTTAAACACTTTTTTGCTAAAAGTCCTTTTGGCTAAAGCAAAAGTTTGCAAAATGTTGAAGAAAAAGGACTACAGTGGAATTCCTTATAACCGGACAACGAAGGAGACCGTTCAAGAAGGATGTCCTTTTAAAAGAACTCAATGTTCTGTTTATGGAACGCTGCTGGGGCAAAACAATACTGTCCACTGTCTACGAATGTGTCTGCTTAAGAAAGGTATCCGTTATAGCTTCTGAAATTCCAGTATGACCTAAAAACCACAATCTGATTCAAAAAGCAAACTTAAAAAAAATAATTTTTGAGTTCGTTCTTTTTGTTCTAAGCGAACAATGTTTCGTAATTTTTAAAAAATTCATTTATTTTCGCTTTAACACTTTGAATTTTTGATGAATGATTTTTTTAAACTCTTTTGACAGTTAGATTTACATATGTGAGAGAGCACATGTGGCCTGTGTTTCATAACGTGTGCTTAATGATTTCAGCACGTGACTTCATTAGAGCCGAAAGGCAACAAATTCCTAATTGCATACACACGCCAGCAATTTGATGACAGACAAAAGCTGCTGCTGGTAAACTCAATACAAGTCAAAAAGTTACTTTATACTAAACAAATTTGCAACACATGTGTTTATTGTTTATAAAAAATATTCATATGTATGTGTGTATACATGTATATACAGGACATTTGCGAAAGCCAACCAAATGTGGTGGTGGTATTGCAATCTTTAACAGGGTAGCAACCCTATTTGCTAAGGCCGAAATCCTTTTTTAACACAGGTTGGCCAAGTGAAATGCATTTCAAGGGGCCTGCATTTATGCAAATTTTTATGCTTTTAAAATGCAACATTAATGTATGCAAAACTAAACACCAGAGGCTACAAAAATATATTTTTAATGAGGTTATTAATAGACTTGTCGTGCTTCAGCTTCAGACAAACAAAAGCTGTAGATCTACAAACAAAGGACTAGAAAAGTAGTTGTAGTTAATCAAATTTACATTTGCACTACTGAAAAGATATTTTCATTTAAAGCAAAATGAATAATCTTCTATTTGTTAAATGGTCATTATGACTTTGCAAAACAAAATTTTGAAATATAGTTTTCATATGAAATTCATTCTACATAAGTAGAACTACCACCCTAAAAGTCATTTTTGAAACTAACCCCCTTCCCTTTATAAAAGCACTGAAATAATATTGAAACCTTCAAAAGCCCGTTATAATAAATGCATAAATTCCTTTTAATGTGACATACATTCATTTCCAAACGATTACACTTCATTCAGTCATTGTATTCTAGTTAATTTCTAGCAAAGCCAACAAATAAAAAAAACCAAACGTTTGTTTTTCTAAGCTTTTCTATTTTTACAGGATTTTTCCTTAAAAAAAACCGGTAAAATGGCATTTAAATTGTTTTTTTTGGAAGGTGGTTACGCTTGTCATTGTCATTGTCATGTTTCTGTAGTTTTTTTAACAGGCTGGCAACAGCATCTCTATTTTAAAAAAAAGTGTGTGTGGTTTGGGTTTTTGTTTGTCAAGCACTGAAGTGTTACAATAATTCATTTTCCCTAAAAACAAGACAGAGATTCTTAAACAGGACACCCTTAAAAGTAAGATTAATAAGGCCTTTAAACCACCAGAAAAGCTTTTTTAAACTCTTTAAATCGAATCTTTGCTAAAGCTAAAATGACTTATATTTTCTACCTTGAGGCTTCTTCTATAAAAGCTATCTCAGCTTTTAGTCCAAGCTTAAAGCTTTTAATACGAGCTTTTTAAATATGTTATGGCGCCCTATGCTTCAGTGGGAGTTAAAGGAAAAAACCATATATGTGCATATATTTGACTTAAGCTCTTAACTCTAAAGCTTTGACCATATTAGCTTTTTATTGTAAAGTTAAACAAGATAGTTTGTATTCATAAAATTATTTTTAGGTATAATAAAGGTTTACAAAACAAATTTTCTATGAAAATGTTACTCAATAAACTTTTGTTTTACATAATAATTTTTTGATTTGTTTTTTATTTAAGCTAATAATTTTTTATTTTAAAAATCGATTAAGTGATAAATAATTTATTAAACCTTATAATAAAAGTTTTTAACGGCCAAAATATCAAATCTTTTCATCAGAGCTTTTACCAGATTTCAATCAAAGCTTAATAAAAGCTCTTTACCATAGATTTTTAAGAGCGTTCAGCCTCTAACTAGAGCTTTATTGAAGCTTTTATCTTTATAAAGGATATAATCTTGCTGCTTACTTTGCAAAGAAAGAACAACAAATTGTAAGTTCTTTGCAAAGAAGCAACACCAAATTGTAAAAGCTTTCGAAGTTGCTAATCGCTAATTCTAATATTAAAGTATTGCGTGTTTGGACTGCACTGGATTCAAGCTTTTTATTAAACTATGCTTAAGGGTTTCAATCAATTATTGCTTTTTAAAAAATTTAAATTCGAGCTTTGTTTTTGGCCTTTTTATCTCGGCTTTATTCAAGTTTGCAATCGTAGTTAAGTTTTAAGTATATAACATTTGTACTGAAAGTCTAAAGCTTTTAATAAGAGCTTTATAAAAGCTTTCCATAAGTACTTTATTATGTATTTAAGTTCAATTTTAAAATTTTGCTTTTAAAGCTGTTTACCGCAAGTTTATATATTAAAGAATGGATCAAAGCTTTCTATTTAAAAATGTTCAGGGGCTTTTGAATCAATCATTGCTTTATAAAAGCTGTCAATCAAATCTTTTTAACAATTTAAATTCTAGCTTTTTTGCCCTTTTTATCTGAGCTTTATTATTTATTGCATTCATAGTTTAGTTTATAGTATATTAGCTTTGTACTGAAAGCTTTAACGAGCCAACGTTTTTAAAGGTTTTAATAAGATCTTTTATATAAAAAAATAGTGGCCCGCCTCAAAAGTTTGTTGATTTTTAAGTTCATTACAGTTTAAATTTGTTACTAAAAAATTTAAATATCTACCTAAACATACATATAAAATAGAATTCTTTTAATTTGAGACTCTCTGCATTATAAGCTTGATCGATTTCTATTTTCAGTATATTTTTTTTTAATTTTTTGTTTTAAATGTCAGTGCCAATGTTATGCAAACATGTTAATGTTTTTGTTTCAATGTTTTTTTTTTTCATGTTGTCTCTGTCATTTTCTGACACATCCACAAGACTAGATATAGATTAGATTTCGTTTTTGGTAAAGGTGTCCTAGATTATTGAAATCAGCATCCCTTAATAACAAGGTGTGTTTTTGTTTGTGTGTCTGGTTGTTTATCACCTCACTCTAGTCACAAATGTAAATTTGTTTGTTATTCAAAAATAAGTAGTTTTTTTTTTTTAAATTAATAAATTACAGAAGTGTGCGCATTATTTCAAATTATATTTTATATTGTTTTTAAATTTGAATTGAATCAAGAATCAACTTAAAAAGAAGATTGAAAATGTTAAATTTCAAGCATGGACTCGGATTCCACTAAAGAAAATCAGTTGCAAAAATTATGGAAAGATATTGACTTGTGTAATGAGTTTCCGTGTTCAATGTTATGAGAAATGAGAGACAAGTATCATCGGGTAGGATGTCTAACGATATGCTCTACACTTTATGGTTATAACGCTTGCTCTCAACATTGAAAGCTGTGCCATCTCTAAGTTCCGATAAGTTGACAGAATTAATGATCAATAAAGTCTTATCTAACGAAATATGGCAAATTTAACACCTTGAAAATCAAAAAGTAGAACTTTGTTATAGAAATCGCAACCGTAACAGAAGCAGCAATGGCAGTGGAGGGCAAATATACACCGTCGAATATAAGCGACAACTAATTTGTCTGTATTGGTTTGCTTGTAAAAGGGAATAATTGGGTAAGGTAAAAATGGCAGTAAGTGCTCATCTGACAAACTTAGACCCAATGACCAATTGCGATACCATGGAAGTCCTTGAGAAGCAATATGAACTTCTAACAAAGTTAGGCAAATATTGAAAGGACCGTAACTGGAAGGCCTTTTTGAAGGCCTCTATACTCCTTTCTGAAAGATTATCTTTGTATGATATCCTGCCATCAGAATTATCAATTCTAAAAGTTAAAGATTTCTTTTTGAAAAACCTTCCAAAATATTCAGTACACATTCGCTACTCCCTTCTTTAAAAAGGGAGAAAGGAAGTCGCTTAGATTAATTTTTTTAGTGACCTTCCTTATTCCCGGTTTTCTGAAGGGAACGGAGTTGTTATTAAAGGGAGTGTGAAAGGACTTGTTTGCAATGACAACCTGTGAAAAAAAAAAATAAGTATGGAATGCGGCAAGGAGGGCTTTTGTCCTCTAAAAAAGACATTCTAATAGGCCTCTTTACTCATAATTGTTACCCTTCAATAATTTAAGGAGCATAGAGTCTCCAGAAATCTTCTTCATTGTGATTTACTTGAGGCCAAGTTTTCAACTTCACTATAGTTTTTACAGGCCTTCGCTTCTATCTTATCTATCTTCTTCATGTACATGCAGGGCGTTCTTTGCTAAGGCTCCATTCGATTGCGCTTTGTGCAATGTCATCATGAGCTTTTTGAAGGGTGTGTACAATCAAATTCCATTTTTTTTTTCCTAAACTTATCTCGCGAAGCTCTACGCTTGTCTGCAGGATTTCGACCAGAGTCTCTGGCGGGAACTGAACCCTGGCCTTGATAGACTTGCTTACTACCAGCTAGCCTACCGGGGCTTTCTTCGCCTTCGTATTTTAAAATCGATCGGTGCTTCCGATGTAAGTCCCCGTAGTTTGGTTTAAGAGATTGTGCTCACTCAGAAAATTGGGAGGGCTCTTCGCAAACATATTGCACTTGTTCAACAATAGTGTGTTAAATCAAGATTTTTATTTTTCACTTTTTGAAAAATATCGTGCAATTTGGCTACTTTTTGATAGTGAAACCTCTGACTTAAAAATCCTTTTCATATCCCTTTAATATTAAATTTAAAAGGGTTTTGCTTCTACTGAAAATATTTAAATATTGAGTTAATACAGTATTATTAAACATGTGCGATATGTTTGCGAAGGCTTGAATAGAGATGGCTATTAAAGCTAATGGAATTATTATAAATCAAATTATTCTGTTGGAATAATTAATATGATCGGTTTTGATATAGAAAGTTTTTTATTTTTCTTTTTGATAGAAAGTGCCAATTTTAAATTACCTTTTTCTGCAACTCCGCAAAAACACATCAAGTAAACCTTAAAATAACAAACCGTAATTACATGACATAATTTCAATTTATTGCTGTCATGTTATTCAACCTTTTTTAAACAAATCTAAAAAAAACATTTGCAAAAATAAATTTAATTTAATCCGCCTCACGGTAACTCCACCACAATCAAAGTAAAATCAAAAAAGTAAAAAAAAAATAAAATTGCAACAAAACCCACTGTCTCTTTTAGAAATTTAATACTCAATAAAAACAATAATTTTTCAAAATGTTTATTGATACAATAGGGAAAATAGCAAAAATTTGATTAATCAAAGTCAACAAATAAATCAAGGCACCCAGGGCTGGCGAAATTAGAAAAGAATAAACGTTAGAGAAATTTAACCCTTTCGAGATAGAGAAAAAAGGGGTGGCAATAATTTTTGCTATTCCTTTTTTCAATATTGGAAATGAATTTGTTTATCATATTTATGCAAAGAGGTTGGCACATTTTACCCAGCAGGATACTTTTGTCTATGACACTTACATTTTTTGTTTTTTTTTTTTTGGTTTTATCGTGGAATGTTCGAAAAGGTTTCAAATATTTGAAAGTGCATTTCAATTTTTTTTATATTATTTGTAACAGTTTCTTGGCGATTAGGGGAGTGAATACAAATATGAATTATAATAAAATAAATTTTTTGTTTTGTTTAGTTTATGGAAATTATAAACATTGTGAAGTACACTATAATAGGTTTAAGTGATTTATTTGTCATAGCCTTTACTGGCAAAAATTTATAGAATATAAAACCACACGCATTGCGCATGATTGCCCGTTAGATGACGTAGTTTGTCCATGGCAAGCGTTGCCGAATCTTAAAGTCTCTAAGATTAAGCAACAACTTGCTTTAGTGTACCAGCTTAAAATACGTGCATGTTCTGTTAATCGCAAGCGCAAGTAGTTTGGCAACTTCAAATCGCAAAGGATTCTTAAGCATATTTTAAGAAACTATGGCAGATTGCAAGCAAAACGTACGAGTTTCAGAGCACTAAAAAACAAATCTGGCGTTTTGTAATTTCAAATCGTGCGATTGTTAGAATATGGCCGAAAATTTACCAATATAACCAATGCAGTTCGCATTAAGTCATTTGTTTGAAAAACGCAGAACTTTATTTTTGGGATGGCGTGTAGTGCTCTTTTAGTGTACTTGTTCACATGCAATATTATTCAAGAAAAAAACCAAAATATAGCAAAAGTATGTATGGTTAGCACAACACGTATATTAAAAGTTCACTACGTGTTCACTAAAAAATACAGAATACCTACGCTAAAAGAACACTACACATACGCTTTAACAAGATCACTACGTAGTCGTAGTATTTGTTTTCATCAGCTCACAATCGTTGTGTACCGTATTTTGTTTGTGTTTAAATTATCAAACACTAAAAACGATAATTAAATTTAACAAACGTTTATTTAGCAAAATTTTCATAGAAAGTTTTATTTGTAAACCTTTTTTAAATTGAACATATTTTTTGTGAATCATGAATAACAGTTTGTGTTATAAAAAATACACAACGTACAGTTTCGGGAAACTCTGTTTACTAACGCTTAAAAAACACTACACGTACCCTATAACAAGATCGCTAAGTAGTCGTATTATTTGTGTTCGTCAGCTCACAATTGTTGCGTACCGTTTTTTCTTTGTGTACAAATAAGCAAACACTAAAAACGATAATTAAATATAACAAACGTTTCTTTAGCAAAATTTTCACAGAAAATTGGATTTGTAAACCGTTTTTTAAATTAAACATATTTTTTTGTAAATCAGGAAAAAGAGTTTGTGTTATAAAAACACACCTCGTTAGTGTACAGTTTTTGGAAACTCTATTTACTAACGTATTTTATAGAATTTACGAACATGGAAAACTGCAGTTTATGCAGAGATTTTTAAAAAGTTTTCTCTATTAGTAGAAGTTTTCCACTGGCGAGTAAATTAATGCAAGAAATCCATAGCCAAGTGGTCCAGGCTTCAAAATAATGCCTGAAGAAATTAAAACTGAACACCTAAAATAAATATAAATTGAATGTTGAAAATTTTAGCTAAATTAGGCTCAGGGTATCTAAAGTTCGTTGCAGCCGTTCTATAACTTGTTAAAATATTTTTTATTTCTGTACAATTATCCTGTTGTGGGCCACATGCAGCGTTTTGGCTAAAAATTTATTTCTACTTAAGTTACTGTTTATATGTGACAAAAAGATTTGCATCTTTTTAAGACTTTGTTTGCATAATATTTGGCAATTATCTCTTGACAATGTTTTTCCCCCAAATAACTGCCTCTTGATACAATTTTCATTTAGTTTTTCTATAAATTTCCTAAAACGTTTTGCATGTACAATTTTATTTAGGGGTTCTTTTTGTTATTAATATTTAATAAATACTTTATACACATGCCTTTACCTTTTTTTGTGGTTGCTGCTGCAAATGAACGCATGTCCTGTGAGAATCCTGTAAGTGTAGCAGTTTTTGTAATAAATATTCCTTTTTGGTAGGTTGCACTTTTAATGTGGATTGTATTACCGAATAGCTAAAGCGCTTAACTGTCTGTTGATAGCTGTGATATTTTAAGCCGATTTGCTGTGATAAGTGATAGAAGGCTAATAATAATTTCATAGTGTTTAGCATTTTTCTTTTTATGTTTTCTGCAGTCGTAATTAGTTGTAAGGATTAATGGCGAAATTTAAATATTTTGTAATAATTTGTTATGGTAATCTTGGAATAAAATGTATATCATTATAAATTCATGGGACTTTTTAGCTGCTTTAAGGACTTTTTTTTAAAATGAGAGTAAAATATATAACAAGAGTTTTAGTTTTAACGATTTCCTTCCAAAAAAAACGGAAAGAATTTCAGCCATTTTTTTCAATTCAGCCTTTAATCAAAAATAAAATCAGCTTTAATTTAATATATCAACAAAATTACAGCATAAAATGTTGTTAACATCAAAAAATATTTAATTAAAACACAGAAAAAATGTTCGCCCATTCTGTTCAGTTAAGGTATTAATCAAAAATAAAATTATTTTTAATTAAAAATTTAATCAAGTGAATTAAAAGTTTAATTATATCAACAACATTACTGCAGAAAAAGTTGCAAATATCAAACAATATTTAATTGATACTGTTAATTTTTTTACTGATGCAAATTTAATTAATATAATTTAATTAATACACAAATTTTTTAATTGAAATCAATATTTATTTTTTTCTGTGTACACAGAAATTATTTAAATTTGCACCAGTAAACAAATTAAGAGTATCATAAATTAAATTTAACCTTTAATTCAATTGATTAAACGTTTAATAGACTTGATTAAACGTTTAATTCACTTGATTTTTAATTAAAACTGAATTTATTTTTGATTAATGCTTTAATTGATGAACAATTTCGGAGAATTTTTTCAGTGTAGCATTAATTTTTTTACTGGTGCTAATTTAATTAATTTTTTTTATTAAAATTACAACTATTTTAATTGAAAATTAAAAATCAATATAAATTTTTTTGTTATCATTAGTTTTTCTTTAGTAAAAAAAAACCTACTAATGGAGTTCGAAAAAATTTAAGAAGTTTATGAACATTATTTTTTTCTAACTCCAGGATAATTTCAATTGAAAACTTCTTACAGAAAGTTTTAGAACTTTCTGTCCTTTTTAAAAATTTTTTTTTTGTTATTTAATTTAACCAGTCAAGCATTTTATTGCATTCTTTAAATAGCTAAGAGGCTTTTAAAGTTGACAATATATTTCTTTACCTAATTCAAGCCGATTTCTCTGACACAAACACGCAGATTTTCTCGCTTTTCCCAAGAAATTACGAATTCTCTAAAACAAACCACCGAAACAAGTAAAAACAAGAAAATTCTCAAGCTATAAAGGGAAGTTAAAAAAAATCTGCTACAACAAAAATAAAAAGTAAAGTCCTAAATAAATACTGCAAAATTTTGCCAAAGGACAATAAAGGACAACAATGCGTAAATAAATACAATTCTAAGTTACCAAAAAGAAATTCATGACGAAAAAAAATCCTTGACTATACGAATGAATGAACATTTAAAACACGGGAAGGGAAGTGGAAATCTTTTAAAAAAGGATTTGAAAAAATAAAAATAGAATACTTAAGGTGGGCAAAAGTAAATTAAGCCTTAGGCTTTAAAAAAAACCGAAATAAAATGTTTATTTTTAGTTAAAGGAAATGAATTTTAAATTTTAATCTTGAAGGTAGTTTTTTTTTTGGTGTACGAAATAAGGGGTTAATCAGCAACTGCTTAATATTTTCTTAGTCTGGTTTGTTTTTTCATTAGGCAGGTGCAAATATTGCATAAGATACCCGTGCAATATTATCAGGGTATTGCATTACAGGGCCTGATAGCCATAATTTGAATTTGTTGTACACGGCAGAGGCATTTCCAGAGCCCCCCTTCCGCTTTAAATTTTAGGGGAATGCTCTTTATTATTCTGCATTTCTGAAAAAATGCGAGTAAAAACGTCATAATACATTGTTTTACAAAAAAAGGGTGAGTCCTGCTGCAACGGTATACGTTTTAATCCTATTTTACGTTGTGTTAGAAAAAAACTGTACACTAACGTAGTGTATTTTTTGAAAACAGAAACTCTAAAACTTATGTTTGTCTTTGTGAATTTATAAGAAAACAAAACATAGTACACAACGATTGTGAGCTGTCAAACACAAATACTAAGATAAAGTACCAATATTGTTTTAACGTAAGTGTAATGTTCTTTTAGCGTATGCATTCGGTATTTTTTAGTAAACGTGTAGTGGACTTTAAATGTGTGTGTTGTGGTGGAGTCCCATGAATTTGCTGAACACGTACGCTAAAAGAACACTAAACGTACGCTAAAACAAAATCGTTATATCAGCTTAATATTTGTATTTGTACAATTGCTGTGTATCGTATTTTGTTTGTGTACAAATCCACAACACAAAAAATTTTTTTTATTTAGTATGGAATGTGTATCAGAGAACCTCAAAATTCACTATTTTTGTTGATTTATTCATACGCTAAAATTTACAACAACTCTATACATGCAAAACAAAGTTCAACGTTGGTAATTTTTACATCCTTTCGTACACATTTTATTTTTGCATTTATTCGTTTATTATTTAAAGTGCTTTATTTGCATTTTTGTTGCTTACGCAATATAACACAACTGAGTAAATTCAAAAGAACACATTCTTATACTTTTGTTTACATTAACAACAACAATAAACCACTCGATGAGACGCTTTTTCCAAATTAACAACAATAAAAACAACAATAACAAGAATACATTGTACATACCTACTACTACTACTGCTGTACTTTTTAAAATGAAAAAAAGTCTGTTTCTATGGAAATTGTGTGTACCTACATATGTATGTGTGTTTAGTTTGATTTAAATTTTTTTTTTCTTGTACTACATAGTTAATGCTGAATAAATCCATGAGTAAGATTGCTTGATTTCTGGCTTTTTTGTTTGTATTTTTTTCTGTACCAAAACAATCATTTTCGAACCGAACACAAAAACATCTTTATTAAAAAACGAAGCTAACGATTGTATAAATAACAAAGCACGATGTGCGTTATTTGAATGACTGCAAACCAGCAGCGAATATTTGCGGTTGAGGAAATTTCATTGTATGACCGCAAGCGAGTGTATTTGTTGCTGTTGATTAAATGCGATTTTTTTTTCAATTGCATAAAGCTGTTCTCTGATGTGTATGTGTACTTTTCATGACAAAATACAGTACGGTACACTACCTTAGTCATACCTTAGTTTTTTAATTCAAATTTAAGAGGAAGAGGAATGTTTCAAGTAATTACGCCTATTGCTATCAAGGATACGGTTTATACTCACAACATAATCTTTGGCAGCTTTATCGAAATAAACACATAAAATTATTTTGTTATGGGCTTATTATGGTGTTTGCCAATATATAAGCTCCATACAGCAAGTTGTACAAAATTTCTCTAGTTTAAACTATAGTCTAGTATTTAGTTTACACTATGGTCTAGTTTTAATTTCACATTATAGTATAGTCTCTAGTTTACTCAAATATCTAGTCTATAGTTTTAACAATAGTTAAGTCCTTTCTTTTTACTACAGCCTTGTGCACATGTATGAGTATTTCCCGGAAATCTTAACAAAATTTCGCAGGTTTTCCCCGCCTTCGAAATTGCTTTTCTTTTCTCTTCAAAAACCTCCCCCAAAATAAACGTTTTATAAAATATAATTGCACTTGTTAAAACCTCAAAATTAACTTTTAAAATTTTAGGCACGTGCTGAACCAAAAACAAAGTCTAGCCATTTGTCTAACTAATCATAAGGGAATGCCCACATATTTTCCAATAACAAACAGTAACACAAAAGGGGAAAACCCATATCAAAAAAAAAAAAGATGCAAAAATGTTTAAACACACATTTGAAACCTATTGTTCTTTCTAAACAGGATTAATTTTTTTTTTTCAGGAACATACACAAAGCCACTAACACCCGCATATACACCAGCACACACGCTTAACGACAATCCCTTCAACTGGAAAATATTTATTTTTTTTTTAGAGAAAAAAAGGTCAACAAAAATTGTTTTCCAAAATATTTTTGTTTGCTTTGTTTTTCATTTGCCATGGGTGTTGAGGTGTTAACAAGTGTTTTTGATCGCTAATTGATTAGAAGCTGAGCTAGTCCGTTACATGTCTTTGGAAATGTCATAGAAGAAGCCAGCTGTTGGTTTTTCATTTGCTTGCGTAGTCAAAGGAGTAAATTTAAGTTCTCTTTTGGGGTTATCAGCTACCTGCAGTTTTTGTTATTTCCTTAAGGGAATTATTAAGCCAACGAGGGCGTACCCTATTAATAACGGAAAAGTAAAGCGAGAGTGCTTGCGGCTAGCAAAAATAACCTGTTTGAAAGAGCGTTAGAAAAACAATAGTTTGTGTTATATGATATATAAAAATCTAGCAGTGAAATGGAACAGAAAATATATAGAAATATAATTCTATTTCAACTTATGATTCCAGGAGGCATTTGAAGATAGAAGGACATTTTTAAACCTCATTAAAACTTCAATTTCCTTTCTTAAAACATCATAGAAGAAAATCCCAAACTTTTTCTCAAGTTTTATTTTTCTTTTCAATTAAATTATACAAATGATTTGTAATTTCCTGTTTCTTAAATTCAAATTTCTTTGAATTTCCTCTTTCGACATGAATAAACAATATTTCTTAAAGAAAAAATAATAAAAATTAAAACAGGTTGTTTGAAAATAAAAGCATAACTCTTTTATACAAAATTTCCTTTATAACAGCTGAAAAATCAATAAAAATTGTTTTGTTTTCGGAAAAATTTATAATTTATAAGCATTCAATTAGTTGGAAAATGCACCGAAACATTAAAAGACGCACCCTTTTCTTAACATTTTTCTTAACCAACATTTTCTCACTTTAACACATGGCTAAAGAGAAGAGAAAATTAATGGTGGAGAAAATTGGTAAATAGGGGTTTTCTTTAGTTTGTATTTAAGACTATAGGATCGGTTAAAGATCGTTAGCACATTTAAACCGTTTAAATAAAAAACAAGTAAAAGTGCTGCGCCGAATCATATATACCCTTCACCATGGTATTGATCCCAATAGGGCTATCGGGTCAAAATCTTTATTCGAGGGCATGTTTGTATGGGGGCTAGGTGAACTAATAGGTCAACTTCACAAATTTTTTTAAACTTAACAAAACCTACAAAAAGAGAATATTTGAGCTTAGTTTTAGTAACCCATATGGTTTTTGTAGGTCTTACCAAAACCCTAAGTTCGGAAGGACACTTGCTGTATGGAGCAATAATTTTATTGGACTCATTTTCAATATTTACAACTCTTTGTATTTAGGAAATATCTGAGTCCAATTAGCTCTTCATATGGCTTTAAACAATTATTTTGTGAAAAAAAACATTTGTTTCGTCAGCTCATTATTGGTTTGGCGCATATGCCAAAAAGACGTAGTGGAGAAAAACAACAATGAAGGTTTACATGAAGTTTTCTGAAAATATACAAGATACATTTTTTTTTATTTCCACTACATCCTTTACCATATCTGTTGCATTTTCACAAAACATTTAAGTCGAATTTAAAAAGTTGAAAAAAAATGTTTTAAATCATACGAATTTTCATTCAAAGAACATTTTTGCTTCCTTTTTTTAATTTTTCTTGAATTTTGGTTTATTTTATTATTTGATAAAAATTATTTTTTCACCGAATATTTTTGTAAAACTTTTTCGATATCATATCTCGACTTAAGCTGTTTTATGAAAGATCCACAGATATGTTTTGAAGAAAAATGTAAATTCTTGTGAACTTTCATAAACGAACTTGGAAGTTAATAATATTTTAATGAAAGGGAAAATTATTGTTTTGTGCTGTAAAGTATGTTTTTAGGCTGCATACGTACACAGTTGTTAACATTTTATTTTGCTTTTGCTTTTTCTCGTTTCTTTCTTACGGCAGTGAAGCGGAGCAAGAGTAAGATATATTTTCATGTTGTAATTTTATTTTCCTTTCGCTTTAACTACTTGTTATACCCACACCACAAAAGTGGTGGCCCTATGCTCCTAAAAGGAACAACGGGACAATATATATATACATATATATACAACAGTGGAGAGGGTGTTATGCATTTGTGATGATATATGTAACGGCTTAAATATTGGTCCTAGACCCAGTTTAAAGTATACCGATTGGCTCAGAATCACTGAGTCGAACTAACGATGGCCGTCCGGCTGGCTGGCTGTCCGTGTAACCTTGTGCGCAAAGTACAGGTCGCAATTTTGGAGATAATTTGATAAAATTTGGGACGTAGGTTCTTATTGGCACAAGGACCAAGCCTATTGAAAATGGGCCTAAATCGTAGGACCACGAGGGAAGATGGGGGGAAATTTCTTCCTCTCAGAAACTATCAAACCGATTTTAATTAAATTTAAAACATAGATAGATCCATATCTATATGGACACATAAGCTATACAGTCTTTCAAATATAGGACATAGATAAATCCATATTTAAATGGACATATAAGCATGAAGTGTTTTTTAATATTGTGGTGTAGGGTATGATATGGTCGGGCTTGACGGACTATACTTTCTTACTTGTTTTTCTTGCGGCAATGAAGCAAAGCAACAGTGAATTTTTTTTCTAGGTTTTTGTATGAGGTATTTGCTGCATTCGCCTAACAGTGGCATGTAGAGCCAAATAATTCTTAATAAATTTTAAAATAGTTGATATTAAGCAAAATTTATGCTTTATATCTTAGAAAACATAAAAAAAATTTGTGAAACAGATTTTGGATTCAGAAAGGTGTATTCAAATTATATAAGTCTCATACCTAACTCAATTTAGTTTAAAAATTGTCGGTAGGTCAAACCAATAATGAGCTAACGATTTGCCTATAACTCGTTTATTTATAAGACGATTTTGTTAACATTTTATTTTGCTTTTGCTTTTTCTCGTTTCTTTCTTACGGCAGTGAAGCGGAGCAAGAGTAAGATATATTTTCATGTTGTAATTTTATTTTCCTTTCGCTTTAACTACTTGTTATACCCACACCACAAAAGTGGTGGCCCTATGCTCCTAAAAGGAACAACGGGACAATATATATATACATATATATACAACAGTGGAGAGGGTGTTATGCATTTGTGATGATATATGTAACGGCTTAAATATTGGTCCTAGACCCAGTTTAAAGTATACCGATTGGCTCAGAATCACTGAGTCGAACTAACGATGGCCGTCCGGCTGGCTGGCTGTCCGTGTAACCTTGTGCGCAAAGTACAGGTCGCAATTTTGGAGATAATTTGATAAAATTTGGGACGTAGGTTCTTATTGGCACAAGGACCAAGCCTATTGAAAATGGGCCTAAATCGTAGGACCACGAGGGAAGATGGGGGGAAATTTCTTCCTCTCAGAAACTATCAAACCGATTTTAATTAAATTTAAAACATAGATAGATCCATATCTATATGGACACATAAGCTATACAGTCTTTCAAATATAGGACATAGATAAATCCATATTTAAATGGACATATAAGCATGAAGTGTTTTTTAATATTGTGGTGTAGGGTATGATATGGTCGGGCTTGACGGACTATACTTTCTTACTTGTTTTTCTTGCGGCAATGAAGCAAAGCAACAGTGAATTTTTTTTCTAGGTTTTTGTATGAGGTATTTGCTGCATTCGCCTAACAGTGGCATGTAGAGCCAAATAATTCTTAATAAATTTTAAAATAGTTGATATTAAGCAAAATTTATGCTTTATATCTTAGAAAACATAAAAAAAATTTGTGAAACAGATTTTGGATTCAGAAAGGTGTATTCAAATTATATAAGTCTCATACCTAACTCAATTTAGTTTAAAAATTGTCGGTAGGTCAAACCAATAATGAGCTAACGATTTGCCTATAACTCGTTTATTTATAAGACGATTTTGTTAACTTACACTACCAGTAGTCTATTTAGCTTATTTAAGGTACAGATGAAGTGAATAAAGTTGAGGTAAAGTTTTATGGGCTAAAAATAAGAAGATTTATGGGAAAATATTAAAGGCAACAAACAACAAATACAAAGCACTGGTCATTATTAAATGCTTTAACATCAAACATCAAACGTTCAAATTTGACATTTAATTTCTCAATAATTGCAAAACCTCTATCGTCTCAAAAGTTACAGATTTTTGGCCGATGAAAAAAGATTTTCAGCCGCTGTGCGCGGTCTATGGGGTCGCCTAAAGTTTTAAGTTACACGCTTATAGAGACTTATCAACAGTAGAGACTATAGACTGGGCTAAAGTTCAAAATAATTCATAGAATCAAGCAAACAATTTGTTGTTTTTGCACCTACTTCCAGAATTATTGTAAAAATTGTAAAAATTTTAAATTGTGAATATTTTTTTCAATAAATGATATTTTTAATTTTAATTAAAAAAAAATAATCAAAAAAATTTGCCGTTAAAACAATGTGTTAATTGATTTTATTAAATTAAGCTCAGGTTTTTTCAATTCCTAACAACAATTCTACAAGTTTAATTTTTTTAACGAAAAAAATCAATTAAGGATTTTTTGTTATTTAATTAATATTTTAATTAAGAATTTATTTCAAAACAATTAAAATGTTAATTAAATCAAAACTTTATTTTTTATTTTCTTTTAACCAAAAAAAAAAAGATAATTGAATCAATTATTGTCAAATACTTTTTAAACAATTTTTTTAATTGATGAAAAACTACTGATCATTTTTTCGGTGTAGAAAATGTTTTTAATATCAACCAATATTTAACTGATACTATTAATTCGTTTGCTGGTGGAAATTTAATAAAATTTTTAAGTAAGAATTAATTGTGGTTATTGTATTGAATTGTTTATGGTTTTAAATCCAAATTTTTTTTTTCTCAGGCTAAAGTTCAGTAAATGTAATTTTTATTAAATTTTTCGTATGCAAATTTTTAATTAATATCACAAATTTTTTAAATGGAAATATATTTTTTTCCACTGATATTGTCTCATTTGTAATCTATTCTACTCTTCGACGTCCTTCAAAAATTTTCCTGGAATTTTAAAAGTTTGAAATAAAACACAGTTTACAAATTCGTTTCTTTAAAAATTTTTTTTTTATTAAACAAAAAAGATTTTTCGTTAATTATAGAAAAAAAAAGTTTGTAAACTTAAAAAAAATCAAACATAAATAGCCAACGAACTACATAACATTTAGATCAAATATATAAGTGTACACACAACCAACTACAATTTAACACTTAAATTACTAAAAAAAAAAAATATTTTAATTACATTATAAATAATAAATTTTAACTAAAATTTATAAAAAAAAAACCTAAAAACTAAAAGCGTAATAGAGAAGCGTTTTCCCCTGGTTTGTCAACAATAATAAATATTTTAACAAGTTTGGCATTTGTTCAAGTTAGAAAAAAAAGAAAGAAAATAAATTCGGTTTTCATCGTTGGAGAAAAATAAAATCCCATTGTCCTTTACACATAAATAGAGGGTAGAGCCACACCAATTTCGAAATAATTTCGGGAGTCCACTTTATATTTCTTGGCACTTGAATTAGGGCGAGCATTTGACTCGGATCTTCTTTTGAGTTTTGGCCGCACTGGAGTATCCAAGGAAAAGGAATCATGGCGTTTGGGTGGTGTTGGTAGTTGTAGTAAAACGTGTTGTGGTAAAGCAGCAGTTGCCGGTAAAGGAGTAGCTGGTTCTGGGGTATAGGTGGGTATAGGTGAAGCCGGTTTGGGTGTTGTAACTTTGAAAGATTCCTTAGAGTTGAAGTTGAAAGGTTCACAATTAAGAAAACTTAAGTCACTACAGGGGTCGTCTCCAGCAGCATAGGAAGGTGATAAAACAAGATCTGGTTGTTGGTCTACTTGATTTTTAAGTAAAGTCCTCCTTCTTAAATTAAATGATTTTCTGGGTTTCTTCTTCTTTTCTTCTTTACGAGCCGAATCTAAAATGGCATCAATAAGATTATCCAAAGTTTGATCGCCCATTTTATTGGACGTTAATCCAGTATTATTTAAAATCTTTTTGTTGTTTGCTGGTAGGCAGGACTCCTCTAGTATATCACCTTCCTCCTTGGCTATGGCCACAAATTCTTGCTCCAATTTACGTTTTTTAGGCAGTGCAGAAATTGTTTTAACTTCCTGCCCTTGATCCAAAGTCACTTTTGGTGTAGTGAAATACCTGGGATTGTCCATGAAAGGATCTGGTAATAGTCCCCTTAAGGCTAATTGTTGTCCTGTAGGCAAAATAGTGCTGGGTGAGTACTCCTCTTCATATTTAGGCAAAGTAGCGGCATATTGAGGTATCTGAGGTATAGTAAAACCTACAGAGGAATGCCTTCGATTGGTGGAGGTATTGACTTCATTAAACACATTAAGAGATACCCTTCTTCTATTCGAAGTTCTATCGGTCACAGGTTCGGGAGTAATATTTAAAATATCCACTAAAGGTGCTAACACCAAAGGACTGTTGCGTGTTATATTAACCATTGGTGTAGAAGTTAAAATAGGTATATTTTCCTTATTTGCAGTAGTTGCTCGTCGTTTTCGCCTTTTGGCATCGGCTAAACGTGGTGTACGCATTGTTGCTACCGCTGTGTTTGTGAATGTATGTGAAGACACTGGTGTATCTTGGGGTAATTTTTGTGCTGAGGCTGTCCACTTTAACATGATGTTTTTTTGTTTTTTTTAACAATATTTTTTCTAAAGATTTTTAAAATTATTCCAAATGAACTCTAGAACAATAAATGTTTGTTCTCGAACGCTATTGCTGACAAACTGACTACATCCACGACTTACTGACACTATTTATACCCCAGAGCTCTCATGAGCTAATATTAGCTAACAAGTACTCTCCCTCTCTCTTTTAATAAATATATTAAGGGTAATTTAACCGTTACTTTATGTCTATTGGTTAACTGAAATGCTCTAGTTGTTCTATATTTTATTTTGCCACTAATATTCTCTCTCTTTTCAACACTCTCCTCTCTTTAGATACAGGCAAATTTTATAGCTATGACAAAAAAATTGTTGTTGCTTTTTGTCTTGTGGGCATCATCGTTCCGTAATTTCCTTTATTTTATCCTGTTGCTTAGAGAAATTGTGCAACCACCCTTATTCTAGAGCATGTAATGTTATTTTACTTTAACGGCTTATTGTCTCGTGTGGTAGTAGTTGTTTTGGTTCTTTATAAAACTACACTGTCAGAAATAATATTCTAGTACAGAGACTAGCAGCAGAATTTTAGGCAGGTAAGAATTGTTGAGTTCATAGATTTTTTGGAATTAAAAAATTATTAAGAAATACTTATTATTTTTCATATAAGGCTTCAAATAAATTTTACCCTAAGAAACCATTTATTCCCTAATAATTTTACCAATTTAGCTTATGTTGACAATTTGGGGGAAAACATTTCATTAAAAAAAAGTAAATTTAAAATCTTTGAAAATGTCTGCAAAGAAAATTTGTTAACTTTGTCCAATTAAGAAATCATTTTTAAAAAGTACTTTTTATCTATTTTCACAACTTACCGATAGCATAAAGTAGACTTTAAACGGCCTTATAAAAAGTGTTCCATTATTAAAACTTTACTTTAACATTAACTGAGCTATAAAGTAAATTTAGGTTCATTCTACCTGGTAGGTTAAAGTAAAATAATGAAACACTTTTTATACGGCCGATAAAATCCTACCTTTAGCTATCGGTAAGTTGTGAAAACGGGCATAAATGTACTAAATAATCTATTAAGTCGCCAACAAAATGCCATTATTTCAAGCTGATAAATATATTTAAAATTTAAAACTTTATTTTAATGCCTTTTTATACAAAGGAACAGCAAATTTAAAAAAAATATGCAAATAACACCCTTTAAGAAAAAAGTAGTAAAAATACTACATTTTCAAATGTTGCCAAAAATAAAATTTTTTTTAAAATATACAAATTTATAGTAAAATAAAAAAAAGATTCCTAAAAAAAATTTTTTTTAAAAGGGTATTAAAAATACTACGTTTTCAATATTCTCAAAACTATTGATTTCAGATGAAAAACTGCTTTTTCATATTTTTAACATAAGCAACCTACAAGAAATTTTTAAAATACATATTGCAAAAAAAAAACACTCATTAAAAAAAGTAGTTTAAATAAAAGTGGTAAAAATACTACTTTTCCCAATATTCTCTCTAAATTAATAAAAACTACAAGAATTTTTTAAAATATGTAGTGCAAATAACAATCGTTAAGAAAAAAGTAGTAAAAATAGAACATTTTTAAGACTTGCCTAAAGTATAATTTTAAATTAATAAAGTACATAATAAATAATATAGATTCGTTTAAAAATGTTATATTGTTCATTTTATATAGCTTTTTTAAAAAGGTAGTAAAAATACTACTTTTTAAATATTCCCAAAACTTTTGATTTTTAATGAAAAATTGTCTTTAACTACTTTTTAACATAAGAGAACTACAGGAATTTTTCAAAATAACGCAAATAAGACTCATTAAAAAAGTAGTAAAAATACTACATTTTTAAATCTTAACTAAAACATAGTTTTAATTCGAATATCCCATATTAAAAAATCGGTATCGTTTAAAAATTTTAAATTATTCATTTTATTTAACTTTTGGAAGAAGGTAGTAAAAATACTACTTTTTCAATTTAATTAAAAATTGCTTTTAATGCCTTTTAACATAAAAGAACTACAGGAATTTTTCCAAATAGTGCAAATAACACTCATTAAAAAAAGTAGCCAGAATACTACATTTTTAAGTCTTGCCCAAAATTAATTTTAAATTGGTAAAATACATAATTAAACAACAGAATCGTTTAAAAATTTTAAATTGTCAATTTTTTATACATTTTTTTAAAAAGTAGTAAAAATACTACTATTTTAAATATTCTCGAAAAAAAGTATTTAAAATACCACCTTTTCAAATTTTTCAAAAACGCTTGATTTTTTGTTTAAGAAAACAAAAATTCCTTTAAAAGAAAAGTACGGAATTTTCTTAAAATAGTAGTAAAAATACTACTTTAAGGCCCGTTTTCAAGACTTACCGATGGCTAAATGTAGGATTTTATCAACCGTTTATAAAGTGTACCATTATTATAACATAACTTTAACCTAAACTAACTAATTCTACCTGTCAGCTTAAAGTTAAGTTGTAATAATGGAACACTGTTTAAAAATCCTTCCTTTAGCTGTCGATAAGTTGTGAAAACGGGGGTTAGATAAACAGATAAAACGGGTTTATTTTACAATACTTTAGAAATTTCTTTGCAAAATCTATTACTACCAATTTTTAAATAGAATAAATGCATATCTGTTTATGAAAAGATTAGAAAAAAACTTTTCTCTAAGTGTAGACTAAAATTTCTTCTGCTTATGGCTTAACACACGTGGTTTTCTTCATATTTCTTAAAACAATAATATTCTCTCTTTCTCAGGCAACCTAAACTGTTATTCTCCCATATTTTTCTTACTCTCTATTTCTCATCATTTTTGGTTTCCCTTTACTAAAAGGACCTCATTTACCGCTCTGCTACATTTTATTGCATATTATTGCATGTGAATATTTTTTAATTTAAATGGCTCTACAAAGTCGTTTTTCCGAATGCCAGAGAGTAGAGAACCTTTTTTTTTTTTTTTGTTTTGGAAATTATTAAAGACAATTTTTGTTGTTGTCTCTTTGGGTTCATAATGTTTTTTCTTAAGGAAACCAGAAATCATTTTAGATATTTTGAAAAAGATAAAAATCTGCGCGTTTGCGCTTTTTTCTGTTGCTTTTGCATCAGCATTTTTAAAAGACATTTTTTTCCGAAAAGGAAAATTAAAAAAAACATTTTTTTAATGTTCTTATAATTTTTTTATAGAGGTTGGTTTTGTTGTAAATTGAATGTTATTAACTAAATTAAACGGAAGTGGTTTTACAATTTAAGTTAAGGATTTTTCCAAACATTAAGTTTATAAAGGAAGAGGGGGAGTCTTTGTAATAAAACTAAGGAAGTAATATGTCAAAAGGAGTCCAAGCAACAGGGGAATTATTTCGTTAGATTCTATAAACTAAAATGTGTAAATTAATTAGGATGGTTTAAGTTAACAAGTGTTTGAAGGAAAACAAGTTAAAATTTTTTAGAGGTATTTAAATTGTAAAAAGGGAAACTTATTTTAAAGTCTTTAAACTTGTTAAAATTACGAAAAGATATTAAAAAAATACTACTGTTTTCAATATTTTTTTTAAATAAAAAACAAAAATCTAAAAATTTTAGAGACTAAAATCTCTATCTACAAAAATATTACGAAAACTCCTAAAATAAAGTATACAAAACATAAAACTATTAAATAAAGTCAAAATATTATATTTTTGAAAAACTACTCTTTCTACTACTTTTTTTAACAAGAATCGCCTCCTGACCTCCTGCCCCCTAAATGTTGTTATCGTTTATTTTGAACACGCGTTTACGGTGACATTAACTCGCATCGCCTTTGTTTTATCGAAATTAATTCTTAATCCTGCCTCTTAATCCTGCTAATCCTGTCAATAGGGCCCATACTATTTCTCTAATAGGGTTTCTTTCATGACGATGTTGACGCAATGACTTGGATTTGTGTTTGCTGCCCGGCCATGAGGGTAACAAAAGGACTGACTGCTTGGCAAGCAGGAGCGCTTGCCGTCCATTTAAAGGCTCCGAGCTTTTCATCCATCGGCGTCACGGTCGGTTACATAATGTAAATTTCTTCACACATGGATGCCCACTTCTGCGCTAAGTAAGTCTAGAAGATTTGTGTCCGTGTCCAGTGGCAAGGCCACTTGTTGAGCTTTGCGTTGCTCAAAAGATACTCTGGGTCATGGTGCTTATGATCTTTGGCTAGTCATGGGTCATGGTCATGGTGCTTATGATTTGATGCTTTGGCTAGTTTCTCTGCTACACCTTTGCAAGCGAGTGCAGTCCATATTACTTCGTGTGATAGTTTATCGAAGGTCTTCTCAAAATATATTAATACCAGGTACAGTGGACAACGCCATTCTACAGATTGTTCCATAATCACTCTGAGACTATTTACATGAACTGTACAAGATTTCTGAAACCAGCCTGTTTGGCTCTTATTTAAGGTGTTAGCTTGTGGGATGCTCTCCCCATGATACTCTGGGCGATAGCTTTTTTGAGGGTGACGAGCAAAGTGTTACCTCTGCAATCGCTCCTGTCCGTTAGTTTAATTTTGTTTTGACATATGCGTCCATTTTTAAGAACTTCTGTAAATTTCCGCCTGGCTGTGGCGGCGCCACAGTGTGGCGCTTTGTTATGCTCAATGGTTTCAATTGAGTTCATAAGATTCGTGATTATTGTTAAGAATTTTTTTTTTTACAAAAAAATGTCTAAAAACAAATCATTTTAAATATGTAAGTTTTTTAATTTTTTTTTAACAGTACTGAAAATACTACCTTTTTTAAAAATAAACTGAAATGATAGAAATTAATGAAAAAAAAACATTATTTAAATGTTCATCAGGTAAAAAATTAAAAATAGTATAAAATTTTACATTTTATTAAAAAAGTAGTAAAACTACTACTTTTTTTAGTTGAACAAAAAATTTGTTAAATTTTATGAAAACAATTATTTTGTTTATTCTACTGTTTTATATTGCAAATTTTTTTCATAAATATATATTTTGAACTTTGGAAAAAGTAGTAAAAATAATACCTTTTTATATTTTTAATCAAAGACTTTTATAAAACATATAATTTTAATATAATAATATCTGTGAAAAATTTAAAATTCCATTAAAATATAAAATTTAAAACTTTTGAAAAAGTAGTAAAAATACTACCTTTTTTATTTTTTAATCAAAGTCTTTAATAAAACAAAAAATTGTTAATAAATAATAAAATTTGTGAAAAATTTAGGTTTTTTACTTTTAGTTTTTTTTAAGAATGTCTTTATTTTATACAAATTAAAAAAAAATGCAGCCATTTTTTTAACTTTTTTAAACAATTTAATTCATCATTGTCTTTATTTGCGAAATATTTTGTTTAAAACAAACTGTCATTTGCTTGCCAATAGCATTAAATACATTAAAAATTTAATTTAACCTTAAAATTTGTTTCGATAAAGAAAATTTACATAAATTTCACATGTAAATATGCAGAAAATTTAGCAGCAAACTAAAAACTCACCCTGGCTTGGCTTCGGAAAAAATTTGACTTTAAGACGATAAAAATTCTGTTAAAAAAATACAGTTTTTTAAAGACTGTCGCTAACAATGGGGGGCCTTAAGAGCATTTTATTTGAGTGTGTCCTCTTTAATTAAAAAGGTTTTCCTTTTGTGGTCACGTAGACAAAACAATTTTCTTTTCATTTTGTTTCTTGTTGTCTTGCTTTATACAACTTGACTTGTTACACTTAATGTTGTGTGAGATAAGAAAAAGGATTTAAGTGTTTCAAATTTAAGTAAAAAGGAAATTTTTAAAAACCAAATATTACTAATTGATTAAAAATAAAGTGAGAAATTTACATATGAAGTGGACTGTAAGTTATTGAAAGGATAATAGAAGAGGCGATCTTAAAAGATATCGTTTAGGAAAAGGACCTGCTTTAAGATTATTTTCGGATCATAAAAAGATTGTAGTCAACACAGGAGGCTTATAAACGATTTGTTTTTTTTTTTTAATTTAAGGTATTTTTTTTTTAAATAACTAACTGAGTTTTATAAGCTTGAAATTTTAAGGACCTGCTTTTTTAACGTCTTTTCGTACAAAATAAACTAAAAATATTCAAAAAAATTTTGAAACTGGAAGCACCTTTTAATAGAAAATTAGCCTTTCTAAAGCCCTAACCAATTCATTTATGTTTAATTTTTTTATCCAGTTTGAGGTTTAAGGAGTTGAGGTTTGAAGTTTAAAGTTTAAAGGACATGTTTAAGGCGAACTGAATCCCTGAAAAGCCAAAGAGTACTATGATTTATAAGAACGAAATATTAATTATTTAGAAGAATTTTTTTTGTAAAATTGATTAAGTGTTTTAAAGGACTTAAGAATTAAGGTTTTTACAAATAAAAGACCATGTTCTTAAATTAAAAAAGCCTTTAGGAGTATTTTTATCGTTAACCTTAATCATAGTCTTAAAAACCAATTCTTCTTATTTTACTTCCTATTTTTTATTAAAAAGTACTATTATTTGTTTGCTAAAACTACTTTTTAAATGTCCCTAAAATCTTTTCTTTTCTCCTTTTTAAGCATTTTTCTCTACGATATCATGTACGTTATATCATTCTTTTTAATTGATAATTAAAAATTTTCAACACATGCTTAATACAAATATTTGTCTTAAGTTTTAACCCTTTTTTTAACCCCTTCTCAACCCCTTGTCTAAAAACGACCTTTTTCCCTAAAAAAAATACTTACATTTTACCTCAAAACCAAAAGGATTAAGAAAAAACAACATGTTTGTTTATCCTTCATATTTTTCTCTTAAATTTTATTCCTGATGACAAGTTTTTTTTAATTTTTTCTTTACATGTTAACCAAAAAATCTATTGTTTTAAAAAAAAAAGTAAAATGTATATCTGCTTTTACCCTTTTTTTACCAAAAAAATGACATTAAAGAAATTTAATAATCCTTGTTACCATAACCTCAAAAAGCGTGCAAAATTTTTCAACTGTTTTCCCCTTTTTCGTCTTAAAGAGTCCTGGCAAAAAATTTACACAAAAACGTCTCTTTTTAGCAAATTTTCAACGCTACTTTTCAAAAAGCAATTATCGAATATTGAAAAAGGATATGAGATCGTTTCAATAAATTTAAGATTTATGGGAAAATTTTAACTGAAAAATAGGAAAAGTTAATAGAAAAAACTTCTCAGGCTAGAAAATACTCAAAGTTGGAGCAAATAGTAAAAATTTAACTTGTTTAAAAAAAGTAGTAGAAATATGTACTTCCCTTTTGTACTTAAAAGAAAATTCATTTAGGGCAATTATTACAACTTGAAGTTAGCTAAAGTTAAGATTAAATTGACAGATAATAATGTGTTATCCGTCAAAAAGCGTCTGTTAACTGTCGGATAACAGCTAACGCCAAGTTATAATAATGGCCCTTAGAATAAAAACAATTACTTGTAAGGCATAGTAATCTGTTTAAAATTGTAAAATTTTGCTTTTCTGAAAAAAATAGTAGAAATACTACTTTTTTATTAAAAAAAATATATGTATATATAAATTTAGAATAAAAACAACAACTTTCTTATTAAGATGTAGTATCGGTTTAAAATTGTAAAATTTTGCTTTTTTGGAAAAAGTAGTAGAAATACTACTTTTGTATACTTAAAAAAAAATTATAAATTAACAATGAAAACAAATGCTCATTTTTTTTAGACATAGTTATCTGTTTAAAATTGTAAAATTTTGCTTTTTTGAAGAAAGTATTAGAAATACTACTTTTTTATTAAAAAAAAAAATATATAAATTTAGAATAAAAACAACAACATTCTTATTAAGATGTAGTATTGGTTTAAAATTGTAAAATTTTGCTTTTTTAGAAAAAGTAGTAGAAATACTACTTTTGTATACTTAAAAAAAATTATTAATTAACAATGAAAACAAAAGCTCATTTTATTTAGACATAGTTATTTGTTAAAATTTGGCCTTTTTATAAAAAAAAAGAAGTAGAAATACTACTTTTTTTAATTCAACAAAGAATAGAAGATTTCTATAAATAGTATTTATCTTCTAATATTCAATTCTTTGAGTGTAAATCTCTTAAAAAATTTAAACTAATGGTGTTTTCTTTTCTGACAATAATGTTCCATATATGCTACCATTCGTGCGGGTTTTTGTTCCATTCTAAAAATATATGCAAAAATGTGAGAAGATGTCGTTTTTCTTTCTAAACATGTTGCAACAATACATGGCAAATTTGTTCCATTTCTTACCCGCAGTTATAACTGAGTGTGAGATAATACCCTTTTTTGCATCTGCGTCAAGTACTTTTTTATGCAAGCAAGTATTTTTTTTCTTGTGTTTGCGGACAATTTGCGTTATATTGTGATTTTTAGTTATATTGGGATGGATATAAAAACTTTTTGTTTTTCGTTTGTTTTACTTTTATTATATTTTTTTTTTGTCGCAAATTTACCAACAGCTGACATTAATTATTGAAAATCAGTGCTGTTAACGCTTATTGGAATTGTAAGAAAATTTAATGTTGAAAATTGCTACAAGCGTGGTGAATATCGCTTTTAGTACAAACTTTGCATTAAATATTTAACACGCTAAATACACATTAGTGTTGAGTGTAAAACGTAGCTATTATTTTGTTCTATTGTAATTTAGAAAAATGACTCACTTTGTAAGGGTTCGTGTAACCTAATAAATATATTACACAACTATAATGCATCATTATTTTTTAGAAAAGAAAACACCATAAAACATTTTTTAAAAAAATATATAATTCCCTTCAAAAATTCAAAATATTTACACAAAGTCCACTATAAATGAGTTTTTCTTATTTTATTAACAAAATCTCTCAAAAATTGTAAATTTTATTTTATTAGAAAAGGTAGTAGGAATACTACCTTTTTATTTAAGGCATAAAGTCATAAGAATTGTGTTTGAGGAAACAAAATGATTGAATTTTTTTATAATTCCAATAATTTTTGAGAATTTATTGATTAAAAAAAGTAGTAGATATACTACCTTTTTATATTAGAATAAAATCATTAATTTTTTTGTAGGAAATTCGTTTTTTTTTTTGCTTTAATCAGAAAATCTTCATAAAAATTCAAAATTTAAAATGTTATGAAAAAAGTACTAAAAATACTACTTTTTCTTATTTTAACAAAAAATGTTGCTATTTATGTTGCAATAATATTGTTTTTACGTTTTGGAGTGTTTTAAGAACAAAATATCTTTTAAATTGTTAAGCTTGTGGTTTTTTAAAAAAAGTAGTAGAAATGCTTCCTTTTTTATTTGACGGCAAAAAGTCATAAGAATTGTCTAGTTTTGCAAGTTTGTAGTAGTTTTGTATACAAGCAATGATTTTTGGAAATTTTTGTTGAATTTTTTATTTTGTTTTAAAAAAAAGGACTTAATAAACTACTTTTATTTTTCCTGCAAAAAATATGCCCTAGATGTTGCAGTGTTATTGTTTTAACGTTTAAGAATTTTTAAAGAACAAAATATATTTTAAATTGCTAAATTTGTGGTTTTTAAAAATAGTAGTGGCAATACTTCCTTTTTTAATGGAAGGCAGAAAGCCGTACGAATTGTCTTGTTAAAGAATTTTGTGGCGATTTTGGATACGGCCAAAGATTTTTGGAATTTTTTATTATATCTATTTTGGTAAGATAAAAGTATTAGAAATACTACTTTTTTTATTTTCAATAGAAATTATAAATTTAAAAAAAAAAAATTGTTAAATTTTTGATATTTTTAATTAGGCTTAAGTTTATGAAATGTAATTTTTCGTTAAATTATTTTTATGAAGAAAGGAATTTTACAACATGAAAATTAATTAAAATTGTTATTGATAATCTGTCTTTTTTGACGTGGCTGGGGCTCGAACCCCGGCCGGCAGGTTACCATGACATGTTTCGATCGCAACAACTCAATCTCCTCAGATGGATTTGCCGTCTTACACTCGCAGCCATCGACGACTACTGACGTCAATAGTCAAACATCAATCCTTAAGCTAAATTGTATTCTAACATTTGGTAGATCGAAATTTGCTTTCCTGAATTATTATCCATTTTTATTGATTTTACATGTTTTTTCCTTACTTCTGTTTTTTCGTACTTTTGTCAAGAATTTTTCTTTAAGTCCAAGTACATTTTTTGTTTTTTCATTTTGTCTTTCTCTTTTTTGTTGACCTTTTTCAGCACAACTTGAAGGACAAATGTACACATAGAGCTCGTGCCTTAGCTTTAACAATAATTAGTATTGTGGTTATTTTGTTGAACTATTTATGTTAAATTTTTGTAAAACATTCCTCACATTTTTTTTCTTAAATTGTCTTTGATTTAAAAAAAGTATTAAAAACACTACTTTCTTAAATTTTTCTAACAAAATTGTTTTAAATTGTGCAA
The DNA here is from genome assembly GCA_930367215.1 of Pollenia angustigena. NCBI lineage: Eukaryota > Metazoa > Arthropoda > Insecta > Diptera > Polleniidae > Pollenia > Pollenia angustigena. The sequence goes on along the minus strand of OV884059.1, from coordinate 6,408,224 downwards.
TATGTAAATGCGTTTTTTTAGTAGTTTTCTGGACAGATTAATGGATGTATACATTTTGGCAACATTTTTTGGTTTTTGTAAATGGTAGTAGAAATGCTCCTTTTTTATTTAAGGTTTATTATTAGATTTTAGGAAACAAAAATTGCTTCACAAATTTTCTTTATGTTATTAACAAAAAAGGTTTGGAATTTTGTATTAAAACGTTTTTAAAAAAATGTAGTAGAAATACTACTTTTTATATATCATTTATTATTAGATAATTGAATAAAAGAAACCTTGTTTTATAAATTGTCTATGTCTTTTTAACAAAAAAAAACTTTAGAATTTTGTAGTAAAACGTTTTCCAAAAAAAGTAGTAGAAATACTACCTTTTTATTTTCTTTTAAAACAATAAAATTTTTATTCTAAATAAAAATTTTAAGTTGTTTGTTTAAACTTTTAATAAATTTTAGGAATTTTGTTTGTTTTTAGGACATTCCGTTTTAATTTAAATATTTTAAAACTCTTATAAATCCTTTAAAGTAAACCGCCTGGTCTTTTATAAAACGAAAAACAATTGACTACAAGGGTGTTAAAGATTTATTAGCATATATTTGTAAACAAATCTACTTTTACAATTACAATACATGTATGGAAAAATGTTTTTGAATAAGTAAAGGGTGCCATTAAAGTAGTCACCCCGAAATATATGCAAAAATGATTAATTGCCTTTTTTGCATTCAGCTTTTTGAGTCAATGTTAGTTTTATATCATTGTTTAGCATATACGGGTTAATTTAGCATCAATTTCATTACAGCATCTCCTAAATGTTGGTTTTGCTACTTATGTAAATGTTTGTAAATCAATTGATGTTAGTTTTATTCTTTTTTTGCATTTAAAGAGTTATTTGTTCTTTTGGATTGTTCGCGGTTAATTAAGGACTTGCACTTTTGTATGTTTATGGGTTAAATTTTTAGCATTTGTTAGTGATTTATGTGTAATTAAATGACGATAAAGGCAAGTGGTTGTTAATGAAAATTGTTTTTAAAAAGAGAAAAAGAAAGTCGAACAAATTGTTATTGGAGAAAAGCCGCTCTCGATTTGAAAATCTTTTTCGTTTCACATAAAAGATATATTCTTAAAAAATAAACACTAAATAAATAAAGTGTATGTCTTAGTCCTTATAATCTATGTAAGTCTGTTGTTTTGTGTTGGCTGAAAGTATTTTTTCTAATTTGTTTGAGATTAAGATTTAGTTTGAGATTAAGATTTAGATTTACCTCCATCCTCAAATCTTACCAAATTGCGTAAGATTTTTTCGTAAATGTTATCATAAAAATTAAGTCCTGCAAAAGTGAAATATTATTTGCACACACAGGTAGCATTTTGAGTGAATAAGCCACCAAAAATTATACACCCATCCCTTGCTTAAGAGCCGGAGATATCTAAACTCCACTGTTATTCAATAGTCCCAGCAGGTTCTGTTAAAAGCCAACATCACAGACCGAACTTTCTCACAAGGGTGATAAATCAATTATCCATGTGAACTTTAGGTTTAAGATTTTATGTTTAAGCGGCAGCCACCATGTGTACCCCAATAGAATCATCTCGCCAAAAAAATCTGCTCGTCTCCTTTTGTGAGTTCATGCCTTGGAAAATGCACTCCCCCATTGGACGGTGAACAACTTACTAATCAGAAAAACAAGGCTACCGCAAAGACAATCTCCTGAAAGGCAGGAAGCGTTTCTTGCAAGAAGCATACTAACGGAGACCTCACCAAAAGTCGAACCGGTGCTTGCACTCACCGAGGGCTACTGACACACGTGGCAACGTCAGCTAAGTGCTGAGGTACAAATTAAATCCTACTGAAGTCTATTGGACCCCAAGGAGCTCTGTCATTTGAATGGTTGGTGCATTTGTTGGCTTAGAGGCAGCCATAAAATGGTTGTGGCTTCTTGACGGAGGATTAGTTTAACAATAATATGGTTGTTGCTGATAATAATATGGTTAAATTAAACATAACATGCTTAAAAATTTGGAGGTGATCATATTAAAACATGTTTTTTCTCTACGTGCACGTAGAGGAGCCAGCTGGACTCCAGTTGATAGCTTGTAATAAATGGATCACGATGGAATACATTTCTAATGCATAATGGTTCGATTTGGAACGACGGGAATAATTGTTTACAGGATATAGCATCTATAGAAGCTTTTTATACTGTTTTGGTCATAATTTTGCTCCAGATGTCTACAGTGTATAGATGAGGACGAAAGAGCGGAATAGGTTACATTTTCATATTCAGAAATCTTGGATCAACGCCTGAGACTTCAAATAAATTTAAGTGTGAGTCCAGATAATATAAAAGAAGAATAATGGAAAATCAGAGAATGCGCTTTACGAAGCAGAGGAACTCCACAACTCCATGGAAAGAAGTGAAATAGAAAGCAAAGTAAAAGAAGCTGACACCCTCCCTCTTATATCTCCGGCGGGGTGGGAGCAGATAGAGTAACGTTTTAGTACGTAAGAGTCGTGCATGCTTCTCAGTACGGGCTGAGTATAACTGTTTAAGATTTTATACCTCCACCGTAAAACAATAGACTATAGACTAGACTCTGGTTAAGTCAATAGACTAGATTATACTGGAATGTTGCTTCAGTAATTAAACAGAAAAAATTCTCACCAATTTTTTTTTTTATTTATAAAAATTTAATCAAGTGAATCGTTTTCTTATATTTAACTGATAATATAAATTTGTTTACTGGTGCAAACTTAATTTATTTTCGAAAAATAATCCATCCACATTTGAAGGAACTTTAAAAAAAAAGTATTTAAATGTGTTTTATTCAAGAATTATTGATTTTCTAAAACGGCAATAAAATTGTTGTCTTCAAACCTTTTTTATGTTCTTATTTTCAAAAAAGCGAACCTTTCAAGTGCACATACCCTCCCATCAATTAGGAAATTTTGCAAAAAAAAAAACAATGTCTTTAAGTAGCGATGTGAAGTCATAATTGCGCAAAATGTTGCTAAAAATTAAATGTCAGCTATAAATTAAAAAAAAAAAAAACAAAAAAAAAATATGAACTAAAGAAAGCGATATTTTAATTTTCATATTCCTTGTTAATTATAAAGGATTTACAATGTAAAACATACGACCTAAAGAAAAGGTGGTTGGTGGCTTTAATCATGATCATCTTTATTATGTATCTGCAAATGTCCGTCTGTCCTGGTTTGCTCTAAATTTATTTGCTTTTTTTTTTTGCGAAATTAGTGAATCCTTTTTAGTTTATTCAAAGCACCTTTTTTCTCTAACTTAGTAAAACAAATGTTGCAAAAATTGTCTTTGTATTGTCCTTCTTTTCTGGGTGTCCTTTTTTTGTAAGTTGTCTTTGACTTAAAATGCTCTCATTATTGCTGCTATTGTTTAAATGTCCTGTAAAGTGATTTACGTTGGAAAACATTCTTAGATTTTTGTACATTCTTGCTTTCTTCTTTTTTTTTAAGGGGTGGTAAGTGTGAATTTTTATTTCCTGTTTTTCTTTAAAATTATCCTTTTTCTTATTATTTCATAGTTTATGGTTTATTTTTGTCTTTAGTTCTTCTCTTGTGTTTCGTTTTGCCCAGAACAATGTCAAATTTTGACAGTTTTTCGTTTTTGTTCTAATTTTGGAGTCTTTATTTTTGTAAATTATGAACGTAAACATTTAGTTATTTTTTACTTTTGTTGTTGGACATTTTTATTGGAAGATGATTTTTGTTTTCAAAACTCTTTACTTCTGAAGAAGAATTAAAAGTTTCTTGAGAATTTCTAAAGAAATCGTATACAATAGTTATTAGCTTCCGGTTAGGAGCTGTTTTAATTGTCTGGCTGCGATGAAAATGATTGTCTAACATTTAGACCACCTTAATTTTAGTTAAACACTAAGTTTTGGTTTAAGTGATATATATAATTTCGCAGTCAATTTGTTTCTAGTTTTAATTGTTGATTTTATAATAAAACGAGCGCAATTAGCTGTCTAACAGATCAAAATAAATTTGCGCGTCAAGCATAACGTTAAGCGGTCCACACTATGAAAGTTTTTTCTAAAAAAGTCTGAGTTTTTTGGTCTGCTCACACTTTCCAAAAAAAAAAACTTTATAATGTGAACCCAGACTTTGCTTAAAATTTAAATTTAATTTTAAACTCATACTTTCTTTCCCAACAGGACATTGAAAATGTCCTGAAACAACGAAATATAACTAACCTTTTGAGGTAAAGCAAATTAATATTGAATATTGACTATTTTTCATTTAAATTTATTTCCTTTAGGAATTTAATAAAATGAAATAACAGCAATTCCTTTATGAATATTTCATAAGCTAATATTTGCTCAAGCAAAAAAGGAAAAAGGTCATTTAAGAAAAACCATTAACAATCACATGCAAAATAGCAAAAAGAATTTTTAAAAATATTCAACCGATATAATCAGTAACATTAATCCAAAAAGGATAATCATACTTTAAGGAATATGCTAAGTTCGTCTTAAGGTCCTGCAGCTACAATCCGCTGTAGTACGAGCTACTGTTTGTCCTTCTCGTGCTGACCATTGTAAGCAGATAGTGTTTTACTTAAAATAAACGAACACACAAATACACACACAACTATCCTGCAGAGCGGTGTGGTTTATTTAATCTTCTTCAGTCTATTTAGATTGAAAAAGGTAAATAAACTGCAATTTATTTTCCCTTCTTTCTTTTATCACTTTCATTTTCAGTTGCTTAAGAAAAAAATCAACATCTGTTCTATAAAGAAAATTTTTTTCAAAAATCTAAGAAAAATTCTAAAACAAACTTGTGTTTCTTAGCACTCTACTGGTCAGCCAGTCAGTGAGGCAACCAGTCTTCTATTCGGTTTTATTATTTCAACTCAATTTGAAATTTTCTATGGCTCTTATCTGTGCTTGATTGCATTTCTTAGGAGTAAGTGTGCAAAAATTTTTGTAACTGTCACATAATTTCTTATGTAATTTTCATACATTTTATGCCTATTCCCATAGTTTTTGAAAATTCTTTGATAGCACTTTCTTTTGCAAGCCGCTAATGGAACGCGCGTTTTAGTGAATTAATTCTTGGAAATTTAAAATTCGATTTGCTACAATTTTATTTTTATTGGATGGGATTTAAGTTTTACACACAGCACTAATTTCGCTAAATCAAAAGAGTAAAGAGTAAAATTTAGATACAAAATACTTAGGACTTTAGAAAGGAGTTCCATTGGGAACCTCCCAACTTTGACACTTGATAACGGACATACTGTCAAAGCTTCATTTATCGAATTGGCTGCAATTTATTCAATCTATTTTGTCAAAAGACCATGGATGGAAAAAGCGTTGAACAGTATGTGCATAAAAATATGGGTCAGACCCTTATTTTTATCGAAAAATCATCTTCATTGTAAAGCCTCTTTGCAGGATGATTGGGTACGTCACCAAGAAAAACGTCGAGTTTGAAAGAAAAAGAAGCCAAATGAGATCCAAAAGCATCAAATACATCCCGAAAAAGTTGCTGTTTGGTGTGAATTTGGCGCTAGAGGCATCAACGGTCCATATTTCTTTGAAAGCTACTTTAGCAGGTCATTATCGTTAAAGACGAGCGGGATAGGTTGATGATTTTTTTCTGGCATGGGTTGGATATTATGTTAACCAAAAAAAATGCGATTTCAACATAAAGGCGCTACGTGCAATACAGGTCATGCTCCATTGTACATTCTGCACTATCGATTTAAGTGCATTGCAAGGTGAAGTGGATTGTCAACCGAAATCGTTAGACTTTTGCTTCTCTTTGACGTTTTCTTAAGTCGAAGGACTATGCGAAAGAGTCACAAGCCAGAGCAGCAATTAAAGCCAACTTAACCCATGCCATTTGTCAAATTAAACCAGATTTATGCGACAAATTTATTCATCTCTTTGGCGAACATTTGCACGATGTTATATTCCATACACTAGTGTTTGCCCAGTGGTCGAAATTCAATACTTAAAATAAATATTTTATATATTTAGCAAATATGAAGATAATATTAATGAATGAATTTTCATAATTCGAGCATTTGTTTCTTTTTCCGTCCTATTGTATCCGATTTGTTCGAGGGACCAACCTCCGTCTCATATGTTATCTTCTACTCAAGTCCGTGAATGTTTCATTTAATATTAATTTTCAATAATATTAAAAAAAAAATCAGGAAGTCCTAATTGAAAAAAAGTACCAAAAAGTGTCTTCTTATAGTTTTTCAATCACTCTGGACTTTGAATGTTGTATTTTCTGTTTCTATGTTCAGTATTAATAAAATTCAAAAAGTACCAGTTAAAGAACGAAAAAGTACCAAAACGATTCTTCATATAGATTCTGATTCACTCAGTACCTTGTTTGTTGAATTTTATGCTCCTTGGTCCAATTCTAACAAAAACTCAAAAAGTACCAGTTGAACAAAAAGTAAAAAAAGCTCAATTTTATAGATTGTTATCTACTCAGGGTATTGCATGTCTGATTTTATCTTTCTAGGTCCAATACTAACGAAATTTAAAAAATTACCAGTTGCAGAACTTAAAAGTACCTTTACAGATTTTATTCACTCAGAATCATATTATAACGAAAATTCAAAACGTACTAGTTAAAGAATGAAAAAGTACCAAAAAGATCCCTCATATAGATTCTGATTCACTCTAGGTAAAATACTGGCGGAATTTCAAAAAGTACCAGTTAAAGAACAAAAAAGTACCAAAAAACTCAATCTTATAGATTTTTTTTTCCACTCAGGGCATTTCATGTCTGATTTTATTTTTGTAGGTCCAATACTAACGAAATTCAAAAAGTACCAGTTGCAGAACTAAAAAGTAGCATTACAGATTCTTAGTCACTGAGGACCATCCATGTTTAATTTACTGTTTCTATGTCCAATATAACGAAAATTCAAAAAGTACTAGTTAAAGAACGAAAAAGTACCAAAGAGATCCCTCTTATAGATTCTGATTCATTCAGGACCTTACATGTTGAATTTTATGCTTCTTAGTCCAATACTAACGGGAATTCAAAAAGTACCAGTTGCAGAACTAAAATGTACCCTTACAGATTCTGATTTACTCAGAACCGTGTATGTTTAATTTAATGTTTCTAGTTCCAAATTAAGGAAAAAGTACCAGTTGAAGAACCAAAAAGTATCAATATTTTTCATCTTATAGGTCCTTTTCACTTAGGACCCTGCAACTATAATTTCATGTTTCTAAGTGCGGCACGGAAAAGTAAAAGAAAGAAATTTAGTTTTCCGTGTTTCCCCTTTTTGAAACTTTTTGCTTCCCTTCGAAGTATCGAAAATTTTAATATTGTAGTGGGAGCCCATAATTTACTGCGTATATGTCAATGAATGGAGAAAAATGTTTGGTAAAAGAAATTCCAACAAGTACCAAATTAATATTTGTATATTTTAGATAAATTACGAACTTGGTATGTTTTTTGGTTTAAAAGACAGAGGGGGTGACAAAGAATTTCCAAAGCACAGGTTATACCCGTTTACTACCAAAAAGGGCCGAATTTCAAAAAAGTACCAGACACCTGTACGCTTATTTTTCCAATGATCAACGATAAGTAATGAATAATTTTAGCCTAGTGGATATGAAGTTACTGAACTTATGGCCGTAATTTCTACAAAAAGAAAGCTAGTCGTTTATGTACCTAACAGTTATCTTTACCTATTTCAACATTTATTTGGCATACGTCTTTTAACCTTCAGTTTTCTTTTAAAATATGACAACTTTTGCACCGTAGATTTCTATACACAGCTAGATTTATTTTTGTAGACATTACGGGCATTACTAGTCTTTAGACCAGTGTTCGAAAATAAACACTAAATATTGTTTGTTAACGTTCTGTAGATTTGTGGAAAACAGAAATGCTAATAGTGTTTGTGTAGAAAATCATTAAAAAATAACGTTTTCCTGTTAGTCATCTTTCGAACACAAATATATTACTGTTTTAATCAAACTCAACAAAAGATGTAAACATTTAATTCCGTTCGGTTTTTTTTTTTTTTGGAAATCCTTAAACTTCAATGTGTTTGGTTCGGCTCATTAATGTTCGTCCCTTTTGGCTGGTAAAAAAACCAAACATTTTTTACAAAAACAAAATACACACGAAAAAAACATTATTGAACATTAAAATATAATGTTTGTCTACAGTATCACTACAATTGTTCTGTTTTTTAATGTTCGGTTTTTTCTTGAAAATAGTTACGAACGGTATTAAGGGTTGTGTATGTCTACACAATCACTAAAAAAAATAGATATCGTTCCTGGGTGTGTGAGCCGAACGTTAAATAATGTACTGTTTATTTTCGAACACTGCTTAAGACTTTACTCTATTATTTTTTAACTATTTTCTCTTGTTTCTACAATAGTCTCGAGAACCGTTTAGACTAAAACTTTTTTTCTTAATATGTTATCGGTTTTTCTTAGAGCTTGGTTTTTACTGAGTATGTTTTAAGTTCCTTAAACATGGCAGTTTCCAATTTCATGACAAAGGCAGCTGTGTCTCGATGTGTGGGAAGTAATTTTCACAAATTTCTTATCTCAAGTTTGTTTCTTTTTTATCTTAAATCTTTTTTAATTAAACCTGTAACACCCCAAACATAAACTGTAGTTGTTTTAATGTTAAAAATATTGTTTGCGATTAACTTTGCTTTCACAATGAAGATAACAAATCAAAATTTTTTAAACAAATTTAATCCAGTGACTGTAAAAAAACAAAAATATTCTTATCAAAAACTTTGATTGGAAAACTTCAAATATTGATTTAAACTAAAAACCACCCTAAGTTTTTACTTTAATATTTTCTAACCTTCAAAAAATATATAATCTTTTTAATAAAAAATAAAAATGGGGGTTTTTATGTTTTCCTAGTTAATAATTTCTGACAGCTGTCAATAACTGTTACAGTTGCAGTTATGAGAATGACCTTTTAGAAAAAAAACACCAAAATTCTTAAGACTTGGGCGAGGAACAAGAAAAGAAAATTATTAATTTTTAAAAATTCTCTAACACAAAATTAAATTTTTAAATAAATGTTTTTCATTGAAAGGATTACATTGTGTAATTTGTTGGCTGAACATAAAGGATTAAGTGAAAATTGTAACAAATGTTGTGTGTGTTGTGTGCATACAACTATTTGCCTGTGGTCACCCAACCCTTTAGAAAAAGGGTTTGTTATATATTTTTTTTCTCTAAAATTTAAGCCTTTAGAAAATTGCTTAAAAAAACAAAATAATAATAATTGGCCGGCTTATCTTGTTATGCTGTAACGGGATACGAGTTGTCATCTAAGACCAAATGTCATCTTGTGTCTTGTCTTGTCATCATGACATTTCAATAAAAAAAAATATAAACAAAAGCCCAACAACATAAAAACCATAAGTAAATATGTCAAAATATTTGTCAAACATTGAAATTTAACAATTCTAAAATTTAAGAGAATCCTAAGAAAGTTGAACTTTCTTTATCCTTTATTTGTTATCCTGAGTGTGACAAAGTTAAGCAGACAAGGGTTAAGGACATAACAAGTTTCCCTGTAACAGGACTTGTTAAACTTTATAACATTAACTGCATTTTTTAATTCTACAAAAACTGAAACAGAAGTAATAGCCAGGACACTTCAAATCAGACAGGACGAATGAAAATGGAAGATATCAGTTAAATTACAATGTCACATTCCCAGGACTAATAAAGACTTAAGAAAATAAATTACAAGATATTTCAATTAAAAACAAACACAAACAATTTTAAGGTCAACAAATAGATTTTTTATGTCCTTAAAACAACAAAATCTGCTTAAAATGTTAAAATTTAAAAGATTTAATAAAACGAGTAGTAGAAATACTCATTTTTATATAAATAAAAATTTATTTCTCAAGCACAATATCTTATGATATTTTATCAACGAAGAAATCATTAAAATTATAAAATGATTAATATTTAAAAAAGGTAGTAAAATGCTACTTTTTTTATTTCTGACAACAATAAGCGTTTAAATGATAAAAATGTCGTTTTATGAATTTTCAATGATAAGGAAAGATTTATTAAAAGAACTGTGGTATCTGAGCATTTTTAAAAATAGTAGTAGAAATATTACTTTTTTCTCTTTAACAAAATAAGTTGTTTTAAGCTAAAACAAATGTAATAGCTTATTATTTTTGTTAACTAAGAAAAAAATTCGTTGAAAATTTTAAATAAATTAAAAAGGTAGTAGAAATATTACTTTTTTATTTTTGCACTAATAAAATAAAAAAGTATGGTAAGAGCAGAATTATATGATTTTTAATGTTGAAAAATTTAATTTGAAATATAGTTAATTTTTTAACAAATTAAAAAAGTAGTAAAAATAGTACTTTTTAATGTCAACTTGGAGCTATCAAATGTTATATTTTGAATAAATTATTATTAAAAACTAAGATTTTTAAATGTTATTTTTGAAATTTTATTTTTTTGAAATAGTAGTAAAAAACTACCTTTTTAAATTTAGTGGAAATTTAGTGTGCCTTATTTGTGTTTTTTTTATTAATTTATCACAAAAAAAAAAATTCCACTCAACTAATACTTAGATATTTTAAAAGGCATTAAAGATACTACCTTTTTGACTTTTCAAAAAAATAATTTTTTTTGTTTAAAAAATATTTTTAAAAATTGTAAAAAAGAAAAAATTTGTCTTAAATATTATTTTTTAAATTGTAAAACAAAAATTTTAACTTAATATGTAAATATGTAGACTACTTTTTTTAATTCGGTAAAATTATTGTTTGTTTTTTTTTTAGTTTCTTTAACATTTAACACTAAATTTTTTAGAAAAAGGTTAAATACTATTTATTTGAAAAAGGTAGTAGAAATACATACTTTTTAATGTGTGAAAATTGTTCCAATTTTATCAATTATGCCTTGCTTCTTATTTCCTTAAGTAAAATTATGAACATTTCGTTAAAATTTCTAAGTTCTGCGTTTAAATAAAAAACAAGTAGTAAAAATGTTACATTTTTAATTAAGACTTAAAATTAATAGACTTGCACATTTTGTAACATGTACCTTACTTTGTGAATTTTTAATAACTAGTCAAAAAAATGAGTGAATTTTAAAATACTACGTTTTTAAAAAAGGCATAACAATAAATACTTTTTCAACTACCTTTTTAAAAACAAAATAAGTTGTTAAATTTTTAGAAAAAATTTTTTATTTAATGATTTTGATAAACCATGATTGCAAAATTTTGTTTAAAACTGCTTAATACTACTTTTTTTCGTAATAGGAAAAATACTACCTTTTTATTTTCACCTGAATTGGAGAGTCTTGTCTTATTTTTTTGATTTTTTTGTTTAAAATCAAATAAATATTTAAAAAATTTTTAAACAACCATTTTTTAAAATGTAGTAGTAATACTACTTTTTTGCAAATTACGTAAATTACTTTATTTTTTTGTTATTTTATTACTTTATTGATGGTTTTAAATTAAAATTTGTAAAATACTATTTTTTTGTAAAAGGTATCAAAAATACTACCTTTTTTATTTCCACCTGAAATTAAGAGTTTTGACTTATTTTATTTTGATTATTTTGAAATAAGTCAACTAAATGTTTGGAAAATTGGTGAACATCAACTTTTTTTAAAAGGTAATAGAAATACTACTTTTTTGAAAATGAAGTAAATTGCTATATTTTTCTAGTAAAATTGCTTTACATTTTTAAAAGACTAAATATGACTCTATTAATGGTTTTAAATTTAAATTTCTAAAAATACTACTTTTTCAAAGGGTAGCAAAAATACAACCTTTTTTCACCAGAAATGAAGAGTTTTGTCTTATTTTTTAATTTTTTTTATTAACCAAATAAAAGTTTTGAAAATTATTGAGAACCACCTTTTTGCAAAAAGTAGTAGAAATACTACATTTTTAAAAATAATGTAAATTGCTACAGTTTTGTACCAAATCTAATATTGTATGCCTTTATTAATGTTTTTAAACTTAAATTTGTAAAATACTTCTTTTTCCAAAAAGTAGCAAAACTAGTACCTTTTTTATTTTCAACTGAAATGAAGAGTTTTGTCTTATTTTTTTGATTTTTTTTTTTTAGTAAATCAAATAATTGTTTTTTAAATTATTAAAAACCACCTTTTTCAAAAGGTAGTGGAAATACTACTTTTTAGAAAATGGCGTAAATTGCATCATTTTTGTAGCAAATTTGTTATTTTATACATTTTTTATATCTAAGCTTAAAACAGGTTTAAAATTGGTAAAAATCTACTTTTTTCAAAAGGTAGTAGAAATACTACCTCTTCTTTTTTAACCAAAAATTTCAATTATAATGAAATTTCTTAATGACTTAAAATACATTTTCAGGATTTTGTAAAATGTTTTTAAAAATATATCTCTTAATTTCATTTAAAACCAATTTTGGATCATTTTTTTTTTTTATATTTTAATTACTTTATTACGAAATTTTTTGGTAATTTTAAGTGACCATTGTTAATTTTTAATTTAATGTATTTTTAATTACAAAATAACTTAATTTTTGTTCCCCTGATTATTGAAGAAATTTTATCAATTTCCAATTATGTGAAATTAAATTGAAACAGGAAGCAAAATTATGTCCTTGTTAAAATGATGTTTATTTTAATGATTTTATTAGCTTAACATATTGTTACGGCTTTAAACATTTTTATATTTGTTGACCCTTAAAAAAACAAAAATTAAAACAGGATTTTTTTTTATTTTAAATATTTTTCCACAAATTACTTTTCAATTTTTTGTTGCTTATCAAAAAAAAGAAAATAACGAACAATTTTCAATAAAATAGAACATTTAAGATAAAAAAATGGATAACTTAAATAAAACTGTTACATGTTCTGATAGGGAAAACAGGACGATAAAGGGCAACATATGGTCTGAACCAAACACCCTCTTTATGCGTTCAAACAAAAATTCGATATAATTTTGTTCTACAATTTAATGCAATTAGCTGTTGGATTGTTTAAATAATTATAGAAAATTCATTTAATATGTTCTCAACCAATTTATGTTTTAAAGGACAATTGCAACTCATCCTTTAAATTGTGGGTGCTTTCATTTTCAAGCTTGTGATACACATCATTTTTACCCCTAAAACATAAAAAAAGTGTAAAAACACATGACACATTTATTGCATTCTAATGGAATTCTATCGACTCTTTTACTCTTTTGTTATTGAAATACAGTTAGTTATTTTTGCTCTCTTTCATTAAAATGGTTTTTCAAAAGTCCTGTAACCGATACCTTAGAGTTTGTAGTATGTAACAATTAATTGGTGTTTGTAATTGAACCTTTTTTTAAATGTTTGGAATAACTTTCAATTTCACAATAACAATTTCTTTAAAAAATTATTCAAATTATATTTTTGTTGTTTTTAGTTAATTATAGTTGTTTTATTTAAAATCCTTAAAATAATTACAGTAAATTCAGTGAAATTCAAAATTTAAATGATTAAAAACAAAAGGTTGAAAGGTCCTTTTAGAATTGGCGTGTGCCTCTATTTAAATTTAAAGGAGTTCCTTTTTTGACAAAACTAACGATAATTGAATAAAACCATAAGTTAACTTATTGTTTACACAATGTAAATAATTCAAAATAATAGTATCTTACTATTTTGAATACTAACTTACACAATTTTTTTTTTTAATTTAATAATTTACATGTTTTTTTGATTTGTTTACTAAAAGTTAGCAATAAATCTTTTTTGTTTGTTTTAGTTACCTAGTGAAAATATTTAAATGTTTGTTTCAACACAAGAAATCGCAGAAGTTTTTGATAATTTCTTAAGAATCTCCAGAAATTTACATTTCTTACATGTTGTTTTAACGATGTAAAAATGATTATTTCTTCGTTCTTATCTTATTCTCGCTATGTAAACAATTATGTTTAACCATTAAAAAAGATATTTTTCTGAAATATCTATAAAATCATGCCTTGGTTAATTGTTTACGCGATGTCAACAATTTAAAATTAAAGTATTTCAATATATTAAACATATTTTTGCAAAAATTTCATATAACTAAAGATTTTTTTTACATATTTTACATAATGCAAACAATTAAAATTTAGCAAACTAATACTATTTTCTAAGCTGTTATATGTTCTTAATACCATATTTACCATATTACCTAATGTAGAAAAATCAAATTGTGGTAAGACATAAAAAGTTGACAAGATTTTACTATTTTCCATGTATTCCAAGTATTTTTAATATTTTACATATTGTTTACACGAATTATTAAATTAAAAATATTGGACACTTAATTTTATATAAATTTAATTAGATTTGTTACGTTTTTCTTTCATTGTTTACATAAATTTAGAAGACATAAAATATCTTACATATAAATTTCTCTTTACAAACGATATTTTACATATGTTTTACTTAATTTACAAATTGAATTTTTCTTTTTTTTTATATTTTTAACAAAAATTTTCTCAGTATACAATTAGTTTAAGATTTTACACATTCTTTACCCAGTGTAAATAATCATTTTTCCATAATAGTACAATTTGTGATTATATTCATAAATTCACAGCAGTTTACTTTTTTTTATATTTTGCACGTTGGAAACATTTATTTTACATTCTCTAGATCTTGTTTACACGATGTAAACAATTTAGTTACATAATTTGAAATAAATTTTAATTAAATTAATTGTTGTTGTTAAATTGTGAATTTTAAAATTGTTTACACAGTGTAAACGATTCCAATTGAAAGAATCTCAGTATTTAAAGCTAATTTTTACATAGTTTACACAATGTAAGCAATTTAACATATTAGAAACATTTTTGACATGGCTTACATAACTTTAGCTATTTAATTTTACTATTTGAATAAAATAAATTTTTTAAAGGAAATGTAGTTAGAATTATGTTGTAATGTAAGTGAATTGTTTACAGGTAAATAATGCAAAAACATAATGTTTTTATAGAATTGCTTTGAGTAGAATGAGTAAAGCGTAATACTTAAACAATTTCCATTATTTACATCATGTAAAGAATGTACAATAATGTAAACAACATAAATAAATGCAAAAATTAAGGGCTATTATAAAATTGCTTTGAAAATTATCAGTTAAGAGGAATAAAATATATAATTTTTACATCATGTAAAGAATGTTAAATAAGTTTTAAAGGAATTAATAATGACTAGATCATCAAAATTCTTAACAAAAACTTAAACAATCTAAAACAACTTTCAAATTATGATTTTTTATAAGAAATGTATTTAAAATAACGTGTTAAATATTTTAAATCTTGTAAACGATGTAAGTGGGTTGTTTACATAATGTAAACAATATAAAAAAATGAAAAATGAAGTTTTGTTAAAAAATTGCTTTAAATTTAAAGAGCTAGGCGAAATATAATAACAGTTTTAATTATTTACATCATGTAAAGAATGTAAAATAAGTCTTAAAGGAATTAATAATGACTTGATAATCCAAGTTCTAGAAAATTAAAACTTCCAAAATATTATATTTTATAGGAAATGTATTTAAAAATACGTGTAAAATATTTAAAATCTTATAAACGATGAAAGTGAATTGCTTGCGTTACGTAAGTAATATGAAAACAGAATGCGGGAAAGAAGCTTTCTTATAAAAATTTCTTTAATAGTATTCACGTACGCTAAATTTAAGAACAGTTTCGATTATTTACATTGTGTAAAGAATGTAAAATAAGTTTTGAAGTAATAAATAATGACTTGATCATCAAAGTTCCTGGAAAATAAAGCGTACACTACATAAACAAATCTTTCAAAAGCAGATCTTTTATAAAATAAGGGGTAAAGTATTTAAAATAAATTGTTTACATTATGTAAACAATATGAAAACCTGCAAAAATTAAGTTTAATTAAAACATTTCTTAAATCATTATCAGTTAAGCGAAATATAAAAACCATTTTAGCTATTTACATCATGTAAAAAATGTAAGCTAAGCTCTGAAGGAGTAAATAATGACTAGATCTTAAAAATTCTTGAAAAAAAATAATCCATATAAAAAGAAAATCTTTCAAAATAAAATTTTTTATATGAAACGTAAATAAAATTATATGCAAAGTATTTACAATCTTCTAAATGATGTAAGTGAATTGTTTACATTTTGTAAACAATATGAGAAAATAATGGAAAAAGGCGGTTTTATCAAAAAATTGTTTCAACATTATTCACTTACGCTAAATACAAGAGCATTTCTGATTATTTACACTGTGTAAAGAATGTAAAATTAATTTAAAGAAATAAAAATGGTTTTAATTACCGAAATTCTTAAAAACAACGTTAGAATAATTTGTAATTGGTTGCTAATTTACATCATGTAAACAATGTGTAAGCAATAAAATAAAGTTTTATTTCGAACTGCTATAAAAAAAATATTGATTAAAGACAAATAAAACAACCGTTTTATTTATTTTAAGGAAATAATTTGGATTTTATTAGAGATGTCAATAAAGAAGTCAAAACTCTTGTACTGAAACTTCAAGCTGTTTTTTCAAAACCTTTTAATTTTTTTTTTTTTTTTTTCATTTACCTGAAAATCTCACTTTGTTTACCTTAAAATTTTCTTGGCAACAATATTTTTAATTAAAATATTTTGCTATTTGTCTTCACTTAGAAAAATATTACCATAATTCTTCAATAAATTTTAATGGCAACATTGCCAAATGTCAAAACAAATGATTGCATGATATTCTATGTATTTGAACGCCTCATTTTTCTTTTTGATCGTAAAACATGAAAATTTATCAGGGCCTTAATCTGTTTTAAATTTAAAACGCTTCATAAAAATTTACATATTTAAGTCATCAAGTTTTTCCTGACGAAAAATATTATGACACACACATTGTGTTTTTTTTTTAAGCCACCCTGAGACAAAAGGGTTTCCTGGGACACTATACACAAAAAATTACCCTAGTCACACATCCAAGTAGATATTTATTTCATTTTCTCTTAAAATGTTTAATAAATTACAAGTAAATTAAAATTAGCTTAGATTTTCTGTTGTTTAGCAGGGCTCTACATAAAATTATTTATGCTGTCACAGTGACATCTCTTAGATTTTTTTTTTTTTATATTTAGTTCCCTTAAAAATTCATCTTTAGGATAACTGATTGTCTTAACTCTTTTGTTTTTTCTTTATGGAAGACAAATTTTTTTTTTTATTTTCTTTTTTTTTTTGTATTGTGACGGAATTATGTCAGTTTCTATCAATCACAAAAAACATCGTCCCTGCCATTTTTGATTTCTTTTTTTGTAATTAGATGCTTGTTAGTTCTGATAAATTCCTAAGCAGTAGTCACTGAAAGGGTTAATGTTTTGGTGTATACATTTCATAATGTTGTTGTTATTATTGAATTTTTTAAGCTTGTAAATTTTTAATGATCCTTGTAATATGGTTTTAGGAAATTATAAAAATTTGAGTTTATTTTTTGTAATTATTGATGAGCATTTGATGTTTTTACTGGGAAACAAAATTAAAAAAAATGATTACAATAAATAAAAATGTCACCAGACTTTATAATTCGTCGTGAATTTAAACAAAAGCATGAGAAAAGAGTTTGTGAAACATCCATAGATTTAAATTTATTTATTTTATTTAAATTTTTATTAAGAATTACGCCATGATAAATCTATGACAACTATTTTTTCGTTCCATTCCAGCTTTGCTCTAGATTTATCTAATTCTTCTCTAGTTTTGTTCTATTTAACTCTGTTCTGTTCAAGTTCTTTTCTAGTTTTCTATTCTAGTTCTTTTCTAGTCTGTTCTAGTACTGTTTTACATCTGTTCTAGTTTTTTTCTAGCTCTACTCTAGTTTTGTTCCAGTTCTGTTCTTGTTTTGTTCTAGCTCGGTTCCAGTTTTGATTTAGCTCTGTTCTAGTTCTTTTCTATTTCTGTTCCAGTTCTATTCTAGTTCTGTTCTAATTCTGTTCTACTTCTGTTCTAGTTTTGTTCTAGTTCTATTCTAGTTCTGTTATAGTTTTGTTCTATTACTGTTCTACTTCTGCTCTAGTTTTGTTCTAGTTCTGTTCTAGTTTTGTTCTAGTTATATTCTTATTCTGTTCTAGTTTTGTTCTAGTTCTTTTCTAGTTCTATTCTAGTACTGATCTAGATTTGTTTTAGTGCTGTTCTAATTCTGATCTAGTTTTGTTCTAGATCTTTTCTAGGTCTTGGCTTATTCTGTTCTAGTTTTGTTATAGTTCTGTTCTGGTCGAGTTTTGTTCTAGCTATGTTCTAGTCCAGTTATAGTTCTGTTCTTGTTTTGTTCTAGTTTAGTTCTAGTTATGTTTTAGTAAAGTTATAGTTCTGTTCTCCTTCGGTTCTAGTTAATTTCTATTTCCGTTCTGGTTCTGTTCTAGTTCTGTTCCAGTTCTATTCTAGTTCTGTTCTATTTCTGTTCTTGTTTTGTTCTAGTTCTGTTCAAGTTTTGTTCTAGTTTTGTTCTAGTTATGTATATTCTAATTCTGTTCTAGTTTTGTTCTATTTCTATTCTAGTTCTGTTCTAGATTTGTTTTAGTACTGTTCTACTTCTGATCTAGTTTTGTTCTAGATATTTTCTAATTTTGTTCTAGGACTATTCTTATTCTGTTCTAGTTTTGTTCTAGTTATGTTCTAGTTCTGTTCGAGTTCTGTTCTAGTTATGTTCTAGTCCAGTTATAGTTCTGTTCTAGTTATTTTCTATTTCTGTTCTAGTTCTGTTCTAGTTCTATTCTAGCTTTTTTCTATTACTGTTCCAGTTCTAGGTCTGTTTTAGTTATGGTTTCGTTCTGTTCCAGTTTTAGCTCTGTTATAATTCTGCTCTAGTGATGTTCTACTAGTTCTGTTCTAGTTTTCTCTTTTTTCTTTATCTGTTCTAAAAGAACATATTGTTTGTTTTCCTTACTTGCTTATGCTCTCGTTTTCGGCCAGTCAAATAAGTTTTAATTTTTCTAATGCCCCTTATTAAACTCTTATCACTTTCAAAACATCTACAAATCCTTAATTGTCTCTGTTAAAAGGTGTCACCGACATTTAACTTAAAAAATACTCAATAATTGTAGGTTTTTAGACAAATACTATAAACATTAGTTTATTTTTTTATTTAAGCAACTTAGTTGACATTTTTTTCCTTTAAGAAACCTAAGGAAGTTAAAATTGGTAAGAAGTTTTAACAAAAATTCACTAAAAAGTCTTTATAATTGTTAGCCAAGCATGACCATTAAGTTCTTGGTAAATAAGTCAATTTGGTGGTTGGTCAGGAAATTTTGACGAAATGACAATTATTATTGCGTGTTTGTTGGTAAGACTTCCTTAATGATTTTAATTTTTTTTCTTTTTATAGATACATTTTTGGTTTCTTCTTCGGTAGAAAGTATCCTCTCAAAGGATGAAATAGTAATAAAAAATTATTTTTTCTTTTTTTTTTTTGCAGGAAATTGAGGGTGTCCTATTTTAGGTTTTTTTTAAAGTTGTTGTTTAAAGATTTTGATTAATGATTGCGGTTTGGTAGGATAATTTCAGTTGTAGTTGAACTAATGTGTGGGAAAAATTGTATAAAAGTTTTAAGAAAATTTTTTTAATAAAGAAAAGTTTAAGGATTTTTTTAAATTAACTGACTATTTAACGATTTCGAGCGTCAACGTTCGCATAGAAAATTATATTTAAAACAAAAACGAAATTCTAAAATTTGATTTTGTTTAATATGTAATTTTCTATGCGAACGTTAACGTTCGAAATCGATGAAAAGGCTGTAAAGGAACTAAAGACTGAACAAAAATACTTTGCTAAAAAATTAGAATTTTTTTTTTATTTCTTAAATGTTAGAAATTCTAGATTTTCTTTTCAGAGAATTCAAAATTTCTTTTTATATATCTTTAGCCTTTAATAAAACAAGACAAAATGTGAATGTTAATTTTTTTACAAAACTAAATTTTTTCGTGGGAATTTTGTTAATTCTATGCTTGACTTCATTTCTGATGGAAAGAACTCAATAACAAAAATCAAAATCCTGTTTGATATTTTTGTTTTTTTTTTTTTTTGACAGATTAGTGATGTTTTACTTAAAACGCACAAAAATGATGGATTTAATCCAAAAAAAATTAAAATCAAAAACAATACAGGAAATGGGGGATGTTACAGCGGCAAAGCGGAATCGTATTGAATTTAGTCGAACTTTACAGGATTTTGATCCTTAACAAAAATTTTGAATTTATAAAAAAAATATATATAAAATTCCTCTAGTTTTATTTTCTAAGGATTAAAACATTCAGAATTACAACACATTTTGGGTGATTTTCTAAGAGTTCTATTTCATCCATTTCAACCAAACGACACGAGTTTTGCGATTTTTTTTTTTTTTTTTTTTTTTTTGTTTCAGTTTCATACGCTTTCATTTTCTTAGCAGTTTTACTATTATTATAAGCTGTGTTGTAGTGTTAATACAGTAATGTTATTAAGGGATTAGTGTTTAACGGTTTTTGTTAAAAATGGAAAAAATTTTTATAAGGATTATTTACACACGAAAACGTAATTTTGGCGTTTATTTAATAGTATTGATTTAATTAAATGTAATTAGAAAAGGTCAAAAGTTCACGAATATTTTGTTAGTTAAAAAAAAAATGTTTATGAAATAAGACGGTTCTATGCTAAAAATAATAATGAACTTGATTTAGTTTTAAGGGGTCTATGTCCGTATGCTTGTTAAGCATATTGTTAGTGTATAGTTTTCATTATATCGGGTTTAGTTACATTCAATGCAAATATATTTATTATATAAAACATCTTACCGCAAAAATAGCTTAAGCGACATCATTTTAAATGTTCGTTCTTTTTTAATGAATGAATTTTTTGGCAACACATGATGCTATCGATAAATGAAGAATATAATTCATATATACTGAAGAAAAAGTCCCTAAGGGGATAAAATGTATGATCGACCTCCATTAGTTTTTTGTTCTGAACATTGTCCCAAAACATACTTGCCCTTTATCTTCCCCCCTTATGGGGACTCCAATAAAAATATGGCGGTTTAATAAAATTCTTAAATTTGGCCCCCGCAGCGATAAGGATGACCCCTAGATGGGTCAAATTTATGACCTAGCCCACTTTATTTTTTATCACCATTATTTGTTTATATCATACCTACCCGCTATCTACAATTCTTAAGGGGCTCCCATATAAAATCATCAATACAGACTAGAAATATATTTAAGAAAAAGCCCCATAACTGCCAAGGAGTCGCCCCTTAAGTCGGGGCTTAAATGTATGACCGAACTTCATTCGTTTTTTGGTCTTAACATTTTCCTTAAACATACTTGCCCCTTATCATCACCCCTTAGGGGGCTCCCATACAAATATAGCGGTTTAATGAAATTCTTAAATTTAATTAACATTTTCCATTTTTGTGTATTTTAATTAAAAGTTTTAGACAGATTTAAATGATTTATGGCTTGTTTTCTTTGGAACTTTGTTTAGCCGTGCTTAAAGATAATTTTATTGCGGAATTTCGGTTTTTTTTAGTTTATTCAATAAACTCAACGTAGTTGTATTGCACGCTATACCTTTCTTTGATTTACCGTTTCTTTATTTCATTTTGGCTTTTTTATTATTGATGTTTTACTGTTTTCGAAAACACAAGCACTAGCAAAGCTGTGCAAAAAAACTATTCGAGTGATCTTGATTTATTTTATTGAGAGTCATGTTTTGTTATTTATGTTTACACTGAAATACAGTAAACGGAAGTAGTGTGAAATAGAACACATAACTTTTAGAACATTTGGCGCAAATCTCTAGTACATAACTAGTTTAATTCTAGTATATTTTTATTTAATTGTTCAGCTCACTTCTGTTTTAGTTCGGTAGCAATCAAAATAAAAGATAACTGGCATAATCATCTAAAGAAAATTTTGATTTACTTTAAAGAATTTTATCCTTTTTGAAAACCGATTTTTCGAAACATTTGAGCAACAATATTTTCCGAAGTTTTTAATATTATAAAAGTCTTTGTGTTAAACTTTATCTTTAAATTAATTATTAAGTCGGTTGGAATTTATATTTCCTATAACTGGGATCACACAGTTAAAGCATTAATCAAAAATAAAATCATTTTGAATAAAAAATTTAATCAAGTGTATTAAATGTTTAATCAAGTGAATTAAACTTTTAATAAATTGCATTAAACTTTTAATCAATTGCATTAAAAGTTAAATTGACAATATTAATTTGCACCAGTAAACAAATTAATAATATCAATTAAACGTTTAATTGACTTGAATAAACGTTTAATTCACTTGATTATACATTTAATTCACTTGATTAAATTTTTAATTAAAACCGATTTTATTTTTGATTAACGCTTTTACTGGTGCAAAATTTTTTTCTATGTAGCAAACCTAAGTTTATTGATTATAAGAAAGAGAATTATATTATGTTCTCTTCCCCTCTCACCAATGAAAACTTGCCTTACGTGCAAACCCAGACTATCCAAAATCCTCTTAACACTTGGATGATTTTTTTTATAAGTATATTTTGCAAAAATTACTATTCCATATTGTTTTCTCTAAAAATCCTACCTTGAGCCTCTTAAATATTTAAAATCATAAATATAATTTAATTGTTTTTGGCAAAAGAGTTACAGAAATATTTCTTCAAACTAAGAATTTTTTTTAATTGCAGAAATTATGAGGCGTTTACAAGAGGTTGTCATGACAAAATTTTGACATTTATGCAAGTTTATGATGTGAGTAGAAGAGAAATAAAAATTGAAACAGAAAAAGGCCAGTAAAAGTAAAGGCAGACTTAAACGCATTATGAAATCCTCCCTTGAGACACATTTAGTGTCCTTAAGGCTGAATGACTGACTGACAAGTCTATCAATATTTTCACACACACTCAGTGGGTTGGATTGGCAGGCAGCTAAACGATTGATGCCAATCACTAGTTTATCACAAGTTTTTTAATATTGTTTTTTTCTCTTTAAGGGTTATTTTTCTTAAAGAAATTTATGTAAAAGGATATTTTTGGCAAAAAATCTGAATTGATCATTATGACATTTTGAATGAATTGTTTCAGAAAAAGGTTTTCACTTTGGACTTTGCAAAATCTTTTCTGTTTTTTTTTTTTTCAAAGTATAAAATATCTTTAATAACAATATCGCTGTTCAGTCTTAAGAATATCCTTTGAAATGTTTTTAGAAATCATTTTTTTGTAATATTTATGTGCTAAATGTTGCAATTGTATTTTTGTTATTTTTTAACAGGACTTTTAGATAAACTCCTTTCCTTTGAATTGATATTCATATAATATTTTTATGTTCTAATGATAATCGATGATGTAATAAAATATCTTAAGTAATAAAACTTTTTGCAAATCATTAATTCGAAGGGGTTTCTAAGAGTTATTGCAAATTATTTCAGCTTGAGAGATCATGAGGCAAATATTTTACTTATCTTGATGATGTTTTTGTTTTGAACTTTTTGTTAAAGAAATTGTTGAAGAAATTACTTGCGGTGATATTTATCAGTAATATGCTGTTTTTTGAATCAGTTTTTGACAAAGATATTTATGGTCATGAGCTGATGTAAATCTAATTACGTAATTAGCATACAATTTCGCAAATGCGGCTTATTTGATTTAAAAGAATGCACAATATTTCTCACGGCGATAATTTTTTTTTTATAAAGATTTAGTCTATATCACTGTTGCCAGAAGTGCAGATTTCTCTGCATTTTGCAGATTTTTTCGTTGCCAAAATAGCAAAGTGAGATTTGCAGATTTTTGCTGTCAAATTGCAGGTTTTTTAAATTAATTGTGTATAAATCACTTTTCTTTATTTTCCTTTTCGTTTATTCATACATATGTATATATATATATGTATATACATACACTTTTGGAAATATATATGTGAAATTAAAAGTTTTGACTCAAGACTTTTACTCCCAAAAATTTGCCTTTTTATTCAAAAAATATTTGTTTTGTTTTCATTCATCAGCTAATGTTGAACGAATATTTAGCCAAGTAAATATTAATAAAACAAAGCAAAGAAATCGTTTAGATAAAGAATCGCTTGAAGGAATTTTGTACACAAAAGACTTTCTTAAATTAAATAAATCAAATTGTTTTAATACTCCGATACAAAATAAAATTTTACGGCAAATGACTTCTGAAATTTACAATAAATAAATGCATAAATTATTTTAAATACGATATATGAACAATGTATTTGGATATACATTTTTATGTTTTATGTAAAAAATTATAAATATTCAGGTATGTGATTAAAATTGATCGATTTCAAAACGATGATTTTTAAAAGTTGTGATGAATTGCGACCAATTTTTAATTTAATTTCTGAATAAGTCTTTATTTTTTGTTTAAAAATTTATCTAACAAGAATATACAAAGAAAATAAGAGAAAAATTTATTATAAATAATTTGTAAAAGATACAGAAAACGATGTTATCGGATTTAAATCGTTTTATTTTAAAAATAGTTTTCCATCAAATACCTGATCGTTTATATACTTATATAATGTTTTTCTTTTGTATATACTAAATTTTTATTTTAACGTACCAAAATGTTAAATACACCTTTTAGTTTGTTGTATGAATTCGAAAATAAAAAAAATCAATCCCAAAATAAAGTATTTTAATTTCCCAGATTTTTTGCAGATTTTTAAATTTTTTTTTGCAGATTTTCGAGATTTTTTGACCCAATTTTGAAGACTTTTTGGCTACATTTTCTGGCAACAGTGGTCTATATATATAAAATTGGATGTGTGTATGTATGTGTGTATGTATGTATGTAACGTATGGACTCCAAAACGGCTGGGCCGATTTTGATGAAATTTTCAGGGAATCTTCAGAATAATTAGGCGGGTGACATAGGGAAGTCTGATTTTTGATTTTCGGTCTGGGGGCGGAGGGGCGTGGCAAAAACCATAACTTGAGAACGGCTTGACCGATTTGAACGATTTTTTCTTTAAAATTATCGCCATGGTCCAGCTTAGGTTTTTACGGAAATAAAATTTTGCCCCGCCCACTTTTACGCCCACTTTTTTCGATTTACCTAAAATCAGAAAACGGCTCCATCGAGTTGACTTATTTTTCTTCAAATGTTCGTCTTAATCAACTTTAATGGCGATTTCTTTTCTGAGAAATATGTTGCATAAATGTTACATGCTCTATCTCTTTTGTGTAGAGCATGTAACATTTATGCAACATATTTCTCAGAAAAGAAATCGCCATAAGTTTTCGTCGAAAGAAAAATTTACCACGCCTACTTTTACGCCCACTTTTTCTATTAAGCGCATAAGTTGAGAACGGCTTGACCGATTCAAACGATTTTTTCTTCAAAATGATTGCCATGGTCCAACTTAGGTTTTTACGGAAAGAAAATTTTGCCCCGCCCACTTTTTTCGATTTACCTAAAATCAAAAAACGGCTTCATCGATTTGACTAATTTTTCTTTTAAATGTTTGTATTAATCCCTTTTACGTTTTCATCGAAAGAAAAATGTATCACGCCTACTTTTACGCCCACTTTTTCTATTAAGCGCATTACTTGAGAACGGCTTGACCGATTTGGACGATTTTCTCTTTAAAATGATCGCCATGGTCTAACTTAGGTTTTGCGGAAAGAAAATGTTGCCCCGCCCACTGTTACGCCCACTTTTTTCGAATTACCTAAAATCAGAAAACGGCTCCATCGAGTTGAATAATTGTTCTTTCAAATGTTCGTATTAATCAACTTTAAGTTTTCATCGAAAAAAAAATTTACCACGCCTACTTTTACGCCCACTTTTTCTATTAAGCGCATAAGTTGAGAACGGCTTGACCGATTCAAACGATTTTTTCTTTAAAATGATTGCCATGGTCCAACTTAGGTTTTTACGGAAAGAAAATTTTGCCCCGCCCACTTTTTTCGATTTACCTAAAATCAAAAAACGGCTCCTTCGATTTGACTAATTTTTCTTTTAAATGTTCGTTTTATTCCATTTTACGTTTTCATTGAAAGAAAAATGTATCACGCCTACTTCTACGCCCACTTTTTCTATTAAGCGCATAACTTGAGAACGGCTTGACCGATTTAGGTTTTTACGGAAGGAAAATTTTAAAGGCTGTAAATTTCGTTTACAGCTCAACTTAAATCGTCTGGTAATACAACACTAATGTTTGCTTGGGGCCAGCAACGCGGACCGGGTCAGCTAGTATTAAATAAAAAGTTATAATGAACTCACGCCCCTTGGGCCACCCTGTATAACATCAAATCACGTTGTTGTCATATCTAGTCATTACCGCAAAAAAAGCTTAAGCGACAAAAACAAAATTTTACAGGAGAAGGTTTTTTTTATTTTATTTCAAAAAAATTTTGTATGAAAATTGTCGCTTAAGATAAAATTGTTTTTGCTATAAAATCGTAATGGTATATTATGTTACCATGACATTTTAAGACATGATGCAAGTATTGCCAATAAAGTCATTTATTGAAAAAAGAAGTAAAATTGAAAATGATGTCGCTTAAGCAATTTTTGCGGTAATGCCTCGATATTATTAATTATTCTTTCAGTCGATACTGAACGAACTGAATTTATCTTTTCAGTGTTGTTAAGCGTTTATTTGAGTTTTCACAACACCGAAAAAAATTATTTGGATATGTTCAGTATCGACTGAAAGCATTAGAAATAATATTGCCTTTGAATTGAAACAGCACTCGATCACGACTGCCGGAATCACCCATCCCCCTAATTTACTTGTAAAAACAACAAAAACAATCCTACAACAAGAAAAACATATATTTCGTTTTTATCATGCCTAAAAAACAAATTTTAAGAGCTTAAAATTCCCGAATTCGAATTTTTTAATTATTTAGTTAAATACATCAAATTTTCAAAGTAAATAGAACGACGACTAAAACCATATCGGGCCATGCTGCTAATAATTGAGATTTCTTCTGTAAATAACGGGGAATACAACAAGGGTGAAACACGTGTAACAGGAAAAATAATATTTATTTATGATTAATAACTCTCCCTCTCTCTCTCTCTTTAAATCTGGTTGCTGGGGAGATGTTTAGAATTATTCTAAAATAAATAAATAAGATGATTTAAAAGGATCCTAGTAGCCTTCTCCAGGGATTGGCGGGTGTATCTCTTATCCTGCTTTCTTGAGGATTTCAGTCAATTGCCATCTTAGATTTATCGTCATGAGGTCTTCTCAAAATAAGGTCAATCCAGTTTCATTTCCTTTTTGCAATTTTTATGCGGATTGGTGTTTTGCCTGTTCTTTGCCACAGTCTATATTGGAAACTACGTTTGGCCGAAAAATTCTCAATATTTTCCCCAAGCAACGGTTAATAAATACCTGCAGATATTGTATATCGTTTGTCATACTGTTCCAGGATTCACATGCATAAAGTAGCGTAGAGCGAACATTTGAGGAGAAAAGGCGCAGCTTAGTATCTGTATGTATTTGTTGTGACTTCTATAATCCTTGAAATGCACAAAATAACTGTTTCGACTTTTTCTTTGTGATATGCAACAACCTCACGTGAGCTGCCTGTGGAGGTTTTCCCAGGTATTTCTCTCTAGTGTCCCGAATTCCAGGACATTGACCTAGAGAATTTAAATACAGATACCCTTTCCTCCTCGTCATGGTAACTTTTGCACTAGTCATTGAGTTCCAGACTCATTCTTTTCGCACGAGTCCACACAGGCCAGGGCCCAGTCACAACTGAGACCACTGTTATAACCTGGTCCCTTTTTAAACGTTTAGTTTTTACTATTAATTTGTTTACTGGAAAATAATAATTAAATTTTTTAATTAATATCACAAATTTTTTAATTATAATTAATTTTTATTTTTTTCCACAGAAAAATTTTCCAAATTCTTCACCAATTAAAGCAATAATCAAAAATAAAATCAGCTTTAATTAAAAATGTAATGAAGTGAATTAAAATTTTAATCAAATGAATTAAAAGTTTCATCAAGTGAATTAAACGTTTAGTTTATTCTATTAATTTGCTTACTGTAGCATATCAATTAAATTTCTTAATTAATATCACAAATTTTTTAATTGAAATTAGTTTTAATTTTTTTTAGTTTAGTGATGTGGGCAGCTCGCCATATGGGGGGTTAAGAATGCCAAATGAATGTTTACTAGTTTTTGTTCTATTTTCTACATCGTCAGCAGAACCCCTTGTTAAGGTCAAAAGGCTGCCGAGATAGCATTACGTTGAAACGTCTTCTTGATTCTTGATCATGATCTGTTGTGAGTAGCATTTACTCTAATAACTCTAGATTAAATATAACTGTAACATTAACTGGTGGTGCCGTGAGTTCTTATAACAAAATACTTTTAATACCTGCTTTTCATGTTTTTTCCTTTATGCACCTTGACTCTTATTTTATTTAGCGTAAACATTTTGCAAAAATCAGCTTTAGTTTCTTAAATTTTATTTTTATAATCTTGTATTTAGCACATTCAGCAAATCTTGCCGCTTTCTTTAACTAAACTTTCTTTTGATGCAAAAAAGAAATCCTCTTAACGAAAATCGAAAAATTAAATAAATCCTTTTCCAAATACACCTTTTTTGGGACATAAATTCTAGAATTTATATAACTTTTCAAAGGAAATGCTCTGGTTTTTTTTATATAATGCATATTTTTTTTGCAATTATCTCTACTATTGTCTTCCAGACAGTCACAAGTACATTAACTGCACTTTAAACGCCATGGGAGGCTGAAGTATCACGAAGAAAAACAACAACATCAAAACCAAAATCCTTAAAGTACTTCCTCTAACGTTTACACATCTGTAAATCCCAACGTCCTTAAAATGCTGACCAAAAACATGCACGTAAAACTCAAGGTGTGAAAACATGAATCAATTTTGTTGCATATTTAAAGCTGATTTTATGATCATTTTGATCCTTCTTAACAAGAAAAAAAACACACAAAATTTTATGACTTTTTCTTGTACAACTTTTTTTTATACGGACTTTTGCGTGTTTGAATTTTATGTCATTGTTTTGTCATTGATTGACTTGTCCTTTAAATTTTGCTTTTGGGATATTTAAAGAGATTTTACCCTCAAACACCAAAACATTGTAAAAATTTTATAGTTTTTTTACGACAATGACACGCGTTTCTATCGAACAAAATATTTTTGCTTAAATTTATCTTAAATTAAAGCAAATTTATGAAATATTAAGGTGAGAAGAAGGACATAAATATGATTTTTTTTTAATATGTTTAATAAAAGGAATAATAAGCAGATGTTTTCAAAAAGGACATTGAAAAATGTATTCATTCGAAACTGCTTTAAAAGCTGCCTGCCTACTGCCTGCTATTCGCGGGTGTCCCGTTAAGCTGGTTGGTAGTAAGCTGGCCGGTCACTATCACGGTTGAGGTTTCGATTCTCGCTTGAGACTCTGGTCTATTCTAGAACAAAAGTCAAGTTGTTTTATTTGGCGGCATGAAATAACCCCCCAAAAAAATAATGAAATAACCCCCCAAAAGTTTGTACAGAGAACAACAAAAACGATTTTTGTGGGGTTATTTCAGTTTGTTTGGGGTGTTATTTCATTTTTTTAATTGGGGTATTATTTCATATGAAATTATCGCCCAAAAAATCATTATGAAATAAAGCCCCAATATATTTTTTGGGGGATTATTTAATTTTCAAATTTATAATGAAAACGTTTTTGGGCGCAAGGATTTATCCACGTTGGTATACAGAACACCGGCTTCGATAAAAAAAAAGCTACCCTGCATAGCCGGCCTTCGGCCGGTCGCAATAGTTTTCTTCTATATGGTATACCAAACACCGGCTTCGCTAACTAAAGTTTCTCTGCGTAGCCGGGCCGAGGCGGTATTTTTATACTATAGAGCGGAAAATTCTGGCGCTATGCAGAGAAGCTTTAGCTAGCGAAGCCGGTGTTTGTTATACCATAGAGGAAAAAGTCATTCCGCCCGGCCAAAGGCCGGCTATGCAGAAAAGCCTTAGTTGGCGAAGCTTGTGTTTGCTATATCATACCATGATATATATCGCGTGATTGTTTTAAGAAAAACTGTATAATTTATTGGGCGGCATGAAATAGTCCCCCACGAAATAAGTCCCCAACAAAATAATGAAATAATTCCCCAATTTTTGGGGTCTTATTTCATATGAAATAAACCCCCAATTTTAAAACGAAATGAAACCCCAACGAAATGAAATAACTCCCCAAATCAAAATGAAATAAATTCCCAAAAATTTGAGTTATTTCATTGGAAATAAGTCCCCATTTCCTGAAATGAAATAAATCCCCAAAAAGTATTCAAAACATCCAATCAATTCAAAATAGAGGGGGTGCTTTTTTACCATGGGAGGTAAGGCCATGATGGCTTTATTGCTCAATTTTGCGAAGTGAGAGATATAGCCATATTTTTTTCCCAAATGAGAGGCAAAGCCATATTTTTCCAGAATATTGTTACGCATGGTGTAAACATTCTGTAAAAGGAAAAATCCTTAGTTATCATTGAAAAACATTTTTTTATTCTTGTGACGCACGCAGAAAAACTCATTCAGCGAAGCCACTTGCCGCGTTCTACTATAGGAAGAAACCCCTAAGCGCGGCCGCAGGCCGCCAAGCAGGAGAACTTTAGTATACGGAGCCAGATTTCAATACTTAACTTTAGTAAAAGGGAAAATCATTACCTCTTAATTATAAAAATAAGAAAACTATTAATTAATGTAAAATGGAAAAGTTCTTCAAAACTGAAATGAGAGATAAAGCCATTTCCTAATATTACTTATGTGTCCTAAGGCCATGATGGCTTTGTCTCCCATTCGAATGAAAAAAAAAAATAAAAGGCTTTATCTCTCTTTTGAATGGGAGACCTGGATTCATTGCATCCAGCAAAAAAAAAATTAATTTATTTTATTCCTTACCGCAAAATTATTTCTCAAACTTACTACCTAGTAAGTATTATTTTTAATGAATGAGTGGTATTGACCATTCATTAAAACAAGTTTTGTTTACGTATTATAACGCGACATAATTTGCATTTTTGACGATTTTGGAATAAATTTGAAAATGAAAAAAGTCCCCAAAATATTTTTAGGGACTTATTTCATTTCAGATTTTTGGGGACTTATTTCATATGAAATAACTCCCCAATATAAAAATGAAATTAGTCCCCAAAAAAATGAAATAAATCCCCAAAAAACGTTGTTGTTGCCTCTCATATATTTTTTTGGGGAGTTATTTCATTTCCGTTTTGGGGACTTATTTCGTGGGGGGCTTTTTCATGCCGCCAAATTATTGTATTACATATATTGGGCTCTTATTTCATTTCAGAAATTGGGGTTTTATTTCATATGAAATAAGCCCCCAAAAATTAGGGAATTATTTCATTTATGTTTGGGGCGTTATTTCATTTCGTTGGGGGCTAATTTCATTTTCATAAATGGGGCTTTATTGCATATGAAGTAAGGCCCCACGCATTTGCCGGTTATTTCATTTTTTTGGGGGGGGTTATTTCATGCCGCCGTTTTATTTATCTTTTCTGTGCCCATGTTCTGTAACTCTCGCGTCGAGAAAGTTTTCGATTAAAATGTGTGAAATGAAACAAAAAAGCCATAAATTGAAACAAACAGCTGTTTTTCTCACTTAACTGTGTCTGTAACTTTTTTCGCGAGTACAAGCTGTCACGTAAGGAAATTACTCGCCAATTTACAGAAAAAGTGTGTCTGTAACATTTTGGTGAGAAAAGTTCCCGCTTTGAACTGTCAAATAAACTCACGAATAAAAATGCAAAATGCAAAGAATAATAATAATATTATTTTGTTCTTGGCACATTTTTCATTGTTTTATTATTTTGCTTTTAACATTTTAATAAAATATACGAATGTCTTCAAAGATCATTTGCAAACAACAAACATTAAAGTCGCTCTTTACACAATTTGGTTTAGCCGACGGTTGTATTTTCGCCGCCGTCGTTGAAAAATTTTAAATTTTTGGTAAATTTTGGTCGCCATCAACGATATGTGCTACTGGCGTTCTGAACGTCTGCAATGTCACATCGGCTTCGAGTGCAATATTATGACATTTATAACGTAACGACGTAATCACTTTTGATAGTTTTCGACATGAGTTACAGACACACATTTCTCTCACTTTTCGAGAAACGATGGAATATTTTGTTTCATATCTTTTCGATGCAAGAAGTTCTCACTAAAGTTACAGAACATGGGTACTGTAAAGCAAATATTAGAATAATAAAATAAAATTATATAATTAATACAACAATTTAATAAAAACAAGTAAGAAAGTATAGTCGGTCAAGCCCGACCATATGATACCCTACACCACAGTATTAAACAACACATCATGCTTACATGTCCATATAAATATGGATTTATCTATGTTTATAAAAGTCATTAAAGTCGGTTTAAAAGTTTGTGAGATGCAGAAATTAACCCCTACTCCCTTGTGGTCCTATTTTTGAAAAACTGTATAGCTTATGTGTCCATATAGATATGGATCTATCTATGTTTTGAATTTCATTAAAATCGGTTTGAGAGGCAGAAATTGGCCCTATCTCCCCTCGTGGTCCTATTTTTTAAAAACTGCATCCCTTTTGTGTCTATAATGATATGGTTCTATGTATGTTTTAAATTTCATTAAAATCGATTTGATAGTTTCTGAGAGGACGAAATTTCCCCCTATCTTTCCTCGTGGTACTACGATTTGGCCCATTTTCAATAGGCTTGGTCCTTGTGCCAATAAGAACCTATCTCCCAAATTTTATCAAATTATCTCCAAAATAGCGACCTGTAGTTTGCGCACAAGGTTACATGGACAGCCAGCCAGCCAGCCGGACAGACATCGTTAGTTCGACTCAGAAAGTGATTCTGAGTCGATCGGTATACTTTAAGGTGGTTCTAGAACCAATATTTTAAGGCGTTACACACATCAGAACAAATACATAATACCCTCTCCACTATTGTGGTGTGGGTATAAAAAAGGTTGAAAAAATAAAATTTTATGTATTTTATGTTTTTTTCGGTGTTTAGAATCACAGTTCATGTAAAAAACTTAAAGTCGAAGAAACAAAAATTTTTTTGTCGATCTGTGTAACTTCTCAAAATATTTATAGTTCTCTAATTGTCGTAGGAAAATTAACGATTTTCGTAATTTCCCTTGTCCACACAAACATTTAAACTTCATAATAATATTAGTGGTATTTACACCGAGCTTGTTAGTTTGTTAGTTGTTAATTGTCACTTTTTTACACGCATTTTGTTTTTGTATATTTAACGCGCTACAGGATTAACATTTAACAAATAAACAACACGGCACCCCTGATAAAATATTTGTTAGTTGGTAACACACAATCAGTTGTTGCAGTTTCTAAATAAATATAATAAAAAAGTCATTTGTGATACATTTCTAAAAAAATGTGTTTGGCAAAATTCGTGTACATTGAGAGTAATTATGTTAATTAAATGATTTTTTTATTTTAAAGTTACCAGACTAACAAAGTTTTGAAAAGGTAGTCGTTCACAGTTGGTAACTTTAACAAATTAACAAACTACCGAGTAACAAATTAACAAGTTCGGTGTGAACACAACTATTGTTAATTTTTTCTTTTCAAACAACTTATAAAATGAACAAACATTTATTAAATCAGCACTAAAACCATTCATTCGTTTAATATTCGCTGGCGGATCGCTGCAGTGTCATTCAAGCCGAAATAATGGCCACCTACAAAGTCGAGGGGCACATTCGGTATGGTAAGATATCTGGCGGGGATATTCATATTATTACCGATAGTAAAGTGACCATTAAATCCCTGGAGAGTGTATTTATCACATATAAAATTGACCGAAAATGCCCAATGTCTCTGGAGGAGATAGGGAGCCATTCAGTGGATACCCTTAATTGGGTCCCTGGGGACAGGAGCATACATGAAAACTATATGGCTGATTCGTTGGCGCATGGAGGAACAACCTTAAAATGTAGGTTGACATGTAATGTAGTTGCTTCGCTTTTGAGGAGTAAACAACTATTTGCTCACAAATTTTATATCATTGCAAGTCAAAGGTGGCTTGATGTGGAAAAATAGGAAAATCGGGCCTATCATATATGTAATAAGGACACAGCGGGTATTAAGGCCGTCTAGACTCCACCTCAGGAGCCTAATGGAGGTTATAAGTGAGGTTATAACTGCTGGCCCAATGGGAGATCTAGTCTATCAGCGCCAGGGTTTCGGGTTCGTTTCCCGCCAGAGACTCTGGTTTCCTACAGAGAAGCGTAGAGCTTCAAGGGATTAGCTTAGGGAAAAAATACGCCTAGGGCTCCCTTACAATGACCTATGTATAATTTGCGGGGACGAGGAGAAAGAAGAGTCAAGCGAACATATTTTTTGTTAGGGTCCGGCATTCGGAGATCTAAGACTTGAACTGTTTGGTCGAAGAACCCTTAGCGGCAAAACTTGTCTCTCTAATATTGAATTAAACAGGGTCCACTCCTTTATTGAATCGACCGGATGGCTGGGCGAGAATGTCAACCGCCAGGTAACTTAGAACACTTGTGAGACGTTGAAATATGGTAGTACAACGGGAACTAATTAAATAAGCTGTGCTTAATTACGGCTGCCAACTTATAACATCTGCATACATTGGCTAAATCAGCAATAATATCATTTACATCATTCGTTAAGTATTCGGTGCATTTGGGAGTGTTAGTTAACATATGGTTAAGACATACAATGCATGTGTCATTTTTTATTACACTGCGTTAATTTGAATTGTGTCATGTGTTGCTCTGCTGAATTGCTTGGTAAAGTCAGCATGAGGCTCTGTTTTTGAAATTGTACTCTTCTATGGAAATTTGATCTTATAATCGTTTGTTAAAGTTAATAATTGTTTATGAATACGGGTGTAATACTTTGTCTAATAGCTAGTTTAGTTTGCTCTGTAATGTAGTCTGTTGTTGTTGTAGCGAGACCTAAAGAACAGGTGTTGCTGTAGTCTAATTTGTACATGCAATCTGTACTCCAAACTAAAGTTGAGTTTAAATTAATATTTCAATAAATTGGTGAAATTGGTCATTAGTCTAGTTTTTAAAATTTAAACTAAAAGCCCCAGAAAATTTCAATCCTTTTGTTAAACGATGAGAAGGTACATGGTCACTTAAAAAATATTCGGCCATACAAAAAATAAAAATTCCTAAAAAAAAAAATTATTTATTTATATTTAAAAAATAACAAAAAAAAAGTCGTATTGTTTTTGTAAAAAAAAATTTGTAAGAACGAGGAGACTTTTTTCGATAAAAACGAGGTTATCGAACGTGGAGATTTCTATAAAATGTTTTAGTCAAATTCGATTTAAAATCTTCCAAAATCCTTGAAATGAAGGTGATTGTCTGTACTAAGTTAATACAAAAAGCCGATACAGCAGTTCATAAATTAAAGTGTTACTGCATTAACATCAATGCGGTAAGGAAGTGTTCATCCGAAGGAAACCGCCTTATCGTTCTACAAAAATATTCTATTGACTTTAACAGTTTAATAGAAATGTTAATGATTTCTATTTTATTTATTTAACAAGCAACATGTTGCAAACGAATAAGTTATCATTGTTTATTTATACACATTTATGTAAAGCAACATTTGCTGCCTTTTTTTTCTTCAGGTGTTTATCTAAATGTATTATGTATTTTAATTAGAAATCTCTATTTTTTATAATTTTTTTTTTTCTCAAACTAATTAAATTATTTGCAAGCCAGTTGCTTAGAATTAACATTTAACGACAAGATTGAACAAGTTCGATAAGAAGAGCCAATAATAAAACAGCAAGTGTTAGAATTTCTATAAACGAACAGGGTTCATAAAAAAGCTCCTTTTTAATTATTCAATAATCAAAAAGGTAGAATTGAAAAAAATGCAACACATTTAATATGCTTTTTCATTATAAAACAAAACAGAAGCGCAAAAAGTGCTATTAAATTACAACATGATATTATACACACGTAATAATTAAAGAATTAAAAAGAAAAAAATCATTAGCATAAATAGTAGGTGTTATGAACAAAAGTTTTTATGGCATAATTTTAGGTGTTATAAAAACAATAAGTTAAAAAAAAATGGCAATAAATATTTGTATTAATTTTTCTATGAATTACGTGAAAATTATAAAAAAAAAACATTTATGAGAAAAAAATATTAATAATATTTAAACGATGATATTTTACGACCTTTTGTATAAAAAATTAAAACAGTTTAATAAAGTGTTTATGAAGCGGATTTTGTATGAAAATTTGTTGAATACCATCTTATTAACCTCTTTTATAAGAAAATGTTTGAAATGGTTTTAAATACTGTGGTGTAGGGTATCATAAGGTCGGGCTTGACAGACTATACCTTCTTACTGGTTTTTTTCTAAATTGGATATGATATAATTTAATAAGTTTATTTTTTGTATATTAAATATTAAAGTGCTATTAAGTAAGAATAAATCTATATACAGTCAAATCCCGATAATTCGTACCCCGATAAATCGTTATTCCCGATAATTCGTAATAAACTGTCGGTCCCATGAAAAAAACTCGTTAATTCGTAAAACTTCCATACATTTTGGTCCCCTCGCTAATTCGTAATTATTTTTCAAATAAAATCTTCTTTACCTCTTATAAATCGTAATTGTTTGCTAACTACCACTTATAATTCGTAATAAAAACAACAGAAACATGGAAAGAATGATTTTTCGCTTACCGTTTTTTTTTTGCGTGGGCGTTTGCTTATGCTTGTGTGTGTTTATTTTCTTAAGATCAGTTTGTTACATGAATAATTTTTATATATTTTATTTTTTACAATTGTCTTTGATGTTTTTTTTTTTTATCGTTTTAGTAAATAAATTAAAAAACACCGTTTATTCGTATTAATGTTATTTTAACCCCGGTAAATCGAAACCCCGCTAAATCGAAAACCCCTATAATTCGTGAGAAATGGCCGGTCCCTTGCGATTACGAATTATCGGGATTCTACTGTATATATAAAACAGAATGTGTATGTATGTAACGTATGGACTCCAAAACGGCTGGTCCGATTTTGATGATATTATCAGGGAATCTTCAGAATATTCAGGCGGATGACACTGTGTAGTCTGATTTTGGATTTTCGGTCTGCGAGCGGAGGGGCGTGGCAAAATTTAATTTTCATATTGTACCACCAATGACATCTATATAAGTTGGACGATTTTTTCTTTAAAATCATCGCCACGATGCAACTTAGGTTTTTACGGAAATAAAATTTTGCCCCGCCCATTTTTTTCGATTTACCTAAAATCAGAAAACGGTTCCATCGATTTGACTTAGTTTTCTTTCAAATGTTTGTATCTTTTTAACGGATTTTAAAAATCGAACGCAAACATTTTTCCTAATTTGGACAGGACAACGTCTGTCGGGTAAGCTAGTTGTTGTATAAAATTAAAGAATTTAAGCAAATTGACATATTTTTAAAGCATACTTTCGGGGTTTTATTTTTGGTTTTTATTAAAGAAGTCTTTAAGGGTTTTCTTTTCGAGATAAAAAGTTTTCTTACTTTGCTTTATTAACTACATAAAAATTAAATTGAATTTTTATTAATCTAGATAATTTCTTGCAACCAATAGGTTTGCCAAAGAATTTAGTGGTTTTGAGTAGCTTTTCCTTTTCAAACCAAACCAGTTCTCCTTAAAACTGGATTTTAACTTTAAGAAAAAGTGGTTCAAGTCATTCAGTTTTTTTATTGGCTTTGTTAAATTGTTTGTAGTTTACTTCCTTGATATGTATTTTTTCTTTTTCTTTTTTAAATAACCAGCAAAAATATGGATAATTTATTGTGTTGGATAATTTTAAGCAATAATTTATTTTTATTTTTTTTTTATTCTTTTGAAGTTCAGTGAGCCGTAAAAGTAGATAGGTTTGTGGTAGGATTTTTGTGAAAGTAAAAGTATGTAAGAGGTCTGGTGTTTTATGTGTGTTATTGGTTAAGATGTGTTTTAAGAGGATAAAAGACTTGTTCGTAAAAATGTTTTTAATTTCAAAGAAACTTGTGTGTATTTTTTTTTTTCTTTACTTATATTTGAATAAACAATCATGCCGTAATAATAATATTTATATATAAAAAGTTTTAAGCGATTTTATTAAAATACTTAAGTGCTTACAAAAGGAATTTTTAATTCTGTTGCAGGCTGAAGAGAAGGGAAATTTTCCATTATGTGTCATTTAAAGAAATATCATTTGCAAAAAAAAATATTTATATCCAAAATATTTAAAAACAATTCTGGTAATTATTTAATACTTAATGAAATAAATAAATATAGAATATTTGCTTTTAAAATTATTAAAACCAAAAACTTTTTTCCAAATCCCACTTAAATTAACCTGCGTTCCATAGCGAACAATTTACCCCCAAAGGTATGCTTATCATTTTTTTATAACGCCCATTTAATAAACATATAACAAGTAGCATTAATTAAAAATAATTTGTATGTATGCACATATTTATTAAAAAACAAATAAGTGTGCTATATTAGGCTAAGCCGAAGCTTACCCTTCACCATGGTGTGATAAGAAGAGAAAGTTATATTAATACCGTTCCTTAGATGTAAATAAATCTATTTTGTTCCTCGCCCACTTGTCAAGACTTTGTTGGATGTTGTGTATTGTTGTATAACCAAGATGCTTGTACCTAATTACGAAAGTTTGGCTCTTACCGTTCTCCAGATATACAGAAATCTATAGTGGTGTCTTTGTACGGAAGGTGACATGCCCACTTCTCCAGTCCCTCCTTTTTTAGAAAGGTTGTGTATTGATTACCCAGCTATATCTACTAAATTTGGAAAATTTTTCTCAACATTTTTTTAAATAACCTACGAAAAGGATATAATTCCCAGTTTTTATTTGTGAAAATTTTTCTCTTAACGTTCTTAGGTATAAATAAATCTATTTTGTGTCACGCCCTCTTGTCCAATCCCGCCCACATTTTGTGATATTTTTGTCTAATAATAACCAAACTTGTTTCACATAATTCGGAAACTATGGCTCTTGCCTTTCTCCAGATATACAACAATCTATAATGTCTTTGTACGGGAGGTGCCACGCCCACGTCTCTACTCCCGCCCACATATTTTCGGCTGTTGTATACCGCTAACCGAAATTCTTGTTAATAATTTGGAAGCTTTGTCTCTTGCCGTTCTCCTGACAAACAGAAATCTATAATGCCTTTGTATGGTAAGTGTTATGCCTACTTGTACAATCCCGCCCACATTTTGTCGGTGGTTGCGTATTGATAGCCAAGATTCTTGTACCTAATTTGGAATCTTTGGCCCTTGCCATTCTCCAGAAAAAAGAAACTAAAACACACACCAACAACAACAACAAGGGATTTATGGGTAAAAAACTATTGAATTAATAAAAAATAAAAATAAATAAATAAAATTAGAGGCAGTCGTGTTTTCTGCTTATAATCGGTGATTTTTTAAGAGCTATAGGAAAGTTTAAAAAAAACACATAAAATTCAGAAAAATGCATGAAATCTTTATTTGAATCGGTAGTACGTAGAGTTGTCAATTATTCGCCTTTCAACTTTGTTCGAATAATTCAAATTATTGTTTTTGTTCGTTCGATCAAACGATTAAATCTAAAAAATTATTCGATTAATCGATGAGAATAACGAATAAAAGAATTATTTTAACAAAAAAAATATGGGTGATTTTTTAAGAGCTATAGGAAAGTTTAAAAAAAAAAAACATATAAAATTCTGAAAAATGCATGAAATCTTTATTTGAATCGATAGTACGGTCCATATAATTTAATGTTTGAAGATTATTTCATGCAAATGTTGACCGTGACTGCGCCTCAAATGGTCCATCCGCTTAGTCCAATTTTGGCATACTCTTTCCAACATTTCGGCCGGTATGTCATTAATAAATGCTTCAATGTTGTCTTCCAATGCTTCAATTGAAGCGGGCATGTGTGTATAGACATGAGCTTTACGACATAGGCGTAAATCGCACGATCTAAGCGGCCAATTGACCGGGCCCGAACGTGAAATAAAATGTTCACCAAACTCGCCTCTCAATAAGTCCACTGTTAAGCGTGCTGTGTGGCACGTGGCACCGTCTTGTTGAAACCACATGCCATGCAAGTAAAGCTCTTGCATTTTGGGCAAAAAAAGTTGGATATCATCTCACTGTAGCGCTCACCATTCGCAGTTACGTTACGATTCGCATCATCTTTGAAGAAGTACGGTCTAATGATGCCACCAGGCCATAAGCCGCACCAAACTGTGACTTTTTCTGGATGCATTGGCAGTTCTTGCAATGCTTCTAGCTGATCTTCACTCTAAAATCGACAATTCTGCATATTAACGTACCCATTGAGCCAAAAATGAGCTTCGTCGCTGAACACAAGAACCGCGCGATGAACTTTCGTAACAGAGCACGCATTTTGATAATAAAGTTCAATAATTTGCAAGCGTTGTTCGTTTGTAAGACGATTCATGGTTAAATTATAGACCAAACTGAAGATGTTTGACAGTGAAACAAAACCCGAAACGTGCGTCAGCTATTAAACCAGTGTTGCCAAAAAGATAATAGTTATAAAATCACCCGATACTATGGAAAATCTTCCATTCCATCCGCTATGACTTCGTTTTTTTTTTTGATGCATAAAATTTTTCATCTTAACTCCATGTCGTTGTATTACTTAAAGGCATCGTAAAACCCTTAATTCCTTAATAATCCGATATTACTCTGAAGTAGATGAGTTGCAAAACTCGTTCGTAACAAAATTAAAAATACGAGATGGCAAATGATTCTTATAGTTCTTTTGGCGCTTTATTAGACGAAATATTATGATTGCATCAATGCATACCCGTGCTAAAATCATGGAAGAGGACATGCATTGATACAATTAGTATATTTATTCTCATAAAGCGCCAAAAGAACTGTTAGAATCAATTGTCATATCGTATTTTTAATTTTGTAACGAACGAGTTTTGCAACTCATCTACTCAATTGTTTGTTAAGATTTATTTAATAAGAACATAAAATACATTTTTGAAATACTATGAGTACTCAGCACAGTTTTTTCCAATTAAAAATTTTGATTAATTACAACCAGGGCTATGGAAAAATTTATTTTAACTTTTCTACATTTTGTATAAAATCACTAAAAACGTATGAGAATAAATCAAATTTTAATCTTTTATTTAAATTATTTTTTAATAAAAAAAATTGTTCGATTAATCGACATTAATTAATCGATTTATTTGTTATTCGAAAATCGTCGTTTTGAAATTATTCGAACAAGAGTTTGGTTTTGTTTGATCGATTAATCGAATTATTTTGAATCGGTTGACAACTCTAGTAGTACGGTCCCTATAATTCAATGTTTGAAGATTATTTCATGCAAATGTTGACCGTGACTGCGCCTCAAATGGTCCATCCGCTTAGTCCAATTTTGGCATACTCTTTCCAACATTTCGGCCGGTATCTCATGAATAAGTGCTTCAGTGTTGTCTTCCAATACGTCAATTGAAACGGGCATGTGTGTATAGATATGAGCTTTAACATAGCCCCACAAAAAATAGTCTAAAAGCGTTAAATCGCACGATCTAGGCGGCCAATTGACCGGTCCCGAACGTGAAATAAAATGTTCACCGAACTCGCCTCTCAATAAGTCCATTGTTAAGCGTGCTGTGTGGCATGTGGCACCGTCTTGTTGAAACCACATGTCATGCAAGTCAAGCTCTTGCATTTTGGCCAAAAAAAAGTTGGTTATCATCTCACGGTAGCGCTCACAATTCACAGTTACGTTACGATTCGCATCATCTTTGAAGAAGAACGGTCCAATGATGCCACCAGCCCAAAAACCGCACCAAACTGTGACTTTTTCTGGATGCATTGGTAGCTCTTGCAATGCTTCTGGCTGATCTTCACTCCAAAATCGACAATTCTGCTTATTAACGTACTCATTGAGCCAAAAATGAGCTTCTTCGCTAAACACAAGAAGCGCGCGATGAACTTTCTTAACAGAACACGCATTTTGATAATAAAATTCAATCATTTGCAAGCTTTGTTTGTTTGTAAGACGATTCACGGTTAAATTATAGACCAAACTGAAGATGTTTGACAGTGAAACAAGACACGAAACGTGCGTCAGCTGTTTAAACCAGTGTTGCAAAAAAGATAATAGCTAAAAAATCCCCGATATCTCAGCCATTTCTGGACTGATCAGGCTGAATTTAAATAGCAAGCAATTTCGCACTATATGTGGCATAAATATATAACTAACGAGGGTCCAACTTAACGGGGGTCTTGGGAAAACCAATTTCAACGGACATTGTGATTTCAACTTCTCGTACCATAAGGATCCAGAATTCATATACTTTATAGGGTCAGTGTTGTAGATATTACAAACGTAATGACAAAGTTGCATATATAACTTTTACCTTTGATGAAGAGTATAAAAATGTTTTTCTTTTATATTGCATAATATGGGTATTTCCACAGGAAAGTCTACTTTTTGTCAGGTTGCGCCATCAAGCATTTTAAATTATTTCTCAAAGAATAATTTATATGTATATTATTTAATTTTTTTGTAAAGCGCAATTAAGTGCAATAGAGAAAAATTTAAACAACATCAGTCTAAAATATAAGATTTTTTGCTTGTTGGCGTAACGTGAAACTTCTGTGGAAGTGCCCATGCATACAATAATTCAAACTAATACATATACATACAAACATACTCCCACGAAAAAAAAAACAAATTAATAAATCAAAGCATACTGTTAGGCTTCACTTACCAAAAACAAAACCAAATCAAAAGAGCAACAAAAAAATAAACAATACAAAACAAAAAGTTATTAAATTTTATATGTCAACTGCTGTTGTTTACAACTGCAAATAGAACAACAACAGCAGCCCCAATAATAAAATTTGCTCATACAAATGCAAATTAACTTGAACTCAGGCGCGTTTATGGAAATTATTTATAGATCGCAGAGTGTTATGATTGATGTAGTCAGCGCAAGCAAGCGGCAGTAAAATTAAGTACTTGTTTTATTGTTGCATAATTATGGGAGTTCTTACGCAGTACAGCATAGTTTGGGGGGGGAGGGGCTTAATATAAATGGAGCTAAAACTTTATTTGTTTTTATTGCAACTTATTTTATGAAATATTATTTTACATGTAACTGCAAAACAATTAACTGTTGATTTTTTTTTTAATATTCATTAAGAAAAGTAATTTAAAAAAAACAAGTAAGAAAGTGTAGTCGGTCAAGCCCGACCATATGATACCCTACACCACAGTATTTAATAACAATCATGCTTATGTGTCCATATTAATATGGATTTATCTATGTTTATAAACTTCATTCAAATCGGGTTGAAAGCTTGTGAGAGGCAGAAATTGTCCCCTACCTCCCCTGGTGGTCCTATTTTTGAAAAACTCTATAGCTTATGTGTCCATATAGATAGGGATATATCTATGTTTTAAATTTCATTAAAGTCGGTTTGAGAGGCAGAAATTGCCCCTATATCCCCTCGTGGTCCTATTTTCTTAAAAATGCATAGCTTATGTGTCTGTACAAATATGGATCTATCTATGTTTTAAATTTTATTAAAATCGGTTTGATGGTTTCTGAGAGGAAGAAATTTCCCCCTCTCTGCTCTCGTGGTCCTACGATTCGGTCCATTTTCAATAGGCTTGGTCCTTGTGCCAATAAGAACCTATGGCCCAAATTTTATCAAATTATCTTCAAAATTGCGACCTTTACTATGCGCACAAGGTTACATGGACATATTTTAAGCCGTTACACACATCAGCACAAATGCATAATACCCTCTCCACTATTGTGGTGTGGGTATAATTATAGAAATAAAAAAAATTTTATGTACAAAATAGGTTTTAAAGTATAATATAAAGTGTACTACAGAGTGCAATAAAGGCTATACTATAGATTTTGTTGGAGTCCTAGAACTTATTTGTGCACAAGAGAAAAAAGACAGAGAGTAGGACCGTATGCAATATATCGGCATATCCAAAAGTATCCACTAATGCGGCGCTGGTACTTGCTGGTCTGATACCAATAGGCCTTTTAAAATTGGAGAGAAAGGAAATAAATAAAAATAGCAAGCGTCAAGTTTAAACAGCGTGTGACAACACCCCTTCCGTACTTTTATTCTGTGTAACTCCATATTGAAGATCGTGAAAGGCCAAAATATTCGGCATATATGTCGCAGGCATTTCTTAATAAACAGCTTAAGTTTTTTGCATATAACGTCCGTTACTTTCCAGGTCTATAGATGAGACTATAAATTGGTCTAAAGGCAATACCATTAAGCTGGAGGTTCACACCACGTGTTTTCGCCTTCACGCATTGCATGATTTTTATACCATCCATGCGTTCTATGTTTCAAGTTACATGCAACGCTTTTAATGCGGCATCTCCACAAGTAAAAATTAAATTTCATTTTTCAAAACCAGCTGATTTGTTCAAACGCTGCTTGTGATGCTTAAAAAAGTAGAAAGTAAACCTATTTTTTAGCAATCAACGCCTCAATGCAT
Organism: Pollenia angustigena; assembly: GCA_930367215.1. NCBI lineage: Eukaryota > Metazoa > Arthropoda > Insecta > Diptera > Polleniidae > Pollenia > Pollenia angustigena. The sequence continues at coordinate 6,363,595 of OV884059.1, read as the reverse complement.
CCAACGCTTTTGTGCATGTAACTTGTTACAAATAACTACACACCGCGTGGTGTCGACCTCCAGCTTTATTGAGACTGTAGACGCGTCTCGTGAGAATTTATAAGACACTCTAGATGGGACTATAGATAAGGCGAGACTTTCGGATTTTTTCTGGCGAATTTTTTTATTTTTTTTTTTTTTTGTATTTCATTAAAGACCAACATTTTAAGCAAAACTACGCTGTTCCGTCAAAACTTTTTATATGATTAACTAAACCTAGTTTAACTGAGATCTCAAAAACGCAGCCTGAGTCTGAAGCCTCTTTCTTTTAAATAAAACTCAATTAATTTTTTTATTTTTTTCAATTTTAATCTCCAACTTTTAACAAAGTTGATTTGTTTTCAAACAAATGACCAGTAAGTTTGATTTTTTTTTTGTTTTTTTATTCTTCAATCAACTTTGCTGTTGAGATTAAATAATATTTTATTTGTTTAGTGTTTTTTTTATAATTTTTGGTTTTTGTAATTTTATTAAATAATATATAATAAATTGTTGTTGTTTTCATTATTGCTCTTTGTACAGCATTTGATCTTTTTTCGTTTATCTTTTTTTTTAAATTTAATTTAATTTTATTTATTTTATTGTTATAATTATAAATATAATTTTATAATAATTATAATTATTATAAATAACAAACTTAATAATTAAAAAATAAAAACTTAAAAATTAACAAAATTTTATAAACTAAATTTAAAAAAAGAAAAATAATTATTTTAAATAATTATTTTTGCATAAAATTTGTTTTATTTAAAATAATTTACAATAAAATTAATATTATTTTTTTTTTTCTTAATTTTGATGGTTGGTGTTTTAAAATATTTTTTAATGATGCCCTTGATTTTATACAAAATTTGATTTCTGTTTTTTTTTTTTTTTTTATTAAATAATTATATTAAAGCTTTTTTATATGAACTATTGCTTTTGTTTTATTTATTTTTGTAGTTGGTTGTTATATTTTTGCTTTAACTAAAAAATTTAAATTTTCTTTGAGGTTATGTATTATTTTTTTAAATTAATTTATGCAGCTGCTTTATTTTTATTTTTTTTCGCTAAATATGAGTATTATTGTTAATTGTTTGTTGTTTTATTTAATTATTACAATTTTTATTAATTTATTTTTATGTTAATTTTTTTCTTAATATTTTTACTTTTTAAATAAAGTATTCACAGCCAATTTCGTTTTATAAAAATTATATTATTTTTTTGTTTTAGATTTTATTTTAGAAAAAAAACAACTAAAGCAAATAAAACGATTTAATTTTCTTAAAAAAAAAAAATAAATATTAGAAATAAAAAAAATAAATTTTCCTTAACAAGAAGAAATAAATCCAATAATTTGAAAAAGAAAACTGTCTAAAAAGAGATAGATATATAAAGTAGACTGCTTATCTCTATTACAGGCTTGACTATATACAAAACCATTAACGAGACTTAAGACGATACTATAGACGAGACTTAAGACGATATTATAGACGAGGTTGTAGACAAGACTTTAGACGGGATTATAGATGAGACTATAGACAAGACTATAAAGGACACCTTAGACAAAATTATTGACAAGAGTTAAGATGTCACTATAGACAAGACTATCGATGAAACTAAAGACGAGACTAGTGCCTATGCTATAGACTTTAGATGATACTACAGACGAGACTAAAAACGATACAGGAAATAGGCAGATAAGCGTGTTAAACGAGCCTGCCAGAATACACAGCCAAAATTCTCGATAATTTTTGTTTCAATTAAAATTAAAAATTAATCAAAAATTAAATTAGTTTTAATTAAAAATTGAATCAAGTTAATTAAAAATGTAATTAAGTTAATTTAACGTTTAATCAAGTGAATTAAACATTTAATTGATACTATTAATTTATTTACTGGTGCAAATTTAATTAATGTCACAAATTTCTTAATTGAAAACTTTTTTTTCTGTGGAATAAATTTATTGATCAATTCGTAGGCTTTCCAATAGCGGCTCACGGTATTTAACTCACTAAGCGCAAAACAATTTTTCACCAATTAAGTGTTCATCAAAAACTAAATCAGTTTAAATTAAAAAATGTTTAATTAATACTATTAATTTGCACCAGTAAACAAATTCACTTGATTAATAGTTTAATTAACTTGATTAAACATTTAATTCATTTGATTACATTTTTAATTAAAACTGATTTTATTGTTGATTAATGCTTTAATTGGTGAAAAGTTGGGGTGAACCTGTAAATCCACCTGCTCCATTTTAAAGGCATTGTGGCCTGGCTTTGATTAACAAAAGACATTCTCGTCACTAACGTTAAATAAAGAACAGATTAGAACAGTGATCTCAGTTACTAATGGGCACTGGGCAAAAGGGACTCATGTGCAGTGAATGGGTCTTGAATTTATTCTAGTGATAAATTCAAAGTTTCAAGTCTGTTTTTTGTTTTCGTCTATAAAATAGACTATTATGAATTCTTTTCTTATTTCTTTCAACCGATCGTCTTTTTAAACTAGAAAAACTAAAGCATAAAATAAAAATATATTTTAAAATTTAAGCAAAAATTAAATTATGCTTAAAGGAATACCCAATCACCTTAAACAAATTATGAAGCTTAATTTTTATTACAAAAAATTTATACTCTGGTAATTTTTCTTGCTTTTTTCGTAAATTTTCGTCAATATAACAAAGAAAATCTACATACAATTACTTAACCTCTTATTTTCTAAAGCACTTTACTACACTTCAAAAATATTTTCATACAAAAAATTTTTCAACTCAATCTTAAGGGATTTACAAAGTAAGCCCCTTAATCTGATTACACTCAAATAAATTCTTAGTTAAAAATCTATAAATAAAAAGAATTGTGTAACAAAAACTAACGAATGACCAATTGAATTAATTTTTATTAAATAATTTCTTTGTTTTTAGAGATTTTTCAGAATTTTTTTATTCTTAATAGATTTTTGCCTAGAAAACACCCCTTAAACAGTTGAACCAAAATTTTCTTAACTGCAGTCTATATTTTTTGTAATTCATTATAAAAAATTACCGGTAAAATTGAAAACATTTTAAAAAGATTAGATGCCCCAAAATTAATTAATTTTATGGACTTTAAATATTTTTCGAAAGTTTGCTTTTTAAAACATAAGATTTTCTTTTACTTTATTTTAGAAAAGTTTTGAACATCAAAAACCATTCAATGACCAGTTGAACAGTAAATTTTAATTCAAAACTGAAATTTCTCTTCGTGAAGTAAAAGGAATCAAATTTCTCTCAAGACAATATATGAGACAAAAAACTGTCAAAATATATTTCAAATTCAATACTCCAATGACCAGTCAAAGTACTTTTTTTCAACGAAATAAACTTTAAGAGTTTTATTAACTGCCTTTATTAAGTTTAATTTTAAAGAAAACTGTACATCAGTTTGATTAAAAACTTTAAAAACTAATTTCTAACAAAATTATCTTCCTCAAGGACCAGTTGAAGTTGAAATCAGATTTTAGAGTTTTTGCTTAAATTATTTTCTTACTTAAATTTTTCTAATTTCAATAACTCAAATTCAAAATCCTTCTAAATTTCCAGAGAGTAAATCAATTTTAACAAAAAAAAAAGCTTAATAAACAAGTTGAAAACTCATTTATCTGCTAGATTTGAGAGGAATAAAAGTTCTCTTTGCTAACTCTCTTAAAACTTTCTCTTATTACACTGAAACAAATTTAATATAGAAAAAAACCAAAAAAAAATAAAAAAAATCATAAAGATTTCTAACTCTTATTTTAATTTCGTTAAGTTATTTAACATTTTAATTATTTATTAATGTTATTTAAAACCTCTAACTTACTGAATCTTTTTTTACTGTCTGTCCTACTGTTCAGCTAAATCTTTTTTTTATCCTTTCAATATTTTTTTTAATTGAATTTGCTTATTGATTATTTTTTATATGTGTGTATAATTTTTAAGTTGTGTTTTTTTTTTTTTTTTTTTTGTTTCTTTGTTTGTTTGTTTTTAAAACTTAGGCACATTAACACCCTAACAATATAATTTTTATTTATAATTAATTAAATTATTAATCAATAATTTAGTTTGTTATTGCAAAAGGGAAGTTCTTTCTGAATAAACAAAAATATACATCAAAATTTATGAAAATTTGACCAAAATATAAAAAAAAAAAAATTATAAAAACTGATGTAATATTTTTTTCTTAATAACAATTTGTCATTGAATTTAAATAAAAAAAAATTTCTTCAGAAAATCGACTTCATAATTGTTAACACAAAATTTGCTATTGAAACCGATGCAAAATTAAAATTTCCTTAAGACAGATTTTCTTATTAGAACCGATGAAAAAATTCTTTAGAAAAATTTTTCATCAAAATTGATAAAAAAAAAAAAAAAAAAAACTTAAAATTAATTTTTTTTTTTTTTTTGTCAAAAACGATGAAAATTTTTCATCAATACTATTAAATATTTTTTTAAAGAAATTTTTCATTGAACCTGAAGAAAATTTATTGTTTTTTTTATCAAAACGAAGAAAATTTTTTTATCAAAACAGTTAAATATTTTTTTTAAAGAAAATTTTCCTTTGAAACCGAAATTGATGAAAAAATTTATTGTTTTTTATAGAAAACTATGAAAATTTTTCATTAAAACTGTTTAATATTTTTTAAAGGCATTTTTCCATTGAAATCAAAATTACATTTTTTCAAAAAGAAGTTTTTTAATAAAATCTGTTAAATATATTCTGAAAAATAATTTTTAAATTAAAATCGATAAAAAATTTTCGTTAATTGCTTACTCCAAAATCAGTTGAACTTTTCTTAAACACAGAATTAATAAAAAAAAAAAAAAATAGAAAAAATTCTTAAAATGCAATTTTTTTAATTAAAATCAATAAAAAATTAAATGAAAGTAATTTTTACACCAAAATCTATTAAAACAAGAAATTTTAAAACGAAATAAATAAAAAAATATGTATTCTTAAGCAAAAATAGTTTCTATAAAATCGATAAAAAAAAAATTCGTTAAAAAATATTTTTATTTGAAATCAATAAAAAAATTGCTATTAGAAAAAGTTTATACATTGAAATCGAAAAAATAGGAAAAAGTTTTCTTTCAAAGTCAAAGAAAACGTTCAACATTGAAAAAACATCGTTTTCTTTAACAAATTTACGATACATATTAAAAATATTTTTCAGAAAGCTTTGCGTTTCTGATGGTTTATAACAAAAATTTCCGAATAAAATTTTTCCTCATAAATCTTTAAAAAAAAATAAAAACGATATTATAAATTTTTCAAATAAAAATTCTGGATATTAGATAATTTTCTTAAAAAAATGTACGATATTCAAATTTTTATTTTTAAATTTACGATTTTAAATATCTTTCTTAAAAAAATTACGATATTACAAATTTTTCTTGAAAAATTTACGATATTACAAATTTTTCTTGAAAAATTTACTATATTGGAAATTTTCCTCTAAAAATTTACGATATTATAATTTTTTTCTTATAAAAATTTGATATCATAATTTTTCCTTAAAAAAATGTACGATATATGATATTCATCTTCAAAAAATTTACAGTACTGGATATTTAAAAAAACAAAAAATTACGATATTATAATTTGTTCTGAAAAAAAATTTAGAATATCGAATATTTCTTTAAGAAAATTTACGATATTAAAAATTGTTCTTAATAATTTTTGCAATATTGGATATTTTTTTTAAACAAATATACGATATCAGATATTGTTTTAAAAAAATTTACGATAGTAAGTAAAAGTAAGGACTTTTCTTAAATAAAAAATCACAACATAAGATATTTTTGTAATAAATTTACAATATTGTATAGTTTCCTTAGAAAATTTACGATATTAAATATTTTTCTTTAAAAAAATTACGATATTGGGTATTTTTTTAAGAAAAAATTTACAACAGTATATAGTTTTTCTAAAAAATTATTTACAATAGAATAAATTTTTCTGAAAAAAATTAACAATAAATATTGGTTATTTTGGTCTCAAAAAATTTACGATATTAGATATTTTTAAGGAAAATAAACAATATTGGATATTCCATTAATAAGATATTTTTCTAAAAAAATTACGATATGGGATATTTTTCGTAAAGAAATTACGATATTATAAATTTTTCTTAAAAAATTTACGATATTAAAAATTTTTCTTTTAAATATTACCATATCAAATATGGAACTTTGAAAAATGTGCAGTACAGAACATATTAACGATATTATAAACTTTTCTTACAAAATTTTACAATGTTGGATAATATAAAAAAAAATTTACGATATTTTAAATTTTTCCTAAAAAAATTTATATTATTGGATTTTTTTTTTTTTAAATTGACAATATTAAAAGTTTTTATTAAAAAAATTTACAATCTTAGAAAATTTTCTTAAAAAAATTTACGATATTAGATATTTTTGCTAGAAAAATTTACAATATAGGAGATTTTTCTTAAAAAAATTTAGGGTTTTTTAATTTTTCTAATATTATAAATTTTTCTTCAAAAAATTTACGATATTTGATATTTTAAATCAAAAAAATTTTTTTAGAAATACATATTTTAGAAAAATTTATAATACATATCTGAAATACATATTTTAAAGGGACAATTTTTAATATTGAAAATTTTTCTTTAACAAATACTAAATTTTTTTTAACTATTTCAAAAGGATCCAAAAAAGGATTTTTAAGAAAGAACTACCCCTTATTAATTGTTATTTTTTTATTTATCAAATATCCTGTAATTTTGTTTGTAATTCTACTTAGTTTAGGTTCGGATTTTCTTGGTTATTTTATTTTTAAAGTTTGTTTTTACAATTTTTAACTACTTGTTTTTTTTTAGTTTATATTTGTTGTTATTTCTCTCAGTGTATATTTATAAATAATCATGTAAAAATTACATGGGAGTTTGGGTTTCTTAGTTTTTCTTCTTTTAATATTGGTTTTATAAATATATTTGTTTTAATATATATATATATATATAGGTATTGTAAGTATATAATTCCATATGGTATATATAGTAATTTCTATATAAATAGTAACTAATTGGTATTTTTGTTGTTTTTTCTTTTTAATTGTTATTATTTTAAAACTACTATTGTCTGTTTACTATCTTTTAGGTTTTTCTGTTTGTTTAAATATTATTAAGTTGATTTTTTTTTTTTTGTTATTTTTGCAATATTAATGTAATATTTTTATTAATTATTATTTAAATTAAATTAAACACAGAAAAAAGAGAATTGAATTTTATTAAAGAAAATTTATTTTTTTTTTTTTTTTTGCTTGGGGCTATTAATCTGTGTAAACCAACTATTATTTAGCCAAACGACTAGTGAAGAAACTCTTTCAAAAAATTTTGTGCGTGTGACGTCACAGCAACAAAATTAAGAAATTGTTTTCTATCCTTATAGAGTAAGTGCTGATTCATACGTCGCAGGGTCTTCGGTAGTCAAGTGATTTGTTTTTAGGAAAGAGAGAAAATGAAATAGAAATCTCTTTTTCGTTCTCTCTCGTCAAAACTCAAGACTTGACGATGAAAAGCTAAAGCGTATGAATCAGCGCCTAGTTTTTTTAACAGATAAGATAGATTTTTGTTTCTCTCTCTATTCTAGACGTTTTGTTTGTTATGTTGTTTAAAAAGCCACAAACACAGATGGTTCATTCCTTTTTCCAAAATATTTTTTTACTGCGTGGGATGTTTAAATTACTTCACAAAAAAAACTGGATGAGATTTTGCTTTCAAAAAAAGCACAATTATACTCGTTTTCATTGTAACGAAAACCATTAACAACATAAAGGACCTGTGCAATAATTAATCTCAATTGACAATTTATAGGGCCAAAATTGTTTACACCCTTCAGGTTTAAAGTTCAAATTAGACGTGACATAAACATAATGCCACAGCCGTAACGGCGAATTTAGAAACCAAAATGTAAATGGTTTGTATGGTATGTTTATGTCGTTTTGGTAATACAGTTTTGGTATGGTTATGTCACGTCTAATTGGACCTAAGCCGTCAAGATAATGCTATTTCTTTTCCCCTCGCTCTCAGAACTTAATTAAAATTTGACCTGAAAGGGAGAAATTAAATTGAATAGTACCACTGGGCCATTAACATTCAAAAGTACTATAAAATGTAAAATGTACTATAAATGTCCGAATGTCAAGTCAAGTGAGTTTTTAGGAAAGATAGAAGAAAAAAATTCCATTTATCTTCCCCTCGCTTTTAGTTTTTAGTTGTAATTTGACCTGAAAAGGCCAAAATAGATTAGAAAGTACCACAGGTCCATTAATCATTTAAATTGTGCCACAGTTTGCCTCACTGTCACACAAGCCTTACTTTTTCGACCAAAATGCTTCCAGGACCTAATTATTGTTTGAAAATGTTCAAAAAACAATAACAATTTACCGAGCCCTATTTGCAATTATATCGTAAGCGACTAAAGAAAAATTTTACAGAGAGAGTTTTTTTTTTTAATAGTGTAGCACTTTTTGTTTGGTTTCATGTTATGCATTTATTTATTTTTAAAATTATACTGAGATTCAATTGATTATAAAACTTCTTGATTTCGATAGTTTTAATGACGTCACTTTCGATATAATCCCAAAAAGGATGACAGGGTTGTTGTTTCCTCAAAATACTAATGATTTGTGTGATAGTGTAAAGTACCCTTAAGCTGGGTGATTTTCTCTGTTTGTTTACATTGTTTTTCTTTGTTTCATGTTAGATTCATGGTTTTCTTCTTGTTTGTTTATGAGCATAAGCCGCTGTCGTCTTATTGTTTTTATATTCCATTGTGAGTAGTCAGCCTACTTTAAGGCTTAAATATGTTTTGGAAATATTTTACTGAATATGAAGTTTTTTTTAAGAATTTTTTAAAGGAAAAACAAAAAGTATTTGTAAAGAATTCACTTAAATTTTTTTTTTCAAATATTTGGGGAAATTTTTAATTTTTGTTTTGAAAATTCTCTTATTTGTTTAATTTTTTTTTTTATTATAATTTGTTAAAATTTCTTGCAGTTTTAGTAACCTTTTTTCGTTAAATTTTTCTTTAAAATTATTTAGCATTCTATAATTTAAGCTTGTTTTTTTTACCATAATATGTTTTTTAAACCATTTCATTCCTTTTCACAATTTTAAGTTTAAAAGTTGTCTTCTAGTTTTTGTTTTAATTTTTTGTTTTTGCTTATGAAGGAACCATTTTCTTTAAAATCTAAAGAGCATTAATTATCATTTGTTTGTTAATAAATTTATTTTTTTAAAACTAGTTTTCTTTTGTAGTTAAATATAAAGCACCAATATAATAAATTATGAATTAATTTTATTTTTTATTTTGTTAGGTTATGTTTTTATCAATTTTATGAATGGCCGCCGGAGTTTTGTTTTTAACACTAAATTTCTAATTTTTTTTTTTTAATATAAAAAACCTATAAATGTATATAATATAAACGGGCATATCTTAGATATAATGTCTAGCATTTTTTTAAATTAATTTTTTTGTTAATAATAAATTGCAGTTCTAAGTAGTTTATTAAGTTCTTCTTAATTTTTTTCTGCCATAATTGGTTCTTGAAATTGTACATTATATTTTTAAATTACTTTAATTAAAAAGTTCATCGTTTGAGCCTTAATGTTTTAAATGATTTCATTTATTAAAGCCTCTGTTTTCTAGAAACATTTTCTTTTAAAGAAAATTCGGCTTTTTGTTTTAGTTCTTTTACTACTTCTGTTTTTACTTCTTTTTTAATTCCAGCTTAAATTTAAATATATAAAATAAAATGAATAAATAATAATTTTTTATTTTTTTTTTTTATATAAATCTATAGTATAATTGTATTTATGTATAGTTTAAATATTTTAAATAAGTTTCTTACAGTTTTAGTTTAAGTTTTGTATTGCAGCTCTAGTAGGGCCTATAAAATGTTTGTGGCATTTATAATCATGTAACATAATCACGACTTGTTACATATTCATCACTGTAGCGGCCAGCTGAAACAGAGAAAATATAAATTCAAACAACAAATACAAATAAGAGTGCTTTATTCGGCTGTGCCGATTCTTAAATACACCTCACTATATTGTCCAATAAAAATACTATTTTAAATGTCTGTGAGAAATTTAATGAAAACTGCTATGTCACTGTTTTTGTCAACAAACTTCAAAAAGCAAAAATTAATAAATATTAAAAAAAATGTACCGAAAAATCTCCTCTTATAGTTTCTCAATCAGTTTGGACTTTACATGTTGAAGTGTATGTTTTCAGGTTCACTATAAATAAAAATTCAAAAAGTACCAGTTAAAGCACAAAAAAGTACCAGAAAGATCCCTCTTATAGATTCTCATACACTCAATAGCTGGCATGCTTAATTTTATGTCTCTAGGTCTAATATTAGCGGAAATTCAAAAAGTACCATTTGAAGAACAAAAAAGTACCACATAGTACCCTCTTATAGATTCAAACCCACTCGAACATGTATGTTTTATTTTATGGTTGTAGGTCCAATATTATCGAAAACTTAAAAAAGCACTAGTTGTAGGACGAAAAAGAACCAAAAAGCTTTACCTCGCTGCTTCTTATTCACTTAGAGCCATGCATGTTTAATTTTAGGTCTCTAGGTTCGCTTTTAATAAAAATTCTAAAAGTACTAGTTCAAGAACAAAAAAGTACCAAATAGTTCCCTCTTATAGATTCTCATTAAATCAGACATTGCATATTTATTTTCATGTTCCTAGGATCAATATTATCGAAAACTAAAAAAGTGCCAGTTGTAGAACAAAAAAGTATCAAAAAAGCTCTACCTCACACATTCTTGTTCACTTAGAAACATGCATGTTAATTTTTAGGTTTCTAGGTTCACTATTAATAAAAATTCTAAAAGTACCAGTTGAAGAACAAAAAAGTACCAAAAATATCTCTCTTATAGATTCTCATACACTCAGGACCTGGCATGCTTAATTTTATATCTCTAGGGCCAATACTGACGGAAATTCAAAAAGTACCATTTGAAGAAAAAAAGTACCAAAAAGTTCCTCTTATAGGTTTTTACCAACTAAGGACATTGCATGTTGTATTTTATGTTCATAGGTCCAATAGTTATTTATTTATATTATCGAAAACAAAAAAAAGTACCAGTTGTAAAACGAATAAGTACCAAAAAAAGCTCTACCTCACTGATTCTTATGCACTTAGAACCATGCATGTTTAATTTTATGTTTCTAGGTTTACCATTAATAAAAACTCTAAAAGTACCAGTTGAAGAACAAAAAAGTACCAAATAGCTCCCTATTATAGATTCTCATCCAATCAGACATTGCATATATAATTTTATGTTTCTAGGTCCAATATCATCGAAAACTCAAAAAAGTAACAGTTGTAGTTCGAAAAAGTACCATGAATACCTCCCTTACAGATTCTTATTAGCAAAAAAGTACCAAACAGTTCCCTTTTATAGATTCTCACTCATTCAGAACATTGCATGTTTAATTTTCAAGATGCAATATTAACGAAAGTTAAAAAAGTTCCAATTGAAAAACAAAAGAATAACAGCATTTTTCATCTTATAGGTTCTCATTCACTCAAGACCACGCACCTATAATTTAATGTTTCTAAGATCAATATTATAGAAAATTCAAAAATGACCACATTCAGCACGGAAAAGTAAAATAGAAAATTTTAATTTCCCGTATTTCCCCTTTTTGATACTTTTTTATCCCCATTGAACTATCAGAAATTTCCATATTGTAGTGGGATCTAATAATTTACTACGTATGTTTATGTCAGTACATTAAGAAAATTGTTAAGCATAAAAAGTACCAAAAATAGGTACGATTTTTAACCCATATACATTAAAATTACGAAAAAGTACCAAATTTATATTTGTATTTTTTAGATAAGTTACGAATTTGGTACAATCTTTATTTCTATGTAAATTGGATTAAAAGATAGATGGGATGATAATGAAGTTCCTAAATACCGGTTATTCGCGCTTACTCTTCAAAAAAGTACCAGAAATCGGTCCGGTTGTCTTTTCAATTAACAATGATAAGTATTAAATTTTTTTGTATCTCTTTTAGCTTAGGAGATATGAGGCTTGCGAACCCGTTTAACCCCTTTTTACCCCCTCCGATTTGAATAAATTATATATTGTGCACTTCTTCCCTTCCACTATTCAACTAAGTTTGTTACAGATGATTTTTCAGGACCCATTTTTCAAGACATTTTTTATATATGTAGATGGACCCTTTTGTATTTGATCAATTACCAAAAATACTCACAATCTTCCATCAGAATGACCGGTGTTGCTTCAGGATTTGTGCTCGTTAGTGTATGGCCCATCATATTAAAATCATCTTCCATAGAAAGAAACGAAGGATTCCAACGTGAACGGGATGTTGTGCGATGTGATGAAACGCCGGACGACGAGGAATATAAACTTAAATTTGTGGGACTAATCACACCCGACATGGTGGTATAACCCAGCAGCTAAAGTCATAAAGAAAAAACAAAAATTCTCTCAATTTCTAACAATTTTCGTCAGAAATCTTTTAATGCTTACCGGTGTTGTTTGTGTATGGAAATGATTAAAGTACTCTCGTCCATTGGTTTGAGGATATGGCTGGGCTGCTATACGTGTTAGGGCAGAAGTGGGCGTGGACACTGCTATGGCTGAGGACGAGGATGTTGGAGAAGTCTTGCAACGGGCCACATCAATAATATGAGATTGTGGACTCTGTGTGGGCGCTGGTGGTGGTGAGGCTGAAGAAGTTGAGGCCACTACCAAATCGGAAGAGTTAGTGCTACTGCCCACGGTTATAGTATTATTGGCATTATCTTGATTGCTGCTAGAGGCTGTAGTGCTGGTTAGTTTGGAGGACATTGAACTCAGTCCGGTGCTTGTGCTGTGATCAATGGTGGTGTGTTGCTGCTGCTGATGATGGCCGTGTTGCTGATGATGATGGTGATGATGGTGACCATGATGTTGCTGCAACTGTTGGTGGCTGTGATGATGATGTCGGGGAGAATCTCCTGCTGATCCAACACTTGTCAAAGGAGGCGGTGTTATGCTAGAGGAAGCGGGAGGAGAAGAAACCATAGTCAGATCACCAGTTGAACGTATTATGGCCACCGGGCGAGCCATAGGCGGTAAAGGTGGAGGAGGCAACATGGTACTGTACTGCTGATAATGGGCAGCAGCCGCTGCTGCTGAAACGGCCGAGATTTTGGGACTGCGACCTACAGCAGCCGCCGCAGCAGCATGTTGCAATTGAAAATGGGAAGACGTTTGATGGTGATGGGCATGTAAATCAGCTTCGGAAGGATTTACACCGGAAGTATCTTGACAAACATACGCCACAAATTCAGACATATCCTGTCCATGATTAATGACTTCTGTGGCGTATTTAGGTGTGGAAGAAGTTTGCGAATGATGCAAGTGCTGTTGATGATGATGTTGCTGTTGATGGTGGTGCTGTGGTTGTTGCTGCTGCTGCTGCTGCTGTTGATGTTGCTGTTGTTGGTGATGCTGCTGTTGCTGCTGATGCTGGGCTTCTTCGCTGTTGTCTGAGGGGTTTGCGGAAGGACTATTGGGCTGAGGGTAATACAAAGCCGGACTAACAGCGTTTGGCACCAACGCATGACTCACATTATGCTGCATTAAAACTAAAATCAAAGAAACAACCAAACTATAAGAGTTTACTTGAAAGCATTTAAAAGAATAAATACCTTCTCCTGGTCTCATTTGACCCATGCTTAGCAGCACTCTGTTGCTAGTAGGGGTATATCTTTGCAAAGCCACCTCTTCGTTATGGGAGCCATCATTATTGCTGCCATTGTCTTCATTTTGCCTTAATATCACAGAAAAACTGCTGGGGCCACTGACAGTATCTTGTGGTGAACCATTTGGATCAGTTTTACAGGAAGCAGCGGCGGCAGCACGCAGTAAAGAAGAATTGGAAAGATGCATGCTGCTGCGGGGATCCACAAAATCAACTAAAAGATACAAATTTAGAAAAGACTTCCTCGCATTCGAAAGAGCTAAATGATAACTTACTGCTATAACCAGAAGGCAAAACCATTGAAGCTGAAACTGAAGATCTTCCGTCTCCACTTGTTACCATACCGCCGGCAGCCGAGGAACCTAAACTGTTTACTCCTCCCACCACCGAACCCAATGGAGCCGAAGAAGCCGACATCTGATATGTTTGGCATTCATAGGCCGCTGTGGGATGTTCCAATTTAATAGAACTGGCCTGTATGAGATCATTGGTGGTTTCTTCCAGTATGGAAGCTAAAATGAAAGAATTTTTGGGCTCTTCATTTCCACAATGAACCATTCAAAGACACTGATATAGGATGGCTTCAATTTTAAATTACCTTTAGATAACTTCCACAATTCCTTGGAAGAGAATACCCCAGTGGCCAAGATAATATCATTACAAACTACACCATTGTAGGGATTATGACTGTAGCCAGCAAAAGGTGTGCTCTCGACATCTGTGTGATGGTCGCAATAGCGTTTGCACAGACACATGTTGTTTTCATGGTTAGACTTGGTAATAAAGGAAAATTGCAATTCTCTCTCTTCATACATACCTTTGGATTTGCGCTCCTCTTCGGAGTGCTTTTTATTGTCGGCTGGATTGTTGTTATTGGCATTATGCTCATTACTATACAGCATGAGTGAAGGTGTTGTCGGACTGCCCGGATGTGGTGAACTGGGCGTGGGACTACTTAAGGGATCGTGTGTATTTATGAAATTTGCCAAATAAAGGTCTAGTTCTCTCACGGAGACATTGATGTGATAAGGATTAACACACAAGGCCGGATGTATACATTCTGGAGACTTTTCTAGTCTTTCACCATCTGTACTCTCCAAAGGTATGGCTTTAAAGAGTATGACCATAACTAAATCCAATCGCCATACTTTGTCTGCCTGCCTAAGGCAATCAATGCGCCGCATTTTGCCTTTTTGATCGGGATTGGAG
The DNA here is from genome assembly GCA_930367215.1 of Pollenia angustigena. Classification (NCBI taxonomy): domain Eukaryota; kingdom Metazoa; phylum Arthropoda; class Insecta; order Diptera; family Polleniidae; genus Pollenia; species Pollenia angustigena. The sequence goes on along the minus strand of OV884059.1, from coordinate 6,348,565 downwards.
AGAACACATATCGATTTGCGTTTACCCGTTATGGACTGTACGAAATCTTCGCGGCATTCTTGGGTTATGTCTTTGCGTAGTTTGCCCAAAAGGCGGGAAGCCCATTTTTGTTTAACTTCGGCTTTTTCGTTCTAAAACAAGAAAAACATATGAATTAAAAAAACAAAGTAAAATTTCTTTTATTTAAACTTTTTTCTGGGCTATAGAATAAATTTAAGCTCGTGCTAGCATATTCTTCCGTCTGGGCTTTAACGTAGGTTGTAGTCTCGGCTATAGTTTGGGTATAGCCTAGGTTCTTGTCTAGTCTAAAGTCTGGGCTAAAGTCTTGTTTCGGCTTAAGTCTGCTCTAAAATCTCCACAACACTTTAGACTATTGTCTGGTCGGCAATTTTATTAACAGTAAATTTTTTAATTTTTAATGAAATATAGTCTTGTTTAAGTCTCGTTGTTATTGTTGTTATGCTGAAATTCGAGTGTTTCTGAGTGCACAATCACTGGTCGTTCTACATTGAACTTGGAGTTGCTCCGGTTCGTAGAACCGATTACCTTTAGTCTCGCATTTATTTTCGGTTAAAGTTTGGTCTTTGTGTTAAAATGTATATTTTTTTTTTTGGCTTTTCTCTATCTTTAACTCACCTGTAGCTCATCTTTGCAATGTCTCTCCTCCTCCAGGGACATGCGTTTCTCATTTTTCTTGTAATATTTTCGCTTGGCTGCTTGTAAATTAAACCAGGAATACGAAAATGATTTGACATACGGTAGTAGGGCTTCAATGAACGGATGAAACTCATCCTAATCAAATACACACACACACGCACATTAAACACACATATGACAACAATTTTACAAGAGAAAGTGTAAAAGAAAGAAAGAAAAATTGATAAAAAAAATTAAATATAGATACAAAGAGTGAGTTTCAAAAAAATTACAGACAAGAGAGCATTAGTATTAGTAGTATGAGTAAAAAAGAGTAACACTAAATATTAGATATAGACACATATAAATTCAAAAATAAATGCAGTTGAGATTGTTTTGGTATTATTTTTGGTTTAAGTCTCTACTAAAAATTATTATTTTTTCTTAATATTTTTTTTTTAGATTGATGATGAATTTTTTGAATACAAACATTTAAACATTTATATTAAATACATTTAAATAATTTTTTAAAAAAATATACAAACATTATTTTGTATTAGAAAAATGGCGCGTACAACATTCAGTTAAAAAACAGAGAGTTCAAAAGTATAATAAGACAAGAGAAATGGCATATAGAATGAAAGAGAGTAGAATCAAAAAAAGAAAATTGATATTAACTAAAAAAAAGTTTATTTTAAGAGTAAATCGTAAATTTTCCAAATTTTCCATTTTCCTCTTATTTTATCAGCCATGTCACAGAGTACAATTCTGTTCGGAAACGGAATTCATTCCGTATTTTGGTGCTTCAGAAAATCGGGGAAAAATGTTTCGGAATGAAACCATTTTTGTTTTCATGAACGGTATGGGAGTTGTCTGTATCTTAAAGGCCATAAAACTATCAAAATACACTTTCCATCAACAAACAAATATATTTTCTTCAATTCCGAACGGAATTGTACTCTGTGACATGGCCCTATATTTATATTTCTGTAAAGTCTATTGTAAAAGTATTCCTATTGCTTTTGAATCTAAACTAATTTATTATTTTATATTCGTTACTTTACAAAGTTTCTCTTTAAGTTCTAATACATTTTTTAAACGTCCATTGACCTAAACATTTTGTATGCAAAAGACAATATTTTAATTTAAAAAAAAAAGTGTTTTTACATTTTGATTGTAGTCATTTCGCGTAGTCACGTCTTTTTGTACGCATTTCGCATACAAATTAGCTGTGATTAGCACTAAAAATTCTTTTGGTAGGTCAGTTTAAAACAAATCAAATTGTAATTCACTCTAAAGCTTGAGGTTTTTTTCTGTCTACTTTTTTTCTAACATCATGGTTTTTTACTAAAGTAGGTGAATCAACGTGAATAATAAAATACATCGTAGAAAATATATGGCGTAAAAATAAATTTCCATAAAAATATTTCTAAGATATTTAAAGAAAAACAAATTTAGTTCTTTTTTTAATATGAAAAAAAAGGTTTTTTTTATTTGAAGTGATCACTGAAGACGAGTTGAGACTGGACTCTAGTAAAGACTTAAGTCTAAATTAGATTCTATAATTTAGTGTAGAGTCAAGTTAAGATTTGTGTCTAGATTCTTAGCAAAATTCTAGTCCAGATTTTTGTGTAGATTACAATATAAAGTCTGGTTTAACTTTTAGCCTTGAGCAAGTCTATTTTAGATTCGTGTCTAGATTTAAGTCAAGATGCTTAACAAAATTCTAGTCTAGATTTGAATATAAAGTCTGGTCTTATTTTAAGATTTAAGTCTAGTCAAGACTCAGCTTAAGCTTCAGTTTTTGGCTGTTACCTAAACTCATAAGAAAAATGCATCTTCATATTGATGATGCCCTAACATCCGAATTGTGACATCAATGTTATTACAAATGGCATCAATGAGGCAAAAAGTGACATCAATCCAATGACAAATGTCATATATTATGCGTCATCTTTGTCACATTTTGTGTATTATTAACATTATTTTGTTGTTTAAAAAGTAAAATAAGAAGCAAAAATTCCCATATTCTATTTGTTTAAATTATTTAGTTAAATAGACCAAATTTTCAAAGTGGAAACAAAAACCATATCGGGATGCTGCTGGTTATTTATAATTGAGAGTTTTTCTTTAAACAGAGGGCGGAATCCAACAAAAGTGAAACAATTACGTCGAACGGGTAAGTAAATTATAATATTCTCTTTTTTTGACTTAAGCCAATCCCAATGACTTAATTTAATTAAAGAAAAATTAAACAGTTATTATATTAAGCCGAATGAGTCATTTCTCCGATGTAATTGACACATCGCACTGTTGATATTTTTATTAAACTGAATCCTATTCGTCATTTCTGTGATGCCAAAGTGTCATCACATTGATGACAAAATTTCACCTGCTGACAGTTTGGCCAAGTGATGTTAAGGCTGTCATTAGAATGATGGGGTCAAAAACGAAGACACTTGTCATAGTACTGATATCAAAATACATCAGCGTATGCCGTCCAGTCTAACGTCTATTTCTAGATTATTCCTTTAAGTTCAGTCTTACGGATAGCCTAGAGTATCGTCTAAAAAATAAACTTGAACTTACTTAAATTAAAAAAAAAGAATCAATAAACTGTCTCTCATTTTCTATAAATTTTTTTCAGTTTTTACATATAAAAGGATTTTAATTTTTTATTTACTAACCTAATTACTTTAAATTGAATTGCAATTGAAGTTTATGATAAAAACGAAATAAATAAGATAAAATTCCCTAAATTTATGACAAGGTAATAAAACACATAAATACTTTTTGTTTGTGTAAAAAGAACACTAAAATAAATTTGCAAACTCTGAACAAAAAACAACAAAAAAATATGTCTACTCAATTCCATTTTATATGGCCATTTCATACAAATACAAAAAGAAAGTTTAAAGGTGTAACGGGTAATACAAAAGGAAACGGAAATTGAATGAAAACAAATCAAAAAAAAAAAAACTGAAAGTAAAAAACAATTTAAAATGACACAAACATCTAAAAAAAACATACGAGGAAAAAAGAGTTTACAAAATGTTTTGGAAGAAACACAAGGAACAGAGGTAAAGGAGGTACTAGAAGGCGAATTGCAAAAAAGGCGATAAAACGATTTTTAAAAAATTAAATTTTTTAAGAAAATAGAATTTGGGAATTGTTTTTTTTTTTTTTATTATTATTTTATTACTTTAAACATTTTTTCGAATGTGCTTCTATGAGTCAAATTGAAATTTGTAAAGCTTTCTGGCAATAGTCCTAAGCAGAAAGTATGTGGAATATATTGAGGGATTCGGACTTTTGCAAGATACATTTTTAAATTGAAATCTGACTTATAGAATTCAAAAAGTATAAAAAAATTTTAAAGAATGCTAAATAAATTTTTAAATTTAAATATATGCAACGAGCCCTAAACAAAATCGTTTGTGTCTTGTCGCCTTTGATATAAATTCGCCTCTCTTTCTATGCGAAAACTTTTTTAAGGGGGTCACATTCAAAAAAATTATATATAAAAGAAACAAATGTAACGGGCTTTTGCACACACACATACATAAACATTTACATACGGGTATATCCATAAACAAGAACAAGAAAAAGGAAAAAAACCAAAACAAAAATACAACAACATGTATTAAGGACTTTTTTAATATGATAAGAGGAGAGAGACACCGAGAAAAATATGATGGAGTAAATTATAAGAAAAAAATACAACAATAAACAAAAAGAAGACAAAGTAAAACATGTAACGAGTAGTAATAAATAAAAAATAAACACGACAAATATGTAATTACACCAAAAACAAACTTTGTTAAAAATAACACACACACAGACAGAGAGAGAGAGAGAGAGGTTTTAGTAACTTGTGTAATTACTTAGTTAACCAGAGACAGAGACAGAGAGAGTAATACAGAGTTATGATTTATATTTTTGTTTGTTTTATTGTTGTTTGTTTTTGGGGGGGCTTTTTGCGCTTTTTGTTTGTTGTCGGTAAAACACAATTTGCTAAATGGAAAAAGCTTTGATCCTTTTGATTTTCATTTATTAATTAAGCCATTTTTTTTTGGTAGCGAAAGAGGGGTTCGATGATGTTAAAGAAATTAAATGAGCTTTTAGTTTTTGATGTTGTTAGTTTCATTTAGCTGGTCATACATAATATTTGTTTTGGTTTTTTTGTTATTATTATTATTAAAATTCAAATATTATTTTAATTTTTTTTTCATTTAATTGCTTAAAAACTGATACCACGTATAAATTCAGCACCTGTCCTGAGGATGATGTTTGTAGATAAGAATTAACGTCCGTCTCGATCATACAGCTACGTAAAGAATCAGGTATAAACATGCCTTGTTACAGGCGTTATTTTAATGTTTTATTTTTTGTTTAATTAAAATTTAAACTTTAAATATCCAGTTTTTTTGAATTTTTATTTAAGTGTTGCAGCTTTTTCTGGAGACTTTAAAAACGTTTCCTTTTTTGTTATTTCAAGCTTTGGAAGACTTTGGGTGTATAGTTTTTTGAGCTTTTTGTGTAGAGTTGATAGTGGTATAAGTTGTTGATGATGGAGTTAGAAGTCTGCAAAGAATAAAAAATATTATTGATTTTTTTTTAAATTTCGATAAAATTCTAGCTATGCTTTTATAGTTTGTTAGTGCATTCTAAAATTGTTGTTCTTTCAAGATAACACAATCTACAATCTATTATTTAGCGTTAAGTCTGTAAACAGTTAACGCTTCAGTCCAGTCTGTAGTCTGTTCTAAAATCTGGAATACAATAAAGCCTGGTGTTTAACCTAGCCTATACTCCATTGTAAAGTTAAGTGTGAAGACGTTCTTTAGTCTAGACTGGAAACTTTTATATAAAAAGCTTTTGCATAAAAACAACCTTAATGTCAAATCATAAATTTTTCATAAAAATCCCACACAAAAAGCTTTTTAAAAAAAATTCTTTAAAACTCTTTCATGAAATCATTCACAAAAGATTTGTCGTAAGAAGATTTTTCATAAGAAACTGTTTCGTAATGGGCTTTTCGTATTTTAATTTTTTAAGAGCTTTTCAGTTAAATTTTTTAACAAAAGCTTTTTTGGGATTTTTATAAAAAATCTTTCATTTAATAATTTTTTGCATAAAAAGCTTTTTGTACAAAGCTTTTCGTATTTTAATTTTTTTAAAGCTTTTCAGTAAACAAAAGCTTTTATGAAAAATTGTATGTTAGTTATTTTATTAAGAGTTTTCTATAAGTTTTTTTTGAAAAGGAGTGTTTTATAAATTTTCTATAAAATTACTTTCTCTTTAAAGCTTATTCGTACAGTCCTTTAAAAGATCTTTATTTAAAAAGTTTTTTGGTAAAGAACTCTTTTATAGAACAGCTTTTTAATGCAAAGATTTTATATGAAACGCTTATTTATAAAACCCTTTTCATACAAAGCTTCAAAAATGGTTTAATGAAAAGTGTGTACGGACCGGTTATAAGCATTTTACGCTTTTATGCATCCAAACTTGTGCAGTTTTAGTTCGCTATTTTAAAAAGCCGAAATGCTTTCGTATAAAGCCATTTCCTTAGTGCCGGTTCACACACGTCAAGTTTAACTCGTCAAGTCTTGAGTTTTTAGGAGAGAGAGGAAAAGATATGGCATCCTCTTTTCCCTTCTCTCCTAAAAGCTCAAGACTTGACGAGTCAAACTTGATGTGTGTGAACCGGCACTTACATGCATACCCCGCATTTATGCATCACAATATAACAAAATTTAAATAAATGACATTAAAAAAAATTCGCGTATTAGCATCGTTACAAACTTGAGTCAAAAAAAAAACGCACAAAAATTATTTCCTTAGTATGCTAAATTTGAATCAAACTTTGAATGTTTTTATGCTCTTTCGATGCAAGTAAAAAAGCTTTTTTCTCGTGACGCTAATGGAAATAAGATAGTTTTAATTATAAGGTCAGTATATGCGTATAAGTGAGTCTTTATTAACGCATTTCTCGTTGTAAAGCACCAAAAAATAGAAAAATAACTTTAATAGCTTTCATAGAAAACTTTTATCAAAACCTTTAAAATCCTTTTTTGAATCATAATAATTTGTCAAAATAATAATAATTTATAAAAAGCTTTTCATAAAGCTTTTATAAGAAGCTTTATTACAAGCTTTTTTTAACTTTTAATATCGTTTCTATAAAAATTTCTATAAATCTCAAAGAAAAGCTTGCAATACAGCTTTAAGAATACTTTTAATAAAGTTGTTATGGAAAGCTTTTTAAAACCCTTTAATTAAAATTACTTAAAGCTTTTATAAAAAGCTTCTTATACATTTTTATAAAAAGCGTTTAATAAAGCTTTTATAAAAGCCTTTAAAAAAGCTTTTATAAAAAGCTTTAAATATAGCTTTTATAAAAAAATATTAATAAAGCTTTTATAAAGAGCTTGTAATAAAGCTTTATAAAAAGCTTATAATAAATGTGATCAAGCCTAAAAATCTCTAGAAATTAAAAACCATTTACTTAATAAAATTCCTTGTGTAATAGTTAAGATAAAAATAAAAACTCTTCCATTTAACTGGCAAAATTAACATTTAGATTTACTTACCGCATGTATTGTATAATTTATTTTTATAAAATCACACATCGGAAGAAACTCATAGAACTGTAACATAAGGAAATGAAAACAGGAGATAGAGTTGAGACTCCTTAATAGGATTTTTTTTATCTGTTTGTGGTAGAGTTTTCAAATATAATTGTAGCGGTGAAGTTGTTTGTTGCTGTTGTTTATTAGTAAATGTTGATTTCAAGCTCGTCGTCTCATCATCGAAATTTTTTTATTTCCGTTGTTGTTGTTGTTAAAGATGTTGTTAGTATAAGTTGCTTTTGTTGTTGCTGTTGTAGTAATAGAAGGGGTTGTTGATGCTGTTGTTTGTTTATGTGCTGGCAACATCATTTTTATCATTATCGTTGTTATTTATTTTCTGTGTGGTTCTGTGTGTGTAAAATTGAGTGTGTATTTGTGTGTGATTATTGTAAAAGTGTGTGTGAGTTTTTCTTTTTTGTTCTGTTTTTATCTTAATATTTTTATTTTTTGTTGTTGTTGTTGTTTTTGATTATTATTTATGTTTGTTTTTGCATGTGTTTGTTGTTGTAGTTTCAGCCGTGCATTTTAGGAACTCAACGAATATCGAACATTTTTGTTTTGTTGTTAGTTATTATAATTTATTATTGTCTTTCTTGTTTATTAATTTTTTACTTAATTTGTATTATATTTTTATATTTTCCCATTTTTGTGCTTCTTATTATTATTTTTTTTTTTTTTAATTTTGTTTTCGTTGTTTAAAAAACATTAAAATAATAAATTGACGTTGAGTAGAAGGAAGATGGGGCAGAAAGAAGAATTGTTGAAAATATTTGAAATTTAAACGCAAAAAATAATAATTAAAGTTTATTGATTTATAGTTTTTACGAAATTTTAAACATTTTCTGTTTGTTGTTTTACAAGTTAAAACTCCTTAAACAAATTTAAAGAAGTCGAGGAGTCACTGTAATGAAAAATATAATTTTTTTTTATAAATAAAATATTGTAAAAGGATCCCTTACTCAAGGACACCCTACACTTGCTCAAATGTTTGGCAGCAAGCAAACAAATTGAAATTACTGGAGAACCGAAGCTGAGGTTCAAGGAAAACATATTTTTAGACCCTAAAATTTAAATTTGTGACAAGAGTGTTAAAAACTTTAGTTTAGTTTTTCTTTCTTATTTGTAAAATGCTACTAAGCAACAAGCAAAAATTGTGTAGTATTTCGAAAAAAAAATTCGTACGGGACAATAGTCTTAAGTTTACATTGCTTTTTCTTCCTTTATTATTCCTATTGGGAGCATATATTTGCAACTTATTCCATTCATACCAACAATTTTTATTTCTTCCCATGTCTTATTGATATTTTGTAGTTCTTCGCCATGTGTTCCTTTCGTTTATTGTCCCAAGGGTTCCACTCTAGAGATTGTCGTGTTATAATAACTACATTGCGCAGTGTGTGCCCTATTCAATTGCAGTTATTTCTGGCAATTTGTTTGAATATGGGCTCTTCATCTGCTCGTCTCCTTACTTAGCTCGATGTTGCTTATAGTTTGCTTCAATGAATTTGCTGTTAGCCAGGATTCACTGCCATAACATACGAATTTGAGATTTAAATGAGATCTAATTTGATCGCCAATTATTATTTAACTGCCGATATGCCATCCTCGCCTTTCTGATTCTATTGTTCACAACGGCATCTGCTCCTCCATCTATTTTTATCACACATCCAGAAATTGTCAACATGTTCGACTTTGTGACCTACTGTTCTTATTGTTATTGGTGATGTTTATTTGCATGGTCTTCATTTTATTTATGTTTATCTCAAGACCTACTTTCTTTGCTAGATGTGCCGGGTGATTTAACTTGCTCTGCATGTCGATGAACCTGTGTGACATCAAGCAGATATCGTCTGCGCCGTCTAGGACAACACCGAAAATAAGAGGCGATAAGGGTCAACCTTGTCGCACACCTGTTCGGTTGTGTGTGACTTGCAGGGAGCTACTGTCGTACATGTTCTTTATTATACGAATAATTTTTTCCGGTACACTTTGGCTTCGAAAGACTTTCCCTTTGGCAGTTCTTTTAATTGTATCAATCACTTTTTAAAATTAATGAATACTAAGAGTAAAGGTGATCGCCATCCCATACATTGCTCGATTATTATCCAAAGCGCATTTACTTGATTAATGTAGTTTCGGTTGTGTATCGCGTAGTGGCTCTTCAACGCAGCTTTTTATTTTTTTAATCACTCTGGCCAATATTTATATACTGTGCTAAGTAAGGTGATCACCCTGCAATTATGACAGTTCCCTTAATCGTCCTTCTTCTGCAATTTTGACTAGATGTTTCTTATTTCTTCGATATTCTACGCTCATGCTATGAGTGGTTGTATAATTTTGGCTGCTGCGCGAGGAGTTACTTGTAATAAATCCGTGGGATACGACATTTACATCGTGCTAGTCTAGACTCAGGATCAGTTTTAAGTCTAATAAGCTCTTAAATCTTTAGTGCCTTTTCTGCAGTCTAGTTAGCAGTGGAGACTATTGTTTAGTTAAAATTATAATATGAAATCATGTCCACTGCTTGACTAAACTCGATCTTGAACTCTAGACTTTTAATTTAGTTTACAGTTGGTTCTACAGCAGAGATCTGCAAAACACCGCACATGTGCGAATGCTCTTACACAAATAAAGAGAGCGTGAGAAAATAATTTGTATTTTTACTCGAAAACACTGAACAAACAAAAACAATTACGCTCAAAAATAAACAACCAAGAGAAACAAGAAATGTAAATGTATGTGTTTGGCGGACTCTGTTCTACAGTCTATTCTGCACAGCGGACTATAGTTTTCAAAGTCTGGGTTCACAATATGAAAGTTTTCTTAAAGTAAGTCTGAGTTTATTGGTGAGAGGGGAAGAGAACATGCTTTAATTCTCTCCCCTCTCTACTCTCCCATGAACTCAGACTTTCTGAAAGAAAACTTTCATGGTGTGAACCCAGACTTAGTATCTTGTATACACTCTAGGCCGAAACCTAGAATACAGTCTAGCCTGGAATCTAGAATACAGTCTACAGTGTATATAGATTAACGTTAAAAACTAGGTTCACTTTTTCGATAAAAGTTTGAAATTTGTCTTATATATGTTGACTCAGTACTTTGCAAAGCGCTGATGCACACGCTTCAGGTTTAAGTCGTCAAGTCTTGAGTTTTTAGGAGAGAAGGGAAAAGAGAATTTCATATATTTTTCTCTTTCTCCCTCAATAAACTCACTCTCAATAAATGACGACTAAAACCTGAAGCATGTAAATAAGCACTTACTGGGTTTTATTTTCTCGTCTATGCTCTAGACTCCGGTGTAGACTTAATTCTAGACTAGACTTAAGTCTAGTCTATATTCTGGCCCTTCTGGATTAAAGGCTAGCTTATATTCTTGATTCCAAACTATTTTTTTCTCGATCATAGTTTCAGTTTCAACCCAGTCTATAGACTAAAATACGCTCTAGCTTCCAGGCCATATTCCAGACTTTTGGCTATTCTATCGTTCAGTGTGTAGCTTAGGGAAGAGAGAATGTCATTTCTTTTCCTTGTTCTCTTCTTTAAAACTCAGGACTTCGCGACTAGAACCTGAAGCGTGTGAATAAGCAAATGCTCTATTCTATTTTCTAGACCTAGGTAACGTTTATATTTAAGATTACAGTGTAGTATATTATCAAGACTCTATTATATGTTCTAGACTCCAGTGTAGTCTATATTCTAGACAAGAGTTAAGTCAATATTTTGGGCCATCTGCATTACAGGCTAGCTTATATTCTAGACTACAACATTTTTAATAATATCGACAACAGTTTGGTTCCAACACAGTCTACAGACTAAAATAACTATGCTCAAGCTTACAGTGCACAGCGCCTTGTAATCTTTACAGTCAAAATCAGCAGACTTTTGATACACCTGCAGTGAATTGGCATTGATGTCAATGCTTGTTTGCTGCGCAGTTTGGTTACATTTTTAAACGCAATATGAATCAGGGATGAATCATCTGCCTTTGATATATATTTTCGAAAAGGTGGCATTTGCAGTGATGTCAGATGATGCTTTTACGAACACGCTGCACATCAGATGCAGTGCAGTGATGCATATCCGAACAGTGTCTTAAATTGTCTAAATTCGCCAGTCGAATGTTTTGAATATAAAGTCTAGATTCGACTTTTATCGCGGCGTTTGGTCTGTCGCTTAAGCATTTTTATTTTTTTTATTATAAGTAGTTTTCCTTGGGATAATTTAGATTTGTTATACCTGTATAATATTTAAGATTTTAAACGTTTCTTAAAAATGCCATTTCTAAAAAAAAATATGTAAGATTTTCGAAAACTTTATTTCCACTTCTTTGCTCACATTTCTCACAACTGTCTGTACAACCTGCTTCGGTTACACCTCATTTTGTTTGTTGGCTATCAAACTGACATGTCTGACACTGCATATGACAGACGGCCAAGAGTGTGTGTGATTATTTGAGTGCTTTTTAAGGTGGTGTAGGGTGGCGCGAGGGATTTTGTGTAACACTTTGAATATTAATTTTGTATAATGGTAGGGGGAAAGTCTGGGTGAAACTTTTTTTTGCTTTTTTTAAATGACGTTTTTTGTGATATTATTTTTTTAATATTTTAAAAAGATTTAAGTGATAATCTTAGATTTTAAAAGATTTCTATATCAAATTTAAATATATTTTTTAGTTTTTTGTCAGGTTTTTACAGTATTTTTTTTTTTTTTTTTTGATATTTAAAGGAAACTTTTCAATCGATTTGTGATTTTTTTTTTTCTGAAAAAGCAGACACATTAATCACTTTGTTGCCATTTTTTTTTTAAGGATTTTCTGTTTTAATTTCTTTTTTCAAATTTTTCTTTTCTTATAATTTTATATAAAATTTTCAGGAATTTTTTCCACTCTTCTTTAACTAAAATTATTTTGTTAAAAAATTTTTGTTACACAATTTTCTTTGAATTTTCTTTTTCGGGTTCTTTTTTTCGTACGGTTTTATTATTTTTTTCTTTTATTTTTCCCCATGTGTGTGTGTTTTTTATTCTTATATTTTCATTTTATTTGCCTTTATAGAGTAGAACAGATATTTATTTTAAATATTTTTTAGCGATTTTTAATTCGTTTCCTCTACATTATATAAAAATAACTTTAGACTACAACGTCTGAACGTTACGGCTCTTGTGTCACTCTAAAAAAGTATTTTTAAAGGGACTTTTTTCCACTTTTTAATGCTTCTTCTAGTTTTTTAAATTTAAACGAGACATTTTTTCTGTATAAAAGAGTAGTTCTTTAAAAATCATAAACAAAAATTTCAATAAAATTCACTTTTTTTAAATTTAATATTTAAAACTTTTTTTTTTTGGAAAACACAACACGCGTAAATGAAAATTTATTTAGATATTTTCTATTTCAAATTATAATAAAAAAAATTTATATATTCTTAGTAGTTCTGTGTTGGCCAGACAAGACGTTTTTCCTCACTCACCATTTAATGTGTTATGCCTTGTGTTTTTGCTTAAGTTTTCTTTTAGTCGCTCGTTCTATTCGCTTCATTTTCATTAAATTTCTATAAATGTTGACGTTGTTGCTAAAAAAAAAATGGAAAACACCACCATGTTGCGTTTTTTTTTTATTTGACAATAGGCTTATTTGAATATTTTTAACGGTTTTGTGGTTAAAGAGATTTTTTCAAAGAATAGTGTTAACTCTTTTGGCGATTTTTTATAAAAAAAATCCAAAAAAAATTTAACAGAAAAGTTAAACTTAAACATTTTTTTATAAAATTAATTTAAAATAAATTTTGCTTAATATTGTTAAAGTTTGAACATTCGAAATTAAGTTCGAATTTTCAAATTTTAGTAAAATACTTAAATTTTTGCATAAATTTTACAAAATGTTGGCAAAAAGTTTTGGAAATAAATTTTTGTGATTTTTTTGCAAAAAGTTCGAAAATTCGAAATTAAAGTTTAGTTTGCAAACATAAATTTAAATTAAATATATTGAATAAATTTTATTGGAAAAAGTTTTTTTTACTTTGACACTTATTTTTAAGTTTGAATATTCGAAATTAAGTTTTAATTTTAGATCTTAAATAAAAATTACACTTTTTAAATAAATTTCAATAAAAAAAGTTTTAAGGTTTATAAATCTACGGCAATCAAAACATAAAATTTAAATAAAATTTTCATATATGACTGAAAATTATCAATTTTTATAAAATTTCTTTTAAATTAGTGTTTTTTGCTGAAAAATAATCATAAAAATAAATTTTAAAGTTATTTGTGAAAGCTCAAAAATTCGAAATTGAGTGCGAAAATCACAAATTTTTAAAAAATTGTATCCATACCATTCTTTGCTGAAAAACAATCATTAAAATCAATTTTATTGATCTTAGTGAAACTTCGAAATATCGAAATTAAGTTCGAATTTTTCGAAAATCACAAATTTTTAAAAAAACGTATCCGAAAAAAACCGTTGTTTGCAGAAATAAGTTTCTAAAGACCAAATTTAACATATTCGAAAATTTAAACCTATTTAAGACTTTTAAAACATAATCCTTTTTTTAGAAATAGTGAAACCTCCCTTTAGTTTAAGGAAGAAACGTGGAAAATTCAAAAGGTTTAGCAAAATCAAATTCAAAATTCGCTCTTCATTGTAATTTGTTCGTTTTTCTTTGCTATTTAACTGTTGAAAAAGAGCTTCCTGCAAAAACCTCGTATTTTAAAGAAAATAGTTACCAAAAATTTTTACACAAAATTTTCCAACGGAATTTAAGTGGACTAAGCTTGGAATTTTTCAACTTCTCACTATTTTTGAGTGTTTTTTAAATGAAAACGTTAGTTCGCATAGTCGAACTTTTAAAATTTTATTTTTCAAATAAACCGATAAATCACTAAATTAATTTGTTTCTGAATGAAACTGTTTTATTTCCCTTTTTTAGTTCTATTTTTAAAAAAATTAAGACAGTTTGATTCTTTTTTTATTGAATTTCTTTAAAATTTTTTTTATTTAAGCGTTTATCTTTAAAATTTACATCACTAGCAACAGTGAGCGCTATAAAAATAACTCAAAAACCAAAAATTTTATTTTCGTAACACAAGCCAGATATGTGCATGTATGTATATATGTATGAACACACTTACATATTTTTGTAAGGCTGTGTATCTCTTCGTTTTAGTCTATCTTTCATTTGTCTATTTTCCGTCTACTCGTCGTAATATTTCTCTATTTTATTATTGCCAGACTATCATCATGTATTGCACGTTTGTGGCAAAAATATCATCACAAACACAATGTGTTTGTTGTTTTTGTTATTATTACGAGTAGTTTTTCGCTTTGAACATTCTTTCATCATCTTCAGGTTGTTTTGATTTGTTTTTGTTGTAAAGTTTTCTTTGTCTTTTTTAATTTTCTTTTCAAAGGGACTGTGTGTGACTGCCTGCCACTTTTTAACATACAAATACAACAAGAAATCAAACAGTTAGTGCTAAAGTTTTTGTTGCTATTTTAATTATAAATTCTGCGCGCGCATAATTTTTGTTGTTTTTGATTTGTATGTAAGAAAATGTTGGGAAAGCCATCAACAACAGATTTAGAGAAATTATGAAAAAGCAACAAAAATAATGTGCAGTTTTTGTAAAAACCGTTTTTTTTTTTTTTTTTTTTTTTGTTTTGAATGAATGGGTAGGAGTGTATGAGTTTCTGTATTTTGAAACAAAACAAAGAAAAAAGAGCGGTAATTTAATGAAAATGGCAAAAAGTGTAAAGATGCCAGATGTATTATTAAAGATTGTATAAACACTTAAAGAAATTTTTTATGGATATTAAAGTTTTTAAGGTTTTCGAAGAAAACGAATATGAAATGAAATGTGAAGGATGTAAAAAGAGATGTCAAATGTATGTGTCATGCAAAAAACATGTTTAAAGTTTTGTAGCGATAATTAAAAAAGGTAAGGTCCGGTTCATATTGGGTCATCACAGCACTTTTGTGCGTCTATTCACACACCAATTTGGTCCATTTGTAAATTTGTAAATCCAATCTGAAATCTTTAGACTGAAGAAAAACGAAAATGAAAAAGATATGATAAACAAGTAAGAGTGCTATATTCCGCTGTGCCGAATCTTATATACCCTTCACCATTGTGCAAGTAGAATAGAGAACAACTAAATAATTTTTACATATAGATACATATTTACAATACTTAAAACTTCATTATAAATGAAATTTAAAAAGCGAAAACTGGTAAATATTTTTTTTAAATCGTTTTTAGTTTCTATTTGTTAAAATTATTTCGTTAAATATATGAAATCATAAAGAAGGGTGATAACGAAAATCATATTGGGCATTATGCAAGTATATGTAAACAAATACGAAGGGTGGGGGCGAGGGGATTGGAAGAAGAGACGACAACCGGATTTGACCTTCGCTTTGCATAAGGACCCAGAATATATATACTTTATAGGGTGTTGGACCTTCGGTGAAGGGTACAAAAAACAAACTTAATTATAAAAAAAGAGTCATTTTTGGGATTTCAGTATTTTGGTCATAACTCTGCTATTTCTTAACCGATTTGACAGATTTATATACCGACGTGTTAAAGAAGAAATTTGCCAGTTATTTTGGCTATAAAACTTGGACTCGGGAAGATGTATGGTTCCTGAAAATGGGTATTTTTCAAAAAAAATTAATATTTTGGTCATAACTTATTCGTATCTGAACCGATTTTCCCGAGTTTTTCAGAAAATATTTTCTATTAAAAATTTCCGATCTTCTGATATATAAGGCGTAACCATAGGTCATATAACAGTCAAAAAATTCAAATTTTTAATACTTTTTGTATGAGAGGTAGCACGCCTACTTCTCCAATCCCGCCCACATTTTGTAGGATGGTGTATATTTATAACCTTAATGTTTGTACCTAATTTTAAAGCTTTGGCTCTTGCCGTTCTCCAGATATACAGAAAAAAGTAATAAAACCACAATAACCACAAGGGATTTTTTGGAAAAATTAGAGGCAGTCGTGGTTTTTTTGGTCATATCTCAGCCATTGTTAGACCGATCTGGCTTAATTTCAATAGCAAGAAATGGTGGACTATGTGTGACATAAATGTAAAACAACGTAGCCGCTATCATGTCTGGAGTCTTCGGAAAACACATATCAAACGTAAGACGGACAGACGGACGGACGGACGGATATCGTTAAATCAACTTCTCTCCTTATAAGGACCCAGAATATATACACTTTATAGGGTCTAAGATCAATATTGTAGAAATTACAAACGGAATGACAAACTTATATATACCCTTTTACACCTGTGGTGAAGGGTATAAAAAGAAAATTAAGGAAATCTTTAAATTTTGACATTTGTATAGCAAAAACAAAAAAAAAAACACATTGAAGATTGTTTTTAAAAAACCTTACCCGAATTTTTAAATACAAAAAATAAGGAGTTTCTTACAAGCAATAAAATCATTTAATCAAATTATAAAGATAATTTATATAAATAAAATTAAACCTATCTGAATTACATTTTAACCAGCTGAATAGGTTATTTGCTATGTCTATTACTTAAAATACACCAAAATTATAAAAATTCGTCAAAATTCAGTACCTGAATAAAGTTGAATAGGGAAAAATTTAGATTATAACCTTAGCTGAATTGCATTTAAAACCGACGACTAAATCAACATTTCCTTACAATTTAAACATATTTTTTAACAAATTAAATCCAGCTGAATAAGATTTTTCTAGGTAAAGATTTCTATAAAATGATTATAAGGATCTAATTTCTATAAGCAAAAATGTTTAAAATTCTTTGAAATTATTAAAAAGTTTTATACTTTGCTAGCTAAATATAATAAATACTTAGCTGAATAGTAAAGATTTTTAAAATTTTTAAAAATGTTTTAACCTAATTAACAAAATTTTGTTAAACATATAGCTGCATTGTACTTAAGCTTAGCTGAATCGACGTTTTCCAATAAATTTTGAAAGTTTTTATCAAAATATTAAAAATGATCGTAGCTGAATACATTTAAACACAGCTGAATAACTTGTTTTTTATTTCTAGCTTAGCGGTTTTATAAACTTTTTTTAAAACTATTAATTTTTTTAGCTGAATAGCTGAACATTTTTAATGTACATAATTTTGAAAAACATCAATTTGACATTTCTAATAAAAATCTTGTTAAAATTAAGTTTTAATTTAGCTAAACTGAGATTGTTTACATATGTATGTATTTTTTAGCTGCGTTTTTAATAAAGCTTAAAGTATAGCTTTTTAAATAAATTTTAATTGCGACTCCATATTAAAACAGTGTATTAATAAAAAAATTACATTAACAAAAAATTCAATTTTTTAAACAAATTATTAAAATATTAATTTTCAGTTTACCCAATATTGGTATTTCCACAGAAATGTCTACTTTTTGTCACGTAACGTCACCAACTATTTTTAATTGTTTCTCAAAGAATAATGAAAATATTATTTACTTTTTTGCATTTAGGTGTAGAGCGCAACTAGGTTTTCATTTAGTGAAAGAGAGGAAATATTTGAACAACGTGGTTCTAAAATACAAGAATAATTGCTAGGTGATGTGACGTGACAAAAAGAGAGCTTTTCTGTGGAAGTGCCCATATGAAGTATGAATTGGGAATTTAGCACACTTAAACGAAACCTTGTTAATGAATTTTTGATTCCCAAGATAAACTTTTATTAAGAATCCTGTTGAAAATAAATAAATTAAATTAAAATTATTATTTTTAGCATTTTAAAATTTTGTTTAAAATTCTCCTTTGTTTGAATTATATTTGTATCGGCTAAGTTTAGCTACCTTTAGCGAAGACTTTAACCTTTTTGCCTTTAGTAGCTCAGACACATTTATATATTCAACGATAGCACAGTTTTTTCTGTTAAAAAAAAACCATAGACAGCTAGATTAAACATTTTTCAGTAAAACAATTTGTTTTCAGACTCATTCTTTTCCAACAAATATAATTTAACATTACCGTCAACATGTTGCTAAGTGAATGTTTAAAAACATTTATAGGTTTAATAATACCAGAATCCATTTGCATTCAATTGATGCTTTTTTAATATGTTTTTAAACGAAAATCATCATTCAGCGCAAACTTGTCTAGCAATATACAACGCGAAGCGGAGAAAAAATGAAAAAACTCAAAAGAAAATCATTTGGCGCGTAAAATTGGCAAATGCTCAATACATTTTCAATGAAAGTTACAAGTTTAAAATTTAAAAAAGGAAATGTTTTAAATAACAAAAAAAATTAAAGATCAAAAGCAAAAAGTATTCTCTGAAAAAAAGACTACTTTGTTTAAAAGCAGTAAATTAAATATTACTTTGGTGCACTTCAAAAATTAAAGTGTTTCCTTTTATCCCATTTCCGTTATTTTAAAACAACTTTAAGTAGTAAAGCGAATGTATGAGTATGGCAGTGTGTAAACAAAGCATTTGTTTACATTAAATTTCGGTAATAATCGTATTAAAAAAAATCAACAATAATAATAAAAGTGTAAGTACAAATGTACGTGTGTGTGTACGATAATGTGAAAATTTAGTTTTAGAAGAGAAAAAAAACAGTTATTGAATGTGTTCTTTTTCTATTTTTTTTTTTTTTTTTTGTCTTTATTTTTGGTAAAAATGAGGTAAGATTGTGTTATATGTTTGGTGTTAGTGTGCGTATGATTGTAAAAGCCTGTGTGCTTTAGTGCATACACTGGTATGGTAAGTTAGTGTATGAGTTTTCGTAATAGCGTACGTGTAATTTACATTATTCGTATTTAGTTATAAAAACAAAGCATTATTTATGAAACAGTGGATAACAAAGTAATGAAAACATTAAAAAAAATAAACTTAAAAAAATAAGATATTCATAAAACGTAAACTTTTTCTTGAAGAAAATAATAACAAAAAAAAAAATTACGTTGGTAAAAAAATTAATTTATACATGTTTCTTAACTGAATGATGCAACATTTGCTTAGCTGAATTGGAAAATTATTAAAAAAATTCTTTAAAAACACCTTATTTGAAAAACATTTTACCAAAAAAGCAGGCTGAATTATATTTTAAGCTAGCTGAATTATATAAGATTTTAACTGAATACACAATTTATTGCATTTTATTAAAATTTTGAACGAAATTACAAAAAAAAATTGGAATAAGTTCGATAACAAAATTTTTTTAATAACCTAAATAAAAGATTAGTTTTAAAAAATTTAAAAAAAACAGCTGAATAGAATTTAAGCCCATGTGAATACGTTACTTTAAAGACATGATACGCCGAAACTTCAAAAAGACTTATAAAAAAACTTTTTTCTATTAAAAACCTTAGCGGAATTACATTGAAACTTGGCTACATAAGTAAATGGTTGATTTTCAAAAAAAAAATTTAAAAAATTTGCAAAGAAAAATATTTGCTAGCTGAATATCAAAACCTTTTTTGTTGATAAATATCTATTAACAAAATATTTATAAATATTCAAACCCCTTTGCTGAATTCATTTAAAACCCAGTTTTTCAGATTATTTATTATTTTTAAAAACAATTTTCGATAAAACTATTAGAAACTTTAAAGTTATCTTAGATAAATATAGAAAATAACCAGCTAAAAGGCAAAACCAAATTAGAAAAATCTCAAAGAATCAATAAATGTGTAGTAAAATTCAATAAAAATAAATCCGCTGAATTACCTTTATCTAAGCTGAATAGATAGTTAAGAACTAACAAACTGTAATGCAAACCAAATCCATCAAAATCTATAAGATGTTTAAGCTGATAAGTTAAACGTTAATAATTGTCAATCTTTGGTAACTAATCTTTGCGGAATTGTATTAACAATCTCTTTAGCTTTTCCTAAATTAAATTTATATTAATTCAAATAAATCTTTAAACATTTTGTCCAAGCCCTATAGCGTGTGAGCCTAGCTAAATAAGGTTTTGTTTATAACTATATAAGCTTTAAAAGCTATAAACAAGCTTTAACGAAAATTTAAACATTGCCTAGCCTTTCGTGTAGATATAAAAAAATTAAAAGATGCTTTTCATTTTAGCTGCAAAACCTTTGCTGAATCGGTTTTATATTTCAATGAATGGATTTTTTTTTAATGGCCCTTTCCTAAAGGTTAAATTTTAAGATTTTTGTTTAGATAAATTGTAAAATCTTTTTGTTATTTTAAATATTAAATAAAAAATTCCCAGCGGAATAAAGTTTATATTTAGCGGATTTGTTAAAGTTGTTTGTTAATAAAAAAAAGGTTGCCCTTTTATTTTAAACCTTAACACCTTAGCTGAATAGGCTTTACTCTATGATATTTATGATTCTTTGTATTAATTTATTTTGGAATCGCCAATTTTTTAATACGTTTTGTTGTATTTTGGTTTATAAATTTTTATTTTTTTTTTTAGATGAGCTTTAAGAAAAATCAAAGTTAATTTGAATATAAAGTAAAACAGTCTCAGCTGAGTTAATAAATACCCAGCTGAATTGTTTAATTTGTTGGTTTTTAAAAGTTAGGAGTTAAAACATTTTATTGTTAACGTTAATGCCACAGTTTAATTGTACTTAAACTTGAATTTCATTACAAATTGTTTAAGTTGTTTTAGCAAAATTATAATGATATTAAATATTCTAA
The DNA here is from genome assembly GCA_930367215.1 of Pollenia angustigena. Classification (NCBI taxonomy): domain Eukaryota; kingdom Metazoa; phylum Arthropoda; class Insecta; order Diptera; family Polleniidae; genus Pollenia; species Pollenia angustigena. The sequence continues at coordinate 6,327,664 of OV884059.1, read as the reverse complement.
TATATTTTTTTATTTGTAAAAAAAACCTTGCTTTAAGCATTTATTCTTTGGCTGAATTAGATTTAACCTTTGAAATATTTGTTGTAAATAATTTAATATATAAATATAAATTTAATGTTAACCTTAAATTTCTTGAGCTAAATGAAATTTGCTTTAGCTGAATTGCTTAAAACTTTTAAAGTTTATAGTAATAGGGCTAAAACCTTTCAATGAGCACAGTTCACACTTAACTGAATAAGATTTAAACCTTGCTGAATTGCATTTTTGCTATCTAATTATTTGTTTTACACATATATAAATAAAAATTAAATGCAATAATTTTCTTTCAAATGAAGTTATTGAAAATTTCACATATTCCATGAAAAATGTGTAATAAAAATTATATTAAAATGCAAATATTTTGAATTATCTGAAAGTTATAACGAATTTTCATCAGCTTATTAATTGCAATTGTTTGATCTTTTTCCAACGATTCTGTTTAATTCTCTATTAAAATCTGTTTTTGTCATAAATCCCTGATTGTCTGAATTCATATACAATTTCCAATTTTCATTCACTGGTTTTATTTACGAATTGAAAAACAAGCAATCAAATAAACTGTTCACAGTTTACAAAAGAAAAAATTGTAAATAAAACCAAAAATTATTTAACAAAGAAACAACATCAATTTCAATTTATAACTATGAAATGGACAGAGTGTGTAAGTGGGACAGCAAAAATGGGGTGGGATGGGGCGTTAAAGTGGACAAGAAGTGCTGCTTATACACTCATATTGAAAGTTATATACATATGTAGATGGAAATGTGTGTAAATATGAAATGCTCTATATTTTATATTCAATTAACAAAAATAAACAACTATTAAATTCTTGCTAAATAAAATTTACTTATATAATAGAAAAAAAATTCAGCAGCTAATTAAAATGAAATTTGAACATGATGATTTTTAAGCAGTAGAGTGGGGACGGAAAGTTGAATTACATATAATTAGTTATTTGCTAAGGGGTGTTTAGGAAATGCCTTCAAAATAATTTAATTCATGAACTCTTTAATAATTTTATGAATGGAATTGATTTAAAGTCTCACCACTGCAATTATTTTCTCCCATTACATAAATAAATTGTATTATCTATTAACGATCTATATATATATAACATATAATAGCGCTATATTCGGCTATGCTGAATCTTATATACCCTTCACGATGGTGTGAAAGGAACAAAAATTTATATAAGCATCGTCCTTTAGATACAAATAAATCCAGCTCATTAGGAAACTTTGGCTCTTGACTTTGTCGAGATACACAGAAATCTTTAATGTCTTTGTGCAGGTGGTACCATGCCCACTTCCCCGTTCCCGCTCATATTAGAGAGGCTGTGTATTGATAACCCAGTTATTTGTACCAAATTTGGGCAATTTTCTCTTACCGTTCTTTAGAAATTATTAAATCTATTTTGAACCATGTCCACTTTTATAATCCCGCCCACATTTTTGCGGATGTTGTCTTACGATAACCAAGATGCTTGTACCTAGTTCGCAAGCTTTTGCGCTTTCTGCTCTCCAAATCAGAAAAACAACCGGACAGACGGACATTGTTAAATCAACTTCACTTTACATGTATGCATTTGTTATGTGTAGAAAAACGCAAACTTCGTTTACATAAAAAAACAACAAATAATACTTTGTTACTTTAGGTTATGGGTATATAAAACAACAACAACAACATGGGATTTTATGTTAAAAATTAGGGGCACTCGTTGTTTTTTGCTCACATCTCATCCATTTAGGAACGATCTGGCTGAATTTCAATAGCAAAATTTAACGGCGCAGATGTGACAGAAACATAAAAAAGCGCAGTCCCCATCATTTCTGGAGTCTTCGGAAAACCCATTTCAACAGACATGTCCGTCTATCTATTAAATCAACTTCGCTACTTGTTAGGACCCATAATATATATGCTTTAAAGCAGTGACGGGCACATTTGCAAATCCTATGTACGCGTGCATAGGAATAAAAATGCTGCTTGTGCGACGTCGACACATGTACACTATAAGCTTCTTTGTGTGGTCTGTGACAATGTACGTTCGGCTGTTGCTTTGTTGTTATTTCGTCAACACAAGCATAAATGTGATAGTATGTGTGTGCCCTTCACTGCTTAAAAGTGTCAAAAATAAATATTGTAGAAATTACAAATGGAATGACAAACTTATTAATACCCCTTTTCCTTCGGTGAAGGGTATAAAAATAAAAATGTATTTGTTTGCTTGTTAGTTTGCTCCATATAGAGACTCCTTAACTACTTAAATGATTTTCTTGAAACTTTCACAGGGCTGTAAATATTTGTAAAGTTAAAAAGTTTCCAAATTTTAAACAAATTGGTTGGTGTGCTTTATACATTCCATACCAGCAGCCGTATTCTGTAACATGCTTAGCTGAAGCTTAATCTCGATCGCTAAAATGCCTTAGAGAATGCAAAAATTTTAGCGATGACATTAAAAGCCAAAATTGCTGCGAATTAAAGTTGTTTGGCATTGTTAAATCTAGCAATGCACGTTACAGTATTGTATTCGTAGCCAAAAATCGTTAAATAAACTTTATAGATTTTTAGCGATAGAGATTTAGCTTTAGCGAATTACAGAATACGGCCACAGGACAATATAATTGTCTTAATATCTTCGTTAAGATCTGTTTAAAAAAAATGGTGCTAATTTTTTATTAATGAGTGCAGCGAAGCGCACCGGGTTAAGTTAGTTTATTATAATTTAAATATAATCTTAATATGTACTTAAATTTCATCTTAAACGAATTGTATATTTTGAATGAAAATGTTTGGTGTTTAGTACCTAACCAATTGCAAAAACTCCACAGGTACCAAATAAGTGTTTAGGAATATTTTTTTTTACAGCAATTTAATAAAATATACATTTTATTAGTTTTTATTAGGAAACGGAAATATCTATGTAGAAAAAGAATGCTAAAACTCACTACAAAGTTTTAAAAAAAATACCAAAAATATCTACGATTTTCACCTCTTAAGCGTTCGACTTTCGAGAAAGTACCAAATAAATATTTGTACATTTTAGATAAGTAAGGAATTTGGTATAATCTTTATTTCTGTGTTTATTGGTTTAAAAAATAGATGAGGTGTCAAACAAGTTCAAAAATACAGGTTTTACTCGTTTACTCCCTAAAAGGGCCGAATTTCACAAAAGTACCAGGCACCGGTCAGCTTATTTTTCGGCTCTACTAAAATTAAATAACGCCCAAACGAGAAATGAAATATTCCCCAAATTTTGTTCATACACTTTTGGGGGTGTTATTTCATATGAAGTAACTCCCAATTTTGTTGGGTCGTTTTCATTTTTTTTGGGAATTATTTCATTCCTCATTTGGGGTTTTCAAATTATGAAATAATCTCTAATGAAATAAAACCCAACAAATTTTTAAAATTCGGGGCTTTTTTCATAGCGTGTATAATTTGGGTGTTATTTCATTTTTATTTGGGGGTTATTTAATTTTTAAAGCGACATCTTTGCGACTTTGCTATTGGTCCATATTGACTTCATGAAATCCTTGGTGAAACGGACTCTTTTATGAATTTTGGGCAAAATTTCATTTTTGTTGCTGATGGGGTTTATTTCATTGGGGGTTATTTCATTTTCATCAGTGAGTGTTAATTCATATGAAATAACTCCCAAATATTGGGGGTTGTTTCGTTTTCGCTTTGGGGTTTATTTAATTTATTTTTCGGTGTTATTTAATTCACTGCTTTTGGGTGTTACTTCCTACTTTTTGGGGTTTATTTCATTTGGGGTTTTTTTCCTGGGCGTTATTTTATTGGGAAGCTTTTCGTGGAGCCCATTTTTCTAATGGACATTGTAAGTTAGTAATTTTTTTTATATCTCTTTAAGTTTTGGAGATATGAGGTAACTGATTTTAACATTTTTTGACTTTAAGCGATCGAATTTAAAAAAATCTCTTCTTTGTGGATCTGCTTATCAAAAGAGTCTCTAGCTTTAGCCGTTTGGGTCTGGCGTTGATAAGCGTCAGCGAGTAAATATTAATTTTTATATACATATCGCTCATTTGCTGCAAGACCGGCATAACTCAAAACAATCCATTTCGACATAAATGCATTTAAAGTTTTTGATTTGCTTTAACTACTTAGAAAAAAAGAAGACACATTCTCTTCAAACTGGGAAAGTATAAAATATATAAAGATGAATTTAATACACAAAACAAAGCGAACAATTCTGCATCTCTAGCTCCAAAATTTCATTTTTTGAGTTATGCCGGTCTTGCAGCAAATGAGCGATATATAGAAATTTATACTTTTACTCCTACCGCCGTATAATTTTAGCTTGTTTCGGTTTGCTAATATTTAGTTTTGACTCAAGACAAATAACTGATTGGGGCAAAGCGTCCTATCTAGATGTTGGGGTTGCCAGCATCGACACCAGGTATACAGTGCTATGCAGGATTTCATTCGTGCATAATGTTATATGATTATTCCGTCCACGGTCGATCCTCAGAATTTCGTTAACGTGACAGGGGACACCAAGTCTGGGTGGACATTTGGTGAGATTGATATTTGGAAAGGATTGGCTATATGAACAAAGAATAAAATTGTACACGGTTCACTCTCCCATTAATCCCTTAAGAACCTATGAGCTAGAATATAGCCTTAACTAAAGGCTCACTACATCCCTAACTTTAGACTATAGTCTAGACTAACTATTGAAAAGGAATATAAGAAGACTGTTTTACAGATCGAACACTCTGAAATGATACCGATCCCGGATTGCAGCAATATAAGACGCCTGCCAAGGCTTCTCCCAACCCTAAGTTATATGCCCATTGCTTTGGAACATGAACGAAGTAGATATCGATCCTTTATTGCAACATAGTCATACCTCAAAAAAATCAAACTCAGCAAAATGTGATTAAAGTTTTCAAAATGTACCTTTCTGTGCAGATTTAATAAAATATATTTTGCTATAACTTCGGTCCAGTGTGAGATGTAGCACTGATGTAGCATTGATTTTTTTTACATATAGAGAAGGTATGAAGGAGCACTTTTGCTTAAGCAACCCAAAATGTTTGATTTTTTTAGAAATATGGAATATGTTGCAATAAAGGAGCGATATGTTGTAGACTGATGCTGAGAGCGACCAAAAGCTTAAATATAAACTAGTCTCCAATGTAGACTATAGAATAGAGCCTGGTTTTAACAATTATAGACTAGACTCTAGTCTAAACTGTAGACTAGACTCTAATCTATGAACTAGATAAAAGGCAAGACGATGCTCCAGTCCAAGTAATAGACTAAACTCTACTCTTAACCTAAATGGGTTAAAGCATAATCGTAATTAAAACTAAAAAACAATAAATAAATTTCGTCCTGCTCTGCACATTTTGTCAATTTTCAATATTTTTCAAATGGTTTTTTTTTTTGGTATTTTTATTGGAATTACAAACTGTAAATATTCATATTCAGAATTTTGCAAAAAATTACACACATGAAAAATTTAAATAAAATAAAAACAAACCGCATTAAATAAAAAAATATCCTAAAATGACAGAATGGAAGGACTACAGAAACAAAAAAGCACTTAAATGTGCAAACTCTCCAGCTATGAAACATTTCCTGACAAAAATGAACAGTTTATTTGCATACAAATCTTAAAAAAATAATAAATTTGTTTAAATTTTTTATATTTGATAAAAAAAAATGTTAAAGGGTTAAGAGAACAAGTTGACAATATAAATATGACAAGGAAGGAGAGAGAGGAGGTGTGATAAGTTTGACAAAAATTTGCGGGTCAACAATGAAAAAGTGTTTCTTTTTTTAAGTTGCTTTTAAATATTTTCTGAAGGGGTTTGTTTAAATAACCATAATCTTTAAATTGTTATTAATAATTCATAAGCTTTTTTTGTTTCAAGATTTTTAAAATAAATTAAAGTTTAAGGTCATTGCTGAGAGTGATAAGGGTTTAATTAAATACATCTGGCAGGACGTTTTTCTTTTTTTTTTTGAACAGGTTTTAGCAGTCAAATTATGACTTCTTTAAAGATGAGGATAGCAAGCGGAAGAAAAAAGTTTGTTACTTCTTTAGTGATAGGAAAAGGAAAAAAAACAAACGTCCTGTGTTAAAGATTAGACAAGACTACAAAAGCGATGGAAATTAAAAAGAAAAATGTTTTTCTAAAAAATTAAGAAAAATGTTGTCAAAATTTAATAAAAAAAAAGAAATTTAACCAAAATATTATTAGTATGTTATTAATACGATATCAGTATGACGTGCTAAATTCCCAATTTTTCATATTTGATAAATACACTGAAATTTATAGTTGAGGGAAAGTTGGCTTCTATGCGCATTTCATTGGTTGCTAAGGCCATCTCATCAGGAAACCTTTTCCAAAGATTTTAGAAAACCCAAAAATATTAAACAAATAAAACCCTAAAGCGAATAAGAATTATAAACACTCTTAAGTCTTACCTGTAACAAAATCAAAGATTAAAGAAAACACCAACAATAAACAGTGAGTTTATCTTTTCCTAGATATTATCAATAAATTTTAATAAAAATTCCAAGTTGTAGAATTCCTTCACTCAGTGAAAATAATTTAATTAAAATTAAATTTGATGAACTCAAGCCTAATTAAAGAATATCAAAAATTTATTGATAATTTTTCATTCTTGACTGACCGGGGAATCGAACCCAGGATTTCACGGAAAGGTTGCCCTGACATGTTTCGATTGCAACTACTCAATCTCTTCAGAGAGGGGTTTGCTCACCACCATTGACGACGGCTGGCAGTCAAATAGTCAAACATCAATCTTTAAAGCAAATTTAATTCCACTTGGTGGAACGAATTTTGCCCTAATTTGTAAGCATTATAAAGGGTATCCATAAATTTAGGTATCATTTTAAATTATAAAAAAAAGAGATTTTTTTTTTGAGGTATTAAAAATATTTTTACAAAAGTGTATTACAAACAGGTTCCGGTTAAAAATTCAAAATTATGTCGGCTAAGGGAGCCCCTTCTGTCTGGCAGGCTCCCAATCTCTTACCAAAATTCTCAATCATGTTTTTCAACAAACTGTTGTCAATAGTTGATTTCAGCTCGATAATGTTGTTGTTAAGCTCGTGAACTGCTGTGGGGTTATTGCAGTACACTTCCGATTTCCAAAAACCTCACAAAAAATAGTCTACGGCCGGCTTGCCTGCGTGAGTGAGTAATAACTGACAGTAAAACTCAACGGTTCAGTTTAACTTAGAAATATAAAATTTTTATATTTTTAACTGACAGTTTCAACTGAAGTGAACGTGTGTGGGGGTTCAACTGCACATTTCTCAGTTCAATTTGTGTCGAGCGAGAGTGCGTATGTGGCCAAACCGTCCCGCTCGTTCGAATCCATGTTAAAAACTAAAGAATTGAACTGCACGTGTGTGAACTGCTCAGTTAACAGTAAAGTCTGTCAGTTTTAACTGAACAGTTGAAACTGACAGTTTAAACTGTACGTGAAAGGCCGGCATAAAGGTGTTAAATCGCACGATCTTGGTGGCCAATTCACTCCACCTCTATGAGAAATAATGCGATTTTGGAAGTTTTCTTTCAAAAGATCCATTGTTTCTCTTGCTGTGAGGCAAGTGGCACTATCCTGTTGAAACGACATATTCTCTACGTCTAAATCATAAATTTTCCGCCACAAAAAACTTCGTATCATCTCCGTATAGCGATTTCCATTGACCGATGGTACCTCAAATTTGGACACCCTTTTTTTGGCAAAAGTAGTATTTTTTAATCCAAATTTTTAATATTTTTATAATTAGGCTTAAGTTCATCAAATTTAATTTTCATTAAATTATTTTTATGAAGAAAGGAAATTTTACAACATGAAAATGAGTGTAAAACGACAAATCCATCTGAGGAGATCGAGTGGTTGCGATCGAAACATGTCATGGTAACCTGCCGGCCAGGGTTCGAGCCCCAGCCACGTCAAGAATGAACGATTATCAATAACAATTTTAATTAATTTTCATGTTGTAAAATTTCCTTTCTTCATAAAAATAATTTAATGAAAATTAAATTTGATGAACTTAAGCCTTATTATAAAAATATTAAAAATTTGGATTAAAAATCATAAATAGTTCAACAAAATAACCAAAATACTGATTATTGTAGTATTTTTTAGTTCAAATCTTTAAACCAAACTTAATTATTTGATTGATATAAAAATAATTTCACTTAAAATGATTTCAGTTACAAGTTTTGTGTTGATATTTGTGGCTGTTACTGTTGCCATTCCGTTGATATACAGAAAACTATATTGTCTTTGTGTAGGAAAAATGTTTAGTTTAAACAAGCTACACTGATTAAAAATGCGTCATAGCACTGATATATTCTGTAATCAGTACTATGACAAGTCTTCGTTTTTGACCCTTATGACACTTTTCATCATTGTGATGTCAGCCGTAACATCACTTGGCCAAATTGTCATTAGGGTCAAACATTGAAATTATGTCATCAGTAAGAGGACACATCGGCATTAGTAAAATGACGAATCGAAGTCAGTTTTATAAAAAAAATGTCATCAGTGCGATGACTCAGTAACACCAGAAAAAGGAGTCATTAGGCTCAATTTAATGACAGTTTGTTTTTCATTGGAATTGATTTACGGCAAAGTGCGAGAATATTATTATTTACTTACCCGTTACACTTGTTTGTTTAACTTTTCTTGTATGCCGCCCTTTATTTAAAGAAGAACTCTCAGATAAAAGGCACCAGCAGCATCCCGATATGATTTTCGCAATCATTCTTCTTTGAAAATTGTATGTATTTAACTTATTAATTTCAACAAATAGAATATGGGAATTTTTGCTTCTTATTTTCTAACAGCAGGAGCTTAATTGAAATAAAAAGGATTTCGAAATATGTCAAAAAATTTCAATATGAAATTTATTGATGATTGTTTTTTCAATATTTTTAATCAGGCTTAAGTTTATCAAATGAATGATTATCAATAACAATTTTAATTAATTTTCGTGTTGTAATATTCCTTTCTTCATAAAAATAATTTAATGAAAATTTAATTTGATGAACTTAAGCCTGATTAAAAATATTGAAAATTTGGATTAAGGACCATAAATAGTTCAACAAAATTACCATGACACGATTGTTTAATTTGTGTGATTTTTCAACAAACTTTTGGCTATCAATGAAATTTTGCTACAAATTTTAAAATTTTTTCTTTGATAAATGAAAATGAGTAGAACAAAGAAGAACTTAAGTTTAATCTGGAATTCAACAATCACTAGAAAACAAATTGTTTTAATAAAATTGTTTAAATATTTCTGCTCTTTCCCTTCAACGAGTTAATCAGTCTATATATATATGTGTTCCTCTAACTCCCATTGGAGCATAGGGCGCCAATAACAGCTGATCGCCAGCGGACCCGATTTTGTGCCGTTGATCTTAACTCGTTCCAAGATAGGCTAAGACTGTTCATCTCAGTTTCGGTGGAACGTCGCCACGTTGTACGTGGTCTGCCAGGTTGCCGGCCAGATTGTTGAAATGGGTTCCATCGAAATGCCTGTTTGGCGACGTTGTCGTTGTTTCGTCGTAGTGTATGACCAATCCATTGCCACTTGCGCTTCCGTATTTCAATTTCTATCGGAATCTGTCTTGACTGCACTAACAGGTCGGCATTAGAGACTGTCCGAGGCCAGAAAATGCGAAGAATTCTTCTGAGACATCGGTTGACAAATGTTTGTAGGCGGTGGGTAATAATATTCGTAACTTTCCAGGTTGTGCATCCGTAGAGAAGTACCGATTTGACATTTGCTTCGAAGATTCTAAGCTTAGTGCGAAGACTTATTTTGTTGTTTTGCCATATTGGGGCTAATATGCCAAAGGATGATCTTGCCTTGTTTATTCTACTCTCTACATCTAAGTCGGCACCTCCATTTTCGTCAATCTCACAACCCAGGTAGCAAAAGTTGGACGTGTAGTCGTAAATTTGGTCGCCTATATTTAGTGTTGATGGAGAGTCAACTCCTACACTCAGTGCCTTTGTTTTTCCGGTATTAATTTTAAGACCTGTACAGCGCAGTTTGTCTTGCAAATGTAGTGTTGTCTGTTTTAGATCACAAAGTCTGTGCGAAAGTAAGCATATGTCATCTGCGTATGCCAAGTAGTTCAGGTATTTGTTGTTGATTTGCCACTGGATACCATGGCTGCTATTTTCTATGGAACTTAGAACATCTTCTATCACGACAAGGAATAACAAAGGAGACAATATACATCCCTGGCGAACTCCACTTTGCACCATAAATGGGTCAGATAGCTTCCCCTTGTGAAGAACGAAACATCTGGCTTGGTTATAACTTTCCTTGATCAGCGATATAAGTTTTTCCGGTATACCTCTTCTTTGCAAAGCTAACCATATGAACTCCCGGTTAATACTATCGAAAGCTTATTCAAAATCAATAAAAAGAAGATGGAGCTTGGAGTTGAATTCCACACACTGCTCTGTGATTATTCGTAAGGTGTTGATATGATCCGCACAGGAATATCCACTGCGAAAACCGGCTTGGCATGAACTGATGGTATTTTCTAGGTGCTCTTTAACGCGATTAAGGATTATTTTTGCAATTATCTTTGCTATGGTTGGTAACACACATATGCCTCGCCAATTGCTGCAGTTCTTCAGGTCTCCTTTCTTTGCAATCTTGACTATTATACCATCCTTCCATTCATCTGTAAAGGACTCAATTTCCCACGATTCACATATAAGGGGGTGTAGTAGTTCAGCCGTAAGGTTTGGATCGCATTTTTATATTTCAGCTGGAATACCATCGGTACCCGCAGCTTTGCCATTTGGAAGCTGTTTTATAGCTGCTATGGTTTCTGCAAGGCTTGGGGGCGAGATTCGAATCCTAGGGTTTGTTGCAGTGATAGAACTTGCGAAAATAGGTGGTTGAGCTGCAGGATCAATCATGTTGTTTAATACCGTTTAATCAGTCTATGGGAACCCCATTAAGGAAATTGTGTCTTTTATTCATGCTGTTGCACGATTTTGACATAAATATTATGCATGTCATTCAATTATTGGTGCGTGTAAATACCCCTAAAAGTAGGTGAGTATTAACAGAAAGGATAAGCCCCAAAAACTGTAAGAGTATCACAACATGTATTTGTAAGTAAACGTGCTGGATTTAAGGCACGTTTTTTTTGTTGTAATTTTTTCTAGAAAATAACTTAGTCACTTCCTCTCAAATGTGTGTAACATTAAGTACGTGTTAACTCGCGTAGGCGTAAGTTTCAATATATTTAAACTCCCTGCTATTTAGACTTCCCCTTGAAACATTAAACCTAATTGCCATCATCTCTAAAAAAAAGAAAAACTTAAAACCCAGAATTTGTATTTGAATTTTTTTTTTTTTTTTGGTGTTTAAAAGTGTAATTTATCTCTGTCTTATAATGAGCATGCTTTAGCATGTTTTTCGGTAGATAATGAAATATAATTTGTTTGTTCGCCTAAAAGTATGTACGCTAATTACGAGTATTGCAGAAAAGTTCTTAAGCTGCAAGTTAAAGCCTGCCAAATTTAATTAAGAAATTTATTAGAATATTTTTTTTTGTTTTTTTAAAGATGGTTCCTTTTACGGGAAAATTGTTTTAAATGAACTCTAATTATTCAGATAATGCAACCAAAAAAAAAAAGTTAAGGGATAAATTATAATAAAATCATTTACAATTAGGCCAATCTTTAGAAAAATGCCAAGAATATTCATAACTATTTTAGTTAAACAAAAAAGTAGTATATTTACTTTTTTTCCTCTCAAGTCCTGAAAATCCTCTTAAAATGTCTAAGTAAATCAAAATTTGCACTTGAAAGTAAACAAATAAAAAAGTAGTATTTTTACTACTTTTTTCATTTATCTAAAGGTTGGAAAATTTTAATTGAAATATCCTGTTTAAACCAAATTGGCCTCATTAAACATATTTTTAGCTTTCAGTTTTTTTTTTTTCACTTGGGAAAACAATAGTGTTTTTACTACTTTTTCTAAAAAAAAAAAATCAACCTTGATCAAACTCACTTAAGAACTTATTTTTAAATTTGAATTCATGCATTTTGCTGCCTTTTCTAAAAAAGGTAGCAATTTAAGTACTTTTTTGAAATATGGAAAAATCGTTCAAATCTTCTTTTAAATCAAAATTTACCTTTTAGGAAAAACTTTAAATACTTATTTTTAAAGTATTTTTATTTTTTTATAAAAAGTTGTATTTTTACTACCTTTTTTTAAATTTCCAGAGGTAAAATTTTTATTAAAATACCTAAATAAAATATAATTTTCTGTAAAAAAACAGCTATTTCTGATCTTTGTTACAATTTTTTTTATAAAAGTAGTAGTTTTACTACTTTTTTAGAAAAATTTAAAAGTTGTAAAGTTAATTTTAAAACATCTTAGTACAGCTAAATTCACATTGGAAAACATTTTAAAAGCTTTGTTTTATTTTTTTACCATTCATTTATATTTAAAAATTTTAAAGCCAAGTTGGAAAAACTATCAAGAATATTTATATTTTTAAAGAGTGAAATATCAAATTTAATTTTGAATTAGTAATAAAACGCAAAAAAATTCTTTTAAGTTTTAAATGCTTAACATAATTTTTCTCAAAAAAAATTTATATTTAAAGACGATATTTAAAAATTTGTATGTGAAAAAGTACTATGAGTACATTTATGAATAAAAACCCCCGGGGAGTTTTTTTACTTCTCAAATTTTTTCTATTCAAATTCAATTGTAAAAAAGGGGAAAGGGAGAAAACTCTCGGCATACTTTTATTCAGTGTTAGGGAATAAAGTCACATTCTTTAAAACTTCAAAGAAAATAATAAAAGGAATCTACAACTGTTTTCAATTCTTCGCCTAAAAACACTTACTTCTCATTGGCATCTTCAAAATATCACACCTTTTCCTTTCACCTTTTCTGTTCGGCACCTTTTCTATGTTTTTCCCCAAAACACATGTTTGTTATTGTTTAGACTTTAAAGGTATTAAATATTTTACATCGACATTAATGAAATCATTGTTAGCTTTTGCCAGGAAATATCTAGAGAATCACAAAAAGTAGTTTTCATTTTAGTCATTGCTGTGGTACTTTAAAGGGAAGGCTTAAAATTATAACAATCAAAAATATCAACAAAGTATTTTTTTTTTGTCAAAATTTCTAGGGAAATGAAAAACATTTGAAGCCTTAACACAATATAGCCAAATTATAATAAACCTTAATGTGAACAAGGGGATTTGAAAGGATAAGAGAAGATAATTGATGTTAAAGAAAATAATACAGCCTTTTAGGTGAAAAAATATTTTAAAAACAAGCTAAAAAAAATGTACACTGAAAAAATTGTTTTAAGCAGCATGTTACCACTTTTCTTACATTAAAAAAGAAGAATAAAAATAAAAATGTTCTAGCAAATCGATAATGAATTACAGGAAATTTCGATCCACCGAAATACCATTCATGAAAAGACTGATGTTTGCCTATAGACTGGCAGCCGTCGCAGTAGCGGAAAGGTTAAAATTGTAAAGAACTCTGATGATGAGATTGTGGTTAATCTCGAAACGTGTAAGTTCGACCCGAGTTCAATCCCCCGTTCAGTCGAGAATTGAAAAACAAAATCATCAGTTAGTTTTATTTCATTTCATGTTGTAAAATTAATTTGATGAACTTAAGACTGATTAAAAATAATATAAAATTTGAATGAAAACACCACAAAGGATCTAAAAATAAAAAAATAGGTGGTTTTATCTCTTCTTTAACGATCTAAAAGACTAAATTTTAAGGGTTTTTTCATTTAAAAAAAGTAGTAAAAAAATACTACTTTTTCAAAAAAGTTTTTTAGGCAGAAAAAGTCTTCTTACTATTTTTTTAAATCTAATTTTAGTTTAAAACCTTGTTAAGGGTTAAATTATAATAATTTTAATTTATAGAAAAAAGTTCTAAAAATACTACTTTTTAAAAAATGGTGCTTAAACCAAAAATATTGTACTTCAATACTTTTGAGCGAATTTTTTGTTGTAAAATCAGCTTATAAGTTAAATTTTAACGATTGTTTGCTTGCTAGAAAAAAGTAGTAAAAAAATATTACTTTTTTAAAAGTTTCTTAGGCAAAAAATGTCTTATTGCTAATTTCTTTAAACCTTATTTAACTTAAACACGTTGTTAAGGGTTAAACTATAATAGTTTTAATTTAAAGAAAAAAGTACTAAAAATACTACTTTTTAGAAAAGGGTGCTAAGAGCAAAAATATTGTATTTTCATACTTTTTGAGCTCATTTTTTTTTTTGTAAAATCAGCTTAAAGTTAAATTTTAACAATTGTTTGCTTGTTAGAAAAAAGGAGCAAGAAACTACTACTTTTAAAAAAATTTTTTTAAGTGAAAAATGTCTTCTTGCTATTTTTTTTAACCTTTATTTAGTTTAAAACTTTGTAAAGGGTTAAATTTTAATAATTTTATTTTAGAGAAAAAAAGTACTTAAAAATACTACTTTTGAAAACAGTGTGCTAAAGTCAAAAATATTTAACTGAAATAATTTTAGGTCTCATTTTTTGTTGTTAAATAAGCTAGTTAGTAAACTTTTAACAATTGTTTGCTTGTTAGAACAAAGAAGTAAGAAACTACTACTTTTTTAAAAAAGTTTTTTAGGCGAAAAAATTCTTCTTGGTAATTTTTTAAACCATTTTTAAGTTAAAAATGTTGTTAAGGGTTAAATTTTAATAATTTTATTTTATAAAAAAAAAAGTACTAAAAATACTACTTTTTTTAAAAAAAAAGTGCTAAAACCAAAAATATTGTACTTCAATACTTTTTAAGCTTATTTTTTATTGTAAAATCGGCAAATAAGTTAAATTTTAACAATTATTTGCTTGTTGGAAAAAGGTAGTAAAAAAAGTCTACTCTTTTAAAAGTGTAAACAACTTAAAATTTTGATTTCAACATGTTTTTAAAGGCAACCTATTTCTTGTAAAAAGTGAATTTGAAGAACTTCAGTGTCTCTTGGCATTTGGTACTTAAATTTATTATTAAGTACTTTTTCAAAAGTGTTTTAAAAAGGTAATTTGATTTTTAAAATAAAAATTTATTACCAACGTCTTTTCGGTGGGAATACAAAATTTTTTTAAAATTATTTTTAAAACTTAATTATTTGATAAGAAAAAACAGATTTAAAGGATATTTTTTAAGTTTTTTAGAATACAATACTAAAAATACGACTTTTTTGAAGTACATATTTTTTGTAACACGCCCACTTTTCCAATCCCGCCCTTTATTGACAGTTATTGTGCATTGATAACCAAGGTATTTGTACCAACTTTGGAAACTTTACCTTTTGCCGTTCTCTAGATGTTTAGAATTTTTGATTTGTAACACGCCCACTTCTTCGATTTCAACCACTTTTCGACAGAGATGTTGTGAAAATTTATACATAAGCTGTAGCTGTTGCCGTTCTCCAGATTTACGGAAACTGATATTATGCACTAGATTCTTATTGGCACAAGGACCAAGCTTACTGAAAATGGGCCGAATCGTAGGACCACGAGGGGAGATAGCGGGCTATTTCTGCCTCTCAGAAACTAATAAACCGATTTTGATGACATTAAAATCAGAGATAGAAACATATTCATATGGACACATCAGCATGATTTTCCATGGGTCCATATGGACACATCAGCATGATTTTCCATGGGTCCCGAAAAGGGTGCAAAATATAAAAATAACGGATGGGATTCTAACATTTCGCTCATTTGCTGCAAGACCGGCATAACTCAAAACATGAAATTTTGGATGCAGAATTGTTCGCTTTGTTTTTCTTTATATTGTGTATTAAATTCATCTGTATATCTTTTATACTTTCCCAGTTCGAAGAGAATGTGTCTTCTTTTTTCTAAGTAGTTAGAGCAAATCAAAAACTTTAAATGCTTTTATCTCAAAATGGATTTTTTTGAGTTATGCCTGTCTTGCAGCAAATGAGCGATTTGCTCTAACAAATATTAACAAGACCTAGACGTATGATAAACATAAAAATTTATGTTAAATACTTATCATACGCTTTGGTGGTCGGCAAAAGAAATGTAAACATAATGAAGAAAAAATGTCATAGAAAATCATAAAAACATTACAAAAAAATAAAAAAACCTTTTAAAAAAAATAAAACATATATACAAATACCAATGTTTAAAATATCGCATGAACTAATCTACGATTTAATTGATTAATTGACATTATTTCATGGTTTTTTCTATCACGTTATACTTTTTAAACTAAAAAAAACAACTTAAATTGCTTTGAGCTGTTAACAAGTGTTAAACATTTGTTTGGCACATATTTTAATCTAAACACCAGATAAAATTCAATGTATACAAACATTTTAATCGCAGCCTTTTTTTTCTAATAAAAAAACACACACAAATTAAAATTTCTGACATAAAGTGAGAAGCAACAAAAACCACAAAAGTTTACCATTTAGAGGAAACAAGTGTAATAAAAATTGTTTAAACAGAAAAAAAAATCTGAAACTCAAAAATTAATGATGATAATGAAAATGCAATAGATTATTATGGCGCAAAAGATTATGTGTGATTGAATTTTGATAAAGAGATGTAAAAATTTAAACGTTAAAGGACAAGGGCCAGAAGAATTTATGGAACTTTACCTCTCAGGAATACATTTTTCATCGGGAAGCCTCAAAAACTTGAAATAAACAATTTATTTTAGAAATAAACTTAAATAGAAAAAAATTTAAAGCAAAATAAATTACTTTTTGATAGCAAAAACTTAAGTTTAGAAAAAAAATACTACTTTTTGCAAGATTTAAGAAAGTTTGATTTTTTATTAAAAAAATTAAGGAAAGTTTTTGCAATAAATAAAATTTTAAAAATGTAGTGAAAACAATACTTTTTAGAAAGGCTTAAAAAATAACGATTTCTTTTTAAAAATACGAGTTTTCCGATTAATACTTAAGGGTGGCTTAACCATAATGCACGAAGTTAATTAAAAGTCACTCCTTAACGTCAAGTTTTTTGCCCAACTTAATTTGACATTTCTTTGTTTCAGTATTTGACAAATTCAACCATGAAGAGGTACAAAATTGAACAGCGCGTTAGGATTGTTAAAGTCTTTTACGAAAATGTGCGTTTAAATCAACATGAAAATCATCTTCAGCGACGAGGCACACTTTCACATCAGTGGATTCGTTGACAAGCAGAATTGCCGCATATTGGCAAATGAGAAACTACGAGTGATTGTTGAAAAGCCGGTGCATCCGCAAAGACTGACTGTTAAGTGCGGTTTGTGGGCTGGCGGCGTCATCGGGCCGTACTTTTCCGAAAATAAGGACGGCCCAGCAGTTACCGTAAATGATGTTCGCTATCACGGGCTTCTTGTAGCCAGGAATTGAGGATATAGACCTAAGTGCTGGTTCACACACGTCAAGTTTTACTCGTCAAGTCTTGAGCTTTTAGGAAAGAAGGGAAAAGAGAATGCCATTTCTTTTCCCCTCTCTCCTAAAAACTCAAGACATGACGAGTCAAACTTGACGTGTGTGAACCGGCACTAAGCGATATATGGTTTCAACAGGATGGTGGCACTTGCCACACAGCCAACGAAACAATGGCTCTTTTGCGCGAGAAATTCAATGGATGTGTTATCTCACGTCGTGGCGATGTCAATTTGCCGTTACGTTCATGTGGTTTGCTGCCGTACGATTTCTTTCTTTAGATATATTTAGAAGAAAAAGTGTACGTCAATAAGCCAAGAATAGTTCAAGAGCTAAAAGATGAGATAATTCGGCAAATTCACGACAATGAACATCAATTTTGTCTCAGAGTCATTGAGTCACCGAAGCCGTGGCGAGCATATGGCCGATATTTAGTTTCACACATAATTGTCGTAAATCCTTTTATCACAATAAAAAATATTGCGATAATTCTCTGAAAACTTTTTGTTTTATTTACAATTAACATCGTGTGTTTTAATTGGACAACCCTTTAGTTACAAATTCTTCAAAAAAATTAAAGAAAAAATAAAAAACTTCTAAGTATTACTTTAGATGTTATTTTTCTTTAATTGAAAAATAAGAAAGGCAATGTCTATGATTTTTAAAAAAGTAGTATTTCTACTACTTTTTTTAAGTCTTTTAAATTGTAAATTTTTACTTCAGTTATCATTTTTAATCAATAAAAACTTGAAAAATTAAGCTTTCTGGATTTAAAAAAAGTAGTATTTTTACTACTTTTTTGTAAATCTTTTATATTAAAAATTTTATCTTCAGTTATCATTTTTATTAAATAAAAAATTGAAAAACTAAGTTTTCTTAATTTAAAAAAAGTAGTATTTTTACTACTTTTTTGGAAATTTTTTAAATTGTAAATTTTAACTTCAGTTATCATTATTATGCAATTAAAACTTAAAAAACTAATTTTTCTTGATTAAAAAAAAGTAGCATTTTACTACTTTAAAAAAAAAATTATTAAGCTACGAAATTTTATTTGTATTTATTCAGCAAAAACTTAAAAAAAAATTAATCTTTTATGCTAGTCCAAAAAGTAGTATTTTTCCTACCTTTTTAGAAATAAAAACATGAGAAACTAAGTTTTTTTGATTTAAAAAAAAAGTAGTATATTTACTACTTTTTTGGAAATTTATTAAATTGTAAATTTTAACTTTAGTTATCATTATTATTCAACAAAAACTTGAAAAATTAATTTTTCTTGATTGAGTAGTAAAATACATACTACATACTTTTTTAAAACAAATGATTAAGCTACGAAAGTTAATTTATATTTATTAAACCAAAAATTAAAAAAATAAACTTTAATGCTATTCCAAAAAGTAGTATTTTTGCTACTTTTTTGCAAAAATACTTTACTACAGTTTTTAAACGTTTTTTTTTTAAAGAATTCTTGCTAAAACAAAGTTTTCTTTGTATATCAAGCTCGCCTTGCTAAGTTGTTATTTAGAACTTTTTTTAAGCCGCTTAATGCCGACTTGTAGCTTTTTTTGTAGCCTTCTTACGCCTTAAAAGTATTGTATTCTTTTTTTTTTTTTTTTTAATATTTTTGTTTTTTATTTTTCTTGGTTATTCTTCATTAACTGACATGTGCTTTAATTACAATTAACTTTCATTGCTATTTGTTCCATTTTGTATGTCTTTTTATAAGTTCTCTGCAGTAAGCAGACTCCTTCCCAGCATTTTACATTTTTTTTCCACACGTTTTTTATTAACTTATAAAGACATTGTTTATGCTCATACATTTTACATTAATTGCATGGTTCTTTTTTTTATGAGTTCAGTTGGAAAATGGAATAGGAAAGTACTTTTCACAAAGAGGAAGTGGTAGAAAAAAAGCAGCATCTACAGAAAAATTTTATATGAAATTGTATTTAATTAATGTCATTCTCAGACCAAAGTAACTAATAAAATTAAATTGTATATCGAGCTTGAAGTATAAGAGAACATGATTTAGCACTTGCAGTGCTTTTCTTGGCATTGGTATGAGTCTAGGCTTTAGACATTCTGCCAAGCGAAAGAAGTAAAAGAGGATGAAAATAATTTTATTTTAAACGGAAGAGAATTGTTATAGATAGTACAAAGTAAATTTCTTTTATTTAATTTAAATAATGGAATTATTTATTTACCATAGAAAATATATTAAAATAAGCAATTTTTTATAGTTTTTCACTTTGCAATTTTTAAATAAAGTTTTTTATACAAAAAATTTTATTTGAACCTATTTTTTTTAAAAAAATGCAAATAAATTGCATGGAATTTTTTTTTTACGCGAAATCCAAAAAAAAAATATAATTTAAATTTCAAAAAAAAAATCTTTATTTTTTTAAAATTCTACATGGAATTTTATTTTCGATACTAAAAACAAAATGTTCAATTAATTTTCCG
Organism: Pollenia angustigena; assembly: GCA_930367215.1. Lineage (NCBI taxonomy): Eukaryota > Metazoa > Arthropoda > Insecta > Diptera > Polleniidae > Pollenia > Pollenia angustigena. The sequence goes on along the minus strand of OV884059.1, from coordinate 6,307,693 downwards.
CAATTGGTGAATTTCCCTAATATTTTATTCTTTTTAAGAAACAAATCTTTTGTTTATTAAATAATACAATTTTCTCAAAATTTTAATTGTATTTCAATTGTTTGTAAAGATTTTTTTTAAACAATTTAAATTAAATAAACATGTTTTTTATTATTGGTTATTTAATTTAATTTTTTTTTTAATCTTTTTAAAGAAAAACACTTTTCAATGAAATGTTGCACGTGCTTTAAAGAAAAAATAAACATATAATTGAAAAAGAAAAAAACATCTGAGAATAACAAAGAATTTCAAACAAAACAAAATTCCAAAACTTTTCTTAAAATAGAGATTTAAAAAAAGTAGTCATAATACAACTTTTCTTTAACAAATAAAAATTGAAACTTCGTTTTGCATTCTATTAAATTATATTTAAAGTAATTTCCCTTAACAAAAAATTTCAGTGTATTTATCAAAAATAAAAATTGGGAATTAGGCAAGCCATAGAGAAATCTTATTAGAAATTTTTTGTTAAATAGAAGCTTTTTTGAAAAAGTAGTGAAAAAACTACTTTTTAAAAGAGATTAATTAGGCAATAAGTAATGCTTAAATTTTATTTTTGGTTAAAGATAATACAATAGAAGTCATATACGGCAATTTTCGGCATTTCTCAAAAAAAAGTAGTAAAATACTACTTTTTACAAAGTGTATAAAGGTACTAAGACTTTGCATTTTAAATTCTCTTTATTTTCAAGTAAAAATTATACTTTAAAAAACGTTTTGTTTTTTTAATTTAAGAATTTAAAAAAAAAGGAGTAGAAATACTACTTTTAAAAAACGTGCATACATACAACAAAATACGCTTTAATGTTAGGTTTGTATTGAGATAACATAAGAAAAGCAATTTTTGGCATTTTTCAAAAAAGTAGTAAAATACTACTTTTTAAAAAGTAGTAAAATACTAGAAAAAATATTTTGCAAGTTTTTTTTATTAATTTTTTTAATTACTACAAATACTCCTTTAAAATATAATATATTAATATCTTACGTTTAGTTAAGTTATTTAAAAAAAAAAGGAGTGAAAATTACTAACTTAACGTACTTAAAAAAGGTTTTAAAGGCCAATATTTTACATAAGCCCTTAACTAAAGACTTAATTACAAAACTTATCCTTTTATTTTGCGTATCATCCATCCATCTTTCATTTCCCAAGCCCTCAATATCTTTATAAGTTTGTAGAGGCTTTCTAAACTGTCAGTAGTTTAATTAATTACAGGTTTATTAAAAAAAAGTTTAATAAACAATAAAGTTTTTTTTAACCTGAAACCGAAACCACTGGTATCCATAACACTTCAGGATTTAGACAAGAATGAAAACGACAGGCGTTCAGCAAAAAAGTTGTTAAATTCAAGCACATGTATGTTAATATGAGCATTATTGAGTTATTTCCAAACAGAAAATGTTTTCCAAACAAATAACATTGCCTACTTTTAGATACAAGTTTTGTTAAATTTAATTTTTTAAGATAAATTTAATTCTTTTGAATAACTGATCTTTTATGGAAAATATTTTTGAAAATTAGATTAGTTATATCCAATATAAAACACCGTAATGATTATGTTTCTGCTACGTGCTCATTTTGATTAACCGCAAAGTATGCTTTACAAAATTATTAGAGGAAGAATGTTCGAGTTACTAACCTACAAACCTAATTTTAGGGCCAAGGTATCGTGGAGTCTCTTTAACTTTAGGTAAGAGTAAGAATACAAGCACATGTATGTTAATATGAGCATTATTGAGTTATTTCCAAACAGAAAATGTTTTCCAAACAAATAACATTGCCTACTTTTAGATACAAGTTTTGTTAAATTTAATTTTTTAAGATAAATTTAATTCTTTTGAATAACTGATCTTTTATGGAAAATATTTTTGAAAATTAGATTAGTTATATCCAATATAAAACACCGTAATGATTATGTTTCTGCTACGTGCTCATTTTGATTAACCGCAAAGTATGCTTTACAAAATTATTAGAGGCGTCCGTCCATCGCCCAAATTCATTATAATATTATTTATACGAATTGGCTTAGACTTGTGTTTATTGTAAAAATAATGGCATATAATTTTTGGTTTTTGTTATTTAATGAAAACTATTATGAAATACATTAACATAAACAAATTACAACTTAAATATGTAGTGATATAAAAAAAATTAAAAAAATAATCGGTTCCCAAAATGTTAATAGCTTGTACCATTTGACAAAAAAAAAACTTTAATTTGTTATAGGGAAATGTTCGAAGGCATACATTTTTAAAAAATTAGAAAAAATTATTGATCTTTGCTATGAGTAACCGGTTATTCCTTTAAAAAACAAATCAGATTATGTTAGTTTTTGACTATAAATGAAATTGTGTGTTAGAAATTACTTAATATTTTCCAAATATTATTGGTTTCGTAAAGAGTAACCGGTTACTTTTTGTAAAAAATTTAGTATTGAGGCCTTATGTAAATTATTTGCTATGAGTAACCAGTAATCCCTTATAACGAATCTAATAATGTAAGTTTTTTCAAAAACTATTTATTTTCTTAAAAGTAACCGGTTACTTTTTATAAAATATTTAGCAATTGAGGCTTTTTGTCTATTTTAAGATATAAATTGGGACTCTTGCTTATAAATTGCTTCAAAATTGTTAAAAATTCAAAAGTAACCGATAACCATTTACTCAAAAACGAATAAATTTTGATTAACACTTAGATTGAGATTACAGTCATGGTTTGTTAATTTTTTAAATCATATTAATTAATATTTTACGATAGAAAAGCCAAGTGTAGATACAACAGTTAACCGATTACCAAAAAATCGCTTCTTAAATCTACATATACATATAATTAAAATTTTAACCTTAGATAGATTTTTTTTTCATTAAATTTTGTTTTCGATTAAAAAAATAAAATGAAATTAAATAAAAAAAAAAATGATCAATTTAGCTCATCGTTTACCGGCAACCGGGTAGTTTGGCAATAATTCAAAGCAGTTTTTTTTCTATAAAATTACTGAAGAAATTATTTTTCTTTAAAAGTAATTAAAATATAAAAAATATGATATCAAGAATTTTGGTTTTTATTTAATTTCTAAAAAAAAGTAACCGATAACGACTTGTAAAAAACCACAAAGGCTCAAAATACAAATTCGTTGTTTATTTGTTTAATTTAAAAAAACTAAAAAAAGAGCTTCTCCTTCGAAATTCGTTAACGAGTACCCGTCTTATACTGGTTAATCGTTCTTTGAAATTGTTTTCTAACAGTTATATATAATGCAGAAATAACAAAAAAGTAAAATTTGGGTTTAAAGTAATCGGTAACCGTTATAAAAAGTTTTTTGGAATGTCTATATTTTTCTATAATATTAAAAAGCTTTTCGAAAATTGTACTAAATAAATAAAATTTAAGGAACTATGCATGATAAACTGTCTAAAGTTGTGCTGGACTTTACGAGTACCCACTTTAGAAATTTTCGTAAGTAAATATTTCTACGCAAAAATCAAATGTTATTAAAAACTTTTTTTATCTAAAATTTGCTATCCAATCAATTTGAATTCTAAAATTTATGATATTAGCAAAAATCTAAATGAGTACCCAGTAACCATATTTCCAAAACTATAAAATTTTTCTATTTAAGTTAATATTTTTTAAGACACTTTAATGAAATATGTAAAAACCCGAATTATATTCAATTTTTAATATCTAAATAAAACGTTTTTGGTATGATTACCGAGTAACCATGATCAAGTACATGGCTTTTAGCTCATAGCTATTCAGGTAATTGTGTTTTCTTTTAAATTAAAAAAGTTCCTAAAATACAAATATTATTTCCTTAAATCCACTAAACCGATTACTAATTTTTTATTCCATTCGTATTCGTATTCGTTATATTTTTCTCACTAGCAACTTGAATTTGAATTTGTTATTAGTGTTCATTATGGCATACGGGTATAACAAGTTGTACATACACACATACATATTAAGGCATGTTCATAAATTTTACATAATGAGCCGTAAAGTTTAATTTTAAAAGTACAAATGTACATCAAATTTTTCTGCTTGATGAACATAACGATGGTCATTTAATATCAAATACTCTATTCTGTTTCTAATTTGCTGTCATGTTTACTAAAAAAGTCCATTATTTATATGTATAATTCTTAAGCAACTTACATTTCTCATTTTCAAAATGTTTTTCATACCCTTATTTTGATTTGATTCTTTAAGACGCTACTTAATTAATTTCTTAAGCAACAACAAATACTCGTTATAATAGATCTTACGCTCTTTAAATGTCAAGTTTATAGACATATCGTCTCTCGTTTAGATTGCTGCTATTTTTAAAATGTTTGCTTCTGATAAACATATTGAATTATAATTGAGCTGATGAACCGACCATAGAAAACGACTAGAACAGAAAGAGAGAGTGAGAGAGGAAAATCCTTAAGCTGCTGTCAAAAACAAAAACTTTTATTATTGTTCAACTTGTATTAACGAAGTGACCTCAGTACTACAACAATGCAATAATGGAAAAAACAACAGGCATTTTGTTACTAGAATTGAGACGACAAATGTCAAAAAGCCTTTATAAAAAATGTAAATATTCAAAAAAAGACACCAATCGTCACACCATGAAGAAAACACTGCGAACAACTGCGTTTCTAAGATCACTTTATAAATGAATTCTGATTATTGTGTTAATATTCAAAGTGTTTTTATTTTATTGTTGTAACTTCATACGTACGAAGTTTTTTTTTTCTTTTGAGTTTCTATTCTTGTCGTTTTTCTGTGCTTCACACTTTTACTTTCACTATTTACATTTGCAATTTGATAGAGGGTTTTGTCAACTTATTGTCCGAATATTATTGATTTTTGATAGACAAAAGAAAAAAAGATTTACAAAAACTTAAAATAACCACAGAAAGGAAAACAAGGGGAAAATCGCTCGATATAAAACTAATAAAAAATGTTCTTAAAAGAATCTTCGAGTTACTAACCTACAAACCTAATTGTAGGGCCAAGGTATCGTGGAGTCTCTTTAACTTTAGGTAAGAGTAAGAGTACACGAGTGTTTAAATGATTTCTAAATAAAACGCCGTAAAGCTTTAAAAAAACATGTGATAAATTTTCACATTTCCCCAGCCCATACACATTTTGTAATATTAGGTGCGTTCCAGTACTAAATTTGCAACTTTAAATGTAACCGTTTTAAGGATATATAGAAATTGATATTGTCTTTGTATGGGAGGCCCCAGTTTTGTCAAATTTGGAAACTTTATCTATTGCCGTTCTCCAAATATACCAAATTATATTTTGTGACACGGCCACATTTTCAATCCCGTCTACTTATTGACAGATGCTGTACATTCAAAACCAAACTATTCGCACCAAATTTGAAAACTTTACCTATTTCCGTTCTTTAGATATAAATAATTTTATTTTGTGACACGCCCACTTCTCCAACTTCACTTAATTTTTACAGATCTTCTGCATTAATATTCAAGAAATTTGGAAAAAAAAAATATGTTAACTGTTGCTGTTGCCGTTTTCCAAACACACAGAAGGCTCTTTACATGAAAATGCCACGCCCACTTATCCAATTCCGCCAACTTTTTGTCAGCTGCCATTTATTGATATCAAAGCTTTTTAGCTACGGATCTCCAGATATGCAAAATATATATTTTGTATTTATATGAGATGTACCACTCCCAGTTCTCCCATGCCACCCACATTTTATCGGAAGATGAATATTGATACCCAAAATGATTGTACCTAATAGAGCAATCTTTAATGTCTTTGTATGGTAGGTATTACGCCTACTTCTCCAACCCCGCCCATATTTAGTAAGATGTTGTGTATCGATATCCAAGATATGTGTACCAAATTTGCTAACTTAAGCCCTTGCCATTGTTCAGATATAGAGCAATCTATATTGTCTTTATGTAGGAGGTGCCACGCCCACTTAAAATTTCCAAAAATTATTTAGCCTTTAAACTTTCCGCATATGAACAGAATAAATGGTCCAAATTTTATCGCGATCGGGTAAACGGGTTGGCCGTGCATAACATACGAGCATATAAATATTAATTTTTATGTATGAGATTTCCTTTGGCTTAAGGAAGTTGGTTTTTCTTTTTGGTGATTTAGGAAAAAAAAAATTTAAGAAAAAAATAATTAAGGTAACTAACTGACTGTAGACATTATATTTAGTTATCCTAATAACTCCTCAAAGTAAGTTTTAAATTGCTATTAATTTAGAAGCCCTAAATGTATACTTTAGTTCTTATTTTTTAGTATTAATTTAAATTTAAATAAGGAAAACAACAGGAAATACATTCACCTTAAGTTTTTTAGTTGTTTCCTATTATCGTTGGATTAAATTTCATTAACTTAATTATCATTAAAGTTTAAAAAAATCTCAAAATTAAAAAACTAACATGACAGGTCTCTTGTCAACAAAAAAAAACAACAATTGTTATTTAGTAGTTTTTTCCAAAAAGCAGGCAACAGTTAATACACCAAAAGCAAGGCAAAAAGCAAACAGAGTGATTGTAATGAAAAATCACATATATATGAACAACAGAAATTTGATATAAAACACCAGCAGCAAGAAAATCCTCTAATCCCTTCTTTTTTAAATGGAAGACAGTCACATCTGCTAAATAGAATCCCGGCTATTGATAGATGATTGTATGTCAAGTGGATGGCGTTGAAAGATAAGAAATTGTACAATGTATTCGAACGTTAGTGTTTTTTTTTTGTGATATAACAGTTATTAAACATAAAATGTATTGTATACTTTTGGGATTAATAAAGAAAACAAATCAAAAATAAACAATTGATTTTTTATAGGCAGAAAGAAAATAATTTAAATTTAAAGCGTAAATAAAACAAACTTAACGTAGGCTTAAGTTTTAATATTGTGCAGAATATTAATTCTTGTTTAACAAAAATTTTAAGAAAGCCTAAAAGCAGACAATGTTTTTTTTATATTGTTAAGAAAACATATGAAAACAGAAGCAAAATATGTTTGCTGCTTTCAAAAGAAAAGATAAAATTCTTATTCATTTTCTTATTTTCCTAATTATCTTAGTATTTACATAAAAATACCAGCCTAAGATTATGCTTCATTTAGTTTTATGTTAACTTATTATTATTATTATTATATCAAAATATTTGTTTATGTTCTTTTAATCCTTATGCCAATAAACAAGCATTTCAATAATTCGTTGCTTATAGATTTGGAAGAATATTTTCACATCTTTACTCTTTCTTATCATATTGTCATCAATTTGTGGTAATTGTATCTGCCTAAGCTTATGCTTCACAAAAACAAATGTTTTATTTTTTTTTTTTTTTTTGTCTAAATTGATGAAATTCTGTTGAGGTCAAGAAACATAAAAGTATGTCCTACAATTGTCTTCATCATAATAATTTCAACATGTGTTTTCGTTAAGGCGATCAAAAATCCAGTGAAATTTAATTGGTAATAAAAACAGATTGATTGGGGAAAAAGTTGAAATTTAAATTTTGTGTAAATTATCATAAAATTATTGAAAGAAAGAAGAAAAAAATAAAAAGAAATTTTCGATTTAAGAATAGAAACAGATTTTAAATCTTTTTTATTTTTTTTATTAAAAAATTATTGAAATTTTGTGATTTTTGTCATCGGTAGCCTGTAACCGATTTGAAAACTAACTAAATAGTGGAGCTTTAATAGTATGAATCAAATCGTTTCATAAATTTTGTCCACAAAATCGTTTTTTATCATGTAAATTACATTAAATTTATTAAATTTTAAACATTTCGCAAAGAGTAACCGGTAGCCATTTAAAAAACATTACGAACAGATAAGATTTTTAGGTATAAAGATAACCGTATATACAATTTTGTGTACAAAAACGTTTCTTATCATATTAATTATCTTACATTTATTAAATTTTAAACATTTTGTAAAAAGTAATCGGTAACCATTTAAAAAAAAAAAATACGACCAAATAAGATTTTTAGCTTTACAGAAAATCATATGTAATATTTTGTCTACAAAAACGTTTCTTATCATGTAAATTACCTTATATTTTAGGCATTTTGTAAAAAGTAGCCGGTAATTATTTGAAGAACATGACAGCCAAATAAGATTTTTAGCTTTAGAGAAAATCGTTTATAAAATTGTGTCTACAAAAACGTGTTTTTAACATGCAAATTGTCTTAAATTGATAAATTTTGAACATTTTGTAAAAAGTAGCCGGTAACCGTTTAAAAAATATTACAACGAAATAAGATTTTTAGCTACAGAGAAAATCGTATGTAAAATTTTGTCTATAAAAACGTTTCTTATCATGTAAATTACCTTAAATTTTGAACATTTCGTAAAGAGTAACCGGTAACCATTTAAAAAACATGACAACCAAATAAGATTTAGAGCTATAGAGAAAATCGTGTATAAAATTTTGTCCAAAAAAAAGTTTTTTATCATGTAAATTGCCTTAAATTTAATAAATTTTATACATTTTGTAAAAAGTAACCGGTAACCATTTAAAAAACATGACAACCAAATAATATTTTTAGCTTTACAGAAAATCGTTTGTGAAATTGTATCCACAAAAACGTTTCTTATCATGTAATTATAAAAAATTTCCAACATATTATAAAAAGTAACCGGTAACCATTTAAAGAACATTACAACCAAATAAGATTTTTAGCCACAAAGATAATCATATATAAAATTTTGTGTGCAAAAACGTATCTTGTCATGTTATTTGATTAAAATTTGTCCATTGTAAACATGTTCTTAAAAGTAATCGGTAACCATGTAGTAAAAACTAAAACTGTCGTTCGTTAGACTAAGCTCAGTTATGTCTATTTTTTAAAAAATCTCAAAATAATTAATAAAAATTACCTTGATTAAAATATTATTAACGAATAACCGCTTTTTGCAATTTCAGTAAATCGATTACCAAAGTAATAAGTTGATTGAGGTTAAAATTATTTCTAAGCAAACGAGGGTCTGTTTTCACCAGAAAAGTGTTCTAAGCTTAAAAAGCCAATAAATTAAGGGAAATTTTATTGGTAACCCTGAATAAACCATTGATAACCGGTAACCATTAAGAAAAAAAATCTGAAAAAATATAGTTTAGTGCACTTATATGTTTTTTTTATTAAATTTCGGCTAAAAATTAAGTTCTTTACTTAGAAAACATTTTTAGTTTTTTAACATTTTGTAAAAAAGTAACCGGTTACCTTTTATCAAAGAGAATTATCAAAACGTTACTTATGATTTAAATAAGAATCTTCTTTATTCTTTGAAAAGTAAAGAAACTAATGAAAGTTTCGTTTGTTAAGATTTAAGTAACGAGTAATCACTTTTTTGTTGTTTGACAAAGTAATCGGTTCATAAATAAGAAAATTATTGGGTATATTTGAACTTAACTTGATAAGTTTAACTAAAAATTAGTCTAAAGCTAAAAAATAATAATAAAAGTATAAAAATTAAATGTTTTTGTTATGAGTAAACACTTGGGGGGAAAGCCAATTAAGGGATTTATGGCCCAACAACCCAGGCAAAGAATAATTTTGCGGTATAAATGAAATTATATGCTGCTGAATTTTTGTGCACTTAAAACACGTTTCATCTGAGTAGTCTACAACCATTTGTAAAACAACTAACACAACAAATCTAGACTGGGTTGATCTTAAGGCCTGGGGACTTCTTGAACACATGATATCAAAGAGGCGCGGGGACGAGCCTTGATCGGTCAACGTCTTACAGGACGTCTTGAAAAAACCATCCGGTAACTTCTGTGTTTTTTGCAAAGTTTAATGACAAGTTCTTTCATATTGTAAAGTTCAAGCAACTTAAACAAATTCTCTTTTTTCTATAACAAACAAAATTTCTTATTTTAGACTTTGTCTTACAATTTCAAGGTAAACATCTTTATCGCCTAGCCTGTCACTAATTGTCTGCAACTGTCTGCAAAAATTTTCATCAAAACTTAACGACAAACTTTGTCAATTAAATTACACTCCCATGCAATAAAACACAATTATGTTAAGTGTAATATAAAGTTTCATAAAGAATGCATAACTTTAGGCGCCAAAAACATACTTACAAAATTTAAATTATATAAAACACGCTATAAATTAAATTTAATACCAATAATAAAAAGTAGCAGCATTTAAAATTTTTGTTTGTTTTGCTAAAAAAAAAAATTTTTCAGTTTTCATTACACAAAAACTTGAGAGAGCATAAAATACAGCATACTTTAAGTTGCTTTTTAAATGATACATCTTTATAATTTTTAATGATAGTAAAAACTCAAAACGAACGTAATAAAAGTTTTTTTTTAAATTATACATTATTCTTTTTTTGTTTTACTTGTGTTTCCTGGTTTCTGTTGCTAGAACGTTTGTCTTAAATCTATTTTATTACCTTTACAAGAAATAAAAGAGAGATTTTATTTAATAAAGCATAACTTAAGGCTGTGAAATTGCATTAAATATAAAATAAAAAGAAAAGAAAAGGTAGCAACAAAAGAAAATATTTAGTTTGCTAGTTTATTTTTGTTATACATTTAAAAGTTGACATATAACACTTATAAAATTGTTAAAAAGAAAACAACAACAAGGATATTAAATTTCATAAAAGGGCTAGGTTTTTGTTAATTAGCTTAAAGTTAATTAAATTGGCAATTAATTGTAATAAAGACTTTAAAAAGATAAACTGTTTCACATATTTAAGATAATATTATGTTTGAAAAAATAACATTTGTAAAGAATAGCATAGTTTAAGGGTTCTTAAGAGAATTTAAAATACTTAAATGTTTACAAATCCAAGAAAATTTGTTGTCAATTATCTTAAATATTGCTAAGGAATTCCTTTAACAAAATCTATTAAAGCTTGTCGATTTTTTTAATAACTACCCTTTTGTTCTCTTTTCCCTAAACAAAAAAATTATTTACCTTGATCTATTACACTATGGAACATTTTTGGGATTATTGTCTGGGGGGTGAGAAATTCCAAGTTAGGGTGATGGTACTAGGTCAGTATAGTAAAACCCTCAAAGGGTTTGGCGTTCGTATGTGCTCCATCATATTATGATTACACCATAAAAAGAAGTTATTAAGATCCGATTGAAGATAAAAATGATCCGAAAAAAAATCCCTAGAAAAGGGGAAATCCCCTACTGTTGGCATCACTGAATGTGGGTGTATTCTTTCAAATAACAAACAAAAGTCCGACGATTTTCACCGATCGCTTAAAAAAAGTCACAAAAATTGCAGTGCAGGTTTGTGATAAAATCTGCTGCATACATCCAGGCTTGAACATTTGTTTGCACTTATCAATTATAATTCTCCACAAAATTATTTTTACCGGCAAAACTGTTGATTATAAAGAAAAACGTTATATGAACGGATTAATTAATTGTAATCCTAAATTTTTTTATGTTTGTTTTAGCAAAATCGGACAAGTGGTTATCGAGTTATGTTAAACAAAAAAACATCAAGATAAGGAAAAAATTTAAAATGTCATAAAAAAAACTGACACATACGAACGCCAAACCCTTTGAGGGTTTTACTATACTGACCTAGTACCATCACCCTGACTTGGAATTTATCACCCCCCAGATTGACTGTTGTACTGTGTTATTAGTCTACTTAAAGGTCAACCTATTATTGTTTAATAATTCTAAAACAAACTGTAGCATAACTTTAGTCTTGAAATTTAAAATGTATTGCTAATTATGCAAGCCTTGACAGAACATATGAATAATTCAAATGCATAATAAAACATTTAAATTTAAATTGCTAGCTTTAAAAAAAAATAAAGCATATTTGAAGGATGTAAAATATAATAAAACTGTCTAAAAACAAAATTCAAACTTTTAATAACAATTCGTCAATAAAATTACCAAATTCTTGTTACATTTCCTAGCAAACCACCTATTGTCCGGAATTCTTTTACAAATTTGCTTTTAAGGTACACGTTTGGCCTATTAATTAAAACATTTAAACACATTTTTTTCCTGTTACAAAGCTTACCAATTTCTTAAACATTTATTTTTTAATGGTCACTTTTTGTAATGTATAGCTTAAGGGTTTATTTTCTTTATGGCAAACACTACGTGTTACTTAATACTATTGTTCGAATACGCATTGGTGAGTGAAGCATAGCCGTAGGCGTTTAAAAAACAGAATTGTGTTTTCAAGATATAAGAAAAGAGAAAGTAAGTAGTGGCAAGCAATTTAAGTAGAATGAAAACTTTTTAAGAAAATGTTAAGTACTTTCCTAGGGGCCAATAGAGATTTTAAAATTATTAAATTAAGCCTACTTTAAGGGGGGTCATTTAATTAAGTTTAAAATAATAAATTTAAAACTCTAGTTTTATTTTTAATTGAATAAATTTCTTATTTTAAAGTAGTGTTTGAGTATTTCTTTTAAAATCTATTTTTTAATTTTACTGATTTTGTGCTTATTAAAAAATCTCTACAATCGCCTCTTAAATCCCTTCTCAGCACTGTTAAATGTTTTAACTTGATTTATTGAATATTAAAGCATACTTTAAGGCAATATGATATAAATCTAGAATTGTTTATTTTAAACTTTTGTTTTGCAGACTTTTATTCGCTTCTTATTGTTATGAAAAACACTATGGCTATTTTCTAAAACCACTATTAATCTTAACGCCTACCCAATTACTCTTTTAGATTCAGAAATTTATAAAGCATTGATTATTTTTATCTTTAAAAACAAAACCAACAATTTTTGTTTTCTTTCCTTTAACCAACAGAAAACTACAAAAAAAAAAAAAAAAATAAAGCTGAACAGCACAGAAGACCTCCACCAAAAATGTCCTTATTTTTTGGCCAACCCCATCCGGGGGAAAAAGATAAACATTTAAGAGAATTTCTTTCGCATCTATTTATGGAATGCATGATACGCTATAAAAACGAGACAGTTAATGAAAATCAAACGGAAACCAGCAGCCTACCAAGCAACACAGCAGGTGATATTTATTTTCTCTACCAAACACTCTCCCTTCCTCCATTATTCCCTGCCTGTTACAAAAAAGCTGTGAAAATTTCATTATAATTGATTGTATTTAAACAAATATAAATCGTTTTTCTTTTTTAGATTTTCCCACCGCTATACCACGTTATCTAGAGGATGCTGTTCTCTCTGAGGGTTCAATTAATATGCAAAACATCAATGAGGATGAAGCGAAACGTAATGAATGGTATGCAACCATTACCAGCATAACAATGCCACCTGATGATGATCTCACCAATAACTATGACGATACGAATGATGTTAATTTCACTTATACCACCACAATGGAAAGTAGCATTTTGTTGGGAAAGTCTAGAAGCTTAAATAATTTATTTACAAAATCGTCCTACTCCTCATCATCCGCTCTCCATTGCCCGGTACGTTTTGATGGTTATTTATGTTGGCCACGTACACCGGCTGGCACTGTGTTAAGTCAATACTGTCCGGACTTTGTGGAGGGGTTTAATAATAAATTTTTGGCACACAAAACGTAAGTTGAGTTAGAAAAAAAGATTAGAAACTACAAAAAATATAGTCGAAACTAGACTTTAGACGAGACTGTATAATAGACTCTACAAAAATGTTGTTAGCGACTGAATAAAAAACTTAAGACAAGGCTTTAAGCGAGACTAAAGATTAGATTATGGACGAGACTATAGTTAAAACTTAAGACTAGACTCTAGACGAGTATATACCGTAACTATAGAAGAGACTAAAGACTAGACTATAGACGTGACTTTGTCGAAACTCCAGATAAGACTATGGTCGAGAATATAGATAAGACTTAAGACTAGAACATAGACGAGACTATATTGAAACTAAAGACAGGACTATGAAGGAGACTTTGCCGAAAATATAGATAGGACTATGGTCGAGACTATTAGCGAAACTCAATACTAGACTATAAACGAGACTTAAACGAAACTCCAGATTAGACTATGGTCGAGACAATAGATGGGTCTTAAGACTAGACTACAGACGAGACTACACTGAAACTAAAGACAAGACTATGAAGGAGACTTTGCCGAAACTATGGATAGGACTATGGTCGAGACTATTGGCGAAACTCAATACTAGACTATAAACGAGACTTTAACGAAACTCCAGATAAGACTATGGTCGAGACTATAGATGGGTCTTAAGACTAGACTACAGACGAGACTATACCGAAACTATAGACGAGGCTTAAGACTATACGATGGACGAGACTTTGCCGATACTAACGATAAGAATATTGTCGAGACTTGAGGCGAAACTAAAGACAAGACTCTAGACGAGACTTTACCAAAACTATTGATAAGACTATGGTCAAGACTTTAGACGGGACTTAAGACTAGACTATAGACAAGATTATAGCGAAACTGTAGATAAGATTATACCAAAACTTTCGACAAGACTTTGGTCGGGAGTATTGGCGAAACTTAATATTATACTGTAGGAGAGACTCTACCGAAACTATTGATAAGACTATGGTCAAGACTATAGGCGGGACTTATAACTAGACTGTGATCGAAACTGAAGACTAAACCCAGAGAAAAAACATGTTTAAATATGGCCACCTCCAACAAAACTATTTTTAAAGAACATTTTAAACATATTATGAATATGTTAACCATATTATTCTCACCGACAACTATATAATCGTTAAACTAGGCCTTCATCAAGAAGTCACAACCATATTATGGTTGCCTCCTAACATGTTATGCTTAATAATATCTGAAATATGTTTAACATTTATAATAGCATGGTTGGTTTTCAACCATAGCATGTTGCTCTTGAAAAAGAGGAAAATACTATTGTTAATGTAAAAACAAACTATTGTCATTTTTAACCATAACATGTTTTGAGGCAACCATAATATGGTTGTGGCCTCTTGATGGAGGACTAATTTAAGCAAATTATGGTTGTCGGTAACAAAAATCTAGTTAAACCAAACATAATATGTTTACAATTTTCTTTGAAAATAGTTTTGTTGGAGGTGACCATATTTAAATATGTTTTTTCTCTGCGTGTAGACTGCAGAAAAGACTTTACTTAAACCATAGAACAGACTATACTAAAAGTCGAGACTATAGGCAAGACGAAAGACTGGACTCTAAGCGATACTTTGCTGAAACAATAGAAACTATATTATCGAGAATATAGACGTCTCTAAAGATCAGACTACATATGGATTTTGGTTGAGACTTTAAGCGAGGCTATAGGCTACACTGCAGACGAAACTATAGGGTGCACTATAGTCGAGAGTATAATATAAAGCAGAGTATATTGGCTCCTTTTTAATATCTTTTGTTTGTTGTAATTTTGAATAAGTTTTTATTTCACTTAAGAGTTTCCATTGTTTATTATTTTCTTGTAATCAGAATATTCTTTAGGCTTTTATACCCCATGTACTTAATATTTGGTTAAATATTTTTCTTTTTAATTTTTGTTAGTTGTTGTTGCTTCTATTTTTATATGTGTTTTAGTACTTTTTTATTGTTGATCTTTTTGTTAATTTGTTTATGCCATAAAACCGTTTCAAAAAAACAACAAAAAGAGGTTTGCAATTTGTGGTTGTATCTCAATTAAAATGAAGATTCTTTTGTTGTTGTAGCTGTTGCCAGTGAAAACGAAAACCACCAAGAGGAATATTGGTTTTTGTGGCCAAATGAATGAAAGACTTGTTGAAAGTAAGAGAAGAGAAATTGCTTTTGTTTTATTGCTTTCTTTTGGGGGTTTTTTTTTTTTTTTTGCTTTTAAAAATTTGCTTAATTTGTTCTATGAAAGAAGGTCCTTAAATGGCAGTTAAATTAGTTGCTTTCCCTTTTTTAATTGAAACCAAATTGTCTACAAGGTTGAGAAAATAATGGAACATTAAGGGTCAAAAACTTTAAAGACGTTTATTTCGAAATGTATTTCTTTTGAGTTAAATAATATTTTTTTTATTATTTTTTTCTTATCATTTAAGCTGCTTAGAAAATGGTTCTTGGTATCAACATCCCGAAAGCGGTCAGGAATGGTCTAATTACACCAACTGCATAGACTATGAAGATTTAGAGGTAAATTCTTTTCTATTAATAAATAATTTCATCTTATGTCTTAACATCTTCTTTTTTTTCACTCCCTTAGTTTCGCTCTTTTGTCAATGAACTGTATGTCAAGGGTTATGCTGCGTCTTGTTTGGCTTTAATATTATCCCTTATCATTTTTCTGGGATTTAAGTAAGTGTTTTAGTACACTTACTAAAAAGTGTGTTGTTCGTCTAAACTGTTAAAAAAACATAATCTAAAGGGATATTTTCCTTACTAAAAGGCAAATTTTTTAATGTATTTTAAAAGGTCCTTACGTTGCACTAGGATACGCATACATGTTCATCTGTTTGCCTCCTTGGCTTTTACTTGTGTCACTTGGATTTTGTGGTATAAACTGGTGGTGGAACAGCCTGACATGATACGCAATAATCCGGTATGGTGTCTTACTATTCTTTTTATGTTTTCTAACATTCTCAATATGGTGTTAATCTTTTAAAACTTTTTTTTTTCAATGATTTCTAAATTTTTGGTGTTTTTGTAGTACTGGTGCATTGGTCTACATCTGGTTATACATTATTTTATGCTGGTTAACTACTTTTGGATGTTTTGTGAGGGATTACACTTGCATTTGGTGTTAGTAGTGGTAAGTAAATGAATAACAATAACTAAGTTAATTAACTCTATAATTTAGGTTGTAGTCTACGTTTTTTATCGAGACTGTTTCTTAATTTCTATAGTCTATACTATAGGCTACTTTAATATCTAGTTTATGGTCTACTCTCTATGCTAGACTTTAGCTTATACCATTCGTCAGCTCATTATTAGCTTGGCTCATATGCCAAAAGGTCATAATGGAGAAAAACAACTATGAAGTTTAAATGAAGTTTTCTGAAAATATACCCGATACAATTTTCTTGTACATTCTCTACTGCTTCCGGCATATTTTTTGAAAAAAAATGTAAACTATTCTGAACGTTCATGAACGAACTTAGAAGTTGATAGTATTTTTATGCAAGTGAAAATTTTTGTTTTGTGCCGCATACGCCACTTTTTTAAATTTATTTAAAAAAACGCTTTTTGTGCTGCATATGTGTAAACTTACTGCTGTGTATTAAGTAATTGACAGTGTATTTTCCTTTTGCTTTAACCCTCAAAACAAAACTTACGTTAGCTACCCTCGTGTGTGGTTTTTCACACCTATGCAAAGTCTGTCCACTTTGCTGTGGCGCAACAGTTCGTTTGTAATCAAAGTCATGATTTACGCAACATTAATGATGTATTTATGCCATTGGTGATAGACAACAAACCATACAAAGCTTATGTGTATTTTATGTAACCACTCACTTTATAAAACATATATTGCATGCAGTTCGCAACAATATCAAAAATGTTAATATTTGCCGACCGAAAATTGCGTCTCTACTGCGAATTACATAGAAACTACATATGTGTGGAAAACCACACACGCAGGTAACTTACGTAAATTCTGAAATATTTTGTTACTAAAAAATATTTTTTAATCAAAAAATGTGTTTTCAGAACTTTATTGATATTGCTAATAAAGTCAATATAAACCTTTTTGTTTGTTTAGTGTGTAAAAATGATTCCTTTTGTGTGGTTTTTCACACAAGGGTGATTTAAAGGTTAACTACTTTTTTTCTTGCATCATTGAAGCGAAGCAAGACTGAAAATAATTTTCTTGTCGCCATTTTATTTTGATTTCGCTTTAACTCCTTTTTTTCTTACGGCAATGAGGCAAAGCAAGAGTGAAATTTTCTGCACTCGCCAAACAGTGAGTTGATTTGAGAAAAACAATACTAAATAAACTTTAAAAAAAGTTGATATGGAGCAAAATTAGTGCTTACGATCTCAGAAACCATACAAAATTTCGTGAAACCGGATTCAGAAAGGAGGTTTTCACCCCATACCTAACTCAGTTTTTTAAAAATGGTCAGTAGGTCAAACCAATAATGAGCTTATGTATTGTCAAGGCCTTGTCCCCTTTTACAATGTGGAAATTGAAAGGCAGAGCTGACGAAGTTTGTTGGCGAGGGGTTGAAGTGGTAGAGTATGTAGTACATGACTATCTGCCCTTGACATTTTTTGGTTCTCTTTTCCGCAGTTCGCATTTTTTCATGTTGTTGCTTCATTTCATATTTCTCAAATGAATGTCATTTTGGTCTGTTAATTTCGCGATTGTGAAAGGTTTAGGTAAGTTCAAAAGGGAATAAGAAAAATTTCTGTCTTTCCATTTCAACATTATAAAAGCGGACTATGATCTACTTAATTGTTTAAAGTATAGTCTGCTCTTTTTTCTAGGCTATATTCTACTTTATTGTCTATTCTATGGTCTATTCTATTGTCTAGAATTAATTTTGCTCTAGATTGTCTAGACTATAGTATTCTCAATTTTATAGGCTTTTGTTTTATTTATTCTCTGCTCGATTTTCGAGACTACAATCTATTTTTTTGACTCTATTATAAAGACTATATTCCACTCTATTATTTGCGCTATATTTCACACAGTTGTCTAAGCTGTAGTCTACAATGCTATTATCTACGCTAAAGTCTTAAAAATAGTATTATTTATAGTCTAATTTATAGACAACTCTATCATCTAGCCTTCAGTCTATTCTATCGTCTAGACTATGTTCTTCTCTAAATTCTTAGCTATAGTATACTTTATTGTCTAGAATATAGTCTGCTCTTTTGTCTGGACTATAGTCTAATTTATTATCTAGACTATCGTTTAATCTCTTTTCTGTTATATTTGCAAGACGGCAGTCTATTTTATTGACTAGACTTTAACTTATACCTTGCATTGTTGTCTAAGCTGTAATCTACAATACTATTGTCTATGCTAAAGTCTACAATACTATTGTCTGCGCTGAGTCTTTAGTATATGTAGTATTCTCTATAGTCTAGTCTATAGTCTACTATATCATCTAGTCTTTAGTCTACTCTATCGTTAAGAGTAAAGTCTACTCGTCTAGACTATGTTTTACTCTATAGCCTTAACTATAGTATACTTTATTGTCTAGACTATAGTCTGCTCTGTTGTCTAGACTATGGTCTATACTATAGTTAAATCTCATGAATGCTACTTGAAAGACTGCATTCTATTTACTGGACCATACTGACTACATTTAATAGATTACATTTTACACTATTGCTAGGGGTATAGTTCATATTATTGCCTAAGACATAGTCTCCACTTGATCTAAGGTCTTCAGTAAAGTGTACTCGATCGTCTGGATTAAAGATCTATCATCTTAATTATAGCCAGCTATGTCGCCTAGTCTATATTTCAGATAATCTATGATAACTCTATGGTCTTAACTGGAGTGTATTGTCTGCTCTATTGTCTTGGCTATGGTCTTCCTTTTTGATTGACTATAATCTTCTCTTTTGCCTCGACTTTATTTCACTCTATTGTCTACGCTAAAGTTTACCCCATTGTCCAGAATAAAGTTTAGTCTATACTGTGGACTATAGTATTGTCTTTTTCGAATCTGTAGTCTATTCTACTGTCCAGATCAAAGGTTAGTTTATGCCCTAGACTAATATATTCTATAGACTAGACCATACTCTCATGTCTGGGCTATAGTCATCCTTATTGCTTAAGCAAAAACTACGCTAAAGAGTTTAATAATTTCAACTCTAACGACTAAACTATAGCCTAAATAATCTATTGTCTAACCAAAGGCTGCTCTATTGTCTAGACTTGTCTCTTGTCTTTTTCTAGATTTATTTTAAGTCTAAAATAAAGTCTAGTCTTTTAACTTAACTAGGATACTATTCTGCTACATATAATCTGTCCTTTTTTCTTCTAAGGTTTTCGTAAAGGATACCATTGTTATGCGCTGGTTTAAGATATTTTCCTGGCTCTCACCTTTTACCTTTCTAACAGCTTATGCGGTGGCAAGATTTTTACATGTTGAAGATAATTTGCAGTAAGTTTTTATCAAAAACAAAAAAACAATTTCAACAGATTTTTCCTATGCTATAAAGTTTTCTTTATGATTTAGCTGTTGGATGGATGACAGTCTTTTGCTTTGGATATTTTCCGTACCTGTTTGCACCTCCTTGATAGCAAGTTTTTGTAAGTTGTACACAAACATTTTCACAATATTCTAAATAAATATTAGGGAAATTTTAATTAAAATGGTATGTTTTCCTTGTTCGGTGTTTAATAGTTTTCCTCATCAATGTTTTGCGTGTCATTGTGCGCAAGCTACATCCTCAATCAGCCCAGCCAGCACCCCTGGCCATACGTAAAGCTGTAAGAGCCACAATTATTTTGGTATGCATTTTTTAATTATATTATTTTAACGTTTAAAATTTAATTATATGTATGTATATATTTTTTTTTTGTTCTTTCTCGTAACAGGTGCCACTTTTTGGTTTACAACATTTTCTCTTACCCTACCGCCCTGAATCGGGTACTCCTTTGGAGCGTTTCTATCAATTGTTATCGGTAATTTTAGTCAGTTTACAGGGGTTTGTGGTCTCTTTTCTCTTTTGTTTTGCCAATCATGATGTTACTTTTGCGGTACGCAGTCTTTTACATCGTATGGCACCCAGTGTTATTTCGCCACCACCCCCCTCCAGTCATACGGGACAAATGGCCACTACTACCCCCAGCCGAGAATTGGGAGTTTAGGGAAATGTGTAACAAGTTTGGGAACAAAACAAATTCTAGTCTATTTTTCTTCTTTTTTTAGCTTAAACAAAATTGAGCTAAGAAATATGGAAATTAAATAATAAGTGTCTACATTTAAATTAAAACAAATCAATTTGTTATAAACACCATTTATTTCTGCAATTTGAAATATTTATTATTTTCTTTTTAATTCCCTGTAAGGGAATATTATGCATACATATATTTTTGCTACGACATGAACAGTAAACGCATTTATTTACTACATTTTTTTATTTTTTCTGTGAATTTTTGTTTTGTTCTTTTTTTCTGACACTAAAAGAAGGAACTAAGTTACCAGCAATTTTTAATCATACTTTAAGTATGAAGAACATAAAATAATTAAACAATTCCTATTAAGTGTTAATTTTAAGATGAAAAAAACAAAATTATGAAAATAAAGTTGGAAAATGCCAACTCTGTATTGTAAAAGGAAGTTTGTTTTATGTAGTTTCATTTCCGTTTTAGGTAAAATGTTAAAAATGCTTTAAAACCAACAGTTAGTTCAGACAACAACCATTAATAACGTTTTACGCCATGAAATAAACAGCTAAGATTTCTGGCGTTAAAAAATGGTTCATAAAGTCTTTAGCCAAAACAGCAACCATTATGACTTTAATGACGGTAAAAAAGCGCTTTAATTAACAGAAGTAAATTATTTTCTCTTTAGAAATTATAGAACAATTGTTTCAAAAAATGCTTTTAAATAAGAACAGGGAGGCTCAAAATGAGCTATGTATGGTTTAATTTCTTCAATGTAGTAAGGGTAGATATATAAAGGGTGTCCAAATGTATGATGTCATCGGTCAATGGAAGTCGATAATGGGAGTTGATCCGAAGCTTTTTGTGCTAAAATTACCAGATTAGGCGTAGAAAATATGTGCCACACAGCAAGAGAAAAAACGGATCTTTTAAAAGAAAAGTTATAAAATCGCATTATTTCACGTAAAGGAGGAGTGAATTGCCCACAAAGATCGTGCGGTTAGACATTTTTAGACTATATTTTTTGTGGGGGGTTTTTTTTAAATGGAAAGTGTACAGCAATAATCCCACAACAGTTTAGGAGCATTATCGAACATTATCGAGCAGATATCAACCATTGTCAACAGTTTATTGAAAAATGTGATTGAGAATTTTGGTACATGATTGAGAGCCTGCCGAGCCAGTAGGAGGGCACATGACCGACATAATCTTTAATGATTAACCCGAACCTATTTTTAATAAGCGAAAATAAAAATATGTTTACCCCTTCGGCTTAAAACCGGCCGACAAGCCCACCAAATCGACCTTTTATTTCACGTAGCGCCATAAAAGCTAGGGCACAATTGGCTTTTCATTAATATGGTTAAGGGCATAAAGGATTCGGAGCAGCCGAATATAAAACTTTTACATGTTATGTGCTCCGCCACTAGTTGTGAATGAGGTTATACAAAGTTTGTCATTCCTTGCGAAACATTTTTAATATCCAAGTAAGACATGTTCTCGGTCCTTGAGTAATCCCAAGTCGATTTAGCCATGTCCTTCTGTCTGTCTGTTGAAAACAAGCTCACTTTCGACAGACTCAACAGAAAAGAACAATGCTAGCGTCAAATTCCTTCTAGTTCTCCTAAGCAGTTTAGGATTGAAATACAGCATAATCGGTTCAGCAGGAAAAGAGCTTTAATATTTTGTGTAGAAAAACTAAATGCAGTGCATCACAAATTTTCATTTTTTTTTTTAAATTCCCTAAGCTAATCCCGCAAAGCTCTACGTTTGTCTGCAAGAAAGAAGCCAGAGTCTATGGCGGAAATCGAACCCGCAACCTCGGCGCTGTTAGACTAGCACACTACCAGCTAGTCCAACGGGGCACGCAAGTTTTGCACAGATTTGCCGGAGACAGAGTCGAAGAACCCAAAAAATCTCGCCACTCCGACTACAATATTTTTCGGCATTAAAAATTTTTCCAATATGTTCCAAAATAAACATTCTTCGAAATTGGCGATGCAACATTTAAAATATCGGTTTGAAATTTTTACAGAATAATTTTCTTGCTCCATTTAACAATTTAAATGGTACTGCAATAAAAAAAGAGTTTAAAGTCAATTAAGGACCAGTCTCATATACATTTAGCTTCAATGTAAGAGAAGAAGTCAGAATTGGAGTCGTACTTAAAAAATTTCAGCGCTCGTAGTAGGAGTCGGAGTTAAAACCATTTTTCGGCGATTCCACAGCCCTGATGCAGTAAAATCAAGCCTATCACATTTTCATAAGATAAAAAAGATCTTTGCCATATTTTGTGAAGATCGGCCCATATTTTATCATATGCCGTATATAAAGTCCACTCTAGGAAAACAGTTTAGTTTAATTCTGTTTCAATAAAATTAGGCCTGTCACAGTTTCATAAGATTAGAAATTACTCTGCCTAATTTCTTAAAGATTAGTCCATAATTTACACCAGGCCCCACATAGAGCCCACTTTGGGAAATCATTTAGGTATGACTTAAACCGTTACAAATATAGACAGTGTGCTAAAATTTTGTCCATCTTAGAATTTACACTATGTAATTTTGTGATAATCGGCCCATAATTTACCAAAGATCCCATTTCGGCCTTCAGAAAAGCAAATTTCTTTATCGAAATTTGACATAATTTAGAGTTTTAAATACCAGAAATAACTCTGGCGAATTTTGTGATACACAATCGATCATTTACAATAGGCCCCCTCCTGAGAATCCCTTTATACGCTTAAAAATATTTCTGAAGGCAATCATGATATTTTATTAAAGTTAGACAACGAAAACTGTGAGGTCATGTTTAAGAAAGATTGACTTATAATTTATAGATTTGATCCCACTGCTTTAATATGCGAACTCTCTGTGAAATGTATTTAAGATATAGCACTCTTAATTTTTCTTAAACTTTTCCTTACTAGATTATAATACATCGATATTCAGCTGCTTGTAACTTACCCCAACAGTTGGCATTACTGTTTTTTAAGCCATTAAAAAGTAAAGGGGTGTCTGTACACGATCAATAATGCTTGACGTCAAGTTCGTGTACGTGTGCATGACGTAATATCTAAATTGATTTGATTTCCATTCAGCACCATCAGGATCACCCATAATAACTAATATTTTTCTCATAATAAAAACATGTTTGTTAAGCAAGAATGATAAAAACAAGATTACGCATTGCGTATGTTTACAAAATTCAACTGTTAAATATGACGTCACATCAGCATTTTATACACATGTTTGTTTGCTTGTGTTTCTATATTTTAGCTGCACTTATGCGCTGATGTGACGTAGATGAGCAGAAACATTTAATTTTTTTCACGCTGAATGCGTTATCTTATTTTCTTTTTATCATGCTTGCTAAGCATTTTGATCGTGTATAGGCCCCCTTAAAACAAAATTTTTTTTTTTTTTTGTTCACATTTTGTTGTATTTTTTTTTTTATTATTATTGTTTATTTTTATGAAAGAGCAAAAGAGAGTGTTGAACAAAAACTAATACATAAAATACAAATACAATAATAATCATAATAATAATAATTACACATACACATGTTTGTTTTTGTTTTTCTTTCTTTTTTTTAACATACTTTTGTTTATAGTTTTTTTCTGCTTCTTCTTAGGAGGGGTTATTTTTATCTCATGCTTGTGGTTGTTGTTGTTGTTGTTTTTGTGGCTGTTCTCCTTAATAACGGGATTTGAATAGAGTTTGGTTTACATTTACATACATATGAATTCAAGTTCTGGTTTTTCTAAGTGAAAATGGCGTATTTTTAAAGGGAAATAAACCAGAGAAAAAAACTTTTTTTAGAGATTTTTTATTGGTGGTGGTCGTTTGTATGTGTTGTTGTTTTTGTAATTAATAATATAATTAATTATATTTTTATATAAACTTTAGACATTTAATATTTTTTTATATAAAAAAAATTATTTATATTGCAGTTTGTTCATTGTTTTTGTTGTTTTTATGTTTTTAGTTATTATAGGAAATTTTGTGTGTTGTGTTTTTGTTTTGCAAAGACTTTTTTTTTTGTTGTTTTTCGTATTGCACAGTGGTTTTGTTTTGTCTTTTTCTTTGAAATGTCTTGTATGGATTTGTTTTCTTTTTGCAATGTTTTTCTTTTTCATAAATAATTTTTTTTTTTTCTGAATTTATCCATATAAAATTGAGTTAAGTTTTTTTTATTCATGTATTTCAATTTTTTTGTTAGTTTTATGTTTTTGTTAAATTACGAATAAAAATTTATAATTACTAAGTTTCATACTAAAATAATTTAAGGAAAATATTTTTATGTTTTTTTTTTTTTTTGTTAATTATAAGAAAATTAGTGTTGTTTTGATAATTATAATTTATATTTTATTAATATAGACACGTATATGAAAACAAACAAATATAATGATTTTCTTTCAATTAATTAAAAATAATATTAACTATAAATTTAATTAGTTGTCATTTATTTTTTTTTTTTTTTTTTTTTTTTGTTAAAGATATTTTATATGGTTTTAAATTTAAAAAAAAATAAGGAATTTAAAAAAAATTATGTGAATGTATATATATTTTATTTAATAATTTATGAAAGAAAAAATTCTTTAAGAAAAAATTTTAAAAATATTTTTTTAAATTTTCAAAATTTTTTTTAAATTTTCAAAATTTTTTTTAAGTTTTTTAAAAATTATTTATACATTTCTAAATCAAATTTTAGTATTTTAATCAGGCTAAAGTTCATCAAATTTAATTTTCATTAAATTATTTTTTATGGAGAAAGGAATTTTACAACATGAAAATTAATTAAAATTGTTATTGATAATTTATTCCTTTCTTGACTGAAACTGGGGCTCGAACACAGGCCTTTACGGACAGGTTAACCTTACATTTCACTTATATTCAAAAAATTTCATAGAGTAAATTCTTTCAGAAATAAGAAAGCTGAAAATTTTACGAATGTTTTTTCTTTCTATATTTTCAGCATTTTTTATTTGTTTTTTACTTTCAAAATTTTAAAAGAGAAAATTCTTTAAAAAAATCTTAAAAATATTTTCTTAAATTTTTTTAAAATTACATATAAATTCATCAAATTTAATTTTCATTAAATTATTTTTATGAAGAAAGGAATTTTACAAATTCGCAACCACTCGATCTCCTCAGATGGATTTGCCGTCTTACACTCGCAGCCATCGACGACTGCTGACGTCAATAGTCAAACATCAATCCTTAAACCAAATTGTATTTTAACCTTTGGCAGATCGAAATTTGCTTTTCTGAAGATGTAAAATTCCTTTCTTCATAAAAATAATTTAATGAAAATTAAATTTGATGAACTTAAGCCTGATTATAAAAATACTTAAAATTTGGATTAAAAACCATAAATAGTTCAACAAAATAACCACAATACTGATTATTACATATAAAAATTATTAAAAAAAATGTTCATTTAGTTATGACAATTTTTAAAAATTATATAATTATTATATGTATGCGAATTATAAGACGGCAAATCCATCTGAAGAGATCTAGTGGTTGGGATCGAATCATGTCATGGTAACCTGCCGGCCAGGGTTCGAGCCCCGGCCACGGTCAAGAATAAAAGATTAATTTTCATGTTGTAAAATTCCTTTCTTCATAAAAATAATTTAATGAAAATTAAATTTGATGAACTTAAGGTGGAAGTACATAACACGCGTTAGTTCGTCGACAAGTATCGTGCGTTTATAAACTTTAGCGCGTCAAAAACTGCAAGTTACACAACACGCGTTACAAAAGCCATTCCTGTCAGCTGTTTTTTTATTTGTTTACTTATTTGTGCATTAAAAACAGGTTCGAAAGTATATCAAGATTTTGTTATTTTATTAAATTTATTTTTTTTATATAAATATTGTATGTTTTTTAAGCTCTTCAATAAGTTTTTCTTTCATGATTCACAAATTTGTTAAATTATTCTTTTTATTGTCAGCTGATTACTTGTCAAAAACACACAACGCGTTAAAAAGTTCAAAGTTAACCAACTTTCTGGCGCAAACGCGTCAAAATATTTTGCATGTAGCTTGTTCTATGAAAACACACTAGCTTAACTTTTTTTGACAGAAGACGACAGAACGCGCGCGCACTAACGCGTGTTATGTACTTCTACCTTTAAGCCTAATTAAAAATTTGGATTAAAAATCATAAATAGTTCAACAAAATAACCACAATACTAATTATAAATAAAAATTTTTTTTTTTTTTTTAATATAAATTATTTTAAGAAATTAGAAAAAAAAATTTTTTTATTAAAATTTATATTAAATTATTTAGAATTTCCAATTTATATTTAATAAAAAAAAAAACAATGAAATATTGTTTTACAAAATTTTCGAAAGTTCAAAAAATTATTTTAATGAATTTTAAAAACAATTTTTTTTTTTAATATTCTTAAATCCCTTAATTTTTTTTATATAATTTTTTATAAAATAATTTATTTTTTATCAAAAAACTCAAGCTTTTGTTTTAATATTATTATTTTTTTTTTCTTTGGGATGGGGTTGATTTTAAGGTTTTTCTAACCTTTTTGTATATTTGGTTTGACTACCATTAGAGTCTAAAAAAACTACTAAAAATTTTTAAAGGTTTTATTTTATCATTATTATTTTTTTTTTAATTATAATTCATTTCAATTTCTTCTATATTTTTTTCTTAAAAATGTTAAAGAAGATTTTTCTTTTTATTTTCATTCTTTGCACCTGGCATTTTTTGCTTTTTTAATAATATCATTATTTTTATTAATTTTTTTTTATTTGCGCGTATAAATTTTCTATTAAAAATTTTGTTTTAACTTAAAAATTTTTTAAGATTTTTTTTTCAATTTTTTTCTAAAATATTTATTTTAAACACTTATTTTAACTATTTTAAATATGGTTTCTTTTGGTTTTTGTTTAAAAAAATGTGTCATTGAATTCAGTTTTTTTCAATTTTAATTATTTTGGAAGCTGATTCTTTCAGATTTTTTTTAACATTCGATTATCCAATTTTTTCTAAAAAAAAAAAATTAAATAAATGTAAAACTTGATTTGATTCTTATGTTTTGGGGTCTTTGTGTGTTTTTTCAGGGCGGGAGCGTTAAATTGTGGTTTGGTTTTGATGACAGTAATAGCTTTATTGATATTTAATTTAAAAAAAAGATATAAAATGGATTAAATGTTTATTATACTTTAAAAACTTTTAAATAACTTTAAGAAAATAATAATTTTTAGAAAAACTTTGTTGGAAAATATAACATTAAACTTAACATATGTATGTATAAATAAACTGTTTACATAGTCTGCATTTACACTTTGAAGGTCAGAGTTTAATGTTAAGAGAATAGCATGTTCTCTTCCCCTCTCACTAATTAACTCAGACTATCTGAAAGAAAACTTTCATAGTGTGAACCCAGACATCCGAACAACTTTTTGCAAGGAAAATTTTAAAATATAAACAAAACACAAGAATGATCTCTAGGGCTAAGATTTATAGAGCCTTAAGGGGTCTTTACACGCTCGAAATTTCTCATCAAGCGCTATGGTAGTATTAGTGAAAATGAGTTTGTGTGTGTGACCCCGACGATGCTGGATTGAAAATCAAAAAATTTTAAATATGCCAGTGAATGTTACGTCAAGCACACGTATACGAGTAAAGCATTTTGACTTTTTGTTCGGTCTTCACATACAAACAAAGTGACCTCAGTACTACAACAATGAAACAATAAAAAAACAGGCATTTTGTTGCTAGAATTGAGACGGCAAGTGTCAAAATGCCTTATAAAAACAAGTTAGAGTGCTATATTCGGCTGTACCGAATCTTTAATACCCTCCAACGACAGCTCGAATGTTTAAGGAGTAATATCTGTATGATGTTATTATTATCTTAAACTGTGACGATTTGCGGTTTTAGGCGACTAAACTGTTTTCCGGGAGTAGGGTTTCTATGGGGCCTAGGGTAAATTATGTACCGATCTTCAAGAAATTTTAAAGTATCATTTATATTCCTATAAAACTGTGACGAGCCAAAATTTGTTATGATTGCATTATTTTTTACGGTTTTAGGCGTACTAAACTGTTTTCCGGTAGTAGGGTTTATATGGGGCCTAAGGTAAATTATGGACCGATCGTCAAGAAATTTCACAGCGCTATTTCCAGTCCTAAAAAACTGTGACGTCCCAAATTTTGTTACGCTAGCGTTATTTTTTACGGTTTTAGGCGTACTAAACTCTTTTTCGGGAGTATTGTTTATATGGGGCTTAGGGTAAATTATGAACAGATCATCACGAAATTTAACAGCGTCATTTCCAGTTAAATAAAACAAGTTTTTGCAAAATCTTATCTCATTCCGTGCCTTATTCCAGTATTTATGTTATTTTTTGTAACAAAATTATCAATTTTTTTAGGTGGTGGTTCCACATTTTGATTCATAACTCTGGCCTCACTGAACCGATTTTGCTGGATTTCAATCCCAAACTGCTTAGGATAACTACAAGTAATTTGGCACCAAGTTTGTTCATTTCTTTTGAGTTGTTCGAAAGTGAGCGTGTTTTCAACAGACGGACAGACAGACGGACATGGCTAAATCGACTTAGAATTACTTAAGGACCCAGAATATATATACTTTATGGGGTCTGAGATGAATAATAAAAAAGTTTCACACGGAATGACAAACTTAATATACCCTCTTTACAACTAATTGTGGTGGAGGGTATAAAAAGTAAATAAACAAAAAAAAAATGACGACAAACGTCACACACGAAGAAAATCACAGCAAACAGCTGCGCTTGTGAGTTCACTTTGTTAGTACATTCTGGGTCTTCATAACACTTGTTTTCGATTTCCAAAAAAACCGAAATATTTGTTGTTGTAAGGAAGTTTGTTATACATTGCATTGTTGCCGTTAATTATTTAAAACTGCTAAATTTTTAGTTACAAATCTTTGCCCATTTTTTAGACTTAAGGAAAAAAGGGAATTGTTGCAGAATTCTAGGCATCAGGTTTAAGTCCTCAGTTCTTGAGTTTTTAGAAAAGAAGGAAAAATAAATGACATTCTAGGCAAGAGAACTCGCAACAGCGTAAGACTTGACTAAACTAAAACATGAAGCGTGTGAATAACGACTAAAACGTTAATCATGTAAACAATGTTAAATTAGTCTGCGTTCATGCGGCTCATGTCTTATTGACAAGATTCTTCCTTTTTCTTCTTTGAACATGAATTGGCGTTCAAATGGTTCATGTCATGTTGACGACATGTGCTTTTTTGATATTGAAAACAATTACAAAATTAAACAACGAATGAAAAAGCAAAACGTAAAGACAGTATGTATGTACATGCATCTGTGTACTCGTTTCTTTTCCCCTCGTCCCTCTCGCCTATAAAGTAGCAATCATGTCAATAAGACAAGATCCGTATGAACACAGACTTACTGCTTTTAACAGTCAATCAGCGTCAAGCGATTTTGAACTGTTCAAAATTCTCATGCTCATGGGAAATGTATGAATCAGGGTTTGTGTGAAACAATACCAAAGTTCTCATGGAAGTAAAATGTTGACATTAGTGTAGAAATTCTTGACAGTTTTAATTCGCCATAGAAATTTGCTACCGTTTCACATACAACGCTTTGCAATTGAAAAATTTATTCAGGCTGGTCTATAAGTCAAATTTTAAACTAAATAAAAATTTTTTTAATTTACATATGTAATCCTAATAAAGAAATAAAACGTATTGTTTTACACATAAAGAAATTGCGTGATGAAAAATGATCTCAAAATTTTTTATAAAAAGTATAATTTTTGTTTAAACCATTTAATATCCTTTATTATTTTCTCTATATTCTCACTTCTTTTTTCCTTTCTTTTTTTTATGTATAAATCGTTGAATTAAATTTCAGTTTTTGTTTTTTTTTTTTTTTTTTTGTTATATGTAATAGATTTCATTTCAGTATTTGTATTGATTTCACATTTAATACTAAAAACTATTATTTAATATTTATTTTCTCTGTGTTTTTTAGTATAATTTTTAGTGTATATAGCACATTTATATATAAATATTTATATATAAATTTATAAAGGTATGTATGTATATAATTTACAGACACATCCATTTATAATATAATAATTTTTTTTTTTTTTTATTTTTGTATAATATTTAATATTGTATATTGCATTATAAATTTCGTTAATTCAAATCATGATTTATTTTTATAGAGTCTGATATTTTTTTTTAAGAAAAAAAGAGAAAAGGGTTTTTTGTTTTTCTTGGTTATATTATAGAGAATTTTTAGAGAGTCTTTTAAGACTCTTTATAGGATTTTTGTTGATCATTTTGGTTGGTTGTTGTTTTTTTTTTTTTTTTTTTTTGGAAAGAAAAAATTTTAAAATATTAATGTTTTTGCAAATTTTTTTTTAAACAGCTAAGTAAGTTTATTTTTAAAACTTTTTCTAAAAATTGTTTTTGTCTATTAGAATTTTTTGCTTGGAATTTTCTCAACCTTCAAAAATATTGCCTTTGTTTTTGTTTAACTAATTTTTTTAATTAATTTTTTTGCTATTTTAGCTTTTAATCTTATAAATTTCACTAATATATTTTAAAAAAATCTTTCTTTGTTTTAAATATAAATTACGATCTTTTTTTTTTTTTGTATAAATTTGGTGTTTTTTCTAAGTTTAGCCCTTTTCGTTTTCAGTTTTTATGCTTTTGTGTTAATTTTCCATTAAGTAGACACAAATTATTAAGACAATATTGTTTTCTTAGCAAAACAAAAGCATAATTAATAGCAATAAATTCTTAAAGTGTATTCAGATGATAAACAGCAAAAAGAGAGAGAGAGAGAGAGAATTTTTATTAGTCTGAGTTCATACGGCTCATGTCTTATTGACAAGATTCTTCCTTTTTCTTCTTTGAACATGAATTGGCGTTCAAATGATTCATGTAATGTTGACGACATGTGCTTTTTTGATATTGAAAAAAATAACAAAATTAAACAACGAATGAAAAAGCAAAACGTAAAGACAGTATGTACATGCATCTGTGTACTCGTTTCTTTTCCCCTCGTCCCTCTCGCCTATAAAGTAGCAATCATGTCAATAAGACAAGAGCCGTATGAACACAGACTTAGAAAGAAAATAACGGCAGATAGGAAAACAACTATCGCTCAGGCCCCTTTCTCACACGCAAAGTTTACTTTATCAGTCTTTATTTAATTTTCTTTAAAACTTTATTTCACTTCTGCACACGCAAAGTTTTACTCACCTGCATTTTTCCTTCCCTTCTCATCGGCAAACTCAAGCCTTTGTAAAGTTAACTTTGCGTGTGAGCAAGGAGTCTTATTAGAATAGCAAAAAGAGATCAATTAAAAAATCCCGTTAATTTAAAAAGGCAAGTCAATGTGAGTTCAACCAGCGTTTAAAAAACTGCAGTCAAATAGAAAAACTGCCATTTCTTCCTCTTCTTCATTTGTTATTGGACCAAAAAAACTCTTGCTTTTACTTCTGATTCATTTAATATAAACAGTCGCTATAAAACCAAATCAAAAAACGAAAAGTTGTAAGCAAATTTTCGTTTTTTGTACGACAGTTTTTGGTTTCGACTGCAGTTTTTTAAACCCTGAATTCAACTACCCTGCAAATAAAATTGGACCACCTGATCCATTTTGATAAAATGGACTAGTCCATGGACTGGTCCGATGTAATGAAAGCATGGACCATGTCATTGTTAAAAAGTGTTTGTAGTGAGACGACATGTCTTCGTTTTTTAACGACATGCTTTCGTTTTTAAGCGACTTCAAAGCTAATCCTCTTGAGTTTACCATGGAGTAGTTTTAAAACTACTCCTTAGTAGTCCAAAGGTGGGTAATATGGTACTCCTCTAGGACATCGTTATGTTAAATAGACCATGTTTTTTCCACACGTTTGGGTTACTTTTGGACTAGTCCTGGTCCCCTGTGGGCTATTCTTTACGCGCGTCTTTGGACTGGCCCTATTATTTGCTGGGTATGTAAGGGTGGTGATGATTCTACAACAATCCATAAACAACAGAAATATCTTAGGGTTATTTGCATTTCATTTTTAGTATTTACGGCTCGAAAAGTCAACTGTTCCTAACAAAACACTTGCAAATCAAAACAAATTGGTTTGAACCGTCAAAATTAGATGGCGTTTCGACACCA
This sequence comes from Pollenia angustigena, assembly GCA_930367215.1. NCBI lineage: Eukaryota > Metazoa > Arthropoda > Insecta > Diptera > Polleniidae > Pollenia > Pollenia angustigena. The sequence continues at coordinate 6,274,758 of OV884059.1, read as the reverse complement.
CCTGTAGTTGAATTCGCCTTGAGGCAAGCTAAGTAAATCCAGGTTAACACGTTTCAACCTTTTTATGCTTAACTTTTGAGCTTTTAGGAGAGAGAAGAAAGAAAAACGGCGGTTGGCATGGAGATGCTCAAAGATGGCTGCATGTACATGTTGTTCTTTTTCTCTTTAAATAAAATTACTGTTGTTTTGAAGCATTTACATATAAAAAAGAAATATTGAAACCGATCATATTAGCAACTTTAAAAGGAATTGAAAATAAAAGCAGCAAATGTTCGAGTGTGTTAAACCAGACTGGCACTTAAATAATACAACTCAAACTTAATTTCACATCAATTTTGTTATAAGCAAAAAAATATACCTACTGCATATTTTATAGATTTTCAAATAGATTTTTGTTATTCTAGTCTGATCTTTTCACAATTAATATCAATAATGTTTGCCAGAAGGTTGGCAACGCCACTTACTTAACATCGAATTTATCACAAATCCAGTATAATTATATTTCATAAGAATTTTAAATAATTTTTTGTTAAATCTCTGAATTGATTTTTTAAAAGTATTAGAAACAGAGGCTGGCAATGTCATATTTAAGTTTTTAATAAAAATTGTTAAAACATGTTTTATCAAATCAGTTAATCTATCTTCTCTTTAATTTGTTTTTTTTTTTTTTTAATTCCCTAAGCTAATCCGCGCGAAGCTCTACGCTTGTCTGCAGGAAAGAAACCCCGGCGCTGATAGACTAGCTCTCTGCCAGCTAGCCTACCGGGGCACCTAAAGAGCCCAAATTTCTTTAAAAACAGTCTACATATTTAAAATGGTAAAGAAGTAACCCTGATAAGGAAGTTGGCAACTATAGCAAATTTATTTCCTAAGTTAATCCGCTGTATTAAACATTCTAACAATTATTTATCTTATTGTTTCTTATAAATATTTAAGCGAAAGTAAATGGTCTCCTTAGTATTATGAAAACTAGTTAGTTGGCAACACTACTTAATGAAATAGCTTTGTTTACTTAAAGAAAATCCAACATTTTTGTTAAAATGTTTTAGTTAATTTTTACAAATTACAATGTTAGAATTTGTTATGGAATTTTTCTATATTGGCAATGCGAAACATATTTTTTGATATAGATTGTAATGAAATCAATTAAAGAATTTAATTATACCTCAATTGTGAAAAAAGTTGGTAACGCGAAAAAAATGTTGGTAATAAAAGAACATTTTTCTATTTAAAAAAATAATGTTTTATAAAAATTTCTTAGAGTCAAAGTCATATTTTTGGGAATACAAAATTTTGTTTGTCGTGCTTAATTCCCAATTTTTATTCTTGATAACAACACTGAAATTTATTGTTGAAGGGATAAGCTATTCCTATGCGCATTTCACTGGTTGCTTAGGCCAGATCGTCAGGAAACTTCATCCAAAGATCTTAGAAAAACTAAAGATATTAAACCAATAAAACTGTAAAGCGAATAAGAATTATAAGCAACAGCTTTACTTGTAACAATATCAAAGCTTAAACAAAAACAACAACAGTAAACAGTGAGTTTATCTTTTCATACATTCCTCACGAAATTAGAGAGTCAAAAGCTTAATCTCAAAATCGAAATGTATTTTTAATCATTTTTTAACTACGTTTCTAATTTTTGTTTGCAAAATATTTTTTAAGCAAACAAGATTTGCCAACTTTACGCCGGTATGTTCAATACTTTTCTGGCTGTTATCTGAGCTTAAAACTAAACAAATTATTACTTTGGTGTCTTTAACGTCAACTTTTACGCTTTTCAAAAACATTTTTTAATATCTTCGATCTTTTATTGACAATTTTTTGTGGTAGATGATTCTGTGTACTCTTTTTATTAAAAAGTCAGCACGATTTCTACTTAAATTGCCAACTTTATTTTTCTTTATAAATTTCTTAAAGGTAGGAAATTATTTAGATTGATTTGCGATCAAAATAAAAGAGTGTTGCCAATCAGTTAACATACGCAAAAATATCAGCTAGACTCTGAATCCTTTTACAATACAGAAATTCAAGGGCAGACAGACGAAGTTCGTTGATAAAGGGGCGACGCTGTTTTCATGCCTTTTCTTTCTCTAATGTAAAAGGGGTCTTAAGGTGTTATGATACTTGCTATTTTTTGTATTGGATTTTTTTAGGATTGACTGAATGAAACAACAAATGCGAGAAAGAACAAGAAATACAATTTGATCAAATGTAAACAAAACAAACAATACTGCCCACGTTTTTTCCCCACAAAAAACCGTCATAAAAGCTAAAAATCGCAAAAAAAAAGTTAAAAACCGTCAAACTGATCAAAAACTAAAAAAATTGGCAACAGTGCTAACAATTAATCTGGAAATGTCAATTTTAAGTTAAAAAATTTTATATTTTTTTTGACAGTCTTAGATTGTTTATCGATAACACATGTATATTTGTTTGACATTTCAAGATGTTTTATGATATAATCATACTCTTTACACTTAGTCAGTTTTCCTATTCAAATATATTTGCACTGTTCTCCAATATAGAAAAAATACAAAAAATAGCAAGTATCATAACAGCTTTAATAACTTTAAAAAAGTTAATAAGTAAGTCTGCTTTTCCATTAAACGATTTTTGTCGTTGCGATTCTTACCTTATAGGTGAGAGGGGAGAGAGGAATTTAAAGGGGTACACAAGCGAGTGTACTCTTCGATTCATTTTGTTCGCTCATTCCTTCTCTCATTGTGCTCTCATTTGACAAAAAATGTGTTGAAGTTGGGTTGCACAGAAAAAGTTTTAACGACAAAAATCGTACAATGTAAATATCAGACCGACTTCAAAGAAGAAACGACAATAATCGCAACGACAAAAATCGTATAATGTAAATTGGGACTTACCAAATGTTTAAACGAGTTTTGATAGAAGAAAATGCTTTATATGTGTTTAAGTGGAGAACCGTTTTTGGAATTTATTTCTGCCTTCTACTAAATTGTACATACCTTATATGTTTCTAGTGAATACTATTTTCAAACTTTCATGGAAAACATCCATTTACTTTATTTGATCATCAAGTCTATATGTATTTGTCAAACTTGTTTTGCAGCTCATTTTGAAAAATAAACTTTTAACATTTAATCGTTTTCGTTTCTTTATTCAAATAGAATGAAAAAAACCTGCCGCGGAAAACAAGAGCAGCACTTCTGAGGTCGGTATGGAGCAACTGGCTCAACGCCTTCTGGTCCCGCGTATACCGTGCCGTTCCTAATGTATGTCCAGCATATGGTTTGGACCTCCATTAAACTCCCCAACTATTCAACTGTTAAACTTATCCTACATTATTCAGTCCAATGGAATTGCGAACTAATCCAGTAGAGAAGCATATTTGATATGCTTGGACCCCAATGCAAAGCCTTAACTGAGTAGTTCGAACTGTATTTCGCCTTAATTTGACTTTGCATCTCGCATAGGAAAACTTACATAACATCGATAAAATCTTTAGAACTTTATAAAAATATAAGTTCGGGCGTTCTTTATATCTAGCAGATGTTATGTGAATGGTCGACTCTTGAAACAGTTTTTCGGTTAAATATTTTCCTGATTTAACTTTTTTCTAATCAAGCGAATTAATTTTAAGGTGACCGTAAAGTGGACCATGCACTTGCAATATAATTGATCAGTTTTTCGTATTGTGCAATTGCATCGCTAATGTGTATGTGATATTCGTAGATGGCACTATATATTAGCAACAATCTGATGTCTTTTATCTTGCACAATAAAGAGAACTGTGTTCGCAACATTATGCAATGTCGTTTTGTTTTTTTAAGGTTTGAATGAAAGTTGCGGCATATTTTAATTGAAAATATTATGCCGCTTATTGCATAGTATAGACAAAACTTATATTAAATTGCGAATAACGTAAATAAAATACATTTTCTTTTAAAATTCCTAAAACTAGGAATCTTAAAAATAGTTACTTTATTTTTCAATTAACACTTTTATGTATTGTTTTTTAAATTCTATAAAACTTTGTTAAAGTTTTTTTAAAACTTATGGGAAATGCGTGAAAATCTAAAAATAAATCTTTATTGTTCGTTTTTAGATTTAACTTTTCTACTTATATTGAAGAACTTTAAAAATAAAACTTATTATTGCTATTTAATTTCGAATACTTAACCCTTTTCCTGCCATTCAACTTAAAATTGTATGTATTAATATCACAAAGGTAGTTAGTGGTTATTTAAATATTTTAAATCCCTTTTTCAAAAAAAAAATTTAAATTTTCTTCTGGCAACACTGTTTAAAAAAAACTTTGTGCTGGTTCACACGCTTCAGGTTTAGCTGTTCAGTGTTTCAATTTTCCATTAAATGTACGAAAGTAAACTTTGCGTGTGCCAAAGGGGAGGGTTTTAATGTCTGTTGTTCGACTTTTTTGTTACAAATGTAGTTGTACGAAAAAAAGAATTCTTACTATAGCTTGAAAAAGGTAGCAAAACTCTTCCTTGACTCTATATCTCTTTTTACTTATCTCTCTCATGGGTGGTTTTAAGTGTAAGTGTGTGTGTCTATCTGTCTCATTCTATATTATTGTATAAGGGGTTGTCGTTAGCGAGTGAGTCGTTTGTTTTGTAATAGACAGGTTGTGTTTTTCCTTAATCTATTACAAAATAAGTCTCACCCATTGACGACAACGTCTTACACAATCATGCCGATTTTCTCTTGCCTAACCGTTTTGTTTGCTTCACTTTTGGTTCGCTTATGTTTTGTTATTTTTCATTTGTTTACTTTATCACTACCGGGTGTTTCATATTCATTTAAAAAACAATAAAATGCGAGTTTGTTGTTGGTTTTGTTGTTTTTAAATTTTTGTTTTTCTTTTCATTGGTTTTTCTTTGATTTTTGCATGGCATTAAACAAATTTAAATTAAATTTGAATTAAAATTAAAAAATAAATTACACACATTCATTTAAATATATTATAATAATATGGCGTATAATATAAGTTGAAATATAATTAATAATTAATAAGAATAATATTGTGTTTATTTTTGTTTTTAAATATTTATGAAATTAATTTAATGGATTTTGTTTGTTTTTTTTTTTCTTTTATTTATTATTTTGAGATTTCTCACTGGTTTTTTTTTTCTTCCTCTTTGAAATGGGTGAAGGATTAAATTATGTTTTGGTATTTTTAAATAAATTATTTGAATGAATTTAATTTAATAATAATAAAATTTAAATTGAAATAAATTATTATTAATTAAGTAATTAGTTTATATAATATAAATATAAGTTAATAAACATAAATATGTCTAGAAATTATTATTACACACAGTTACAAATATATATTTTTTGGGGTTATGTTTTTTATGAAAATTTTTTTAATAAATATTTAATTTTTTTTATATGGTTTTTTGCAATTGTTTTTGCTTTTGTAGTAATAAACATTTATTAGAATAAAGTTATGGTTAATTAATACATTTTTTGTTTTTGGTTTTACTTAATATTTTTTATGGTTTTCTTTAAGTAGAGTAAGTTAGAAAGAGAGAAAAGTATTTATTTAAAAAAAAGGTTAAATAAATTTGTATTAAAAAAATTATTGTTAATATAATTAAAATAAATTAAAATTATTATTTTGTGCTACATAATGTGCTGTTTGGTTGAGAATTTTTTTCTTTGTAGATGTTTTACTAGCTTTTAAAGACGCATAATGTCTATAACTTTTTTGTTTTAAATAAATTTTTGTTAATTTTTTTTTTAATTTATAGGAGGTTTATTTGGTTTTATCGTTCTTTTTTTAAATTAACCGGCTTTTTATTGTTTGTTTTTGAATTTGAAATTAATAAATGAATGGTTGAGGCTAACAAGGATTTTTAATCTTCCAGTATTTTGCAGAGTTATTTTCCTTTTTTGTTAGATTTTTTCTAAATTTTTTTTTTATTTTAAATTTATTTAAAAATTATAAGCAAAAAGTTTAATTTGTAAAGAAATTTGACTAGTAAGTTTCCTTTTTTTTATGTTTAATAATTTTTTTTCTAAAAAAATGCAATTCGAAAAAAAAATTTAAGATATTATTTTCAAAAAACCAAAAATTTTCCTTTAGTTACTTAATATTATTTAAGATGTTTTGGTTTTGTTGGTCTTAAAACTAACTTGCAAAACACGATTGCCTAAAGTATAACCATTCAATGATTGTATAGCCACAACCGCTTCATCATAGTTGGTCATGGTAACGAAACCGAAACCTTTACATTTGCTGGTCTGTAGGTCACGTATAACCTTAACCGATTGGACGGCACCAAATGGTCCAAACAATTGCCACAAAACATTCTCCTCCGTTTCGGGTGCCAGATTATAAACAAATATACACCAACCCGAGCCAGTCATAGCATTGCCGGGCAGTATAGAATTGGCCAACAAGTCACCAGCCAAGGGGGAATACCTAAATTTTGGAAAAAAAATAAAAAAAGAATAAACAAAAAATTATTTATTTGTTTTATTTTTTAATAAAAATCAATTATAATATGAAACTTATTTTTTTTAAATTTCCTAACAAGTAAAACTTTTTATTGCAAAAAAAAATCACCAGAATTGCGCAAATTACAGAAAAGACAATGGTAACGTCTTGTTTGTTGTTCATTAATTTGCAGGGTTATCCATTTACTGGTTTCAAAACTGCCGGTCTGGCAACGCTGTTAAATATCTGTCATCTTAATGCCCAAATTTTGGGATAGATATTAAAACACATTTATGTTTGAAATCGTTTTAAATACAAAATTCTTTTCTTCACTAAACAATTAAATGTAACTTAATTCACCGATGTGGTGCATTTAAATTCATTTTAAGTTTCCATTGGAAAAACTTAGCAAGGTGGTCTCAAAATTAAACCAATGCAACAACAACAGGCAAAGCAACAGCAGACAACTATTTTTTGAGGTCACCTTGTAAATAAATACACTTGTTTATAATATTTTTTTGTATTTAGTAGTGCTGACATACTTTTATCTTAATTAAATAAGACTTTTTAAACAAAACTCAGAAAATCAATCTGCATTTATATACGATTTAAGTTTATATGAAAATTAATTTAATATAGATTTAATTATTATCCTGAAAATTGGGCATAAGTGTCATTAAATTAGTCAAAGGAATGACTCGTTTGACATCCCAAAAACGCGTTCAAATAGTACAAAATCTACTACAAAAGTGGTGGTTTAAACGTGGCCAGTTTTCGGTGTCATTACACACCGTCTTCACCTGACAATTTTTCGTCATACCAAACGTCAAACTTCATATTAAAAAACCGCTGACAAAAAATTTCGAGTTTTTTTTTATATAGACTTTGACGTTTGGTATGACAAAAAATTGTCAGGTGAAGACGGCTATATTATGGTCAATGGCGATTTGACGCCGCTGGATTTTTTTTTTGTAAGTCTACGTCAAATACCGTCTTAACGTCCTTTAAGTCTCCTATGCGCCCATGCACGATTCAATTCAATTGTCAACTGAGTCTTTCAACTGAATTGATGTTTGACCACACACTTAATCAACTGAATTGAAAGATTTTAAACTAATTTTAAAATTAATGAAATAAAAGACAATTTTTAAAATACTTAACTTTTTTTGCAAAAGAAAACTACAAACATTAATTTTGACAGCTGATCAAGAGACTGGAGCACACACAGTACAATCGAATTGAAAGACTCAGTAGTCAACTTGAAAAAATCAAAATCTTTGGATTTTTCTTCAACCAACTCGACAGCCGACAAACTAATCAATTGACAAAGCCATACACGCTTTGATTTGGACAACAACCGACTCAGTTGACAATTGAATTGAATCGAGTATGGGTTGCTTAAACACGGTAGCATTTGTTTTGAAAGCCAACATGCGTCAAGTTATCGCCGAGATACCGACGGAAATGTGCAAAAAAGTGCTCGAAAACTACATTAAAAGGATCGGCTGCTGCAACCAATCTAGAGGCGTTCATTTAAAATAGCATTTCATTTCGCACGTCATCGAAATCATAGCTTTATGTATGTTTTATTGAACTTTACTTTTAAGCCCGAAAAATGGATAACCCGTTAAGGGAGGCACAAACTTTTGTTTGTTACTTTGACACTCATTTGTTTACATTGTATTTTGTCGATTCTTACACTTAAAGTTTACCTTGCAAATTAAAACAGAATAGTCCATGTGCTGAGAATGACGTTTCGTATTTTTTTTGCAAGCCTCAGCACACGCAAAAATCAACTTAAGGCAAAATCGCAGCCAAATTAACAAAGCCACTATTTAAATCGACGGCAGTTAGTTTGAGTTCATACGGCTCATGTCTTATTGACAAGATTGCTACTTTATAGGCGAGAGGGACGAGGGGAAAAGGAACGAGTACACAGATGCATGTACTGTCTTTACGTTTTGCTTTCTTATTCGTTGTTTGATTTTGTTTTTGTTTTCAATATCAAATTAAACAAAATAAAAAACATGTCGTCAACATGACATGTTCAAAGAAGAAAAAGGAAGGATCTTGTCAATAAGACATAAGCCCAGTGTTACCACCAGCAAGATTCAAAATTACACTTGAGATGAAGCAAAATTACCCGATTTAAATGAAATTACACCTGATATAAAATTTAAGTTTTATTTAATAAAAATACATTTACAAAGAAGCAAAAACACAACAAACTCATTAAAGCAAGATCAATATTAGTCAAACTGTTAATTTTATTTAAATTTACAAAAAATAACATTAAAGACTTAAAAAAATTAATAAAAATGCTAAAATAATGAGTTTGGGTGCGTTCGTAAATGCATCACTGCGCTGCATCAGAAAAGCAAACTTTTTATAAAGCCGATAAAAAATAATTATAATTTTTTTATTGTATGTCTATTATTTTTGTGGAGTATTTCACAATTTTTTGGTCTACATTTACTTCACTGATAAATATAAAACGATTTGAAATCACTGATGCAGCGCAGTGATGCATTTACGAACGCACCCTTTAACTTCCACATTTGGTTGATATATCTTGGGAAGGTTTACAATGATCCTTGTCATTGCTTTATCATTGATGCTTTCTAGCCCCCATAGAGCTTATGAAAGGTTAGCTGTCAAACGAACTGTCATACTGTTTTCACTTTTTGATCAGGCATTCATCATGAATAGATTCATGCTTGAACAACGCCACCAAATTATCCAAATATACTTTGAAAATCAGCCATCGATTTTCGCAACTTAAAGGTGACTTCATGACTTAAATGACGCAACTTTTTTTCACAAATGAAGGCGATGTGTTGATTTAGAGAAAATAAACTGTCAATTAGACTTCAAGGCCGTGACACTTATTGATTGTTTTCCGTGGGGTTGTGAAGTCAGTGGTTAATGCTGATAAACCAGCAACAATCGGTGTCTTGGAGGTCAACCTTGTTCATTTTATTCGAAAAAGAGAAACAAAATTGGGCGTTTGCAATGCGTTTCGTCAAGGACATGCGCAATGTCTTTTTGTTTTAAATCAGTTTCAAATGGTTATGCGTGTATCAATCTGCGATTAAAATTATTTTTTTTTGTGTTGTCTACCATTTTAAGTTTCATGGTCTTATAAAATACCCTTTAAATTAATAAAATTAATTATATTTTGCAATATTGGAAACATATCTTTCCCCAGGCAAGTTTTTAGTTTAAATAACTTTTTTCAAGAAACTTCAGGTTCTAAATCACTATGATAGGCATCTTTATCCAAATCTAAGGGTCCATCTTGCGACATTCATTACCAAACATTTGAAAATATATGTTTGTTTAATAATTGAAGTCGTTTCTTAAAAAGAAACCGAGACTTTGGTTTAAAAGGATGTGCATTTCTTAGCAACAATATTTAAAAAGCAATAAATGTCATCACTGAAATCGAATCTTGATTTTATTCGGGCATCTGAAGTAAAAATTTCAAATTATACCTAAATTACACCTAAGAGGAATTACCCACGCTCTACCCACGACCGTAAAAATTATACCAAATTCGGGTAATTACCCACAAAGTGGCAACGCTGCATAAGCCGTATGAAATCAGACTAAAGGCCTAGTTAGGCGAACGTTGCTGTACCCGTAATGTACCGCACCGTACTGTAAGCACGTTGGTGCACTTATAGAACATTTAAAAACGTGGTTTATGTTTTTTCTATACATAAACAAAAAACAATAGAATACATAAAGCAAATCACACAGTGATGGGAATCAAAAATGTTTTAAAAAGTACCAAGTTATTTAAATGGTATTAAAAAAGTATTTTGTGTATGTAAAAAACGTTAATAGTTTAATGTTTATATTATAGATTTTCAATTAACAAATTTGTATTTTAGCATATATATTATAACAATAGATATATTGTATTGTGGTGTATGCACAAAACAAGGTTTTGCTACCATTTAAAGCCTTTAATTCTTTTCACATTTCCATTGTATGTGTATATGCATTTGTTTATATGTATTGTACATCTAAACATAAATATATTTGTTTATATGGAAATATGTTGTATATTAAGTTGTTTTGTCTCAATTCCATAGCTTAACTGAAAAAAGTACCAAAAACGAGCAAAAATACCCGCATTCAATTTAACATACAAGCAGCCCATCACTGCTTTACAACTGTCACGTAACAACGGCATACAAATCTGTTTAATACAGATCGAGACGTTCCGTCAACGTGACATTTAAATTCAGTAAGCATTTGCATTGTTTGCAAATGACAAAACGAACCAGACGTTCCATTAGGGGACGTGAACGTTCGGCTAATTCTGCCTTAAGTGAAGGTTCACACATGTAAAATTTGACTCGTCAAGTCTTGAGCTTTTAGGAGAAAATGTTAAAGAGAATGCCATTTCTTTTCCCTTCTTTCCTAAAAACTCATGACTTGACGAGTCAAACTTGAAGTGTATGAATCGGCACTATCCTGAAATGCTGTCTCATTTTATTGTAGCCCTGCTGATAGAATAAGTAAAAATACAAAAAAACCGTTGTACAAATAAAATAGGTTAAATTTCACGACGGCTTTCTCGCAGCTCTGTTTGATCATTTAATGCTCTCGCAAAGTGGTTTGTTTCTTCTTTGATTGTCGTTTTTGTCAAAAGTGACAGAAGGCTTAAAAGAAAATTGAAAAGACTTTGTGAAAGTTCGTTCATCTTTTAGCAGACACGAACCATCAGCAGGGAAAGTTAACACTCGACCGTCAAAGTAAATACCAAAATTTAGCAATAACGTAAAAAAAATTAATTGTAGCGCCCTAACTTATAAAAAATAAATAAAAGGTTTATGAAAATGTGTTTAATTAACCTTTTATAAAACTAAAATTAAAAGTTTTACTTTTAAAATATTTTTTTTATTAAAAATACAAAAAAAATATTTTCATTGTTATTCTTTTTTTGTTTAAATTGCATGCTAAAGTGTTTGGACTAATATGTAAGAAAAGAAATTTAAAGGAAAGTTTTGAGCAAAACTGTGTCAAGCTAATTAATTTCCGGCCCTATCGTTGTTCTGTTCATTGGTTAAATAAATAGAAATTTATAAAAAAAAAATTTTTTTAATTTATGTATATGAAATGAATAATAAGTACTCGTCCATATTATCAAACATTTTCTGCAGAAGCTTTTTTCAATTCTATTTTGCAAGTGAATTCGTGCACGCACAATGAAACTTTTGTTTTGCAGGATTTAAGTATTTTGTATGCCTTGTCTCTTTCTTCTTCTTCCTCTCAATAACAAACTCAGATAAACTAAGTGCCGGTTCACACACGTCAAGTTTGACTCGTCAAGTCGTGAGTTTTTAGGAGAGAGGGGAAAAGAAATGAAAAGAAAAAGAAAAGAAAGGCACTAATAATTCACCATCAAAATCAAATGCTTCGCAGCAAATGTTTCATAATATGGATGAGGAATAAAAACTCTACTTTAAAATATATTAAACTTCAACAGCTTCAGTTAAACCTGTAACAAATTGCTATTTTTCCTGTAATTTTTATGGAAAACACAATATTTTTTTAATTTTTTAGTGACCTCGTTGATGTTAGACATCGTTGTACGAACAAATGTTTGAAGAACGCCGTTTAAAAAATAACAAAACATCGACAACAACGAGCCAACTTATTGATTGTGGTATAAAACGAGGCTTCTTAAAATTTACTTTGATTTAAAGCAAATAATTAACCTTTCTTTATGGTAAATATTAAGAGACTTAACAAATTTAACTTGAAAACGCGTTGCCAAAAATTTTTTTTTTAATAATTAAAATATTTATCTTTATTTTGTATTAAAATTATTTAATTTTGAATAATGGAACATTTAGTGACCTTTTATGAAAAAGGTGTGGCCAACTTAAAGCATTTAACTTGTTTATTTAATGTTTTCAGCATTTTACTTGAGCAAACCGCGTTGCCAGTTATAAAGAAGTTATGGGTCAATATAACAACTTAAGTTCAGCCGCCAGCAGCGAAATCAGCCAAAGCCGCTCATGTAAAAATGTAAAACCAAACCAAATTTTGTATATTTTAACCAAAAGCGAATTAACTACAGGTGGACACTAACAATGTAATGCAAAACCCCCTGGATTGGATTGTTGCAGTTCCGACACCACCTGTAGTTAAATTCGCCTTGATTTTAACGTTGCCTAATTTCGATACTGGCAACACAACTTCAGTTGTGTTAACATAGTTTTTGTAATAACGCGTTGCAATTTATAAAATTTTTTTATTGAATTTATATTTTAATAGTATAAAAGATCTATGTATTTCTTGTTCGAATATTCACGATTTATTTTTAAATAGTGCTGCCAACTTTAAGTCTTAAGCTTTTTAAAGTGCTTTTAAACAAAATCAAAGCTTTTATAGAACAATGATACCGTCCAGACGTGCAATTTTTGTTGCAGCAATTCTTTAGTTTATTGGTAAAGATGTGACAATAGAAATCATTTGTACAAACATAAATTTTGACATGTTTGCCAAGCCGTTTGTGTGGTTTATTTTTCTCTTTACGGCCAATTTCCCCAAGTTCAGCTAAAACTGTCAAAAACATATTGTTAACTGGAAGTTAAAGTAATAGTTAGTTCAGTTAAAAACTTGTTGAAATTGGCCGTGAAAGTGGTGTTTTTTAAGGTTTTCTGAAGTGAGCGTCAAGTTTACAACACAGTTTAGCAAACTTTCTTTTTAATTATCCTTTAAGTGACTTAAGCTTTATAGACACATATAATATTTTAAAATACATATTGTTAATTTTTTAATCAGAAATAACAAAAAAGCCAACATAATAAGAAAACAAACTTTGATTTTAAGGAAAATATAATTAAAAAAACCAAAAGTAAGTTAATTAAAAAAGTTTGTTTTTTGTAATTATAAATGGAATAAAACATTAACGGTTTTTAGAACACAAATTTTAACACAACACAACAAAACTTAGATTTTCACACTACAAATTATAAAAATATTTAAAAAACAATATTTTCAGTTTTAAACTTAATATAGAGCATTTTTTGGTTTTAGATTTTTGTTAATTTTTCGGTTTTTTCTTTAGATAAACAAATAAAATTATAAGAAAAATAATTCACCTTTGTAAACCCTTGTTAATCGCTAACATCGGGCTTTTTCCAATGCTAAACAAATTAATTTGCCATAAAATGAAATGAAATCAAAAAAGAAAAATCAAAAAATATAGAAAAAATATAAACAAAATTTCATTAATTTTTTTTAGATTAGTAAAAATTTTTTAGAGAATTTTTTTTTTTTTTGTTCTTTAAATTTATTGTTTTTCCTCTGAACAAAAAAAGATAAAAATAGGGAGTTTAAAAAATAAATTTTAATTAAAACAAAAGAGAATCAAAGAAAAATTAAGGTTAGTTAACAAAAGCTTTTAAATCAATTTTGAAAGAAAGAAATTATAAAAAATTACTTTAAATTATAAAAAAAAGAATAAAAATTAAATAAAAGGGATTTAATTTTGGCTTAAGCATGCATTTTTTATGTTTTAAATAATTTTTTATTTGAAAATTACTTTTTTTAAAAAAAGTTTTTAAATCGTTTGACAGCAACGGGAAATTTTTAAAACTCACCTTATACGGCCAGCAGATGGCAAACCGCCGGCGGCTAAACGTCGTGTAGCGGCGGCTGCCTGGGGTGTAAGATAAGCAGCCAAAGGTGGTGGGATTTGGGCTTTAGCACTATTGCTTGGATTATTGGCAAATTTAACAGTTATAGGTTCAGTATAACCTTTAGGAGTTTTACCATTCAGTTCTTGGATTGCACGTTCGGCTTCGTTGCGTTGATCGAAACGTATAAAACCAACACCTTTTGAGAGACCTTGAAAATTATAAAGAAACATATGTAATTGAAGATTATTTCAAAAGTTTTTTAACAGTTTGAAATTATAATCAAAGAAAAAAAACCTACCAAATTCATTTTCTAATTGAGTTTGTAAAACATCTTTAACTAAAAATAAAAAGTAAAATGAAAATGAAAAGATAAAAGTGATCCATTAAATCCAAATAAAGAATTAAAAAAGGATAATTTTTTTTGTACAAAATTAAACATTTGAATTAATTTCAAAAGAAAATAAAAATCTTAACATATAAAACCAACTCACCCGATATATTATCACAGAGTATACGAGATGTTATAATTTTGCCATATGGTGCAAATAATGATTCCAAGTCTGGTTGTGATAGATTTTTGGGAAGACCCGATACATATAAATTAGCACCCTTAATAGATTCCGAACTTGGACGGGCGTATGATACTTTAATAACTTTATTTTGTAAACGCAAACCATTCAATGTATTAACAGCTTTTTCCGCATCTTCGGCACGTACATAGTTAACGAAACCATAGCCCAAACTTTGGCCTATTTTAAGATTCAGACAATACGAAAAAGTTGTTAAAATTTTATTCATTAAGAAAAGCTTTGTTGTCTAAATGTATTACCTTGCTGCAAAGCTGGATTTAAAGCTGTCAAGGAAGCTGGCAAAACTAAGGAAAATAGAAAGAAATACAAATCTTTTTTTAGTTATTTCCAAAAAGTCCTTAGAATGTTTTTTTTTTTACAGGATTCATAAAGATATATCGGGTCTGTGAAAATGAGGAGAATATGAATGAAAAAATAGCTTTATTTGTTTTGAAAAGATCTCTCAATAATCCATGACACATTTTGGGTTAGTTAGCTCTCTAACCTTTAACTAACTGTCGCGGGACAGTTGCCTGGCAATACAAATTGTTTTTGCTTAATAAATAAATTTTCTGAATTTCAGCCAAAAAGTACCATAAATTAAAAAATATTGCGGCAATAGCGCCACCTTTCTTGATTAAACTTCAAAGCAACCTGGTTCTAGACTAAACTAATTTTTTGTCCAAATTTCGTATTAAACGGTCTAGTGGTTCTTGAGTCTTAGTAACACATAAAAACATACATTCATAAATTCATAAAACGAGCAAATTTAAGCTAAATCTTATTTAACAAATCGTTAAAATACCATTTATTATTAACTAACGTTTCCTTTAAGAAAAAATATATTTTAAAATAACTTTGGTGTAAATCCCTACTAAAAATCTACAAAATTCTATGTTATTAATTACTTCCGCTAAAACTCATCATCTGGCATCTCTATATTTTTGCTTGGATGTCACGTGACATTCTCTTCTTTTCTTTTTCACTCAGTTGCCGTCGTTTGTTCAAAGTGAAGTTGCAATAAATCAGTGATAGTTTTGTAATTTAATTAAAAATTAATAATATCAATTTGTTATTAAAAAGTTTATAAGTATTGATATTAAATAAAGTGTTGGTGATATATTTATGTAAAAATCTCGGCGGAAAATATTGAAATTCAAGCTTTAATTGCCAATTAAAAAATTCTGCCAAGTAATTGTGTGAAATTTTAATGGAGTCTTAAATGTTTGTCTGTTTGTTGTTTGTGTTATTGGTTTTTGATCATAGCGAAGGCTCCGGCACGGGTTTGTTTGTTAAAAAAAAGCAGCCGATTGTATGAAATTGTGTTTGTTTATATGTATTCCAATTAGTGCGACTGTGAGTCAGTCAGTAAGTGAGATGGTCACTGCAAGTTGTTGGGTTGTTGTTTTTTAATACAAGCAAACATGCGTATTAACATGTTTGTTCTATGTAGAATATTGTTTTTGTTATTGCTTTAGTTGGCAAAAATATCTTCTGTTAATGTGTGTTATTTTTATTGCAAATAAAAAGATGATGATGGCAAATTTACATAAAGACTGACTTGTTACTTGCATGGTGGGTAAATAAAGGTTATGTGTATCAATTATAAAACAAGTGTATGTTTAATTGACAGAGGGTTTATGGGACATTTTTAGACTGACGACATTATTTGTTCATGCAATTTTTTTGGCAGTCTATTAAGTTATAATTTTGGTGTAATATCTATCTAGTTTGTGTAAAAAAATAAAATCAAGTAAAGTAAAGCGAAAGTAGCGAATGTGTATAAATATTTTAATAAAGTAAATTTGTTAGTTAAATAAACTTAAAAATAGAAAAAGTGAAAATGGCGGCAAAAATAAATAACGAAAAAATATAAATTTAAAAAGAAAGAAATTAGCAAAAAAAAAGTTTAAAAATAGTTAAATTTAAAAAAAAGGAAAGATGTGTAAAAAGTGGAAGCATTATTGGTTTTTTATTTTTGGTTTTTATGTATTACAAATGCAAGTCCTCCCTTTCTTTTGTTGTTGTGTTTATTTGTTGCTTTAGTAAGTGTCGGTAATAGTGAAATAGTGAAGTGTTTAAAAAAAGTAAAATACCTATGTTAAGAAAATAAAATCAAGAAGAAGCGTAATATTGGTTGGTGCTGGAAATATAGGTAAGTCTTTTTTTTTTTTAATATACATAAAGAAGTAAAGAATTTTTTTGGTTGTATCATATAAAATGTTATAAAAATTCTAATTTAATCCAAATTTTTAATACTTTTAATTAGGCTTAAGTTCATGAAATTTAATTTTTATTAAATTATTTTTATGAAGAAAGGAATTTTACAACATGAAAATCAATTAAAATTGTTATTGATAATCTTTCATTCTTGACGTGGCTCGGGCTCGAACCCTGGCCGTACGAAAAAACGAAAAAACAGAAGTAAAGGAAAAAACATGTAAAATCAATTAAAATGGATAATCATTCAGGAAAGCAAATTTCGATCTACCAAATGTTAAAATACAATTTGGTTTAAGGATTGATGTTTGACTAGTGACGTCAGCAGTCGTCGATGGCTGCGAGTGTAAGACGGCAAATCCATCTGAGGAGATCGAGTGGTTGCGATCGAAACATGTCATGGTAACCTGCCGGCCAGGGTTCGAGCCCGAGCCACGTCAAGAATGAAAGATTATCAATAACAATTTTAATTGATTTTCATGTTGTAAAATTCCTTTCTTCATAAAAATAATTTAATAAAAATTAAATTTCATGAACTTAAGCCTAATTAAAAATATTAAAAATTTGGATTAAAAACCATAAATAGTTCAACAAAATAACCACAATACTTATTAATTCTAATTTAATTTATTTATTTTAAAATACTGTCTAAACCACTAGATATGAAACTCGGTTGTCAAAAACCTAAGTCTGTTCCCTGCTAGCATTTGGAAGATCGTTTTTTCAAAAATCGTCGGTATGAGTATTTTTGGTGATTTAAGACTGATTAATCACTTGCACGCTTAAAAATCGACAAAAAAATTACTCGCGCTTATGAGTTAAAATTCAATAACAAAAACTTTTAAAAAAGAGTCGAAAACCTCTTTAAGCTAATAAAAAAAAAACTAATCATATATGACCCTTCAATAAGAGTCGCGCGTAGGGTACCATTTTCTCCCGACAAAAGTATCATTTATGATCGCGCTAAACAGTCAAAAAAGACTCGAATATAATTAAAAATTTCATATAATGCTAGCTGGGCTGTCAAAAAAAAACTAAAGTGATGAGAATGTTTTATTAAAAATGTTATCATTGTGTTTGTTTAAAATAAATATTCCCCTCATTTCCAGCAAACACAAACATTAAAGGTCTAAAAAAAATATTGATTTTATTTGAATTTAATAAGAAATGCTCAAAAAGTTTTCTATTTTTTGAGAATGAAATTTTTTAAATGATATTTAACTATTTTATAGCAACAAATATTTGAGGATGGGTTTAATTCTATAGCACTATTAATTTCACATCAAGTTTTATTTTATGCTGGGAATAGTTTGCATGGAATTTACGATTAATGCTGGACCTACATGACATGGCATAGAAGTTATCG
This sequence comes from Pollenia angustigena, assembly GCA_930367215.1. NCBI lineage: Eukaryota > Metazoa > Arthropoda > Insecta > Diptera > Polleniidae > Pollenia > Pollenia angustigena. The sequence continues at coordinate 6,256,500 of OV884059.1, read as the reverse complement.
TCACCAAATTTCATATCAATACTAATCAGTGTTGCCAAAACTTATGAGGAAAAAATGTTAGATTTTGTTAAAAAAAAAAATGCTAAGTAAATGCTAAACAAGTTTATATGAAAAATATAGAATGAACTTCATTAAAGTAAGGGCTAATAAATTTTTTATAATATGCTGCACATGGTCCTTCAGGTCAGTGGTGCCAAATGTAGGAAATTTTCCCTTTTTGTAGGGATTTTTTCAAAAAATTTCAAGCGTACACGCAGAGAAAAAATATGGTTGGGCATGGTTACGGCAACAACACTATGTTTATTGTAACAATATATTGTTGTCGTACACATATAATTGTTATTTTTATTTAATTTCAACAATATTATAGTTACTGTTAACATATCAATGTTTATCGCAATTATAAATATGAGTATTGTTGACCGAAAAATATTTATTTTTCTAAAAACTAAATTATGATAACTTTCAAAACATATTATATTACCCACAACCATATCATAATATTTAATAGCCATAACATGATAACTTTCTATACATTTATCATATTATGTTTAAGATGCAATCAAACTATTTTTACTCTAAAATTATTATGCTAGCGCCATTTGTAAAATTATTTTGAATCAGTCGTGTCGTTTGTTTTATATGTGAGCGGTTAAACAAGATAAATTACCATAAAAAACAATAAATTTAAAGAAATTAAAATAATTAATAACTAATAGTGCAAAATATCGTAGTAAAATCTAACAACAAATATTGAACTCCGCTATTTTATTTCCATCAAGAAAAATTGTAAAAAGTCACAAAATAAAAATTCGATACATAAAAATTTTAATTTTTTTTGTATTGTTATGACAGTTATTAAAGGAGCTGTATCAAAATATGATTATGATTAACATGATGATAATATGATTACTTCTTAGCTTATTATGATTAACATGACAATAATATAATTAATTTCTTAGCTTATTATGATTAACATGATAATTATATGATTGCTTCTTAACTTATTATGATTTACATGATAATAATATGATTCCTTTTTAACTTATTATGATTAACAGAATAATAATATGATTAAGGGAAAAATATTATGATGTGCTATTACGAATATATTTAGCCATTATATGATTCAATAATAATCTTAATATGGTGACTACAATCATGAATCTTATCATAATATGTTTCTCTTAGAATATGTTTACCACAACCATGTTTTTTCTTTGCGTGTAGGGAAAAAGGGCAGATTTTTTTATTTTAAGGCAAATGTAGGGAATTTTCAAAATTATATGTCACTTTTAATATATTATCTAAAAATACGTAAATATTCACCTAATTTTCATTTAAAAATTAAAATTTTTCATATACAATAGCATTTTAGTACAAATGTAGTATTTTTTAAGTGAAACCATATATACTATGAGTCCTAACAGCCTTGCAATCCATATATTAAAACCATGTACCCGAATATTCTTCGAACCCCCTAATGTATATTTAAGTGGCAACGTATATTCGCGTTCGCATTGCGAACTATTCTCTTATTTTTGCTATTTGCAATCGCACTCACATTCTCTAAAATTTATGCGAATATTTACTAAATGAAATTTCTGCATAGAAATTTATTTGTAAAAAAACAATCACACCTTCTAAGCTTAGAGAAACAAAAATATACAATTTCGAATTTTTAAAAAATTTTAAATGAAAACTTTTTTGGATATGAAATGATTTACTTTTAAAAGGAACTTTTTTTTATGTTTACGTTCAAGGGAACTGAAGAAAATATATTTTTTTTTTAAATTATACAGAGCCCCCTTTTATTTGGTACCAAGTTTGCTAAAAATTATTAGATACTTATGTTAAAAAAATTATTAAAAATAAGTATTCTTGAAATCAAATACGAAGTTTGACTCTGTTTTGTTCTAAATTAAAGGATTTATAGAGGCGTTTCTGTCAAAAAGAAAAAAAATAAATTTGTCAACAGTGGTATTTTTGAAAATAATTGGTTTTTTAATAAATAAACTTTATTATAATAAATATGTACAAAATGTTGACAAAATAATTATGTATTTGTTTTCTTGTCGCTAAAAACAATAAATTTTTAACGTAGGGAAAAGTGTGGGGAAATTTTTTTTGGTTGTAGGGAAAAAAGGGATTTTTTTTGGACACACGTAGGGATTTTTAGAAATTTTTTCTGGCATCACTGCTACAGGTTCAACGACGAGCTGTCAAAATGCCTTGAATAAAGGTTTGTCAACAAGTGCAATCGAACTATGCAAAGCACATAAACGTGTTGCTCCAGGCCATTTATTTTAGACAATATCGCATTTGCAATAATTGCAGAGGGGTTTTTTCTAAGTCATCTGTTTTTACCAAAACTTTTAACTTTAAGTGCCCCAATCTTTGCGTAACTTTTGTGAATAGGTTTTTACTAATTTTTTAGAATTTTCTCCTGTTTTAATTTTTGTTTCAGTGAAACATTAATGAGCATTAACATTGTTTTTTAGATCTAATTCAATGTTAGAGTCTTCCATTTTTTCTTTTATATTTCTATTCAACATTATTAAAATGGAAAATATTAAAAATATCACAAGAACTAAAAAATTCCTACATGCTAAATTAGTTTTTTTCATGACAAAGGACTTAAAAAAATACTTGATCTAGCATGCAAAATGCTAAATTGGCAACACTGGTACCAATATTCATGGTACTAAAAGCTTTATTCGGGGATGGTAATTTTATGAAACCTGTTGTCAAATATGGACCGATTTAAATAAAATTTGGTTAGATGGTTAAGGATGGATGAAATGTTGTTGAGCCAAGTTCAGTCGAAATACCAGCGTAATAAGATGGTTTATATGCAAAAAGACTCTATTCTGAAAAGAAGTTCTTATGGAGGCTATCTGATGTTAAGGTCGTTCATACTATTCGTCCTTTTGACAGTTCAAACATTTGTACCTAATTTAATCAAAATGGGAACTGTAAATTGCGTACAAAATTTATGCAGCCAGCTGGATATTCTGGAGGTAATTCTTAGTCGATCGGTAAAAATAAAAAATTTTGCACGTAAGGGTAGTGTAGGGAAAATTTTTTTGGTTATAGGGAAAAAGGGATTTTTTAAAAAGGTTAGGTTTTTTTTTTAATTTCTACTGACATCACTGTACGGAGCATCAGGTTATTTATGTCAACAAATTGACTGGCCTTTCTTAAATAACAATAACAATATCATTATGAGTTGTTTAATATCTTTAAAAAGTTGTCGTTAAAGCAGTTGGAAAGCACGTTATCCATGATAATCGCATACAAAAATTTCAAGATTGATTGTTTGAAGGCAAATTTCTATTTTAGATTCTGTATAAAGGTAAATAACTACACTCACAATATTCTGTACGTAAAATTAAAATTAAATTGTAATATAAAATAAATGAGAATTCAGTTAAAACTATGTTAAGAAAAATAGAATTTAAAATTTCTCCTATTGGTTGTATAGATCTGCAACTTCAGTACACGCAATAGAGTGGATAGGGAGAGAGCTAAGGACAAAAAGGGAGAGTGATGGGAAGAGATAATTTGTACCAGTGAAGTCCTCGTAATTCATCCGTTAACGTTGCGGTCGACTGCAATTAATACTTAAAAGTACCATGTGGTGCTGAAATATGTTAAAAAGAATACAGAATGTTTGCCAAAATTTGTAAAGATGATTTCAAAAAATCTTTTCATAAATTTAGGCTTTTGTTATTTGTGCGTTTTGTATAGGAATGTTCGCTAGATAAGCATAGAAAAATATGAAGTTCTTTAAAAGCTGATGCGGAGAAAACGGAGAAAAATTTAAAATTAATCAGGTTCAAGCGCAACGCTTTTTAGACCTTAAAAGAAATTTATCGGTTTTAAAGCCCTAAAAAAAACTTTGCATTTTTGGGAGAAATCTTAAAAACAGCTTATGCTAGTTAGAAAATAATTTAAATATTAAGTATAATTAAAAAAACTAAATTTCATATTTACCCAAATTACCTGAGACTTTATCGCGCACCAGCTTGCAACTCTCCAGCTCCCCAATACTGGAGAAGAGCGAACGCATCTCCTCCTGGGTCATTGTTTGCGGCAGATAGTTAACAATTAAATTGGTGCGCGATTCATCTGAGTTGCCATCGACAGACCCATTGGTGCTGCCATTCTTGACAATATCCATGGCATTGGTCATTTTTAGTTGTTGGGCTGATGCTTGTTGTTTTAGTTGTTGGTGTCTTTGCTGTTGGAGAGTAATTTTGAAGGCTTTTTCTTAACCTGGGGTACGGGATAAAGCAACAAAATAAAGTTGAGCCAACAAAGAGCTTTTTTTTTGTTGGATTTTTAAGAGACGAGGTGGTTTTTGTCTAAGCCTGGACTTGCAGATTTATATGTTTTTTTTAATTTAATATTTTGAATTAAAAGCTTTGATTGCGCTTAGCACAAGTTTTTGAGAAGATTTTTTTGTATGGTTTTGTTGTTGTTTTTTTTTAAATTTAAAAGCGTAGTTTTGTTTTAATTTTAAAGGGTTTTGTGTGTGTGTGTTTTTTGGAGTTTTAGATCTAAAAGTGTTTTTAGATCATAAATTTATATTTTAAAATTGTTTATTTTGTTTTTTTTTTTTGTTAATAAAAGTTAAAAGAGTAAATTTTACTAATGATTTTTTTAGTTAATGATTTTTTTTTATTTGGGATTTTTTTTGTTTATTTTATATAAAATTGCAAAAAATGCAAAAAGTTTTTTTTTTTTTGTTTTTTTTAGCGTATATTATTTGACTAAGTATTAAATTTTATAACTTAATTTGTTGTTGTATTTAAATATGGAACATTTGGTTTATTTTTCTTTTATAACCTCAAATAAAAAAATGTTTTGCTTTTTTCAAATTTAAATTTTGAGGTTAGGTGTAAAAATGATTAAGTTTTTGGTTGTTTTTATTAAACTTTTTTTTTTAATAATTCGTTAATTTTTTTAGCTCTGTAATAGTTGGTTTTCTTTGGTGGTGTTGATTTGCAAGATTTTTTTTTGGAATTTTTTTGTTGTTTTTTTATTATAATGTAATAAATTTATATACGAAATATTTTCTCACTTGGTGTACAATAATAGCTGCTCGATTGCTTACTCAATAGTATAATTTATCTTAGATTTTATAAAATCTGAAAGAAAAAAAAGAACAAAATTAAGCAAAAAAATTAAATGGTAAAAAGTCAGCATAAATTTAAAGCCTCCCTTACAGTATTTGCTATTTAAATAAACCTCCCTGCTTTTCTCTACCCTTGTCGTAATAATCCTTAAATGTCTTTTGGCTTAAGATTAATGATGCAGCAGTTTGCTTTAATTAAAACCAAAAGCTTTTTTAAACAAGATGTATTGCACTTTTTAATCTGTTATGCAAAAAAAAAAAAAAATGCAATTAGTTGCACTGCAAGTCAAATTTTAATCTTTTTTGTAAACCTTTTAAATTTAAAGAATAAAAAAAATTACAACAAATCATTTTTATGTTCCTTAAGTTGCACTGCAAGTCAAATTTTAGTCTACTACGTTACTACTAAATTTAAAGAAATAAATCTTGTATAACTTAAAAGTTTTTCATATGTCCTTATTTTTATGTGAAAATTAAGAAATATTATGTCTTTTTACAGCAATTTTTAAAGATTTTCTCAATTTTTGTTTTCTAATAGAGAACAATTAAAAAAAGCGAAGAGGTTTAAAGAAATAAATGTCCTTGTATGCATACTTAACTTCAATAAAAAATCTTTTTTGGTTAAAAAGCTGCTCATATAACCTTTTTTGTAAGCTGAAAATTATTATAACAAATGCACTTGTTTCTTTAATATTTTGTAAGTAAGAGACTTTTTAATAAGAAACAAGAAGCTTTAAAATATTTTTGCAACTTTCTCTTTTCAAATAGCAGGAATTAAAAAATGTGTCAAATTTTAAAAATTTTATAACAACACAAGGTCGTATTCTAATGACTTTAAAAAGTCATTTAATGTCAATTAAAATCTTGTTCAGTTTAGAAGTCGTTCAAATATTTTATTTTGCAATTTATAAAATCAGAAAAAAGGATATATGACAAACTTCTTAACTTGAGCAGATATTCTATTTACATTTGCTGGTCGTAAAAATCACACTTAAGCACAAAATGTGGTATCAATTGTTTCTTTGATAAGTAAGTGAATTTTAACTAAAAAATTTCGGGCTTAAAACCATATATGTATTTTCTTAAAGAATTCTAAATCCTTTATTTACAAATTTCTTTAATCTTTTTTTGTAAATCTACTTTATGTTAAGTTCAAAAACATTTAACGAAATTTCTTACACAAAAATATTTATCACTTCCTCTAAAATGTAATAAACACCTATTATACTGGAAATAACCACCAAAGGAAATAAGAATAAAAGCTCCAATTGGTATTACAATTAAAGTCTCTGGTTATATTAGGGGTTGTTCTGGAATTAAAGATGTTTATCGCACATACTCAAGTCCAGTTGGAATAATAGTTAAACAAGACAAAGAGCATAAGTTCTAGTAAAAATAATTTCATTGAGGTCCTGTCAAAAACACATATTTTACTGGCAGGCTACTTTTAAAAGCGGCAGCGAAGCTATAAAAACAGGGGAAGTTAAACAAATATAAAATTTATGTTCATGCTAGACACATGTGTTGTAAAAGGAAGGGGAACAATGTCTATGCTTTAAAGAACATAAAAAGTGGGAAAATGTTTTAAAAATAGAGTCAATGAACTTTTTTTTGTATAGAGTTTTGTTTTTGTATGTTTTTTTTTTAGAAAAAGTTTAGAGAGTTAATAAATTAAATTTAAATGTGATAGCGTAAAAGAACATAGAATCAAAATTCAAGCAAATCAAACGAAATGTGACTATTAGAAAAAATTCTATTAATTAAGAAAAAAGGATATATGACAAGATAGCAACACCATAAAGTTGGTTTAACCCAATTTGATAGTTATAAAAAGAATATTATAACACGAATTGTAAAGTTATTACTTTGAAAATTCTTTAGCTTTTTTCCAAAATTTTTGCTATTTAAAATTTAGGGAGTTATTTTTTTGGAAAAATTTAAAAAAATTTTTTTCTAAATTTTATAATTTTTTTATGTCATTTTGTCAATTTTTTTTTAATAAATATTCAAACTAAATATGCCACAAGTCGTGTTTGGATGCGGTTTCTGTTTCCACAAAATTCGATTGAAGTATCTGCTTTGTTGCAAATGTCTCCCATATATCCTTTTTATACAATTTTTACAATTTTACCCAATTTTAAAATATTTTGAAGTTATTAACAAAATAGTGAGAAAAACGTTTTTTCGTTACATTTTTCTTAGCGAAAATTATATTCCTTTTCTTATGTAATTTAAAATCAAGTCATACATAAACCATTTTTTTGTGAATTTTAACAGAAAAAAAACCTTTTTTCTAAATGCTCCCTATAGATTTTTTATTTTTCTTTTCTTTTGTAATAAGAAATCTAGCCATATTCCCTTTTTTGTGAATTTATACAGCAAAAAAAACTTTTTAAATATTCCCCCTACGTTTTTTATTTTTGTTAAGCGTTTCTAATTGTATGCAATAAACAGCTGTTTTTATCTGTTATTTTCAACAATGAATTTCTTTAAAGACATTAAAAAACCATCTCTGAAGTGATACTTAACAAAGACACACATTTAAAACAGTTAAAAACACCCAAGTATAATACACATCTTATATAAATATCCTTTCAAACACATTGTCAAAGTTCAAATTGTAAGTGTTGAAAAAGCGAACACACACACGCACAACACTGAGTTCAATGAACATACAAAATGCCGGTTGGTCGCATAAACATAAATACAACACATTTTTTATGAATAGGAAAAAAATAAGACACAATTTGGTTAAACGGAAAGAAAGCAAAAAAAAAAACAAACAAATTTATAAGGACATAAAGGACATGGTTGAAAAAGTCTAAAAATATATTACGAATAACAAAACACACCCAGAGATACAAATGGATTTACGAAATAAATAACACATACATAGGATATTTACTCTCACAACTCATGCACACACACACAGCCACCGACAGACACTACGTAAGTGTAAGTGCTTATGTGTGAGTTTTATTTTAATTATTAAGACTAGGGTTTGTTTTTGTAGTAGCAGCCGTTATGAAATCTAGAGGAAAACAAATGATTCTCTTACTCTTAAACATGATTTACGCTCACACTCGTTTAAACATGTAATTGACACTTTTTATTATACATTCTTACGAGCATGTGTATGTATGTAAGTGTATTTTCTACATTTCTCTATACTCTTATACACGTAAACATTCATTTGACCTCATTTTTTTCTATATAAACTTTGTTTTTTTGTTTGTTATTTTACCACAATTTTGTTGCTTTTTTATGTGTTTTGTTGATAAGGGTGGGGTGTAATCAAAAGAGGTCTGTCTAACAGTATTTTTGTCTCTGTGTCTGTCGGCTTTTTTAAGGTGTTGTTCAATTTTGTTATTGTTGTATTATGCACATGCAACATGCTGAAAAAAAGCATTTAAGTATTTAAGTGCATTTTTGAAGGGTTTTTATTAAAATTTTTATTAAAAAAAACAACGATAACAAACAACAAAAGGAAAATATGTATAAACAGGCTAATTAAAAATGCACGTGACATAATTTAATTTGTGTTAAAAAAATGCAAATTTTTAGATAAATTTATTAGATTTATTATAAGAATGAAAAAAGGGTTGTTGAAAAAAATTAAATGTCTTTAAAACTTCAATTAACCACCTAAAAATTTATTTATACACTTTAAAACTATTTTTTTTTTTTTTTTTTTTTTTGATAATTGCTTTGCCAGTTACATGCCCAACTAGATGTATTTTAGAAAACTATGTATTTAAAGAACTTTTTTTTAATTTAATATTTCGAAAACACTTTCTTAACTTTTTCTAAGCTTAAACCTTATTTTGTAACAAACTGCATTGTCAACTATTTTGTATTTTCCTTGAAAAAGATTTCGCCAAAAAACTTGTTTTCCTTATCTCAAAATGTTCAAAATAGTTTTAAAAAAATTTAAGAACACTTCAATAATATTTTCGCTTTGCCAACTATTTATAATAAACAGCAACTAATTTATTTCGAACACATTTGTCACTTTACGCTATACGAAACCTCTCAAAATACATTTTTAAGAAATGCAAACCAAAATCGCATTGCCAACTATTATCATATATAACGGTACGGCAAAATGTTTTCTTCATAACCAAAATCCAGTAAAAATCTTACAAACATGCAAAACTAAAACCTTAGAAATCGAATTTATGATGTTTGCAAAAATAGTATTGCCAACAACTAACAAATTCTCTTCCCAACTACCATAAAGTTAAAACCAAGTGCTGCCAAGTTGTAGCAGAATCGGATTTTAGCGTTAACTGCTCGCAATGTCAACCGTTTGTAAACAAAACATTTTAAACCAAAGCAACATGTTCGAACTATCAAAATCAGCTGTGCTTTTACCACCACCTTATACATTTATACGCCTGTAAAGTTAAAAATCAAAGTTGAAGCAAATAAATGAAGACACACCTCTAAAACGTATAATTGTTGTTTTTCTAAATCCATTTCTTAATAGTTTTTTCCAGTTAGAGAATAAGAAACCTCCTGTAATTAAGAAATGAAAAAGAAACTAAATGACCGTTTCGTTATTGTCATTCGTTTATTTCCTTTACTTTTCTTTGTTTTTATTTTCTCAAAAGATAAGAAAAAAACTATTGTAAAATTATCAAAACTTATTTTACATACATATCAGCTGTTAACAATCGTTAGAAAATTATACTTACACAGCTGTCGTTTTGTAGGTTTGAAAAAAAACAAGAGAATTTTTTTAGCATTTGCTTTGACGTGCCAATGGAACAGACTAACAGCAGGATACCATTAAGGATAATTTTGTTTTTTTTTTGTAATCAAATGCTAAAAAGTATGCGATTGTTGTTGTTTAAATGAAATGATTTTAAACGCAGTTTTGTTGTCAACGTCAAAAAAATCAATAACTAATAAATTATTAAATACAATTGCTTAAACTAATTACAAGAAATGTAATTTATTTTTCGTTAAAAGGTTATTAAAGGGTATTTTGGGATAAGGACATATTAAACATCGTATTATTTCTCAAGGGGTTTTAAAGGTGATTTTTCAATAAAAGCCTATTTTTTAAATTTCAATTCTATTTAAGGAAGCCTTTAATTTAAGAAAGACTTTTTAGTTAAATTTAATAAATATTAGAAAAAAGCATAAAAATGAAAGCCCCTTTATGGCAAAACTAATAGTTCTCTTGAGCTTTTTAAGAAACTATTTTATAAGTTTCTTCTTTTAAGGAAAATACAAAAAAAAAAAAATTGGGGAAAAGCGCTCAGTATCTGCGGATCATTCTGGAAGACAAGTTCAGGCTTAGATAGAATTTAACGGAGCAAGTGAGGAAGGCAAAAAGTGGGGATTAACCCCAAGGATAGTCAACTATCCAATCCTTCTATGCGGAATACTTGAATGGTGGCCAATCTTGGATAAAATTACCCCCTTGGAAAGACTGAGGTACAGAGAATGGCCTCGCAGTGCATAACAAGGGTTCTTCCTTCACCTACCACCCTTGGATCTGTTGGCGACGAGCTCCCCGATTCGACTTACATACGTATAGGTATAAAATAGTGAAGTTGGAAACTGAGGGTTGATCACACCTCTAGGGCTTTCGTTTACGATCGTCGCTACAGAACGCTGATATCAAAACGGAATGCGTGGAGAGACGGTGTTCCATTCAGATGGAGCTTTAGATTCCCGCTACCTGAGAACGAAAATGCTCTTGACTACCGCTCATCTCTAAACGAGATGGCTAAGCAGTTTGATACCAGGATAATATGGGTCCCAGGACAGAGGGATATTCTTGAGAACTTTAGGACAAATGAGCTTACTTGGCACTACTTAACAGGTTCCATTGGATTGTGAAGGCATTGGGGAACCTCTGGTCTCCTGCAAACTCGAGCTTCGGCGATCGACTATCTTTAGTGCTAATGGCAGATGGATTTATAGGTAAGGTCTTATAGGTAGGTATGTACAGCGTCTGGGACCTGGACACGATGACGCAGATGAGCAGATGAATGTGAAGTACCTTCTCTGCCACTATCCTGCACTGGCAAGAAGGCAACTGTCCGAAATGGGATCCGCCTCCTTTCAAGGATTGGATGATATCTCTGGGTTGAACTGGAGCGTTCTGTTTGGTGGAACTCCTAAGTGTGTCAGATAATAAGTACTGACTGCCATTTCTACCTTATCTTACCAGTTTTTAAGCAGATATTTAAATTAGTTTTTGTAAAAACCAAAGAAATTTTATTAAAATAAAGGATTCTTTTATCAAATTGTTTTTTTTTTTTGAGGTTATATAAAAATTTGTGAATTTTATAATCTCTGCCTTGTATATGTATTTTGCTATAAAAAATTGTTATTTTTTACTCGATTTTTTTCAAATACGATTTTATTGAATAAATTTCTTTTTATAAAAAAAATTATTATATTTCCTTTAAAAATAACGCCTAGAAGTTTTGAACAACACCCTTGGAAATGTAATTTATGACATTAAATCTAACCCTATCTCCCTCGAACATCAAACACTCGTTAACAAAACAAAAAACTTGTTTATAACCCACACTTCTTGCAAAAGTCGTTGTTAAGTTTGTTATTTGGTTCGTTTACACTTGTCTACAAAAGAACAAGAACATCAAATCATCACTACGTTCGTATACAAAAACGAGTATAAAAAAAATGCTAGACACATACAAATGTTAAAGACTATTCTTTCTATTCTTCATACTCCCAAAACTCTCCGCTAAAAACAAACAAAACAAGAGATCTCTAATTTAATCACTATTAAAGAGAGTTAAGCTCTGCAACCAGCGTTACCGTTGTGATACTAAAGTATCAATTTGACCCTTTTTCGACGGTGTTGATACCTTTTATGACCCTTCTTTTAAATTATACTTTTGTATCATTATCACCCATTTTGTGACACTTTTTGACCTTTTTTTTGGAAATATCTCTCACATTTTGTTTTTTGACAACACTGCGGAACAGAAGTGCTAAACAAATGTTTTCGAAATAAGCATTGCTTGATATGGAACTTACAATTCCATGCTTTCTTCTCCATGATTTTTGATAGTAAAGTACAATTTCCCTAAAAGCAAACATAACTCATATACATATTTGTTATTTTTTACGATGGTTTCTTTTCAAAACAAAAATTTTACATTTTATCAAAAAAAAATGCAATTTGGTGTTTTGCTCTCTTAAAGAGTAGCATGTTTTATTCAAAAAAAATTCGCCCTTAATAATGGCAAAAGGTATTGAACTTTTCGCCCCCTTTTGAATCGACAGTGTTGAGAGTGCCCTAACAGGAATGAAAACAAGAGGTTAAAATTGCTAAATTAGCGGAAATTTCCAAATATTTGGTAACAGCGGTATGATAGCAAAGTCTCATATTTATTAAAAATCCTAAAAGCTTAAAAAAAATCTGACACTTACAGGAAAAAATCGCTTTAATCGAGAAAATTGTTACAATTCGCGAACGATTGCAAAATTTAAAACAAACACTAAAATTTATTTGACATCGCTAAATCGGAAAATTACATAAAAAGTATTAAAAAATTAGCTATAATGATAAAGAATAAGCTTTTTGTCAGGTGTTAAAAACAGGGCAGAGCATTCCATAAAAAATTAAGTTTTTTGAGCTCTTCCTACCTGAAATATTATTTTTTTGTTTGCTTATAAAAAAACTTGGTCTTATTATGTTCATTTAAATGGGAAATACTGCTTATAAAAAACTTTTTTTATTGAAATACCCTTTTTTTGACCCGTTTTTTTGGAAAATCCCCTTTTTGTGACCCTTTTCGAAAATTTCCAACGGTAACCCTGTCTGCAACTATAAATGAAATAGTTTTTTTCTGTTTTGTGTGTTTTCACAGGAAGCTGGATTTGTGCTATTTTTTACTACCCCTCTACTTTTTTTTAACATATATACACCCTTAAAAGTTCCTTTTTTTTCGTAGTATGTTTGACGCCGGCTTGTCATTTTGTAGCCAAAATTATTTCATAACAATAGAGCTTGCCCCGGTCCCCAACAAAAAAAAAAAAAAACAAATTACGCACAATTGAAGAGAGCAGTTTGACTAAATCGAGAACATTTTCCTCTACCGTTTTTTGTCTATTTTTTTTTCTCTGATTTAAATGTTTTGTTGTTGTTATGGAGCATATTGATTATTATTTTTTTAGTTTAAAGTGTGTATAAGCAAATAGCGGTGTTTTTTCGGGTTGCATTTTTTGGGGATGGTTGCCAAGGCGGTTTGCAAAAGGAGTAGATAAAAATTGATAAATTTTTAGAAAGAATTTAGTAAAAAATTTCAAAAATATTAAAAAAAATTTAAAATTTTAGCACCGATCGCTGTTTCATTAAATTTTGTTTCATTTTATTTATGAAAAAGATTTTGAGTTTTTGGTGTTTTAATCTACATATTTTGCTTAATCTTTTTTTTAAAAAATTTTTTTGGTCTTGGTGAAAAAAAGGCCTTTAACCTTATCTTTGTTTTCTTACAAATTTTGTATTTTAAAATAACTGTTTTATATTCCGATTATTTAAATTTTTCTTAAAAATTTTACTATAAATTTTAAATTTTGATAAGAGTTTTAATACAAAAAAATTATTTTCGTAGAATATTTGTATACATAAATCAAAAAAGGTATGTGCCATTCCATAAGATTCCTAAGGGAAATTTGTAAACTAATAAGCCTATCAGTGTACCCATTTAAAATGTTGGAACATATTTTAATAAAAATTTTCTACATAAATTGTAACTTTTTTATTTTATTATATTTTGTTTCAAATTATAAATATTAAAAAAATTCAAAACCTCATATAAAATTTCATAAGATAAACACTTTTAGTACAAACAAATTTTGAAGAAGTCTTGCTACAAAATTTTGTTTTATTCCATTTCGTGTTTTAAACAAAATTATCTAAAACAGTATAAGATATTTTTTTAAAAGCTTGTTTAATTTCATTTAAAGAGTATTACAAGTATTTAAACTGTCTTTAATGAATTCCATTTTGCTTCTGTGTAAATTTTTAAATATATGTATACATCTTAAAATAAACAATTTACTATAAATTAAGACATTTTTGCTTTAAAAAATTATTTGATTTTTTTATATTTCCTTAATTCTATTTTGTTTCTGTTTTAAAATTTTCCGCTAAGATTTTATAAGTCTTCAATTTCTAAAAGCCTTTTATTTAATAAAATTTAAAATTATTTTCAAAAATTTTATAATATGTTTCATTCTGTTTTGTTTTATTTTAAACTTGGTACAATATTTCTTAGTTTGGTTTATTTTTTGTTGCAATTTTTTGTTAAACTATGTTTCATTCTGCTTTTTTTAATTTTGGAAACGTTGTAAAATACTCAGTTTCATTCATTTTTGTTAAACTATGTTTCATTCTGTTTTTTTTAATTTTGGAAACGTTGTAAAACACTCAGTTTCATTCCGTTTTGTTTCTTCAGAGAAATTTCATAAATTTGCCCATAATTCAGGGGGCTTATAATAAATTTCGTGTTAAAGAAAAGTTTGAATATTCTTTGGAAATTCAAAAAACTTTGTTTCATTCCACTTCGTTTCTTTTAAAAAAATTAAGGTTAAAATTTATACTTACATCTTGTGTTTCCTTGCTTTTTGCTTATTATTTTCTTTTGTCCCTCAAAATTAAATATTGATGAACGAAATTAAATCCCAATTGAAGAAAAAAATGTTTTTTCGCCAAAAAAATTTGATTTCTCAAAATTTTAACAAAATTTTTATTTAAAAATTGCAGAAGATATTTTTTTTTTAAATAAAAAAAAACGAAATATTTGACTAAAGACAACACAATTTTTTTTTTTTTTTAGTTTAATAAAGTTTTGGTTGTTGAGTAAAATTTATTTTTAAAAAAACTTAATAATTTTACTTTTTTAACTAATTTTTTTTTATTGAAATTTGGCTTTTTCATAACAATTTTCTTGAATTAAATTGTTACGAAGTTTATTTTATTCATAAAAAAAACAATATTGCAAATTGCCCGTGCTTTTTCCCCGTATTTAAAGGATGTTTAAATTAAAAGTGTTTTGAAAAAAGCTATTTTTGAGTTTCTTTTTTATTTTTTTGTTTTTAAATAATTATTTAATTAAATAAATTATAAATATATCGAGTTGAATTTGTAACTGAGTTCAAAAAATTACACACACTTTTAAACAAATGATGATTTTAAAGAAAATGTTGTGCAGAGGAGTCCAAAAAACTAAAGGTTACAACTGAATGTTCTCGAAAAATTAACGAACGAAAGCAACAAACGAACACATACGACTGAGGACGACGATCCTTATGGTTTGCCGATTTATAACGATATGTGACTTGAGGAAAACTCTGACAGCAAGTTGACTTGAAAATATTTTCACAAAATATCCTTAAAACGCAAACCAACACACAGGAAAAAATCAAATTGGAAAATTGGAAGGGCGCAAGAGAGCCTGGAAATTCATCCCTTTTTCATATGAAAACTAACACACCCTTTTTCACTTGGAACCAAAAGACTCTCTTTGCTAAAAAAAATTAAAGAGTCTTTATACACATGCGTTAATTAAATATTTTATTTGTTAATTTTATAACCAAATATTTTCTTTTTGTAATTTTCTTCCTAGTTAGCAAAGTAGTATGAAGAACGTATTTCCTTTTTAGTCCTTTTGATTTCCTTAATGTCATTTTGGTTTTCCAATTTGATATTATTCTCTTTTAAGTTTTTCTCTTTACGTGTGTCTTCGTTTCCTTGAATTATTGTCGTTTCCTTTGTTTATTTAAAACTATTTCTCTATTGTTGTTGTTGATTCCTTACCGGTTTTTTTAGTTTTTGGGTCTTCATTTCCTTCTTAACCATTTCTGGTTCACCACCTGAGTTGTGTGTCTGTTGTCATGTTAACGCGTGTGCCTTGTGTCGTTAGCATCTACATCATCATTCTCAGCCGTACAATAAGACACGCGTTGCAATTAAAACACTGAGAGAAATGAAGCAGTTTTAAAAAAAATTATTTCTCCAATTCTTTAATCTAGTAATTAATCAAAAAATCTTGGTAATACCCAGCTAGGACTTTTTTTTTATTTTTAATCAAATTATTTCTAACTCCATTCGAAAATCAATTTTAAATTAGGACGTTATTTTCAGAAGGTTCCTTTAAAGATTTTAACGTATATTCAAAGAATTTCTGAACCTTACCTTGTTTAATTTAATCATTGTATCTTAATCGAGGTATATTTTCGTTAAAAAAATAATCAAACTAAAAAACTCCTTAAAATTTCTCTCAGTGCTCTTTTTCATATTTCCCATTTTAACTATTCAAAAGCAATCATGTGTGTGTGCTTTTTATACAAATTTCTATTTTGTATCCCTTTCCTTTTTTTCTATACCAACAAGCTGCTGCTGTTATTCAACTGCCAAGTGTTTGTAATATATAAAAACTTATACATAAAATGTGTGCATTTATGTCCTGTTTGACTGCTTGCCACCACCACTGACTTTTAAAGAAATTCTACAGAAAAGAGTTTTTGGTGTGTAATGAATTTTCCCAGTTCTATTTCCCTGTACTATTTTTTTTTTGGGAAATGCAATTTAAAAATTTACAATGCAAAGCTTATGACTTTGTGTGTGTGTTTGTGTATATGCAAACAGAGAAATAACAAGGATAAAATTCAAACATGCAAATAATAAAAAAAAATAAAGAAAAGCAAAAATAAAGGATTTAAGTTACAGAAAATTTAAAGATACATACAGTGGAGCGAAATAACTATGAAAAATAAGGGAAATTTTAAAGGCTTAAAAAGAAAAGGTGGATTAACTTTAAACTTAAAGAAAAGGATTTAATGTAAATATTTCGATGTGTTTCTTTTTTAACGTGTTATTTAAGAATAATGAAAACATACTTATACTTATTTTATAATTAAGAAGTAGAAAATTATTAAATTTGAAACAAGAAGTTAAAGACGCAGTTATCTGGTACCGTTGCCGATATTTTTACAACTTAAGGCTAGATTACACTATTATACTTTGTATTAATACATGTCAAAAACTCAAGTAATATGACAAAGTGTGATAGTGTGAATACAATGTGTCACGAAAATGACAAGTATTATGAAAAAAGTTTGACATCCCATACGACTTCATCGTTTTTTGAAAAATTTCTAAACAATAATACTTTTCATTGGATCAGGGTTGCATTTTATTTAATGTGGGAGGGTTTATACTTTGTGTAATGGTGTGAACACAAACTGTCATGTTACATTAGATTTTTTGACAGTCGCAATAAAACTCATTAGATTTCTATCTCACAAAGTATTATGGAATACGTAAGACTTGTGAGATAGTGTAATCTAGCCTTTAAGGGTATTTTATACTCCAGGTATTTTATTCAGTTTAAGGTTGGTTGGCTTAGGTTCAATTGGCAGCCGACATGAGGATAGCTCACTTAGGTCCTTATAGCGGTCCCTTTGAGGTACCCTGAGCTTGTAACAAGAGTCAAGCTTTGCTCACCAGATTATACCCCAGGGCCCTGTTTCTCAACACTACAAGTAACAAATCTTCAAGTAAAATATATTTGAAACAAAAACAAAAATTTTTAAAGTGTTGCTTTTTTAAATGTATTTAACTTGTAGATTTGTAACTTGTTGTTTTGAGAAACAGGGCCCAGATATCACTGCAGCTTCGAACCATTTTCCTGCATAAAACATAGATCGAATTTAGTCCTACAGTAGATAGAGCATCCAAGCACGGCAAATGCTGGTACCCCAAAATTACTCATCCTCAATACATCCATCAGAGTATCGACAACTGTTGCAGTAGTCATTATACCCCAGGCCTATTCACATCGCATGGGTAACTATCAACGAATACCCGTATTGCCCGAAATTTCCGTTATAATATGATCCGTTTCAAACTTAAGTAGCACGGGGGTTTGCCCCGCATCAGAGCCAGGCCATATTCAGTCATTCTCACCCTGTCATCTCTCCTGAGCCTTAGGCTTTAAAATATGGAAAATAAAAGAACTTTCTTCAAAATTAAACATAGAAAAAAGAACAAGATTAGGAAGCCAAAACTGATCCAAAGCAAAGGGCCCTCTGCACAAAATTAGAAAAAAACAGCATAACGAAGGATAATATAACCGAAGCATCCTGTGAAAGAAATAAGTTTCAAACTAAAGACCTGACAAAGAGCCACGAACCACGTTAACCCTGGATAAGATGATCATGGAACCTGAACGATTGCGTCAACAAATTGATTCTAATAAAAAATTCTTTATGGGAGATTAAATGGCAAAAAACGAAAGGGGAAAAATGATAATGGAACTAGACTGTCAAGTGAAGCAAATTGGTTCTAAATCAAATTTCTTTAGTCTGGGTTCACACTATGAAAGTTTTCTTTCAGAAAGTCTGAGCTTATTCATAAACTCAGACTCAGACTTCTGAAAGAAGAAAATACTTTATACAAGATAATCATTAATAAAATAGTATTGTTAAGACAATATTTTGGTTATCTAAGACCTTTAGAAAGGAACGGAATCATGCGAAGATGTTGATGAAAGTACCAACTGATCATGAAGCAAAACAATTATGTGAAAGAAATTAGTACTAAATCAAATTTCTTCATAAATGATTGAACTGAACAGTCATGTGAAGAAAATTGGTTCTTAATCAAAAATCTTTACAAAAGAAAAAAGACTTTGTACAAGATAATCATAAAATAAAATAGTTTTGTAAAATAAATTGTTTCTTAAACTAAGATCTTTATAAAGTACGGAATTATATGGTAGATAGCGATAAAAGAAAACAACCCAGTTTCAGTTGATCATAAAACCGAACAATAATGTGATAAATAATAAATTGGTCTTAATTCAAAAATCTTCAGTAATGACTAGGGAATTACAAAAATAAGGAATTCAATACACTACTAGTTAATCATGGAACTAAACTATCATGTGAAAAAAATTGGTTCTAAGCTAAAGAATCTTTCGAAGTAAGAAAAATAACTCAACACTAAATTATCATAGAACCATAGGATTATGCAAAGGAAATTGGTTAAAGATTAGAAATTGGCAATACTTTTGTAGATTAAGATGCAACTGCAAAGCTGTTGGAAGAAAAATCAAATTTCTTCAAGAAGGATCGAAAATATCCTGGAACTAGATGATCATAACGGCAAACTCAAAATATTTCCTTCTGAACTTTTAATTGACAGTAGAATACACTTTTTGAAAACTATATTCTTTTTTCCTTAATCCTAATGAATTTAAATATTTCTTTGTTTTAGGGGTTGTTGCTTTTATTTGCAACAAAGTTGGCAAATAGCATAACCTAAACTCCGTGAATCTATAACAGTTTTCACTCGTTCAATAATAAATTATTTTCTAGTTAGCATTTGACATATTTCCTTTAACTGCCCGGCACTTTTTTCCTAAATTAATTTTTGCCAGCTTTAATTTTTACGCTGCTTTACAAAGATATGCACAAATGTTTTATGATTACGCTTACAAATGAAATCCTTGTCATAAATTTGTATTAGCTGACAGTTTTGTTGACATTAGTGGCGGCATGGTGTAATGCTGGTAATTTAGAGTAAGTTTTGTGTAATAGAGAAGATACAAATAGGGGTGGTTTTAAAATAGAAAGATAATAGAATCTAGGTAAAATTAAACGTAGAAAAATGAAAGAGATCTGAAAATTAAAAAGAAGTTAACAGCGAAAATAATTTTAAAACAAAATAGAATAAATTAAAGAAGTAAGATAACAGAACTTAGGAATCGGGTTTATTAAGAAAAAATTATGGTCTAAATCAAATATCAAATCATTCTTTAAAATCAAGAGACATACATACATATTATACATCTCTTACTGGGATTGCAAGACTTTTAAATATCCAAACCTTTTAGGATCCGTGGTACAACTTTAATACCCTAGATTTGTGTGTACTATAAGGTATTGGAGTGGCTAAGGCAACGTCTTGGCATCCGGAATCGATTAGCTGGGTTATTTTTTTTTTTATCGATGAAGGTGCCTTAACCCATAATTCACCCCTTGCCGTGTCTTCGGGGGCTTTTGACTCCAGTGCTACCAGATAGAATCCCTGGTCAGCCATGGTTTCAAGTGTCTGTCGATTTTTAATTCTGCCAAATTCTAGCTATTGCCTGCACCTGTTTCCCCAGAGGATGTAACACCAGAAGGTTGAGTAAACATCAAATAAAATTCAAGCAAAAATAAAGCATTTAAGTTACAGAAAATTTAAAGATACATACAGTGGAGCGAAATAATTATGTAAAATAAAGGAAATTGTAAAGGCTTAAAAAGAAAAGGTGGATTAACTTTAAACTTAAAGAAAAGGATTTAATGTAAATATTTCGATGTTTTTCTTTTTTAACGTGTTATTTCAGAATAATGACAACCACCACATATACATACATACTTATACTTATTTTATAATTTAGGAGTTGAAAATTATTAAATTTAAAAAAAGCATTTCCTAACCACGGCAGTGTAGACCTATAAAAAGAAGTTAAAGGCGCAGTTACCTGGTACCATGGCCGATATTTATACAACTTAAGGGCATTTTATAATTCAGGTATTTTATTCAGTTTAAGGTTGGTTGGCTTAGGTTCGAATTCCAGGTATTGCTTGCACCTGTTTCCCCAGAGGATGTAACACCAGAAGGTTGAGTATACATCTAATATTTATCTACAGTACAATGGACCTATTATTGATAAGGGCCTATTAGGGATCACGAAGTGACAGTGGTTACACCTAAAGTGCGGGGAAGGAGATTTTCAAAATGCGGATAAGGAGTGGAAATCTGCCTTTATTTCAGCCCAAAAGACCTGTGAGATGTTGCTATAACAAAAAGGACAACGAGGGAGGGAAGCGTAGTATCAAACGCCGGGTATCCGCTAGTCAATAATATTCGGCGCAAAAAACTTTTTAATAAATCTTAAATCTTCAAGCGGGTCCATAATTGCACATGGCTCCCACATAGGGTACACTCTCGAAAATTTGTTTTAAAATACTGTGGTGTATGGTACAATATGGTCGGGCTTGATCGACTATACTTTCTTACTGTTTTTTTTTTTTTAGAATTTTGTTACACAGAACTTTCTATTGAATTTAATGCAAAATTGAATTATAAACTTTAGTTGTTTAAAGTCTTATCAAGCGTATATTTAACGATTTTAAAAACGAAAATTTGATTACACTTGAGTTGAGAAAACAAAATGTTCAATAAAATTTTGAAAATACCAATTTTTTGCAAAACAAGAAAATAATAGAAACGTCTGACGTATTAGAAATAAAAAATCCAATTAGTATCATTGTTTATTTATTTTTTATTTCGCAAAAAAGAAATTGTACAATGCATGATTATTTTGCACATGAAAGCAATTTTGTTTTATGAGTGTGTTCATAATTTCTATTTTTTTCACAACAATCGTTTATATTTTATTTTATTTTTTTGTTTTAATATTTTATTAACGAAGCGCTTTAAAAACAATTGTTTACCGCAGGGACCTAACCCTCTTAATCCTCGCGATAACAATTTTCCTTATGCCAGTTTTGTAAACTCTCATGAATAAATGCCTTTTAACTAATGCTATTTTAGCAATTGCTGCACAAATTCTTAAAAAGGAAAACAGAAAATTGGACACGCCTACAAAATAAGTATTTCATGTATGTATTGAAAAAAAATGCGTTAAGCGAACCGGTTTTTTATCTTGGGATACAAAAGACAAAATATGACACACATTTGAAAAGCACTTTGAAAATAAACCTTGACAATTGCAATTGTTTAGTGTCAATAGTTTTTTTGAGGATTCTAAAATGAAAGGGTTTTCTTTTTGTTATGGGAAATAGTGTGCTATTTAATTATTACCGGGAAGTAGTACTTAATTTATAAATGCTTAGTTCACAATATAAACTCTAGACTAAACTATAGGCTGTTATATATATTCTAAATTGTTGTCTAGCCTAAGGTTTAAAATTTAGTCCAACCTAAAATATAAACTATAGTCTAACTTAAATTCTAAGCCAATTCTTGAAAACTTTAATTTAGCCTATGGTCTGAATTATAGCCTAGATTGTGGTCAAAATTATTTTCTAGCCGATAAGTCAAACTAAAGCCCATCCCATAAGTTACACTATAATCTTAACTTTTGCTTATATTGTTGTTTAACCTATAGTCGAGTGTATATTGCGAATTATAGTCTAGATTATCGACTAAACTATATTCTAGCCCACAAGTCAACCTATAATCTAGCCAATAAATTAAACTTTAGTCCAAACTATAGACTAACCTATAAGTTAAACTATAGTCTAAATTGTTGTCAAGCCAATTGTCTAAGCTAAAGTATAGCATATGCTATAACTATAGTCTAGTCAATAAATTAAATTATAGTCCAGACTATTATCAAGCAATAATTTTAAATTATAATCTAGATAAGGGCCTAACATCTATTTTAGTCTTTAAAATCAAACTTTAGTCCAAAGTCCTCTTTATAAGTTAAACTCTAATTAAATCTATAATCTAAATTATGGTCGAACCTAAAGTCTTCAATGCAAAATTATATGAGAGTAGTTCTGTTTGTAGTCTAGTGTATGCTATTTCTCATAAAAAAATTATTAATTTGAGTTTGTGTTTCCACTAGGTAACACTAATCCTCTGTAAATTGACACACATGACAATAAATGGGATACAATCGTAAAGTTTACAATTGACATGCCACAGACAACAATTAGAAAACTCAAATGCAGAAAACTTTTGCATAAGACCAGTTTTATTAAAAAAACTTAAATTAATAACATTTTAAACAAGACTTTTAATATCAATCTCTGAGGAGATCGAGTGGTTTCGATCGAAACATGTCAGGGTAACCTGCCCAGCCACAGTCAAGAATGAAAAATTATCAATAACAATTTTAATTAATTTTCATGTTGTAAAATAAAAAAAAATTCTTTCTTCATAAAAATAAATTAAAGAAAATTAAATTTGATGAACTTAAGCCTGATTAAAAAATATTCAAAAATGTATCGACAAACTGTTCGTTAACGATTTTGGGTTTCTCAATAAATTTTTAGCTGGCAACGGCACTCAAAATACATGTAAAAGTTGGGAGTCAGCTGATTGAATTTATCTGTACGGCAAATAAAAGGAAAATAAATAACTGGCAGATGAGTGCCGGTTAGCTTTGCGATAAAATCGAAGCAAATGAGACATTGAGAAAACCAATTTCTTTAATGTGCAGTTTTTCGTTGGGAAAAAAGATAATTGCCTAATGAGAAAATGGTCATTAATATCTTTTTAAATTTAAAATATCGAGTCATGACCGTAAAAAAACTTAAGGGACAAAAACAAAATTTTACAGCAGAAGTTTTTTTTTTTTTTCATAAAAATTTTGTATGAAGGTTGTCGCTTAAGATGAAATAGTTTTTGCTATAAAATCGTAACGGTATCTTATGTGACCATGATACTTTAGACGATGCTGCAAGTGTTGCCAATTAAGCCATTAATTTAAAAAAAAAACGTAAATTCAAAATAATGTCGCTTAAGCTTTTTTTTGCAGTAATGACTCGATATGTTCTTTTTTATCACTCTCTTATACTGTATCCAAAGAAATTAATTAAACAAATAACCTGAAACTTAAACATTTCAAGCTAATTATACAAAAAAAATAAAGAAAAAAATAAAAATATCCAAACAAAGGTTTCATATGGAATATGAGACCTTTTTTAATATAAAAAACAACAAACAAACTCATAAAAACAACAACATATGTCTTCATTTTCTTCAAATTCCCTTTCTCTCTCTCTATCTCCCTTAAATGTATAAGAGTTTGAGCGAGTGTTTTTTTTTAAATGTTTAATTTACCAAACAAATGTCAAAAATTTATGCTAGAATACATCGACAAATATTTATTAAAGAAAAATTAATGGTGGTTTAAAAGGACCTGTGTAGTAATAAATTAAAACACACATACAAACAAACAGAAAAGAACACAGTCCTTAACTTAAGGAGTTCGTATGTGGTTGACATATTAAAGCTCAAGGCAAAAAACTGTTTGAAAAAAAGTACTCCAGAAAAACTCAAATCCAATAATGGATAAAAAAAAATGTTTATTTTTATGTTTCAAAAAGAAGAAAAGTGGGATGGAACAGAGACAGAAAGGGACTTTATTAAGAGACTTAATTATGATGAATGCTGAAACAAATTGTTACTTCCATATGTTGAAAAAAAATTTATTTTACTCTACACGAAAAAAACATTTTAATTGCCCTTTTAAGTGGTAAATGTTTATAAAACACTTGAAAATGAGTACAAAAAAAAATAAAAAAAAAACTTAATTAAGTGTCAAACAGTTTGAGAGATTTTCGATCATAAGTAAAAACTACCCGTCAAAAGTATACAATCTAGTTTAACTTAAATATACAGCCATTTAAACCGAGTTCGAGTGCAATTCAAATAGAACATATTTTGAAAACAGTCCTGTGTTGAGGAACATTTATTTTTACCAGAACTACTTTTGAAATCAGGAAAAGCTACGTTCATTAAAGAAATTAATCGAAAATCTCCATCGGTTTCAATCCCACTCGATTTCGGTTTCCAGAACATGGCCGATACTTTTAATTATAGTTTAAACTATAGTCTGTACTTAAATCGAAGATATAGTCTTTTAAACCGAATGAACTCTTGTAAAAAATGTTGTCCAAATTATTATTCAAATTGTAGCATTCACCAGACTATAGTTCAGCTTAATGGTTTAAACTTATTACATATATTACTTTAAATTATTGGCAAAACTTTAAACTTGTCAATACTTTAGTCTAAAGCACAACAGTCTGGTACTTAGTTTACACTTTAATTTATATTCTTAGAAATTGTCTACTTTCTTATAAGTATATATTACAAACTTAAGAATAAACTATAG
This sequence comes from Pollenia angustigena, assembly GCA_930367215.1. Lineage (NCBI taxonomy): Eukaryota > Metazoa > Arthropoda > Insecta > Diptera > Polleniidae > Pollenia > Pollenia angustigena. Next base: position 6,231,435 of record OV884059.1, on the reverse strand, counting down.
TTTTAGTTGTCTAAACAATAGTCGAATCTGTGGAAGCATATATTTGAGACTATACTCTTATAGAAAAATGCATCTTCATATTGATGATGCGCAAACATCAGAATTGAAACCTCAATGTTATTACAAATGGCATCAATTAGGCAAAAAGGGACATCAATCTAATAGTGAACGTCATCATAAAATTTTGTCATATTTTATGCGTCATCTATGCTATGACTACAGTGACATCAATTCGATGACACATTTTGTGTATTATTAACATTATTTTTATGTTGAAAAAGCAAAAATTCCCATTTGATAATTGTTTAAATTATTTAGTTAAATACATTAAATTTTCAAAGTAGAATGACTACGAAAACCACATCGGGCATGCTGCTGGTATCTTATAACTCAGAGTTATTCTGTAAACAAAGGGCGGAATACAATAAAATTGAAACAAACATGTGTAACGGGTAAATCCCAATGGCTCATTTTAATGACAAACTGACTAATGAGGAAACTGATTCAACGCACTGATGACATGTTTTTATTAAACTGACTCCGATTCGTCATTTCTGTGATGCCGATGTGTCATTCCATTGATGACATTGTTTCAATTTTTCACCGTGATGACAAATTGCCCAAGTGCTGTTAAGGCTAACATCACAATGATGAAAAGTTTTATGGGGTCAAAAACGAAGACACTTGCCATAGTACGGATGTCAAAATACATCAGCGTTATGGCGCTATTTCTATCAGTATTAGTCTAGTTTATTCATTTAAGCATAGTTTTAACTGCATAGTTTGACCTATAGACTATACTCTAGTACAAATTATAGACTAGGCTAAAGTATCGGGTGTTTTTTTTTTTAACTGCATGAGAACTTTCGGCGACGTGGGTGAACAGGAACCAAATGGAAATACTACGTTGAAGCTGATTTAAGAACAATAGTTGTTTGTAACTGGCAACAGATAAACGAAGATACTCCAGAATGGAGAAGAATATCGGATCAAGCTTTAGGTCATCCCGAGCTCTAACGTTATAAGATAAAGATGATAATATGAATAATATTGCAATGGCTATTGGCCAATCTATAGCTGAAGGCTTGACCATTATTAAGACTTCTAATTTTGTTTTACCTTAATCTCATATTATCAACCTAAAACATGTAACTTGATATCCTTTTGTGTAAAAAAGGTGTTGAAAAAACCAATATCTTATTTAACCACAAATTAAAACAATAAAAAAGACCATAAAAAGTGTTTGTCTACATGAAATTTCCTACGCCAGCTGTTATTTAATATTCTTAATAGATTTTTTTTTAAGTTTAATATGTTTTAGAAAGAAGCCAATTAAACTTCATGAACCCCAATTTAATCTATTTTAAAACAAACATTAGAAAAACTGAGAAATTATGGCTAACAAAACACGAGAGAGAGGTTAATGAACTCCAGTCAAGTATGTTATTGTGTTGCTTTGTTGTTTAAAAATAGGCCTTATCAATGCTCCTAATTAATATACGCGTGTCACTGGAAAGAAAAACTATTCAGTACAATAAATTTCTGTGGGGTTTTGCTCTAACACAGGTAGAAAGCAAATGCTTAAGGTTTGGTCACACAGCTTGTGTTTCGAAATCAATGGGAGAGTAAAAAACTAGAAATTATTAATAAAATTCGAATAGTAAGTTTAAGTTGATACCACTTAATTTTAATTGGCCTACATGAAATACTTTTAATGTTCTAAATATCAAGAATTTAATTCCAAAAAAAAAACAACCCATTCTTATTTACAAAACTGTATCCTTAATAATATATTTAAATATGTAGATAGACGTAGCTCTCATATATGTTGATGATGTCTAAATGGAACGTGCTTACTTCTTGTTTCGCATCTATTAATTCCCTTTCATTGTCCTAAAAACAAACTCTTCTACTCGTATGCATTATAAAAATAAATTGTTACAAATAAAAAAATTAAAGAAAATAAAAAAACGTGTCCTGAATAATTAAAGTGCTGATTCTTCTTGTGTTGAAAACATTAAATATTCCACAAAACTAAAAAAAGAAATTCGAGAATTAAACGAGTAAAAGAATAAAATAAGAGGATTACGTAAGGACTTAATAAATATTTTATAAAGATAATAAGGAAATTGAAGAATTCAAGGATAAAAATAGGATTAAGATAGAACAGCGATAAAAACAATTTAATAGAGTTAACGCAAATACACAAAACTAAAGAATAGATTTAATTATAGATTAACCTAAAGACTACACTACAGGCAAGTTTGCAAAGTATATACTAGGTTAAACTACGGATTAAACTGGAGGTTAGGCTGAAGGTTTAATTGCTAATTAGACCTTAAAAAAAGACTATATTTTGGACTAAGGATAAGTGGTAGAAAACTTATACTAGAGTTAAGGCTATAGACTAGACTTAAGTCCAGATTCGACTTAAGATTTTAAATGTTTTTATTCAAAAAGATAATATTAAAAAAACACTAAAAACTAGACTATAATTCAGAATATGGACCAGACAACACTGTAGTTCCATAGCTCAAGAGACTCCAACAACCGGCTATAGGCGGTTTCCCCTTCTACTGATTTGAAAAGGAATGTTTAATAAAGAGAGTAAAATTAATATTCTATCAAAAAGTACCGTTTCTACTTAAATTTTTATAAATGCTAAAAATATGCTTAAATGAAATTTTTTACAATAAATAAATTCTATTTTTTGTTAAAACAATCTAAAACTAAGCAGAAATATCTGATTTTAAAAGTTTTTTTTCAAAGTACTTTTTACTACTTTAATTAAAAATGATCAAAAAGTACTTTTTATTAAAGTTATATGTGTGGCCAATAACGAATTTTGAGCAAAATTGTCTTTAAGGACTTTTTTTGGTATTATTTTTCAAAATCAAACTTAAACGTACTTTCTATAAAATTTTAATAATAATTGTGTGGTTTTAAATTAATATTTAATAAAAAGAGTCAAGTTACTATTGTATCAAAAAGTACCATTTCTACTACTATTTTTAAAAATGCTAAAAATCTGTTCAAAAGAAATTTTGAAATTATAAATAAATTCTATTTGTTTTTAAAATAATCCAAAACTTAACAGAAATATATGTGTTTAAAAGTACTTTTTACTACTATTTTTAAAAATTATCAAAAAGTACTTTTTAATTTAAAATATTCTGATAACAAATTTATTTTTGAAATTAAAATCAAATTAAAAGTGTAAAATTTTCATTTTAACAAAATGTACCATTTCTACTACCATTTTTAAAATTATTAAAATAAATTTGTTTGTAATCCAAAAAGTTCTATTTGCTGTTAATAATTCAGAACTTAGAAGAAATATTGTTTTAAAAAAATTTTTTACTGCTATTTTTCAAAATAAAAAAAAGTACTTTTTATCAACTGCCTGGTCATCTATTTCCAACCGAAGACTTCGTTCGCCTTACTTTCATTGAAAACAAAAACAAGTTTTATAATACTTTTTTTGTTTCACAATAAATTCTATCCAGAACTTAGCAAAAATATCTATTTTAAAAAGTACTTTTTGACTACTATTTTTGAAAATTATCAAAAAGTACTTTTTATTGAAAAAAAGTTATATAATGAATTTTGTGCAATATTTTCTGCAAGTACTTTTTCTACTACTATTTTTTAAAATTAGATTTAAAAGTACTTTTTATTCAAATCCAAGTAAAGAATTTGAGTTTGAACGAGCAAAATTACAATTTTATCAAAAAGTACCATTTCTACTACTATTTTAAAAAACCCTAAAAATCCTATTTTTTAAAATGATCAAAAAGTGCGTTTTATATAATTAATTTGTTGTTTACAATAAATTCTATCCAGAACTTATCTGTTTTAAAAAAGTACTTTTTTACTACTATTTTCGAAAATGATCAAAAAATACATTTTATTAAAAAAAAAAGAAACAATAATGAATTTCGCGGAATTTTTTTCTGTCAGTACTTTTCCTAGTACTATTTTTCAAAATCGGAATTAAAAGTAATTTTAATAATAAATTTATTTCTTTAAATGATTTTTAAATAAAAAAAAATAAAATTATCGTTTTATCAAAAAGTACCATTTTTTACTACTATTTAATTAAAATGAAAAATATTAAAATTAGCTTTAAACAATTTTTTAATAATAAATTAATACTATTTATTTTTATAACGAAAAACTTAGCAAGAATCTATGTATTAAAAAATACTTTTTACTTCTATTTTAAAAATGATCAAAAAGTAACTTTTATTAAAAACAAATTCTATGTAGGGGCAATAATAAATTTTGCACAAAATTGTGCTACGAATTTAAATATACATATTACCAATTTAAATTTGCATATTTAAAAGAAAAAATCTTTATCTGCTACTATTTCTTAAAAGTCTTAAAAATCAATTTAAATGGTTTATTTCTTTCATTTCCTTAATTCTTATACAAATTTATAAAACTTTTTTAGAAGTAAATAAAAGCTGATGAAAATCGTAGATAAAATCTACATTTAATACTTGCTTAAAAATAAAATTGAAAAGCTGCCACAAATGTTTTCTAATGTCAATAACTTATTTTGCAACCGCTTTGAACAGTTCATAAACCCAAGAGAGAAAATTATGTTTTTATGGAAAATCACCTGGTTTTTTAAGTTTGTTTGCTTTGTAATTGTGTGTGTGTGTATTTTAAAAGCAATCCTTTAGGTATATTGAACTTTTGTTAGGTTTGTTTCTCGGCATTCAAAAAAAATTGTTTGCCTTGTTCATTTTTCCTATAAAGTTTTTTTTGTGTAAACTACAACATTGCGCAATATTTTTTAATGCTCAAATGATTTACTACTAAAAAAGCAAAAAAACAAACAAAAATGTATAGAAACCATTTATATTTGGCTTAGCTAAATAAAATCCTTTTTTTAGTTTATTTATACTTAAAATTGCATTACATACCCTTCTTAACAGTATGTATTTTTTTAATTTTTTATAAATGAACTTTCCAATGCCTTAAAGTTACAACAACAAAATGAGAAATTTCGTTTAAAACCAGCGCATGTCCTGGAAAATTTCTCTAAATTTTAAATGGTTTTGTTTTCATTCATAATTTAAATTCTCTTAAATTTTTTTAGTTTCTTGAAATTTTCTTTTAGGTTTGTTTAAGCTTTAGCACTTAAATATTTAGGGATTTATGTTTGTTATTTTTGCTCTTTTTCTGGTTAAGACTTTAATAGATTCCTTTTTTTTAGACCGGCTTGTTATACATTTATGTTTTTAACATCTTTTTATTTTACTTGTTTTTTTCCTGTTTTATGTGGAAAATTCTGTAAAAGCGGCACACCCAAAAGGTTTATGTCTCTGACAAAGATTTATATTAACTAACTCTAAATAGTCTACTCATAAATATTTATGAGATTTTCTTTATCTTAAGAAATAAAATAAAATGAAATCGAATAAAATCTTGTTACTTGAGAATAACAAGAACATTATGATAACAGAAAAAGTAGAAAATCTAGAATAAAAAATTACAATAGAACCGGAGATAATCCAAGATAAACTTTAACAACAGTACTTTTTTAACAAAAAGGACCTTTTTAAAAAAAAGTACAATTTCATATAGTATCTTAAAATTTATGAAATTGAAGTTCTTTAAAAGAAAAAAAATTAACAGTTTAAAAAAATAAATTTTAATATTTAAAATAAAACATTAAAAAAGTACTAAAACATGTATAAAGCTTTGAAAAAGTGCTATTTTTTTAAAGTAAAATATTAGAAGCTTTTTCTTGTATTCCCTAAAATTAAAATCTAGCAAATAAAATTCGCCTTTTCGAAAATGTAAATTTTTACTACTATTTGCCGAAAGAGTAAAAAAAAATAAATTAATAATGAAAAAATAAAACTGTAGCAAAAATGGGTAAAAAAATTGGAAAAGTATTTTTTCTACTACTATTTTTAAAAATCATTAACTATTAACTTCTTTATTATAAAGCAATTGTATTAAGCAAAGGTACTTTTCAAGAAAGTACTTTTCAAGAAAGTACTTTTCAAGAAAGTACTTTTCTACTACTTTACTTTAAATGTCCCTGAAATTTTAAAAAATTTATACAAATTTAATTTAAGACTGTTTAAATAATGCACCTAAAATTTAAACATGAACAATTAGTTTTCCTTTAAATGTGCTAAATTCCCATTTCATTATTCAAAAATTTGTAGTTTTTTGTTTAAGTTTGAGTCCTTTTTTTATAAATCTTCTTATAATAAATTTGTTCCCCTAAGGGATTTCCTTCTCATTTTGTTTTTTTTACTACAATCGATGAATAGCAATCTTAATTTTATGCATCGTAAACAGTATTTGCTCATGCATAATCAATCACACCCATACTGCTTTTACGTACTATTCTTAGGCATTAGATAAAGCAAGGTTGGCAAAAATGAGAATTAAATCTCCTTTATTGGCTTTAAATGTAGAATTTTATTACTTTGTATGGAAAAGATGAAAACAGGAGGTTAACTTCATTTAGTGCTTTTAATGAAGAATAACTGAAGTTTTCCAAAAAAAGTACTTTTTCTACAACTACTCCTAAAACCTGCAGGTAGCAAAATGAAACAAAAATTAGGAAAAGTACCATTTTTAAAAAGAGTACTTTTCCACTATTAATTTTAAATTATATTTTTTAACTTTAAAAAAGGTTTAAAATAACATTTTTATAACATTCAAGGTTAGGCACCTTAAAACGATATAAATATTTTCCAGAAGTACCTTTTTCAAAAATGTACCTTTTAAAAAAAAGCTAGTTTCTACTACCAATTAATAAATAAAAAAAATCATATCCATAAAACAGTTTTTGACAATAAATTTTTGCCAAAGCACTTTTTCCAATAAAGTATTTTTCTACTACTTTTTTTTTAAACAACTTAAAAATAGCTGAAATTGTTTTTTTTTTTTTGTAATTAGAAAAATTTACTAAAAACCGCTTTTCTTGGCATTTTTTTCTTAGTCATTGTTCAAATATGAAATATTCATTTACACCCACTTAAAGTCTTTTTTTTTTATTATTGCTGTAACAATATTATTTAACTTCAAAGACAATGACATAAATTCAATTTGGCAAAATTTCCTTTAAGGCTTTATATTCACCCAAATTGTCTTAAAAGCATAATTGCAACCTTCCATATTCATACCACGACTTGACGCCACTGTCTTCCAGAATTAACAGCTTTTCGCAACTTTTGCCAAATATAATTTCTCCATTCACCCTCCCCTCTAACTCTTACAATAGAGTTTCTTTTATTTTGTTAGATTGTAAAGAATTTTTTCGGGGTAGGCGGTTTGGTTTCTTTTGAGACTTTTTCTATTCCAATTAAACTTTAGAAATAGTTCATTGAAGCAAATAAAACATGTTAAATAGAAAAAAAGGACTTTTTTTTAAAAACAAATACACACGTATAAACATACAATGTACTCACACACATACATAAAAAAAGAACATAAATAGAAAAAATGAATTTTCTGAAGAACGATAAACTTTTGCTCTATTGTCATCCACCACCACATGCAAACAATTTAATGCTGGAACTTCTACATACAATTTTAGTTGAAGCACTATGTGGCCAAAGGTATAAATTGAAGGCAAAAACTTCTTTGAAAATATTATGATTCTATTAGACTCTGTCAGGTAAAAAGGCAACTATTTTGGTCTGAAGAGAAAGAAAGTTACTTAATCTATTTTATTGGTCCTTTTTACCCTCTAAATAGCTAGAAATTCAGTATTTTTAATTAATAAATCATTTTTAATAAATATTGCATCTATTAAACTTTTTTTAACCCTAAAATTGCGTTTAAACGAAAACGATTTCAGTTTAAAGAGAAAGAAAGCTTTAAAAACTATGGTCCTTTGAACTTATAATTTATAATTTCTAAGGATCTAGAAGCCTCAGTTGGCTCCCTATTTAATTAAAATGAAAACAATTTTGACTTTCAAGAAAACCTTTGGACACAATTTAATTGAAAATAATAAAAAATAAAATGGTCCTTCGAACCTTCGAAATCCTTATAAAATCAAAACTTTAAATAGGAGTTAAAGCACTAAAGATACATTTATAATTAAAAATCAATGCTTACATTAAAATTTGGCCATTTGAATGCCAAGCATTAAAGCAGTTTCTTTAGGTTTTATGTAAGGATTCAAGAAGGACTACGTAATATTACTCTGGGAAACATTTGTGTAAAAAAAAAGGAAAAAACATTATGTGTTAGAAGTTGTTCTGGAAGTTTAAGTTGACATCAAATATGTAATAAGAACATTAAAAAAAAATTTTTTTTAGAAACGCTTTTCTTAAAAAAGAACATTTAAAAAAATTTTGGGCCCTCCCCCTAGATTTTATCCTGGCTACGCCCATGTATTCGTGTATTGTCAATATGTATGCCTGCAAAGTTTCATCCATTTGCATTGAGTAAAAGGCGGTCAAAAAAGCATTTTATAAAAAAAAATGTTTGCCCGCCCCCCTCCCCTAGATTTTATCCTGGCTACGCCCATGTATTCGTGTATTGTCAATATGTATGCCTGCAAAGTTTCATCCATTTGCATTGAGTAAAAGGCGGTCAAAAAAGCATTTTACAAAAAAAAAAATGTTTGCCCGCCCCCTCCCCTAGATTTTATCCTGGCTAGACCCATGTATTCGTGTATTGTCAATATGTATGCCTGCAAAGTTTCATCCATTTGCATTGAGTAAAAGACGGTCAAAAAAGAATTTTACAAAAAAAAACCCCCTCCCCCCCTAGATTTTATCCTGGCTACGCCCATATATTCGTGTATTGTCATCGGTTAAATTAACGTTACAAGATTTGATTTTCCGAAGTGAAGCTAAAGAAAAGGTTTTAAATAAAAAAAAGAAAATAATTCTTATTTAAATAAAAGAGAAAACTGTTACAAATAGTTTAAACAACGATAAAAGTATTAAGCTGGTTTCAGCCTTTGATATGGAAAAGAGTAATAGTTAGAAACTGTTCCAGATTAAGCTTAAAGGAAAACAACTTCAGTATGAGACACAAGAAAAACTGCTCAATTATTTTTATGATCCTTCGAGCGACTTTAAATAATTAAAAAAAATGTCAAAAACTGCACAATTCATATTAAACTCTCAAAGAAGCTGTTTTAATTTCTTATTAAAGCTGTTTTCTTAGAACAAAAATATTTCGATAATACAATTACTTTTTTGTTGCCCCACTGTGTCTTTAATACACACGTACTTGTTTTATGTTGCGTGCTTAATTCAAACGGGAAAACCGGCTAAAATAGCAATTGCCAATATATTTTCCCAAAACACACCCACACAAACATAAAAGCCCACATAACATACACAAACATTTACGCATACTTTCATATATAATTTATATGCCGCTTGTTTTGCCAAAAAAACTCAAAATTGGTATAAAAAAATAATACACATTTTTTTAGAGAAACGAGTAAATAACAACTATAACAAATTTTCCTTCAATACAAAAACAATGTTGATTTGGGAGAAAAATCAATATAGAGCATGCGCTTTGGAAGATCAGGAATTGAATTAAAAAAAACACACACAAAATAATGCAGCGGTTAAAAAAAAACAACAAATACGGAAAATTTTTTGCCTTGGAAAAATATTGTGGTTTAAAAAAAGGAATTTATTAATTAAATTTTTTCTAATGAAAAGAAAATGGAGCAAAATTTAAGCTTTTTTTAGACCTTAGGGCTAAAAAGTACTTTTACAAAAAAAATATGTACTTTCTTGTCATAAAGAAAAAAATAAACAAAATAAACTTGAAAATTTTGTTTTGAGTAAATGTTTTAATTTGAAAACATAAATTTATGGAAGGTACTTTTACTAAAAAAAAATGTACCTTCTTGTCAAAAAATTAAATAAACTTGAAAATTTATTTTTCAGTAATTGTTGTAAGATTAAAACATAATTTTAAATAAAAGTACTTTTTTTTTTTTGTTAAAAAGTACCATTCTCCTACTATGTTTAAAGATGTCTATTTACATTAAAGATTTCGTTATTAAGTATTTTGCCTAAAAACCAAAATTTTACAATAAAAAAAAACAAATATTTTTCACCGATAGTACTTATCTACCACTACTTTTTAAAATGCTACTTTTCGTAAAAAATTACATAAGTTTCCAAAAAAATTTACTTTACTTTAAAAACTAGCACATTAACCAAAAAAGTATATTTTTATAGACAAAATTTTATAAAAAACCGCACAAAATTACTTATTTTTAATACATTTTCTAATACTGTTTTGTTTAAAGCAGTGATAACCAAGCCCCGAACGCACGCACACAAAGATATTATGTACTTGTTTGCGGTCTCAGAGACTGATGAATGTCTGATGTTTTGAAACGAACAAAGTTGTTGTATACATGTGAATTGCCGACCGTGTCTGTGTGAAAAATACGATTATTGACTGACTCGCGAGCCTATGGAGTGGCTATCACTGGTTTAAAGTCTTATTAAAGGAAATATAACCTAAGGTTTAACAAGTTTATAAGCATTGTTATTATTTAACATATATTAAGCGAAAAAAAAACACTATTAAATATCCTTTTTAAAGAACGTTTTACTACCTTTTGTAAAGAACTAGAACTTTCGATTAAAAACTAAATTTCTCGGCGTGTATAAGCTTTTAAAGCAAATTTTGACGATAAACATAAGCAGGGAATGCATTATTAGAGAAAGTAATTCCTTAGTACAATTTTCTAAAAATCGTACTTAAAAAAAAATAATATTTTAAAGAAAAAAACTTGTTTTAGGCATTTTTTATAAGTTTTAAAAAATGTTTTAACTCAATACTATCCAAAATAAAAAAGTACTTTTCTACTACTATTTAAAAAGCTGGCATTAAAGGTTATTTTAAATTTAAAAACTATAGTTTCTATCAATGCTAAAATAAAAAAGTACTTTTCAACTACTATTTTAAAACAGTATATTTTTAGGGGAAAATCTCACTTGAAACGTATTTTAATAATGTTTTTTTTAAAAAAGTACATTTTTAAAATAGTACTTTTCTACTACTATGTGAAAAGTATAGTACGTTTTGGGGAAATATATTGGGGAATAATCTAAGTTTATATGTTTTTTAATAATGTTTTATTATTTAAAAAAATACTTTTGAAAATATTACTGCTCTACTACTATTTGGAAATATAGTACCTTTTGTGGAAATATATTGGGGAACGTTCTGTATTTTAATAACGTTTTTTTATTCAAAAAAAGTAAATTTTAAAAATAGTACTTTTCTAGTACTATTTGGAAAATATAGTACCTTTTGTTAAAAAAAAATTACTAGGAAAAAATCTGACTTTATATTGCTTTTCTACTACTATTTGAAAAATATAGTACTTTTTGTGGAAATATATTGGGGAAAATTCTGACGTTATATGTATTTAAATAATGTTTTTTTTTTTTTTACTTAAAAAGGGACTTTTTGAAAATAGCACTTTTCTGCTAGTATTGGAAAACATAGTATGTACTTTCTGTGGAAAAATCTATTGAAAAAATTTTGTTTTTCAAAATTTTTGATTTTATGTAACAATTTTTAAAAAAAGTATTTTTTAAATTCTAGAGATTTACTAAATATAGTATTAGTTAGTTAAATTAAGTAAAATATGTTTTTTAAGGTTTTTCGGTTTATGTTATAACACAAATGATGATGTTTTTTAAAAAAGTACTTTCTACTACTTTTTGCTTAATATGTATTTTATTTGTATTTTTTTGGAAAAATTATCTCAAAATATATTTTCCAATATATTTTTGTTTATCTTATAAGAAAAATATAAAAAAATTGGGGTTTCTAATACAGAAAATGTTTGCTACTTTTTGCTTGGTGTAGTACTTTTGAAAAAATATACCGCCAATGATGTTTTAGCAATAAATAACAAAAACTATTAAAAGTATGTTTTTTTTTCAAAAAGTACTTTTTACTTTTTTTTAAAAAATAGGAAATTTGAAAAAAATATATTTTAAAGGTATTCTAATAAGACGATGACCTATGAAAAAATATTTAGTAAGGTACTTTTCTACCACCATCTGTTGGTAAATTATACTTTTTTTTAAAGTTCATCTTAAGTGCTTTTGAAACATGCAATTTTTAAAACTAAAGATTACAATTAAATCCTTTTAGAGAGTTCTTCAAATAAAATTGCTCTTCAGTAAACAAACAACAAAATAAATTTTCTAATAAAATGCAATTTAAACAAATATTTCTTTATGAAAATACCAAAAACTTTATTTGTGAATATTTTTAAATTCAACAATAAAAACAACCCCTTTGAAAACTCAACAAGAGTAAATAATAGATACACAGATACTAAGCAAAAATTGTACAACAACTTAAATAAAAAAAAGAAAATCATATTGTAGCCAGACAAACATCAGCAACAACAAAGATTTTTTAATTAATGCATGGCAAAGTGCACTTGATATCGAAGCCAAAAACAGCCCAATGGCCAAATAACATCGAACTCATACTCCCACCAACAATAACATGTTTTCCCCTAGCCGTTATTAAACTAAAAATCCTTAGGACTATTGCAACCAGATCTAGCCACCCACACTCATTCTACTCAATAAAGAAAAAAAATATAAACAAAAACCTTAAAGCTTAAAAAGCATCAACTTCCCTAAAAAATTCTGAATCAAAATTTAAAATAAACAACAAAAGCATCCATGTATTTTGTTTTGTTGCGTTTTATTCCTCCCTTTATGGCAGAATAATTTAAATTCAAAAATCAAGTACCAAAGGTACGTTTTAATTGAAATGGACAGCTTCCGCTTGTGGCAGCAGCATTCTGCTTTAGTGAGACTGTAGCAGGGGTGGCTACAGCAGTACAGCAGATTATTATTATTTTATCTCAGTTTCAGCCTCAAACCAACTTAACAACTATCCATCTATTCAAATGTCCACGCTTAACGTCACAAACTTTTTGTTACTCTCTTCTAGTGTTGTTTTCATTTTATTTCCATTGTCCATTTATAACAGGATTCTTGTAAAAAACAAAAAAAAACTGGAGAAGAAGTTCTTAACTTTTGAATGGGGCGCCATTTAAATTTTTTTTCTAAACTTTAAATTTATAAATTTGTTTTCTTCTTTTGAATTTAGTTTAAGTATAACACTCTAATACTGGGTATAAGACTTAAATTTTTTAGTAAAAGAAGCAAATTTGGTGTAAAAAGCTTTATTAAGTTTTTAATTATTTAAAAAACTGTCTACATAAGGACTAATACGCAGAAAAAGTCAGTATGAGAAGGAAATTTTACGTATAAGAGTTTTGTAAACAGAGCTTAAATGAAATTAAACTAATATGTTTTTAATTTTATTTTCTAAGGAAGTTTATTTTATTAAAAAACAATATTTTATGAATGGACTACCCAGAGTTTGAGTATAAAAGATCGCATTCCATCTCATGAAATATATTCTAAGTAAACGAATATAATATAAAATATCAATTATATATATAAATTAGATGTTTTTCCTTTAATGTAATATTAAGATTTCAGGTTTGTTTATGTACAATCTTTATAAAGTCTTCAAATGAATTGTTTTTTTTTTTTTCTTAGAAAGAGCAATGATTTTCCTCGTGTAAGTCCAGAATTATGCTATTCAGAGATCTTACACGGTATATAAAACAAAATACTTTAAACATAAAAGATCTCGGGTAATATAAGAGTCATACTAAAGTTTATTTTAAAATATAAGAGATTAAAATGTATGTAAAAGAGCTTCTTATAAATTTTTTTAAATTAAATAACGAACGTTTATTCTAAATATAGGATGAAATTTTGTCCCTTGCACTGTACAATTGTAAATATAGCAGCTAAAAATATAAAAGATTGTTGTAAAATAAAAAAAAGTGATTTCATTATGAATTTATAATCTAAGTATAAGACTTCTTCAGGTTTATAAAACTTAAAGTTGGAATATAACAATCAAAATATTAGATAAACAGTATTTTATTTAATACAAGAGTAAAATTTTAAGTAGAAAGAAAAAAATAAGAGATTTATTTTTTACATTATTTTTTTAAGTTTTGGTTTGTTTATGACTGAGTTTATGAGTATAAGAGTACAGTATACGAGTATTATTCTTTGTTTAATGTGTTAAAAAATATTAGCTAAATATTTTAAAGGAAAGTTATGATTTTGGCAACAATTTTTTTGTTTTTCGTAAAATATTTTTAGAATATGTATAAGAGATTATGATATTGCAAAAGTATTTTTTATTAGAGTTAAATTGTAAATGTTCCATTAGTAAAAAAAAACTGTTAAATGACTTGTTGTATATGAGTATAATTTCAAACAAATAAGAGCTTTTTTTGTATAAGAGAACACAATTCAGTGTTATTGTTGGTTTTTTGTATAGGAGTTTATATAGCGAGTGGTGCATAAGGTCCAGGGTTGATAAAGTTGGTACAATTGTACTTTTTTTGGTACAATTCAAACCTAAAAAGTACGCTGGTACCCCCGTGACTCATTTGGTACTATTTCTAAATTTTTCAAACCTACATATTTATAATCGTATAATCGTAGCAACTCGTATTTACTGTCCAATGAATATCAGCGGAGTTTAGTGTTTGGTGCAAATAGTCTTGCGACAATGCAAACTGTCGTCGCTTTTTTATGAAATCTAATGAAACTGTTGTTGGATTTAACAAAACAGCTATGATATTTTGCATTTGTTCTTTTGCAAGACCATTTGCACCAAACACTGAACTCCCCTATTGTGAATAGATTTTCGCACTTGTTCATTGAACGATTGCTTATGCCACATTCTAAATTTAGCATCAGTTTTTAAAAGATAAAGGAAACCACTTCTACAAAAGTTCTACATAGTGAAGAGACGATTTCCTCTCAATTCAAGATTATTTTGGAATGAACTCATAATATTTTCAAATATTCGTCAACAAGATGGTTGTTACGTCAAGAAATAATCAACAGAAACAGTGGGAGCCCATTCCATAATTATTTTACTCCGAATTATGTTGAAGGAGATTTTGCAAGCGCTTAGTTAAATTTTATTTTATTCGGACTTTTTACTCCTTTCCTGTTTCTGCAGTACATATTGAAAATTGAATACACAATAAATTTGGAAATGTTATCCGAAGATGCTCGTATGCACATATTTTAAGAACGCTTAAAAATTTTATTTTCGTTTAAAATTCGAACTTTGTTTGTCGTGCCTAATTCCCAATTTGTATTCTTGATAACAAAAACTGGAATTTATTGTTGCTGGGATAAGCTATTCCTATGCGCATTTCACTGGTTGCTTAGGCCAGATCGTCAGGAAACTTCATCCAAATATTTTAGAAAAACTAAAGATATTAAACCAAATAAAACTGTTAAGCGTATAAGAATTATAAGCAACGGTTCTACTTGTAACAATATCAAAGTTTAAACAAAAACATCACCAATAAACAGTGAGTTTTTCTTTTCTTAAATTCTCCACTTCAATTGTATTCCCCAAAATTACTTTGATTCGTGAAATATTCGTCAAGATTCTACACAAAAAGACGAAAAATTCTAAAAAGTGTATGAAAACGCTCTCTGGCTCCTAGATTTCTAGACCCTAAAAACCACATAGTACAGGTCTGACTAGACAAAAAAAAATTTGTTTGCCTCTATTCTTGAGTATTTTGGCTCTCGAAATTAATTTTTGACCTATAGTTTCTTTGGCAAAGTTTCTTGGAATGACTTATAGAACAAAAATAGCGATGTGCTTTCGAAGCTAAAAAATTTTACCCACCCTTTTATTATGTTTAATTCTACAAAAAAAAAATTTGTACTATTGGGGTCGAAAAAGTACGATTTGAAAAGTTCGTTGGTACGATATTGGTTTTCTCATTTATCATCCCTGAAAAGGTCGTTTTTGGAATCAAGAACCATTTGCCAGGTGAAAAAACTGTTACTACTATTCGTATGACAATTTATTGTATATATGTATTTGTGTATAAGAGTTTTTAAAAATTTTAAGTATATATTTTGTTTATTATCAAAAAGTAATTTCAATTTTTGGGAATACAAAATTTTAATTTCAAAAGATTTTGTTATTCGTGCTTAATTAAATTTTGTTTATTTTTAAAAAAATTTTTGATTATAAGAGATTAAATTTTAACTTTTATCTATTTGAGAACCGCTGCATTGCATAAATATTTGTCTCCTTATATGTCGTTTCTTTGTAATTGCTGTTGGAATACAACCCGATTACTTAGCTACTACATCAGTATTGCTGGCATACGAACGGTCCAGTTTTTATTTCTATTTATATTTTTTGGAATAAATTTTTTGCTCTGACAATTCCTATTTTGCATAACAAAGTTTTAGTGGAAAATTAAAGGATTTTGCCAAATCTCTCTGTGAATTTTTTAATACTAAGAGTATTAAAAAAAATTAAAGGATAAAAGCGTAAAAAGAATTTAAAATATTCATTTCGTTTTGTTAATTTTTTTTAGTTAATTAAAGGTATAAGAATTATTTCATAACAACTATTATTTAAATTTAAAATTATTTTTCAAAATATCGATTTTTTTGTAGTCCTTTCATTTTCCGCCATATTCCTTTATTTCCGGTCATTCTTTTCAAGCTTCTTGCTTAAGTGCCTTATGTTTGGTTTTATTATTTTTGCTTATTTCATTTTCAATTTCAGTCTTTACAAATTTAGCTTATTTTTTATTTTGTTTAAAAAATGCTTTTAAATTTTCCACAGATTTATGTGAGTGCTTTTTTTTTGAAAGCAGGAAACCGGAAGACAATGATTATCATAAAAAGACGTGGCAGGCCATTATGATAAACAGGAAATGGGCAAAAAGTAAAAAGGTTGCTGAACACCAAATTTAATCATTTTAAAAATAATGTTACTTTAAATAGTATTAATTATGTTTTTATAAGGCATTTTACCAGTTTGTTGCCAAATATTTTATTATTAATAATGTTTACTTAATTTATTAATTGCAACATTAATTAAAAAGTCAACATATGGGAGTTATGTCAACATTAAAGGGACCTTCAAGCCTTCCTTGTGTGTTAAACAAAAAACCGAAAATTTATAAAAAAAAAACTCACATTCAGAAAAACTTCTGTCCTTAGTTTTCAAACAAATACCAATACGTTTTTATATGCATACACTCTGAAATAAATATCCTGACAACCACCCATCTAAAGCCAGATCCCAATCCATTTTGAGCTAACACCCTTGTGGTTTAGTGTTTACTTAAGCAAAGGAAATTGTATAAAAGCTGAAATCTCTTGTATTTGTTTGATTTAAACTTAAAGCTCCAATTTAACCCTCATGCTAATTCTCAGGTAGTGGGAACAATTTGAATTTGTTTGCGTATTTTTTTGCTCTTATGTTTATTTTATGTTGTTTGTGTAACAATACACAAGTGTGTGCTTTAAACTAAATGAATTTATTGCTTCTTACTCTCTCCTACATGCTTTCTTTTCCACACTGGTCTTACTCCAATGATCTCACACTTTTATTTTATAAAATGGCTATTATGGCATTCTTCTTGTCTAAGAAATATTTTAAAGCAACCAAATACAGTGTAATCTCCCTTAAAAGGCACTTTCTCTAAGCGGACGCCCCCTCTTGATGGACTCTGTTACGTGCTCCCCACGGCGATCTGACGGTAAGCTTTTGAGTTATTTTGAGAGTTTGAATTATTTTAATAGTACCTTCAGTACTATGAGAGATTCCATTTTATTTACACTAAATTCTTGTTTACACAAAAATTGTTCTCACCACAATTCGATCTTAGATCCGGATTGACTCGAGCTTTACTCGGGTTAAAATATTTAACTCAACAATGGCTGTATAGACCGGAGTTTACATTATTTAAAACTATTGACGATAGCTAAGAAAAAAAAAACAACAAATTTACAACTTTTTTTGTTTATTCAATATTATTTCTTTTAATTTTACCAAATTTGTAGACGGCACAATTAAAAATATAGTGGAATCTCAGACCGGACCACGATGAAACCATTGAAATGTATCCGTACAAAGGAAACGTCACCTCACAAGAACTTAATGCTTTTATTTAGAACTCTGCTCGGACCGGAGCAGAGGTGTCCGCCTAATAATGGTGTCCGTTATGAGAAATTACACTGCATTAATTTTATCTTATTGATTTAGGCTTAAACTTGAATCATTGTAAACAATTTAAAGCGTTTGTTGAAAGTTTAAAATGTTGTACCAAAAAAGGATATAAGGCTGAATTCTTAACTACAGCAGTTATAAATATAAAATCTGATAATTATATAAAGTACCTTAAACTACGAATTGTAATATACTTAATTTCATAGTAGAAAGTAGTTTTCCAAACTTCTTCCATTTCTTATTAAATCTATTCATTCAGCCTAAAAATATGCAACTTTAAACATTATAAAATTCTTGAGACTTTCGTAAACAAGCAAACTTCATTGCTTTTAAATACTAAAACACTTATAATCTGTGTATGAACGAAATTTTTAGAGGTGGGTGTGGCTTTATTTTATTTTTAAAGCGAAAAGCCGGTAGAGAAAACACACACATTTACTTTCTAGAGTTTTCAAACTTTTTATTGAATTTTTTGTTGTTGTTTTCCTTCTTGGCTGTTACAATAAAACTTTTTTAATTGCATTGTTATGGCAAAAACAAAAGCACAGCAACAAAATTATTCTTTTTCTATTAACTTTTATGTCAAGGGGACTTTTATTTTATTATAAAAAAACTCTTTTTTTTAATTTCCTTTCAAAGCGTTAATATTTGCAGAGTTTTTTTATTTCCCTTAAAAATGAAAAAATTGTTTAAATTGTTAATTAAGATCTTTACTAAAAAAAACCATTTTTGTTTGTACTATTAAGGACCTTTTTTCTAATTTG
Organism: Pollenia angustigena; assembly: GCA_930367215.1. NCBI lineage: Eukaryota > Metazoa > Arthropoda > Insecta > Diptera > Polleniidae > Pollenia > Pollenia angustigena. The sequence continues at coordinate 6,212,557 of OV884059.1, read as the reverse complement.
GCTATTGTTATTAGAAAGGTTTATTACATTTTGTAAAATTTGTTCCTTTTTCATAATTGAAAAAGGTAACAAATGAGTAAAATGCATTCTTAATTAGATGGAAAAGAAAGAAACAGAAACGGTATAATACAAATAAAATATATGAAAACTAAAGAGAAGTCTTGCCAGGATATTTACTTAATTTTAAAATTGTGTTTTTAAAAATTCATGATTGAACCAAATTACGTCTTAGCCTTTTAAAACTTCTTGTTAGCCAGCTCTAATTTTTTTAAGCAGAAAAATCATATATGGGCATATTTTGAAGCACAGTTCTTGGAAATTTGGAACTTAGTGACCATATAAAACTATAAATTGTTGTAAATTAATTTAAAAAATTTATAAAAAAAATAGTATCTAAAATTTCTTCCCGAACGTTCTATCTTTTTAATTTAAAGTAAAACTTAAATATTTTAAGTAAAACAATGAGTTTTTTTTCAAATTCAAAATTTTTATAAAAAAGGATATATAGCAGGATAACAAACTACAGCAGCTGGGAATTTAAAACTTGGCGTACTTTTAAAGCACATTAAACTACAAATTGTGGTAAATTTTGTTTAAAAATTTTTTAACAAAAAGTCAACAAAAAATTTTAAATTTGAAAAATTTTATTTGATATTATATATTTTTTTTTTAATTTACGTTGGACTTCAACTTAGAATTTTTTTTATAAAAGGATGTTGAATTTAATATTTCCCTGATATGAAATGTGTATCCTTTTTCCTTTATTCCTTCTTTTGCTGCTTAAAAATCCAATAAAACTAGCTGTAGAAGGATTTAACATCATGTAAAAAGCAAAATTCTGTTTGTTGTTCATTATTATTGGTTGGTAACAAAAATTCAAAAAATAATAAAAAAAATATGACTGTATATAATATTTTTTTATACTCATACATATTCCCTAATTGCATATACATATGTACATTAGGGTGTCCCAAAATTTTTATTTGTCAGAGGCTCAAGCATAATTTGAAAGCTTATAGGGTCCAGTATTTTTGAATTTTTTTTTCGATTTTTAGGAAGGGGTTTAGAGGTCGCGCAAATCAAGTCTTTGTTAAAAATCTAATTTTTCGGCCTTTTTTCAAACTTGACTCATAACTTTGTCAATAACCACGTTCATTTATTATTTTGACGGACTATTTCTAAAGAAAATTTCCCAAACTTTATTTCCATATGCAAAAACTTTAAGTTCCGGCAATATTTTTGTCCTTTACGATTCCACATATTAAGTATTTTTGTAATTTTTTAACAAATTCTGTAAAAAACGGTTTATTACTTTTCAAATTTATATGAAAGGTATAAAAACTAGTGACGCGATTTTGAATACTGATAAGTTCTAAACAATTTAGAAAAACAAAAATGGAATTTTGTCCTACAGTTTCCGAGTTACACTATTTTTATAGTTGGTACCTTAAAAATGGTAATACTTTTTTCGTTATAATTATTGTATATTTCCATAAATTTTTATAGTTGGGTTTTAACTGTCATTAACTAATAAATGTCAGATTATTGATCTAAATCGTTGCACGCTGTTATTTTCACTTTCTATTTTATGTGTGCTCCAGAAGCTATCAATCGGGCTCGCTGGTGATGAAAATTATCTATTCTTTGAAAATATGCATTTTCCGAAACCAGTTGCAATCTTATATAGACAAATCAACAGTTGATTGATGCCTTGCTTGAATTTAGTTCATTTATTTTAAGAATGTATATCAAATATTGGTACCTCTGCCAGTGCCCTCGAAACGCTCCTCTCAATGATCTGAGCCTATTAAAGGAATTGGATAGTTATAAAATTATTAATTAATAAAGCAGTTGCAAAAGCCTCGCTTTAAACTTTTCTAGGTCATCAGTGGTACTTTACTCCGAAATTGGCTGCCTCAGCGTTTTTTGATGAACGTATCGACACCAAAACTTTGCACTTAATGACAAAAAAAACTTGCAGATACTCCATGCAGCGATTATGAAGTAGCAAATGTAACTTTAACAGAAGTAAACTTTAGAAATAAAGAAATTCAACAATTCATTTCAAAAGCCAGTCTTACTTTTTTTGAAGCTTGCAATATTTCAATCGATTTTTTAAAAATAGATCCAGAACATTGGAAAGCCAACAAGTCAAGAGGCAAAGAAAAAAGTTCAACGAGGTGTGGCTTTGGCTTATACTTATATTAATGTCACAACTTCTGAAACTGATTACCAGAATTTATTGCAAGGTATAGAACTGCATCACAAGAACCTCAATAAATGATTTTTCACAGAGCAAAAGAAAAGTTTTTTTTTTTGTTGATTGGGTAAGATTGGTGAACTGGCAAACAGCTTATAATAACATATACTGGGTATAAAGATAAAAACGGGTATAACTCAGGAACGGTAAGAACAAACTTAAAAATTGTTTATTCATATTAATAAGAATTAATTTGTCTTTCAAACTGCATCATTAGTTTTTCTCGTTTCTATTTAAACTTAAAAAGTTGTAAAGCGTTATTACAAAATTTTTGAAAAAGTTACGAAAAATTGAAATTAAGGGTATCTAAATGAGTAAACTCATCACAAAAACTTATCATTTTTTCACACAGCAATAAAGCTTGGATACTTTTCTTTAAAAGTATTTCCTCAGGAGTGAAGAAACTCGTGGTATTAACCAAGTTATGAGTAAAATTTAAAAAAAGCCGAAAACTCCTTTTTTTTATGAAAACTCCATTTGCGCGACCTCTAAACCTATTCCGAAACTTCTTAAAAAAAAAACCAAAAATACTTTACCCTTTAAGCTTTTAAATTTTTATTGAGCACCTAAGAAAATCAGAAAGAAAAAATTTTTTGGGACACCCTAATGTACATATATGAATATGCATTTCACTTTATATTCACGTTTACATATGTTCCAACATTTATCTTTGAACTTTTGACCAGTTTTATACAGCATACATAAATGAATAAAAGGACCCCTTCCTTAGAAATATTCACAGCTAAACCGACAACAAAATGTATATACAGTAACGGTAAATCCTGCCATTTTTAAACTCCACTTCCTGTCCAACCACAATCACAACATTGTTTGGGAGTAGAATTTATTCTGTTGGAAATTTATGGTATTTGCATTCAGACGTTGTCTAAATAAATTTTCAGTATTTGCTTGCACATTTTTTAAACAAAAAAAATATTTTCTAAATCAGCTTTTTCTGCTTGAATTTTAAAATTTACCTTTTATTACTAAATTGGAAATATGTACATACATAAATACATACATATGCAAACTTATATATGTACACATAAATGCATGCAAATGCATTTCTATATCAAACTAAATCAAAAGCTCTTGCTAACAAGTTTAAGAAGAATTGGAAAATAATGACATTCAAACAGATTTATAAAAGAATTTAAACAATAAATAAAGCTAAACAAATTGATTTAAAAAACAGAAAAAAACTAATTTTCGACAAAAAGAATGTTTAAATAGGTTTTCTTTTGCAAATCCGCTTAAAGAAAAAAAAAAATAGAAGGGAAACTTTGCATTTTTTCCAAAAATTTACATTTCCATAAAAAAAGCATATACTATGGCCAGCTACTAAATTATGTAAGCTATAATTTTTAAACTTAATATACATATATATATATATATATAAGTCTAAAAAAACTGTAAGTTTAAAAAATTTGAATATGAAATAGTCTTTAAAAGCATAAAAATGAAATTAAAATCTTGTAATTTTTTGCCGAATTATTTATAAATAGCCTTGAGAATTATTTTTTCTGTAAAATAAAACGCTAAGCCGAAGATTTATAAGCAAAATGATAAATTTTAAATATTTATTAAAAAAAAGGATATTTGGCTGGCTTTTAAAGAAAAGCGGTTAGAAACCTAAAAGTTTGTAAATTTATTTAGTACACTAAAATACAAATTGTAGTAAATTTATACTAAAACTTTTGTTCTTAAAAAGCCATCAAAAGTCATATTAAAAACTATATTAACCGAATTTTATATATATAAAGATTTATAAGCAAAATGATAAATTTTAAGGAAATTTTAAATATTTATTAAAAAAGGATATATGGCTGGCTTTTAAAGAAAAGCGGTTTGAAACCTAAAAGTTTGTAAATTTGTTTAGTACACTAAAATACAAATTGTAGTAAATTTATACTAAAACTTTTGCTCTTAAAAAGCCATCAAAAGTCATATTAAAAACTATATTAACCGAATTTTATATATATAAACGTAGTTTTTCTTCAAATAAACTATTATTAGACAAAACCATAAAGTTTGTAAAAATTTTATAATTTTATTAAAAACAAGGATATATGCCTGGCTTCTCAGCTATTGCAGCTAAACCTCTGAAAATTAAGATAATTTTTAAACACAAAACACTACAAATTGTAGTCAATTTAAATCAAAAGATTTTAATTTGAAAGCTTTTAAAAAATTAAATTTAAATAAATACGAAGCTCTACAAAAATTTCCTTGAAACATTTTTTCCCTTTAAATAAATTAAGATATTTAAAAATTTTACTAGAAATAAAAGATATTCGGCAGGCTTTTTGACTACAATTGCTAGGAATTCAAAACGAGTTATAGTTATTAAACAAAACCACAATAAGTGGTTAGCTTAGTTTTAGGATTTTTGTATTAAAAGCCAGCAATTAAACTTATCATTCACTTTCAAATACAGTGTTCTTTTTTTAAGTTAATCTTTAAGACAGAGTTTTTTAGGAAAGATAATATTATTTGTACAAATTAAAATTTTTTCTTAAAAAAAGGATATATAGCTGGATAATAAACTCAAGCAGTTGGAAACTTTTAATTTGGTTTATCTAAAAAACTTATAAAACTACATGTTGTTGTATAGTTGACTTGATTGATAATTTTTTTTAAACAAATGAACAAAATTTTTTTTGTCGAATTTAGTGCCAGTTATTCCCCTTAATCTTTTGATAAATATTTTGTGTTGTTATTTTGGGTAGAAGATAAAATTTTCTTAGCAAATTTACAATTTTTAGCAAAATTTTAAATATATGATCAAAAAAGGATATATGGCTTGCTTCGAAACTAAATCAGACATGCGCATGAAACTTGATTTGTGTATAGAACTCATAAAACTACATATTGTGGACGATTTGGTCAGCAAATATTTAAAGTAAAAAATACCAAATTTTGAAATAATATTTAAAAAAATAATTAAAATAAAAGAAACGTATTCCTACAAAAAGTGTGATATTTTTTTTTATCAAATTTCTCTTTATTTCTGTAATTTATAAATCCTTAGAATTTATTCCTTTGAACCTCAGTTTTAAAAAAAATTTTTTTCTGATTTGTAATATTTTTGTATCAGTATCCTTGTTTTTGTATTACTTTTGCTTTAGTATTTGTAGATTTATGTTAAGTAGATTGAGTTTCTTTTTTTCTTTCATAATCATTATTTTTCATAAATGTTCTTGTTTCTTTTTTTCTTTTATTACATAAAAATCTCTAAATTATAAAAAAGTCCTTTATAAAGTTATTTAATTGAAGGAAGGATTTAATATAGTTGTAATCATATAACGAAAGATTTTAATGAAAAAATTGTAAAATATAATATAAAACATTGAAAATTAATGGAAATTAAAAAAGCAAAGGATAATAAAAGGATTTTTTCATGTTTTAAAGGAAAAATCGTGGTAGTTAATAAGAAAAACATCTTTTAAACAACACCTCACAATATTTCTAAAAAGCTTAAAAAATCTAATCTTATTTCTGAAATAAAACACTACTAAGCCAAATCGCTAGTTTCAAATCAAATTTTAAAATATTGGTAAAAATGGATATATGAAGAGGCTTTTTGGAAATTTAAATTAAGGATATTTACAGAAAACTAAAACTACAGATTGCAGTAAATTAAATGCCAAAAGAGAATATTATATTGCAATGGAAAAAATAAGTTCATATTCAAATTTTAAAAGAAAATTATGTTTACGGGTTCCTCAAAAATATTCAACTGTGAAATAGTAGAAATGTATGCATATGGGCATTTCCTGGCGTCACGAACGTACGTTCGTACGCTTTTGAAGTACAAATAATATAGAAAACAAAACTTTTCCTCGCATTTTTTTCTCGATTCGACAGCATTTGGGTAGCTCTATGTTAAGTGCAAAAGATAGAGTTCATCGAGTTTAAGTTTTCATTATAAGAGTTATAAACGTGTGGTCACGAACGTACGCAAAATAGAAGTCAACTTTGGCTGACAATAGTGAAATGTAAAAAGCTGCGCAATGGAACGGAATATTCAAAAGTGATTAATTTATTTTAAAAGTGTATTAATGTAGGTCTCCATCCAGTATTTACAAAATTAAATATCTCTCTTGGTTTTTGTTTAATTGGCTTATTTACCGGTCGCGAACGTACGGATCGCGAACGTACGATTTTTCCATATGTTTTTTTGTTATTATCACCACGCATTTTCCCATAAATGTCTTCAAATTTCCTTAGCAAAAAAAACTTAATACTCCTTTTACAATTGATTGTAATGGAGAGATTGTGAAGAAAGAGTGTAAACATAACATATTTTTTGCATGTAAAATAAGTATATAAAAATGTCTTAAGAAGTAGAAAATACAGGAAATTATAAAATTTTCCAGTTTCCAGCCCAATTTCCTCAAGTAAAACAGCTGAGATATGCTATGAAACCATTCTTTTACAAGAACAAAGACTTTTTTATAATAATAAACAATAAAAGACGATGATAATCAACATTTTTTTTTTCGTCCTGGTAGACCTTTCTGGGGAAATGCCCATATACATATTTTATTAATATTTCTATTTTTTTCCTTAAAATAGTGTACTTTACTCTAAAAACAATTTTATTTAAAAATAAATACAAGGATATATGTTAGGCTTGAACAAGGAAAAAAATATTAAGTAAAGGATTTAAAACTACAAAACGTTTTATATATTTTTTAAGAATTTTTCAAAATAACTTTGTTTACCTTCAAAAAAAAATTTATTACCAAAAATAACCTTTTTTAATATTTTAAATTCTAGTAAACTTAATGTTATTAGTCGCTTTAGCTAATAAACTGTTAAATAATACCTTTTTTAATATCTTAAAAAGGATATATAGCGGAGTCCTAAACTCACAAATACATTTAAAAAAATTTTGGCGAAAGCATAAAATGGACCACTATACAACTTGTAATGCTACTTTTTGTAATAAATTATCGTTTTAAGTAAATATTTTAAAGATTCAAAAAAATTTCATTTGATTAAAAAAAAATTTCAAAAAAATGGTAGAATTTTATCAAAATATAGGTTTTGCTAGAAATTTTGCAAAATTACTTAAAAAGGATATAGACCATAAACCTTAATCAAGTGTGTATTCTTAATAAAATTTGGTATATGTATAAAGTGAACTTTTACACGACTTGTGTAGTTACTACTTCTAACAAATTATGTCTTTTTGTCTTTAATTTAGATATTGAAAAAAAAAACTAAATAAACTTGTTTTCATAGTAAAGTATAACGAACCTTTTTGTCTTATTCTTGCCTAAGATCTCATTCCTTCCATTAAACTTTTGCTAATCACTTTGCTCTCTTTAACAAGTACCTATTCCAAAACTCTCTGGAGTTCAATTTATCATTTGCTGCCTGTCAAAGTTTAAATTTAAAGCAGGCATTAAAGTTTTTTTTTTCTTTTTGAAATAGAATTTTCTTTTTTCGCTGTCTTAAGCAAATTAACAAAGTTTTCCACTTGCTGGTCTGTTTTCTTAAAAAAACTATAATAACAATGAACTAAATTTGATAAACGCCTTAGAAGAGTAGATGAAACAAAATAAATAGCATTCGGAAAAACATCAATGCAAACTTCCTTAAACTTATATCTTAGAAAAAAAAATTCTTATAAAGATTTAATGTCCTCTGAACTTTAAACTTTCGTTTGGCTAATGGCCAATGAATAAACAAGAAAAGAAAGAGAAAAACCAAAAATAACTTAGATAAATTTAAGAAAATAAAGAATTTGTTTTGAAGATAATTTGCGAAATAAAATCTTAAATTGTTTTAACTTTTAAAATATCATAAAATTAAATGTGGGTATTTTTCCTACATTTTAAAATTTTTTTTATTATTTAACAAATTTTTCGAATGTAAAATTTTTAAATATTTTATATTTTTAATAAATTTTTGGATCCAAGTTAAAAGGAAAAGCATATTTTAATTGATATTCTCTAAATAATTTATGTTAGAAGAGTAAAACTTCTAATTGCACTAAACTTTTGTTCAAGAAAATATTTAAATTATATCAAAAAATGAACAGAAAATAACGTTTTCATTCATTAATATTAAAAAAAAAAAACATATGGGCATTTCCACCAAAAGGTCAACCTTGACAAAAAATTTAAAATTTTTTAAAAAACTACAAGAAACTGCAAACGTTTTTAGATTTACCTATATCTGTATGAAACAATCGATTTTTAGTGAAAAATTTATATGATAAAAATAAGGAAAACTTGCAATCACAAAAAAGGATATATGAACAACTTTTAAACGAGAAAAACTATTTTGATCAAGTTTGCTGATTACATAAAGGACATTTATACGCGACTTGTAGTATAGATTTTTTTAAATTTTACAGTTTTTTTTTTAATTAAACTTAAAAATTTCTGAAAAAATTTAAGTATTTTCAAAGTTTTTTTTAATCTTTGCCTAATATTTCAGTAAATCTTGGCTTAAAAGTTATTTTTTCTAAAGATAAAATATGAATGAAAAAAGGATATATGAAAGACTTTTTAGCAAAAACATTAATAGCAACGAATGGATAGGGATCTTCAGAAGGACTTCAAGCCATAACTTGTAGTAGAAAAATAGTTAGTTTTTTGACAGATTTTCTTATTACCTTTTTTTTAAAAAAGATTTCCAGTTGATATATTTTTCTTTCTTAAAAAAAAATCACTTGTATTTTTAAGACGATATTTGTTTTTATTCTCGGCTAAAAATTTTTGAATTGTTTTTTTATAAAAATTATGTCTATTTTTTATAATTATTTTATAAAATCAGTTTTTTTGACGATTGTTTTATTAAAATGTTTAATTACGATTAAAGTCACAAACCCTTTTTTGTTGTATTGCAGTGCTAAAGTTTCTTGTTTAATTTTCTATTTTATTTTAATTTTTATACCTAGTTTACTGTTTGTTTTTTTATTATAAATTTGGCCTTTTTTTGTTAACCGTTGAAATTTTATTTTATTCTTTTAATTTCAATTAATAAATAAATTTTCGTCGTCTTTTGCTAAAATCGTTGGAAGTCCTTTTGTTGTTGTTGGTGTATTCCTTTCTCTTTTTTCTAAAGTCTCCCCTTTTTTTATTAATATCAGTTTATCAATATCCTTAAAGTCTTGTATATTTTTGGGTATAAAACACTTATTATTCTCTGAATTTTTTTTATAAAAAGTAGTTGTTTTTTTTAGACACTAAAATGTTTATTTTCTATATAAAATGCTTGCACACCATTTATGAAAAATTGCTTATCTTTTTCAAATATTTTTCCTTAAATATTTTTTCAACTAGTTCTTAAAAAATATTCACTCTTTAATTAATCAGACCACAACTTTTTAATATTTTATTTAGGGTTATTTGATTTTCTTTAAAACGTTTATTTGTTTTAAATAGTGTTTTTGCTATTTTGTTTTTGTTCAATACTGTTTGAGTTTAATAGTTTTGTTATCTTCAAGTTTTATTTGTGTTGTTTTTTTTTTTTTGGTTTTTATAAATTCGTTCTTTTCTCCTTTTTTGTTGTTGTTGGAAAATAAAGTTTTATTTGTAAGAACGTAATTGTCTGCTGAAGAGAAATTCGACTAAAACACTGAAAAGAAAAAAAGAAAACAAATTCTTACATTAAAAAAAAGGAATAAAAAAATTAGATTTAAATTTATTAAAGAAACTTTAATTTTATTTTAAGAAAAGCTTTTTGTTCGACTCCTATTAGAAAAAGACTTTTCCTTTAAGCTTAACTTAAAAAAGCTTTATGGTGAACTTTTAATAACGTTTTTATTTAAGTTTGTCAAAAGCTTAAGGATTATTAAAATATTACCTAAAACATTTAAACCAGTGTTCGAAAATAAACACTAAATATCGTTCTTTAATGTTCGGTTCGGTAGATTTGTGGAAAACACAAACGCTAATAGTGTTTGTGTAGAAATTCATTAAAAAAAATAACGTTTCCCTGTTTGTCATCTTTCGAACACAAAAATAATGCTGTTTTCATCATACTCAACAAATGATGAGAACATTAAATTCCGTTCGGTTTTTTTTGAAAATCCACGAACTTCAATGTGTTCGGTTCGGCTCGTTAATGTTCGTCGCTTTTTGCTGATAAAAAAAAAACCAAACATTTTTTACAAAAACAAAATACACACAGGAAAAAAACATTATAGAACATTAAAATATAATGTTTTTCTACAGTATCACTACAATTGTTCTGTTTTTTAACGAAGAACCGAACATTATATAATCTTCGGTTCTTTCTTGAAAATAGTTACGAACGGTATTAAGGTTTGTGTATGTTTACACAAACACTAAAAAATAGATATCGTTCTTCGGTGTGTGAGCCGAACGCTAAATAATGTACTGTTTATTTTCGAACACTGATTTAAACAAATAAACTGAAAAATCTTTTTAAGTGAATTTTTTACAAAAACAGAAAAAAGGATGTACGATATTCTCAATAAAATGAGAGGTTTGTTTTCAACTTTGTATATACATCAAGCACATTTATATACAAGTTGTGGGATAGATATTTTTAAGAAAATTTAAGAATTTATATACAAAAATTATGTAAACCAATTTTGACTTAAAACATTTAAGAAAATTTGATTTTAAAAGCTTTTAAAGCTCAACTTAAAAAAGCTCCTTAAATAAAAGGGCTCGGCAAATTTTTTTGCGTAGTTTTCTTACAAATATACTTAAAAAGCTAAAAAAAAACGCCTTTTAAATATTTTTAAAATGAAAGCTTTTTATTTATTCTTTTGCTTAATTTTATTTGTTCTTCAAAAGCTTAGAAATATAAACTAGAAGCTCTTATTTTTTAATTAAAATTTTATTTTTATACATTTTTCCAAAAGTTTTAATCATCCTTATTGTGTTTGTCGTATTTAAATACGCCTACGACTGTTTGGTAGTAGATTAAAGGGAAAAAGTTCACGTTCTCTTTAATCTATTACCAAACAGTCGTAGGCGTATTTTAAATACACCGCACACAATAAGGGTGAATATTTTTTTAATTCAACACTAAATATGCTTAAAGCTTTAAATAAATTTAAGATTTTTTAAACTTATTTTTTGCTAAACTAAATTTTATTAAGAACCAACGAATGTTCTGATTTAAAAAACAAATAAGAAGCTCTTTTTTAAAAATATGTTAAAAGCTTACTAAACATTTTAAATTCAATCCTGTATTGGAAGCTTTAGTTATAAAAAATTTTAAAAAAGTCTTTCTTCTTTTAAAGCTTTATCGCCTATTAAAACTTTATTCAAACAACGTTTAACGTTTTTTCAAAATATTAAAAAGATTTTTGAAGTTTTTGTTTAAATAATTTATAGACAAAAAACTGCAAAAAAGTTAATTTTGTAGATTTTTATTAATAAAAAGTTTCAATTTTTGTTTTTCTTTACTAGTTAGTCAAGCAATTATTTTATTAAAAAAAGCTTTAACTTCAAGCAAAGAAAAAAACTTGTCTTTGGCTGACTTATTATTTGGTGTTTTTGTATTCAAATTTATTCCAAAACAAGGCACTCCGAGTAAATATTAAAAAAGAATGGTATATTTCTTAAGGCAAATCATAAAAGCTTTTCTTAATATTAGCTTATGTATTTGGCTTGTTACTTAAGAAATATCTTATTCTTTTCTTAAAGTTTTTTATTAAGCTTTTCCAATTGTATCGTCATACAATAAACAAACACAAGATTAATAAACAAAAGAACATTATTAGACAGCCAGTGAAGAAAACTATAAACGATAACATCGGGCAACACTGCATTAAATAATATTAAATAAAAAAATTAAAACAAGAGTTTTTATTTTTATTATATTTTATGAAACAGACCTCAAGCCGAAAAATATAAACATAACACATTTAATAAGATTTTTTTAACTTTAAAGCTTTGCTTTACAATATTAATTATTTTTAAAATTTTTTTTACACTGTAAGCTTTTTTAAAAGCTTTCTCTTAAAGAAACATCATATTTGAGCATAAGGAAAAAGTTACACAAAAAAGGTATTTAAAGATTTTTTTATTGAATTTTTATAATAGATTATTAATTAATTAAAAATTTTTTGTTAGACTTAATAATGCATTTCATAAAAAAAACTTAATTATATTAACGTGTTTAACGAAAACGACATTCCTATGCGCCTTGAAGTAAATTAATTTTTTTTTTAATTTTTGAAATAAAAATCAACTATTTTTCATAAAATTTTCAATAAGTTAAAGAAATCAATTAAGACAATTAATTAATAAAAATCTTGTTAAAAACTTAAAACAAAGACTTGCAATAAAGTTTTTTTTTTTAAAACAAAAAATAAATATTTTTGAAAAAGCTTAAAAGCTTTTCTTAAAGTTGTTAAATAATAGAAACTGGGAATTATTTCCTTCCGAAGTTTACTTTGTATTATATTTCTGAAAAATTGAAAGGAATAGGACTATTACAAAAAAGAAAAAAAAAAAGCTTTATAAAATACATAACTGAAATTTGGCTCATAGAATAAATTCGAAAAATGAAAAATGTTGAAGGTTGTTAAATAATTTTTTTTAACTAAAAAAACTATAAAGCTTTTTTAACGTAGCTTAGAGATTTATTTAGTTTCTTTCCTATTTATAAAGCTTTTAAGCTTTACTTAAAGTAATTGACCGATTTTTTTTTTTATTTAATTATATTTTTTAAAGTCATTATATCCGCGAGCTTTTTTATATTGTTTTCTTTTTATCATCAATCACTTGAGTTCAAATAAAAGTTGAACAACCCAATTATTCAGAAAGCTATTAAAAAGTTTTTTTTTTTTTTTTGTTTGTGTTTTTTTTTCCTTAACCAATCATCTGGTTCCTAACAGTCAGCCTCCCTGCCTGTATTTGAAAACATTGAACCGATAGTAGTAATAAAACCGAACAAATGCCAAAAAGCCTTTCGGCTTTTGGACAGGTCCGATAAGAATCTATTCATGTATTTACCTTAAAACTATATTTATAGTTATACGACGCGACTGACACATAAAAAAAAGGAAAACCCGAGTCATATAGAAATTCTTGGGCGTGGTATTTTGTCAGTATACCAGGTGCGCAAAAATAAAACAAAAACGGAACGCAATGCAAGATTTAAAGAAAAACTGGGTCAAATTGCACTGGTAGAATTTTTTTTTTTAGGAAAAATTCACAGCAAAATTGCAGTTTTAATGGTTTTTTTTTTAAGAAAATTTAAATTGATTGTGTGTGGGTGTGGATGTGCTTGTGGGTGTTTAAAAGAGTGTTGGTTAAAGGAGCTGCTTTTTCCTATAAAATAAATCTGGAATAATTTGTAAACTTACCGAAATTTGTAATTTTATAAGAAAATTTCTTAGAATTGCTTGAAAATGGTTCTTTTTTTATTGAAGTTGAAGTAAAAGAGCAATGAACTTAATTAAAATCAATTACTTTTTTTAACTTTCAAACAAACTTGTATTAAAATGTACACAAAATACTCGTTTTTTAAGATTTTTCTTTAAAAATGAACAAATTTTTTATTTAAAAACTTTTTAAGATCAATTTTTTATAAAACAAACGAAATTCTTTCTTCTTTGCAAATTTCTTGAAAATTTTTTTTATTTTTATTTTAAAAGACAACAAAATTCTTTTTCCTTTTATTCTTACTTTTTGAAATCGTTTGTTGGGTTATTTTTAATGAATACCAATTTTCTTTTAATGGTGCTATAACTTTCTTTAAAATTGTCTTAATTTTGTATTGTGTTATATTTTTTCTTTAATTTTGCTATTTGTTTAAATTTTTTTCTTAAATTTGTTGTTGTTTTTTAATCTACGAAACAAGGAGAAATTATATAGCGACGCAAATTATAAATTATATGAGTAGAATTTAATAAAAACGCGCTTAAAAAAGAACCGCGTTCTTTGCTGGATACTTTGAAGACCGCTTGACTCGTACTGAATGCAAATATTTTTCCTATAAAAACGTCTTAACATAGTAAATGTTGAGTTATCCTAACAAAAACAACAGCAACTGCAACAAAAACTATAAATGAAATCAAACACACACAATATGCATTCAATTCTGCACACTCTTTCAATGAAATCAAGTATCCTTTTTGGCCTGGGAAATGTTTTATAGAACCTACAAAACCAAACACAAATGTAGGAGCAAAAGCTCTTCCTTAGCCGTCATATAATATACCGGCTTGTATAAAAAGCTTTATGGAGAGTTAAAAAAACTCTCCAGTTAAAAAAAATGCATTTGTTCTCTCTCTCTCTCTTGGAGGTTCACTTCTTGTAAATAATTTATTATTGTTGTTGATTTTTTCCTCGTTTTTGTTTGTTTTTTTATGTGCCTTTTATATGGTGAATGAACCTAGGAAATGCACTTTTTATTTATCCTTATACCCTACATTTATGAATATACTTAAAGTTTTGTTAAATTGAAGCAACAATTTGTGCTTTAAGAACATAAATCAAATAAAGTCTAAAAAGAATTCGCCAAAGAAGTATTTGTTTGAAAGCTTTAACGAAATATAGAAAGATTTACATTACACGATTCAAAAAAATTTATTTTGGGCTGAATTGGAGTACAGCTCTGTCATAGTTTAAAAATATATTAGTGGACATTTATATGGGTCAAATTTCATTCGACTGATTTGCGATCTGTATTTTGTTCACAAGCCATTCCTTGATACTGCCAAGCAGCCAGACGGACAGTTGTAGCATCCAGTTAATTTGGCGGTCCAAAAATTTGATTTTGTATGATTCATATAAGCTTTTGTGAAGCTTTTATATAGAAAACTCAAAAGTAAAGCTTATTTACTCGAAAAAGCCTTCTAACTAGAAAAACGTTTTTTATAAATACTAGTCTGAAAATATTAATTTATAATTTAAAAAATGTAGACAAAAAGCTTACTTTAGTAAATTTTATTAAACACCAATAAAAAATAAAATTCCTTTAAAAAAAGCTTTAAATGTTTAAAACATTGCAAAAACCGCTTTTATATTTGTGATTACTAAGTGCTTTTGAAAAACTTGTAATGAAACAATCACGTAAAAGCTTTTTTATTTTAATTTTTCAAGATTTTTGCTTAAAAAAAGTTCATGTGACACACAGAAAGTTCTCATTTTACAATAAAATATGTATTTAAATATAGCAAAAGCTTTTAGTTGTCTAGTTTACAGTTTTAATAAAAGTTTTTTATGGTAAACTTTAGATTGATCAGAAAACTTTTTAGACTCAATAAAAAGAGACAAATTTTTTAAAGTTTTAAAAAAATATTTTAACTGATACAAATTATTAAAATTAAAACAAAACTTTTTAAGCTGTCTAGATTTTAAAACTTGTAAAATGAATTAAAATCATTTTAATATTACGTTTAGCTACAAATGTAGCTTTTTATTTTAAGCATTTCCAAGAAAGTTTTAAACAATTTTAAAGATTAAGCTTTAAGTTAAGTTTTTGTTCTTCTAATTTGAACTTCTTAAAACATATCCAATTACTTTTCACTTTCTTTAAAAGCTTAAATAATCAGCCATGTCACAGAGTACAATTCCGTTCGGAAACGGAATTCATTCCGTATTTTGGTGCTTCAGAAAATGACCGTAAAAAATTTCGGAATGAAACCATTTTTGTTTTCATGCACGGAATGGGAGTTTTCTGTATCTGAAAGACCAAAAAACTATCAAAATACACATTCTATCAAAAAACAAATATGTTTTCTTCAATTCCGAACGGAATTGTACTCTGTGACATGGCTGAATATAAGGTTTTTAACACATTTTTTTTTATCAAATGCAATTTTATTATAAAAAAAAATTTGGGAAAAAGTAAAATTGATTAAAAAGCTATAATTTTTAAAAATTTATGTTGTCGCACAATTATTTGTTTAGAAAAAAATTTTTTAAAATTTATGAAACGATCTCTAAAGCTTTTCAACTTTGAAAATATAATTTATGCAGTTTGCTTAGTTCATTTCGATATATAAAACTATATTTGAAAAGCTTTTTTTATATTTGGGTAATGAATATGTTCTAAAACATTTAAAAAATAATTTCATACAAATTTTTAAGCTTTTTGTCTTACTGCTTTAAAAAAAAGTTTATGCAGAGTCTGCAAGCTTTTTAATAATTTGTTTTGTACTTTAACGATTCATAAAAGCTTAAAATTTTAAAGTTGTCATTTAAATTCTTATCCAGATAAAAGATTTTTTATACTTTCATTTTTATTAAAAGCTTTTAAAGAGATTATTAAGCTAATTATATACCATGAAACAAAGAATGCAAGAAAGCGCATTTACATTTTTAAAACATTTAATGAACACAAGCACCATAATAAATAAATGGGTGAGTTCCAAAATATCAGTTGCAAAGCAACTCGCTTTTTTAAGTGCTTCCTACCAAGCAACCGTGAAAAATTTTACAATGTTATCTGTACCAAAGTTCACTAAAAACAATATCGATGCGTACACAATAATCAAACTAGATATAGTTAAACTCTATGATACTTTTTTGACTTTGACTGCAAAATATTTTGATGTTTAGGAACTCAGCCAATTTATTTAGAAAGCAGCTGTTTTATTTTATATATTTTTAAACGCTAATGCAGTTTTAAAAAAAAAGCTTTTTTTAGATGTTTTATTCAGTTAAGAATGCAGCTGAAAAAAACTTTTCTCGTTTGCTGGTATCTTTAAGTCGTTCTTTGCGCAATTTTCTTTTTTTTTTACCCTGCGAAGGAGGGATAATTTGTTGTTCGTAGTATTGTCCTGTTGTTTTTTTGTTGTTATTGTGTTTATTTTATTATTTTTATTCGTATAGCTGCAACTTTTGGTTGCAGCAACAGAAAAATAAATTGTTACACAAACTATTGAACTATTTTTTCAAGATTTCTTAAGAGAATGAGTAAATGTGTGTTTGCGTGTTCTGTAGATGTTTTGTTTGTTTGCTAAGAATTTACTTGTAGAAAATGGTAGTAAACACACACACACAAACTTATAAACTTACATATACATACGTTTAAACATACCTACACAAACATGTAGCAACATTTTATTGTGCCACAGGGTATTTATACATTTTGTTGTATCTAGTACATATTCACGAACTACATGTTGTTGCATGTATACAAGAGATAATATGGTAAACTTTTTTCTATACATATGTGTGTTTACATTGTGTTTTAATGTATTTATGTATATGTATGACTGTGTGTGAGTGTGAGTCTGTTCTTTTATTTACCTAGAAATAATTGGGAATTATTGCTTTTAGTCATTTTTATTATTTATGCAAATAAACGTTAAATTAAAATTTGTTTGGTATGATGATGATGTGCTATTGATATTTACATAAAATAAACATTTTTTATTGGAATTTTTTTGTAAATTAAAGACAAAAAAAATATGTAAATGTTTTAATGGCGGAATATGCGGTGGTATAATCGATACCCCTGATAGGATAAGGATAATGAGATAAGCTTTTTGAAATTTAAAATGTTAATGGTTGTTGAAAGTTTTTGGCTGAAAAAACTTTAGCCAATATTTAAAGATATAAAAATCTGTCTAGATGAAACAAAACTGAATTTCGAGGATTTTATCTAAAGAACTAAAGAAATTTATGATCTACAAACTTTATTCTTATCTATATTGTTGTCTAAGTTTTGATCTATAGTTTGGTCTATTTTCCGGTTTGGACTAAAGATAGGCCTTTGACACGGTCTTTAATTAAGTTTATATGGCCACCTCCAACAAAAACTACACAGTTTATTATGACTGTAAAGGAGGTGGCCAGCAATTGAGTATTAAGAAAATGTCATGAACAGTGGAATTGGGATGATAAGGGTAGATAGACAAACAAAAATTAATACCACACATTAGAGAATGGAGAAGAAGAAGAACTAGTAATGGCAGGCAATGGTAAAATTAACTCATAATTGATGAAATTTAAGATCAAGAAAATTGAACAGTTCGGCTACTGCAGCGAACTACGTTTGTGATAGCACCGAAAATGCTTTTTTTTATTGCATTATTTTGAGTAGGCTGAGGCAATCCTTAAATGAGGTCATCATAACTTTATTAATTCTGGAAAACATAATCTTTGATTTGCCAAGATTTAAGGGCGCGTATAATAAACTATAGATGTCAGGGAGGGAGATGGACATCGTAAGGTTATTCACCTCCCCGATTACCCCGGGGGGTGTAGGTAACATCTCAAGGATATTTCACATTTTGGTGTTTCATTTCTGGAACAGACGGGTTGTTTCTTGACGAATAGATACTTTTGGGAAAACCGCGGTAACGGAGACTTCCAAGTGGAATACTGATTTTTTACCTTCGTGGGAAAGTTCGGTCTGTGGAGGTTCCCTAGGTGCTGTTGCTATTCGACAGATGCTGCTGAATTTTAGTATGGCAGTAAAGGTAAGATAGCTCCGGCTCCTAAAAAAAGTGGCGAGTGCATAATTTTTGTCGCATTAAACACTTATGGCCAATTTCACCAATTCTATTTAAATATCAATTCATTTAATAATTTATATAGTTTTTCATACAATTTTATTTTTATTTGACATGAAAAACTAATTTTAAACATAAGTTAATATTTAAGTTAGTTGGTGAAATCAGCCATTAAAATTATAATTATACTAGCTGACCCGGTCTACGTTGCTGGCCCTAAGTAAACATTAGTTTTGTATTACCACACGATTTAAATTGAGCATTTAACGAAATTAACGGCCTTTAAAATAAAAATCCATGGAATACCTATCATAAATTTTTTTTAAAAAATAACTTACATATGGTGTGGATAGGGGCTCAATCAAAAAAGAATAAGTTTGACCATGGCGATAATTTTAAAGAAAAAATCGTCCAAATCGGTCAAGCCGTTCTCAAATCATGCTCTTAATAGAAAAAGTGGGCGTAAAAGTAGGCGTGGTAATTTTTTCTTTCGATGAAAACGTAAAATAAATTAATACGAACAGTTAAAAGAAAAATTAGTCAAATCGATGGAGCAGTTTTTTGATTTTAGGTAAATCGAAAAAAGTGGGCGTAAAAGTGGGCGGGGCAAAATTTCCGTAAAACCCTAAGTTGGACTATGGCGATCATTTTAAAGAAAAAATCGTCCAAATCGGTCAAGCCGTTCTCAATTTATGCGCTTAATAGAAAAAGTGGGCGTAAAAGTAGGCGTGGTAAATTTTTCTATCGATGAAAACTTAAAATGGATTAATACGAACATTTGAAAGATAAATTTGTCAAATCGATGGAGCCGTTTTCTGGTTTTTGTAATTCGAAAAAAGTGGGCGGGGCAAAATTTGTTTTCGTATAAATCTAAGTTGGATCATGGCGATCATTTTAAAGAAAAAATCGTCCAAATTATATAGATGTCATTGGTGGTGCAATATGAAAATTGGATTTTGCCACGCCCCTCCACCCGCAGACCGAAAATCAAAAATCAGACTTCACAGTGTCACCCGCCTGAATATTCTGAAGATTCGCTGAAAATTTCATAAAAATCGCCCCAGCGGTTTTGGAGCCCATACGTTACATACATACACACTTCTTATTTTATATACATATATAGATAGAAGATTTATATTACACTTTAGAGGTCCATAACTTGAAAATATGTGTTTCCGAGAATTTTTTGAAAAATGTATTTTCTTCGTATTTTTAAATAATCTATCACAAAAAAGGGGAGCTCTTGCTGTGCTTCAAGCACAGGGATGATAAATTACATTTTCAAAATTGTACTTAATTCATTAAAAAAAATACTTTTTTGACCCCAATTGTATAAAAAATTTATAAAATATTTTTTTTTATATTTTAATAGCTGACCCGGTCCACGTTGCTGACCCTAAGCAAACAGTAGTGTTGTATTACCACACGATTTAAATTAAACATTTAACGAAATTTACGGCCTTTAAAATAAAAATCCTTGGAATACCTATCATTAAGTTTTTTTTACAAAATAACTTACATATGGTGTAGATATGGGCTCAATCAAAAAAGAAACGCATGTATTTAAGGCAAATTGGAAATTATATTTATTTATTACTTCATCTTAAGGCCAGCGCATAGACAATGTTTTTTGTTTTTTTTTTATTTGGTGAAAGAGCCGTTTTCTGATTTTAGGTAAATCGGAAAAAGCGGGCGAGGCAAAATTTTCTTTCCGTAAAAACCTAAGTTAAACCATGGCGATCATTTTGAAGAAAAAATCGTCCAAATCGGTCAAGTCGTTCTCCAGTTATGCGCTTAATAGAAAAAGTGGGCGTGAAAGTAGGCGTGGTAATTTTTTCTATCGATGAAAACTTAAAATGGATTAATACGAACATTTGAAAGATAAATTAGGCAACTCGATGGAGCCGTTTTCTGATTTTAGGTAAATCTAAAAAAGTGGGCGTAAAAGTGGGCGGGGCAAAATTTTCTTTCCGTAAAACCCTAAGTTGGACCATGGCGATCATTTTAAAGAAAAAATCGTCCAAATCGGTCAAGCCGTTCTCAATTTATGCGCTTAATAGAAAAAGTGGGCGTAAAAGTAGGCGTGGTAAATTTTTCTATCGATGAAAACTTAAAATGGATTAATACGAAGATTTGAAAGAAAAATTAGTCAACTCGATGGAGCCGTTTTCTGATTTTAGGTAAATCGAAAAAAGTGGGCATAAAAGTGGGCGGGGCAAAAGTGTCCTATGTTCGTCTCCTGGCTCTAAGCTACCTCCCTACCAATTTTCAGCCAAATCTGTTGTGCCGTTCTTGAGTTATAAGTGGTGTAACTAACACGACTTTCTTTTATATATGTATATAGATTAAAAAAAATTGCTATTTGTGTGTAAAGTATCCGTTTACACAATGGGACATTTGGTAAATGCATAAATTATCACCCAGTGGGTGATAATGTAATTGTTTCTAAATCTACCCCGGCAAAATGCAAGGGCGGTACTTGGGTGGAACAGGGAAGTATTCATATAGCTAATGCCGAATTATTACTGCGTCCTTTAAAAAGAAAAAAATATTCTGGTCAGAAAAATTGTGTCGGCTTCTTATTCTCCTTCTTAGTTTGGTCTGTAGTTAAGTCTATAGTTTGATCTATAACCCAGTTTATGGTCGAGTTAATTGCCCAGTAAAAAGTCTAGTCTACTAGTCTAGAAGCTGGGCAATAGTCCCATCAATAGACTGGTGCATACTCAAGCCTGTAGGCTGGTTTATAATTCTGTCTATGATTAATGGAGTTTTTTATCTGGTCCATAGTCCAACGTATAATTTGGTCTGTAGTTTCGGGGGATGTTCTGGAAATCGAAAACGGAAAACGCCAGAATTTGGAAGTTGTTTTTTATACACTTTTAATCAAATTTTTTATAATTTTTGTTATGAAATTCTTTTTAATGGAGAAATATTTGTCATAAATGTCATTTATCACAGAAATCTTATTAAAAAACGACGTTTAAAATTTTTGCGTTTTGCGTTTTCGATTTTCAGAACACCCTTGTTAGTCTTTAGGTTGGTTTATGGTCTACAGTTACGTCTATAGTTTTTTTATTAGTTAAGTCTGTTGTCAGCTTAAACGTCAAAATTATTCATTTTCTTTATTTGCAACTCCACTTCTGGATGTAAGTGCTGTTTCACACGCTACAAGTTTTATTCGTTTACTCTAAAGCTATAAGCATAAAAAGTTAAAAGATATACAAAAATCACAGAAACTTATCAAGCACATAAGAACGTCTTTGCTAACATCCTTACAGTTCTGGACAAGAACTTGTACGCTTTAAAAAAGCTTGAAACTAAATTTAGTGCGACCTATTGTTTCCTCGCAAAATTTATAAACTCTGTGGTGACCCATTGTGGTATACACTCATAAAATTATTACAGTAACTGATTGTGGGTTATTAAATTCGTTTTCCGTACTGTTAAAATTGAATAAAAATATAGTTATTTTACGAATAATTTTATTTTTTAACATTTATGTTTGTTATTCAAAAAACAAACTACCATACAAAATTGTTTTTCCGTATTTATTTTGTTATGTAGATTGATTTTTGTCGTTTAAAATATATTTTTTAAAAGTAAAAACTATTAAGTTTTAAGGAATATGATGTTCAATAAATAAAACATTTAGAAATTAATGAAAAAATCATTTGTTTTAAATGAAATGTAACTGATCCGTTTTTTTAATGAATTTTAATTTGTTAAAAATGAATTTTCGTTTGAATTTAACAACATAATATTTTGAGTGTACCTTAAATCAGCTAATTTGTTATAGTGTACCACATTACCTTCCAAATAAAACAATAATAAATTTGTGGTTTTTCATATTGTTTTTTTTTTTTCTTTTTAATTACAATAAAAGAAAAACTTGTAAAAAACAAAACTACTTCTTAACAAGTAAGAGTGCTATATTCCGCTGTGCCGAATCTTATTTACCCTTCACCATTGTGCGAGTAGAATAGAGAGCAACTAAATAATTTTTACATATACATACATATTTACAATAGTTACAACTTCATTATAAATGAAATTTAAAAAGCGATAACTGGTAAATATTTTTTTTAAATCGTTTTTAGTTTCTATTTGTTAAAATTATTTCGTTAAATATATGAAATAATAAAGAAGGGTGATAACGAAAATCATATTGGGCATTAGCTAGTATATGTAAACAAATACGAAGGGGGGTGAGGGGATAGGAAGAAGAGACGACAACCGAATTTGAACTTCGCTTTGCATAAGGACCCACAATATATATACTTTATAGGGTGTAGGACCTTCGGTGAAGGGTATAAAAAACAAACTTAATTATAAGAAAGAGTAATTTTTGGGATTTCAGTATTTTGGTCATAACTCTGCTATTTCTTAACCGATTTGACAGATTTATATACCGACGTGTTAAAGAAGAAATTTGCCAGTTATTTTGGCTATAAAACGTGGACTCGGGAAGATCTATGGTTCCTGAAAATGGGTATTTTTCAAAAAAAAATTTATATTTTGGTCATAACTTTTTCGTATCTGAACCGATTTTCCCAAGTTTTTCAGAAAATATTTTCTATTAAAAATTTCCGATCTTCTGATATATAAGGCGTAACCATAGGTCATATTACAGTCAAAAAATTCAGGTTTTTATACAATTTTTAATATTTTTTGTATGAGAGGTACCACGCCTACTCCTCCAATCCCGCCCACATTTTGTAGGATGGTGTATATTTATAACCTAAATGTTTGTACCTAATTTAAAAGCTTTGGCTCTTGCCGTTCTCCAGATATACAGAAAAAAGTAATAAAAATACAACAACCACAAGGGATTTTTTGGAAAAATTTGAGGCAGTCGTGGTTTTTTGGTCATATCTCAGCCATTGTTGGACCGATCTGGCTGAATTTCAATAGCAAAAAATGGTGGACTATATGTGAAATAAATGTAAAACAACGTAGCCGCTATCATGTCTGGAGTCTCCGGAAACACATATCAAACGTAAGACGGACGGACGGACGGATGGACGGACGGACGGACGGATATCGTTAAATCAACTTCTCTCCTCATAAAGACCCAGAATATATACACTTTATAGGATCTAAGATCAATATTGTAGAAATTACAAACGGAATGTCAAACTTATATATACCCTTTTCCACCTGGTATAGTTCACTATACCACATTACCAGCATATGGTGTACCGCCTTACCTACACATTTTGTTAAAGTCGGGTTTAATGGGACTTGCAGTATTTTCTTAAATATCTCTGAAAATGTGGGTTTAATATTTTTCGTAAATGGCTTTGTAAAAGCTTAACATATGTAGCATGTAGACGGTTAAAGTATTTTTTAATCGGACAAACTCTTAAAATTTGGCAATCTAAAAACAAATAGGTATACCACACTGACTAAGCTTCTTAAAATTATTTAGGTTTTCTAAATATTTTTTTATATTAAACAGGTAATCTAACTTTAAAGAAAATTGTACAATTATTTTAAACTTAAATTATAAATTCATATTAAAAAGAAATCTATTGTTTTTTTTCATCCAACTTCTATATAAATAAGAGATAATTATATTAAATAAATATTTGTATAAAAACGTAATAGTAAATACCATTAAATCTGAAACCATTCAACGGATGCACAATACAAGTACATACATACATATGTAGATACTGGTTATAATTATAAAAAAAAACTCAACTTCTCTACGAACTCATCATTCCTAAAAAATATTTTGCTTACATATAAAATCATGTTCTATATACAACGACAAATTGTCATAGAAAATCCAACTACTCTACACTTGTGTACCCATAATACCCAGCCCACGTTAGAAACGAAGAAAAAAAATAAAACCAACGAACCGAATTAAAATTCAAATACACAAACCAGAGTCAGAACTGAACTGAAAATGCAAAACACAGATGCAACCCTTGATGTTATCGATTTTTCTCCTACAACAATAAATATCAGGAACAGCAGCAGGAGCAACAGCAACAATAACACTAGAAAAAACCCCCGAATCATTTACACTAACTCCAAAGATGTGTGCTACAAAATACATCTTCAGCATGATAAAGCTTTTTTTTTTTTTTTAAAAACTAAAAAGCTCTAATTCCCCTACTTTTAACACTCTCAGTTGAACTCCCTATTTTCTTTAACACTCTCTTTTAAAACTCTCTACTGTTGTTCAACTTCTAAAAGTGGAGACTTATAATTTATTGTCCTTTTGGGAGTTGCCTGATGTAAACAAATATATAAATCTATAAATTTCTATATAAAAATGTATCTCTATATAGAAAAAATCATATTTGCCGCTCTTTAAATATGTAAGCCATGAGAACAGCAACAACAAAAATAGAGCAAAAATTAAAACTATTTTTTTTTTGTAATAGTTGTTGTTGTTGTTGCAACTAGGATGTAACACAAAGTCAACAACAATTTGCCAATATTTGAATAATATTTTGTTGTTTTTGCCCTTTATTTATTGCTGCGTGTATTTGTGTGTGTGTTTGTGTGTATGTGTGTATTTTTTCAGGGAGAATAAAGGAAAAACTTGAAAATGTAATTTATAGATAATGGCCATTACATGGTTACCGTTAACTGACCTAAAACTTAATTGAATTTGATTGAAATAAAAACAGGCAAGAAAACACCAAAGAGCACAAGAGCACAATGGCACAGGCGACTGGAAAATGTAATAAATAAGCAAATAATTGAAACTTATTTAAGAAAAGTTGAACATGTTATTCATGCTTTTAGACTTAAAGCCTTAATGTGCTTAAAAGCTTCATTCCAAAAATTTAATAGCTTTATTAAACTTTACATTTTTGTAAAGCTCTATAAAAACTATAAAAAGCATCTTAAACGCTAGCATAAACTTCATCATCTGTCCCATAGTCTAATTCATGGAGTCCAGCCCATTATCTAGTCTATAGTTAAATTCAATGGGTAGTTGACAGGAGGACGGCTCAATTGGGTCCTTAAAGCGTTCCCCTTGTGATATCCTTAGCCAATAACCAGAGTGAAGCCAGTGTTCGCTAGATTGCTTTCCAGACATCACTGCCTCCAAGTGCCCGAGTGTGATTCTCAATTATAAACTTTCCTGGGAACTCAAGGTTCATTTGAGGCTTTAAAATGATATTGTGGCCATATATACCTGTAGGAGATCTGTGGGCAGGAACTGGTAATTGGGCGCCAGAGGCTCTTAACGGATTTTTGAAACTGCAATAAGACCGATTCTTTTCTATGGAGGCAGTGCTGCAGGCTGCCTGAGAAAGTCTATAGGTAGTTGCATTGATGATCGTGAAATCGCTTTGATCTACGCCGAAGAAATTGTTGTTCACTATATTAAACTGGTTACCAATTGAACTCACGCCTGAATAGCTAGCTATGAGCTCCGCGAGGATGCTGAGGAACTTTGGTCTGCGCGGGGCTATTGGCTATTGGCCAGGATCACACTGTACATGTCGGGTACTGGACTGTTGCATTCCGGAACACTTTGTCGGTGCAATATTTACGGCTCATCATGAAAATAGTGATCAGCTGTTTGATGATACGTGGTATCTAGACCGCCCCTTAGGGTCAACACTAACGGTTCTAAGAGGGCCAGGAAGCTAGCAGACGTTTCTTCATCGAAAATCTGGGCAAAAATGTTTCTTTTATGCTACCGTTTGCTAGCACACCAAACTGCAAACGGAATGGCCAAACCAGGTTGTATCTTAAACGACCTATTTGGCATTTCGATAGCTCGCTGTATAACTCTTATTGAGCGTAAGACTTACGGGAAGGCTTAAGAGATATGGCAGAGTGAGGATATCTGAACTCTTTGGGTTGGCTTTGATACGAGGAAAACTCGCGTGTAACTTGTTAGTGGAAGGAACCAGATATCGGTCATAGCTGCTCACTGGTTGAAAGGGACCCATCCGATAAGGGTGGGCCTAGGTTATAGTTAAGTCCATAGTTTAGTGCATTGTTCTATTGTTCAATTTAAACCATAGCCTTGTTTATAGTCTCGTCTATAGTTTAATCCATAACCACATATATAGTCTTTTCTGAGGACTTAACTCTGGTCTAGTCTCGTCTTAGTCACGTCTTTTATTTAGGTTAATATCTTGCGTAAGATATCCGAATTTATTCTGAATGGAATTCTATCGGATTCATACCGTCTTAAGCACCTCCTCCCACGTCCCTGCACACTGCGGAACTGTCTGATACGATAACACTTCGCAAAGCAAGACTTATTAATTCTTTATATCTTTACTTAGAGCAGTTTTTCTTCGAATTTCTTCATTTCTAGGTTTATTGTGAACTCTTTAATATGTAGCTGGGTGCTTTGTCCCAGTTCTCCCTCTTATCAAGTACTATGTTGTTAATGTTAATCCTTTTTCCTATTGATCTTTCGGTATTTGAACTCTTTTTCGCGTATCTTGGGCCGTAAAATATGACATGCTCGGCGTCTAAAATTGAGTTTGGACACACAAACAATTTGTTTCAGAGTCTAATCCAGACTTGTGTTAACTTTGAGAACTGGTGGACATACAGGAACCTGTATATAGAATCGTTAAACTACCTAGCGAGCTTCTTCGTTTGCTTTGTCTAGGGGCTCCGATGTAAGATACTATTCATGCCAAGGCTGCTTCGATCTGTAGACTTGTCCATATTCTCATTTATAGCGTATTCTATAATCTTTTGTATAGTCTTGTCTATAGATTCATCTACAATTCTTTATATTTTATTCTATGTTCTGACCTGAATTCTATTCTACATTCTGTAGTCTGTTTGATAGTCAAACCTTCGAAGAAACCTAAAATTTCATTTAGCAAAAAAATATATAAGTATATTTATATGTATGTATATTGAAACTTACATATATCTACAAACTTTATTTTTTTCTACTCTCTTTCATTTTTTATCTTTTAATTTAACTCTCTCAATCCCTTGCTAACTTCTTTTTAAAGTTATCAGTTTATTCAAATATTTAGAATTATTTATTCACCTGTATTCATCAAATATTCACTCAAAAAATCAACACAAATATCCTGTTGTTAGGGCTGAAATAAATGAATTAATATTCTTGCTCTAGTTTTTATTTCATAGCATGAAGGAAAATCTTTAAAAGCAGCATAATACAGCAGCTTTCTTAGCCTTTTTCCCACTACAACACCGAATACACAAAATTTAACCTAAAAGTGGTTGTTTGCATTTTATTAAGATTTATGTTTTAAATTTGAGTATAATTTATTATTTTTAAAAGGCAGATAATGGAAATTAAGTGATGATTTATAAAGAGATGAATGGGGGCTGCACTTTTCATTGAATAAATCTTTTAGAGAATCTTTTAAAGAAATTTTGGCTATCACAACAAATATTTTCAGACAATATATATTCAGACAGAACATTTCCAAAAAAACAAAAAACCAATTAAAATAATTAGTTTAATTGCTAAGAATTCCTTAGAGTTTATTTTAGGCCCTAGAATATAGACTTGTTTATTTGTAAATAAGGATTTTTAAACTAAGCAATTTATGCTGTCACTTGAAAAATTTTAAACATTAAGGATATTCACAGAAGCCTGATTATAGGGTTTTATGTTTATGTAGTTATGTTACCTGAAACAAAATACTTTTAAAAAAATTTTTTTTTTTTTTTGCTATTAATATGCAATTACATAGCCATTTAACCTTCCGTGAATACATCTAATATTTTATTCTTAAATCAAAAAGAACAAAAATAACGTTTTATTCAAATGGGAAAACTGCAACCCTTAAGGCAATAGTATACAAATTTTAATACATAGAGAAAAACAAATAAAAGAAACTTATATACAAATACTTACAAAAACAGAGACACCAAGTAGTTTTTTGCATTTTAATGAAAAGACATAAAAAAGGAACAATGAAATTTTAAAACAAGACATCAAATGAAGACAAACAAAACAAGCGAATAGAGGCTAACAAACCATTTCACGTTTACTTAAACCAGGATACAAGAAAAACTTGAGAAAAAAATACAGATTTATAAAGGAAAAACGAAAAAATTAATTTAATAGAATTTTATATTAAAATATTTTTGGTATTTAATAAAAAAAATTTTTAAATAAATAATAGTACAACTCGTGGTTTAGGTTGCTGAATAGTAAGCAGCAAATTTTTTCCTTGGAAGAGCTACAGTTAAGAACCCAGCCATATATCCTTTTCTTTTCATAAGTTTCAATTTAAAGTAATATTTTTGACTTTCCACAAAATAACATTTCTAGGGCAACTTTTAAAGAAATTATGACAATAGACTAAAGGCCTTATTCATAAAATATAATTAAGGTTTATGACAGGTTTATAAAAAGAATTTTCTATGAAAATTTGTTTAATTAACCTTTTATAAAATAAAAATATTTTTTGTGAATTGGGGGGTAAATTATAGGCTTTTATAAAGAATTTACTTTAGACCTAATTGTAGACTGAAATATAGACTTAACTGTAGGCTTAACTATGGGTTAAACTGTAGACTAAACTTTAGACAAAACTATAGACTAAGCTATAATTTAATTAAAGTCTTAGTTTTGGACGAACTATAGACTTAATTTAAGATTAAGCTATGGACAAAATAATGAACTTAACTTATCTATAAACTAAATTATTGACTTAACCATAAACTTAAATATGGATTACACTATAAGTTACATAATAGACTAACCATAGAATTAACTATAGACTTAACTATAGACCTTACTAAAGGCTTAACTATAGGCTTATCTATCGACTAACCTATAGGCTAAATAATGGACTTAAGAAACCACAGACTAAGCCACAGACAAAACCACAGACTAAACCACAGACTCAGCCTGAGCCACAGCCTTAACCACAGATTTACCCACAGACAAAACCACAGACTTAACCACAAACTAAGCCACAGATAAACCACAGACTAAGCTACAGAATTTACCACAGACTAAGCCAAAGACTAAACAACAGCCTAAACCACAGACTTAGCCACAGCCTGTACAACAGCCTAAACCACAGACTAAGCCGCAGACCAAACCACAGACTAAACCACAGCCTGCGCCACAGCCTGCGCCACAGCCTACACCACAGATTCACCCACAGACAAGACCACAGACTTAACCACAAACTAAACCACAGATAAACCACAGACTTAGCCATAAACAGACAGAATAAAATTCAGACTAGATAAAGTTGTTATTAACAAAGATTTATAAAGATTGAAAAAAATATGGAATAATTTCTTGTTTAAGTCCTTTATTTATGTTCCACATTCAGTAGCCCCTACCCTTGTTATTTTGAATTCCGCCACATATGTATATCCTTTTTGGGGTTTTTACAACTTTTCACAAAAACGGTTCTTTAGCTAAAGCAAAATTTTTCACAATATTTAAAATATTGCTTAGATTTCCTAAAATTTTCTAAAGCTCTTTAGCCCCAATCCTTAACAATCCCTTCAAGTCTTAATTAAAAACACCTTGTGGTAAATTAAAAGTTGAATTCTTTAGCATACTAAAACCAGGCTAACAATGAATAAGAAATGAAAACAAAAAGAATACCAGTTGTTGATTGTTTTCAAGGAAATAAATATAAGGCAAATTATACGGGAATCAAAAAAAGAACCTCTTTAAGTTATTTGCCGCATAAACACTCACACACACTTACAAAGACTAAAAGCTTAACACACAAACCCAAAAAATACGAAATAAAAAAATTAAAGCAACAAAAACTCATGTGTTGATAACACCCTCTAAAAATTTTCATTACAGACTTTTTCAGCAAGGATGTTAAGGAAAACCCAATGCGTTAACCAGCAAAAAAAAGCATCCTGACTAAACGTTTACTCACCCTCTACTTAACTGCTGTATATATTAGCCTTAGATTAATAAACACAAGCTGAAACAGCAGCAACTGCAAGCTAAAAAAAGCTCTTTATTGTTGTCTTTTACATTCTCTTACTTACCACCTTTTGCTTCCCATCCCCCTTTTACGGGCGTTTTATTATTGTTACTTGCTCGGCATTACATTAACACTCTTCTAACCTTCTTTTGCTGTTTTTGTATTCTATAAATTTTTGTTTGTTTTTACTTTTTTTGCACTTTGAATAAGAAAAAAACTCTCTTGACTACTGTTTTTGTTGTTTATTTTCCTTTTACTCTTAAGGATTTCTGAGAGCCTGTTAATTTTCGTAATTTGAATAATTTACCGCATACAAAAAATTGAAATATGTATATGCAGTATTTTTCCAGTAAATTGTGTGCCGTACACACTCACATATTTAGACACTTACAATACAAGTTTTTGTGTAGATTAATCAATTTGGAAGAAAAATTAATTTGTGTATACTGAGATACTGAGCACCTGTTAAAAATTGTAATTTGAATAATTTACAAAACAAAAGCTGTTAAAAAAAAATTTTAAACAAATTTAAAGTGTTTACACTGTCGAAATGAAAAATGTTTAGAAATGCTTAAGTTTTTAAACTTTAATTTTTGTTTTTTATTTTGATTTTTTTTTTAAATAAAATAGATTACAACTTGCGATATTAAGCACTTTATAAGTTAACTGAAGTTGGACTTTATACCCCCACTCATTTAGGTGCCAGTCATATATCCTTTTTTTGGATAATACTTCAAATTTGCGCTAAAAGCATATTTGTGCAAAAATTAATATAAATTATTTGGTATAAATACTGCCTGAAAGAAGTTAATATAATTTTTTGATTTCTATATACATACATAAATTGTTTAGTTTTTATATTGTTATATTTGTTTAAAATATTTTCTTTTTATAAAAAAGTAACTATAACTTGAAGATTCGTGAACTTTATATACTTTATAATATATTATTATATTATTATATAATTTTGCGTTAATAACACAGCTTGCCAGCCTTATGCCCTTTTACGAAAATTTTCATAATTTTTATTAATATCAAAACTTTTGCAAAAATAAACAAGAAAAAAATGACTCCCAAGAAAAACTTTGATAGAAAAATTACAATTTAGTTTTAAAATTGAAAAAAAATTAGGACATTTTTTTTAAACCAAATATACTACAAGTTGTAGCTTTGTGAGCTTTATAATCCTCCCAAAATGCAGCTAAATATCTTTTTCCGTTTAAATGTCAGCCATATATCCTTTTTTAATATTCAATCGTTTTTCGTTAAAATTATGTTTTTGCATAAATTTTGTTTAAGAAACAACGATTTTTAAGGAATTGCAAACGTTTTAACCGACACAAAATTTTTCCACGTTCGTCTGATGATTTTTAAATTTTAAAAATTTCTCCCTAATTTCTAAACAAAGTGTACTATAACTTGTAGTTTTGTGTGTTTCATAAGATATTAGAAACTTTAGTTGTATATCTCCATTCGTTTAAGAGTCAGCCATATATCCTTTATTGACATTTTAAAAAAATTTCGTTAAATTCTTGTTTTTGCAACAAATAAAGTTCTACACTGGCAGATTTACTAAATATTTTTTGCCTTTTGAACATGTGTTTACCGCTTAAAAGTTTTTTTTAAATTAAATATGTATCACCAATGTTTTGAAACCAAGTACTTTTAAACAAGTATTTTTGTTAATTTTAGATGTTCACCAAACTTGTTCCTAATATCTGCCATCGATTAGGTGCCATCAATATATCCTTTTTCCAAAAAATTGTAAAAGTTTATTAAAACCTGGCTTTTGCAACTTCCAAATTTTTAACAAAAATTAATTGTTAAGGATGTGAAAAAGTTTGCACGGACAAGGAAATTAATTAAAATCCTTTCTAGGTCTTAAAGCTTAAAATTTAAAAACAAAGCTTTGAAATTTTTTTTTAACAATTTATACTACAACTTGTGGTTTTTTGTGCTCTATATAATGGCCAAAATTCAACTTTTTATTTCTATTTTTTTCGTTGCCAGTCACATATCCTTTTGTAACAATATACTTCACGCAAGTAATTGCAGCAAATTTCATTTGAAAATGTATAATTTTTGTAAAAATTCTTCTTAAAAATTTTTTATAAAATCTTCTCAAACGATTTTTCCTGAAAATTTAGAAAATTTTTAAATATGAATATATGTATTACAACTAGTAGTTTTGTTAGCTTTAACCAAAAAGTAAGTTTTATATTTTTAACTATAATATTTTGGTTGCCGTCTGAACATCCTTTTTTAAAAAAAATTAAAATTTTTACAGAAAATTACAAAGGAAAACAAATTTACTTTCTTACTAAAATTGGTTAAGAAAATTATACATTTTAAAATAGTCATAAAAAATGCTAAATTTCTTAAAAAAATTTTGTTTTCTGAATATTTTTTGTTCAAAATTAAAAATATCTATAAAAGAAAATATACTACAACTCATACCTTTAACAGCTTAATAAAACTACCAAGTTTCATACTCATAACTACTGCTGTTTCAATGCCACCCATATATCCTTTTTTTTTCTTTTTATGAAAATGTTTCTAATTAAGTCAAATATTTTCTTGAAATTACTTTCCTAATGTAAACGCTCTCCATTATTTTTTGCCTTCACTGTTTACTTAAATTTACATAAGCTGATGTGAATTTAAGATAAAAAATTTAAACCCCTCTATTTAGCTTTATTTACTCAAGGTTTCTACTGTAGGTGTATAAGGGCTTAAGTAAGAAAACAGTTGTGTTGGTGTTTATTTTGCTGTCTATGTGTGTGGTATAAGGGTGCATTACAAATAATTTGAATTACTTTGAAGTTTTTTTAAATAAATTTTTTGTATATTTCCTTTTGACTGCTACACGCTTTTTTCCAGCTGGAAAAATTCAGCCGCCAAATTAACACATATCTTTTACATTTTTTTTTTTCTTTAAATTTCTAATTTTCATTGCCTTAAGAAAAATAATATGTATGTATGTATTTTTATTGAAATTTGTAAAAAAATACGAGATTTTTTTTGCTTAAAAGGACACTTAAAACAAAAGGAGAGCAAAAGGAAATAATAAATTTAGGATGGTAAAATATTTATCTAGAATGTTAAATATTATTATTATATCCATATAATTTATGCAGGATGTATTTTATAACTATCAAAAAAGAAGTTTTTTATGAAATATTTATTTTTATGTAAAAGATTATGAACCTTTTAATAGTAAAGTTAAGGTAGTAATACATTTGTTATAGAAAAGTAAAGGTAGCGCCTAGTCTTCTATAGGAATGTTAGCACTAAGTAGCACTTTATCTTTTATAATAAAGTCAATTTAGCACTAACTTTTCTATAGAAAAGTTTAGTTATCACAAACGTATCTATAAAAAGTTAAGGTAGCACTAACTTATTTATAAAAAGTTACGCTAGCACTAAATTTTCTATAGAAAATTTAAGGTAGCACTAACTTTTTTATAGAAAAGTTGAGTTGACTACAAATAGTTAAGGCAGCACTAACATTTCTATAGAAAAATTTAGGTAGCACTCACTTTTCTATATCAAAATTAAGGTAGCACTAACTTTTCTATAGAAAAATTAAGGAATCTCGAATTTTTCTATAAAAAAATTAAGGTAGCACTAATTTTTTTTATGGAAAAGTTGAGTTATCTACAAAAAGTTAAGGAAGCACTAACATTTCTATAGAAAAATTCAGGTAGCACTAACTTTTCTATACAACAATTGAGGAAGCACTAACTTTTCTATAGAAAAATTAAGGTAGCTCTATGAAAAAATAAGGTATCACTTATTTTCTATAGAAAAGTTAAGGTAACCCTAACTTTTTTATAGAAAACTTAAGGCAGCACTAACTTTTTTAATTAAATACTTATTTAATTAATTAACTTAATTAAATCATCAAAAATTTCTAAATTAAATTTATTTCTTAAAGAACTATGTAGATACTTTATAGAAAAGTAAAGGTAGCGCCTAGTCTTCTATAGGAATGTTAGCACTAATTAGCACTTTATCTTTTATAATAAAGTCAATTTAGCACTAACTTTTCTATAGAAAAGTTTAGTTAGCACAAACTTATCTATAAAAAGTTAAGGTAGCACTAACTTATTTATAAAAAGTTACGCGAGCACTAAATTTTCTATAGAAAATTTAAGGTAGCACTAACTTTTTTATAGAAAAGTTGAGTTGACTACAAATAGTTAAGGCAGCACTAACATTTCTATAGAAAAATTTAGGTAGCACTCAATTTTCTATATCAAAATTAAGGTAGCACTAACTTTTCTATAGACTAACTTTTCTATAAGGTAGCACTAATTTTTTCTATGGAAAAGTTGAGTTATCTACAAAAAGTTAAGGAAGCACTAACATTTCTATAGAAAAATTCAGGTAGCACTAACTTTTCTATAGAACAATTGAGGAAGCACTAACTTTTCTATAGAAAAATTAAGGTAGCTCTAACATTTCTATAGAAAAATTTAGGTAGCACTCAATTTTCTATATCAAAATTAAGGTAGCACTAACTTTTCTATAGAAAAATTAAGATATCACGAATTTGTCTTTAAAAAATTAAGGTAGCACTAATTTTTTTTATGGAAAAGTTGAGTTATCTACAAAAAGTTAAGGAAGCACTAACATTTTAGGTAGCTCTCTGAAAAAATAAGGTATCACTTATTTTCTATAGAAAAGTTAAGGTAACCCTAACTTTTTTATAGAAAACTTAAGGCAGCACTAACTTTTTTATAGAAAAGTTAAGGTAGCACTAACTTTTTTATAGAAAAATTAAGTTATCTATAAAAAAGTTAAGGTGGCACCAACTTTTCTATGGAAAAGTTAAGGTAGCCGCAATCTATCTATACAAAAGTTAAGGTAGACCTTACTTTTTTTAGAAAAGTGAAGGTAGCATAGCCTTTTTTATGGGTAGCATAAACTTTGCTATACAAAGGATAAAGTAGTCCTTTCTATAGAAAAAAATAGTACTAACATATCCTAAAAAACTCAAAGTTGTACCAGCTTTGGTAATGAAAGCTGGAAGTAGCATCAACTCGTCTATAGAAAAGTTAATGAAGCACTAATTTTTCAATAGAAAAGTTAAAACACAATCCCTAAAATAACTACGAGATTTACAAATTTCTATGAAAAAGATTTTATTTGTTTGATAAGAAAAAATAAACGGAAGGTTAAAAAAGCAACCCTTATCTAGTTAGTGTGTAGCGAATTTTCTTAAGGGCTGTGATTTGAAATTCTCAACATACACCTGATTTAACGAAAAATGCTCAAAAGCAAAATAACATTCGTTTCCATATGAACAATCATTAAACCCATGGGAAACAAGAGAAAGCAAATACATGGTTTCTGGGATAAGGGTTACATCACCTATTTCAGTAAACAACTGATTACCAAAACAACCAAAACTTAATACTAGAAAATTGTTCCTGCACGTGCTAGGCAATTTTTGAAATAATTATGAACCTTTTAATAGTAAAGTTAAGGTAGTAATACATTTGTTATAGAAAAGTAAAGGTAGCGCCTAGTCTTCTATAGGAATGTTAGCACTAAGTAGCACTTTATCTTTTATAATAAAGTCAATTTAGCACTAACTTTTCTATAGAAAAGTTTAGTTATCACAAACGTATCTATAAAAAGTTAAGGTAGCACTAACTTATTTATAAAAAGTTACGCTAGCACTAAATTTTCTATAGAAAATTTAAGGTAGCACTAACTTTTTTATAGAAAAGTTGAGTTGACTACAAATAGTTAAGGCAGCACTAACATTTCTATAGAAAAATTTAGGTAGCACTCACTTTTCTATATCAAAATTAAGGTAGCACTAACTTTTCTATAGAAAAATTAAGGAATCTCGAATTTTTCTATAAAAAAATTAAGGTAGCACTAATTTTTTTTATGGAAAAGTTGAGTTATCTACAAAAAGTTAAGGAAGCACTAACATTTCTATAGAAAAATTCAGGTAGCACTAACTTTTCTATACAACAATTGAGGAAGCACTAACTTTTCTATAGAAAAATTAAGGTAGCTCTATGAAAAAATAAGGTATCACTTATTTTCTATAGAAAAGTTAAGGTAACCCTAACTTTTTTATAGAAAACTTAAGGCAGCACTAACTTTTTTAATTAAATACTTATTTAATTAATTAACTTAATTAAATCATCAAAAATTTCTAAATTAAATTTATTTCTTAAAGAACTATGTAGATACTTTATAGAAAAGTAAAGGTAGCGCCTAGTCTTCTATAGGAATGTTAGCACTAATTAGCACTTTATCTTTTATAATAAAGTCAATTTAGCACTAACTTTTCTATAGAAAAGTTTAGTTAGCACAAACTTATCTATAAAAAGTTAAGGTAGCACTAACTTATTTATAAAAAGTTACGCGAGCACTAAATTTTCTATAGAAAATTTAAGGTAGCACTAACTTTTTTATAGAAAAGTTGAGTTGACTACAAATAGTTAAGGCAGCACTAACATTTCTATAGAAAAATTTAGGTAGCACTCAATTTTCTATATCAAAATTAAGGTAGCACTAACTTTTCTATAGACTAACTTTTCTATAAGGTAGCACTAATTTTTTCTATGGAAAAGTTGAGTTATCTACAAAAAGTTAAGGAAGCACTAACATTTCTATAGAAAAATTCAGGTAGCACTAACTTTTCTATAGAACAATTGAGGAAGCACTAACTTTTCTATAGAAAAATTAAGGTAGCTCTAACATTTCTATAGAAAAATTTAGGTAGCACTCAATTTTCTATATCAAAATTAAGGTAGCACTAACTTTTCTATAGAAAAATTAAGATATCACGAATTTGTCTTTAAAAAATTAAGGTAGCACTAATTTTTTTTATGGAAAAGTTGAGTTATCTACAAAAAGTTAAGGAAGCACTAACATTTTAGGTAGCTCTCTGAAAAAATAAGGTATCACTTATTTTCTATAGAAAAGTTAAGGTAACCCTAACTTTTTTATAGAAAACTTAAGGCAGCACTAACTTTTTTATAGAAAAGTTAAGGTAGCACTAACTTTTTTATAGAAAAATTAAGTTATCTATAAAAAAGTTAAGGTGGCACCAACTTTTCTATGGAAAAGTTAAGGTAGCCGCAATCTATCTATACAAAAGTTAAGGTAGACCTTACTTTTTTTAGAAAAGTGAAGGTAGCATAGCCTTTTTTATGGGTAGCATAAACTTTGCTATACAAAGGATAAAGTAGTCCTTTCTATAGAAAAAAATAGTACTAACATATCCTAAAAAACTCAAAGTTGTACCAGCTTTGGTAATGAAAGCTGGAAGTAGCATCAACTCGTCTATAGAAAAGTTAATGAAGCACTAATTTTTCAATAGAAAAGTTAAAACACAATCCCTAAAATAACTACGAGATTTACAAATTTCTATGAAAAAGATTTTATTTGTTTGATAAGAAAAAATAAACGGAAGGTTAAAAAAGCAACCCTTATCTAGTTAGTGTGTAGCGAATTTTCTTAAGGGCTGTGATTTGAAATTCTCAACATACACCTGATTTAACGAAAAATGCTCAAAAGCAAAATAACATTCGTTTCCATATGAACAATCATTAAACCCATGGGAAACAAGAGAAAGCAAATACATGGTTTCTGGGATAAGGGTTACATCACCTATTTCAGTAAACAACTGATTACCAAAACAACCAAAACTTAATACTAGAAAATTGTTCCTGCACGTGCTAGGCAATTTTTGAAATAATTAACCCAGTAGAGAGTCTTACAAAAGAAAAAGAGAACACAAGTTACGCAAGCGCTTAACAACCCTTGAATTGGTTGTTGGAAAGTAGAGAAATAGCTTAAAATTAATGCTTTGTTGGGAAAACATTGACAGGATTTGAAAAGTTTTATAGCTGCGTAAATGTGAACTGTTTCTGTATCTTAACATTTTCTAATTAAATAGAGTCGTGCATCACAAACATAAAAAATGTTTCAAAAGGATTTTCATGTCAGCATGTGTTATGATGTGTTTGAATGTGTATGTGTCAAACCATTTACATACACAATCCACTTTTGTATTGGTTTATCTTTTGTATTGGTGTTTTCCTTAACAGCTTTCCTACCATTGTTCTGAATTAAAGTTTTTCAATATTATTTTGTGTGAAAGGACACGTGGCATTACAGTCTTATTTTTGTATATTGTATCCAAATTTATACTTATTTTACTGCAAAAGTTAACAATGTTTAACTTAAGCTTAAAATTTTTAAAAATATTAAAAAATAAATTTTAAAAAGGGGTAAAAGCCAGCTTTTAAACTAAAATAGCTACTTACATTAAACTTGCCAAGCGTTGCTATTCACGCTTGAAAAGTTAATGCATTCCATAAATTTAATATTGCAAAGTATGCTATATCTATAATTTTTTAGGGCTCTCCTAAGTGCCCATTTAGACAGGGAAACATTTGGAAGGGAAACATTTTGTTTGTGAGCAAATTACGGGTGGGGAAGAGAGAATGGTTTTTGAGTTCGGTACTCGGCGACACGCATTGTTCTCATTTTCTTTGTTGATATTTACTTTGCTTTTTGAGAAAAAAACAACAATATTAACAGAATGTTTCCGTCAACATGTTCGTCTGTGTGACCGCGAATGAAAAAACTAAAGAGAATTCCAGATGTTTTCCTTCCAAATGTTCGCTCGTCTAAACTCGGACTAAGTTAACTGTTAGAAAAGTTGGAGATGGAGGAAAGGTAGTGCTTATTTTATTTAAAAAGGATAAAGCTTTCTTTACTTTTTTGTAGAAGAGTTAGAACTACCCAATATTTTCTATAGAAAATTGAATGCTACCATTAATTTTCTATAGAAAATGCATTTTTATTAACACTTTTCTATAGAAAAATTAAAGCTACCATTACTTTTCAATAGTGATTTTAAAGCTACCAGCACTTTTATATAGAAACATAATGCTACCTTGCATATTCTATAGAAAAGTTAATACTACCCCATCTTTTTTCTATAGAAAATGAATTGCTACCTTAACTATTTTTTAAAAAGTTTAGTAATGCTCCTTTTACTTCTCTACAGAAAAGGTTAAGAAAAGTTGAAGTTGTCTTAATGTTTCTATAGGAAAGCTATGAAAAAATTAATGATTTCTAAACGTTTGTCTGTGCTGCCTTATATTTTCTATAGAAAATTTCGTGTTACCTTAAAGTTTTTTAGAACAGTGTATGCTTTTAACCCATTAAAAAAGGTAATGCTACCTAAAAAAATCTATAGAAATCGTATGCTACCTTAAAAAATCTAAAGTAAAGGATTGTTACCTTAACTTTTCTGTAAAAAAGATTAGGCTTTCTTAACTTTTCTACAGAAAAATATGTAAAACCTAATATTTTATATTCTAAAATATAATGCTACAATTAATTTTCTATTGAAAAGATGATGCTACCATAACTTTTCTATTTAATGGCTAATGCTACCATCACTTTTCTATTAAAAAAAGTTTATGCTACCGTTCTTTTTTAAAACAGAAGCTAATGCTACCGGAACTTTTCTTTAAAAACGTACTTGCTACCATTTCTTTTTTTTCCATCATATTTATAGAACGCTTAATGAACCTTAAACTTTTCTATGAAAAAGTTATTTCTACATTAAATTTGCGTATAAAGACAAGGCTACCGAAACTAATTAAAAAACTTTTTATAACATTTTGTAAAAATATTTGGAATCTCTGTATTTATCAAATATCAATGTCTGATTCTCAATTTAAGAATATTCCCAGAAAACCTTATAAAATAATTTTCCCAAGAAAACCAGCTGTTTAGCAAATCGGTAACCTTATGGCCCCTAGAGATAATTGCAGCAAATACTAAGAAATTAAAGCATTTATTAATAAACAAAACTGATAATAAAAATGAGCCAAAATTTCAAATAATAAATTATTAATAAAATAAAACTCTTTGGAATAGGTCATCCGAACAAAATGCATTTCATTAAAGTAGCATCTTTGTTATTATTCCTTCTGCTAGTTCAAGAGCTTAAATCGGAAGAATTTAGTGGGGAGGTAATCACGAGTGATTTAGTTAAAAATGTGGATTCTATAAAAAATCAACTTAAGATAATTAAATCGGAAGTTAACGAGAAATATGAAAATGAAAAATTTATGTGGCAAATGGAGGCTTTTCAAAATTGGTACCACGACCAGAATCTTCTGAACTGCCCCCAAGATCTTTCTTATGTTTTTAATGGTTGGACTGTCCTAGAAAGGCGCTTGGATGGTTCAGAGAATTTTTACCGTAACTGGTCAGACTACAAGCAG
Organism: Pollenia angustigena; assembly: GCA_930367215.1. Classification (NCBI taxonomy): domain Eukaryota; kingdom Metazoa; phylum Arthropoda; class Insecta; order Diptera; family Polleniidae; genus Pollenia; species Pollenia angustigena. The sequence continues at coordinate 6,171,703 of OV884059.1, read as the reverse complement.
GGTTTCGGCAATAAGAATAAAGAATTCTTTTTGGGCTTAGAGCCTCTACATCAACTTACCAAAGAAAAGGGTCCCCAGGAACTATTGGTTATATTGGGTGATCATGATCAGCAAATTGCTTATGCCAAATATGATAGTTTTGTAGTGGGCTCGGAAAAAGAGTCATATGAGCTAAAAGAATTGGGAGCCTATTCAGGAACAGCTGGAGATGCTTTAAGTGAACAGGTGGGTCAAAAATTTACCACATTGGACCGGGACAATGATAATTCTAAACTACACAACTGTGCAAAATTGTGGCAAGGAGCCTGGTGGTTTGGTTTTTGTCATCAGAGGTTGGTATTTAGATGAATTCATCTTAAAGATATTAAAATAACGTTTCCTTTACCTTTAGTCATCTAAATGGTCCTTATCTCAATCAGCCAGTTTCGGATAAGGGTGAAAAGGGCATAGTTTGGGACCTTTGGCATGGCATGAATTATTCTTTAAAATTTGTGTTGATGATGGTGCGTGAAAGACAAATTGTTAAATAAAGATGAAAGAAAATAATAAATTAATAAACATTAAATAAATATTTCATTTAAAAATAATAGTAGCAATAACTTTTTTTAGGGAAGTCAAAGTAGCAATAACTTTTCTATAGAAAGTTCAAAGTAGCATTTATTTTTCTAAAGAGAAGTCAAAGTAACATTACTGTTTTATAGCCCTATGCTCCTTATAGGATCGTCGGGAACATATATATATATATATTTATAGCAAAGTTAAAGTAGCACTTACTTTTCTATATAAAAGTCAAAGTAGCATTTACTCTTCTATAGAAAAGTCAAAGTAGCATTTAGCTTTCTATAGAAAAGTCAAAGTAGAATTCAATTTCTATATAAAATTCTAAGTAGCCTTCAATTTTCTATAGAAGAGTCAAAGTAGCATTTATTTTTGTATAGAAAAGTCAAAGTAGTATTTACTTTCTATAGAGTAGCAAAGTAGTTTCTATAGAGTAGCAAAGCAGCATTTACTTTTCTATAGAAAATTCAAAGTAGCATTCAATTTTCTATAGAAAGGCAAAGTATCATTTACTTTTCTATAGAAAAGTCAAAGTAGCATTTATTTTTGTATAGAAAAGTCAAAGTAGTATTTACTTTCTATAGAGTAGCAAAGTAGTTTCTATAGAGTAGCAAAGCAGCATTTACTTTTCTATAGAAAAATCAAAGTAGCATTTACTTTTCTATAGAATAATCAAAGTAGCATTTACTTATCTATAGAAAAGTCAAAGAAACATTTAATTTTCTATAGAAAATTCAAAGTAGCATTAAATTTTCTATAGAAAGGCAAAGTATTATTTACTTTTCTATAGAAAAGTCAAAGTAGCATTTTCTTTTCTATAGAAAAGCAAAAGTATTATTTACTTTTCTATAGAAAAGAGAAAGAAGCATTAAATTTTCTATGGAAAATCAAAGTAGCATTCAATTTTCTATAGAAAATTTTTTGTAAAGAAAGTTATGTTAGTAATTATATTCTGTAGAAAAATTATGCTAGCAATAACTTCTTGTGGAAAAGTTAAAGTATGGTAGATTTTTACGAAAAACTTTTTGTTTTATCTTGTAGCCCCCTATTTATTTTGAATTAAAGTCTCTTTGTTGATTTATTTTGGTCTATAAAGTCCATTTAACTCTTTGTCTCAAGGCATTTTTTTTTTTTAATTTTTTGTGTTTGTCTTATTTAAAAACAATTTGTCCACACCACTAAAAAGAAAGTGCATTTTAGCAACTACCCTCTTATCCTTTAAAACTCAAGAAATTAAATGCAGTTACAATAAAAATTACTATGTAGTACACAAAAACGCTTTTTTATCATAAAGGCCAATCTCCCTCTAGCTAGAGAATATTAAAAACTCAAGCAGCAAAAAGAAAGGGTTTATCTATAGACAGCAACAATAAACAAAAGGATTAACTAAAAATTTACTAACGGCCAGAAGAGGCAGGAGGCTGCAAAAAAACAATAAAACTGAAATAAAGAAAACATACTATAGACATCAACTGAAACTACAATACAAAGGACTTTTCAAACAACATGCAAACGCAACCCAAAAACCCATAAAAAAAACTTTTAAATATGATAAGGGTTTCTTTCAGTTTGAGATGCATTTGAATAGGAAAATTGCAATATGACCGACTGTTTAATTTACATAAATAAAAAAAGGTCTGGTCAAGACCGGTTTTTTTTTGTAGATAAACAAAAGGATCGTTTCAAAAAAGTAAAATAAGTTTATTACTAAAAATGACTTTTATTACAAAAGTTTTACAAAACAAAAAAAAAAAAAGAAAACAGAAAATTAATTTTATGTTTGTAAAAAAACAAAATTCATGTTGGCAAAGCCGTGTCATCAAGGATACAAGCAATTAAAGGTTGAAATAAACATCAAAAGGACACAAAACGATTGCAAGTTGGTTAAAAAACAAAAAAAAAAACAGGCTTAAGAAAAACTATACATTTCAAACTACAAAACAAGTAATTATAAAGGATAAGGAAAATCGCTTATGAATATTGATTAAATTTAGGTTAATAGTTTTAAAAATTATAATTAGTATTGTGGTTATTTTGTTGAACTATTTATGGTTTTTAATCCAAATTTTTAATATTTTTAATTAGGCTTAAGTTCATGAAATTTAATTTTTATTAAATTATTTTTATGAAGAAAGGAATTTTACAACATGGAAATCAACTTAAATTGTTATTGATAATCTTTCATTCTTGACGTGGCTCGGGCTCGAACCCTGGCCGGCAGGTTACCATGACATGTTTCGATCGCAACCACTCGATCTCCTCAGATGGATTTGCCGTCTTACACTCGCAGCCATCGACGACCGCTGACGTCACCAGTCAAACATCAATCCTTAAACCAAATTGTATTTTAACATTTGGTAGATCGAAATTTGCTTTCCTGAATGATTATCCATTTAATTGATTTTACATGTTTTTTCCTTTTACTTCTGTTTTTTCGTACTTTCGTCAAGAATTTTTCTTGAAGTCCAAGTACATTTTTTTGTTTTTTCACTTTGTCTTTCTCTTTTCTGTTGACCTTTTTCAGCACAACTTGAAGGACAAATGTACACATAGAGCTCGTGCCTTAGCTTTAACAATAATTAGTATTGTGGTTATTTTGTTGAACTATTTATGGTTTTTAATCCAAATTTTTAATATTTTTAATTAGGCTTAAGTTCATGAAATTTAATTTTTATTAAATTATTTTTATGAAGAAAGGAATTTTACAACATGGAAATCAACTTAAATTGTTATTGATAATCTTTCATTCTTGACGTGGCTCGGGCTCGAACCCTGGCCGGCAGGTTACCATGACATGTTTCGATCGCAACCACTCGATCTCCTCAGATGGATTTGCCGTCTTACACTCGCAGCCATCGACGACCGCTGACGTCACCAGTCAAACATCAATCCTTAAACCAAATTGTATTTTAACATTTGGTAGATCGAAATTTGCTTTCCTGAATGATTATCCATTTAATTGATTTTACATGTTTTTTCCTTTTACTTCTGTTTTTTCGTACTTTCGTCAAGAATTTTTCTTGAAGTCCAAGTACATTTTTTTGTTTTTTCACTTTGTCTTTCTCTTTTCTGTTGACCTTTTTCAGCACAACTTGAAGGACAAATGTACACATAGAGCTCGTGCCTTAGCTTTAACAATAATTAGTATTGTGGTTATTTTGTTGAACTATTTATGGTTTTTAATCCAAATTTTTAATATTTTTAATTAGGCTTAAGTTCATGAAATTTAATTTTTATTAAATTATTTTTATGAAGAAAGGAATTTTACAACATGGAAATCAACTTAAATTGTTATTGATAATCTTTCATTCTTGACGTGGCTCGGGCTCGAACCCTGGCCGGCAGGTTACCATGACATGTTTCGATCGCAACCACTCGATCTCCTCAGATGGATTTGCCGTCTTACACTCGCAGCCATCGACGACCGCTGACGTCACCAGTCAAACATCAATCCTTAAACCAAATTGTATTTTAACATTTGGTAGATCGAAATTTGCTTTCCTGAATGATTATCCATTTAATTGATTTTACATGTTTTTTCCTTTTACTTCTGTTTTTTCGTACTTTCGTCAAGAATTTTTCTTGAAGTCCAAGTACATTTTTTTGTTTTTTCACTTTGTCTTTCTCTTTTCTGTTGACCTTTTTCAGCACAACTTGAAGGACAAATGTACACATAGAGCTCGTGCCTTAGCTTTAACAATAATTAGTATTGTGGTTATTTTGTTGAACTATTTATGGTTTTTAATCCAAATTTTTAATATTTTTAATTAGGCTTAAGTTCATGAAATTTAATTTTTATTAAATTATTTTTATGAAGAAAGGAATTTTACAACATGGAAATCAACTTAAATTGTTATTGATAATCTTTCATTCTTGACGTGGCTCGGGCTCGAACCCTGGCCGGCAGGTTACCATGACATGTTTCGATCGCAACCACTCGATCTCCTCAGATGGATTTGCCGTCTTACACTCGCAGCCATCGACGACCGCTGACGTCACCAGTCAAACATCAATCCTTAAACCAAATTGTATTTTAACATTTGGTAGATCGAAATTTGCTTTCCTGAATGATTATCCATTTAATTGATTTTACATGTTTTTTCCTTTTACTAAAACAGAAGTAAAAGGAAAAAACATGTAAAATCAATTAAATGGATAATCATTCAGGAAAGCAAATTTCGATCTACCAAATGTTAAAATACAATTTGGTTTAAGGATTGATGTTTGACTGGTGACGTCAGCGGTCGTCGATGGCTGCGAGTGTAAGACGGCAAATCCATCTGAGGAGATCGAGTGGTTGCGATCGAAACATGTCATGGTAACCTGCCGGCCAGGGTTCGAGCCCGAGCCACGTCAAGAATGAAAGATTATCAATAACAATTTAAGTTGATTTCCATGTTGTAAAATTCCTTTCTTCATAAAAATAATTTAATAAAAATTAAATTTCATGAACTTAAGCCTAATTAAAAATATTAAAAATTTGGATTAAAAACCATAAATAGTTCAACAAAATAACCACAATACTAATTATTGTTAAAGCTAAGGCACGAGCTCTATGTGTACATTTGTCCTTCAAGTTGTGCTGAAAAAGGTCAACAGAAAAGAGAAAGACAAAGTGAAAAAACAAAAAAATGTACTTGGACTTCAAGAAAAATTCTTGACGAAAGTACGAAAAAACAGAAGTAAAAGGAAAAAACATGTAAAATCAATTAAATGGATAATCATTCAGGAAAGCAAATTTCGATCTACCAAATGTTAAAATACAATTTGGTTTAAGGATTGATGTTTGACTGGTGACGTCAGCGGTCGTCGATGGCTGCGAGTGTAAGACGGCAAATCCATCTGAGGAGATCGAGTGGTTGCGATCGAAACATGTCATGGTAACCTGCCGGCCAGGGTTCGAGCCCGAGCCACGTCAAGAATGAAAGATTATCAATAACAATTTAAGTTTTAAAAATTATATTTTTCTAAACTCATCATAATAGTATTCTTTCCAATCTCCTTGTATCTTCAGCTTATTTATTAATTAATCAAAATTAACTTAATTTTTTTGATTTATTTTAACTCTCTTAAATTTTAAAAATTAAACTTAAAAAATGTAATAAAGACGCGTTTTTTAAACTTTAGTTTCATTAATATTTCCCACCAAGGCCTTGGCCGTTGTCACCACAGACTGTTTAACAACATTTACCACCTGAGCTGCAGGTGTTGCTATGGGTGAGGAACTGCCACCACTGGGAACATGAAAGAAACATAACATAAAGCCAGCAGCCAAAAGAAAATGCGCTCCTAAAATGGCAATAATTAGAAATAAAGATATTTTGGAATTTCTTAAGGCGGGTGTTAAAACAGCAATTAAAACAGAGCCGGATAACAAGGCGCCAGTAATAACTAAAAGCCATTGGAGTATGGAAAGCTGAAAAAATTAACTTAAGTTAGTCCCGGATACTGGTCAAATTATACAAAAAGTTAAACTCACCTGAATGACCCATAAAATAGAGACAGGAATATAAATGGCCAAAGAATATCCATAAACACACATTAAAGTTAAAAGGGTGGGTGTATAGTCGCCCTTTAAAATAAATAAAAACAGCGTTTTTTAAAATAAAATAGAAAAATGTTATTGATTCGCGAAAAAAATGATCGATTTCTTAAGTTTTAAATAGAAAATTGATTTTTTTTAAATGTTTTTTTATACCAAAAATATTAGTTCTAATAGTTTTTTATAAAAGTATTAGCGATTCGAAAAGTTTTATGTATAAAAGAAAGCATTTCGTTGCGTTTCAAAATGTTTTTCAATAGAAACGTAAGTGATTCGATAAATTACTTGTAAAAACGTCAGCAATTCGATAAGTTTTATACAGAAAGTTATTCATTCGATACGTTTCTACAAAAAATAACGATTTGCTAAGTATGTATAGGTTTTCTATAAAAAAAGTTGGTGATCGATTAGTCTTCTGTGGAAAAGTTAGTAATTCGATAAGTTTTCTATAGAAAAGTTAGTAATTCGATAAGTTGGTGACCGATTAGTCTTCTGTGGAAAAGTTAGTAGTTCGATAAGTTTTCTATAGAAATGTTAGTAATTCGATAAGTTTTCTATTGAAAAGTTAGTAATTCGATAAGTTGGTGATCGATTAGTCTTCTGTGGAAAAGTTAGTAATTCGATAAGTTTTCTATAGAAAAGTTAGTAATTCGATAAGTTTTCTATTGAAAAGTTAGTAATTCGATTAGTTTTCTATAGAAAGGTTAGTAATTCGATAAGTTTTCTGCAGAAAAGTTAGTAATTCGATAAGTTTTCTATTGAAAAGTTAGTAATTCAATAAGTTTTCTATAGAAAAGTTTCGATAAGTTTTCTATAAAAAAGTTAGTAATTCGATAAGTTTTCTATAGAAAAGTTAGTAATTCGATAAATTTCTATAAATAGTTAGTATTTCGATAAGTTTTCTATAGAAGTTAGCAAATCGATAAGTTTTCTATAGAAAAGTTAGTATTTCGATAAGTTTTCTATAGAAGTTAGTAAATCGATAATTTTTCTATAGATAAGATAAGATTTCTATAAAAAAGTAAGTGATTCGATAAGTAAGTTGTTCGATAACTTTCCTAGAAAAAAAGTTCGGCATTCGTTAAGTTTTCTTTAGAAAGAAAAATAAGCATTTTATACATAAAGGTTAGTGATTCGACAAATTGTCTGTAGGATGAATTTTTAACGAAAAGTTTGCAATTCAATAAGTTTGTTATAGCAAAGAAAAGTTTCTATAGAAGAACTAGAGATTCGATAAGTTTTTTATAGAAAAGTTAGCGACTCGGTAATTTTTCAATAGAAAATATATCATTTTATATAGAAACGTGATTCGAAAAATTGTCTTCAACAGCATTAGCGATTCCGTATGATTTCTAAGTATGAGTAAGCGAATCGATAATTCTTTTATAGAAAATCAGTGTTTTAATTTTTCTATAAAAAAGTGAGCAATATGATAATTTTTTTATAGAAAAGTTAGTGATTTGATTTGGTTTTTTAAAGAAATTTCACAATTTTTTTAGAAAATTAATATTATTTAGTTCTTACGTTTTCCGTTTCAAAACCATCTTGTATCGGTTTCAAGCTGTATTTAAATAGCCCCCATAAAGCGGCTGGCAACAAATTCACATATACAAATATACAGGAAGCTGCAACAGACACTAAATGAAAATTATAACGCCACTTGTACTTATCATCGGCTTGTTGAAGGTAACTGGCTACGTTACCACTAATGGCAATACTGAAAATCTAATAAAAAGGATTCAAGTTCAAAAAGTGTTTTCAATTTGTGGCATAAAAAATTACCAATGTCGTGGTTATCCAAAAGGGACCATACAAATCTGGATTTTGACCAATAATCGATTTTAAATAATTGGTTGGAGCTCTTTTTGGTACCATAGAATTCGCCATACGTTCCAAAACCATTAAAGTATCAACATTAAAAAATTGTTGGTAGTATTCTAAAGTTAAAAAGGACACCTTATTTGTCCCAGCAGTGGCTGGTTCTGGCAAACCATCTGCCCCACCACCTCCAGATGCAGCACCTCCAGCACCATTTAAAATATTTGCCGAATTACTCATATCATAGATTAAATCTTGTAATGGATCACCACGTTGCCGACCGCCTGTAGCACTATCACTAGTGGAATGTGTTGGCGAGTTAACATTTATTTGTGCCGGAGGACTACTTGTGTTGGATACGTTCGAAAAGTCTTTAAATTGCAATAAATCATCCGATTGCATGTTGTTGTTAATTCAGTTCTATTGCACTTAAACGATTTTTGTTCTTTTTCTATTTCTGTTCAATGTTATAATAAAATTATTTGATTTTGTTTAATTTTTGGTAAGGTAACACGTCGTTAAAATTTCTATTTCTTTTTAGTTTTTCTTCCCCTTGTTGTTAGTCAGCTGTCAAGTATTTCTTTGTTGACATTTGCGATGTTTTGCTTTGTTTTTGTTTTAGGTGTTTGCGATGTTTTTTGATAAGAATAAAGGTTGCCGGAGTTTATTTTGCTAAATAAATCAGGGTTGAAGATAGAGAATAAAAAACGTTAAAAAGTTTAATTTAAATTTAATTTTTATTGATTTTATATTTTTTATTTGTTGGAAAAATGGAACAGTGGAAAAATGTAATTTTTGTTACAATAGCCACAAGAAAAAAAATTCCACCAAAAGTTAAATTTTTATTAAACTATAAACCAAGTGGAAAAAATCAGGATAAAAAGATGTTATATTCCGCTTTAAACTTCAAACGAAATGATATTGCCATTCATAAAAAATTGTTAATTTTTAATGCATAGTACGAAAAATTGCATCTCTTTTTATAAACTCTTGAATTGTACAACTCTGATTTTAAAAATAATTTTTTATAGTTACAACCAAAGTATAAAGTTACAACTTTTCAAAGATAACTTCTTCCTCATTTAATCTTTCAAAAAGAAAAGTTCATATTAAAAATGTGTGCAATGAAAAAAGTTATTAAAAAAGAATTAAACAAAAGAAATGGGGTCAAAAAAATTGACAGAAGCTGAAGGTAATAAAATACTCGACTTTTTGGCAGACAGTCGCCATTTTGAGGTAATTTTTTGTAATTCGTTTTAAATTAAATAATTAATTAACTCACTTTTAACACTTTTATTCGGCATCGTGAAAAATATCAATTACTTCCACTAATTATTTTACAGATTTTTTTGACAGTTTGTTCTTTTTACTAAAATAAATCAAAAAAAAGCCCGTTCACGCAAGGCGAATTCATACAGGTGACCGCATCATGAGATAGAGCTATGTTAGCTATCCCTTTTTTTAAAAAAATGCTATGTATTTTTTTTTTTTTTTTGTAAAAAGTTAGAGTGAATGTCAAAATTATTTGTTTAAAAAATATGTATACACAATTGCTTTACAAGGTAAATCTTTTTTCTGTATTGTAAATTTATTGTGGCTCCGCTTTTTCCTTACGCCTTTTAAAATCCTTGTGTTTATATTTTATATTAACTTTTTTGTTTTATAACATTTAAATAAGTTTTTTTTTCAAGAATTTATATTTTTATTCACATTCAGTATACACACAATTAAATAAACAAACAGATGACTACCCTGCAAATAATAGGACCAGTCCAAACACGCGTGTAAAGAGTAGTCCACAAGGAACCAGGACTAGTCCAAAACTAACCCAAACGTATGGAAAAAACCTGGTCTATTTAACATTATGATGTCCTAGGAGAGGACCATATAACCCACCTGTGGACCACTAAGGAGTAGTTTTAAAACTACTCCATGGTATACTCAAGAGGAGTAGTTTTGAAGTCGTTTAAAAACGAAAGCATGTCGTTAAAAAACGAAGACATGTCGTCTCACTACAAACACTTTATAACAATGACATGGTCCATGCTTGCATTACATCGGACCAGTCCATGGAGTAGTCCATTTTATCAAAATGGATCAGGTGGTCCAATTTTATTTGCAGGGTAGAAAATGTCACCTTTATGAATTCGCCTTGCGTTCACGTCAATAAGAGTGGAATTTTTCTTTTTTCCATTTTTCCAACCAAAAAAAAATTGAAATGAATACCCTTAAAGTTTTATTTTCAAAATATTTCATTATTTTAAAATACATAATTGATTGATTTTATTCAATTTCTTAAAAAAATTTAAGATAATTTATAAATTTTATTAATTTTCTATAAATTTTTATTTAATATTAATAATTTTACAGAAAATGTTTCTATTTGGCTTATTTTCGACAGAATATATGTATTTCCTATAAATGTTGTAAAAATATTTATATTTTCTTATTTTCCTTTTTATTAATACATTATCGATTTGCTGGACGATTTCAACATTAAAAGTCTCATTAATTTTTTATATAATTTTATTGTTTCATCTACCATATGTTTTTCTAGAAGCCGTTTAATCTTTCCTTAAATATTAATTTAATACCATTCTTTGCCACCAATACCATTTGCGACATTAACACCAATTCTTCTTTAGGATCTTTTAGTGTCACCACAATTTTTTGCAATATTTTCACTGTCAAAATTTTCATTATCAATAAAGCATATTTACGTCCGACGCATATATGAGGCCCTGCCGAAAATGGTATATAGCTATATTTTGGCACATTTTCGTAGGCTTCTTTAGAAAATCTGGTTGGTTTAAAAGTCATAGGCTCCTCAAAAAGTGTACTATCATGAGCTAAACCATACATATTAATCCATAAAGTAATGCCAGCAGCATAAGTACGTTGGCCAATTTTAGTAGGCTGGGTAGTTTGTCTGCCCGTTAAGGGAACTGTTGTGTAGAAACGTAAACATTCCTTAATAAACATGTCCAAATATTCCAATTTGTTAAGATCAGCTGCAGAAATGTATTCACTATGTTCCAAATTATGACGCTGTAATTCTTCTATAACTTTTTGTTGCTCTTTTGGATATTTGCCCAAAGCATAGAGAACAAAAGACATGGAGGCTGTAGTGGTGTCAACACCCTTAAATATTGGATTCAAAATAAATGTTTTTAATTTGCTAAACTTTTACTCACCGCAAGTACAAATGTATTGACTTCGTCTCTTATTTCCTTGAAGGATAAATGCTCTTGCCCTATTTCCACTGTTAATAAAGTATCTAGCAGGCATTTTGGAGTTTTACGTTTTATATTGGAAATCTCTTCAGGATTTTCTATTGCCTTCATTTCGTTCAAATACTCTTGACGTGCCACAATGACAGACTCCATTAGATTGTGTATCGTTTCAAGATTTTTGTCTAATTCCCTGGAGGCTGAAGTTTTCGAGTAAATGAAATCGGAAAAAAGGATAGGATTTGTCATTCTTTTGAATAGTAATTCATTAGTTCTGAAAGTAGTTAAAAAATAGGGAATTAAAGCTGATTTTAAAGATTTTTGAATAAATTTATTATATGTATCATGTGATCAAGACGAATTCACACAGGTAGCGGGAAAAAGCCTGTCAACTTTAACAGTTCGAACCAATTTGATTTGTTTAACAATGTGTTCACATTTCCAACCATAAACACTTACAATGCAATGCAAAATTGTTATAGTATTACGGCCACCTGTTGTGAAATCGCCTTTCATGTGATCTTTACATTATATTATATTAATAAAATAATTTTGTAAATTTTCATATTATTCGAATGTGTATTCTAAGTCAAATTACAATTTTTAAAAGCTTTTATACTTTAATAGTCTTAGGCCGAGTTTTTGAGATGTGGATTAAGTTTCAACTTAGTTTAACGTAGTCTGAAACTTGGATTTTTCCCGGCGAAATGTGATTTTTTTGTTATTATTTAATTAAAGGCCAACATTTTAAGCAAAACTTAGCTGTTCCGTAAAAATTTTGTAAACATTTCTTAAATATTTTATAAAAAATTAATTGATTTCGGTATTTTGTACAGAAAAGTTTTTCGATTTGATTAAATTTTAATACAACGAGGCGATTTCGTTAAAGTTATTTTCACAAAAATATTTATTTCGTTAATTTTCTGAAGTAAAATTATATTTCTTATGTATTTTCTTCTTTCTTTACCTGTGAAAAGCGTGACTATAAGGATTATTTTTGACTTGAGATTGCAGGTTTTTACCCATTGAGGTATCAATGATGGCATCCAATAAACAGAGAAATAAATAATCTGTAATTTCCACTGGTTTCTGTTCCAGTTTATTTAGTTTTTGCACCAAAACATCGGCATGTTGGCATATGGTTTCAGCAAAATCATTCAAAATATTTGGATGAAATGCGGGACCCAAAGCTTTGCGGTGGGTTTCCCAATAGTTTCCTAAAATTAAAAATGTTTTTAAAGATTATGTGACTTTTGAAAAGGAATTAGAAATGTTACCATGACTTATAAGTAAACCATTTCCTATTAGTTTATCTAAGAATAGAAACGTATCGGCTTTCCTCAAAGTGCTGTCATGTAGAGCATCTCGATTTTCCTCAGGGGTATGTAAAAATACCCACAATTTGGGTCCCAGCCATAAACGAAATGATTCGCCGCAGCTTTCGCGAAAGTTTTGAATGTGGAAAAGAATTTCTTAAGGAGAATAAAATATTTAATGGTTAAGTTTTGAGAAAGCTTTAAAGAAAATTTCTCGATTTTATAAGTTTTTTTTTTTAAATCCATCGTTTTTTTTATTTGGTTTTCTATTGAAAATTCTTTAATTTTGCATTCTTTTTTTTTTATTTGGTTTTCTATTGAAAATTCTTTAATTTTGCAAAAGGAAAATTTTGTATTTTATACATTTTATTCTTTATTTCTGTAGAAATTTTCTGATTTTATAAATTTTCTATAGACAATTGTTAAGGTTTCTATTAAACATCTTTCGATTTTAAAAGCTTTCTTTAGGGAGTATTTGATTTTATTTTTGTATGCAACACTTTCTACAATACTGCGAATTTTCATTAGTCAAATATTTATTAAGGGCACGAAATAAATAGCCTGAATAACTCTCTCGGTTGCACAAACCTTAGTCGCAATTTACACTATGGACATTTCTTGTTGCCGGACAGAAAAAGTTTGTTGGTCTGGCCTCTATCGCCAGCAAACTTTTTCTGTCCGGCATGAAATGCCCACAGTGTAAATTGTGCATTGAACTTTTCTGTTTTTTTTTTTTTTGCTCATAAATATAAGTTCAATCCTTTTTGAATTTTTGTTTTATTTATTTTTAGATTATTGGTTTATATTTACATATAACTTACTTTCTGGTGATAATTTTGTTATCATTTGTACATTGCCCAACATGGGTATGGCCCATGGACCCGGCATTTGTATGCCAGTTAAAAATATTTTATACCATTTTGAAAAGAAATACGCTGTGGCAAAAACCATAAAAAAAACCAAAATCAGAGACATAATTTCTAATTAAAAAAAATTTATTTAATTATTAAAAAGTTGAATTTAATTAAAAATTTTGTTTGTTCTACATAATCTTTGTGATTTTTACAAAATTTTATTGATTGTTTTAATTGTTTGTTGTTCAATTTTAAAGAACTCAAGCGCTTTTGTTTTTATGCGTTTAGTACGATAGCAGTCTATTGGAATACTAAAGTAATCGCAATATGTGTATGTTGGGGAATTATATCATGTATTTGTTGTACTTGTATTTGTTGTTGTTGTTGTAGCTAAAGTAGGTAAGTAGATTATAATTATTGTACAGGGTGGCGCAGAATGAGCTATATGGTTTAAATGGTTCATAACATTTTTATTTATGTGTTTATTATAATTTTGTTTTTCTAATACAGTTGGTTGGGGGGGATTCACAACGTAGTCAGCAAGTTGTAAAGTCATGAGTCTTAAAATAATAACAAGAAATATGTATTACGCTTATAATTTAAATTTTTACTGTATAATTATGACCAGGGAAACCAGAAATATGCTCTAAAAAACACGTTTTATGCGCATTAAATATGCAGTCAAAACTGGAAAATATGCCCTGAAAAATGTTAAAAATATGCCCTAAAAATTAAAATTGCTCATTTGAAGACACAATATTCAACAATTTATTAACAAACTAAAAAAAAACCTAAAAAAGGTTAAAATTCATATAAGAGATGTTTGCGCCGAATATTGTCTAGATATTAACATCCAAATGGGTTTTTGTCTTAAAGGGATTTTAGGTACGGTCGCTAAATTGTTAACATTTAAAAGGAATTTAAAGCTATTTAAGGACGGGAGCTTTGAGCAAATGTGAACCGATTGGAAAATAATTTAATTTGAAGTAAAATATTTTTGGCATGAATTTAATTTAAATACCATCCTAATTAGATAGTTTGCGGACACAAAGAGTCTAATTTGGATGTGAAATTATAGACCGACATTCTCACCATTTGCATGGACTTCGCCCATATTTGATAAAATTATCTACAAAATTGGAACTTGTACTCTGCGCACAAGGCTAACCTGGACAGACAACCAGCCAGGCGGATGGATGGACACGTTAGATCACTTTAAAAAGTGCTTCTGAGTCAATCGGAATACTAAAAGGTTGGTCTAGATACAAATTACATAACATTTATTCTTAATGACAACCTGCTTTGTCTTACAATTTAAGAGTAAAAATTAAATGTAGATGTCGAAATTAAAGTCACAGATTTTCGAAAAAAAAAAATTTTTTTTATTTGCTGCGAAAGTTATTGTAGGCATCTAAAAAAATTGAATATGTATCAAAATATGCATTAAAAAGGCAACATATGCGCTAAAAACCTTAAAAAATGCTCCAAAAAAGCTCTTTTAACTAAAATATGCTGCAAATGGTAAAATATGCAAAAATATGCACTAACAAATCTATGCCGAAATTCATAAAAAGCTCTAAACCGGATAAATATATTGTTTCTGACTTCATTAGTCGCAATTGCATATTTCTGGTTTCCCTGGTTATGACGAATCAATGAACACAGCATTAAACATTTTATTTTGTTTGAAACACAACAGTAATTTTTTTAAACAATTGTAAAATATTATTTAGGAAATTATGACGATATGAATTGATAGCACACCTTGTGAATCCCCCAAGTATATTATTGGGGAATTTTTTGCAATTAGCTTTGATCTCCATTTTCTGCTTCGCCCACACGTGCTCTTTTTACCATATCGACCCATTTGCGCGAAATTATCGTATATGCCAATTTTTTGGAAATTGAGTTTTTGATGCAATCTTGTTCTACATTCAAAGAGACGTCGCCTGACAAAATATTGTAGGCGAATTCCACTTCGTTGTTCCAAAAATTGAATGTATATTTTCATTTTTATATTGCAAGTGATAGCAGAGAAAAGTAGAAAAATGGCTCTCCTGTAAAATTTGGTTTTTGTAACATACGATAATTTCGCGCAAAGGGGTCGATATTTTCCATAACTTTTCGCAAAATTTTGCGGGTCATTATATTTGTTCGAATGTATAGTTATTCATTAATAATTCCCCAAGTCTTCTTCACAACATTCTGAAAAAAAAGCAAAGAAAGAATAATGATTAAAATAGTTATAAAGAATTCAAACCATTTAGCTCATTCTGCGCCACCCTGTATTTTACACACCCAAGAAAAGTTATTTTAATAATAATCAATCGGGTTCAATTAATTTTGTTCTTGGTTCGATTGTATTTGTTTCATCATTCATTTTCCAAGCTTTCTTCACAAAATACTGGAAAAAAAACAAAGAAAGAATAATAATTAAGAATTTATAAAGAGTTCAAACCATATAGCTCATTCGGCGCCACCCTGTATTTGAAAAACCAGTAGCGAATGCAAAAACAGTAACAACACACCCGAAAAAATGTATTAGTATTAAGAATAATAACCCGCTACTTCGTATGAGTATCCCTTTCTTTCGTGGGCATATTTATATGCCAAAGTTTATGTTTCTGAATTTAAACAAAAAAGTACCAAAGTTTTTTAACTTATAAGTTCTCATTCACTGAGGACCCTGCACATAGAATTTTATATTTCTAAAAGCTCAACTATAATATAAATAAGCTGGCTTAAGCAAAAATTAAAAAAAAAAGTAAAAAACCCATTTAAAACAACAAAAATAAAAAAAAAAGTTATATTCCGTACGGAAACTGCAATCTGTTTCGCACCTTGCTTAAGCAAATGCCAGTTCCATAAAATTAACCTACAAGTTTTCCTAAGTTCATATGAATCACATGTATTCGCACAGTTGCTTAAGCCAACTGAAGCGTATTAGTTGGACCTTAAGTTCAATATTATGTATATAAAATTAAAAAAACATCACATGTAGAACGGAAAAGAAAAGAAAGAATTTTACAATTTCTAAAGTTTGTCTTTGTTTTAAATGTAATTTTCTATGCGAACGTTAACGTGTGATATCGTGGACCTGGCTGTTAATTTTAAGTATTTCGACTTTTTGGTACTTTTTTCTCCTCATTCAAGTGTCAAAAATTTCAATATTGTAGTGGGAGCCCATAACTTCATAAGTTTATGGCAATGAATGGAAAAAAATGTTTTGTAAAAAAACTATCAAAATATCGTAACTTATTTTTCACCCCTTAAACGTTCGAATTTCGAATAGTACCAAATTTATATTTGTATTTTGTAGATAACCAACGAATATGATAAAATTTTTATTTCTATTCTATTCTTTTCTTTTATTTTTGTTTGAAAAAATAAAAATAACTGTTATTTTTGTTAAAAAAAAAATAACTGTTATTTTTGTCCAAAAAGGGGGCAAATAACGGCATTCGATCAAAATTACAATACAATTTAAAAGGAAATTTCGATCGATATCGAATGCGGTAATTTGCCCCAAGAACTGTTATTTTTTATCGAATAAATAAAAGTCAAAAACAACTGTTATTTTTTTCAAGAAAATAAAAATCAAAAGACTATTCATAAGAATCTGTATGGTATACTTGAATCAGTTTTCTGACATTAACCTCTTAAAGCTTCTTTTGTTTAAGAATGTCAACTGTTGTTTTCGGTCCCTGGTTTATAGAACTGTCTTTATCATGGCGAAATTACTACTTCACCATTGGGTATATCTATATTCTAGTCTATAGGCTATTTTATAATCTTCTCTATAACTAGTCAAGTTTAAACACCATTTTATAGTAAAGTCTAATTTAAAATGCAGTATTTATACAATTTGTTATACTTGTCTAGTTAAGTCTGCACTGGAATCTACATCCATATCGATAATTAATGATTTTTGATTAATTTTCAATCAAATCTTAATTGAAACATTTTCTAAGAACAATAAAGGCAAATAATAGATTAATCGACCTTGACCTTATTCATTAGGTTTTGCAGTAATAATCTGCACAGTGGGTCATTTTCTATAAAAAAAAAGACAAGAAAGAAAAAGTTTTTTTACCAAGTTGTTAAACAAAGTTTATCTTGGGAGTCAAAAATTCATTAACAAGGTTTCGTTAAAATGTGCTAAATTTCTAATTGCTTAAGGCCCGTTTTCACAACTTACCGAAAGCTAAAGGTAAGATTTTATCGAACGCATAAAAAATGTTCCATTATTACAACTTCACTTTTTCTTATGTGAGCGATAAGTTAAAGGATGGTTAATTCTACCTGTTAGGTTAAAGTCGGAAAGTTGTAAAACGGGGGTTAATGTCTGAAAGTTTTTATTTAAAAGTTAAGGCAAATGTGTTTAGTTGTTACTTACATTTTATTTATCTTATAAAAACTATTCTTCGCCTTTATTTCTGTGGCATTTTGACAAAACATCTTAAGTCAAATTTAAAAAGTTGAAAAAACATTTTTTGTACGTTTTTAAAATTTTGTATTATAAACAAAAATTTTCTTTAATTTTGGCAATAGTTTAATAAGCACTTATTATTAGAATGATTTTGGTTTATTTAATTATTTAATAAAAATGGTTTTTTCACCGAATTTTTTTTTTTTTTTTTTACTTTTTTTGCTATCGTATCTCGTCTTAAGATGTTTTGTCAAAATGCCACAGATTTTATCTCAATAATTTTAGTTTTCAATACATATTTTAACTTTATTTCTTTTTTATTTTATTCTTTATTTAACAATTTCTTTTGCACATTAATTTTTATTTAATACTTTTTTTCGTTAATAGTTTTTAATTATTCGCTGTGTTAATTCAATTAAATTATTTTATTTGTCAATCTATTCCAAATTTATTTTCAATATTACAGCATTTTTTTAAAGAATAAAAAAGGAAAGAAGAGTTTTAAATTAAAATTTTTAAATAATTGAATTTATAGCCAATTTCACCAATTCTATTTAAATATTAATTTTCATATATCGTCAGCTCAGAATTGGTTTGACCTACTGACCATTTTTAAATAAATTGAGTTAGGTTGGGGTATATATATTTTGAATTCCCCCTTTTTGAATCCAATATCTGTTTCGCAACATTTTTTGTGGTTTCTAAGATATAAAGCATTCATTCAGGACATTGCATGTTGAATTTTATGTTTTGAGGTCAAATATTAACGATAATTAAAAAATACCAGTTGTATAACCAAAAAGCTGAATAAAGCAGGGACCGAAAATAACAGTTATATTGGAATTTTAAAACAAAAAAAGCACATAGAAATAAATGCCGAAAAACTGATTCAAGTATACCATATTGTTCCTTATGCACTTGTCAATGATAAAATATATTGATTTTTATATTTTCGATCAAACTTAACAGTTATTTTTTGTTTTTTATTTTTTTGAACAAAAATAGCAGTTATTTTTTGATTTTTATTTTTTCGATCAAGAATAACAGTTATTTTTTGATTTTTATTTTTTCGACCAAAAATAACAGTTATTTTTTGATTTTTATTTTTTCGAGCAAAAATAAAAGTTATTCTCTAAAGAAATGTACGTGATTTAATAATTTAGTTGACTTAAAATTTTTTTTTTTTATTATCATTGGAATTTCTTATGCACATTAAAATAATTATTAAAAGTCATCTAAATTATTAAAACACGTACATTTCTTTAGAGAATAACTTTTATTTTTGCTCGAAAAAATAAAAATCAAAAAATAACTGTTATTTTTGATCGAAAAAATAAAAATCATGAAATAACTGTTATTTTTGTTCAAAAAAATAAAAATCAAAAAATAACTGTTATTTTTGATCGAAAAAAATAAAAATCAAAAAATAACAGTTATTTTTGTTCAAAAAAATAATAATCAAAAAATAACTGTTTTCATCTGACTTTTACGAAAAAAGGAATAACTGTTACGGTCCCTGGAATAAAGATGTTAAATTTCCCGTATTTCCCATTTTGATACTATTTTTTCCCCCCGTTAGGTATAGTATAAAAAATTGCAAAATGTTTTGTAAAAAAGTACCAAAAATAGTAACGATTTTCACCCCTTAAACGTTCGAATTTCGAAAAAGTACCAAACTTGTATTCGTAATTTTTTGATAAGTTTCGAATGGAGTATAAACTTTATTTCTAGGTTTATTGGATCAAAAGGTAGATGGGCTGACAAAAACGTACCAAAATTCAGGTTTTACCGGTTTCCACTTTTTTTCAAAAGAACAACGATATGTATTACAGTTTTTTTGTATCTGTTTTAGTTTTGTTGATAAAATGTTTCCGAATTTACTCTTTTTGCCCCCTAAACATTCGAATTTTTAAAAATTCCGTCTTAGTGGAACGATTTGGGAAAGATCCACCTCTGGTCCAAAATTCAAGTCATAAGCTTCGACGTTTAGGCTGTACGATGATGAATGAGTCAGTCACTCACGCAATAAGTATACGTATGCAGCACAAAAAGCCACTTTTTTAATTTTTTTTTAGAAAAGTGGCGCATACGGCACAAAAAAATATTTTCATTTTCAAAAAATACTAGTAAATTCTAACTTTATTCATGAAAGTGCGCAAAAATTTACATTTTTCTTCAAAACATATACCGGAAGCAGTGGTAAAAATATAAAAAAGTTCTATCGGGTACATTTTTGAGAAATCTTCATGTAAATCTTCTTTGACGTTTTTCTCCACTCCGACTTTATGTCATATGCGCCAAACCAGTGGGAAACGGCATAAAATTAAAATCTATTTTATTTTCATTGCGGACTTTCTTTCTCTCTCGTTCTCTTTCGGATGTTGCCATAGATTTTGAATAATTGGCGATGTTCGCAACCCCTACGGATAATATTGGACTACGTGGTCTATTGTGGCTTAAATGGACTACTTACAACATAGTCCAATGTACTGTAGTATGGACCATGTTATAAGAAATAAACATACAGTGCTGCCAACAACTGCATGATGTATACTTTTCTATAGTTTACAGTATTACAATGCAGATAACGAGACTAGTCCATACATGCATGTAAAGAGTAGTCCATAAAGGTGTTGGAGTACTCCAAAACTACTCCAAATATATGGGTAAAAGGTGGTCCATTTAACATTTCGATGTCCTAGGAGGGGACCATATAACCCACCGAAGTAGTCCCTAAACTACTCCATGGAGTACTAAACTGGGTTAGTTTTAAAAGTACTCCATGCAACTACAGTATGGAGTACACGTAAGGTCTAGTTTAAGCATTTTTCTTTTTCATTTTTTATTAATCGTTTTTATGGTGTGTACTGTAGTCTATTATTGTTATTATTCAGGTATGTGATGAAAATCGATCGATTGCAAAACGAACGTGAATTAAAGTCTTAAATTTTCGTTCAGAATACACTTCAGTTAACGTATATAATATAAAATTTGAAAGAATAAAGACTGAAAATAAAAGGAATGTGCATTTAAAATCCATTTTAAAAGATACTGAAAACGATATTTTCGGTTTCAAATCGTATCGTTTTTAAAATCGATTTCCATCACATACCTGATTAACTATTATTTTTCCACAAATTTCACAAACTTTCACTTTTAAATAAATTAATAATGGACACCATCAGGGACTACTTCGGTAGGTTATATGGTCCCCTCCTAGGACATCGTAATGTTAAATGGACCAACTTTTACCCATATATTTGGAGTAGTTTTGGAGTACTCCTACTCCTTTATGGACTACTCTTTACATGCATGTATGGACTAATCTCGTAATCTGCAGGGTATGCACAAAAAAATGAATAAAAATGTAAACAAACAAGGACAACTATTGCCGTCGCTGTCTTCCGTTGTATTATTAACGAGAAATCGCACCGCCCAGCAAACATTGCTGGCTGTATTTTTGTTATGGAGTTTGAAATTTGACTCTCTCTCTCTGATGCAAAAACCGTATGAATGTGCCTTGTTTAGTAGTTTGAAAAATAAATTTTTATATTTTGAGATTTTTTTTAAGGGAAAAACTGAAAATAAAAAAACAATTAAGTACGTTTTGAAATGAGTATTTTTTTAGTACTTTTTTGAAATTGGCTAATAGTGAAATGGAATGGTATTCTTATGAAAAATTTCAGCAAAAAAATGGAATTTTATTAAAATTGTTAAGTATTTTAACTACTTTTTTAAAACTCTTAAAAATTGAGAAAATTTTTTACTCTTTTCTCCCCTTCTATCCTTTTTATAGCACAGAATTACAAAAAAAAAAAATATTATACAACAATGTTTCTTATTTTTTATATAATTTAACACTTTTTCACATCATTTGTTAATATTTTTTTGTAAAATTTTTTTTTTAATTTTGATTACCAATATTAATAATATTTTTGTTTTTTTTTTTTAAGACTACATCTATTAAAATTATTTATGTATGTATTTAACTTGTTTACCATTTTTTAAAGGTGTCTTAATCCATATTAAAGCCAAGTTTTGTTTTTTTTTTTAAACAACCAAAGCCGGCCATTGTTGTTGGAGAGAGACAATCACCACTTAATCCAATCTGTCATCATCTTTCAACTTCAATAACTCTCACTCTGTTGCTCCATTGCTGGGGTGTAGAAATTTTTTTTGACAATTTTTTTTTAATATATACTACATAATTGTTTATTTTTTTTTTTTTTTTTTTTTTTTTTTTTTTAATAAAAATATAATTATAAAATAAAAAATTCAAAATATCTACACATTTATTTCAATCAATCAATAACAGTAAAAGCGATAACTTTATTGTATAATTATTAAATATTTTGTAAGTGTTTAATTTGTTTTTTTTTTTTTTTTTTTCTGTTAAATGTTTTACTCCTTAAAGGAAGTATTGTTATTTTGTATGTTTTATTTAATAAATACTTTGTTTAATATTTTATGCAAAACATGCAGGTTCATGTCTCGTTGATTAAGTTAATTTAAAAAAAAATATTATACTCGCTGTAAATTAACTAAAATAAATCAACTAAATCGAAATATAAAATAACTAAAATCGACCAAAAATTTACTTAAATTAAAAAAAAAAAAAAAATTAAATGTTTAACCTATACGTTATTAATTCGCTGCTTCCTTTCAAATCCACTGTCATTTTTATAGCTCCCTAAGACATGCTGTAGAAATAGTTCAATTAGCAAAAACAAAAAAAAATTGTTTTTAAAACTATCTGAAATATTAGAAATTTTTTTTTGGAAACTAACTTTGTGACTAAAGCAATTTATAAAAACAATGTTGTGTCTCTGTGCTTTTTGTTTAAATTTTTTGAAAATCATTTATCGTTGCTTTTTTGTCGCATTCAAGGTAAATAATAAAAATCTTATAAAAGTCTACAAAATTATATACAAGACAAGATTGTTGACTAGATTATAGATTAGAATACATACTTGAAAATAGACTGAACCATTGACTATACTTTAGAGCGGACTTAAACCTTAAGTAGGTCTGAGTTCATACGGCTCATGTCTTATTGACAAGATTATTCCTTTTTCTTCTTTGAACATGAATTGGCGTTCAAATGATTCATGTCATGTTGACGACATGTGCTTTTTTGATATTGAAAACAATAACAAAATTAAACAACGAATGAAAAAGCAAAACGTAAAGACAGTACATGCATCTGTGTACTCGTTTCTTTTCCCCTCGTCGCTCTCGCCTATAAAGTAGCAATCATGTCAATAAGACAAGAGCCGTATGAACACAGACTAGGCTATGGACTGTAAACTTCAACAGCATACTGTAGACTAGACTACAAACTGGACTGGACTAGACTATAAAGAATATAGTTATCTAGACTATAGACTTGACTGTAGACAAGGCATTGGTGTATACTGTAAAAACTTAGCTCAACTAAAGGCTACAGTAAGAAATATACTAGGATTTTGTGTAGACTGTAAACTCAAATGTAGACTGTTCTATAGACTTTATTAAAAACTAGACTTTGACGTAATCTGTAGACTTAATAAAAGGCTTAACTATGTATAGACTAAACTTTAATCAGGACTACAGGACTACATCTAAATTAGCTGATGCCAATGCTTGTTTGTTGTTGTTGTTATTGTTGCAGCAGCGAGACTTTAAGAGCAGGGGTCTGTCTAATCACCGCATTCGATATCGAGTAAACTATCGTATTTTTCTGCGTACAATAGAAAATGACGTATCGAATAAAAACTCGAGAGATGTAGTATTTATGTCTATTGTTACTCGCTATCGAATGTTATCATCTCAAGTTACGATACATTTCATTCAATATCGCGTGTAATAATACCAAAATAAGAAATTTCGATAAATTTAGCATTTGATATCAAGAATGCGGTGATTAGACAGACCCCTGGGGTCTGTAAACTATCGTTTTTTTCTGCGTACAATAGACACTGACGTATCGAATGAAAATTCGACAGATGTTATGTCTTTGGTTACTCGCTATCGAATGCTATCATCTCAAATTACGTTACTTTTCATTCAATATCGCGTGTAATAATACCAAAATAAAAAATTTCGATCATGACAGTGAGCAAATAAAGCTTTCCACCCGGCAAAGTAATAGCACTTGGCAGTACCGCAGAGTGTGGTGATGACGATGGAGGTTGTTGTAGTTGGTAAGAATCCATAATACCCAAACGGGACGTATTGAAGGGTTTCACCACCAATATAGAAAAAAAGACTGGTATATGTAATACTTTACAGTCGAGTTTACATCCAAGTCTATTGTCTAGTCTTCAGTGTTAGTTAGACGCTGCTTTATACTTCAGTTTATAGCATAGGCTCTATTTTTGCTTTAAGCCCAGTTTGTGGAAAAGTTATAAGACTTGTTTGTAGTCTCATACATATTCTACAGTCTAGTTCACTATCTAGGCCTTGATTCTCAAAACTACAACTTACAAATCTACAAGTTAAATATATTTGAAACAAAAATTGTAAAATTGATTGTAACTTGTAGTTTTGAGAAACATGATGGCCCTAGTCTAGAACCTACTTCGTAATCATTCTATAGTTCATTTTAAAATTTATTTTAAATAGAATTTCTTTAGAAATTGTGTCTACTGGGAAAAATAATTTACTATTTAGTTTTATTAAAAGGAAAAAGTTTTAAACAAAAAAAAAATTGTTTATAATTTGTTTTAAAAATATTTTTTATTTATTAATTTTTTTTTTCTCTCTTATTTTTTAAAAAGTTATTGTCAATTTTTAATAAAAAAAAAGAAAATAATAAACATCATTATAAAGAGGGTTACATTTGATTTTAAAACAAAACTAATTATGTATAAAAAAATATTTGTAAAGATAAAATTAAAAAAAAAATAATAATTAGGAATAACTAATTTTATAGAATTAAAAGTGTTTTTCTGTTTAAGATAAAAATAATGATACATTTTTTTTTAACGAAAAAACTACTAAACAATTACAATTTTTTTAATAAATTTTAAATTTCAAACTAAAATACAATACAACAAATTAAAAAGATTTTTAGGGGGTGTTTAAAGAAATCGATGGGGAATTTAGAGAGAGAAAACTAAAATATAAAACAAATTCTACATAAAATTACAACAAATTCGAGTTTTTTCTCTTTTAAATTTAACAAACCAAAAATTATTAATTTTTGTTTAACTTTTTTCAAAAATATTTTCAAATATCACAATTAAAAAACAAAATATTTGCAAATTAAAAACATAGTATATATTAAAATAAAAATCATAAAGAGTGTTATAATTATAATAGTAATAAACATAAAATAAAGTTAAAGTATAAAGAATTTTAAAACAGACTGTATTTTTTTATAATAATACCCCTAAAAGGGTGTTTTTTTGATTTCAATCTACTTGCTACTCTTTTGGTTACAAAACAAAATTTCAAAAAGATTTTTTAAATAAAGAAAACATTACAAACAATTTCTATAATAAAATTTTTAAGTTTTTCAAACTAAATACATAATAATTTAAATTTCTTTTACAAGTTTAAAATAAGTTATTGAGACAAAAATAGTTTTCTTAAGCATTTTATAGAGTTTTAAAAAAGGGCGAGAAAAAGAAAGGAGGCCCATTGTTCCTTTTTTTTAGTTGATAGAAGAGAGGTAAAACAAAGAAAGCTCTTGACTTTCTCATTTCCATTATTTTTTTTATGTAATTTTTTTAAAACTAAAGCAAGACAACTTAATGCATTTCAATTAAATTTTAACTTCGAAACTTTGCTTGGATTAGTTTTAAGTCTAAGGAAGAGTGGTAGAAAAAAAAAGCCATTAACATTTTATTTGACTTTCTCTTAATGCTGATGCGTTTTTGCATTTGCATTCGTCAAAAAAACAAAATCACCGTAAGATTGAATTGACGAATGACAAAGCAAAAGTATCGAGCGCATGATGTAGGATTACTTTTGCATGCATCGCATGCGTCTTCGAAAAGAACGCGAGATGTGGGCCTCCAGCTTTAGACTTAAGCAAGAAAACTGCCTGTACTGTAACAAAGAATTATCTTCTATAAACGTAGAACTTGCTTAAGAAAACTTTTGTGTTCAATCGCTTCAACTACAAACAACAGAAGGCTACAAATAATAATAAGTATAGTAATTTGATAATATTTAATATTAAGATTACTTTTTGTTTTTAGATAATTATTTTTAAAATTAAAGAAACAAGCTTTTAATAGTTTTACATTAAAAAAAAAAATAATAATTTTGAAAGAGAATTTTTTAAAAATTCTCTTTCATTCTCATTCTACATCAACAACAATACAGAAAAAGAAGGAAAAAAAATTCAAACGTTTAACGAATTTTTTTTTTTTTTTGTTTAAGGATTTTAAGCAAAAATAAAGGGCGGGAGACATATTTTTTTGTTTTGTTTTAAAATGATTTGAATTAAAATAATAAAAGAAAATGAAATCATATTAAAATTTTAATTGTCATGTTTTACGCGGCGGTGTCGGAGGAGGCGGTGCATAATGATGCCTCATCATGTCTTTGGGAATGTTTTCGTAGGCTGAAAAATGACGGGAGTAAACAATTTGAACAAACCGGGCCGGGAGGAGGATGAAACCTGCTTACCTGTCTGTTGCTGGGAGGGGTTAATAACTTGTTGTTGCTGCTGCTGCTGATGTTCGTTGTGTTTTAGCGTTGTTGTTGTTGTGGCTGTTGTCGTATTGTTGCTATTTTGAAATATATCGTTGCTGTATAACTGTTGTTGGTGTTGCTGTTGTTGTTGCTGATGCTGGTGTTGTTGTATTGATGTTATTGTGGCTGAATGTTGTTGCAACTTTTGCCGACTACTTGGTATTGTTGGTGAGGGTAATGGCATTTTATTAAAGATTTGTTTCGATGATTGATTTAAAATATTATCATTACAATTATTAATGCTATTACTACTGCTACTGGAACAATTTGTAATTGGATTACATTGTTGTTGTTGTAGTTGTTGTTTACTAGCTAAACTTAAATTAGGTGGTAAAGGAGATCTTTGTGTATCATTACCAATTTCGCCTGTATATCTAGAAGAAAAAAAATTACAATAAGAAAAAATTTTGAAAAACATTGAAATAGTAAACTAATTAGCAGGGAAACCATAAATATGCAATTGCGTGTTTTTACTTGTGCGAGAAATAATATATGTATTTATGCGTTTTAGAGCTTTTTATGAATTTCGGCATTGATTTGTTAGTGCATATTTAGTTAAAAGAGCTATTTTGCGGAATTCTTAAGTTTTTAGCGAATATTTTGCCTTTTTGAGGCATATTTTAATACATTTAATATTTGTTTAGATGTCAATTTTTTTCTTTTCTGTTTTAAATATCTATCTGTATACCCAACGTGTTGTTTCATTTCGAGAATTGTAAGAATCAATTATAAACGTTTTTGGCGATGTGTGTAATACATAGAAATCTGGACCAATCTTTTAGTATACCAATCGATTTAGCATCACTTTTTATAGTGATCTAACTTTCGTCTGGTTGGTTGCCTGTCCATGTTACTTTTGTGCGCGAAGAACAAGTTGTAATCTTGTAGATAATTTGATCAAATTTGGTAAATAAATTTTAATTGTACTAAGGATGAAGTCTATGTAAGTGGTGAGAATCGGTCTATAATTTTACATATTCCCCTTAAAAACTTCATTAAAAATTAGACTCTTTGTGTCCGGAAACTATCTAAATATGTTGGCATTTCGATTAAATTCACATATGGATGTTAATATCTAGATAATATTCAGCACAAATAACTCTTATATGAATCTTAATCTCTAAACATAACTTTATTTTTGTGAGCTTCGCTTCCAAATAGGGTAAAATCTCGAGAATTAGTCTGTAAATACTAAGAGCCAATTTTGGGTTTGAGATTAAAGTTAATTTAATTCTATAATTAGCTAATCTGAGAATTAAGTTAATCTAGCATCAATTGAATTTGATATTTTTGGGTTGTGGCTTAAACCATGTAGTGTTACCATACTAAGTACAAAAAAATGGCAACATTTTTTTGCAAATGTCAACTTTTTATCAAAGCAATATGGTGGTTTTTAAAGAAGAAGAAAATGTGCGAATTTAATATTGCTTACAAGATAGAAATTTTACTCGTAAAACTGCTCTGAGTGGAGAAGCAGCTCCCGCTTTTTGTTATTATTTCTTAAGGGCAAACAGCTCGATTTTGTTTGTCTGCTTTTGTTGCGTTTTGCGTTGTCACCCCGCATTGGTTAGTGTTTCGTCGTCGTATAACTGTACCGAGTTACAGTTTTTGTGGTATCTGCATTACCTATATGCAATCGTTTTTAACAGTCATGTGACTGGTGGAGAACCATATCGTCCCCTCAATAAAACAATAGTGTATACGCATGTACACCACTATACACTATTGTTTTATTAAGGGGACGATATATAACTCAGACGTTTTACTGGTGGAGTACCAAGGAAATAACTCAGACGTTTTACTGTGGAGACAAGATATACTCTGGAGCTTATTCTGCAAGCTTTTCGCCTTCCTATACGAAGGTCTAGGTCGATGGAGGACTTGTGGATGAGGCTCCAACAAAACGTGTGATACCCTGGCAATATAACCCTAGATAGTTAGCCAAAAATTTTTTAGTGTTTAAGCAAAATCAAAAAAAAGGTAGAAATTGTTCACGTTTAAAAAAAAATATATTAAAGAAAAAATATAGAAAGGAATGATTATATAAAAGTGCTTAGCAATATGGGCAAATCCCAGAAACAGTCCACCAACCAAAAATTTTTCAAATGAATTTTTTTTAATGGAATATAAGACTAGATGTTTAATTTCATTTTTATATTAAAAAATATGCATTTCAATGATCATTAATGCAATCATTTTTATCAAATCGTACCCCACTGCTGATTTCTTAATTTAATACGTGAATTTAGCATTATTTTAGGTGATTTTTGTGCTTAAAATAGCACTTACAGCAGATTTATCAAAATATAAATTTCGTTAAAAAAAAAGTTGATATTCATTAGTTAAGAAATTAGTTTAAGAAATGCAATTCGTAAAAATATTTGTTTTCTTAAAATATTATAATAAACTGTTACTGGAAAAACTGTAGCGTGCGTTACGTAGCGTGTGTCACAAAGGGCTTTTGTCAAAAAATCACAATATTTTTTGGCTGCGAATAAGTGCGTTTAGAATTCTCTTATAGTCATCTTTCTTTTAGGAATTAGATTTTGTATACCTTATCATGCCAAATTCGCTAAAAATTAGGAAAATGCACTTCAAGCTTTGAAGTTACTTCCACTTTTTGTAGCGTGCGTCGCAAAACTTTGTGATCAATTATTTCGCAACAAATACTTGCTAAGAAAATATGATATATGCCATATATATAAGTACATATTAATGTCAGTAAATACTATATATAAGATGAAGCTATCTTTTTTGAAAGCCCAAAAAATTTTTAAATTTCAATCAGAAAACGCGTGCGAATGTAGCGTTCGTCACGCGGGATTTGCCCATATATCATATACTACAAATTCTTTTTTGCTTATATTTTTACAACAATTGTTTATGTTAAACATGTGTATGTTGACAGTTTAAGTTTAGGTTTAAACCACCACCATTGGCCGCTTAAAATAGCAAAAAAAGTTTTAAAAAATACAACTCAAAAAGTAAATACGGAGATTAAAGTTAATTTAATCGCTAATCTCTAACCCAAAAAGTGGCTTTACCGATTATAATTTTAAGATTGTTTTTTAATTGTTGAATATTTTGTTTTCAAATAAGAAATTTTTGGGGCATATTTTTAACAACTTTCAGGGCATATTTTCAAGTTCTTACTGCATATTTAATGCGATTGAAACGCGTTTTTAAAGCATGTTTCTGGTTTCCCTGGTAATTAGCTATGTTTTAGAAATCGAATCCGAGTGGAATTGAAATTGGTCAAATATTCAAAACTACCCGGTGTCTATAGTTCATAAAAATATTCCGATTTCTATAACTCGTGCTGTGAGGATAACTTATCTTTACCAGAACTACTTTTGAAATTAGAAAAAACTACTTTTAGGTTTAAAAAACGTAAATTGAAAATCTCCATCAATTTCAATTTCAAGTGATTTCGATTTCCAGAACATGGCTGATCATTTTTCTTCAAGTTTTTTATACTGACGAGTAAATGACTTAAAAAAGTTAAAAAAAAACTAACTTATTGCCTAAACTTTGAAGTTATATAGTCTAAAATAAAAAAATTAATTTAACAATTTTTTTCGTAACCTTTTAGTTACTAATTAACTATCAAAAACTTAAAATAATTTTTTTGGGTAATTTACATGTTTGTTCTAAATATTTATTAAAAGTTGGATAACTTTTGCAAAAAAAAATGCCAAATTTTTAAGGTTATGTTTACCAAAAAGTAAAAAATGCAAAATTTTAATCAAAAGTTCAAAAAATGTCTTAAAGTTTTGCACTCAACACCAAAAGCTATAAAAATCGTTAAAATTTTATTTAATACTAGCATATACCCGCTACTTCGTTAGCATCTCCTTTTTCTAGGTTTAAACTTTTTTAAATTCTAGCATTTAACCCGCTACTGTAGTAGAACCAAAAAGTTAAAGAAAAATATAAAATTTCCCGTATTTTTTGGGTACTATATTTTTCCCCCATTAAAGTATCAAAAATTTCAGTATTGTAGTGGCAGCCCATAATTTAGAACGAATATGTCAATAACTGGAAAAAATGTTTTGTAAAAAAAGTACCAAAGATAGTTACGATTTTCACACCTTAAATGTTCGAATTTCAAAAAAGAACCAAATTCGTATACGTAATTTTTTATAGTTTCGAATGTGGTATTAACTTTGTTTCTATGTTTATTGATTCAAAATATAGATAGGGTGGCAAACAAGTACTAAAGTTCAGATTTTACCCGTTTACTCCCTAATAGGGCCGAATTTCAAATAAGTACCAGACACCTGTCCGCTTATTTTTCTAAGAACAACGATAAGTATTGCATTTATTTTGCATCTCTTCTAGTTTTGGAGATATAAGGTTACCGAATTTTCCCGTTTTTACCCCCTAAACATTCGAATTTCGAAAAATCGTCTTAGTGGATCGATATGGGGAGTGACCAATCGCTAGTCCAAATTTCAAGTTTCTAGGGTCAGCGGTTTGGGCAGGGCGATGATGA
Source organism: Pollenia angustigena (assembly GCA_930367215.1). Lineage (NCBI taxonomy): Eukaryota > Metazoa > Arthropoda > Insecta > Diptera > Polleniidae > Pollenia > Pollenia angustigena. Next base: position 6,140,776 of record OV884059.1, on the reverse strand, counting down.
ATGTGTCAGTCAGTCACTCACGCAACTCTTTTATATATGGGCATTTCCTGGGGTCACGAACATACGTTTGTACGCTTTTGATGTACAAAATAATATAGAAAAACAAAACTTTTCCTAGCATTTTTTTGCGATTCAATAGCATTTGGGTAGCTCTATGTTTAGTACAAAAGTTGGATTTCATCGTGTTTAAGTTTTCATAGTAAGAGTTATAAACGTGTGGTCACGAACGTACTCAAAATAGAAGTCAACTACGGAATTTTCAAAAGTGATTAATTTATTTTAAAAGTGTATTAATGTAAGTCTCCATCCAGTATTTACAAAATAAAATATCTCTCTTGGTTTTTGTTGTCTTCAAATTTCCTTAACAAAAAAACTTAATACTCCTTTTACAATTGACTGTAATATTTTTTGCATGTAAAATAAGTATATAAAAATGTCTTTAGAAGTAGAAAATACAGGAAATTATAAAATTTTCCAGTTTCCAGACCAATTTCCTCAAGTAAAACAGCTCAGATATGCTAGGAAACCATTCTTTTATAAGAACATAGCCTTTTTTCTAATAAGAAACAATAAAAGACGATGATAATCAACATTTTATTTTTTCGTCCTGGTAGACCATTCTGGAGAAATGCCCATATATAGAAGATTTAAAATTTTCTAAAAAGTTGGGTTATGTTGAAAAACCTCAGGCTAAGTTTTATTGCAAATAAAGTAAAATAGAGTAAAATTTTTAAATATTTGTCATCTGAAAACTAGCACTTCGAACTATTTACTACAACTACAAAAATATCTCAAAATTACTTCAAACCTATAAACTAATATTTATTTTTTAAATTCTATTTTAAAGTTGAAAAAATAACTCACTTAATATTTGTGTATTCACGTCCCACTTGTAAACTTTGCTCTTCAGCCCGTTTACGCTGTATAAGTGTTTGTATATAATGCTGAACAGCGTAATAGACAAATTTATATTGTGCTTCTGTTTGTACTAAGCCAGAACGTTGGGAACGTACCATTTGTATTGTGCGTTGTATATCAATTTCAGTATCTAAACCTGAAAAAAAATAATAAAAAATTTATTAGAAAAAAAAATACACAAAATAAAGAGAGCATTACAGAATTTCTTTTTACCAAATATATTAAAAAAAAAAAAGATCTCTTCGAGGTTAAAAACAAAAAAAAAAAAAAATATTGGCGTTAAAGAATTTAAAAAATTTATATTTATTTTAAATCGTTAACCGCCTATTCCACCAAGTTCAATTAAAACTAACTTTTACTTTAACTTCTAGTTAACAATTTGTTTTTGAGAGTTTAACCGATAGCAAATTATAACTAAACTTGGTGAACTTGGCCGTGCATAACTTAGAAACTTACCATGTCTATCGATTTGATCTAAAATCATATCAATCACAATGAAGGTACCCGTGCGACCAATACCAGCTGAACAATGTACACAAGGTGGGCCCTGTTTTAAAGTAAATTACAAAAATTTTATAAGATTTTCAACAAAAAAAATGATTTGCAAAGAGTTATTTTAAAAAACTGTAGGGAAATGTTTTGAAATTTTTTTTTTATAAATATTTTTTATAACTTACCGGTTTTTCACCCGCTTGAGTCAATTGACCCTGTTTCGTATTAACATCCTGTAGAAAATTCAAAACACAGCCAGGATCAGCAGGCACACCATGATCGGGCCACACTTGAAAATGATAATGGAATATACGTCTCTCGGGCTGGTCACGCCAAGAAAACAGAAATTCTCTTAAAGTATAATCATTTGTGGAATTCTCTGAGATACATTGAATTTTGGCGGGTCCGAATTGTTTGCACTGTCCCTCGTCTGGCCAATATTTGGCACACTTATTCTTGCCCCTTTCATACTCTTTGGTGGTCATCACAATGACACGGGTGTTTTCCTGCCAAATCATATTCCAGAAATCAGTTACGGTATTGGCCAAACAACCCTGGGTGGCTATATAGGTTTTAAACATTTCCCTTTCCGTTAAATCATTGCTATTCTTTTTGTTGAGAGGACGTGAAACTGAAGTACCACCACAACTACTGCTATTATTTGATGTTCCGGAAGGTCCGGGGCGTGGTGGTGGTTGCTGTTGTTGGCCTAGACATCCATTAAGGTTGCCCATTAAGGCTGAATTGGTTAAGGATTCGCTGCGTTTATGTTGTTGCTGTTGTTGTTGTTTACTAAGGTTATCGGTTTTCTTGTTGCAGGTGGTGCAATTACTGTAGGGCAGAGTAGCCGTTTTAACCGCACACTGGACACAGGTTTTATTGAGTATCTGACAATTGGGACAATTCTTTTGCATTTGAGCCGCTGTACAGGCAGGACAGGATGAGACCATGGCATTTAGACTCTCTTGGGAGGCATTCATATTGTTTTGTTCACCATCGGTGGGTAAGCGTATGTAGTTAGCGTTGATGTACTCAGCGCCGGGTAAAGTGTGATCAACATCATTAAGTTTAACACGGGTGTGATCATCTTAAAAGCATAATAAATTTATTAGTAAACTGTTATTTATTAATGGAAAAGTTGTGGGTGGCTGTACTTACAAGGTAATATATTTCTATAACGATTTTTATTACGATTTTCCAATTTGTAACCCTCATTGCGAGAGAATATATCACGACTGTCTTGTTGTAAAGCTTCAAATTCTTCCCAAAAGCCACCCTAAAAAAGAAATAATCAAAAAATTAATATGAATAACTTACAATTTATTGTCTTTTTGTTATAAAATTCTTTAAGATTTTCTCTCTTTTTTTTTTTTTTTTTGATGTTTAACAAACATTTTTTTAATATCAATTTTTAAAATATTGAGGTTATGAACGAAATTTTGTATATTATGGAAAATAACAAGGCGAATTCATTCAGGTGATCTTAAAAGCCCTGCTGATAACTTTTTTTTAGCTTTATAATTGTTGGATTTAAAAATTTTGTTTATTATCTTTCTTCCTGCTATAGTCATTGTACAATGATTTTACAAAAACCAATTGCTTGTGGTTTTTCTACGAGTTGTGCTGGTTGTAGTACCGAGATAACCTGTAACGAATTCGCCCTTTATTTAAAATTTTGTTTAAAAAAAAAAAATTATCGTAAAAATCTATTTTTTTAGGTTAAAAAGCTAACTTTTTATTTAATATAAGTTTTGTTTACTTTTAATTTAATTTTCTTTCATTGAAAATAATCTTAAAACTAATTAAGAACTACATCCTTAATTTTGTTTTAATTAATAAATTTTAAATTACAAATCTTTTTAATGTAAAACAATTATAAAAAATTACAACTTTTTAACCACATTTATCAATTATTAGAAATAATTTATAAATTATTAAATAAAGATTTTTAATTTTTTTTTTCTCCAGTTTCAAGCAGACAACTTTGTTTAGCTTTAACCGCAATAATTTCTTAAATGCAAAACAAAAAAAACCGATAATTACTTTTGTTGTTTTGCAATCAAAAAATAAAATACATATATATAAAAAAAGATTATAAATCTTTTATTTAAAGCTTAATTATATTTTAAACAATTGTATTAAAAGTAAATTTTTCATATGACAATGTCTGTATCTGTAAAATTGTATGACTGTTGTAACAAAAGTCACAATATAAACTTGAGCTAAAAGCCTTAAATGGTGAAAACAACTGAATATCTACATTTATTTATAGATAGCTTTTGTATCTATTGATTTGTTGCTAAATCACTAATATTGACTATAAAGCAAATTATTTTCTTGTTACTCTTAATACTTGAAAATTTGTTTTAATTTGTTTAAAACGAAAAAAAAAAGAAAAATCAAAATTGATTTCTTGCTTACCTTAACCAATTGTTCCACTCTGGCATTAATGCCAGCTGCTGTAATGCGTGTGGCATTGAAGGGTTGTCTTAAATGGACCACAGTGCCGCAAGTTTCCACCATGGGATTGCGTTTATAGTGTTCAATCAATTCGGATAAAGTGTTGAAGGGTTCACCACCACCAACATCGTATTTGTTGTCCTAAAGAAAATGAAAAAATAAAGTTTTAGAAAATCTAAAATTTTTCTTTAACGTAAAAAGTGAACAAGTTTTAAATGATCGATTACTTTGTTTACATTTCGATAACACATTTAATTAAATATTCCTGCTAAACTATTTGATTTAACTTTTTGATAACATTAAATATTTTTCGATAATTTTGCACAAATAGAAACTGGGAATTATTTCCTTTCGAAGGTTACTTTATATTATATTCAAAATTTTTTTTATTTTTCGAATTTATTCTATGAGCTAATTTTCAGTTATGTATTTTATAAAGCTTTTTTGTAATAGTCCTATTCCTTAAATTTTTCAGAAATGACTTTATTTATACACTACCAGACTATTATATTGTATTTTCATGTTACATTTTACCTTAGCCTTCCTTTGGACAGCAATAAGGTATATTGTATGTACAGAAAAATTTACAATTATAAGACACCAGCAGAATGTTATGCATTTTCTGTAAACGACAGGTTATTCTCAGCATGCTCTTGGAAACTTATCGAATTCACCATTATAATTTTTTTTTGTTTTAATTTTTGAAAAAATATCAAAATTATCAAAAATTTTTAATATTTTTAATTAGGCTTAAGTTCATGAAAACAATTTTAGTTAATTTTCATGTTGTAGAATTCCTTTCTTCATAAAAATATTTTAATGAAAAATTAAAAATTTCATGAACTTAAGCCTAATTAAAAATATTAAAAATTTGGATTAAAAACCATAAATAGTTCAACAAAATAACCACAATACTAATTAATTATCAAAAACTTTACATAAAGAAATACTACAATATATTTGTTAAATAACATGAACGATATATGTAATTTATCAATATTTTATTAAAATAAGTTATCGATTACTAGATAATACAATAAAAAAGTTTTTAGTGTTAAAAAGCGGTAAAAAAAGTTAAGCTTATCAACAATTTTGAAAAAATGACAGGAGCTCACAAAAGTTATCGATAATTTATCTGAAAATGTTTTTAAATTAAAATATTTTACGTGGGCCAAGTTAGCGTCGACGAAATAGCGTCGAATTTGGGAATTTAAAAATCGGGAAAACAAAATACCCAAAGTAAGGTGATAAAAATACCAAAAATTGTTAACACAAATCAAAAAATACACTTTTAGGAACAAAATGAGCGATGTGTGCAAAAAGTCGTTCGGTCTGTTCCCGAGATATTTGGGTTCATCTAAAATGGTCAGTAAAAAGCGTTGCTAATTTATCCCATGGAACACAGGCTTTTGCACGGTATAAACTGTATATAATCTGAAAGTTAATAGTTTAACAGACAAAAAGAGCGATTCGTGCAAAAAATCGCCCGTACCGTTCCTGAGAAATCTGGGTTTATCCAAAATGGTCAGTAAAATGCTTTGCTGATTTATCCCATGGAACACAGGCTTTTGCACGGTATAAACTGTATATAATCTGAAAGTTAATAGTTTTCCAGACAAAAAGAGCGATTCGTGCAAAAAATCGCCCGTACCGTTCCTGAGAAATCTGGGTTCATCCAAAATGGTCAGTAAAAAGCGTTGGTAATTTATCCCATGGAACACAGGCTTTTGCACGGTTTAAACTGTATATAATCTGAAAGTTAATAGTTTTCCAGACAAAAAGAGCGATTCGTGGAAAAAATCGCCCGTACCGTTCTTGAGAAATCTGAGTTCATCCAAAATGGTCAGTAAAATGCTTTGCTGATTTATCCCATGGAACACAGGCTTTTGCACGGTATAAACTGTATATAATCTGAAAGTTAATAGTTTTCCAGACAAAAAGAGCGATTCGTGCAAAAAATCGCCCGTACCGTTCCTGAGAAATCTGGGTTCATCCAAAATGGTCAGTAAAATGCTTTTCTGATTTATCCCATGGAACACAGGCTTTTGCACGGTATAAACTGTATATAATCTGAAAGTTAATAGTTTTCCAGACAAAAAGAGCGATTCGTGCAAAAAATCGCCCGTACCGTTCCTGAGAAATCTGGGTTCATCCAAAATGGTCAGTAAAATGCTTTTCTGATTTATCCCATGGAACACAGGCTTTTGCACGGTATAAACTGTATATAATCTGAAAGTTAATAGTTTTCCAGACAAAAAGAGCGATTCGTGCAAAAAATCGCCCGTACCGTTCCTGAGAAATCTGGGTTCATCCAAAATAGTCAGTGAAATGCTTTTCTGATTTATCCCATGGAACACAGGCTTTTGCACGGTATAAACTGTATATAATCTGAAAGTTAATAGTTTTCCAGACAAAAAGAGCGATTCGTGCAAAAAATCGCCCGTACCGTTCCTGAGAAATCTGGGTTCATCCAAAATGGTCAGTAAAAAGCGTTGTTAATTTATCCCATGGAACACAGGCTTTTGCACGGTTTAAACTGTATATAATCTGAAAGTTAATAGTTTTCCAGACAAAAAGAGCGATTCGTGGAAAAAATCGCCCGTACCGTTCCTGAGAAATCTGAGTTCATCCAAAATGGTCAGTAAAATGCTTTGCTGATTTATCCCATGGAACACAGGCTTTTGCACGGTATAAACTGTATATAATCTGAAAGTTAATAGTGTTCCAGACAAAAAGAGCGATTCGTGGAAAAAATCGCCCGTACCGTTCCTGAGAAATCTGAGTTCATCCAAAATGGTCAGTAAAATGCTTTGCTGATTTATCCCATGGAACACAGGCTTTTGCACGGTATAAACTGTATATAATCTGAAAGTTAATAGTTTTCCAGACAAAAAGAGCGATTCGTGCAAAAAATCGCCCGTACCGTTCCTGAGAAATCTGGGTTCATCCAAAATGGTCAGCAAAATGCTTTTCTGATTTATCCCATGGAACACAGGCTTCTGCACGGTATAAACTGTATATAATCTGAAAGTTAATAGTTTTCCAGACAAAAAGAGCGATTCGTGCAAAAAATCGCCCGTACCGTTCCTGAGAAATCTGGGTTCATCCAAAATAGTCAGTGAAATGCTTTTCTGATTTATCCCATGGAACACAGGCTTTTGCTTGGTATAAACTGTATTTAATCTGAAAGTTTATAGTTTTCCAGACAAAAAGAGCGATTCGTGCAAAAAATCGCCCGTACCGATCCTGAGAAATCTGGGTTCATCCAAAATGGTCAGTAAAATGCTTTGCTGGTTTATCCCATGGAACACAGGCTTTTGCTTGGTATAAACTGTATATAATGTGAAAGTTTATAGTTTTCCAGACAAAAAGAGCGATTCGTGCAAAAAATCGCCCGTACCGTTCCTGAGAAATCTGGGTTCATCCAAAATGGTCAGTAAAATGCTTTGCTGATTTATCCCATGGAACAAAGGCTTTTGCTTGGTATAAACTGTATTTAATCTGAAAGTTTATAGTTTTCCAGACAAAAAGAGCGATTCGTGAAAGAAATCGCCCGTACCGTTCCTTAGAAATCTGGGTTCATCCAAAATGGTCAGTAAAATGCTTTGCTGATTTATCCCATGGAACACAGGCTTTTGCTTGGTATAAACTGTATTTAATCTGAAAGTTTATAGTTTTCCAGACAAAAAGAGCGATTCGTGCAAAAAATCGCCCGAACCGTTCCTGAGAAATCTGGGTTCATCCAAAATGGTCAGTAAAATGCTTTGCTGATTTATCCCATGGAACACAGGATTTTGCACGGTATAAACTGTATTTAATCTGAAAGTTAATAGTTTTCCAGACAAAAAGAGCGATTCGTGGAAAAAATCGCCCGTACCGTTCCTGAGAAATCTGAGTTCATCCAAAATGGTCAGTAAAATGCTTTGCTGATTTATCCCATGGAACACAGGCTTTTGCACGGTATAAACTGTATATAATCTGAAAGTTAATAGTTTTCCAGACAAAAAGAGCGATTCGTGCAAAAAATCGCCCGTACCGTTCCTGAGAAATCTGGGTTCATCCAAAATGGTCAGTAAAATGCTTTTCTGATTTATCCCATGGAACACAGGCTTTTGCACGGTATAAACTGTATATAATCTGAAAGTTAATAGTTTTCCAGACAAAAAGAGCGTTTCGTGGAAAAAATCGCCCGTACCGTTCCTGAGAAATCTGAGTTCATCCAAAATGGTCAGTAAAATGCTTTGCTGATTTATCCCATGGAACACAGGCTTTTGCACGGTATAAACTGTATATAATCTGAAAGTTAATAGTTTTCCAGACAAAAAGAGCGATTCGTGCAAAAAATCGCCCGTACCGTTCCTGAGAAATCTGGGTTCATCCAAAATGGTCAGTAAAATGCTTTTCTGATTTATCCCATGGAACACAGGCTTTTGCACGGTATAAACTGTATATAATCTGAAAGTTAATAGTTTTCCAGACAAAAAGAGCGTTTCGTGGAAAAAATCGCCCGTACCGTTCCTGAGAAATCTGAGTTCATCCAAAATGGTCAGTAAAATGCTTTGCTGATTTATCCCATGGAACACAGGCTTTTGCACGGTATAAACTGTATATAATCTGAAAGTTAATAGTTTTCCAGACAAAAAGAGCGATTCGTGCAAAAAATCGCCCGTACCGTTCCTGAGAAATCTGGGTTCATCCAAAATGGTCAGTAAAAAGCGTTGTTAATTTATCCCATGGAACACAGGCTTTTGCACGGTTTAAACTGTATATAATCTGAAAGTTAATAGTTTTCCAGACAAAAAGAGCGATTCGTGGAAAAAATCGCCCGTACCGTTCCTGAGAAATCTGAGTTCATCCAAAATGGTCAGTAAAATGCTTTTCTGATTTATCCCATGGAACACAGGCTTTTGCACGGTATAAACTGTATATAATCTGAAAGTTAATAGTTTTCCAGACAAAAAGAGCGATTCGTGCAAAAAATCGCCCGTACCGTTCCTGAGAAATCTGGGTTCATCCAAAATGGTCAGTAAAATGCTTTTCTGATTTATCCCATGGAACACAGGCTTTTGCACGGTATAAACTGTATATAATATGAAAGTTAATATTTTTCCATACAAAAAGAGCGATTCGTGCAAAAAATCGCCCGTACCGTTCCTGAGAAATCTGGGTTCATCCAAAATAGTCAGTAAAATGCTTTTCTGATTTATCCCATGGTACACAGGCTTTTGCACGGTATAAACTGTATATAATCTGAAAGTTAATAGTTTTCCAGACAAAAAGAGCGATTCGTGGAAAAAATCGCCCGTACCGTTCCTGAGAAATCTGAGTTCATCCAAAATGGTCAGTAAAATGCTTTGCTGATTTATCCCATGGAACACAGGCTTTTGCACGGTATAAACTGTATATAATCTGAAAGTTAATAGTTTTCCAGACAAAAAGAGCGATTCGTGCAAAAATCGCCCGTACCGTTCCTGAGAAATCTGGGTTCATCCAAAATGGTCAGTAAAATGTTTTTCTGATTTATCCCATGGAACACAGGCTTTTGCACGGTATAAACTGTATATAATCTGAAAGTTAATAGTTTTCCAGACAAAAAGAGCGATTCGTGCAAAAAATCGCCCGTACCGTTCCTGAGAAATCTGGGTTCATCCAAAATGGTCAGTAAAATGCTTTTCTGATTTATCCCATGGAACACAGGCTTTTGCACGGTATAAACTGTATATAATCTGAAAGTTAATAGTTTTCCAGACAAAAGAGCGATTCGTGCAAAAAATCGCCCGTACCGTTCCTGAGAAATCTGGGTTCATCCAAAATGGTCAGTAAAATGATTTGCTGATTTATCCCATGGAACACAGGCTTTTGCACGGTATAAACTGTATATAATCTGAAAGTTAATAGTTTTCCAGACAAAAAGAGCGATTCGTGCAAAAAATCGCCCGTACCGTTCCTGAGAAATCTGGGTTCATCCAAAATGGTCAGTAAAATGCTTTTCTGATTTATCCCATGGAACACAGGCTTTTGCACGGTATAAACTGTATATAATCTGAAAGTTAATAGTTTCCAGACAAAAAGAGCGATTCGTGCAAAAAATCGCCCGTACCGTTCCTGAGAAATCTGGGTTCATCCAAAATAGTCAGTGAAATGCTTTTCTGATTCATCCCATGGAACACAGGCTTTTGCACGGTATAAACTGTATATAATCTGAAAGTTAATAGTTTTCCAGACAAAAAGAGCGATTCGTGCAAAAAATCGCCCGTACCGTTCCTAAGAAATCTGGGTTCATCCAAAATGGTCAGTAAAAAGCGTTGTTAATTTATCCCATGGAACACAGGCTTTTGCACGGTTTAAACTGTATATAATCTGAAAGTTAATAGTTTTCCAGACAAAAAGAGCGATTCGTGGAAAAATCGCCCGTACCGTTCCTGAGAAATCTGAGTTCATCCAAAATGGTCAGTAAAATGCTTTGCTGATTTATCCCATGGAACACAGGCTTTTGCACGGTATAAACTGTATATAATCTGAAAGTTAATAGTTTTCCAGACAAAAAGAGCGATTCGTGCAAAAAATCGCCCGTACCGTTCCTGAGAAATCTGGGTTCATCCAAAATGGTCAGTAAAATGCTTTTCTGATTTATCCCATGGAACACAGGCTTTTGCACGGTATAAACTGTATATAATCTGAAAGTTAATAGTTTTCCAGACAAAAAGAGCGATTCGTGCAAAAAATCGCCCGTACCGTTCCTGAGAAATCTGGGTTCATCCAAAATAGTCAGTGAAATGCTTTTCTGATTTATCCCATGGAACACAGGCTTTTGCTTGGTATAAACTGCATTTAATCTGAAAGTTTATAGTTTTCCAGACAAAAAGAGCGATTCGTGCAAAAAATCGCCCGTACCGATCCTGAGAAATCTGGGTTCATCCAAAATGGTCAGTAAAATGCTTTGCTGATTTATCCCATGGAATACAGGCTTTTGCTTGGTATAAACTGTATTTAATCTGAAAGTTTATAGTTTTCCAGACAAAAAGAGCGATTCGTGGAAAAAATCGCCCGTACCGTTCCTGAGAAATCTGAGTTCATCCAAAATGGTCAGTAAAATGCTTTGCTGATTTATCCCATGGAACACAGGCTTTTGCACGGTATAAACTGTATATAATCTGAAAGTTAATAGTTTTCCAGACAAAAAGAGCGATTCGTGCAAAAAATCGCCCGTACCGTTCCTGAGAAATCTGGGTTCATCCAAAATGGTCAGTAAAATGCTTTTCTGATTTATCCCATGGAACACAGGCTTTTGCACGGTATAAACTGTATATAATCTGAAAGTTAATAGTTTTCCAGACAAAAAGAGCGATTCGTGCAAAAAATCGCCCGTACCGTTCCTGAGAAATCTGGGTTCATCCAAAATGGTCAGTAAAATGCTTTTCTGATTTATCCCATGGAACACAGGCTTTTGCACGGTATAAACTGTATATAATCTGAAAGTTAATAGTTTTCCAGACAAAAAGAGCGATTCGTGGAAAAAATCGCCCGTACCGTTCCTGAGAAATCTGAGTTCATCCAAAATGGTCAGTAAAATGCTTTGCTGATTTATCCCATGGAACACAGGCTTTTGCACGGTATAAACTGTATATAATCTGAAAGTTAATAGTTTTCCAGACAAAAAGAGCGATTCGTGCTAAAAATCGCCCGTACCGTTCCTGAGAAATCTGGGTTCATCCAAAATGGTCAGTAAAATGTTTTTCTGATTTATCCCATGGAACACTGGCTTTTGCACGGTATAAACTGTATATAATCTGAAAGTTAATAGTTTTCCAGACAAAAAGAGCGATTCGTGGAAAAAGTCGCCCGTACCGTTCCTGAGAAATCTGGGTTCATCCAAAATGGTCAGTAAAATGCTTTTATGATTTATCCCATGGAACACAGGCTTTTGCACGGTATAAACTGTATATAATCTGAAAGTTAATAGTTTTCCAGACAAAAAGAGCGATTCGTGCAAAAAATCGCCCGTACCGTTCCTGAGAAATCTGGGTTCATCCAAAATAGTCAGTGAAATGCTTTTCTGATTTATCCCATGGAACACAGGCTTTTGCACGGTATAAACTGTATATAATCTGAAAGTTAATAGTTTTCCAGACAAAAAGAGCGATTCGTGCAAAAAATCGCCCGTACCGTTCCTGAGAAATCTGGGTTCATCCAAAATGGTCAGTAAAAAGCGTTGTTAATTTATCCCATGGAACACAGGCTTTTGCACGGTTTAAACTGTATATAATCTGAAAGTTAATAGTTTTCCAGACAAAAAGAGCGATTCGTGGAAAAAATCGCCCGTACCGTTCCTGAGAAATCTGAGTTCATCCAAAATGGTCAGTAAAATGCTTTGCTGATTTATCCCATGGAACACAGGCTTTTGCACGGTATAAACTGTATATAATCTGAAAGTTAATAGTTTTCCAGACAAAAAGAGCGATTCGTGCAAAAAATCGCCCGTACCGTTCCTGAGAAATCTGGGTTCATCCAAAATGGTCAGTAAAATGCTTTTCTGATTTATCCCATGGAACACAGGCTTTTGCACGGTATAAACTGTATATAATCTGAAAGTGAATAGTTTTCCAGACAAAAAGAGCGATTCGTGGAAAAAATCGCCCGTACCATTCCTGAGAAATCTGAGTTCATCCAAAATGGTCAGTAAAATGCTTTGCTGATTTATCCCATGGAACACAGGCTTTTGCACGGTATAAACAGTATATAATCTGAAAGTTAATAGTTTTCCAGACAAAAAGAGCGATTCGTGCTAAAAATCGCCCGTACCGTTCCTGAGAAATCTGGGTTCATCCAAAATGGTCAGTAAAATGTTTTTCTGATTTATCCCATGGAACACAGGCTTTTGCACGGTATAAACTGTATATAATCTGAAAGTTAATAGTTTTCCAGACAAAAAGAGCGATTCGTGCAAAAAATCGCCCGTACCGTTCGTGAGAAATCTGGGTTCATCCAAAATGGTCAGTAAAATGCTTTTCTGATTTATCCCATGGAACACAGGCTTTTGCACGGTATAAACTGTATATAATCTGAAAGTTAATAGTTTTCCAGACAAAAAGAGCGATTCGTGCAAAAAATCGCCCGTACCGTTCCTGAGAAATCTGGGTTCATCCAAAATGGTCAGTAAAATGCTTTTCTGATTTATCCCATGGAACACAGGCTTTTGCACGGTATAAACTGTATATAATCTGAAAGTTAATAGTTTTCCAGACAAAAAGAGCGATTCGTGCAAAAAATCGCCCGTACCGTTCCTGAGAAATCTGGGTTCATCCAAAATGGTCAGTAAAATGATTTGCTGATTTATCCCATGGAACACAGGCTTTTGCACGGTATAAACTGTATATAATCTGAAAGTTAATAGTTTTCCAGACAAAAAGAGCGATTCGTGCAAAAAATCGCCCGTACCGTTCCTGAGAAATCTGGGTTCATCCAAAATGGTCAGTCAAATGCTTTGCTGATTTATCCCATGGAACACAGGCTTTTGCACGGTATAAACTGTATATAATCTGAAAGTTAATAGTTTTCCAGACAAAAAGAGCGATTCGTGCAAAAAATCGCCCGTACCGTTCCTGAGAAATCTGGGTTCATCCAAAATGGTCAGTAAAATGCTTTTCTGATTTATCCCATGGAACACAGGCTTTTGCACGGTATAAACTGTATATAATCTGATAGTATATAGTTTTCCAGACAAAAAGAGCGATTCGTGCAAAAAATCGCCCGTACCGTTCCTGCGAAATCTGGGTTCATCCAAAATAGTCAGTGAAATGCTTTTCTGATTTATCCCATGGAACACAGGCTTTTGCACGGTATAAACTGTATATAATCTGAAAGTTAATAGTTTTCCAGACAAAAAGAGCGATTCGTGCAAAAAATCGCCCGTACCGTTCCTGAGAAATCTGGGTTCATCCAAAATGGTCAGTAAAAAGCGTTGTTAATTTATCCCATGGAACACAGGCTTTTGCACGGTTTAAACTGTATATAATCTGAAAGTTAATAGTTTTCCAGACAAAAAGAGCGATTCGTGCAAAAAATCGCCCGTACCGTTCCTGAGAAATCTGGGTTCATCCAAAATGGTCAGTAAAATGCTTTTCTGATTTATCCCATGGAACACAGGCTTTTGCACGGTATAAACTGTATATAATCTGAAAGTTAATAGTTTTCCAGACAAAAAGAGCGATTCGTGCAAAAAATCGCCCGTACCGTTCCTGAGAAATCTGGGTTCATCCAAAATGGTCAGTAAAATGCTTTTCTGATTTATCCCATGGAACACAGGCTTTTGCACGGTATAAACTGTATATAATCTGAAAGTTAATAGTTTTCCAGACAAAAAGAGCGATTCGTGCAAAAAATCGCCCGTACCGTTCCTGAGAAATCTGGGTTCATCCAAAATGGTCAGTAAAATGCTTTTCTGATTTATCCCATGGAACACAGGCTTTTGCACGGTATAAACTGTATATAATCTGAAAGTTTATAGTTTTCCAGACAAAAAGAGCGATTCGTGCAAAAAATCGCCCGTACCGATCCTGAGAAATCTGGGTTCATCCAAAATGGTCAGTAAAATGCTTTGCTGGTTTATCCCATGGAACACAGGCTTTTGCTTGGTATAAACTGTATATAATGTGAAAGTTTATAGTTTTCCAGACAAAAAGAGCGATTCGTGCAAAAAATCGCCCGTACCGTTCCTGAGAAATCTGGGTTCATCCAAAATGGTCAGTAAAATGCTTTGCTGATTTATCCCATGGAACAAAGGCTTTTGCTTGGTATAAACTGTATTTAATCTGAAAGTTTATAGTTTTCCAGACAAAAAGAGCGATTCGTGAAAGAAATCGCCCGTACCGTTCCTTAGAAATCTGGGTTCATCCAAAATGGTCAGTAAAATGCTTTGCTGATTTATCCCATGGAACACAGGCTTTTGCTTGGTATAAACTGTATTTAATCTGAAAGTTTATAGTTTTCCAGACAAAAAGAGCGATTCGTGCAAAAAATCGCCCGAACCGTTCCTGAGAAATCTGGGTTCATCCAAAATGGTCAGTAAAATGCTTTGCTGATTTATCCCATGGAACACAGGATTTTGCACGGTATAAACTGTATTTAATCTGAAAGTTAATAGTTTTCCAGACAAAAAGAGCGATTCGTGGAAAAAATCGCCCGTACCGTTCCTGAGAAATCTGAGTTCATCCAAAATGGTCAGTAAAATGCTTTGCTGATTTATCCCATGGAACACAGGCTTTTGCACGGTATAAACTGTATATAATCTGAAAGTTAATAGTTTTCCAGACAAAAAGAGCGATTCGTGCAAAAAATCGCCCGTACCGTTCCTGAGAAATCTGGGTTCATCCAAAATGGTCAGTAAAATGCTTTTCTGATTTATCCCATGGAACACAGGCTTTTGCACGGTATAAACTGTATATAATCTGAAAGTTAATAGTTTTCCAGACAAAAAGAGCGTTTCGTGGAAAAAATCGCCCGTACCGTTCCTGAGAAATCTGAGTTCATCCAAAATGGTCAGTAAAATGCTTTGCTGATTTATCCCATGGAACACAGGCTTTTGCACGGTATAAACTGTATATAATCTGAAAGTTAATAGTTTTCCAGACAAAAAGAGCGATTCGTGCAAAAAATCGCCCGTACCGTTCCTGAGAAATCTGGGTTCATCCAAAATGGTCAGTAAAATGCTTTTCTGATTTATCCCATGGAACACAGGCTTTTGCACGGTATAAACTGTATATAATCTGAAAGTTAATAGTTTTCCAGACAAAAAGAGCGTTTCGTGGAAAAAATCGCCCGTACCGTTCCTGAGAAATCTGAGTTCATCCAAAATGGTCAGTAAAATGCTTTGCTGATTTATCCCATGGAACACAGGCTTTTGCACGGTATAAACTGTATATAATCTGAAAGTTAATAGTTTTCCAGACAAAAAGAGCGATTCGTGCAAAAAATCGCCCGTACCGTTCCTGAGAAATCTGGGTTCATCCAAAATGGTCAGTAAAAAGCGTTGTTAATTTATCCCATGGAACACAGGCTTTTGCACGGTTTAAACTGTATATAATCTGAAAGTTAATAGTTTTCCAGACAAAAAGAGCGATTCGTGGAAAAAATCGCCCGTACCGTTCCTGAGAAATCTGAGTTCATCCAAAATGGTCAGTAAAATGCTTTTCTGATTTATCCCATGGAACACAGGCTTTTGCACGGTATAAACTGTATATAATCTGAAAGTTAATAGTTTTCCAGACAAAAAGAGCGATTCGTGCAAAAAATCGCCCGTACCGTTCCTGAGAAATCTGGGTTCATCCAAAATGGTCAGTAAAATGCTTTTCTGATTTATCCCATGGAACACAGGCTTTTGCACGGTATAAACTGTATATAATCTGAAAGTTAATATTTTTCCAGACAAAAAGAGCGATTCGTGCAAAAAATCGCCCGTACCGTTCCTGAGAAATCTGGGTTCATCCAAAATAGTCAGTGAAATGCTTTTCTGATTTATCCCATGGAACACAGGCTTTTGCACGGTATAAACTGTATATAATCTGAAAGTTAATAGTTTTCCAGACAAAAAGAGCGATTCGTGGAAAAAATCGCCCGTACCGTTCCTGAGAAATCTGAGTTCATCCAAAATGGTCAGTAAAATGCTTTGCTGATTTATCCCATGGAACACAGGCTTTTGCACGGTATAAACTGTATATAATCTGAAAGTTAATAGTTTTCCAGACAAAAAGAGCGATTCGTGCAAAAATCGCCCGTACCGTTCCTGAGAAATCTGGGTTCATCCAAAATGGTCAGTAAAATGTTTTTCTGATTTATCCCATGGAACACAGGCTTTTGCACGGTATAAACTGTATATAATCTGAAAGTTAATAGTTTTCCAGACAAAAAGAGCGATTCGTGCAAAAAATCGCCCGTACCGTTCCTGAGAAATCTGGGTTCATCCAAAATGGTCAGTAAAATGCTTTTCTGATTTATCCCATGGAACACAGGCTTTTGCACGGTATAAACTGTATATAATCTGAAAGTTAATAGTTTTCCAGACAAAAGAGCGATTCGTGCAAAAAATCGCCCGTACCGTTCCTGAGAAATCTGGGTTCATCCAAAATGGTCAGTAAAATGATTTGCTGATTTATCCCATGGAACACAGGCTTTTGCACGGTATAAACTGTATATAATCTGAAAGTTAATAGTTTTCCAGACAAAAAGAGCGATTCGTGCAAAAAATCGCCCGTACCGTTCCTGAGAAATCTGGGTTCATCCAAAATGGTCAGTAAAATGCTTTTCTGATTTATCCCATGGAACACAGGCTTTTGCACGGTATAAACTGTATATAATCTGAAAGTTAATAGTTTCCAGACAAAAAGAGCGATTCGTGCAAAAAATCGCCCGTACCGTTCCTGAGAAATCTGGGTTCATCCAAAATAGTCAGTGAAATGCTTTTCTGATTCATCCCATGGAACACAGGCTTTTGCACGGTATAAACTGTATATAATCTGAAAGTTAATAGTTTTCCAGACAAAAAGAGCGATTCGTGCAAAAAATCGCCCGTACCGTTCCTAAGAAATCTGGGTTCATCCAAAATGGTCAGTAAAAAGCGTTGTTAATTTATCCCATGGAACACAGGCTTTTGCACGGTTTAAACTGTATATAATCTGAAAGTTAATAGTTTTCCAGACAAAAAGAGCGATTCGTGGAAAAATCGCCCGTACCGTTCCTGAGAAATCTGAGTTCATCCAAAATGGTCAGTAAAATGCTTTGCTGATTTATCCCATGGAACACAGGCTTTTGCACGGTATAAACTGTATATAATCTGAAAGTTAATAGTTTTCCAGACAAAAAGAGCGATTCGTGCAAAAAATCGCCCGTACCGTTCCTGAGAAATCTGGGTTCATCCAAAATGGTCAGTAAAATGCTTTTCTGATTTATCCCATGGAACACAGGCTTTTGCACGGTATAAACTGTATATAATCTGAAAGTTAATAGTTTTCCAGACAAAAAGAGCGATTCGTGCAAAAAATCGCCCGTACCGTTCCTGAGAAATCTGGGTTCATCCAAAATAGTCAGTGAAATGCTTTTCTGATTTATCCCATGGAACACAGGCTTTTGCTTGGTATAAACTGCATTTAATCTGAAAGTTTATAGTTTTCCAGACAAAAAGAGCGATTCGTGCAAAAAATCGCCCGTACCGATCCTGAGAAATCTGGGTTCATCCAAAATGGTCAGTAAAATGCTTTGCTGATTTATCCCATGGAATACAGGCTTTTGCTTGGTATAAACTGTATTTAATCTGAAAGTTTATAGTTTTCCAGACAAAAAGAGCGATTCGTGGAAAAAATCGCCCGTACCGTTCCTGAGAAATCTGAGTTCATCCAAAATGGTCAGTAAAATGCTTTGCTGATTTATCCCATGGAACACAGGCTTTTGCACGGTATAAACTGTATATAATCTGAAAGTTAATAGTTTTCCAGACAAAAAGAGCGATTCGTGCAAAAAATCGCCCGTACCGTTCCTGAGAAATCTGGGTTCATCCAAAATGGTCAGTAAAATGCTTTTCTGATTTATCCCATGGAACACAGGCTTTTGCACGGTATAAACTGTATATAATCTGAAAGTTAATAGTTTTCCAGACAAAAAGAGCGATTCGTGCAAAAAATCGCCCGTACCGTTCCTGAGAAATCTGGGTTCATCCAAAATGGTCAGTAAAATGCTTTTCTGATTTATCCCATGGAACACAGGCTTTTGCACGGTATAAACTGTATATAATCTGAAAGTTAATAGTTTTCCAGACAAAAAGAGCGATTCGTGGAAAAAATCGCCCGTACCGTTCCTGAGAAATCTGAGTTCATCCAAAATGGTCAGTAAAATGCTTTGCTGATTTATCCCATGGAACACAGGCTTTTGCACGGTATAAACTGTATATAATCTGAAAGTTAATAGTTTTCCAGACAAAAAGAGCGATTCGTGCTAAAAATCGCCCGTACCGTTCCTGAGAAATCTGGGTTCATCCAAAATGGTCAGTAAAATGTTTTTCTGATTTATCCCATGGAACACTGGCTTTTGCACGGTATAAACTGTATATAATCTGAAAGTTAATAGTTTTCCAGACAAAAAGAGCGATTCGTGGAAAAAGTCGCCCGTACCGTTCCTGAGAAATCTGGGTTCATCCAAAATGGTCAGTAAAATGCTTTTATGATTTATCCCATGGAACACAGGCTTTTGCACGGTATAAACTGTATATAATCTGAAAGTTAATAGTTTTCCAGACAAAAAGAGCGATTCGTGCAAAAAATCGCCCGTACCGTTCCTGAGAAATCTGGGTTCATCCAAAATAGTCAGTGAAATGCTTTTCTGATTTATCCCATGGAACACAGGCTTTTGCACGGTATAAACTGTATATAATCTGAAAGTTAATAGTTTTCCAGACAAAAAGAGCGATTCGTGCAAAAAATCGCCCGTACCGTTCCTGAGAAATCTGGGTTCATCCAAAATGGTCAGTAAAAAGCGTTGTTAATTTATCCCATGGAACACAGGCTTTTGCACGGTTTAAACTGTATATAATCTGAAAGTTAATAGTTTTCCAGACAAAAAGAGCGATTCGTGGAAAAAATCGCCCGTACCGTTCCTGAGAAATCTGAGTTCATCCAAAATGGTCAGTAAAATGCTTTGCTGATTTATCCCATGGAACACAGGCTTTTGCACGGTATAAACTGTATATAATCTGAAAGTTAATAGTTTTCCAGACAAAAAGAGCGATTCGTGCAAAAAATCGCCCGTACCGTTCCTGAGAAATCTGGGTTCATCCAAAATGGTCAGTAAAATGCTTTTCTGATTTATCCCATGGAACACAGGCTTTTGCACGGTATAAACTGTATATAATCTGAAAGTGAATAGTTTTCCAGACAAAAAGAGCGATTCGTGGAAAAAATCGCCCGTACCATTCCTGAGAAATCTGAGTTCATCCAAAATGGTCAGTAAAATGCTTTGCTGATTTATCCCATGGAACACAGGCTTTTGCACGGTATAAACTGTATATAATCTGAAAGTTAATAGTTTTCCAGACAAAAAGAGCGATTCGTGCTAAAAATCGCCCGTACCGTTCCTGAGAAATCTGGGTTCATCCAAAATGGTCAGTAAAATGTTTTTCTGATTTATCCCATGGAACACAGGCTTTTGCACGGTATAAACTGTATATAATCTGAAAGTTAATAGTTTTCCAGACAAAAAGAGCGATTCGTGCAAAAAATCGCCCGTACCGTTCGTGAGAAATCTGGGTTCATCCAAAATGGTCAGTAAAATGCTTTTCTGATTTATCCCATGGAACACAGGCTTTTGCACGGTATAAACTGTATATAATCTGAAAGTTAATAGTTTTCCAGACAAAAAGAGCGATTCGTGCAAAAAATCGCCCGTACCGTTCCTGAGAAATCTGGGTTCATCCAAAATGGTCAGTAAAATGCTTTTCTGATTTATCCCATGGAACACAGGCTTTTGCACGGTATAAACTGTATATAATCTGAAAGTTAATAGTTTTCCAGACAAAAAGAGCGATTCGTGCAAAAAATCGCCCGTACCGTTCCTGAGAAATCTGGGTTCATCCAAAATGGTCAGTAAAATGATTTGCTGATTTATCCCATGGAACACAGGCTTTTGCACGGTATAAACTGTATATAATCTGAAAGTTAATAGTTTTCCAGACAAAAAGAGCGATTCGTGGAAAAAGTCGCCCGTACCGTTCCTGAGAAATCTGGGTTCATCCAAAATGGTCAGTAAAATGCTTTTATGATTTATCCCATGGAACACAGGCTTTTGCACGGTATAAACTGTATATAATCTGAAAGTTAATAGTTTTCCAGACAAAAAGAGCGATTCGTGGAAAAAGTCGCCCGTACCGTTCCTGAGAAATCTGGGTTCATCCAAAATGGTCAGTAAAATGCTTTTATGATTTATCCCATGGAACACAGGCTTTTGCACGGTATAAACTGTATATAATCTGAAAGTTAATAGTTTTCCAGACAAAAAGAGCGATTCGTGCAAAAAATCGCCCGTACCGTTCCTGAGAAATCTGGGTTCATCCAAAATAGTCAGTGAAATGCTTTTCTGATTTATCCCATGGAACACAGGCTTTTGCACGGTATAAACTGTATATAATCTGAAAGTTAATAGTTTTCCAGACAAAAAGAGCGATTCGTGCAAAAAATCGCCCGTACCGTTCCTGAGAAATCTGGGTTCATCCAAAATGGTCAGTAAAAAGCGTTGTTAATTTATCCCATGGAACACAGGCTTTTGCACGGTTTAAACTGTATATAATCTGAAAGTTAATAGTTTTCCAGACAAAAAGAGCGATTCGTGGAAAAAATCGCCCGTACCGTTCCTGAGAAATCTGAGTTCATCCAAAATGGTCAGTAAAATGCTTTGCTGATTTATCCCATGGAACACAGGCTTTTGCACGGTATAAACTGTATATAATCTGAAAGTTAATAGTTTTCCAGACAAAAAGAGCGATTCGTGCAAAAAATCGCCCGTACCGTTCCTGAGAAATCTGGGTTCATCCAAAATGGTCAGTAAAATGCTTTTCTGATTTATCCCATGGAACACAGGCTTTTGCACGGTATAAACTGTATATAATCTGAAAGTGAATAGTTTTCCAGACAAAAAGAGCGATTCGTGGAAAAAATCGCCCGTACCATTCCTGAGAAATCTGAGTTCATCCAAAATGGTCAGTAAAATGCTTTGCTGATTTATCCCATGGAACACAGGCTTTTGCACGGTATAAACTGTATATAATCTGAAAGTTAATAGTTTTCCAGACAAAAAGAGCGATTCGTGCTAAAAATCGCCCGTACCGTTCCTGAGAAATCTGGGTTCATCCAAAATGGTCAGTAAAATGTTTTTCTGATTTATCCCATGGAACACAGGCTTTTGCACGGTATAAACTGTATATAATCTGAAAGTTAATAGTTTTCCAGACAAAAAGAGCGATTCGTGCAAAAAATCGCCCGTACCGTTCGTGAGAAATCTGGGTTCATCCAAAATGGTCAGTAAAATGCTTTTCTGATTTATCCCATGGAACACAGGCTTTTGCACGGTATAAACTGTATATAATCTGAAAGTTAATAGTTTTCCAGACAAAAAGAGCGATTCGTGCTAAAAATCGCCCGTACCGTTCCTGAGAAATCTGGGTTCATCCAAAATGGTCAGTAAAATGTTTTTCTGATTTATCCCATGGAACACTGGCTTTTGCACGGTATAAACTGTATATAATCTGAAAGTTAATAGTTTTCCAGACAAAAAGAGCGATTCGTGGAAAAAGTCGCCCGTACCGTTCCTGAGAAATCTGGGTTCATCCAAAATGGTCAGTAAAATGCTTTTATGATTTATCCCATGGAACACAGGCTTTTGCACGGTATAAACTGTATATAATCTGAAAGTTAATAGTTTTCCAGACAAAAAGAGCGATTCGTGCAAAAAATCGCCCGTACCGTTCCTGAGAAATCTGGGTTCATCCAAAATAGTCAGTGAAATGCTTTTCTGATTTATCCCATGGAACACAGGCTTTTGCACGGTATAAACTGTATATAATCTGAAAGTTAATAGTTTTCCAGACAAAAAGAGCGATTCGTGCAAAAAATCGCCCGTACCGTTCCTGAGAAATCTGGGTTCATCCAAAATGGTCAGTAAAAAGCGTTGTTAATTTATCCCATGGAACACAGGCTTTTGCACGGTTTAAACTGTATATAATCTGAAAGTTAATAGTTTTCCAGACAAAAAGAGCGATTCGTGGAAAAAATCGCCCGTACCGTTCCTGAGAAATCTGAGTTCATCCAAAATGGTCAGTAAAATGCTTTGCTGATTTATCCCATGGAACACAGGCTTTTGCACGGTATAAACTGTATATAATCTGAAAGTTAATAGTTTTCCAGACAAAAAGAGCGATTCGTGCAAAAAATCGCCCGTACCGTTCCTGAGAAATCTGGGTTCATCCAAAATGGTCAGTAAAATGCTTTTCTGATTTATCCCATGGAACACAGGCTTTTGCACGGTATAAACTGTATATAATCTGAAAGTGAATAGTTTTCCAGACAAAAAGAGCGATTCGTGGAAAAAATCGCCCGTACCATTCCTGAGAAATCTGAGTTCATCCAAAATGGTCAGTAAAATGCTTTGCTGATTTATCCCATGGAACACAGGCTTTTGCACGGTATAAACTGTATATAATCTGAAAGTTAATAGTTTTCCAGACAAAAAGAGCGATTCGTGCTAAAAATCGCCCGTACCGTTCCTGAGAAATCTGGGTTCATCCAAAATGGTCAGTAAAATGTTTTTCTGATTTATCCCATGGAACACAGGCTTTTGCACGGTATAAACTGTATATAATCTGAAAGTTAATAGTTTTCCAGACAAAAAGAGCGATTCGTGCAAAAAATCGCCCGTACCGTTCGTGAGAAATCTGGGTTCATCCAAAATGGTCAGTAAAATGCTTTTCTGATTTATCCCATGGAACACAGGCTTTTGCACGGTATAAACTGTATATAATCTGAAAGTTAATAGTTTTCCAGACAAAAAGAGCGATTCGTGCAAAAAATCGCCCGTACCGTTCCTGAGAAATCTGGGTTCATCCAAAATGGTCAGTAAAATGCTTTTCTGATTTATCCCATGGAACACAGGCTTTTGCACGGTATAAACTGTATATAATCTGAAAGTTAATAGTTTTCCAGACAAAAAGAGCGATTCGTGCAAAAAATCGCCCGTACCGTTCCTGAGAAATCTGGGTTCATCCAAAATGGTCAGTAAAATGATTTGCTGATTTATCCCATGGAACACAGGCTTTTGCACGGTATAAACTGTATATAATCTGAAAGTTAATAGTTTTCCAGACAAAAAGAGCGATTCGTGCAAAAAATCGCCCGTACCGTTCCTGAGAAATCTGGGTTCATCCAAAATGGTCAGTCAAATGCTTTGCTGATTTATCCCATGGAACACAGGCTTTTGCACGGTATAAACTGTATATAATCTGAAAGTTAATAGTTTTCCAGACAAAAAGAGCGATTCGTGCAAAAAATCGCCCGTACCGTTCCTGAGAAATCTGGGTTCATCCAAAATGGTCAGTAAAATGCTTTTCTGATTTATCCCATGGAACACAGGCTTTTGCACGGTATAAACTGTATATAATCTGATAGTATATAGTTTTCCAGACAAAAAGAGCGATTCGTGCAAAAAATCGCCCGTACCGTTCCTGCGAAATCTGGGTTCATCCAAAATAGTCAGTGAAATGCTTTTCTGATTTATCCCATGGAACACAGGCTTTTGCACGGTATAAACTGTATATAATCTGAAAGTTAATAGTTTTCCAGACAAAAAGAGCGATTCGTGCAAAAAATCGCCCGTACCGTTCCTGAGAAATCTGGGTTCATCCAAAATGGTCAGTAAAAAGCGTTGTTAATTTATCCCATGGAACACAGGCTTTTGCACGGTTTAAACTGTATATAATCTGAAAGTTAATAGTTTTCCAGACAAAAAGAGCGATTCGTGCAAAAAATCGCCCGTACCGTTCCTGAGAAATCTGGGTTCATCCAAAATGGTCAGTAAAATGCTTTTCTGATTTATCCCATGGAACACAGGCTTTTGCACGGTATAAACTGTATATAATCTGAAAGTTAATAGTTTTCCAGACAAAAAGAGCGATTCGTGCAAAAAATCGCCCGTACCGTTCCTGAGAAATCTGGGTTCATCCAAAATGGTCAGTAAAATGCTTTTCTGATTTATCCCATGGAACACAGGCTTTTGCACGGTATAAACTGTATATAATCTGAAAGTTAATAGTTTTCCAGACAAAAAGAGCGATTCGTGCAAAAAATCGCCCGTACCGTTCCTGAGAAATCTGGGTTCATCCAAAATGGTCAGTAAAATGCTTTTCTGATTTATCCCATGGAACACAGGCTTTTGCACGGTATAAACTGTATATAATCTGAAAGTTAATAGTTTTCCAGACAAAAAGAGCGATTCGTGCAAAAAATCGCCCGTACCGTTCCTGAGAAATCTGGGTTCATCCAAAATGGTCAGTAAAATGATTTGCTGATTTATCCCATGGAACACAGGCTTTTGCACGGTATAAACTGTATATAATCTGAAAGTTAATAGTTTTCCAGACAAAAAGAGCGATTCGTGCAAAAAATCGCCCGTACCGTTCCTGAGAAATCTGGGTTCATCCAAAATGGTCAGTAAAATGCTTTGCTGATTTATCCCATGGAACACAGGCTTTTGCACGGTATAAACTGTATATAATCTGAAAGTTAATAGTTTTCCAGACAAAAAGAGCGATTCGTGCAAAAAATCGCCCGTACCGTTCCTGAGAAATCTGGGTTCATCCAAAATGGTCAGTAAAATGCTTTTCTGATTTATCCCATGGAACACAGGCTTTTGCACGGTATAAACTGTATATAATCTGATAGTTAATAGTTTTCCAGACAAAAAGAGCGATTCGTGCAAAAAATCGCCCGTACCGTTCCTGAGAAATCTGGGTTCATCCAAAATGGTCAGTAAAAAGCGTTGTTAATTTATCCCATGGAACACAGGCTTTTGCACGGTATAAACTGTATATAATCTGAAAGTTAATAGTTTTCCAGACAAAAAGATCGATTACTGCAAAAAATCGCCCGTACCGTTCCTGAGAAATCTGGGTTCATCCAAAATGGTCAGTAAAGAGCGTTGTTAATTTATCCCATGGAACACAGGCTTTTGCACGGTATAAACTGTATATAATCTGAAAGTTAATAGTTTTCCAGACAAAAAGAGCGATTCGTGAAAAAAATCGCCCGTACCGTTCCTGAGAAATCTGAGTTCATCCAAAATGGTCAGTAAAATGCGTTGCTGATTTATCCCATGGAACACAGGCTTTTGCACGGTATAAACTGTATATAATCTGAAAGTTAATAGTTTTCCAGACAAGTCAGTAAAATATATATATACCGTGCAAAAGCCTGTGTTCCATGGGATAAATCAGCAAAGCATTTTACTGACCATTTTGGATGAACCCAGATTTCTCAGGAACGGTACGGGCGATTTTTTGCACGAATCGCTCTTTTTGTCTGGAAAACTATTAACTTTCAGATTATATACAGTTTATACCAAGCAAAAGCCTGTGTTCCATGGGATAAATCAGCAAAGCATTTTACTGACCATTTTGGATGAACCCAGATTTCTCAGGAACGGTACGGGCGATTTTTTGCACGAATCGCTCTTTTTGTCTGGAAAACTATTACCTTTCAGATTATATACAGTTTATACCGTGCAAAAGCCTGTGTTCCATGGGATAAATTAACAACGCTTTTTACTGACCATTTTGGATGAACCCAGATTTCTCAGGAACGGTACGGGCGATTTTTTGCACGAATCGCTCTTTTTGTCTGGAAAACTATTAACTTTCAGATTATATACAGTTTATACCAAGCAAAAGCCTGTGTTCCATGGGATAAATCAGCAAAGCATTTTACTGACCATTTTGGATGAACCCAGATTTCTCAGGAACGGTACGGGCGATTTTTTGCACGAATCGCTCTTTTTGTCTGGAAAACTATTAACTTGCAGATTATATACAGTTTATACCGTGCAAAAGCCTGTGTTCCATGGGATAAATCAGCAAAGCATTTTAGTGACCATTTTGGATGAACCCAGATTTCTCAGGAACGGTACGGGCGATTTTTTGCACGAATCGCTCTTTTTGTCTGGAAAACTATTAACTATCAGATTATATACAGTTTATACCGTGCAAAAGCCTGTGTTCCATGGGATAAATCAGAAAAGCATTTTACTGACCATTTTGGATGAACCCAGATTTCTCAGGAACGGGCGATTTTTTGCACGAATCGCTCTTTTTGTCTGGAAAACTATTAACTTGCAGATTATATACAGTTTATACCGTGCAAAAGCCTGTGTTCCATGGGATAAATTAACAACGCTTTTTACTGACCATTTTGGATGAACCCAGATTTCTCAGGAACGGTACGGGCGATTTTTTGCACGAATCGCTCTTTTTGTCTGGAAAACTATTAACTTTCAGATTATATACAGTTTATACCGTGCAAAAGCCTGTGTTCCATGGGATAAATCAGCAAAGCATTTTACTGACCATTTTGGATGAACCCAGATTTCTCAGGAACGGTACGGGCGATTTTTTGCACGAATCGCTCTTTTTGTCTGGAAAACTATTAACTTTCAGATTATATACAGTTTATACCGTGCAAAAGCCTGTGTTCCATGGGATAAATCAGAAAAGCATTTTACTGACCATTTTGGATGAACCCAGATTTCTCAGGAACGGGCGATTTTTTGCACGAATCGCTCTTTTTGTCTGGAAAACTATTAACTTGCAGATTATATACAGTTTATACCGTGCAAAAGCCTGTGTTCCATGGGATAAATCAGCAAAGCATTTTAGTGACCATTTTGGATGAACCCAGATTTCTCAGGAACGGTACGGGCGATTTTTTGCACGAATCGCTCTTTTTGTCTGGAAAACTATTAACTTTCAGATTATATACAGTTTATACCGTGCAAAAGCCTGTGTTCCATGGGATAAATCAGAAAAGCATTTTACTGACCATTTTGGATGAACCCAGATTTCTCAGGAACGGGCGATTTTTTGCACGAATCGCTCTTTTTGTCTGGAAAACTATTAACTTGCAGATTATATACAGTTTATACCGTGCAAAAGCCTGTGTTCCATGGGATAAATTAACAACGCTTTTTACTGACCATTTTGGATGAACCCAGATTTCTCAGGAACGGTACGGGCGATTTTTTGCACGAATCGCTCTTTTTGTCTGGAAAACTATTAACTTTCAGATTATATACAGTTTATACCGTGCAAAAGCCTGTGTTCCATGGGATAAATCAGCAAAGCATTTTACTGACCATTTTGGATGAACCCAGATTTCTCAGGAACGGTACGGGCGATTTTTTGCACGAATCGCTCTTTTTGTCTGGAAAACTATTAACTTTCAGATTATATACAGTTTATACCGTGCAAAAGCCTGTGTTCCATGGGATAAATCAGAAAAGCATTTTACTGACCATTTTGGATGAACCCAGATTTCTCAGGAACGGGCGATTTTTTGCACGAATCGCTCTTTTTGTCTGGAAAACTATTAACTTGCAGATTATATACAGTTTATACCGTGCAAAAGCCTGTGTTCCATGGGATAAATTAACAACGCTTTTTACTGACCATTTTGGATGAACCCAGATTTCTCAGGAACGGTACGGGCGATTTTTTGCACGAATCGCTCTTTTTGTCTGGAAAACTATTAACTTTCAGATTATATACAGTTTATACCGTGCAAAAGCCTGTGTTCCATGGGATAAATCAGAAAAGCATTTTACTGACCATTTTGGATGAACCCAGATTTCTCAGGAACGGTACGGGCGATTTTTTGCACGAATCGCTCTTTTTGTCTGGAAAACTATTAACTTTCAGATTATATACAGTTTATACCAAGCAAAAGCCTGTGTTCCATGGGATAAATCAGCAAAGCATTTCACTGACCATTTTGGATGAACCCAGATTTCTCAGGAACGGTACGGGCGATTTTTTGCACGAATCGCTCTTTTTGTCTGGAAAACTATTAACTTTCAGATTATATACAGTTTATACCAAGCAAAAGCCTGTGTTCCATGGGATAAATCAGCAAAGCATTTCACTGACCATTTTGGATGAACCCAGATTTCTCAGGAACGGTACGGGCGATTTTTTGCACGAATCGCTCTTTTTGTCTGGAAAACTATTAACTTTCAGATTATATACAGTTTATACCGTGCAAAAGCCTGTGTTCCATGGGATAAATCAGAAAAGCATTTCACTGACTATTTTGGATGAACCCAGATTTCTCAGGAACGGTAAGGGCGATTTTTTGCACGAATCGCTCTTTTTGTCTGGAAAACTATTAACTTTCAGATTATATACAGTTTATACCGTGCAAAAGCCTGTGTTCCATGGGATAAATCAGCAAAGCATTTTACTGACCATTTTGGATGAACCCAGATTTCTCAGGAACGCTACGGGCGATTTTTTGCACGAATCACTCTTTTTGTCTGGAAAACTATTAACTTTCAGATTATATAAAGTTTATACCAAGCAAAAGCCTGTGTTCCATGGGATAAATCAGCAAAGCATTTTACTGACCATTTTGGATGAACCCAGATTTCTCAGGAACGGTACGGGCTATTTTTTGCACGAATCGCTCTTTTTGTCTGGAAAACTATTAACTTTCAGATTATATACAGTTTATACCAAGCAAAAGCCTGTGTTCCATGGGATAAATCAGCAAAGCATTTTACTGACCATTTTGGATGAACCCAGATATTTCAGGAACGGTACGGGCGATTTTTTGCACGAATCCCTCTTTTTGTCTGGAAAACTATTAACTTTCAGATTATATACAGTTTATACCAAGCAAAAGCCTGTGTTCCATGGGATAAATCAGCAAAGCATTTTACTGACCATTTTGGATGAATCCAGATTTCTCAGGAACGCTACGGGCGATTTTTTGCACGAATCACTCTTTTTGTCTGGAAAACTATTAACTTTCAGATTATATACAGTTTATACCAAGCAAAAGCCTGTGTTCCATGGGATAAATCAGCAAAGCATTTTGCTGACCATTTTGGATGAACCCAGATTTCTCAGGAACGGTACGGGCGATTTTTTGCACGAATCGCTCTTTTTGTCTGGAAAACTATTAACTTTCAGATTATATACAGTTTATACCAAGCAAAAGCCTGTGTTCCATGGGATAAATCAGCAAAGCATTTTACTGACCATTTTGGATGAACCCAGATTTCTCAGGAACGATACGGGCGATTTTTTCCACGAATCGCTATTTTTGTCTGGAAAACTATTAACTTTCAGATTATATACAGTTTATGCCAAGCAAAAGCCTGTGTTCCATGGGATAAATCAGCAAAGCATTTTACTGACCATTTTGGATGAACCCAGATTTCTCAGAAACGGTACGGGCGATTTTTTGCACGAATCGCTCTTTTTGTCTGGAAAACTATTAACTTTCAGATTATATACAGTTTATACCAAGCAAAAGCCTGTGTTCCATGGGATAAATCAGCAAAGCATTTTACTGACCATTTTGGATGAACCCAGATTTCTCAGGAACGGTACGGGCGATTTTTTGCACGAATCGCTCTTTTTGTCTGGAAAACTATTAACTTTCAGAGTATATACAGTTTATACCAAGCAAAAGCCTGTGTTCCATGGGATAAATCAGCAAAGCATTTTACTGACCATTTTGGATGAACCCAGATTTCTCAGGAACGGTACGGGCGATTTTTTGCACGAATCGCTCTTTTTGTCTGGAAAACTATTAACTTTCAGATTATATACAGTTTATACCAAGCAAAAGCCTGTGTTCCATGGGATAAATCAGCAAAGCATTTTACTGACCATTTTGGATGAACCCAGATTTCTCAGGAACGGTACGGGCGATTTTTTGCACGAATCGCTCTTTTTGTCTGGAAAACTATTAACTTTCAGATTATATACAGTTTATACCAAGCAAAAGCCTGTGTTCCATGGGATAAATCAGCAAAGCATTTTACTGACCATTTTGGATGAACCCAGATTTCTCAGGAACGGTACGGGCGATTTTTTGCACGAATCGCTCTTTTTGTCTGGAAAACTATTACCTTTCAGATTATATACAGTTTATACCGTGCAAAAGCCTGTGTTCCATGGGATAAATTAACAACGCTTTTTACTGACCATTTTGGATGAACCCAGATTTCTCAGGAACGGTACGGGCGATTTTTTGCACGAATCGCTCTTTTTGTCTGGAAAACTATTAACTTTCAGATTATATACAGTTTATACCAAGCAAAAGCCTGTGTTCCATGGGATAAATCAGCAAAGCATTTTACTGACCATTTTGGATGAACCCAGATTTCTCAGGAACGGTACGGGCGATTTTTTGCACGAAACGCTCTTTTTGTCTGGAAAACTATTAACTTTCAGATTATATACAGTTTATACCAAGCAAAAGCCTGTGTTCCATGGGATAAATCAGCAAAGCATTTTACTGACCATTTTGGATGAACCCAGATTTCTCAGGAACGGTACGGGCGATTTTTTGCACGAATCGCTCTTTTGTCTGGAAAACTATTAACTTTCAGATTATATACAGTTTATACCAAGCAAAAGCCTGTGTTCCATGGGATAAATCAGCAAAGCATTTTACTGACCATTTTGGATGAACCCAGATTTCTCAGGAACGGTACGGGCGATTTTTTGCACGAATCGCTCTTTTTGTCTGGAAAACTATTAACTTTCAGATTATATACAGTTTATACCAAGCAAAAGCCTGTGTTCCATGGGATAAATCAGCAAAGCATTTTACTGACCATTTTGGATGAACCCAGATTTCTCAGGAACGGTACGGGCGATTTTTTGCACGAATCGCTCTTTTTGTCTGGAAAACTATTAACTTTCAGATTATATACAGTTTATACCAAGCAAAAGCCTGTGTTCCATGGGATAAATCAGCAAAGCATTTTACTGACCATTTTGGATGAACCCAGATTTCTCAGGAACGGTACGGGCGATTTTTTGCACGAATCGCTCTTTTTGTCTGGAAAACTATTACCTTTCAGATTATATACAGTTTATACCGTGCAAAAGCCTGTGTTCCATGGGATAAATTAACAACGCTTTTTACTGACCATTTTGGATGAACCCAGATTTCTCAGGAACGGTACGGGCGATTTTTTGCACGAATCGCTCTTTTTGTCTGGAAAACTATTAACTTTCAGATTATATACAGTTTATACCAAGCAAAAGCCTGTGTTCCATGGGATAAATCAGCAAAGCATTTTACTGACCATTTTGGATGAACCCAGATTTCTCAGGAACGGTACGGGCGATTTTTTGCACGAATCGCTCTTTTTGTCTGGAAAACTATTAACTTTCAGATTATATACAGTTTATACCAAGCAAAAGCCTGTGTTCCATGGGATAAATCAGCAAAGCATTTTACTGACCATTTTGGATGAACCCAGATTTCTCAGGAACGGTACGGGCGATTTTTTGCACGAATCGCTCTTTTTGTCTGGAAAACTATTAACTTTCAGATTATATACAGTTTATACCAAGCAAAAGCCTGTGTTCCATGGGATAAATCAGCAAAGCATTTTACTGACCATTTTGGATGAACCCAGATTTCTCAGGAACGGTACGGGCGATTTTTTGCACGAATCGCTCTTTTTGTCTGGAAAACTATTAACTTTCAGATTATATACAGTTTATACCAAGCAAAAGCCTGTGTTCCATGGGATAAATCAGCAAAGCATTTTACTGACCATTTTGGATGAACCCAGATTTCTCAGGAACGGTACGGGCGATTTTTTGCACGAATCGCTCTTTTTGTCTGGAAAACTATTAACTTTCAGATTATATACAGTTTATACCAAGCAAAAGCCTGTGTTCCATGGGATAAATCAGCAAAGCATTTTACTGACCATTTTGGATGAACCCAGATTTCTCAGGAACGGTACGGGCGATTTTTTGCACGAATCGCTCTTTTTGTCTGGAAAACTATTACCTTTCAGATTATATACAGTTTATACCGTGCAAAAGCCTGTGTTCCATGGGATAAATTAACAACGCTTTTTACTGACCATTTTGGATGAACCCAGATTTCTCAGGAACGGTACGGGCGATTTTTTGCACGAATCGCTCTTTTTGTCTGGAAAACTATTAACTTTCAGATTATATACAGTTTATACCAAGCAAAAGCCTGTGTTCCATGGGATAAATCAGCAAAGCATTTTACTGACCATTTTGGATGAACCCAGATTTCTCAGGAACGGTACGGGCGATTTTTTGCACGAATCGCTCTTTTTGTCTGGAAAACTATTAACTTTCAGATTATATACAGTTTATACCAAGCAAAAGCCTGTGTTCCATGGGATAAATCAGCAAAGCATTTTACTGACCATTTTGGATGAACCCAGATTTCTCAGGAACGGTACGGGCGATTTTTTGCACGAATCGCTCTTTTTGTCTGGAAAACTATTAACTTTCAGATTATATACAGTTTATACCAAGCAAAAGCCTGTGTTCCATGGGATAAATCAGCAAAGCATTTTACTGACCATTTTGGATGAACCCAGATTTCTCAGGAACGGTACGGGCGATTTTTTGCACGAATCGCTCTTTTTGTCTGGAAAACTATTAACTTTCAGATTATATACAGTTTATACCAAGCAAAAGCCTGTGTTCCATGGGATAAATCAGCAAAGCATTTTACTGACCATTTTGGATGAACCCAGATTTCTCAGGAACGGTACGGGCGATTTTTAGCACGAATCGCTCTTTTTGTCTGGAAAACTATTAACTTTCAGATTATATACAGTTTATACCAAGCAAAAGCCTGTGTTCCATGGGATAAATCAGCAAAGCATTTTACTGACCATTTTGGATGAACCCAGATTTCTCAGGAACGGTACGGGCGATTTTTTGCACGAATCGCTCTTTTTGTCTGGAAAACTATTAACTTTCGGATTATATACAGTTTATACCAAGCAAAAGCCTGTGTTCCATGGGATAAATCAGCAAAGCATTTTACTGACCATTTTGGATGAACCCAGATTTCTCAGGAACGGTACGGGCGATTTTTTGCACGAATCGCTCTTTTTGTCTGGAAAACTATTAACTTTCAGATTATATACAGTTTATACCAAGCAAAAGCCTGTGTTCCATGGGATAAATCAGCAAAGCATTTTACTGACCATTTTGGATGAACCCAGATTTCTCAGGAACGGTACGGGCGATTTTTTGCACGAATCGCTCTTTTTGTCTGGAAAACTATTAACTTTCAGATTATATACAGTTTATACCAAGCAAAAGCCTGTGTTCCATGGGATAAATCAGCAAAGCATTTTACTGACCATTTTGGATGAACCCAGATTTCTCAGGAACGGTACGGGCGATTTTTTGCACGAATCGCTCTTTTTGTCTGGAAAACTATTACCTTTCAGATTATATACAGTTTATACCGTGCAAAAGCCTGTGTTCCATGGGATAAATTAACAACGCTTTTTACTGACCATTTTGGATGAACCCAGATTTCTCAGGAACGGTACGGGCGATTTTTTGCACGAATCGCTCTTTTTGTCTGGAAAACTATTAACTTTCAGATTATATACAGTTTATACCAAGCAAAAGCCTGTGTTCCATGGGATAAATCAGCAAAGCATTTTACTGACCATTTTGGATGAACCCAGATTTCTCAGGAACGGTACGGGCGATTTTTTGCACGAATCGCTCTTTTTGTCTGGAAAACTATTAACTTTCAGATTATATACAGTTTATACCAAGCAAAAGCCTGTGTTCCATGGGATAAATCAGCAAAGCATTTTACTGACCATTTTGGATGAACCCAGATTTCTCAGGAACGGTACGGGCGATTTTTTGCACGAATCGCTCTTTTTGTCTGGAAAACTATTAACTTTCAGATTATATACAGTTTATACCAAGCAAAAGCCTGTGTTCCATGGGATAAATCAGCAAAGCATTTTACTGACCATTTTGGATGAACCCAGATTTCTCAGGAACGGTACGGGCGATTTTTTGCACGAATCGCTCTTTTTGTCTGGAAAACTATTAACTTTCAGATTATATACAGTTTATACCAAGCAAAAGCCTGTGTTCCATGGGATAAATCAGCAAAGCATTTTACTGACCATTTTGGATGAACCCAGATTTCTCAGGAACGGTACGGGCGATTTTTTGCACGAATCGCTCTTTTTGTCTGGAAAACTATTACCTTTCAGATTATATACAGTTTATACCGTGCAAAAGCCTGTGTTCCATGGGATAAATTAACAACGCTTTTTACTGACCATTTTGGATGAACCCAGATTTCTCAGGAACGGTACGGGCGATTTTTTGCACGAATCGCTCTTTTTGTCTGGAAAACTATTAACTTTCAGATTATATACAGTTTATACCGTGCAAAAGCCTGTGTTCCATGGGATAAATCAGCAAAGCATTTTAGTGACCATTTTGGATGAACCCAGATTTCTCAGGAACGGTACGGGCGATTTTTTGCACGAATCGCTCTTTTTGTCTGAAAAACTATTAACTTTCAGATTATATACAGTTTATACCGTGCAAAAGCCTGTGTTCCATGGGATAAATTAACAACGCTTTTTACTGACCATTTTGGATGAACCCAGATTTCTCAGGAACGGTACGGGCGATTTTTTGCACGAATCGCTCTTTTTGTCTGGAAAACTATTAACTTTCAGATTATATACAGTTTATACCAAGAAAAAGCCTGTGTTCCATGGGATAAATCAGCAAAGCATTTTACTGACCATTTTGGATGAACCCAGATTTCTCAGGAACGGTACGGGCGATTTTTTGCACGAATCGCTCTTTTTGTCAAGAAAACTATTAACTTTCAGATTATATACAGTTTATACCAAGAAAAAGCCTGTGTTCCATGGGATAAATCAGCAAAGCATTTTACTGACCATTTTGGATGAACCCAGATTTCTCAGGAACGGTACGGGCGATTTTTTGCACGAATCGCTCTTTTTGTCTGGAAAACTATTAACTTTCAGATTATATACAGTTTATACCAAGCAAAAGCCTGTGTTCCATGGGATAAATCAGCAAAGCATTTTACTGACCATTTTGGATGAACCCAGATTTCTCAGGAACGGTACGGGCGATTTTTTGCACGAATCGCTCTTTTTGTCTGGAAAACTATTAACTTTCAGATTATATACGGTTTATACCAAGCGAAAGCCTGTGTTCCATGGGATAAAAATCAGCAAAGCATTTTACTGACCATTTTGGATGAACCCAGATTTCTCAGGAACGGTACGGGCGATTTTTTGCACGAATCGCTCTTTTTGTCTGGAAAACTATTAACTTTCAGATTATATACAGTTTATACCAAGCAAAAGCCTGTGTTCCATGGGATAAATCAGCAAAGCATTTTACTGACCATTTTGGATGAACCCAGATTTCTTAGGAACGGTACGGGCGATTTTTTGCACGAATCGCTCTTTTTGTCTGGAAAACTATTAACTTTCAGATTATATACAGTTTATACCAAGCAAAAGCCTGTGTTCCATGGGATAAATCAGCAAAGCATTTTACTGACTATTTTGGATGAACCCAGATTTCTCAGGAACGGTACGGGCGATTTTTTGCACGAATCGCTCTTTTTGTCTGGAAAACTATTAACTTTCAGATTATATACAGTTTTTACCAAGCAAAAGCCTGTGTTCAATGGGATAAATCAGCAAAGCATTTTACTGACCATTTTGGATGAACCCAGATTTCTCAGGAACGGTACGGGCGATTTTTTGCACGAATCGCTCTTTTTGTCTGGAAAACTATTAACTTTCAGATTATATACAGTTTATATCAAGCAAAAGCCTGTGTTCCATGGGATAAATCAGCAAAGCATTTTACTGACCATTTTGGATGAACCCAGATTTCTCAGGAACGGTACGGGCGATTTTTTGCACGAATCGCTCTTTTTGTCTGGAAAACTATTAACTTTCAGATTATATACAGTTTATATCAAGCAAAAGCCTGTGTTCCATGGGATAAATCAGCAAAGCATTTTACTGACCATTTTGGATGAACCCAGATTTCTCAGAAACGCTACGGGCGATTTTTTGCACGAATCGCTCTTTTTGTCTGGAAAACTATTAACTTTCAGATTATATACAGTTTATATCAAGCAAAAGCCTGTGTTCCATGGGATAAATCAGCAAAGCATTTTACTGACCATTTTGGATGAACCCAGATTTCTCAGGAACGGTACGGGCGATTTTTTGCACGAATCGCTCTTTTTGTCTGGAAAACTATTAACTTTCAGATTATATACAGTTTATATCAAGCAAAAGCCTGTGTTCCATGGGATAAATCAGCAAAGCATTTTACTGACCATTTTGGAAGAACCCAGATTTCTCAGAAACGCTACGGGCGATTTTTTGCACGAATCGCTCTTTTTGTCTGGAAAACTATTAACTTTCAGATTATATACAGTTTATATCAAGCAAAAGCCTGTGTTCCATGGGATAAATCAGCAAAGCATTTTACTGACCATTTTGGATGAACCCAGATTTCTCAGGAACGGTACGGGCGATTTTTTGCACGAATCGCTCTTTTTGTCTGGAAAACTATTAACTTTCAGATTATATACAGTTTATACCGTGCAAAAGCCTGTGTTCCATGGGATAAATCAGCAAATCATTTTACTGACCATTTTGGATGAACCCAGATTTCTCAGGAACGGTACGGGCGATTTTTTGCACGAATCGCTCTTTTTGTCTGAAAACTATTAACTTTCAGATTATATACAGTTTATACCGTGCAAAAGCCTGTGTTCCATGGGATAAATCAGCAAAGCATTTTACTGACCATTTTGGATGAACCCAGATTTCTCAGGAACGGTACGGGCGATTTTTTGCACGAATCGCTCTTTTTGTCTGGAAAACTATTAACTTTCAGATTATATACAGTTTATACCGTGCAAAAGCCTGTGTTCCATGGGATAAATCAGCAAAGCATTTTATTGACCATTTTGGATGAACCCAGATTTCTCAGGAACGGTACGGGCGATTTTTTGCACGAATCGCTCTTTTTGTCTGGAAAACTATTAACTTTCAGATTATATACAGTTTATACCGTGCAAAAGCCTGTGTTCCATGGGATAAATCAGCAAATCATTTTACTGACCATTTTGGATGAACCCAGATTTCTCAGGAACGGTACGGGCGCTTTTTTGCACGAATCGCTCTTTTTGTCTGGAAAACTATTAACTTTCAGATTATATACAGTTTATACCGTGCAAAAGCCTGTGTTCCATGGGATAAATCAGAAAAGCATTTTACTGACTATTTTGGATGAACCCAGATTTCTCAGGAACGGTACGGGCGATTTTTTGCACGAATCGCTCTTTTTGTCTGGAAAACTATTAACTTTCAGATTATATACAGTTTATACCGTGCAAAAGCCTGTGTTCCATGGGATAAATCAGCAAAGCATTTTACTGACCATTTTGGATGAACCCAGATTTCTCAGGAACGGTACGGGCGATTTTTTGCACGAATCGCTCTTTTTTCTGGAAAACTATTAACTTTCAGATTATATACAGTTTATACCGTGCAAAAGCCTGTGTTCCATGGGATAAATCAGCAAAGCATTTTACTGACCATTTTGGATGAACCCAGATTTCTCAGTAACGGTACGGGCGATTTTTTGCACGAATCGCTCTTTTTGTCTGGAAAACTATTAACTTTCAGATTATATACAGTTTATACCAAGCAAAAGCCTGTGTTCCATGGGATAAATCAGCAAAGCATTTTACTGACCATTTTGGATGAACCCAGATTTCTCAGGAACGGTACGGGCGATTTTTTGCACGAATCGCTCTTTTTGTCTGGAAAACTATTAACTTTCAGATTATATACAGTTTATACCAAGCAAAAGCCTGTGTTCCATGGGATAAATCAGCAAAGCATTTTACTGACCATTTTGGATGAACCCAGATTTCTCAGGAACGGTACGGGCGATTTTTTGCACGAATCGCTCTTTTTGTCTGGAAAACTATTAACTTTCAGATTATATACAGTTTATACCAAGCAAAAGCCTGTGTTCCATGGGATAAATCAGCAAAGCATTTTACTGACCATTTTGGATGAACCCAGATTTCTCAGGAACGGTACGGGCGATTTTTTGCACGAATCGCTCTTTTTGTCTGGAAAACTATTAACTTTCAGATTATATACAGTTTATACCAAGCAAAAGCCTGTGTTCCATGGGATAAATCAGCAAAGCATTTTACTGACCATTTTGGATGAACCCAGATTTCTCAGTAACGGTACGGGCGATTTTTTGCACGAATCGCTCTTTTTGTCTGGAAAACTATTAACTTTCAGATTATATACAGTTTATACCAAGCAAAAGCCTGTGTTCCATGGGATAAATCAGCAAAGCATTTTACTGACCATTTTGGATGAACCCAGATTTCTCAGGAACGGTACGGGCGATTTTTTGCACGAATCGCTCTTTTTGTCTGGAAAACTATTAACTTTCAGATTATATACAGTTTATACCAAGCAAAAGCCTGTGTTCCATGGGATAAATCAGCAAAGCATTTTACTGACCATTTTGGATGAACCCAGATTTCTCAGGAACGGTACGGGCGATTTTTTGCACGAATCGCTCTTTTTGTCTGGAAAACTATTAACTTTCAGATTATATACAGTTTATACCAAGCAAAAGCCTGTGTTCCATGGGATAAATCAGCAAAGCATTTTACTGACCATTTTGGATGAACCCAGATTTCTCAGGAACGGTACGGGCGATTTTTTGCACGAATCGCTCTTTTTGTCTGGAAAACTATTAACTTTCAGATTATATACAGTTTATACCAAGCAAAAGCCTGTGTTCCATGGGATAAATCAGCAAAGCATTTTACTGACCATTTTGGATGAACCCAGATTTCTCAGGAACGGTACGGGCGATTTTTTGCACGAATCGCTCTTTTTGTCTGGAAAACTATTAACTTTCAGATTATATACAGTTTATACCAAGCAAAAGCCTGTGTTCCATGGGATAAATCAGCAAAGCATTTTACTGACCATTTTGGATGAACCCAGATTTCTCAGGAACGGTACGGGCGATTTTTTGCACGAATCGCTCTTTTTGTCTGGAAAACTATTAACTTTCAGATTATATACAGTTTATACCAAGCAAAAGCCTGTGTTCCATGGGATAAATCAGCAAAGCATTTTACTGACCATTTTGGATGAACCCAGATTTCTCAGGAACGGTACGGGCGATTTTTAGCACGAATCGCTCTTTTTGTCTGGAAAACTATTAACTTTCAGATTATATACAGTTTATACCAAGCAAAAGCCTGTGTTCCATGGGAGAAATCAGCAAAGCATTTTACTGACCATTTTGGATGAACCCAGATTTCTCAGGAACGGTACGGGAGATTTTTTGCACGAATCGCTCTTTTTGTCTGGAAAACTATTAACTTT
Organism: Pollenia angustigena; assembly: GCA_930367215.1. Classification (NCBI taxonomy): domain Eukaryota; kingdom Metazoa; phylum Arthropoda; class Insecta; order Diptera; family Polleniidae; genus Pollenia; species Pollenia angustigena. The sequence goes on along the minus strand of OV884059.1, from coordinate 6,100,813 downwards.
CAGATTATATACAGTTTATACCAAGCAAAAGCCTGTGTTCCATGGGATAAATCAGCAAAGCATTTTACTGACCATTTTGGATGAACCCAGATTTCTCAGGAACGGTACGGGCGATTTTTTGCACGAATCGCTCTTTTTGTCTGGAAAACTATTAACTTTCAGATTATATACAGTTTATACCAAGCAAAAGCCTGTGTTCCATGGGATAAATCAGCAAAGCATTTTACTGACCATTTTGGATGAACCCAGATTTCTCAGGAACGGTACGGGCGATTTTTTGCACGAATCGCTCTTTTTGTCTGGAAAACTATTAACTTTCAGATTATATACAGTTTATACCAAGCAAAAGCCTGTGTTCCATGGGATAAATCAGCAAAGCATTTTACTGACCATTTTGGATGAACCCAGATTTCTCAGGAACGGTACGGGCGATTTTTTGCACGAATCGCTCTTTTTGTCTGGAAAACTATTAACTTTCAGATTATATACAGTTTATACCAAGCAAAAGCCTGTGTTCCATGGGATAAATCAGCAAAGCATTTTACTGACCATTTTGGATGAACCCAGATTTCTCAGGAACGGTACGGGCGATTTTTTGCACGAATCGCTCTTTTTGTCTGGAAAACTATTAACTTTCAGATTATATACAGTTTATACCAAGCCAAAAGCCTGTGTTCCATGGGATAAATCAGCAAAGCATTTTACTGACCATTTTGGATGAACCCAGATTTCTCAGGAACGGTACGGGCGATTTTTTGCACGAATCGCTCTTTTTGTCTGGAAAACTATTAACTTTCAGATTATATACAGTTTATAACAAGCAAAAGCCTGTGTTCCATGGGATAAATCAGCAAAGCATTTCACTGACCATTTTGGATGAACCCAGATTTCTCAGGAACGGTACGGGCGATTTTTTGCACGAATCGCTCTTTTTGTCTGGAAAACTATTAACTTTCAGATTATATACAGTTTATACCAAGCAAAAGCCTGTGTTCCATGGGATAAATCAGCAAAGCATTTTACTGACCATTTTGGATGAACCCAGATTTCTCAGGAACGGTACGGGCGATTTTTTGCACGAATCGCCCTTTTTGTCTGGAAAACTATTAACTTTCAGATTATATGCAGTTTATACCGTGCAAAAGCCTGTGTTCCATGGGATAAATCAGCAAAGCATTTTACTGACCATTTTGGATGAACCCAGATTTCTCAGGAACGGTACGGGCGATTTTTTACACGAATTGCTCTTTTTGTCTGGAAAACTATTAACTTTCAGATTATATGCAGTTTATACCAAGCAAAAGCCTGTGTTCCATGGGATAAATCAGCAAAGCATTTTACTGACCATTTTGGATGAACTCAGATTTCTCAGGAACGGTACGGGCGATTTTTTGCACGAATCGCCCTTTTTGTCTGGAAAACTATTAACTTTCAGATTATATGCAGTTTATACCGTGCAAAAGCCTGTGTTCCATGGGATAAATCAGCAAAGCATTTTACTGACCATTTTGGATGAACCCAGATTTCTCAGGAACGGTACGGGCGATTTTTTGCACGAATCGCTCTTTTTGTCTGGAAAACTATTAACTTTCAGATTATATACAGTTTTATAAACAGACACAATTCACCATTTATCAAAATCGTTTAACCCGTTCACAAATCAAATCTTTGTAGGTATAACGACCACGAAAATATCGTTTGCGTCACCGTCTTTTCTAACATTTGTGGAAATCAATTTGATTAAAAATTGCAACCATGTTTTTAAAGCCAGGTTTTTGCATCTCCTGAAAAATTTTTTTTTATGATTTAGTGTGCAATAGGTAACTTTAACAAAGTGGCCGTAATCAATTATTGAGTGCCCCGGGAGACTAGCGTAAAGCGTCGCAAGATTAGATTAGGTAAGAAAAGAAAAGTCCCTATTGGAAGACCCTTTATTTAAAAATAATTCTTGTGAAACTTCAAACTTTTTTTTAAAAAAATCGAATTTGCTTTAAAGTTTTTCTAATTGAAACGGGTAATTATTTTAATTGTTAAACTCAAATAAATTTTCTAAATATTTATTAATTTTTTTTAATGTTATTATTGTTATTGTCATTACTTGCCGAGACATTTTGTCATTATACATATTTGCAAAACGAATTAAATGTAATTTTCAACGTCAGAATTGTAAATATGGGATGAAATAAAATAAATATTTTGTTTTTAGTTTTTCAAAAATGTTAGCAAAAAAAAAAGTCATTATTTTTATTATTTGTTGTTGTTCTTCAAGGTCACTAATAAATAAGGAAAAACTTATATACATACATATATTTTTTTTTTGCAATTACCGCATTTGAACTTGAAATAATGTTGCAAACAATTTAATCGATTTTTTTTTTAATTCTCTATTATTTAGCAGCAGAAATGTAGAACTTACCTGCCAACGTATCATGACATGAGTTACTTTATCATCGGTACGTACGGACAGAACGAAATCGCCTGGTTTTGATTGAGATTCACGTACCAGAAATGAACCATTCTTTCCACGCTCCAATAACAATTTTTCACCTTCTTTACCAGAAAGATTGCCATGAAACCATCTAAAAAGAAAAGTAAATAGGTATGTATTTAAAAAACTATTCAAATTGTTTTGTTAATTTGTCTTGCATTTTTTTTTTTTTAAGGAAAATTTTACGTTTTAATTAATTTGTTTTTTTTTTTTTTTTTTTTTTTTATTTCGTTTTTGATTTATTTTTAATTTTTATTATTGTTTTAAGTCCTTTACTCTGGCTTAACAAATGCTTACTAATTGCTTTTTAAAATACACTGACACATTTTCTAAAAAGCTTTTAAAATTGAATTTTTTTTTTTTGTTAGTAGTTCTTATAATTTTGTATAAATACATTGTAAGCGGCAAACCACAATATTGTAAAGAACTCATTGTAGAAGTAGAATATTTTAACAATAATGACAAAAAAATCTTATTTGAACACTAAAAAATTTTACGACAAAATTTTTATTATTGTGCTGTTCATCGATTTCGAACAAAGACTTCGTTCGCCTAACTTACATATACAAAGAATAAAAACAATATTTTATAATTTGTTTGTGTTTTAAATTTAAGTTAAGCGAACGAAGTCTTCGTTCGGAAATAGATGAACAAGCAGATAGACTTTTTTACTTGCAAAATCATGCGTACAAAATTTAACGTCAAACAAAAAAGTTATAAGAACAATTCAGTCTAAAAAATTGGAAAAAAAAAGAAAATTACCAAAAAATTACCCAGTTTACCAGATTGTCTTTGGCGACATCGTTGTCGATGATGTGCGACGAGTTGTCCCCTATTTTCTAGAAGACAATTTAAAGGAATTCGTTGTATATGACAGTATGAGCGACATTGTCCTCAAGTTGTCTTCCACCAAAATCTATGCGGGACAGTAAAAATAACAATATCTTTGAAGCTGTCTTCTATCAAATTTATGTGGGTCAGTATTATAAGCGACATTGTCTTATAAGTTGTCTTTTATTAAAATCTATGCGGGATACTCGTATTAACGAAATAGTCTTATAAGTTATAAGCTATTGACGGCAATATAAAAGTTTACATCTTCTTCTGGGGTAGTGGAATGCATTTCAATCCTTGCTTGGTTGCTAAGAATTCTCACATTCAAAACAAACCGTCAATTTAAGAATGGCTTTTAAAAGTCGATATTATGTTTGGATCAAATTATTAATAATTTTTGTCGTGGACGACAAAAGAAATTGTCGTCTTTGTTAGTCTGCGTTGATACGGCTCATATTTTAATGACATGATTGCTACTTTGTTGGCGAGAGGGACGAGGGGAAAAGAAACGAGTACACTGATGCATGTACTGTCATCAGTACGCTTTGCTTTTTCATTCGTTGTTAAATTTTGTTTTCAAAATCAAAAATGCACACATGCATACGCACGACTATACAAAATAAAAAACATGTCGTCAACATGACATGAATCATTTAAACGCTAATTCATGTTCAAAGAAGAAAAAGGAAGAATCATGTGAATAAGAAATGAGCCGTATGAACTCAGACTTATCAAAAAAAACGACAAGAAATGCGACATTGTCTTGCTTCGTGTCGTGCACGATTTGCAAACACTTTTTCGAAACTGTCGTTGACGATTTCTTTTGGCTGTCCATTACATGTCGTGTAGGAATAAGAAGACGTGGCCAACTGGTAGGTTTTTTTTCGCTATTTATGTGTTTCAACTTAATTTCCCTGTTTTCATTGCAAATAAATAAACGCATTCGTTTTGAAAAGTAATTTAACGTTTTGCGCTAGTATTGCTTTTCTATACTCTTTAACGCCTATTTTTAAAAATTTAATAAGTATGTAATTAAAACAAAAACTTTCGTTTTGAAGAATAATTCAAAGTTTGACGTTTTTATTGTGTTTTTATACTGACATGTTTTTATGGCATCACTTCTCTTAAAATTGCACTTAATCAGAGAGTATTCAATTAAATAGCTATTCAAATTGTTGCAAACATGCTAAAAAAAAAAAGCTTTTTTTAATAAAGCTAGTTTTTTTAAGACAACGAGTACAATATGTACTCATATTTATAGTTGAAAGCTTTCATATTTTTTTTCCAATGACATAAAAAAATGCCAGATTTAAAAATATGGGCATTCTAAATACTCAAATATATGACAGCTGGAAGCTGTTAACTACAAAATAAAATTACTTTATTTTTAATACAAATTTATTTAAAAATATAAAAATGTGTGGAATATTTTTGCTACTGAGCATTGCTCATAAAAAACTTAATTGGATTTGAAATCTATTTTAAGGAAATAAGGCTTAAAATCCGTTTTAAATTTAAATTATTTTTTATGTATACGGCAATAAATGTTTTATTGCTACTCCTATCGCGATTTTAACAGACGGACGAACATGACTAGATCGACTTAAAACACAAGGATCCGAATATAGATAAATACTCCTCCCGGGGGATGTGCTTGGTTAAATCAGCTTTAGGATTCCTTACTCTCGGTGTTATATCTTCTTGGGTAGATGAATTCTGCCTTTGGTTATTTAGTTAACATTGGCGTTTAAAAAAATGGCACTCTTCGGGAAAAAAAACAGGCGGATGCTACCTGGAAGGCACCAAACAATCAAATGACAGAGCTCCTTGGGGTCCAACGGACTTCATCAATGGACATTTGTTGAGGTCTCCGTTTTAATACACATGCAAGAAATGCTTCCTGGCTTAAACCGAAAGTCGTGGGTAGGGGGACGTCCAGTTGGAGGACGGATCGTTGCCCTGCGGTAAAGTTCGGTTCGTGGAGAGATCCCAAATAGCTGTTGCTATTCAACAGAAGCTGCTGGGATTATTAATAGCTGTGGAGGTTTGATAGCGCCAGCTCCTTAACAAGGGGTGGGTGTATGATTTTAATGGATTATACACTCGAATTCCTGACTGTAGGTGCAAATGATCCTTCACTTACACAGTAGCATTTGGTAAGTGCTTAATATTAACCCACCATGTGTTTGTGATCCACCGTCATTTTGATTGTGGATATAAAAACAATGAAGTGTTTAAAATTTTATTCAAATAAAAAAACATCTAATACTTGATTTTTAGCTAATTCTCTTTGTTTTAATGCCTTTATTACAAAAATCTCTTAGTTTACCGTTTTTTTACATTAAAACACATCTGGCATCTCAAAAACCTATTGCAGCCAGCCACTTGTTTAACCAGCACGTGTAACACTAAAGTTGTTGTTGCTTTTAATTTTGCATATCGATTATGTGTAAGAGCATTAGTAAAAACGAAGAGTATAGCAATAACAGACAGAGAGAACATCATACAAATGTAAACAAAATACCTTTTTAAAACGGAATATTGTTGAATAAAGTAAATAAAATTTTGTACCTATTTAAATTAAAAACAAACTAAAAAATAGTAGAACAAATAGAACTTTTAAATCAATATTTGGTTATTTAATTCAATTTATTTAGGAATGGAAAATTATATTATGAAAACAAAAACGGGCCCACATGAATTAAAGGTAAATTTATAAAAGAAAGAAAACAAAGAACCGGAATACTTTTTTAACTAAACAAAATTATAATAGGTAGTTAAAGGTTATTTTTTAATTTTTTTTTTTTTTTGTATTTAAAAAATGTCAACTAATAAGATACATATTTTCATTTCAGCATGTTGAATCATCATACATTTTATACTTAAGGGGTTGAAAGGGAAAAGAGAGGAAAGAATAAGCTTTAATTTTAAAACCTCTATCTCAGAGTAAATGGCCATAAATAAGTTGCACGTTGTTGTAGGTACATATGACGACGGCTGACATATTTATTATACAAAATAATTAAGAAGGAAATTTTGTAAAACTACTTACAATATCCGGCTTACAAAGACAATCAAATTCAGGGTCAAATGGATTTCAAAAGAAAAAGGTAATTAAAAAAAAAAAACAAACAAAAAATGCTAATAAAAAAAAACAAATTGCAATAAAGTTATAAAGCTTACTTGAAATGATAACTTTTTATAAATATTTTATTTAAACAATCACATAAAAGCTAAATAAAATAAAACTATAAAATAACCAAATAAAACTTTCTTCGCCATGTTTTGTGATTTTAATTAAGAATTGAATGGAATTAGATGAAAGGTATTTTAATCATCTCTCTTTAATTTAAGTATTCTCAATGAGAGAAGGCATTGCAACAAATAAATAAATAAAAATCAACAAAACAGAACTTATCAGAAAAAAATTGCAACTTCTGTTTTAAATAACAAATATGGGCGGGGTTAGAGAAGTGGGCGTGCAAAAAATAGATTTATTTATATCTGGAAAATTGTAAAAGTAAAATTGCCCATATTTTGTACAAATAACTTCGTTTTTAATGCATAACATCTGACAAAAAGTCAGTAATCGTGTCGCGAAATAGATTCTTTAAATCTGCAGAGTGGTAAGAGGAACATTGTCATCATCAAATACAAAATACAAAATCTGTCAAAAAAAAAAAGCGTGCGATTGCATAAGTGGGCGTGACACTTCCCATTCAAAGACAAAATAAAATTTTGTTTATCCCGAAAACGGTAAGAGTAAAAAGTTGGCCAAATTTTGTACAAAAAGCTTGGGTATTTATACACAACATCTGGCGAAAAGTGGACGTACAGTCAAAGCCCGGTATAACGAATAGCCAAATTTTTACATTAACTACCTTATATAGCGAATGGCAAAAAAATAGTCCCGATTTAATGAACGACAAAGCAAAATAAAAAATGTTTGTGTGTGTTTTTGGCTTCGTTGCTTTGTATTGAAAGAACACTTGTGAAGCGTTGCTTTTTTTATAAAAGTTTCAGTACCTAGTTTTGTTTGGTTCATTGTGAAAACGAGATGTCAAATCCAAAAAGAATCTCTTTTGATAAAAAATTAAAAATTAATATCGCAAAAGTATGGAAATCTTAAATCTTATTAAAGGTTTATTTGTACACTAAATTATAAATACAATTAAATTTTGATATTTTTCAAATTGTGAACCACCGTTTTTTATAAAATTTTAAGGTAAAAAATTACTGATCGATATAACGAATACCTCGGTATAACGAAAGGTCTAAACATTATATCATTAGTTAAACCGGGCTTTGACTGTATCTATAAATAATTGTAAGAAAGCTATCATTGGGTGCGTTCGTAAATGCATCACTGCGCTGCATCAGTGATTTCAAATCGTTATATATTTATCAGTGAAGTAAATGTGAACCAAAAAATTGTGAAATACTCCACAAAAATAATAGACATACAATAAAAAAAATTATAATTATTTTTTATCGGCTTTACAAAAAGTTTACTTTTCTGATGCAGCGCAGTGATGCATTTACGAACGCACCCTATATAAATTTAAATTTGTTTTAAAAATTTCTTTTAAAAACTTTTCTTTAATTGATTTTTTTCCCCAAGCAATCAATAAAGATATTTAAATATAATTAAAATTAATCATTTGCGCCATAGTTTTAATAGCTTTTTCTTTTAATCTGCTTACTGTGTAAGACAAGAAAACTTGTTTAATTTGCTGTCAAATCGGTCTAGTAATTAAGTAATAAACATTTTCTATTAAATTGAGAAATAAATCATTACGAAATGCAAAAAAAAAAATAAAAATACACTTACAACTAGTAAAATAGAAATGTAATTTAAAATTTCAGAAAATTAATCAAAAACCGACTACAATAGAAAACTAAATTTTTAATAATTTAAAAAATAAAAGAAACCAAAATTACCAGCATTAGCTCATTACAAATAGTTAATTATAAAATATTAATGTAAAAAACCAAAAAAATATTTAGTCATTTACAATAAATGGTAAACAATTCTTTTTAATTGCAAGAATTGGCTTTTTCATAAGAAATTAATTGATTGTGGAATAAAAATTAGAAATTTATTTAAAAAAAAAAGAAAACAGTTTGAATTGTTTTTGAAAAAATATCAGTATTCTTCAAAACATGCAAAACTAATTCATAATAACACAAATAATTTTAGAACGAAACAAAAACGCTGTTCCCAAATAGAAGATAAACATTCTTTTTTTTTTTTTACCTCGTAACATACTAGTACATTTACATTAAAGCATACAAGATTTCGAATCAAATTAAGTTGGTTTTCCCACACAACTACTTTGTGACTAGATTTGGCAAAATCCCAGAAATGCAACTGTGAATTTCTTAATAATGGACTACAAAATACAGGTGGGCTACTCTCTATTGCGATGCGAAAGAAAATTGTAGCAAATCTAGCGATTGGTACTCTTCAATACGTTTGCGCAAGTGTCTTTCGCATCTTTGAATTTTATTATTTCTTTTCGTAAATCTTCACTTTATTTTAATTAAATTTTCCAATTTCAAATATTTCTACACACTTTGGCTTTTCATTACTGTAAATCCGTGCCATCTTTAATTTTTATTGCCACTATCGCTTCATTTTCAAAAAATTTTGTAAAAGTGATAGAAAGTACCAAGTTGGTATTTAGCTTTTGCATCGAATTTGTTTTCGCATCGCAATAGAAAGTAGACCCCCAGCTCTGTGTTTGACACAAGTGTCATCTACAAGATTTCGGAGCAATGTTAATGCGCTCTAAGACAAAGATCATTCACAATAGTAATTATTTTATATGAAAATCGTAAAAAGTTATTTTAGTTCTTTAAAATTTCATTACAAACAAAGTTGTTTTGCAATAAATTCAAAAAGTCATTCATTTATTCTGGTTCCTTATGAGAAGAGAAGTTCAAATCCGGTAGAAAGTTTGTCCGTGTTCCCGTGTTTATGTAGAAATGAGTTTTCCGAAGACCCCATATGATGGGGACTAGGTTATTTTATATTTATGTCACATATTCTCTGTTAATGTTTGCTATTTTAAAATTCAGCCAGATCGGTCCATAAATGACGGAGTTATGAGATAAAAACGACGACAGCCTCTTATTTTAGCCAAAAATCCCTTGTTGTTGTTTTTAAATTTGTTTTTTCCGTATATCTAGAGAATGGCAAGAGACAAAGCTTTCAAATAAGATCCGAGAATGTTGGTTATCAATAAAACCCCTCTAATAAAATGAGCGGGATTGGATAAGTGGGCGTATCACTTCCTATACAAAGACATTATAAATTTCTGTATGTCTGGAGAACGAAAAGATATGAAGTTTGCAAATTAGGTACAAACTGCTCGGTTATCAGTACACAGCATCCCAAAAAATGTGGGAGGGATTGGAGAAGAGGGCGTGGTACATACCGTACAAAAAAAAAACAACAAAAAACTTATGAAAACTTAAATTTTAGGGCTGTCTGTCATATGTCAAAAGACCGGAAATCTTTAGTAGACCATATTTTTGAAACACTCGAAAAACGTATATGTTCATGTCGTACCATGGTGAAGTCTTACTTTTTTTTTAATTTAAAAGTTATCATCATCACTTTATCCGACAACTACTACGAATTTATTTTCATTTTAAATTTATCAGTTATTAATTTAATAATTTACTTTTCTAAGATTTATTTTACACACATGTCTATTTTAATTACAATTTCTATTTTAATTACAAATTTCATCATACTGTTTAATAATGTGTCCTTAAGCTAGATTAAAACAAGTACAAAAACTTTATTAAGTAAATGAATTAAATGCCATTTTAGCTAAAGTAATTAATAACTGGAATAAATAACTTTAGTTTTCACACAATCTCTCTCACTCTCTCCAACTTTAGAAAAAATTGAACATGAAATAAACTAAACTAAATTTAAAAAAATAATAATAGAAAACAATTAAAGTAAAATTTTCTTCCTGTTTGTTTAGTTATAAAGCAAATAAAATAATAATAACAATAAATCCGTTAACAAGATCAACAACTTTTTCCATAATAAATGTAACTACGAGTCAATGGTGATTGGAAGTAAACGGTTAAACGGTTCAAATGACAGACAAATAAAATGTTACATGGAATTTGGGATTAACAAAAAAATAAATAAAAAAAAGCTAGCAAATAAAAGGGTTATTAAGAAATCGAATAAGCAATTGAAGCAAGTAACCGTTAACTAATTTAATCGAATAATGCGTCAAGTATGTAAATCAAGTAATCGTTAGTTTGTTTATATATATTTTTGTCAAAAAGATAATTAAAAAAAAAACCAAATTAAAGTAAAATAAACTACAAATAAAGTAATCGTTGCAAAATTGAGCCGATTACCAAGGTAATTATATTACCGATTAACATGATCTTTTAAATTAAGTCTTTTGTATGAAGTGCTAAATTCCCAATTTTTTATATTTGATAAATACACTGAACTTTATTGTTGAGGGAAAGCTAGCTTCTATGCGCATTTCACTGGTTGCTTAGGCCAGATCATCAGGAAACCTTTTCCAAAGATTTTAGAAAAGCTAAAAATATTATACAAATAAAACCCTAAAGCGAATAAGAATTTCAAACACCCAAAGTCTTACTTGTAACAATATTAAAGCTTAAACAAAACACCAACAATAAACAGTGAGTTTATCTTTTCTTACATCCCCCTACAATTGGTTGGGTTCTTTTCGACTCGAATTGTAGTTGTAAGTGGGTAAAAAGAAAAAACAAAATTAAAAAACAAATTGTTTCATTCTATTGTCTTCGCAAGTAAACAACAACAAAAAACCAATTTGGCAATTCAGTTTTCTGCACGGGCACATGAAAGTATATTATCAAAGTTATTTACGGGAATACAAAATTTATTATTAAGACTTTTAAAGTTGTGTTGTTTATTCTGTTATAGCAAAAACTATTTATTTTCCCTTAATAGAGCAGAAATAAGAACAATTTCTTAAAAGAATTAACCAGTTTTGCCGATTATCCGAATAAATAAATAAAAAATATATTTAAAAAAAAAACAGAATATCAGAATAAAGTTTAAATTTTCATTAACAATCAGTGATTTTTTTGCAAAAACTACAAGAAAAAATTTTGCTAACTCGGTTACTAAATATTCCATTTACCGGAAAATCCGGTTACTCGAATAAAATTGACTAAAATTTAATTGATTTCAAATTTGTTATAGTTATTTCGAAAACCAAACTGCTTTCAGCAGAAATAAAATGAATTTCTTTAAAGAAAAAGCCGGTTATACGAAAATTTTTTTATGCCGATTATCCCAATAAATAAATAAAAAATATAATCTAAAGATTTATTACACAAATCCTGGAAAAAAAACAGAATAGTACAACAAATTTTAAATTTTCATTACCAATCAGTTATTTTGTGGCAAAAACTGCAAGAAAAAATGTCGCTAAAGCGGTTATATTCGGTTTACCGAAAAATCCGGTTGCTCAAATAAAATTTGTAAGATTGACTAAAAATTTACTTGTAATTTGTTATACTTAATTTGAGAACCAAACTGCTTTCAGCCGAAATCAAAACAAATTTCTTGCAAGAATAAACCGGTTATACGAATATTTTTGTATGCTGATTTTTCAAATAAACATAAAAAATATATTCTAAAGATGTATTAACTAAACTCTGCTAGACTTATACAAAACCAGTAAAAGAACTTTTCTAAAAAAAACAGAACAGTAGAAAAAACGTTTGCATTTGCATTAACTGGAAGAGAGTTTTGTTTACTTGGTTACCAAATATTTGATTAACCTAAAAATCCCGTTAATCGAATATAGTTTTTCAAATTGACTTTATTTTTTTAATTTAATTAGAGATCTAAGCTGCTTTCATTAGTTTAGGGCAAAACTTTTTAAAAAAAATAACTTTTCCTTAGTGCCGGTTCACACACGTCAAGAGAATGCCATTTCTTTTCCCCTCTCTCCTAAAAACTCAAGACTTGAAGAGTCAAACTTGACGTGTGTGAACCGGCACTTACAGACTATTCAAGTAATTGAAAAGCCGGTGACCGAAATGTCTAAGCAATTATACAGGATGAGCCATAATTCACTGAACATTGACTTTTTGATATAACATTTTATTTTGTATTTTTTTTATTATTCTTTTTTGTATTTATTATTTTTCAGTACTAAAAACCACGTTTGCGAGATTCAGTAGCCGTGTATGCCATTGAGGAACAAGCAAAAATTGTTGAGTTTTATTTGGTTAGTCCAAATTTCGAAATTTCTTTAACACCAGAAATGCACCACCACGGAATCAAGTAAGCAATATAGTCGCTAGTTTTCAGTCATCGCGATCTGTTAGCGACTTATCTCGGAGTGAAAGACCGCTTAAAGCACTGTGCCAGGATTTTATATCGAACAAGTTCAGGAAAGGGTAAATGAGAACCCTGAAACATCGACTCGTTAACTTCAAACTCAACTTTAAATCGTTACATCTTCACTGCGGAGAACGATGAAGAAAAAAATTGATTGCCGATTCCATTTAATATACAATAAAATTTTGCCGCAGGATTGCATAGTATCCGCTTAAGATTTTGTGAGTAACTTACCGAATTATATGTTCAGTGACTTATGGCCCTCCACACCCAGAGAAAAAACATGTTTAAATATGGTCACCTCCAACAAAACTATTTTTAAAGGAAAATCTAAACATATTTTGTTTAATTTAACAATATTATTGTCACCGACAACCATATTATGGTTAAATTAGTCCTCCATCAAGAATCTACAACCAAATTATTGCTGCCTCCAAACATGTTTTGGTTAATAATAACTAAAATATGTTTAACATTTATAATAACATGGTTAGTTTTCAACCATAGCATGTTGCTCTTATAAAAGAGGAAAATACTATTGTTAATTTAAAAACATGTTATTGTCATATTTCACCATAGCATGTTAAAAGGCAATCACAATAGGATTGTGGCTTCTTAATGGAGTACTAATTCAACCATAAAATGGTTGTCGGTGACAATAATATGGTTAAATTAAACAAAATATGTTGAGATTTTCCTTTAAATATGGTCACCTCCAACAAAACTATTTCTAATATGTTGAGATTTTCCTTTAAAAATAGTTTTGTTGGAGGTCACCATATTTAAACATGTTTTTTCTGTACGTGCATGTATTATGTTTTTTATTGGCAATCAGTTTTTAGTCAGTTTTTTAGCAAAACCTGAGTTAGAAGGAGATTTTTGCAAAGCGGTTACCAATTACTTAATAATAAAATTATATTTTACAAACAACCTGATTTTTCATTTATTTAAGTCAACAGCTGCTTTAGAAATAATTTTAATCGGCTACCCGAATAATCGAAAAACCGGTTACCCGAAAATTTTGAAAACAACATTAGTAAAAGGCCAAAAACTGTTTTTAAAAAGGAACTTTTCTAAACTTTTTAGTCAAATATGTAATCTATTGACCAAAAAAACAGGTTTAACAAAATTGTTAATAAAAACTATTTTAAAAATTCTTTTAAAAAACACAAGTTTCGAGCAACAATTTAACTATCTATTTGAATAAGTATTTTTGATATTTTATTTTCAAAACACCTGAAACCCCATTATTTGTTTTTATAAAAATTATAACAATTATTTCATGTTTTACGTCAATAATTTTATACAACACACTTAAAGCTAAGAATGCGGTTTTGAAATTGTCATTATTTTAAGTGGATTTAAGAAATCTGGGTTAAATGGTTTAGCAGAGGAAACAATTTTTAACTCTTCATATCAAGTTTAATTGTTTTTAAAAATTTAACAAACAAAAAATAGCTGTTTTTAAGGCGTTGAAATTAAATCTGGAAAAATTTACAAAACACTGAGAAAAATTAGGTTGAATACTTTTTTTTAATATTTTAAATCATTAAAAGGTTAATAACCACTTTTTTAAAAATTTATTTCTTTTTAGTGGCTTTTTTCTCTTATTTCTTATTTAACATGTCTCGAATCGATAAAAATTAGCCCAAGCAAAATTAATGCTTTTTGCAACAAAAAAAAAAAAAAAAATTAGCACTTTTTTGCAATTCATTGTACTAAAGTACAATAAGAATAAAACTTGATTTTAAAAGTTGTGATATATAAAAAAAAAACTACAAAAACAAAACAAACTGTAGTTTACTTATCAAAAACATATATAGAAACAAATAAATTCAATAAATGTTCAATATTTTTAGGAAGTCACGTATTTTATAAGTATTTTTGCTAGTTATTTTTATATTTTTTTCTCAGGTGCTTATCAAAATGTTAAATATTCTATAAAATGTTATAGAAAATTAAAATCTAATGGAAAAAATTAAATAAAGAATAGTTAGACATCTTAGTTTTGAGGTCTAATAAAAATATTTAATGAAAAAAATCCAAGTCGATAGGTTTTATAACTTACATACATATCGTCACATAAAATGCAAAAGGATGTAGGTGTATGTAATTTAGTCTAGTGCATCATAATCAATCAAATCAAAAACTTGATTTTGAATTTTTTTTTTGTTACGCCTTTTTGCATTTAAGGTAACGATATATGTATTCTTTATAATTTTTTAATCAAGGTTTCAGTTTTTGCAATTTTAGATTTGTTTGGAAATCTTTCATACTACATATTTTTATTTAGTTTGCTTTTAACACTTTAAACATTTGCTTTAAACTTTAAAATTTGCATTTAAAATTTAAAACTACATTTTAAGTTTAATCAAAATTAATTAACAAAAACATATTTGTAATTTTTTAAGTAAAAACAGCTTCTACTAAAGATGTTGACATTGACATTTTTTAGTTTTGTGTCGAAATTATTTTACAGTCATCAATAAATTCGTTCATTTTTATTTTGCAAAACAAAAAAAAAATAAATTAATTAATTGTTAAAATTATATGTAGATAGAAAAAAAAACGAAATTTACAATGAAACTTAATTAAAAAAAGAAGCAAGTTTTCTTTTACACTAAGTTCAAAAATAAACAAGGGAACCCCTTAAGAAGCAGTTACATCCCAGCGGGAAAAAGAAGGAGTACGGAGGCCTTCCAGAAGGCCTCTGTACCCCTTCTTTTGGATAAACAAGGCCTTCTCGCTCCATTCCATACTCATATCTTTTTTACACGCGTTGTCATTGCGGAGAAGGCCTTCCGCTTTCCATTCTTCCCCAGAGCTTCTTAAAGGCCTTCAAATAAATGGCTCTTAGAAGGCTTTCAGAGAATGACTTTCAAAAGGCCTTAGCAAAAAGGTTATCTTGAAGGGCTTTTAAGAAAGGTATGTTAAAAGGCCTTTCAATTAATGGCTCTTAAAAGGCCTTTCAGACCATCCTTCTACAAATGCATTAAAGGTCATATTGAAGGGCTATCAGTCTAAAACATTAAGGAATATTTCCTTACAAATGAAATTAGAAGACTGAATAGGCTTCATGTAACGTATGTTTATATATTTTATTAAACTTATTGTGGTTTAATAACACATGTGATACCTATTTTTTTATTGAAATAATCAAATTTGCTAAACATTGTAAATAAAAGTATACCTATAATAAAAAAAAAACTTTTAAGCACAAGTACCTATCTTCCTTAATGGACAAAACTCAACTAAAATGATTTACATTATTGTTTTTATTTTGTATTTTAATATGCACCTACTTTGTTACTTTGTTTTTATAACGGGATCTGAAAAAAACAAAACAAAAAATTTTACTCTTTCTCTGTTCCACTTCAACTAAAATGATTTACAGCATATTTTACTTTGTTTTTGTAAAGGGATCTGAATTCTTTTGCTTTTGCTTGTGCAAAAAAAAACTAAACAAAAAATGTTACTCCTTCTTTTCTCGCTTCTCATACCAAAGAGCCGAGGCCTTCTATGAGGCATTCTTTAGCTGTTACGTAAGAATATGAATTAAATCAAAAAAATTTTTAAGCAGGCCTTTAAAAAGGCCTGAAATAAGAACGTCTTCTGAGTTTTCCCGCTGGGATAAATTTCAAAAATTCTTCCTCACACATGAAAAACACAAGTTAAATTGATACACACACTCTAAAACACTAAAAACTAACACAAAACATAGTACGTTTTTCTTCCAAGCAAATATGGCTACCAAGGCCCATCTATCAGGTCTGCTTACTTGTACAAAAACAAAAAAACGACATGTATTTTGTTTGTGTAAAATTTATTTTTAGCTGTCAAAAAGTTACTACCACTCATACAAAGCAAAAGGAAAAAAACGTGTATGTGTGGCATACCATAAACGTATGTTTGGGAAAAAAACAATAAACGCGCGTTTTACGCGTAAACAAACCTATACATGCACATGTAAGCAAAATGTAAACAACTTTTGACAGCTGAAAAGAATATAAACAATGATCATCAGGCTTCTTGCGCAGACCTTTTCAATGGACCTTGATGGCTACCTTTTACTTAACTGTTCTTTTACTAGTTTACATAAACAAAGAGTTCCTTAAATTATGAATATGGCGGCTATTAAAACAACCATGAAAAAAAGAGTGCAATTGTAAACAAAAACAAGACAAACTTTATAAACTATAGTTAAACACTTTCATACATACAAAGGAAAACTTTGCGAAAGAAACACACGTTCATACCTAAATACATTAAGAAAACATACAAAACTTTACTCTCAAAGAAAAAGCATGACTGCCTCTCAGACAATTATTCTTTTACCTGTAAAATGTAAACAAATCAAGAAAAATTCTGCAAATTGGTATGGCGATTTCTGTAAACAGGCTCTTTTCTTTTTATTGTTTTTGAAAACAGGATTATCAAAAGTAAACAAAATAATTTTTACTCTCTCCTATAATAGAAAATGAAAGTAAAATAAATGCACACATATAAATTCTTACAAATGTAAGTACCCAGCCAGCAAAATACTTCGACATTGTCGGAATCAGACATTTCGTGCAAATGTCTGACTTCATTCTTAGAGATTTCGTTCAGATTTCTGTCAGACATTGAATATTCTTACTGTCTGGCCGATTTCTGATCGATTTCGCATGGATATATCGGGGGGAATTTATGTACAGATATGTCCAATAGAATTCCGACGGAATTCATTCAGATTTGTCTAAAGAAACTTATTTTTTTTTTTTAAATAATGACAATTGTCATTCAGTTGGAAATAATTTTAATTTTATTTGTTCAAGATAAAAAGCATTAAAAAGGTACGTACGTGTAAAATTTATAATTATGTATGTACACATTTTGCAATAAAATTATTTCTTTCAGCTATCAGTTCGAAAGCAAAAAAATCTCGGCTAACACATCAGAACTTCCCATGCCTTTTTCATTAGATTTCTGTTAGATATCTATCAGAAATGCCGACAAAAAACCAAAATTTCCCACGACATGTCTGTCAGAATTCGTGTCAACCACTTCATACGTTTTTGGGTCAGAAATCTGACAGAATTCGTATACGATTCCGACTTTTTTGCCGACGTTTCTCTCAGATATCTGAACGACGTCGGATTATTTTGCTGGCTGGGTATTCATTAAAATAATTCTCCCAAACAAACGCTTTTAGTACTTATAAAAAATTTAAAAAGAAGACAGCTGAGCTCCTTTGTTCATACTTAAAGGAAGAAATGCCAAAAAATTGCTGGTATTTATTCGACTTATCGACCAACTAAACCAACAATGTAAAGTGTGTTTTTTTTAACGTATAGAGCTTACGATAGGGATACAGATAACTGTTAAACTAGCTGTCATACTAATGAAGTGGGTTTGAATTTTTATCAGTCTACTTTGGCAAATTACATACCATGCAAAGACTTACTGCCGTATTCATAAAAAACAAAATAAATTTGAAATGTGTTTTTAGCCAAAATTTTCATACAAATTTTTCTTAAAATGCATTTCAAATCCATTTTAATTTTTTATGAATACGGGGGTTAAACTAGAACAACGTTTACAAATCGTGAAAATTTATTTCCAAAATTCGTGCTCTGATCAGCAAACTTATAGAGCTCTTCCCCAATTTTACGGTGCCCATAATCTGAATCATGAATCAATTTATAACCAAAGTAACTCTTCTGGATAATATTCATCCAAATCGAGCCCGTACCATGCGTACAGAATAAGCCATCGCCGCTGTAGGCGTGAGTATGATAGATGACTTAAATTTATCGATCCGACGCCGTTCTCAGCAACTCGGGGTTTGTCTTTCCACTGCCTGTATATTTTAGAGGAATGAAATACACCCATATAAGATCCAGCTGGAGCAAAATTTTAAGCCAGCGGACCAGGAATCGCCCTTTGTGTTCGATGGATGGTCAGAGAATTAATTGGAAGTTAAGTCAGATTTTAATCGTCAACGCATCTTTAGCGATAAAGCTCATTTCTAGCTTAACGGGTATGCAGACCAGGGAACAAAATATTGTTATTAAAAATGGAATTTTGTTTATATTGAAGAAATTTAGGCCCGTTTTTTGAGAGAGCATAATACTCCACTCTAAGGACTCTATAATTTCCCGAAAAAAAATGTTTGGTGCGGTTTACATGCCAAAGGCACCACCCTCCCGTTTGTCTTTAAATCCGAAAACGGTGTCAACATTACCGTGAATGGCGAACCCTGCAGGCAAATTAATCGTGATCTTTTTTATTCCTTATATCGTTGCAAATTATTTAGAGTAAAAATGGTTCTAACAAGACGGCGCAACATGCCATACAGCGCGTGAAACTATCACTTTGTTGAGCCCAACGTTTGGTGACCGAGTTAGCTCGTGTGTTTTGACACCTTTGGACTGTTTGTGGGGGTACATCAAATCTCTAGTCTATGCTAATAAACCAGCAACGATTGATAATTAAGAAGCCAACAGTCGACGCACTATTTACCATATGAGACGGGGAATGCTGAATAACGCGCTGCAAAATTGGACAAAAAAATGGCGTTTATTAAACGCAGTCGCGGAGGCCATATGTCAGAAATTATTTTCAAACATTAAATGCCATGAAAATTTTGTTCTTTCCATTGAATTTGTTGTGTTTTATTTAAAAATAAAGTTTTATGTCTCTAAACACCTAAACACCCCTTATATAAATTCGCTTTGGAGTTAATGCGGTAAATATGGCGGCCATATTGCATTAACATATTATGGGAATCAACAAAAAGTAATTATAAACAAAACAAGGGCTATTGAATCAAAGCAAAATAAACTAAAAATCTGTGAGATCAATAAATAATAAAAAAAATGTGAAATGTTTAACAAATCTTAAGATAAAGTTAAAATATTTTGTTTTTTACACAGCAATCATGTGTTTAAATAAATAAAATTTGAATAGCAAAACGTAAAAAATTAAAAAAACATGGTCAATATAATTTGTTGGTTTTTTTTTTTTTTTTGTTTTTATTTTGTTCAGATGCAACAAATTGTGCTTTTTTTGTTAAAAGTCTGGTTTCAGACCATAAAATTATTTTTATAATTTATAAACGTTAATATTGTTTACAACTTTTTGTAAGCAACATTGTAAACGATATGAACTGTTTTGATTTAAAAAGGTTGTTATTTTTGTTACTTTTTTGCATTGGGTGGTGTAAAAACCAATATTGTGTAAAATATTGAACACACATTTTGCAGTTACTTTTTATTTTATAATAAATGATTTTGACGTCAACTAACCAAAATTAGAATTGGTAAACCGTTACTTCAGTCATGTCATTAGGGAGAAAATGTAAACAAGCAAACTTAAAACAAAAAAATAATTAAGCAAACTTGTCAAAAGAAAAAAAAACAAGTAAGAGTGCTATATTCCGCTGTGCCGAATCTTATATACCCTTTACCATTGTGCGAGTAGAATAGAGAGCAACTAAATAATTTTTACATATACATACATATTAACAATACTTACAACTTCATTATAAATGAAATTTAAAAAGCGAAAACTGGTAAATATTTTTTTTAAATCGTTTTTAGTTTCTATTTGTTAAAATTATTTCGTTAAATATATGAAATAATAAAGAAGGGTGATAACGAAAATCTTATTGGGCATTATGCTAGTATATGTAAACAAATACGAAGGGGGGGTGAGGGGATTGGAAGAAGAGACGACAACCGGATTTGAACTTCGCTTTGCATAAGGACCCAGAATATATATACTTTATAGGGTGTAGGACCTTCGGTGAAGGGTATAAAAAACAAACTTAATTGTAAAAAAGAGTCATTTTTTGGATTTCAGTATTTTGGTCATAACTCTGCTATTTCTTAACCGATTTGACAGATTTATATACCGACGTGTTAAAGACGAAATTTGCCAGTTATTTTGGCTATAAAACGTGGACTCGGGAAGATCTATGGTTCCTGAAAATGGGTATTTTTCAAAAAAAAATTAATATATTGGTCATAATTTTTTCGTATCTGAACCGATTTTCCCGAGTTTTTCAGAAAATATTTTCTATTATTAATTTCCGATCTTCTGATATATAAGGCGTAACCATAGGTCATATTACAGTCAAAAAATGCAGGTTTTTATAAAATTTTTAATACTTTTTGTATGAGAGCTACCACGCCTACTTCTCCAATCCCGCCCACATTTTGTAGGATGGTGTATATTTATAACCTTAATGTTTGTACCTAATTTTAAAGCTTTGGCTCTTGCCGTTCTCCAGATATACAGAAAAAAGTAATAAAAATACAACAACCACAAGGGATTTTTTGGAAAAATTAGAGGCAGTCGTGGTTTTTTGGTCATATCTCAGCCATTGTTGGACCGATCTGGCTGAATTTCAATAGCAAGAAATGGTGGACTATATGTGACATAAATGTAAAACAACGTAGCCGCTATCATGTCTGGAGTCGCCGGAAACACACATATCAAACGTAAGACGGACAGACGGACGGACGGATATCGTTAAATCAACTTCTCTCCTCATAAGGACCCAGAATATACATACTTTATAGGGTCTAAGATCAATATTGTAGAAATTACAAACGGAATGACAAACTTATATATACCCTTTTCCACCTGTGGTGAAGGGTATAAAAAATGGAACATGACATTTTATTTTTAGAAAATCGAACAGACAGTTATTGTGAATGACCTTTAATTGATGAAATGAATGATAAAATAATACAAAAAAAAACATTATTAATATGTAAAAAAAAAAAGTAAGATTTCACTTTAAATTTTTAACTTTTTTGCAATTTGTTTATTATTGTTTGTTGAGTAGTATTTTCAAACCACATACGGCCCTCTGGGCTCAGTTTTTGTGTAACATAGAATTAATAAATAAATAAATACATTTTTGGTAATTTATTTATTTTTTTTATTTAAACCTTTTGCTTTATTAAAAAAAAAAAAAAACATCGCAATAACATATTTGTCTCACAAATTAGCAAAATTTTCTTAAGAATTCTTAAAAATTTAAAAAACAAACTTGTGTCAGCTTGTCTTTTATAACCATAAAGAATAAAAGAAATGACAAATTTTTGTTGTTAACAATTTAAAGAACGAAAAACCAACATGTGACTTTCGTTTAGCAATTCCAAATAGAAAAAACAAATAAGTTAACAAAAAAAAAATATAAAAAATTTGCTGAAGAAATTTATAGGTTTTTTTTATTTACTTTTAAACTCAATAACGAAATCGTGACTGATGTCGTTTTATACTCACACCACATTAGTGGAGAGGTATATTTATGCGTTTATGCTAATGTGTGAAACACAAAAAAAAATATTGGTTTAGTAAACCGATCGACTCAGAATCATTTTCTGAGTCTATCAAAGGACGTCCGTCCGTCCAGGTGGCTGGCAAACTGTCCATGTAACCCCTTGAGCGCAAAGAACAGGTCGCAACTTTGAAGATATTTTGATAAAATTTGGATTTGGAATTAGGACGAAAACTATTGGAAATGTTGATAATGGCTCCATAATTTCACTTAGCCCCCATACAAGCTTCTCTTCGTAATAGGGACTTTGTGCCTATAAACCATCTAATTATTAAATTTGGTCCAAAAATATCTTCTTGCAACATTAATCCTCTAAACCATTTTTTTAAAATCGGCCCCATATTTGCTTATAGCTCCCATACAAATACCACTCCAAAAAACAGCTTTAAATGCCATAACATCCTTATAAATGTTGGTATTAATATAAATTTGAGCGACAATAACTGGTCATATGTCCCTGTTCCTAAAACTACTTTCAGACGAAATACTCTCATTAATATCTCCATAATATTCGACACAAAGATCTCTTTTATGAAAATAAACCTTATAACATTTTGTAATTGCAGTGCCACATTTGACGATGGGTAGGTTAAGTTAGGTTAGGTTCCACTGGCAGCCACAATTAAGCCTAGCTCACGTGAGTCCAGTCATTAGTTCCCCTTGTGTTACCATGTTACACCGTCTCCCAATTACCTGGCTGTTGACAATCTCACCCAGCCATCCAGTTGATACAATGAAGGACTGGATTCTGTTCAAATCAACGTCAGAGAGACAGGTTTTGTTCCTAAGGGTGCTTTAACGAAACAGTTTCAGTCTTATGTCTGCGAATGTCGGGTAGTGACAGAGAAGATGTTCCGTTAACTCCTCCTCGTTGCCGCAACTCCTACAAAGGTCACTGTAATGGAGTCCCAACCTTTGGGCGTGTTTCCCAATGGGCCAGTGGGTATACTCTCGAAAATGTTTCTTTAAATACTGTGATGTAGGGTAGCAAATGGTCGATCGGGATTGATTCACTACACTTTCTTACTTGTTTTTTATTTGTTTGATTAATTTCTTTTACTATAGTTTAAAGACTGTACTTAATTAAGCATTAGATGGACAATATGGGTAAACACAAATATTTAACACTTTAAATCAGTGTTCGAAAATAATGTAATGTAATGTGGAAAACACAAACGCTAATAGTGTTTGTGTAGAAAATCATTAAAAAAAATAACGTTTCCCTGTTAGTCATCTTTCGAATACAAAATATTACTGTTTTTATCAAACTCAACAAAAGATGTGAACATTTAATTCAATGTGTTCGGTTCGGCTCGTTAATGTTCGTCCCTTTTGGCTGGTAAAAAAACCAAAAATTTTTTACAAAAACAAAAAAAAACACGAAAAAAACATTTTAGAACATTAAAATATAATGTTTGTCTACAGTATCACTACAATTGTTCTGTTTTTTAACGATGAAAAGACATTATATAATGGTTGGTTCTTTCTTGAAAATAGTTACGAACGGTATTAAGGGTTGTGTATGTCTACACAATCACTAAAAAAATAGATATCGTTCCTGGATGTGTGAGCCGAACGTTAAATAATGTACTGTTTATTTTCGAACACTGCTATAAATTAAATGCAAATTTTTTTTAATAAATAATATTTTATAAACATACACTGATAGAAAAATGCATCTTCATATTGATGATGCCCTAACATCAGAATTGTGACATCAATGTTTCTACAAATGGCATCAATGATGCAAAAAATAGCATCAATCCAATGACTAACGTCTTCGTACAATTTTGTCATTTTTAACGTGTCATCTATTTTATGACTATAGTGACATCAATTCGATGCCACATTTTGTATATTATAAACATTATTTTCATAATTACAATGTATTATATTATATTTATTTAAATACATAAAATTTTTTAAGTAGAATGATTACGAAAACCATATGAGGCATGGTGCTGGTGTCTTATTATTGAGAGTCCTGCTGTTAACAAAGGTCATAATTCAACAAACGTGAAACAAACATATGTAACGGGAAAGTAAATAATTATATTCTCTCGTTTTGACTTAAGTCAATTGCAATTACTTTGACTTAATGACAAACTGTCATTAAATCGATGCTAATGTGTCCTTTCTCCGATGTTACTACGTCATCGCACTGAGGACATGTTCGTCATTTCTGTGATGCCGATGTGTCATCCCATTGATGACATAATTTCATTTTTACCCTGATGACACTTTGGCCAAGTGATGTTAAGGTTGACATCCCCATGATGAAAAGTGTCATGGGGTCAAAAACGAAGACACTTGTCATAGTACTGATGTCAAAATACATCAGCGTTATGACGCCTTTTCTATCAGTGTATAATGAAACGAAATAGTTTTTTGAGAACTATTTGAACAATTTAACTACCAGCTTTTTATGCTTTTTTTTTGTGTGTTCTTTTTGGTTAAAAATTAAAGTGGAACTTATTTTTTTATTTATAATAAATTTTTTTTAAAGCATGGAAAAAAACTTGATAAAGATTAACTTTTATAAATAGTCTTTGGTTTTAATTTTAATTTGGCGAGTCAATAAACTTTTTAGTTTAGTAAAAATTTAATTTTAAATCTTGCAAAAGTAAAGGTGGTTTTTAAAAAGTAATAAAAGAAATTTTAAATATGCGTTAAAGGAAGGAGTAATATTGGTTAAAAAAAAAGTTAATACGATGTTTTATTTAAAAAAAAAAAAAATGTAGCCTTTTAAAGCTCTTAATATTATAAAAAGTTTTATCTTTTTTATTTTTATCGAGACATGTAATTAAAATAAACACTTAGGCCCGTTTTCACAATTTACCGATAGCTTAAAGAAGACTTAAACCGGCCTTTTAAAAATTGTCCATTATTAAATCTTTACTTTAACCTAAAGAGAGCGATAAAGTAAGTTAAGGTTCATCCTACCTGGTAGGTTAATGTAAAATCCTACCTTTAGCTATCGGTAAGTTGTGAAAACGGGACTTGAACTGTCAGTAATGCATGGATCTTAAAGTAAATAGCGCCTACAATTAGATAAAATACAGACATGTACAGTAGGGTGGTCACAAGAAATCAATGTTGGATTTTCAATCGGCGCAATCCCCTAATATGTGCCAATAGCATAAAAAATGCGATTGATAAAGTTTCAGCTTAATCAAATAACGTTAACATGTGCCTCATTGAGAATAAATTAAGGAAAAACAGCGATTTTTCACTAAAATTCGTATTTCCTTGCCTTTATACCCGAAACCATTCATTCTACGAACCTAAGTAGAGTCTTGTTTTATAGAAAATTTTATTCTTATTAATTTTGATATTGATAGTTTTGTTCCTTATACCAATAGATAAAGTGGTATATAGCATTAATTAAGGACAAAGAAATACGAATTTTAGTGAAAAATCACTGTTTTTCCCTAAGTTATGCTCAATGAGGCACGTGTTAGCGTTATCCGATTATTCTGAAACTTCTTCAATCGGATTTTCTAGGCTATTGAAATATTTTAGAGGGGTGCAGCAAAAGATAGCCAACAACAAAAAATTTACCATATCTTGTAACGACACTAATAGGATGGTTACCAGAAATCAATGCTGGATTTTCCGTCGGGGCACACCCCTAATATGTGCCAATAGGATAGAAAATGAGATTGATGCAGTTTCAGCCCAATCGGATTACGCTAACATGTGTCTCATTGAGCATTAATTAAGAAAAACAGCGATTTTTCACTAAAATTCGTATTTCTTTATCTTTATAACTGAAACCATTCATTTTAGGAACCTGAGTCGAGTCTAGTTTTATAGGAAATTTTATTCTTATTAATTTTGATTTTAATAGTTTTGTTCCTTTTACCAATAGATAAAGAGATATTTAGCATTAAATAAGGACAAAGAAATACGTTTTCCACTAAAATTTGTATTTCTTTGTCCTTAAAATGATTGCTAAATATCGCTTTATCTATTGGTATAAGGAACAAAACTATTAAAATCAAAATTAATAAGAATAAAATTTCCTATAAAACTAGACTCGACTCAGGTTCCTAGAATGAATGGTTTCAGTTATAAAGATAAAAAAATACGAATTTTAGTGAAAAATCGCTGTTTTTCTTAATTAATGCTCAATGAGACACATGTTAGCGTAATCCGATTGGGCTGAAACTGCATCAATCGCATTTTCTATCCTATTGGCACATATTAGGGGTGTGCCCCGACGGAAAATCCAGCATTGATTTCTGGTAACCATCCTATTAGTGTCGTTACAAGATATGGTAAATTTTTTGTTGTTGGCTATCTTTTGCTGCACCCCTCTTAAATATTCCAATAGCCTAGAAAATCCGATTGAAAAAGTTTCAGAATAATCGGATAACGTCAACACGTGCCTCATTGAGCATAACTTAGGGAAAAACAGTGATTTTTCACTAAAATTCGTATTTCTTTGTCCTTAATTAATGCTAAATACCACTTTATCTATTGGTATAAGGAACAAAACTATCAATATCAAAATTAATAAGAATAAAATTTCCTATAAAACAAGACTCTACTTAGGTTCCTAGAATAAATGGTTTCGGTTATAAAGGCAAGGAAATACGAATTTTAGTGAAAAATCGCTGTTTTTCCTTAATTTATTCTCAATGAGGCACATGTTAGCGTTGCGCGATTAAGCTGAAACTTTGTCAATCGCATTTTTTATGCTATTGGCACATATAAGGGTGTTGCGCTATTGGAAAATCCAACATTGATTTCTTGTGACCACCCTAATGTACAGCTACTCTCACTATAAATGGGACACCTTATAAAAATACTTCGTTTAGTTCATTATGTTAATTACTTTGTGCAGGTATGAAGTGAATTGGGATATTTTAACTCACATCCCAATAAAGAAATTTCTTGTTTTGCGAAGCACTAATTAGCACTATTAACATAGTACATTTTAAAAACTAAGCGCACGTTTATGCAATAAGACATACAGAGAAACAAACTTAAAAAATCTATAACATTTGAAGAGCCACGACATTCCCTTACAACGAAGAACGTTTGTAAGGAACAGGGTTCCCAGTTTTATTTTAAGCCTTATCCCCAATTTTCGATTTTCATCCCCAAAAATCCCCAAAATAGCTACATATTTTCTTATCCCCAAAAATCCCCACATTTTATTAAAAATAAAATACATAATATTATGTCAATGGAAAAATATGTATACATCGATTTATAAAAATAAATCCATTTGTGTAATACATATTATTAAAACTAATGTTATTTATTCTTTGAGTTCTACGTATCTATGTACACTAGGGATACAATTTTTTAAAATATCAAAATGGCCCTATCCATACCATGTAGTGCTTAAAAAAAAACAATAAGAACTGCATCTTTAGATTTTCGATATCGTTAAAAAAGGTTCCGCGTCAAATGCAATTAAGTTTGGGATCAGTAATAATGCATTTACACCTACACCATAAACAGTTTATAAGTTGTTTATGGTGATAAACAATTCTTGCAATTCTTTCAATTCTAGCTTACATACTTATTCCAAAATATCGTAGCAAATTGTATGCAATATGCGAATTTATATGTGGCCCTTGGTACAACATTTGGTTTTCAGAACTTTGTTACAATAAAAACGACTTCGAAGCCTTAAACAAATCATAATCGGGCTTTACTAATGCTCAGAAATGCTTTCTAAGACGTTGGGTGAAAGATGAATCAAGAATTCCAAAAACCCAACGCAGCAACATTTGTGCGGATCGCGCCATCAAAGTCGTACAAGATATTTCCTCCCAATACAAATCAACACGAACTCTTAATCTTAAGTTAATTTTACTTAACAAAGATAGTTTTTAGATTGTGATTTTTTTAATCATATAATTACATTAAGAAATGTAAATACATAGCTACATAATTATAAAATAAAAAATTTTGAAAAATTACAAGATTTTGAAAAAATAAAAAAAATCTTAAAGGGCTTTCAGAAATCGGCTTCGACGCGGAATGTTTTTGCTCCAAAATGACCTGAGGAAACATTTTTCGGTTTCAGCACAACATCGGCTACAGCGTAGTGATAGGGCCTTATTTTGGTTGTACCCCTAATGTACACATGTATAGTATGTAAGAAGGGTAACGTTTAAACGCAAAAGAAAAATAACTATGCGTCAATATTTATCATTTCAAAAAAACTGATTCATCAGCCAGTGCAATTTTGTTTTACATGTTGTTTGTTTAAAAAGTGGATTTGAGATGATTGAATAAATTTGTCACAGCATGCTGTATTATTTTAAAGTGTGTATTTATTCTGATTAATTCTAATAACTCATATTTCATTCTGTTACAAATATTGATTTTGGTTGTATTCATTACAGAAAAGGACTTGTTCAACAGAAGTAACGCTAGTTGGTACAAAACCATATGTAAAACTATTTCAACAAGTTCTTGAAAAAGTTTAAACCGCAAAAAAGGAATTTATAGTAACATATTATCCCCAAAAATCCCCGGCGAAAAAAGTGCTTTTCTTAAAAAATAATCCCCTGGGGATTTTTACGAAATTATCCCCAATTACAAAAAAAAAAATCCCCAAAATTGAGAATACTGGTAAGGAAACATATTGAAGTTAAAATGTAAACAAAGAGAAGATTATCAAATATAAACAAACCAAATTCATGGACAACAATTAAAAAAATAAGAGCGTGTCATTTAATATGGCTGCTATAAAAGCAACGATAAAAAAACAAGTTAAATTGTAAAAAAGAACAGGATTTGTAAGTGTAAACCAAAATTAAAGGTAAAAAAAGAGCTCGCAAAAAAATAAACAAGTCCGGGTCAAGGAAACAATGATGCCAATTGTTTTATAACAAAAGAGTATAAGTTCTAGGAAAGTTGGAAGAACTTTTACAAATTTTTATGCAAATTCCATACATTTTTTTTAACTTTCTAATATTTTATCTTTTCAACAATTTGCAAAGTCATTATTTGAAAAATTATTTCTAAATCAAAAAAATTAAATTTATATAAAAAAAAAATACCCACGGATAGATCCACATTCGAATACGCAACACCGCCAATTCATACGACATTTGTAGTGAGACTCCCGACAACGGCCAAACCGGATTACCACTATGCGGCAATGAAGTGGGTGTCGAGTTATTCGATGAATATGGGGTAGCACCATTTTCCGAAGAAAGCAAAGACTCTGTAGACGAACAGGAACGGGATGAGGATGGCGCTTGCAACGAGGTAGGTGTCGAGGCATATGAAGAGCCAGGATTTGAATAAACACCCGAAGACAAGGGTGATGTTGATAAATTCAATGTTAAAGAACTTTTTGTTTCCCTTAAGGGTGGCGTAGCCGAATACAAATTATTGCTTGTTGTCGTCTCCTTTAAAGTATGACGTTTCGTTTTATTATTATTTGAGCCTCCTTTAATAATAATGGCCAATTCGTCGGTGGTAAGGCAAGTTTTTGTATTATTTGTGTTGTGTACATTAAGTTTGTGTTTTTTCTTTTTCGGTATTAAATGCGAATGCGAAGAAGAGGAGCTGTAATGATGCTGTTGTTGCCCATGAGGATGG
This sequence comes from Pollenia angustigena, assembly GCA_930367215.1. NCBI lineage: Eukaryota > Metazoa > Arthropoda > Insecta > Diptera > Polleniidae > Pollenia > Pollenia angustigena. The sequence continues at coordinate 6,071,200 of OV884059.1, read as the reverse complement.
TGATTGGGATGATTATTGGCATAAGAGGCTGCAATTGCTCTTTCATATTCTAAATTGCGGGCAGCTGAATTATTGTTGTTGTTGTTGTTGTTATGATTTGAGTTGGGTATGTCGATGGAGTTTGAGGAGTTCTGTTGGCCTTTGGTTGTTAAGGTATTTTTTAGATTTTCTTTGTTACTTTTCGGTTGTACAGCATTGGAAATTTTGACTAAATATTTGTTGAAAATCATTTTGGTTGATTGGGTTTTTTTTTTTGTTTTGAATTGACTAGTTTTCTGGTTTCAAATCAAGTGGAATTACGAAATACGACTTTGTAGAAAGTTGTTTTTTATTTTATTTTAAATCTTTAAGTTTTTTGTTAAAAAAAAAATTTGTGGTTTTTCAAAAATGTTTAATTTATTTCTGATACGATTTTTCCCCAGAAAAAAAATTTCTTTAAATATTTTTTAAGGAAAATTATATTCTTTCTTTAGTTTTTGGTAAAATATCCTTTCAAAAATGTTGATTTTTTTTTTTTTGTTGTATTTTTCTTTTTGAAAAATTCAGAAATGTTTTGTTTCTCTGCTGGTTTTCGTCATATATATTGTTAATTTATTTTAGTTGTATAAACTATTTATTAGTTTAAATTTTTGTTTCTTAAAAACTGTTTCAAATTTTATTTTGAAACCTTGTGGTATTGAAAGTTTTTCTTTTTTATTTATTTGTTAATTTTTTCTTAATTTATTTACTGTTTATTAAAAATTCTATTTAAATTGAGAGTTTATTTTTAAGAATTTTTTTAGTTTCCAATTTTTAACGCTTTTAACTACGATTTTGCGTTTTTTTTTTCAAATTTTGTTAATTAAAGCAAAAATTGTGCAAGTTTTATTTAGTTTTTAAAGTTTTTTTAATGTTTTGTTTGTTTTTTTTTTTAATTTCAAATATTTTAAGATACTTTTATAAAAAATATTTGTTTTCAACAGAATTTTTAGGTTTTTTCAAATCTTTTTGAAAATATTAAAATTTTTATTTTTTTACTACTTATTTAATCTTTTACTTTCTTTAAAAAGAAATTTTCTTATTATTTTTATTTAAAAATATTTAAATTTTCTTTTTAATTAAGATCTTTAATAGAAAATTTTCAGGTTTTGCTTAAAAACTTCCTTTTTTATTTTAATACTTTTGCAATTTTTTCGTTTTATCTATGGCACCAACTTTGTTTAAAGCTTTTAATACTTGATTACACAATTTTAAAGATTTTTCTTTAGTTTGCTTCTGTAATTTTTCAGGTTTTTCCTTTTTTTGTTGTTGTTGTTGTTGTTGTTGTTCGGCAATATTTAATTGGGCATTAATCAAATGCTCGAATACAAAAGATGAGTGCATTATGACAAACAATTTTTAATATTTTTCTTATGATTTTATACGCATACGACGAAGTACATGTTGTATGTTGTAATAATGTTTACACACATTTACACAAAAAAAAAAAATAAAACACAATTTTCACTAGTTTTGGAAACTTGTTCAACTTCAATTACAAATCAATTTTTTTTTTATAAATTTGAGATTTTTCAAGAAAAAAAAATATTTTCCTTTTACTTTTAAAAACAAAGTTCGTTCCTTTTGCAGAGATTTAATTATTTTTCTTTAATTTCAAGCTTACGAACTGTTTGTTTTTGCTTAATTTAATTTTTAATTTTATTAATAATAAGATTAACAAAAAATCTGGCGTTTTTTTTTCAAGTTTAGATAAAATGTTTGGTAAATTGGTTTTCTAACACGCTGTTTTTTTCTTCTTTTAACTTAACGCGGTTTTATTTAATACTAAAGTTAAGAACACTTCTCAACACTTCGACTGTATGAACGTAAATGAATCGTTTAGAAAAATTGACATTTATTTTTAAATGAAATTTAACAACAAGTGTTAAAAAGTCAGCTTAAACTAAAACATTCGTTAAAAAAAATATATAAGAAAACAACAAAAGTTTGCAAAAGTAACAACAAAACTTAAATCAGAGTTGTAAAATACTCTTGAAATGAAAGCTCTCTTTTTATAAGGGGCGTCTCTTGAGATATCTAGCTCTCGCTGTCTCTCTATTTATAAACAAAGTTATAACCAGTGTTGCTCTTTTGTAAAAAGAAAAATAATAATAAAAGCGTTAAAGCAGTTGGAATTGTTATTTTTATTAGAAAACCGGAAATTATGTTTCTTCACCATAAAAATAAAGCTTTTTTTATTAAAACTGCATGTATTTTTAAAACTGTATTACAAAGAATAAAGAATTGTCACTTGATGAAAATAAATAAAACCTTAAAAACAGTTAAACTTAACTTGTTATTATAAGAAGAAAAAAAACTTAAAAACTAAAGACTATTTATTATAAACTGAAATCGATTTTTGACCACAGTTGAAATTTCAAACCAAACGAATTTTTATTTAGTGTTTAAACAAACTATTGTAGAATTCCTATCAGCTGTCGCTTTAAGTAAAACATTTTTGTTTACAAATTTAAAAAGAAAAAAAGCTAAACAAGACAACGACGGAACAATGGTTCGATGATTCCTCTGATGAGCTGATCGGAAGCAAGAAAAAGGTTAAGGGATATTTCTAACATATTGGAACAGGAAACTACAACGTAAGTTAATTCAAGTGAAGGGATCATACCATCTTAGTCTTGGAAATGAGAAATCTACACCCAGATAGATTTCATTCCACTTTTTTACAGCCTCATCTTTTATGCATATTTTTTTGCCAAAAATAATTTAGTTCCACAAGGAAATTGAGCCTATCCAAAAGATGTTTACGACCTTAGACCTGCATTAAATTAATAAAAATAATTAAAAATGTGGTATTTGATCCACGAAAACAAACAAATTTAATTTGATGAACTTTAGCCTAATTAAAATATCAAAAAAAATTATTTGCAGCATTGAAAGCAAAATTGTTTTCGTAAAAAAAAAAATTTAACGCACAACAAAATGTTTGACAGCACTGTCAACTCATGTTACAAATTTTACATTCTATAGACGATATTCGATAGCCAGCGGAAAAAATTGACGAATGCAACTTATAAAAGGGGCCTTAAATATAAAAAATTTGCGCTATTCGTTAAAAACACACTATTTGTTTAAACATTTTATTATAGCTAAAGAAAAAAATGTTAAAAATTTGTGTAATAAAACGGGACAAATCGGCACATTTGTGATAGAATCCTCTCGAATAAAATTTCGTGACGTGTCCAAAAGCGGATTGCGGCATTCAATAGCGTTCAATTCGAAGTTTGTTTAAAAATGAATGGTTGTTTAAAAATATAAGCAAAATAAATTAAAAAAAAAAAAATAATTAATAAAATAAAGTCATTAGGGAGATTTGTCATTATTTGCCCATTTAATGTCAGACAACGAAATATTACTCAACGACAAATATTTAAATTTCAACATATTTTGCTTTTTTAAGATATTGCCAAATTGCTTTCTTTTATTTAATATTTTTCCCTAACCGTTCTTAAGATATAAGATTAAGATATTCACTCTCGCCCACATTTTGTCGGATGTGGTCTATTGATAACCAAAATGCTTGTATCTAGTTCGAAAACTTTGGCTATTGCCGTTCTCCAGATATACAGAAATCTATAATGTTTGTATATGTAAAGTGGCACTTCCACGTCACCAATACCGCGTCACCAATACCGCCCACATTTTGTCGGATGTTTGTCTATAGATAACCAAGAAACTTAAACCTAATAAGGAAACTTTTGCTCTTTCCTTTCTCCAGATATACAGAAAAACAGACAAACATGTAGTTATGTGTAAAAAAACGTGAAAAAAGTCTACAAAATATGTATATATAAAATTAAAAAAAAAAAAAACAATTTTATACCTTGTTATTTTCGGTCATGGGCAGGGTTGTCAGATGTGGCGATTTCTCGCCAAACATGGCGATTTTCAAACATGTTTGGCGACCTAATTTCTTATTTGGCGACTTGGCGATTTTTGAGGACCTATGAATTTGTTTTGAAATTCGTTAAATTCAATACTTAGAAATAATATTATTTTAATTCACGTATTTTTATGAATGAAATTTCAGGCAATCATATGTTTGATAGGTATGTGTAAATGGCTGATGAAGTTAATGAAAATCTTCTAGAAAAGGGTTTTTTTTATATATAAAATTGCTCTTGAAAAATCAATAAATTGAATTCCTTAAAACACTAATATGTTTTCAGTCTATAAACATTTTCACATTATACTTATATGTATATATGTGGCAATTTATTATCACAGATAAAATATGTTGTTGTTAGTGATATTTTAAAGATTTTTATGAATCCTATCAAACCTTTGGACGTTTATGAAACACAATGGAAAAAATATGCGTTAGTTAATTGTTTAAGTTTAGGCCAACATTTTAAAACTACAAGGATACGGCAGGTACGTAAAATTTTAAGGACTTTACTTTGGCTGTCCTTAATATGCGGTTATTACAACTAGTAATGCCTGTGTTGAAACTATGAACTCCACTAAAGCTCGCCTTCGAATAAGGATGCAATACGAACTTGTAGAAGCGTTATTAGGTGTTATACAGGCATGTTCTGTAAATCACAAGATTTCAAATCACAATTGTGATTAATGGGTGCTTTGAAAACCACAAAAGTTTTAACTTAGTTAAAAATGGTGGAAACAAATAAGCAAGTAATTTAAAATCGGCGGTCACTTAGCTGACTGGTTTAAAATCACTATTATGAAAAAAAGCTTTTTGTCCAGAACACTTTTTGTGTGATTTCAAATCACTTTCACAAAAAGTGATTTTCAGAACATGCCTGATAAGTTATATGAATAAGCGAGTATTGACGGTGAAGCGTTTTAGATATATAATAAAACTGCAACTATTTTATATAGTGCATTTCTAATATTTGTTTAGTACTAGCCGCAAAAAATCTTTATTTGTTGCTTTAAGTAGACTACTATAAATTATTTTATTGTAAACATCGTACCTTTTTTGTGTTCCCTAACTATTTTTATTTCGCTCTTAATAAAAATTAAGCAAAATATATATTATGGCGACTTTTTTTGAATTTTTGGCGTATTTAAGCGATACGGAACTAATTTAGTTTTTAGGATTTTAAAAACATATTTTTAATAATTTAAAAAATATGTATTTTATTGTCAAAAACTTGTAAACAAAGGCTTTGGCGATTTTTACAGTATTTGTTATGTCGAAATATTTTGTTATTTTTGAAAGAAAATTTGCGACCAAATTATTCAATAAAACGAAATGTTGACACTTTTAAAACAACTTTTTTATTTTAAAACTAAAACATTTTAACGATAAACACAAAAAGTGGACCATAAACTATTATATAAAAAATAAAAACCCCCCAAAATCCCTTTACAAACAAAAGTGATAAATTTGAAGTTTTTTTTTCTTTCCTTTGATGTTCCTAAAATCGTTTTAAGTATTTCATTGTAAAAAACGCTGATTTGTACAACACTATTTTCAATCATCCTTTTTTCTGATTTGTTTTTTTAACCCACAGTTTGTTTTATTGCTTTTGCTGTAATCATAATTTTTTTGCTTTAAAAAACACAATTATGACTAAAAAAAGAGTAAATTATTTATTTTAAAATTAAAAAACGTTTAAAAGCACAATAAACAAAATTTATTGTTAAAAAAATACAACTACAACCAAAATTACGTGCGTGAGTTTTAAATTTAATTTAAAATAATACGATTGACGTTTACAAGCGATTTTGTTTTGCTAATGCGCAACCAGCAATAGTTCTGCTCTCAAAGTTAGCAAGTACATGATACATGTCATACAAATGAGCAATTTTTTTTTAATATTTAAGAAAAATTATTAATTATTTTTTAACACACATTGTTGACTTTATTGAGTTTTTAAAGCAAAAGTTAAAGTGGGTGTGTTGGAAGTCTTATTTTTTATTAGAAACAATAGAAAATTTTAAAATTCTTACGAAATTAAATGGAAAAATTACAAAATTCTTGAAGTTTGTTTAGAATTAATACAAAGACTTAAAGCACATGCACTTTTCTATTGTGTTTCGTTTTAGCATTGTTTACAAAATGAGGTCATAATTTCATCTCTTCAGAATTTGTTTACTACAAAAAGACTTAAGACATAAGCGACACTCACAACTATGTATGTATTGATGATTTTGTTTTGAGGGAGGAGGAGTTTGTTTACAAAATGCCGTCAAAGATTTAGGACACTAACGTCTCTAAGGCTTGTTTACTAATTAAAAGAAATGGCTTAAGACTCTGTTGCTCTTTTGGAGAGATTGTTTACATTACAAAGTCAAAGACTTAAGACACAAACAGCTTTTAATTCTTTGTTTTTGTTCTAAAGCTGGTTTGTTTACAAAACAAATCTTAAGACTTAAGACGCAAACCACTTCCGATTTGCTGTTTTATTGGAAAAACTTGTTTACAAAACAAAATAAAGACTTGAGACACATTCTTTGTTTAGAAAACAAAAAAACAGACTTAAAACAGCTTTTATCACTTGTTATTGATTTTACTGTTAAGGGTTTGTTTACAAAAGAGAAACGTCACCCCAACCTCTTTACCTTCAAAAAGCAAACATTTTGCTTTGAAAAATTTCTAAACTTTCTTGTTTTTAATTAAATTTGATTATTGTTTTTTGTTTAAAAAAAAGCATGAATGAATAAGAACAAACGCCCACCTAAAAAAACAGGAAAAAATTTGAATTATTTTGTTTATAACAAACAAAAATCTTTCCAAAATATAAACGGTGCAAAAACAATAACAAATTTATTTTAAATCCCATAAATTTTTGAAATTATTCTACTATTTAAGGTAACTTAAACAGGTTTCCGGTCATTATTATTTAAAATTTTTTTTTTCTCTAATTAATAAAAGAAAAATAAAGTTAAATGTTTTAAATTTTATTTTAAAAATAAAACTATTTTATGTACATAATTGTTTTGTTTACCTTTTTCTAACTATAAATGGCTTTAAATGTTTTTTTTAACAAAACACAGCAAACAGCTCACCTTTAATTCATAAGAATTCTTCTGTTAGTAATCTTAGCGACAATTTCGATGTGTGCTTTATGCAAACACCACCTACAACAACGTAAAACACTTTAAAATTATGTATTTTTTTTGTGTGTCACATTAAAAAAAACACATCATAATTTAATCATTTTATGGGCAGTAGTTAAGAACTTAAGGCGGAATTAAAGAATTTAGTTGATAAATAACCTGTAAATTCTTAAAAGTTTTCATAAATATCATAATTAGTTTGTCAAATAAATAATTTCCTTAAACAAATAAATTTTTAAGCTTGCAACGCAAAAAAAGAGTATTATTTACATAATAAGTTTGATTTTAATGGATTTTTAACGCAAAAAAAATATGTAATGAGTTTAAATTTTAATGGAATAATAAAAAAAAACTTATTATTAACAAAAGCATTACCAAAAAGCAATACGCAGTAATTTTTTCGAACATCAATTATTAAAATAATAAAAATATTGACAATACAGTTTTAAAGTGTTGGCAATGCAACCAACATATTACATATGTATGTATAATTAATGATGTTTTCTTTTCTAAAAAATAATGATGCATTATAGTTGTGTAATATATTTATTAGGTTACACGAACCCTTACAAAGTGATACATTTTTCAAAATTACAATGGAACAAAATAATAGCTACGTTTTACACTCAACACTAATGTGTATTTAGCGTGTTAAATATTGAATGCAAAGTTTGTACTAAACGCGATATTCACCACGCTTGTAGCAATTTTCAACATAAATTTTTTTTTGAATTCCATAAGCGTTAACAGCACTGATTTTCAATAATTAATGTCAGCTGTTGTTAAAAATTTTGCGGCAAAAAAAATGTAATAAAAGTTAAACAAACGAAAAACAAAGTTTTTATATCCAACACAATATAACTAAAAATTAAAATATAACGCAAATTGTCCGCAAACACAAGAAAAAAAAATACTTGCTTGCATAAAAAAGTACTTTACGCAGATGCAAAAAAGGGTATTATCTCAGACTCAGTTATAATTGCGGGTAAGAAATGGAACAAATTTGCCATTTATTGTTGCAACATGTTTAGAAAGGAAAACGACAACTTCTCATATTTTTGCATATATTTTTAGAATGGAACAAAAACCCGCACGAATGGTAGTAATTTAAGTAATTTAAGTTTAACTCCAAGAAATTGGCAACGTAAATTGCAAAAATCTCAGTAAATTTAGGAATAAAATTATAAAGATTTTAAGCAATCAATTTGCAAAATTCGGTAAAAAAAATTATATTTAAAATTCCATTAAATTGGCAACTCTCCAATAGAAAAGTTTAACTGCATGTTTTTAGAACACGAGCGCAAAACTCTTTGGTTAAACTTACATTTAAAGCAAAAGAAAAAATTTCAATATTTGTTTTTGTTTTATATGGAAATTAAACGAGCGAATTTTACGATCGTGTTCTAAAAACAGACTGTAAGTTTTTAATGTATTTTCGGCAGAATCTGTGAATTAAAGTCAAGTGTGCAGGTGTAAAAATTTTGCTAGCCTTTATTAACAAAAAAAAAAATCGTTGGCAACTCGATTTAAAAATTTAGTTTTAATTATAAATAGTTAAAATTATGGAACTTAATTATTGTAAATAGGAACTAAAATCCCAATACTCAAATAGTATATAAAATCAAAGCACCAGTTTAGTTAGATACTTGCAAAGAGAATGTTAATTTAGGCAACTCGCAACTGGCAACTCTGTTAAAAAACTGTGAAATTGTTAATTTAAACAACATGTGGGATGCTAAGTAATGTTCTGTTTATTTTCGAACAATAATTTTAACACATTAAAAAAACCTCGAGTCATTTTGAAACTCAACAGCCGATTGAACCGATCTAAGTTTAAGTCTGCTATTGCTTTAATGAAATGTATCACTTAAAAATATTTAAAAAAATAAATGTAGAATTCTCTCCAAAGCGGACATCTCTTATATCTCTTATCACCGCGACGGTATGTTTTTTTTTTTTTTTTTTCTTTTTATTTTAATTCCCTATGCTAATCCCCGCGAAACTTGACGCTTGTCTGCAGGAAAGAAACCAGAGTCCCTGGCGGGAATCGAACCCGCAACCCCGCGATTGATAGACTAACTCACTACTAGCTAGCCTACCGGATATGGGAGGTTTCACTGTATTTGTAAAACATTTTTTGGAGGTTACCTAAAAACTAAAAAATATTTGTGCCTTTACAGAAGTTATGAGTCATTTTTAGAATTCTTTGAAACAAGGAAACAAATGACTTATTTCTTTTAAATAAACAAATACATTTCTAAGCTCAATGTTTTTAAGAATACATATAAACAAAAACGATCATTAGGCAAACAAGAAAATTTTAAGACAAATCATTTGATCTAAATTTTATGTAAATTTTGGTTAAAGAATTTTTTAAATAAGTTAAGATAAGCTCAGCATTATACAATACATACTTTAAACTTCCTGCATTTTAATGAATTTTTTTTTTAAGAAATCAGTAACAAAATATTAAAAGTATTTTAAATAAAAAAAGGTTACCAACCTTATGCTGTTTAGCAACGGTTCAAGATCATGGTTACGTAAAGAAAGACTTTCTTTGTTTCACAACTGTCCGTCTGGATATGACAGCAAAAAAGTTGAAAAAAAAAAAACAAAATATGGCTGGGTGAAGGAACTGCACCTTTTTTGGTTAACCACTAAAATAAAACGCCAATCAAGTTTTTAAAATGACGCTGTTATTTTCAATTAAATGTTAAACCTCCCTTGGCACTTTATCTTTTTAGAGTCTTGCTGACGATGATGATGATGTTTGACAAGTTGTAATCTCTAACTTTATGATCTTGTGTTTCATTTAACGGTTGTTTTCAAAGATTTGAAATATTTTTAGCCGTTTGGTTATGGTTTATACCGGCTTTTTTGTTAAATTTAAATATAAAAACTGCTGTTTTGGTGGTGTTATGAAATTGAACCATTTTTTAATAAACGTAATAACAATCTCCACTCGTTACAAAAAAGGTTTTTGTGTGATATGCTTTTTTTTTTTTTTTTTGCCAAACTTAACAAACCGCGTGGCTGTTAAAAGGTGTCTTTTTTTTGTTGTTGTTTTTTTTTTAATTTGATTTGGTAATAGTCGTGTGCTTTAAAAAACCAATTTACTTAAATTAGTCATTTTAATCATTATTTTAATTTGTCATCATTGATATTTGTTTATTAACAAAAGTTTAAAGGAAATCATGTTCATTTTTTAAATTTCTATGAAAAACCAAAATGGGATTATCGTATTTAGAAAAAGGAAATATTCTGTACTTGGTAAGAATAACAACATATTTTATTTTAAATTAATTTAATTTATTACTGCTTTAAAATTAAAAGTTTTTTGTTTATAAACCGCAAAACAGAAAAACCCACAAAAAAATAAACAGTTTTGAATAATTGGTTTTAATAATTAAAAAAACAACCGCAAGTTTATAAGTTAAGAATATTAATTTTGTTTTCTTCTTTTTCAATAAATGTAATTCAATAACGAACTGCCTGTTTGTCGATATCGAATGAAAATTTTCATTCATACAATAACATTTATAACAATAAAAAACAAAAAATTTAAAAAAGTGATTTTGTTTTAAATGTATTGTAAAAATGTAAACGTTCGTTTAGAACGATATTTTGGTTTAACGTCGACAAACAGCCAGCAAAAAAAATTTTTTTTTTTCGAAGATGGATAGAAATAAAAAAAATCCTTTGTTTTATTATTGTAAAAAATATCTATAATTTGCATTTTTTATATTAATTTAATTTTAAATTATTTAATTAGAACAAAACATTTCATAAAAAGTTTTGTTTGCGAAACATTTAAAGATTTAAGCAACATGCAGTTTTTAACGGTTTATTGTTGTTTTATCGGTTTGTTTAAAAAAAGTTTTAAGACTTAAGAAACATACGCTCTTTGCTGATTTGTTTACATAATAATAAAAGACTTAAGAAACATACAGCTTTTTACTGTTTTGTTATTCTCTTTCGAGGTTTATTTACAAAATCAGTCTAAAGACTTAAGACACATACTCTTTCAACAGTTTTTTATACTCTTTGTTTGTAAATACTAGAGGCCTGCAACAAGACTAGTCTTGTGCCAAATCGTTTATTTCAGTGATCGGTAATATCCGTTCAATCATTAAAAGTGAACCCGCTCGTTTAGTTCGTTTTTTTATACCATTCACCAGTGTTATAAATGAATCAAATTTTTACTTTTAACCCCACTGTGATTTGCTTAAGAAACTAACATTGAATTTAAAATGCAAGCTTAACACTTTCCTCTTACATCTTAACTATTTATGTCATTTCCTTATAATCTAACTTTCTGTCTCTAATTAATCTAATTCTAAGCATATTTTTCTAAAAAAAAAAATATAAGTTTTATTCTCCCCTTAGAGATTTATTATAATTTAAAATTTTATATAAATATGTATTTAATATTCATGACTTTCATTTTCTTAACTGCGTAATCAATCATGCACCTTAAATTGACCATACATTTTTTCGCGTTGCCATATTCATAAGCAAAAAAAATTTAAATTGTTCATAAGTACTTAATTTGTAAACAAGAATTTTATTAAAATACTATTTAATGTTGACTTCTATTTAAAAGAAATATATGGTATTAAATTACAGATGTCTATTATAACAGTTGCAATTAAATTAATTTATGTTTTAAAGTAAAAGTTAAAATATTTTTTTTTTTTTTTCAAGACTAAAATAAATAAGATGTTGATGAATATGACAACTAGTGATTGTTAAAAAAGTGAAAGACATTTCTACATTTCAATTAGGATTTTAGAATTTATAAGAAATTATATGGAAATAAGTTTATAGTTAAAGTAAAAATAGAAGGGAAGTTTTAACAATTAAAAACTAGAAAACGGTTTTTATAAGTCTAGAGGCGGTTTCACAAACTCTTCATACTCCATGCAGCAATTTAGCAACTCTGTAATCCATTTGACAGCTTGTTATGTTTAATATGGCAATACTTCAACTTATATTTATAAGAAAAAATACAAAGATGTTGTAAATGTAAACAATTTTTTTTAATTTTCAACACCTTCCACGCATTTCTCTAAGATGTGCTCAAGTGCAAAAGGTTATAAGCGGAATTATAAGTTTTTAAAAAAATGTTTAAAGCTTCAATTCTATATTTAAAGAAAGTAAGAGACTACAGAAGGGAGACACTTCTCGTATCAACAGGCATCTGTCAATTGATTCCTGGCAAAATTTAAAAAAGACAGTCGTTGATACAGACTGGAAAGAAAATGAAAACAAAGGGAATTTCGTTTGCCCACTTAGCATTATTTTTTTGTTGATAAAAAACCGTCACACAAACCAAGGCTTAGCTTGATGAATACCAATAATGATTGAATAAAAGATTACGCAATGAGCATGATTTCCCGTTAGATGACGTAGTCCATGGCAAGAAGTTGACAAATCTAAAATTCACGAATTTTTTATAAGAAATGTATGCACTTCATAAGAGCTGGCAGCCCTGTAATTAAAGAACAACTATCTTAAGTTGCCAACTTGAAATTAGTAGCCAATAGAAAAGCAGTTTGCGTGACGCCAATTGTCCGTCATGCGCAGAAGATATCATCTTTGTTTTTTGGGATGGCGTAATCTTTATTTCTATCATTCTGGATGAGTACTATAAGAACTCTGCACCATTTATTTCAATGGTAAAAAAGTAATTTACTTAATTTCATTGTGACCGTTGAGGTCTCTTCACCCGAAACAATTGAAATTATTCACGATATAGTTTGGGTCGATAGAAAATTAAAAGTGCGAGCCATAGTAATCCCACATGGCTCGGGTGTTTCAATTTTAAATGATCACTTGGGTATGAGAAAGATTTCCGCAAGATAGATGCCGCGTTTGCTCGCAATCGATCACAAAAGCAATCGTGTGAGAACTTCACCTTGTACGAAACTTGGGTCCCCTTGATTAACTTCTAAAAGGTAAAGCAATTAATAGCGAATTAATAGGACAAGATCTAGAAACCGAAATGAAATGAAAATCGAACCAGATTGCAAGTTTAATTATTTACAAAAGAACCGTTTTTTTTCCAGGTTTTAAGATAAATGGAATATTTTCTGAACTTTCAGTACAGGATTGTTTTTGAAATTTGCTCGGTTTAAAATCCATTTCATTTCGATTTCTAGACCATGACCGATTGTGTATGTACAGGGTTATTTTAAAATTTGCTTGATTTTTAATCCACCTCATTTCGATTTCTAGAACATGTCTGATTATGTCTGCCAACATATTGAGTCGATTTAATGAGTATTTTAAAAGCGAGAGCATTTGGCTTATATGCAAAATTGCCTAATTCAGTTTTTATAATTAATACATAATTACATTAAGGACTTTAAAGAACCAAATAAACCACACAAACAGTTACACATACATATTTAAAAAGTATAAAGCATGTTTGTGCTAAACATTTTTTTTATATTCACATTACCATATTGTTGTTATAGTCAAACTTCTTGGGTCGTCTTTTTGACCATTCAGATATATACATATATTTTGTTTTATTACTTCATTAAGCAGTGGGACCTGAGTCATTAATTGGCAACTCTGTGAGTATTTTTGCTTTTGGGAAACTCTTGAACCTGTTGCAGACACGGTTGTGCCTAATCAGGCAATAATTTAACTGTTTTTTAAGCAATATTGCCAGATTTTTCAGGTTTTACAAAACAATTTATTTATATACATATATATATTTATAAGAACTAACTTGTATGGCAAGAAAAACATTTTATTAACTTTTATTGCTTTAAAACCAATTAAGCAACTTTTAAATTTAATTAACAGCTTGTTTTATGTCTTGTCTAGCAAGACCGACAAAAGAGGCTTAAACTTTAGCTTTTAATCTTTTATTCGGCAGTTTTCAACGTATTCTGCAACTCTTTCAACTTGTTTGAGAGCTTGATATGACTAGTTTGACAATATTACAACAGCAAAATTAGCCATTAGTCAATTCATTTTTAAAACAGTTATCTATTAAATCACAAATCTAAAAAAATATAAGCTTTAATTAAGAATAGTATTATCTTTAATTTTGGACAAACCATAATGGTTTTTTAATATTTCAAAATGTTAATGTAAAAATCTATGTCTCTTAACTACAATTTATGTTTGAATTTTAAAATTAAAATTAAAAAAAAACTCGTTTATTACAAACCTTAAATTAGACTTTTAAAAATTTACATATGTAAATAAAAATCATATTTGCTTTATAAATTATCACTGGTTAGGAAATAAATTAATAGTAAAAAAACGAAAAAATATTGAAATTCAATTCTAATAAATAAATAAGCAAAATCACAAGAAACACGTGTCTTGCCCCCAAAGATTTCAAAACAAATCTATTGAAAAATCATGATGTGTGATTAATTAATTAATAAACTACACAAATCTTCTAAGTAATAGTCATCTTCTTTCATTTTACCTCTAATATTTAGAAAAAAAATTAATAGTTTTTGGAATTTGTGAGTTGTTTATAAAATTTAAATGTAATTTAAAAACGTGCTTTGAAGTTTAGCACTTTAAGAGATGAAACGGGCAGATTGCTACAAGATTTGACGGCCGATGCCGATGGTGTCTTTAAAGGGGCCAATCGCTCGCTTTGACTTTCCAAGTATGTGCTGGTTCACACTCTTTATGTTTTAGCCGTCAAGTCTAGAGTTTTAAGGAGAGAGAGAAAAAAAATGGCATTCTCTTTGCCCTTCTTTCCTAAAAGCTAAAGACTAAAGACGGTTAAAACTTGAAGAGTGTGAACCAGCACATACTTAGAAAGTCAAGGCGAGTGCTTGGCCCCTTTAAAGACACTCAGAACTTGTTAGAAGTCCGGTTCCACCCGGAACCCTGTATCTGTATCTCTCCACTCGGAACAGCTTATTGTCCGCGATTGCACTTTACGTCGAACTAGGGACAGATTTCATGAGACGACAATCCACAACAGAAAAATGCACTGCTGGCATCATCGGACCTTGTATCTTTAAAAATGAAGCTGGAGCTCGTTTACGATCAAGGGACATCGTTTAAAAATATAAAAGACAATTGGTTCGGACAAGATGCAGCTGCAACAGGATGTCGTTACGCGCCATACGGCGACCGTAACCATCAATTTATTGAAATCATAATTGGGCTTGAAATATGATTTCTTAAAATTAAATAATCACTCTCGTTTAACCATTAACGGGTTAAATTTACATGTTAGTTACTTTAACTAACAAAATTTATGTAAGAAAGAAATTCTGTAGAAAAATTTTGTAACTAATAGTTGATTATCTATAAAAACAAAATTTACAAATATCAGAAAATCATTATATGCATTCTAACAAAAGATTTAACATTAAAATCTTTTTCTCTATTGTTAATACTTATAAAATTTGTCATTTTATATTGAATTTTATGCTTTCGGCAATTTATATTTTACAAAATTACAAAGAAGAGAACTTTAAATTCCTAATAAAAAAGATGTGTTAAGCTTTTGCAACTTTTTTGTAATTAAGAAAAAAAAAATAAAAAAAAATTTGCATGATGATTTTCTTTGTAATTTATAATCTTTAAAATAAGCAATTTATTTCTTTTAATGTTTTTTTTAATTTGTTAATTTTAGTCGGCTTCAAAAACATTTCTATTGACTTAGGAGTTCAATAACGGTATTATGCTTTCTGTTTACATAAAGCGGGTATGACACGGTCATACTTGGTATATCAGACATGGTATCATGAGAGAGGGTGCTTTGTTATTACACCAATGTTGCTAATAAATGTCCAATTTTCAAGATAGTATTTAAATCTATATTAAGTTACTTTTCATATAAACTTAAATCGTATTTAAATACAAATTGTTTTTTTGAGTTTTATATGAAAAGTCTTATTTAAATAAGATAAAACTATGGTAGCACTACTAAATACAAAAAAAGGTGGTCTCAAAAAACAGCTGAATGTTCACTGCAAATAAAATTGGACCACCTGGTCCATTTTGATGAAATGGACTACTCCATGGACTGGTCCGATGTAATGCAAGCATGGACCATGTCATTGTTGAAAAGTGTTTGTAGTGAGACGATATGTCTTCGTTTTTTAACGACATGCTTTCGTTTTTAAACGACTTCAAAACTAATCCTTTTGAGTGTACCATGGAGTAGTTTTAAAACTACTCCTTAGTGGTCCAAAGGTGGGTTATATTGTCCTCTCCTAGGACATCGTAATGTTAAATAGACCAGGTTTTTTCCATACGTTTGGGTTAGTTTTGGACTAGTCCTGGTCCCTTGTGGACTACTCTTTACACGCGTGTTTGGACTGGTCCTATTATTTGCAGTGTTATTGCTTTGACTGTTTTTGTTGTATTGTTGTCGTATTGAAGCCACCTTGCTAAGTTATTCCAATGGAAACTTAAGTTAAATTTAAATGAATCAAATCTGTGAATTAAGTTTAATTAAAGTGTTTATGAAGAGGAGAATTTTGTAAATATGTTTTAATGTCAATCCTGAAAATTGGCCATGAACCATTTAGTGGCTAGTTTTAGCCATTTTTACTGAGCCATAAGAAATTTTTGTTTAACCAAATTTTTTTTATATTTTTAAAATTTTTGGACCACAAAAAAACGTTATAAATGTTAACGGCTCCAATAGTGTTTATAGTAGCAGATAAGACAAAAACAGCTGATTCAAACCGCTGATTGGCCTGCCGCATTCAAATCTGGCAAGTGCAAAGCCGATTATAGCCTACAGACTGGCGTGTGGCAACAAAATTTCTTCTGTCCAGATATTCGGGTTATACCGTCTCTCGTCAGGCGACAGAGCTTCGCTAGCGACATTTAAATTATTCTTTACAGAAAATTCTTTTTTTAATACTGTCATTATAATTTAATTAAAGTTTTTTATATATTTTTTTTAAATAAAATATTTATTTGCCTAGAAACTGAGTATTAAAAACATTGTATTTTTAATCTTGTAAAAAAGTTTTTTCTTAACA
This sequence comes from Pollenia angustigena, assembly GCA_930367215.1. Taxonomy (NCBI): domain Eukaryota; kingdom Metazoa; phylum Arthropoda; class Insecta; order Diptera; family Polleniidae; genus Pollenia; species Pollenia angustigena. Next base: position 6,054,146 of record OV884059.1, on the reverse strand, counting down.
CCGGAAATTGAAAATATAAAACAAACAATTCCATTTCTACCAACACCTCTAAATACATTTAAATTGACAATCAAATATTTTATTTAAGGCTGCGGGGAAATATGTTTTTTAAACAAAAAAAACTTTAAGTCAAAAAATAGTTGTTTCGTCATCATCATTGTCACCAAAATTCTTAACAGTTTCTGTTTCACAAAAAAATAAATGTATTTTTTTTAAGCGAAAAACTCATTCACAAAATGAAAGTGACAGGAATTTTAATTAAATTAAAATAAAATCTACTATAAACAACAAAAATAAAATAAAATATAACAAAAGTCCAGTTTTGGTTTTATAAAAAACGAGTGAAATACTTGAATATTTTTTTATATGATATTTAAATACATAAAATAAAAACAAATAATGAATTGTCTCGAGTTTGAATTCTATTTTAAATTAGAAACTTTTAAGAAAGTAACAAAAAATAACAAGAGTTGAAGCACTTAAAAAATGGCATTAAAATTAGTGTTCAACGACCCTTTTAATGTACAATGAGTGTAAATTAAAGAATTAAAATGTTAAACAAGAAATTTTCAAAACACTTTTTTACGAAAACACTGCATAAAAATTAAAGCTGCTGTTTTTCGATGACGAACAGAAAATAGTGTCGTTTTACTTAAATTTAGCACAAATTTTGTTCATGTTTTAACAGCCTGTTCATCGATTTCGAACGTTACCGTTCGCATAGAAAATTACATTTTAAATATAATTTTCTATGCGAACGTTGACGTTCGAAATCTTTAAACAGGCAGTAAGTGTAAGTTAAACAAACGAGTTTTGAGTTCTTAATCTTAAAACAGTCAGTTAAAACAACTAGAAAATGTTTTAATTTTACACTTGAATCTCGAGAAAATTTCATACAACAGAAATGTAATACAATTTTTTTTTTAAATTCCCTTAAAATAAAATTAAAAATCGATTTAAAACGTCAAATTTAAAAAATTAATTTTGAGGTTAGAAACGAATATTGTCCCCAGAATTTCTTATTATTGTTATTTTTTCCCCCGTAAATATTAATACAAAAAAAATAACTTTAAAAATAACTGCAGACAATTAAAGAATCTTAAAAATATAAATAAATCCACTCAAAACTTTAAATTTAAAAACAAATTTGAGGTTAGGGACGATTTTTCCCCCAAATCTTTTTATGACTATACATTTTTTCCTTAAGAAGAGTCCTTTAGCCCAACATTTCGAATATAATTGTATTTAGAAGTTAAAATTTTTAAACAAAAACAATTTTTATAAAAAAACTTTATTTTTAAGAAACTTTTTTCAAAACTTTTCTTAATCTAAAGTTTTTGAAAAAAAATTACATATCGCACATAATCAACAAGAAAGTATTAACTCAAAATTTTAGTATGCAGTTTAATACTTACTACTTTCTTATAATAAAAAAAAATATTTAAGGTAAAAAATTGATTTTAAAAGAATTTGTCCAAACAAAAATTAAACTTCAACTCCAAAATATTTCGCTGGGTTAAAAAAAAACATGTCAACACCTCGCAAAAAAATCAATAATAGTTTTGTTCTAAGCAAATGTTATTTGTTGTTGTTTTAGTTTTTATTTATAACTAAAATATTAATTTAAAAAACAGCTACAACAAATAATCCGCAATGTGTTCTGGTGCCCCACAAGCTCATAAAACTTAGCATTAAAATAAAGACAACAATATTTATTATTAATAAACTTAAAAATTATTATTTTTTTTTTCTTTTCTAAAGTTAATCAGCTTGTCAAGCCACTTGTTAGTACTCGTAACATTTAACTAAAATAGACTAAAACTATTTGAGAATATTTTGAGGTTTGTCTAAGGAACTTAAAAAACTATAGAAACCAAATTGATTAAAAAAATTCAATGTCATTGACAATTATGAATTAATAAATTTACGAATTAAAACAAAAAAAAAGGTAAACAAAATCGGTTTTAAGACAAAAAAAAAAATTAATAATAATAAACAAGTGAACCGATTAAAGGGGTCATATAACAAGTTAAGTTAGAATTGAGTCAAGTGTTTGACCACAAAACTACCTCATGGAAATATGCTGAATACACCACTTTCCTTTCGAATTTTTCGTTTAAAAGACTTTTTTCTAGAAAAGTCATCTTTCTAAAGAGTTTTCTTTAGAAAATATATCGTTAAAAAGACTCATCTCTAGAACTTTCACTAGAAAAGTTATTGCAATAACAACTTTAATATAGAAACGTATAAAGACTTTGCTACGGATAATTTTTTGCTATAAAGACTTTTTATAAAAAAGTTATTGCCTTCAAGACTTTTTATAGAAAAGTTATTGCTTTTAAGACTTATAGAAAATTTTATTGCTGCAGAATACTTTTTTATAGAAAAGTTATTGCTGTGAAAACTTATCTTTAGAAAAGTTTTCGCTTTAGAGTCTTTTCTATAGAAAATTTGATCGATACAGAAGACTTTTTAAAAAAAAATTTATCGCTGTGAAAACTTTTCTCTATAAAAGTTATCGCTTTAGAGACTTTTCTATAAAAAAGTTTTCGCTGTGGAGAGTTTTCTATAAAAAGTTATCGTTGTAGAGAGTTTTCTGTAGAAAATTTATTGCTGTAACGTATTCTATAGAAAATTTATAGTTGTAAAGATTTTTCTTTAGAAAATTTATCGCTGAAGAGAGTTTTCAATAGAAAATTTATGGCTGTAAAGATTTTTCTATAGAAATTTTATCGCTGTAGAGTTTTCTATAAAAAATTTATCGCTGTAGAGAGTTTTCTATAGAAAATTTATCGCTGTAGAGAGTTTTCTGTAGAAAATTTATCGCTGTTGTGAGTTTTCTATAGAAAATATATCGCTGTTGAGAGTTTTTTATAGAAAATTTATCGCTGTAGAGAGTTTCCATAGAAAATTTATTGCTGTAGAGAGTTTTCTATAAAAAAAAGTTAACGTTGTAGGGTTTTCTATAGAAAATTTATCGCTGTGAGCACTTTCAGTTATCGCTGCGGAGACCTTTCAATAGAAAAATTATAGTAGTGAAGACTCTTTATAAAAGTTATCGTTGTAGTTACTTTAATAGAATATTTGCTGCTGTAAAGTAGTTTCTATATAAAGGTTATTGCCATAAGGATTTTTATAAAGAGAAATGGTCGCTGTAAAGACTATAGAAAAGTTATGGCTGCAAGAATTTTTCTATAGAAAAGTTATTTCTGTGAAGTCTTTTCTATAAAAAAAAAATTATTGCTATGAGGACCTTTCTATTAACAAGTTATCGCTATGAAAACTTATCTATAGAAAAATTATGGCTGTGATATAAAAAGATCAGTTTAACTCAACTTTTTGCTTGCCCAGATTTGACCTCTACGATAGTGCTGGGAAACTATCAATAGTACTATCGATAGTCTTAAACTATCGAAAATATCGATAGGAAAAATATCAATATCGATATTATTATTATTGAAAATAAAGCTATGAAGACATGTTAAGGTATACACACACAGTTTTTTGCCGCAAGTTTTTACTTGCTATTATTAATTCGCGCAGAATTACACCAATGAATACAAACAACAAGAATGGCAGGTGGTATGGATTGCTTAGCTGTGCTTTTTTACTACTAACTTAAGGCCTTTATGCCGAAATGTTTATATGTTTACATAGGGACTGAAATGTCAGATATTTTTATAATGTAAGAAAAATCAAATAAAAATGCAATTGCCATTGCGAGCATAGGATAAAACAATGAACGACCATTAGAGAAAAAGTCTGCTAGATTGATTACCTTTTGGGTTGAGAATCGAATCCAATTTAGAACATTATCTTAAGTTGCAATAAAATATCTTATAGTCACTGTTACTTTGGTTCCTTCAGAAAAGGTGCTTATCAGCATCACAATTTTTTAAAACTCTCATACATACGTCTCATAGGTTCAATAAAGTGATAAAACAATGAACTGTAGCCTGATAAAAAACTAGTAACAGTTTTCTTACTTTAGTACAAACATTCAGTCGATAGTAATATCGATATATCGATAGTGAAATCTGAACTATCGATAAATATCGATAGTATCCCAGCACAACTCTACGATAACAATAAAAATTGGATGATTTAATTTCTAGCCAATTATCTATCAAATTCCAAATATTTCTAGAAATAAACTAGATCGTTTTATCCAGAACGTGACTCTAAGAAAAAAATTATTCAAAACACAAGCCTAATAAAAAAGTATCATTTTATATAACGTTTAATGATTACAATAATTTATTGTTAATAACTATTACATTTTATTTTAATTTACATAACCGACAGATCGTTTGTTCTCTAAGGCAGTAAATATTGTACAAAACTGGGAGTGTCTTTAACAAAATTAATGATACAATCAAGATCATCACAGAGTGAAAAATATAGATTTTTTCTAAAATTATTATTAAGGAATTTTAATTCGTTCTCACATTATACAATTGTTTTCAATCATTTGATTTGGTAAAACGAACAAATAAAAGTAGCAACCCTTTAACAAAATTAAAAATCTTAAAAAAAAACTAAGCAAGAGCGACGAGACGCGAACTTTTCTTTTAACAAATTTGTTACGATTTTATAAACATTTCACGTTTTCAATTTTTTTAATGACGCTTCATAACAACCACACACTAAAAATCAGCAAAAAAAAATCACATTTAAATTCATAAAGTTGAGGAAAAAAACCTCAACTGTTGTTAGATATAATAAAATATAAGGCACATTAATTAATACTTAATACGCGAAATCGTGCTTAAAGTCACATTCGCTGAAATCTCTTTTAAAATGTTCTTTTGGGGCTTTGTCCTTTGTTACATTTGGCTTCTGTATTAATAATTTTTATTTTTTTTCAACGATATCATTACATATACTTACTCCTGCTTCTAAGTCTTTTTCTACTTCTCAACTTACATCTCAACAAAAATCATATCCTCAATAACTTTTATACGGAATAGTTTTTTTCTAAAGGACAACTCTAAGCGATATATTTTGAAAAGAAAACTTTTACCAGCGGTTATCCCTTTAAGCCACAACTTTTTTATAGCAAACTTAAAATAGTTTTTATAGCAAGCTTAATACAAAAAAAAACTTGTTTACAGAATGAACTTTTAGGTACAAACTTTTCTATTGAAAACTCTTATAAGCATTTTCTTTTGATAAATTATCGTTGTAAGTGCTTTTCTATAGAAAATTTGTCGCTGTAAAGCTGCCATCGGCAAAATCAGGTCGCCGCGTTTTCTCTTTTCTCTTTTATTCTCTTGTTTGCTCTTTTATTACGTACATGGGCACACACATTGCAGAGAACATTAACAACAACATATGTAAAATTCGTACAACGCATATAATCGCAAAAGGTAATAGTATAGGTTGCCGATGGCAGCTGTAAAGCCTTTTCTATAGAAAGTTATCGCTGCAAAGACTTTTTTATACAAAAGTTATCGCTACGAAAACTTTTCTACAGAAAAGAAACCTCTGTACAGACTTTTCTATACAAAAGTTATCGTTGCGAAGACTTTGCTATATAAAAGTTATGACTGTTAGAATTTTAAGTTATCGCTGTGAAGACTCTTCTTTAGAGAAGTTATCGCTGTGAAGTAGTTTCTATAGAAAAGTATCGCTGTCAGGACATTTTTATTGAAAATTTCACTAAGCAATAACTTTTCTATAGAAAATTCTTCTAAGCGGTAATTTTTCCATAAAAAACCTAAAAAAATATTCTTTTAATTGATATCTCTTCTGTAGAAATTTCTTCTTAGCGATAAATTTAAAAAAAAAATCTTCGATGCGATAACTTTTCTTAACGGTAATTTTACTATAGAAAACTATTTTCAATAGAAAAGCTATCACTAGATATCATATAGATATCACTTAGAAAACATTTCTAAGTGTAACATTTAAAACAAAAACAAATTTTAAAATTTTGTTTTGAATGTAAGTTAAACGAGTCACTTTTGCTCGTAACCGTGTTGAAAAATTTTTCTATAGAAAACTTGTTTATCGAAAAGCTTTTATACAAAAACTTGGCAACTTGTAGGAGTCTTATAGTTTTAAACTAGAAAACTTTTTCTACGGAGAAAACCCTCCACTAGAACAGTGGCATACTGGAAAACTTTTCAAACAAAAGTGTTATACTAACGAAAACTTTTCCTTACAAAAATTCTGAACCTGAAAAACTTTTCTATAAAATCTTAAACTTGAAAACTTTTTTATAGATAGGACTTTTCAATTTCAAAAGATTTTATTATTCGTGCTTAATTCCCAGTTTTTATTATTGATAAAAACACTTGAAATTTTGTTTAAACTTTGATATTGTTACAAGTAGAACTGTTGTATAATTCTTATACGTTTAACAGTTTTATTTGGTTTAATATCTTTAGTTTGTCTAAAACCTTTATGGATGAAGTTTCCTGATGATCTGGCCTAAGCAACCAGTGAAATGCATAGGAATAGCTTATCCCATCAACAATAAATTTCAAGTGTTTTTATCAATAATAAAAACTGGGAATTAAGCACGAATAATAAAATCTTTTGAAATTAAAAATTTTGTATTCCCAAAAATTGAAATTACTTTTTGATAATAAACAGGCAGTGCACGGCCTAAAAAACACTTAATTGACAACATCTTTTGTAAGTTGTTGTTTTTTTTTTTTCATTTTGTTTTTCTTAACCTACTTACAACTACAATTAATGTTGAGAGAATTTCAACTAATTGTAGTGGGGAAATGTAAGATGAGATGAACCCACTGTTGTTTATTGTTGATGTGTTTTGTTTAAACTTTGATATTGTTACAAGTAGAACTGTTGTATAATTCTTATACGTTTAACAGTTTTATTTGGTTTAATATCTTTAGTTTGTCTAAAACCTTTATGGATGAAGTTTCCTGATGATCTGGCCTAAGCAACCAGTGAAATGCATAGGAATAGCTTATCCCATCAACAATAAATTTCAAGTGTTTTTATCAATAATAAAAACTGGGAATTAAGCACGAATAATAAAATCTTTTGAAATTAAAAATTTTGTATTCCCAAAAATTGCAATTACTTTTTGATAATAAACAGGCAGTGCACGGCCTAAAAAACACTTAATTGACAACATCTTTTGTAAGTTGTTGTTTTTTTTTTTCATTTTGTTTTTCTTAACCTACTTACAACTACAATTAATGTTGAGAGAATTTCAACTAATTGTAGTGGGGAAATGTAAGATGAGATGAACCCACTGTTGTTTATTGTTGATGTGTTTTGTTTAAACTTTGATATTGTTACAAGTAGAACTGTTGTATAATTCTTATACGTTTAACAGTTTTATTTGGTTTAATATCTTTAGTTTGTCTAAAACCTTTATGGATGAAGTTTCCTGATGATCTGGCCTAAGCAACCAGTGAAATGCATAGGAATAGCTTATCCCATCAACAATAAATTTCAAGTGTTTTTATCAATAATAAAAACTGGGAATTAAGCACGAATAATAAAATCTTTTGAAATTAAAAATTTTGTATTCCCAAAAATTGAAATTACTTTTTGATAATAAACAGGCAGTGCACGGCCTAAAAAACACTTAATTGACAACATCTTTTGTAAGTTGTTGTTTTTTTTTTTTTTTTTTTTTTTTCATTTTGTTTTTCTTAACCTACTTACAACTACAATTAATGTTGAGAGAATTTCAACTAATTGTAGTGGGGAAATGTAAGATGAGATGAACCCACTGTTGTTTATTGTTGATGTGTTTTGTTTAAACTTTGATATTGTTACAAGTAGAACTGTTGTATAATTCTTATACGTTTAACAGTTTTATTTGGTTTAATATCTTTAGTTTGTCTAAAACCTTTATGGATGAAGTTTCCTGATGATCTGGCCTAAGCAACCAGTGAAATGCATAGGAATAGCTTATCCCATCAACAATAAATTTCAAGTGTTTTTATCAATAATAAAAACTGGGAATTAAGCACGAATAATAAAATCTTTTGAAATTAAAAATTTTGTATTCCCAAAAATTGAAATTACTTTTTGATAATAAACAGGCAGTGCACGGCCTAAAAAACACTTAATTGACAACATCTTTTGTAAGTTGTTGTTTTTTTTTTTTTTTCATTTTGTTTTTCTTAACCTACTTACAACTACAATTAATGTTGAGAGAATTTCAACTAATTGTAGTGGGGAAATGTAAGATGAGATGAACCCACTGTTGTTTATTGTTGATGTGTTTTGTTTAAACTTTGATATTGTTACAAGTAGAACTGTTGTATAATTCTTATACGTTTAACAGTTTTATTTGGTTTAATATCTTTAGTTTGTCTAAAACCTTTATGGATGAAGTTTCCTGATGATCTGGCCTAAGCAACCAGTGAAATGCATAGGAATAGCTTATCCCATCAACAATAAATTTCAAGTGTTTTTATCAATAATAAAAACTGGGAATTAAGCACGAATAATAAAATCTTTTGAAATTAAAAATTTTGTATTCCCAAAAATTGAAATTACTTTTTGATAATAAACAGGCAGTGCACGGCCTAAAAAACACTTAATTGACAACATCTTTTGTAAGTTGTTGTTTTTTTTTTTTCATTTTGTTTTTCTTAACCTACTTACAACTACAATTAATGTTGAGAGAATTTCAACTAATTGTAGTGGGGAAATGTAAGATGAGATGAACCCACTGTTGTTTATTGTTGATGTGTTTTGTTTAAACTTTGATATTGTTACAAGTAGAACTGTTGTATAATTCTTATACGTTTAACAGTTTTATTTGGTTTAATATCTTTAGTTTGTCTAAAACCTTTATGGATGAAGTTTCCTGATGATCTGGCCTAAGCAACCAGTGAAATGCATAGGAATAGCTTATCCCATCAACAATAAATTTCAAGTGTTTTTATCAATAATAAAAACTGGGAATTAAGCACGAATAATAAAATCTTTTGAAATTAAAAATTTTGTATTCCCAAAAATTGAAATTACTTTTTGATAATAAACAGGCAGTGCACGGCCTAAAAAACACTTAATTGACAACATCTTTTGTAAGTTGTTGTTTTTTTTTTTTTTTTCATTTTGTTTTTCTTAACCTACTTACAACTACAATTAATGTTGAGAGAATTTCAACTAATTGTAGTGGGGAAATGTAAGATGAGATGAACCCACTGTTGTTTATTGTTGATGTGTTTTGTTTAAACTTTGATATTGTTACAAGTAGAACTGTTGTATAATTCTTATACGTTTAACAGTTTTATTTGGTTTAATATCTTTAGTTTGTCTAAAACCTTTATGGATGAAGTTTCCTGATGATCTGGCCTAAGCAACCAGTGAAATGCATAGGAATAGCTTATCCCATCAACAATAAATTTCAAGTGTTTTTATCAATAATAAAAACTGGGAATTAAGCACGAATAATAAAATCTTTTGAAATTAAAAATTTTGTATTCCCAAAAATTGAAATTACTTTTTGATGATAGGACTTTTCTATATAGAAGTTTTTCAGATATAGAAAAGATTTATACCGAAAAACTTTTATGAAAATTCTTCTATTCTAGTAATTTACTGATGTTTTTTTTTTTTTTTTTTTTTTTTTTTTTGTCTTAAGGCCAGCTTTTGCGGTGTTTAATTCGTGAGTTTTTAGTTTGGCTGCCTTATAGTTATAATTGTGTGATAAAAGACTGATATTGTCAAAGTATTCCTAGGCTCTTTATTTGCTGATTGAGTCCCCAACTTATTCCTTTGCTTGCTCGAGTAGAATTTCATACAACAACATCAAGAAAAACGTTGAAGAAAAGAGGGGATGGAATGCATTCCTGGCGAACATATTGTGCAGAACTCGACCTCTAACATCTCTTTACAGGACTGTTATTAGATCAATAACTTTTGGGGGGACGGAGACCTTTGCAGACAAGAGCGCTCCGAATTGCTCTGTGGTTCAGGGTGTCGAAAGTCTTTTCGAAGTCTATAAAGACCATGTAGAGGGGCGATTGCCGTTCTGCGGACTGTTCTGTTGTTAGACGTGGAATATAGATGTGATCGACGTATGAATTATGTGGGTGGAAGCCATGCTGATCAAGCCTGAGATCATTCGTTACAGGATCTGAGATTGTTTTATCTTGTTCACCCCGCTGAGAGTAGTGATTCCCCTCCAGTTCTTGCAATCAGTGAGGTCGCCTTTTTTCGGGTTATTTATAATGCTTGAAGACTTTTATAGAAAAGTTTTAACCTGAAAAATTTATCTATAGAAATGATTTATAACGAAAACCTTTTCATATAAGTCTTATACAAAAACTCGTATCTATGCTATTTTTTAGAAATGTCATATAAACTGGAAATCTTTTCAATTGTTTTTCCCCTAAAAGAAGTACTAAAAATTTTAAATATTTTAAATTAGATAAGATTAGTGTTTAAAACATTACTTTTGTCCATTAAGTAAAAAAAAACAAATGGTTGTTATTCCTTTATTCTTAGCTGAGTAACAAATCTACATAGTTGATTTTAAAATGAGATTTTTGTTTGTTGTTTCATTTCTAACAAAAATACAAAAACTCGATGAACTTATGTAAATATGATTAAATATAAATCATTCACGTGTTACCGACAGGCGTACACACAATTTCCAATGACCACAATAACATGCATTCAAAGCACTTACGAATGTTTTTTTTTTTTTTTTTTTTTTTTTTTATATTATTTCCAAATGCGTTGCGATTTTTAATAGATAATTGGCAATTTAAGCTGAAAAGGTATTTCCCCTTTCCTAGAATAGCAGAAAACCAAAACGTTGTGTGGGTAAAAAAAAAGTTAAGTTTTAATATGTAAACAACTCTATGTAATAAATATTACCACAAGTGTGGAGTAGAATAGTAGTCAGGAAAGAATTGAAAAAGTGCCCACTAGATATTATGGCGCAAAATGTTACGTGTTATTGGAATTTGCATAATTTTTAGAGCCATTCTAAGAGTTATTATTCAAGAATATAAATTGTATGGGGTTTTTTTTGTAAAAAACATACATATGAATGTTTTTCTGTTTATTATAACAGATTAACTCACATAAGTACACTGATAGAATAATGCATCTTCATATAAATGATGCCCTAACGTCAGAATTTTGACATCAATGTTACTACAAATGGCATCAATGATGCAAAAAGTAACATCAATCCATTGCAATCACTAACGTCTTCGCACAATTTTGTAATTTTTTACATGTCATCTATTTTATGACTATAGTGACATCAACTCGATGACACATTTTGTATATTATTAACATTATTTTCATGATTACAATGTATTATAAGAAGCAATAATTCCTATATACTATTTTTTTTAATTATTTAGTTAAATACATCAAATTTTTAAAGTAGAACCATATGGGGCATGGTACTGGTGTCTTATTATTGAGAGTTCTGCTGTAAACAAAGGTCGTAATTCAACAAACGTGAAACAAACATACATATGTAACGGGTAAGTAAATAATAATATTCTCTCACTTTGACTTAAGTCAAATGCAATGACTTTGACTTAATGGCAAACTGTCATTAAATTGATGCTAATGTGTCATTTCGCCGATGTTACTGCGTCATCGCACTGAGGACATGTTCGACATTTCTGTGATGCCGATGTGTCATCCCATTTATGGCATAATTTCATTTTCACCCTGATGACACTTTGGCCAAGTGATGTTAAGGTTGACATCCCCATGATGAAAAAAGTCATGGAGTCAAAAACGAAGACACTTATCATAGTACTGATGTCAAAAGACATCAGCGTTAAGACGCCTTTTCTATCAGTGTAGTCTTTAAAACAGTGTTCGAAAATAAACAGTACAATATTTAACGTTCGGCTCACACACCCAAGAACGATATATATTTTGTTAGTGATTGTGTAGACATACACATCCCTTAATACCGTTCGTAACTATTTTCAAGAAAGAACCAACCATTATATAATGTTCGGTTCTTAGTTAAAAAAAACAAAACAATTGTAGTGATACTGTAGACAAACATTATATTTTAATGTTCTATAATGTTTTTTTCGTGTGTGTATTTTGTTATTGTAAAAAACTTTGGTTTTTTTTTACCAGCCAAAAGGGACGAACATTAACGAGCCAAACCGAACACATTGAAGTTTGTAGATTTTCAAAAAAAAACCGAACGGAATTAAATGTTCACATCTTTTGTTGAGTTTGATAAAAACAGTAATATTTTTGTGTTCGAAAGATGACTAACAGGGAAACGTTATTTTTTTTAAATGATTTTCTACACAAACACAAACGCTAAGTGTTTTCCACATCTACCAAACCGAACATTAAGAAACGATATTTAGTGTTTATTTTCGAACACTGCTTTAAAATGTTATTTTTCAAAACCTTGCAAATAAAATTGGACCACCTGATCCATTTTGATAAAATGGACTACCCCATGGACTGGTCCGATGTAATGCAAGCATGGACCATGTCATTGTTAAAAAGTGTTTGTAGTGAGACGAAATGTCTTCGATTTTTAACGACATGCTTTCGTTTTTAAACGACTTCAACACTAATCCTCTTGAGTATACCATGGAGTAGTTTTAAAACTACTCTTCAGTAGTCCAATGGTGGGTTAACTGTTGCTGCCCTAGGACATCGTAATGTTAAATAGACCATGTTTTTTCCATACGTTTGGGTTACTTTTGGACTAGTCCTAGTCCCTTGTGGGCTACTCTTTACACGCGTGTTTGGACTGGTCCTATTATTTGCAGGGAATGCCTAAAAGTAGGCAACATCCCTCAATTACTTTATAAAATAAATAGAAATCCTTTTCTCAATTTAACCTAAAATGCCTCAATTCCTGCCATTTTCCCTTAAATATAAATTTAAAACTGCTAAAAATATTTCTTTGTCGTTGGGCAAAAACTGACATGCCAGTTTATGATTAGCTTTTATTAAATTTGTTTTCTCTATCATTTGGTTTCAATAACTTTAATCTAAGACAACTGCTTCTAATCGTAATCATCTGCTCTTAAGGAAAAAAGTCTATGAAATACCCCAAATATAATAATTACGAAAAACTAAATATTCTGACTTAAGACCTTTTTGCCTAACGCCAAAGATTTATCGCCGAATAAAATTCTTCACCAAAATTAAAACAACAACAACATTTTTTGATGGCTTATAATTTAAAGAAAAATATGCATTAAATTATGATCACATTATAATGGGTTGAAAAAAAACCGAATTAAATTTTTGTTTTGTTTTTAAGCTAAAGAGTCGAACGTACAGTCTAGCACGTGATAAAATTTGTTTAAAAGTTATTTAAATGAATTAATATTTTTTTTATCTTACGCCTATTACAATGACGATAGAACACTTGGAAAGATCCAAATGCGTCAAAAAAAAACCCCTAAAAGTACTGACAAGGTAAAATTGTTTACAAAATTATTTTTATAAAGATAAGCAAATGGTTTTTATTAAACCTAAAATGAAATTAAAGTCTATTTAAATTTAAGTTAAAAATAAACAAGTCAGTGAATAATATAAAACTCTAAAATAAAAAAATTCTTAATAGTAAATTTTTAAATAGGAAACATCGCTCGTTAATATTGTTAAAACTTTGACATTTAATATCGATCGAAAAATGATTGCCGGCAAGACTTTTCTTTTGGAAAAGTTATCGCTTACAAATTTTAAATTTCAAAGAATTATAACTTTTTAGCGAAGCATCAATCAATGTTTCTACAGAAAGTTGTTATTTAGAATAATTTTTTTTTTTTTTTATAGAAAAGTTAATATTTAAAAGAATTTTGTCCAGAAAAGTTATAACTCGATGAATAGCCTCAAATAAAGTTATCGCCTAAAAGTTTTTCGTAGAGAAAAAGTTTTCTTATAATAGTTGTAGCTTGAAAAAGGTTTTTCTATATAGTTTGCGTTTAAAAGTTTACGCTTGGCAAAGTGTCCCTATAAAAGTTGCCACTTAAAAAATCATTTTCTAGAAAAATTTGTGATATTAAAATTTATCGCCAAAAAGTTATTGTTTTAAACAATTTCTTCAGAAAAGTCAACGCTTAGAAGAGATTCAAAAAAGTCATTGCTTAAAAGAGTTTAAAAAAAGTCATCGCTTAAAAGCGTTTTTTCAGAAAAATTATCGCTTACAGCTGTACCTAAACAAGAGCGGAAGGCGGAACGTTTTCTTCCGCTTAGCTTTTACGCTGATATGCCATACCTAAACAAGAGCGTCAACGTTGTGCCACAAACAGTAGTGTTAACTTTCTTGTTTAATAAAACCCACATAATAGAAATAAAAAGAAGAGAAAAAAAACCGCTAGATTGACAAAAAATAGCTAAATTGCCATTATTTATTAACAAAAGCGGCCAACTTCACAATTAAAAGCGCTGTCAAAATTGAATTTTCCAATTGTAAAGCGTTGACGCCGCGCTACTTAGGAATGCTTTATACAAATTGTATGGGCATGAGAATTTTTGACAGCTAGAAAAAGCTTTCCGCTCTTGTTTAGGTATGGCTGTTAGAAAACTTGCCTTTAGAAAAATTAACGATTAGAAAAGGCTTTCTAGAAAAGTTAGTGGTTAAACCCGTTTTCTCTAAATAGTTGATGTTTAAAAAACGAATATTGCAAGTCTGGACGATGAATTATCGGTTAGAAAAGTTTTTTCCAGAGAAATCATCTATTCAACTAGAAAATTTATGACTACAAGATCAACCTTAATCAGCGTGTTAAGCCTAACGTTTTCTAGCGCGTAGCTTTAACGCTAAAATATCAAACTGAAAAAGAGCATAAACGTTGTATCATGAACAGTAATGTTTGTTCATTTATTTATCTTGTGTAATAAAAAACCCACAAAATATAATTGCCAGGCCCACAATGTCGATAAGAACATTTCTTTCGCATATTTATATTGAAAACAATAATAAAAAACTAAAATTTGTTTTTGTTTTTAATACAAATATACGAAAGAAACGTTCTTGTAAATAAAAATGGCGCTTAAACCACTAAATTGACCATAAAATAGCAAACTAATAAACGCGTTGTAAAAGTCGGATTTTCCAATTACAAAGCGTTCCAATTACAGGCTTTTTGCTCTTGCTTTATCCATATTGTTTTTGATATTATTAAAAAAATTAATTAAATTTGCAACAGAAAACCAGTTGATAATATTAATTAAACGTTTAATTAACTTGATTAAACGTATATTTCACTTGATTAAACGTTTAATTCACTGGATTAAATTTTTAATTAAAAATGTTTTTTTTTTTTTTGATTAATGCTTTAATTGGTGAACAATTTTGGAGAATTTTTCTGCGTGAGGTCGGTTTATTAATATATTTTTTTCAAAAAAGGTTGTTGCAAAAAAGATTTGTCTATAGAAAAGTTTTCGTTTAAAACTTGTAATAATAATTTAATTGGTTTTTGGATTGCTAATCTTTTTTAATTTACGGGAATGTTCTGACAATCGCAAAACGCTTAACATTGGCGATTCTGACTTATAATCGCAAATTAGGTGTTCTGTAAATTGCAAAAGCAAGAATTTTAGCGACTTCAAATTACAAAAGAGAACTAGAACATTTATAAAAAAAAACAATGGCAGATCGCGAGCTAAACGCACAGTTTAAGAATACCCGTTTTGTGATTTCAAATCGTGCGTTTGTCAGAACATGGCCATTTATCAGGTTGTTATATGTAAGCTGGTAGTGAGCTAGTCTATCAGCGCCTGGGTTGCGGGTTCGATTCCCGCCAGAGACTCTGGTATCTTTCTTGCAGACAAGCGTATAACTTCGCGAGATTATCTTAGGGAATTAAAAAGAAAACAATAAAACATGTTCAAATTAAATTAATTTTTTAGCTTTTTCTTTCCAATTTTGTTTTTTGGTTTAAATGTTAGTTGAACGGACGAGTTTTACGTTCGTGTTCTATAAACGACACATAATAAATTTATTTGATTTTCAACTGAAAAAAAAAAACATTTCAAAAAAGTCCTTCTACAACAAGTTTAAACATTGATTTTTTATGTTAACATTTTACATAATTTATTGTAGTCACATTTTAGAATTCTATCACTTCTCAGAATTTCTTATAGAAAATCCCAATTTTTTTCACATTTTCAAACAAATAACTTTTTAGCTGTTTGGTTTTTATTAATTTCTTTGTAATAAAATCAATTTAATTTGGAAAAAAAACTTGAAATGCTTGATACAAGTACTTTAACACTTTATACATGGTTTTTTTTTATTACCCCCTTTAATTACATGTTTTCTGATATTGACAGTTAATGTACAACAAAAAAAAAAAACAAGTAAAAAAATATTCGCCTATGCAGAATCTTATATACCCTCCATCATAGTTTGATAAGAACAGGAAGAAATATTAGAGCCAAATTTGAACCATTTAGTTCTTACGGTAAACTAAAGAAAAAATTCTATACATCCGTTCTTCAATCAAGCCAAAGCGGTGTCAATAGTTTGGTAAGTAAGGATTTTCAAGTGCAGAATACTTGATTCAAGTACGGTTTATTAAAGTACTTAATACTAAACTTTAGCCATATTTTATCCCTGATCCGTACTTAAATAATCCGAAAACGGGATAGAGTTAGGTAAAAGTGAGATACAATTTATCTTAAACTGTGCTTGATTCAAGAATTTCTAATCTGCTTAAATCCTGAATACGTGCTTGAAATAATATTTTTTCATACGTTTTGCTTTGTAATCCAAAGCTGAGGAGTAGAGAGAAAGAAGCTTAAGACATCATATGTATCTATTTCAGAATACTTCTAAACACTTACCAAGGGAACAAGAAAGAGAGATAGAGAAGATTATTAGTTTTTTCCATTTTAACAGACACTCGGACAGACGGATGTCGTTAATTCAACTTCGATACTCATAAGAAATATATATACTTTAAAAGGTCAAAGATCTATATTGTAGAAATTACAAACAAACGGTATGGCAAACTTAAGTATCCCTTTCCACCTTTGGTAAAGGGTATAAAAATCGTAATAAAACATTTAAATTAACTCTTAAAATTTAAACAGTTCTGTTAATTTATCACGTTTTTACAATTTCGCTATTTAAAGGCACAAAGCTACATACATATATATATATATATATATAGCCAAACATACTAGTACATATAGCACACACGCTCACAAACATATAACCCCCATAGCCAATTTTTTTTTTTTTTTTGCTCGTTTAACGACGCTGTTCATTGATCGCAATCGTGTTCATTTGCTTTATTGCTGTTTTGAACTGTAAGTTTTTCAATCTAGATCATAGAACTTTTTAGTTATTATTGTATTCCAAGATTTTTTTAATTTATTTATAACTCTGTCGAGCAACAAAAAAACTTTAAACGCCTAAATAAAACTTGTTTAAACAATAACAAAGTAATTAATATTTTTTTTTTATATATAATTTGTTTTAGGCAAAACAAAACAACATTTATTGCAAAGAAAAAACACTATAAAACAACAACAAAAACCACAAGTTTTATTATCATATAATCGGTAGTTTATTTTTTTAAATAAAGAAAATTGGTTTTTTTATGATCTGTTTTATTTCTTTACATTTTTTTTTAAATATTGAGGTTATTTTAAACTTCCTTACGTTTTCTCTTGAAAGGACAATATAACCGATAACTTTTTTTTAAACAGATAAATTTGTATTACGATAACATTTAAAAGAAAGCTCATAAGCTTCTGTGTAAAAATATTGAGTTTATTATAAACTTCCTTTTATTTTAACAGTAATATCGATAACTTTTCTCAGAACAGATAAAAAGGTATTATCGATAACATTTGAAAAACAAGACAAGCACTTGTGTGTAAATATATTGAGTTTATTACAAACTCTTTTACATTCATTTTAACTACTCTCTTAAAAAGACTGTAGGATCAATATTGAAGAAATTACAAACGGAATGACAAAGTTATATATAACTTTTACCTTCGGTGAAGGGTATAAAAAGAGACAAGGGCCCCTATTACGGTAATTTCTTAATCTTTGTATTATGGTTTACAACTTTGCTATATTGCGGTGAACAAAAACATAACAACAATTATTAATTAGAACTCAACTGAGTTGAGTTGTAAACCGTTGTAGGGGCCAAGAACTTGTGATAAAAACTATTTAGTTTTTTTTATAAACTTTCTAACATTTTGACTTCTCTCTTGAAAAGACTATATAATCGATTACTAATTTTATAACAGACAGATGTATTATCGATAACATTTAAAAACGAGACAAGAACTTGTGTGTAAATCGTTGATTTCAAATTCATTGAATTTCATAGCACAATTATCAAGCGACGAGTACACATGTGGCGGATGCTTACGTATTTTTGTTATTTTTATTAAGAAAACTTGTCTCTTTATTCACTAATACTAATATAAAGCACTACAACCACAATTTTCATTTTTGACATCACTGGTGTAAATATATTGAGTTTATTATAAACTTTCTTATGTGGTGTTTATAGAACACGAGCGCCTTACTCGTCCGTTCAACTTACATTTAAAACAAAATTTCGAAATTTGTTTTTGTTTCAAATGTACGTTGAACGGACGAGTTATACCATGTTCACACGGACAGCAATATTCTCTTATTCCTGTTTCGCGCCCCAAACATGATTGAAACGACTTGTTTTCCCATACAAAATTTTGTGAGCGAAACAGGTCGTTTCATTTTGAAACAGGCTGCGAAACAGGAAAAATGTACTATCATCTCCAATTTTGATAACATTTATCGTTAGTTTATCTGAACTAGCTCTCAAAAAAAAGCAAAACAAAGAAAAAAACAAAATACAAATTGATGTCTATTAAAATAAAGTGATAATTATAACATAATAATATCAATAAAAGTGTTAAATAATATATGTTTAAGTTTTATTTACTTTTTTTTATCTATTTAAAAAAAATCACACTAACAACACAAAAAAAATGTCAAAATGAAACAGGAATGAATCGTATGAACAGCATGTTTGTCAAACTAGTTTCAACGAGCGAAACGAGTGGTTTATAACGTCGTATGAACATAGCATTAGACGCTCGTGTTCTATCAACTACACATTAAATTTTAGCTGCTCTAATTAAGACAATATTATCGATAACTTTTCTTAAGAGATAAATATGTATAATCGATAACATTTGAAAAAAATGACAAGAAATTGTGTTAAAAAAATATTAAGTTTTGTGTAAACTTTCTTACATTTCAACTTCACTCTTGAAAAGACTATATTATCGATTACTAATTTTATAATAAATAAATATGTATTATCGAGTACAGTTGTAAAAAGAGATATGAACTTGTGTGTAAAAATATTGAGTTTATTATAAACTTTCTAACATGCATTTTAACTACTCTGTTGAAAAGACTGTGGTATCGATTACTAATTTTATAACAGATAAAAATGTATTAAAAACAAGAACTTTTCTCAAAAAATATTGTTTTTATAAACTTTCTAACATTTTAACTTCTCGCTTGAAAAGACTATATTATCGATTACTAATTTTATAACAGATTAATGTATTATCGATAACAGTTGTAAAAAGCGACCAGAACTTGTGTGTAAAAATATTGAGTTTGTATAAACTTTCTTACATTTTAACCGCTCTAATTAAAAGACAATATTATCGATAATTTTTCTTATAACAGATAAATATGTATTTTCGATAACAGGTGAAAAAGGGACAAGAACTTGGGATAAAAACTATTAAGTTTTTTATAAACTTTTTTATATTTAACTGAAAAGACTATATTATCGATTACTTATTTTACAACAGATAGATGTATTATCGATAACAGTTGTAAAAAGACAAGAGCTTTTGTGTAAAAATATTAAGTTTATCAAAAACTTTTTAACATTTTAACCGCTCTAATTAAAAGACAATATTATCGATAACTTTTTGTATAACAGATATATATGTATTATCGATAACATTTAAAAAAATTGTTTACTCTGCGTGTTTATAGGTTTGTTAGTGATCGTGTTCGGACCGAAATTCGCATTTTTTTTCTCCAGCATTGATTGAGTGTTCCGTTCTATAACTCCCAAAAAAAATTTGGAAACAGCAGAAACAAGTTATCGTTCAATGTTCTAAAGAAGATACAATTTTTTATAAAATCATCTGCACATATAAAAAAGATGCATCTTTTTAAGCTGTTCTTATTTTGTTTTAAAAAGTTTTCGAAGACACAAACTTTTTAAAGTTTATTTTTTTAAATAAACGAATTTTCATAAACTTCTTAATTATAGAGATATAATTTTTTAAGAACAAAAACCAGTTCTCGATAACTTTCTGGTAGCAGAAACACACTCTGGACAATTTTTTAATGAAGTAAAAGGTTTTTCAAATTTTCGATGTATATGAGACATGTTATCGATAACTTAAAACAAAATATATTATAATTTCCAAAATTAGATTTTTTTTAACAAAAAGTACTTAAAAATGCTGATAATAACAAAATCAGTGGGCGAATTGCGACGTTCGATATCGATCGAAATTAAAATGCAATTGAAATAAAATTTCGATCGATATCGAATGCCGTAATTTGCCTCCATGTTTTTAGACGTTTTTTTCTAAAAAAAGGAACATATTTTTTTAACGAAATGTTCAAATGAAGTCTTAAATAATTATTATAACCTGGAAATTATGTTAATATTTTAATTTAAATGTGACGTTACTGACTTAATTAAACCAATTCAATGTGGAATGTAAGAAGTACGTAGTGACGTTTAATTCCAAGTATTTTTTTAAAAATATCACACACTTTTTGGGAGTTTTATTAATAAAATCTTTTTTTAAATTTATGGGAAGTCGAAAAAACCAAGTAAATATATTTTTACTTAATGTTAATTTTACATTTATAATTCTTATAAAAAAAAGTTAGTTTATTATAACGATTTTGTTGTTAATTTCTGTGCGGCGGCTGTTTTATTATTCTTGAGTATGTAGAAAATACGTTGAATGAATATTAAAAACAAAATTACTTTATTGACGTACTTTGCCGGGAGAGCAAAAGAATGTAAAAAAGTGAGGCAGATTTTGAAAAAAGCCCAATATGGGTGTAAATTTGGGGGTACTTTTTCGCAAAAAAAACCTCTTGTAATTATTTATGTTAACTTTTAAAACAGATGATGCTTATACCGAATCTCAAAAATTGTTTGGCCGAACAAAATTCCTAATGAAAGGCTATATGGGCAGAGTCTGATCAGTTACGGATCGAGGCCGAAATCAAAAGGCGAAAATGACGCTGGATCGGATATGCCTTACGCAGACCTCAGTATGACTTCACTAGAAACGCCTTTGATTGAAAGCGATCGTCCGAGTCATATATGGCGCAAACAGCTCGACATGAGGTTAGTTAGAAATGGTGGTCAGTAGTTATCTGACACACTTAAGACTTAATTCTCCATTGGGGTACCATGGAGTTCCACTTAACGGAACACCCACCTTGCAGCTCGACATTAAAGCGAAAAAAATAAATAGATGGTGAAATTAAATAAAGACCATCGCAGCAGATAAGCAGGGCTAAAGGAAGTTATATTAATATATTAGAAGAACACCAATGCCCCGGTTTATGCCGCTAATTGGGACCGGAGAAACTCGACACAAACCGAAGCATAAGTTTTTCTTCATTTGTATTAATTTTCAGTTAATTGGTTTCGGGATTAATTTTAAAGGCATTCTTCGCTGATTTTGATCTTACAATACAAACGCTTAGAAGTGGCTCGATCAATTTTTTTTTTTCATTACATTTCTTCTCATTTTTGTAATGTGTTTATTTTGAAACGATGTTGCGGTTTCAACAAACTTTTAATTTTATGAGCGTCTCTGGAACAACAAATGGATTTTTTCGTAGACGGGGCTAATCCAAGAATAATTCAAATATCAACTGCCTTTTTCCCCTGATTTAGAAAGTTTTTAAATGTCGACGCACCTTAGAAGCGACGCAAACCGGGGCATTGTTGTTAAAAGTTTGAATATTTACTTCTTAGTTTTTATGAAACGTTTAAATACAAAATAGCTAACCGAGATTATTGTAAAAGATCAACAACCTTTAAAATGCCAAAAAAAAAAAACCTAGGCTACAAACATCCATTCTAATGAAAAAAATATATCACTAAAGCGAGTAAAATCATCTTTAAACTCATCATATTATTAAATATTATGCACATAATTTATTGATGTATTTTTTAAATAATACAAAAAAAAAATTTATCCTAAATATGGTCATTCTTAAAACACCATTCATTTATTGTTTTCTTAGTTAGTTACTCTTTACTTGTATTCAATAATTTTTGGAAACAGACAAAAAAATAAATTGGAACAAAAACTTTAAAATTTGCCATCACCAACTTTCATCTTTTTGGTCAAATTTCTCTAAAAGGCCTTAAATTATTTGTTTATAATTGTATAACAATTAAAATATATTTTTTTTAATGTTATACATAGATATTCTTCCATAACTCATAAAGTACCCTACAGAAGCAACAATTTCGATATACAAAATATTTTAATGAACAGTTTTTTACAATAATACGTTTTTGTTTCATCAACCCAATTTTGTGATAATTTTTCTAATGTTCGAAAAATCGAACTTAATTTCGAATTTTTTATTACAAATTGGCTAAAGCTGTCAGATATTTGATTTTTAAAAGGTTTAATTGCAAGGTAAACAAAATTTCATTTTAAAGTCAGTAAATTAGATAAAAAATCATTTTCGAAATTTTGAAAAAATGTTAAAATTTCGAAATTTAAGAAAAAAAACCCAAACAATTATTAAAATAATACAGTATTTAGTGCAAAAACACATTTTTTTAATTTTTAGCCTAAATTCGAATTGTATACGCTTTTTGAACGACAAAAGTTAATGTTTAGAAAATTTTATAGACATTTCACATAAATTAAATTTTAGGAAAATTTATTAAAAAAAACTTTTTCAAAAACTTTTTAAAAATGTCATAAAATTATTTTTTAAAATTGCATAATTTTACACTTTGTTATTTAAAGAATAATTTCAAGTTTGAAAAATCTACTGTTTAAAAATTTTAGATTGAGTTCGATCCTTGAAAATTAATTGTAAACGATAAATTTTAAAGTTTTGTATTATTAATTAGTATTGTGGTTATTTTGTTGAACTATTTATGGTTTTTAATCCAAATTTTTAATATTTTTAATTAGGCTTAAGTTCATGAAATTTAATTTTTATTAAATTATTTTTATGAAGAAAGGAATTTTACAACATGAAAATTAATTAAAATTGTTATTGATAATCTTTCATTCTTGACGTGGCTCGGGCTCGAACCCTGGCCGGCAGGTTACCATGACATGTTTCGATCGCAACCACTCGATCTCCTCAGATGGATTTGCCGTCTTACACTCGCAGCCATCGACGACTGCTGACGTCACTAGTCAAACATCAATCCTTAAACCAAATTGTATTTTAACATTTGGTAGATCGAAATTTGCTTTCCTGAATGATTATCCATTTTAATTGATTTTACATGTTTTTTTCCTTTACTTCTGTTTTTTCGTACTTTCGTCAAGAATTTTTCTTGAAGTCCAAGTACATTTTTTTGTTTTTTCACTTTGTCTTTCTCTTTTCCGTTGACGTTTTTCAGCACAACTTGAAGGACAAATTTTGCTAATAACTATTAAAAATAAAAATTTATAGCATTTTTGTTTAATGTTTAGAAATTCGAAATTAATTTTGAAAACTTAAAATTGTTTTCTAAATGCCTTAAAACAAAAATTTGATAAAAAAAAAAAAAAAAACATTGCATTTATAAAATAATTTAAAATATTCCCCTCAACAATAAATTTCAGTGTATTTAATAATATAAAAAATTGGGAATATAGCGCGTCAAACAGAAATCTTATAAATAAAATATTTTCTGTAAGTGTGCAAAAGTTCGAAATTAAATTTAAATTTTCAAAAATTAAATAAATACGTAAAATGTTTAAAACTTTATAAACTATGAAAATGTATGTTGAAATCTTTCTTAATTTGAAAATTTTGTATTTTTAAAACAAATTTGAAAGTTCGAAAACTAAAAATGTCGACTTTTCGACTATGCCTTAAAAATATTTGATTTTGAAAGTTGTTTTTAACAGAGATATTTAATTTACTTTCCAAACATCTTCGTCATATGGTATCTCTTCTTAATGTTTTTGTTTAATGTCTTCAAAAAAAAATTTCGAACAACAAATTTCTACCCCCGCATTTATTATAAATAAAACTGCTACACATTAAATGTATATTTAACTTAATTTATTGTTTATAACTTTCAAAATCAATTGATTATTAAACTACATAAATTTGTAGGTGGTGTGACCATTTAAACTAAAACTACAGGAAAAAAATAAAAATTGTAACAAATATGAAAGTTATTAAAGACACTTAAGTGTCTACTTAACAATAATTGACAGATATGACCCAAAAAAGTAGTGGGGGTGGGTTAAATAATAAAAAAATTAAATATAAAAAATGTATAAATTTTTAAAGAAAATATCAAGCATATTAAAAAAAACTAGTTGGCAAACTTAGTTTTTGAAAATTTTCGGATAGTTAGGATAAGAAAGGTGTAATAAAAATTAAAATTTTAAAAATATTTTCGAAATTTCGAAATTCTAAGTCTAGGCTTTTATATAGTCTATAATTGGTATATTATAGTCTGATTTATAGCTGGTCTACAAAATGGTTTCTAATCTAATTTAGCTTGGTCTATAGTATGATTTGCTATATAATCAGGTAATTAGTTAGAACTATAGTATATACTAAAGCTTTCGCCGATCCTGTTTAATTACTACATGTCTAAATTTCCAAAACCATTGGATGGCGTCCAAAAATTATCCTACGCCGATGACTTCGATATTGACGACGGGTCATAGTATTTATTTCTCTCTTTACTAAATAAACGAAGCAAGAAGGGCTTAAACTGAATGTGACAATTAATGAAGACGTGACGGCAGACCACTCTTAAATACTTTCTATCACGCTTGATAGCCTTCTTAGGTCCTCCGCTTATATTAATTATATACAGAAGGCTAGAGACCAGTTGCACTTGGGAAATGGAAAAAGAAGCCCTGTTAACAAAACGATTGGTCGCTTTAAACCAGTGATAGCCACTCCATAGGCTCGCGAGTCAGTCAATAATCGTATTTTTTACACAGACACGGTCGGCAATTCACATGTATACAACAACTTTGTTCGTTTCAAAACAAAAGACTATCATCAGTCTCTGCGACCGCACACAAGTATATAATAACTTTGTGTGCGTGCGTTCGGGGCTTGGCTAGTTCGGGGCTTGGTTATCACTGCTTTAAACGATGCAGGGCCTATTTGGACACCGAACCTGTTAAAAGGCAGCTGTGTACAAAAATTTTTTTTTCTCATTATTTACTTATTGAATCTTCATATATTAAATATGAACTAACAATAATTAATCAAATCTTAACCTAATACGTTATTTTATGTCCTGCCAGTGCCAGACAAAAATTTTCTTCATCACGGGTTCTGTTCACTTATATAGGTGTTTATCGCTCATCTAATTGGGTAAGTGCTGCAGTGCCTCTTCTTCTTAAGCGAGTGTGGCCGCCATGATTTAAAATATTTCGAGCTAGTGAATTTGGGTGTAGTTCAAGCCTTTTAAAATATTTTATTGCATATTTTGTAATCATAGTTTTAACTAATGGCACATTGAGATCCTTATAAATGTTTGAGTTTTTAACATACCTGGGAGCTGCCGTGATTTTCGATATAAGAGCCCGAGGCAGTGCCCCATAGCTGAATACCGTAGCACCAGATAGGCTTTAAGATAAAGTTGTAAAGTAGAAACTTGCAATAGAGACTAAGTACAGAATTTCTTCCAATAAGCCAATGAATTTGAATGGCTTTTAGTTTTATTTGAGTTAATTTTGCCTCTATAGGGCATTTCCACGTTAATCGCCGATCCATATGTATACCGAGATATTTAACATGCGAATGTTGAGGAATTATTTGATTATTCATTGTAATAGGGGGCAAGATTCCCGGCGCAAGGTGAATGTAATATGTACGCATTTTTGCTCATTGACTATTATCCTCCATTGGGTTAACCATATCTCCAGTTGAAATATATGATGCTGTAAGTAACGAGATGCTTCATAACGGTTTTCGTGGACGCTTAGAAAAGCTGTATCGTCTGCAAATGTTGAAGTTTGGGTGTAGTTGTTTGTTGGCATGTCCGAAGTATAAATCAAGTATGATAGAGGGCCCAGGATGCTGCCTTGTGGGACTCCAGCGCCAATTGGCTGAGGTGAACTTAAGAAATTTCTTTCTTCTTTCTTCTTTAATAACAAATTGACGACCGACTAAGTAAGTTGCTTTCTAACAGCTTGGGTGTGTTTGCTGGTAAATTTTGCTTCAATTTATGTAATAAGCCATGATGCCAGACTTTATCAAAAGCTTGCGAAACATCGATGAAGAGTGCTAAGCAATTTTTTTTTTTCTTCAAATGCTTTTCTTAAGAAAAGCTGTGTACAAATGACTTCAGAAAAACACCTAAATGACCAACAGAAAATGCTTACCAATAAGGCAGTTCGTCATCGTTAAGACCACCCTAACCAGAATCTATAGAATTAGAATCTATAAAATTATGAAAACTTGAAACCAATAACGCGTGTATTATATTTTTGAATGGTTGTCAACATTTTTGTTTGTTTAATAAAAATCAAACAAAAATTTTAATAGAATCAGTAAAAAAATTTCTAGAAATTAAAAAAATTTCCAAACATGCGGAGTTAGAACCCCGTTCCCACGACAATCGGATCTATGCAACGGAACGATTCGGATTTCAACAAACAATGGATAAGGATTGTGTTTTGGCTGACCTTATATTTTAAATATACGGGCCTGTCACACAGTCCGTTCGAAATGGTTTTAATTCGAAGAATGTGAAATGTAGCTCTAATTCTGATCAAACTTATTTCAGATATTTTAAATAAAATTTAAGTTAAATTTGTTTTTTAACTTTGTACATTTTGTTTTCTATTAAAGTTTTAGTTTTTCGGAGAAGTAAAACACGAAATTACTTTTTCTTTCGATCGAAGTCGATTTCTGTGAGAGCCGTAATAGCCTGGTTAATAATCTAGGTGGAATAGCATATTTTAATTCAAAAGAAACTCCGTTTTACTTTTAATCAAATACACAAGAAGCCCCTGGTCAGAAATCTGTTTGAGAATCTATGTGCGAAATTTTTAAAAATTTAAAACATTTCTTTTAGCCTAAGAATATCTGCTAAAGTTTTAAAAGTTCATAATAAATAAATGCTTTAATACTTAAGAACTTTAAAATATTTTCAAATATTGTTTTGTTATTATATAAATTATTTATTTTAATTTAAATATTTTATAAATTACTCGTCTTTATTTAATTATTTTTTTAAAAATTTTTTACACCCACTTAACAAATAAATAATGGTTTTAATTTTTATTTTACAACCAACCAAAAAAATGCGAAACAAAAAAATTAATATTTAGTTCAACAAGTTCATTGAGTTCAATTTTATATGTATTTATTAAATTTTTGTGTAGCTGTTAAACAATGACAATAATGCAAGACAAATAAAAATCTCCCTCAGAGACTCCCCACTCATTTCCATTGTTTAACACTTGCAGACCGGCGGTTTAAAGTGACAGTCAACCTGCCTGCCTGGCAGACTGTTAATGGAGGGATGAATAAATCCGAGATACTCAGATGAGTATGTGTAAATGATTATGACAGCAGAGAAAAAAATTATGACTTTTTTCCATACAAAAAAT
The DNA here is from genome assembly GCA_930367215.1 of Pollenia angustigena. NCBI lineage: Eukaryota > Metazoa > Arthropoda > Insecta > Diptera > Polleniidae > Pollenia > Pollenia angustigena. Next base: position 6,026,369 of record OV884059.1, on the reverse strand, counting down.
TTACAACGCAATTTAAAAAACACATACAGTTGGCGGCAAAAAAGGGTAAAAAGAAATCTTATTTATTTACTTTTAAAATTCTTTTTTTTTTTTCTAAAAAAAGTCCGTTTTTTACCTCATACTGTATAAATGCATATTGCAGGCATCTTAATTTGTTTCGTTTATAATTAAGATTTGCTTTTTTGTTTGTTTGTTGTTTTATCGTGTGTTGATTGTTTATGTAGTTTACGCCTAATTTGGATTGTTAAAGAAATTTATTTTATTTGTTTTTTAGTTTGTCATAATTTAACAAACAAATAAATTTTTTTTGTTTTTTTGTTGTGACAATTAAAAAAAAACTAAATAAGCACGCTTTTGCTATAATAGTTAAATACGCCCCCGCACACTTTTAAATGCAAATATTTTAGATTTATTTAAATTTTAAAATTATGTATTGTTTTGTATAAAAAAAAACATAGATCATGTTTAAAAAAAGGGAACAATTTATAAAATGTAAAACAAAAATATTGCTTAAAACGATTTTTGAAATCTCAACATTTTAATCCTTTTTGGAAATTTTAAACTCAATCTAGTACATATGTAACGAATATTTTTAGAAAAATTACATATTTTCAGCACTTATTTTTCAAATTGTATAATTTTAAGGTATTTTCTAAAAGTCGAACATATGTTCGAAATTTCAAACTTAAGTTAATTGACTTGAAAATAACTTTTTTCTTTTTTGGAAAATTAAATAACTATAAGTCATTATTTTCGAAATTCCATCATTTAAATTCATTACTAAATTAATATTTTTTTTAAAATAATAACACTAACTTTATATAAAAATTATAAAATGTTCAAGTTAAGTTCGAGATTTTGAAATTAAATTAAAATTCTTTTTAAAAAACGAAAGTGGGTGTTATTGGATAATTGGGCGTGGTATCTCCCATACAAAGACAATAAGGTTTCTGTATATCTGGAGAATAGTAATAAGTGAAGACTTCAAATTTACTGAAAATGCAAAAAAATTGCAATGAGTGGACGGTATTAAAGAAGTGGGCGTGGCACATAATAGAATTATGTATATCTGTGCCCATGTTCTGTAACTCTCGCGTCGTGAAACTTTTCGATTGAAATGTGTGAAATGAAACAGAAATGCCATATATTGAAACAAACAGCTATTTTTCTAACTAAACTGTGTCTGTAACTTTTTTGGCGAGTACTAGCTGTTACGTAAGGAAATTACTCGCCAATTTACAGAAAAACTGTGTCTGTAACATTTTTATGAGAAAAGTTCCTGCTTTGAAATGTCAAATAAACTCACGAATAAAAATCGAGCGAGAAAAAATTTCAACACTAAAAAACAATTAAAGATGCAAAATACAAAGAATAATAATAATTATATTTTGTTCTTGTCACATTTTTTTATTGTTTAATTTTTTTGCTTTTAACATTTTTTTAAAATATACGAATGTTTTCAAAGCTCTTTGGCAAACAAAAACAATAAAGTCGCACTTTACATTATTTGGCATAGCCGACGGTTGTATTTTCGCCGCCGTCGTTGAAAAATTTTTAATTTTAGTAAATTTTGGTCGCCGTCAACAATATGTGTTACTGGCGTTCTGAACGTCTTCAATGTCACATCGGCTTCGAGTGCAATATTAAGACATTTATAACGTAACGACGTAATCTCTTTTGATAGTTTTCGACATAAGTTACAGACACACTTTTTTCTCACTCTGCGTGAAACGATGGAATATTTTGTTTCGCATCATTTCGATGCGAGAAGTTCTCACTATAGTTACAGAACATGGGTACTGGAGAACAGCAATAGCTTAAGTTTTTAAATTTGGTACAAATTGAATGGTTATCAATACACAACATCTGTTAAATAGAGGTCTAAATTTTAAAAGTGGGCGTGGTAGCTCCCATAAAGACAATATAAATTTCTATATCTTTTAAAAAAATTTAAAACATTTAGAGTTGCCAAATTTGGTACAAAAGATTTTACTTATTTTATTGCAATGGCAGTAGCGAAGCGCATTTTCGAACTTAAGAAAAAGGTTTTTCAAATTAAAATTACATGTTTACGAAGTTTTAAAACTTTTAAACTTAAGCAAAAATCTCTTACAATTACATAAAAATTATTTTCAATAAAATAAATAAATAGCTATTGTTTTTAATTTATTTTTAAAAATTCAAGCTCAAGTTCAAATTTTAACTTTTAAAAAATTTGTTGGTCTTAAAATATAATATTTTTTGACATAAAAATTAAATTTCAATGAATAATTATATTAAGTAATGTTCGAAAATTCGAATTTTAAATTAAAATTTTGAACACACCTAAAAATTAAAAATTTTGATCCAATTAAAACAATTGACGTGCAAATACACGAATAATGTTAACCTATTTTCGAAACTACTAACTTATGTGAAAATCTAATTATTAATATCTTTCGAAGGCTTTAAGATCACTCACATATTTAAATGTAACCCTACATTATTCTCAAAAATTTTTCTTTTCGATATTATTATTTTTTTATTCTTAATATCTGAAGAGAAATTCGTTACGAAAATTTTAATTTTGCCAAAACAAGGCAGCTTTGTTGAAAATCGGGAAATTTGTTTAATTTTTTTATTTTTACTAAAAAAATATTTTAAAAAATTTTACTTTTTCTCAATTTTTAAAATTCGAAAATTTAAAAAAAAAAAAGTGTTAATATCTTATGTTTTATGTTTACGCAAAAAATATTCTTAATATTCAAACTTTTTACTCAATTTCGAAAACTTTATCATCATTTCGAATATTCAAAACTATTTTATAAACATTAAAACATGTCTTTGTAAACATAAAACATAACATTTTACACTAGCGGTTTTCACCCTTTGTAATAAGTGTACAACTCTGCTTTACTTAATACGATTTTATACTGCAAAGCGTGAGTGTCTTTTTTGTTAGTATTGTTGGTGAGTTAGGAAGAGCATTGACAAATTATAGGGTGCGATCGTGCCTTGTCGCTCGGTGTAGGAATGCTCTTGGTGGACTCATGGAGGCATTCAATGTAAGGCTGTGTTGGGTACCTGGACACTGCATGGTTGATGGAAATGAGGTGGCTGACGAACTCGCGAGAGGGGGTTCGAACCTGGACTTAGCGGTAAGGGACAGGGGGGTTAAACCCCCTATGTAACTACTATGGGGTGTTACGGGAGAAATTCCATGATGACGTTTACCGATCCTGGAGGGACAGAACGGATTGCAGGGTGTCCAGGGCACTATGGCCCAGATTGGACGCGGGGGCAACCAGGGTTCTACTGGGATTGGATATGGGTAGTCTTGGAACACTTATAGGGTTCTTGACGGGTCATTGTCCTGTCAGGGCATTTGCGGGCAGATGGGACAACGCCATACCGGACTTCTGCAGATTGTGCGATGATTCAGAGGAGTTGGAGACGATCGAGTATGTACTGTGCCATTGTCCCAGGATGCAGGGTCTCAGGCAGAAGTGGCTAGGAGATAGGTTTCACGACGAACTGGGTTGCATCGCAGGATGTAGTTCAGCTGATCTACTGTGGTTTGTCAGCGAAATAGTGCGGCTGTTTCTGTTGAGCGGACTGTGGAGAAGGCAATAGTTCTACGCGAAATCTACTTACTTTCTAACTTTCTATCTTTCTTGTTTCTATCCATCTCATACTTCTTTTCTTTACTGTCTTTTCTTTTTTCTTTTAATTGAAGGGATTCACAATGGACCGTATTGGTCACCGAGTGGAAGTGTGCCCTTGGGAGCATAACTCTTCTTAACCTAACCTAATCTAACCTAGGAAGAGAGGCAGATATAGTTTCTAAACCTGTTTTATTTTGGGTTATTTAACAAACGTGTTTACTACAGCTTTTTGTTGGATTTTTCAACCACAGCGTATTAAATTTTAGTCTAATAGATTTTGTTGTTGCAGTGTTGTAAATCTTAACTAAATTAATAAGATTCACAAGGTCTACAAGGGACTTTACTATCAAGGGTGAAAACCGCTAGTGTAAAATGTTATGTTTTAAGTTTACAAAGAAATGTTTAAATTTTTGTAAAAAAGTTCGAAATGATGTTAAAGTTTTCGAAATTGAGTAAAAAGTTTGAATATTAAGAATATTTTTTGCGTAAACACAAAACATAAGATTTTATTTCCAGCATTCGAACTAAGATCATTTCAAGAATACAGGTTTAGTTTTAAAGTTTTAATTTGAATGAAAAGTACATTAATTTGTGAATACTTCTTTATATGAACTTTGGGACATAACTATACAAGCCTTGACACATTATTTTCTTAAGGGGTGTAAGTATAAATTTGAATTCGAAATGGAATGAATACTTTCGCATTTTCAAACTACATTAATGTTTAATATGTTTTTCATTGCAATCGCATAACAACGTTTTGAAAGTTTAAGATTACAAAATCTTTGTAACGTAGTGTATTTCACTTTTAACATAATAAGTTGAAAAGCAATTAGCAGCAAGGAATTTAAAAAACTTTCTAATTATAGGATTATAAAAGTAAAATTGACATATTAATATTTCTAATTGAAAACCTTGAAATTCTTTAAACGATTGAAATTGCAGTTGCAATAAAATATAATTATTTAGAATTAAAATAGAAAAAATTAAAAATTAATGAGAACTTTCATTAAGAGGAAAAAAACAATTTTTCTATTATAGAAAGATACAGGCAAACATTCTCTAGTAAACGATTTTAAATTCAAAATTTAAAAATTTATGCGGTCAGTAACTTTTTAATAAAGATTGTAAATTTTTATTGTTTTCAAAATGAAAACAAAAGAATTTAAAAGTCTGATTTCTTTTTTTTTTTACTAAAAGCATATTGGTGTTTCTTTAATAATTTTTCAATTTAAATAAATTTTGAACTTACCTTTCTGTTGTTGGCTCGGCACATATGAGTGGTTGTTTTAATTCTATAACTTGTCCATTTTTTTCTTTCAATTCACCATTTTCCATATAATATTGTACCAATTCAGGTAAAGTAGCAAACTTTTCACCTATAAAAGAATACAATTTTAAATAATTTTTTTTTTTATAAAAATTTTGTTAACAAAAAAGAAAAAAACAGAACTTACCGCCATAGAGATCGAAAAAATCACCATTATTTTGTATTTTTATATGAGTTACTTCCTGGCCCCGCCTTACAGATAATGTAAATGCACCGGGATTTGAAGAAGAGAGGCGTGCTAAAAAAGAACCATCAAAGCCTTGTTCTAATAGAAGTTTTTCAGCTTCGATGCCCGATATAGTGGGATGAAACCATCTACGGAAAGTAAAAACCAAAAAGAATATAAAAAACACAATTTTAACAATCTTTTTCAAAAAATTGTGTGTGTTTGATAAGTTTTGATTAAATTATTATCAAAATCGCTCTCTCTCTCTTTCTCTCTCTCTCTCTCTCTCTCTCTCTCTCTCTCTCTCTCTCTCTCTCCCTTTCTCTCTCTCTCTCTCTTTCTCTCTCTCTCTCTTTCTCTCTCTCTCTCTTTCTCTCTGTCTCTTTAATAAAAAATATTAAGTTTTAAACCAAGCTGAATTAATAAAACCATAGCTGAAACAAAATAATTCAAATTTTTTTTGCCTTATACTTAAAAAATTTTTTTTTGGAATACTCTTTAGCTGAATTGCTATATTTTAAAACCAACCTACAAAAAAGAGCATATTTTAATTTTAAGTGTTGCTGAATTACATTTAACTTAGCTGAATAATACTTTCACTTAGCTCAATTTGAAAATCTTTAACAAAAATATCCATTTTATAATAATAAATAATTTCACATAAAATGTGTTTTTTTTGCTGATTTTTTATTGCTGAATAATATTTAATAGCAATAAATATGATTAAAATCTAGCTGAATTAAAGTATGCAAATAAAATTTTTAAATATTACTTTTTCAAATTGATAACCGATGCATTAATGATCTGCTGAATTAGATTTACATACGACTGAATTAAATTGTCTTAACTAAATAGAAATTTTCTTAAGAAATGTTGTAAAATAAGCATGAAAATTAAGATTCAACGGGATCTATATTTGTTAGCTGAATGGCATTTTTTAACAATTAAAACGAATTAAGTTGTTGCATTTTTCAAAGAAATTTTTTAAAACATAATGGTTATAATCAATATTTTAAACGAATTTCGGCTGCCATATTTTTTTTTGTAATAGAATCTTACTAACCAAAATATTACTTTTTATTTTAACTTAAAAGTGGAAAAAACATCTTATAATTGATTCATAAAACCATTTTAAGAACTGAACACAATATCTATAGATTGCGATGACTGGTCAACCTTCCTAGTCATTACTTGTGAGTGTCTCTACTATTAAAAATTATACATACATACACACATATTTATTTAATGATAATACCAAGCAAGTAAAATAAAATGATCTACTAATTGTGCTAAAACAATCAAACCAACCAAACAAACAAAATACCTTAATTTTTGTACACATTTATAGACTTAGGTAAATAGGTATTGAACAAAAAAAGTATTATAACTTCTGCTGAATATTAAACAAACAATGATAATGTATAAATATACTTAAATATTTAAGTAGTCCCGAATCTATAATAGATATAATAATAAATGGTTTTAAAATTCAGTTGAGTCAAATGGGTTGTTACTTGGTAAAATGGTTTAATATATATAGTTAATAAAAGAGTATACATATTTAGTTTTTTTTTTTAAAGATAAGGTACTTAATTAGTTTTTATCAAGAGTTTTATTTATATTATTTATTTATTTATTTCATTAAATGTAATATAAATGTATATTAAGCTAAAAACATTTTTCAAAGCAAATTATACAAAAAATAACGTTAAAAATGTTTAATATTGAATTATTTTATTGAATATATATTTACTGCCTTATTTATAAAAAATAAAACATGTTAATAAAGGGTTTATTAAACGGATTTTGTATGAAAATCCGTTTCATAAAGCCTTTATTAACCGGTTTTATTTTTTATAAATTAGGCCGTTAAAATTTAAATAAATTAGCATTACCAAACATCGATTTAGGCCCCTATTACGGTTTACAACTCAACTCAGTTGAGTTGTGATTTCTTAATTTTTGTATTTTGGTTAACAACTTTGCTTATTGCGGTGAACATAACAAAACATAACGAAAATTACAACTGATCATAACTCAGTTGAGTTGTAAACCGTAATAGGGGCCTTAAAAATCTTTTTTAAGTTAGGTTTTATTTAGCTTAATAGTTTGGTTGTGCACGGAAGGCTGGTTAGCAGGTTATATGGTTATTTAGTTGCATTCACATGTATTCACAACAACAAAATACATTTATTTAATTTTTTTTTTTAAATATATTTTGTTGCTCTTAATATAACTGCATAACGATATAACCTCCTTTCGCGAACAGCCCAAGTATTTTTTTAAGATAATAAAAAAAATTTAACAGTTCTAAAAATTTTAACTGTTTGTGTTTCAATTTCAAAGGTTAACGTTCATTCAGAATTTTGTATCGAAAATATTAAAAAGCTGAGTGGGTTTCACAGAAATTTTCTTTGCAAACTTTAACGTTAACCATTCATAAAATCATTTTTTTCTACAGAATTGAATTAAGACTTAACTTAATCAAATCCTCATTATTTTCTACAATTGTTATCATTAAGTTAAGCAGAAAGAAGCTTTTTTAGCTGAATAGAATTTTTGAATTACAATAATTGTAAGATTTAAGGTATATTTTTATTAAAGTTAAGCTTACTTCTCCTTAAGTTCTAAGTTTTTTTTTTTAATTTCTATACATATATTTAAATTTTATAATTTAAGTAGGCTTTGGAACTAACTTAACTTGATTAATTATACAATACTTATCTGCGTAACCATTTTTATTGTTTATTTGCAATTCAGCTGGCAAGAAACGTTATTCAGCTACTAATTTAAATAAAAATTTTAGCTGAGCTACAATTCAAATTATTTTCTATAATAAAACAAGTTAAAAAGGCGGTCAAAATTAATATTAATTACTAGGCATACAAATTTTTCACTTGTCAACATTTATGATATTTACACAAGCTAAATAGCATTTTTATAAGCTAAATTGCATTTTTTATAAGCTGAATAGCATTTTTTATAAGCTGAATAGCATTTTTTGCTAAATAGCAATTTTATAGTTCAGCTGAATAAAAATATAATTTAGCTATTTATAAATAAAATTATTTTAGGTTATAAGGGCTGGTGCTAAGTAAACTTCACACCCTCACCCAGGGACCAATATTGTCCATTGTAACGCCTCAGTTTGTGAAAGAATCCTAGTAAGTAAGAGTGAAAGCATAGAAAGAATGGAAGATAAAAAGTCGGGCAGCACAAGCAAAAACTCCATACAAGTGCCCAGTATCCTGCCGCGCAGCCAGGTCATTCCCATTACAAATCACATCTGATTCTCGAGCCCACAGCCCAGGATATCTCCCGATTCGCGCAGGAATCTGCTACCCAGCATCCTTAGCCCACTGTTCTGTTACTTAGAACAGTGACACAAAAGTGCTTAACTGATAAGATAAACTTGTTTAAATATTTCCCCTTTTTTCAACAACTTTTCTTATATTTTGCGAATTTGTTAAAATAAATATTTTTAATTTTTTAAACTATATTTTATTATGCCCTGACCTTAATCAGCTGGTAGGGATTTGTGTATATCATACATACAATGTAAAGAAGAACAAAAACTTATGTTGTTATACCAAAAAACACAACAGAAGGGTTAAGGATCAAGGGGGTTTTCCACGGTGGATGTCTTATACTTTATAGTTTGTCAAAAAAAAAATTTTTTGACAGTTTGTTCTCAAATATTTGTTTGTTTGTTCAAATGCATATGTAGTTGTACAAGTACAACAAATGTACGTGATGGCTGGAGCAGAATAGCAACAGCAACCGAAAAAAATTACTATTTAATATAGGTACTACTTTTTGCTTACAGACGGGTTAGCAACGGTCTTTTTTGTTGTTTCGTGGCTGGTCGTTGAAAAAAATTATAAAACAAATTTTATAAAATGTATAAAGAATATTAAGAGTAAAATAAAAAACTAAATAAATAAAATAGAATTACAACAAATTAATGTTTTTTTAAGTACCTACACCACATACGAATTTTAGTAGAGTAGAAAAAACTGCACAAATACACATGCAAGAAAGGCACACAAAAAAGCACACAGTTTTATAAGTTTGGATGCCAGGCACAGGGTTGTTAGACTTTTTTCTTCAAAAATCGTCAAAAGTTTTAACAAAATTCGTCAAAATCGTCATGAACAGTTAACAAAATCGTCAATAAATCGTCAAATATTTAAATTTTACAAATTGGAGAGAATTTATTGCCTTGAGTGGTTTAAAAATATAAATTTTTAGCAAGAAATTATATTTATGATAAAGAAAGTGATATGGTTAAGTTTTATTCCATTTATTTCAGCAAGTGGGCTGAAAGATATTTATCATTTGAAAAGAAATACATAAAAAAAAAAGTTTTTTTTTCATAAAAACATAACATTTATTTATTTCATTTATCCATATTCACAAAAAAATTAAATAAAAAATAAAGTCTTATATGCTATTAACTCGAGCTATCTTTAAATGATTAATTTTTAGCGCTATCACTAATGCATATGGTTTTTACTGTTGAAGTTGATAAACCAAGGGTTCTGTCTATATCAACAGCCTTTTTACCCGACTTGAAACGTTTTATTACGTCCAATTTTAGTTCCAAACTAGTGCATTTTCTTCAATTTGCACTCATTTTTCTACACAACATCTTATTAAGAACTAACTTCTTACTTCCTAATACCGTATCAATATTCGGTTTATTGACATAATTATCTTTCTGTTCACACATACACAATTTAGCTTACTCAATTAGCATTTGGCAATTAACTAAGCAAAATTAAAACAACATTTGACATCTTTAAAGAAAAAACAAAATAAACATCTGGCTTTTGCGCAGACCTAACGGATGGACCTTAGTTTTTGTTGTTGGCAAAAATGTCAAAACACTTTGTTTAGTGAGTTGGGTTTTACTCACTAAACACACTTGTGACAATGCACTGCAGTGTTGCATTTTAATTTTTCTCAATATTTATAAAAATTTCGTATTAATTGAACAATAACTAAATTACAATTTTGTATGGATAATTGAGCTCAATAATGGCATTTATTGCGTAAAACTCAATTAAGGTGCATATCTGAACACGGTATAACAATCAACTATACTTAGAATAACTTACCTAACAATATTAAATGGGAATTCGCCTTTTAACACGCAAATAGAAAAATTCTTCACATATGATTATAACTTCAGCGAAAAATGAAATCGTGTGTAGCGACGCAAATCGAAATCATTAAAACGCAAAGCCAATTTTTAAAAAGCGGACCAAATAGGACCGACGCAAATCGGTTCTGTAGTGTATATTTTTTTGCCGTATCCATGGCATTCATTTAATTGTAGAATTCGAATTACTAGTGCTTCTATTGAAAATCACCTGGTTGGTGATGGGGGAAGAACTTTTTTTTGTTTAATTTCAAATATTTTTTGTATTTCGAAAAATGATTTTTACGTTTTGAACTGTTCCCAATATAATTCTTAATATTTCTTGTAAGTGTTTTATTGATGCCAGAAAATCGTCATAACACTATTGCTTTTAGTTTAAAAATCGTCAATCGTCATTTTACTGTATTTTCACAAAAAAATCGTCAAAATGACGAAAAATCGTCACATCTAACAACCCTGGCCAGGCAGCAGACCAAACTCACTTACAAACAGGTCTGCCAGATTTCGGGTTCTAGCCCACATTTTAGGGGAAATTTCGTTGCCAAATGGGATCAAATTTTAAGTTTAAGTTTTCATTTTGGGATATAGTAGAATCGCATTAATCGATTAATCTAAATATCAAAACTGTAAATATCTTTTTGAAACTATTTAATTTTCTAAGCGGTTTCAAATTTAGCAAAAAAAAAACAAATTTTTCGGAAATAATACACTAAATTTATTTAAATGAAAGGTGCAACATTCAACGTACATATCTCTTTGGAGGAGTTCTACACAAATTTTCAGATAGCGAATTCCGTGTATTTTCTTAAAAATTTATAAGCGCAGAGAAGTTAAATGAAAGTTAACTTTTTAGAGCAGCATGTGGACGCTGAAATTCGGTGTACTTAGACGCAAGATAAGCTTTTAAGTTAACTGTTTTAATAAAAAAGGCGGATTTATTTGGGATAATATTTAATAATTTTTTTTTTCTTTTAAAATTCTAAAAAGTAACGCTGGGTCTCCACGTAGCAATTTTTATTGCTAAGAACAAGCAATAACGTCGGCAGAACAATGGAGCAATAATTGCTGACTATATTGCTGGAGAACACTTGAAATTGCTTTGCCATAAATTTGCAATTTTCACCGCGAGTAGTTGTATAAAGTTTTGTGGCTGTATTTATAACAAATGTTTCATGTTGTGTTTTGAAGTGGTTGTTAAAGTTTCTTTTTTAAATTAATAATATAATTAATTGTAATTGTTGAACATAGCTGTGTTTTGTATTACTTTTTTGTTTATTTTCGTATGAAAAAAAAACCTAAAACTTGTATTGTTCTATTGAAAAAATAAAAATATACAAAAAAACCAATTCGTCGTTTGCTTTTGGCGTTTTTTTTAAAATATAATATATAGAAACTTTTTCTGTATTTTGTCGAAGTAGTTTTTCACTTGGCGGCTTTTTCTTGATTGCTTTTTTTAATAAATAAACACACTAATAAATAAACAACCGTACAGAAAAATGAAATGTCTGATAAACTACAACTGATTTGACAGCAGATTGCTAAGCAATAATTGCTCAAGTAATCAGAACAGCAATCATTGCGCAATGGATTGCCACTCATGGCAATTTGCGGTCTATACGTCGCAAATTTAATGGAGCAATCAAATTTGACGTTTGCCGCAATAAATATTGCTACGTGGAGACCCGGGGTAAAGCTAACAGTTTATTAGTGGCCACAAATACCTATTAAATGGATGATAAATATTGACAGCAACAGATTATTTCTTATTTTTATAATCCAATCATTAACGATATATATGTATATGTAGGTTAATTGTTTAAAGTTGTGTTTTCCGTGTGAAACTATTAATCCTTGAAGTTTGTATGATTACCATTATGCACATTTATGGTTTTAGTATTATCATTAAAATATCATAAATATTTTATTAGACTTACTAGAAGATAAATACTCTTTGCGTTTCATTAATAACGTGAATTTCAAGCCATGATTTTAAAGACAATCACTAAATTGTAATTAAAAAAGTGAAAAGATTTTTACGTTTTGTTATTTTGATATTTAAATTTCTATTATTTTTTAATTTGGGAAGGATGAAAAAATATTTCTGGCAGCCTTGCTTACGAGCTGCAAGCCAATCAGCTGAGTTTATGATTATTATGGGGTAGGGGGAGGTGGTGTGCACTGTCATCATCAACAAAAACGGCAGCTGAAGGTACTCTATAAATTCACACATACACATGAATGTACATTAGTACGAAAAAAGTGTTGCCAATTAGTGGGGTTTAAGTAGTTGCCTTAATTTTTCATGAAATTAAAAAGGGGAACACCACAGTATTTAAAAACACATCATGCTTATGTGTCCATGTAAATATGGATTTATCTATGTTTATAAACTTCATGAAAATCGGTTTGAAAGTTTGTAAGAGGCAGAAATTGCCCCCTACCTCCCTTGTGGTCCTATTTTTTAAAAACTATAGCTAATGTGTCGCTATATGTAGATATGGATCTATGTTTTAAATTTTATCAAAATCGGTTTGAGAGGCAGAAATTGCCCCTATCTCCCCTCGTGGTCCAATTTTTTTGAAAAATTTATACATTTTATGTCCATATACATAGATATGGTTCTATCTATGTTTTAAATTTCATTAAAATCGGTTTGATAGTTTCTGTGAGGAAGAAATTTCCCCCCATCTTCCCTCGTGGTCCTACGATTCGGCCCATTTTCAATAGGCTTGGTCCTTGTGCCAATAAGAACCTGACCCAAATTTTATCAAATTATATCCAAAATTGCGACCTGTACTTTGCGCACAAGGTTACATGGACAGCCAGCCAGCCGGACGGACATCGTTAGTTCGACTCAGAAAGTGATTCTGAGTAGATCGGTATACTTTAAGGTGGGTCTAGGACCAACAATTTAAAGGCGTTACACACATCAGCACAAATGCATAATACCCTCTCCACTATTGTGGTGTGGGTATAAAAACAATGGTGTCTACACTAAAAAAAAGTCTTAACAAAATTGTAATTACGTTATGTAACGACTCGGGAACCCTCAACTCAGCGACAAAAGATTGTAAACCCAGCGATACACTTCGAGCTGTCACAACATAACATCTACCAAGTTTCCAACTTTCAATTTAACAGTACAAATAATTTATTTTAAAAATTAGCTTTTTCTCTTCCGTTCGGTTCCCCCAGGCCCGATTGGTCGCTCACAAAATCCACTCCCTGATTCTTCCAAAATAGAAGCCTATTGGAGGCCTAACCGCCTCCATACAGTTAGGATCATCTATCTCTGAGCCCTGTCTCGCTAACTCATCAGCAACCTCATTGCCGCCTATGTCGCAGTGACCCGGCACCCAGCACAACCTAGGGTGAATTTTAGGGTTTCTATATATTTTCTATAAAAATTTGTTAACAAAACTTTTTATAACACCGAATTTTTTTGAATAACTAATAACTAATTGCTGAGAGCACCGTGAAATCGACAAATTCGGATCATCCGCCACACTATAACTAACAGAAGCGATTATTTTGGAAATGCGCTTATTACGATGATGCAAAATAAGACCACCTTATTGTAATTTTGCTGACAGCACTTTTTTAACATATACCCTCGATATACATGTTTTCAAAATTCTTCAAAAGTTTTATTGATTTTATAACGATAATTTGTAATGTTCAATTTGGCTATTTTAAACATTTTATAAAATTTAATACCTATACTAAATAAACCATAAAGAATTTAAAGTTTCCCGGTTTTAGCTACCCGTTATTCAAAAAAACGAATTTTTTATACCCTCCACCACAATTAGTTGTGAAGAGGGTATATTCAGTTTGTCATTCCGTGTGAAACTTTTTTACTATTCATCTCAGACCCTATAAAGTATATATATTCTGGGTCCTTGAGTAATTTTAAGTCGATTTAGCCATGTCCGTCTGTCTGTCCGTCTGTCCGTCTGTTGAAAACACGCTCACTTTCGAAAAACTCAAAAGAAATCAACAAACTTGGTGTCAAATTGCTTGTAGTTATCCTAAGCAGTTTGGGATTGAAATTCAGCAAAATCGGTTCAATAGGATCTGAGCTATGAATCAAAATGTGGAACCACCACCTAAAAAAAATTGATAATTTTGTTACAAAAACTAACATAAATGGTGGAAAAATGCACAGAATGATATAAGATTTCGCAACAATTCGTTTTATTCAACTGGAAATCACGCTGTGAAATTTCGTGAAGATTCGTCAATAATTTACCCTAGGCCCCATATAAGCCCTACTCCCGGAAATCAGTATATTAAGCCTAAAACCCTAACTAACAATGCTATCATTACCAATTTTGGCAAGTCACAGTTACATAGGACTAGAAATTAAACTGTTAAGTTCGTGAAGATCGGTCCATAATTTACCATAGGCCCCATATAAAACCTACTTCCGGAAAACAACTTAGTACGCCTAAAAACGTAAAAAATAATGCTATCATAACAAAATTTGGTACATCAAAGTTTTATTGGACAAGAAATAAAATTGTGTTATTTCGTGAAGATCGGTCCATAACTTACCCTGGGCCCCATATAAACTTTACTCCCGGAAAACAGTTTAGTACGCCTAAATCCGTAAAAAATAGTGCTATCATAACAAAATTTGGTACATCAAAGTTTTATAGGACAAGAAATAAAACTGTGTAATTTCGTGAAGATCGGTCCATAATTTACCCTGGGCCCCATATAAACCCTACTCCCGGAAAACAGTTTAGTACGCCTAAATCCGTAAAAAATAATGCTATCATAACAAAATTTGGTACATCAAAGTTTTATAGAACTGGGAAAAAGACTGTGAAATTTCGTGAAGATCGGTCCATAATTTACCCTAGGCCCCATACAAACCCTACTACCGGAAAACAGTTTAGTCGCCTAAATCCATAATTAATAACAAATCGTCACAGTTTAAGATAATAATACCATCATACAGATATTACTCCTTAAACATTCGAACTGTCGGTGGAGGGTATCAAAGATTCGGCACAGCCGAATATAGCACTCTAACTTGTTTTTTATTTATTCCGTTCTTTCAATTCCAAAAAAAGGTTACAAGGCCAATTTATGCAGTTATGATAAATTGCAATTTTCTATTTTGTAAAAAGAAAAATATTTGCGTTCTTTTATCAACTGCTCGATTATACATACATATTTATGTATATCATAAAAAGGGTATTAACTCGAAATTTTATTTTATAAAAAAAATTGACATTTATTTTTAATACTTACTCGCTTTAAAAATATTGTCTAATTTTGGTAATATCACGGTTGGTTTAAAAATTTAATATGCCTTAATGTTAAATTAAAATTTGTTTTTCTTTATGACCCTGTAGTAAATAAAATAGTCAGTTGCAAAAAACACTAACTACCTATAAATGACTACAAATTGGTTTAAATATCATGCAGATATCAACCAAACATTTTGCATAGAGGCACACGTAAAACACAAACAAAAGAAAATAAGTTAAACAAGCATGCCATGAAGTCAAATGAAAAAATATATACAAACATACAAGGCGAATTAATTTTTCAGGTGGCGTTGGAAGCACAGCTGTGCTACTTTTTTTTTAAATTAGAGAGAGGAATGTCAAAAGTACTTGTGTTTTTGACATATCGGCCAACGAAAGCAGCAACAAAATACATTGTTGTGTTTTTGGTGTTGTTACTTCTTGTTGTAGTATCGACACCACCGTTTACATGAATTCGCCTTGCAAACATATTTAAATAATAATAATTGAAAATAATTAAAAACAAGTAAGAAAGTATAGTCGGTCAAGCCCGACCATATGATACCCTACACCAAAGTATTTAAAAACACATCATGCTTATGTGTCCATATAAATATAGATTTATCTATGTTTATAAACTTCATGAAAATCGGTTTGAAAGTTTGTGAGAGGCAGAAATTGCCCCTTCCTCCCTTGTGGTCCTATTTTTTAAAAACTGTATAGCTTATGTGTCCGTTACACACATCAGCACAAATGCATAATACCCTCTCCGCTATTGTGGTTTGGGTATAATGAACGCAATACAAATCTGTTTATGAACAAGAAATTATGTAGCGTATTAATTTCAGAACTATTATTCATCATCATTTAATGCAATTTTATGCAAAATTTTGTTAAATAATTATTTCTATATAAAAATATATACAGATATACATATGTACATAAATACATACATACATATATTTTTTGACAAAAATTATTTAAAATTAAATAATTTGTTATAGACTGACTATACTATTAATTAACTATAAATAGGTTGAAAAATAAGTAGTTAGTAGTCAGTTTAAGTCATGCAAAGATGGCCAATTGACTATTGCCTATGACATGCCTATGTTAAAATAATGAGTCGTCGACAAGGAAAAAAGTCACTGAATCAACTAGTTGCGGTTATAAAAAAAAGGCTGAAGTGCACTTTACGGGGCGTACGAAAAAAAAATATGCAACCCGATTCAGAATAAAAAAAGAAAAAAACCATAATTAAAATTTAAATCGGCTGAGGCCCGTGGTGCCCTCTGGACCCAAAAAACTGCCCCGCCCACTTTGTGACATGTGTGGGTAGTCAAATTAAAGGTAATTTGCTCACGATTGCAAATATGTATTTTGTTTTTGTGTTCGCATATGAATTTCCTCTCTAGGTTAATTTAAGTATCTTTTAGGTGCAGAAAAGCTTTAGTTAGCGAAGCCGGTGTTTGTTATACCATAGAGCAGAAAATCCTTGCGCCCGGCCGAAGGCCGGCTATGCAGAGAAGCTTTAGTTAGCGAAGCCGGTTTTTTTATTCCATAGAGGAGAAAATCCATGCGCCCGGCCGAAGGCCGTCTACGCAGAAAAGAATTCTTTAGCACATCGGAAATAGGCTATTAGTTACAAAAAAAATAAAATTTTTTTTTTTTAAATCGAACATAAAACATTAAAAAATACAAAATATTTACAATCGTGAGCAAACAACCTTTAATTTGAGTACCTACACATAGATGTGAGTGGATGGGTGCACTTTTTTTACCCAGAGGGCCCCAAAAGTCCCGCCCGCCCTAAATTTTATTAATTTCATTTTTCTTGTACAATTACCTTTAATTTGAGTACCCACACATTCAACTAAATGGGCGGGCGGTTTTTTGGGTCCACAGGGCCCCACGGGGCTCAGCCCCCTTAAATTTTAATTATGGTTTTTTTCTTTTTTTATTCTGAATCGGGTAGCATATTTTTTTTATTTTTTTTTTCGTACGCCCCGTAAAGTGCACTTTTGCCAAAAAAAAACCAGTTTGAAGTTACTTAAAAATGGGTTTGACTTCCTACAGTGGAAAATTATTTTTAATTTTGGGCAATTTAAATGAAATTTAAAGAATTTGCATAGTCTGGCAACCTTTGCAGAATACAAGCAAAAATTGAAACGGCCATTTCTAGCATACGGGACGAAACGACAAACAGACAAATATTGTACAAAAAAAGTTCACAAAAATGCATTACAGAAAAAAAACATACATATGGTATATACTAGTTAAAAATAATTGAACTATAATTTTATCTCACTGCTAGATACTTCAATCATAAAATGTATAAAGATGATACATAACAAAATAAGAGCCTGCTTTGTTTTCTCGAGGGGATCCAACACTGGCAAAACATTTTTTCACGTTTATTAACCTTTTTTTTTACAAATTTGTTCATTTTTTTTATACAAATTTCACTTTTCACATAAATTTTGTAGTTGTTGTTACTAGCCCCCTATAATCCAAAAAAAGGGGAGCGCATTTTTTTTTCAATTCTTTTACCAACCACACACATTTTTTGCAGATTTTTTAGTCGATTTTTTCATTTTGTGCTTTTTAATTTCGATACTTTTTTTGTAAATTTCTGATTTTAAGCTTTTTTTATTTGTTTCTTTAAAATTACCTTCGCGAAGACATTTTGTTGTGTTAGAAAAATAAATATTTTAACAAATTAATTGCAGTTTGCTTAACAAAATAATTTTTTTAGATTTTTTATAAATTTTTAGTGGAAGCCAACCTCTTTTTCACGTCTTAACTTCTTTGGCACTTTTCTTCTTCTTCACGTTTTGTAGGGAACAAAATTTTTTGTCTAACAAGTGCTGCCAGAGACATCTGGAGAAATTCTGATTGAATTAAAACGAAAAACAACAAGGTGGCTATTATAATAATAAAAATCAAGCAAACATTTGGTAATATAAAAAGAAAAAATTAAACAAGGAAATAAATATTTTCAATGTGATTTTCAATATAAAACCACAATTTTCCATATATATACATAATTGAAATTTTTTTTATAAATATTAAAGAAAATAGAATAAAAATAAGCAAATTATATAAACAGCGTTGTCAACTTTAATTATTTTAACATTATTTGCATGTTTGTTTTGATTCCTCTTTTTTTCTGTCTTTTAAATTAAACAGCTGTGTAATGTAATCAAACGCAAGACGTCACGTTCTTGATGAAATAAACATTGAATTTCACGTGTGATATCAAAACCCTTGGAATATCCTCATAATTTTAACCAAAACCTAACGCGAATGTTGCTGACAGCCTTACGAAACGCAGTGCGTAGCAAAACAAACGAACTTTTAAAGAATTTGTTAATTAACAATACACGAACAGAAAGTATTTCTATTTTAGAGAAGAGCACAAAAATGGCCAATACTACCACGGAACCGGAGACAGCAGAAAAACTTTCGGCCACTAATAAACCTGCTTTGAGGAAAGAAAAACAACAACAGGCAAATAAAAAGAAAACTACTCCTTATATACCCGGTACGGTAACTTTACAAATTTTAGGAGCCGGTTCAAATGGTGCCCCGGCCGCTGTTTATTTGTTCACCGATCAATCGCGTTATTTGTTTAATTGTGGTGAGGGTACTCAGCGATTGGCTCATGAACATAAAACTAAATTGTCTAGGTTGGAACAAATATTTGTAACTCGCAATACTTGGCCTGTGATAGGTGGATTTCCGGGTTTGGCTTTGACGGTGCAAGATGCTGGAGTTAAAGAGTTGGCTTTGCATGGTCCACCGTACTTAGAAAATATTTTGTATTCCATGAAGCGTTTTGTGGTACTAAAAAATTTGCAGGTAAGGAACTTAATATTTTTAAACAAAATTTATTCGAAAAAAAATTCTTTTTAAAAGCAAAATTTTCTAAACAAAAAATTCATCGAAATGTTTAAACAATTTTTTTTAATTTTTCAAGATCAAAACCGTAGACTGTACCCAAATCAAGGATTTTGAAGATTCAGTCATGTCCGTCAAATCTGTGCCTTTATATCGTATTACCAATGACAAAAGTTTTCAGAATTTTATTCCGAGCGCCAGCACAAAAGAACAGATAGCAATCACTTACATTTGCAAATTAAAACCTAGGCCAGGAGCTTTGAATCTAGAGAAATGTGTAGAACATGGAGTGCCTCCAGGACCTCTTTTGGGTCTTTTAAAAAATGGCATTGATGTGACGTTAGATAATGGAACAGTTGTTAAATCGAACGATGTCTCAGAACCCAATGAAAATCCTTTGTTTTTTATGTTTTTGGATATTCCCTCTGAAGACTTCTTAGGAAATTTGGAACAACATAAAGACATTTTAGTAAACTCTAATACAAATCCTGATTCAACACCAGAAATGCCTTTAGTGGTTCATTTTTCACCTCAGAAAGTGGTGCATAACAATTTATATCAAACATTTGTCCAGCAATTTCCCAAAAAGACTCAACATATTTATTTGAATTGTAAACAAAATACATTTTCTGGTTATATCGCGGCCCATAGGATTCAATACCAATTGAATCTTTTAAATCCCAAAATGTTTCCATTGCTAACAGAGGCTTCCAATTTGAGAGAGAATTTAAGTAATAAATTAAAGAAAACTAAACTGCAGGATCAGGAATCAAATGGTTTTGGAGAGAAAGAAATTATTTCTAGGAATGACAAAAGCTGGGATTATGGAAAACATTTAACTGATTTAAATGCTATGAGCTACTATCATTTAAGACCAAGAAAAGGTAAGTGTAGGAAATTTTAAAATAAATTTTGATTTTAACAAATTTTTGTTTAATATTCTTTTAGGTCTTGATCGTACTTTGGAAGCAAAACTCTCCCCCAGTGAGTATATTCAAGAGACTCAAGTATTAGAAGGCTTTACGTCTTTGTTAGAAAAGCTTAAAGATGATTTTAAGCTTAAAAATAATTCTTTGGAATCTTGTGCACAATACCCTGTCATAACGTTTTTGGGCACTGGTTCCTGCATACCCAACAAGACACGCAACGTTAGTTCTATATTAATTGAACCTCAAAAAGATTCCTTCGTCTTACTAGACTGTGGTGAAGGTACTTTAGGTCAAATACAAAGATTTTTTGGGTGTGAAAAAGCTGAGGAAGTGGTAAGAAATCTGAAATGCATTTATGTTTCACATTTGCATGCCGATCATCATATTGGCCTAATAGGATTACTAACCGAAAGACTAAAACTTTTGGGTAATCATGAAAATATAGAAAAGGTCTTATTGCTAGCTCCTCAACAAATAGAACCTTGGCTTAATTTTTATCATGAAAGAATTTTTAATATTGAAAATTCTTATGATTTAATAGGAAATGCTGAAATGTTGGAAGATCCCTTGATACTCAAAGAAACTAAACCGGAATTTGGCATAGAATCCATAAAAACCTGTTTAGTTAAACATTGTCCCCATTCATTTGGTATAAGTATAAATATCCTGAATGAAAATATGCCTAACAAACCCATAAAAATCACATATAGTGGTGATACCATGCCTTGTCAGGATTTAATAGAATTGGGCTTGAACTCCACTATTCTAATACATGAAGCCACTATGGAAGATGATCTAATAGAAGAAGCCCACTATAAAACCCACAGCACTATTTCCCAAGCCATACAACAGGGCCAGCTAATGAATGCTCAACATACTATTTTAACACACTTTTCTCAGCGTTATGCCAAATTACCTAGACTGCAATTTAATTCCGCTACCGTTTCGCCTTCTTCAACTCCAAATGAACAACAGGAAGTTTTAGCAATTGATTGTAAAATGGAAAATGTTTCTATAGCTTTTGATAATATGCAAGTAACTTTAAACGATCTTAAAAGTTTTCATTTAATGTACCCTGCCATGCGTTCTTTGTTTGCCGAACATGCTGAAGAATTAGAACAGAAGGCCATAAAACGTGAACTTAAATTGGAAAGAAAACGTAAATTGTTATCGTCTTAAATTTTTTTTTTTTTTTTGTCTTGACAAATTTTTTGTTATTATGTAAAATTTTGTTTAGCTTTTCGAGTTAAATAACTTTATTTATAAAAAAAGTTAAAAATTTATAAAGAAAAATAAAGAAAATTTATTTAAAATATTCTCGTGGCATTGAAGCAGCTCGCATTTCGTTTTCGTTTCAAGGGTTTTCATTGTCTCCGTTTTATGTTTTCGCTAATAGCCATAAAGAAGGAACAGTATAATACAAAGTTTAAACATTTATTTTAACGTGAATTAGTAGGGCTTTCAGACGACATAAAAGGTTTAATAAGAAAAGATTAATTCGAGCAGTTGTAACTTCTCGAATATCGCGATAAACAGGTTTTTTTGAACTCATATATGTGTATGTACATATATCTCGAAAACCTGATGCTTAGGAGGGGTTCTGAAAACAAATTCAGATTCAGTGAAACTTTTAAGGCTTCGACTTTTTCCAAATTTTGCAGGCCTGTGTAGCTAAAAACTATTTTTCTTTAAACTTTTTGACGTGTAATATGTGCAATTTTGTTAATAGAATTGTAAAAGCACTCGATAGCCTTTTCTTTTAGCAGATCTTAAATATTTTAGAAACACTCACAAAATTTAAAGGCAAAAAAAAACAATTAATCTTATCCAATTAATATAAAAATATATTGCTAAAATATTTTGGCATTAAATAACTTATAATCCTCGATATCATAGCAACAATAGCTGAAATTTCTCTCTTGGTTTTACATACAAGTTGATCTAATGCACGTTGTTTTTCTTGGCACGCTACAACAAAATCTGAGATCGAATATTACAAAAAAAATTGCAGTGCGCTTAGAGCTGGCTCTTAGATAACCAGAAATCCATTCCCCCCAATAGGGAAAGCAAAGAATAGAAAATTGTGATAATTTTTTTGTTTACTTCTGGCAACACTGCCCTCCTGTTAAATTTATTAAATAGGACTTGGTGTCCTTTTTTACTAAAGGCAGCGATATGCATTAATGTTTAAAAAAAATACTATATGTCTAATGACCGATTTGACCAATTTATTAAAATATCAATTAATGTTTAAAATTCGGTTTTCATGTCGAATAGAAATAAAATTATATGAAAAACTATGTTTTAATATGAATTAATATTTAAGTAGAACTATCTGGCCCAGCAAACTCTGTTTTGCCATATAACTTATTTATTTCAGATGTTACAGTGTCTGCATGCCATATTTTAAGAAAACCGGTTGATAAGTTAAGAATATAATAAAAATTATAGGCTTTAGTTCTCCAGATGTAACACTATTTGCCCGCCAAATTTCAAGAAAATCAGTTGATTAGTTAAGAAGATAAAGGGAGGAGGAGCTTTTACTCCTCTTGCCCGATTTCATGCCCTTTCTCTTTCAGATGTTACAGTGTCTGCATGCCAAATTTTAAGCAAACCGGTTGATTAGTTAAGATATTGGGAAGGGAGCTTTAACCCCTCCTGCTTCACGCCCTAAATAATAAAAACTATAGATCTATAGTACTTTCCAGCTACAACACTATTTGGCTGCGAAATTTCAAGAAGATATTGGGAGGGGGAGCTTTTACCCTTCTTGCCCTATTTCACATCCTATTCTCTATTTTCTTTCAGATATTACAGTGTCTGCATGCCAAATTTTAAGAAAACCCGCTCATTAGTTTAAAAGATATAAGGAAGGGGAGATTTTACTGCTATTGCCCTATTTAACGCCCTATTCCCAATTTCCTTTCAGATGTTACAGTGTCTTTTAAGTTTTTTAAACCCTGTTGATTAGTTTAAAAGATTGGGGAGGGGGAGCTTTTACCTCTATTGCCCTATTTCACGCCCTAAATAATAAAAATTTTAGGCTATAGTTCTTTCCAGATGGTACACTATTTTCCTGCAAAATTTCAAGAAAATCGGTCGATTTGTTAAGCAGATATAGAGAGGGGGAGCTTTTACTCCTCTTGCCCTATTTCACGCCATATTCCCTATTTTCTTTCAGATGTTACAGTGCCTTCATGCCAAATTTTAAGAAGACAAGTTGATCAGCTAAGACGATATAGGGAGGGGGAGCTTATGCCCTATTTCGCGTCCTCTAGCGATATAAAATATACTCTAGGACCTATTCTCATACCTAACACATTTTGTTGATATTTGTATGGGAATATACAGGAAAATCTAAAAGGCATATCTCCGGAACCACTGGGCCGATTTCATGCAAAATTAACATAAACCATCTACAGACTATCCCCAACGTTTTTGTTGAAATCGGTCTACCCGTTTTCGCAGTTATTGGTGACATCAAAGTGTACACTTCTTTTTATATATCGTCACCTAAAAGACGAAATAACCTATCTGCAGTTTTCAA
This sequence comes from Pollenia angustigena, assembly GCA_930367215.1. NCBI lineage: Eukaryota > Metazoa > Arthropoda > Insecta > Diptera > Polleniidae > Pollenia > Pollenia angustigena. The sequence goes on along the minus strand of OV884059.1, from coordinate 6,002,428 downwards.
AAGTTTACAGGAGAGAAGAAAAACGTTATAAAATTGGAACTATTAACGATATTGAAACGAAAATTACACATTTTGATAAAAATGAAACCAGTAATATATATCGGTTGAGAAAATTTTGTTTTTCTAATCACAGCTTATCTTATGACACTTAGGTTTCTTGGAATTGTAAAAATCTAAAACCAAATAACCTCTCTGCAGTACTAATTAGTATGAATAAATTAAAATTTCTTTATACACATGAATTTTATATACATTAAATAATTACAGTAGTAGTTTCTTTTACTGGCTTAAGCAAAAACAAGTACTTAATGTTTGTTTAAATTACACTATGCAACAAAATAAAACTTTTATCGTGATTTTTGATGATTTATTATACCCTTCACCACAGGTGTAAAAGGGTATATATAAGTTTGTCATAACGTTTGTAATTTCCACAATATTGATTTTAGACCCCATAAAGTATATATATTCTGGGTCCATATGAGAAGAGAAGTTGATTTAACGATGTCCGTCTGACCGTCTGTCCGTCTTACGTTTGATATGTGTTTTCCGGATAATCCAGTCTTGATAGCGGCTAGGTTGTTTTACATTTATGTTACATACAGTCCACCATTTCTTGCTATTGAAATTCAGCCAGATCGGTCCAAAAATGACGTAGATATGAGCAAAAAACCACGACTACCTCAAAATTTTTCCAAAAATCCCTTGTTGTTGTATTTTTTTTATTTCTGTATATCTTGAGAACGGCAAGAGCCAAAGTTTCCAAATTAGGTACACACATTTAGGTTGCCAATACACACCATCCTACAAAATGTGGGCGGGATTGGAGAAGTGGGCGTGGTACCTCCCGTACAAAAAAAATTAAAAATTTTATAAAAACCTAAATTTAAGGGCTGTCATATGTCCTATGGATATGACTTATATATAGAACATATTTTATAAAAAACTCGGGAAAATCGGTTCAGATACAAAAAAGTTATGACCAAAATTAAATTTTTTTTTTTTTAAATACCCACTTTCGGGAACCATAGATCTCCCCGAGTCCAAGCTTTATAACTAAAGTAAATGGTCAATTTCTTCTTCAACAAGTCGGTATATAAATCTGCCAAATCGGTTAAAAAATGGCAGAGTTATAACCGAAATACTGAATCCACAAAAATTACTCTTTTTTATAATTAACTTTGTTAAAATATATATTTACAAGTTTATATAAATGTTTATATATAAATATAACTTAAGTAAATGGTAAAATTCTTCCTTTACACGTCGGTATATAAAACTATCAAATCGGCTAGACAATGGGTAATATATGAGCAAAATACTCCAAAAATGGGCTAAAAAAACATCAAAATTTTTATAAAAACCTAAATTTTAGGGCTGCTATACGTGTTATGGATATGACTTATATATCAAAATGTCGGAAATTTGTATGAGTTATAACAGAAATACTGGGGTCTAATCACCGCAAACGATATCGAGCAAAATTCATCGAAATTATTTATTTTGGTATCTTGAAACTCGATATCGAATGAAATGTATTGAATTTGAAATAATAGCATTCGCCATCGAGTAACTCGACAATACATTTATCGAGTTTTCATTCGATACGCCAGTGTCCATCGTATGCAAAAAAATTCAATAGTTTATTCGATACGATAGTATCGAATGCAGTGATTAGAACCCTGAATTCCCGAAAATTACTCTTTTTATACCCTTCACCGAAGGTAAAAAGGTATATACAATATTGATCCTACACCCTATAAAGTACATATATTCTGGGCCCTTATGAAAAGCGAAGTTCAAAACCTGTTGTCTCTTATTTAAAAAGAAAATATTTACCAGTTTTATTTAGTTTTTGTCTAGTTGCTCTGTATTCTGCTCGCACAATGGTGAAGGGTATATAAGATTCGGCACAGCCGAATATAGCACTCTTACTTGTTTTTCTCTTTTTTTGTGCGTAACGGTCTTTTATGTACAAAAACTTTGTCATTTGTAATATTACATGTTCAAAATGTTGCAAATTTTGATATAGGGAATAAAAATCCATAAAAAACTTAATTTTGAAATTTTTGCAGATAGGATTTTAGGTCTTTAAGATGACGATATATAGATTGGTTAAATTGGCCATAAGTCTAAATTTGTTTTAAATTTAAATATTGAGACATTTCAAAAGATTATGGACTTGATAAGGGTTTTTGTTAATTTGTTTAATTTCCCCCAAAATATAAAATATTTTCTGAAACATGCTACTTATAATTTTTTTTTTTTATTTTATTCCATTCTTTTATTTATTTACAAAACTCTTTTTTAAATACACTCTCGAAAAACGTAACTGACCTCTGGTGGTGGCGTCTCTAAAATTTATTTAATTTCAATTAAATAATTTTTTTAATAACTTTTCTTGCTTTTTTTGGATTTTGTTTTTGGGAAAAATCCTTAATGATAGAAACCATGACCATGATAAGGATAATAGCCATGACCATGACCATGACCAATATAGGGAGCGGCATGCACAGAAGCATAACCGTAGGAAGGATAAGCATGACCAAATCCATGGCCACCATAGAAACCATGGCCTCCATAACCGCCGCCATAGCCAATACCATGGCCATATCCGAAGCCATAAATCCCACGTTTCTCAGGACTCTTGGCAGCCACAGAAGATTCAGCACCCTCCAATTCGGCAGCATAGCAGGCGGCTAAAGCGAAGATAAGGAATATGCACAAAACATTCTGAAAGAAATAAGAACAAATGAGTTATTTTAGATAAGTAAGGACATCTTAAATCTTTCTACTTTTTTTTTTAAATTATAAATAAATGGAATTTAAAATTGATCGACTGAGATTTTATCAATTTTCTTCTTAATTTTCAAGGAACTTTTTAAGATCTGTTTTAATATGGGAAAACATATTTTAAAATTTTAAAGACTTTAACTGCCGGTTTAACAGGTTTAAGCGTTAACTTTTTCATAAAAAAATATTTTCAAAACTTTCAGTTTTTTCAAATATTTTCCATGTGAAATTTTATGCGAAGGTTAACATGCAAAATTGTGAAACCAACAGTAAGTTGTTTATTTTAAATTATTTAAATCACACTTTACTAAATCAAGTCCTTTTTAAATTTAAGCCTTAATTTTTATTCTGTCGTTTTAAAAATAAATTGTCAGCCTTCAGATTTTAATTTAAGTTTTATATATCCTTGTTCCTTTACACACACTTACAAAGTATTTCATTTTGATGTTGCTTTGTTTAATTTTTTAAAGATCACGATCTTATTTGTTTGAATGCTTAATTGTTTTTGATATTTAATTCATTCAAAGCTGCATTATTTATACTATACAATTGGGTGCAGCGTTAGACCGGCAGCAGCAGAATATAGTACATATTTTGATATGCAACAACTTTACTTAAAATCTATCATCATCCGCAACATCGTCAACCAACGAAACAACCATCAGTTTTTCTTTAATAAAGTTTAAAAAGAAAACACAATAAAAGCGACAAGCTTTAAAAAACAATACAACGAAGTTAATATTGAATTTTTTACATAAAAAATCCAAGAAATACTAAAGCTATTCACTTTGTTATATAAATTTTTATATTAATTCGAATGTGGATTGTAAGTCAAATTACAATTTTAAAATATTTTGTACTTTAATAGTCTTATTCCAAAGTATATTTATACCAAGTACATGCAAGTCTACAACAAATCAACAAGAAAAAAAAACAACATTCATTTTGTTTGTGTAAAAACATTTGATACTTTCAAACAGCCAAACATAAAGAAAACAAAACAAAAAATCATGGCGCAATTAATGTAAGCAAATTTTGACACTATCGAAAATAAAACAACTGAACGGCTGATCACTTGCATGTACTTGTAATAAATATACTTTGTCTGATTCCTTCAATATTTTCCATTTTGTTATTTATTTTGTTTAATTTTGTTTTAAAAATTCAAACAAGTCTTTAAAAACTAATTACAAAGGTAAAAAGACAAGACAAAAAAACAACGCTGTTCTTACCTCAGTACCGTTATACCTTGTACTGAGAGTGTTTAATTATATGAATAAGACAACATGGCGTGCTATTTTAAATGTTACACACACATACATACTTGAATTTTTAAATGAAAGCTTAAAACAGAACGAATAATTTTAAAAAAATTTAATAATGGCGGACATTGTAAATGTAAACACAAAAGACTTAAGACATAACCCTAAATTTGCAAAGAAAGACTTAGAAAACAAACTTAAAAAGGGCCAATATTTAACACAAATATAAATAAAGAAGATTTAAGAAAGGGACTTATTTACTGCCTGTTTTTAGAAAATGAAAACATGTGAGTGAGTGAGTAATTATATTGAAAACATCAATAAAAAAATTTTTTTTTTTGTTTTTGTTTCAATATAATTGCTCACTCACTCACTCAATTGTTTTCATTTTCTAAAAACAGGCAGATAATTATGTGGTGTTTATAGAACACGAGCGCCTTACTCGTCCGTTCAACTTACATTTAAAACAAAAACAAAATTTCGAAATTTGTTTTTATTTCAAATGTAAGTTGAACGGACGAGTAAGGCGCTCGTGTTCTATAAACTACACATTAAACAAACATTTATAAAAGAAAATTTGTATAGAAAAATTGTATAACTAAAATATTTTTCATTTGTGAAACTGTTTTTGGTGAGAACGCAGTTCGCGCATCATTGTCATTATTTTTCACTATAATCAGGCCTACCATTAAAATATATAATTTGGCTATTTAACTGTAAAAAATTAGCAAAAAAAAATATTACTTATAGTTAAAAAAAAAATACAGATATTTTTAATATAATATGTACGCTTAACGTCCCAATTGTATTTGAACTACTTTGATAACAATTGCCCATAAGAAAAAGGTACTCTCATACATACTTCCAAAGCGGCATTTGATTTTGCAAACGAAAATATGTTTGTAATACATATTGAAAGATTCAATTACATTATTCAAAATGTATTACATACGTTTTAAGGTAATACAATAATAAACATACACACATTTGAGCTGTTTTTGCAAACATAACTGTATTATAATTTTTTTTTTAATAAAGTTAGATTTTATTTCTATAATATTTCTAGTTTCAACAAGCTAAAATTTGTCATTACCTTTAACAATTTTTAGACGGACTTATAAAACCCTATAATTTTCTTGTTCATTAGGTTTTTAAAACAATCAAAAAAAATTTAACGCCCCCAATTTTTTGGGCGGAAGTGTTATACTAACTCATAGCATTTTTTTCCTGAGATTTTAGTTAGCAAAGGCTACATAAGCGTTTTGCAAAATAAAACCTTAACTTTTATCTATAATTTTCTTCATTGTGTAACTTATTGTTAGAAATTAATGATAAAGTAAAACAAATTTTACTTGGTATTGACCTGACTTAATTTAAAAATAAAAAAAAAAAAAATAAAATCCTATTTTTATTGATTATAAATCAATATTAAGAAGATTTCCAATTTCAAGAAAATTTTTTTCTTAATTGCCTGACAAGGTATGAATATATTTGATGATCCTTCTAATATTTTGAATGTTAAAGTTTCAGGGACCGTAAATAACAGTTATCCATATTGAATTGAACGGAGACATATAATGTCATATACCAATAGATTCGTATGGTGATCTTAAAAAACAAACTCAACTCCACAGTTAAGACTTATTTTTCAATAATAGTTCGGATGAAACTCTTAAAAAGATAGTTTTATTTCGCTGTCATATATTTTGAGAAGTTTTTGTTTTCATCTAAATGAGATTTTATTTAATTGCAATGTAATGGTCTGACCAGCGTTTAGCTTTGGATGTTAATTAACATAAAATGGGTTTTATTTAATGACAGGAAAAATCAAACTCCTCAAAAGAGTTTTGTTTTTGACTGGTAAAAAAAGCCCGTATTTTTAAGAGTTTTATTCGACCTTTTATTTCTCAACTGAGTTTTTTTTTATGAAGGAAAATATAATACTTCTCAAGTGAGTTTTATTTTATGACGGCGAAATGAAACTCTCTTAGTAAGAGTTTAATTCAATCTTTTATTTTTACCGTTGAAAATTACTGTTTTAGATGGATTTTTTTGTTTTTATTTAAATAACTTTTTTAAAAGTACTTTTTTGATATCACTTATAACTGTTACGCCCCTGGAAAGCTTGTATGTAAATGTTTGTTAGTTTGTGGCTCAATCCTGCAAAAACCGCTTAATGGATTTGAATGAAATTTGGTAGACGGATAGCACGTCGCCCAGATTCAAATATATTTAAGCTACTTTTCGAGACGTAAATCGGGGAAAAATTTGGTACTGTGATACTTGTTCTCTTTTTTTATAAATTTGGGATTTTCTAAATAAAAATTAAATACTGGATAATTTTGTTAATAAATTGACCCCAGCGTTATATTCCGGGTCAAATTTGTATTTTATATATGCTTAAAATAACATAAATAGAAAAAATATATCAAGACAACGACGCTACCTATCAGGATTAAATTAAAGAGAATCCTGGCTCTCGACCAAAGCAATTTATTGTCCAAGTTTGGTGTTAATCGGTGCCGCAGTTCTTGAGTTTAAGGAGCTCATACACGGCACAAACGTTCTTATATACATACGTATGTATATAGAGAACGGAATTTTTCAAAAACTTTAAAACTTTTTCAAACTTTAAGGAACAATAGGTTATTTAAAAAAAAATATCAAGAAAATAAAAGAAAAATTCCCTGAAACTAATTGTTGACCCAATTTGTTTCTAATGCTCTTTTAGTAATTGGTTGCCAAGTAATTGTTTTTGCAATCAAAAGTGTCGGAAAACTGTTAAGTTACTTTACGCAATTTTTAGTAAAAGTATGGTTTTAAAATAAAACCCAAGAAGAATATATCAAATGACAAAACAAAAAACGGTATCAAAGAGAAATATGTATATGCCTGTACAAGTATAATATACATACATACATATGTTTATACACATAATTATTTATATTAAATAAATTATACATGAAATATTCGTTTACCTGCTAAATGGTTTGGTAGACTATAAAAAATAAGCTCAATCTGACAATCAATATTTTATGATGCAAACTGTTAAATAATAAAGAAAAATGAACAATTAAACTTTGTTTAAAAGAATACCAGTGACGTATGCTTAATATTAATTATTATTTTCCTTTAACGGCCGTGCCTCTTCTTTTATCTTTTTATACCCACACCACAATAGTGGAGAGGGTATTATGCATTTGTGCTGATGTGTGTAACGCCTTAAGATATTGGTCCTATACCCACCTTAAGGTATACCTATCGTCTTAGAATCACATTCTAACTAACGATAACTAACGATGTCCGTCCGGCTGGCTGGCAGGCTGGCTGGCTGTCCATGTAACATTGTGCGCAAAGTACAGGTCGCAATTTTGGAGATAATTTGATGAAATTTGGGTCATAGGTTCTTATTGGCACAAGCACAAAGCCTATTGAAAATGGGCCGAATCGTAGGACCACGAGGGAAGATAGGGGGAAATTTCTTCCTCTCAAAAACTGTCAAACCGATTTCAATGAAATTTAAAACATAAATAGAACCATGTATATATCGACACAAAATGTATGCATTTTTTAAAAAATAGGACCACGAGGGGCGATAGGGGCAATTTCTGACTCTCAAACCGATTGAAATTTAAAACATAGATAGATCCATATCTATATGGACACATTAGCTATACAGTTTTTCAAAAATAGGACCACAAGGGGAGGTAGGGGGCAATTTCTGCCTCTCACAAACTTTCAAACCGATTTTCATGAAGTTTATAAACATAGATAAATCCATATTTATATGGACACATAATCATGATGTGTTTTTAAATACTGTGGTGTAGGGTATCATATGGTCGGGCTTGACCGACTATACTTTCTTACTTGTTTTATGTGCATAAGTGTTTTTTATAATTTTTTTAATCAGTAAATAATCTTTAAATAATTAATTAAGTTATGTTAAACTCGTGAAAGAAAAAAAAACTGCTTTAAGCCAAACAAAAATTTAAATAAAAAAATCACAATTTTTGTTAGAATCAAGCAATACTTGAAATTTAACAGTTTTGCTTTATTTATGCACAGTGATGTTAAATCTATACTGTCATTAGAACTGTTTTTAATTTTTTTTTTCTAATATATATTTTATACATGTCTTCGGTTGATAATTTAATTGTCATATGTGGATTTCGGTAGTTTCGAGTAAATTGAGTTTGAAAATTGCTTCAGCAAATACCACATACGACAAACTCAACACTCCATATAGGTAATTCCAAAGAGTTGAACGTGACAGTCGTACGCATCAAAAATGCAATAACATTTTAAACAAAAAATATTTTTACGTTCTCTTATCCCTTAAATTATAGCACTAAGAAAGCACTGTTATCTATGCTTAAGTTTATGGAGGGTGCGATTCTAGGTCAAAGATAATGGCAAAAGAAGTAGCGGTTCGAACGTGAAAAAAACAGAAGTAGTTTTTGTGGCCATGTATAAAAACACGTAATTCAGCGAAACCTGGCACAAGTTTTTAGGCAAACTACTTTCAGAATTTTACGTAGCAATATAACATTAAAATGTCTTGGTTTGATTCCAAAATCTTCTGTATTTTCTTTTTTTTTAAGCCAAAATCTGGGTCGATACGTGACATTTTGAACGTGAAATTTTTTCCATAATAATTTAACTAAATAATGATTAGAATAAAATAAAAATTTACCGTTTATCCGAATAACAAAGAGAAATGAACTCTTCCTTAGATTACAGACCATGTAAGAAAATTTTTTTGGAATAATTTTTATCAAATATCACCTCTTTTAAAAAAGTTAAATATTAAAGAAGACATACAATAAAACATTCTCACATATAAGAAATTACGTTTGCACAACTTTGCAGTCTGATTGTTCATCTAAGTGAACAAATTTATGGGTAAATTTATAAAATTAGTTAAATCTAAATATTTCTCTATAACAATATCGTAAAATAATCAGCTTTTAATACGCCCATGTTCTGAAAAGCGCAAAACGCTTAAAATTTCCGTTTTCAATTTGAAAACGCCAAACAGGTGTTCTGAAAAACGAAAACGCTAGAAATTTGGCGTTTTCAAACCGCTAGTGTATACTTAAGCGATCTGGTCTATTTTATTAAAACTGCACTTTAAAGAGAAAAGGAAATGGCCCACAATTTCAATTTAATATGTTTTCTATTTATTAAAGGAAAAACTTGTAACATTTTTTTACGATTTTAATTAATAAAAGCAATTTAAAAATTTGCTTTGAGTTTGTCAATTGTTTGTCGCGGTAGTTTACTTATGAACATGTAAGAACGCTGTAGGCATTTTAGTTTAAAATTTATTTCACAGAACTAATTTGTAAATTATTTGTTTGTTTACGTTTTGTTATGATAAAACATATGTTTTCTTTGCTCAAACACAACTTCGAAAAAAAGCAAAACGCTAGCAAATCGCCTGGCTTTCATAACATGCTGAAATGCGTTTTGCGTTGAGTTTGTCAATTGTTTGTCGCGGTAGTTTACTTATGAACATGTAAGAACGCTGTAGGCATTTTAGTTTAAAATTTATTTCACAGAACTAATTTGTAAATTATTTGTTTGTTTACGTTTTGTTATGATAAAACATATGTTTTCTTTGCTCAAACACAACTTCGAAAAAAAGCAAAACGCTAGCAAATCGCCTGGCTTTCATAACATGCTGAAATGCGTTTTGCGTTTTCCAGAACATGGACGATAACTTTTAAATTTTCGGTCACGGCGGACCTTTTGACGGAAATGCCCAAATCTCGAAAACCGTATGAGGTATCGAAAAACTGATTACACCAAATGAAAGATCAGGTCGGAAAACCTAAAACCGCCAAAAATCTACATACGACATTTAAATTATCAACCGACGATATGTGTAAATACTAAAAAGAAAAAGGAAACTTAAGTGAAACATTTTGCAATTGTCACTTCTTAATTAGGGTAGTAAATCAGAAGACATAAATATGTATATTATAAATCCTAAGATTTTAGTAAAATGTCGTCTTCTTATATCGCTGGCTCAACATTACAGATTGTATGTGCAAAAACAACTATTTCAACTTTTTCCAAATAAAGTTACGCAACAAAACTTAGGTTAACTGTTAGTTAGCAATGAGTAAATTGTCACATACAACCCAAAAAAATTAATAACTAAAAATCGAAAAGAAATGTTACATACAACCTTGTAATATTGAGCCAGCAAGAAAACATAAGCAAAAAAAAACTCTTTAATTAAGTCATTCTGAATGTAAGCTTAAAAAACTTAAGAAACAAACCTAAATATGTAATTCTTTTTGACTGTTAACAACAAAAACTTAAGCAACAAACTTGATAATTGCACTTTTTCGAATGTAAACAAAATAGACTTAGGCAACAAACCTCATAATGGCGTCTATTTTTAAACGAAACCTTTCTCCCAAGTTTCATTCACTAGTTCTAACCGCAAAACGTTAGAATAAATAAAGAAACAAAAAGTTGCATTAAAATCACAATAACAAATAATAATAACATTAAACACCACTGTAGTTTCTAATCTTCATGATTTTTCAATACGATCTAGAAATATTGTTGGCTTTTTTTTATTCTCTTGGTTACATTAAAAATTTCTTAAACAATAAACTTCAATTGCCCATAATTGCTTTTATCAATTGGCCTTCAACAAAGTGGGTGTTAACAAAATATAAGTTTCATATTATTTTAAATAATTCTACTTTAAACTCTAATGTCTTCATAGTTTATTTAATAACAAAATTATTTTAACATTTTTTTTAACTTATGGCAAAATAACATTTAATGGATATAACTACAAGAAAATATTACAACTAAATCAAATTGTATGTATAAACAAAACAATTGTTTTTCAAACTTGACTTATGAAAATCTTTAACAATGGTTTATATTATTTTCTATAAGAATTGCTAATAAATTTATAAATCAAACGTCAACAAAATAAAAAAAAAAAACTAAATAAAAACTCCCAGCTAAGTAAAAGCATTAACATGCAATTGTCTCGAATGGGAAAGAGTATTTAAAAGTTAAACTGAAACCATATTTTTAACTAATTTATTAGTTTCTTTGGATTTTCGTTTCTTTTATTCTGCATACCTTCCCTTAAACTAAGAAACAAAGGGCATTAAACGCTTGTGGCTGAATGTCTAGCTGCTTGGCTTCTTTTAACTAGTTCTATTATTTGAATGTATTACATTACAAACTTACTGATATTAGAAGTATCACAGTACTAGTAGCACATTTAGCTGTTATTACTTGTTATTACAACAATAATTCATAATACAACTACAACAATAAATTTAATAGTGAATAATATAAAAATAAAAAATTTAAACGCTGCAATACAGACAACTAAAAAAATTAAGCTATTGTTGTCATGTTAAACCTCAGCTCCCTCTTATTCATACCATATTTTCTGTAAGATAGACTTTAAGATATCCCACAGTGGGATTCAGTAAACAATTTAAACTTTAAGGCATTTTTTGGGAAGAAAAAATATTTTGCCAAAATTCTTTTATATTTTGTACAATTATGCCATGATTATGTCGATCTAAATGTGTTTCCAAAATATTTTTTTTGGATGATGTTTACTTGTCGAGTTATGGGGTGCTTAAGTGGTCGCCTTTTAAAAAAAAATTGTTTTTAACTAGAAAAACAAAAATTAGAAAATTGATGTTAAAGGAAATCGTTTGATCTTTAAAAAAATTCATTTGCAAAATTGGAAATGAACAATTTAAATTAATATTTTTCTAACTTCGGCCTATTTTTACAAAAATTAGCATAATATTTAAATGGGATCTCCATAAGTTTAAGAGTTATGCAAATTTTTTACACACGCAACGCACTGCAAAACCGCAAGTGTCCATTTAAAACAAATATTCTTTATTTATTTTCAATTCGTTCGAAAATAGGCTAGAGTATACGCATAATTAAATTTTTTATTTTTTTTTTTTTTTTTTTTTTTTATGTCCGCTTTACGAAGTAACTTTACTTTACAAAATGAAATTTTCAACTATTTTCCTATAAGCAAACAAACATTTCATATACTTAAGGTGTTATAGAACATCGAAATTTCTTTTAAGGTTTATTTAAGCAAAATTTTAGTCCATAATATTTAAAATCTTATGAAAATATTATATTTTAAATTTTTTAAAGTTTTCCAAAACAAATTTTCTATTAAAATTTTTCGTCGACTTCGAACGAAATCTTCGGCCATTAATATAATAATCATTATTTTTAATACATGAATTAATTTAAACCCCATTGTTACTTTACAATTTAAATATGTTTTTCAAAAAATTTGTGTATTATTTATTGCATTTATTAAATTGCCATTGTCCGTTACTTATCAAATATTGTTAAAGAGTGTTTTCAGTTTAACTCTTATTTACAAATTATTTTTCAATAAATTTTCAAAGGTTTTGTGGCCATCACGTTTTAAACATTATATTAATTGTTTATTAATTTCATGTTCGTTTAGTTTAGTTGTTTACTTTAGTTTTCAGCTTAAAACTAGTACTGTATGTTTAAAGAATTATCTTAAATTTAAATCGAAGCAAAGAATAATTGAATTTCGCCTAAAAAAAGTTCCCATAAAAGTATGTATTCGGATAATTATATGTTTATTACTCAAAAAACATTATGCATTTTAATTTTTTACTTCATTGATAAACTAAGACGGCATTTACATTATGCAATTAACGCCGCAACTTGCCGCAACTTTCACATGCAACTTTTTGTTTGTTAGCAAGAGGTCTTGGGAAGAAAACGGGGTTGAAAAAGTTGAAAAAATGCTTGAATAAAATGTAAATGTAAATGTGAAAAAAGTTTCGTAGCAACTACTTTAAAAGAAAATAGAAAAAAAACTCGGCGTTAATTGCATAGATGTAAATGCCGTCTAAATGTGAAAAAACTGTACAAGCGGCTTAGGAAAGAAATTTAAATATTACGTTCGTGCTGTTAATTAGAGTATTTAACCAGTGCTTGAAGCAGGTTTGTGCAAACATGTTGAGTATTTGCCTAGAAAAAGAACCATATAAAAACTGACGACGGTAAATTTATTAAAAAAAAAAAAAAATAATTATGTTTGTAACGTTTATTTGCAAACGAAAAGTGCTTGTGTGTTTGCCAAGCCGTTTTACTTTTAAGTAACCAGGGCAGCTTTTCTCTTTTGCGATGCGAAAGAAAATGGAAGCAAATCTAGCGATTGGTACTCTTTAATGCGTTTGCGCATTTGTCTTTCGCATCTATTAACTTTTTCTTTTCTTAAATCATCACTATTTATTTTATTTAAATTTTCCCATTTCAAATATGTTTACATATTTTAGCATTTCATTACTGTCAATCTGCGCCATCTTTCATTTTTGTTGCCAGTATTGCTCCATTTTCAAAAAATTTGCGAAAGTTAGACATTACCAAGTTAGCATTAAGCCACAAAGTATAATTAAGCTTTCGCAACGAGATTAGCAATAGAGAGTAGCCCCCACGGCTCAGTTACTTTAAATAAAAAACCAAAACTAAGCTCAAAATTCTTTGAAGTTGAGCAAAAAGGTCTCAAGTCAGAAATTGTAGTTTTTCGTAATGTTTAATTGAAAATGTTTGAATTACTTTAATTGGCTTATTTCCTGAATAAAATGGTATATGGGCACAAAGGCTATTCCGGAAGAATCTTTTATGAGGGCTATGTGGAAATATTGATCGATTCTCACCATTTTTAATAGGCGTCCTAAAATTATCTCTAATTATCTTTAAAACTGTATAAATTTAGCTGCTATTTCTTGAATAAAAAGCGTACTTCATTTGGTGAAGTGGTCCAAAGTATATAAAACTTTAATTTTTTCATTATTTAAATAAGACATCATTTTATACAGTAAACAATCTTGTTGTATTACCACTTCACTTTAAATATTTCTTTTTCCACGTATTTTTTTCTTAAAAGAGTTTACAATTAAATTATAAAAAATGCTTAAAAAAACAAATCAACTTAAAAACTAATTTGTTGGCAAATAAGTTAATTTCTCGTTCAATTGTAACTGTGTTTTAATCAAGTTGGACAAAGTAATAACCATTAACAAATCACGTACGTTGGCATTAAACATTTGTGTGAATTGTTCGTGGGTCATATGTGGAACAGAATGGATAAGATCCAAAAGTTGACGACCAACTGCATTATCTGGCGGCTGTTTGTGGGCAATGACATCTTCAACGTATTTCAAGATCAAGTCCAAAAGACTTTGCAATTTGGTGGAAGCTTCCGAAATCTGTGCTAAATCCAACATGGGTGATACGGTTTTTGGACGTTCGGGTGCAGAAACACCAATTGTCTTCTGTAAAAGTTTAATGCCAACAGTTTCGGGTTCATAGCAAGTCATTTCAACGGGTATAGGAGTAAACATGCAACCCGTTTTGCCACCGGGTACACCCAAAGGAATGCAGACGTAGGCTTTCAAGCCCATACGACCACCCTGCAAAGACGTGTCAACGGTCAAATGCACGGGATTGTTACATTCACGAGCATAGTATTCATGGATAACCGAACTGTGATTGGTAACTTCATTGCCAGTAGCCCACCAACCTGAAATTATTTTTAAATTTTGAGGTTATGTTTGTATCGTTTTTCTAAGAACTTACCAACAACATTTTCATTGGGATTGACTTTACGATTCAAATCATATAAATCTAAGGCATAATTTAATTCGGCTTCTACTTGGTCATCATGTTCCTTATGGGGTACACAAAAACAGTTGGTTACTTCAACAACACCCTTGTCAACGGAGCCTGTGTGAAAAACAAAAGCGTGTTTAATAGGTGTCAAGAAATAAACGAATTTTTTGAGTTTACTTACCCAATAATGTGCCAATTACACGATTGGAATCAGCATTTCGTCTTTCGTAGGCATCTACAACTTGAAATAGCACTACGGGATGTACTTTAACGGTTAAATTAAGTCCAGACATTGCGTGGCGTTCCAAAAAATTTGTAGGCAAACTTTCAAAAGAAAGAAAATTATTAAATCAAGAAGAAGCAATAAGAGAAAAGAGAGAAATGTCAAAAAGTAAATAAGCACATGCAAAGAGCTGCCAGATACAAAAAACAATCAAATTCCAGTATTTTTTGTAATTTTAACAAGAAAATTCAAAAGTATATTATTTATTTAATTGTTATTTATATTAGTCCATATATATTAATTTTTAACTTATTTTAGCAAATCTTTATTTATTTTTGTTTTTAATTGATTTAATTTAATTAAATTGAGCCACCTTGTTTTCCATACACCACCATTTCGTGTTAATGCTTCTTTTTAAGAAGAACAAGCGAAACATCTGTTTTTATTTCTTGGAAAAACAAAAAAGATTATAAAACAAAAAAAATATTTTCACTCAATTGCATTAAAAAATTAATATAAAATGCAAAAGAAACGTTTGGGAAGCAGTACACTTCTGGACAAATTGCACCGCGGTGCTGTTTATACCTGTTTGGGCATCACCTTGTATGGCACTTTTCTGTTGGGCATGAGAGCTTATCGTTATTACACAGTAGTCAAGCCGGAACGCGAAAAGGCTGAATTAAAAATGATTAAAGAAGGTTCTCATGATAACGCCAAAGAATTAAAATGCTAATAAACTTGATTATATATATGCAAAGTATATATTTTTTATTAGTTAAGCTTAATCAAAAAATTTATCTAAATAAATAAAATTAGAAATAATGAAAATGAATGAATGGTCGGTCGGTCCGTGATAACGAAAGTAAAAATAGAACTTAAGAAACATCTCTGAAGTAAAAACTCCAAATTTGAAGAGGATATAAAGCAGTATTTATATATATGTATTTGTGCAGCGGCTTAAGATAAAGTGACGTCCGCTCAGTCATTTTCCATAAATTTGACTTTATGGTCCCCGCAATTTTTTCTTTTAAATTTTTAAAATAACTAGACGAAACAACATTAAACACAATTATGTCATAGGACTAAAAATTTTTAACTTTTTCTCTTTCTTCTGCGCACCTTTTGAAAAGCTTACCACCGTCGCGCTGCTGTCAAAAACTATACATTTTTCGCTCCCTAGCCAGTAATTAATGTAAATTCCTATACAGTTCAAGAGTCTAAAATGTATTACTTTTCTAAATAATTTCCAAATAAATCCTTGTAAATAAATAAAAATTGTACTTCTTTAAAAACTACTGCAAAAATGTCCGAATACTTAAATTATTTAGAGATGCTTTAGAAAAATACTTTAACATAAAGTAAATTAACTTAAATTTAAAAATATTGCTGTTTATGTGTTGCTGGATTTTGTAAATGGGGTTGTATAATAGCTAATAATTCTGAGGCTGCCACTGGGGATATATGATAACGATTAAACCATTCTAAAACCTGTTCATGTAAAGTTCGTGGTGGTCGGTTTGTTTCTTCATTTGGAATAATATGCGGTGGTGTACTTATATAAGGTTTAATGTCAGATTGTTCCTGGGCCTCTAGTTGTTGCCGCTGCTCCTCGTCCTCCCGTTGATTTGATTCCTTTTGGCAACCATTTGAACTTTTTGCTGATTGAGTATCGGCCTTTAAAGTTTGCTGATAAAATTGCTGAGGCGTTAAAATTTCTGGCTTCACATCTGTATTGTTAATATCATCACAAATATATTCTTCACTTGTGTCCATTTCGTCACCAAATGAATTATTCATATGTTCTTCTTTAATTTGACTGGTTAAGAAATCCGCCTCCGAGTGATCATAAAAAGACTCCAATTGTTCAAAATTGCCATGGCAACTGTCGAATTCTTCTTCCTGGGCCACATTCGTATAGTTAGGTACCTTGCGTTGTAAAATTTGATTTTCATTGAAATCTAAATTCATACGAGCCTTCCATTTCTCTAACCACCCAGTAGAAGCTTTAAAGTCTATGTTTAAACGTTCAGCAATTTCTTTTGCTTTATTTTTAATTTGAGTACGAGTTAAATTTTCACCACTTTCCATCTTTTCTTTTACCCAAGCATTTAATTCCGCCTCTCCACCCTTAAAAATTCCCAATCTAATACGTTTCATTTGTAAATTTTGGCCACCAGCAGCCAATTTTAAGATTTTTTCCTCATCTGTAACAATTTGGGACATGGCCGAGTGGCTTAGTTTATATTCTACAATAAGATCTGACCTACGTTCACCATTTTTTAAACGTTGCAAGATTTCTAATTTTTGTAACAGAGTTAGGAAAGTTTTTTCTTTTCTACTTCTAAATACTAAACCAGAGGCATCTAAAATAGGCAATCTCTTTACATATTCTCGTTTTGAGCGTGGCTTATTGTCACCTTCTGTTGTATTTTGCGAAGGGCTTTTATTTTGTATACTTTCCGCCTCCTGAGTTTTTTCCTCCGCAGTTTCAGATAAACCTTGCTGAGTATCTTCCAGTTTAGTTTTCTTATTACTATTTTTTTCATTTATTCCTATCATTTCGTCACTTTTTCCCCGTTTGTCCAAAAATTCTTTTAAAATTTCCTCTGGATCTTTGGTACGTTTCGCAAATTTTATATTTTCTCTTTCTTTCCATTTGTACAACCAGCCATTTGATGGTCTAAAATCATATCCCATAGCCAAACAAAATGCATCTGCCTTTTGTTTAGCCATATTAGAAGTTATCAATTTTTCAGACATTATCATTTCTTTCGCCCATTGGCTTAAAGCCTGATCCAATTCTTTGTAACTTAATAAACTATCACGTCTGTTGGGCACATTACTTTCAGCCTCCTGTATAAGATTTTGCTTCCCCGACAGAACTCTACTAATGGTAGACTGGGAACATTTAAACATAATTTCAACATCGCGTCGGGAAGTACCAGCTCTCAGTTGCTCTAATATAGCTAACTTTTCTTGCAGGGTTATCACTTTACACGGACGCTTAACGGGCTGCAAGTCAGTCTGTTTGCAAGAACAGATTAAAAATCAATAAGTATATATTTGGTTATTTTTTAATTTACCTGATTTGAGCTCATATTTAATTATTATATTGATAAATAGTTTGATATATTTTATGAAAAATTATTTTATTGTAAACAAAATAACAGCTGTATACTTTGTTCTGCTTTTTCTTAGAATAGATGATTCATCAGGAACTGGTAACGTGTAAGGTAAATGTCAAAATGAACACTGAAAAAATAGCTGCAGTAAAATTTTAATGGCTAAAAAAACCCTTTTTTTATTTTTATACCCTTCACCGGAGGTAAAAGGGTATATATTCTGATGAACCCTGAAATGATGGGGACTAGGTTTCTATATATTTATGTCACATATACTCCGTTTAAGTTTCCTATAAAAATTCAGCGAGATTGGTTTGGAGAAGTGGGCGTGGCACTACTTCGCGTACAAAGATATTAGAGATTTATGTATATCCGGAGATCAGCAAGAGCTAAATATTCCAAATAAGGTACAAGCATCTCGGTTATCAATACACAACATCCGACAAAATGTCGACGAGATTGGAGAAGTAGGCGTCCCACTTTTCGTACATAGACATTATAGATTTTCCTATATCTGGAGAACGGCATGAACCCAAGATTCAAAATTAGGTACAAGGATCCTGGTTACCACTACACGGGTAAGCGGTATTTATATAATTTTCTGTTCTTATCGCACCATGTCTACAACTGTATAGAAATATTATGAATAATCTTTCTTTGTAGAATGATATAACTTAGTTTATAAATGAACGTTATACTATTTTTAAGACAAAATGTATATAATATTCCAGTAATGCGCTTTGGCCTTGAAGGCTTTTTGTATTACAAGCAATAAATAAATAAATAAATAAATGCTTAAGTTTAACACTAATATGATGTAAGTGCTAAGTATAGACTCATCATGTTTAAAGTTTTCTCATGTAATAACACGGTTGTTAATGCAAATGTTTTAACAACGCTTTTATAACAGCAAGTTATAACAGCAAATCATGTCAGTTGTAGACGGGCACTATTATTCAGCATAGCTGAATACAGCACTCTTACTTGTTTATTTTTTTTTTTTTTTTTTCTTTCGAAAGGTTTTTTTAAAAAAACATTTTTGCTTTGTTTTATCATCAAGTACAATATACTTATTTTGATTGTTTTAATTATTTGCAAATTTAATTACTAATACACTTACATATGTATGAAATTTTTTGTTTTGAGAGTATAACACATATTTATATATAAATATAGCACTATTTTATATTATAAAGATTGATTGTTTGCGTATTATAAAAGGGTTTCACAAAAAATATTTTCAAATAATTTATATTATTGAAAATTATCTTTTCAAGATCCCTTTCAAAAATTTTAAATTATTGTCTTAAAACTAACACAAAGTATTTTAAATTTACATATGGACTCTGTCTGGGTTTTCCAATACATTAACATTTTTTAAATTCTTATATATTCCACGTAATTATTGGTATATAAAATAGTAACATTATAATTTTTAACTTGTCTTTTTATTAATAATTTTATAACATAAATAAACTATACTATAACTATAAGTTAAAAATTTATTCTAATATTTTATACAGCAATTGTAATTTAATATGAGGAGCTTCCACTTGTAATATAGACTGACCAAATTCGTCCACATATTTGTTATAATATTGCTCTAGTAATACCTCAAAACCACTAGACTTTAAAATCTTCTGTGAGAATATACCCGTGGCATCAGCTTTCATTAGCTGAATAAAAAAAGTTTGAAATTATTTGGAATTTTAAATTTAAAAATTAGAAAAATACCTTAAATTCATGTTCTTTAGCTATAGCCTCACTATGTTTAACCAATTCCTTGGCAATGCCTTGACCCCTATACAAACTATCCACCGATAGTATGCGCACATCAAAAGCCTTATCCACATTAAAATGTTTGAATATATTTTCCTTTAAATTCAAAGTGTGTAAAAGTTTAAATATTTTCCTAAATTTTTCATCATCATTTAATTCCAATTTTTTTTGTGCACTTTCTATATCGCCCGGATGTAAAATACCATTTAAAATTACACCAGCAATCTAAAAGTTATACAAACTTTGAAAATTGTATTATAAGTTTTAGCACTAATTAACATTTACCTCATTATTTTCATTTAGAGCCATTAAACTTAAATTGTCTTCTAGAGTTTCAAAACTGTGATGCTCCAAATCTCGATGGCCCATTCCACGACGACATAGGCCGGCAGCCTTGTTAAGTGGTTCATCGGCGAAAAAATTATCTCTTAAATGTCGTATAACATCATCGTAACGGTCTTCGGTTATCAATTTGTAATCCATTGTTTAACTGTTAAATAATCCATTATTTGAAAAAAATTACTTTTTTATAAAAATGTTTACTACAAATTAAAGCTGTTTTAACAATTTGCAATTTGGCACCAACGTTTGCTTATTTTTAGGTATAGAAATTTTTTTAAGAGTTATTGGATTTTTTATGCTCCCTCTCTGTCTATTTCTCTTACAGTAATTCGTTTAAATAAATTGTTTACAAACAAATCATTAATTGTATTTTAGCATTAAGGCAATAATTCTTAATTAATTAAAGCGGTCGGTGGATATTACAAACAACAAACACTCTGGCAAATAAAAATGTAAATGATAATAATGTTTCTTCTGTAATTGGTTTAACAAAAACAATTTGTTAATTGATTTTTGTTAATGTTTTAAACATATTAAAAGCTTTATAGGGGAAACTATACATAAACTTTTTAATAAATTAAAAATATATGACAAAAGTTATTACAAAAACTACAAATATATCCAAAATAAAAATTTTGTAAAGTTCAAACGAAATAAAAACTAGACCAAATATACATACATATGTAATTTTATGAACAAATTTTTTGTAGAAAGGGGAAAGTAATTTGCCTTAATGTATTTGTATTAATGCAAAATATATGATATTTTCTATAAATGAAAAAATTAAAAAGAAATTTAAATGTTTTAAATTAATTTGGTGGAAATTAAGGTTTGAATTTTTTATTAAACAGTTTTCCCATTTAGTTTAGTATTTTCTTTTAAATAAATTCATTTTTGTTATCCTTTCGTTGCCATAATAACCAAGCAATTAGCCACCTGTAGTGCCTAAAAGCTTTTTACAAAATCCCTTTTTAACCATTATATGCAGGTATAATTGCAATATTTCATAAAAGTTTCATCACAGTACTTAAATCTTAATAACATCCTCTTTACTTAAAAACCATTTACATTTAATGGTCTTTAGAGCTTTTACAGTACTTAAAATAAAAGATATGTGTTATACATATGCATAGTACCATGATAAGAAAAGTTTAATGTACTTAAAAGGCAATTACATCAACTTTAATGAACTTTTGAATTTAATGAACTTTAAAAATTATTATTAGGTAGGTAGGTATATAAAATCAAAATTAAGCCCATAAAGTTTTTTAACCTTTGAATAATTTTTTTTAATTTAATTTATTTTATTTAACAAAATTTAAGCCTTTTTTAATGATTTTTACAATATTAATAATCTTTTTTTCTAGTAAAACTCTTTTTTCTAACCGTTTCGTTTGATTTTTGTCACTATACTAAACCAAATGAAATGAAAAGTATATTAAATTCTTTTATCATAGAGATTCTTTAGATACTGTCGGACTGACTGGCTGGCTGCTGGCTGGATTTTCGTACTAACAAATAAATAAATTCTGTTGAGCATGTGCCAGCAATAATAACCAGTAGGAAATATATATTAAAAATGTCGCACTATTATCAAAAAAAAAAAAAAATTCAAGTTAACATCATAATGAGTTCATGTTCAGTTTTCTGTAAATTTATAAAAATTGTATTCAACATGTCAAGGGGAATGTCAATTAGATTTTATTAGTTGTTTTTAAAATAGGGTAAAATTGTAAAAATTTCGGAGATATAAAGTTGGTAAAACTTGATAAAATTTCGAAGATGTAAAGGATTGGGTTTTAATTTTATACAATTCCTAGCAGGAGAGAACAATTTCTCATATGTACTTATATTAAACTGACAATTAGACTGTGTGACTTTTATGTGAGTTTGTGTTTATACATACATACCTAGGGAGAAGAGGGAGGCATTGTAAGAATTTGATTAAGTGATTTTTTGCTACTTCATTATTTGACTTTTCAATTTGTTGTTATTTATGCCATGGAATTGTTTTTGTTCTGACTCTTATAGGAATTTTACATCAACGACCAACAGTAAAACTCCTTTATTAAATAGTAGTGAGGTAATTTGAAGGGGAGAATGCAAAAGGAATATTTTAATTCTTTTATACATTTTAAATAGATTGCTAAAGTGCTCTTATTTAAGTGTCAAGTGTTTTACGTTGTTGTCGGTGCTACAATTAGATAAAAAAATTGTTAACCTACATTGAAACAAAAAAATAAACAAAGAGTTTTTATTACAAAAACCTTAAATTTAATGTAAATGGCAGGATGTTAGAAAAATCATTTCCCTTTCAATTTCTTTTTGATTACAATATATGTACCTATATATGCATGACCTCTTAAGGCCAACTGTTGCTTTTAAATTGTTGTTAAAACAAGCATGTATTTGACAGGGTATTAGTAAATATTTACTATTTTTTGCTTTAACATACAACTCTACATACATACGAACAATTTATACATACATACATACTTATGTATATCTATAAAATGTAGTATGTAGTAGTATTTTTCATGTATCCTTCAACCAATCCCCTAAAAATGTGTACAGTAAGTCATAAAAGTTTCTACAAGTAGTTTATATAAAGGCTCTTTAAATGTTGTTTACTTTCTTTGAGTTCATCCTTTTTTTTGTTTAGTTAACTGTATTTTCCAAAACTCATCAGTGCGTATACTTTATATACATATGTTTGTTTATTTCAGTGTTCCCAGTTTTGGGGATTTATCCCCAAATTGGGGATGTTTTTTTAAATTGGGGATACAAATTTCGTTTTGGGGCAAAGCACTTTTTTCGCTGGGGATTTTTGGGGATAATTTATTATTATTAATATCATTTTTGCAATGGCAAGACCGATTTGGTCAAGATGTGGTTACAAATTTTAGTCTTTTTTGTGGTTTAAAACTATTTCAAGAACTTGTTGAAATAGTTTTAAATATGATTTTTGTACCAACTAGCGTTACTTCTGTTGAACTAGCTTTTTTCTGTAGTGAAAATAACCAAAATCAATATTTGAAACAGAATGCAATATGAGTTATTAGGAGCTCTTCTTAGAATAAATACACACTTTAAAATAACGAAGCTTGCGGTGACAAATTTATTCAATAATCTGAAATGCACTTTTTAAACAAACAACATTTAAAACAAAATTGCATTGGCTTATGAATTAGAAGATTATGGTTCCCTAGTTTTGGAAATGGTAAATATGTGTTGGCGCATAATTATTTTTCTTTTGCGTTTTCACGTAACCCTTGTTACATACTATACATGTATACATAGATACGTAGAACTCAAAGAATAAATAACATTAGTTTTAATAATATTACACAAATGGATTTATTTAAATAAATCGATGTATGCATATTTTCCATTGACATAATATTTTTTTTTAAGAACATTTTGGGATTTTTGGGGATAAGAAAATGGCTATTTTGGGGATTTTTGGGGATGTAAAATCGCAAATTGAGGATAAGGCCTAAAATAAAAAGGGAACTCTGGTTTATTTGCAAGTTTAAGAGCGGAACATATGTTTCAGAGAGAAGTTTTTTTTCAGGGTTGCCCAAGGTATATTTATAGCAGGTAGTCTCGGAAAGCCAGCTGGTTATTTTTTATTTGCTTGTTTTGCGATACAAACTGTCAAATGTTGTATAGTAAACATGTAAACAAGGTTTTTTGTTTTTTTTTGTCTCTTTTCAACCCCTTTGCTGTTTGACAGTTCGTATCACAAAACAACAATAAAAAGCCCTGTTGTTTGTTTTATTGTACAATTGTTGTAATCTCGCGGCTACCTGCTATAAATATACCTTGGGGTTGCCATAACTTTTTAATGAGAATATGCCAAAACATAAAAAAAACTTCTAAGACGTAAGATGAAGGAAACATGCTAAAAATCTGCTAAGATTAAAGTCTAATAATATATTAATATTATTAATTTGATAAAAACATGTTAAATTTTTACAAAAAAATATGCTAAAAATGTGCTGAATTCTTTTTTGATAAACACTTAAAACACGGCTACGTTGTGTTTATTTTATTATCTTATATATAAATACGGGAACAATTGTTTAGTGGTTGATTTTTTTTCTATATTTTTTTAATTAAAGTGTTTGAAAAGTGTTTTAATTTAGCTTACAGACATGCGTAAAAAGTTGGGTAAATAATGCATTTTTGCCGTTCTCTTAAAATGTGTACGTTTTTGTTGTATAACGCACAGGTTTTCTCGAAAGTTAATGTCGAGTGGTCGAATTTCGGCCACCGGGCGATCCTAGTAACTAATTAATTTTGTACAACACAGGTATAATTGTTGCATTAACATCTTGAAAAAGCTTGTTAGTTTATTTCTTGTGTTAATTTTTGTTGATAATAATATTTTTTATAAAGCTAATTTTAAGTTAACAAGTAAGAGGGCTATATTCGACTGTACCGAATCTTTGATACCCTCCACCGACAGTAAGAATATTTCTATGCTTTTATTTCTAGTCATATAAAAGTTATTTCGAACAAATATTTTCGAGAGAGTAATTTTCATTGGGTCCATGGACAATTATGAACCAATTATCAAAACATTGTGTAGATTATTTCTGTTATTAAAAACCCTTAATTAGAAAACATTTCGATATAGTAGTGAAATTTGTTATAGCGTTTTTAAACTTTAAAGTTGTTTTTGAAGGTTGCGGCTTCAGGCGTATTAAACTGTTTCCGCGAGTGAACGAATTTATTTATGTTAGTTTTTGTAACAAAATTATCAATTTTTAAGGTGGTTGCTCCTTTTCCTTTCCTTTTTTTCATAAATCTTATCCTACTGAATCCTACCAATATTGTTCTTTTCTTTTAATATGGGCCTTATGGAAAGTTATGGACCGATGTCCTTTAAAACTGACGTGCAAAGTTTATTATAATAGAATCATTTGTTACGGTCTTAGGCGTACTATATTATTTTCCTGGAGTAGGCTTAATATTGGGCCTATGGTAAATTATGGACCGATCTTCACGAAATTTACAATGTAATTATTATTTATTATTTACGGTTTAAGGCGTACAAAACTGTTTTCCGAGAGTGAGCTAGTGGCCTTTATATGGGGTCTATGGTAAATTATGAACTATAAAACTATGACGGACACATTTTTATTCCAAAATAGTAAGCCGTTACGGTTTTACGCAACCATCATATTGAACGAATTCATTTATGTTAGTTTTTGTAACAAAATTATCAATTTTTAAGGTGGTTGCTCCTTATTTTTTTCATAAACCTTATTCTACTGCACCAATTTTGCTGGATTTTAATCCTGCCAATATTTTTATTATGTTTTGAGTCGTTCGAAAGTGAGCGTATTTCAACAAATGGGCAGATATGGCTAAATTGACTTGGAATTACATAAGGGCAGAGAATATATATACTTTATTGGGTCTTAGATGAATAATAAAAAAGTTTCTCACGGAATGACAAAGTAAGTATACACCTCATCACCACTAGTGGTGGAGTGTATACAAAATTTTGTTCTTATTCTTCATGAAATTATTCTTTATACAATAGCAATATTAGTTAAGATTCCAAAAAGTTGCTATTTTTTAGTTTTTTGATTATATATATTACAAGTTTCTCTTTTTTTATGATTTAAATTTATTGTAATATTTTTTCCATTATTTTTTGCTACTATTTTTGCAACTATTTTTAAAACTGTCTTAAAATATTCAGCTCTGGCTTTATTGTCAATTTACTAATTTGACACTTGTCACAAGACAATTGTCAGCTGACCCTGTACTTTTCAAAAAATTTTCTTTGTACGCAGCCAATTTTTGCGTGTAAAAGAAAAAAATAACTTTTTCAAGCAAAAAACTTGTGTAGAATTTTTAAAGAAAATTTGTAAAAAAACTAAATAAAATGTCGGGCAAAGAAAGATTACCAATTTTCCCCTCCAGAGGGTAAGTTTTTTCAAAAATATGTACATACTTATGTATACATAAAAATCTCCACAACAAATTTTTTACGAAAGGCGAAAAGATAAAAATTATAAATTTTGTTAAAATGTGTTGTTTATTATAACTTCCAGTGCTCAAATGTTAATGAAAAGTCGTCTAGCTGGTGCTCAAAAGGGTCATGGCTTGTTGAAAAAGAAGGCTGATGCCTTGCAAATGCGTTTTCGTATGATTCTGGGTAAAATCATTGAGGTAAGTTGATTGGTATTGTAAATTTTTTTCTGTATGGTCTTGTGAACCAAGGGGTGGGAGGAGGTTGTGTATGTTTAAATAATAAAGTCATGAGTTTTATGTACATATGTATTAATTTTTGTAGACAAAAACACTTATGGGTGAAATTATGAAAGAGGCTGCCTTTTCTTTGGCTGAAGCTAAATTCACTACCGGCGATTTCAATCAAGTAGTTTTACAAAACGTTACCAAGGCTCAAATCAAGATTCGTACCAAGAAAGACAATGTTGCCGGTGTAACTTTACCAGTGTTCGAATCTTATCAGGATGGTGCTGACACTTACGAATTGGCTGGTTTAGCTCGTGGTGGTCAACAATTGGCAAAATTAAAGAAGAACTACCAAAGTGCTGTTAAACTATTGGTCGAATTGGCTTCTCTTCAGACTTCATTTGTAACGTTAGATGAAGTTATTAAAATCACAAACAGAAGAGTAAACGCCATTGAACACGGTAAGTGAGATTGGGTGCGTTCGTAAATGCATCACTGCGCTGCATCAGTGATTTCAAATCGTTATATATTTATCAGTGAAGTAAATGTAGACCAACAAATTGTGAAATACTCCAGAAAAATAATAGTCGTACAACAAAAAAAAATTATAATTATTTTTTATCGGCTTTAAAAAAGTTTGATTTTCTGATGCAGCGCAGTGATGCATTTAAGGAAGCCCCCCATTATTATGACCAACATTACTGTTTACGAATTTCCTTTAAATCTTAATATTATTTATTATCGTTTATATTTAAAATGTTTTGTAAAATAAGAAAATATATATAGGTATGTATATAATATTAGTGACTATATTTTTACATTGAAACAACAAAAAAACTCAAATTTGTTTTTATTTTCAATTTAAATTTCCTATCGAAAATATTATTTTTATTACAAGGCAGTAAATTTTTTTATTAATTTTTTTTTTAATCGATAACCAAAGAACAATTTAAAACACAACAACTTTAACTGCCTGTTTAAAAAAAAATAGTTTTTTTTGCATAACACAACTCAAGCGATTGAACGTAGAGCGTAATGCTATCTAACATTTCTAAAAGCACGCTCTATTTACTCACAATTCCGTCGCAAACGTATTTTGTTTTATTTTAAAAATAATATTAGAAAAATCATAATTTTTTTTATTTTTGTTTTCAAATATCAAAAGTTTATTAAAATTATTCATATATTTCTTTTTCTATGTCAAAACGGTCTTACGACGTAGATGCGTTTTTACGTTTGTAATTCGATGCCTTTCTATAAAATATTCAGCCTTATTCCGGTTGTCGTTGTCGTAATCGATCAAGTCGTTTTTTGTAAGAGATTGAAGTAACACACAAACAGTGTTCCTCAATCTCTAAATGAATTTTGTGATTATCGATAACACTAAAAATTACCAAAACTATATTTGTATCAGTATTTATTTCTTTTAAAAATGTCGATATAGAGACATACAAAAATATAATTTATACCGCAGGAACACAATTGCACCGTATGAACGTAGTAGCGTATGACGTAGATACGTTGTCAAATTAAAACTTATAATCACCCTTATTCCAGTCGGTTTTTGTAAGAGTTTGAAGTAACACACAAACAGTGTTCCTCAATCTCTTACAAAAAACGACTGGAATAAGGGTGATTATAAGTTTTAATTTGACAACGTATCTACGTCATACGCTACTACGTTCATACGGTGCAATTGTGTTCCTGCGGTATAAATTATATTTTTGTATATCTCTATATCGACATTTTTAAAAGAAATAAATACTGATACAAATATAGTTTTGGTAATTTTTAGTGTTATCGATAATCACAAAATTCATTTATAATAATATGCTAAGCAATAATAAATTCTTTCTTTAATTATAGTGAAATATTAATTTTCAACTCTGTTCGTCATTTCAGTTATCATTCCACGAATTGATCGTACTTTGGCTTACATTATATCTGAATTGGATGAATTGGAACGTGAAGAATTCTATCGTTTAAAGAAAATTCAAGATAAGAAACGTGAAGCTCGCAAAAAGAGTGAAGCTAAAAAGGCAGAACTTCTTAAAAAAGGCATTGATGTGCGTGAAGTCTCTAATATTTTGGATGAAGGCGATGATGATGTACTTTTCTAAATTAAAAAAAAAAAAAAAATGGAGACGTTATTACTCTAAATAGAAATTAACGACAACAATAATAATTAATAGTTTAATTAAAATTACGAACACAAAAAGTTTTTTTTTGGTCTTTTATTGCTTGTATTTAATTTCTTTTTATTTGTTGGTTTTCCTTTTTGGTTGTTTATACTTTTTGTTTAAAATAAAAAAGACAATGCAGTATTTATTTTGAGAACTTCAAAAAAAATCTAATTTCATTTGAAATTTGTTTAAAACATTACAGAAAATTCCATTACCTTAGTATAATGAACTAAATAGTGTAATATAAATATTTAAAAAAAGTAAAACTATCGAAAATGTCATAAACTATATTCAGCCAATAATTGTTATTACATTAAGGCTTATTATTAATTAATAAATGTTGAATAAAAATAATAAAAAAAAACATTAAAAATTTTGTTTGAAAAAATCGATAAAATTGGTAAATTAAGGACATACCTACTTCTCTTTCATTTTGTAAGAAAATTTACCAAAATCGGTTACTTTCGTGAATTTTTGTTCAGTTATTATAATCTAAGCAATTGCGAAAATTTTCTTGTTTTTACATTAAATTTTGGTATTTTATAATTTCCAAGTTTTCTGAAAATTTATATTACACTCATTAATTTGGTAATGCATTGATAACATTGCCGTCTTTCTGAAATTCACCATTTATGTTTATATACCTGTTTTTAGGGATAGAATCACTGCTTATAATAACGTTTAAGCTAACGGATTCCATAGGCCGAAATAGCTCAGTTGGGAGAGCGTTAGACTGAAGATCTAAAGGTCCCCGGTTCAATCCCGGGTTTCGGCAAGGTTTTTTTTTAGTTTTGGCTAGGGAGCGTCATTATTATTTACCCATGCAATGTCAACAGCGAAATATATTTATATTCAATTCCAACTACAATATTTTAATTCCAACATACATACAATATGTACATATTTCGCACTTTTTAGATATTTCAAACCATAAAGTGACCTCAGTAACGCAGCTGTTAGATGTGTATTTCTTCGATGCGTGACGGTTGGTGTATTTTTCTTTTGTTTACTTACATTTTTTATAAAGGCTTTTTGACATTTGCCGTTGTTTTATCTATTGTTGCATTGTTGTAGTACTGAGGTCACTTTTTCAATACATTTTGATTGCAAACTTACTTTTTTATAATAAACTCATTCATTGTTTGGCACTCTGCTTGGTTATTAGCTTCAATTTACGTATGTGCCGAAATAGCTCAGTTGGGAGAGCGTTAGACTGAAGATCTAAAGGTCCCCGGTTCGATCCCGGGTTTCGGCAAAATAATTTTTATTTTTTTTATTAGAAATGAATTCTCAATTAATAATATATAATTTTTGGCCTCCTAGGCATTTTATATTACTTGGATTGAAATAAATAAAACATTGATCATAAATATAAAAAGGTCGAAGAAATAAAATTTAATTTTATATTTTTTTATTTATTAATTTTAACATAAATAAACAATCGGAACTTATTTTTTAAGCCAACACCAATAAAAATTTTCAGCTTTGAGCCAAATTTCTGTTTAATTATAATTTTTTTAACTTATATAAAAATGTTTACAATAGAATAAAAAATATTTGGTTTTATTAAATATAAAAAATAAATTGGAAATTAAAGTACGGATTTTCACCTTAAAGGTGAATTTAATTTAAAATAATTTTTAATGAAGATCTTATTTTATAAACATAAACACAATTTTGTGTTAATTTGTTTTTTAATTTTCTGAAAGAAAGTTGAAATCCATTTTATATTTTGTAATTAGTTTTAAAAACCTTTTTTATAAAATGTTTTCAAAATTCTTTCAGTTGCAAACGAAGTAAAAGAAAAAAATATATTAATAAAAAATAAAATGTATACAAAAAAATCAGTCTTAAAAACATACAAAGAAGTGTAAGGGGGGGGGTTTTGCAAAATGAATTTTAAAACAGATTGCTTTTCTACGGATACAAAAATTAAAATTTTTATCACAACTTAAAATTTTTAACACAATTTTAAAACTATTACAGAAAACGTTTATATCGCACACTAGATCATAAACAGGCACAATTTAAAAATCAAAAATTTGTTATTGGTAATTTCACCATGATTGCGCCAAACCAATAATGAGCTGACGAAATGAAAATGAAGAAAATTTAAATTTAAATGATCGTTGTTGCTATAGATTTGATTTGTGAAGTGGTTTAGAGGTGTGCCGTAATATTTAAGATTTCGTGTGCCATGTGTAAATGTAATACAACTTCAACAATTAAATCGAATTTCAATATTTTAACTAAGTTTTTAAAATTTTCTACAAATTTTATATTTTTTACAAATTTTAAATTAATTAACAAAATTTTAAATTTTATTAAGAAATTTAAACATTTTTCTATTCAAATTAAAAAAGTTCTACGTATACATATTAAGAATTTTTAAAAAATAATCCAGATTTTTAAACATACATATCAAACATGTTTGACATATTTTTTAAAAAACATTTTGACAAATTTAATTTATCAAAAATATGCAAATTGTCCACAAAATTTCAGAACGCTAATAAAAAGTTTTATTTCGTATCCGAAAAAGCAAGGTTAAAAATGTTTTAAAATTTTTGTTTCGTTTTCTTAAATATTTAATTTAAATAACTATTTTAATCTAATAAACCCTGCCATAGGGCAAGGTATTTGGATAATAAGGCATAAAGAATTTTCCACCAAAGCGGGCCGCTGACTGGGCCGATTCGCTACTGTAAAAAAAAAATATTTCGTTACTATAACCTACATTGAAAATTAAAAAATTCTTCTCACCTTGAAGAAAACATAGAATTGCACAAATCTGTCCGATGCAAACGGGCACTAGAACTCGATATGGTGCCACATCTATGCACCGTAGATCCTTTTCGTGATCTTATTAACGATGTTACAGCCACAATTACTGCTACTAAAAATATAAGGCCCAATATGCAAAACGACATTGCCAATTTTGATACTGATAAACACAAGGTGCCATCATTTACCAATGGCCTGACATAAGGCGGATAATCTTCAGCTTTTAAATAGAAATTAAAAACAAAGAAATCAAAAATAATTTTAAAGAAAAACATTAGAAATACCAGTCATATTGTGGCGACGATCAAAACGTAAACGATCGACTTCAATTTGTGGTGCCGTCACAGCCAGGGAATTAAAGACTTCAATGCGTGCCAAGTGTTTATCAGTGCTTAAAACTAATTTATCGTTGGTGCGGCAATTAATCTGAAATAATAGAAAAATACACATAAAAAGGTAAATAAAAATAGATAAAATTAACAAATTTGAAAATAAAAAAAGTAATTTGGAAACTAAAAAGCAGCATAACTCGATTTTTCTTAAAGAACTGTTGCTATCGCTAATTTTTAAGGCCTTATTCACAAAAAATATTTCAGGTTATAACAGGTTTATAAACGATTTTTTTTATGAAAATTTGTTTAATAAGCCTTTTATAAATCTAAAATATTTTATTATTAATAAGGGTGTTAAAGTGTACGTACATATATGTACAAACAAAGCAGTTTGAATAAACAAACTTAAAAAAAACAAGTAAGAGTGCTATATTCGGCTATGCCGAATCTTATATACCCTTCACCATGGTTTGGAAAGAACAGAAGTTTATATATATATTTAAATACATGTATATATACATGTATATTTATAAAATATATATCGTTTAGTTTTATTTAATTATTTGCACATGATTGCGTGCTATTAAATATATTAAAAGTTTAATTAATATATAGCACGTTAAGTTTTGATCGAATTTCAGTATTTGGTCATGCCGACATCTTAAAGTATAAAATTACCATTTACTTTGGTGATAAAACTTGTAGTCGGGAAGTTCTATGGTTCACGAAAATAGGTATTAAAAAAAAACTATATTTTTGACATTACTTTTTTTTTACCGATATTCCGAGTTTTTCTAAAGATTTCCGATATTTTGATATCTAAAACGTATGAATAGGTCATAATACAGCTCTAAAATTTTAGTTTTTATAAAAATGTTAATGTTTTTAGTCCTTTTTTGGAGTATTTTGCACATAACTTAACCATTTTTAACCGATTTGGCAGATTTATATACCAACGTGCTTAAAAATAACATTTCCATTAAATTGGCTTTTAGGCATATATATATATATATATATATATATATATATATATATATATATATATATATATATACCTACATATGTGTACATATATTTAAGCAAACTTAATTATAAAAAAAACAAACTTAATTATAAAAAAGAGTAACTTTTGGGATTTCAGTATTTTGATTATAACTCAGCCATTTGACCGATTTGACAGATTTATATACCGACGTGTTGAGCAAGAAATTTACCATTTATTTGTGTTATAAAACTTGGACTCGGGAAGATCCATGGTTACCGAAAATTGGTATTTAAAAAAAAAAAAAATAATTTTGGTCATAACTTTTTTGTATCTGAACCGATTTTCCCGAGTTCTTTATAAAATATGTTCTACTAAAAATTTCCGATATTTTGGTATATAAGTCATATCCATAGGACATATGACAGCCCTAAAATTAATTAATTTTTACTTTTTTTTGTACGGGAGGTACCACGCCCACTTCTCCCATCCCGCCCACATTTTGTAGGGTGGTGTGTATTGACAACCAAAATGTGGGTACCCAATTTGGAAACTTTGGCTCTTACCGTTCTCCAGATATACAGAAAAAAGCAATAAAAATACAACAACAACAAGGGATTTTTGGAAAAAATTAGAGGCAGTCGTGGTTTTTTGATCATATCTCAGCCATTTGTGGACCGATCTTGCTGAATTTCAATAGCAAGAAATGGTGGACTATATGTGACATAAATGTAAAACAACCTAGCCGCTATCATGTCTGGATTATCCGGAAAACACATATCAAACGTAAGACGGACAGACGGACAGACGGACATCGTTAAATCAACTTCTCTTCTCATATGGACCCAGAATATATATACTTTATGGGGTCTAAAATCAATATTGTGGAAATAACAAACGTTATGACAAACTTATATATACCCTTTTACACCTGTGGTGAAGGGTATAAAAACAACCAAATAGCAAAGTGACCTTGAACATAAAATATGTATGTATAAACAAAGAAGACTTAAGACACAAACTTAACAAATAAACTTATATATGGGGGTATAGAAACAAAGGTGGCTATCTCCATTTTTATAGTTTCTATAATAAATAACAAAAACCTATGTATATCTTCATAGATATTTGGTAATATGATGTTTTTCTGTTTGTACAAACCAATTCGAAGAAGATATCAAGCAAATCCATTCCGAGGTTTATAAAAAATCCAATACGAAAATTGGAAATTGTTGTGTTTGTTATAATCCAAGGGGTATTACTGCATTTACCCTTTTCCCAATTTTGCAATTGAATTTACATAGGAAAAATGGGAGAAGGGAGAAAACTACCGGGAAATTTTTATTCATAATTGGGTTGTAAGTTTTATTTTTCCTTACAAAAATAAAAAGTGTGCAATTTTTCGGAAAATGCGGGAAAAATTTGCATTTCAGTATTGGAGCTTAACAAAAGCAGCAAATC
The DNA here is from genome assembly GCA_930367215.1 of Pollenia angustigena. Classification (NCBI taxonomy): domain Eukaryota; kingdom Metazoa; phylum Arthropoda; class Insecta; order Diptera; family Polleniidae; genus Pollenia; species Pollenia angustigena. Next base: position 5,968,263 of record OV884059.1, on the reverse strand, counting down.
TTCAAGGGATATTGCTATCTTTGTTTCAATCAGTACTTTTAAAGAAAACTTTTTTTTTTGTATGTATTACCAAAATTACACATAACTAGAATTTAACAAAGGCCACTGTATGCCGTAATTTGATTATTGTTCTCTCATATTATACAACTCTTTCCCTATTAAAATGTAAACAAAAACGATGTAAATGGCGTCCATGTTAAAAAAAATTATATAAAAATTGCGTTTTTTTAATCTAAAATGACAACAAAAAGAATTTACAAGTTAAATATTAACCAAAAAATTAAGATACAAAATTTATAATTCAACAAAGGGATTAATGACACAAAAGTAAAAAAAATACAATTTAAACAAAAGCTGCATTAACTTTGCTTAAAAATTATTAAATATGAAGTCCTATTAACAGAACTAACCCCTCTTTCAATATTGTCTCTTAGACAAAAACGTTAAACCTATTTTTTACAAATACAGTGCGAGCTCGATTTTCGTAACCTCCGATTATCGCTACACGCCGATTACCGCAACAGACAATATTTTTACATTACAGTCTTGAGAAACGCAATTATTTTCAAAAAATAATCTAAAACTTCTTAGACACTTGTCATTTTTATAGACTACATTTTTCAAACTTATTTATGCTTCTTTTTTTTTGTTTGTTTGATATATTAAATAAAACTATTTGACGTACTACGTCTTATTGGACTACATATCCATATGATCTTTTTTTTATAATTTTTTATTATTTTTTGGCTGGGGAGCCATTGAATGAGTTTTTTTTTTTTTCTTATTAATAGTTATAAGTTAAAGTATGTTTATAACTATGTATTAAAATGAAATTGTATTTTTATTCAGGAATATATCTTTGTAATATATGTTAATTGGCCTAGGCGGCTTTTATATATTACTGTGAATGAAATAAATAAATAAGTGCACATTACTTTTTTCTTGATTTACAAACATTCAATAATATTTATCACCCGTTAGTGCTGTCGCAAAAAACGTTTGTTTAGTACATATTATGGCCGGGATTCACTATCTTACACAATCGTAGGATTCATTCACAGGAAAATTTAACAGAATTCTATCCAACATAAAAAACAAATGTCTGCAAAATATGTTTTTAATACCACACTATAAAAAAAAAGATGCAAAATCAGATGGCTCAGCTACTTTGCAAGAAAATATATGTAAGTCTGAACGCAAAGAAGAATGTCATTTTATGAAAATTTTCATTTCATTTTTTTATTGTAATTTTTAATTATAATAAATATCTAAATAAATAAATAAATATTTTTTAGGACACACACTCATCTATCTTATATATATATAAAAGAGTTGCGTGAGTGACTGACTGACTCATTCATCATCGCCCAGTCCAAACCGCTGACCCTAGAAACTTGAAATTTAGACCAGAGATTGTTCACTTCCCAAATCGATCCACTAAGACGGGATTTTTGGAAATTCGAATGTTTAGGGGGTAAAAAAGGGGTTAAAACGGGAAAATTCGGTAACCTTATATCTTCAAAACTAAAAGAGATACAAAAAAAATGTAATACGTATTGTTGTTCTTTAGAAAAATAAGCGGACAGGTGTCTGGTACTTTTAGGTAGTAAACGGGTAAAACCTGAATTTTGGAACTTTTTGACACCCCATTTTTCTCTTGAACCAATAAAAATTGAAACAAAGTTTATACCACATTCGATACTTATCAAAAAAAAAAAAATACGAACATAAATTTGGTACTTTTTCGAAATTCGAACATTTAAGGGGTGAAATACGTAACTATTTTTGGTACTTTTTTTAAAAAACATTTTCCTCCATTCATTGACATAATCGTACTAAATTATGAGCTGCCACTACAAACTGAAATTTTTGATACTTGAAATATAGTACCCAAAATAGGAAATACGGGAAATTTGATATTTTTCTTTAGCTTTTTGGTTCTACTTAAGTATCGGGTTAAATGCTAGAATTTAAACAAGTTTAAACCCTGAAAAATAAACTTTGGCATACAAATATGTCCACGAAAAAAAGCAGACGCTAACGAAGTAGCGGGTATATATGTATGTATATGCTAGTACTTTATAATCACACACGGCTTTACTCAGAAGCGTACATAGGTTTAAATAATTGAATAATTCAATTACTTTTAAGATTGTTGCTTGTTTCGCCACTGATTTATGATTAAGACCGTTTTTTACAGTTAGTTTTTGGTTTTATTCTACTTTGTACTATTTTAGATTTTTTTATTAAAAAATTTCCTCAAGTATTAAAAATTTGTTCGGTAATTGCAACAGGTCAAAATAGCGAACATCGAGCATTGTAGCTTGTTGTCTGATTAATACATATTTTTTTAATCGGTTATTTAATTTGTATACAATGTGTAGGCGTTTGTTTACGTTTTTACAACATACATATGTACATAATTTAATTTTTACGAATTTTATTCATTTGTTAATTCATTTATTAATGAATGCTTCAGTTAATTTTAGATCATTAACTTCATGATTATTTATATTTTTAACAAAAAATTAAGAAAAAAAAAAATTTTTATGTACATACTATGTAATTTTTTGGGGTAATTAACGCTTTGTTGATTTTATGTAAACACTTGCAATTTCATTTATATATTCCATTACAAAATGCTAGCAATTTCATTATATATTTCTTAATGTTTTTGGTACCTGACTTCATTTTAAAATAACATGACTTGATGGAAGAGGTACGTACACACATATAAGTTTGTCATTCCGTTTGTAATTGTTACAATATTAATCTTACACCCTATGAAGTAATAATGTACTATATATAAGTACGATTTTACCGATGTTACTTTAATACTACGGTGAATGGTATATTGGATTAGGCACAGCAGAAAAATTGCCCACTTTCGTGCAGTTATTTAATATTTTTTTTCTGGTAATATGGTACGGTTTTTTTTATAATTCATTTTTTTCCGAATGAAATATAAAAACTTACATTTGGACAATGTCCTTTACATAACTGCACACCACAGCTAACATGCAAACGTTCACGATCTGGAAACTTAAAAGCTGGAAAAGTGGTTGTATATGTTTTCTCTATCAAATCATCGTCACTGTGTTTGGACCAACCCTCTTCTAGAGGCTTAAAGCGCATATGTAAGGCAGGCATCACCTACAAGAGAGAAAAATAGATAGTAATTTTCAATAGTAATTCTTTTATTTTAGATTAAAAAAAATTTGTACGTATAAAAAAAGAATATTTATGAAATCTTAGAAATGTCCCATGTTGATTGTAGAAATTATTTTCCATTTAATTATTACGTATAAAAGTATAAGTTAATTTTACATTGTAATGCAAAAACTTTATTTATATGAAGATAAAAATTCTTCATATAAATGCTGCTCAAAAAATAATAATTGAAAAATTCCAACTTTTCTTAAACTACAAGAAATAAACTAGTCTTAAATATCTTTTTATAAAATCTTTTAAATCAGAGCAAGGCATAGAAATAAAATCGTTTGTTTTTTGCTTCTATCAGAGGTTTTGCGAGCCGGGCCGGCCGCCTATGCTTTTTATGTGATGTTTTACCAAAATCTACACACGTGTTAAAATATTAACATTTATTAAAATTTTGTTAAAAATGAGTTTATAAAATGTATTTAGTTTTTAATAAACATTTATACTATTTACAGATTTTTAACAAAAAGGTTGAACAAATTTAAGCATTTGTTTTTAGCATTTTTTAAATTATTTTTAGCATTTTCTGGCATTGCCTTATGCCAGATTTAGTTTTGTTAGCAATTAAGATCTGGTCACACTGGTCCTTTTAAGTGAAATATAAACAAACAAAAAAACTTAAGAAACAAACACTAATTTTTAACTGGCTGTTTTGATATTAAAAACAAATACAAATGTTTCAATGAAAATTCCCAAGCGCAAATTTTTATTTTTATAACAAAAACAGGCAGTAAGTAAGACTATAAACTATGGAGTCCTTCTTAATAAAAACGTAAGCAATAAAGACTTACTGCCTATTTCACGATGTAATTTGTGCGAACGTTAACGTTCGAGTGACATCGTGAAATAGGCAGTAAAAATTAAAATTTTTATAACCTCTACCACAACTAGTTGTGACAAGTTTGTCATTCCGTGTGCAACTTTTTTATATTCATTTAAAACCGCATAGAGTAATTCTTAGTCAATTTAGCCATGTCCTTCTGTTAAAAATAACGCTCACTTTCGGTTCAGTAGGAAAAGACTTATGTATGAATGAAAATGGGAACAGACACCCTAAAAAACTGATAATTTTGTTACAAAACCAGTCTTTTTGGCAACACTGGTTTAAACAGCTGCCGCATGTTTCGTGTTTTGTTTCACTGTCAAACATCTTCAGTTTGGTCTATAATTTAACCATGAATCGTCTTACAAACGAACAACGCTTGCAAATTATTGAGTTTTATTATCAAAATGCGTGCTCTGTAAAGAAAGTTCGTCCACTTTTTTATCCAAAAATTGTGTTCAGCGACGAAGCTCATTTTTGGCTCAATGGGTACGTTAATAAGCAGAATTGTCGATTTTAGAGTGACGATCAGCCAGAAGCATTGCAAGAGCTACCAATGCATCAAAAAAAAGTCACAGTTTGGTGCGGTTTATGGGCTGGTGGCATCATTGGACCGTACTTCTTCAAATATGATGCGAATCGTAACGTAACTGTGAATGGTGAGCGCTACCGTGAGATGATATCCAACTTTTTTTGCCCAAAATGCAAGAGCTTGACTTGCATGACATGTGGTTTCAACAAGACGGTGCCACATGCCACACAGCACGCTTAACAATGGACTTATTGAGAGGCGAGTTCGGTGAACATTTTATTTCACGTTCGGGACCGGTCAATTGGCCGCCTAGATCGTGCGATTTAACGCCTTTAGACTATTTTTTGTGGGGCTATGTTAAAGCTCATGTCTATACACACATGCCCGCTTCAATTGACGCATTGGAAGACAACATTTATTCATGAGATACCGGCCGAAATGTTGGAAAGAGTATGCCAAAATTGGACTAAGCGGATGGACCATTTGAGGCGCAGTCATGGTCAACATTTGCATAAAATAATCTTCAAACATTAAATTATATTGACCGTACTATCGATTCAAATAAAGATTTCATGCATTTTTCTGAATTTTATGTGTTTTTTTTAACTCTTTCCTATAGCTCTTAAAAAATCACCCATTATAAAAGTGGAATGCACTTATTGATTTAAGATTTTTGACAAAATCGTTCTATAGGACTAGAAATCATACCACAAAATGATCGTGAAGATCGATCTATAATTTACCATACGACCAATATAAAGACCACTCTCGAAAAAAAACTTTCGTACGCCTAAAATGTAACGAATAACGTTATTATTATTAATTTTGGTATATTACAGTTTTATATGACTAGAAGTTACACTGTTAACCCTCATGAAGATCGGTCCATAATTTACCATATGCCCCACATAAAGCCTACTCTCAAAGAAACTTTTGTACACGCAACACCGCTACGAATAATGCTATTATAATTAAATTTGGTCAGTCATAGATTCAAAAGACTTTAAATCACTTTATCAAATTTCGTGAAGATTAGCAAATAATTAAACATAGGACCATATAAAGCCCACTCCAGAAATATTCTAACCGTGGCCTTTTTAACGACAACTTAACATTATTTAAACGTTAATTCAAACTTTTTCTTTGAAATGTAAAATTATTGAAGTAATAAATAATAAACGGAGTTCTATAAAAAAAAAACTTAAGCCCTAATTATGTTAAACGCAACGCCAAAGAATTACATTGAAAGCAAAGCCAAAATCATAAATATGTATTTTGTAATTTTGTTGTTGCTTTCTACAGAAATTCACATTGCCTTTTAAAATTTCAAAAGCCTCATAACTTGTGGCGTTGAAAATTTTAAAGCGGTACATGAATTTCTGTAGAAACAACAAAATTACAAAATATTTATGACTTTCTTTGTTGCTTTCAATGTAATTCTTCGGCGTTGCGTTGCGTTTTATATAATTAGGGCCTTAGAGTTTATATCTCAATTCATATGTTAAATTTGTCTTATTTTAGCTTCCGTTTCATCACTTATTTGTCATAAGCCTAATAACTGTTCAACATTATTGCGGAAATATGGCTTGGAATTAATTGTTTATCTATTTCTTCTTTAGCTGCTAACATAAATTGTGTGAACTTTTTATTAAACAAACCAAATACATCTGATTAACAATAAGTACATACATGTCATCACCTGAAATGCAAATGTACGTCAATTAAATTGATTTCCATCTGTTTTATTGAATAACCTGTTCTGAAATCAGGTAATTTCAAGCCACATGTGCCTGTTAAGGCCAGTTTACACGGTAATACAATGTATTACGACATGTCGAAAGATTATGTAGAATGAGAAAATTCTTATCATGTAAAAGGAAAATGTATTGAGTAAGAGAGAATAAGGATACAAAATCTGACAAGCAGTCGGTAAATGATTTTTTTCTAAACCATTTTAGAAACTTATGTATTCTCATCACACCAGAGGTGTATTTTAACAGAGTATATTGAAGGTGATAGCATTTTTATACGATTACAAAAACAACTAAAATCAACTCAGGAAATTTTCATGTTGTTTTTGTAAATATTTAAAACTGCAACCATCTGATTTTTTGTTATTATTTTGGATTTTACTTTTACCATCCGTGTAAACATGAACTATACTTACAAAAGATTTTTATTTTTTTTTAAACACGGAGAGAATTTCATAATATTTTGATTCTACAAAGTCGTAATACATTGTATTACCGTGTAAACTGGCCTTTAAAAACACTCGTGGATGGTGTTCGGTTTTTGTGTTTTTCGATGTGATTTTCAATTGCCGAAAGCAGAAACATTAAAATGTTGTGTTTTAAAAAACCACAAAATCATACGTGATTTGAAACAACGCGATTTTCACAACAGGTTTGTATTTTTGACTTTATAATGTTTTTTACTTTCCCTGTAAATGAGTTAGGCAATATTTCAATACGTATTTATAATGTACTTGTATTTTAAATACCTATTAAAATTTTTTGTATTTGAAATGCCTGCCAATCGAGTATTTGGTATTTCAAATACTTAAACTTCGTTCACAATCAAAGAAAAATTTTCACTTGGTGTTCATAATAGAGCAACAATTTCTTTTGCAACCACACACATTTTGCATTAAGAAACAGTTTGCAAATTTTAGCCACAACAATATTATGCATCTAATATTATTTTTTACAACATGATGTTAAAATTGTCATTCAAAACTAAAAAAAAATTCTTTTAAACCTCAGAAACAATTTCATACAAATTGTTGCTAAAGTTCTAGTTGACTCAACTTTTTAAAAAAAAACTTTAGTTACATTTCTGTTTATAGAATGAAAGGAAAATTATATGAAATACTTTGGGATAGAAGATAGAAGGAAAAACGAAATTGTTGCTCTGATTGTGAACAAAGCTTAAAGCTTTTCACAAGAAAAATTTACTATTAATAAATAACAAATAAGTTGTCTCATACATTAAGTTCTTTGGCGACTACGGACATAAATAGTTTCACAAAAAAAATTGCGTATTAGAAAGATTCACTATTACGTATTTGCTAAGTGCTAAGCATTTCAAATACATGAATTGAATGCATTTTATATTTCAAATACAACAATGCTTGTATTTTTCTTAACACAGCCTATAATGTATATTAAAGTGTAGCTACGGCCGTTTGCATTTCATATGACGACATATATTAGTATAATGTGAAAAATTCCCATCAGCACTTTTATTATTGTTATGAATTTTTGTTGTTATCTTTCAAATTTTCCCAAAGACAGAAAAAAATATACACTTATACAGCTGGTTTTATTATTATTATTTTGATTTGATACAACTAGATTTTTTAGAGGGGAAAGAAGGGCGAGGATTTTAATAAAATCTTAATGATGTGTGGTAATATTTACCTTGCGTATTTTAAATTGTAACTACTCATTGTCACATATACACCATACTTTAAGATTCACCTCATCGTTCACCTTTTTTTTTTTTGTAGGTATAGAGAAAGAAAAAAAATTAAAAAGTTTTGTCTTTCATTTATAATTATACAGGGAAAACATTGAACTTGACATCAACACTTTTTTATTTATGTGTTTCTTTTCCAAAACATGTATTATTTACAGTTTTGTTGTTTCAATTTCTGGTATTAAGTACGTAACTAAATAGATATAAAAAATGCAGTAAAATAATATCTATATGATGTAATACAACACAAAAAAGAAATGCTTTAGATGTTATAGTTTTATGCCCTATAGACAAGGTTGCCAAGTTTTAAATATAAATAACAAATTCTACTCCCAAAAATAGCTTTTGATGCCATAACGGCCTTATAATCGTTAGTGTTTACATACAAATTGGCAAAAATAAATTTTACGATATTTACTATGGCATAACAAAATGTAGTGCTAGTCCAATATTAACCATAGGTATCATATAAACCCCTTTCTTAAAATTACTTAAATAGATTACACTCTTGAAAATGTGTCTTTATATGCTGGGGTGTAGGGTATTAAATGGCCGGACTTGACTAATTATACGTATACTTTCTTACTTGTTTCTAATTAAAATTTTTCTAAATCTTTTACTTTTAAAAAACAAAAATCTTTTTATGGTTAGATGTTAAAAAGTTATAACAAAATTTGTGTTTATTGTTAGAAAATTGTTTTAAGATTTTTAATGTGAATTTATGTTTTTAAGATTATCTATTGTGACTCTTTGTCTTAAACTATATTATTATATAAAAAAAAAAAAGAAAAGTTTCAGAATTTTTATTAACAACTTTAATATATTATTTAAAAAAAAAAAACATTTTAATTTTGTTTTTGTTATTTACTGCCTGTTTTTGGAATAAAAATTAAAATTGTCGTTTGGAATATATATTATATTGAAAACAAAAAGAAATTTGAGTTGTTTCAATGTAAATTCCCAAACGCATATTTTTAATTTTATTACAAAAACAAGCAGTCAGTCTTTTGTTATAAAAAATTAAACTTTAAGAAAATCATTAAGATTAGACACCAAACTCAAAAAATTTAATACTGTTTAGTTTTCTAATTTCTAATTTTAATATTTAACAAGGCAATAAACCAAGAATTCAATTATTTATTAAGATCAAATTAAAAAAAATAATGATTTCATTGTCTTATATTTATATTTTTTCTGTTAAAATACCAGAAAGCACCTTTTTTGAGTTCATTAAACTTTAAATAAGAAAATATTGCAGTTTTTTTTTTTTTTAATTCAAACATTTTCTTCAATTATTTCAATTAAATATTAAATAAAACGAGGTTTACAAAGTTATATTTTATAAAAGAGCTTGATGATGATGATAAGTAACATGCTAAAGCAAAAATTAATGCATAGAAAGCGAAAGTGTAAATGTGTCTATTCCACATGAATGATTTTTGTGTATTTAAATAAAATATTGAATAACATCACTTATATGTGTACGGGTGGCAATTATAGCCACCCACAGCAAATAATGCGTGTTTGAGAGCGATAAAGTGGTTAATTTAACTGTTTTCCTATGTATGTATGTATTATAATTAAATTTATAACTTTTCTGTTTATAATTTTATGCAATTTTGTTTTTAAAATAATAATATTTTGAGTAAAATTGTTTTTAATGTTTTAAAAAATTCAGTGGAATTTAGTAAAACTTTGAAAAATTTACAACTTCCAGTATTTTTCTTTAAATTTAACAATTTGTTTTAAAATACACTAAAATATAAACAAAAACTGATTATAACTACAGTATTTTCATTCAAATAACTATTGTTTATTGTTATTTTAAATAAAAATTGCTGTTAAACTCTTAAACAGTCCAGAAAACAAAATGTAAACAAAAAAGACTTAAGACACAAACAATCCTTTTTAAAGTAAATGAAAAAATGAGTGTAAAGTCAAATTTAACAAAATGTAACAAATGAAAAAAAACTGTATTAACTAAATAGTACGCTAACAATATAAAAGGTCGAGTCACCTTTGTACTCTAACCGTCGCTTTTTTAATGACACTAACGTAACAACGGAGGAGGAGCACACAATGAATACTTAAATTACGGATATTTAATCAAAACCGAGACCCTTTTATTTAATTTAAGTTTATTTATTTTATTTTGCTTATGTATTATTTTATTTTTGCTTTTAGGCCAAAATCTCGGAATGTTTCACATTTTTCAGGAAAAAATCGCGGGAAAATCGATGTTAATTCAAATCTGATATGTAAAGCACTGTTTAATGTTTGATGCTCTGAAATTTCGAACTGGTAAAAGAAAAGGAGTAAAAACGTACACAATTTTTAATTTTTTAAAGACCCAGATTAATTTTATATAAAAGTGGTTCCCACTTGCTTCAAAAAACTTATTAATTTTATATGCAGAGCAGCTGCATAAAATATTTTTTGGACTAGATTCTGAAAATGGAGCAACTACCCAATAAAAAATTTTCTTGTTTTGCCAAACACTAACAAGAAATTTTAAAAAGTAAGCGCAAATTTATACGCTGCAAAAAATACAGTGTGAAAAGCTGATCATTATATTCACCAATTTTTATATGCGCTGAATAAAGCGCTTTTTGTATCAAAAATGAATTGCTTCAAATTGGGAACACGCCACATAAAATTCATGTCTTCTGTAAGCTATATGGTAAGCGAAACTTTTCCGTTTCTCCCCTACAAATCTGCTTCGCTGGAAGCTCAATTTTGTATTGAGTACTATTTCTGTAAGAAATGTTGACAAACGTGAAAAATTACACTATAACAAATGGAGCTTCCAATGCAGCAAGATTGTAAGGGAGAAATAAAAACTTTCGCTTACCTTATCGCTTACGGAAGACATGAATTTTATTGTCCTAACCACATCAAGTTCAAGCCCATAGTTAGAAGAATATTGCAGCTGCAACAAGAGTGTTGGTGCAAACCATGGCAGAACATAACTACCAATAACGAGCGCTACCAAACAATGATATAGGATTTTTTGTTGCCTGAATTTAAAGTCCGTGTTGCCGGCAACATTTGGTTTCAGCTATGACACACACACGGACGAAAATCGGACCTTCAGAATGGACAATTATTAAAAAGAAATTAAATATCAAAGATTGATCTTACGCGCGATAATAAATATTCCGCCATCTAGTTCTATTTTAAGTGATTTATTTATTTAAAGAAAATCTAAATGGATCACACTTTATTTACTCAGATTGTTAGCTACACATTTTTACTAAACCTATCATTATTATCCATCACTTGTTAAACTTAATAATGCTACTTAGTAACAAACAATAGCAAAAAACAAACAAACAAGAAAATAAAACGTTGACATTGTTTTACATTATTTATTTCCTTATGATTGTTATCATTTATTTTTAATCATAATTAACCATAGCAAAATGACCTTTTACACTTTAAAATGCCTAACGGTATAATATACGAAGTAAAAGACAAGTTTCGCTTTTACAAAGCACACGAAAAATATACATAAATTAGAAACTTAATCTAAGCGAAATGAAAGGGAAAGATTAAAATAATCTAAACAACAATTTAATTTATGCGTTTCACTTGATGAACAACAAAAAAAAAAATAGTTCTTTTGATTTTATTGTGCCATAAAATTATTTAAATAAAATTCCTAGCTCAACATTCAAATAAAAATGCAAATTAGTAGTTTGTTGTATTTTAACAGAGCTTCTTAATTTAAAAACAAGAAAGGCATTGTAATTTGTTTTAAATTTATTTACCATTTATAAAAATACATAGATGACTGATGAAATCAAAGAAATATGAAAATAATTTGTTGGCCTATATTCCATCGTTTTCAAATAGAAACTGCTGCTACCATTTTTCTTTTATTTTTAAATTTGATTCTAAGAGAAAAAAATGCAAGACAAAAGTTTTAATGGGGGACTTCTTTTTATCAGTTAACAAACTAAGACTATGTAAATTTTATTATTTTTGTTGAAATCAAAACTATGTCAAAATGCAAATATACAGTGAGTGCTATACTTTATAAGTAGTTACAAGAGTTAGTTCTTGAAAAGTGTTTGTTTGCTATTTGTTTGTTCTTCACTCTTGGCTAATTGTTGTGACCTCATAATCTAGTCAACTATGCAGAAAACTGTTTTTTACTTGTGTTTTTGCTTTTTGCCTCTTCTACTAATGTTATGATTATGCTACTTCTAACATCTTTTTCTCAGTTCTTTTAAATACAACTTTTAAAAGATGAATACAACTTAATTGTTTTGAATGAGTTTTTAAGTATGTATGTATTAGCAGAACCAACTAAACTGTTATTCAAAATTTAAGTAACAAACATTTAAATACCTATAATTAATGCGATAAGATAAAAAAAAAACAATCAAAGCTTGATTAAAGTAAACATTAGAAAATTTACTACAATAAAGTGCAATATAATAATAAAAAAAAAACAAAAACTTGAAGCAAGTCAATTAAAAAAATTTTCATCCATATCAAGAAACATATAAGCTGTTAGCAGTAAAAAAAGAAATTTTCTAAAAAAAAATCCATAAATTTAAGATAATTAAGTTATTATTATCATAAATGACGCATAAACTTTTTATAATTCTGTTTTAAACCTGTTAATTTTGGTGACTTAGGTCGTTCTTTACGTTAAAAACAATTCTGCAACTCTGTTCTACATAAACTCGTATTAAAAGTTTGTTTCTTAAGGCCCAACTATAATATGCATAAGCTTGCTTAAGCTTCTGTCAAAAATTAACACAAAGTCTCTCAAATGCCAATTTAAGCATGTTATAGTTGGGAATTTAAGTCTTTTTTTTTTATTTGTATGGTGCTTTACGACAATATAAGGGAAGTAACGAAACTCCTTTTTGCCTATACGATCAGTGTTGCCAGAGTAAGAATAAAAAAATAAACGCTTTTCTTTCAAAAAGTTAGTTTTTTTTTGTCAAAAGTTACATTTTAAAATATTCCTTAAATAAATAGTAAATTTATGTATTTTACGTATATAAAATTAATATATTTATTGCGTATTTCGGTAATAATAACAAGACAACAAAAATATCTTAAGCCCGTTTTACACTATCGAACAGTGTTGCCAGTGGATTTTAAAAAAAAACTTACACATGGGCATTTCCATGAGAATGTCAACCAGGACTCAAAAGATTAAAACGCTTGAAACTTTTATAAAATTATTACTCTACTTGAGTTTTGTTAATTTAGACTTAAATTCAAACTCAAGCTCTTTTTGAGTATCGGTAGCGTTTCGTTACCCCCTAGTATAAAACTTGGTACCACAGTTGGTGAAAGGATGACTTTAATATGAAGTTTCTGTCTTTAGTCTTTTCTAGTTAAAGTACAGTTGTTCTATTTCACAGTTAACAAAACTTGCTCTCATTAAAAGTTTCTTTCTAAAGTCTTTCTTGTTTACATTTTGATCTTTTGCGAAAAAATTACAATAAAAACAAGTAAAAAAGTAAAGTCGGTCAAGCCCGACCATATGATACCCTACACCACAGTATTAAAAAACACATCATGCTTATATGTCCATATAAATATGGATTTATCTATGTTTATAAAAGTCATTAAAATCGGTTTAAAAGTTTGTGAGAGGCTACATTGCCCCCTACCTCCCCTTGTGGTCCTATTTTTTAAAAACTGTATAGCTTATGTGTCCATATAGATATGGATCTATCTATGTTTTGAATTTCATTAAAATCGGTTTGAGAGGCTGAAATTGGCCCTATCTCCCCTCGTGGTCCGATTTTTTAAAAAATGCATCCCTTTTGTGTCCATAAAGATATGGTTCTATGTATGTTTTAAATTTCATTAAAATCGGTTTGATAGTTTCTGAGAGGAAGAAATTTCCCCCTATCTTCCCTCGTGGTCCTACGATTTGGCCCATTTTCAATAGGCTTGGTCCCTGTGCCAATAAGAACCTATGTCCCAAATTTGATCAAATTATCTCTACAATTGCGACCTGTACTTTGCGCACAAGGTTACATGGACAGCCAGCCGGACGGACATCGTTAGTTCGACTCAGAAAGTGATTCTGAGTCGATCGGTATACTTTAGGACCAATATTTTAAGGCGTTACACACATCAGCACAAATGCATAATACCCTCTCCACTATTGTGGTGTGGGTATAATTAAGAAAAATTCATTTTAATTTATTTATATTTTTAAAATATTGTATAATATGTTTTTACATATGCCAATGTAGATTAATATACATATAAAATATTTTAAAATTTCCATTCACAAGAAATTACTTTTTCTCTTTTATGCTTCAAAACTAGCCAACAACATCATTATCTTTTGCTAAACGTTGCCTAGAACAAGTACCAATCATTTAACAAAAAACAAACGGTTTAAACTCATTTCCCCCATTTCCACAAGCATTCTTTATTTACTGAAGTTCAAGTTAAAGCATAAACCTGTTGTTTCTATTACGAGTAAAACAACATCTTATTTGATTATATGGTATCATTGTAAACAACAAGATAACTTTTCAATACAAAAATCTAAAACAACAAATATGGCTTAAAATAAAAAAAAATAAATTTTTTTAAATTGTACAAAAGCACACTAACGGGCCTGTTCTAAAAATCACGTGCTTTTGAAATCACACGTGTGATTTTTTGGTGTTCTGAGAGGCATACCGTTTTTGTGTTTCTCGGTGTGCTTTCGACAATTGAAGATCTCACCAAAACACACAAAAACGGGACACTAAAATATCACCCGTGTGATTTTGGTAGGCACATGTGATTTGAAATCACGTGATTTGAGTAAAAGTGAGTTTCAGAACAGGCCTGTAAAAAACTTTTTTTTTTAATTCTAATGGTTTTTATTTCTAATTGATTTAAGTCACATTAATTTATGAAAAATGAAAGTTTTTTATTTTCTAAAGTTTCTTGTGTTTTTTTTTTATCAATTGAGTACAATAAATCAATGAAAAAAATTATATCTCAAACAAATTAGGTAAATTTCTTAGCTGGAAGAAGTTGTTTTGAAAATTTTTCTTTTTTCATTATTTTTTGTTAGTTTTTTTTTAGCCAAACAACATTTTTAAACTCCCCAACAGAAAACAATAGGTGATGTTACTAAAATTATTTTTATAATAATAAAAATGCTGAGTCTATATTACTTGCTAAGCATAAACAATTTTTGCTTAAACGGAAGCTGCCTGTATAATTTTTCCGTTTACAAAAGATGTTTAAAAATATAAAATTATAAAAAAAAACTAAAGATTAAAATCTATATAATTTCTTATAAAAGAATAGTATACATAGTAGAAAAGAACAGGTGCTGACGTTTTTCGTTTTGTTGTTAAGTCAAGGAAGAGAAAGTTGTATGGCAAAGATGTTACAGTTTTAAAACGACTGACAGTCTTGCATTTAAGACTTGCATACAATGCACAAATGTTTGACCTAATAAAATTTTGCACACATGTGAGTATGATGAGTGTGTCTCATCCTAACAAGAAATTTAGGTGTTAGAAAGCTAAAATAATTGGCAAGTGGTTAAAACAATTACAGGGTTTCCAACATAATAAAAAAAACCCCATAAAAAAGGTTTAAGCCAATTTTTATGCATTTAAATGCTCTCAAGTCCTTTGTAATGAAAATTTAATTATTAGAAGTAACACTATTATTAGCCATTGTTGTTTTAACAATCTTTTTTTTCCAAGTTAACCCATTTAATACCAAAAACCGATTGCTTACGATAAGAAAATATTAAAGCTAAAGATATACTTAAATATGTAAAAAGTTGGAGGGATTTAGTTATATTTTTTTATTTTTATTTATTAAATACAAATTTTTTATTAGAATTTATGTGGAAGACAATTACTCAAATGTAAATTTACATAACCCTCAGCGCAAGTATAAGCTGTATGTTTCTGGCATAGTTTGCATCAGCGAAAGCAGCGCTTTACACGCACAAACATATGCATCAGGGTTGCCCCTTAGTGTGTAATTACTCTAATTGGGTGTAAATTTTTCAGCCGTGGGTAATTTTGTTGTATATCAAGTGTAATTTGAAAACTCGTTGTTTTTAGTCAAGAAACAATTTTTAACGCAAATGGAATCTATATGTATTGGTATTACGTGATATGAGTTCTTGTCATTCTGTTCCAATATCGAAAATGCAACTATACTTAAAAACTGTAGAGAATCTTATATTGAAGTAGTTTCCTAAATATTGAAGTAGAGGATCTTATATTGAAGTAGTTTCCTAAATATTGAAGTAGTTTCCCAAATGCTTTAGTTTAAACAATGTTATGCGCCCTTAATTATTACAGAAATTCTATTAACTAAAGAAGGTATACAAAGGAACGGCAATGAACTTTGGAGAAGTGGGCGTTGCACTTCCCGTACAAAGAAATTATAGATTTCTGTATTTCTGAAGAACTGCGAGAGCCAAAGTTTCCGAATTATATACAAGCATATTGGCTATTAATACACAACATCCCACAAAATGTGGGCGGGATTAGATAGGTGGGCGTGACACTTCTCAAACAAAGACATTTAAGTTTTTTGTATATCTAGAGAACGGCAAGAGCCAAAGTTTCCACTTTAGGTACAGAATCTCGGTTATCAACACACGACGTCCGACAAAATGTGGGCGTGGCACAAAACAGATTTATTTTTATTTCAATAACGGTTTTTATATTACTTTCTGTTCTTATCGCACCATGGTGAAGTGTATATTTGATTCGGCAGAGCCGAAATTAACACTCTTACGGCCATTTTCACCAAGTTCGGTTAAAACTAACTTTCAATTAAAGTTCCGGTTAACAATATGTTTTGACAGCTATAACCGATAGTTAATTATAACCGAACTTGGTGAAAATGGCCGTTACTTGTTGAAATTATAAATAAATTCTCCACCTACCTGTTCATCTATGGAACAACCCCGTTCATCTAATAGCTGTTGTGTGGAGTCTCCTAAGCCATCTAAAGCAGCGCAATCCACAATACGTACGCCCATAGTACCAGGAACAATAGCACGTACAGTCAGTGTTGTTGCTTGGCCTACAACAACTGAACCGGAACCATCAGGTCCGCCCAATTCAAGCCAAATGCGCACGCGAGGTGTTTGTGATGAGTGTGCATTAGTGAATTGATGTTGTTGTTGTGTTGGCATATGCAATGTTGAGGGTGGTAAATGTGTTGTTTCCATATTAGAAATATTTAATTGTTGTTTGGATTGTGGTGGTTTAAGCAAAAATAGATTTGCAGTTTGCATGCGACCATGTCTACAAATTAAATTAATGGAGAATATAAGAAGGAAATGATTAATTAAAAGAGATAAAAACTGTTAAAGTAAATAAGTTTTTGTTAAATTTAAATATTAAGAGATGAACATAAAGCAAAAATTATAAGTAGTTTTCGTGATTAGTTAAATTTTTAACTTTTAAACTTACCTCAAACCATTTTTACTTTTCCCTTCCACCCCGGCCAAAAACATGCCCATTGCTGTTAAAGGTAATTTACATTTAACGGTCTTCAAAATATCTGAACTTTGTCTTAATTTCTCTTCCATTTGCATCATAATACGCACCGATAATTCCATAGAACCATCATGTCTAGGCTCTACCCTTACACCACAACCTGAAGTAGGTAATTGCAAAGTTATATTAGTTTCTGAAGTACCTCGAGCCCTACACTCGTGGGGAAAGTCTTTGGCATATAAAAGACCATGAAATGGGCGATTTAATTCAACACGCATTTCAAACATTTCACGTGTACAGTTTGTATAAACTTTGGCGATTTTAAAGCGCGTTTTGTTCATTCTATTTTTTCCGATTTTAGAAACATTTGATACTTCAGCTTCTTCTAAAGGAATTTCATTGACGTCCTCATTTAATTTAAATTTTTTAAGTGATTCTTCTACCAGCGGAGCTGTGGTAAGAAGAGTGGCTTCAGAGGCTGAAACTAACGGTTGGGGTAGATTGGTAACGACAACGTTTTGTGATAGGGACGGTGAGAAAACATTACAGCTTATTATTAAGAATATTAAACATAATTTAGGCATTTTTTGTTAAGTTTCTGGTTTCGTTAATTGTTATGCAAAATTTGCTTATTCACTTTAAGTGTTTTTGTAGTTTATTTTTATAATTTACTTTTGTAAGTTACATATAATGTTGTAATATAACTTTTTATGCTTTTAATGTCAGTCATTTAACTGTTTTTTTTTTTTTTTTTTTTTTTGAAGTCAACGTTCTTAAAGAAGTTTTTGTTTTTTTATCTTGTTGGTTATTTTAGTAATTTCTTGCTTGATTGCCTTTTTAAAAGACAGGATTTTTTAATTGATTTCTTTATATAAATAACTTTTCCCCCACTAAATGTCAGCAGCTGGCGTTAATAGTGTGGTCGGTCAATCATTTAACACTTCTGCTACCAGTAAAATTACATCTGCAAATGTTAAAAAAAATTTTTGATTAATAGAGTTGTTGACCAAATATATTGGGAAATTATTAAAATAAAACAAGTTAAAAACAAATATGAGGAAATTTCTTTACTTTATATTAAAAAAAAATCTTATTTGTTAAGAAATACAAAAAAAGTGCCCAAAATGTCGTAAATTTTATAAAATACATTCCAGAAAAAATGTTTTTGTATATGGATGTGTAAGAAGCTAAAAGGCCTAACTCCTCAAAATAAAAAGAAAAGTAAAATTTTTGTCTAAAAATA
The DNA here is from genome assembly GCA_930367215.1 of Pollenia angustigena. Lineage (NCBI taxonomy): Eukaryota > Metazoa > Arthropoda > Insecta > Diptera > Polleniidae > Pollenia > Pollenia angustigena. Next base: position 5,949,505 of record OV884059.1, on the reverse strand, counting down.
ATAATGGCATTTAGAAGCTGCAAATAAAAATTTAATACATGTGAAACTCTTACTAGAGATATGTTAAAATATGATACATATATAATTTTTTTTTTTTTACTTAAAAGAAATTAAACAACAAGATTGAAAAATAGTGTATGAAAAAAGATTTTAAGAAATAACATTTTGCATGGCCTTTTAACAGGAAGCAAAAAAAATTTAAGCAAAACTTAACGAATATTAACAAGTAAGAAAGTATAGTCTGTCAAGCCCGACTATATGATACCCTATACCACAGTATTTAAAAACAAATTTTCGGGAGTGTATGGCTATATGAATAGGGATCTATCTATGTTTTAAACTTCATTAAAATCGGTTTGATAGCTTCTGAGTGGAAAATATTGCCCCCATCTCCCCTCGTGGTCCAATTTTTATAAAAATGTGTAGCTTATGTGTCCGTACAAACAAGGATCTATCTATGTTTTAAATTTCATTAAAATCGGTTTGATAGTTTCTGAGAGGCAGAAATTGCCCCCTCTCTCCCCTCGTGGTCCTACGATTTGGCCCATTTTCAATAGGCTTGGTTCTTGTGCCAATATGAACCTATGTGCCAAATTTTATTAAATTATCTCCAAAATTGCGACCTGTACTTTGCGCACAATGTTACATGGACAGCCAGCCGGACGGACATCGTTAAGGTAGAAGTACATAACACGCGTTAGTGCGCGCGCGCTCTGTCGTCTTCTGTCAAAAAAAGTTAAAAGTGTATTTTCTTAGAACAAGCTACATGCAAAATATTTTGACGCGTTGGTTAACTTTGAACTTTTTAACGCGTTGTGTATTTTTGACAAGTAATCAGCTGACAATAAAAAGAATAATTTAACAAATTTGTGAATCATGAAAGAAAAACTTATTGAAGAGCATAAAAAACATACAATCAGGGTTGCCATGGAAATCGAAAACGTAAAACGAAAGAATTTTAAGAGTCGTTTTTCAATAAGATTTATGTAATAAAAAAATTTTATGACAATTATTACACAAATAAAGCTCTATTAAATAGAATTGTTTAACAAAAATTGTAAAAATTAGATTCAAAGTATAATAAAAAAAACTGCTAAATTCTTTCGTTTTACGTTTTCGATTTCCATTACACCCCTGAATATTTATATAAAAAGAATAAATTCAATAAAATAACAAAATCTTGATATACTTTCGAACGCGTTTTTAATGCACAAATAAAAACAGCTGACAGGAATGGATTTTGTAACGCGTGTTGTGTATCTTGCAATTTTTTACGCTTTAAAGTTTTTAAACGCACGATACTCGTCGACGAACTAGCGCGTGTTATGTACTTCAACCTTTAGATCAACTCAGAATCACTTTCTGACTTTAAGGTTGGTATAGGACCAATATTTTAAGGTGTTACACACATCAGCACAAATGCATAATACCCTCTCCACTATTGTGGTGTGGGTAAAAAAACTGTAAAAAATATAACAAGTCATATGAATCTTTACAATTTCAAGTTTAAACATTTTGATCATTATGATCTCAAAACTATCGATAACATGCTTCAATCAGTGATGCAAACTTTTTGAGAGCAAAAAGCACTTTAAAATTTAAAAAAAGCACTAAAAAGCACTATTTTGAACGAAAAAAAGCGTAAAAAAGCACTAAGCCATTTTTACAATATAATTAAACACAAAACAAATTGCACGCCGAATATTCTATACCTCCAAAATTTAAAAAAAGGCGACAGCGTTGATGGGTGACCATTTTTATTTAAAATTAAATAATAAATATATTAACATTTGTATATTAACATTTTTATATGTATTATTATTATCTTCAATAAAAATAATATCATCCAAATCATTTGAATCATCATCATCTGAGGCTCGATTTTCGTAGCTCGAAATAATCTGGCCTGTTGCAATTACCGAAAATTGGCAATGACCGATCATTGTTTATAAAACTTAATGACAACCATATTTAAATAAAAAACTTTAAAGCTAAGCGTTAAAATAAATCTAAATTAAAATCGTGCAAAGTTTAATAAAACAATTGGCGTATGATATTATCAAATTATATTAACCTATGTACGCTTCTGAATTAAGAACACACATATGGTGTAAAATAGAAAAAAACATGTATGTTTGTATTCTGATACTTTGTCAAACCTTTTTGTAATAGCACTAGAGGTAGAAAAGCACGACACGCGGTAACGAGGAGACTAGGGTCGTGCGTTTGAAAACTAAAGCGCATTAAAATGGCAGGTTACACAGCGCTCGTTAAAAACCATTTTCTGTCAACTGTTTTTAATTTCTTTAACACTTTGCTTACCAAGTTACCTAAAAGCAACTCACTTTAAGCTAACTTTAAATTAATTTTTTCTAAGCTAGTTGTGGTTGATGCCTGGATTATTTTTAATGGAGTCAACTGACTATTTTAACATTGGCATGTCATAGGAAGTAGTCAATTGTCCGACTCTGCATGACTTTTCAACTAACTTAAAGTTAGCTACTTATTAGTTCGCTTAAAGTGAGTTAGGTAGTAGTTAGATAAAAGTTAGTAAGGTAGTAGTTAGCTTTTAGCTAACTTTATGTTAATACACCATAAGCTTAAAAAGGAAAAGATTTTATATTTAATTATTAAAAACTATTTTATTTTAGTATTTTTAGTATTTTTCTTTTTATTTTGAATTCAGTTTTGTAAATATTTAAAGTATTTTTACTTCTATTTTGTATGCATTCTGCATGGACTTTTTGTTTTTTTATAAACTTAAAGGTATTTCTAATGTTTCTCATTTGAGACAAATTATCGGCAGGCGTCATGACGCGTCACTGCGACACAAAATTTTTGCATATACAAAACAATAAACAGTTTTAAAAATCCAAACCGAAATCAAAATCGAAATTACAAAAGAAAACAAAGATAAGAAACAAACGAAAATAAAAAAAATTGCCGCACAGAATTCACTCGCATTGATTTCGGGAAATTTCTGCATTTATTTATAGTTAGTTGTTAAAAAGTTAAATTATAAATGCGTTATTTTTGTAGTCTACTACCAAATTGCTTGCAGAGCGCTCTTTTTTGTTTTTAAAGTCTTTGCATTCTTTTATACGGTTTCCGACTGCATGATTTTTAACAAAACAATAAACAGTTTTAAAAATCCAAACCGAAATCAAAATCGAAATTACAAAAGAAAACAAAGATAAGAAACAAACGAAAATAAAAAAAATTGCCGCACAGAATTCACTCGCATTGATTTCGGGAAATTTCTGCATTTATTTATAGTTAGTTGTTAAAAAGTTAAATTATAAATGCGTTATTTTTGTAGTCGACTACCAAATTGCTTGCAGGGCGCTCTTTTTTATTTTTAAAGTCTTTGCATTCTTTTATACGGTTTCCGACTGCATGATTTTTAACTCTTCAAAACGTTTTTTCTACATGACTCAAAATCGTTGTTCATTTTTCAATTCACAATTGCCAATATTTTTCAAGCCATTTTCAATTTTTGAAACAGTGTCTACATCTTTAAAAAATGTTTACCGAAAACAAATACATCGTTTTTATTACGATTACTTAATATGTTATCAGCGGTAAAAAGTGCAACGTTTTGTAAAATTTCCAAATTAATAGGAAGCCTAGCTCTAACCTCGTAAATAAAGTTTTTAGTAAAACCAATGCAACTTTCTTTTATCCTTTGAAATCTTAAAATCTTTACAGGCCTTCTCGAAATTGTACCCCAAATAGCAAATCAAATCTAAATCATCCTCAACATAATCGATATTTTAAAAAATGGTAGAAAAAAAAAATAAAAATTGTAAAAAGCACTAAAGGCACTAACGAAAAATTGTAAAAGCACCAAGTTAGTGCTTTTCCTAAGTTTGGCACTATGGATAAAATTTTGGCGTTTTGAGCCATCAAAAAGCACCAAAAGCACTAAGCTGGCATCACTGGCTTCAATATTGAATTTTTGAATAAAATGAAAAGCTTGAAACAATAATGATGAGGTTGGTGTTTTTTTTTATTATTTAAATATAAATACATCATGAATTCGTTTTATTAACATTTTGTATAATTTTTACAAATCATTTCATTGAGCTTATTTTATTATCAATATGAAATAAAAGAAATATGTAGCAATTTTAAATAATATTTGATGTTTGCAAAAGATAATATGAGTGCATTTTAAATGATTCAAATTATAAAAAAAAAATAAAAAGACTAACAGTTGTGTTAAGTTGTCAAATTTGAAATATCTCATCTATGATCTGATACCAACATTTAAGTTTTCTTTAATTGTGGCACTAATAAAACTCCGCCAAAATCGGTGATATAACTAAAAAAAAAGTTATAAAAATTGAAGGTTAGTAATAATTTACATTGTTATATGGTTTGTTTTTATCAAATAACCTTTAAATGTGTCAACAAATTGGTAAAACAAGTTAACGTTTATCATAATTAAAAAAAAAAATTACAAAAGAAACGGAAACAATAAAAAAAATATGATTTAAAATTTTAAACAAAAAAAAAAACTGCATTTGTATTCCGTCTTATTAGAAATGCAAATTTGCCTAAGCATTTTTGTGTACATATATAATCGGGTTTTCCACACTTTATCAATCTTTAAGTATTGTACAACACTATTTTATTGTCCAACACATCCAAATAACTAAAGCACTGCGTTGTATATTTTATGGTAATGATCAATATGTTTTTATGGTTATGATAATTGGTTAATTGTACACAAATTTATGATTATAATAATGTTAAGGACAATAATTGTGGTTTTAATAGTGATCATGATAATAATGTATATATAAAACGATCAATTGTTTTGCATTGTATTGTATAGTTTATATTTTTTTTTATTCTTTTCTTGTTCAGATAAGTTTTAGACATTTGGGAATGTTGTTTTTTATTTGGATGAGTATTTGGTTTATAAAACAATATTACCATGACTTACATTATATTGTTTAAACCCAACAATATAATGTTAAAAATTTTGTACGAAATCATTGTCAATGTAATGGATATATTTTATATAAAAAAAAACTTAAAAAATTTATTTTTAATTATTAAAATAAGTTTATGACTCCGTAGCTCTGTAACATTTTTAATCTAGTTTAACATTTTCTTATCTTTAATTAATTTGTTCTCCTGGGAAAATTTTAAACAATTTTTGTTCATCTTCCTTTATTCATTTTTTATTCTTTGTGTTGTTACTTTCAAACTATAAATGCCATGACAAAATTTAGTTTAAATACAATTCATTGTAATTAGTTTTGAAACAAGTCGTGTATGTAAGTTGTAATTTCCAACAGCAGCACCACCCATTGTTTATTCCTCTTTATTTTGTATAGTTTTTAGGTCAAATATTTCTTAACTATTTTAGTAAATTTAATTTGCATGATATTGTATTAAAACACAATAAAAAATAAGAAAAAATCCACACTTGCATCAATTAATGACATTTACAAAAAACAAGTTCAAACTAAATAAAAAATTTAATGGTATAAAAATGCAAAAATAATAAATAGCAAAAAAACAATAAAAAACTGATATACAAAATTTTGACGATTTTTGCAAAAATATTCATAGCAACTAATATTTTCCTACTGATTTAATTAAAATGGAATAATTAAATAAAAAATAATTTAAAAAAAACTTTAATTAAGTTCAAATTTAAGTTTAGTTTTTTTACTAACATTATAATCTAAAAGATATTTTAAATATCTATTATGACATAATATTAACATTCATACATGTAAGCAAAAAACAAACTCTCATCACATATAAAAAAAAAAAAACAAGAAAAGATTTAGGAAACGAACATTATAATTCCGCTATTTACAATACAAACGATATATTCGAACGACTTAAGAAACAAACGTAAACATGGCGTCTTTACAAGCAGGACTGTGGAGTCGTCAAGAAAGAGTTCTAACTTCGACTACGACTCCATCCGCTGAAATTTTTTAAGTACGACTCTGACTCCTACTCTTAACTTGAGACTGGTCCTTATTTGACTTTAACTTTTTTTAATGATTCCGTAAAAATTTTTAATCGATTTTTTAATTCTAACACGCATTGAGTTTTAATATAGTTATTTACATATGTAAAATAGACTGGTCCTTATTTTCTGACTTCAAAATGTTTAAAACAGATCCTCTTAAAATTTGGGAGTCAGAGTCGCGAGTTTTTGTGGGTGTTTCGACTCCGAGTCCGGTTCAAAACCCCCAACTCCGAATCTTCAACTCCGATTCCACAGCCCTGTTAACAAGTATCGAAAAAAGTAACAAAAATCCTTGGGGAAAGGGAACTAACATCAAAAGTGTCATGTGACAGTTCCAAAGTGGCAGGGAACGATTCTAGTTCTAACATTTTATATGAAGGGGGTTAATTGGAGTCTTGTTGTCACTTTGTAACATGTCCAAGATGGATACATTCTATATCTATCTATTCTTCTATCTATCTATATATATAAAAAAGGATGTGTGTATGTATGTAACGTATGGACTCCAAAACGGCTGGGCTGATTTTGATGAAATTTTCAGGGAATCTTCAGAATATTCAGGCGGGTGACACTGATTTTTGATTTTCGATCTACGGGCGGAGGGGCGTGGCAAAATCCAATTTTCATATTGCACCACCAATGAATGACTTCTAAATAATTTGGACGATTTTTTCTTTAAAATGATCGACATGGTCCAACTTAGATTTATACGAAAAGAAAATTTTGCACCACCCACTATTATCGAATTACCTAAAATCAGTAAACGGCTCCATCGATTTGACCAATTTTTCTTTTAAATGTTCGTATTAATCCATTTTACATTTTCATCGAAATAAAAATGTACCACGCCTACTTTTACGCCCACTTTTTCAATTATGCGCATAACTTGAGAACGGCTTGACCGATTTGGACGATTTTTTCTATAAAATCATCGCCATGGTCTAACTTAGGTTTTTACGGAAAGAAAATTTTGCCCAGCCCACTTTAACGCCCACTTTTTTCGATTTACCTAAAATCTGAAAACGGCTCCATCGATTTGACTAATTTTTCTTTCAAGTGTTCGTATCTTTTTAACGGATTTTAAAAATCGAACGCAAACATTTTTCCTAATTTGGACAGGACAACGTCTGTCGGGTCAGCTAGTCAGTTTAAATAATGCCTGTCGCAGATATTGTCCACAGTGAACAGGTCACTAAGCCAACTTGGTGTACTAGCAAAAAATATATCAATTTACCGCCTTCTAGGCCAAGACCATGTTAGTATGTAAGAGCCCCTTCATATAAAGTAATAAAACCAGATACAATCCACCACTACATAATCTGGTCACATGAATAGTTTTGTGTCAATTACCTTTCCTCTGGAGTAACTACACTCTCTAAACACATTATCGCAAGTTGAGTGATATGTATGTTTGTATGTATGTCTTGTTTTCACCTATTACAATTCGATCATTTTTATTATAATATTACGTTCACTGTTCACGGGATAAATGCTTTAAGAAAAATTAACACAAATGACCCGCAGGGATATAAGAGTAAAAAATTAGCCTTAAGACATAAACTTTAATTGAGTATATCGTTACTTAAAATGCAAACGGACGTAACTGCACAAAAATTAAAAATGGAGTTTTTAATTGATTGTGGTTTGTTTTATCAAACTACATGCTGACGAACACTTTGTTAATATTGATTTTGTAATGTTTTTTGCTTCTCCTTATAAAAAAATTAAAGTGTTTGCATTTAAGGTGACGATATACTTCTTTGTTTAATATCATAGCTGTTAAAGGCCGGTTTACACTATAATACTTCGATAAAAAAGTACTGTTGTGATTAAATTTATTCACAGTAGTACATTTTCTATCAGCTGTTTATTTAAATAAAAAATTTACGTGACCACAACGGAGTTATAGTTGTTTCCAAACAATTTAGCTTCTGTGGGGTTTCATCCCACTTTTTTACATACTGAACTTTTATGCAAATCCTTTTTGGCAAAAAAAATTTTATTCCATAAGGAAAACGAATATTTCCAACAGCTGTTTTCGACGTTGGACTTTCATAAAATTAACAAAACTAATTAAGATGTGGTATTTAGTATACGAAAACTAAAATAATTACAAATATTAATTTCAAAAGATTTTGTTATTCGTGCTTAATTCCCAGTTTTTATTATTGATAAAAACACTTGAAATTTATTGTTGATGGGATAAGCTATTCCTATGCATTTCACTGGTTGCTTAGGCCAGATCATCAGGAAACTTCATCCATAAAGGTTTTAGACAAACTAAAGATATTAAACCAAATAAAACTGTTAAACGTATAAGAATTATAGCAACAGTTCTACTTGTAACAATATCAAAGTTTAAACAAAACACATCAACAATAAACAACAGTGGGTTCATCTCATCTTACATTTCCCCACTACAATTAGTTGAAATTCTCTCAACATTAATTGTAGTTGTAAGTAGGTTAAAATACATAACTGAAATTTAGCGCATAAAATAAATAAGAAAAATGAAGTGAAGAACTAGTGACGCCAGCAGTCGTCGATGGCTGCGAGTGTAAGACGGCAAATCCATCTGAGGAGATCGAGTGGTTGCGATCGAAACATGTCATGGTAACCTGCCGGCCAGGGTTCGAGCCCGAGCCACGTCAAGAATGAAAGATTATCAATAACAATTTTAATAAATTTTCATGTTGTAAAATTCCTTTCTTCATAAAAATAATTTCATGAACTTAAGCCTAATTAAAAATATTAAAAATTTGGATTAAAAACCATAAATAGTTCAACAAAATAACCACAATACTAATTATACTGTTTAATATAAAATAAAAACTCTAATAAATTAATGTTTACTAACAATCACCCACTTACAGACTTTTGTTTTTAACTTTAACTTTATACATAAATATGTATATAGCTGTTTCAACAAAATTATTTCAAAATGTTTGTGTGGGGGAAAATATTGACAAATACATATGCATATGTCACAAAAATTGGCACATTGCTAGACTTACGGCCAATTTCACCGAGTTCAGTTAAAACTAACTATTACTCTAACTTTCAGTTAACTATATGTTTTTGACAGCTATAAATGATAGTTAATTATAATTGAACTTGGTGAAATTGGCCGTTAGTTTTAGTAAATAAAGATAATTCTAAGCTATTAAAAAGAAATTCTAATTAGTAAAACAAAATCAACAATAATTTATTTAAAACAAAAAACGGTTTATGTGCCACATTTGAAAAAATCACACCTTAAAGTGGGCCATTTGTGTGCCTTTAATCTTCAAAAAATTTTCGTAACCACTATTGATTTATTGTTAAGCGTATAAATATTAAATTGTTTATCTTGTTTTATATTTATTTATTGTATTTAAGTTATTTACTTTCAAAAAACCTAAGACAAAATGAAAGAAAATATATCGAATCAATTGAAGATGATAAAAATCAATCACTACCTTAGTAAATGCAAATAATTTTAAATAAAATTAATATGTATTAAGGGTAATCACAGTCTGTTAAAAATAAAAAACATAAAAATGAAAATGTTTTAACAGTTTAATACCAAAAAATGACCATATGACCTTTAGACCTGACCCTCCTTTCTCTTTAATTGTAGTTTTTAAATAAGTTTTTTATTTTATTGTATGGCTTCTATTCTTATTTTTAAAAACAAAACTGTGATTGCGCTTTTTCTTTTTTGCTTGTTGTTGTTGTTCAATTTTCAAAGTCACAGTGTCATAAAAACCGAAAACATCGTAAATCTTTTCTTACCATTCAATTCAGTTTAGCTTTTTCTTTCATTCGTTTCTTGGCGATTGTGCCTGGAGTTATATGAATGAATAAATAACAACGATTAACGTTGACCAACTTATTTGTGCATACTTTTGATGACTTCTCTTCATTGGTTTCGAAGCTAAATCAATTGGATTTGAAATAAAAAACAATATAGTAAAATCTAGTTTGTTTACTTGAACAATTTATGTATTTAAATTGTTTGCAGTTAAAGATGATAATTTTTATGTATAAAAGTGATATGCATGACCAAAAAACTCAATATGTGAACCAATTGTGACATCCTATAAATTTTTATAGAAAAAATGCTTAACAAGGTCATTGGGATAAAAACATTTTAAATTTAAAGTTAGTTTTTAAATTAAAATTAATTTAAATAAAAATTTTAAAATAAAGGAAAAATAATAGCGAAAGTTGAAAGATTTTCTTTATAGTTAATTGTATATTCTAATTTGTAGATGTTTAAAACGCAATATTTAAAATACCACTTAATTACATATTAACAATGTCAACAAGATAGACTTAAAAATCTAACATAACTGCCTGTGTCTAGAACACGAAGACAAAACTCGTAAGCGGACGATAAAATTTCAAAAATTGTTTTTATTTTAAATGTAAGATAAACGCACGAGTTTTGCGGTCGTGTTCTAAAAACAGGCAATAAATATTTTACTTTTTAAAAAGGAATGTTAACGAAAAAAGACTTAGGATGTCTACTTTATAAGCAAAAAGACTTAAGAACCAATCTTTGACACTGCGTTAAATAAATATAAGCAAAATAGACTCAAGACACATACTTTGTTTGAAAGGTTTTTTACAGTTACATTCTGTAATAAGAGTTGCCAAATATTTGAGAGCTAAAAAAGATGAAATTAATAATAACAAGTATGAGAGCTATATTCGGCTTTGCCAAATCTTTGATACCCTTCACTGACTGCTAGAATATTTCAGGCGTGGTTATTATATGAAATCTTTATAAAAACGGACGTCTGTATTTTGAGCAAATTTTAATAAAATAGCATAGTTTGTAACAGTTTTAGCCGAACTACAATTATTTGCGAGAGGGAAATTTATATTGGACCCATGGTAAATTATGAACCAATCATCACAAAATTCTGTAGAGTTATTACTGGTATTAAAAAACCTAAATTTGAAAAAATTTCGTTATAAAAGTTAGATTTCTTATAGCGTTTTATGATTTTAAAGTGGTTTACAGGAGGCTGTTTAATATGGGGCCTGAGGTTGATAATGGACCGATTATCACGAAATCGCATTGTATTATTTCCAGTCATATGAAGATAAATTGGATCAAATTTAACCACAACATTGGGGTACTTAACTGTTTTCCCAGAGCAGGCTTTATAAGGGGCCTATGATAAATTTTGGACGATCTTCACGAAATTTAACAATATGATTTCTAGTCATATAGAACGAATATGTGCAAAATTTTATATCAATCCGTGCATTACGATTTATGTTGGTTTTTGTAACAAATTATAAATTTTTTATGGTGATGGTTCCACATTTGGATTCATAACTCTCATCCTACTAAACCGATTTTGCTGGATTTCAACCCCAAACTGCTTAGGATAACAAAGTAAATTGGCACCAACATTTTTCTTTTCTTTTGAAGGTTTCAAAAGTGAGCGTGTTTTCAACAGATGGAAATGGCTAAATCGACTTAGAAGTACTCAAGAAGGAGGTTGAGATGAATAATAAAAAGGTTCACACGGAATGACAAACTTAGTATACCCTCATTCACCAGTAGTGGTAGTGTAGGGCAAAAAAATATCTAAATAGAAAAAATTTTTTGATAAAATATAAATTTAATATTATAAATGGAAAGTAATCTACGCTAGTTTAAGCTTTTTAACTACATTTTTAGTTAATGCAACTTTGGTTTTATTTTACCTGTTTCAGACTATGCGACCTAGTTCCGCCACAATATTCGTCATTTCCTTTGGTGTCCCTTCGAAAAGTCTTACACTTTCAGACGTAACGCTTTTATTGCAAGCCACAAGATACAATTTGGCGTTTAACTATTTAATTTATATGAAACATATTAAAGAGCAACATCAAATTGTCGCTTGATTTTATATTTATTGCTACATTGTTTACTCCGCAGGTGTCTAAATCCTTCGTCACCAATCTTCTGTTTTATATCGCATAAGGTGAAGCAGGTATTATTTTCGACAAAACATATATATTTATATTTGTATGTAATACTAAAGCTTCATTGTCGTGAGATTTGTACGTGTTAGGTTTATTTTCGGGAATTAGACTTACATAGATTTATTAAAAATCTTTCTTAAATCCTTCATTGCTTATATGTAAATTATAAGCGGCTTAAACATAAAATTTCACAACATTTTTTTTAACGGTCATTTGATCTCATAACATTTTGACTTTACGTTGCAAAATCACAAAGCCCATAGAATAAAAAAATACGATTTTTAAGAAACAATGAAAAACTTAAAAAAAATAGGGTCTTATTTCCCACTTCGGCCCACTTCGGAAATTTCAGAATTTAACGATTGTAAAGTCCATAGTCGTAAAAAAAGCTCGCATACACTTCTACTTGGTATTTCAACAGAGCTAGATTTTTTTAATGGACGAGTGTACGCTTAAATGATTTTAATTATTAAAAATGAGATTAATAGTTATCACCAGGTAAACCATAAATAGGCAATGGCATGTTTTTCCTTGAGCGACCAATGAAGGCAAAAGCAATATATTTATCCGTTTTGGAGCTTTATTTTGAATTTTGGCATCGATTTGTTAGTGCATATTTTTGCATATTTTACCGTTTGCAGATTTTTTTTTGCATTATTTAGTTAAAAAAGCCTTTTTGCAGCAAATATTTTTTTTTTTTTTTTGAAAAATTTTTCTGTTTTAAATGTCTATCTGTATACACAACGTGTTGCTTTAATTTCGCCACCTACATTTAATTTTTACTCTACAATTGTAAGACAAAGCAGGGTGTCATTAAATATAAATGTTATTTTAGACTTGAAAATTTTATTTATAAGTCTGTGTTTATACGACTAATGTCTTACTGACAAGATTGCTACTTTATAGGCGAGAGGGACGAGGGGAAAAGAAACGAGTACACAGATGCATGTACTGTCTTTACGTTTTGCTTTCTTATTCGTTGTTTAATTTTGTTTTTGTTTTCAATATCAAATAAAACAAAATAAAAAACATGTCGTCAACATGACATGATTCATTTGAACGCCAATTCATGTTCAAAGAAGAAAAAGGAAGAATCTTGTCAATAAGACATGAGCCGTATGAACTCAGACTAAGCTTAAATTAAAAAGCAAATAATATACGTTTTTGAAGATGTATGTAATACACAGAAATCATTTAGTATACTGATCGACTCAGAACCACTTTTAAAAGTGATCTTACGATGTCCATCGTAAGCGTCCATGTTAACCTTGTGCGCAAAATACAAGTTGCAATCTTGTAGATACATTTTATAAAATTTGGTAAAGACGAAGTTTATGTAGAATCGATCTTTAATTTCACATATCTATTCCCCATTAAAACTTCTTTCCAAATTAGACTCTTTGTGTCCGATAACTATCTAATTATGTTGGTTTTTAAATTAAATTCGCCTCAAAATTATTTTACTGCAAATTAATTTATATTTTTAAGTTTAATGCGCATAAAACGCGTTTTTTAGAGCATATTTCTGGTTTGCCTGGTTATCACAATTAACAATTAACTTTTAATGGTAATTGCAACTACATATCAAAAATTGCGATAAATGCAAACCCTAGATTATAGGTATGTGCCATAAAAAGCCACAATCAGTTTGTTTGAGTTCAATCATAAAATCGTTTTTAAACACAATTGCCATTAAAATCACAAAAAAAATTATAGTTTCTTAAAGTATTAATGCAATCTAATTATTTTCTAACGGTTAAGAAAAATTCTTACCAATTTATAAAACAGCAAATATTCTTTGTAGCCATTTAAGGATAGATAGATGTATGAATAATAATTGGAAAATCCACTTAAACTATTTTTACAGAATTTTATTTTTCTTTAATTTTTTTTTATTTAATTTGCACGAAATTTTCTTGGCTTAAAGTGAAGGCATTGAAAAATTTTTCTTGTTGATGAAAATGGTAAAAAGTGGTAATAAATAATTTGTAACACACTTTCAAGAAGACTGTCAGCAAGTCCGACTTATAATGCTGGACAACCGGTACACAATTATATTTAGTATGTTCCACTTAGATTTGACACAATTTTAAACCGGCATCAAGTGAATATTGAACATAAAAACTTTCAAGGAATAAACAGAGTATTGACGACGATATAAACACGTTACAAACGACAGCGATTAACATAAAAATGAAAAGAACAAGGAAAAAATTACCAATACAACTCGAAAACAAGACAACGATTTTTTTATTTTGTAAGTTGTTCGCTTAAGCACTTTTAGCACAAAGTAAAAATTTACGTTACTAGGCAAAATTTTTTTATAAGAAATTGATCTTTGAGCTACAATACGCATGCGCATAAGAAATATTTGTATAACCACACTCAAGCGCGTTTAAAACTGTAATAACAAATGTTTATCACTTTAATAAGCTAAGAAGCAGTTTGAAACTCCAAGACAAAACTATCATCAACACAAAACAATATTCTATGATCATTAAAATAGTCATCATTATTGTAAATTAAATCATTATGAAGTTGAGTGGAGTAGTAAAAAAGTAAACAAAAAATGTAAACAAAACGTCAGGCTGGTTATTTTTTTATTAAATAAAGATTACAACAACAGCAGCAGCAGTAGTAGTCTAATACAATAACAAAAAAATCGCATACGGTTGAAAACACAACTTAAAATTTGCACTCTCTTCAGTAAACAAACCAAATGAATGAAAATTTTAATTTTAATTTTAAATTTTTAAGCAAATGATTAACGCGGCCACACTCTTGGTTAATTTTTAACGGTTATATCAAGGTATATGTAAATATACCTTGGGTTATATGTGACCAACAGGGTTGTCAGATGTGGCGATTTCTTGCCAAACGTAGCGATTTTGAAACGTGTTTGGCGGTGGGATTTTCCATTTGGCGACTGACGTTTTCTTTTTGCGATTTTTGATATAACTGGCTACTTTTACCATTTATATTATTTCAGCGATTTTTTAACAGTTTTTCATTTTTTGCTATCATTACTTATTTTATTTTAATTGAATTTTATATTCAGTCACTATTTAATTCTAATATGTAGTATGTATGCAGGTCAAAACACCAGTAATGAAATCGATGAGGCTGAAGTGTACGATCTTATAGAGACTTGTGTACTTAATTTTAGTTGTTTAATTGAATATATCGAGCCCTAACCGCAAAAATAATGTAAGCGACATCTTTATCGATTTTCGTTTTTTTTTAATAAATGACTTTATTGGTAACACTTGCATCATCTCCCAAAATTTCATGGTCATATAAGGTACCGTTACGTTTTCATAGCAAGAACAATTTTATTGTAAGCGACAAATTCCATACAAAAATTTATAAAATAGAAAAAACTCTCTCCTGTAAAATTTAATTTTTGGTGCTTACGTTATTTTGGCGGTTAGGGCTCGATATGATCTGCATTTTATGTTATTTAAAAAAAATAACAGAAACTAAACAAAATTTACTTTCGGTGGCTTTTTTGTATTTTTTTCTCGTTTTTTTTTTGTGGCGATTTTTTACTGTAATATAATACTGCTTCTTTTGTATGCAAAATTTAATTTAAAAAAAAAAAAACGAAAACTGAGCAAAATTGACATCCGGTTTGGCGATGGCCTCAAAAAAATCTAACAACCCTGGTGGCAAATACTATTTTGGGGACACAAATCAAGTTCACTAACTAAGTGCTGGTTCACACACGTCAAGTTTGACTCGTCAAGTCTTGAGTTTTAAGGAGAGAGGGGAAAAGAAATGGCATCCTCTTTTCCCTTCTCTCCTAAAAGCTCAAGACTTGACGATTAAAACTTGAAGTGTGTGAACCAGCACTAACTGCCTGATTTTAGAACACGTCCGTTTAACTTACATTTAAAACAAAATTTTAAAATTTGTAAATTAAATTTCGGGAAGAATTTCAATGGTTTTGGCAAAGAGCCGAAGAGGAACTAAATTTTTAATGTCCGTCAAATAAAAACATTAATGAATGGAAAAAGGTATGTTAAGTGACAGTGTTCTTTTGTGTATTCATATAAATAAATAAAATTCTGGTTGATTCAGGTACGGTCGAATCAAAAGAAATACGTAGAAGGCAGCACAAAATTTGCAAACAACAAAAAAGCATAGTTGGGTTAAATTTAGAATATAAGTTTACAGCATCTGAAAAAGTAATAGCAATGAAAACTTCCTGAAGGTGTGTTCTGTATATCCCGCGTCGAGAAACTTTTCCATTGAGATGTGAGAAATTAAACAAAAATGCCATAAATTGAAACAAACAACTGTTTTTCTAACTTATTTGCGTCTGTGTCAATTTTTGTGAGAATAAAAATGGGGTGAGAAAAAAATTTTAACACTAACAAGTTAGAGTGCTATATTCGGCTGTGCCGAATCTTTGATACCCTCCACCGACAGTGCGAATGTTTAAGGAGTAATATCTGTATGATGTTATTATTATCTTAAACTGTGACGTTTGTTATTAATTATGGTTTAAGGCGACTAAACTGTTTTCCCGTAGTAGGGTTTATATGGGGCCTAGGGTAAATTATGGACCGATCATCACGAAATTTCATAGCGTCATTTCTAGTCCTTTAAAACTGTGACGTACCAATTTCTGTTATGATAGCATTATTAAATATGGTTTTAGGTGTACTAAACTGTTTTCCGGGAGTAGGGTTTATATGGGGCCTAGGGTAAATTATGGACCGATATTCACGAAACTTCACAGTATCATTTCTAGTCCTTTAAAACTGTAACGTACCAATTTCTGTTATGATTGCATTATTTTATACGGTTTTAGGCGTACTAAACTGTTTTCCGGTAGTAGGGTTTATATGGGGCCTAAGGTAAAATATGGACCGATCGTCACGAAATTTCGCAGTGTTATTTCTAGTCCTAAAAAACTGTGATGTACCAAATTTTGTTACGGTAGCGTTATTTTTTACGGTTTTAGGCGTACTAAACTGTTTTCCGGGAGTACTGTTTATATGAGGCTTAGGGTAAATTATGGATGGATCTTCAAGAAATTTAACAGCGTGATTTCCCGTCCAATAAAACAAATTTTTGCAAAATCTGATCTCATTCGGTGCCTTGTTCCAGCATTTATGCTACTTTTTGTAACAAAATTATCAATTTTTTTAGGTGGTGGTTCCATATTTTGAGTCATAGCTCTGGTCCTACTGAACCGATTTTGCTGGATTTCAATCCCAAACTGCTTAGGATAACTACAAGCAATTTGGCACCAACTTTGATCATTTCTTTTGAGTTGTTCGAAAGTGAGCGTGTTTTCAACAGACGGACAGACGGACATGGCTAAATCGACTTAGAATTACTCAAGGACCCAGAATATATATACTTTATGGGGTCTGAGATGAATAATAAAAAAGTTTCACACGGAATGACAAACTTAATATACCCTCTTCACAACTAATTGTGGTGGAGGGTATAAAAAATATGGCGGCATGAAAAACCCATTTGATTATTATTATTTGATCAAAAATTTTTTAATTAACGATTGAAAAATGAGACGAAAAATACTCACAAAAGATTATAAAATCTGCCAATGAACTACAAATGATTCTTCTCAGATCGCTTTTGATGGTTAAAAACTGATTTATCACTTGAACGATTGAAAAAGGATTCATATATGATTTATTCATATGTTCAAATAGGAATTTCTAAATATTTTGAATTTAAAACTGTTTTATCACTAGAGCGATTAAATAAGAATTCACAATCATAAACAAAAAACTTTTTAAATAGGTATGTATGTGAAAATATTTTATATACCTCAGCATTTTTTCAACTGTCCTAAACCTTTTGTTCCTTTGCCACCCAAAACTTAAGATTATTATATGTAAGTAATTAAAGTAGCATTGACCGTAAGTGCCTCAAAACAACCATACACAAAAACATCTTTATCAGCTATCTCTTAGATGCCTCTTTAAATAAAAAGATTTCTGTTTCCGTTTTTTTTTTTTTCATCACCTTTATATCCAAATATACAACAATTTATGGCTCAGATGAAAATTTTAAATACATTACAGCTACTTACCTAGGTATCTGCCCCATTCGCTCTTCATTCAAAAAAAAAAAACACAGAAGAAACACAAGCCTCTTCTCGTAAACACTTTATTACGCGCTCTTTAAAACATTTTTTGTATGCTTTTTGTTGTTACCTGGTAAATTGTAAGCAATTTGTGGTACATTCTGTTTTTGTTTACTTAAATCACTTAGTTAAGATGGCTAGTTGTAGTACTTGACGCTCGTAAAATAAACCTTTATGTGCTACTGTTTCAGTTGACCGGCTTTTGCAACACATTAAAAACGTTTTTAATGCGTTCATTGCACGTTGTTTGTAGAGGTACATGATACATAAGTAACTATATGTACATTCATACGTATTTTTTAAGTTGTTTGGTTTTTTGTTGACCGTTAAATTCTATTTAACTAATATGAACTGAATTAGACAACGAAACATTTATTAAGTTCTTGTTAAAAATAAAAAATTATATGTTAATATAACTTATTATGATTTGTAATTACAGAGATAATAATTTAAAAAATAATTATGAAATATTTAACACCAAACAGGAAAATGTTTAAAAAGTTTATTAAATAATTATTTCTTAAAAACTTTTGAATTGAACATTCTGTTATGAAAACAAATTTAATAACTTTAACAAATTGTGAACTATAATTTATATATGTAGGTACCTATAACAGATATGGAAAATTTGTGTTTACTTTTATTTATCTAACTTTTTAAAAACATTTTAGGAGTTATTTAGTTTTATAGCAATTTGCAGAGTATTTAATAAAAGAAGCCTAATATTTTTGCTCTTGATAAAAAATTTGGAAAACAAATACCTAGTTGCTAGCTGGTGTGTTGGCAGAATGGATAGAACCACAATTTGAAAAATCAATTCTAATGGCATTTTTCGGATGCAAATTAGTAGTTATTATTACGTATTGCTTGAAAATTTAGCATAAACGCACTTCCCTATTTGGACCGAATTTAACTCTTTATTCTTATTTATTAATTATTAATATATGTCCTTGTGATTTTTTTATGCTCGGGGGAGCGAATGAATTGAGATTGTTTGTTATTAGATTTTATTAATAATATAATGTGCCTTTATATATATAGTACATATGCTTATTTTTTATACATATAGTTCTCTGATGTAATACTTAGGTACTACGCGCTGTGTAATATATATTTGGCCTCAGTGGCTTATATTACGAAATAAATAAATATTCGGCTATGCCGAATTTTAAATACCATCCATTATAGTGCAATAAGAACAGAAAGAAAGTTATGTAAATACCGTTCGTTCTTTAGATATAAATTAATTTATTTTTTTTTGCCCACTTCTCCAATACCGCCCACATTTTGTCGGATGTTGTATATTGATAACCCAGATGCTTGTATCTAATTTAGAAACTTTGGCTTTTGCCGTTCTCCAGCTATACAGAAAAACAGGCAAACATTTGTATTTACATTTTTTAATACTAGAAAAACCGCAATTTTTGCTCCAAAAAATATATTTTGGCGATTGTTTTATTAACACAATTTAGTTTTATTAACAATTATAATTTCACATTTTATTACTCTAACCAAAAACTTAACCACTTTTTTTAGAACAAACATAAAATTATACTTAACTTAGAATAAAATTTGGCGCCTTTTTGAAATATTTTGCTTGCATTCGTTAATTTACACTTGCAAACAATATCAATGCCTTATGAAAAGAATTAATTTTTAAATGAATAAACTTTATTAATAATTGTTTAAATTAAAAGTTAATTTTTTTATTAAATTGTTAAAACTCGTTATATCTTTTATTTACTTTGTTCATTGCACAAACTGCTGACATTTAACGCTATTGTGAATAAATATTTTTGTAACGTTATTGTTAATGCAACTTTACTATTGAGACTATAAAATTAATGGTTACTTTTGTCAATCAGTACTCAAACCAGAAGAAACGTTTTTGTAAAGAAAAAATAAATTAATTGTAAAGCTAATTTAATAATAAGTTGTCATAGTTTTAGAAATATAAAACATATTTTTTAATAATTTTTTTTATATTTTCAATGTTTTCAATTATTTTATTATATTTTTAGATTTCTTTTTATACGGTTATTCGTTTCACTGAAGAGTACTCGATTAGATTTTTGTTTTTCTTATTTCACTAGTTTGTAAGGCAGCGTTGGTAAAATTTTCCTGCCGCAATAATTTTTACACAAAAATCATCGGTGAGATTTTTTTTGAAAATACAAAAATTTCTATTACTATGAGCGAAACTGAATCTATTGTGGAAGATGCAGAGTTTATAGCAGTTGATGCATCCGACTATGTGGTTTTGGCCGAGGGCGAAGAATTGGAACAGTGTGAAGATGGTAGTGTCATTTATTTGACCGACGAGCAGGAGTTAATAGAAACTAGCGAAGTAGTGGAAGAACATGATGATGATACCACTATGATGATAACAGAAGATGGTCAAATGATGATGGTTGAAGAGGTACACGAAATTTTGGATGATGAAAGTGGTGAGCAGCTGGAAGTTTATCAACATGAAGAAGTAATAGAAGAACCGCCTACACCACAACAATTATGGGTCGAATTAGAAAAGAAACGCAAGAGATTAAATTTACCAAAAGTACCACGTAAGTTTATGTTATTTGATGGCATATGTGCAGAAATAGTAGATTATGACGATGAGGATAGTTCGCCCATAGTGGAATTTTCCATGGTGGCTGATGACCGTGAAGCCGAACGTTTGCCTATTGAGTGCGGGGTGTGTCCGGATATTATGCACAAATCTAAATTGGATGCACATTTAAAAACTCATCTTAAACCTGGTTCTAAGCGCTTCAAGTGTATTTATTGTGAAGATGATTTTGTTACCAGGGCCTATGCGGCCGGTCATGCTAGAAGGCATATGGGAATACGTCCGTACGTATGTGTGCCTTGTAAAATGTACTATTGCACTAAACAGGACTTGAAAGTGCATGAGCAAAGACGTCATTTGGCCAAAGAGCATATTTGTGAGCAATGCGGCAAAACATTTGCACAGAACACTTCACTGCGTCATCATCGACTGTTGGTACATGAACAGCAACGAAATTATGAGTGTGAGCATTGTGGTAAAAAATTCTTGCGTAAATATGCTATGACCGAACATGTACGCAATGTTCATTATGGCGACAGACGTTTACTAGATTGTCCCTTTTGTGATTTACGCTTTAAGGATACACACAAATTAGCTCAACATCGTAAGGACATGCATTTAAATCAAGGCAAATTTGAGTGCCGAGTATGTGGTCTCGAATTTAATCACATTGATTTCTTTGATGCCCATCGGCGCTCTTTACAATGTCGCAAAAAACTTGGTCGTCATTTATTCCAGCAAAAGCAGGACAATTACGATGAGCTGGAACCCCTACAACAGGATCAGCATGAAGATCAACAAATAATTTCCGATCAAATGCAACAATTTCAATACGAAGAACAACTCGATCAAAGTCATATGTATCATCAGCAGCAAGTTGTTGTGGAGGAGGAAGACGAGGATGATCCACAGCTTCAAGAACATCAATTCAAACAAGAACAACTTGAACAACAAGAAGTTGTAGTCGAAGAGATTACCCATGATATGCATAATGAAATTGTGAATGAAGAAGATATAGAAGATTTGGAAGATCAGGAAAATATTGAAGTGGATGAGCATGAAAAAGTTAAAGCAGAGCAACAGCTTTTATATGAAATTGCCGCTATGGATAATGCCTAAATAATAGCTTTGTACAAAATTCATGCATTATATCTAAAATATAAAGATTTTTGTTTAAATTTATAGGTTTTAAATGTCTTAATTAAGTTTTTTTTCGCGATTCTTAATTGTAAGTTTAATTAAGTGTATGTATAAAATAATATTAAAAATTTTAAAAAAAAATATATGTATGTTGAGAACAGAAATTTCAGTTAAGATATGTTTTAGTCTGAGACATAAATTAAGATTTTTTTTAAATAAAAAAATCATTGACAAAATTACAAAATAAGAATAAAAACCGGTAAATAAATTTAAAACAGCTGTATACATACATATACTCATTATGCGGAAGGTTCAATACAAATGTTAAAATATAAAAAAATCAACAAGTCATGGCAAATTGTATTCCAATATTATAGGTTTTAAATTTAATATGGTTTAAAGTGAGAGATTTCTTCCGAACCAAGCTGAATTGTGTTCTGTGTAGCCACGACCAAAAAAAATATTACATAAGTACAACCTAATTGAAAAATAGGTTAAAATTAATTAAAGTTGCATTGTAATATAAAGGTTATTTTCACTTTATAGTTAAGTTATAAAAAACAAAAATCAAGAAAACAAAGCATGGAATGCAATTCTTTTACTTTTTAAAAAATAAACAAAAAATTACGAGCAACTTAAATTGAAAGTTTTTTTGAGGCCTTGAAAACACATTAATTAAATATACAAGCTGTGATACTTTTATTTCTAAATTAGAGAGAGGAATGTCAAAAGTATCGCCACCACCGTATACATGAATTCGCCCTGTACACAAAAATAAAAAGTAATAAAAAATAAAATTTTAATTTTCTTAAATTCACAGCCATTTTCTTACAGTAAATACTAAAATAATAGATTATATAGCATTTTCAGTTTAAACTAAACGAAACCTGTTTTAAATTATACGCAACCTTTTTTAAAATAAACGAAACTTTATTCAAAATAAAAGAAACCTTTTTCAAAATAAACGACACTATTCAAATAGTTGAACATTTTTCAAATTAAATTAACCCATTTAAAAATTTTGTAGGGATTTTGTTTTTTTAGTAGTTACGGCTCGAAATGTCAACCATTCTTAACAAAACACTAACAAATCAAAACAAATAGGTTCGAACTGTCAAAATCAGATGGCGTTTCGAAGATAGATTGTCAAATATTTGGTATAAATGTTTTTCGCTATCGTTTTAATTGAAATGTCCAATTGTACAATGTCAACTCGGCGATTTCGTAATGTTCTTAGTGCGTTTTAAATTCTTAAGTCAGTGATTTGTGTTGCTTTTTAATTAGTGCTTTTAGGTTTTCGGTGACACTTCATCAAATTTTATCATAAAATTTCCTGACGTGCAAACAAAAATCTGTTTTTACATAATAATTAAAAAAAGAATATTAGCTTTAAAAATGAGGCTTAAACTAAAACTGTTATTTAATACATTACAAGTATCTCAACAAAGCTTTTTATCAAAGGAACTTGACAAATGTATAATAGTGACACAAATTATGTCTACTTAATTTTCTTTTTTTTTAATCTGGCATTTGTATCTAATTATACCGACCAAACTAAGCTTCTTAATAATTTACAAACATGAAATACTTTTAGTTAAAGTCAATTCTCGTTCTGTGATTAATTGAAATGAAAAAACTTTTCATTTCAGTTTGCATTTTATTTTTTCTTATTCTCGTTTTTGTTATGAATAATCTTATATACCCTTCACCATTGTGCGATAAGAGCAGATAAATCCATTTCTTTAGATATAAATAAATCGCCCACTTTGTTGGATGTTGTGTATTGATAACCTAAATGCTTGTACCTAAAATGGAAGCTTTGGCTCTTGCGGTTCTCCAGATATATAAAATCCTATAATGTCTTTATAAGAGAAGTGCCACACCCACTACTCCAATTCCATCCACATTTTACTTGATTTGGAAACTTTGGCTCTTGCCGTTCTTTATGTCAAATCCATGTCTTCAATTAGTCAAATCTATATAACTACATACCAAACGTCAAACTCTAAAATGTTTGTCAGTGTTTTTTTTTATATGAAGTTTGACGTTTACTATGACAAAAAATTGTCAGGTGAAGACCCCAGGGGAAAAGAAATGGCATTCTCGTTTCCCTTCTCTCCTAAAATCTCAAGACTTGACGAGTCAAACTTGACGTGTGTGAACTGGCACAAACGTCAAACTTCATACAAAAAAAAAAAAACACTGACAAAAATTTTATAGTATTTTATATAGACTTTGACGTTTGGTATCACAAAAAATTGTCAGGTGAAACCCCCATGTAATGTAACGATAATTCGAAAAAAATTGCATAATAATGTAGTAAAACCGTATTGTTTTTTAATAAAGCCCTTTTTAGACCGTTTTCCAAATTTCTTTACAAGTCTAGTGTCCAAGGCGAATTCATCCCAGGTAATCTCGGTACTACAACAAGTACAACTCGTACAAAAACCATAAGCAATTTGTTTTTGTAAAATCATTGTACAATGTCAAAAACAGAAATAAAACAAAACAGAAACAAAGATAATAAGAGAGAATAAACAAAATTTTGACATCCAACAGTGATTTTAGCTAATATCAGCAGCGCTTTTAAGACCACCTGTAATAAATTCGCCTTGCTAGTGTCCCAATAATTGGCATCACTGATCGTCGCAATATCATTTGACAGCTCATTGTGATTGAAATATGAATAATAACAAAACAAAAAAAACAACACAGTATTTGACATTTGCTGACGCCTGTAAGTAGAAAATTAAAGGAAAAAAAGAGCAAAAACGCGCAGAAACATTTTTTTACAAAGAAAAGCTGGAATAATATTGTAAAAAATATAAAAAGTGTTCATCTTAAAGCAAAATAAAGAAATGTGTGATACAGCCGAAGATATGGATGAATATATTGAATATGAATTTGCACGAGATTGTATAGAAATTGATGAAAGTGTTGAGGATGGTAGGGTTGAAAACGATGATAACGTACACAATGACCCTCACAGTTTACTGGTGCCACAAGCAGAGCATTTAACAGAAGATACTTTTCTCTATGAAGATGATGATGATGATTACGAGATTGTTGAAGAGTTGGACGACGAAGTCGCCCAGGATTTAATATCAAATGCAGATATAGATATTAAAACAGAAATATTAGAACAAACAGAACAGGAGGAGCATAAAACTTTAAAGGAAGAAATTATTGAACAAGATGCCGAAGAAGATCATTTAATAGAGGAGGAAACGGCAAATGGTTACGGCCAGGAAGAATTTCAGGATATCGAATATGAAGAAGTGGGATTAGAGGAGGTGGATGAAGCAGAAACTGAAACCGTTGTGCCGGAACAAGAAGTACAAGCTAAAGTTGAGAAGACAAAAAAACCGCTGCCCAAACCATGTCCGGAGTCTAAGGGTCCAAAAGGGGTGGCGAGGAAATACATGTTATTTGACGAATTAGTCGCCACAATTGTTGACTATGATCCAGACGGAACACCAATTGTGGAATTCTCAGTATCCAACAATGATGACGATGAAAAGTTACCTATGGAATGTGGCATTTGCCCAGATGTCATGAGTAGATCGAAAATAATCGCTCATCTTAAGACCCATCTGGTGCCGGGCACTGCTCGTTATCAGTGCATTTATTGCGAGGAGACCTACAAAGATTGCAAATATTTAGCCGGCCATGCCCGAAGACACATGGGCATTAGGCCTTATGTTTGTGAATTGTGTAAATTGTATTTCTCAACCAAACAGGATCTGCGGGTACACAACCAACGACGCCACCAGGAGAAAGATCACATCTGTGAAGTGTGCGGCAAAACATTTGCTCAAAATACTCAACTCAAAAGGCATAGAGAGGCCACTCATGAAAAGAAGCGAAGATTTAAATGTGATATATGCCCTAAGTCATACTATAAGAATTTTAGTCTACAGGAACACATACGGGCCGTACACATGGGTAAAAGACGTATTATAGTTTGTCCCTTTTGTGGCATGCAGTGTCGGGATGCTCACAAAATGGCAAGACATCGTAAGCAATATCACCTGCATCAAACCCATTTCGAATGTCACATTTGTAATGAAGAATTTACCGATATCAATTATTTTGATGCCCACAAACGTTCCATACAATGCCGCAATAATACCCGACGTAAGTTGGAAGAAGAGGGTATGCTGCAACAACAACAGGAGGAAGAACAACAGCTATTATTGCAAACACAGGCGCAAAACGAAAACGATATAGAAAAGCATGAGATTTTTTTGGATAACGAAAACAGTCAAGAATATTCTCAAAATTCCAACGATATACTGCAACAACACCAGCCTCACACAGATGATGATACCATAGAAACAGTACAAATTTTAGATGAATCTGATTATAAACATTTAATATCTTCCTCGCCTACAAATCACCAGGATCAGACAGGACAATTTATATTAAGTAATGATCTATTGCAAACGCATAGAATCGAAGAAATTACTCCAGATGATGTTGCCGATGACGAGGAATTAGTTTATGAAATAACCATAGATAGTAATGAATAATTTTTCTCTATCCTAACAAAGATACATAAATATATAGATACTTACATATGTATATTGTTTTTATTGATTTTGTTTTAATTTAAATTAAATTATTTAAAACCAAGAAAAAGAACAACAACAAATTTCGTCAAATAATTAGTGTTCTCATCAATATTTAAAAAGTACGAGTTTTGTGAGATAATAACTTTAGTTTATAGAAATAAATTTCAATAAATCACTTAGTTCTTTGTCAATTGTTTTTTTTTTTTTGTTTAGATAAACAGGAAAAATCACTTCTTTTTGCTTTTAGACTGTTTTAGGAAAGTTTTATAGAAAGAAAATGGATTTAAAACTAAAAAATATACGAAACGTACATATGTTATACAATTAAGTAAAATTTCTTAAATAATAGCTTAGTGATATTAATTAAAATAATTTTTTTTAAGCATATTGCTTTTAAGTAAAAAAAATTTTCCAGGCCATAATTAAAATAATTTTTTAAAGAAATCATTTTTTCTAACAGAAATTTTGTAATTATTCTACACTAGCTTTTGCACGTGACCTAGTTCACGTAAAAATTAGAGCAAGAAAAGGGTTTACAAAAATTGTATGTATGTAATTTTCTAAATCTAAACTTCTAAGCTCTATTATCATACTTTTTATGTTATATTCCGGGCACTGGACCAAATATATCTTAGAGAGAAAAAGTACCAGTTTTTTCGTATCCCTGCCTTAAACTGTCATTTACTACTTAAATACACAACCCTTAGTTGCTACCTTTACGACATCAGTGACAGAAAAATTTTAACTCAGACATTGTTGTTGTTCTTTGATATACATACTGCTGCATTTTGTATTAATAAAAAACGATTTTTTTAATAAATTGTTAAGGTTTTCAAGCCTAAAAAATATGCATTGTTCCACACGTTTAAATGGCAAACCAAAACATCGCAACATGAATATGCCGCCTCCTCCTTACAATGCAGGAGTACATTTTGTGTCCACCGCACCAAACGTTTCGCATATGGGACAGCTGCAAATCAATAAAAAGTACGTAAACAATATAAATGAAGTTTCTGTTTTACAATATCAGCGTACAGCGAATAATATGCAAATAAAGAATAATCCGGAAACAAATCATTATCAAAGTGTTCGGCAACACCAACAACAGCAGCCTTTTGTTTATAAAACTAATCAATACCACCAACAGCATATACATCCAAATGGGCCACCAAAATTTCTTGGACAGTTTGCGGTACAAAGAAAAATTTTTAAAGATCATATTGTAACACAGGATACTGTTCAGCCTTTAAGACATGTGGAATTTAGCAGTAAAAAATCAAAGGATTTGCAAAATCAACAAGAAGCAAATAAACTAAATAATTTTAATAATAACGTAACGCAGATAATGTCCAGAAAATTTGATGAAAATAGAAACAGCAATCGAGAGGAAATAAAGTCAAATAATGAGGAAACAGCTATAAGTCACAACCAAGTTCCCGATTATCCGGCTGTTGTTGAGGAAAATAATACACAGTTAAATCAGGAGGATACAAATAAATTAGAGGTTCAACAAGATGTTGTACAAGTTCTTAATATTAACAATGAATTAGATCATGGCGAAGATGTTAATGATAAATCAGCTAAAAGTGCTCGTGAAAAAACACCCATGTGCCTGATTAATGATTTGGCTAGATTTAATAAAATATCATTTCAATATAGACTTACTACTGAAAATGGCCCAGCTCACTGTAAACGTTTTACGGTAACTTTGAAACTCGGTGATGAGGAGTACACTGCGGAGGGATTTAAAATCAAAAAAGCCCAACATTTGGCTGCTAAAGAGGCTATAGAAAAAACCAAGTACAAACATCCTACACCAAAAACAAATCGCCGAACTGATGAAAATAATGTGGCAAAATCGAATATTACCCCTACAGTGGAATTAAATGCTTTAGCCATGAAGCTTGGACAACAAACATATTATATATTCGATCCTAAGCAAATGGAAAACAATACAAATTATATTTCCAACCCCAAACATTATGAAGTAAATAAAAATGCCTTGCAGCAACCTCCAAACATGGGCGTGGTTGAAAATGTTATAAGTAGTAACAAGCAGTTTGTAAATCTAAATCAAAAACGTCAATTTTTAAGCAAATTTCAAAATCGTTATACCGCGTTTCAACATTCTCTCCCTAATGTCTCAGCTCCTGGTAATTTCACTTATTTTCCCTCTACGTCGCCCTGTAAGATAACCCTAATAGTAGGCAACAAGCAATTTGTAGGAGTAGGCAGGACATTACAACAAGCCAAACATGATGCTGCCTCTAATGCCTTGCAAGTATTAAAAGAACAAGTAAATAACGCGCAATCGGAAGCCCATAATGATAGTATGGAAGATAACGATAACAAATCACCAATATCTTTAGTATTCGAACTAGGTATTAAAAGAAATTTACCAGTAGATTTTAAAGTTTTGAGAGAAGAAGGTCCAGCCCATATGCGTACCTTTATTACGGCCTGCATAGTAGGGGATTTAGTGACTGAAGGTGAGGGGACGGGCAAAAAGATTTCTAAAAAGAAGGCTGCCCAAAAAATGCTAGAGGAACTGAAAAAATTACCACCCTTAACACCAGTGGCTTCACCCGTCAAGCGTGTAAAGTTAAAAATTTCCTCCAAAAAGCCAAGTGCTGCTACAGCTAAATCGCTTAATCAAAATGAACCCAAAGAGGACTCGGAAAGACCTTGGCATAAAAATAAAAAAGTTAATGTAGAAACAGAAGAAGCGAATCCTATTACTAAATTAATAGAATGGCATCAAAATAAAAAGGAAAAAGAGCCAATATTTAAATTAATAAGTGAATTTGGTAAAGAAAATTCTCGCCGAAGACAATTTGTTATGGAGGTGAGTTCTAATAATATAGTGGCTCGTGGGGTTGGTAATAGTAAAAAGTTGGCCAAACGCGATGCTGCACAAAATTTTCTAATTGCCATCACAAACTTAGATGATCCAACTGAAGAAAATGTAACCAATACACCGGCAGATAATTCTTTAGAAATAAAGAAACCAGTATTAGAAACTACTGTCTCTACTAAGCCCTTAAGAATTGAAACTAACAACAATTTGCTAACACCCATGGATTCATCTCAGGAAACGGATAATAATATCAGTAAAATTTTACCAAATACTCCCTCTTCTACTTCCTTAATTTCTGCAGCGCCAACGGCTAAAGAATCTACTCCTCCTCCTCCTACAAATACTACAACTTCTAAAAGTCCTAATCTGCATATGAAAGATCAATTAATGTATTTGGCAAAACTTTTAGGTTTTGAAGTTGAATTTTCCGATTATCCCAAAGGTAATCACAATGAATTCCTTACTATTGTTATGCTCTCTACTAATCCACCACAAATATGTCACGGTGTTGGTGTTAATGCCAAGGAATCTCAAGAGGATGCTGCTAAAAATGCTTTGAAAATACTAAGTGAAATGGGTTTAAATAATGCAGTCAATACATAATTTGTTGTTGTTTTTTCTTCAATAATTTCTATACAAATAATTAATAAAGTTAAGTATTAAATTGGTTTTTTAACAATTAAAGCGGATTTACTCATTTGGCCGAAGTTTTCCGGAGAAAAAATTTGTTAAAAACAAATGGGTGAATTCTACTTTAAAATAAGTTGTAAATCAAATATTTAAAAAAAAAAATATGTATAAAAGAGCAAGCTCAAAATTTTGTTTGCGTATTTAAAAAAAATTATATATTTTTCCCTCCTACCCACAAATCAACTTTCCATTTTTTTGGATGAATAAAATAAATTTTTCTGCATTATAAATAAAATTAAAAAAAATGTTCTTAGTTTTCTTTTTTTTTTAAAGTAGAGGTATTTTTTAAAATTTCTGTTCATAAATTTTTGTGGTATAGAATATGGGAATTATTTCATTTTTACCGTTTGGTCACGTCGCTGCCCGGGATTTTCCAAATAACATTTAATTGCTGGTTTTTATAATTCTATAAGCTATTTTTTGCAAAATAGGTCGTTTTTTCTAATAGATTAAAGAACACAGGCTGATTATCTTGATAAATAAGAAATATTATAAGAATGATTTACTATATCCTTAACTTAATACGAAAAGGCCCTAACTCATAATTTTTCGAAATCGATATTTTTACATATTTCGATAGACCATTACTAGATACACATTCTCGAAAAAAAATCAGATGAATTCGGAAAAAAAATACCGAAGTTATAGCCTAAAAACGAAAAGCCCTAACTCATCTCTTACAAAAAGCCCTTACTCATATTAATAAATAAAAATTAAAGAAAATTAATAAAACTAATATAACACTAAATTTGTAAAGTGTTTTTAATAAAAATTGCGTTTAAACAAATTTTGTATCAATATTGCATCTTTTTTTATTTAGTTTTTTCCTTCTCCTGTAAACTATGAAAAACATGAGTTAGGGCCTTTTCGTATTAAGTTAACGATATGTAGTTTAAATTTGCGATTTTTGGCTTATGACGTTGTTGCAGAAACTGAGCGATTTTTTATGGTGGTTCCCCATTTTAATGCATATCTCTGATTCTACTGAACCGATTTTGCTGAATTTCAATCCCAAACTGCTGAAGATAACTACAAGCAATTTGACACTAAGTTTGCTCTTTTCTTTTGTGTGTTTTCGGAAGTGAGCGTGTTTTTAACAGACGGACAAACATGGCTAAATCGACTTAGAATTACTCAAGGACCCAGAATATACTTTATAGGGTCTTAGATGTAAATATCATAAAAACATTTCACACGGAATGACAAACTTAGTATACCCTAATTCACCACTAGTGGTGGTGGAGGGCATAATCAAAGTTCTTGATTTTTTTTTTAATCATGTTTAAATTTGTCAAATTTTTATTTTTAATTGGGCTCGAATTCGTTTCGAATTTAAGTGTTTCGAGAACAACCACATTCTCATCTTTAAAATTCTTTGCAGTTTTATAATTTTCACCACTGCGAAGGCTGTGGTTAAAAGAATACATGATCTACATAAGAATGTTGACCAAGAACGAATATAGTTAAATCGACTAAAGATGCATAAGGACCAAGAACATATAACGTTGTTGTACCTCAGATGAATATACACACGAAATGCCAAACTAATATGTATATGTATACCCTCTGTTGCTACCAGTGGAAGTAGTGGGTATAAAAATTAACTTTTCCTGTTTTTTTTCACAATTTGCATTATAACTTTTTTCATAATTGGCCGATGTAGCGGATTTTGAATACCAAATAGAGTATGAAAACTATAAACCGTTTTGGTGAATTTCATTGGAATCGGAGTAATAGTGTCGGCGTGTGACACTACTGCACGATCACCTTAATAAATATAAATTATTTTGATGACAGCAAATTAAAAATATGTTAATAAAAAATAATTTTGGTATAACTCAGGAATGGTAAGAGCAAATTCAAAAATAGTTTTTTCTTAAATTATTTAGAATTATTAGTTTTTTTCATTTTCATAAAATTTTAAGTTATAAATTGTTATTTACAAAATTTATTAAAAAATTATGAAAAATTGTAATAGAAACTGGGAATTATATCCTTCCGAAGGTTACTTTATATTATATTCAAAATTTTTCATTTTTCGAATTTATTCTATGAGCTAAATTTCAGTATGCTGACGAAGGCCGTAGCGGGCCAGAAAATGCATTACATTCTGCTGGTGTCTAATTGTAAATTTTTCTGTACCTTCAATATACATCATTGCTGTCCAAAGGAGAGCTAAGGTAAAATGTAACAAGAAAATACAATATAATAGTCTGGTAGTGTATACAGTCATTTCTGCAAAATTGAAAGGAATATGACTATTACAAAAAAGCTTTATAAAATACATAACTGAAATTTAGCGCATAGAATAAATAAGAAAAATGAAGTGAAGAAAATCGTCGTTTTTGACAAAGTTATGACGAAAACTCAAAAAGAGAACGGTAAGACCGATTTTTTTTGCAAAAATTCGACTTGTGCGAACTAAAATAAACTAAAAATGTTTGACCCTATAAGGTTTTAAATGAGGCTTAAGCCCAAAAACAATTTTTTTGGGACACACTACACTACAAATAAACCAATATTTTTTAACAAACTAAAAATACTATCGTCTCTAAGATAAACCATCGTTTTTTCATAACTGCAGCACATGAAAACCAAATAAACATAGAAATGGCCAAAAAAAATCTTATCTTATCAATTTGCTAAAAAAAAATTTGTTAATTATCTTTTTTGTTATTTGTCATTATCATGTTAAAAAACCATTTTGCAGTTTTTATACGGTCTTTATAAGCACTATAGAAAAAAATCGGAAAATTGTTTCCTGATAAAAAATTAAAAAACATTTGAAAACAAATTAATGTTTGTACAAAATGTCCCCAGTTTTCACCAAAATTTTAATTGATTTTATTAACGAACATGAAGTTATTGGATATGATAATCACCCCTATTATGTAAGGCGTTGTCGACGTCGACATTAATTTTTAATTGTTGTCACATCAAGGCGACGACTACATCACTTCGACGTTAATTTGGTATTTTATAAGAATGTTGTGTCGACGTCGACTAGTTATCGAAAATTTGACAAAAAAATCCCATCTCCAATTGTTTTTTTTATTTTTTTGTTCTTCACTCACTTTTTAACGCTATTTATGCTATTTTCCGACATATTTTTTTAACCGATTTAGCTTTTTAAAATAAAGTGTAGAGTTTGCTTCCAATTTTGAATTTTGTTCGCGAATTTTTGGCATGTTTTTGATAAAAGATATTTTTACTGTAAGTTTTCTGATTCTTTATAGCTTTAACGTTTATTAATAAATATAAGACTTTTCTTTCATGCCGCTGTTAGCAAATTTTTGCGAATTTCCGTTAATTTAGCAATTTTCACCGAATTTTTGTCATTCCTTTCATATTAAAAATGTTCGCAAATTTTCGATATTTTTGCAAATGTTTCCGAATTTTCGCGTTAAATTTTCTAATTAAATTTGTGCCCATAACTTCTTTTAAATTTGCATTTTTTATTTCAAACGTATTCAATAAATATGTTAACATTTCATTTAAAATTTCTTTAACTTTCATTTGAGTCGTCGCAAAATTTCCTGTCGACTAAAACGGGGACAATACTACTCGACGTCGACTAAAAAGCGCCTTAAGAAATATCACTTGACTGTCAAAAGTAATCGATCATTGTCAACAACGACTCGGAAAATACCATTAGTGTTGAGGTGCCGTCTACTTGTGTCGATGTCGACTTTCATAATAGGGGTGATTATTTCAGAATTACATAAATTCGACTTATATATAAAAGGCTATAAACACCCGGCTTTTCCCTCCGATGCCATTGAAGAAGATCCAGTCAATTTAGAATATTATAATAGATCCTTAAACAAGGATAAAATTATTATGGATTATGCTGACTATTCCTGGAATTGTCAGGGAGAAATGGTTTACAATTGTAAACTTTGTAAGGATAAAGTTAATTGCTGTAAAGATTTTACGGCCATGGATGATTTTTTAAATCATGCCGAACAATTGCATGAGAAAATCATAAAACAAGAACAAGGAGAACAATTATTGGACAAGAAAAGTGAAGAATTATGGGTAGGCGAATTGGTGAGAATGAAAAATACTGATTATAAGCGTCATAGTGAAGAGTTTCTTAAGGAGATCGATGAGGTAGGTCAAAATGTTTTTTTTTTTTTTTTTATAAAATTCGAACATACATAAAGTCGCCGTTATTGAAAATTTTTCAATTTTTATCAATAATTTATCCCGAGTGTTTTTCTTTCTGTGTACAGGAAAATATTGTATTCTGTGTACAGGAAAATCATATATTGTATATATTATTTCTAAAGCACTTTTTTTTGTCGGTTGCAAATATCTCCCATGCCACCGCATCAAATTTAATGAATGATATCTCATTTTAAAGCTTATTTCTAACACTAATGACGAAAAATAATTAGAAATTGAAAAATTAATATTTTCATTGATAAAAATTATATTTTAAAATGTATTGAAGTTACTAAAATTTCTATTAATTATTTTCATTTTATGTTACAAAACTGACAACTAACGGTGCGAAATATTCGCACGGGTCATCTAGTATTGTATAAAGTGTTTCTTATTTTTTCACTTGAAAGCACACCACCACTCACTTTATTCATTGCAGTGTACGCAATAACGCTTTTGCGTACAGTACTTAGTGCGGCGGCATGAAATAGCACCCCAAAATATAACCCCCCAAAAAAATAATGAAACAACCACCCAAAGCGTGGGGCCTTATTTCATATGCAATAAAGCCCCAATTTTGAAAATGAAATTAGCCCCCAACGAAATGAAATAACGCCCCAAACATAAATGAAATAATTCCCTAATTTTTGGGGGCTTATTACATATGAAATAAAACCCCAATTTCTGAAATTAAATAAAGGCCCAATATACATATGTAATACAATTAATTATACAGTTTTGCTTAAAGAATCACGCGATATATACCAAACACAAGTTTCGCCAACTAAGGCTTTTCTGCATAGCCGGCCTTCGGCTTCGCTAACTAAAGCTTCTCTGCATAGCGTTAGGATTTTCTCCTCTATAGTATAAAAATACCGACTCGACCCGGCTACGCAGAGAAGCCTTAGTTAGCGAAGCCGGTGTTTGGTTTACCATAGAGAAGAAAACCATTGCGCCCGGCTGAAGGCCGGCTAGGCCGGGCAGCTTATTTTATCGAAGCCGGTGTTCTGTATACCAAAGTGGATAAATCCTTGCGCCCAAAAACGTTTTAATTATAAATTTGAAAATGAAATAATCCCCCAAAAAAAATATTGGGGCTTTATTTCATAATGATTTTTTGGGGATAAATTTCATATGAAATAATACCCCAATTAAAAAAATGAAATAACACCCCAAACAAAATGAAAAAACCCCCCAAAAATCGTTTTTGTTGTTCTCTGTACAAACTGTTGGCTAGTTATTTCGTTATTTTTTTGGGGGGTTATTTCATGCCGCCACTTAGTGCAATAAGAAAGTGGGTTACACGCACTCAAAATATTAGTAACTGGTTCAAATTTCTTGAAATTCCATATAACTTTCTTTGAAATTTTATTTTTAACTAATTTAAAAACGTTTAAACCTAATTAAAAAATATTTATTTAAATTCCCCTTGCAGATCCTCGGCGTAGAAGATTTCGATATGAATGGCATTTTAAATTCTCTAGAGGGTCACAAAACCCTAGAAACAGGAAATAGAAGTGAGATGTTGTCAAACAAACCGAAAAACATTTTAATTCGTGCACGACAGCAAAAACGTAAAAAGAAACGTACTTCGGGCCAATGTGAAGTCTGTAATCGTACCTTTAGTGATCTATATAATTTGCGCATACACAAAATGATTCACACCGGCGAAAAACCTTTCCAATGCGAAGAGTGCGGCAAGCGTTTTCGACAATTTAATAAATTGAAAATTCACTTTATAACCCACACAAATGAGAAACCCTATATCTGCGATATATGTGGCAAAGGTTTTCGTTTTCGCAACTATTTGTCCGTGCACAAACGTTTGCATTCCGGTGAAAATCCTTACAAATGTAAATTTTGTGGTGAGTACTTTCATTCCCTGCACTCCAGGCGTTTGCATACGAAAATGTTGCATTGTGAAGCAAAAACATTTACCTGTGCAATTTGTGGCAAAATTTTGACAGCTCAATGTTATTTGACAGCCCATATAAAACGGCACACGAATCAACGTGATTTTGAATGTGAAATGTGTGGTAAATGTTTCTTTAGTCAATCTCAGCTAAAGGATCATCAGTTGGTGCATACGAATCTTAAGCCATACGAGTGTACGGCATGTAAGGCATGTTTTCAGCGTAAATCGAATTACACGCAGCATTTGAAAATACATACGGGTGAAAAAACTTATGTGTGCAATATATGTAATAAATCATTTGCCCAAAATGCAGGACTCTATGGGCACATGAAATCGCACACAAAGTAATATAAAATAAAATTCAGCAAATAATTTGTAATACAAACAAGTTGCAATAGCACATCATATTGCACATTTTTTTGTACAAATTTAAGATTTTTGAGTTGGTTGGACAGCGACTGTTTGCATTTAATAATTTAGATGTAAAAGCAGCAGTTTTTTTTTTGGCAAATGAAAAATAAAGATGTGGAAGAAATTACAGTTTTTCTACGTTTACTGCAGTTTTTTAAACCACAAATTATATTTTAAATTTTGACGTTTTTCATAACAAAATTTTTAAATTTAGCCGAGTTTTGTACCAAATTGTGTAATATCCAGTTAAACTAAGCGAATTTCCTAAATTTTTCATTACTTTTCAATCCAGGTGATAAAAAGAGAATTCAGCATAGCGTCAAAACTCAAACAAATTTATTTGACATAAAATGGGTACTTATTCTACCATACATATATATACATATATATATTTTTCCATTTTCCTATTTAATACAACTGTAAAAATAAGAAGAGAAAAATTTGTTTACTATCTCTGCAAAAGATATTAATTAATTAATTGGCCCTTTCAATTCTTTCTTTCAATTCTATCTAAAAATGTTAAATTTGTTAACAACCAAAAACTTGGCTCAACTTTATTGCAACATTGTCATATCTCAAAAAATGTTCAAGCAAAAAACCTCCTCTATATCGCTCATTTTGGAGTTAGAGATGCAGAACTGTTCGCTTTTCTTTATATTATGTATTAAATTCATCTTTGTATCTTTTATACCTTCCCGGTTTGAAGAGAATGTGTCTTCTTTTTTTCTAAGTAGTTAGAGCAAATCAAAAACATTAAATGCATTTATCTCGAAATTGATTTTTTTGAGTTATGCCGGTCTTGCAGCAAATGAGCGATATGTATTTAATAAAAATCACTGTTTTATTTCAAACTGAACCGCAGCTATAGCAAAATATATACATACTTATATATATTGAATCTGTATAAAAAGGTACATTTTGAAAACTTTAATCGCATTTTGCCAAGTTTGATTTTTTTTTTTTTTTTGAGATATGACTATGTTGCAATAAAGGAGCGATATGTACATACATACTTACTTTCTCTTATATGTTTTCATTTTATTAAAATTTTTTATTATTATTTTATTTTCTTCTCCTTATTGGATTAATTTTAATAATGATATACATATGTATGTACTACATACATATGTAAACATATTTGTTTCTTTTATTTATTCATGATATACATCATTTTTACGAATATATGTAGGTTATTTGGATTTCTCAATACATTATTTTAATAATATACACTATTTTTTAAATATTTCTGCTTTTTATTAATACATTTTTAATGAAACATGTTCATTTTAATTTTTGACATAATTTATGTTTTTTTTTTATTATTATTTGTTTATCAAACTTAAATGGGATTTTTTTAGCATAAATATATTTTTTTGATGGTTTGATAATTATTTGTATTTATTCTATTTCAATGTATGTATATAATATGTCTGTTGTATATAATATATAAATTTTTTTATATGATTTTTTTCAAAAATTTGTGACATTTTATAATAAAATATATAGATTTTTTTTGTGTTCGTTTATATTTTGTAAATAGTAATGCGTTAATGAACGCTTACATATTAATATTTATAAAAATAGTTCAATTTCTTTAAGTGTATTTTAATTTTAATATGTATATACATTTACTTTAAGATCATGTTTTTCTTTAAACAAATTAAAAAATATAAAATAAAATCTTTGTTTCATTTGATTTTTTGTCTACAATAAATGGGCAGATCTTTTTAAGGCTAGTTTACACTATAATACTTCTTATTAATACATGTCAAAAACAAATGCAATATGTAATGAAAATGACAAGTATTACCAAAAAAGATTTACATTCCATACGACTTCATCGTTTTTTTAAATTTTACTAAACAATAATATTTTTTATGTGATAAGGGTTGCATTTTAATAAAAGCATGTTTATGTGAAATACATACATAGGGATATACAAACTGTAATTAATGTTTTATTAGAGTTTTTTTAAGTCGCAATAAAACTCATTAGATTTCTATCTCACAAAGTATTATGGAATACGTATGGCTTGTGTGATAGTGTAATCTAGCCTTTAGTAAAAAGAACGTATTAATCTCATACAATATTAAATGCCTAAGAAATATCAACAACGAAATAACTAGTGTTTTTCATACCGGATTTTCCGGGACAAAAATCCAGTAAAATTTGTGTGGGAATTCCCGGGATTTTTTTTTATTTAATTATGACAACTTTAATGCTGATATTATTGTAAGTTCCGGTTCACACACGTCAAGATATAATGCCATTTCTTTTCCCCTCTCTCCTAAAAGCACAAGACTTGACGAGTCAAACTTGAAATGTGTGAATCGGCACTAAATAAGTGATGTCAAGAAATAGATGTAAATTCAAATCTGATAAGTAAGGCAAGGCAATGTTTTGTGTTTGATGCTCGGAATTTTTGAACTAGTAAAAGAAGGATTAAAAACAAGGCGAATTCATTTTTCAGGTGGCGTTGAAAGCACAGCTGTGCTACTTTTTTTTAAATTAGAGAGAGGAATGTAAAAAGTTACTTGTGTTTTTGACTTATCGGCCAACGAAAGCAGCAACAAAATACATTGTTGTGTTTTTGGTGTTGTTAATTGTTGTAGTATCGACACCACCGTTTACATGAATTCGCCTTGAGTAAAAATGTACACAATTTTAAATATTTTTAAGGACTCAGATTTTTTTTTTCAAACGAAAACAAGTAGTTTGCACTTCTTTCAAAAGTGTAAATGATTTTTTTATACAGAGCAGCTGCATAAAAGATTTTTTGGATTAGATTCTGAAAATGCTGTAAATACTATTTCTGTAAGAGACGACAAAAGTAAAAATTAACATTTAAGGAAAGTTTGAAAACTATTTTGTTTTAATAAATAAAAAAAGGAATAACATGTTTTTTAAGGGAGAGGCGAGAAAACTGAACGTGTACAGAGATTATAAAATGTTCTTTCGACTATGTTTTCTCATTAAAATTTCTGTCAAATGATTCTGTAAATGCTTATTTTGTAATGCGTTGTCTAAATAATTATTTAACCTTTCTGATTTTATATTAATGCTTTGCTTGAAATATAAACTTTAATTGCATTTTAAACTTATTCAATAGATTTCATGAAGTGTTATAAGTTTTTGTTCAAATAAATTAAATTGAATAAAATTATATTTACATTTTAATGATTTAAGTTAAATACCGTAACAATTATGACATTTATAATTAAAATCAATATATGGGCATTTCCTGGGGTCACGAACGTACGTTTGTACGCCTTTGATGTACAAATAATATAGAAAACAAAACTTTTCCTAGCATTTTTTTTTTCGATTCGATAGCATTTGGGTAGCTCTATGTTTAGTGCAAAAGAAAGATATCAATCGAGTTAAAGTTTTCATAATAATAGTTATAAACGTGTGGTCACGAACGTACGCAAAATAGAAGTCAACTTTGGCTGACAGTAGTGTAATGTAAAAATCTGCCTAATGGAACGGAATATTCAAAAGTGATTAATTTATTTTAAAAGTGTATTAATGTAGGTCTCCATCCAGTATTTACAAAATAAAATATCTCTCTTGGTTTTTGTTTAATTGGCTTATTTACCGGTCGCGAACGTACGATTTTTCCATGTTTTTTTTATTATTATCACCACGCATTTTCCCATAAATGTCTTAAAATTTCCTTAACAAAAAAACTTAATACTCCTTTTGCAATTGATTGTAATGGAGAGATTATGAAGAAAGCGTGTAAACATAACATATTTCTTGCATGTAAAATAAGTATTTAAAACTGTCTTTAGAAGTAAAAAATACAGGAAATTATACAATTTTCCAGTTTCCAGCCCAATTTCCTCAAGTAAAAAAGCTGAGATATGCTATGAAACCATTCTTTTATAAAAACAAAGACTTTTTTTATAATAATAAACAATTAAAGACGATGATAATCAACATTTTATTTTTTCATCCTGGTAGACCATTCTGGGGAAATGCCCATATGGTTTAAATTAAATTATTTTTTTAACACATACAAAAGCTGAATTTTGTTAAAAAAAAAAAAAAAAATATTGAAACCCAACTCTCTCACAGAGAGAAAAATATCAAAATATGTACATATAAAAACTGTTTCCAGAAAAAATGTTCTTAAAACAAATGTGTATCCGCCGCCTTAAATAAAGTTAAACATAAAAACCGAACAAGTCCTAGTTATTTTGATGGTGCCAACTTGTTTATTCTTGTTCGAAATAAATCGTTTAATGTAAACATTTTAAAGCAGACCATACACGATTCAATTCAATTGTCAACTGAATCGGTTGTTGTCGAGTTGGTTGAAGAAAAATCAAAAGATTATGATTTTTTCAAGTTGTGCTCAAGTCTCTTGATCAGCTGTCAAAATTAATTTTTGTAGTTAAGTATTTTAAAAATTGTCTTTTATTTCATTATTTTAAAATAAATTTAAAATCTTTCAATTCAGTTGATGAAGTTGTCAACTGAGTTGAAAGACTCAGTTGACAACTGAATTGAACCGTGTATGGGGCGCATACGAATTATTTCAGCTTATTGCATTTCTTTGAAAGTGGCTAATAAAAAATAATATAAGAACATATCGTCATCTTAAATGCAAGCGGACATACATAACTTCATTTTTATGTTTTTACAAGAGAAGCAAAAAACTTTACAAAATCAATAACAAGGTGTTCTTGGCGTTTAAATT
Source organism: Pollenia angustigena (assembly GCA_930367215.1). Classification (NCBI taxonomy): domain Eukaryota; kingdom Metazoa; phylum Arthropoda; class Insecta; order Diptera; family Polleniidae; genus Pollenia; species Pollenia angustigena. The sequence goes on along the minus strand of OV884059.1, from coordinate 5,908,385 downwards.
TCTTCAATAAGACGCCATTTTTTATCGCAGGGATAAATTTGCGTGAACATCTAGTTCAATAAAACGAGCAAAACTCAATTTCGAATGTTTGTGTAGTTACGTCCGTTTGCATTTAAGTTAACAATAAGGGTATTCACGTCACAAGTTGCACTCTTGCAAAAAAGCAAAAGTGCAAAAACATAACAACAACCACAAAGACAATTTTTTACGCACAACTAATTGTCTGTGTGGTTGTTGTAATATTATTGCACTTTTGCTTTTTTGCAAGGGTGCAACTTGTGACGTGAATACCCCCAATATGTTTATAAATTTATGTAATTTAACGACATTTTGCGTAGACGTTGCCTTCTTGATTGGATGTTGTTAAAGTATTGTATGGGATAAATACTTAACTGTTCATCATATTATTCCGCCACATTTAAAAAAAAATCTCACTAAAAGTTAAATTGTTTTATTTAAATATAAAATTTTTTGTTTGTATATGATTTTATTGTTTTATGTATGTATTTTTATTATTTTGTTTGGTTTTGGTATGAATATTTAATAATTATTTTGTAGTTTTATGGCTAATTTGGGTTTTGATTTTTTTATATTTTTATCAAAAATTCTTTTCGAGTATAAAAGTTGGTTTGTTGGTTTTTTTTGAGGTTATGTTTTGAACAAATGTTTTAAAGGGTTGTTTTTATCTCAATTTTAAAAGATTATCTTAATTAAAAATTTTATATAAAATTGAAAAAAAAAATTTAATATTAATTAAGCATTTGTTTAAAACATAAATTTTAAAAACTTTATACAAATCTTTATTTAATATTTTTTTTTTAATTTATTTTGAAATGATTATTGAAATTCATTGTAGATATATTTCGTTTCAAAAACATTTTTAATTTCAATAATACATGTTTAACTTTTTATTTTGTTTTTATTAAGGGTTTAAAAATTAATGCTTTTTAACAATTATTATTTGTTTAATATGACTAATAATAGTTTCTTGTTTTTTTTTTTTTAATAATGTACTTTAAATTAAACTTACAATTAGAGCAAGTATTTAAAAATTATATCGCACTTGATCATCATAAAGAGGATATCACTCAAAATTTAAAAATGTTCAGTAGAAGCAAGACAATGTTTAATTTAATATTAAAGGAATATGAAAAATAATTTGTAAATCAACCGTTGCATTACCAAAAAGTAGAATAAATAGCGCGATATTTTAACAGCGGATAGATAACTTACGATTTTTTTCAAATAGTGAAAAAATAAAAAATTTGGAGTTAAACCCCTTGTTATAATCAAGTGCGATATCTGTTATAAAAAAATGTTTTTAAACATTTTATGTTCTTATGATTTTAGAATTTTTTTTAACAGTGTATTATTATTTTTAATAAGGAAAAAGGAAACCTAATTTAAAAATGTTAATTAAAAAGTAAAATTATAGAAAAAAACAAATATGTGTTGATTTTAAGTTCAACAACCGTTTAAAGAATTATAAATGAAAAAAAGACAACAAGCTCAAATATTGAAACCAATTCAACAGGAATTTAGGTGAACTCCAATATTTAAAGCGGTATGGCCACACATCAAACGTTCTCAACAAACTCACTTGCTTGTAATTTCGTTTGTAACAAAAAAAACTTAACACGTATGGTTTGATGTGAATTTGACGAAAATCAAAATACTTCTTGATTTTGTGCTCATAATTTCTTCAAATTGTATTTAAGTTTTGTTTAAAAATGTAAGAAAACAAATTAATTTTATTTATGTATTATTAAAACAACTTTTAAATGAAGTTTGATGGTCTGAATTCAATGTGTGGCTGTGCTAAGCCTTGGATTTCAACGAACACCGACCAAGAATTGTCAACCCAGCTATAAAAATCAGGTCTCGCTGCTATAAAAACAACATTACCAAAACATACGGAAATATCTATGAGGATAAAAAAAAAAAAAAAAACACTTGTTTCCTTTTTGTTTCGGAAACCCCATTTAACAGACGGACGGACAGACAGACGGTCAAGCGGATTTGAACTTCTTTTCTCATTTTCAGTAGAAGCAAAACAATTTTTAATTTAACATTAAAGGCATAGGAAAAGGATTTTTAAACCAACCGTTTTATTACCAAAAAGTAGACAAAGTAGCAAGTCTAGGATAAATATTGTGAAAGTTATATATACATGTATATCATTTTAGCTTTGGTGAAGGGTATAAATGCCGCTCTCATTGTACATTTTCTCAGACGCAAAGTTTAAGTGGGGAATAGAATAGGCGCTGCAAGCTGTCATAAGTTAAAAACGGCAGTTTCAAAGTAGTGTCAAGAGAATACGTAGTTTTAGTAGTCGTTGCAGTTGAAGTTGAAGCGCAAAATTGGAAATGTTTAACTGTGTTGCGCTACAGAGCTACAACTACTTTATTCTGTTCCAGGCTTTAGTTAGACCAATGTTGTGCTCCGTGTCTTTTGTTGTTGTTTGACAAATTAAATATGAAACAAAATACAACTATGCAAGTGTTTACACGTTCCCACGACAATCGGTTCTTCGCACCGGAACGACTCGGAGCCCTTAGGACTTCGACCAAGGATTGTCACCTCAGCTACACCCCAAACACATGTCGCGCTGCTACAACAACAACAACATGCAAGTGTTAACATACATCTGTACTCACCACTATTCTGGTATCCCTTCTCCTCTACAAACTCAAGACTTTGCAATGTAAACTATGCGTATGAGAAAGAATATATTTTAAATTAAGTCTGATTTTTATATTAAACTAGCTGGCCCGGCAAACGTTGTTTTGCCACATAACTTATTTCTTTCAGATGTAACAGTGTCTGCTAGCCAGAATTAAGAAGAGATTATAGGCCCTAGTTCTATCCAGATGTTACACTATTCGTCTGCCCAATTTCAAGAAAATTAATTGATTAGTTAAGAAGGTATAGGGAGGCGGAGGTTTTACCCCTCTTATCCTATTTAATGCCCTTTCAAAATGAATCTAATGAATTGCTCGCTCTTAATCATGCTAACTAGAAAGTCCGATGTTACAGTGTATGCATGCCAAATTTTAAGAAAACCGGTTGTATAGTTAAGAAGATGGAGGGAGGGGGAGCTTTTACCCCTCTTGCTCTATTTCACGGCCTAAATAATAAAAACTATAGGCTTTAGTTCTTTCCAACTGTAACACTATTTGCCTGCGAAATTTCAAAAAAATCGCTTGATTAGTTACGAAGATATAGGGAGGGGGAGCTTTTTGCCCTCTTACCCTATTTCACACCCTATTCCTTATTCTCTTTCAGATATTAAATTGTCTGCATGCCCAATTTTAAGAAAACCGGTTGATTAGTTTAGAAGATTGGGGAGTGGGAGCTTTTACCCCTATTGCAATATTTTGCGCCCTCTAGCGATATAAAATATACTCTACGACCTATACTCATGCCTAACAAATACACATACAAAATTTCATAAAAATCGGTCAAGCCGTTTCGGAGGAGTTTAAAATGGAGGGCATTTTGTTGATATTTGTATGGGAATATAAATACGGTTGCGTTCGTAAATGCATCACTGCGCTGCATCAGTGATTTCAAATCGTTATATATTTATCAGTGAAGTAAATGTGGACCAAAAAATTGTGAAATACTCCACAAAAATAATAGAAATACAATAAAAAAAAATTATAATTATTTTTTATCGGCTTTATAAAAAGTTTGCTTTTCTGATGCAGCGCAGTGATGCATTTACGAACGCACCCTACATGTTTCGGAAAGAATGCAGTGTTCACTTAAATGGCTATAACTCAAGAACCAATACACATTTGAAAACCGTTGATACATAAAAACCTTGGTATCATTTCAGAGAACATCAATTACTAACACAATGCAACTTATTTATATATCGTTAACTTAATACGAAAAGGCCCTAACTCATAATTTTTCGAAATCGATATTTTTACATATTTCGATAGACCATTACTAGATACACATTCTCGAAATTAATAAAACTAATATAACACTAAATTTGTAAAGTGTTTTTAATAAAAATTGCGTTCAAACAAATTTTGTATCAATATTGCATCTTTTTTTATTTAGTTTTTTCCTTCTCCTGTAAACTATGAAAAACATGAGTTAGGGCCTTTTCGTATTAAGTTAACGATATATATATATATAGATTAGAGTGTTGCCTTTTTAAATAATTATAAAAAAATAAAAACCTTTTGCATTAAATTTGTGTTTTTTATCAGATAAAACCATCTTCCGAAAAATAAATAAAATAAAAAAAAATAATTAAAAATATGTATGTATGTTAAGCATTTGTTCTTGTTTTTTTTTTGTAATATTTATTTAATTTTATTGATTAAAAGTAAAACTGGTTTATAAAACGTTTATGAAACCGATTTTCTATGATTAGTTTGTTAAATACACTCTTTATAAACCAATTTTATTTTTATTAATAAGGGGGTAAGAATTTGAAAAAAAATTTTATTTTAATAGTTTTCTTTAATTTTTTTATATTAATATGTTTCCTAATCACGAATTTAACACTGCATAAAAAACAGATTCAAACTTTATTTTTATTTTAACGTATTTTTTTATAAATTTAGCTGTCAAACTTTATTAATAATTAGTATAAATTTTTAAGAAAAAAATTTAAAAACTATAAACACAACAAACTTCAAACATACATTTGAAAAAAAGAATAATTGAGATAAAAAGATTTAAAAAAAAGTATGGATTTATAGGTACTAAATAAATTTTGAATTTGAATAAAATTTTTGGAGATATTGTTTAGAATGATGGTTTAACACCTAAATACCCCTTGAATAAAACAACGAAAAATATGAATGTGCCTAAGGGAGAAGCCACGCAATGAGCAGCTCAGATATGCCGCTCATTGTGTTGCCAACTCAGTAGTATTTCATGTTTTATTTTTTGTCGCTCACCGCTCTGCCGCTCGCCTCGACCTAAGAAGTAAAGTTTAGGGATGTCCGATTAGTCGATTAATCAAAAAATCTGATATGTATTGTGTTTAATCAATTGTTTGATTAATCAAAAACTTTATTAATCCAATTCTTGATAAATTGAATAATTTTTATTTTTATTGATCAAAATTATAGGAAATATCTTCCCAGAGCTATTAAAAAGCAATTCTAGCTGAAGGTGTCATCATAAATTTACAAAAATAAAAATAAGAGATCTAACAGCCCGTAAAGTTGGAGAAGTATTACGGTTTTGAGTATGATCAACAAGGTGATTCCACACATAATAAATAAAAGAATTACAACTTCTCCTCTTCCTGAGCTTAGAAAGTAAAAAGCCGGTTTTCGTGCTCACAAATCCTATGTCGACCATATTAAAAGCCCAAGAGTGATCATAGAGGAGTTCTTAGAACGGAGATCACCTCTGTACCTAACGTTTATAGACTTCGTTTTTGACACCCTAAATCTCGCAGCAAAGGGAACGCATTAGAATGAAAGGGGTACCTTCCAAGCTAATAAGTCTAATCAAAGGTCTATATAAAAACGTTAATTATCGTATTCTTCTCGAAAAACCAACTAAAGGCTAGTTTACACTATCACACAAGTCTTATGTATTCCATAATAATTTATGAGAAAGAAATCTAACGAGTTTTGTTGCGACAGTCAAAAAATCTAATTTAACATAACAGTGTGCGTTCACACCATCACACAAATCTACCTATGCAACCTGAACCAATGAAAAGTATAATTGTTCAAAAATTTAAAAAAAAAACGATGAAGTCGTATGGGATGTCAAACTTTATTTCATAATACATGTCATTTTCATCACACATGCATTCACACTATCAGTCTTTTAGATATTAATTGAGTTTTTGACATGTATTAATACAAAGTATTAAAGTGTAAACTAGCCTTAAGCAACAAAATAAACATTAACTCTGGTGTACGGCAAGGGTATTATTTTTAAACTAAGTACTTGACGTAGTATTAGATAAGGCAACATCTCATAGAAGTGGAATGAATCACTTGGGTTCTCCAAGGCAGACTGGAGGAAATTGACATTTGTCTACATACTCACATCTTTTCATACATGCAATCTAATCTAACACTAGTCCAGGAAACTGCATCACACGTTGGCTTGAAATAAATATTAGCAGAACAAAACAATTGCGAATAAACGTAAATCATTGGCAAACATTAACCTTTCGGAAGCAAACGCTTGACGAATTAGACTCATTCTGTTACCTGGGAAGCATATTGGATAAAAGTGGAGTTTCCTGTCATCTCTAGCCGCATGAACTAAGCCCGGCAAGCATTAGGCAAACTTAAATCAGTATGGTACTCGCCATATATATCAAGAAGGACAAAGCTAAAGATATTTAATTCGAATGTAAAATCCACACTGATGTATGAATGCAAGACGTATAATACATTCCATACAAGTTTTTGTAAATAAATGCCTGAGAAAGATTCAACACATATTCTTGTCTATAACAGCCTGAAATTATAGTCTCTAGTCAGAAACTGGGCAACAATCTATCCAAATTGAAATCCGCAAGAGCAAATGGAATTGGTTTGGACTTCACTGCGTAAATTTCCCAACGATATTGCTAAACAAGCTATAGGCTGGAAAACGCAGAGCAGTCGAAACTAGTTTTTCAATAAATTGTGTACTCTATAATCCGGATTGATTGCATCTTTATAATCCGGATTATATACAAACGTTGTGTAAAAAAAGATCTGCAAAAACAAACTACATATATGCGCTTGAGTTTCTAAAAATGCACGACTTTTGACGCAATTAAACGGGAACTCAATTAAGCAGTACTCGTTTAATTGAATCGCCAACGCAATTAAAACGAAAATCGCTTAATTGAGCAGGATGTGCAATTAAGCGAAACACCCATGTGTAGGTAGAAAATAAAACTCATTTCTATATTTATTTTATATATAATTTTTTTATATAACATGACTTTCTTGCCGCAAAAATTTTTTTTACGTTTGTGAAGAAAAACACATTAAGTAGACGGAAACAATTAACCGAAACTTTTGCTCTTGTTTTTCTCAATGCGGTCTTATTTTGCGAAATAATTAAGCGAATGAAGCAATAAACGAAACTCAACTAAACGGGTATTTTTACATAGACATGAAATGAGTTTTCATGTTTGTTTACATGAATTTCCATGTTTTTAATTTGTATGTATATGAATATTAGACTATTATACTTGAAAACAGACATGTTTGAAAAGCCATCGTGAAAAGACAATAGGTTTTTGGAAGCATGTTTAAAAGAGAATGTCAAAAACAGACATCTCTAAAAAGACTCCGTGTAAACCCCCTCCAAGTTTCTTTGTATTTTGGACTTAGTTTACTTTATCATTGTGTGCAACATGGCGCGACCTTACATCAGATTCTAATGGCTTTCCTGCACTTTATGTAGTTAACCATTATTCTTTTCACTACAATAGTTTAATTTTGTTTAGTTTTTATTCTTTTTTTAGTATAAGAATTTATCATAAAATTATTCAAACTTGATTAATCCAAATTTAAGTTTTTCAATTAATCATAAATGTTGATGATTAATCAGCATTTTGATTATTCATAATTTTGATTAACCGATCAATTGCACATCCCAAGTGTAGTTTTAATAACGAAAATTTTGCCAAAATGTTCGATCTAGAGCAGATGGCTAAACCACATTGCTTAATTACATTGAATTTTTTTTTTATTTGCATAAAATTATGGTAGAATAATATAAAAAAATTCAGCTAATTTAAATTTAGATAATAGTCACACAAAAAATAATAAACATAAAATTAGTAATATAGGTTTTTCAAATAAGAAACCAAACTAAATTACTATTGAAATAAATCTGTTCAGATTAAAATGACCAATTTTTCGGACTTTTTAAAGGTTTATGAAGAACAAATTTTTTTCATTCCCGGGATTTTGCTGTAGAGTTATATGATAAAATTATTAAAGAAATTATCAATGCGCGTTTTATGCAATAAAATGTTTTAAGTCAGAAAAAACTTGTTTAGAAAGTGTTTCAAACAATAGAGTCCAGCAAAAGCTTTGTTTAGTAAAATGCTTGGCATTGTTGGAAATCTCCTAAAATATTCAGAAAGCAAATCGTGACAGAAATGAGGAAAATTCCTTTTGAAGAGCATTTGAGCAGAAGATCGAAGTTGTTTTTAAAGGAAGTGTGGAAGGCCTTGCGCCCAATGACAACATGTGTAAAAAATAAATAAATGGAATGCGGCGAGAAGGGCTTCTGACTGCTAAATAAGGCCTTCTATTAGGCCTCTTTACTCATTATAGTTACCGCTGGGCTAGTTTAGTTAAGACTATCGTTTAGTCTAAAGTCTATAAACTGGTCTTTTATATAATACATAGTTTAGTATACAGCAGTTGTAGTGGCTTTGAACATCCGCTTGAAGCATGTTTTCCCCATCAAATTCTTTTACAATAAAATTTTTTAAAGTTTTTTACAATACGTAAATTTCATTAGTTTAAAGCTCACAAACTTAGCAAAAAAAAGACGGTTTTATTATCGTTTAAAACAGCAAAACAATATTAAAATTATTTTAGCTTACAAACTATAAAAAAAAATTGGAGCAGAAAAAAACTCGAACAACATATGTATGTACTTAAATCTCGAAAAGAAAATTAATTTTACTTATGCATGCTTAAATTAAAAATAGAGAAATTTCAGAGAAAAAATCTCGTGTTACTTATTTTTTGCCATTTTGGTTTTATGCTTTAAGACATGGAACTACAGGGCAAACGTGGCGAACCCATTTGTGTTAGAACACGATCCAACCATTGTAGTGGACCATTCAAATGCAATTCAATCCAGCAGGGTGTAGAGGTGACAGTCTGTCGGCGATATTCAGCACCCCAGCCTTTGACAAATGACATACGTATGGTGCACATTCGCGTCAATTGATAGACGGCCTCGAAACCTTGGGAAACCGATTGTGATAACAGAGCTGCAAATTCTTGATTATTAAAAATTTTTAAATTGCAACCAGGTGGTATTTTACACACGGTGGCCGGATGCCAGCCATAACGTTGATTACAATTGGGCGACTGAACAAAAATAGAGGAATCGCTAAGACATTCAGCAAATACCTCACCGCCTATATAGTAGAGACGTACGCCCTTGCCAATATGACGGCGTGTTTGTTCCACGACATCATTACGATTAACATTGGACAGTAGGCCCAAACAGAATCTTTCCGAATTCGAGGGATCAGTAAAACCATCAACGGTAATGGAGGGTTGGGAGGCATGAAAGGTCTCACCTACCCGGGTATTTAGTTCATAATATGATATAGAACACCAAAAAGCTGGTTCATGATACATAACAGGAGCTGAGTCGGTAGGTGGTGTTAGGCGTGACATATTCATATTGTCATTTGGATCAACGGGGTCGCCGTCTTCGCTCATATAGCCGGGGGGAGGAGTGCCCGTGTTGGGCATACTATTGCTGCCCACACTGAGGACACTTGATTGGGAGTCCATGTTGCAGGCACCCGGCGGTAAATTGTTGGTAGTCATTTGTTGTTGCTGCTGTTGCTGGGAAGCGTTTGCGGTCATATTGTTACCACCACCACCAAAGAAAGACGAGGATGAGTGTTGTTGATATTGTTGAGCTTGCTGCTGTTGCTGTAGTTGTGTTCCACCACCACTACTACCAATTTCCATATACTGAGGCGGACTTAATGAAGCACTTCGTATGGTGGCTGCATTATATTCCGTATTATTTGGTATCTGATGTGTGTGATTATCTAAAGGATAGTCGACTATACTATCTGGAGGTGTGGGCAATGATTTTGGCACCAATATTGACAACTCCAATTTCTTGTAATGATAGGGATTTATGCAAATCTCATCTTTGCGCATATGAAAAGCATATTCACAATGATCTAAAGCTTTTAATTCGTTTTGCGATTGCAAATCGGGCCAACGCCACAAACGACAATAGATGACATGCGGCAAACCCTTGCGTAGGCTTTCACCCGAAGCAGTGGGTTTGCTGCGTGGTACTGTAACACACCTGGTATTCGGATTTTGTGTAGATATAGCCCTTTCTAATTCTTCCAATGAGGAGTTCTTTTTGATTTTTTTCGCTAAATTTTTAACAGCTTTTTCGGACCACTTGCCTTCAACGCTGTCTTCGTTACACTTTTTTAATGCCAATAAACGTTTAACGACTTGCGGTGTAAATGGCAACATTTCACGTGGACCCCCCTGCAATTTTTTTTTAATTTATAGGTTGGCGTTAGTTTTTTATTACTGTTGTTGTATTGATGCCTTTTACAGCTTTTGTTAAGCTGCGTTGTTGTCGTAATCAGGAAGCTTTGTATGAGAATTTTTTAGCGAAATTTAATTTAATTTTATTACTTATGTTGTTTTAAAGCAAAGCTGAATAAAAGGAAATAGGTATAATTAAAATTTAATTAAAAAATTGTGTACAGATACAAAAATCTTTTATACCGAATTTTATGTTTTAAAAAAACTATGAAAAAATTATGAGGGGTTTTAAATACATACTAAAATAATTATTGCGTAATAACATGTTTTTACTAAACAAGTGTAAAAATGTGTATTTGTACAAAGAAACATAAATTGTATTTAAAAAGTATGTATGTAATTGTTAATTTTAATTTATAATTAAAAAAAACTATTCAAAATGTTTAATTGTTTTCATCGATATTTCAATAAGAAATTTGGAAAAAATCGAGTTTACTTAAGTATTGGTTTGTTAACGTGGAAGCACGCCTAGAACTATTTGACGAAAGAATCCAAAAAAGCGTGACCAAGTAATTGATCGAACGTAAGCTTTATTTTTAACAATTTCTATTTATTTACTAACCTTTATTTCTAAGATAATAATTGTATAATGTAACTTAGAAACTTTTAAATAATGTTTGCTCTAGCCAAATGTTTTGCAATTCTTTAAGGAAACTTGTGGTTACGTGTAGGAGGTCAAATATTTAATAGGTATACATACATATAGGATAACATGGGTGCATCTCGACAAAGAAGTTAACCCTGTGTTATTTATTAGGAGGGCGTAGAATTAGGTGCAAATACAGGTTTTTCCTCGAATGTTTAAATGGTGATAAATGTGAATTGCAGAGAAATGACATCGATTTGTTTGTGCATATTTTACTTTAATGAATTTTTCCGTCATATAATGCCTTAGAATGCATAAAAGCTAGCAAAAGCAAACAGATTGTAGAAGTCAAGCAAAAATAAAACAAGTTATTAAAAAATATTGAAGACAATAAATTGATTTGTTAAAAGCAAAAATAACAACATTTTGATGCCTGAAGCAGCATGTTCGATGTGCTTAATCTGCGTTAGGTGTTTATCTGTTACTTTAATTGTTTTAAAATTTATAGTTGGTCTCATGTAGGTAGAATGGCTATAACGTAATTTTTTTAATATTGAGTTTTCCAGGATTCCAATACATTCCACACAAAAACACCCCTATGCTCCTTATAGGATCGATGGGAACATATATATATTTATATATATAAACACACCTCGTCACAAAATTTTAATGCAATAGTTTTAAAAATAACGATTTTACAAGCAATATATACAATTTTTATTATGTTTTTACCTTCTCCTGTAAAGTAGTAATTATGTGAGTTGGGTCCTTTCTATAGGTACATATGTGAATGTATTTAGTAACAGTAACGTTGAAAATCAGCTGATTCATTTTGTTGTATATAAAGCAATTATAGCTATTACAGTTAGCAGTAAGATGTTACGTCTCAATCTGTAAGAAATTGATTGGTCTAACTTTTTTACGGTAAGGTTACTTTTACTATTACTCCCGGCTAACTGAGCCTTAAGATCATAATAAATTGAAATTATCTTTAACTTAAAGAAAAAAGCAGCGCGCCTAAGGGAACATGAGCAAACTGTTAACTTTTTTCGAAGAAAATGGTTTTATATAAAACCAAATATGGGCATTACCATTTTGACGTGTCGTGATATTTGTACCACAAAATGCAAAAAAATTAAATGAAGAAGTCAAATTTATGAAAAGGGTTTTTAGATATGCAAATGAATTAGAACTATATTCAGAAAAAAAAAATACAGCAATCGACGCTAAGGATTTGCAGATATGTATAAGCAAAAAATGGGCTGGCGCGACGTTAAAAAAACGAAGTGGATTTTGACTTGCATTACAAAACTGAAGGCAGAATTAGTCTTTACTTTCTGTTTCTGTTCTGTTCCGTGCCGTTCTGTTACGAAATTGTAATACATAGTTACTTTTTCTGTAGCAACTTATCAGCCATTTATGAAAAATTTTTTAGTTTTGCACCGTCCCATGTTTTATTTCAATCCCTTTAATGCAAATAAATTTGAAGAAATTAAATTTTATGAATTCTTAAAATCAAAAAATAGTTTATTTCAACATAAATATTGGTATTTCCACAGAAATGTCTACTTTTTGTCACGTAACGTCACCAACCATTTTTAATCGTTTCTCAAAGAATAATGAAAATATTATTTACTTTTTTTGCATTTGGGTGTAGAGCGCAACTAGGTTTTCATTTAGTGAGAGAGGAAAAATTTGAATAACGTGGTTCTAAAATACAAGAATAATTGCTAGGTGACGTGACGTGACAAAAAGAGAGATTTTCTGTGGAAGTGCCCATATGTATTTTTATACCCACACCACAATAGTGGAGAGGGTATTATGCATTTGTGCTAATGTATGTAACGCCTTAAAATATTGGTCCTAGACCAACCTTAAAGTATACCGATCGTCTTAGAATCACTTTCTGAGTCGAACTAACGATGTCCGTCCGGCTGGCTGGCAGGCTGGCTGGCTGGCTGTCCATGTCGCAATTTTGGAGATAATTTGATGAAATTTGGGTCATAGGTTCTTATTGGCACAAGGACCAAGCCTATTGAAAATGGGGGGAATTTTCTTCCTCTCAGAAACTATCAAACCCATTTCAACGAAATTTAAAACATAGATAGAACCATATCTACATATATTGACACAGAATGTATGCATTTTTTAAAAAATAGGACCACGAAGGGAGATAGGGACAATTTCTGCCTCTCAAACCGATTTTAATGAAATTTAAAACATAGATAGATCCATATCTATAGGGACACATTAGCTATACAGTTTTTCAAAAATAGGACAAGGGGAGGTAGGGGACAATTTCTGCCTCTCACAAACTTTCAAACCAATTTTCATGAAGTTTATAAACATAGATGAATCCATATTTATATGGTCACATAAGCATGATGTGTTTTTAAATACTGTGGTGTAGGGTACCATATGGTCGGGCTTGACCGACTGTACTTTCTTACTTATTATTAATTTTGCTGTCTCTTACAATAACTTAACAAGTTTTTGATTTTAACAAACTGAACCGCAACAGAACAGAAAAACTAATCAATTTCACAGGTTTTTTAATAATAAAAACAAATCAGCTGATTCGTAACAGAACAGAAAGTAAATACTAACTGAGCCTTGAATAAAACTGCGAATTAAGCAAGACGTTTTGTATAAAAACTTTTTTAGTAAGCTTTGGACTTATATAGATTTATTTTTCAAGCTATCAAATTTAAAAAACTTTGCTCGTTTTAAGGTACATATGGGCATTTTCAGCTACTATTTTTAATGTAATGTTTTTGAGATATTTGTGTTTTTAAAAAAGATGATGTGACTGAAATGCAAATTTCTTCAAAAATTTCAAACGGGGTATGTAATTCTTTCTTTCTAGTGAAAGGTTATAAAATTTCTAAAATAAGCATGGATTGCTTGTGAAGATTGGTCAAGAAATGATAGAGTTACAAGGGACAAAAGTTCAAGCTTCATTGAAAATTATATGATTTTGTTCAATTTTGCTCTATTCAAGTTATTTTTTTTTTTAACCAATGATTTAAAAATCCTAATGTTTTATTGCATGCGACATTAGATTATTTTATTATGAACATTTTGCGCCCAACAAGATTTAGCTTGGTAAAAAAATACCAAAGCTACAGAAGATTTAGTAAATTAACCCACATAGAAATCCAATACTTTTAAGCAATTTTTAATATTTATTGTTACTAAAAATTTAGCTTTGTATATTAATTTGTTGTGGGTTACTTCAATTAATCTTCTGTAACTTTGTCATTTTTACACCGATCCGAAATAGGCTAAAATTTTATTTTTTGGATATTTGCATTTCAGTTACAGCATCTTTTTTAAAAACACAAATAACGGTTATTGTGGAATACCTCAAAAATTGTTCTACTTTTGACAATTCTGACTTATTCATATTCAGATTCAGCGAAAAATTTTACATAAAGATAAGGTGTCAAATTCATTTGGTCAAAAAATTGTCACGTAGTGTTATCGAAGGGACCAAAATGTGGAATGGAAATTCTACGAATTAACGAGATTTTTTCAAGGGACCGAAAGTTTATTACGAATTATCCGGAACTACGATTAATCGGGTACGAATTATCGGGGTTTGACTGTATTTATCAATTTAAAAATAAAAAACATACATATTTACATTTAAAATAAATTCATAGTGACATTGTTGGTTTCTGAAATAAAAGGTGAATGAAGGTTGTTATCCTGAACGTTCTATAAAATTTTGTTTCTTAAGATAAAAAAGATTTTTCGAAAGGAAATTGGTACTAGGTGGTAACTAAAAGTGGTCTCAACCTTTACACTTATCGTTTTGCACAAAAATTCTAATAGGTCGTAGTTCTTATTTTATTGTACTAATAAGAACGTTTTTAAATGCTGCTTTCTATTCTTTTATCATACCGACACAAGTAACTAAGTATCGATACTTTTTTCGATACTAAGTAGGTATCGATACTTTACGATCGATACCACATCGAGTAAAAGTATCGATACCTTAGAGGTATCGTTTCATCCCTAAATAGAAAAAGGTAAAACAAAACAACAAAAAATTTAGCAAACTGTGTGGCGTATACTTAATAATAGTTATAAAAGCCAAGTAGTAGGTACTACTTCACACGCTTCAGATTTGATTCGACAAGTCTTCGATTTACGTAGGAAAATAAATCTGAAACGTGTGAATCAAATCTATGTATACAAATATGCACACACACACATCCAATGTTGTCCGGGTTAAGATTTTCTTTATCATACAGTTTCTTCTGATTTCCTTTTAAGCAAATTTAACCTTTCACACTCCACACCACAAAATACACTCCACACTTAAATGCAAAAATGCCATTTAGTTTTGTTTTTTTTTTTTAACTTATTTAGATAATGAATGAAATGAAAACTAAAAAAAAATGTGTATATGCCTGTGATTGCCTTTAATTTATACATATGTTTCTGCTTAATTAGCTTTTAACTTCTTTATTTTTTCTTTTTGCTTTAATGTGTATGTATGTATGTATATGTTACTTCACTTTTGCTCGCTTTTTTTTATGTTTTGCTATTTAATGCACATTATTCATTATTTTTTTTCCTCTTTCTTGTATCCACCAACCTCCCCTTGTTTCTGTCTGCGGTTACCTTCCTAAATCTTCCTTCGTATTTGCTATTCTTTGAACAATTCTTGTCAGCAATTCACCACCTCAAATCATTCAAACAAACCAAAGAAATTTTAACTAGGCTTTTTAAGATTTCTTTAATGTTAGTTTTGTTTTGCTTTCTTATTGGAATTTTAATTTTGCACTTTATTTTTTTTATTTAAAAACAAGTAGTTTACTATGATTAAATAATATGTATTTTTAAGTAAATTTTTTTTAGTAAAAATTGCTATACGAACAAAAATGAAAAATAAAAATAATCGTCGCTCGTATCAGACTTCAGAGTCGATTATTAACCTTTTTGCTCAGTGCTGGTAATCCAGCGATTCTGAGTTTTCTTATGCTTATGAAAGAAATTGTAGCGATTTTCTTTAGTCATCGTCCAGACTTGAAATTTTAGTTGCTGCAATTTTTTAAAAAGAAATTGTAGCGATTTTCTTTAGTCATCGTCCAGACTTGAAATTTTAGTTGCTGCAATTTTTTAAAATTCTGCTTTCAAATCCAGTCCAGATTATGAAATTATGGTTTTGCAATTTTTGTATTTTTATCTTGTCTTTCCTCTTCTCCTTTTTATATTTTATATATAAGTACAAATACACCTACAGTCAACTTCAAGGCTTCCTCATGTGTCAGTTAACAACTTAAGCAAACCTACGTATACAGATACGTATACAGAAATAAAACTTGCAGCCTTCGTTGCAGAGCACTGTTCCGCAAACTGATGATCACCTTGGGAAATTGGTCAAAAAATTAGGTGAAGATTCAAACTCTTTGCGGGAAATTCGCCTTCATAGAACTATGTAAGTGCACCTCAATTTTAAATTTGTTATGGCTCCCTTTTTTTAAATGTTTCAATGAAGTCGCCGACCGCCCCTATTCCTTGATAATTGACAAGAGAACTTCTACCGATAAAAAAAAATGTTATGACTGATTATTTAATATTTCAGTACGACTTTCGGTAATTTAAACTAGTGGTTGAGTTTCACGCATCAGTAAACTGCAAATAACGTATGCTACCTTACATAACTTAATAATGGAAATAACCTTATAATGAGAAGAACTCATTGGCTTGCAAGATATGAAGCCATTGGAAAAATTATTGAGAAGGGAAGCTTCTACATATATCCCTTTTCAGGTAGCTGCTACAAGCAATAAGTGTCACACAGTGCTTCTTTTATCAAAAATGTGTAATAAAAAAAATAAAAATAAAATATATTTTCTACTTATTTCCTCAAAGGTATTTTAAAACCAGTAATTTAATTAAATAAGACGTTTCAAGCTGAAAATATAGATCAATTTAAACTGTATGATTGTTTAAAAGGTTGTTATTTATTGAAGTATTAAAGATCTTGTGACCTACAAAAATTCCCAAATATAAAAAAGTGATATGTGTAAACTTAAAAATGTTCGTTAAAAAACGTGTAAAAGTGAATTTTTAAAATTTTTTAATGTACTTGATAATCCCTTGATGGTACTGTAGTCTTGGCATCATCTTATAATAAATTTGCCTTGATCTCACATAATATTTTTTTAACGTTTTTTGTTGTGAAAAGAATAAGTGCTGATTGCCAAGCTTCAGGTTTACTCCTATTTCCGTATGCGAATTTATTACAGGTGGTTTTAAAAGCCCTGCTGATAATAGCTAAAATCACTGTTGGATATCAAAATTTTGTTTATTCTCTTTTATTATCTTTGTTTCTGTTTTGTTTTATTTCTGTTTTTGACATTGTACAATGATTTTACAAAAACAAATTGCTTGTGGTTTTTGTACGAGTTGTACTTGTTGTAGTACCGAGATTACCTGGGATGAATTCGCCTTGACTACATTAAAAAAAACAAAATTTTTAGAATTTGTAATCAGGGCTGTCAGATATGGCAATTTCTCGCCAAACGTGGCGATTTTGAAACATGTTTGGCGATGGGATTTCCCATTTGGCGACTGGCGACTTTTATGGCGATAAGAGTTTTTAACGAAAAAAGCCAACTTTTTACAGAAACAATACATGTACACAACTTCCATACTGGCTATTCGTGCTGTGGTCGTGAAAATTGCCAAATAACAACAAAAATACAAGTCAGAAGCGTTGAAAAAAAGCACCATTATAATAAATGTCTACAGAAGCACTACAATTGAACTGTTTTATAACGAAAAACAGAACACAACATAATGTTTGTTCCTCTTTTGAAAATAGTTTTGAACGGTATTAAGGGTTACGTACTACTACACAAATACTAAATAGATATCGTTTCTGGGTGTGTGAACCGTTCGGTTTATTTTTGAACACTCCACTCTATTGACCGTTATTGTTTACTTAGAAAATGTCTTTTTTTTAATCTGGCAGTACCCTAACCGAAAAAACTCATACTCAAAACAGGGTGGTAGCTCATTCTTTACAAACAAAAACAACATCTCACACTCGTCTTGTCTCTCACACTCGCTCTCACACACACGCAATCATACTACCATTTGACAGCTGCTAATAAACCGATTTTTCGTATCTATTGAGTGCAAGTGAAAATTGTAGCAAATAAAAACATTTTTTTTTTCAAAAACTATGGAAATTAATTAATTAAAAGATATAATAAGAGAAAAAAAATTATTTGTATTAAAAAAATGTCTACAATTGTTATAAAAACGGAAAAAGATGAATGTGAAGATGTAAAACCACAAATAAAAGAAGGCGGTGGTATTTGTAGTGGTGCAAATGCTGCAGCTACTGCTGCTGGCGCCAGTGGTGGTGGTGTAAGTGTTGCTGCAACTGTAGGGCCTAAAGCTGTAGTAAAAAAAACCCAAGCTGCCCTTAAAGTGGCAAACGAAGCCAAGCAATTAAATCTGCGAATAAAGGAGCAACATTTGTTAATGCCCCAAAAAGAGCAGCAACAACAAGCCACAAAATTAACAAATACAACCAGCAAAAGGGTTAATAATACTCCAGCGGAACACTTGCAAGCTGATGTAAATGATAGAAATGTTCCTTACAATGCGCGCAACAAACGTTTTTGTGTACAAACACCAGTACGATTGGCGAAACAAACAACTAACCCAACACCTCCTGGCTTGCGACAACCAGCCCCTATTGCCCCCACAAAATGTGGGGAAATATTTGTTACCAACAATGCCAGAAAATGGACTTTTGTTTGCACTTACTGCCAAAAGACTACTAGGGACATCGGCGAATTTGTTTGCCACATACAATTTAAACACATGCTGGATCAATATCAAGAGGACGACGACTATGAGCGCGAAGAAAATTTGACCGATCAACGAGAGGATGATTCCTATGATAATCATGAACAAGATGTAAGAATATATTCAAAGAACACTACTAGTACTACTTTCCATTTAGATGACACCTCTCCCATAAAAATTAAAACAATTACTCAAGATTTTTCATCACTTACTCGTAAAATACCCACCATAATGCAGGTGTCCCCTATGGCCAAAGTTAAGACTACAAAATCTGTAAATATCACCTCTAATGAGGAGGTTAGTCTTATTTCCTTGGTCTCTTAAAAAGTTATACACAAAATCTTTAATTTTTATTTAGTTCATCGTGTCCTAAGTGTTTTTCTTTGTCGTTCTTTAAAATTTCCCTTTTTTATAAAAATGACTCATTGTGTTTTTTATAAAAAAAAAGTTTTTGCATGTCTATCGATTTTTTCTTTCTACATAAAATTGTTTATGAACACTTTTCCTACAGTTGTTTGTGCCTGCCTTTTATGATGGTTTTTTTTTTAAACAACACCTCGTTTTTAGTTTATTTTATGATTTTTCCCTTTAGTTTTTTTTTTAAATTTCCTGTGATGTTAATTTGTTTGTAGTTGTTGTTATTTCTTTAATTTTTGTAGCAACCAAATTTAAGGGTTGAAATTTTTCATATAAAAATTCATAAATATAAACAATAAAATTTTTATGTTTCGTTTTATGATTATAAAGTAGTTCAATTTAATCCTTTAAGTATGAAACGTAAAAAAATAATGAGTTTTTCTTTCTTCTTAAGGCATATTGAACAAAATTTCAAACGTATTCATACAATACAAAAATTTCCCTAGAGAAAAATTCTGTTAGAAAAGTTTATTATATAAGAAACATTCTAAACATAATTTTAGGCTGGGCTTAGACTCTGAAAGTTTTCTTATTCCACATTTAAGTTATACGATTTTTGACGTTTCTTCTTTGAAGTCGGTCTTATAATTAGATTGTTCAAATTTTGCCGTTACAACTTTTTCTGTGCCACCGAGCAAAAATGATCGAAGAGTACACTCGCTTGTGTGCCCCTTTTAATTCCTCTCTCCCCTCTCCGATAAGGTAAAACCTAGTGGGCAAATGTAATCAATAGAAATCGAGAAAGTAATACATATCTTGAATAATATTTAATTCGAGAATTCATTATTCTTAACACAGAACATGACCTAGGATTGTAACAATTTATTTTAATGTATCCTGCTAATGAATTAAATAATTCATCCTTGATAATAAAAATTAGTAGACGACATAAAAATAGCAAGAAATATCGGATTTTTATTAGGAAAATATGACTGTAATAGAAAAACATGAATAATACTCAATAATACTCACGAACAGAAACAATTCATTCCTTGTTCTGCAAATGTGGGAATATACGTGGTAATCAATTCATAATTATTTTGTCTGATAAAATTACCTTCTCGATTCCAATGAATGCATTATTATTCTTTCGAAAAAAAACATTATATTTTTAATTATTTATGTAATCAGTTCCTCATTTCCCCGCTGGGATATGGCAACGAAAAAAATCGTATAATGTAAATGTTGACTTATAGAAAGTCAGAGTTTATTGGTGAGATGGGAGAGATGGAAGAGAAGAATAGCATAATCGTTCCCTCTCACCAATAAACCCAGACTTTCTGAAAGAAATTCATATTGTGAACTCAGACTAAAGACCCAACTACATATAATGTGCATAAGCTTGCTTAAGCAACTATACCAATACATGTCAATCATATGTGTCCATATAGGAATATTTTTCATTTTTTTATTATATAATTTGACATTTCATTTACGCCACCTTCAATTTTTATTACCAGTTTTGCTTCATTTTCAAAAAATCTTGCGGGAGTGATAGAGAGTACCGAATTGGCATTAAGACTTCGTAACAAAATTAAATCCGCGTTGCAATAGAGATTAGCCCCAGCTGTTTTTTTATTTTGTTTTAAATTCTGTAGACATTGATTTGAGTTAATTATTATTGCATATTATTTTATTGGATGGTAACTGCATTCACTGCACAACGGTTACGAAATTTGTGCATTGTTTTTTTTTTTTTTTTTTTTATTCTTTGCTAACGCATTTATATTTAGATATGCTATACAACACGGCGTTAAGGAAGTCAGCCTTTGATAAACTTTCGTACGTTAGTGTGAATCAGCTCATTGTATGAATACAAGCAGAACATGCCCGATAAGGGTCGAAATTATTAATAATTTGGGTCAAAATAACAAATAGAAACTGGAAGTTATTTCCTTCCGAAGGTTACTTTATATTATATTCAACATTTTTCATTTTTCGAATTTATTCTATCAGCTTAATTTAAGTTATGTATTTTATAAAGCTTTTTTGTAATAGTTCTATTCCTTAAATTTTTCAGAAATTACTTTATACACTACCAGACTATTATATTGTATTCTCTTTTTACATTTTACCTTAGCCTTTCTTGGACAGCAATGAGGTATATTGTATGTACAGAAAAATTTACAATTATTAGACACCAGCAGAACGTAATGCATTTTCTGGCCCGCTACGGCCTTCGTCAGCGTTCTTTGTGTCACACTGGATAGTGATACTTTATAAATTGAATGTATTTAACTTAACTATTTTAACAAATAGAAACTGGGAATTATTTCCTTCCGAAGGTCACTTTATATTATATTCATTTCTGAAAAATTGAAGGAATAGAACTATTACAAAAAAGCTTTATTATAAAATACATAACTGAAATTTAGCTCATAGAATAAATTGGAAAAATGAAAAAGGTCAAAATAACCATAATATTGTAATATTAACCCGTAATTTGGTTAAAATTAACCATATGGCTAAAATTAACAATAATATGGCCAAGATTAACCTTTATGGTAATTTGCATTATACATCGCCCCTTGTTATATACATAAGTCATAGTTGCTGTCGACGACAATTTAAAGTTGTTGTCCCATCAAGTTGACATCAACATCGACCTTTATTTGGTATTTTCTAAGAATGTTGTATCGACTATTTATTGAAAATTTTACAAAAAAAAAAAAAATCCATCGTTAATAATTTTTTTTCTGAGGTTTTGTGTTTTTTTATATTAAAAAAAATTAAAGTTGTGTTGTTCCCGGAAGGCTGGTTGTTATGGTTATGGTTATGTAGTTATATTAACAGCAACAAAATATATTTAAAAAAAAAATTTAAATAAATGTACTTTGTTTTTGTTAACATAACTAAATAACAGTAATATGGCCAAGATTATCCTTTATAATTTGCATTAGACATTTTTCAATGTGATTTTTGAGTCATGTTATATTCGCTCCCTGTTATATACATAAGTCATAGTTGCTGTCAACGACAATTTAAAGTTGTTGTCCCATCAAGTTGACATCAACATCGACCATTATTTGGTTTTTTTCTAAGAATGTTGTATCGAATATTTATCGAAAATTTTACAAAAAAAAAAGAAAATCCATCGTTAATAATTATACCCACACCACAATAGTGGAGAGGGTATTATGCATTTGTGCTGATGTGTCAACGCCTAAAAACCGATCGACTCAGAACCACTTTCTGAGTCGAACTAACGATGTCCGTCCGGCTGGCAGGCTGGCTGGATGTCCATGTAAACTTGTGCGCAAAGTACAGGTCGCAATTTTGGAGATATTTTGATAAAATTTGGGACATAGGTTCTTATTGACACAAGGACAAAGCCTATTGAAAATGGGCCAAATCGTATGACCACGAGGGAAGATAGGGGGAAATTTTTTCCTCTCAGAAACTATCAAACCGATTTTAATGAAATTTAGAACTACATAGAACCATATCTTCATGGACACAAAAGGGATGTATTTTTTAAAAAATAGGACCACGAGGGGAGATAGGACCAATTTCTGCCTCTCAAACCGATTTTAATGAAATTCAAAACATAGATATTTCCATATCTATATGGACACATACCATACTATAGTTTTTCAAAAATAGGACCACAAGGGGAGGAAGGGGGCAATTTCTGCCCCTCACAAACTTTTACCGACTTTTGACCGACTATACTTTCTTACTTGTTTTTTTTCTGACGTTTAGTGTTTTTTATATTAAAAAAAATTAAATAGTGGGGTTGTTCACGGAAGGCTGGTTATCAGGTTATGTAGTTAAATTAATAGCAACAAAATATATTTAAAAAAAAAAAATTAAAATAAATGGACTTTGTTTTTGTTAACATAACTAAATAACCATATAACCTGATAACCAGCCTTCCGTGAACAACCCAAGTTAATTTTTTAAAACTTAAAAAATATAAAGGTGAAGTATTATATTTTTGGTTTTCCTCTCAAGCTGTTAATATGAAATATAAAAAGTTTTTTGTCTCTTCTGTAAAATGTGCAGGAAGGGAGTTAGCAGTTTTGCATATTTAGACAACGATATGTAGTTACTTGTTAACTAAAATGGTCCATAATTATAGTCAAAAATAAAGACGACTTCTTAGGCTAGGTTATGTTCCATGGGCAGCCATCGAGAAACAGCTCACTTGGGTCCTTTGTCATACCCAGTGTCCATCCTGTAAAGCAGTTATTCAGATGGCGTCACTGCAGAGTCCAACCAATTCGTCTTCATAATAGTGGAAGGCCAATGTACGCGGCATGCGGCTGCGGGCGATAATAGCATTGCCATTGTAAAAATGTTAGCATTGTGACAAAAATGTTCATACAAAAAAAAGACACATCACAAAAATTTAGACTTGGTATTACTTGGAAAAGATGCCGCGCGGCGAAGTTGAATTTTTTCAACTTTTGTTTTAAGCCGCGTGAAGTAGACGTTGCCATACACACACATAATCATTTAACAAAAGAAATTTAAAAAACATTACAATTGAAGTGGAAAAAAATCCAATTTGATAAGTAAATTCTTATTATGTTCAAATAAATCGTTTTTTTATAGATTGAACAATTTTTTACAGCTTATTCAACATTTGCCGCTTTAAAATGTGCCGCTTTCATTTGCCTTACAAACAAATTTCAAGCGAAAAACTAAACAGCTGATCGCCGCCCGCAGCCGCATGCCGCTTACATTGGCCTTCCACTATAATGAAGATCAGAAGCGATTTAAGTTCCATCGCGGATAGATCCTCCCAGCAGGCAAACGCCGGTTCCCCCAGGTTTTTTCCCCTGATGCCCCGCAATCCAGGGCATTGACAAAGAAAGTGAAGCACAGTCTCCTCTTCCTCCCCGTTTTGGCAACTTCTACAGTAGTCGTTGAATTCCAGACCCATTCTTCCTGCATGAGTCCCCACCGGCCAGTGCACAGTCATAACCAATATCACTGTCTTAATCTGGTCCTTGTTGAACCTAAGTAGAGAGCTAGTTCTCCGGTCATCATATCCAGGCCATAGTGTTCTGGATATAAAGCAGGTGGACTCACTTCGACCGCATCTGTGCAACCCTATAAGACTCGCGCTTGATAAGTGATCTACCGAGAGCCATTGGAAGGCCAACGAATTGATCAATGAATACGTAATCCATGCGACCACCTTTTTTGGCTAGCCCATCTGCTACCTGAGTGCCCCGGTATCCACATTAGCGTTACCCTTGAATGCTTCGCAATCTCATTCAAAGACATCCGACATTCTACAGTTAACCTAGATGTCGTGTAGACACCGGCTAGGGAACCGACAGCAGCCTTGCTGTCAGTAAATATACGTTTATATCCCGATATGCGACGATACCCCAGCCAATTTGCCGCCCGCCTTATATTCGAGATCTCCGCCTGCGGGACACTACATACATCCGGCAGACGAAAGGAAACTTTCACATCCAGTTCCTCTTTTAAGAAAACTCCGCCAACCCTTTCGCCTTTCCTCGAACCATCAGTATAAACCCTGGGGTCGGTCCATGGGAGTAGATCGCATAGTCGAGCATCGCGTGGTGCCTACTCTTATCCAGTTCAGTACACCATACAACGACCCTGTAATACAGAGTCGGCTTTACTACAGCCTCAAAGATCCAATTGACACACCTCGGGCCCATGCAATATTTTCTGCGGATTGCACCTCTACAAGCATATATGGCAACTATTTAGTCCCCATGACAGCTTGCTATCCAGAACCGCGCCCAGGTACTTTTCACCGTGAGAAATCTGAAGCTCAGTTCCATTTAACCTCGGAAGCCTTAAGTCTTCGATCCTGTACTTCCTCGTAAAGAGTACCAGTTCCGTCTTAGACGGATTAACACCCGCATGATGCGCTCCAGGTGCTGAGTACCTTCAAAGCAGCCTACACTGAGACATTATGTTCAATGTCTCCCTGTGATGGCCACCGCAACATCATCAGCATACGCCACTGTTTTAATCCTCATGTCGTCCATCTTCATCAACATGGTGTTCATTGTCAAGTTCCACAATAGTGGGGATAGAACTCATCCTTTGGGAGTACCCCTGTTCACTGGTCTCACCTATCGTAGAGCAAATGACCCTATTCATGAGTAGATTGTCCACAGATCTACATATGCCAGCGTCGAAGTGCCAAAGTGTGTACTCCTTGAATTCGAGCGATCTCTCAATAGTTCCGACTAGAGAGTGGAGAGGCGTCTCAACAGACCTGCTCTTCGTGTAGACATGTTGAGAGGCAGAGAGTTAACCCCTTGGGAAGGTCATCCTCACGTGAATATCGATAACTCTTTTAAGAGTCTTAAGAAGAAAGGATACAACTCTAATCGGCCTGTAGTCCATCGGCTCAGTGTGAGAAGCCTTACCCCCCTTGGGTGTCGACTTCCACACTTGATCCCGCAAGCTTCCTTGGGAATTTCGAGGAAAGTGAGTGACAATCAACACCTCAAGTGTTTCCTGACTATTCGTAGTCCAACAATCGTACGATTGCAGGACTTCAGTAGGTTGGGACGACTGGGCTCGAAGCCATTATTTTACGTAAACGGTTCGTCTCAGAGGATCCCTCCACGCAGCTAGAGAAGTTCCTCCAAGCATTCCTTTTCGCCGATCTAACCAAGTTTCTGAACCTATTCAATGATGACTTATAGTCCACCCAATTTCCATGGTGCTTAGTCACATTGAACAACCTACGACAGTCACTTCTTGCCTGCGCAGTGTCAGGATCCCACCATGGTGGCCGGACCCTACCCCTACGCGCTCTTGGCTTACACGCCAAGGAAGTCGCCAACTACAGTGGGTTCGAAAGCAGATCCACTACCGCGTCGATCCCCGTGATATCATCAAACAACAAACTAAGGTTCACAGCCCCTATTTACTACTCTTAAATTAGAATTAATAATAAAGGAGAATTGTGACTCGCCTCTTACATTCGTATCCGTACTACCCCAGATAGTGTGGTGCGCATTAAAGGTCTGCATGACTACATTTAAAAGGCATATGAATACATTCATTTGTTTTTTAAGTAGGTAAAGTTAAATACAACTACATTACATTTTATGTTAAAAAAACAAATTAATGAACACACAAGGCGAAAGCGAAAAGAAAACAACTGTATTTAAACAGAAAAAAATTCTACCACATTCAAATAAAACAGACATAATAAAATGTGTATAAGTTTCGAATATAATATTATTTGAATGTTTTACTCATTACATGAATACCAAGGCGAATTTATTACAGGTGGTCCTAAAAGCCCTGCTGATATTAGCTAAAATCACTGTTGGATGTCAAAATTTTGTTAATTCTCTTTTATTATCTTTGTTTCTGTTTTGTTTTATTTCTGTTTTTGACATTGTACAATGATTTTACAAAAACAAATTGCTTGTGGTTTTTGTAAGAGTTGTACTTGTTGTAGTACCGAGATTACCTGGGATGAATTCGCCTTGATGAATACATTAATATTAGCTCTGTTTCTTTACTCTACTTTGGGATCCCTCGGGGTCCCAATTTGCACGGAAAGCGTTCCCGTACTTTTAATTTGTGTAAATGAGAGCGGATTTGAGAGAATAGAATTCTTCTTCTTATTGCACGAACCAGCCTAGAATTTTTCTTCGTGCAAATTGTGTAAATTGTCAAACAGCTGTAAAACATAAACAAAACAACGAAATGCAAAGGAAAAAAATCATGAACCAAATTTTGGAAAAAGTGTTGTGACGTGAAATAATGTACTTAAATATAAAGTTTTATGTTGAAATATTAGGAAAACATAATGTTAGTTATTGTAAAAGTGTTTGTTTGGTTTAATTTTTGGTAAAATTAGTTTATTTCTGCAGACAATATACAATTTTTCAAAAGTGGCATAAACTTTTATTGTTTTGTAAAAACTATCAAAACAATAACTTTTTAGTTCGTGCTTAAAATTTGGTTTTTTCTGTTCCCGTACTTTTGTGTAATTTTGTCTCTTAATGAGAGAAATTCATGCTTGCTCTCATTTTCACGAACTTTACCCAAAAAGTAAAGAAACAGAGCTATTATTACTAGTAACTTTTGTTATGGAAATCGAAAATGTAAAACGCAAGAATTTTAAAGTCCTTTTTAATATAATTTTAATCCAATTTTTATAATTTTTGTTCCAAATTCTGTTTAATAGAGATATATTTGTAATGAGAATAAACATAAGTACTAATTTTACTATGTAGTATTTCTTGCACACAGTCTAACTGTTACCATATACTTGTGTGTGTTTGCATTTGCAAATTGAGTAAATAAATATTCAAAGAAAAAGAGTGAATAGAATGTGTGCCTTTGTTATGATGAAGTAAAACACAGACTACACTCTCTTTTATATTTTAACTCTTAAACTCTGTAAACCACTCTTTAACTATTTAAATCAGGGTTGTGAACTATTTCTAATTAAAAAGCGCCGTGGCCCCAATCAAAAAGCGCTTAATAAAATTTAAATAAAAAACTAAATGAAATGTTTAATTAATTACACTGGCCGTCAAAAAATATCGTTTGAAATAAAAATATATAAAATAAGATTTGTGCGATTTTGATCTTTTACAATGATTATTTTTGACCATATGGCGACCATTTTTTCATGCAAATTAGTATGTACACTTTTTTTTTTTATCAATTATCAGAAATCTGGGTATATTATGAATACAATAAGGCGAAAAATCATGAAGATCAGTAAAATCAGCACGCTAAATTCAATTAAAATCGCATAATCAAGTTCTCTACCCCGACTTTTTTTGTTTTTTGCAGTGCAGTGTTAATAAAACATTAACATCTTTAAAAAGGCTTTTCTGATATTTCAGGAAGAGTAAAGTAATATAATTTCAAATATACCCTAAAAAAATTATTTACTAAATCACCAGAAAATATATCTTGAACCAAGAAAATTTTGCACCATTCTCGTCAAGCTAAAAATTTCTTATTGTAAGCCTGAAATTTTTTCATAAAAAAGTGTAGTTTAAGAAAACTTAATAAAAAAATGAGAAAATTTTTTGATTAATATGTTAACATGTCGATCTAAATAAAAATTAATTGAATCAAACCAAGTTTTCTTGAGCATTTTCTGAAAAGTTTAAAGAAATCGGTAGCATTTGTTTCTTGATGCAAGAAATTCGATCCTATTAAAATATCAAAAAAATGAGACTAATATTAAATAAATGCTGAATGCAGTTTTTGATCATATACCAAAAACATGAACTTTTGAGCATGACAAAATGTTTCTTTATTAAAGAAAGTTTTACTTAATACAAACAAAAAAAGTTAATGGATTACTTTAGAAAATAAACTTCGGGTGCGTTCGTAAATGCATCACTGTGCTGCATCAGTGATTTCAAATCGTTATATATTTATCAGTGAAGTAAATGTGGACCAAAAAATTGTGAAATACTCCACAAAAATAAAACACCTACAATAAAAAAAAATTATAATTATTTTTTATCGGCTTTATAAAAAGTTTGCTTTTCTGATGCAGCGCAGTGATGCATTTACGAACGCACCCTTCTTTCCTTGTATAGTATGCATTTCAGAGTAAAGTATATGTATTTAAAAAACGGAAACAAATTTTGGTTTTTTGTGTCTTGATTTAAATGTTTGCAAATAAAAGTACAAAAATTTTGGGTATCAATAAAAGCGCTAATTTAGCGCTCTTTTTTAAAAAAGCGCTAAGGAAAAAATATGCGCCTTTTCGACAGTTAAAAAGCGCTAAATCTAGCGCCAAAGGCGCTAAATTGGCAACTCTGATTTAAATATTTGAATGAATGTTGGAATGCTTGTGTGTAATAAACAAATGAATGTATTCTTGCAGCTCTTTAGTGCGCATTAGCATCGGCACAAATTATAATTGGTGTTCCAGTGCCTGCGGCCTTTATTACAGCATCACGGATGAGCCTATTGGGTGGGTCCTGTCCGTGACCGTGCGCCATATAGCCCGAGACCATCCAGACTATTCCATCTAGTGTTTCTAGAGCAACCGTTGTCGTGTCTTCATCACTGTAATCAGAAAGAATGAAGATATTCAACGAGTTTTTAGCTAGGACACAAGATCTTATGTTACCTGAACCTTTCGCATATAATAGCTTGTAGCCTTTAAGATTTAGTACTCAAACCCGATCCTTGTGAATCCATGGTTCTTGGTTCATCACGAGCTCCTCCCCTCTTTCCGCTAGTCGGAGGAGCAGTTCAGCAGCACTTAAGAGTGGTGGAGGTTGATTTGTGTCACCCTCACCATGCTCCATATTGGAGATAACTATGATGTTGGCGTCCTCATGGTCGGATTCCAGAAGTACGTCCTCATCAACCATTTCACCCAAGGGATTAAAGAAGTCACCCACCAATCCGGGGACCGACTAAGTGTCATCTTTATCGCTTGAGCTAACGGCATCACCACAAGCCATATTGTCATCAGTATGTGCAGCTTAATTTACCGAAAAAGATGGATTGCCCTTGTTATCACTTCGGTAGACTTGGAGCCAGATCGTACTAAAACCATAATAGATCTTGCCCTTTTCTCCCTCAGTGGTTCCAAGGATTGCTGGTTTATCACCACAATCGCCGTCTTTGAAGACTCTTCAGTAGCTGAAACCTTTACTACCTTCCAGTCTTGTGTGGGTAGTTAAGGGTTGCAGCACTGAATGATCTTCAAGATCTCCTCAAGTTTCGATGGTTCGGCGGGGATGGCTGCAATCGACCTAGGCCTACGCGGTATCTCGCCCACCAACACCACATCGAGCCTTGCACCTTCCCAAACCTCTCCTAATGATTGGATGGCAAGCTTCAGTAACGAAGCTGAGCGCTCAACTACGCAAGCCATCAACTTCACATGGCCCTGGTACCAGCCAGCATCATCACACTAAGGGGGAGGACCTGGATTCTCTTTGAGGATCGTCCAGAACACGCCCTCTGTCAATGAAGGACTTGTTCATAGGCTTCGGTGCTATTTTGGGACGTTTAGTCCCTGGTTGCTGTTTTGCGGCATTGTCACCTTTCCAGTAACAGGAGGTAAAACACTTTGTAGCCAAGCTATGTGGGCTTTAGCCCATGCCAATGTAGCTTTTTGCTCATTGGAAAGGTCTTCAGCTTTTTCGGAAACAAGTAGCTCAGTGGGTTTTTGTGTCTTGGGGACTTTTTACGGTCGCCGTATTTGGCGGGGGGAGATGCAGATTTGGGATATGATGTTCTCATCACCATCCCTCCTTGCATAATGAACGACTTTGTCATTCCCAACTTGGCAGCACCCGGAACAGGGGTTTTATCCGCTCCAATGACGGAAATGGCTTGTGCGGCTTTAGAGGTACTTGGAGTGACGTTCAGAGATACCTCACCGCAGTTTTAAGTGCAGCCGCCTACTGGTCGAGCTGTCTTACCACTTCCGATCAGCCTAGGTCGGTCGATCTTCCTTGGTTACCGGGACTGTTACAGTCCCTGGCTTTTCCTTCTCGCTGTCAATCGTAGTCCTCATTCCTGCTTGTCCGTTTTGTGTTTTTGTTGTTTGTTTTTGGAGTTGTTTTTCATCTTGATTGTGGTCCCACGAGTGTACGGGAATTGAAAGGTCCGCCACGTCATAGCCCCCATTAACGTGGTAAGGGCGTGGTCTATTTATATCAGCAAAGCTCCGTGGTTAACGTTTATAGCACACATAATTTTGACTATGAGTATAGGAACGGGGTCAATTTCACTCGACGTCGACTTAAAAGTCCATAGAAAAATGTTGTCAATAACGTCTAAGATAATACAATAACTGTTCCGGCGCCGTCGACTTTAATAATAGGGGTGATTGTTAAATCCAACCGTATTAAAGTTTAAAGGAAGGTAAACAATTATGAGGTAATACAAACAAAATTTCAAAAGTACATTTGTACCAGAGAAAGCCAATGAGTATAAAAAAAATTAAAGTACTCTAGCCCTGCAAATAAAATTGGAGCACCTGATCCATTTTGATAAAATGGACTACTCCATGGCCTGGTCCGATGTAATGCAAGCATGGACCATGTCATTGTTAAAAAGTGTTTGTAGTGAGACGACATGTCTTCGTTTTTTAACGACATGCTTTCGTTTTTAAGCGACTTCAAAACTAATCCTCTTTAGTATACCATGGAGTAGTTTTAAAACTACTCCTTAGTGGTCCAAAGGTAGGTTATATGGTCCTCTCCTAGGACATCGTAATGTTAAATAGACCAGGTTTATTTCATACGTTTGGGTTAGTTTTGGACTAGTCCTGGTCCCTTGTGGACTACTCTTTACACGCGTGTTTGGACTGGTCCTATTATTTGCAGGGAGCACATATCGACAATTTTCAATACGTGTGCGTACTCGTATCTGTTTATTCTCATACTTGTGTATATCCATGCGCATTTTATTTCATTCATGTATGTTATCATACTTATTGTGTTTCTTGCTCGCACATATTCAGACACACCCATAGTTATAGCATTGACTTCAAACATTTTTTTTTTGTTAAATTTTTTCATGAATGTTGCCAGAATTTATTTTTACAAATTGCTGAATCACAAATAAATACGTTTTTTCAAAATCGTTTGAGTACAATTTAACAAAATTTTATTGAAAAACGATTGTTGACTTTAAAAAAATTTCTGTGATATAAAGATTTGCGTTCTTATTTAAGAAAATCTAAAAAAATGACTAAATGGATGCAAATTAAAATACGTCGTGTCATTTTAATCGTTCTTAATAAAAACAGAAAAAGTTACCGTCATCCAAAAAAAATCGAATATTCATATTGGCAGTTAAGAAATGAGATATCACAGGTAAATACATTCATTTATATTATGAGTTTGAGTAGATTATCTGTTGCCAGTTGCATTTTTAAGACGTTAAAAAATGGTTTAAAATTTAATTGCTGAAGTCAATCAGCATGCCAACGAAAATGTTAGCCTTAAAGAAGACTTCGACATCATGCTATGGTGGAAAAACAACTCCACAAGGTATCCACGGTTGTCTTAATAAGAATCAAGAATTTTATGAAATTTCCTGCCTGCAGCGCAGCTTAAGATTAAGATTTCTCTTTAGCTGGAAACATAAAAAAGAAACAGGAAAGATCCCAAAATAGTTGATAGCCTCCTTTTTTAATTATTTTTATAAAAAACCTCTTTCGTAAAATAGATTATAATTTATTATAGCTTTAGAAGCATTATTTTAATTTGATAGCAAATATTTATGTTTTAATATAACTTTAACATAAATTATTAGGTCGTGGCAACACTGCTTGCTTTAAAATAACCATACAAAATGTTGAAGTTACTTGTCGATACTTACGATACATGCCTTTACTCATACGCATTAAAAGGATTACCCATAAGCATGCGTGTTTGTTCATACCAGGGATGATAAATGAGAAAACCAATGTCGTACCAACGAACTATAAAAATCGTACTTTTTCGGCCCCAATAGTACTAAATAATTTTTTATAAATTTTTTTATTTTATTTTTAAAAACAAAAATGTAATAGAACAAAAACAAAATTCATTTGTACATGTAAAGTATACATAGATAGCAAAAAATAAAAGATCATTAATAATACATAATAACAGAGGGCGTAAAATTTTTTTCTTGTTCTATAAGTCATTCCAAGAAACTTTGCCAAATAAACCATAGGTCAATAATGAATTTCGAGCCCCGGATTTTTCAAACTAGTTAGTTTTCCAAAATATTCAAGAATAGAGGCAAACAAATTGTATTTGGTCTAGCCAGACCTGTATCATGCGGTCGAGAAATCCAGAGAGCGTTTGCGTACACTTTTTAGAATCTCTGTTTTTGTGGAATTTTAAACGAAAATAGAATTTTAAGCGTTCTAAAAATATGTGCATACGAGCATCTTCAGATTGCATTTCTAAATTGTGTTTACAATTTTCAATATGTGCTGCAGAAGCAGGAAAGGAGTAGAAATATAATAGAACTTAATATAGCGCTTGTAAAATCTCCTTCAAAATAATTCGGAGTAAAATATAAAGGAGTATGCTCCCACTGTTCCAAAATTCTGTTGATTACTTCTTGACGTGAGTTCATTCCAAAATAATCTATGTAGAACGTTTGCAGAAGTGTTTTCCTATATCTTTCAAAAACTTGTCAATATCATCAGAAAATGCACGCTTATATGCTGATGCTAAATTTATAATGTGGCATAAGCAATCGTTCAATGAACATGTGTAAAAATCTATTCACAATAGCGGAGTTCAGTGTTTAGTGCAAATGGTCTTTCAAAAGAGCAAATGCAAAATATCATAGCTGTTTTGTTTAATCCAACAACAAAAAATAGAGTTTCCCTTAGAGTTCATTAAAAAGCTACGAAATTTAGCATTTTCGCAAGACTATTTGCAACAAACACTAAACTCCGCTTATATTCATTGGACAGTAAATACGAGTTGCTATTTTATATAAATTATGAATAAGTTTGAAAAATTTGGAAATAGTACCAAATGAGTCCCGGGGGTAAAAAAAAGTACAATTGTACCAACTTTATCAACCCTGGTTCATACTCATACCGGTCGATATACAAACTTATTCATGCTCATACTTATTGGTAGTCATACCTGCCTGTACTCGTGCTCGGTGGCGTATGAATAGGTTATAAGTATTAAAAATATAACTTTTTGGCTTTCTCTGATTTGTACACATACTTTTGTTTTTTTTTTTTTTTTGTGTATGAGCAAGTTTTTATAGCTTAATTTCTCCTTTTAAAGAACGACAAAAAAAAACTTACAAAAATTTAAATGAAAAAATATAAAATTTAGCTACTATGGTAACCGTAGGAACCTTCTTTCTAAGGCTCAGAGGTGTGCTTCAATCGGCATGACAGGTGCCATGAGAAGTACTCCTAAAGCGGCCCTGGGTGTCATTCTACATCTTCTGCCTATTGAGCAGTATGTGATGGGAATGGCAGCCAGAAGCATTCTTAGACTGAGGGAGTTAGGATTGATGGGGAATGTCACGCAGGGTCACTCACGGATCCTGAGTGAGTTTGACACTGTTGGCTATCGCCTGGGATCACCCGGCTAAACTGATTATGTGAGCACTAAGGTGGATTTTGGACGTTTTCCGGAGGTAATAGTGCCTTCTAGGGAGAGCTGGTCAGGTAGGAGCAGATTATTTAGTGGATTTGCTATTTTCACTGATAGCTCGATGATGAGGGGCACGGGTCCGGGGGTCTACATTGAGGATCTAGACATCAGAAGGTCATATAGGCTTCCTGACGACTGCAGTGTTTTTCAGGCGGAGGTTCTGGGGGTCTTGAGGTCCGTGAAACTGATGAGGGACAACATTGATAGGGGCTTGGAGGTCACTATATATGTGGACAGCCAGGCGGCTCTTATGGCCGTAAAGGGCTGTTATGGGAACTCCAAGCTGGTTGATGATTGTAGGAGGGCTCTGGAGAGTCTTAGGGGAGTATGTGCTTAGGTTTTGCTGGGTGCCGGGTCACTGCGACATAGGCGGCAATGAGGTTGCTGATGAGTTGGCGAGACAGGGCTCAGAGATGAAGGATCCTAACTGTATGGAGGCGGTTAGGCCTCCAATAGGCTTCTATTTTGGGAGAATCAGGGAATGGATTCTGGGCGCGACCAATCGGGCTTGGGTGAACCGAACGGACTGCCGGGTGTCATGGACGCTGTGGCCGGTGCTTAGGAAGTCCGATTCGGGGTCGCCGCTGGGCAGGAGTCTGCGTTAAGACCATGATAGGAATTATTACGGGTCACTGTATGATTGGCAGGATGGCGGTTAGTATGGGATCCGACCTGTCGGATATGTGCAGGTTGTGTTAGGACCCGGAGGAGTTGGAGACAGTTGAGCACATTCTGTGCCACTGTCCCAGGCTGCAGGGCAGCAGGCTGAAGTGGCTGGGCAGTAGATTCCTGGGCGAATTAGGGGATCTCTTGGGTCGTGGACTCGAGAATCTGGTAGGATTCGTAATGGGTATGGCCTGGCTGCGCGAGAGGAGGCTGGGTGCTGGCCGCAAGTAGGGCGAATTTTAGTTGAGTAGGATTTCTCGGGTTTGGTCCGAAACATTATTTTCTATCTATCCTTTAAATCTGTCTTATGCTTTCGCTTTTTTATTTCACCTACTTTACATCTATATATGTCTATCTCTAAATAAGGCGTCACAATGGACCATATTGGTCTCTCAGTGAAGGTGTGAAGGAGACTTCACACCAGCCTTTCTACATACCCACCTAAATAGCTGCTATGGTAAGCTACCATTTGGACCGGTCAAAAATTTTAAACAAAATTCTTTCGATATCCCTAAAATTATTGTTAGACTATTTAATGGTACACAATTTTCTTGTATTTACGTTATCAGAAAACTTTAAATTTAAACTTTGTTCACAATGATAGAAACAATTTCGTTTTTCTTCTGTCTTATTTGTTTCCAAAGTATTTCATATATTTTCCTTTCATAACTGAAGTTTTTTTTTTTTTAAATTGAGTCTACTTTATGAACAATTTGTATGAAATTGTAAAAGACATTTCGTCAGCTTATTATTGGTTTCATCTACCGATTATTTAAAAAAATATATTTAGTTAGGTATGGGGTATATACATTTTGTATACCCCCTTTCTGAATCCAAAGCCTGATTCACGAAATTATTTCTGAGATATTAAGCATTCATTTGGGTACATATGAACTATTTAAAAGTTTATTAGGTATGTTTTTTCTCTAAACACCACTGTGTCTGGCGAATGCCTCATACAAAAAACGTACAAAATAAATTTCACTATAGCTTTGCTTCATTGCCGTCAGAAAAGAAGGAGTTAAATCGAAAGCAAAATAAAATGTTAAAAATTTTACCCTTGATGGGCCTCATTGTCGTAATAAAAAGATGTAAAATAAAAATAAAATGTCAACAACCAATACACAGCAAATATGGAGGCTAGAGGTTCTATGACTTGTAAAAGATAAATAACTTGACTGTCTTAAATGCTGATTTAAACGGTATAGTTTATAAAATTAGCTTACGATCATAAAATAGTTTGAAAATTACAAGCGTAAATGCACTATAACAACTTATCATGACAGGGTTGCATTTTCCTCAAAATACGTACGACTTGTGTGATCTACTATCCTTAATTGGAATTGATATTTTGAAGGATTTATTTAATAAAATTGTTAATAAAACTAATTCAAAATGAAAGAACAGCACAATCTTATGGCTTTTGCTATTTCAACTGCAGTATTTTAAACACTGGAATAAACAAAACTAATCGGAATCTCAAGAATCTAAAACCAAGTCAATTTGAATTGCGAATACGGAGTCAAGACCATTCCGATCGGAATGTGTGACATGCTCGTATATATTTTTAATTAAACATAATTTTTAATTTAGATTATTCTGGTATTATTTTTTTTTAATATATTAGTATTTCTTTCTGATTTAAATTTATTTATTAGCGGGTTATATCATTTTCATCGCTTAAAGAAAAGTGATTGTTGCATTGCTGTTGTTGTCACCCTTTGCAGTCTTAAATTGTCTAAGTTGATCGATTAGGTAGCCAGGAGCATTACCCATCTTCATTTTTTGAACAAATGTTATTGTATTTACTTCCAATCTAATTCCAATCTAATGTTTATAGTATTTTAAAATTTATATTAATTTAAAATTTATTTTATATATTAGAATGGAACTAAATACAATAATGTATATAATGTATGTATATCGAGCCCTTTAGCAAAAATTATGTAACCAACAACACTTTAGATTTTTGTTTTTTGATAAAAATCGATCATTTTTGATAATTTGCATCATCTCGTAAAATCTCATATCTCTAGGAAGTACCGTTACGAAATAAGAGCAAAAGCAATTTCAAACGAACCCCTAGATTTGAAGCAAAAATATTTTAAAAAACCCTTCTCCTGTAAAATTTTATTTTTGTTGGTTACATCATTTTTGCTATAAGGGCTCGATATTATTTCAACTGTATTTTAAACAATAAATTAGGACTTAAACTCAGAAATGAATTTTCAATTCGATCGAAATTCATCACACCATCGATCGATCGATACTTAAATAAGTTCATATATAAAAAAAACTATCAGTCAGCAGCTGGGTGATGCGAATATGTACCGCTGGTTTGTATACCGTGCCTGAAAGTTTTCGTAAATTGTTTCATATTTTTCTAACATCTATGTTTAACAAAAACTTTTCTTTTATTTGCCTTAAATAAAAGAAAACGTCTCGATATAACTTCTTATTAAATGAACTGTTTAATATAAATATACTTTTTTCTCTCTAAGTATTTCGACTGTACTAACTATTTGGATTTAAATGTGCACACTGAGGCCGATGAAATACCCAATAATGGTTTAAAATCTAAATCCAGTAACAGAACTGTGCAACGACCAAGCAACACAAAAGAAGCCAATAACCGTCAAATCCCAAGAAATAAATTTGTCGTCGATTTATTAGACGATGAAGATAATCAGGATAATAGCAAAAATAGCCATAATAATGTGCAAAGTAAAAATGAACTTTTTGAATATGATTTGGAAGATGATGAAGATGGGGTGGAGATAAAGGATGATGAGAATGACGAAATGGAAGATGATAGTTTACTGTTCTTGCGATCAAGTTCAATCGAAGATGCTGCCGGAGAAATAAGTGGCGTTTCAAGTAAAAGTGGCAGTAAAAAATATCGTTCTCATGTACGTGGCAAAGCCTATTGTAATTTATGTGACAAAACCTTTCAATACTATTCACTTTATCGGAATCATATGATTAAACATTCCAATATAACACCTTTTAAGTGTCAGTACTGCAGTAAAGCCTTTAAATCCAAACAGGCCATACGTTATCATATGAACACCCATACTAAGGAAGTGCAATACACATGCCCGCTTTGTCCCACCACATATGGCACAGAAAATCAATTTATTACACATGTTTTAAATCACGAAAGTGAGACTTGTTTCCCCTGCATGGTGTGTGCAAAGATTCTTAAAAGTGACCAAGAACGTGAGGAGCATTTGTCTACTCACAGCGAGGAAAGACCTTTTGGTTGCACTTATTGCAATAAACGTTTCCGGCAAAAGCATCATTTGTCGAATCATTTGAAATTACATTGTCAATATCGCTGTGATTTCTGCAAAGAGGAATTTTCTTCCTCCCAGACCCAAAGGCGTCCCTATGCATGTCCCTCTTGTGAAGAATATCCCGATATAAGAATACAAGTAGAAAAACAACGTTCGAAAACTTTAAATAATAGCGAAACAAATCCTTTGGAATTAAATTACGAAGGAGTTGGAGAACAGGAGGCGGACACAAAAACGGAATGTGTTGATTTGGCTACAGATGATGATGACGATCAAAGCGAAACTAGCACTAGTTTAATGGGTATTTCCAACGGTCAAAATCGGGTAACATGTCAGTACTGTACGCGATCATATAAAAATAATAGTGCCCTTAATTATCATATGAGGCAAAAACATCACCACTTA
Source organism: Pollenia angustigena (assembly GCA_930367215.1). Classification (NCBI taxonomy): domain Eukaryota; kingdom Metazoa; phylum Arthropoda; class Insecta; order Diptera; family Polleniidae; genus Pollenia; species Pollenia angustigena. The sequence continues at coordinate 5,869,807 of OV884059.1, read as the reverse complement.
TGGAATGAATTGCAGTGAAGAGAACCAATTTAACATTAAAAATAATATTAATGGAATTTGTAAGTGATGTTGCATGTTTTAAATTCTTTTGAAAAATTATTTGCTGTTTTTATAAAGAGAAAATGGTATAAATATACATAATTATTACCTAAGGGCAAAAAAAAATACACAAAGGTTAAACAAACAAAAAAAGTATAGAGAATTTTTGTGTGAATATTAAAAACTTTCAATATTTACAAACTTCTCTTTTTGTTGTTGTCAAAATTAGTAGCGAAATTTAAAAAAGAAAACGATGTTATTGTTGTTAAAATATCTATATTGATTACAACCTCTGGCGTTTGATTATGCATACATTTTTGTGCAAAAAAATTACAACTTATCAAGTTGCATTTAAGTTTTATATACTGACGCTAACACTTATAAATTCCATTTAAACAAAACTTTTTTTAAAGAATTGAAAATCCTTCAAGATAGATTTTTCATTATAATATACATAAATTACATATATAAGTTAAATAAGGACAAATTTAAAATATAAAATAAAACAAACTTCCTTTTTAGTAAACTCTTAAATTTAACAAAAAAAAAAAAGATGCATCATAAGCAAAAAAAATTACATTATTATAAACTATTAAAAAACTTTATAAACATTCCACACACACACACACATTTCTCTAGTCTATAATTCCTTTTCAAAAACTTTTGTTTTAATTAACCCTATAACTTACACAGTATTCCTATTTTTTATATATTTGATTTATTTATTATTGTTTTTATTTTAGTTTTATTGAAAGAACTGAAAAATAATTGCAAACCCCTTTTAATAGACATTTAAGCAAAAAAATTATATATTTCTATTAATTTAAATTAACTACTTAATTAGTTGTATATAGTTATAATACAATTCTATTAAAATAGAAATAAAGAACCGAAAAATAAATTTGTATCAGAGATTAAGAAAATAATATATTACAAATTTCAATAAAATGGAAATAAAGCAAATAAAAAGAAGGTCTTCCAATAAGGACTTTCGTGCTTTGACAGTTGATTGTGGGCATATCGAAAAAGCTACGTTTGACAAATTGGCTGTCAGTTATTTAGTCTGTTTCGCTACATCACCATGGACGGATATAGTGTTGAATATCATGTGCTTTATTGTTTGCACGTGATTGTCTTTGTATTTTGATGGTCATGAAGACTTTCTCTGAATTGATATTTAATAAAATATAATTCAGCGATGAGGCCGATTCCTGGATAAAGGGGTTGGTAATCAAAATTGCCAAATTTTGGAACCGCAGGAGATCCAAGATCGTCTAATGCTTCATGTTTACATATTATGTACATAACTGTGGCATTTTGACAAAACATCATAAGTCGAGATAAGATAGCAAAAACGTTTTTTAAAAATACTCGGTGAAAAAATAATTTTTATTAAATAATAAAATAACAACGTTAAAAAAAATTTCGTTTATAATACAAAATGTTTTTTGAATGAAAATTCGAATGATTAATAACATTTATTTCAACTTTTTAAATCTGACTTAGGTATTTTTCATCAAAATGCCGCAGATGTAAAGATACATATCGATGGTTTTCATCCGCAACCACGTAACTCGATTTTTTCCTATTTTTTGTTTTAACCGGAAAAGTAATCAGTAAATACTGCCTTACAATTTTGCAATTTTTTTGTTTGGCGGAATATCGGAATTTTATCTAATTCTTGGATTATAAAAGAATATATCGTCATCTTAAAGACCTAATAACCACAAAGTATACAGAGATGAAAAAAGTGACGTATGAAAAATGCCTAAATCATTTGCGAGGGCAGCTTTCGAAGAAAGAGAAAGAAAACGTTTTTTGTTAGTGAAGTGATAATGCGTAAAAACAGACCGGTACTATTTACACAAATTGCATAATCAAAACAAAAAACGCAAAAAGGGCAGCTTTCGAAGAAAAAGATAGAAAAAAACACAATATTTTCTGTCTCGTGACGCCTCTGTATACTATGTGCTAATAACCTACCTGCAAAAATTTAAAAATTGACTTTTTTATGGTTTTTATTCCCTATATCATAACGCATGTGTGTGCAAAATTTTGAACATGTAATATTACAAACTCCTGGGTATTTAATTCAGTTATTTGATTTTTGTAGATCAACGAGGAATAGACAGTTAAAGATACCGAAATTATCTGCCGTATTGGAACGTTCTTTTTATGTTAGAGTTGCAAGGTCTTATAATAAGTTGCCTAATTTTTTGAAAACTTTTGGTGTTTCTGCTAACATATATAAAAAAAGACTGTTTCTGGAACTTTCAGGAAATCAATCTTCTATGTAATTGTTTTATATTGTTGTGTTGAATATGCATTAAAGGTTTATATTCATGAGATCTAAATATTTATTTCTGTGAAGCTTGTTGTGTAGTATTTTCTTTATGAACATAAAATAAATCATTATTTGTTATGTATTTTATAAAACTTTTTTGTAATAGTTATATTCCTTCAATTTTTTTGAACTATTACAAAAAAGCTTTATAAAATACATAACTGAAATTTAGCTCATAGAATAAATTCGAAAAATGAAAAATGTTGAATAAAATATAAAGTAACCTTCGGAAGGAAATAATTCCCAGTTTCTATTTGTTAAAATAGTTGAGTTAAATACATTCAATTTATAAAGTAACACTATCCAGTGAGACACAAAGAATGCTGACGAAAGCCGTAGCGGGCCAGAAAATGCATTACATTCTGCTGGTGTCTAATAATTGTAAATTTGTCTGTACATACAATATACCTCATTGCTTTCCAAAGGAAGGCTAAGGTAAAATGTAAAAAGAAAATACAATATAATAGTCTGGTAGTGTATAAAGTAATTTCTGAAAAATTGAAGGAATAGAACTATTACAAAAAAGCTTTATAAAATGCACAACTGAAATTTAGCTCATAGAATAAATTTCAGATTTTTACAATTCCAAAAAACCTAAGTGTCATAACATAAGCTGTGATTAGAAAAACAAAAATTTCTCAACCGATATATATTACTGGTTTCATTTTAATCAAAATGTGTAATTTTCGTTTCAATATCGTTAATAGTTCCAATTTTATAACGTTTTTTCCCTCTCCTGTAAACTTTTGAAAACTGCAGATAGGTTATTTCGTCTTTTAGGTGACGATATAGCAAAAAGTTTCAAATATTTGGTAAAAAAATATATTTTGTCTCTCCTGAAAAGTAGTTTTTTTTTGAGTAACGAGGTTGCGGAAGGTTAAGAAAAAAGATTACTAAACATGAACTAATTTTTACTTTTAAATGCTACAATCATTGGCTTGAAACGGATGAAGTCTTAAGGCTCAGTTAGCCGGGAGTAACAGTAACGTTGAAAATCAGCTGATTCATTTTGTTGTATGTAAAGCAATTAGAGCGATTACAGTTAGCAGTAAGATGTTACGTCTCAATCTGTAAGAAGAGGTTGGTCTTATTTTTTTACGGTAAGGTTACTGTTACTATTACTCCCGGCTAACTGAGCCTTTACCCAGCCGGTAGAAATTTAAAAAGGAAATATTTAGTTATTTTAACCCATTCGTTAAATGTTTGACTCAATTTCTGAAAAAAAATCAATACATTTTTCCGGAAACTAAAAAATCAATTTCTTAGTCCAATTAACACTATGGACATTTCTTGCCGGACAGAAAAAGTTTGTGGGCGAGAGAGAGACAAGAAGTAAAGTCCGGCAAGAAATGTCCATAGTGTAAATTGCCACTTATACATCTTTCAAAAAATCGTCGCTTGAAAAGGTAAATTGTATTTCAGAATTAAAAACAAATTTATTATATTTTATTTGAGTTTTAAAATACATACTTATATTATTTTTTTAAATAACCTTACAAATTCATTTTGAAATTCTCGCTTAAACACAAGAATTTATAATTTTGTTTTTAGGCAAATGAAAACTGTGCCTAAAAATATTGTCCAGCCGTTTTTTATTGGATTTTTAAAACTATCAGTCCTCAACTACAGTGACGTCTTTGGTATTTACTTAGAGCTTCCAATACCAGATCATCTGGCGATTTTGTTTCAAAAATAAATGGCTCTATATGATGTTTAGCTTTTTGCTGGTAATACTCGGGAGTTAAATATTTTAAGGGCAAAGGAGCCAAATACTTGTTTTGAACATTGTCCATGCATAAACAACGACCAATAGGCGAAGGATCTACAAATGTGTGCTGCAGCAATAATTTCGAAATATCTGTGACACAATATTCATTGGAAGTGGGCAAAAATAGTTTATGTTTTTTGGTTACATCCAGGCGATCACAGTCAATGAATGGTATGTCAAAGTCTTCGCTATTTTGTTGGGGCTTTACAAAATCTCTAGAAGGGGGAGTGCCTTGATGTATTTGTAATTTGGAGGCTAAAGCTGTGGTTAAATCAATATTAGCAGTTGTGGTAAGTTCGCGTTTTCCTTCAGCTACAGAGGAATTTTCTTGTACTTGTAATTTTTTAATTGCTGTTGTTAAAGTGCCTACATTTGTTGGTGTACCCAATGGCGGCTCAAAATTCACTGCTAATTTACTACTTCCGGACGACTGCAATTGTGGCAACACAATTCCTGTTGATTCCTCACTTAAACCATTGTTGGTATGTTTTTCTTGCAACTGTTTAAACAAAAATTTATTTAGTTGTGTGTCACTGGATTTTGTAATATTCGAATTGTTCACAGAATTGGTGCCTACGGGCACTTTCAATAATGGTATATTAAATTTTGGGGGACTAAACGATAGCGCTTCTGTGGATGTTTGTGCTGCAAACTTACTTTTTATTGCATTTAACAATAATTGATTATTTTCTTGATTATTGTTTGCTACTGTTGTTGTTGCTGGTATATTAAGATCCATGGAATCCTTTTGTTATTGCACAATCTTATAGTTTTTCAATAAATTTCTTGCTTTTTATCATCAATTGGGAACAGTGCTACAAGACGGAAAATTTTTAAAAAAGATCTATTTGTTATAAGTAATACATAAAACAAATTTAACATAAAAACTTGGAACAAAACAATGACGCATCAAATAAAAACAGCAAACTGTCAGGGTTGTCAGGTTTGAGGATTTGTCGTCAAACGTGGCGATTTTAAAACTTGGCTTCCTTAACACAGGGTTTAGACCTGAGATAAGATTTTTATATCAGCAAACGTCAAATTCAATCGCAGAGTATTATCTTTCGTGTGGACTCTCAAATAGTGTTAGTACTAATATTATAATAAATGTTATGAAACAGTTGTTATAAGAAATCTGACACAGGGTATCCACCTGAGATAAGATATAAGATTTTTATATCAGCAAACGTCAAATTCAATCGCAGAGAGTATTATCTTACGTGTGGACTCTCAAATACTGTTAGTATTAATATTATTATAACATGCTTCACCTTACATGGGGTCTTCACCTAAGATAATATCTAATATAATATGTGAGAGAACGTCGGCAGAATGAGAGAACAAATTTCTTCATGTTAATCTTACCCTGCGTTTCCACATGCAAGTAATTACTTGCAAGTAGTGTATACGTAATATCAACGAAAAATCGAGGAAACAGCCGATTGGCTGAATGAACAAAAATGGTGTGAATGTAGTGAAAAAGTGTGAGTGTATTGAGTTTTTCGAACTTGTACTTGCATGTGGAAACGTCAGGTTATACAAGGGGAACACGTATCTTATAAGATTTCATAATCGAATTATTTTTTTTTTTTTAGTTTATTCTAGTTTTTTAGTTAAAAATATTGTTTTTTTAAACACTCATTACAAGATTTTCACTATTTGCACCAAAAAAATAAACATTTTAATGAATGCGTCCTATTATTGTTTTATATATAACGATGGCTTAATATAAAAAAGGCGTAACTCAATTATTTCCAAAAAAAGAGTTTTTTGTTTATTCAGGTAGATATATGCAAAATGCACCTTGCTATAAGATTTCAGGGGGCTGTAGAATAAAATATGTTGCATCTTTTTATTAATTATTGCATTTAAACTTTTTATATATCTTAAATTGATTAGATTTGATTAAGCTCTTTTCTTTCCTTGTAAACTAACAAGTAATTGAGTTACGCCTTGTTTATATTAAGCCATCGATATGTATGTATGTGTAGACCTGCGATCGGCAAAATCAGGGTGCCGCGTTTTCTCTTTTCTTTTTTTTTACTCTTTTATTACGTACGTGTGCACACATATTGAAGAGAATTTAACAACATTAACAACAACATATGTAAAATTCATACAACGCTTACAATCGCAAAATGTTATAGTATAGGTAGCCGATCGCAGGTGTAGACCAAAAGTATATTTATTACAAGTACATGCAAGTGATCAGCTGTTCAGTTGTTTTATTTTCGATAGTGTCAAAATTTTCTTACGTTTTAGTGCGCCATGATTTTTTTTTCTTTATGTTTGGCTGTTTGACAGTATCAAATGTTTTTACAAACAAAATGAATGTGGTTTTTTTTATTGTTGTAGACTTGCATGTACTTGGTATAAATATACTTTGATTAGACCCAAGGCGAATTCAACAAGGTAAACTCAACTCGTCAGCCGTTCATCAGTTGTCTCCACGGCGAATTAAAAAAAAATAGGGAAACGTCAAAATATAATTTTGTTTATGTTTTGCGCCAAAATAAGCGAAAAAATTTCTTAGAAAAACTGCGAATAATTAAAGTGAATTTAATAATCTCTTTTATTACCCAAAAAAAAATGTTTATTTTGTTTTTCAATAAATTTTTGACTTGTTAGCATTTTTGACAGCCGCCTATTAAATTGCAAAAAAATACATTGGGCTTTTTGTAGTTGTAGAGTTGCACTTACCTTGTTAAATTCGCCTTGATTAGACCCCTGAATTTGATTTTGAAAGTTTTTTTTTTTTTTTAATAAACAAAAAAAAAATTATAGAATCTATGACAAGGCGAATTCATCCCAGGTTATCTCTGTACTACAACAAGTACAACTCGTACAAAAACCACAAGCAATTTGTTTTTGTAAAATCATTGTACAATGTCAAAAACTGAAACAAAACAGAAACAAAGATAATAAAAGAGAATAAACAAAATTGTGACATCCAACAGTGATTTTAGCTATTATCAGCAGGGCTTTTAAGACCACCTGTAATAAATTCGCCTTGATCTATGATTTTATTTCTCTTATACATTTTTGATATTATTCGAATGTGTATTCTAAGTCAAATTACAATCCTCAAAATCGTTCATACTTTAGTAGTCTTATTCCTTCAATATTTTCTAGGAATGTTTTCTATGCACTATCAGAATTTTTGGTTTGTATATTTAGGGTAGCCAGATTTTAAATTCGGAAAAACAGTACATTGAATTCAAAAAAACAGTACAATCAAGAAAAAACAGTACATTTTTTTGACGAAAACATAACTATTTATTTAAATTATTACCCCCAATTTCACCAAGTTCAGTTATAATTAACTATCAGTTATAGCTGTCAAAACATATTGTTAACTGGAAGTTAAAGTAAATGTTAGTTTTAACTGAACTTGGTGAAATTTGGGGTAAATATTTTAGACTTTTGATTGAATATTCATCAACAATTATATTAAGAAATACACTTAAATTGTGTAACGTCAAAGGAATGATTTCCATTTTATGGCATTTCATAAGTATACGAAATTACTTCATTTGCGCTTAAAACGAAAACACCACAAACAAGCAATTGGCCAGGAATATCATAACATTGCTTTAAGCCATATAAGAAAGGAGAAAAGCCTAACTTATCTTAAAATTAACTCAGCGATTTTCTAAACATATTCGTATTTAAAGCAATTTTCACCACACACATATTTGCACAAATCATATAGAATTTGAGAAAATATTTGCAATTTTTAAATTATTTACGGACAATTTTAAAAAGTTCAGCTATAATTAACTATTACTATAACAATAGGTTTTTGACATTTATAATAATAGTTAATTATACCTGAACTTGGTGAAATTGGCCATTAATCTATAAAATCCAAAAAACATAATTTGGTTTATTTTTATTTTACAAAATCTGAAAATAGTAAAAAACAAGTTTCAATTAAATTCAAAACAAAAATTTCTGTCTGTAAAACAATCAAGTGCAATTGAAAACGATGAATATTTTCAATAAAATTTTTGTAAAAATTAACTTATCTTTTTCTTATTTCAAAAGTAGTTTAGGTCAAGGAAAGTGGTCCTCAACAGTATTTGGTATTTTTATAAATTTTGAACTCGGTGAATTTTCCAAATTTGTTCATTATCAATTTCAAGTGATTTCGATTTCCAGAATATGCCCAAAAATTAAAAAAGATCTAAAAATTAAAGATAATTGTGTTAAAATAACTTTTTATATAGTATTTAAAAAAAATTGATTTTACTTTTGTCTTTCTCAGGTGTGGACAGTTAAATACTATTGGAAGGGGTAGCCATAAATTCCAATGTCTTAAAAATAACAACATAAAAATATACTACTGCTGCGACCCACCCATTATAATTTAGATTTCTACTGTGTATTTATGAGAATGACCACAGCGTAAAAACTCTTATTGTTTTAGAACTATTTTGTTTAGGACACAACAAAATTTTTTTAAGCTATGTACTGTTAAATATTAGGATATTATAAAAATATGACTTTAGCAGGGTTTTTTTAATATCTTGGTTTTTTCTAGACTTAAAAAAAAAAAAAAAAAAAAGTACAAAAAACTGTACCAAGTGTAGAAAATATTGAAGGAATAAGACTATTAAAGTATAAAAGCTTTTGAGAATTGTAATTTGACTTACTATACACATTTGAATAATAGGTATCAAAAATTTACAAAAAAAATTATTTTCAGTCACTTTTATTTATTAGAAAAAATTCAAATCGAAACACAATGTTAAGGTTGACTTGTTCGTATACTAATTAATATTTATTAGTTTTAAATTTTAAGCAATTTATTTAGGCCTTTTCGAGGCGACAAATTGGGCCCTCTTCAACCATTTTTAAATCAACTTTAGGACCAACCAAATCTCTGATGTTATTAATGCCATACTTAATCATAGTTGGTCTTTCCAGTGACAAGCCCCATGCTATAACATTGACATTTTCCGGTAAACCCATGGGCAACAACATTTCTGGACGGAAAACACCCGAATTACCAACCTCAATCCATTTATTTAGACCAGGGTGGAAACAGAATATTTCCATACTGGGTTCAGTGTAGGGGTTGTAAGCTGGTTTAAATTCCAATTGAGTAATGCCCAATTTGCGGAAAAATTCGTATAGAGTACCAATCAAATCACCTAGAGTTAGTCCTACATCAGCTATAACGCCCTCAACTTGATGGAATTCAGCCAAATGAGTGGCGTCTAATGTTTCATTACGGAATACCTTGTCGATACTGAAATATTTGGTGGGCTTAAACCCTTCTGGTTGATTGGCCAGCTTGTACAACATGCGCGCACTTACCGCAGTGGTGTGAGTACGCAAAAGATTCTTTTGAGCTTCCTCCAACTTCCAGTCATAGCCATAACCCTGAGAACCATAGCCACCCTTAGAATGCACCTCCTTTACACGCTGCAAATAGTCTTGTGGAAATTTATAACTTTTGGCTGGGTGATAGACGAAGAATGTATCGTGGGCATCACGAGCGGGATGCTGTTGGGGTTGAAAGAGGGCATCAAAGTTCCAGAAAGAAGATTCTACATAATTGTTGGTAGGCATTTCGGAGAAACCCATTTCCAAAAATATTTGTCTAAATTCAGTGCGAACTTTAAGCAATGGATGCAAATGACCACGGGCCGGAGGTGCACCTAAAGCATCAAAATTATAGGATTTGAATTTTAAATCCTTCCACAGACCAGAGGCCAATATATCAATTGTCAAATCTGTTTCTAATTTTGTTAAAGTAGTTGCAAATGCAGGTCCTTTTGAGAGTATAAAACTTTTTGTGGTGATTTCTTGTAAAAGTTTACGCTTTTTATATTCCGTTACTAAATTAGCAGCTAAATCGGTTTTACCATTAATAATGGCCACCAAGTTTTGTTGCACTGAATCCTCTATTTTATCTACTTTACGTTTTACCAAGGGAGGATTTACAGTTTTATCTACCATAATCCAACCCTGAGACATGGCTTTGCTAAAGCCGACTTTAGCATTAGGACCACTTTTTATTAGTTCAGTTTGTGCAATGCCTTCAACTGGAACGGCATTGTACAAAACAGCTTCATGACTGCCATTGGCTACCATCGATTGACCCTCTTCCGTTACTTCTAAAGTTTTGCGTGCCGCTGTCTCCGCATTGACCAACTCACCATGCGCCTGTATCGATTTAAGTGCACCCACAATTTTTTGATGATCAACACCAAATACGTCCACCAAATCCAGCGTGTCTACTATATCGACATTTTCCAAATGTTGCAAAATTCTTTCGGTAAGATCTGGATGCATTTTAATAAAGAATTTTATTCACAATTTTCATAGAGTTTATTGCACAGAATACTAGTATTCTGTGGTTTATTGTTGGCGTGCTTTTTTGCCACACAACATGCATTCGTTTTTTTTTTTATATCTTTTTGACGTTTTATTTAATTTGTGTGAAGAGTAGTACCAAGTTTTTAAAAGAAATACACTTAAAGAAATATTAATAGTTTTTATGCGCCCCATACACGGTTCAATTCAGTTGTCAACTGTGTCTTTCAACTCAGTTGACAACTTCAACTAAATTGAAAGATTTTAAATTTATTTTAAAATTTAATGTAATATGAAATTTTTTAAAATACTTAATTAAAAAAATTTATTTTGAGAGCTGATCAAGAGACTTGAGCACACACAGTACAATCGAATTGAAAGACTTAGTAGTCAATTTGAAAAAATCAAAATCTTTGGATTTTTTTCAACCAACTCGACAACCGTCAAACTAATCAACTGACAAGGCCATACACGCTTTGATTTGGACAACAACCGACTCAGTTGACAATTGAATTGAATCGTGTATGGTCTGCTTTAGCATTGCCAATTTATGTAGACGGTGGTGGCGATACTACAACAAGTAATAACACCAAAAACACAACATTGTATTTTATTTGTTGCTTTCGAATAATTAAAGTGAATTTTATAATCTCTTTTATTACCCAAACAAAATTTTTATTTTGTTTTTCAATCAATTTTTGCCTCGTCAGAATTTTTGACAGCCGCCTATTAAATTGCGAAAAAATACATGGGGCTTTTTGTAGTTGTCGAGTTGCACTTACCTTGTTAAATTCGCCTTGGTCAAAATATTGTTTTGTTTCTATACTGAAATTTGACAACAAGTCAGAAAATTGCAAAAACAAAATACATGGGGCTTTTTGTAGTTTTAGAGTTGCCCTTACCTGTTATAAATTCGCTTTGCTCTACACCTACAAAAAGCCCCATGTATTTTGTTTTTGCAATTTTCTGGCTTGTTGTCAAATTTCAGGATAGAAACAAAACAATATTTTGACGATTCACCATTTTTTTAATTCGCCGTGGATGACATTCCTCTCTTATTTAGAAAAAAGGAGCACAGCTGTGTTTTCAATAGCCGCCTAAAAAAAGTGAATTAGCCTTGGTTTTTAGTTAATTGAAAACAAAGTTAAAAAATTTCGTATTCTAAAGGTATTATTACACGATTGCCACAATTCTACAATTTTCACACTTTTTAATACCCCGTTCGTGTGAAAATTAAATGACTAAATTTTACGATTTTTGAAGACAAATTTTGTACAAGTGTTTTAAATATAATTTTATGTTCAGTGTCTCATTTGCTTTTGTTCTGTAGCAAAGCTAACCTGACTTACAACCAGGCCTGCCATTTTTGCTGATTTATCGGCATTTTGCCGATTTTTTGCCCCTAAATTATCAAAGTGCCGATTTGCCGATTTTTGATCCAAAAATGCCGATTTTTTGACTAAGATGCAAAAGCCGATTACTTTTTGTGTGTTTGATAATAATACACCAACTTTAAGCGATACTGAAACAGTTGTAACATTGAAAATAGACAACTGTTATTAAGTCAGCGCTTCTACTAAAGAAAAAGGGGTTAGTTTTATTCAATATTAAATGCAGTGTTTGTAATGTGTGTTGAGTTAATACATTTTTATTTGAAAAATATTCCACTATGAAGAATTAAAGGCCAAAGTTAAAAAATAAATAATTTTTAAACGTAAAATAAATCAGTTAAAATTTTTTTTTCTATTAGGAAAATATAAAACACTTTTTATTTGTGTTTGAAAATGGATAGATTTGGTACAATTTTTGGTCCTTCCACATTCTTCCGCAAATGTGGAAAGAATTTTTTAATGCAACAGAGTTTTGATGTTCACTGGAAAATTTATCTTTGCAAGTCATTCGTTTTTTAAAGTTTAAATTATTATTTATAAATTAATAATTTAAACTGTTTTGATATTAATATTAAAACGGATTTAATAAAAATGTCAAACTCAAATATTTGTATATGGAATATACTTAATTATAAGAAAGTTAAAAAAAACTTTATATTTAACTACAATTTCTTTGTAAAACGTTTATTTTGATTGATTCTTTTGAAATTTCATAAGTTATAAACATTAGATAATTCTGAATTTTTCTTATTGGTAAGTAAGAATAGGTTTTACTGTATTTAAAAAAGGTATTTTTAATTTGCCGATTTTTTGCCAATTTTTTTATATTAAAGTGCCGATAATGCCGATTTTTTTTTAGATATGCCGATTTTTTATCAAAATTATCTGGCACCCCTGCTTACAACTTTCACATCTATTAAGAGGTATTGCCAACTGAAAATAATCACCCCTATTGCGAACAACAAGTTAATTTTTTGTTCCCATGAAATTTTTGTTTCCCTCGAAGGGTAAAATGCTATCGTGAATCTGCCGTGAAATTTGTTTTCGCCATCGCTATCAATTCTCAGTGCGTATAAAAAAGGAAAACATTCATAAAATTAAAAATCAAAGAAATTTTTGTTCAAAAATTTAGTATTGGTGTGATAGTTGGATTAAAACGTTAGTTTATTGCACTATTAAACTTTTATGTAGTCAAATAATTCGACTACTTTTTCGAAATCCAACAAAAGAATTACAAAATAATCGACCTTATTATGAGGGTCGTTGTCGTAGTCGAAAACCAGGCGTTTTTTTTTTTTTTAATTGGCATTATATATACATAATTAATTGTTGAAAACGACAAAAAAAAAAGACAACTTTCTGTGTTTTACCTTGTCGTTCTCATAAATTTAAAAGGAAGTTTTAAAGAAACATGTCATGAGATTTGGGTCTTTGTTTTTTTAAAACTTACTTTAAATTTTTGGATAAGTTTAATCAAGGCGAATTTACACAAGGTGAACTTATCTTGCTTCGTAAGCAACAGCTGATTACTAACCTTGTGTCAAAATGGTATACCGTCCTGTTGGTTCTGGGACATCTTAACTAAATTCTTTAATTTTCGATTAAAATTGTCAAATTTAAAACTTTTTTAAGTTATAAAATTTCAAACAAACACAATTTAATATAAAAACAAAATTAAATATTTCTTTGAATTTTTGACAAAACGTTAAAATGTTTAACAGTGTTGTAAAACGTTTTCAAAATAAGACCACCTTGTATGAATTCGCCTTGAGTTTAATATTTGTTTGAAAATAAATCAGACATGTTATGGAAATCGAATTCGAGTGAAATTAAAACGAACAAACTTTAAAACGATCCCGGGTGGGCTACTCTCTATTGCGATGCGAAAGAAAATGATAGCGAAACTAGCGATTGGTACTCTTTAATGCGTTTGCGCATTTGTCTTCCGCATCTATTAATTTTTTTCTTTTCGCAAATCATCACTATTTATTTTATTTAAATTTTCCAATTTCAAATATTTTTACCATATTTTAGCATTTCATAACTGCCAATTTGCGCCATCTTTCATTTTTATTTACAGTATTGCTTCATTTTCAAAAAATTTTGCGAAATTGATAGAGTACCAAGTTGGCATTTAGCTTTCGCATCGCAATAGCGAGTAGCCCCCCAGTGTTTAAAGTTCATTAAAATAAATAGAAACTGGGAATTATTTCCTTCCGAAGGAAGGAATAATTGAAGGAATAGGACTATTACAAAAAAGCTTTATAAAATACATAACGAAATTTAGCTCATAGAATAAATTCGAAAAATGAAAAATGTTCATTAAAATATTTCGTTTTATATACTTCATACTACGAGTAGGTTTGAACATTTTATAATAAGTTTAAAAATCATGTTAAATTAATACCACATATGCAATTTTCCAATGAAAATATATAGCTCAATAATGAAGTTTAAAACTTATAAAAAACCCTCTTTAAAAAATGTTCATTAAATTTATCCATTATTCTGAGAGGTTCAAATATTTTTATTTATTGAAAAAAAAAAAGGAAATAGTAATTGTATCTTCTAATAAACTTAAGTCTCCTTATCTTTATGTGAATGTGTTGAAATTGAAAAATCTAAGCGTTTAAAAATAATAGTTAAAATAAATATGATAAAAACGAATGTAATAATCAAAAGGGGTTCCTGTAAAAGCAGAATTTTCGAAAAGTTGTAACGCAATTCAAAATTAGAAATATGATTTTCCACCAAATTTCTTTTGGTAAATGTTATTGTGGGGCGTCCGAAAGTATCCAAATACGTATATGTCAAACCATTATCTTTTCTTTGCACAGCGTAAGGCGTTTTAAGTTTGATATTTGTACAGCCTTCAGGTAAAATAATGTTAACAACAACTTCATCAATGAACATGTCGTCGTAAATATGATCTATTAAACGCATTTTAAGCAAATAATTACCACCATTGTTGAACAAATACTCGAAAGACGGTATATTATAACCCAGAGTGTATTGGGTTTTCCAGCCACCGAATAGGGGGAAACGAGGTCTTAACTCAACATCGACATATTCGCGTAATATATTCATATTAGAGGTTGAAATGTTGCCATTACTATCTCTGTAGTATACACCAAATGCTGAAGCGGGCAACATAGTTTTGTAGGATTTAATTGCAGATTGACCAGAGCGTCCA
The DNA here is from genome assembly GCA_930367215.1 of Pollenia angustigena. Lineage (NCBI taxonomy): Eukaryota > Metazoa > Arthropoda > Insecta > Diptera > Polleniidae > Pollenia > Pollenia angustigena. The sequence continues at coordinate 5,854,748 of OV884059.1, read as the reverse complement.
TCTTTTTGAAATTCATAGCGTGAAAAGGAACCCTTTAGTTTAGCACCAGAGTGTGTTAAATGTATGTTTTCTTCCACAGCAATATTACCCCAGTGGGAAATTTGTATAGTTCTTTCCAAACGATTGACAGTCATGAAATGATTTTGATTTTCATAATGCAAATAAATATTTTCTTTGGTAAAAGCTGAAATGAAGTTGAGAAATAATCTTCATTTAGTGTTATTTTTTTAGTTTTTTATTTTAACAATATTAAATATTTTTCATCCAACAAACGCTGTTTTGCATGATAAATATGCATTTGGATATAAGAATATATCGGTCCTTTTCCTTTATATGAATTATTTTATATTGAAATTGTTAACAAGAGGTAAAAGAAATTACATCATTTTAAGCTTTTTTAAAATTATTGGTTACTGAACAAATTTGTTTTTGATAGTGATACGGTAAAAATCAAGACATATTAAAATAAAAGCAATACCGATGCATATATTGGCACGCTACCTTTATGTGAACTAATATTTTTTAAGTACAAGCCAGTAACATCGACTGATGTCGAATGTATACCTATTATCAAAACATTCTGCGGTTTTGTGTGACCAAGGTGAATTGAATACTATTCAACAATCAATATTTCTTTAAAAAATTCATCATATTGGCAACAGGCCGCGCTAACGCGTAAATAAATAAAATAATTTGCGGCTGAAAATTTTTTAAAACAAACATATACGCCCACTTTAAAAAAAAATCTAACAAATTCACAACGGATTTTGTGTGTGCTTGATAAACATTAAGAAGATTGGAAGCTTCAGATTAACAAAATTTGCAATTTAATTTTAATCAATAACTTACCTGCAATATTTTCAAAAGGACCATATTTGATTTTACTTCCGGCTATATTATATGGCTTTGTTTGATTGTAGGTTATCACGTTAGTAGAACTTAAGACAACTTGTGTTTTTTGTTCCACAGTTTTATATGGTGTATAGAAATACAAAAGACCATTATATTTTACAAATTGTTTTTCAGATTGTTTAATTTCTACTGGATACGGTTTAATCACTTGACTATAAACCAATTCCACGAAGAAATCGTGGCTGGTAACGGCTTTTGCCAAATCAACGTTAAAATAAGTCAATTGGTTCTTCAATTCCTTGCGTATAGTCAAATCTTTTTTCTTGCCGTCTTTTACAGAAATATAAGATAAAGATTCTGCAAATTCTTCGGGAATTACTAATGAGTACCTGCTAAATTGTTTGCCGGCATCTTCGGTGACGGAGATTTTTACAGATTCCTTAGCCAACTGGGTGGATAAATCCAAAATGCGTTCGACATTTTTATTAATCACATCGGGAGTAACCCAGTTTATATTTAGGAACAATAAGATTGAACAAAAATGCCAAGTTAAAGGCATAACAATTGGTCGCACCATTTTGTTTGCAACAAGACACGTAAGAAAAAGATTTTTTCCTCAATCGCCTATGAATAAAAACTTAAGAGGGACAATTGGAATAAAACAAAAAGATAAGCCAGAGGTAGAAAAAAATGCGAATATGATAAGTGGCCAGATGTAAAATTATATATGCATGATAAACAGGTGGCATTAATTACCTAAAAAACGATTTTTGCTCTTCCATTGTAACATAGCGTTTACATTTGCCAGTACTGGCAAGACAGTAGCACTTCATTCAAACTTTTTCACTAATACATAAACACTTACAGCTATTTTGTTTTTGCATTGTTTTGCCAACTAATATGTATATGCTTACTGTCTTGCCAGTACTGGCAAATGTAAACGCTGTGTAAGGCGAACTCACTAGAAGGTTGGTCCCAAAGTATATTTATACCAAGTACATGCAAGTCTACAACAAATCAACAATAAAAAAACAACATTCATTTTGTTTGTGTAAAAACAAACAGCCAAACATAAAGAAAACAAAACAAAAAAAAAAAAAAATCATGGCGCACTAAAAAGTAAGCAAATTTTGACAATATCGAAAATAAAACAACTGAACAGCTGATCACTTGCACGCACTTGTAATAAATATACTTTGGTTGGTCCCAAGGTATATTTACACAAGGTTAACTCGTTGGCACATATGTTTGTCAGCTGATTACCCCTAGTTGGAACCTTAACGTCAAATTTCGTGTATATGAGAAAAAATTTGTACATGTGTGCGTTAAATTGTTTTTGTTTTATATGAAGACAATTTTGACAATTCAGTTCCTTTTATAGAGCAGCATGTATACACCCCCAAATGAGTCTACCTTGTGTAAATATACCTTGGTTGGTCCGACCAAGGTCTATCCAATAGGTCTGCGCAAGAAGCCAGATATTTATTTGCTTTATTCCTCAACGATGTCAAAAGTTGTTTACATTTTCCTTATACATGTAAACATGCACACAAATCACATTTTTCCTTTTGTTTTCCCTATGTAGTACTAAAATTTTGACAACGGCTGGGAATTTTACACAAACAAAATGCCTGTTGTTTTTTTATTGTTGTAGAAGTAAGCAGACATATTGAATAGGCCTTGGGTCCGACTGTCAAAAATATTGTTTGTAAAAACTTTGCAAAATCGACCACAACAAAAAAAAAAAAAACATTTGAAATACATTTTTTATATCAAGAAATTTATATTCAAAAGCTTTTAAATTATACCAACATTAGCTATATAAACTATGCGTTTCTGACACATTTTTCCATTTTATATTTTTTTTATCAGTAATATATGCCCCCTTCTGGTAAATAATAAAATATGAATATTACAAAAATATGTAAATAAAAAAATATGTTCATAATTCCACAACGTGTCAAAATAAAAAATCAAGAAAGTAATGATAATACAAAATGGAATAATTCAAAACGGTAAAATATTTTAAATTAAAGCCTAACTACCTGTTTGTAAAACACGAGGGCATGACTTTTTCGTTTAACTCAAAGTATATTTATTACAAGTACATGCAAGTGGTCGGCTGTTCAGTTGTTTTATTTTCGATAGTGTCAAAATTTGCTTACATTTTAGCAAGGCGAATTCATAAAGGTGATATTTTCGAGTCATGTGCTTATTGTTTATTTCCTTGTGTGTATACTGAATGTCAAGCGTTATTTACAGTTTGTGAAAAAATTTGTTAAAATTTAAAATCTAAATACAAGAAAAAAAAACTTATTTAAATGTAATAAAACAAAAAAAAGTAAACATAAAATTTAAACAAGAGGATTTTAAAAGGCGTAAGGTATAAGTGGGGCCACAATAAATTTCCAATACAGAAAAAACATTTACCTTCTAAAGCAATTTTGTATAGGTATTTAATAAACAAACAAATTCCATTTTTTATATTTTCAACCAATAATTTTGACATTCACTCTAACTTTTACAAAAACAAAATACATAGTATTTTTTAAAAGAAAGGGATAGCTAGCATAACGCTATCTCATGATGCGATCACCTTTATGAATTCGCCTTGACTACAACAATACAGAAAACATACTCCCGGCTAACTGAGCCTTTAAGGTAGTATTTGTTCTCCTTCTTTTTTCAATTCTTTTTTTATTTATTTAAAAGTATGTTATCACAATTAAACACTTTTTATCTATATCTTAATATTTTTTGCTCCTGCTGTTGTCACTTCAAAATAAAATGCAAAATGAATGCTTGACAGCTCATCCAGCAAATTTATGTTCTAATGTCAAGCACACGTACACGAGCTGGATGTCAAGCATTTTACAAGTGTATTTGGGCCTTAACAACAACATATCGATGCCTTAAGGCCCAAATACACTGGTCAAATTCCCATCCAGCATTAAGGTTGTATTAGTGAAAATGAGTTTGTATGTGTGACACCGATGGTGCTTGATGGAAAATCAAAAAATTTAGATATTTAGCATGCTTGACGAGTGATTTTGATGAATGTATTGGCGTTACTCTTCAAGCACCCCGCAAAAGAAAAATAATTATGCGTCAATATTTATCATTTCAAAAACTAGGGAATCAAAATCTTCTGATTCATCAGCCAATGCAATTTTGCTTTACATGTTGTTTCTTTACAAAGTTCATTTGAGATGATTGAATAAATTTGTCACAGCAAGCTGCATTATTTTAAACTGTGAATTTATTCTTATTAATTCTAATAACTTATGTTGCAAAAATTGATTTTGGTTGTATTCATTACAAAAAAAGGACTAGTTCAACAGAAGTAACGCTTGTTGGTACAAAAAGCATATTTAAAACTATTTCAACAAGTTCTAGAAAATACTAAAATTTGTACACACATCTTGACCAAATCGGTCTTGCCATTGCAAAAAAGGAATGAATAATAATATATTATCCCCAAAAATCCCCAGCGAAAAAAGTGCTTTTCCCCAAAAAATCCCCTGGGGATTTTCACGAAATGTTTATCCCCAATTACAAAAAAATCCCCAAAACTGGGAACACTGGGTGTAGACCAGTGATAACCAAGCCCCGAACTAACCAAGCCCCGAACGCACGCAAACAAAAATATTATGTACTTGGGTGCGGTCGCAGAGACTGATGATAGCCTGATGTTTTGAAACGAACAAAGTTGTTGTATACATGTGAATTGCCGATCGTGTCTGTGTGAAAAATACGATTATTAACTTACTCGCGAGCCTATGGAGTGGTTATCACTGGTGTAGACCTAGGGTGAGAAACTGCAGAGATATTAGTCTACCACAAGGTATATTTATATATAAATATATATATTTATATATAAATATATTTATATATAAATATATTTATATGTAAATATACCTTGGTCTACCAGTTTATAAGGCAAACCAAAATAAGAAGAAAATAAAAGGTAAACAATAGTTTTAGTTAACAATCAGCCTTATTCGGTTCTCGATGTTGAAAAAGACTTTGAAGCAGATTAAAATAACACACAAATTTTATTTTGACTACAGTCGAACTCAGTCGATTTAAAATTTTATTTCGACTACAATCGACTTGCGGTATTACCGACATCGAGAACCGTATAAGGCCTCTTGTGTTCCTACTACAAATTCGACTTACGGTGCTACCGACAACTTGTCAACACAGACATCTTAGTCTACCAGTTTACAAAGCAAACAAAAATAAGAAGAAAATAAAAGGTAAACAATAGTTTTAGTTAACAATAATTATAAAAAAAGGAAAAAATGTTAAAAAATTGCTTTTTACCTGTAAACTACAACAAACCTAACACACAAACATGTGGAGAAATTATTTGTGAAAATCTTCAAGAATTTGTTATCAATTGCAAATTGTGTAAAATCAAAATATTCGAGTTTCAAGAGTTTATACTGCATTTTAAGAATGTCCACTTGGACGAACCCAGTAAAAATAAAAAAGACCCAGTTACTGTAAACGGACAGGATAATGAACAAAATTTTGAGCACATAATAAAATTGGAAATTACCGAAACTGTAGAGGAGCACAAACAGACAGATATAATAAAAAACGAAAAATTTAAGAGTAATACCGGGAATGAGTTTGTGTGGGATATCGACAATAATACAAATACCGATGATGATAAAGACTATGAAGCTAATACAGATGATAATGATGATGATGAAGATGATGATCACGATGATGAAGACCTAAGCAAAAGTATAATAAGAAAGGTAATTTGTTTTCTTTTTTATTTTATTTATTAAGGTTTTTAATAAAAAGTTTTTGTTTAGACAAGAAAACCTAAAGAGTTATCATGTGAAATTTGTAGTAAAAAATATGCTGACCCCCGGCGTTTGCATCTACATGTTAAAATAGTACACTTACGCGAAAAACCATTTAAATGTTCTATATGTGAACAAGCTTTTACTGAAGAACGAATACTCAATAGTCATATTAGCAGCAAACACACCAATTATGAATGCCCAGAATGTCATAAAATATTTACTACAAATCGTAATCTTAAACGCCACATGTTAATACATTTAGATAAAAAGGAATTTATTTGCAATGAGAGCAATTGTGGTAAAGCTTTTGCAACTAAGGGTCAACTGAAAGATCATAAACGTTATCACACAAGTGAAATGTTTGTGTGCGAAGAATGTGGTTATAAGTGTAGACAGCGAGAATCCTTGACTGTACATAAACGCCATCATACTGGTGAAAAACCATTTGGCTGTAAGTTATGTGATCGTAGCTTCGGGTCTAAACCTTTACTAACTGAACACATGGCTACACACGAAACCGAACGCAAACATATTTGTGACGTTTGTGGTAAAAGTTTTAATCGTCCTAAGGCATTATATCATCATAAACATTTGCATTTGGGTGTTAAAAAATTTGTTTGTAAAATCTGCGGTCAAGCTTATGCTCAAGCAGCTGGTCTATCGGCTCATATGCGTAAACATAAAGAAGATGGAGCCTCTTTTACCGGTAATACGTCCCTACATCCCTCTAATTCTAATATACTAAATGTATTTTATCCCCTTTGATTTAAATAATATGCAATAAATTTTATAAAAACTTGAATATTTTGTCTTGCCATAAAATTAAACGTCATATGTATTAATTGTTATAATTGCATGAGCTGTGCCATCCATTTTCTCCATATCAACGTCTCAATTTACACTATGGACATTTCTTGCCGGACAAATGAAGTTTGTTGGTAATGGGGCGACGCTGTAGGCTTGCTATTTTCCTCTCCCGCCTACAAACTTCGTCAGTCCGTCAAAAAATGTCCATAGTGTAAATTGCAGCAAGGAACATAAACAATTCTGTTGAATTTTGACAAAACATTTTAAGTCGAGATAAGATAACAAAAAAGTTTAAAAAAAACTCGGTAAAAAAAAAATTTTTTATTAAAAAATAAAATAAACCAAAATTAAAGAAAAATTTCGTTTATAATCGGGCATGTTTTAGAAATTAAAATGAAGTGGATTTGAAATCGAGCAAATTTTAAAAACGACCCTGTACAGAAAGTTCATAAAAATATGTATATCATTTTATCAATTAAATTTTTTGAGGTCCAATTATATTTTCAAGAACAACTGTTAAAACCAGAAAAAAACGGTAATTTTGTAAATAAATCTCGTTCGATTTCACTTTAGTTTGATTTCTAGAACATGACCGAATACAAAATTTTAAAAACGTAAACAAAAATGTTTTTGAATATAGAATATAGCACAGAAGCTAGCTTTCCCTCAGCAATAAATTTTAGTGTATTTATCATATCGCTCATTTGCTGCAAGACCGGCATAACTCAAAAAAATCCATTTCGAGATAAACGCATTTAAAGTTTTTGACTTGTTCTTACTACTTAGAAAAAGAGAAGACACATTCTCTTCAAACTGGGAAAGTATAAAAGATATAAAGATGAATTTAATACACAATATAAAGAAAAAGAAAGCGAAATTCTGCATCTCTAACTCAAAAATTTCATTTTTTGAGTTATGCCGGTCTTGCAGCAAATGAGCGATATATGAAAAATTGGGAATATAGCGCGTTATACAGAAATCTTATTTAAAATTCGTATGATTAACATTTTTTTTTCAACTTTTTAAATTTGACGTAAACAGGTATGTGAAATTCATCACACCTTTTAAAAACGTTCGTTTTGAAATCTATCGATTTTCATCACATACCTGAAAATGTTTTGACAAAATGCCACAGAATTATACATCGGTAATTCCGCCGTTTGTTTCTATGCACTAGCGTTGTGAATTTTTTCTTATCGAAATGCGCCGTATCCCTATCAAAAGATGCTAAATATGAAATAAAAAACTTAAGTAAATATTTGAGAATCAAGTTTTATTAATTACACTGGTCGGCAAGAAAAAACGTTTTACATTAAAATATTTGCAATATAAAGATTTGACAGCGCTAAATGCAAATCCGTTTTCAGTTTTTGCTATCATGTATAGTTTTTTAATGGGCCAGACTCATATTTCGTCCGAAATAAGGCAGTTATGTAAGGCGACCACATTTTGAAAATAAAAATAGAGTACATAAAGAAAAATGTAAAAAGTATATTTGACTTCAAGATTTCTTACATATTTTATAAACAAATTTACATTCCTATATTTATATATGTAAAGTAAATTAATAACATAACATATCGGCAGCTTAATATGCAAACCTGCTAAATCCACTTTTAAAGTAAATTCAGATTTCGATGCCATGTGGTAGAGATTTGAGTCTTGAGGTGTGTCAAATCAACTATATTTTTAATTTTCTGTCAAGCAGCAAATAGGAAAACTAAAAAGTTGTTCCTGTAAAATTTGTTGAAAGAGAGTTGGCAGGTTTACATAAAAAATTAACATTTACTTATAAATAAGTAAAATTAGTTTAAAAAAAATAACGAAACTCTAAAATTCATTGCACTAACTTATTCAAAATTTTATATTGCATGTGTACGAGAGTTCAGTAGGACATTTTCCCATACCATTTAACAGAAAAAAACTTTGATCGCCGTGAAAAAAAAATTATTTTAATTTATAAAAATAAAAAAACAAATATTGATCATGCTTTTGAAAATAAAGAGGAAAAAGATGACAGATTATGAAAAAAGATGATAAAAGAGGAAATAAATTTTATAGATGACAGCCAGTTAAAATAGATGATTGTCCTCTAAAAAAGAGTACGTATGGTCACATTAAGTTATGCTACATACATTTTATCATATGTAACTTGAGAGCGATTTGTGCGATTTTAATCATTTGCAAATGATTAGGAATAAAATTTCTTTTGAGTTATTTATAAATTAGTGGCAAAAATTCAAGGCCGAATTCGCAGAGAAGCTTGAGTTAGCGAAGCCAGTATTTGTTATACCATAGAGAAAATCCTTGCGCCCGGCCGAAGGCTTGCTATGCAGAGAAGCTTTAGTTAGCGAAGCCGGTCTTTGTTATACCATAGAGGAGAAAATCCTTGCGCCCGGCCGAAGTCCGGCTATGCAGGGAAGCTTTAGTTAGCGAAGCCGGTTTTTTTTATACCATAGAGTAGAAAATCCTTGCGCCCGGCAGAAGGCCGGCTATGCCGAGACGCTTTAGTAAGCGCTGTCGGTATTTTTTACACCATAGAGGAGAAAATCCTTGTTCCCGGCTGAAGGCCGGCTATGCAGAGAAGCTTTAATTAGAGAAGCCGGTACTTGTTTTATCAAAGAGTAGAAAATCCTTGCGCCCGGCCGAAGGCCAGCTGTGCTATCGAGTTTGTAAGCATGTTGTGGACATTATGACACTCTACAAAGTGACATAAATTCCACGGACTTTATGACACTGCTCTGATGGACATTATGACACTTAAAAGTGTCATATATAATGTCATATAATAGTCCATATGAATTCAGGCCCAATTTTACATGGATTTTTTTGAGCGATTTTTAATTTTTTTGCCATTTTTCTTTGGGCGATTTTTCCTACAGCCTAGAAAAACTGCAATTTTTTCCACTTCTTCATTTGTCAGGCCAAAAAAAAAACTTGCTTTTACTTGTGATTCATAAAGTGTAAACATTCGCTGTCCAACCAACTCAAAAAGCGAAAACTTGTACACAAATTTTCGATTTTTGTTCGACAGTTTTTGGCTTCGACTGTAGTTTTTTAACTTTAATCTCCGCCTTTACTTTTTGAGTTGTATTTTTTAACTTTTTTTGCTAGCTTAAGCGGCCATCGGTGCACTGTGGCTGAAAATTAAATTTCATCGGCCAAAAGTCCAATTTTTTGTCATCGCCGATTTCAAAAATTTTAATGCCATTCGATAGCAAACATATTAGAACTAAGGTATCCAAAAAACTAGATTAAAATATTGGTAACTGTGGCTGTGGCATGCTGCTGGAAACAAATATTTTATGCTGTTTTAGAGAAAAATTAATTTTTGTAAATTTGATCAGAACTAAATTATGATTTCTCGCAAACCGTTATCAATAATTGGTCGAAATTTTTTTTGTTATATTTGTGGGATAGTAGTCTTTAAGAAATGGTTCATTACATCACTGTATCATTTATACCTGATGTGTTATTAAATGTTTCCCCAGATTCTATATTTCAGTTAAATCCGAATTTTAGAGGAGTAGAACTTGTTAGGGTCAAAAGGGGTTAAAGAGATTTTAGTACCATCAGAAATCTGAAAGTGTCCTCTTTAACCCCATATGTACTTGTGCAACTGTTTGGAACTGTCTGTTGAACACTTTTTTCATTTTAATGAAATTACTCGCAACATTTTTTTTTTTTTTTTGGTCTTTTTGTTTAAGCTGCTCATATGAATGAAATATAACACAATGGTTTAGGAACTTTTTGTTTTGAAAAACTATTTTGCAGCATATGAACGGCTGAACATATTTGAATGAAATTTTAAACTGTCATGGCCGGGTAGCTTTTGAGTTGAATTGAAAGAACATGGGTCCATGGAGGATCGGGAGAGTGACTTGAGGACCTCTAAAATTGGTAACCTCGCAAATTCAAACTTTTAAAAAATTCACCAAAAATATATTTATGGATTGCAAAAAAAATTAAACTTAAGCTGAGTTACAAAAAATATGCTTAAATGTTTAGGATATCTCCTTTGCCTAATTTTCGAGATATAAAAAAACTCAACACATTCGGCTTATTCGGCGAAATTATGCCATTTGAATATGACATAACTTTTAAAAAGAATTAAAAAATTGTTTTTCGATGATATATGTTCTTTATGGGATGAAAGAAACCCTCTCGCCAAATTTCATTCAAATCGAAAGGGGTAAAGTCCCACTCTAGGTCGATTTGATATGCAATTACCCAAATTAAGTTTTTGTGTAAAAACAAATTTTGGTTGTTAATTTTTATGCCGTCGTTAATTTTATTAAGATTAGGTTGTTTAGAAAGTGTCCTCTTTTTTCAAGCAAATGTCCTACTTTTTATGCTGGCGTCCTCTTTTTCTCAAAATAGAAATGACAAGCCTAGGTTAAGGACTTCTTTTGCTAAGTCGCCCTCATCTTGTTGAAAATGCCCCCCTTCTTCTTCGGCCCTCAACTGGCGGGTCATGATTAGCGGGTGCTAAGGCCGGGGACCTATGTCCTAACATATGAAGGGGTTCGATTCTACGACTGTGTCCTATGTTTCGTGTCAACGCTTTAACTATCTTCCCCCCCCCCCCCCCCCCCCCAATTGGGCAACCGGTTGCTTTTTCACCGGTCCTTTATGAAACGTGCCTCAAGAGTGTGCGGAGTTGCCGGCACATGTCGTGACATAGTTCTTTGCCGGGGGAACGATTCTTTTATTTCTGCTGACGAAACGTTTACAGAGTGCGTGGCAGGAACCTGATTAACTGTAGACTGACGAGAAGCCTGCAATTCCACACCATCAATTACAAAAGTAGCATAGCGTCGACGTAGGAAATCCATGCCAAGGGTAATCGGTTCGGCCAAGCTATCGAGAGCAGATGCTAGCAGCTGAGTAGTCCCTCCGTTGGTACCAACGCGCAGGGGATAAACATTTAAACTAGTTCTACAGGAACCATCGGCCAACTGTATGGCGCGTTGGTGGCTTCGGGGTCGAATGTTATTGGCTTCAAGAAGTTGGCGTACCCTCTTTCCGAAATACGTAAGTGTCGATCCGGTGTCGACTAGGGCCCTTATGGGCGTGTTGCAGATTGTGACGGTAAGGTAATACCGGCCATCGGTTGATGGTTCATTCCAAGAACAGGAACAGTGCCGAGTTATTATACCGTCCCGACCGCACCAAGAGCAAAACAGGCGTCCAGGGTTGGGGCATTCCCCCCTTAAATGGCCTAGCTCCTTACAACACCAGCAGTGTGTACCACTTTGATAGATATCTGTAGCGCCAATGTAATAATTTGGCTGTGATCTATGCTTTGCTTCTTCTGTCCGGAGTAGTTCGTATTGGTCTGTTAGTTCCATTAGTTCATCCAGAGAGCGAAAATCGGTGCGGCGGACGTATAGTTTGTATTCGCAGCGTAGGCCGTTATAGATGCGATCAGTGTGGTCGATTCTTCGTAGGTCGGGATGCTGCCGGATAAGGGCTTGGAGGCCCAGGACATAGTCCTCCCGATTGCCTTGCTTACGATGGTAGATGGTTTTTTCCAGGTGGGCGAGGTGACGTCTCGGCAAAAAGAACCGACTGGCTTCCTCCTTGAAGTCGTCCCAACTGCGGATTTGTTCTCTTTTGACGCGATACCATTGTAACGCCTTCCCCTTCAGTATCTCTAGCAGCAAGAATTACAACCGACGACGATCGAAGCCATAGCATTCGGCTAATTCCTCCAGACGCTCGATAAATTCCACCAGATATTCGCCCCCGTCGTATGTCAGATCCCACCGCCGGATGGTGGCCATGACTTCTGAATCACAAGGGTCGTTCGGGGGGCATTTCCGGTCTTCGGCACGAAGTACCTCAACACTAACTGGGACGTGTAGTGGTCTTATTTCTTCTTCCAGAACTTCTTCTTCTAGAGCTCGCAACATATTTTCCGACGAAGTCCGCTGTCGTTTCAATTTCACTAGTTCACTTCTAGAAGTTTATCTTTTCCGAATAGGTAGACCCATCCCAGGGAATCCGTTTGTAAGGTGTTCGGCGTAGATATGATTTCGATGATTTTGACCCGATCCAGTTCCGTTGGTGGTTTGGGTTGAAGTTTTACCACAGGGTGCGGCCAGGGTTTAAGTCCCTGCTCGGGCGCAATTGTAACGCAGTTTTCTTTCCCAGCTAAGGTATGACTCAGTCTTTCCAGGGTCAATTCGAAGGTCTGCTTCCTTTGAAATGAAACACGGGATGTTTTCGTGTATGTTCGCTTACAATAATTTCAACAAAGCTTTATTTACAAAATCTTAATCTACGCTAAATACTTAGAAATAACGACAGTCCTCGAAGAGGCGGTGCGGCTGCGGACGGGAACGGTTACGGGGCTGAGACGCGTTGGCCGGGGGTGCGCTTGAGCCGGGCTATGAAACGGGAGTGATCTGGTAAAGAGACTGGTGACGGCTTCGGTTATTACGGGTTATGTAAGCTGGAGCAAACTACTGGTTTGATTTACCTGGGCACCTACGGAATTTGAGAGCGAGGTGTTCGGGAAAGTACGACTAACTACTGGTTTAACTACTCGGGCACCAACGGAATGCGAGAGCGTGGTGTTCGACTAAATACTGGTTCGGTTTTCTCGGGCACCAACGGAATGCGAGGGCGATGTGTTCGGGTAAAACGACTAACAACTGGTTAAACTACTCGGACACCAACGGAATTCGAGAGCGAGGTGTTCGGGTAAAATACGGCTAAATACTGGTTCGGTTTACTCGGGCACCAACGGAATTCGAGGGCGAGGTGATCGGGTAAGACGACTAAATATAAATAACGACTAGATACGGCAAACTATGATAAGTGATAACTACGAAGAGTAAATACAGGGGCTAGTATCAATATCTACTCTGTTTGTTCTGAGCAAAACCTTGTCTATTTATTCAAAAATAAAATAAACTTAATGACTTATACAGTGAAAAAGTGGATTGGGGCATTCCCCCTAAAATGGCCTAGCTCCTTACAACACCAACAGTGTGTACCACGTTGATAGATAACTGTAGCGTCAATGTAATAATTTGGCTGTGGTCTATGCTTTGCTTCTTCTGTCCGGAGTAGTTCGTATTCGTCTGTTAGTTCCATTAGTTCATTCAGAGAGCGAAAATCGGTGCGTCGGACGTATAGTTTGTATTCGCAGCGTAAGCCGGAGGACTATGTCCTGGGCCTCCAAGCCCTTATCCGGCAGCATCCCGACCTCAAAAAACGATGAAGTCGTATGGGATGTCAAACTTTTTTCCTAATACTTGTCATTTTCGTGACACATTGCATTCACACTATCACACTTTGTCATATTAGTTGAGTTTTTGACATGTATTAATACAAAGTATAATAGTGTAATCTAGCCTTAAAAGGATCCGGCCATTCTGCTGTAATAAAAACAAAATTAATTCCAAATCAGTGTACGACAACAAATACAACATTACAACAAATATGGAAATTATATCCCAACTTACGTCAAAAAATACTTTTAACAAAAGCGAGCCGCTGAACGTGAAGAAATAAATAAATTTTTACCAAATTTTTATTTAATTATGGTCAATATCTTATTTATTTAATTTAAAATGATAAAAAACTATAATAAAATACAATAATCACAGCACAAAATGTGGACTTTTTGTAAACATAAACAAAACTTTGACATAAGATTAGACAAACAATGCAAGAGCAAAAAATCGTCAACTGGCGTAATGCTGCCATCTTTATTATTTCACCATGCCATGGACGAAATCCATTTTTTTAGTGTTTGTGTAGAAGAACAAAACCCTTAATACCAAATGTAGTGATACTGTAGACAAACATTATATTTTAATGTTCTATAATGTTTTTTTTTTACATTGAAAAATAAATGAACAAAAATTTTAGCAACGACCGCAGCACGAAGAGCTTGTGTGTGTATTGAGTAGATGTTTTGTTTGTGTAAAATTATTTTGCTGGCTTTTTGTATTTTTTTCGTATGTGTACTTAATTTTTTTTTTTTTTTGTAAAAATGGTTTGGTTTTTTACCAGCGAGCATAGCATAAATGAACGAACATAAATGAGCTGAACCGTACACAATGACGCTTGTGGTTTAAAAAACGCGTGTTCGAAAGATAACAAACAGGGAAACGTTATTTTTTAACGATTAACTACACAAACACTATTAGCGTTTCTGTTTTCCACAAATCTACCGACCCAAACACTAATGAGCGATAATTAGTGTTTATTTTCGAACACTGTTCCAAATACATTTTGATGTTTTGTTTTACAATTTTGGCACTTTTGTAGAAAAAAATTTTTTAAAAAAAAATAAATTTTATTTTTCAGAAAAAGTAAAATTTTTTATTGATAGTAGAAGTTAGATGTTTCGAGTGTGAACGCATGTTTCACATTTTCAACACCTACCAAGGTATATGTACACAAGGTAAACTCGTTGGCCCATATGTTTGTCAGCTGATTACCCCTAGTTGGAACCCAAGCGTCAAATTTCGTGTATATGAGCCAAAATTTGTACATGTGTGCGTTAAATTGTTTTTGTTTTATATGAAGACAATTTTGACAACTTGGTTCCTTTTATAGAGCAGCATGTCTACACCCCCAAATGAGTCTACCTTGTGTAAATATACCTTGACACCTTCCATGGGTTCCTCCTAAATGTATGCAAGTGTACAAAGGGTATTAGTGTAAATGTGCCACCGTATTCATAAATGCCTTGTTCTACATTAAACATATGGTTTGTTCACAAAAGACTTGGCATTACTCCCACTTTTTGTAAACAAATTGTATTTTAACAACAATTGGCAAATATAAACACAAGCCCTGAAATATTTAATATTACCAAAAATGTTAAAAAAATTTTTATTTCCTGTAAATTTTAACAAACAAATATCTCAAATATGTGGAGAAATTATTTGTGAAAATCTTAAAGAGTTTTTTATTTATTGCAAATGCTGTCAAGTTAAAATATTTGAGTTTGAAGAATTCATACATCATTTCACAAATTCCCACCTGGATCAAGTCACTAAAGAAATATCAAACACAAAAAATGTAAATGTGCAGACGGAATTGATTGAAGAAAATTTTGAAAACATAAAATTAGAAATCACAGAAATTTTAGAGCAGAACAAAGCGAAAGATGAAAACCAAAATGAAGAAATTATGTGGAATCCGAACAATAGCATTGATGTTGATGATCGGGAAAATAATGAGAGAACATCTGACGATGATGACGAAGCACAAAGTAAAAGTATTTTGAAAAAGGTATTCTTAAAAAGTTTTGATTTTTTATTAATTAATTATTATTTAATTTTACTTAAGACCAGAAGCGAACAGGAATTTTCCTGTGAAACATGCGGAAAAAAGTATTCAAATTCACGTCGTTTACAAGTTCATATGACCCTAGTACATTTGCGCGAAAAACCGTTTAAATGTTCTATGTGTGAACAGACATTTGCTGAAGAACGTCATCTTAAAAATCATAAAGGACTTAAACATACCGGTTACGAATGTGCAGAATGTCATAAAATTTTCAAAAAAAGCTCATATTTAAAAAGACATAGAGTAGTTCACGTAGATAAAAAAGAGTTTGTATGTAATGAGGACAACTGCGGGAAAGCATTTGCCTCCGTAGGAAGATTAAAGTCCCATCAACGTTACCACAGTACAGAATCGTTTATTTGTGAAGAATGTGGCTACAAATGTAGAAAGCGAGAGTCATTGGTGGTCCATAGACGTCATCATACTGGGGAGAAACCATTTGGCTGTCAGCAGTGCGATCATAGATTTGGATCTAAATGGCTATTAAAAGAACACATGGCCAGTCACGAAACGGAACGTAAACATGTTTGTGATATTTGTGGCAAAAGTTTTAATCGTCCCAAAGCTTTGTATCATCACAAACATTTGCATTTGGAAGCGAAAAAATTTGTTTGTAAGCTCTGTGGCCAGGCTTATGCTCAAGCAGCTGGTTTGTCGGGTCATATGCGTAAACATAAAGAAAATTTTACCTTCTATAAAGATTCGATGTCACAAAATCTGTCAAAAAAGAACATTAGTTTAAAACAATAAATATTTTAGTATTTTCTCGCTTATTTTTTATTCAATAATGTTGATTCGCGCTTGACATGAAATTTACAGTTGAAATAAATCTTTATATGTACTATTGATGTATGTATGTATGTATATGCGATTCTTTCTCCTACTCTATTTCTTATCTTTCTAAATTAACTCCTTTGTCAAACTTCCAACCCTATCTACTCTTTTGCAGATGACTGCAACCTTTGCCATTCGTACTCATTTGAATGCAGACCAAGCGTATCCGATGTCGGTGCTATGAGGCAGAATATGAATGATACGCTTGGCCGAGACCTTGATATAGTCTCGGAATGGGGTCGTGCGAATAGGGTCGATTTTAATGCCCGAAAACCCCAATGTTGCGTTCTGACGCATAAACGCGCGACAAACCGGTGTGCCTCATCTGTATATATGGGTGGTATAAGTATTGAAGAATCAGAATCTCTTGATGTTCTGGGCATGAGGATACAATGTGATGTCCGATGGACAGAACATATATTCAAGGTATCGAAAGAAGCATTCAAGTGCCTCGGTTTTCTAAGACGGTGTAGGATATATCTGATCTCCTTACTATTTATACCACCTATATTCGACCGCGTATGGAATACAACTCTCATGTGTAGGCCGGTGCTTTGAAGTCTATTTTGGAGCTTCTCGACCGCGTGCAGGAGAGGGCGAAGGTTCTCATTGGTGACAGTAGGGTATCCAATTCTATTGACTCCCTTGAGCACCGTCGCAATGTGGGTTGTATTTGCCTGTTTTATCGTTACTACAATGGGAGGTGTTCCGACGATATTAGGGATCTGGTTCCCGAAACCCGTACGTTTGTTCGTAATACACGTTTTTCCTCAAGAGCCCATCCTTATATGATCGATTGGCACGTGAATCGTACAACGCATTACAGAATTCGTTTTTTTCCCGGACTGTTCGTACGTGGAATAACCTTCCTGCAGAAGTCTTCCCTCTCACTTACAACATGATTAAGTTCAAATCGCATGTTCACAAACACTATTCCCTCTATCCTCCTTCCCACAACCTACTTTCGTAGTTCCAACACAATTAGTAGGGGTCATACCCTGAGTGCTGGTCCTAACAGTAAAAAAAAAAATAAAAAATTCAATTTTTAAAAAAGTGATAAAGCTATTTTGTACTAAACATTTTGAAATACCCAAAAAAAAAAAATTAGAACAGGGGGCAACCCGTAAAATTTTGACGTTTTTTGTTTCTTGGTCCACTCGAAGGCGAATTTATATAAGGTGACCGAGTGGCAAATTCATTAAAAAAGCGAATTTGACACTGAAAAATCAGGATGTTATTATTTAATTATAATCGAAAGACATCCGAAAACTATTTCCGATCAGTGTTGCCAGAACTTTTAGAGGTAAAATCAGCAAAAGCCCATAATTTTTTATCAAAAAATCTGCGTCAAGATTTTAAAAATCTTCAATAAATCTTCAAAACACATTAGTTACATTTTGTATGTAGTTTATTTAGAAAAAGATAGAACAATTAAATTCAAAATATACGTAGACTGGCTCAAGCTTTATTTATGTGGCATTGAGATAGTCTCAGGTTGTACTGGTGTTCACTTTGGTAGATTGAGGCGTGTTGTTGGTATGATTCTAAGGTTTGTCTATAACGTTCTTCGTTGGGATCATGTTTCGGGGTATGTTTACTGATTCCTTGGATGTTTCTTTGATACATTTGTTAAATGTCGTAATTTGGTTTCATTTCACAAGTTTATAAAAAGTGGTGTACTATCTCCTTATTGAAATAATTTTTTATTTTTGAGGTCTGAGTAGGGTATTCATTTAATCGGGCTTTTTCTTCAATCGGCTAAGCGCTCGATTAATTAACCGAGGTTTTGGTTTAATCGGTTAATTTTGTAATTGATCGGTTAACCGATTAATAAAGTTTTGTTATAAATTAAGTAATATCAATATAAAAAAATGCAAAAATGATTTATAATTTGGTTTTTATTAGTAAAAAAAAACAATGGCATAACAAAAAAACAATTCTTGACCAAAATTTGTATGTAAAAAGTAGATAACTCCATGCATTTTTGACAAAACTAGGTAACTCCATAGTGTCTTAAAAAACAGAAGCATTAGAAGTTTAAAACGGCGTTGTTTCGAAAACTAAGACAGAAAGTGCGAAATAGAAAAAAATCCGGTCTCAAGCTCGTTGGGTCAAAATGTTAAACCTAAACATTGCAACTCCCGAGAATTCAGGGAATATTATATGCGTTCTTTTCATGAAAGTTTGTTCGAATGTTAAGGGGGTAAAAAGGGTAAAAACGGATAAATTCGGTTATATTATATATCCATAACTAAAAGAGATACAAAAAAATGTAATACCTATCGTTGCTCTTTAGAAAAATAAGCCGTCAGGTGTCTGGTACTTTTTAGAATTTTGGCCTTTTTAGGGAGTAAACGGGTGAAACCTGTAATTTGGGAAATTTTTTGTCACCCCATCTATCTTTTAAAACAATAAACATATAAATAAAGTTAATATCACATTCGAAACTAATCTAAAAAATTGGACCTAAGGTCCTCAGACATGCAAGGTCCTCAGTGAATGAGAGTCTGTATGAGGTGTCTTTTTGGTACTTTTTGTTCGCTAACTGGTAATTTTTTCAATTGTCATTAATATTGCACCTATAAAAATAATTTAACATGGAATTTCATGAACGGATGAGAATAACTTTTTGGTACTTTTTTGTTTTTCAACTGGTTGTTTTTTTTTATCTAGAAACATGAACTTTGGCATAGAAGTACATATGTTTACGAATGAAAGGGAGATCTCGAAAGCAATCCTTAATGCAGCTTATCTTATTTCTCAATTCTTTGCCAGTATTTCTCTAAACATTTAATATCCTCCATTATGACATAATTAGATATAAGTTTAATTTTTAAAATTTTAAACACTTCTAATTGCTTCGGTTAATTAATTAACCAAATTCTGTGTTACAATCGAGAGTTTATCTTATTGTCAGTTCATCATCTGGCTCATCCTGGCAAAGCTCAGCACCGAACATATTCTTATCTCGTACCGTATTTAAAGAACGTATTGCAAGAAGGAAAAAATATTTTACTATACAAATACATTTTTGTATAACACAAAAATATATGTTAAAATACTACAAAAAAATTTAAAATTTTGTTACTTCGGTTAATCGGTTAATCGACTGAAATTAACCGGTTTAATCGTTAATCGAAAAAAGCCAATTTTAAATTAACCGATCAGCTAATCGGGTAGTAATTAATCGGTAAACCGATTAACGGTTAACCGAATGAATACCCTAGGTCTGAGACAATATCAAATTTTTATTCCAAGAATTTGTAAACTACTTTTTGAGAGATCATTTATAGTAGAATTGCTCGGTGCTGAAATTGTTTTCCTCATGAATTACGTATATTTTCCCATTCAATTAATGTTTTTCGCCGAAAACTTTTTGTACAAGGAGATTATAGCATCGCTGTATGACGGGACTAGTGTTATTTCTTTTTTTTTATTTACATTCAAATTCAATTTTAAATTTACCCTTTTCCTCCTGTTGTGAAGGGTATAATTTATTGCAATTAAAACCTTCCCAATCAATATCACTAATTAAATAGATTTTTCTAAAAAAAAAATACTTTTATAATTTTTTTGCAGAAATCAATATCCAGCAACAGAATACAAGAATCCTTTAAATGTAGCTTATGCAAACGTTCATATTCTAATAAATTCTACTACCGAAAACATATAGAATCTCATAAAAATCACCTTTTTAAATGTGATAAATGCTCTAAAACTTTTGCCAAAAAAATAGAATTCCAGCAACATTTTATTACCCACAACGGTTACTCCTGCGAGCTTTGTCCACGAGTTTTTAGATCATATGCTTCGTTTCACTATCACAAAGGAACCCATATAAAAACAAAAAATTTTTCATGTGATTTTAAGAGTTGTAACAAATCCTTTGTTAATAAAACGAGATTAAATGTTCACAGACGAAGACATTTTCAAGAGTCCAAATATATGTGTGAAGTGTGTGGTGTGCGGAAACCTGATAAAAGAGCTTTAATGGATCACATTCGAAAGCACACGGGAGAAAAACCATTTGCATGCCCTGTATGCGATCGTCGCTTTACAACTAACTCTTTAATGAACGAACATAAAGTCTGTCATGAAACTGAACGAAAACATGTGTGTGATGTTTGTGGGAAAAGTTTTAATCGTCCTAAAGCTTTATATCATCATAAACCTCTACATTTGGGAATAAAAAAGTTCAAGTGTAAATTGTGTGGAGCAGCTTATGCTCAAGCAGCTGGTTTATCAGCTCACATGCGAAAACATAAAGAAAATAAAATATGTAGTAAAGATATTAATTAGTACAACAAATGCTTTTTTTAAACGTACTATGTATGTATTTTCAGGAATGAATTAAATTTTAGTTTTGTATTAAAAAAACAAAAAAAAATGAATTTTATTCTTTTATAACAATTTTGGGAATCTAGTGGCAATGAAAGTTAGCAACGATTTAAAAAAAAAATTTAAAGAGAAAATTTATACTTAGCCAGAGAAAAGTGGGTTCATTCAAAATGGTTCGTAAAAATCGTTGCTGATTTATGCCAGCAGTGCCAAGGCATAAGCACAATGAAATATGGAAAAATACCGCTTAAAGATTAAAAAAATCAATCGAGCCGTTCCAGAGAAAAGTGGGTTCATCCAAAATGGTCAGTCAAAATCGTTGCTGATTTATGCCAGCCAAACTAGGCAGTGCCAAGGCATTAGCTTAGAAATATGAAAAAAAAAATCCTACTTAAAGATTGTTCCATTGGATAAAACAGCAACGCTTTTTACTGAACATTTTGGATGAACCAAAATATCTCGGGAACAGACCGAACGATTTTTTGCACGCATCGCTCATTTTGTTCCTAAACGTAAATATTTTAATTTGTGTTAACTATTTTTTGTATTTTTATTAAAAATATTAGTAAGTCTGTGTTCATACGGCTCATGGCTTATTGATATGATTGCTACTTTATAGGCGAGGGACGAGGGGAAAAGAAACGAGTTATTCGTTGTTTAATTTTGTTTTTGTTTTCAAGCTCAAAAAACACACATGCATACGCACGTCGTCAACATGACATGAATCATTTGAACGAAAACTCATGTTCAAAGAAGAAAAAGAAGAAATGTCAATAAGACATGAGCCGTATGAACTCAGACTTAGTTTTAGTTTCCCTTTTTAAATTCCTAAATTCGACATTTTCTTTTTGTCTTATATTGGCAATCCCCATAAATTCCTAAACTCGACGCTAATACAATGTTCCTAACAACCTAACCTTGGGTTTTAAACGCGTCCTTTTTTGTTTGTTTAAATAAATCGTTAATAAAATTTAAATAAAATCCCGATTATTTTATTAATTCACTTTTATCCATTTTTATATTTTTTTTTGCATCTGGAAAAGCATGTGACAAGGTGTCAAACCAAAACATGATAATTGTAGTCTGAACACCTTTGTTTAAGTTTTTTAAAAAGTTGCTTAAACACGTTAAACTTTAATAGTGTGAATACAGTATAACTTTTTTTCTTATTTTTCAATTGCCATAATTTGGGTATTTTGTTTTTCCGGTTTTTGAGATTTTACCAAATTCTTTTTTTTTGCTTTCTTAACACTAAAATTTTTTTGGCGAACGTTTTATAGTTATATTGCCAGGGTATCACACACATTTTAGGAGCCTCAACCGCAAAGTCCTCGTTCGACCTAAACCTTCGTATAGGAAGGCGAGAGCTTTCAGAATCCGCTCCAGAGTATATTGTTCTCCACCAGTAATCTTCTGAGTTATTTCCTTGGTACTCCACCAATAAAACGTCTGAGTTATATTGGTTCTCCACCAGTCACATGAGTTATTAATGGTTCTCCACCAGACAAAACCTCAAATTGAGGTTAAAAACAATTGCATATAGTTATTGCAGATACCGCAAAAACTGTAACTCGATACGCCGAAACACTAACAAATACGGGGTGACACCGCAAAACGCAACAAAAGCAGACTAACAAAATCGACCTGTTTGCCCTTAAGAAAAAATGACAAAAAGCGCGAGCTGCTTCTCCACTCAGAGCAGTTTTACGAGTGTACCAAATTCGATGCTATTTCGTCGACGCTATCTTGCCATAAAAACTTGTCATCACTCAACACTAATGTAAACCAACAATTTTTTTTAAATTGGAAGAAAATGTTAAAAACTTGTTTTTTACCCAGTTTTTACCCAAATTAAATTAATAAAACTTGTGGCGAAATTATTTGTCAAACTGAAACCACATTTACCATAATTTGTAAACTATGTGATATTAAAATTTTTGAATATGAAGAAATTATAAAACATTTCCGCAGTACACATTTGCCAGAAATTTGTAAAAGTGGTGTTAATGGGACACAGGACGAGAGATTACACAAAAATAAACATAGTTGTGATTCGAAGAACGGTATTTTTATATCTGAAAATCAATCACTGAAAGAGGAAATGAAAAGTTTGATATAGAGCAAAGTTGTCATGAAAGCTATTTGGTGCAAGGGGCGACGGTTAGTTCTGATGAGCACAATGATTCGGAGGATTTATCGCAATCTGTAGCAATATTGAGAAAGGTATGTAACAAATTTTTAATATACATAGGTACCACACTTGTTCAACAATAATATAGGTATTAACTTAAAATTGTTGTTTTTTCACATTTTGGAAAAAATGTCCTCCAGATATTCATATCTAAACGCTGTAAAAATACTTTTTGTTGATGAAATGGTTGTTTTAAAAATAATTTTTTATATGACTTTATTGTAAAATTAAAAATTATTTTGCTTCTACCAAACATTTTTAAATTTTGGGTTAATATATTGTTGAACAAGTGCGATGAGTAAAAGCATAATTATTTTTATTTAGTTTTTATCTTAAGTCGCCAGAAAAATCTTCAGAAATCACAAAAGGAAAACGTTTTGGATGTGTTCAATGCAAGCGTAAATTTACCACAAACTTCTATTAACGTTTCCACGTGCGTCAACAACATGAACCTAAAAATTTTCAATGTGATAAATGCAGCAAATCATTTGTAGAAAAACGTTATCTAACATCGCATCAACGCTCTCATATTGGGTATAACTGTCAAGTTTGCCATAAAGATTTTGATAAATATGAACCTTACGTTATCATCGCGAAAGTCTAGGGTTCCTAACTTTTTTTGTGTCAATTAAAGTACATTGATTATTAAAGGTTAAGAAAAGAAAGTACACAGTATAAATATAAAGTACAATTAATTTCTTTTTATTGTTATATTTAAAAACGTTTTTTTATTGCTTTTCGCAAGATTTATCAAAAAATTACACTGTGCTAGAATTTGACACTTTTTTTTGAGACAAGTCGGGCAACTGGCGCTTTAACTTAATAATAATTCGGGTACGCTGAATCCAATACCGGTTCATAAACGGTTCAGTTTACTGAAATTACTAAAAAAAATATTAAAATTTCCTTTAAAAGTTAAAAGTTTTTACAGCGCAGTCGTTTTAGAAACATCTTTTTTTTTTTTTTTTTTTTGTTTTTGCAACAAAAATGATTTTTTAGCAACATTTCGAAATTTTTGTTTGTTAAAAATCTATAACAAATTACAGATATGCTTCTAATTTTTTCCAGACATATAAAAACAAAGCTCCAAACAAAACAAGCTTTATATTATAAATTATTAAAATCTGTTAAGAACTTTTGATATTATGCACAAAAGTCGAAAAATTTTAATTAATTTAAATATTTCATAAAACGCAAAATTTGTATGTCAGTCCCCTTAAGAAGTGGTGATAAGGGACAAGTTTGTCTCGAGAAATTGTTAAGGCGACTCCTTGGCTGTTATGGTACGTTTTCTTCAATATATTTCTAGTCTGTATTAAACATTTTGTATGGGAGCCCCCTTAAGGAATGGACAGTCACTTTTGTTCTCGCAATCTAAAAGCAGGCAGTAATTTGAAAGAGTTTTGCACTCGTGGTTTAAAAACAGGCAGTTATTCTACTCAAACAAAACAAGCAAGTGAAAAAGTGCTGTCAGATTATTTTTGTCGAAAAATCGTCCTGATAATATAAAAAAAAAACATCAACAAATGGCCCTGACTAATATTAATTAGTTGTTCTTTAGTTTTTCTAAAAAAAAAAAAACTTGTACAATAAGTATTATACTTTTATGACTAATAAAACCCTGACTTATATAACCTGAATCTGTTTTGAATTCTAGATAAATATAATCATGCGAAATAAAGTATTTTCGCGTACTTTATTATTCTCATAAAGTATAGAGTACAATTACTCGAAATAACGTACAATACTTTATTATAAAGTACGGTTGGCAAGCCTACGAAAGTCATATAGAAATTCGTAATTTTTTATGTGACTATGAAAATTGTGGCAAAGCTTTTCTGAATAAGCGTCGTCTGAGTGCCCATAAACGTAGTAATTTTGCTCAACACTTATTTGTCTGTGAATTGTGTGGTTTGCGAAAACATGATAAACAAGCTTTAACGGATCACAACGAAAGCACACGGGAGAAAAAAACCATTTGCTTGCCCTGTATGTGATCGTCGCTTTACAACTAACTCTTTAATGAACGAACGTAAAGTCTGTCATGAAACTGAACGAAAACATATGTGTGATGTTGGTGGGAAAAGTTTTAATCGTCCTAAAGCTTTATATCATCATAAACCTCTACATTTGGGAATAAAGAAGTTTAAGTGTAAATTGTGTGGAGCAGCTTATGCTCAAGCAGCTGGTTTATCAGTTCATCTGCGTAAACATAAAGAAAATAAAATTGTCAATTAAACTAGACATCGGTTAGGCAATTTACATAACTGCTTTTGTTTTTTGCAAATTAAGAAAAATTATCGTGGGCAAATTTTAACCATAGAAATAAAAGTTAGGGTCAAAAAATATATGTATATCGTCACCTAAAAGACGTAATAACCTATCTGCAGTTTTCAAAAGTTTACAGGAGAGGGAAAAAACGTTATAAAATTAGAACTATTAACGATATTGAAACGAAAATTACACATTTTGATTAAAATGAAACCAGGAATATATCGGTTGAGAAAATTTAGTTTTATTAATCACAGCTTATGTTATGACACTTAGGTTTTTTGGAATTGTAAAAATCTAAAACCAAATAACCTATCTGCAGTACTAATTAGTATGAATAAATAAAAATTTCTTTACACATGAATATTATATACATTAAATAATTAAATGTGGTTTAAGCAAAAACAAGTACTTAATGTTTGTTTAAATTACACTATGCAACAAAATTAAACTTTTATCGTGATTTTTGATGATTTATTTTTCTCTTTTTTTGTGCGAAACGGTCCTCTAGGTACAAAAACTTTGACATTTGTATTATTACATGTTCAAAATTTTGCACACATATGCGTTATGATATAGGGAATAAAAATCCATAAAAAACTCAATTTTAACATTTTTGCAGATAGGTTATTAGGTCTTTAAGATGACGATATAGACTAGCTGACCCGGCAAACGTTGTTTTGCCATATAACTAATTTTTAGTGAATATTTTGGTTTTTAAATAAAAAATAACGAAAGTATTTATTGTAAGTGTGTGGGTATGGGATCAATATCAGAAAGAGGAATGAAGCGCTTTAAACCATGATCGGCGATGAAAAAAAAAAACAAAAGCCATTTATTTCTGTTCGTTACATATTCAAAAGTTAAACATAAAAAAGGATGTCTTAAAATCGAAGAAATATAATCAATATATGTATATTACGAAGAGCAATTGCGTGTACGACATTTTTGTCATTTCGTCTTGTCGACGCGAGAAGAGACGACGTTCGACCTTGCGACGTATTGATTGCAAATGCCAATCTAGAGGGAAAATTAACGCGTTTGAATTTAATTGGGACGTCTGTGGAAATATTACAGTTCATGGCGGCAATACATTTTTTTCTCAAGACGTTCTACAGTTAAATGTGAATGTAAATACTTATTACTTGGCTTATCTATTTTTTTTTCATCTTTTTCATCTGGGCAACTACTTTGAGACCTGTTAATTGAAAAATTAGTATTTTTTAAAAATTTCTTTCAATCTTTGACTGGGGAGCCATTTGTATTTTTATAATTAGGTGTATATATGAACTTGAATAAATAAATTTTTGATTATTGTATCCATTAATAATATTCAGGATTTTGCTTTTGTAATTAATTTTTATTGGCCTTGATAGGCTTTTGCATATTATTTATATTAAATAAATAAATAACAAAAAAGAAATAACTATAATCCCGTCATACACCGATGCTAAAATCTCCTTGCAAAAAACTCAAGAAGTTTTCAGCGAAAAACATATATGGGTAATTCCAAAGTGTTGAACGTGACAGTCGTACGCATCAAAAATGCAATAACATTTCAAGCAAAAAATATTTTTAAGTTTTCTTAACCCTTAAATTAAAGCACTGTTATCTATGCTAAAGTTTATGGAGGGCGCGATTCTAGGTCAAAGATAATGGCAAAAGAAGTAGCGGTTCGAACGTGAAAAAACAGAAGTAGTTTTGTTGGCCATGTATAAAAAGGCTTAATTCAGCGGAACCTGGCACAATTTTTTAGTCAAACTACTTTCAGAATTTGACGTAGCAATGTAACATTAAAATGTCTTGGTTTGATTCCAAAATCTTCTGTATGTTCTTGTTTTTAAGCCAAAATCTGGGTCGATACGTGACATTTCGAACGTGAAATTTTTTCCGTAATAATTTAACTGAATAATGATCAAAATAAAATAAAAAAAAATTTATCTTTAATCCGAATAACATATTTCTCTTTGAACCCTTCCTTAGATTACAGACCATGTAAAAAAATTTTTTTGGAATAATTTTTATCAAATATCACCTCTTTTAAGAAAGATAAATATTAAAGAAAACATACAATAAAACATTCTCACAAATAAGAAATTACGTTTGCACAACTTTGCAGTCTGATTGGTCAGCTAAGTGAACAAATTTATGAGTAAATTTATAAAATTAGTAAAAATAAATATTTCTCTATAACAATATCGTAAAATAATCAGCTTTTAATAACTTTTAAATTTTCGGTCACGGTGGACCTTTTGACGGAAATGCCCATATACGTAACTAGCTGACCCGACAGACGTTGTCCTGTCCAAATTAGGAAAAAAGTTTGCGTTCGCTTTTTAAAATCCTTTAAAAAGATACGAAAATTTGGAAGAAAAATTAGTCAAATCGATGGAGCCGTTTTCTGATTTTAGGTAAATCGAAAAAAAGTGGGCGTTAAAATGGGACCATGGCGATGATTTTAAAGAAAAAATCGTCCAAATCGGTCAAACCGTTCTCAAGTTATGCGCTTAATAGAAACCCAGCAAAAAACTTTTGAAGTTGTTCAAGTAGAAGGGATATTTTCATGACTTCTTTAGCACTTAACTACTTGAATGAATTAACAATGCGTACCAAAATTCGAATAAATTTTAAATAAGTGAACCCATGAAAAATTACATGCTATGCACCCATTTAACTCTTATGTAGGAACAATTGCAATTTTTCACTATACATAATTAGGTATTCTTTTAGGATTGAAAGGAGACGAATATTACACACAAAAAAAATCAACCTAGAAATTACATAAAAATATGGTATAAGATTAACTAAGCGCAAGGGTAGCATGTAGGGTATTCATTCGGTTAACCGTTAATCGGTTAACCGATTAATTACTACCCGATTAACTGATCGGTAAATTTAAAATTTTTTTGTAGTATTTTAACATATATTTTTGTGTTTTAAAAAAATGTATTTGTATAGTAAAATATTTTTTCCTTCTTGCAATACATTCTTTAAATACAGTACAAGATAAGAATATGTTCGGTGCTGAGCTTTGCCAGGATGAGTCTGATGATGAACTGACAATAAAATAAACTCTCGATTGTAACACAAACAATCTTTTAACAGAATTCTGTTAATTTATTAACCGAAGCAATTAGAAGTGTTTAAAATTTTTAAAATTAAAACTGAATTCTAATTATGTCATAATGGAGGATTTTAAATGTTTAGAGAAATACTGGAAAAGAATTGAAAAATAAGATAAGCTGCATTAAGGATTGCTTTCGAGATCTCCCTTTCATTCGTGAATATATGTACTTCTATGCCAAAGTTTATGTTTCTAGATAAAAAAAAAACAACCAGTTGAAAAACAAAAAAGTACCAAAAAGTTATTCTCATCCGCTCATGACATTCCATGTTAAATTATTTTTATAGGTGCAATATTAATGAAAATTGAAAAAATTACTAGTTAACGAACAAAAAGTACCAAAAAGACACCTCATACAGACCAAGGTATATTTACACAAGGTAAACTCGTTGGCCCATATGTTTGTCAGCTGATTACCCCTAGTTGGAAGCTTAACGTCAAATTTCGTGTATATGAGAAAAAATTTGTACATGTGTGCGTTAAATTGTTTTTTTTTTATATGAAGACAATTTTGACAACTCCGTTCCTTTTATAGAGCAGCATGTATACACTCCCAAATGAGTCTACCTTGTATAAATATACCTTGATACAGACTCTCATTCACTGAGGACCTTGCTTGTCTGAGGACCTTAGGTCCAATACTAACCGAAATTAAAAAAAAAATACAAGTTTAATAACAAAATAGTACCAACAAATTCTTATCCACTCAGGACGCTTTATAGGTAAAATATCAACTTTAATTAAAGAAAGTACCATTGTAAAACAAAAATCTAAGGAAAGGAATTTAGTTTCCCGTATTCCCCCTTTTTGGTTCTTTTTCCTCCCCATTAAAGTATTAGAAATTGCAATATTGCATTGAATTCTCGGGAGTTGCAATGTTTAGGTTTAACATTTTGACCCAAAGAGCTTGTGACCGGATTTTTTTCTTTTTCGCTCTTTCTGTCTTAGTTTTCGAAACAACGTCGTTTTAAACTTCTAATGCTTCTGTTTTTTTAAGACACTATGGAGTTACCTAGTTTTGTCAAAAAATGCATGGAGTTATCTACTTTTTACATACAAATTTTATTCAAGAATTGTTTTTTTTGTTATGTCATTGTTTTTTTTACTAATAAATACCAAATTATACATCATTTTTGGATTTTTATATATTGATATTACTTAATTTATTACAAAACTTTGTTAATCGGTTAACCGATCAATTACAAAATTAGCCGATTATAAACCGATTAAACCAAAACTTCGGTTAATTAATCGAGCGATTAACCGATTAAAGCAAAAGCCCGATTAAATGAATACCCTAGTAGCATGGCAGTATCTAACTGCCTGTTTGTAGAAAAACAAATTTTGAATTTTTGTTTTTGTTTTAAATTTAAGTTTGACGAGTCACTTTTGCACTCGCGTTCTACGAACAGGCAGTAAGTTTCTTAGATAATAAAACGTTTAACTTAGATAATTTCTATGTTCGAAAATTTACCCGCCGTTGTCAAAATCTTACTACTACATAGGGAAAACAAAAGGAAAAATGTAATTTATAATACACTAGATAACCCGTGCGAATATTTCGCACTGTTAGTTGTCATTTTTGTAGCATAAAATGAAAATAATTAATAGAAATTTTAGTAACTTCAATACATTTTATTAAAAGTGTAAAAATATTAGAAATCATAATATATATCATACATATTTACATACATACATACATACATACATACATACATACATACATACATACATATGTTTTAATGCTTTTATAATACTTCTTTGAATACAATGTTAGAGGTAATGACATGATCATCGTTAACTTTTTGCCCGTACGAATCCTTTATCAATGAAAATATTCATTTTTCAATTTCTAATTATTTTTCGTCATTAGTGTTAGAAATAAGCTTTAAAATGAGATATCATTCATTAAATGGTATGGGAGATATTTGCAACCGACAAAAAAAAGTGCTTTAGAAATAATATATATGATGATTCCCATAATGCATATAAAAATTAATATCGAGCACCAATGAAAATACGTATTACAATCATTAATTCAGTTTATATTCCAGATCAGTGAAAACCCCGATCTAATCACTGAACTTTCATTGGTTCTAAGCAATATTTTGAATGACGAGCCGTTTACCTAAATGTGAACCCATGCTCGCCAACGACACGCTAATGTTAAAATCATGCATGTTTCACCTAAAAAGAACCAGTGCATTATCCGCGGAACCCATGAATTTACTACTTCTTTTGCATGTCTTTTTTTGCTGGGAAAAAGAAAGGCGTGGTACATTTTTCTTTCGATGAAAACGTAAAATGGATTAATACGAACATTTAAAAGAAAAATTAGTCGAATCGATGGATCAGTTTTTTGATTTTAAGTCCAAATCGCATAAGCCGTTCTCAAGTTATGCGCTTAATAAAAAAAGTGGGCGTAAAAGTAGGCGTGGTAAATTTTTCTTTCGATGAAAACTTAAAATGGATTAATACGAACATTTGAAAAAAAAAATTTGTCAAATCGGTGGAGCCGTTTTCTGATTTTAGGTTATTCGAAAAAAGTGGGCGGGGCAAAATATTCTTTTCGTATAAATCTAAGTTGGACCTTACGATCATTTTAAAGAAAAAATCGTCAAAATTATTTAGAAGTCATTGGTAGTTCAAAATGAAAATTGGTTTTTGCCACGCCCCTCCGCCCGCAGACCGAAAATCAAAAATCAGATTTCACCCGCCTGAATATTCTAAAGATTCCCTGAAAATTTCATCAAAAACGGCCGTATTGGAGTCCATACGTTACATACATACACACATCCTGTTTTATATATGTATATATAGATTCATAAGGTAAACGGTTCCAGCACCGAGCGATTCTTACCATAAATGATCTCTCAAAGTAGTTTATAAATTCTCGGAATAAAAAATTTGAGGATGTCTCGAAGACCTTAAAAATAAAAAAGCATTACATAAAGAAGATGGTACACCACTTTTTATAACCTTGTGAAATGAAACCAACTTACATTTAACAAATGTATAAAAGGAACATCCAAGAAATCGGTAAACACACCCCTCTCGCCCTATTACCATTTTACCCCTTGCCCTATTTCACGCCCTTAATAATAGTTATAGGCTATAGTTCCTTCCAGTTGTTACACTATTTACCCGACAAATTTCGAGAAAATTGGTTGGTTAGTTAAGAAGATATATGAAGCTTTTACCGTTTTTGTCCTTTTTTACGCACTTTAGCGATATGAAATACATATACATTACGATCTGTTCTTATGCCTAACAAATACACCTACAACAAAAAATCGTTAAAGCCGTATCGGAGGAGTTCAATTACAAATACCGTTACACGAGAATTTTATATATACATATCGTCGGTCTCATGTAGAAAGGCCCTAACTCGATTTTTTTCGAAATTGAGTTTTTTAGTAATTCCAATACATTTCCCACAAATACACCTCGTCACAAAAATTTAATACAATAGCATCAAAAATATCAGTTTAACAAGCAATTGAAGAAGCCATTTTACATTATGATACATAGGTACATACAGTTTCTGTTATGTTTTTGCCTTCTCCTATAAAGTTGCATTTATGTGAGTTAGGGCTTTTTTACATGAGACCAACGATATGTACATATGTATGTAGAAGTATTTTATTAAAAAAACTAACTGTCCGCTGGTGAATTAATCAAAGCCAACGCCGCCAAATTAAACAGCTTGTTTTCTCCTAAAACAGCTGAAAAAACTTTTGTTTTTATAATAAAACTTGTCATCACTCAACACTAATGTAAACAAACAACTATTTTTTTAATTTCACTTGGAAGAAAATGTTAAAAACTTGTTTTTTACCCACTGTTTATCCAAATTTTACTAATAAAACTTGTGGCGAAATTATTTGTCAAACTGAAACAACATTTACCATAATTTGTAAACTTTGTGATATTAAAATTTTTGAATATGAGGACTTTATTAAACATTTCCGCAATATACATTGGCCAGATATTTGTAGAAATGGTGGTAATGGAACGCATAAAAAGAAATTAGAAAAAAATAAACTTAGTTGTGATTCGGAGGATATTTTTAAATCTAAAAATCAATCACTGGAAGAGGATACTAAAAATGAAAATTTTGAAGAAACGCTTGATATAGAGCAAAGTTGTCACGAAAGCGATGCAGTGCAAGAGAAGCATTTTAGCTGTGATGAATTTTTTGATGAGCACAATGATTCAGAGGATTTTTCGCAATCTGTAGCAATATTGAGAAAGGTATGTGACCTATTTTTAATAATATATGATCAAAGTTGATTTTTTTTCTTAAGTCGTCAGGGAAACATTCTGAAATTCCAAAAGAAAAACGTTTTGAATGTGTGCAATGCAAACGTAAATTCACCACAAAATTCTATTTACGTTTCCACATGCGTCAACAACATGAAACTAAAAATTTTCAATGTGATAAATGCAGCAAATCATTTGTGGAAAACCGCTACCTTACTTTGCATCAACGATCTCATGTTGGCTACACCTGTCAAATTTGCCAAAAAGTTTTTGATAAATATGAAGCCTTACGTTATCATGGCGAAAGCCATATAGAAACTCGTAATTTTTTATGTGACTATGAAAATTGCGGCAAAGCTTTTCCTAATAATCGTCGTCTGAGTGCCCATAAACGCAGTCATTTTGCTCAACCCTCGTTTGTTTGCGAAATATGCGGTTCAAGGCAACGAAGCAAAGAGTTTTTAATCGTTCACATACGCACTCATACCGGTGAGAAGCCATATGCTTGCAAACAATGTGATAGACGTTTTGCTTCTAAACATTTTCTACAAGATCATCAGGCCGTTCACGCGACAGAACGTTCTCATGTGTGTAGGGTTTGTGGTAAGGCTTTTGCAAGCAGTAAATCACTATATCATCATCGTCATCTACATTCGGGCATAAAAAAATATGTGTGTAAATTATGCAATAGTGCGTATTCACAAGCAGCCGGACTGTCTGCTCATATGCGTAAACATAAACAGAATAGTAGTTTATTGGATTCAGAGCAAGTTAATGTTGGTAATAATACTTCATTATGTTAGGTTGAAAATAATTTTGTGTTTTTTTTTTTCAAAAAATTAATGAATATTTAAAGACTTTGCATACATTAAAATTTATTTAATAATTTAATTACATTTTACAACAAACTACAATAAATATTACGGTTTAAAAGCTTTTTTTGTTTTTAAATATAGACGAATATATGTTTCGTTTTTTACTCAACTTTGAACAAAATTGAAGTAAATAAGCTTTCGTTTAACTGAATTTCAAATTGTAGTACACTTTATTAAATGCTTGTCTAAATTAAAAAAAAAAAAAATATTTTACATCTCGGCGGCTTAATATGCAAACCTGCTAACTCCCATTCAGTACATTTTACAGGAGCGACAAAAAACATTTCATATTTACGGCTTGATAGAAAAACTAAATACCTATATGTAGTTGATTTTACACACTTCAAGACTCAAATTAAGGAAAATCTACATGCTGGTCGGACGAGGCGTTTATTTCTCTACCACACGGCATCAAAATCTCAATTTACTTAAAAAGTGGATTTAACAGGTTTGCATATTAGGCCGACGATATATCATATTCTGATTTTGTAATATATTATTTTGCGCGCAATAGGGTCTAGTTACCCTGCGCCTTTTCTTTTTTGTATTTATTTATTTTATAAATTTATTTAAAAAGTATGTATTCTTTTTTAAATAAATAAATAAAAATATCATATTCTGAATTCTATTTAAAAATTTCGCTATTTTACACGAAATTTCATATAAATTTGAATTCCAGTTTTTACACTTCCCTTATCTTAAGCCCAAACACGAATGGTATAATCCCAGCTGCCAGTTGATAAAGCAGTGCCATCTGGTGATACCTGAACACAAGAGACCTTATTCTCATGACCATACAACAAACAAATACGTTCCGATTTAAGAGTATCCCACAAGTTAACAGTATAATCATTATAACCGGCAAATAGTAAACGACCACTTACAGAGAAATCAACCGAATTAACACCAAAAATTATGCTCTCTTTTGAGAAAACAGCTACTTCACGATCAGCCCTCATATCAAACAAACGGCAACTGCTATCATCGGAACCCGTAGCAATGGCATCACCACTTGGATGAAATTTAACACTATTTACATCTGACTGATGACCCTCAAAGGACTGTACCACTTGACCGGAACGCATATCCCATATAAAAGCCATACGATCACAACTTCCCGAAACAAACGTATTTCCAGTTTCATTAGGTGCCAAATCTATAGCCATAACATCGCCTGAATGGCCATGGAAACTCTGCAAAAGTTGACCAGATTCTACATCCCACAAAGCACAAGTAGAATCACCGCTGCCAGTTAATATTTGCTGATCTGAATTGGGATAAATGCAACAGGACATATACGAGGTATGGGTCCCAACAGTACGTTTCTTGGCAGCCATTTCTTCATCTGAAGTTATGGGATATACTGTAACCTTATTATCCAAACCACCACAAGCCACAAAGTTGCCCGAGGGAGCATATGCGCAAGCCATAATCCAAGTGGTGGGCATAGTAACAGCATGTTCCTTGTTTGTGGTAAAAGCATCCCATACTATTAATCTACCATCTTGGGATGATGAAATTATATGACGTTTATCTGGACTCCAATCGGTGCACAATACTTTTGCCTGGTGCCCCTTAAGCACTTTTCGGGGTTTGATATTAACATATGAAATTGGCTCTAAACGTTCGGCTATTGTTGACAAACTAACATCGTTTAGCTTTTGGCGTTCTTCTTCGAGTTTGGCCTTTAAACTTTCAGCTTCTTTCAGTAAACTGGCCATTTTATCGCTTGCATTTATATTCATTTGGGTTTCCGTCATTTTATTTCTATATTAACAAAAAAAATAATCTAACAATTTCAACTTGAGACTTGCTCGAAATATCAATCAATAAATGCCAAAAAAAAACCATTAGTTTTTTCAAGGTGTAGTATACTGAAAAAATAAAATTTTGTATACATATTTACGTGACGGTGATACCATTTCTGTTTAAAAATAAATTGTGGCAACTCTACTTTCTAAAGGTTGTGACAAAGTACCGTTAATTGTTATAAAAACAATCCATAGGAAGAGAACAGGAAACTGAATATCAAAGTTGTCACATTAAAAAATTTAATAATTTCGAGCAGTTATTCGCTACAAAATCGTTACATTTACATGATGCGGTCACCTTTATAAATTCGCCTTGCTATAGATTTCAAATTAACAAAGTTGCCAGAAAAAGCTGTGTGCATATTAAAAAAAATTGTTTCTATTTAAAGCGTGATTTTAAAATTATGTAACCCAGCGTTTCCACATGCAAGTAGTGTATACGTATTATCAACGAAAAATCGAGGAAACAGCCGATTGGCTGAATGAACAAAAATGGTGTGAATGTTAGTGAAAAAGTGTGAGTGTATTGAGTTTTTCGAACTTGTACTTGCATGTGGAAACGCGAGGTAAAGTGCACTCGCGATATGAACTAATTTATACAAAGCCAGTTCACTTTTACAAGATTGTTCATATTTGCGAATGGCGTCTAATTTCCCTTCAAAAACGTTTTCTCCATAAAAATGAAAGTTTCTAATGTTAAAGTTTTTTTATTTATTGTTCATTGGATTTAAAAAACTATTGATTAAAGAAAGAAAAACAAACTTAAAGTTATTCGAAAAAGTCTGTGATTTTCTTTCGTTCAATCAGGGGGTCTACTCTCTATTGCGATGCGAAAACAATTTCGATGCGAAAGCTAAATGCCAACTTGGTACTGTCTATCACAATCGCAAAATATTCTAAAAATGAAGCGATAGTGGCAATAAAAATTAAAGATGACGCGGATTTACGGTAATGAAATGCCAAAGTGTGCAAAAATATTTGAAATTGGAAAATTTAAATAAAATAAAGTGATGATTTACGTAAAAAAAAAAATTAAAAGATGCGAAAGACACATGCGCAAACGTATTGAAGAATACCAATCGCTAGATTTGCTGCAATTTTCTTTCGCATCGCAATAGAGAGTAGCCCCCCAGCCTCGCTCTCTTAAAAATCTCCAGATACTTGCCGTGTCCGCTTACACTGATCTTTTTGTATCTCATTTTCAAAAACCATCGGTGCATGCATTTTCCATTTTTTGGGTATTCGGAAGACCGCACATTTTTCTTTTTCCAAGTCAAACAAACGTATTGTTAGAACGATTAAAACAAACAAATTTACTAGCTAGATTAGTAATACCTTTTCCTAAATGTTCTAAAATTTCAGATTTTACTTTTTAAAGTTCAATACTTATGCTTTTTTTAATTCATATTTAAGAAATTTTCACGTTAAAATTTATATTTACAAATTTATATAGAATTCCATGTTAATGTGAAACTAAAAAGTGTATGTAAAACATTTTGATTAACAACTGAAGACAATTTTAAAGCGATAGCTGGGGAAATCCTCAAGTTATTATGCAGTTGAATAAAAGTTGATTTTGATTAACACTGTGTAGGTAGATAAAAACCATTAAAAATACAACTAGGTATAAGTTGTTCATATTTTAAAGCTTTTGCACAAGTTCATATTTTATAGTAGTCGATTCATATTATCGCGAGTGCACTGTATTACTATTTTTTCCAAATTTTTAATATTCCCTTTATATTTCAAAAATAATAAAACTACTTAAAAAATTTATTGACCACAATTTGTTATGCATTACAAATTAAACAGATATGCATGTATGAATCTTAAACATGTTTGTTACATTCCAAATCTGTGAGTGTTTGTACCAGTTCATATTCATCAAAATTTTGTTCCAAAACAAATTCGCCTACAAATTTACCTACATTGTCATCACTATCGCCTTCATTTTCATTATAATTACCCTCAATAACATGTCTCTCGGTTTCAAGCTCATACGAAGATATATCATTAAGTTTGTTTTTATGTAGAATAAATGCTGTTTCTGTACTTAAAACTATATCACAGTTTTCACAACGATATTCACTCTTATTCTCTTGCATATTTAGATGACTATTAGCACACTGAAAAATACGTTCGTCTGTATGAACTATCTGATGATCGCGCAATTGATCGAAATTAGGAAATACAATTTCACAATGATCACATTTAAAGGGCTTGTGAAGACTATGATGTCTCTTAATATGCTGTGTAAGTAAGCCTGAGCTAAAAAAGCCCATACCACAATGGTTACATAAATGGGGTCTTTCTCCTTTATGGCGATACTCGTGTAAACGTAATTCAATTTTAGTGAAAAACTTTTTCGGGCATGTAGTGCAGCAGCAATTCTTTTGATTAGAATGCCTTAAAAGATGGCTACGTAAATTATATTTTTCCTTAAAAGCAAATCCACATTCACCACAAACATATTTGCGCTCTTCATTGGAATTGACTTGATATCTTGTCAGTGTATTAAGATTAGATCGCCAAATGACATGACTTTTCAGCATACCCGTAGCAATACGCGACTTTTTGCGCAAAGAAGAATTTTTGCTATGAACGGCAAATCCTGGTAAGCCCTTAAAAAGAAATTGTATATAATTGGAATACATATTATTATAATTCATATTTTTTATTTATTTTATTTATTTATTTATTCATGGTAATACAAATAGCCAATTGGCCAATAAAATATATTACATTATATTATATATTATGTACATATGTACTAATTTAAAAATATATACATTTCAAAACTAACCTCAGTTTCTTTGAAAACTTTTAATAACGGAATTTCTGATACAGTTACTGAAGCTTGTGCTTGATATCTGTTCAATGTTGTTTCAGACTTGGTGCTGGCAATTTCGAAATTGCTATCGAATTGCTTATTCGATTTCTCATTCTTTACAAATTTGTTATCTGCCAACTGGTTTTCTTCTCGTTTGACTTCGTTTAAACTTATTATTTCAACACTTTTATTTTCCGCTTCAGTAATGTATTCTTTAGTATTTTCATAATGTTTTTTGTTTATGTGGCTTAAAAGTTCATTGAATGTTGCATAGATTTCTTCACACATCGAACAATGGTAGATCAGGAATTGTTTTTCCGTTATGTATATTTCAGCACAGCGTGCGTCATATTTATCTCCTGGCAAAAGTTTAAAATCTAACATAACTTTATACTATTTTTTATTTATACTAAATTAAGTCATTAAACGAAAAAGTATTAAACCCAAAGAGTAAAAAATATTAAAGTAAATTGTAAAAATTGTCATAAAAATGAAATATTTTTTTTTGTTTACTTCGGTATATGTACTAAAAAAAACACTAAACTTTCGCAGCATTGCCAGATGTGTCAAAATAATTAACAAAGTAATTGATAAATTTACTATCAGACCAGATGTATTTTACATATGTACTGTCACTTTTCTTACCCATATGTTCACGTTGAAATTGAAAGGCAGACATTTTTCTTATTCTCTTTTGAACTTGCCTAAACCTTTCACAATCGCGAAATTAATAGACAGACAGAAATTATCGTTTTCCTTTTTTCTTTCTTTTTCGTTGTTGACGAAGATGAACATTTAACAGGCATTGATACTAAAATTACATTGGTGTGAGAAAAATTATATGAAGCAACAACATAAAAATGCCGAAAAGTGTAAAAGATACAACAAAAAATGTCCAGTACAGATCAAGGCAAGGTATATTTATAGCAGGTAGCCGCGAGATTACAACAATTGTACAATAAAACAAACAACAGGGCTTTTTATTGTTGTTTTGCGATACGAACTGTCAAACAGCAAAGGGGTTGAAAAGAGACAAAAAACTTGTTTACTTGTTTAATATACAACATTTGACAGTTTGTATCGCAAAACAAGCAAATAAAAAATAACCAGCTGGCTTTCCGAGACTTCCTGCTATAAATATACCTTGGATCAAGGTATATTTATAGCAGGTAGCCGCGAGATTACAACAATTGTACAATAAAACAAACAACAGGGCTTTTTATTGTTGTTTTGTGATACGAACTGTCAAATAGCAAAGGGGTTGAAAAAGAGACAAAATATACAGCAAAAAACTTGTTTACTTGTTTACTATACAACATTTGACAGTTTGTATCACAAAACAAGCAAATAAAAAATAACCAGCTGGCTTTCCGAGACAACCTGCTATAAATATACCTTGGTACAGATAGTCATGTACTACACACTCTACCTCTACAACCCCTCACCAACAAACTTCGTCTGTCTGACTTCTACTTGTCACATTGTAAAAGGGGACTATGTAATTTATTTATTTATTTATTCATTCTTTCATAATACATATAGCCTTAGGCCAATTTATTCGTATTACATGTTACACCTATATATTCCGTATGTATGTCAAAATTTCCATTTTACATACGATTCATAATTTTTGCTATCACACCTGCTTATGTTTTTCCTTATGACATAACCTGTAAATGTAAACAAAAGCTGACTTTTTAACGTGTATAAACAAACCAGCTGTTTTGTTTATGATTGCCACAGGAAAATAGAGCGTGTTCTAATCGAAAAAATTACATATGTATTTCCACATGTATTTTACACATGCAAAGTTTCATATGTATCACACGATGTGTACAACTTTTACAGATGGAAAATTTGACAGTACATACGTAAAATACATCCCGTCTGATAACACCTTAAAGGTACATTTATGCCCAATTTTTAGGATTGATATTAAAACACATTTATCAAGGCCCATCTATCAGGAGGCTTATTCTGAATTGCGATGCAAAAATCAATGCGATGCGAAAATGCATAAATGCGAACAATTAGTATTCTGTATTGCGATATTCGCAAAGTTTTTTTTTTAATCGCATTTCAAATGCGAAAAGGTGACAAGTCGGTATTCTACATTGCGAAAACAAATGTCAAATTCGCAAAATTTATTCGACAACAAAATAGCATTCGCAAAGTACAAACATGTTAGTGAAAGATAATATTTTATTGATTTATTCATCATATATTTATTATTTAATTCAGGAAGCAATAAAACCACCAAACCGCGTCATTTTGAAATAATGATAGAATATATAAATAAGCACAGCCAATTGTCAAGAGGCCATTTAAAAAAACATCAAATGTACATCAGTCGGCAAATACTTTGTGGCAAACGTTAACTGAAGAACTAAATATCAATGCACCACCTATTAGAGAAGCTGCAGGATTTAAAAAGTATGAAATATATAAACCAGTTCAAAAATATTTGACTTTAACTTAAATTTTAATAGGATTGGGCCGATTTTAAAGTAAACACAAAACATTTTCATTTTCTTCGTCGTCGAACCACAGTACCACAAAATCCATTTTTATTATTATTTTTTTAATACAGAATGTCCTAAATAAATTATTTAAACAATTTTCACAGCGAAACAATTTATTTATTTTTAATTTGATGTTTATTGACACTGACGTATATTTGAGCAGCGTTGCCACAATTTGAAATAAATTGCGAATGCGATTGCGAAAGTCTAACAGAATACCAATTTTCTTTCGCATCGCATTTAATTTGCGCATCGCATTGATTTTCGCATCGCAATTCAGAATAAGCCTCCAGGTCTGCTTACTTGTACAAAAACAAAAAACGACTAGTATTTTGTTTGTGTAAAATTTCTTTTAAGCTGTCAAAAACTTACTACCAAATATACAAAGCAAAAGGAAAAAACGTGTATGTGTGGCATACCATAAACGTTTGTGTGGGAAAAAACAATAAACGTAAACAAACATATGCATGCACATGTAAGCAAAATGTAAACAACTTTTGACAGCTCAAAAGAAAATAAACAAAGATCATCAGGCTCAAGGTCTATACAATAGGTCTGCGCAAGAAGCCAGATGTTTACTTGGTTTATTCCTTAACGGTCAAAAGTTGTTTACATTTTTCATATACATGTATATTTTTGTTTACGTTTTTGGTTTTTTCCCACACATACATGCACACAAAACACATTTTTCCTTTTGTTTCGGCTATGTAGTTGTAAAGCTGGAGGCCCACACCAAGCGTAGAATCTGTGTAGTTCTATGTAACAAGTTACATGCACAAAATGCGAAATTTATGGCGATTTCTTTTCTGAGAAAAATGTTGCATTAATGTCACATGTTCTACATTTTTGTGTTCGTTTGTACAAAAAATACAACTGTGGGAAAAATTTTCAAGTTCTTTTGTGAATATGTTGATAAAAAACATGAACATGTTGCATATTTTACCCTTACTTTTACTTAAGGCGTTCATATTGCCCTGTTCTACAACTTTGGTACTTACTACTTTGTTTGTACAACAAATGTTTTATTTTGTTTGTCATAATTAATACCGCTCATAATCTTGTAAAAAAATTGTTTTAAAAAAAATATAAAAATATTTACACATGAAAATCAAAAAAAGTGTATTTATATTATAATCGTTTTAATTTTTATAAGCCTTTAGTAATGTTAACATTTGTTTCCAACCCGTAATAGCGTGCAGAAACCGCTTAAATAGCTTTAAAAACCGCTCATACAACCGCAAGTACATTAATGATAAAAGTGTAATAGTTGCAAATAAAAGCACTAATTGTGTTCTATTGAAATTGCACAACATGTAACACTTCGAGTGATTATAGGTAACATTAGAAAATGTTACATGTATGTATATACTGTAACATATTTTTTTCAGAAAAGAAATCGCCATTAGTTTTACTTTCTACTTTAGTAAGCGTCACAAGCATTGTTCAAACAAATCATCTGCTTTTGACAAATGAAATTCAATTTTTACTTGTGGTGATGCCGCATAAAAAGCGTTGCATGTAACTTGAATTATAGAACGCATGAAAAGTATAAAAATCATAAAATGCGTAGAGGAGAAAACGCGTGAGGTGGACCTCCAGCTTAAGATTTTGACAACGGCGAGGAATTTTACACAAACAAAATGCCTGTTGTTGTAGAAGTAAGCA
Source organism: Pollenia angustigena (assembly GCA_930367215.1). Taxonomy (NCBI): domain Eukaryota; kingdom Metazoa; phylum Arthropoda; class Insecta; order Diptera; family Polleniidae; genus Pollenia; species Pollenia angustigena. Next base: position 5,812,227 of record OV884059.1, on the reverse strand, counting down.
GACCTATTGGATAGACCTTTGGGTTGACAATATATTAAGTAATCGTAATATAAACGATCTATTTGTTTTCCGTAGACTTTTTTTTAAAGATGTTGACACTGTTTCAAAAATAGAAAATGGCTTGAAAAATGTTAGGAATTGTGAATGAAAAAATAAACAAAGAACATAGGTATCTTTTTTGGATAGAAGTTAGCGATTTTAATTGTCCAATTTTGTATTTGGAATTTTAAATTTGCCATACTCTAACGCGGAAGTTGAAAGAACATTTAAGGCCCAACTATAATATGCATAAGCTGGATTAAGCTACTGTCAAAAATTAACAAAAAAAATGTTCAATATTTATTGTTGACCTGTGTCGATTATCTATGTTGGTGTTTTTTTTTGGCTTAAGGTCATTTATTAAAATTATTAATAAACAATCCAAAAATGTGTGTACTTTTAATCAGTGTTCGAAAATAAACAGTACATTATTTAGCGTTCGGCTCACACACCGAAGAACGATATCTATTTTTTTAGTGTTTGTGTAAACATACACAACCCTTAATACCGTTCGTAACTATTTTCAAGAAAGAACCGAACATTATATAATGTTCGGTTCTTCGTTAAAAAACAGAACAATTGTAGTGATACTGTAGAAAAACATTATATTTTAATGTTCTATAATGTTTTTTTCGTGTGTGTATTTTGTTTTTGTAAAAAATGTTTGGTTCGTTTTTTACTAGCGAAAAGGGACGAACATTAACGAGCCGAACCGAACACATTGAAGTTTGTGGATTTTCAGAAAAAAACCGAACGGAATTGAATGTTCTCATCTTTTGTTGAGTATGATGAAAACAGTATTATTTTTGTGTTCGAAAGATGACAAACAGGGAAACGTTATTTTTTTTAATGAATTTCTACACAAACACCATTAGCGTTTGTGTTTTCCAAAAATCTACCGAACCGAACATTAAAGAACGATATTTAGTGTTTATTTTCGAACACTGCTTTTAATTTTGTTTTTTATTTTTCATCCGATATTTCGACCATACATCGATGGTCATCTTCAGGGGATTTAAAACACTGTCAAATTAAAACTACAAAAAAGTTCCTCACGTCCTCACTGCTTGTCATATTTTCATCAACTGGTTTAATTTTTGTTTTATGTCTAATATTAAAGAAAATGTCTCAGGATGTTAAATTGTATCTTTATTAACAAAATATTCACAAAAACTCAAAACCTACCATATAAAAACCAAAAATGTACCAACAATTTTCATCTTATAAGATCTCATTCACTCATTACCCTGCACCTATAATATTATGTTTCTAAATTCAATATTATAGAAAATTCAAAAAGTTAAAGAAATAAATTTAATTTCCCGTATTTTCCCTTTTTCATACTTATTTCTCCCCATTTATGTTCGGTTGACAAACAAAGGAAGAAAGCGTCCTTAACTGGTTTGCCTGTGGCGACTTATATATAAATTGAATTTTTGAATTGATTGAACAGAACCGTTTTCAAAAATTCATGTATTAAAAACGATTGTTTTGGAATCTTTAGAGTAAAAATAAAACATACAAAATAACTGGGCAAAAAAACAGTAAAAATAAAAAAAAAAAACATTAAATAGTATTTTTTAAATCGTTTAGAACGAAACATTTTATTCAGTTATTTTTAAATTAAAGCAACTAGTGAAAAAATACTCTGATTATTTTTTTTTTTAAGTTTTATTAAAAATAAACACTATTTATATCACATACTTTTACTTTTTGTTATTTACCTTGTACAACTTATCAGTTGATTTTATCTGCATATGATAGATCACGATCAACGTTTTTAGTATATCCCTGTAAAGATTTTTGTAAATGTTTATAACGAACCGATGTCTCCGTATTCAAAGAACGTTGTTTTGGTTTAAAAGCTAAATCTGTCTTTGGTGCAGATTTCTTCATGTTGTCCTTATCTGCGGAGGCGTTTAAGTCCATATTTGTTAAAAGATCTTCTTCTCTCGTATATAGCAAAATTTTATTTTGTACTTTTTCAATGATAAATTTGTTGGATTTTTCTAATATCTCTAACCAATCTTTAGTTAGGTCTTTATCGAAAGTTCTCTTATACCAATGCGGTAGATTTTCGGCAAAAAATCCGCTTGGGTGAGCTTGAACTTTTACGTAAAAAATATTTACTAATATCTTTTCGAAATTGTTAAAAGAGTATAAGGATGTTTTGTTTTTTGATTTCGGATTAAACAAATCAGGTTCTTTTGCAGGAAGTTTCAATGAATGCAAGCATAAAGCTTCTTCAGATGGTGGACTAAACATTACATCGTTAGACAAACTGCCTTGGCTTTTACATACTTCATATTTTTTCAATAAATTAGAAGTGGCTTTCTCTACTTGATGTTTTTTATTCAAAAATTCTTGACGTAAAGATACTTCTACGTTTTTCCCATCGCCCGTATTAGAGGGAAATTTAGTCTGTTATATATGTACATAAATAAATTAAAAAACGCAACAAATATTGATTAAAATTAATTGACTTACTTTTTCAATACCGTCAACTTTTTTTTGATGTGATTGAATTTTTAACAATGTAGCTGGCTTGGGTGTTCGTAATTTTGGATATTCTTCCGAACTGTTTTCGCTTTTATTCTTAAGTGCGGCAACGAAAACATTATTAAAATAGCTATGTAATTTACAGTTTTCGTTTACAGTTTTTAATTCTTCCATTGCTTAAGTTATTATTATGATTTGTGGTTATTATTTTAACTGAACTCGCTTGGAAAAATTTTTTCTTGTTTTCAGACAAATTGTTTACAATTGATCAAAAATAACGGTACACAATGTCAAATATATTTTTAAGAGTTGCCAGACTTTGTGTTAAAATAAAAATTGTTCAATGTTGTTAACTTTTACTTTATTATTCTCATAAAGTATAGAGTACAATTACTCGAAATAACGTACAATACTTTATTACAAAGTACGGTTGGCAAGCCTAGTTGTGATCGTCTAATTAATTGTTCTGCGTTCTAAAACAGTTTCTTTTTAATATCACGTCGCGGCCACCACTTTTAGAGTATGCTATTACATGGTTTTTAGTGAATTAACTTTATTAAAAGTTAACAACATTGAACAATTTTTATTTTAACACAAAACAAACAAGTGAAATAGTCAGATTTTTTTTTCGAAAAATCGTCCTACCAATATAAAAAACATCAACAAATGGCCCTGACTAATAGTAATTAATTGTTCTTTAGTTTTTCTTAAAAAAAAACTTGTACAATAAGTATTATAATTTTATGACTAATAAACCCTGACTAATATAACCTGAAACTATTTTGAATTATAGATAAATCTAATCATGCGAATAAAGTTTCAATGAAAGCAAGCAGGGCTGTCAGATATGGAGATTTCTCGCCAGACGTGGCGATTTTGAAAAGTGTTTGGCGATGGGATTTCCTATTTGGCGACTGGCGATTTCTGATATTACTGGCGATTACCTTGGCTGTTTTTACCATTTATATTATTTCGGCAATTTTGTTTAACAACTTGTCATTTTTGTTATCATTACTAACATAAAAAAACATATTAAGTGAATTTTATATTCAGTCAATATTTAATTCTAATAGTATGTATGTAATTCTAATAGTATGTAGGTCAAAACTCCAGTAATGAAATCGGTGATTCTGAAGTGTACGATCTTATAAACTTGTGTACTAAATTTAAGTTTTTAACTGAATACATACATATATGATCTCCATTTTATGTTACTTCAAAAAAAATTACAGAAACAAAACAAAATTTACTTCGGCGACTTTTTTGTATTTTTTCTCAGTTTTTGGCGATTTTTGACTGAAAAATTATACTAGCGTTTTTTGCATGCAAAATTTAATTTAAAAAAAAAGAAAATTTTACAAAAACTGAACAAAATCGACGTTTGGCGATTTCTGACATCCGGTTTGGCGATGGAGCTCAAAAAAATCAGACTGCCCTGAAAGCAAGCAACAATTTTTATTTTAACACAAAGTCTGGCAACTCTTAAAAATATATTTGACATTGGGTACCGTTATTTTTGATCAATTGTAAACAATTTGTCTGAGAACAAGAAAAAATTTTTCCAAGCGAGTTCAGTTAAAATAATAACCACAAATCATAATAATAACTTAAGCAATGGAAGAATTAAAAACTGTAAACGAAAACTGTAAATTACATTGCTATTTTAATAATAACATTTTCGTTGCCGCACTTAAGAATAATAGCGAAAACAGTTCGGAAGAATATCCAAAATTACGAAAACCCAAACCAGCTACATTGTTAAAAATTCAATCACATCAAAAAAAAAAGTTGACAGTATTGAAAAAGTAAGTCAATTAATTTTAATCAATTTTTGTTGTGTTTTTTAATTTATTTATGTACATATATGACAACAGACTAAATTTCCCTCTAATACGGGCGATGGGAAAAACGTAGAAGTATCTTTACGTCAAGAATTTTTGAATAAAAAACATCAAGTAGAGAAAGCCACTTCTAATTTATTGAAAAAATATGAAGTATGCAAAAGCCAAGGCAGTTTGTCTAACGATGTAATGTTTAGTCCACCATCTGAAGAAGCTTTATGCTTGCTTTCATTGAATCTTTATTCGCATGATTAGATTTATCTATAATTCAAAATAGTTTCAGCTGCCGTATTCTGTAATTCGCTTAGCTAAAGCTAAATCTCGATCGCTTAAATTCCTTAGAGAAAACAAAATTTAAAATTTTTAGCGATGACACTAAAAGCTGAAATTGCGGCAAATTAAATTTGTATTGCATTGCCATATTTAGCAATGCACGTTACTGAATTACATTTGTAGCCGAGATTTGCAAAATTTGCTTTATAGATTTTTAGCTTTAGAGATTTAGCTTAAGCGAATTACGGAATACGGCTGCAGGTTATATTAGTCAGGGTTTATTGGTCATAAAATTATAATACTTATTGTACAAGTTTTTTTTTAAGAACAACTAATTACTATTAGTCAGGGCCATTTGTTGATGTTTTTTATATTGGCAGGACGATTTTTCGAAAAAAATCTGACTTTTTCACTTGTTTGAGTACAAAGCTGCCTATTTTTAAAACACGAATGCAAAATTCTTTCAAATTACTGCCTGCCGTTCCTTAAGGGGGCTCCCATACAAAATGTTTAATACAGACTAGAAATATATTGAAGAAAACTCACCATAACAGACAAGGAGTGGCCTTAACAATTTTTAGAGACATAATTGCCTTATCACCACTTCTTAAGGGGGCTCCCATACAAATATTGCGCTTTATGAAATTTATAAATTAATTAAAACTTTTCGATTTTTGTGTATAAAATCAAAACTTGTTAACAAATTTTAATTATTTATAGCTTGTTTTGTTTGAAGATTTGTTTTTTATATGTCTGGAATTTTTTATACATTTTTAACAAACAAAAATTTCGAAATGTTGCAAAAAATTATTTTTGTTGCCAAAAAAAATTATGTTTCTAAAACGACTGCGCAAGTTAGAAATAATTTAACGTTTTAAGGAAATTGTTTTGCGGATTTTCGTTTTTTCTTTATTTATTTCAAAAACTGAACCGTTTTTGAACTGGCATTGGGTTAAAGCGCCAGTTGCCCTGCTTGTATCAAAAAAAAGGGTCAAATTCTAGCACAGTGTAACTGTTTGATAAAACTCGCGAAAAGCAGTAAAAAACGTTTTTAAATAAACCAATAAAAAGAAATTAATTGTACTTTATATTTATACTGGGTACTTTTTTTTTCTTAACCTTTAATAATCAATGTACTTTAATTGCAACAAAAAAAGTTGGGAACCCTAATCACAACTATTTTAATTATACTAACTTATTAAAAAACATAGATTATTATGATCGATGACGGTGAAATTGTGGGTGCAACAACAGACAGCAACAAGCTGCCAACAGTGCCAATAACGAAGCTGCGCAAATCGCAAGTGTCAGTACGAATTCCTCCATTCTGGCATACCAAACCCGGTCTATGGATAAATAGCAACAAAACGAAATACCATACAGCTTTTAAAGCCATCGAAAGCAGCGTCTTGTCACAAATTAGTATACTTTATATTAATGATTTGCCTGAAGTTCTAAGTTCTAGTATGTGTAAGCCGTTTTTATTTGCAGATGATATTTTGCTTTTATTTAGTACTGGTCGAGATTTTGCTGTTGTATTGGAGTCTAATATTAACTACTGCCTTAATAAAATCGACCCGTGGTCTTCCAGAAATTCACTGGCTGTTAACCCGTCTAAATCTAAGGCTATTTTGTTCGGATCGTCTGAGAACTTGGTATCATCATTGATAATAGGCTTAGTTATGAGTCTCATTTTGTATCTGTGCATCGCAAGATTTCTTGTACTGTACGTAGAATATATTCCACAAATATATTCCTGCCTTTTCGGGTTAAATGTAGACTAGCTCATGCGCTTCTTATGCCGCAGATCTTATATGGACTTGAGTTGGTGTCAGGGACCATTGCCATGAACTTAAAGATATTGGAGCGGGTTGTAAATGCTGTGACTCGTTATGTTTTTAATATCCGTAGACGTGAACATATATCCGAATTTGTAAAAAAATTTTTAGGGTGTCACTTTGATAAATTCGTAAAGTACCGTAATATTCTTCTATTTCATCGCATTATTAAAAGTGGCATACCTGTACAGTTATGTAACGAATTTACTTTTTCGCGGTCGAATAGGAACAAGCAAATTCTTATACCTAGAATTAGGTGTTCTTTGTTTGAGAGGTCTTTTATTGTAAGGGTTGCTCGCTGCTGGAATAGTTTACCGCATGAATTGCGTATTTTTTCGCAATCTAATAATGTGTTTCGCCTTAAGCTTTTAAAGCATTTCTCAAGTTTCTTTCGATAATTTTTATGTTTTCTGTGAAGTAGCTTTCAAATGGTTTGTTACTTCTTTATGATTCAAAATGTTTGATATGAGTTGTTACAAATACCGGATCAAAATTGCTGAACTAAATCTTTTTATAGCACTTTTTATAATTTGTTACGGCTGGGGAGCCAATAAGTTGTATTAATGGGTGCAGTTTCATTAATAAATTTAAGTTATTTGTAAAAATTAGGTTAAGTACTGAACTCGGGATTGTATTGCTATGTAATACGTTTTTGGCCCAAATGGCTTTGTATTACAATATGGATTAATAAATAAAATAAAATAAATCCACCTGTTAATAACACAGGAAAAAGCTTTTACAGGATTTGGAACTTAACGACATTACTTGGCGAGATGCAAGATTTTATTTATTTTTTATTTATTTATTAATATCAATACAAAGAAAGCCTCCAGGGCCAGATTTAGGCGGCAACGAAATGAATGACAACATGCTCAAATCTGTCTGGATGAACCGATCACCACCAAATGTGCGTACCATAATTTCAATAAGTAGTGAACCGCTTGACAAATTAGCTATACTCACTGACAAAATATTCGAGGTAAGCAATTCAGCAGACGTCAATGCAGATTCTGAAAGGCTGAAAATTGAATTTCATCGGCCAAAAGTCCAATTTTTTGTCATCGCCGATTTCAAAAATTTTAAGGCCATTCGATAGCAAACATATTAGAACTAAGGTATCCAAAAAACTAGATTAAAATATTGATAATTGTGGCTGTGGCATGCTGCTGGAAACCAATATTTTATGTTGTTTTAGAAAAAAATTAATTTTTGTAAATTTGATCAGAACTAAATTATGATTTCTCGCAAACCGTTATCAATAATTGGTCGAATTTTTTTTTGTTATATTAGTGGGATAGTAGTCTTTAAGAAGTGGTTCATTACATCACTGTATCATTAATACCTGATGTGTTATTAAATGTTTCCCCAGGTTCTTATTTTAGTTAAATCCGAATTTTAGAGGAGTAGAACTTGTTAGGGTCAAAATGGGTTAAAGAGATTTTTGTACCATCAGAAAGCTTAAAGTGTCCTTTTTAACCCCATATATATACTTGTGCAACTGTTTGGAACTGTCTGTTGAACACTTGTTTTATTTTAATGAAATTACTCGCTTCAATAGCGAATATCGTCCCATAGCTATTCTAGCATATTTCAGTAAAGTTTTTGAACGTTTATTACATAAACAAATATATAAACACGTGAATGACAACAGACTGTTGACTGATCGCCAATCTGGTTTCAGACCAAAGCATGGTTGCATTACCGCACTCACTGATGTTGTAGAAGAAATTCGTGGCAATTTGGATAACAGCAGAATTTCTATATTGGTTCTATTGGATCATTCTAAGGCATTCGACAGCGTGCATCATTCCATTCTTTGCATGAAACTGATGAAATTTTTTGGGTTTTCGGCACTTGCAGCTAGTTTGATTCAGTCCTATTTATCTGATAGAAGTCAATCTGTGGTGAATAATGAATTAACTTCTCGTCCGTTAACAGTAAATAGAGGTGTTCCACAGGGATCAATTCTTGGACCCTTGTTATACTCAATGTATGCTAATGATCTTCCGCAGCAATTGCGATACTCTTGTGTTCAAATGTATGCTGATGATGTTCAGTTATACCATAGCTGCACAAGGGACGTATTACTAACAGGGTTAGATCACATAAATTTTGACTTGAATCAAATATTTTCCTGGGCATCAGCTAATGGTTTGAGAATCAACCCGAGTAAATCAAAATGTTTAATTATATCCAAGAAAAGTGTAAGAGTTGAGACAGATGTGAATGTTGTTATTGGTGGCTCAAGAATTGAGATTGTGAATACAGCTAGGAATCTCGGAGTGACGTTTAATAGCACCTTAACTTGGACCGATCATATAAATAAGGCTTGTGGTAGAATATATGGTATGCTGCGCGCTTTATGGCCAACACAGCACTTAACACCACTAAATATAAGAGTTCGTCTGGCTAAGGCATATCTTCTACCAACACTATTATATGCAGCGGAAGTTTTTGGTGCCAGTAACTTCCTCGATGTAAGGAAACTCAACACAACTTACAATAACATTGTCCGATATACTTATAGCCTAAGGAGGTTTGATAGAATATCATCATATTAGAACTGGCTTACTGGCATTTCTTTTATAAACATTTTAAAGTTTAGAAGTTTAATTTTTCTTCACAAAATAATTGTAACAAAAGAACCAGTGTATCTATATGAGCGTTTAAGATTTGCAAGATCGAGATGGGGGAGATATCTAATACAATTGCGATACCGCACCCATTTTTCAGAATGTCAATTCTTTATTTCGAGCATACGTCTCTGGAATCAACTCCCTAGTTATTTGCAGTGCACCGACAACGCAATAAAATTTAGGAGATTACTTATTGAGTACCTTAAATAAAACCTTCAACATAATGTACACATATGTTTTATTTTTAATTATTTAATATATATATTATTTTTTTTTTTTTTTTTTCTCTTTACAAGTATTTAAAATATAAGTATTTTCTTTTTATTTTTTCTTATTTTTTATATCCCTTTAAAGAATTTGTCACATGTTATCTTTTGTATATGTAACTTGTCTAATTCTAATACTGTAAATTATAAGATATTTTTGTCTTGTTGTATTAGAAAATCAATGAAAGAAATAAATAAAATAAAATAAATCATAACGGGAAATCCCGAATCCCGGGATTTATTTTTTTTAATCCCGTGATTTTTTTTTTATTTTTGTTTGCTCTTTTTATTTAAGCTGCTCATATGACTGAAATATAACACAATGGTTTACGAACGTTTTGTTTTGAAAAATTATTTTGCTTCTTATGAACGACTGAACATATTTGAATGAAATTTTACACTGTCTTGGCCGGGTAGTTTTGAGTTGAATTGAAAGAACACGGGTCCATGGAGGGTCGGGAAAGTTACTTGCGGACCTCTAAAATTGGTAACCTCGGAAATTCAAACTTTAAAAAAATTCACCAAAAATATATTTATGGAATTTATGGAATTGCAAAAAATATGCTTAAATGTTTAGGTTATCTCCTTTGCCTTTGGAGATATTCGGATAAAACGGATTTTTTGGCTTGATTTTATAACGATTTTTCTAGTTTTTTAATCGGGTGGATTATGTTTTATGTCAAACTGTTATCAATAGTGGGTTCAACACTTTTTATATTGGTAGTAAAGTATAAGTACCTGCTATATTTTATTTTTTCAGGTTCTATATTTTAGTCAAATTGAAGTTCAGAAGAATAGAATTTATGTTGGTCAAAAGGGGTTAGAGAGATTTTACTAGCTGTAGGAAGGTGAGAGTATCCACTTTAAATCCAAATGCACTTTTGTACCTGTTTGGACCAGCCTATAGAACACTTTTTTAGTTTGTGTAAAATTATTCGCAACATTTCTTTTGCTATTTTTGTTTTACCTATTCATATGACTGAAATAAGTGTACCAAGCCAAGTGGTGCTATAATTACCAATACCTCTGGGATTTTAAGCGTATCCTACTTTAGCCCATTTCAGTTTTTTATTTTACCTTATTATGCTACCTAGGAACACAGTATAACGCAAGCTATGTATAAAAGCCAGTGGTATTTGAATAAAATTTTAGTTGTTAAAATATATCTAAGCCATAACAATCTAATTTTTAAATATCTAGAATGATAAAGCAGATGGTAAAGATATTGAAAAACGTATTTTCTTAAGTGACCACCTAACACCGTTAGCTAGCAGACTTGTTTACTTATGCCGTGAATTAAAACGTAGGAAGAAGATTTTGAAATTTACACATATAATATAATATGGCTCTCGTTACGGCTAGATTGTATCGTATTGTGAATACTATTGTGCGATATACGTATGGTGTTCGACGTCGAGCGCATATTTCTGGATATGTCAAACATTTTCTTGGTTGTACTTTTAAAAGATTTATATCCTATCGTAACTTGCTACTATTTTTAAGAGTTTTGAAAACTGGACAACCTTCTCAACTTTGTTCCAGGTTTTGCTTCACACATTAAACTAGGAACCCACAACTTATTATACCTAGAATTCGTTGTAGTTGTTTTGAACGGTCGTTTTTAGTCAGAGTAGCTCGATGTTTGAATTATTTACCAGTGGACCTTCGTATATTCTCTCATTCAAATAACGCTTTCCGATTAAAAATTATGTTACACTTTTCTGTTCAGGATTAGGAACTCTTTTGATTGTTTTTTCCCTTTTTGTCTAATCTTATGTTTAATGAGTTAGTATGGCTTTATTTCAGACAGAATGTTCTGTAATGTAATGATATATGTATCTACTTGACTTATCTATTTTTTTTCATCTTTTTTATCTGAGCTACTACTTTAGGACCTGTTAATTGATAAATTAGTATTTTTTTAAAAATTTCTTTCAATCTTTGGCTGGGGAGCCATTTGTATATTTGTATTTTTGTATTTTTGTATTTTTATAATTACATACTTGAATAAATAAGTTTTTGATTATTTATTGTATCCAGTAATAATATTTAGGATTTTGCTTTTGTAATATATTAATACCCACACCACAATAGTGGAGAGGGTATTATGCATTTGTGCTGATGTGTGTAACGCCTTAAAATATTGGTCCTAGACCCACCTTAAAGTATACCGATCGTCTTAGAATCACTTTCTGAGTTGAACTAACGATGTCTGTCCGGCTGGCTGGCTGGCTGGCTGTCCATGTAACCTTGTGCGCAAAGTACAGGTCGCAATTTTGGAGATAATTTGATGCAATTTGGGTCATATTGAAAATGGGCCGAATCGTAGGACCACGAGGGAAGATAGGGGGAAATTTCTTCCTCTCAGAAACTATCAAACCGATTTCAATGAAATTTAAAACATAGATAGAACCATATCTATATGGACACAAAATGTATGCATTTTTTAAAAAATAGGACCACGAGGCGAGATAGGGGCAATTTCTGCCTCTCAAACCGATTTTAATGAAATTTAAAACATAGATAGATCCATATCTATATGGACACATTAGCTATACAGTTTTTCAAAAATAGGACCACAACGGGAGGAAGGGGGCAATTTCTGCCTCTCACAAACTTTCAAACCGATTTTCATGAAGTTTATAAACATAGATAAATCTATGTTTATATGGACACATAAGCATGATGTGTTTTTAAATACTGTGGTGTAGGGTATCATATGGTCGGGCTTGACGACTATAATTTCTTACTTGTTTTATTGGCCTTGATAGGCTTTTGTATATTACTTTTATTAAATAAATAAATAAATATAGATGTTCCTAAAGCGAAGGTAACATTTAAAAATAATTCTGTCAAGGTTTGGAATGTTGAGCAGTTGACTGAATTTCTTAATGGTTCTGGTGGTGTAAATGATACTTGTAACCTGGATGATGCTTGTGAGATTGGTAATGAATAATAAATAGAAAATATTTAAATTTTGTACTTATTGGTTATGCTTTGCTGTTCAGTGCATGTTTGTGAATAGAGGAAGCGAATTGTTGATATGATTTCTTCATTTAATAGTTTTTTTTTTATTTTCTTTGGGAACTTCTGGGTTAATTACGTGCATTGGTCAGTTAAGCATACCCAATGGATAAATTTGTTTATATAATTGTTATTAATTGAATCATTCATTTAAATAAATTTTGATGTTATTTCGTTTGATACATTACATTAAATATTATTGCTTACAAAATTAACTTTTTATTATAGTGGTTATTTTAATTTTAATTTATTTTTTCTTAAAAAATGTACAGCGTTTTACTCTTCTTTAATTTTCTTATTTGATGCTATTTCAAATGATAATTGTCAATTTTAGTTTTAAGTTTATTTATGTTAAATGGTCCCCTTACCAAACTTATTATTTCTATGACTTTACCTAATTACAATATGGGTCCTATTGTCAGCGACAATACAGTTTTAAGTTCATTTGGAAAATTTTCTAATCGGCTTAATATTGGTCATATAAATTGTGGGAGCCTGAATCCGAAAATTAATGAATTGGGATGTATTCTACTGGGGTGCTTTTTAGATTTAGTTGGAGTTACTGAAACTTGGTTTGGTAAAACTATACTTGATCAGTCTTTCCAAATATTTCAAATGATAATTGTCAATTTTAGTTTTAAGTTTATTTATGTTAAATGGTCCCCTTACCAAACTTATTATTTCTATGACTTTACCTAATTACAATATGGGTCCTATTGTCAGCGACAATACAGTTTTAAGTTCAATTGGAAAATTTTCTAATCGGCTTAATATTGGTCATATAAATTGTGGGAGCCTGAATCCGAAAATTAATGAATTGGGATGTATTCTACTGGGGTGCTTTTTAGATTTAGTTGGAGTTACTGAAACTTGGTTTGGTAAAACTATACTTGATCAGTCTTTCCAAATACCAGGGTATAATCTTTGTAGGAGTGACCGCCCTACTAGGGGTGGTGGTGTTGGTCTTTATATTTCAAGGAAATTAAGTTACAAAATTGTACGACGAATTTGTAGATATGGTGAATGTGAAGCTATCTATGTTGAGGTAACTGGTGGTGTTGAGCCTTTACTTGTAGGTGTAGTCTACTTACCGGATGATGATCCCCACTATGTTGACATTTTTGAAGAACAATCTGGTGATATTCTTGCTCGTTATTCTAATATTGTTATTATGGGGGATTTCAATGAGAACCTTTTTGAGTTACCTAAATCAATGATTATGCGTTCATTATGTAATAGTTTTTCTTTAAGCATTGTTCATAATTCAATACCTACTCATTTTGATGTAGCGAGGAATTCAACATCCCTCATTGATTACTTTATGGTAAGTGATTCTTCTAAAGTTATTTCCTCTGGACAAATGCAATGTCCAGGAATATCCCATCATTCTCTTATATATTTGTGTTTAGAGCAAGGTGTTGAATGTAGTAATGAGACTATTACGTTTAAAGACTAGGCGGATTGATTTTAATCAAATTCTGGATCATATTGCTCAATTTGATGTATCACTAGTTTTTTCTACAAACAATGTTGATGAACAGCTTCTTGTTATAAATAACATTATTGATAAACTTTTTCTCTGTGTACCTACCGGAACAATTACTAGGAGAAGGGTGAACTATGAGTGGATGAATTGTGGTGTTGTAACTGCTGCTAAGTCTCTTCGTGATTTAGCTTATAGAGCCTACTTTGATAACCCGACCGATTATAATTGGAAGATATATACTAAATATCGAAATAAAGTTAAGACTGTTATTAGGAAAGAAAAAAGGAAATACGATATGAAAAGGTATCAGAATGTGGATAATTCTCAGATGTGGAAGAAGTTACGTGATATGGGTTGTGTTGGTGGTAATGGTTCGAGTGGTGAATACGTTGATGTTAATTTTATTAATTATGCTTTTATTGGTAACCATGGCGTTAGTAATATTGGTTCATTTGATTTTACCGAAAATACTAATGGTGAAAGTTTGTTTTCATTTGGTAATATTTCTGAGGTTGAACTATGTAGTTCGTTGTTGAATATTAAATCAAACTCCATTGGAGTTGATGGTTTTCCTATAAAATTTATAAAAATTATTTACCCGTATATTTCATCACTTCTTCTACATTTGGTTAATACGATTTTTACAACATCTACTTTTCCAAAGGATTGGAAACTAGCTCGTGTAGTACCAATTCCTAAGCATGGTAATAGTTATGCTGTAGAAAATCTTAGGCCTATTAGTATTGTACCTGCGCTTTCTAAGGTTGTAGAAAATATTATGAAATTGAAAATACTTGAACATGTTAATTGTTTTTCACTTGTTAGGGATTGCCAATATGCATATATATGTGGCCATAACACAACCTCACTACTTTTGGGATTGAGTGATACAGTAAGAGAATGTTTGAATAAAAAAGAATTATGTTTCCTAGTATCCTTAGATTTATCTAAGGCATTTGATCGGGTTGATCACTTTAGATTGCTTCAAAAATTAAGAGATTATTTTAAATTTTTTAGAACTGCATGCATGTTAATTGGATCATATTTGACTGATCGTACTCAGTTTGTTAATCTAAACAAGGAGAGTTCATTTGTTGGAGCTGTGAGTTCTGGTGTGCCTCAGGGCTCTGTTTTGGGACCGTTACTGTTCATTTTATACTTGAATGACTTTGTTGATACTATTGATACAAGTAATTGCAAACTTTTTTTGTTTGCTGATGATATACAGCTGGTCTTCAGTTGTGATCGTGATTTTATTGATGTTTTAGAAGCTACTTCTAATTTCACTTTGCGTAATATTGAAAGATGGACGAATGATAACTGCTTTTTGATCAACACCACAAAAACTAAAGCACTTTCAATTGGTCCGCATTCAAATGATGTTTCTGAGTTGAACATTTTCTTATATGGAGGGGTAATTAATTTTGTGGATTCCTTAAGAGTGCTTGGTATTATAATCGATGGTCAACTTAGTTTTGAATCACATATTATAAGGGTCAATTCTGGAATTTGTTTTACCCTAAGAAGGTTATATGCACTTAATCTGTTCTTGCCATTGCATGTCAAGTATAGAATTGCACATGCACTTTTGATGTCGGTTATAAATTATGGTATTCAGATCTATACTGGCACTAATTCTGGTAATTTGAAGAGAATTGAATATTCTGTTAATAGAGTTGTTAGATATGTTTTTAATAAACCAAGGAGGGAACATATTTCTCCTAGCGTATTAAAATTTTTAGGGTGTTCTTTTCAGAATTATGTTACTTATAAACTATTATCTTTATTCTATAAAACGATTGTAACACAAACTCCAACATTCTTAGTTAAAAAGTTCATATTTTCTAGATCTGATCGCAATAAGCAACTTATTATCAACAAAATTTCTTAAAATTTTTATGAACATTCCTTTATTGTTAGATTATCAAGAGTGTGGAATAAATTGTCTCTTGAGTATAAAATGTTTTCTCTTTCCCGCAGGGCTTACAATAAGTCAATTTTAAATCATTTAGGCTAGAAATTGTTTTTGCTGACTGGACTTCACCATATTTGTAAATGGTAATAGGTAAATATATATATATATTTGGCTGGGGGCCATTAACATTAACACCCAGCAAAAAAAGACATGCAAAAGAAGTAATGGGTTCCGCGGATAATGCACTGGTTCTTTTTAGGTGAAACATGCATGATTTTAACATTAGCGTGTCGTTGGCGAGCATGGGTTCACTTTTAGGTAAACGGCTCGTCATTAAAAATATTGCTTACAACCAATGAAAGTTCAGTGATTAGATCGGCGTTTTCATTGATCTGGAATATTAACTGAATTGAGTGTGAATGAAAAGCAATGAATCTTTAATGATTTTAATGCGTATTTTCATTGTTGCTCGATATTAATTTTTATATGCATTATGGGAATGTATTATAAATTACATTTTTCCTTTTGTTTTCCCTATGTAGTAGTAAGATTTTGACAACGGCGGGTAAATTTTACACAAACAAAATGCCTGTTGTTTTTTGTATTGTGGTAGAGGTAAGCAGACCTATTGGATAAGCCTTGATATACGCAATATATCAAATTTTAATACATATTAAAATTAAATGTATTTACATATGTATATATT
Source organism: Pollenia angustigena (assembly GCA_930367215.1). Classification (NCBI taxonomy): domain Eukaryota; kingdom Metazoa; phylum Arthropoda; class Insecta; order Diptera; family Polleniidae; genus Pollenia; species Pollenia angustigena. The sequence goes on along the minus strand of OV884059.1, from coordinate 5,795,704 downwards.
AAAAAAAATGTAACTCAATCATTAAAGTCAATTGTATATAATATTCGTCCCCTTTCAATCCTAAAAGAATACCTAATTATAGTGAAAAATTGTAATTCCTACACAAGAGTTGAATGGGTACATAGCATGTTATTTTTCATGGGTTCACTTATTTAAAATTTATTAGAATTTTGGAACGCATTGTTAATTCATTAAGTAGTTAAGTGCTAAAGAACAACTTCAAAAGTTTTTTGCTGGGCATTAACATTAACTTTTTAGATTAAATTTAATACATATAAAAAATGAACTGTTAGACTTGTTGTTTAAGTATTGTTTGCTTGCTAACTATATATGGCCCAAAGGGCTTGGTTAGTTTTTATTAAAATGAAATAAATAAATAAAAAAATAAATAAAATGGAGAGCTTCAGCTATAAACAATTATCCGAAGAGTATTTTAAAAATAAAAAGGAAGAAGATGTTTTAAGTTACATTGAAGGAACACTAATTTATATTCCTGCAGCACTGAAATATGATCGGAACTGCAAAATTAAGCAAATTAAACCAAGTCCCGGAAAAATCATTAGATAATACTAATGCATATGAATTTGGATTATCGCCGCTACATAAAGGGTGGTTAAATTTCAAGGGCCGATGTTGATTTTGAATAAAACACAAACTATTTAGGAAATTATTGTAATTTTATTTTATTATGATAAATTGGTATTACTCAATTATGTATGGAACAAAATATTGGCCAAATGGGCGCCGCGACCACGGCGGCACACCTCCATCCGATGGTCCAAATTTTCGATGACCCTGAGGCATAATGGAGGTTCTATGCCGTTAATGTGCCGAATTATCTCATCCTTTAGCTCTTGAATTGTTGCTGGCTTATCGACGTACACCTTTTCTTTCAAATAACCCCAAAGAAAAAAGTCCAACGGTGTCAAATCACATGATCTTGGCGGCCAATTGACATCGCCATTACGTGAGATAACACGGCCATTGAATTTGTTGCGCAAAAGAGCCATTGTTTCGTTAGCTGTGTGGCAAGTGGCACCGTCCTGCTGAAACCACATATCGTCCACATCCATATCTTCCAATTCGGGCCATAAAAAGTTCGTTATCATCTCACGATAGCGAACACCATTCACAGTAACTGCCTGACCGGCCTCATTTTGGAAAAAATACGGCCCGATGATGCCGCCAGCCCATAAACCGCACCAAACAGTCACTCTTTGTGGCTGCATTGGTTTTTCGACAATAACTCTTGGATTCTCATTCGCCCAAATGCGGCAATTCTGTTTATTGACGAATCCACTGAGGTTAAAATTTGCCTCATCACTGAAGATAATTTGCACGATATGCATTTTGATTTGAACTCCCATTTTCATAATAAGTCTGGATAACTTTAACACGTTGTTGGATTGTGTATCTCTCCATGGTTCAAATTGAGTAAGTCTGAAATAGAGAAATGTCAAATAAAATTCGGAAAAAAACTTGGCGTTTAGGTGTGGTTCACATTCAACATCGGCCCTTACAATTTAACCACCCTTTACAAGAATACGAATTATGGAGCACATACTAAAAACCAGTTATGATTTGGGTATTGTACCTACAGCATGTTCAGGATGAATTTCGCAAATGTGGGTTGATTATAGACCAACCAAAACGAGGATCAGGCAATACGAGTAATGGGAATACAGCAAGAAGGCTCTTTTCTGATCCCAAAAAAGCATCTGAAATAACAGGTGTTGATATATAAGTCTTATATAAGATTTAAAACAATCATTGATGTACTTGCATGCAATGAACAAATTAATTATAGAAAATTTGGGATTATGCCAAAGAAACAGCACGATATATACAACCAATTATTCATGGAGAACTATGTCTGCAACAATTCATAAAATCCTTTATCATGGAGAGGATGTCATTAGGAATCATTTAGTACCACTAGGATATCTGTCAGAGGAAGTCCAGGAAAAAAGGAATAAAGATTACAGATTTTATTGGGAGCACAATACCAGAAAAATGTCACTAGATTTTACAAACGAAGATCTGTTTAATATACTGTTGGCTACGACAGATCCGCTCATCTCTAGCATTCGAAGTCAATGGTTATTTAATTGTTATTTAAGCAAAAAATATGTTTTTTGTACTTATTGTTATTTAAATAAAAAAGAAAATAAACATTTAAAAATTTGCACTTATTTATTTTTTGTAATTAAAAAAGTATTCTAGTGCAACTGGTTCCAGTTGAACCTGTTGTAGAGTTGATAATGTAGAAACCTATTCACAAAATGATCATAGGTATTTTTACATGCCTATGCATTTTTTTGAAAGGTATAGTGGTATATACGAGGCGAATGTAAACGCATATAAAGGTTATACGAATACTCATTTGTTCTTATGCTGATAAAAAAAAAATTTCTCCAGAAATATATAAAAATGATTAGTGTTGTGGTTATTTTGTTGAACTATTTATGGTTTTTTTAATCCAAATTTTTAATATTTTTAATTAGGCTTAAGTTCATGAAATTTAATTTTTATTAAATTATTTTTGTGAAGAAAGGAATTTTACAACATGAAAATTAATTAAAATTGTTATTGATAATCTTTCATTCTTGACGTGGCTCGGGCTCGAACCCTGGCCGGCAGGTTACCATGACATGTTTCGATCGCAACCACTCGATCTCCTCAGATGGATTTGCCGTTTTACACCCGCAGCCATCGACGACTGCTGACGTCACTAGTCAAACATCAATCCTTAAACCAAATTGTATTTTAACATTTGGTAGATCGAAATTTGCTTTCCTGAATGATTATCCACTTTTAATTGATTTTACATGTTTTTTCTCTTTACTTCTGTTCTTTCGTACTTTCGTCAAGAATTTTTCTTGAAGTCCAAGTATATTTTTTGTTTTTTCACCTTGTCTTTCTCTTTTCCGTTGACCTTTTTCAGCACAACTTGAAGGACAAATGTACACATAGAGCTCGTGCCTTAGCTTTAACAATAATTAGTGTTGTGGTTATTTTGTTGAACTATTTATGGTTTTTTTAATCCAAATTTTTAATATTTTTAATTAGGCTTAAGTTCATGAAATTTAATTTTTATTAAATTATTTTTGTGAAGAAAGGAATTTTACAACATGAAACATGAGCCCGAGCCACGTCAAGAATGAAAGATTATCAATAACAATTTTAATTAATTTTCATGTTGTAAAATTCCTTTCTTCACAAAAATAATTTAATAAAAATTAAATTTCATGAACTTAAGCCTAATTAAAAATATTAAAAATTTGGATTAAAAAAACCATAAATAGTTCAACAAAATAACCACAACACTAATTATTGTTAAAGCTAAGGCACGAGCTCTATGTGTACATTTGTCCTTCAAGTTGTGCTGAAAAAGGTCAACGGAAAAGAGAAAGACAAGGTGAAAAAACAAAAAATGTACTTGGACTTCAAGAAAAATTCTTGACGAAAGTACGAAAGAACAGAAGTAAAGGAAAAAACATGTAAAATCAATTAAAAGTGGATAATCATTCAGGAAAGCAAATTTCGATCTACCAAATGTTAAAATACAATTTGGTTTAAGGATTGATGTTTGACTAGTGACGTCAGCAGTCGTCGATGGCTGCGGGTGTAAGACGGCAAATCCATCTGAGGAGATCGAGTGGTTGCGATCGAAACATGTCATGGTAACCTGCCGGCCAGGGTTCGAGCCCGAGCCACGTCAAGAATGAAAGATTATCAATAACAATTTTAATTAATTTTCATGTTGTAAAATTCCTTTCTTCACAAAAATAATTTAATAAAAATTAAATTTCATGAACTTAAGCCTAATTAAAAATATATATAAAAATGTTTATATTTTTCGAAAGAAAACATTATGAGTATGCTTGTAGAAGCAATTTTTAGTCAGTTTGACATTTATACTCCCATATCCCTTTCAGACCTAGCTGAATCGATTGTGCGATCTGCCTTTGTTTGCCTCAAATTACATGAAATAATAATTTTTTGTCTATTAACCGGCAAGCAATGATTGTGAGTTCTTGTTTCTGTTTAAAAAAACATAAAAAGAAAAAAAGTAACCATCAGAAATAAAAAGCTACAGCTTAAGTTTGATTGTATCTTTCCACAAGTGTAAACATGCGTCCACAAGTAAATTGTTTTTGTAAAGTAATATTGAAATACATTTTTAGTCTTAGTAGTGGTAACTGTAAAATGAGTTTTTGCAACAATTAGGCTCGTAAGTGTTGAGATTGTGCATAGTAACAAGGAGTCAGCGCTAAAGAAGATACAGATAACACAATTGTGTTGATCAGACACCACATGACATTTTGTTTTATGCTCACGTTTGTGCTATCTAATAATTTTACAGGGAAATTATGATGTTGAGGCAGATGAGGTTGATGATAATGTTGCTAATGAAACATGGATCCCTTGTAATGTAAATAAAGATGCACAAGAAAGTGATGAAAGCTCATGTAATCAAAACATTTTCCCTAACACGAATGACCAAACAAGTACATCAGTTAAACAATCATACTCATCGGACCACCTAGATGCAGCACAACTATCATCAGTTTTTAGATCCAAAATACCAAACAGGCACGTTATATTAAAAAGTTTATCATTTCCGAACACAGAACTTCCAATAACACCATTGCAATATTTTAAAAGCTAATTTCCAGAAATACACCGAGGAAGTTGTGAATCAAACTAAAGGGTATGTATGTGTTGAGTAAACATGGTCAGAAAGTGCGTTACGTACCAGCAGATATAAAAAGATTTGAATGGTGCGCGATCATGATGGTGTGTCTCAGTTTTATCGTGCGATAAGAATGTACTGGGCGAGTGGAAGCAAAATTACTTCCGTTTATAACTCCATGTCCCGCGACAAGTTCTTACAGCTACATCCAAATACACATTTGGAAGATAACTTCACACCATATTCGACAAATAAATAAAAAATAAAATAAAAAATGAATTGGCAACAGAAATCACGAATTACTTACCCCTATTACGGTTTACAACTCAACTCAGTTCACCGCAATATAGCAAAATTGTAAACAATAATACAAAAATTAAGAAACTCAGTTGAGTTGTAAACCGTTATAGGGGCCCTAATTGATGAGCAGATGATCTTTTTTACGGGAAGATGTCTTGTAGTTGAAGTAATCACGCCAAACCACAACCCGTTGGGTTGAGAAATCTTATCTGAGCTACTTCTAGAGGTGTTGTAGTGAACTTTAAAATGTTGTAGATTAAAGATTGTGGTCTTGGTCCTGGACCGATTATATCCATTAATATATACTTCGGACTGACTTTTTACACAAATATCACTGTTAAAATATGGCAAATTTATCTATAGAGTGTAAAATTTCCTTTGGACAAAGAAATGAGTCGGGGCGAATATCCCAATTTACCAATATCGAAACTGTAGCTGTTTTGAAATGGAAAGACACATATGCAGTGATAGCCAGACAACTAGATGGAAGTGAGATAGGCTATCAGTGAGGGGGTTGCGGTTTTGATTCCTGCTTCTGCGTAGAGCTTCTCGGGATAAGCATAGGGGGGGGGGAAATTATGTGGAAAAGATCCCGTAGGAAAAATTAGAAGATAGAATAAAAACTTGAAACTCCTCTGATTATATTCTTTATTTCTTATAACGTAGTAAAGTATCTGTATTTTTTAGGTTTAATAAACGCTAGAAAAGTTCCAAACTATGTTTTATCAGTTCGAAGGTTCTTTGCAGATATTGACCTAGACCGCACAATTGTGCGATGTCCTGTTTGCCAAAAAGGACCATGTAAAAATATTTTATGGGTCTATCTTACACAAAATACAAAAATATTTTGTTTGATTTTTATAATTAAGGGTAATTTGAAATCAATTTAAAGCATGGGTCTGAAAGGGATATGCCCTATTCCAAATCAAATTTTTCAAACAAAAAAAAAAAAAAAAAAAAAAAATTATTTGAGTAAAAAATTCTAATAATTCAACACACAGATTTTTATACAATTAGAACAGTAATGATTTCTAATATGTCCATTATTTTCTAGAAAATTCTGATCAATATCGAGTATAATTGTATTGCCTTTTTTGAACAAAAAAAAAATTTAAAGCCATTTTCCGGGATTGGGAACTTGGGTATTTCTTAATCAAAAATGGGATTGTTTTTCAGTCCACTGTTATAAGAACTTTTAAATCTACATAACTGTCAAATTTCATTGTGATACCTTTATTTATGTTAGATTTGTAGAATGTCAAACATAAAAACTATTATTTATATAGTGTAAATGAATAAAAGGGCTTTCAGTATGAGTAAAAAATAATAATTTTAAGGTTTGAAAAGTTACAGATTTTTGGCCGATGAAAAACGATTTTCAGCCACTGTGCGCCGTATCAAATGAAGTAAGCTGGTACCACCGCAAATACGGTGACAAAGCGAAAAAGTGTCGTCAACCCTGCAAGTGACGGCTACAGACAGACAAGTTACAAATAATTGCCGTCTATTTAAAGGCCTAACCAGAATATGCATTAACAAACTTAAGCTACTGTCAAAAATAAAACAAAAAGCCTCTCAAATGCATTTAAAATAACAAAAACAAAATAAAAAATCATTGATTCCGTACGGAATGAGCGATTAGTTTCGTACCTTGCATTAAGTTTCCTTAAGTTCAATTTGGTTTGACACATATGATTAACATGTATAAGCTCAGTAGCTTGAGCCACGTTATTCACATTCTGGTTGGGCCTTATAAACGACAAACACTTAATTCCTAATTGATACTGGTGTGATTCCTCCTTGACCCACACAACGAAAATATCCACGAACAAATTTGCATTTATCAGGCCTGTTCTAAAAATCACTTATTCAAATCAAGTGATTTCAAATGTGCCTTCGAAAATCACACGTGTGATATTTTGCTGTTCCGTTTTTGTGTGTTTCAGTGTGACGTTCAATTGCCGAAAGCTCACCAATAAACACTTTCAGAACACATGTGATTTTAAAAGCCCGCGATTTTAAATCACGCGATTTTCAAAACAGGCCCTTATATGTTGCTAACCATTCCCCAATAAAAATGTTTGGCGAAAAAACACTTACACTAAAATTGGGTCTGCATCGTGATTTAAGTGTAATAGCAGATGTCACGCAACCAATAATCGGTGTAGACTTTTTGTCGTTTTAACACTTGATGCTCAGCGCAAACTTGTAGATAATTAGCGACGTTAAAACAATTTGTTCTTTATGCATCAAAGCGATCCTATTAACGACCTTTTAAATGAGTTCAAGGAAATCACTCAAGTTAATTCGACTACAAAACCCATAAGGCATGATATAACGCACCATATTGTAACGAAAAATCAACCCGTTTTTGCTAAACCAAGATGTTTATGCCCCGAAAAGTTGAAAGCGGCCAAATTCGAAATACAAGCCCTTATGGATCTGGGTATATGTCGCACGTCAAGAAGTCCTTGGGCCTCACCGTTACACATGGTCCAAAAAAAGAATGAAGAGTGTATAGCGTAGCCCGATCGCTATCCCATTCCCCACAATCAGGATTTTACACATTTTTACATGGTTGTGAAATTTTTTCCACCATTGACCTATGAAGAGCGAATCACCAGATACCCGTAGAGCCCAAGAACGTACACAAAAAAGCCATTACGACTTTTTTTGGGTTATTTGAATTTACCCATGTGTGTTTAGGCCCGCGTAACGCCGTACAAATATTTCAACGGTTCATGGACCATATCCTACGTGAATTCAATATTACCTGTCCCTATTTAGACGACATTTTTGTCGCTTCCAAGAACATAGAGCACCTAATCCATCAAAATGTTTTTTCGGACAACAAGAAGTGCTTTAGGATTTTTGGTAAATAAAAACGGAGTTCGGCCTCCACCTGATCGTACTAAGGCCTTGGTCAAGTACCAACTACCTTACGTGTTTGTTATCTACAAATATTTCTCTGCATGATCGATTTTTTTCTAAAGCAGCCGAACACCAGTACCTGTTGTGTTAATTTATTAAGGGCAATAAAAAACGATTAGTCTGTAATTGACTGGACTGACGAGACAAGACAGGAATTTAAAAACTGTGAACTTCTCTTTGTGATGCCACGTTACTAGTTGTCACGAAACCCAATGCACAATTGGACCTTACAGTAGATGCATCAGGTACCGCCACAGGTTTCTTTTCTGAACGGTTAAACTCAGCACAACAAAAATATTGTACCTATGACAGGCAACTGCTGCGGCAAATAAAAGGTAGAAATGTTTGTATTTACACCGACCATAAGCCCTTAGAATACGCTTTCCAACAGACATTGAAAAAGGCAACTCTACGACAAGACCGCTATCTCGATTTTTTGGGTCAGTTCACCACATACATACATCCGTTATATACCTGACAAGGAAAACATTATAGCTAATGCCCTCTCACGAATCAACGCTTTTCAAACAACATCGAATATTGACTACACTAAACTTTCGAAAAGTCAAATAAATGACGAGGAGCTGAAACATTTTTTAGAAGCCGACTCAACTTAAAAAAATCTAAATTCCTGGCACGCAGCTGGAAATATTTTGTGATGTTTCGACCAGTAAAGCACGCCTATTTTTAACATCAGCTTTCCGTAAAATATTTTTTGATTTAATTTACAACATTTTATTTATTTTATTTATTTATTTCATTAAATGTAATATAAAAAGCCACTCTAGGCCAATTAAAATATATATTACAAAGCAGTTTGCCTGAATACAGTTATAAATTAATTAATAATACAAAAATTATTTTAAAAATATATATAATAAAATAGAAGAAAAAAAATGATTTTATTATTAATTTAAATTAATCCTCAAACCGGTTTAGTTTTTTTTCGGTTCCCCAACCAATAAAAAAGAAAAAACACAGAAAACAAAAGATCCCAGCAGTGTAGAAGCATTAATAAAGACCAAAAAAATTTAGGAAACAAGTTTTATTATACATTTGTAAATACATATTTAATACACAACAAATGTATATATAAACATGTGATTTTTATTTAAATAATCAAGTGGAATATACATCTAATAAAACGGTCAGTAATTAACATTAAAGTTAATTACAAAGTATTCTATAAAGTTTTAGGCGGAATGCATTGTTAGAATGAGAAAAAATTTTAAGTTCCAGAGGCAACCAGTTCCAACAACGCGCAGTTCTTACAATAAACGAATGTTCATAGAATCCATTATTAATTTTTGGAATCAAAACTTGCGGGTTCCTAGTAGAACGAGAAAAACTAAATTTAGAGCAGAGAGGTGTAGGCAACCCAGTTTTAATTACCCTGTAAAAAAATATCAAATTTCGACGTTGTATCAAATTGCGGAAGGAACAGCTAAGAAAAAGTTTAACATATATTATAAACAAATCTAATATTAACCACCTTATTTAACTTAGAAATCACATAGGAAAATGTACCCGTAAAAACCTCAAGACCATAAAGTATATTCGAAATTAACAGAGAATGAGCAAGACAACATCTTATACGAAAAGGCAAGTAGGTGTTTGTTGAGTACAGTTTACGTAATATTCCAGAAATTTTACAACAGAGGTGGTCAATATCGTTCTCAAAAGTTAGACGTTTGTCAATATATATACCTAAACATTTAAGTTTATCAACAAATACAACGAAGCTAAACCAACAAAACTTATTTTAAAACGTTTCATTTGGCCCGGTGCGAGAAAATATTGCCGTAAATGATCTGAAGAATGTATTCCATGTCAATGAAGCAAAATCCATCGATATATCGAAACACCGATTTCTACTTATGCTCTTCTCGGAGCAAGGTTTGAACATGCCAACAACGATATTGTGGGCCCCTGACGCCATCTATAAGTTATCAAAACTGCCTCCCATGTGTTGATCGTTCCACCCGTTGGGTTGACGCATACCCTTTGGTAGACATGACCACCGAAAAAATAGCATTCACATTTTACCAGCAGTAGATGTCACGATTTGGGGTTCCGCAAAGAATTACCACGGACCATGGCAGGCAGTTCGAGTCGAAATGGTTCGAGATCTGAACCGTTTCTTGAGGATTTCCCATCTTAGAACAACTTCATACCATCCTGCCGCTAATGGTTTAACCCAGCGATATCATAGAGTTATTAAGCCCGCAACAAAGTGCTATCAAACTGAAAAATGGGCGAAAGTGTTGCCTTTCATATTCCTTTCATATTACTAGGTTTACGAATATGCTATAAAGGGGACATTAAAGCTTGTCCAGCAGAACTGGTCTACGGATGCACACTTCGAGTTCCTGGTGAGTTTTTAGAGGATACAGAATTTAAGGAAAACTTCTCCGAGAGTGACTTTGTCAACGTTTACGTCAACGATGGCGTTCAACCGCAACAAACATCCAACCAAGCAGATGCAGTTCGTCGACCTCTGCAACCACCGTATTCAAGCGCTGTGATTTCATTTCATTTTCATTTTAACCAATGACTAACATGTAAAATTAAGCATTGACCGTTTGAAAGCAGCTATATATCGATACCTAACCGCGAAAAAAATGTAAGCGCCAAAAATCAAATTTTACAGGAGAGAGCTTTTTGTTTTATTTCATATTAATTTTGTATGAAATTTGTCGCTTACATTAAAATTGTTTTTGCTATAAAATCGTAACGGTTCATTATGTGACCATGATATTTTAGGAGATGATGCAAGTGTTGCCAATAAAGTCATTTATTAAAAAAAACGAAAATTGAAAATAATGTCGCTTACATTATTTTCGTTGTTAGGGCTCGATATGTAGAGAGCAACCACAACCAGACACAACTACAACCTGTGAGGAGCCAGCCGCAACCAATGAAAGAGCTGCAGCCTACATGACAGCCTCGGAAGAAGAGTTCGTTTCCGTATTCCCTGGGGAGGGGAGTAATGTGGCATCACCATCCCACATACTTTATGGTACTACTTTCTATTACTTTTGTTTACATATAAGATTTTTAACATCCTCATTATATGCAATTGGCGCCATTTTTTAAAAAGGCAGAAACGTAACAATATGTTTCAGCATTATTTTTTTATTTTTATTTATTTATTTTAATATAAGTTATATACAAAAGCCTATCAAGGCCAATAAAAAGTATATTACAAAAGCAAAATCCTGGGGCCTAATTCTGGTAGTCGTGATCGAGTACTTTCTCAATTCGAAAGCAATTTTATTTCTAATTATTTCTAAAGCAAACTGCTAGCATTACACCATTGGACTTCATCCAACTATCAATACCAATCTGAATTATCCTTCTTACAACTGGAAAAAAATCAAAAATAGATTCCAAAAGAGAGCACAAATAAGAAGATTGGAAATCAATAGAAGGAGAGTTAAAAAACGGCACTGTATCTAATATCATCAAAATTGAAGCAATATTTATAAATTTCTATACTTTATAAATTCCTCAGAACGTCTGACAATAACACGGAATGTGGCAAAAATTAATGCATGATGAGAGATAGAAGGGCATTGAACCTAGTCCAAAGTTCTACCATAGAGCTATCACTTACCAGCAAATAATCTAATAAGGACGTCTATGAATGTGTTACATCAAAGTGTGTGAGTCTTGAGTTATGAAAAAGAGATAACCCAACAAACACGGAGGTTTGATTTCAAATTGAGAATGATTTGAAATCAAACGTTTTCTCAAACGACAAACGTTTGATAATGATTTGAAAATCATAGCGTTCTCAACAAAAAGGGGAAATTATTTTCAAATTGAAAAATGCCTTTATTTTCAACTTGCTTTCAAACGTAATTCTCAAATGTTTTTCAAATGTGGATTATAATACAATGTGGAACATAAATAAAAATATTGTATTTTTTTAATTTAAATTCATTATTTATTTTAATAAAATGTGAGATAAACATTCGGCACCATAGCTTAAATATGAAATAATGTTCTTTCCGTCCTCTAATTCTTGCAAAGACGAAATAATTGGCACCTTTTTATTTTGAGGATTGTAGCACCGTGATCATTCAATGAACTTATAATTTCTTCACTTTCCCGTTTTATTTTTTTTAGTTCGTATTTTTAATCATTTTAATGACAAATAATTTTTATTTTTCACAAAAAATAAATCGTTTACTTGTAAAACACATTTAACCACGAAGTAAAAATTTTACTTTAATCGCCATTTTTAATGTTTACATTTATTTTTCGCTTAAGTATTGCCAAGTTTAGTTTTGATTTGAATTTAACATTTGATACCAATTTGACATCAAATTGATAAAACATTTGAAGTCAAATGTTTATTTTCAAATCATTGTCAATTTGAATTTAAATGTTAAATCAAACAATTGAAAAACGCTTGAGAATTGTGTTTGATGTCAAATGATAAAGTCATTTCATATCAAAGGTTTGACTTCGTTTTTGTTGGGAAGTTGCATCTAACACAGCGATCTAACGAAATTACCCTTATTTATTTTTTATTAAGAAGCATTTTTTGTAAGTCAATTTTCTTACCTTCCCAGTGGTATGGCGTACTAGCTCCGAACGTGTATATTCGCTAGCTCATTAAAAACTACCGCTAGTCCCACTACAATCTACTTCACATGCTTTTGAGTGGCGAATTTAACACGGGGATGTCCTACGAGGTGGCGATGGATCCCTCTCTGCATAATCTCTACCTACCATAAGGGTTAGCTACTTACATATATCTTCAAAGTGTGCTAGCAAAAAGCAAGCGATTTTGTTGTTGTTCTAATAACGGGATCTATTTCGGATACACATTTTTCTGTGTTGTCGTTGAAAAAAAATTGTTTTCTGCATAACTTGGAGCTATAGAAAAGTGGGTACCCATTTTAAAGTGTTAACACTAGATATTGGTGTCTAGGGAAAGATTTAGGTATGATTTGAATGCCACATCAGTAGACCCTGGTACAAATTGAGTGAAAGTGCTAACTAATTCGCCTGTCATTGACGGCGATTGCTCCTTTTTATACCACTGGGTTTATACATACATATACATATGTACATGAACATACATAATTATATTATATTAAGAATTTCAATTTAAAATACTTGTTTTAAATTTTCAAAAGTTTTTATGAAATATTCTTAAAGTATTTGGACAAGGTGAATGTCGTATGTTTGCAATTTTATCAAAAATAATTAACCATCAAATCGTAACACAAATCCATTAAGTACAAATGTCACCGTGTCACAAATGCACAAGTTCTCATAATAAAAAAACAAAACCAAATTGATAAATATCATTGCACTTGCTATGCTAAAAAAATAAAACAAAAACAAAAAAAAAAGGACAAAAATACATTTAATGTTATTTTTAGAATCTTCTATTTAATTTTAAGAACAATGATTAAATGTTTGGTCTGCGTACCTTTTGATAATAGAAAATAATTTAGTTTAAAATTTACTTTTAAAGAAATATTTAGCTAATTTTAATTTAAAATCTTTAATATAAATTTTTTTACTAAAAATGGCAGGCAAAGTAAATTTAATTTAATTTTTGTAAATATTAAAAATTTTGTTATTATTTACCACTAGCTCTCAAAAAACTCAACCACTTCCTTACAATACACTTGTAATATTTGTAAAAAAGATTTTAAGACAAAATGTACGCTACGCTATCATATGTATTCTCATAAGCCAGGCTCTGGCACTTTTACCTGTTTCATAGAAGAGTGTAAACGTAATTTTAAAAATCCTAAGCGTTTAAGTGATCATAAAAGACGTTATCATTTGAATTCTGAAGATTACGTTTGTGAATATTGTGGTTACCATACACACATTAAATGCAATCTTACAGTACATAGGCGTAAACATACTGGCGAAAAACCTTACTGCTGTGAGTATTGTGGTAACGGGTTTGCCTCTTCTTATCAATTAAACATTCACCGTGGAATACATGAAGGTGAGCGTAAATACTATTGCATTATTTGTTCTGAAAGTTTTATCGATGCAAAGGCTTTGTACCATCATAAGGCGCTGCATGCAAATGATAATGAATACAGTTGTAGTTTGTGCAGTAAAACTTATAAGCAATCGGCCGGTTTGTCACAGCATCTGCGTTGGCATCGAAAGCAGCAAGGACGGTGTACGGAAATTATAAAAATTGTAAAATAAATGTGGTGCAAAAACTCAAGAAACGCCCATCAGTAAAATAATTTTTGTTATAAATAACATCAAGTTATTTAATTTACGAGTTTTTCTACACAAGGAAATCTCGAGAAAAGCTTTTACATATATCATAAATTGTGTAATTACGTTATAAGTTGATAGTAACAGTTTTAAAGTAAAGGTTTATTTTTTTCATTTTAGCGCATTTAAATAAAAGTTGTTTTTTAAAAAGGTTTTTACTTTTAATTAATTATTTTCTTTTTAGCCCATTGAAATAAAAGCTTGTTTTTTAAAAAGGTTTTGCATTCGTTTTCTCAGTAAGTCCTTTCATTTGATACCCATATTGTAGGCAAGCATTAAAAACTTAGTCCACCATATTTGAGTTCGCCATCTTGGGTGTTCCGCCATGTTGGATCTAGAATAACATCAAACAGCTAGCCGTGCATGGTCACCCAAACCGAATATGTATACAAAATTTCTCAATCGGTTGAAGATATCTGCTTCAAAATTGAGTTTCAAGCTTTAGAAGTCTACCATATTGGATTTAGAGTGAAGTCACTTTATTTTCTAGTTATTCTCGGCAAGCCCTTTCGTTTGATACCCATATTGTAGGACAGAGTTTAACACAGAGGATGAATGCACATTTTTCGCTTTTAATGCCATTCATGCAGGTCTCTAGAAAGGTATCGTATCGGTTAAATGGGCACTTATGTACTTATGTACTTATGTATACACAAAAAGTTTAAATGTTTGGACACGACTGCAGTTTAAAAAGAGAATTAAAAATAGTTTCTGTAGTAAATGTTTCATAATATGGATGAGGATTAAGCCAATTTTTTTATTTTTACTACAATAGCTCTCAATAGCTCTGTTTCTTTACTCTACTTTGGGATCCCTTGGGATCGCAATTTGCACGAAAAGCGTTCCCGAACTTTTAATTTGTGTAAATGAGAGCGGATTTGAGAGAATACATTTCTTCTTCTTCTTCTTGCAGGAAACAGCCCAGACTTTTTCTTCGTGCAAACTAGGTGTGAGCCCGTACTCAACTTTGGGAGCCCGCGGGATCCCAATCTTACCGAAAACTGTTCCCGTACTCAAAGTTTGGTAAAGTGAGAGCAGCGTTACCGTTGTGATACTAAAGTATCAATTTGACCCTTTTTCGACGGTGTTGATACCTTTTATGACCCTTTTTTAAATTATACTTTTGTATCAGTATCACCTTTTTTGTGACACTTTTTGACCCTTTTTTGGAAATAGCTCTCACATTTTGTTTTTTGTCAACACTGCGGAACAGAAGTGCTTGATATAGGTTAGGTTAGGTTCCATGGGCAGCTATCAACAGACAGCTCACTTGGGTCCTTTGTGATACCCAGCGCCAATGCCCATCCTGTAGAGCAGTTACTCAGATGGCGTCACTGCAGAATTCAGCCACTTCGTCCTCCTAATGAAGAGAATCAGCGATCTCAGTTCTATCTTGGATAGATCCTCTAGGCAGGCAAATGCCGGTTTCCCCAGACATTCCTCCCTAATACCCCGCAACACAGGGCATTGACAGAGAAAGTGAAGCACAGTCTCCTCCTCCTCCTCATCCTGACAACTTCTACAGTAGTCATTGAATTCCAGACCCATTCTTTCAGCATGAATCCCCACCGGCCAGTGCCCAGTAATAACCGATACAACTGTCCTAATCTGGTCCCTTCTGAACCTAAGTAGAGAGCTTGTCCTCCGTTCATCATGACCAGGCCATAATAGCCTGGATATCAAGCAGGTGGACTCACTAGTCCACCGAATCTGCGCGACTCTATAAGACTCGCGCCTGATAATTAATTTACAGTGAGCCATTGGAAGACCAGCAAACTGATCGATGAATATATCATCCATGCGACCACCTTGTTTGGCCAGCCCATCTGCCACTAGATTACCCGGGCACTCTGAGTGACCCGGAATCCATATTAGCGTTACCCTTGAATGTTTCGCAATCTCATTCAAAGACATCCGACATTCTACAGTTAACCTAGATGTCGTATAGACACCCGTTAGGGAAGCAAGGGCAGCCTTGCTGTCAGTAAATATACGTATATCTCCCGATATGCGATGATACCTCAGCCAATTTACCGCCCGCCTTATAGCCGAGATCTCCGCCTGCAGGACACTACATCCATCCGGCAGACGAAAGGAAACTCTCACATCCAGTTCCTCTATGTAGAAACCTCCGCCAGCTCTTACACCCTTCCTCGAACCATCAGTATAAACCCCTAGGCTCAGTTCGTGGTGAGTACTTGACAGCGCATTGGCATGCGCCATCATTGTCACAAACCCCGCGCCAGTGAAAGGCACTGAAGTGCAATAGTCCACACTATCACGGACGGTAGAACCTCTGGTTATCACGGCATGCCCATAGTCACGGGCCGTCCAACAAAGCGCCGCGCTTAGCCGTGTCGCCGAGCAAAGAGCCATCTGTCTGGCCATGATGTCCACCGGGAGCCAGTTCAGTATCGTGAACAGCGCCCTCGTGGGAGTAGATCGCATTGATCCCGTTATCATCAACGCGACAAGTCTATATACCTTCTCAAGCATTGCCCTATACCTGCTCTTATCCAACGCAGGCCACCATACCACGACCCCGTAATACAGAGTCGGCTTTACTACAGCCTCAAAGATCCAATTGACACACCACGGGCTCATGCCCCAGTTTCTGCCGATTGCACCCCTACACGCATATATGGCAACTATTGCCTTTTCCACTCTCATCTGGACATTTTGTCCCCATGACAGCCTACTATCCAGAACCACGCCCAGATACTTGGCACTGCGTGAGATCTGAAGCTCGGTTCCATTTAACCTCGGAAGCCTAAAGTCCCCAGTCCTGTACTTCCTCGTAAAGAGTACCAGTTCCGTCTTGGACGGATTAACACCCAGCCCGCATGATGCGCTCCAGGTGCTAAGTACCTTCAGAGCAGCCTCCATACACTGAGACATTATGTTCAGATGTCTCCCCGTGATAGCTACCGCAACATCATCAGCATACGCCACTGTTTTGATCCTCATGTTGTCCATCTTCGTCAACATGTTATTCATAGTCAGGTTCCACAATAGTGGGGATAGAACCCCCCCTTGGGGAGTACCCCTTTTCACCAGTCTTTGAACACTGGTCTCACCTATCGTAGAGCAAATGACCCTATTCCTGAGTAGATTGTCCACAAATCTACATATGCCAACGTCGATCCCCAGGCTCCTCATGGACGACACAATAGAGTCCGGGTTGACATTGTTGAAAGCCCCCTCAATATCGAGAAAGGCCACTAGTGTGTACTCCTTAAATTCGAGCGATCTCTCAATAGTTCCCACTAGAGAGTGAAGAGCCGTCTCAACAGATCTGCCCTTTGTGTAGGCATGTTGGGAGGCAGAGAGTAAACTTCTTGGGATGGTCATCCTAAGATGTATATCAATAACTCTTTCAAGAGTCTTAAGAAGAAAGGATGCAAGACTAATCGGTCTGTAGTCCTTCGGTTCAGTGTGAGAAGCCTTACCCCCTTTGGGTATAAAGACCACTCTGCACAAGGTCCAACTTACCGGGAGATACGAAAATCTAGCGCACCCCCTGTATATGGCCATCAGCCAGGGTATGATCAGGGTCGAATTCCTCTGCAGGTCCGCCGGAATTATACCATCCATACCCGGAGATTTATATGGGCTGAAGCTATCGACAGCCCACTTGATCATATCATAGTCCAAAGGAATGGACATAGGAATGGGTGTCGACTCCCACACCCGATCCCGCAAGCTCCCTTGGGAGTTTCCAGGAAAGTGAGTGTCAATCAACACCTCATGTGTTTCCCGACTATTTGTAGTCCAACAACCATCCGATTTTCGGACATAGGTTGGGACAACCGGGCTCGAAGCCATAATTTTACGTAAACGGTTCGTCTCAGAGGATCCCTCCACGCCGCTACAGAAGTTCCTCCAAGCGTTCCTTTTCGCCGATCTAACCAAATTTCTGAACCTATTCAATGATGACTTGAATTCCACCCAGTTACCAAGGCGCTTAGCCTCATTGAACAACCTACGACAGGCACTTCTTGCCTGCGCAATTTCAGGATCCCACCACGGTGGCCGATCCCTACCCCTGCGAATCATTGGCTTACACGCCAAGGAATTCGCTAACTGCAGTGAGTTCGAAAGCATATCCACTGCCGCGTCGATCCCACTGGTAAAAGTGCTTGATATGGAACAGACTCAAAGTAGAAACTTACAATTCCATGCTTTCTTCTCCTTGATTTTTGATAGTAAAGTAGAATTTCAAACAAACATAACTTATATACATATTTGTTATTTTTTACTGTGGTTTCTTTTCAAAACAAAAATTTGACATTTTATTAAAAAAAAATGCAATTTGGTGTTTTTATTAAAAAACAGGAATGAAAACAAGAGGTAAACATTGCTAAATAAGCGGAAATTCCCAAATATTTGGTAACAGCGGTATGATAGCAAAGGTTATATATATTAAAAATCGTAAAAGCTTTAAAAAATCTGACACTTACAGGAAAAAATCAATTTAATCGAGAAAATGGTTACAATTCGCGAACGATTGCAAAACTTAAAACAAACACTAAAATTTCTTTGACATCGCTAATCGGAAAATTACATAAAAAGTATTAAAGAATAAACTTTTTGTCAGGTGTTTAAAACAGGACAGAGCATTCAATAAAAAAATTAAGTTTTTTGAGTTCTTCCTACCTGTAATATTATTTTTTTGTTTGCTTATAAAAAAACTTGGTCTTATTATGTTTATTTAAATGGGAAATACTGCTTATAAAAAACTTGACCCTTTTTTTATTGAAATACCCTTTTTTTGACCCCTTTTTCTGGAAAATCCCCTTTTTGTGACCCTTTTCTAAAATTTCCAACGGTAACCCTGAGTGAGAGAGCTTTTAAGAGAAAAATATTCTTCTTCTCGCACGAAGTAGACCGTACTTTTTCTTTGGGCTGATTGGGAAAATTGTTAAACAATTAGCTGTGACAAAAACTAAACAATAAAAACTACAAACAACTACATACATATTACCAAAAGAAATAAAATTAAAAATATTATTAGTAGGTACATGTTTTAATTTTAGTTTTGTACATGCTAATGTGTCATTTATGTATTTTTTGAACGTTTTTATTGTAACGTTTGCTTTGGGGGTAAAAATTTGGTTTTTATTGTTCCCGTACTTTTGTACATTTTTGTCTATTAGAGAGAAAAATTCTTGTTAACTCTCATTTTACCGAACTTTACCCAAAAAGTACGGGATCGCACCTATTGTGTAAATTGTCAAAAGCTGTAAAACCAGTGTTACCAGTGAAATTTCGAGAAAGATACATTTTGGTTTCCAAAAAGATACACTTTTTGCCAAAATTTGAAAATCCATTTTTAACGTTTAACATTAGTTTTTACTATTTTTTACTAAACTTCACTGCATTTTACGAAATCGCGTTCGAGTACACAAAATGCAGTAAAAGAGAACATAAATTGAGAGCGAAAAGTGACAGTTCTTGTCTGAGTATTTACAATTTTTTACTGCAGAAATTTTTGCAGTAAAATTTAGTAAATCAAAAAAACATATGTTTCAAAAGGTAAACAAACAAAAGTAACATATAAAAAGCATACAAATTGGGAAAAAACTGTTAAATAAAAGAAAAGTTGAAATAAAAATTAACCCAAAACAAAAAGTGAATAAAAATTAATTAATTAAACTTGGTTGTGAAGCATTTATTTGACTAAATACAAACTTTTGAAATTTTTTTTTGTTATATTAATTTTTTAGAGTTGTAAAGTGTGATGTATTTGGGTACTTAAGTAATCAATAGCAAAAAAATTATTTATGTTCTTTTAAATAATTTAACCCGCTACAAATTAGTAAAATCAAATAAAATAAAAAACAATCAAATATGAAAGATTACATAAAATAGTTTGTTTGTATTTTCCAAAAATGTTCGTGTTATAAAAAGTATTTAATCGAGTACCGATAAGAAAACGAGTTAAGTAGTCGAAAGTGTCAATATTTTTCAACGCTTCAATTATTTGCCATCAGCTGTTGCCTTTATTTTACGAATTTTTACAAATTTTGCGTTCGCGTACTTTTTTGGACAACAGCTTTTTGTGAGAGAAAATTTTTTAGTTTACTCATTTACTGCATTTTACTGTAAAAGTACTCAAACGCACCTATTTATTAACATTAAATTTTTATACCCTCCACCACAATGAGTTGTGAAGTGGGTATACTAAGTTTGTCATTCCGTGTAAAACTTTTTTATTATTCTCATTTAATCATTTTTTATCATTTTATTCTCAGACCCCTTAAAGTATATATGTATATTCTGGGTCCTTGAGTAATTCTAAGTCGATTTAGCCATGTCCGTTTGTTGAAAACACGCTCACTTTCGAAAAACACAAAAGAAATAAACAAACTTGGTGTCAAATTGCTTATAGTTATCCTAAGCAATTTGGGATTGAAATCCAGCAACATCGGTTCAGTAGGATCAGAGCTATGAATCAAAATATGGAACCACCACCTAAAAAAAAATTGATAATTTTGTTACAAAAAACTAACATAAATGGTGGAACAATGCACAGAATGATAAATGATTTTGCAAAGATTTGTTTTTTTCGACTGGAAATCATGCTGTAAAATTTCGTGAAGATCGGTCCATAATTTATCATAGGCCCCATATAAACCAACTCCCGAATAACAGTTTAGTACGCCTAAAACCATAATTAATAATGCTATCAAAACAAAATTTGGCACACCACCGTTTTATAAGACTAGAAACTAGACTGTAAGCTTTCGCGAAGATCTATTCATAATTTATCCTAGGCCCCATATAAACCCTACTTCCGGAAAACACTTTGGTACGCCTAAAACCATAATTAATAATGCTATCATAACAAAATTTGGTACACCACAGTTTTATAAGACTAGAAACTAGACTGTAAAACTTCGCGAAGATCTATTCATAATTTACCCTAGGCCCGATATAAACCCTACTCCCGAAAAACAGTTTAGTAAAATCGTAATTAATATTGTTATCATTACATATTTGCAGCTTGAACAGACATCAGCATTAAAATTGGTTGCGGTTTAGACCCATATAAAATTATTGACCGACAATCGGAAAGTGTAATGCTTTTTTTTTTAGCAATTTTTAATAGCTTGAATAAAGTATCATGATTCGTAACAGTTTAAGCTGAAGTTTAATGATTTTCAATTTATATTGGAGCCATGGTAAGCTATGAACCAATCATCCCAAAATTATGCAGAGTGATTTCTGGTATTAAAAAACATACAATACAGCGGTTCAATTAGTTTTGCGTTTGCAGTGAATTTCAGATGGCTGATAAAATGGGATCTAAGGTAAATTATGGACCGTATATCACAAAATTACATAACATTTTTTCTGGCCATTTGAAGCTAAGCTGGAAGAAAGTTTATCTGCTACGGTTTTAGGCGTATTTAATTATTTTACCAGAGTGGGCTTGATATGGGGCCTAGAGTAAATTATATAGTCCTACAAAACTGTGATGTATAAAATTTTGTTATGATAGCATTATCTTTTACGGTTTTATGCGTACTAAACTGTTTTCCGGGAGTAGGGTTTATATGGGGCCTAGGGTAAATTATGGACCGATCTTTACAAAACTTAACAGTGCTATTTCAAGTCCTATTAAACTGTGACGTGCCAAAATGAAAGCATTGTTAATTAAGGTTTTAGGCGGGGAGTAGGGCTTATATTGGGCCTAGGGTAAATTATGGACGGATCTTTACGAAATTTTACAGCGTGATTTCCAGTCGAATAAAACGAAATGATAAATTTTTTTAGGTGGTGGTTCCACATTTTGATTCATAGCTCTAATCCTACTAAACCGATTTTGCTGGATTTCAATCCCAAACTGCCTAGGATAACTACAAGCAATTTGACACCAAGTTTGTGTCAAGTGAGCGTGTTTTCAACTTCAACAGACGGACAGACGGATATGGCTAAATCGACTTAGAATTACTCAAGGACCCAGAATATACTTTATACTTTATGGGGTCTGAGATGAATAATAAAAAGTTTCACACGGAATGACAAACTTAGTATACCCTCTTACAACTAATTGTGGTGGAGGGTATAAAAAAACAACATGGGATTTAAATTTCGGTAAAATTAGAGGCAGTCGTGGTTTTTTGCTCATATCTCAGCCATTTATGATCTGGCAAAGAGTGGACCATATAGGTAAGTTTAAGACGTATTTCTAGAATTTCTATTTTTAAAAAATCTTATTTGGAAAGCTAGATGAACTTCTGATTTAATTATTTTAATTCATTGTAAATACTCATTTTTATAATTATTAAATAATGGGTGCGTTCGTAAATGCATCACTGGGCTGCATCAGTGATTTTAAATGGTTATATATTTATCAGTGAAGAAATGTGGACCAAAAAATTGTGAAATACTCCACAAAAATAATAGTCACACAATAAAAAAAATTCAAATTACTCTTTTATCGCCGTTGAAAAAAGTTTGCTTTTCTGATGCAGCGCAGTGATGCATTTACGAACGCACCCAATATTTTTTTTCATTTTGTAATTGTTATTTAGTTTTTAATAGTGTAAATATTAACTTTTGCCAACTCGCCTTAATAATGCCTTTATGGTGCTGAGGCTTTGAATTTGTAATGATTTATTTTTTTTAAATATGTATATAGATATAAATAAACAAAAAAATTAAATAGCAGACTTTAACAGAGTATACATATGTGACATAAATATATAAGAACCCGGTCCCCATCATTTCTGGGGCCTTCGGAAAACCCATTTCAACATACACACATCGTTAAATTAATTTTGCCACTCATAAACAACCAGAATATACATATGTATGTACTTTATAGGGTCTAAGATTAATATTGTAGAAATTAGGGCACACCTCCACTCGGAGACCAATATGGTCCATTGTGAATCCCTTCAATAAGAGAAAAAAGAGAAGACAGTAAAGAAAATAAGTATAAGATGGATAGAATCAAGAAAGATAGAAAGTTAGTTAGTCGTAGAAAATCCCGCGTAGAACTATTGACCCCTCTACAGTCCCCCCAACAGAAACAACCGCATTATTTCCCTGACAAACCCCAGTAGATCCGCCGGACTACATCCAGCGATGCACCCCAGTTCGTCGTGAAACCTATCTCCTAGCCATTTCTGTCTGAGGCCCTGCATCCTGGGACAATGGCACAGTACATGCTCGATCGTCTCCAGCTACTCTGAATCATCGCACAATATGCAGGAGTCCGGTATGGCGTTGTCCCATCTGCCCGCAAAAGCCCTAACAGGACAATAACCCGTCAAGAACCCTATAAGCGTTCTAAGACTACCCCTATCCAATCCCAGTAGAACCCTGGTTGCCCCCGCGTCCAATCTTGGCCATAGTGCCCTGGACACCCTGCAATCCGTTCTGTCCCTCCAGGATCGGTTAACGTTATCACGGAATTTCTCCCGTATCAACCCATAGTAGTAACATAGGGGGGGGGCTTAACCCCCCTGTCCCATACCGCTAAGTCCAGATTCGAACCCTCTATCGCGAGTTCGTCAGCCACCTCATTTCCATCAACCATGCAGTGTCCAGGTACCCAACACAGCCTTACATTGAATGCCTCCATGAGTTCACCAAGAGCATTCCTACACCGAGCGACCAGGCACGATCGCACCGTATAATTTGTCAATGCCCTCAGCGCCGCCTGATTATCGACGTAGATTGTCACCACAGAACCACCCACGATGTGTTCCAGTATTACCTCCGTCGCCCTCCAGATCGCTAGGATCTCAGCCTGGAAGACACTGCACTCATCGGGGAGTCTGAACGACCTTCTCACTTCGGTGTCCGCGATATATGCACCGGCACCAGTGCCGGTTTCCATCTTGGATCCATCCGTAAATACTGCCCACCCCTCAAACAGTCCATTGGATCCACTCCAAATTTCCCTATCCGAGAACTCCACTGGTGGTGTTGCACCGAAGTCCAGAGTCATAGTCTTATGATCCGAAATTCCATCGAGAGAAATACCCTGATCAAGCAGACCCATATCGTACAAAAATCTCGTGTGATCATCCCGCCTATGTCTAACTAAAGAAGACTCGTAAAGTCTAAGTAATAAATAAATAAAAAAAAAAAAAAAAAAAAGTAAGTTCCTAGCTGCCACACTCCTCACATAATGCTCAATAGGGGATAGATATAGTAGGATGTCCAGCGCTGTTTGCGGAGTGCTTCTCCTTGCGCCTGTGATGCCAAGAGATGCACTTCTTTGAACCTTGCTGAGCATCTTCCTATAGCTATCCACTCCCAACGCACCACACCAAACAGTGCATCCATAGGTAAGTATAGGCCTAACAACCGATGTGTAAATCCAGTTTACCATATCAGGCCTAAGACCGCAGTTCTTACCAATGGAGTGCCTGCATGTGTAGTATGCATTGAGTCCCCTTCTCATCCTCTCCTGAGTATTTCTCTTCCAAGACAGTTTGCAGTCCAGAAAGTTACCCAAGTACTTTGCTCCGTCCGATAGAGGCAACTCGACGCCATCTAGCACTGGCCCCCTAAATCCCTCTATCCTATACCTTCTGGTAAATAGCACCAGCTCAGTCTTCGCAGGGTTAACACCCAGTCCCCTATCCTTTGCCCATGCCGAGAGTTGGCCTAGCATCACCTGCATAATTTCCCCGATCGTGGATAGAAATTTTCCCCTGACCAGGGGGCAAATTATGGCAGTCGTGATCGAATACTTTTTCGATACGAAAGCAATTTTATTTCTAATTCTTTCTGTCCATACTGAACGGATCGAAATTATTTTTTTAGTGTTGTAAAGCATTTATTTGTGTTTTCACAGCACTGAAATAATAATTACGATTCGTTCAGTATTGACTGAAATAAAATTGCTTTCGAATCGAAAAAGTATTCGATCACGACTGCCATAATTTGGCCCCAGCAAAACTATGTCGTCCGCATAGGCAACAACTTTCCTGCCCATTGAATCAAATGACCCAAGAATCCCGTTAACCGCAAGCAACCACAATAGAGGTGATAGAACCCCCCCCCCCCCTTGTGGAGTCCCCCTGGTAACCCTCCTTATCACATGATGTCCCAGGCTCGAGTTTATAATCCTACTGCCAAGCATGCAGATTATCCACTCCACCAGAAAGTCCTCAACTCCCAACTCCAACAAAGTATCCCTAATCGCCTCAATCCTAATGTTATTGGGACCTGTTAATTGATAATTAATATTTTTTTAAAAATTCCTTCAATCCTTGGCTGGGGAGCCATTTGTATTTGTTTTTGTATTTTTACAATTAGGTGTACATACTTGAATAAATACATTTTGTAATATTACTTGTTATTTATTAATAATATTGAGGATTTTGCTTTCGTAATAAATATTTTTTATTGGCTTTGATAGGCTTTTGTATATTACTTTTATTAAAATAAATAAATAAATATACACTTTTAACTTCGATGAAGGGCATAAAAATGTGAAAAATTATTTAGAAAACGAAGCATTTTTTAATAGCTGAGATAAATTACAGGGTTAACGATAGATCAGTTTAAGGCTTAGCTCAAAAATAGTTTCCTTTAAATTTTTAACTTATTTGTAACCGTCTTGATTAAAAGACACTTGGAGGAACATAATATGGAAATAAGAACCGAAAACCTCAGATGGGGGTTTATGTGATTTGATTGAATTACAGTTAAGAAAATTTTATTAAAAAAATTTTATTTCTTATTGCTTTAAAAATGTAAAACTTACACTTAAAAGTAATACAATATATACAGTAGAATACAAGTTCATTCTATATACATACTCATACTTTACGACTATTAACTAAAATATAATAAAAATTAAATTACAAAGTATTAACAAATTATTTAGGGAAACTTAAAACTAAAATGTCATAAATGGATATGAAGGTGGTACACCAACTGTCGATGCCGTTATAGGAGGCGTTGGAATCGTAGCTCGATCTGGCAACATAGACATCATACCTTCTTCGCGATGTTTACGCATATGACCGGCCAAACCTGAAGCCTGCTTATAGGCACTGCCACATATTTTACAACGAAATTTCTTTACATCTGAATGTAGAAAACTATGGTGGTAAAGGGCTTTTTGTCGTGCGAATGAGGCATTACAAACTTTACACACGTGAGGACGGGTATTGGAATGTGAGGCCATATGCTCGCCTAAGGCAGAACTGGATATAAAACGTTTATCGCATACCTCGCAGGCATAGGGCCTCTCGCCCGTATGCACACGCTGATGGACTCGCAAAGTTTCATTTTCGCGACAGGTATAGCCGCAGGCATCACATACTAAATTTTTAGGTTTTGTATGGATCTTCTTGTGAGCCGATAGTCGCCGTTGGGTGTGAAATGCTTTGCCACACTTCTCATAGTCACAAATGAAATTACGGTCTGTAGTGTGTATATCAACGTGGCGTTTAAGGTAGTATTTTTCGGTGAAACTTTTGCCACAACCTTGAAAGTTGCAAACAAAAACTCTTTCAGCTGTGTGACATTGTTCATGTCTTTTACGTTGATGGCGCTGCTTAAAGCGTTTATCACAGTGTGTACATTTATAGCCACCATGATCGTCGAAAACATGTCGATCTAAATGTTTTTTATTACGAAATATTTGTTCGCATTCTGGGCATAATTGTTCCTTATCTTCTTTTTTCTCAATATTTTCTTCATGAACTCGTGCGTAATGAATTTTTAAGAGGCCAATATTTTTAAAAGATTTGCTACATTCCGAACAGCGAAATTGTTTATCCTCCTGAGCACTTGTCGAGTTTTTGTCATCAAGCTAATTTCAGGTTAAAATTTAAATATTTACAATTGTAGGTTTAAATCATAACAATTTTAAGTACCTACCATAGGCTTAAAATCCTCGTCAGAACTATGATCATTATCTTCTTCCTCTCCACTTTCTTCAATATCACTCTTGGGTTTTACCAATTTTTCCCTTTTGGCTCTAATATGTTTCTTAGGTTTTTTCAATACCGCAACTGGTTCCTCTTCAATACTGTCCTCTTCATCATCATTATACTGCTCATAATCATCACGCGTATTATCATCGATATTATCATAAGACCGTTCAAAATTATCCCATACTTCCTCCTCATGAAGCTGGTCGCCCGCTTGCACTGTTTCTGTTGATCTTTCGGCCTTAACATTTACCTCCAGATACTGATTACATTCGGTATTAAAAGTTTCCGTTTTTAAAATATTATTTTCAAAGTGTACATTTTGCATATGCAACAGGAAATCCTCAAAGGTAAATGCTTTCATATCACAGAAGGTGCAATAGATGGTAAAATCACTAGAACTGTGACAAAAAATTTCGCCACATTTTGCTTTGGCCTGATTGCCAAGATTAGCTAATGGCAAAATTTTTAACATTATCGACTGTCACACTTGTTAAACTTTTCAATATTAATATTCTTTTTTTTTTGTATAAATTTTTATAAAATTTTAATATTTTTTAATTAACCCTTTACGTGTGTGTACTACGTGAAGGAAAACTATTGTCGAGTTTAATAATAAACAATTCACAATAGAAATACTCATACTATGGAATATTGTTGCCAGATTTTGATTTTTATAAGCACTACTTAAATCTTTTTAGTCTGAGTCCATACGGCTCATGTCTTATTGACAAGATTCTTCCTTTTCCTTCTTTGAACATGAATTGGCGTTCAAATGATTCATGCCATGTTGACGGCATGTGCTTTTTTGATATTGAAAACAATAACAAAATTAAACAAAGAATGAAAAAGCAACATGTAAAGACATGCATCTGTGTACTGGTTTCTTTTCCCCTCGTCCCTTTCGCCTATAAAGTAGCAATCATGTCAATAAGACAAGAGCCGTATGAACACAGACTTACATAGCGTCTTCACCTGACAATTTTTTGTCATACCAAACTTCAGTCTATATAAAAAAATTCGAAAATTTTTGTCAGCGTTTTTTTAATATGAAGTTTGACGTTTGGTATGACAAAAAATTGTCAGATGAAGACGCTATGTTATTAATATAAAAACCTATGCTTTTGTTGTTTAACCTAAATTTACTTAAATTTTTAACATTTATAGACAAGGCGAATACATATAGTAATAACACTGTGCTCGAAATTGATACTTTTTTTTTGACAAGCCGGGCACATGCACTGAAAAAATTTTCTTCACAGATCCAATGAAATTTACATTAAAATTCAACCTATGTAACCTTTCATTGGATTAATGAAGGATTAATTAAAATCAATGACAAAATTTTCATTGATTTTATGAATCCTCATTGAAAAAATGGATAAAATAAACATTTGTCATTAAATTAATGCAAAATGCTCATTGATTTTATGAAACATTTCATTAATCCAATGAAAGGTTACATAGGTTGAATTTTAATGTAAATTTCATTGGATCTGTGAAGAAATTTTTTTCAGTGTGGCGTTTTAGCATAATTCGGGTACGCTGAATCGAATGGTGCCCACCGTTTTTTTAGGTTAGCTCTTGTTTTCGAGATATACCGTTACTGCCCGCCTACAACTGACATGATTTGCTGTTATAACTTTGTTATAAAAGCATTGTTAAAACATTTTCATGCACAACATATCGCGTAACTCAAAAACGGTTTAGTTTATTGAAATTACTAATGCTATGTTCATACGACGTTATAAACCACTCGTTTCGTTCTTTGAAACTAGTTTGCCAAACATGCTGTTCATACGATTCATTCTTGTTTCATTTTGACATTTTTTTTTGTGTTGTTAGTGAGATTTTTTTAAAATAGATAAAAAAAAGTAAATAAAACTTAAACATATATTATTTAACACTTTTATTGATATAATTATGTTATAATTATCACTTTATTTTATTAAACATCAATTGAAGCACAGCCGCGAAAAACGTTGTAAACGCCACATTTTGCAAAAACTGTTTTTTTGCAGATAAACGTTGACTTTACTCTCTTACACAGTTTAAACATCAAATCAACCAAAACTATGCACCTTAACGCCTTCAAAATGGCGTACAAAGTGTCAGCCAGTGGAAGAACATTGCAAGTTACTAACATAATGATGAAACCGAAATGGTTTTGCAGTGCGGAATAATGTTTTAAAAGCCTTTTGCATTAAAGTTTTTATTATCACTATTTTAAATAATAGAAAAAAAAAAATTAATTAGTATTGTGGTTATTTTGTTGAACTATTTATGGTTTTTAATCCAAATTTTTCAATATTTTTTAATTAGGCTTAAGTTCATCAAATTTAATTTTCATTAAATTATTTGTTCAATAATAGCACTTAAACTATATTGAAACTAAAGTAGATTGGATACAGGATAAAAAATGTTCAATAATAGCACTTAAACTATATTGAAACTAAAGTAGATTGGTACAACAGTAGCACTTTAACTATGTTGCAATTTGGTTTTGGATGGGCAACAACAGCACTTGAACCGTGTTGCTTTCTCTTAATTAAAAGTCTTGATTTACCTTTAGAATAAGAGTCTTTTTATTATTCATAATTTCCAACTTAAATACTAATTTTTTACACTAAAAAACATATGAATAATTGCTTATGAAAAATATGCTGACGGCCTATTTGTTATAAATTGATTAATAATACATTGACCCATATTTCTGCTGAATTTACAATTATCATATGAACAAATAAACATTAAATTAAAGTCAATGAAACTTATAGCCAAAACAAAAAATATGTATGAAGTTGCAAATTTAAATAAACAAGAAAATAATCGTATGAACAAATAAACATTATTAAAGTCAATGAAACTTATGTACTACTAAGTAAGCAAAAGACAAAACAAAAAATATGTTTGAAGTTGCAAATTTAAATAAACAAAATTATTAAGTATTAAATTTCAATTTCAATGTCAAAACAAAAAAAAGTGTGTAACTTCAATGAACTTAAATTAAGCAGAGAATGGTTCAACAAACTTAAACGACAACAATTAAACAATAACAAAATAATCCATGTATTACGGAAATAATTAGGCAAGAACAAAATAAAATATGTATTAACATTGCTCCCCCCGTTGAGTGTAGCTCAAAATAAAAAATTAAATAAGCAAACAAATGGAAAAATTACTACTAAACTTTGAAGATTATGTGTCCGCGTTGTGCTGAGCTGGCATTCCTTCTCGTCTTATTGAAGCTGTGTAGATAGATCTTTTGCCTTTTGTTAGTTAGTTGTTGATGTTTGTTAAATGTGGACGGTGAATTCTGACGAGGCTTGTTGTTGACGGGGTGTGGGAACTGGAGTAGCAGCCTTTTTAGAATTTTGTCTTCTTGTGAGGTAAACTAAGATGCCAAGCGTGATTATTAGAGATGAGTAGCCGATGGTGATGTGATGGTAATTGTTGGTGTCAATTTTGTTCGGAAGCTGAAGAATTTTTTGTGTGTTCAAAGAGGTTTGTAGTTTTGTTAGATTTTTAACTTGTGATATATATTCGTTCGTATGGATTTCATTTAGCAATGGGTTTATACGTTCTTCATGGCTTTGTTTGGTGGTTTCCCAAAGATTAGTGTATGATGTTTTACTGGAGCTGGATATTACTTGCTGCCCCTTTAGTGTCATGAATTTATGTTTCAGGGTGCATATTGGTTCCAGTTCAAGCAAACCTGATCCTTCGAGGGTTAATTGGGTGATCTGTTGGTTGCATACCACTGTTGCTTGGGATTGAGATGGAAGGGAATATATCCATTTGTTTGGATGTCGTAGCGATACCCATGATGCGGGTTTTTTGACATGCTGCACTGGGCAATCTAGCTGAGTTCTGTTGTGAAACAAATTTATTTCACAACTACATGCTGATGAACCATGGTCATACTTTAGTTGAATCTTCGAACAGAGATATCGCTCTTTTGTGAGAAGTAAACATGAGTTGAATTCGAGATTACTGAGAGCGTAATACTGGTTGCGATCAGTGTTGATGACCAGAAACGTGGAGCATGGCTGAATTGAGATTAACGTGTTATTAACCCAATTTGGTATTGGGACTATGCTGAAGACATCAAAACTATCACGTTCAATTAATGGTAACGTAATGCTAAATATTACTGTGTTTTCAGTGAGGCCTCCCTTAACCTTCATTAGCTTGTACAACTGTAGCGTGTCTTCTTGGTTAACAGGTAGGTCTAGTGCTTCAGGGAGATGGAATCTTATTTTTTCCACTTCTTTTTGCAATTGACGTGGAGTCAGGAGTAATGGACTGATGATGCCATGGTGAGTATTGGTGAGCACATCAAGAATTGATAATTGAGTGCGCTGTAGATTAGCTGCTGTAATTGTTAACTGAATGCAAAGTGATGAAAACAACCGGTAGAGCCTGTCCTGATGGTGTTCGTCTTTGCCAGCGAGTATCATGTTATGTATTTCGGCGATTTGGAAGTCAATTTGATCAAATTTTTTCTTTACAGCTCCTTGGTCTGCCTTCATGATGTTTATGGTTGAGTCAATAATTGAAGTCTGATTCTTTAGGAGATTAAGTAGATGTGCTTCGTTTTCCTTGACCTTTGAAATTGTTTGTGCCATGTTCGTCGCATATTCGGAATCCAGTACCCCAAATAGAGAATGGGCGATGTTCCCAACTAAATCTATTGCTGCTCTTTTTTTCCTTTTTCCGGAAAGTAACATACTGTCCATGGTGAGTTCATCTTCAGTATGTTCAAAATATTTTACCAGGTTAGTACATGTTGTCTTTTCTTGTATTTCCTTACATACATGGTTAAGTGTTTTTGTCCCTTCCGAGAAAATGGTTAACTCAGACCAAAATTCCTTTAAGTCATAGTATATCAATAGTTGCCATTCTGTCGGTGATATTACTGCTGATCCGATTCCTTCGAAATGTATGCCTAATTTTCTTCCGAATTTTTTATTGTGTACTTGTGCACCTACTATCAATGGAAGTAGCATAATTGCTATAATCACGGTGACTAAAGTGTGATTAAGAGAGGCACGTCTTCTCTTTTTAGGAATTTCATTGTCATTGGTTTGTGACGTGGTTGGTTCTTCTGAATCATCTTGGTTGTTGGTTCCACTTGAGTCTGTAGTGTTAATTGGTAGTGGTGCTAGTCGAGCAATTGGCCTTCTGGAAATGCCCTTTGCTGTTTTGACGTCCGCTACCCGTGCAAAGCCATCATCTCCATAGTGTACCTTTACAATCCTTCCTAAAGGCCATTGCAAAGGTGTTGTGTTATCTTCTTTTATGATGACCATATCACCAGGTCTTATGTTATTTTTTTGTGTTTGCCACTTATGGCGATACTGCAGTTCACAAAGATACTCGCGTGACCATCTTCTCCAGAATTCCTCTTTGACATGAGTGACCAACTTCCATCTAGTCAACAGGTTGGTGTTTGGCTGTGTGTCTCCAATGTTGGCTTGTGCATTTATAGGTTCCCCGATGAGAAAATGACCGGGAGTGAGTGCCGCCAAATCATTTGGATTGTCTGACATGGGACTTATTGGGCGAGAGTTGAGAATACCTTCTATCTCTATTACCACAGTATCAAGTTCTTCGTACGTCAATGTTGCTGTTGATACACTCCTTACTAGCAGATGTTTTGCGGACTTAACCGCCGCTTCCCATAAGCCTCCAAAGTGGGGCGCCCTTGGTGGGATGAAGTGAAATGCAATCCCTCTGGACGTACATTCGTTATGGAGTTTTGCATGAGCGGAACTTTCATACAGTGAGTCCGACAGCTCCTCAAGTTTATTTTTTGTACCAACGAAATTTGTTGCGTTGTCACAGTATAGGTTTTTGCAGTGTCCTCTGCGGCTTGTAAATCGCTTTAATGCGCCTATGAAGGCTTCAGTGGTTAGCTCACTTACTAATTCTAAGTGCACAGCTTTAGTAGCGAAACAGCAAAATACAGCGATGTAGGCCTTGTGAGGCCTTTTTCCTCTTACTTTATAGTGAATCCAAAATGGTCCACAGAAGTCAACGCCAGAGTTGATAAATGGTCGTGCTGGTGTTATTCGTGCTGGTGGCAAGTTTCCCATAATTTGGTTAAGCAATTTTGGCTTTGCTCTAGTGCATTTTATGCAGTGTTGAACAGTTGATCGTGCTGCTGTTTTACCTTTTACTGGCCAATACCTTTGTCTTACGTGTGACAATAGTGCTTGGGGGCCACAGTGGCGATTCTTCTCATGTGTCATTTGCATTATTAACTTTGTTATTGGGTCATTGTATGGGATTAACATTGGGTGCCTTGCGTCGTAAGGTAACGTTGATGATTCTAAGCGTCCTCCCACTCTGATAAGACCATTAGAGTCTAAAAATGGTGTAAGATTGTTGTATGGGCTGCCTTTGGTCACTTCCTTATGTTTCAGCAAATGTTTTAACTCGTCACTAAAGTCTGCCTGCTGCATTGCCCTAACGATGACTATGAGAGCTTGCTCCAACTCGTGGGTTGATAACTCTAGTTCGCGCTGCTGCTTCTGTTTTCTGCTATTATTGATGAATCTGAAGATATATCCTGTCACTCTTTGCAGTGTTCTGAAAGACCCTTTATGATTTATCTGGTAGATTAGACTTGTTGAAATTTCACCTGTGGTTGTGATGGCAGTGACTTTCTTTAGTTCCATGTTACTGTCGTCACTGATGGCCTTATGTTTTGAGAAGTTTTGTGGCCAAATTCCATCAGGTTTACAAAGAAACATGGGTCCGTAGAACCATAAGGGGTGTTCGGATAATTTTCTTGGCGAAAGACCACGTGACAGAACATCTGCGGGATTATCCTTTGATCTTACATGTCGCCATTGTTCGACAATAGATATTTCTTGTATTGCAGCTATTCGGTTAGCCACGAACGTTTGGTATGATGACGATGGTGAATGGATCCAGGCCAACACGATTTCAGAATCTGTCCATAGATATGTAGGGCTACTTTCAAGTTTTAAGTCCCGTTTAACCCTTGATGTTAACTGAGCTGCTAGCAGTGCTGCGCAGAGTTCGAGGCGGGGAAGAGTTTGGTTCTTCAAAGGTGCTACCCGAGATTTTGCACATAGTAGTCGTACTATCACTTGATTGTTCGTGATGACTGATCTTATATAGATTGCTGCACCATACGCCTTTTCTGATGCGTCGGCAAAGGCATGAAGTTGTATATTCGATGCTATTTGTCCTGCGAACATATGTCGAGACATCTTTAGATTGTTGATATGTTTTAAATCATTGCGGAAGGTCATCCATTTTGAGCAAAGGTCTTCGGGTAGCTCATCGTCCCATCCTAGTTTTAGTTGCCACAAATGTTGAATAAAGATTTTTGCCGTGACTACAATTGGTGATAATAGCCCCAAGGGATCAAATAGTCTAGCTAGATCTGAGCAGACTGTTCGTTTAGTAATCTGATGGATTTCCCTTAAGCATACTTTAACACAGAACTGGTCAGAGGTTGGCATCCATGTTAATCCTAGGGTTTTGACCGTTTGGTTATTATCATTAGTAAAGTCGAAATTTACTTCTTTTTGTTCTTCTGTGGTGTTTTGTAGCAACTTCTGGTGATTGGCGGTCCATTTTTGTAATTTCAGACCATGTTTGCTTAGGATGTGTTTTAATTCTGTCTGAATCATTAAAGCTGTATGCAAGCTATCATCTCCCCCGATTCCATCATCCACGTAAAAGTTGTTTAGCAGGAATTGGGCTCCATGCGGATACTTTGTTTTATTTGATTCACCAATTTTTTGTAGACATTTTGTTGCTAAGTATGGTGCGGATCGGGTTCCGTAGGTGATTGTGTTCAGCTGGTAGTACTTTATTGGCATCGTCGGTTCTTCCCTCCAGATAATTATTTGAAATTTTCTGTCTTCTGGCTGCATGAGGAATTGCCGATACATCTTTTCGATGTCAGTTGTGAATACGAACCGTGGTAAGCGGAAGCGAAGAAGAATTGAGAATAGATCGCTTTGCACCGTGGGTCCTGTGTGCATTATATCATTCAATGATACACCGTCTGAAGTCTTAGTAGAGGCATCAAAGACTACTCGTAGCTTAGTTGTGCTGCTTTCAGGGCGAAGTATGCAGTGATGAGGAATGATATACATTGGTCTTGGCGTGGAATTTAGGTCAATTTGTGACATGTGGCCTAATGCTTCGTACTCTTTCATGAACTTGACATATTGTGCCTTTATTTCGGGGGACTT
Source organism: Pollenia angustigena (assembly GCA_930367215.1). Classification (NCBI taxonomy): domain Eukaryota; kingdom Metazoa; phylum Arthropoda; class Insecta; order Diptera; family Polleniidae; genus Pollenia; species Pollenia angustigena. The sequence goes on along the minus strand of OV884059.1, from coordinate 5,760,356 downwards.
CGCTAACCTTCTTTCCAGTGACATAAATCGGTTGAATGCTGTATTATGTGATTCTCCCAATGTATCAGGGTTGTTGCAGAATGGAATTTTTACCGTAAATCTTCCATTCCTATCGATTGTGTGAGTTTGTGCAAAATGATCTTCGCACTGTTTGTCTGAAGTTGATAGTCTTGTGTCGACTTGATTTAGAGTTTCGAGCTCCCAAAGTTGAGCAATGGCATTTTCTAAATTTGTATCGTCTTCAGTGCACATTCCACATACTGCACCTCTTGCTTCGTGTCCTCCTATCTTACCAGCAACGACCCAACCCAATAATGTATTTTGTAAAATCGGTAAATCGTTACCAAGTTTAACCTGACCCATTGCCATTAGTTGATGGTAAAATTCTGCCCCTAGTAAAACGTCTATTCTATCAGGGCGGTTGAATTTTGGATCGGCTAGCACTAGGTCTTTAGGAATTTGCCAGTGGTCAATTGTGATCGTTTGCGATGGTTGAGGCGGAATTATTTGTGGAAGAACTGCAGCCTCAAGTCTTGTATTAAAGTTGTTTATGCGTGAGTGTAAGGCTATGTTTACGCGATGCTGCACTCTAGTGTTGCGTGAGCCTATACCGCTGATGCATATTGAGGTTGGTTTTAGTGAGATTCCAAGGCGTTTAACTAACCTTTCGCTGACAAGGTTTAACTGTGATCCGGAATCAAGGATTGCCCTACATTGTATCTCCTTGTTGTTTGATTGAACCTTGATCATTGCTGTGCCCAGAAGGACGTAGTTAATTGTTTGAGCGTGGTTTGAAGCAGCGAGTGAAGTTGCGTTTTGCTGAATTTGCGGTGTTCTGGCGACGGGTGTTGTGCGTTCGTTAGAAACCAGGTTATTTGCTGCTGGTGCGACTTGGTTCTGGTTTGTGCCTTCTAGATGCAACAGAGTATTGTGTTTTTTGTTGCACTTCATGCAATTTTTGCTAAGGCAGTTTTTAGCGTTATGACCAGGTTTTAAGCAGTTCACACAGCGCTTTTGCTTTTGAACAAATTGAAGCCTTGATACCGGTGACTGCTGAAGAAAAGTGTTGCATGCAAATAATGGGTGATTTCCCTTTTTGCACAGAATGCAGCATGGGTTGCCTTGGCACTCGGATGTAATCGAGGTACCCACTCGGGATTTGGAGTGTGGCGATTTTTCTTTTTCTGACATTGCTTCTACCGACTGAAAATTCCTTTCCAAGAAGTTCAGAAAATCTTTGATGGTTGGCACTTCTCGTGGCTGTAGAAGAGACTGTTCGTATCGGAGTCGTGTGGCCTGATCCAGCCCTTTAAGCAGCAAATGGATCAGCAATGGGTCCCATGATGAGGTGTCAATATCAAGGTTTCGAAGTGATAAAAGACACTCTTGAGTTTTATCATGTAGCGACTTGTAGTTGTCGCTTGACGTCTTGGTTGGAGCACTGACTAGCTCCTGGATTAGTTTGCTCACCAATAATCTTCTGTTGTTGTAGCGCTCTACAACGAGGGACCATGCAGCTTCAAAGTTTTCTCCTGTGGTGGAGAAATGTTTGATTAAATTTGCTGCTTCTCCCCCTAAATGGGTTTTTAGATACCACATTTTTTGCACGTTTGGTGTTGGTTGATGAATGATTAGGGACGAGAACAGATCATGAAATTCCTTCCACTTCATGTAGTCTCCTTCAAATTTGGGGATTGTTATCTTTGGAATTGGCACGGTGGATGATTCGGAACGCCCATTGTTGCACTCATAATGACCCTGAATTGTTGTGTTGTTTCTGGAGGCTGCCCTGACCTGTTTTTCGAGCTGGATAAACCTCCCCATATTGTACCCGTGTTGAACGGCTTCACTGCATAGCTCCGCTATTTGGTAGTGCAAGCCTTCGATGTCTTGCCATAGCCTTGTGGCAGCTACGGCATCTTCAGATGTGAAATTGTCTTCCAATAGTCGGTCTATGGAGGACATCATGGCTGCTTGCCTGCGCATGAGTCTCACCAGCTCACCATTTGGTGCCGTGGCTTCCTCAGCAGCAGTGGCCTGACATTTATCGTCTGGGCTGTTGTTCATTAGCCGCTTCATGGCTTCAGGAGGACCGACCTTTAGCATTGAAGATTCGAATTCTTCCTTATATTGCTGCACGATGCCCATGATTGAGCTGTAGTAATCCTTTACAAAGTAATCATGATCCAACGGGATCTTTTCCAGTAACCGAATCTGATTATCGGTACCTTCAAAACTTGCCCACTCCTCGTCAAGCCGTCTCAATCGTTCCTGGAAGTAGCTAATTGATGTTTTCCTTGAAGCTGGGTCCTTTTTGTAATTTCGGATGATGGCTTCAATCCGCTGTCCAGTCTGTTGCTGGCTGATGACAAGCTCTTCGAACGAGGTCATGGTGTATCCTTTCTCCTTGCTTGTTCAAATTAAATGAAAATCCTGTGCCTGATACAGGATCACGTCGGGGTCACCAAAAAATGTTCAATAATAGCACTTAAACTATATTGAAACTAAAGTAGATTGGATACAGGATAAAAAATGTTCAATAATAGCACTTAAACTATATTGAAACTAAAGTAGATTGGTACAACAGTAGCACTTTAACTATGTTGCAATTTGGTTTTGGATGGGCAACAACAGCACTTGAACCGTGTTGCTTTCTCTTAATTAAAAGTCTTGATTTACCTTTAGAATAAGAGTCTTTTTATTATTCATAATTTCCAACTTAAATACTAATTTTTTACACTAAAAAACATATGAATAATTGCTTATGAAAAATATGCTGACGGCCTATTTGTTATAAATTGATTAATAATACATTGACCCATATTTCTGCTGAATTTACAATTATCATATGAACAAATAAACATTAAATTAAAGTCAATGAAACTTATAGCCAAAACAAAAAATATGTATGAAGTTGCAAATTTAAATAAACAAGAAAATAATCGTATGAACAAATAAACATTATTAAAGTCAATGAAACTTATGTACTACTAAGTAAGCAAAAGACAAAACAAAAAATATGTTTGAAGTTGCAAATTTAAATAAACAAAATTATTAAGTATTAAATTTCAATTTCAATGTCAAAACAAAAAAAAGTGTGTAACTTCAATGAACTTAAATTAAGCAGAGAATGGTTCAACAAACTTAAACGACAACAATTAAACAATAACAAAATAATCCATGTATTACGGAAATAATTAGGCAAGAACAAAATAAAATATGTATTAACATTATTTTTATGAAGAAAGGAATTTTACAACATGAAAATTAATTAAAATTGTTATTGATAATCTTTCATTCTTGACGTGACTAGGGGTTGAACCGGCAGGTTACTATGACATGTTTCGATCGGAACCACTCGATCTCCTCAGATAGTTTTGCCGTCTTACACTCGCAGCTATCGAAGGCTGCCGACGTCAGTAGTCAAATATCAATCCTTAAACCAAATTTGTATTTTTAACACTTTCTTTTGGTAGATCGAAATTTGCTTTTTTTACTGAATGATTATCCATTTTAATTGACTTTACATGTTTTTTCCTTACTTCTGTTTTTTCGTACTTTGTCAAGAATTTTTCTTGAAGTCCAAGTACATTTTTTTTGTTTGTTTTATTTTTTCATTCTATCTTTCTCTTTTCTGTTGACCTTTTTTCAGCACAACTTGAAGGACAAATGTAAACATAGAGCTCGTGCCTTAGCTTTAACAATAATTAGTATTGTGGTTATTTTGTTGAACTATTTATGGTTTTTAATCCAAATTTTTCAATATTTTTTAATTAGGCTTAAGTTCATCAAATTTAATTTTCATTAAATTATTTTTATGAAGAAAGGAATTTTACAACATGAAAATTAATTAAAATTGTTATTGATAATCTTTCATTCTTGACGTGACTAGGGGTTGAACCGGCAGGTTACTATGACATGTTTCGATCGGAACCACTCGATCTCCTCAGATAGTTTTGCCGTCTTACACTCGCAGCTATCGAAGGCTGCCGACGTCAGTAGTCAAATATCAATCCTTAAACCAAATTTGTATTTTTAACACTTTCTTTTGGTAGATCGAAATTTGCTTTTTTTACTGAATGATTATCCATTTTAATTGACTTTACATGTTTTTTCCTTACTTCTGTTTTTTCGTACTTTGTCAAGAATTTTTCTTGAAGTCCAAGTACATTTTTTTTGTTTGTTTTATTTTTTCATTCTATCTTTCTCTTTTCTGTTGACCTTTTTTCAGCACAACTTGAAGGACAAATGTAAACATAGAGCTCGTGCCTTAGCTTTAACAATAATTAGTATTGTGGTTATTTTGTTGAACTATTTATGGTTTTTAATCCAAATTTTTCAATATTTTTTAATTAGGCTTAAGTTCATCAAATTTAATTTTCATTAAATTATATTTATGAAGAAAGGAATTTTACAACATGAAAATTAATTAAAATTGTTATTGATAATCTTTCATTCTTGACGTGACTAGGGGTTGAACCGGCAGGTTACTATGACATGTTTCGATCGGAACCACTCGATCTCCTCAGATAGTTTTGCCGTCTTACACTCGCAGCTATCGAAGGCTGCCGACGTCAGTAGTCAAATATCAATCCTTAAACCAAATTTGTATTTTTAACACTTTCTTTTGGTAGATCGAAATTTGCTTTTTTTTACTGAATGATTATCCATTTTAATTGACTTTACATGTTTTTTCCTTACTTCTGTTTTTTCGTACTTTGTCAAGAATTTTTCTTGAAGTCCAAGTACATTTTTTTGTTTGTTTTATTTTTTCATTCTATCTTTCTCTTTTCTGTTGACCTTTTTTCAGCACAACTTGAAGGACAAATGTAAACATAGAGCTCGTGCCTTAGCTTTAACAATAATTAGTATTGTGGTTATTTTGTTGAACTATTTATGGTTTTTAATCCAAATTTTTCAATATTTTTTAATTAGGCTTAAGTTCATCAAATTTAATTTTCATTAAATTATTTTTATGAAGAAAGGAATTTTACAACATGAAAATTAATTAAAATTGTTATTGATAATCTTTCATTCTTGACGTGACTAGGGGTTGAACCGGCAGGTTACTATGACATGTTTCGATCGGAACCACTCGATCTCCTCAGATAGTTTTGCCGTCTTACACTCGCAGCTATCGAAGGCTGCCGACGTCAGTAGTCAAATATCAATCCTTAAACCAAATTTGTATTTTTAACACTTTCTTTTGGTAGATCGAAATTTGCTTTTTTTTACTGAATGATTATCCATTTTAATTGACTTTACATGTTTTTTCCTTACTTCTGTTTTTTCGTACTTTGTCAAGAATTTTTCTTGAAGTCCAAGTACATTTTTTTTGTTTGTTTTATTTTTTCATTCTATCTTTCTCTTTTCTGTTGACCTTTTTTCAGCACAACTTGAAGGACAAATGTAAACATAGAGCTCTGAGGAGATCGAGTGGTTCCGATCGAAACATGTCATAGTAACCTGCCGGTTCAACCCCTAGTCACGTCAAGAATGAAAGATTATCAATAACAATTTTAATTAATTTTCATGTTGTAAAATTCCTTTCTTCATAAAAATAATTTAATGAAAATTAAATTTGATGAACTTAAGCCTAATTAAAAAATATTGAAAAATTTGGATTAAAAACCATAAATAGTTCAACAAAATAACCACAATACTAATTATTGTTAAAGCTAAGGCACGAGCTCTATGTTTACATTTGTCCTTCAAGTTGTGCTGAAAAAAGGTCAACAGAAAAGAGAAAGATAGAATGAAAAAATAAAACAAACAAAAAAAATGTACTTGGACTTCAAGAAAAATTCTTGACAAAGTACGAAAAAACAGAAGTAAGGAAAAAACATGTAAAGTCAATTAAAATGGATAATCATTCAGTAAAAAAAAGCAAATTTCGATCTACCAAAAGAAAGTGTTAAAAATACAAATTTGGTTTAAGGATTGATATTTGACTACTGACGTCGGCAGCCTTCGATAGCTGCGAGTGTAAGACGGCAAAACTATCTGAGGAGATCGAGTGGTTCCGATCGAAACATGTCATAGTAACCTGCCGGTTCAACCCCTAGTCACGTCAAGAATGAAAGATTATCAATAACAATTTTAATTAATTTTCATGTTGTAAAATTCCTTTCTTCATAAAAATAATTTAATGAAAATTAAATTTGATGAACTTAAGCCTAATTAAAAAATATTGAAAAATTTGGATTAAAAACCATAAATAGTTCAACAAAATAACCACAATACTAATTATTGTTAAAGCTAAGGCACGAGCTCTATGTTTACATTTGTCCTTCAAGTTGTGCTGAAAAAAGGTCAACAGAAAAGAGAAAGATAGAATGAAAAAATAAAACAAACAAAAAAAAATGTACTTGGACTTCAAGAAAAATTCTTGACAAAGTACGAAAAAACAGAAGTAAGGAAAAAACATGTAAAGTCAATTAAAATGGATAATCATTCAGTAAAAAAAAGCAAATTTCGATCTACCAAAAGAAAGTGTTAAAAATACAAATTTGGTTTAAGGATTGATATTTGACTACTGACGTCGGCAGCCTTCGATAGCTGCGAGTGTAAGACGGCAAAACTATCTGAGGAGATCGAGTGGTTCCGATCGAAACATGTCATAGTAACCTGCCGGTTCAACCCCTAGTCACGTCAAGAATGAAAGATTATCAATAACAATTTTAATTAATTTTCATGTTGTAAAATTCCTTTCTTCATAAAAATAATTTAATGAAAATTAAATTTGATGAACTTAAGCCTAATTAAAAAATATTGAAAAAAAAAATTTTTAAAACAAATAATGCTGCTTGTCAAAAAACGTTTTTTTGCTCTCCTGAAAAATTATTATTTTGTAACTTAAAACGTTATTCGCGGCTGTGCTTCAATTTTTATTTTGTTTTTTTCATTGTTTTGATTTTTTTTGAGAGCTAGTGCAGATAAACTAACGATAAATGTTATCAAAATTGGAGATGATAGTACATTTTTCCTGTTTCGCAGCCTGTTTCAAAATGAAACGACCTGTTTCGCTCCCAAAATTTTGTATGGGGAAACAAGTCGTTTCAATCATGTTTGAGGCGCGAAACAGGAATAAGAGAGCGAAACACGAATATTGCTGTCCGTGTGAACATGGTATAAACATTTTCATAAATTGTTTAAAAAACAAACAAAAAAAAATTATGTTTATAAAACGATTGCTCGCTCATATCATAAAAAATTTTTACTTTTCTTAAAGGAAATTCTATTGCGGAATTTCGTTTTTTTAATCTTCTATCTTCTATATATATAAAAATGAAAAATGTTTGTTTGTTTGTATGTTGGCTTATAGACTCCTAAACTACTGAACCGATTTGCCTGAAATTTTTACAGTAGCATCACGTGAGCCCTAAAAATAAAATAGGCTACTTATTTTTTCGATAGGGGCAGGGGAATTGGTACCGCCATTGGATGCCAATATTAAATATCGCATATCTTAAGAGCCGCTTCACGCATTTTGTTGAACTTTTGGTAGTAAAATCTTTTGAGTCCCAAAATTGAAATAAAGTAGCAGCGGGGGAAGTGGTATCCCCATAAGACGCCAATGTTTAATATCGCATATCTTAAGAACTGTTATAGTGAGAATGTTCAAACTATGTAGACTACGCTTTTGAAAATAAAAATAAAGCGGGTAGGCGTAGTGGGGGGGATTACCTCCCATAGGATGCATATATTAAATATCGCTCAACTGAAGAAGTGGTTAAAGCAGTGTAGCGAAGCGCACCGGGTTAAGCAGGTAATTTCAATAAACTAAACCGTTTTGAGTTACGCGAATGTATGTTGTGCAACCTCCTCCATTTTCGAAATAACGGTATATCTCGAAAACAAGAGCCAACGCCATGCGCCCGGCTTGTCTTATTCTGCAACTAGCACAGTGTAATTAGGTATGTGATGAAAATCGATCGTTTTCAAGACGATAATTTTTAAAAGGTGTGATGAATTTCGACCGATTTTAAAATCGATTTCTGGGTTAAAGTTTTAACTACTTGTTAAAAATACTGTTCAATAAACATCAATAGTATACAATTTTAAACGAATTAATACAGAAAATAAGAAAATCAACCTAAAATATCTTTTATGAAAATTTGTTTTCTATAAATTTTTATATTCTTAATTCTTTTTTGTAAACCTAACCTAACCTATACTATTTTTAAGATAAAATGTTGTATGAAATATACCAGTAATGCGATTTGGCCTTGAAGGCTTTTTGTTTTACAAGCAATAAATAAAATAAAATACAGTAAATAAGGTCAATAAAACTAATTAAATAAATTAAATTGCCGATCATAAATAAATAAATAAAATAAATAATACAGAACGGATGGTGACCATTCACCACATTCACATTTCGTTTTACGTACTGCATGCTTTGAGTACCACATATTATTATTATTATTTGTTTTATTAATTACATTAATATAATTATTGTAACTAACTTAAGCTAAGAGTCTGATTGTTAAAAAAAAAAAATTAAATACAATTTTGTATGTTATTTTCTAAAACATATTTACAAATTAATTTGACGTTTTGTTAGTTGACAACTTTTAAGAGATCAGATGGAAAACTGGTGCCAAATATGGAAGAATGGTATGAGGGGCACTCATCATGGATGTCTCTATTGCAAGATTCATATATTGGATACGTAGTTTTTTCAAGTAGATATTTGTGAGTTAGTTTGCAGTGTCATATCCTTAGTCGTACTATTATATTGGTTTCCCTTCTAAAGCATTTTTGCTGAACAAGTGCGATATTTTGAATTCAAATAATCCACATCTCTGACACTGATAATAATCCGTTTGCCATTTAACGAATGATACTTTTGAAGCATTTATTCGTACTATTTAAAAATGTTTCGTATATAATACGAAAAAAGGATATTCTAGCAATTTTTTAATTTTACGAAAGTAACAAATTCTTTCGTACATCTATTTCTCGAAAAAAATTTTATGTTTTAAGAAAAATCTTTCGTAAAAAAAAAGCATATATGCTGTTACTTTTAACGAAACTAAAGAAAATATTTTGCAAAATACAAAAAAAAAACCAACATTTATATTGTACGAAATGTTTTGTTACGGTTTTTTCATAAAATAAAGCATGATTTTGAATCAAATGTTTTATTTTTTTTGTATAATAATTAAAAATTTTATTTGAATTATGTAAAATAATTAAACATAATGGCATATGTATGTATGTAGTTTTTCATACAAATTAAAGGTATTAAGTTATTTTGTCCTTCTGCAAAATTTTAGTCTTTTTTTAAATATAGCAATTAATTAGCAGTGCAAATATGAGTCATGCATTAAAGAACGTTTTAGCAGGCGGTCCCAAGAAACATTTAACAAAATTCTTAAAATAGTTTTATAAATGGATGGCAATAAAAAAGGAAGAAAGTTAAGAGTTTTTAGAAAAAAAAAAAAAAACATTCGTATACTATAGTTCTACTTGTATTAAAACTTGCGATTTTTTTCCAAGTTAGGATTTTGTCCGGCGTATAAAAAGTTTCTCTCTATTACAACATTTCTTTAACCTGCAGTGAGCGATATCTTAAAGGCAAGTTAATGCTGGAGGCTTATTCTGAATTGCGATGCGAAAATCAATGCGATGGGAAAATTCATAAATGCGAACAATTGTTCTTATACATCCGACAAAACCCTAACTTAACGTCAAATTGTAATAATGGCCCTTAATTTGAAAAAATACGCAATTTAATTGGTAAGTGATTCCACCAACGAGTAATACGGATCAGAAAAGACCTCTCATTAAAGGAATTTGTTATCCTAGGGATTGACATTTAAGGATTTCTAGTATATCGACAAAAGGTAAAGGTTTTGAGCAATGATAGCGGCGTACCACTTTTTATAATATTGTGAAAAAGAAACAGATATTTAATAAGACAGTAGTTCAAAAAACATTACACATATTGGGATATGTGTCTCTACGTTTTAGATTGTAAAAAAACGTAATTTTAGATAAATTAATGCTTATTGTAAAAGATGTTACCTCAAAACCATATAAAACTTGTGACATAAGTAGGGATAAACCAACTTATATATATCAGGTTTGGGAAGCATAAAACATATAAGCAGAGTATAATCTTCGCAGCGCCTGTAGTATTCTGTAATTAATAATTTCAATATGAGAATCAAAATTAAATTTTTGTATCACAATACCCATAATTCCTTTTTGGTTTAGAATTTCAAGAATTTATTATCAAAATAGATATCCAGATCAATATTAAAACGAACAAATGGACTCAAAACTATTGCTTTTGTTTTGGATGCACTAATTAATAAAAATATATAATTCCATAGCCCATTCAGAAACAACCTGAAGACAGTATTTTATGTTATTTTCGAAAACACCAGTAAAATCTCGATTACAGCTAAAGAGTATAGCTTAATTTTCTGCAAATATAAACGATTTACATATAGTTGTATTAATTAATTAAGAAAGATCATTAATGTATGGAATATACATATAACAAGGGGCTGTAACCCTTCACCGAAATTGCAGACAATATTTGATCTTTGAAAAGGAGTTCCATTAAGTTCAATCAAAATAAATTTTGAGATTATTTTTTTTTTTTGAAGTTGAGCAGTTTTTCGGGAATTTCGGTTTCTCTTCAAACAATAGAATACTAAGAATTTTATTTTTAAAAGTTCAAAGATTTAAAATATTTTTTAGCCTCTGTAAATACGTAATTCCTTTTGATAGGTTGTGACAGGAAAATAGCTATTATTTCGGTATTTTTAATTTGTTGCTCAATCAATGTCCTTTGTAACTTCTTTTGACATCTAGAACCAGCATTTTAATAGTTTTTGAATATATTAGTTCCGTTTATCATTACAATATTATGCTTGAACTTTTCCAACATTTAAGCGAATTTTGTGAAATTAAATTGTTTTTATTTTTTAAAATTTCACGTCGACTCAACACTTGTGCATTTTAATTTATGTTGATATAACGATTTTTGTCGGGCAAACGAGGCATTGCAATTCCTACACACGTGTGAACGTACGCCTGTATGCGATACTGAGTGTTCCAAAAGTGCTGCATTGCTTGTAAAACGTTTACCACATTCCTGACAGCTATAGGGCTTTTCGCCCGTATGAACACGCTGATGTATACGCAGTCTATCATATTCCCGACATGTATATCCACAGGTGTCACATATAAGGTTTTTAGGTTTAGTATGACGATTTTTGTGTGCTTTTAAACAACGCAGAGTATGAAATGCTTTAGTACAATTCTCAAAATCACATACAAATTTCCGTTCCTTATTATGACTGTCTATGTGCCGCTGCAGATAGTATTTATGGGTAAAACTTTTATCGCAACCCTCAATTTCGCAGAAAAATACCCTTTCTGCAGTATGGCAATATTCATGTCTATCCCTTTGTTGCAGTTGTTTAAAACGTTTATCGCATATTGAACATTTAAAACCCAAATGATATTCTACAATGTGGCTATATAAAGACTTTTTATAGGGAAATACTTGATCACATTCATTACAAGATATTTGCTTGCCTGGTTTTTCTTTTTTGTAAGAGGTCTCGAAGGATTTATTATCGGGTATACGAGTAACATGGGCCTTAAGAAGACTACTTGTTTTAAAGGGTTTTTCACTTTTATTGCAGCTATGTTGGGTTTCTGTTATCTACAAGAAAATAATATAAATGATAATTTTTTCAGACCTTATTTACTTTAAAAACACTTACCTCTGGCTTATATTCCTCATCTGAATCAGTATCAAAATCCTCATCACTTCTGTCGCTTTTAGAGCACTTTATGTCCTTGGTTTTACGCCTTGTTGGTCTCGGTTTTTGTTTTTTTTTTAATATGGCTAAAGGTTCATCATAACTGTCATTATCAAAAAAATCATCATCATCAACAAAATCGTTGTCATCTTTCTGATCATTATTAAAGTCTTCATCTTCAGCGTCATTGCTATAAGACTGTATTAAACTGTCGTATATTTTATCGTCTTCGCTTAATAATTGGCATGAATCTTTATCAGAGCTTGCATTGTTAATATCTTGGTTAGATGTTTCAGTTTTGCACATATTTTTGGCAAAATGCAAATTTTTAAGGTGCAGTAAAAAATCTTCAAAGGAAAAGGATTTCATTTCACAAAAAGTACAGTAGACAGTAAAATCTGTGGAATTGTGACAAAAAATTTCTCCACATTTAGTTTTGGCTTGTGTGTTAAAATTAAATGTGGGCATTAATTTTAACATGTTTTTTTAAATTAAATATTTTATTATAATATAGTGAGCGTGTTAAATAAATTTTACAAGTGTTTTTTTGTATTTTTATTTATTTATGAAAAATTAACCCTTGTGTATCTATCGACAAGAAAAACAAACTAAAACGTATACAAATTATTCACAATAACTAAAAAAGGCAAAATTTAATTACCGGCAACTCTGATCGAGTTTGTTGATAAACAATAAGCAGCTGTTTAAAGCGAACGAATTTTCGGAGATTTTAGCAAAATTATGTTCAAATTAATACAAAATTCCAAAAATAAATTAAAAAGTATTTTAGCAGATACCAAATGTGCTGAGATACATTATTTTACATCCAACTTTAATATAGTATGTGTGGCTTGTCAAGAAATCTATTTGGAATATGAAGACTTTATAAAACATTACCAGGATCTACATTTGCTAGAACTTATGGAAAATTTAAAAAATGGTTCGAAAAACGATTCTTTACTGCAGGAAACAAAAAAATGTGTAAAACAGGAAATACCAGAGTTGTTAGAACAACCTAAGCTTTATAAAGACATGAAGCCACAGGCTACAATCCATGAATCACTACTTGATTGTGAGGAATGGATAAGTGACAAGGAACATTTTACACAAAATGTAAGTAACAAAATTTTTTGTATAAGTACCTAATTACATTTCAAAACTTTTAAGTTGCCTTTTTTAAATCCTTCCAATTGCATATCAAACCGTTCAATTTGTATTTATTACTTATTGATTTCGAAAATATAAGTAAAATTTCCCAGGCTGGGAATGGTAAATCGATTTCGATTCCAATAGAAAATCGATTTTATGGTAAAAATATTCGATTTTTTGCAATCGAATTTACGTAAGCGATTTTATACTGAAATCGATTATTGGGCTTTTAAAATCGATTTTTTTATTTGTATCAAAATTTTGACAATTTTTTATTAATTTTAATCTTTATTAAATCGATAACTTATGGGCATGTACAATATTGAATTGGTTTAGAAAAACCAATTGGTGCGTGAACTTTTTTGAGAAAAATTACAAAAGGTTATGATTTTCGTGGTTACTAGGACATGGTTGACCTCATGGTACTATGCCAAAAAATTGGTTATACCCCTAGTAAACATATCGTACTGAACCATACACTGAAAGTCAGCTTTGTGAAAATCAACATAATATAGAAACAATAGGTGAATTAAACAAGGGCATTCCTGTGGAAATATGATCGAAATTGATTTATGTGACAGGCAGGGTTACCGTTGGAAATTTTCGAAAAGGGTCACAAAAAGGGGATTTTCCAGAAAAAGGGGTCAAAAAAAAGGGTATTTCAATAAAAAAAGGGTCAAGTTTTTTATAAGCAGTATTTCCCATTTTAATGAACATAATACGACCAAGTTTTTTTATAAGCAAACAAAAAATTATATTTCAGGTAGGAAGAGCTCAAAAAACTTAATTTTTTATGGAATGCTCTGTCCTGTTTTAAACACCTGACAAAAAGTTTACGGTCTAATTCATAAAAATGTCTTGTTTCAGCTTTAATGAATACAATAGTTATCAAACACTTTTTGTTTTATAAACCATTAATAAAAAATCTAATTTATAAACGCTTAATAGGAGTGGATTTAAAATTAAAAGTGTATATTACTTTTGTATTATTATGTTGGCAACATTATGATATTTTAATTGTAATTTTTGTAATAGTGATGCATACAACTAGGGATGAAACGATACGAGTAAATAAAAATATCATACAACGAACGAATTTTGAGTGAATTTCTGTTTTGTTTTCAATTTAAAATGAATTTCTGTTTTTTAAAACGTTATATTTGAATTAATTTTATGTTTTTTTGTTAATAAAATACATTCTATTGAAATAGAAGCGAAATATGTATATCATATTTTATTTTTTTATTTATTTATTTATTTTATTTATTTGAAAAACACTCGTATATATCCCTACATAAGCATAAGTACAAATATGGATGTCCATATACTAGCAAGATAGTTCCTGAATGCAAAAAATCATCAGTCAAAAAAAACGCAAGAGTTTTAAACGAAAAACATTATTAGAGTGCGAAAAGATACGCAATTCAAAAGGTAGTTGATTCCACCACCTCGCAATCCTAATCCTAAAAGATCTTTCAAACAAGGTAGAAGAAATTCTAGGAATCAAAAGTTGTGGGTTCCTACTCGAACGCGAGAAGATAAAAGAATTAAATAATGGTAGTGGTCTTCTATCTTTCATAACCTTATAGAAAAACGCTAAACTACGATATTTAACTAGGTCCACAAAAGTTAAGCCAAAAAAATCCTTAAAAAACCGAGAAATATGATCTCGACGCCGAATACTATAAACAAAACGTACAACTACGTTAATCAAGCGATTAATTCTCCTCAAGTGCATCGCACATGTGCCAGAATAAACCTCAAACCCATAAAAAATTTGAGATATTAACAAGGCCCACGACAGTCTAGCTTTGATATGAAAAGGCAAATACAAATTAATTGAATAAATTCTACGTAACATACCATAGAGTCTAGAACTCAACAAATCAATATGATAACTAAAAGAAAGTCTGGAGTCTAATATAATACCTAAACATTTTAATCTATCCACAAAATCAATACGCACATCATCCAAACAAATGTCAATTTCTAGAATAAACCGATTCGTAGGGCCAAACATAATGGCTTTGCTGCTTTAACTCTGTATGTTCCAAAAGAGATTATACAACTTTATGTTTAATGAATAATTTAACCAATTTTAACCAGATGTTTTGAAAATAAGACCTCCTAGGTTTTAACAAAACATTTTTAGCCACATAGAACTGCCAAAATATTTTAAGTTCAAATGTTTTCATTTACCTGAACATTCTGTTTATATAATATTGGGCAAAATTTGCGACGGTTTTTTTTTTTTTTATGTAGGTATGTGCGTACTAATAACGTTTGGGAAATTTTTAAATGTCTTAAATTCTGTCATTAGGATTGCTTCCTCTATAAGAGATGAAGGCATTTTAATTTTTCTATTGCCCCAGCGAACTAAGGCAAGAGCCACTCTGGCTGAAATACTACACACTGTTGCTTGAGAGAACCCATGAAGATCGGCTGCATCATCTTAAATCTACGAATTGTTTTTTTAACTTCAATTTAATTTGTTATTATCGCATTTTTGGTAATTGCTAAAATTAGTTTTTAAATTTCTGGCAGGCACATTTTTGCAAAAATTTAGTTTTAAATTAATTCTATATAATAATAATGACACTCTTTTTTAACATTTAATACTTTTTTTGATGTTTCGAATATATTTAAGAGATATCTAGCTCAAGCATTTCCTGATATCCTTAATTTTATAGTTCTCATTGTTTTGCTTCTTTTGTCACTTTTTGTGCTATGAATCAAATTTTCGATGCAAAAGTTAAAACATTCAAAGCATGTAGGACAAAACATTTTTGTACCGTGCGGCAAACCAGTAACCAACAGACGATATACTATGTGGTTTCTACTTTGTGTTTACTTTAACAAATACTATCTATACCTATTTGATAGATATTTTAAAATATAAGTGTAATGAATGGTAAAAAAGAGGTTTACTTATAACGACTTTAAGTTTTAACAGAGAACATACATAAGTATCTCGCGACCCACGTTATTTTTTACAAAAAAATCCATCAAGCTGCTTATATTTAAAATTAATTCAAACATTAGTTATCGTTTTTCTAGAAAAAAAAAATTTATGCGTATTCAACTTTTTTATTAAAATAAATAAAAAGACAAAAATGTTTAATTTTTCATGCAATTATTAAAATTTTATTTTAACAAACATTGAAATATCAGTTTATTAAACGCTTAAAGTAGGGTAAAGGCTACAATAAATATTTCAAATTTATGAAACGTTTATTAAACGTTTAATAGGCTATTAAACATTTATAAATACTCTTTTTTCGACTTTTGCTTATTAAAGACTTATAAAGCTGCAATGAAGTGTTTATGAATTAGACTGTTATTATTCTTCATCATTATAGCTAATTTGTTCATACTTTTTATGTAATTTTCCGATTTAGCGATGTCAAATAAATTTTAGTGTTTGTTTTAAATTTTGCTATCGTTCGCGAATTGTAACCAATTTCTCGATTAAAGCGATTTTTTCCTGTAAGTGTCAGATTTTTTAAAGTTTTTACGATTTTTAATAAATATAAGACTTTGCTATCATACCGCTTTTACCAAATATTTGGGAATTTCCGCTAATTGAGCAATTTTTACTTCTTGTTTTCATTCCTGTTAGGGCACTGTCGATTCAAAAGGGGGTGAAAAGTTCAATACATTTTGCCATTATTAAGGGCGAATTTTTTTTAATAAGACATGCTACTGTTTAAGAGAGCAAAACACCAAATTGCATTTTTTGATAAAATGTCAAATTTTTGTTTTAAAAAGAAACCACCGTAAAAATAAAAAATATGAGTTATGTTTGCTTTTAGGGAAATTGTACTTTACTATCAAAAATCAAGGAGAAGAAAGCATGGAATTGTAAGTTTATACTTTGAGTCTGTTCCATATCAAGCAATGCTTATTTCGAAAACATTTGTTTAGCACTTCTGTTCCGCAGTGTTGACAAAAAACAAAATATGTGAGCTATTTCCAAAAAAGGGTCAAAAAGTTTCACAAAATAGGTGAAAATGATACAAAAGTATAATTTAAAAAAAGGGTCATAAAAGGTATCAACACCGTCGAAAAATGGTCAAATTGATACTTTAGTATCACAACGGTAACGCTGGTGACAGGCCTGATTGACAACACAAGAACACAATTTTATGTATGTGAAATGTACATACATACATATCGCACTTGTTCCTCTAAAGGCCATCTCAAAATTTACACATTTTCACTTTTTTCAGGAAATTTATAAACAGAAGTCATATCTACCCACTGTTAAAATCTTAGTTCAATTTCTCTAGCAGTTTGCAAAAAAAAAAAATGCTTTGTGATATAAGGAATAAGTTTGTTGATTAATCCTAAACGATTTGGAAATCGATTTTTAAATCGATTTTGAGGTTCGATTAATCGATTTCAAAAGCCGAAATAAAAAAAGTCGATCGAAAATCGATTTTTGAATCAATTTACCATTCCCATATCCCAGCTAGCATTTATTTATTTAATAAAAGTAATATACAAAAGCCTATCGAGGCCAATAAAAATATATTAAATGATGAAACAGAACTGGGGCTGAACCAAGACGAATTTAAAAAAGGTGACCGCATCATGAAATAGAGTTATGCTTGCTATCCCTTTTTATTGAAAAATACTATGTATTTTGATTTTGTAAAAAGTTAGAGTGAATGTCAAAAATATTTGTTGAAAATATAAAAAAGGTCATTTTTTTGTTAATAAAATATACACAATTGCTTTTAATTGCAAGTTAATTGTGGCTCCACTTATTCCTTGCGCATTTTTAATTTCTTGTGTTTATATTTTTTATTCACTTTTATTATTTTATAAAATTAAAATAAGTTTTTTTCAATTATTTAAATTTTTATTGAATTTTAAATTTAAATTCTTGAAAAAAAAACTTATTTAAATTTTATAAAATAAAAAAGTGAATCTAAAAGATAAACACAAGGAAATAAAAAGGCGTTAGGAATAAGTGGAGTCACCATTACATTACAATAGAGGAAAAAGATTTATGCCTGTATTCACAAAAAATTTTTAAATTTAATAAAGGTTTAAAGAACAAATTTATTATGAAAATTATCCCTAATAAACGTTTGTTAAATTTAATAATCGTTTTTGAATACGGGGGTTACTTTCTAAAGCAATTGTGTATCCAATTTTATAAACAAAAAATTTCCTTTTTATATTTTCAACAAATAATTTTGACAGTCACTCTAACTTTTTACAAAAACAAAATACATAGTATTTTTCAAAAAAAAGGGATAGCTAGCATCTCTATCTCATGATGCGGTCACCTTTATGAATTCGCCTTGGGCTGAACGATGTTTTTCATACAGTTTGACATAAAATTATGCCAGAGAATGCGGTCGAGAAATAAAATCAATTTTATTTTGAGCAGTGTTGCCACCAGCAAGATTCAAAATTGCACTTGAGATAAAGCAAAATTACCCGATTTAAATGAAATTACACCTGATATAAAATTTAAGTGTTATTTAATAAAAATACATTTACAAAGAAGCAAAAACACAACAAACTCATTAAAACAAGATCAATATTAGTCAAACTGTTAATTTTATTTAAATTAACAAAAAATAACATTAAAGACTTAAAAAAATTAATAAAACATAAAATAAAACTGCTAAAATAATGAGTTTAACTTCCACATTTGGTTGGTATATCTTAGGAAGGTTTAAAATGTTCCTTGTCATTGCTTTATCATGGATGCTCTTTAGCTCCATAGAGCTTACGAAAGGTTAGATGTCAAACGATCTATCATACTGTTTTCACTTTTTGATCAGGCATATCATCACGAATAGATTCATGCTTGAACAACGCCACCAAATTATCCAAATATACTTTGAAAATCAGCCATCGATTTTCGCAACTTAAAGGTGACTTCATGAGTTAAACGACGCAACTTTTTTTCACAAATGAAGGCGATGTGTTGATTTAGAGAAAATAAACTGTCAATTAGACTTCAAGGACGTGCGATGTGACACTTATTTATTGTTTTCCGTAGGGTTGTTAAGTCAGTGGTTAATGCTGATAAACCAGCAACAATCGGTGTCTTGGAGGTCAACATTGTTCATTTTATTCGAAAAATTGGACTCTGCAATGCGTTTCGTCAAGGACAGGCGCGGTGTCTATTTGTTTTAAATCAGTTTCAAATGGTTATGGCGTGTATCAATCTGCGATTAAAATCATTTTTTTTTTTTTGTGTTGTCTACCATTTTAAGTTTCATGGTCTTGAAAAATACCCTTTAAATTAATAAAATTAATTATTTGTTGCAATATTGGAAACATATCTTCCCCCAGGCAAGTTTTTAGTTTGAATAACTTTTTTCAATAAACTTCAGGTACTAAATCGCTATGATAGGCATCTTTATCCAAATCTAAGGGTCCGTCCATCTTGCGACATTTATTACAAAACATTTGAAAATATATGTATGTTTAATAATTGAAGTTGTTTCTATAAAAGAAACAGAGTCTTCGGTTCAGAAGGATGTGCATTTCTTAGCAACAACATTTAAAAAGAAATAAATGTCATCACTGAAATCGAATCTTGATTTTATTTGGGTATCTAAAGTAAAAATTTCAAATTATGCCTAAATTACACCTAAGAGATATAACCCACGCTCTACCCACGACTATAAAAATTATACCAAATTCGGGTAATTACCCACAAAGTGGCAACAATGATTTTGAGGACGTTTTTCTAATGCTCTCACATACAGCGTTACCGTTGTGATACTAAAGTATCAATTTGACCATTTTTCAACGGTGTTGATACCTTTTATGACCCTTTTTTTAAATTATACTTTTGTATCATTATCACCAATTTTGTGAAACTTTTTGACCCTTTTTTGGAAATAGCTCACATATATTGTTTTTTGTCAACACTGCGGAACTGAAGTGCTAAGCAAATGTTTTCGAAATAAGCATTGCTTGATATGGAACAGACTCAAAGTATAAACTTACAATTCCATGCTTTCTTCTCCTTGATTTTTGATAGTAAAGTACAATTTCCCTAAAAGCAAACGTAACTCATATTTGTTATTTTTTACGCTGGTTTCTTTTTAAAACAAAAATTTGACATTTTATTAAAAAAATGCAATTTGGTGTTTTGCTCTCTTAAACAGTAGCATGTTTTATTAAAAAAAATTCGCCCTTAATAATGGCAAAATGTATTGAACTTTTCGCCCCCTTTTGAATCGACAGTGCCCTAACAGGAATGAAAACAAGAGGTAAAAATTGCTCAATTAGCGGAAATTCCCAAATATTTGGTAACAGCGGTATAATAGCAAAGTCTTATATTTATTAAAAATCGTAAAAGCTTTAAAAAATCTGACACTTACAGGAACAAATTTATTTATTCTAAATTTATACTTTACGAAAAGGGTTTTCGAAAAGATCTAATAGCGGTTGTAAAATTACAAAATCTTGAAACCTGTCTTGAAAATTTTTGAAAAGTGTTTCAAATATTTCGGCACATTTATTTCACATAAAGAAGTGTTGCTTACAATCAATAAAAAAATGCAAAAAGACGACAACATTAAAGAGCGTTAAATATTTCATACAAAATTATGAAAACTTCAAACCAATAGCGCGCTTATCCAATTTTTGAAGAGTTGTCCACATTTTTGTTGGTTAAATAAAAATCAAACAAAAATATTGATTGAATCAGTAAAAAAATTTCAAACAAGCGTTTGTTTGAAAATAATTCGGCAATAATTTTTTCTGTGTATATGAATATGCATATTCATATCTTTTGTCGATTTCGAGATTTCTATAAACAAGTCAAGTTTTTGGAAAATTGGAAAAATCACCAGTTTTAACTTGGGGAAAAATTAGAACCTGCTGTCACATTTGCTTTTATCTGTATAGGATTACACATAAATTGAAGCAAAACAAAACTTTTTTAACTTGTTTTTTAAATATTTTTACTTACTTAAGAAAAGTGTTTTCAAAGAAAAAAAAAAACCACCGACGGGATTAGTACAGAAACAAAAATATTTTTACAAGCCCAAAATACCAACAAACTCTTGTGGCTATTTTTTTAAAATAATTTCTGCATTTAGGAACGTCTTTTTAACGAAAGAAACAGGGACCGTTTTACAGGCATCAAATAATTTTTTTCACAAACAAAACACATATCGTTAGCTTAAATGCAAAACAATGTAGATATTATTTGAAAATTACAAATTATTAGAATACAATATTTTTTCCTTAATAATATCTGTTGACGCATTTTTATCTGAAATTTTAAAAATTGATTTTAAATCTCAAATAATTACCATTTTACAAAGTTCTTTGCTTTGCATGTAAACTAATGAAATGTTATATTATTCTACATTTAAGTCTTAAAATTTGAACTCTAAATAAAAATTGCACGCAAGGCATTGGATGTTACCAAAAGCATTTTTGTCCGCACAATATTTTTTGAGTGTTTGCTGAAACAAAATAATAAAGCATCCGATAGACATGTACACTTGTCGAAGTCACATCGACGACTAAATTGAAGAGCATAAAAATATGTGTAAGTTTTGTTTTGCACAATTGTGCAAAGAAATGGAAATCCCTGCTTTAATTCAGCAAAGGGCAGATAGAGAACATTGAATAATAGAGAGTAAATAATTTGCTTACACTTAGCGAAATTTTTTGAAAGTTCTTTAAACTGTATGTAAAAATACAAAAAAAGGAATTCAGTAAAAAACTTATGACATACATATAATCATATAATCCATCAAGTTTTCAATAACGGGAAAAAATATATACATAAATATAGTCACCTAAAATCGAAAAGGCAACTTCAAAATCAATTTTTTTGATTAACTATGTTGTAATTAACAAATTTATATTAAATACCTATACGAAATAAAGAAATGCCTGTACGAAAGAATTTTTAAAACAAGCAGAAAAAAACTTTCATAAACACAGCTTGATCTCAACACAATTAATATTTTACCAGTGTACCACAACAAAATTGCATAATTTGCCCAAATACCAACAACAAGCTTCTTCGTTGAAATTTATTAACTAAGGCGACCAGATTTTGAAAATAAAAATAGAAAGAAAAAAAGTAAAAAAAATTTTTGACTTCAAGATTTTTTTACATATTTTACAGACAAATTTACATTCCCATATTAATAAATGTAAAGAAGATTTAAAACGAATTACATATCGTCGGCTTAATATGCAGACCTGCGAAATCCACTTTTTAAGTAAATTGAGATTTGATGCAGTGTGGTAGAGAAATATATGCCTCGTCGACCAGCATGTAGTTATTCTTCAATTTGAGTCTTGAAGTGTGTCAAATCAACTATATTTTTGGTTCTCCTCTCAAGCAGTAAAAAGAAAGATAAAAAGTTTTTCCTGTAAAATTTGTTGAAAGGGAGTTAGCAGGTTTGCATATTAAGCCGACGATGTATAAAAATTTACATTTACTTAAGTAAAATTAGTTACAAAAAAAAAAAAACCAACTAAACTTTAATAATCATTGCAAAAAATTATTCAAAATTTTATACTGCAAGTGTAAGAGAGTCCAGTAGGAGTATGAACAGAACAAGCATGGCACAACATTTTCCATACGATTGCACAGAAAAAACCGTTGATCACCGTGAAATAAAATTTTTATTTTAATTTATAAAAATAAAAGCAAATATTGGTCATGCTTTTAAAAATAAAGAGGACAAAGATGACAGATTATGATAAAAAGATGATAAAAGAGGACACAAATTTTATAGAGGACAGCCAGTTAAAAAAGAGGATTGTCCTCTAAAAAAGAGTACGTATGGTCACCTTATATTAACCCTCCATGCTACACATGTTTTGATTTTTTATTCAAAATGCATTGAAATAGGTCAGGCCAGACTAATTAGTAATATGAAGGGTTAAGCAACTAAAAAAAAGTTAATCAGCCTGTTCATGGATTTCGAACGTCATCGTTCGCATAGAAAATAACGTTAAAAACAAAAACAAACTTCGAACAATGTTCGATTTTTGTTTTTGTTTTAAATGTAATTTTCTATGCGAACGATGCCGTTCGATATCGTTAAACAGGCAGTATGTTTTTCTCTCTTTAGCATTTGTATTTAGGGTTGCCTTGCTACCTTTTATTTTTGAAAAAATGAATACAAGAAGTTCAGTTTGTGGGCAGTAGTAAATAAGCGAAATATGTGGTATACGGTAAATTTTTTTACATTTTGATTTCAATGTGAAAATTGTCGTTTCTTTTTGTTTTGACTTCTAGGAAATTGTTTTTTACTTATTTTATCTATTTTAAACCTAATTCTTTTAAGCTAAAAAGTATTATAATAAAACAAGTGTACGGTATGTTTTGGGGATTTTAAGTAATATCTATGTAGGGAAATTTTTGCATTTGTAGCAGCTCTGGTAAAAAAAAAACGAGGAGTAAATTTAAAAACCCGAAAAACTTCGTAATCTAGGCAAACCAGCGCCTACCGCTGCTTTAATTCAATTTCATACATTTTGTAAACAAAGAAAAATAAGAACAAAAGAAAACGAAAGAAATGAGAGAGAATTTGAAGTTACTGCCGACGTTTTAATTATGGGCTTTAAAATTTTTGCCTGAAGTTGAAGACTCAGTTCTGTTTCATTATTAATAATCAAAAACTTATTTATTCAAGTATATACACCTAATTATAAATATACAAATACAAATGGCTCCCCAGCCAAAGATTGAAATTTTTTTAAAATATACTAATTTATCAATTAACAGGTCCCAAAGTAGTAGCCCAGATGAAAAAGATGAAAAAATAGATAAGTCAAATAGATATACCATTACAGAACATTCTGTCTGAAATAAAGCCATACTAAACTCATTAAACATAAGATTAGGCAAAAAGGGAAAAACAATCAAAAGAGTTTTTAATCCTGAACAGAAAAGTGTAACATAATTTTTAATCGGAATGCGTTATTTGAATGAGAGAATATACGATGGTCCACTGGTAAATAATTCCAACATCGAGCTACTCTGACTATAAACGACCGTTCAAAACAACTACAGCGAATTCTAGGTATAATAAGTTGTGGGTTCCTAGTTGAATGTGTGTGTGGGTGATTATTTTTTGTAAAAATCACCCAAATGAGTCTTTTCAGATCAGTTTAGATGATTAAAAACTGATTTATCACTTGGCGATAGAAAAAGGATTAATATATGATTCATTGATATGTATGTATGTATGTGAAAATAATGTTTTTTTTCTTATATGTACCTAGAATTAGGTGTTCTTTGTTTGAGAGGTCTTTTATTGTAAGGGATGCTCGCGGCTGGAATCTAATAATGTGTTTCGCCTTAAGCTTTTAAAGAATTTCTCAAGTTTCTTTCGATAGTTTTTATGTTTTCTGTAAATAGGGTAGACAGGTTTTGAATTCGGAAAAACAGTACATTGGTTATGAAAAAACAGTACAATCAAGAAAAAAACAGTAAATTTTTTACGAAAGCATAACTATTTATTTAATATTTACAACTCTTGAACAACAATAACATAAAGAAATGCACTTTAAAAGTATAACATCAAAGGTCGAATAAAATACATTTTATATCAAAGGAAAGATTTACATTTCATGGTATTTCATATACAAAATGACACCATTTGCGTTTATAAATCATGTATCACAAACAAAGCGTTTGGCCATAGTATTATTTTCCAATGTAAAACGTTTAAATATTTAGGTTTATATTTAACTTAAAAAAAGCTACTCATTGATTGAGTTAGTAGAATTTTCTTAAAGCATGTTTGTATTTAAAGACATTTTCACCACACACATAGTGTGGAACTATCGTATAAATTTCAGAAAATATTTGTGTCTTTCTTCAATTAATTGTAACAAATAGAAACTGGGAATTAGTTCCTTCCAGTGTGACACAAAGAATGCTGACGAAGGCCGTAGCGGGCCAGAAAATGCATAACATTCTGCTGGTGTCTAATAATTGTAAATTTTTCTGTACATACAATATACCTCATTGCTGTCCAAAGGAAGGCTAAGGTAAAATGTAAAACGAAAATACAATATAATAGTCTGGTAGTGTATAAAGTAATTTCTGAAAAATTGAAGGAATAGAACTATTACAAAAAAGCTTTATAAAATACATAACTGAAATTAAACTCATAGAATAAATTCGAAAAATGAAAAATGTTCAATTAATTTTCCGATATCAAACAAATTTTTATTTAATTACGGCCAATTTCAGCTACATATATAGCTATAACTGTATTTTGTAATATTCTCATTTATAGTTATAGTTAAGTATAACTGATATTAATGAAATTGACCGTTAATCTATAAGCTCAAAAAAAATGTTGGGTTTATTGGTTTATTTTTTTTTCACAAAATCTGAAAATATTTTATCAATATACAAGAATTTTTTTCAGGTGTGTTAAATTTATGCACTGTTAATATCCTGATAAAGGGAAATACTAATGAGGGATTTAAAGGTTATCATATGTCTTAAAATAATACCACGAAAAAATATGAATGATTTGAGCAACCCCTAATTAATCTGTGTATTTTTTGACAAAACAATAGACGTAGTTAAAAATTTCTAATTATTTAACAACTTTTTTTTTTGCAACACAACAACAATTTCTTAAATATTATGACAATTATTGATAGGATACCGTTAAAAATACCCAAATGTGTATTACTTAAACTCGGTTTTTCTTAATACCATTGTTTTTTGGAGACTAAACCAAAAAATCAGTATAAAAACAGTACAAAGTGTAAAAAACAGTACATTTGCGTACTGTTTTGGGTGTTGTGCATAAAACAGTACAATCGACAAAAATCAGTACATGTACTGCTAAAAACAGTACGTATGGCAACCCTATCTGTAAAGTAGCTTTCAAATTGTTATGCCCACCAGAGAATGACAACAAGTACCCATAAGAATAATATACAGAGGTATTTACCCACGCTTTTCGTTATTGTGTATACACATATTTATAACGCAAATACATAGTATGGTTATTACTTATACTAATTATGCACGGCAATATCTTCACGCAACTACATTCAGTAAACATACATAAATACATGAATATTATGCAGATGTTATTCAATACCCATTAATGTGTTTTGGTTATCTGCCATAAAAATAAAATATCCATGTTTAAAAAAATACCTTCAGTATTTTTGGCACTTCTGTGTAAAAATGAAAAAAAAAAATTACTAAAAATGTGCTTTGTCACTAGGCAGGTATGGGACTATGTACATATTATTTATGATATTTAAAATAAATTTGTCCGTAACATCAGCAGTACCTATGTAAAACTACACATAAGCTATAAATATTTATAAAAAATAGGACCACAAGGGGTGGGAAGCTATCTGACAGATTTTAATGAAATTTAAAACATAGATGGATTCATATTTATATATACACTTGAGCTATGTATTTATTTAAAAAATAGGATAACGAGGGGAGATAGGGAGCAATTTATTCCTCTCCATAACTATCCAACAGATCTTAATGAAATTGAAAACATAGATATTTCCATATTACATAGACACATTAGCTATGTATTTTTTAAAAAATATGACTAAAAGGGTTATAGGGGGCAATTTCTGCCTCTCCGAAACTATTTAATAGATTTCAATAAAATTTAAAAAATATAAAGGTTTTTATTTATTTGGACACATTAGCTATGTATTTTTTCAAACTATGACCACGAGGGGCAAATTACATGTACGTTTTTGATCGAATATTCACCCTTATTGTGTTTGGCGTATTTATAGTTATAGATTAAAGAGAACGTGATCTAATCTATTACCAAACAGTCGTAGGCGTATTTTAAATACGCCAAACACAATAACAATAATTAAAAAAAACTTTGTTAAACAGCAATTGTAACACACATGCACAGCAACATGTGACATGAAAAGTTGACAAGTCAGATGTAAAAAACATGTCGTGTACATGTATCTTAAGCAAACGGTATAAATAAATATGTAGTGAGTGGTTGTTTCACTCTTTCTTATTAGCTCAACATACAAATCAAAACTTACATGCATACATAAAAAACAATATCTTCCATCTCGTGTCGTCTACCTATGCTATGTGCGTTTTAAAATTCAAATATTTCTTTTTAATAAGTTGTAAAGAAGAGTTTTTCTTTAAAAATTTCATCCAGTGTATGTACATATGTATGTATGTAGCATATGAAAAATTATAAATTTAAAGTATGGAAAATAATCAAGAAATTTTAGAAAAAATAAATGATTTTGGAGAGGCATAAGTCCCCCCTATCTCCCCTCGTTATCCTAATTTTTTTTTAAATACATAGCTTATGTGTCTACACAAATATGTATCTATCTATGTTTTAAATAAATATCATTAAAATCTGTTAGATAGTTTTGGAGAGGCAGAAAATACCCTCGAGCTTCCCTCGGGGTCCTATTTTTAAACAAATATATAAAGCTTGTGTGTTCATATTAATATGGATATATCTATGTTTGAAATTTTATTAAGATCTGTTAGATAGTTTCGGAGAAGCAGAAATTGCCGCCAACCTCCCCTCGTTGTTCTAATAAAATAAGCTTACCGCCTTAGTCAAATATTAAAAAGCTTTAATATTATCTTGTATTTTTCTGAATAACAACACAAAAAAATTTTGCCTAGTTTCAACATTTTTAAAATTGCATTTGCCATCTCTGCTCTGTATACCCAGCGGGAAAACTCAGAAGATCTTCTTACTTAAGGCCTTTTTAAAGGTATGCTTAAAATTTTTTTTGATTTAATTACTATTCTTACGTAACTGCTAAAGAATGCCTTATAGAAGGCCTCGGCTCTTTGGTATAAAAGCTTACATTTAATGAATTAGAAGTAAAAGAAAAAGTTTTTTCTGGCCAATGAAAAATGAAGAAGTGGATGAAATGGCAGTTTTTATACTTTGACTGCTGTTTTTTTAAACGCTGCAGAAGACATAAAGAAAAATACTTAAAGTGGTCAAAAATATTCATTTTGAAAAATAAGAATTTATTTTTGTTTGAATACACATTATGTAATCCTGATCCCTTTAAAGTTTGAGGCACATATTTTCTTTTCTTGATTTTGTATCAAAAATTGTCGACTTAGAGACACCATTTTGTTCAGCCACTTGTCTGATTGACTTTCCACTATTAATTGCATCCAAAATTTTACACTTTTCTGCCACCGTTAATGTTTTATGTTGTCGTTAATTTACAGATGCCATATTAACGTCTTAACTCCACGCAAACTCAAATAAACTAAAATATTTTACACGTTCTTTCCCAGTTGGCCACGTCTTTAAGACATCCTCGAAGACGGATGCACGACAATGTTAATTACTGCACGATATGTGAGGGACAGAGGGAACAAATCGTCAACGACATTTTCGAACAAGTGTCGCGAAAACCGTGCACGACACAAAGAAAGACAATGTCGCCTACTTTATCATTAACGACTACCTGCATGACAATGTCGTCTATTTCGACGTCCACGACAAAATTTATTATATGGTTATCTAAATTCAGACAGTTTTTTTGTATAGTTGGAATTTAAATTTCTGTTATATGTTTTGTATTCGACTCCTATAAGCAAGAGGACAAATTACTAAACTGTCCGAAAAATTCAATGTCTGGATTACTGGATAGTCCGAATTTGCGAGTTAAAGTTATTTTTCGCTTTAGTATTGCCAAGTTTAGTTTTGATTTCAATTTGACATCAAATTGATAAAACATTTAGGCCCGTTTTCACAACTTACCGATAGCTAAAGGTAGGATTTTATTAGCCGTATAAAAAGTGTTCCATTATTACAATTTTACTTTTACCTACCAGGTAGGATGAACCTTAATTGACTTTATCGCTCAGTTTAGATTAAAATATAGTTTTAATAATGGAACACTTTTTATAAGGCCGTTTAAAGTCTACTTTAAGCTATCGGTTAGTTGTGAAAACGGGCCTTAATGTTTTAAACTTTGTGCATAGTATGTGTGTATGAAAATTTTGTGAAAATTGTTTTAACACAAAAACTATTTTCTATTTGTTTTTAATTAGTCGGCAACCAACATAAACCAAATGAATGAAAACGATACTAAAGGTGCTCAAAGTTTCGTTTTGGAAGAAATATCAAGCGATATCGACTGGTCACTTTCATTTACACCCTTAAATCTGAAGCTGAATGAGAAACGATCCTATAAACCTCGAAATTAACCAAACAGCTGCAGTTATTGTGGTAAAACATTTCGTAGACGTTACCAACTTGATACACACATTAATATCCATACCGGTCTGAAACCTCATCAATGCGATGTTTGTGGTCGTCAATTTCGTGCCATTACAACTTTACAGCGTCATTTGAATACCCACGAAATACGACAAACATATAATTGTCAATTTTGTTCGAAACAATTTACCCACCGCGCAGCTTTAATAAGTCATGAGACTCGCCACACCCAAGAGCGTTATATACCCTGTGATGATTGTAATAAACTATTTTATACACAAAATCAATTGGACACGCATAAGCTTAAATTGCATAATAAGTTGGGAGATTGTAGTTTACCTTATGCCTGTGACATTTGTCCGAAACGTTATCGCAGCGCCTCCATGTTGAGTACACATAAATTAAAGAAACATTATAAAATGGCAAAGTATAAGTGTGAACAGTGTGATAAAAAATTTGTAGAACAAAGTCAATTAAATAAACATATGATTATACATTTTAAGACATGTTAATTAAATAAATAAAAACAAATTGTATAAACTCTACGATATTAAAATTTTTAGACAAAAATTGTATTTTATTTGTTGATGTTAGTTAGACTTACTTTTTCTATTTGATTTTTTTTTTTTTTTTGTTCACAATGCACATGACGCAAATGACCTTGCAATGAATTTGGATGTCGGAAGGCAATTTCACACAATTTACATTTAAAAGTTTTCTCCTCGTTATGTATAAAACTGTGGCGCACCATTACCCTACGATTAGCAAAGGCCTTATTACAAATTGCACACTTATGAGGACGCGTTTCAGAGTGTGAAATCATATGTTCACTTAAAGCTGATTTCGATATAAAAGGTTTACCGCACACTTTACAAGGAAAAGGCTTTTCACCCGTATGCACACGTTGATGATTTATTAGTTCGGTGTTGGAACGACAACTATGACCACACATATCACAAACAAATTTCTTTGGTATTCTGTGGGTATATTGATGCGAAGCTAACCGTCTATGGGTTTGAAAAGCTTTTCCGCAATTCTCATAATCACATATAAAATTACGCTCCATTGTGTGAACCTCAAGATGTCGCTTAAGATAGTTCTCGTCTGTAAAACCCCGGCAGCAACTTTCAATGGGGCAAATGAATTTTTTTTCGGTGATGTGTGTCTTTAAGTGATATTCCACATGGTAGCTGCGTTTAAAACGTTTATCGCACAGTGAACATTTATAGCCATTATGAATTTCTTGAACATGTTGATCAAGATATTTTTTCTGTAGGAAAATTTTAGAACATTCGGTACAGGTGTATTCATTCTCTTTGAGCTTCTTCGTGGTACTTTCAGCATTATCTGGAGGAGTTTTTTTATTTGTCTATAGGATAATAAATAGATTTGCAGGATCAGAGTAAGTCGTTAGAAAAGTTTAAAGATAGATTTGTATTCATATAAATAGCCGCCACACAAAATATTCATGAAATCCAAAACATTTTTTAATAATTAAGAAAATTTAGCCGACTTTTTTTATTTTTCGAATTTATATACATACATTTTTTTTCCAGGTGACATGCAATTGATTGAGTAGTAAAGTTTTTATGAAAAGCACTCAAAAAACAGTGATATTCATATAAATGATTATATCCTTTGGTTCAAATAAAACAATTTTTAAATTTATAATTTTTTACCTTAAAATTTGATTTTTAATGTATTAAATAAAATTTTGTTTAAAAATAGCTAAGTTCCATTATAAAACTTTGCATTCAAAGTCAAAAATGTATTACCTATCAAGTTTAACAATGCACACAACTATGTTATGGAAATCGAATTCGATATTGAACAAATTTTGAAAACTTTCTTAACTGTGTTATGGAAATCGAATTCGAAATTGAACAAATTTTGAAAACTTTCTTGTGTTTAAAGTTCATAAAAAATTGCCTTTAAATATACTTCAAACTTTAAGGACCACTTATCTTTACCATAACTAATTTTGAAATTAGGAAAAGCCATGTTAATTTAAAAAAAATCGATTTCCAGAACATGCATGACAGTTTGCTTTTGTTATTTTTGTTTGTTATTTGGTGCACTTTGGGACAAATAACATTGTACAATTTTACTCCAGCAATTAAAAATTTATCGGCTTAAAATTATGAATTTTTTCTGTTGTTGAAAAATTGAGTAAAAAATACATTTTTTTATTACGAATGTTATTTTGTACTCTCAAATTATTATTGACCTATTTTCTTACGAAAAACGTTGAGAACGGGTGCGATTCAAACATGGTACTTCTTGAAATCAAGTTTCTTTGTTTGCTGCGATGGGTCGCCAATTTTAAATAATCATGAATGATAAGGGCAAGTTAAAAAAAACTCATATTTTAATAACAATCATTTTGTACACATTTCTTAAAAAATACATACATTTTCCAATTCATTTGTCCCTGGTTCATCTTTAGAAATGTCCACACATTCTTTTAATTTCGGTTTTAAATTTGATTTATAGCGTCTTTTCGGTTTCTTTAAAACAAAGCAATTTTCGTCATCATAACTTTCTAAACCTCTCTGGTGATTATCCTTAGTATCCGACAATTCATATTCATAATTTTCATCCCAAAACTTTTCATTATTATTTATTTGACTGGCAGTTGATTTTTGCAAATCGTTTGCTAAATGTCCATTTTGCAAGTGAAGAATAAAATCATCAAACTGAAATGATTTCATTTGGCAAAATTGACAAAAAATAGTGAAATCTTTGAAATTTTGACAAAATATTTCTCCACATTTTGTTGCAGTAATGGGGAGTAAATTTAAAGAGGGCTGGAGCTTAAGCATAACTTTTTTATATATGTAGTATGTATATATTTAACTTTAATACTTTTATTAAAAATATAATTTTTTCCTGTTTGTTTACAAGTAATTATATGCATTCACAATAGTTTGAAGTTAAAGAGTTACACAGCGTTTACATTTGACAGTACTTGCAAGACAGTAAGAAAATTCATATTAGTTGCAAAAGTATATTTATAACAAGGCGAATTCATAAAGGTGACCGCATCATGAGATAGCGTTATGCTAATACTATGTATTTTGTTTTTTTAATAAGTTAGAGTGAATGTCAAAATTATTAGTTGAAAATATAAAAAAGGGAATTTGTTTGTTTATTTAGAAGGTAAATCTTTTTGCTGTATTGGAAATTTATTGTGGCTCCACATATTCCTTACGCATTTTAAAATCCTCTTGTTTATATTTTATGTTCACTTTTTTTGTTTTATTACATTTAAATATGTAATGGTACTTTACTTTTATTTAATAGTTTATTGTACAAGTTTCCTAAATACTATTTCATAATACACGTTTTGGTTGTTCACTCTTGCAGTTGTCAACAGCCAAAATGTCATTGCAACATTTCGGTGATGCCAGCTTGCATACCACTACAATCTCGGCCGACCTGACAAAACAATCGACCTCGATTGTCAAACTTCCCTCACAACTCCTCTTCTAAAAATTCATAATCACGATACTCAATATCCCCCATCTTACTAGAACTATCCTCTTCTAAAAATTGATAGTCTTCATATACGGAAGTGTTGCCTTCAGAGATCGATATGTCCTCATTTAAATTCCCATCTTGTTCTACCCATCTTCTTATCCGACTGGCATCAACTATCCCTGAATATGGCATCTGTGTCACCCGGTAGTTCTCTATATCAGTTACCATATAACGGTCATTACCCATTTGCTTTCAAATAATATAGGGGCCGCGGTATTTCGGTATCAACTTTTTCTTCAGCCCCGCTGTCGTATCAACATTTCTCAACACTATAAAATCTCCCACCTGAAACTGTTCAGCTGGTTTATGATGTTCATCGAAATACTTCTGGTTGCGAGATTGAGACCTTTGTATGGACGAATATGCCGACTCCCTAACCGCGTCTTAATCAACGGTCTCACTAGCGTACCTTTCCTGTAAATGTTCAGTAAACTCATCTATTACCTCACCCCGCTGTTCTACCCCAAAAAGTACCCTAGAAGGCGACTGGCCAGTAGCGCAATGAGTTGTATTATTTATGGCAAATTCTACCTGTCAGTTTCTCTACCCAGTCAGAATGCCCTACAGGTTCAGTTTTCTTGGCCAACATTGCCCTTATGTCCCTATTAATTCTTTCAACCTGACCGTTTGATTGCGGCGACGCCACTGAGACCTTCACATGAGTGATATTTCGTTCCTCTAGGAACTTACTAAATACACCGGACGTGAAACACGTATCACGGTCACTTATTATGCGCCGCGGTCTGCTATAGTACTCGAAATACTTCCTCAAGGAACATATAACCTCCTTTGTCCCTGGTGAGTTTACCGAATATAACTTTGTATACTTTTGTAAAAGCGTCCACTATTACCAGGATACGCCTCCTCTTGGATCTAACTGCCGGTAAAGGGCCATAATGGTCCACATGCAATGTGTCGAACGGTATTGGTTTCTTCTCTATATTATACAAGTTCCTTTCGTTCTTCCTATGCGGCGCAGTTGTCAACAGCCAAAATGTCATTGCAACATTTCGGTGATGCCAGCTTGCATACCACTACAATCTCGGCCGACCTGACAAAACAATCGACCTCGATTGTCAAACTTCCCTCACAACTCCTCTTCTAAAAATTCATAATCACGATACTCAATATCCCCCATCTTACTAGAACTATCCTCTTCTAAAAATTGATAGTCTTCATATACGGAAGTGTTGCCTTCAGAGATCGATATGTCCTCATTTAAATTCCCATCTTGTTCTACCCATCTTCTTATCCGACTGGCATCAACTATCCCTGAATATGGCATCTGTGTCACCCGGTAGTTCTCTATATCAGTTACCATATAACGGTCATTACCCATTTGCTTTCAAATAATATAGGGGCCGCGGTATTTCGGTATCAACTTTTTCTTCAGCCCCGCTGTCGTATCAACATTTCTCAACACTATAAAATCTCCCACCTGAAACTGTTCAGCTGGTTTATGATGTTCATCGAAATACTTCTGGTTGCGAGATTGAGACCTTTGTATGGACGAATATGCCGACTCCCTAACCGCGTCTTAATCAACGGTCTCACTAGCGTACCTTTCCTGTAAATGTTCAGTAAACTCATCTATTACCTCACCCCGCTGTTCTACCCCAAAAAGTACCCTAGAAGGCGACTGGCCAGTAGCGCAATGAGTTGTATTATTTATGGCAAATTCTACCTGTCAGTTTCTCTACCCAGTCAGAATGCCCTACAGGTTCAGTTTTCTTGGCCAACATTGCCCTTATGTCCCTATTAATTCTTTCAACCTGACCGTTTGATTGCGGCGACGCCACTGAGACCTTCACATGAGTGATATTTCGTTCCTCTAGGAACTTACTAAATACACCGGACGTGAAACACGTATCACGGTCACTTATTATGCGCCGCGGTCTGCTATAGTACTCGAAATACTTCCTCAAGGAACATATAACCTCCTTTGTCCCTGGTGAGTTTACCGAATATAACTTTGTATACTTTTGTAAAAGCGTCCACTATTACCAGGATACGCCTCCTCTTGGATCTAACTGCCGGTAAAGGGCCATAATGGTCCACATGCAATGTGTCGAACGGTATTGGTTTCTTCTCTATATTATACAAGTTCCTTTCGTTCTTCCTATGCGGCGCAGTTGTCAACAGCCAAAATGTCATTGCAACATTTCGGTGATGCCAGCTTGCATACCACTACAATCTCGGCCGACCTGACAAAACAATCGACCTCGATTGTCAAACTTCCCTCACAACTCCTCTTCTAAAAATTCATAATCACGATACTCAATATCCCCCATCTTACTAGAACTATCCTCTTCTAAAAATTGATAGTCTTCATATACGGAAGTGTTGCCTTCAGAGATCGATATGTCCTCATTTAAATTCCCATCTTGTTCTACCCATCTTCTTATCCGACTGGCATCAACTATCCCTGAATATGGCATCTGTGTCACCCGGTAGTTCTCTATATCAGTTACCATATAACGGTCATTACCCATTTGCTTTCAAATAATATAGGGGCCGCGGTATTTCGGTATCAACTTTTTCTTCAGCCCCGCTGTCGTATCAACATTTCTCAACACTATAAAATCTCCCACCTGAAACTGTTCAGCTGGTTTATGATGTTCATCGAAATACTTCTGGTTGCGAGATTGAGACCTTTGTATGGACGAATATGCCGACTCCCTAACCGCGTCTTAATCAACGGTCTCACTAGCGTACCTTTCCTGTAAATGTTCAGTAAACTCATCTATTACCTCACCCCGCTGTTCTACCCCAAAAAGTACCCTAGAAGGCGACTGGCCAGTAGCGCAATGAGTTGTATTATTTATGGCAAATTCTACCTGTCAGTTTCTCTACCCAGTCAGAATGCCCTACAGGTTCAGTTTTCTTGGCCAACATTGCCCTTATGTCCCTATTAATTCTTTCAACCTGACCGTTTGATTGCGGCGACGCCACTGAGACCTTCACATGAGTGATATTTCGTTCCTCTAGGAACTTACTAAATACACCGGACGTGAAACACGTATCACGGTCACTTATTATGCGCCGCGGTCTTCTATAGTACTCGAAATACTTCCTCAAGGAACATATAACCTCCTTTGTCCCTGGTGAGTTTACCGAATATAACTTTGTATACTTTTGTAAAAGCGTCCACTATTACCAGGATACGCCTCCTCTTGGATCTAACTGCCGGTAAAGGGCCATAATGGTCCACATGCAATGTGTCGAACGGTATTGGTTTCTTCTCTATATTATACAAGTTCCTTTCGTTCTTCCTATGCGGCGCCGAATAATATATACACTTCAGGCAATTTTTTATAAAACGACTCAGTCTATCCCTCATGTTCGGGAACCAATAATTCTTCTTCATTTGGTTCATACACTTTTCAATACCCACGT
The DNA here is from genome assembly GCA_930367215.1 of Pollenia angustigena. NCBI lineage: Eukaryota > Metazoa > Arthropoda > Insecta > Diptera > Polleniidae > Pollenia > Pollenia angustigena. The sequence goes on along the minus strand of OV884059.1, from coordinate 5,724,271 downwards.
GACCATACTTCTCGTGCATCAGGCGTATTATATTTGCTACCATTTCCTCTGGCACGTATAATTGTCTCTGGCCTCTTGCCCCACGACGAAAGACTAGGCCGTTACTCATTTCATATCCCTCTATGTCACCTATTTCTAATTTGGCCCTAATACACTGGATACCCCTGTCCCTACTCTGAGAAATCTGTATATTAACGTCCACGTCACAGTCATCTACGAAAGCCGCCAGTGGCGGTGGCGTACGGCTGAGGGCATCGACATGCGACATTAATTCCCCCTTGCGGTGTCGTATATTGTAATCAAAGTTCTCCAATTCTAGCGCCCACCTGGCTATCCGATGGTTAATTGACTTTTTGGCCAACGTCAAAGTAAGGGAATTACAATCGGTGACTGTCGTGAATTTAATCCCTTCCAGGTAAACTCGGAATTTTCTTACGGCATATATTACAGCCAGGGTCTCTAATTCGGAACTGTGGTATTTCGATTCCGCCTCTGATGTACACTTGGAGAAATACGACACCGGGTGAAACTTCCCATCCCCTTGTTTCTGTAGTAGGACTGAGCCGAAGCCCCTTGAGCTAGCGTCAGTATTAAGTTCCGTTTCACGGAGAGGGTCATATACCGCAAGCACTGACGTACTTATCAGAGAAAGTCAATGGGTATAAAAAAAATTAAAGTACTCTAGCACATATCGACAATTTTCAATACGTGTGCGTACTCGTATCTGTTTATTCACATACTTGTGTATATCAGAGAATAGCTTTTTGCAATTAAAAAAAAAATCGCATTTAATTAACGACAACAAATACACACGCTTACGGTCATACAGTCAAACTCGCGCAACCGCAAATATTCGCTGCTGGTTTGCAGTCATTCAAATAACGCACATCGTGCTTTGTTATTTATACAATCGTTGCCTTTGTTTTTTTTTTATAAAGATTCTAAGTGTTCTGAGCGCAAATGATTGTTTGGTAAAGAAACAAAAAATACAAACGAAAGAGCCAGAAATCAAACAATCATTACTCATGTATATATTCAGCATTAACTATGTAGTACAAGAAAAAAAAATTTAAATGAAACTAAACACACATACTTATGTAGGTACACACAATTTCCATAGAAACAAAAAGTACAGTAGTAGTAGTAGTAGGTACAATGTATTTTTGTTATTGTTGTTTTTATTGTTGTTAATTTTGAAAAAGCGTCTCATCGTTGTTTATTGTTGTTGTTGTTAATGTAAACAAAAGTATAGAGAATGTGCTCTTTTGAATTTACTCAGTTGTGTTATATTGCGTGAGCAACAAAAATGCAAATAAAGCACTTTCAATAAAAAACGAATAAATGAAAATATCAAATGTGTACGAAAGGAAAAAAAAATTACCAACGTTGAACTTTGTTTTGCATGTATAGAGTTATTGTAAATTTTAGCGTATGAATAAATGCACAAAAATAGTGAGTTTTGAGGTTCTCTGGTGTATATCCATGCGCATTTGATTTCATTCATGTATGTTATCATACTAATTGTGTTTCATACTCGCACATATTCAGACACACCCATAGTTATAGCATTGACTTCAAACATTTTTTTTTGTTAAATTTTTTCATAAATGTTGCCAGAACTTTTTTTCCAAATTGCTGAATCACAAATAAATACGTTTTTTCAAAATCGTTTGAGTACAATTCAACAAAATTTTATTGAAAAACGATTGTTGACTTTAAAAAAATTTCTGTGATATAAAGATTTGCGTTCTTATTTAAGAAAATCTTAAAAAAATGACTAAATGGATGCAAATTAAAATACGTCGTGTTATTTTAATCGTTCTTAATAAAACAGAAAAAGTTACCGTAATCCAAAAAAAAAAAGAATATTCATATTCGCAGTTAAGAAATGAGATATCACAGGTAAATACATTCATATATATTATGAGTTTGAGTAGTTTATCTGTTGCCAGTTGCATTTTTAAGACGTTAAAAAATGGTTTAAAATTTAATTGCTGGAGTCAATCAGTATGCCAACGAAAATTTTAGCCTTAAAGAAGACTTTGACATCATGCTATGGTGGAAAAACAACTCCACAAGGTATCCACGGTTGTCTTTATAAGAATCAAGAATTTTATGAAATTTCCTGCCTGCAGCGCAGCATTAGATTAAGATTTCTCTTTAGCTGGAAACATAAAAAAAGAAACAGAAAAGATCCCAAAATAGTTGATAGCCTCCTTTTTTAATTATTTTTATAAAAAAACCTCTTTCGTAAAATAGATTATAATTTATTATAGCTTTAGAAGCATTATTTTAATTTGATAGCAAATATTTATGTTTTAATATAACTTTAACATACATGCCTTTACTCATACGCATTCAAAGGATTACCCATAAGCATGCGTGTTTGTTCATACTCATACCGGTCGATATACAAACTTGTTCATGCTCATACTTATTGGTAGTCATACCTGCCTGTACTCGTGCTCGGTGGCGTATGAATAGGTTATAAGTATTAAAAATATAACTTTTTGGCTATCACTGGTACTTATCAGTTTCCCTTTTAATGTCAAAAAAGCCTCCGTACATTCAGTAGTCCAAAGAAACGATTTATTTCTCAGCACTGTAAATGGCCTCGCCGTTCTAGAAAAGTCAGAAACAAACCTACGGAAGAATGAAAATAAACCCAAGCACCGCTCCAGTTCTTCACAGGGTTTAAAAGCACTCATCAGCTGGCTGCTTTTTATTTTTGCTTTTGCCACAGCTTTTGAAATTTTTAAATTTTTTTTCCAATAGCCAGTGTTTTGTTTTTCGTTCGTGCAAAAAAGCAAATCTCCTATTTTGAATATTTTTATTTTCTGACAACTGCTTTTTTACCAGCCAGCGACAAAAATGGACAACCACATAAAAAGCAAAAGCTAAAAAAAATTATTTCGCCTTTTGCGTTTTTACTTTTTCCAGAAACAAAAGCTAGTTAAAAAAGACAAACCAAAAAAAAAAAAAAATCTAAAATTCAAAGAACAAAAATTCTTCTCTGGCTGGTAATAACAAAAAGCCGATTCAATAAAACGAAAAGCAGCTGAAGTGTGTGCTAAAAGCAGTCTGAGCAGAGCTATTTTATACAAATTATTAATTTTGGGTAACTTGTTACACAAAGAGTCAACTTTTATTAATTTAGCGCTTATACTTAAGGAAAAAATGGTTATACATATTTATTTTATATATGCAGTGTTTGTGTTGCGTCTAACCCAACAAAACATTTTCAAAAATATACAATTTCATATGAGAAGCTTAAAGGAAATGTGGTACATATGTTTTACTTGGCCTAAGAATTGTAACCAGAAAAATAAATAATTTTTTCCAATAGATATTTGTAAACAAAATATTACTTAGGTTATTAATAACCAAAAATAAATAAATTTTACTTTAATTGGTTACCACAACCAAAAAAAAATATATGTATGTATATAACGATAATGGTTAAAGGCTCCCAATTGAAAATAAAGGAATTTTTTCTCGTAACCTTTACAAAAAATAATAAAAGTAATTATTTTTAGTCCCTGAGTTATTTTTGGAATAAAAACAAAAAAGTCCATATAAAACAGCTATTTTTCAACGTAAACATAAAAGGTCGAATTTAACTCTTAAAAAAAGAGTTTTATTAAGCCGTCATAATTTAAAATTAATTTTTTTACTAGCACGTTTTGAAGATATAACCATTATGGTAGGAAGAGATTACGCAGAGAGGGATCCATCGCCACCTCGTAGGACATCCCCGTGTTAAATTCGCCACTCAAAAGCATGTAAGGTAGATTGTAGTGGGACTAGCGGTAGTTTTTAATGAGCTAGCGAATATACACGTTCAGAGCTAGTACGCCATACCACTGGGTTGCTACTGCCTTGCCAGTCTGGACGATATCCAACCTTTGTCACTGCGAAACTTACTTTATGTTCGAGAGGGGAGAGAGGAATTAAAATGGAGTATACCCCTCGACACATTTTGTTCGCTCATTCGTTCTCTAATTTGGTAAAAAAAAAATGTATTTAAGTTCAGTCTCGCAGAAAAGTTGCTGTGACAAAATTACACAATTTAAACGCAAAAACAATTAAAAACCCGACAATAGTTGCGACAAGAAGCTTGTAATGTAAATGGGCACTTACCAAGATAGTGCCCGTTAACAACGTTCGATTTTTGTTAATGCGATTCGTACACGCAATTCGGACGGTAATTTCTTTAATATGATTTTTGGTATTTGTTGGTGAAAGGTGTAGAGAAGCAAGCGGGGTAAATAAAAAATCACGTTGTCTGTACTCTATCTTTCTTTAAATTTTTCTTTGCACACATTCGTATTTTTGTTATGTTGCTTCATTTTATTTTATTGGCGACATCTCTTTATAATACAAAACACAGCGCATTTAAACTGTTTGTTTTTATACAAATAATTAAGACCCCTTTCAGACTCGGCAAGTTAGTTGCGCAAGTTACTTGCCCAAAACAACAGCCTTGTTCGATAAAAATTGTAAAGAAAATTAATTATTTGAATGGAGAATTATTTTAACAAAAAACAACTTAGTTCTTGCTTTATGAATTTATTATTAGTAAATTTGAATTAAACTTTTGTGTTCTAAATTTTACAATATAAAAATGTTAATTTTTATACATAAAAAATTTAACTGAAAACGCTCAAGCTTCTTCCGAGTTCAAATATCTAACACTACGTGACAAAATTTCAACAAAGTCGTGACCAAATGAATCTGACAGCTAATTTGCATTTCAGTCACAGCATCTTCTTTAAAAACACAAATAACGGTTATTTTGAAATATCTCAAAAACTGTTCTACTTTTGACAATTCTGACTTCATATTCGGATTCAGCGGAAAATTTTACACAAAGACTAGGTGTCAAATTCATTTGGTCAAAAAATTGTCACGTAGTGTAATTAGAATGATAATATGTTTATGTATGTATATCGTTACCTCTTTTTACACTAAGGCTTTATTATTTGTTGTAGCCTTTGGATCTCCATGCTTTCGTCTTACGTGACCGTATAATCCATGAACCTGCTTAAATGCACTGTCACAAAATTTACACTTGAATTTTTTTTCATCAGAATGTATAAAAGCATGACGTTGTAATATTCTATGATTGGCAAACGTTGCATTGCATACCTGACACACATGAGGACGTGTGGTCAAATGTGTAACTCTATGCTCATTTAAGCCCGTTTTCGAGGAAAACCCTTTTTCGCAAACGATACAAATAAAAGGTTTTTCACCCGTATGCATGCGCTGATGAACCTTTAATACTGCATATGAATGACAACTATAGCCACAAATATCACATACCACTCTTGTTCTCTTGTTTCTTGGGCTATGTGAATAGTAGTGTGTATTAAGACGCCTTTGACTTTGATAGGCCTTGTCACAGTTTTCAAATTTGCATACAAAAGGTCTTTCCATTGAGTGAACTTCAAGGTGATGTTTAAGATAATCATGATCCTTAAATAAACGTCCACATTCAACTATGGGACAACGATATTTTCTTTCTTCGCTGTGTGTATGAATATGCCTTCTAAGATGATGCCTTAGACGAAATCTTTTATCACACAAGGAGCATTTGTATCCTTTATGTATTTCGAAAACATGTTGATCAAGAAATGATTTTTGTGAAAATACTTCTATACATTCAGGACAAGAAAATTCTTTGTCAGTTTCTTTTATATTTCTAATCAGGTTGTCATTTTGAGTTGTATTAGCTTGTTGAGGGTGCTGTAAAATTGATTTCTTATTTTTTTATTTTCTGCAGATAAACTTGCACTCGACTTTGTTTCTTACCTCTGGATTAAGAAGTTCTTCGCGTCCGTTTTTAATAGTAACAACCGTTTTTTTACTTCTCATTTTTTTCCTTGGCTTTTTTCCTAAGATTTTAAAACCTTCTTTAGAACTTTCATCTGCTTCACTTACACTCTGGTCATACGAATAGTCTTTATAAGAATTTTGAAAAGTTTCAAGCAACAATTCTTCCTTAGAATCTTTTTCATCACTACTTGCATCATTTTCAACATAAATGTTTACATTGCAATCTTTGGTAAATGTTTCCGATTCTATTGAATTGTTTTCAAAATGTACATTTTGCATGTGCAAGAGAAAATCTTCGAAGATAAATATTTTCATATTACAAAAGCAACAATTAATAGTGTAGTCTGTGGAGCCAAGATAATATATTTCCCCGCATTTTGATTTTTTTTGTGGATTAAGATTAATAGGAGGTAAAATTTTTAACATTTTAAAAGTTTTCTTCAATCTTGTCTTATTTATTTTGTTTACAGCTAGAAAAAAATTATTCACAATAGTCTTATTTCATAATTGGATTTAAGTAATAGGTGCGTTTGAGTACTTTTACAGTAAAATGCAATTTACAAGAATGCATAACCAAAACTAAAAAAATTACTAACAAACTTGCAACAATTTCAGATTAGTTGTTCCACTCTAACATATATTTTAGAATGGTACAACTAACATTTCCAAAATAATGCCAATATTTTAATATATTTATGTCATACGCGTGTAAAAATTTGTGAATTTCTTAAATTTAATATTTGCGATTGGTATTAAAGAAAAAAAAAACAATTAAATAAAGTGGATCCTTAAAGAGTAGCCACAAAAATAATGGAACGTGGTATTTACTTTACTGAAATCTAATTTCCTGACTTTAATGTATTAATGAAATTCAATTATAATTTTTTTAATAAAAAATTTAATTTAAAATGAAAATTAAAAAAAAAAGTATTTTTTGAATAAAGGTTCGGATTAACCAATTTTTACGTTATAAATAACTAGTTAGTACTAACCAATATTTACGTTATGACTAACTAGTTAGCATTGACTACTATTTTGGCTATCATTGACCAATAAAAAGCAGCAGAGTAAGCAGTACAGATATATGTTCCGTAGTCGAGTGGAATTCATTAGTTAGAAAGAGAGGAAAAATCACATGTACACAAGAGTTTCGGTTAGTTTTTTTCATTTTGCTCTTAATAAACCAAAGGTGGAAGTACATAACACGCGTTAGTTAGTCGACAAGTATCATGCGTTTTAAAACTTTAACGCGTAAAAAATTGCAAGTTACACAACACGCGTTACAAAAGCCATTCCTGTCAGCTGTTTTTTATTTGTTTACTTATTTGCGCATTAAAAACGGGTTCGAAAGTATATCAAGATATTGTTATTTTATTGAATTTATTCTTTTTATATAAATATTGTATGTTTTTTAAGCTCTTCAATAAGTTTTTCTTTCATGATTCACAAATTTGTTAAATTATTCTCTTGATTGTCAGCTGATTACTTGTCAGAATGCACAACGCGTTAAAAAGTTCAAAGTTAACCAACTTTCTGGCGCAAACGCGTCAAAATATTTTGCACGTAGCTTGATCTATGAAAATACACTAGTTTAACTTTTTTGAATTTAAAATTTTAATTTATTATGATAATTTTGTTTTTTGAAATTTTAAAATTTATTTTTCCATTTATTGTCAAATTTTATTTTATTTTAAAAAAATTTCCTGAAGAAGATTTCCAACGGAAATCGAAATATCGAATAAAATCATTTTAATTATTTTTTTAAAAAAGTGACCTTAAGCTTAAATAATTTAATAAAGTATAAAATTTAATAAAAAAGATCGAAGAAAAAGGATTATAATTTATTAAATACTTTTTATAACACGAACATTTTTTGAAAATACAAACAAATTATTTTATGTTATCTTTTCAATTTGTTTGTTTTTTATTTTATTTGATTTTACTCATTTGTAGCGGTATAATTCATTCAAAAGAACATGAATAATTTTTTTGCTATTGATTACTTAAGTGCCCAAATACTTCACACTTTTACAACTCTAAAAATTAACATAATAAAAAAAATTTCAAAAGATTGTATCAAGGCGAATTGACTAGAAGGTGAGGTCAACTCTACAACTACAATGCTTCTGTGGTCGGGTTGTCAAAAATATTGCTAGTAAAAAAAACAGGTTTGTTTACATAAAAAACTAGTTTGTATCAGTGTTACCGTTCGCCCGACTAAAGTCGCAATTTGACCCTTTTTCAGCGGTCTGCGACTTTTTGTGAGACTTTTTTTCTAGCAAAGCAATGTAAAAACATGCAATTCAATGCTGTCATCTTTAAATTTAATAGACAAAGATATAGAAGACTGGACTCCCTGTGATGAACTTATTTCTAAATATAGAAATAAAATTTAAAAAAAGTAGTATTTATGTAGGTATGTTAAGAAAAAGAAATATTGCGCCAAGATCAAACGAACGGAATTAAAGTAAAATTTTCAAGGGGCTTTAATTGGACAAGTTTAAATTTTGTCAAAAATATATTAACCTTAACTTTTTTGGCTTGTTTTTAAACAGAAATTCTACTCCTTTGACCTTGGCAGCATACGACAAATTTATTAAACTTAAGTAAATGTTTTCACTATACATGAAAACATGGACAAACATGTACATTGTTATGAAATATGATAAAAATGAATTCTGCAATAAGCTTTTTGTTTCAATTGTTTTGTTATGATTTTTATTAATAAAAAACGTTAAAAAAAAGATGTGCCACTTTTATTTTCTGAAACGACTTTTTTGTGTGACTTTATTTTTATAAAACAACCTTTTGTGCGACTTTTCAAAACTTCCTAACGGTAACCCTGGTTTGTATACAAACTTTGACAATTCGACCACCGAAAAAAACACCACATGTTGACTTGACCCCACCTTCTAGTCAATTCGCCTTGGTTTGTATTTAGCCCAAGGTATATTTATAGCAGGTAGCCGCGGGATTACAACAATTGTACAATAAAACAAACAACAGGGCTTTTTATTGTTGTTTTGTGATACGAACTGTCAAACAGCAAAGGGGTTGAAGAGACAAAAAAGACAAAATATAAAGACAAAATACCTTGTTTACTATACAACATTTGACAGTTTGTATCGCAAAACAAGCAAATAAAAAATAACCAGCTGGCTTTCCGAGACTACCTGCTATAAAACTACCTTGTATTTAGCCAAATAAATCCTTCATAAACAAGTTTAATTAATTAATATTTATTCCCTTTTTGTTTTGGTTTAATTTTTATTTTAACTTTTCTTTTATTTAACAATTTCTTCACAATGTTTTCCTTTTGAAAATTTTTTTTTTGATTTACTAAATTTTACTGCAAAAATTTCTGCAGTAAAAATGTATTCTGTGGTAAAAATTTGTAAATACTCAGACAAGAACTGTCACTTTTCGCTCTCAATTTATGTTCTCATTTTGTGTACTCGAACGCAATTTCGTAAAATGCAGTAAAGTTTAGTAAAAAATAGTAAAAACTTTCGTGTTCTCGAACGCAACTAATGTCAACTAGAAAAAAAAATATGAAATGCGTTCGCGTGCACATAAATTTGTAAAACGCACATATTTTCAATTCATTTTGCTTTCAAAGTCGTTTCCATCACATACCTGATTACCATTTTTTGTGATTAATTATTAAAATTTCACATTTGTTTATGTTAAAAAAAATAAATTTCCATTTACATAATATGTACAGATGTATTTTTTTTTTAGTTTTTATTTATGTATTTCAATAAATAATTAACAGTTATCTAAAATTTCTTAATATAATGTAACTACATTAACAGTCATGCACAATACTATTTACGGCAGAAATAGTTTCTTCCCTAGCTATGGGCGGCGTTACCTCTAAGACACTAGAGAAATTATCTGGAAAAAAGGAGGTAAAGGTCGAGTTTTTAATTAATTCTACAATAACTCTTTTAGCTTCTTCCTCTTTATGATTAACATTTTCTTGTTGCAATTCTGGTACCATTACCACATTGTGGTCATGGGAATTGGTTATATAAGTATGACTATAGTTTGGATGGTTTACTGCTTGGGGTATATGATGATTTTCTTTTGTTTCCAAATTTAATATTGTTGCAGGTGTTGTAGTATCATATACTTCATGAGAAATTTCAATTTGTTCTTCGATAATTTGATCGGAGAACTTCGCATTATCCTTGATAAAGGTAGAATTTGTTAAACTTGAATTAGATATTTGTTTTTTCTTGTTCAAGTTACGTTCAGTGCGAGATCGGCGTATACGCTTAAATATATTGTTTTGGGTTTCCCCTTTGAGTTTTGGTGGTGGTCTAGGTAGTTTATGCATAATTTTAAAATGATGGCTTAGACCTGAACTAAAATTAAATACTTTGCCACATTCTGAGCAACTTAACAAACGTTTGGGTCGCGGTGTATGAATTTTCATATGTTGTGTAATGCGCAGCGTTACCTTGCCACATACCACACAGGTTTGAGGGATTTGTTCTTTGTGATTGCGCATATGTTCCATTAAAAAATATTCTGTAGAATATTTTCGTCCACAAGTCGTACACTTAAATACTTGACCAGAATTGTGAGAAGCCAGATGTTCTTCATAGGTCATTGGGTCGGAAAAGTTTTTGTTACACTGCCTGCAATTAAAAGGTCGGTCTAAATGAACCTTAACCATATGTCTTTCTAGTAGAGATATACTACTTAGTTGGCGATTGCATATTTTACATATGAAACCTTCAGGATAATGCACTGTTTCCACATGGTGTTTAAGTTGACTTAGCTTATTAAATAGTTGATCACAATCAGAGCATTTGTGGGCCAATTTAACACTACTATCCGACTCAAGATAATGTATACGCTTATGTATGGTTAAGCTAAAATGGCTACGAAAAGATTTACCACATGCTGGACATACTGCTAATCTTTCCTTTTCATTTTCTTTTTTAAAATGTGGATAATTCGTTTTCGTATTTGATAACTGTTCATTTTTAATAAATTCATCATGTAACAAAGTATTAACTGGTGATGGCATTTTGCTGGGTATTTTAGTTCCTTCTGGTATTAATGTTATAAGAGTTTCTCCTATTATTTTACGTGAAACTTCTAATGTAGTGTCTGCTATATTATTTCTTTCTTCCTCTATTAAACTTTCTATGGCATATTGAGTTTCTTGCTCTTGTTGAACATTTAAAATTTCATTGGAAAAGATCTGTTGCGACTTTTGTTGGTTATTTTTTATACGTTTGTAAAGTTCTGCTATACGGTTTTTTACAGCTATTACTTTTACAGTTGTAACTTTTTTACGTCGACGCTTCAAGCGCAATAAATCTTGTATGTTGGACTACATAAAAAAAAATAGTTTGTTACTAAAGTATTAGATAAGTTTTTTGTGATAATCAATTTTAGTGTATTTATATCTCCTTATTAGAAATTGCCCGACACCAAATTTTTCTTTAACAATTAATACCAATTTTGCAGATATAAATTTGACTCATAAGCATTTTTATCTTTATACCTATTATGAATTATTTAAAAAAAAACTGTATATTGCCCCCTCAATATAACAATAGCGTACAATTTTTTTGGGGTTTTGAGAAAATCGTGTTTAAAGTTTTTGTCAAATCGGATGTCGATTAAAACCTCAATATCGCGGTAAATAAAAATACTTCATATTGGATTTTTCGACGAATACATAATACCGTTTCTTGTCTTTAAATTGACCAATTCTACGCATCCTGCAAGTCCTCCATATAGGCTATTTTATTTTTTAAGGATTTCGTATGATGTATCTGATACACTATTTTATTTTGTATGGTATACGCTGTTTTATTCAATAATTTTACGGTATTTTTATTAAAATATTTGATCTCAAAAATATCAATTCTAAAACAGTGATTAATTCATAGTTTTGTTAATTCAGTGGCAAATATTCATTACTTTCCAATTTGGGTTGTTATAAACAACAACACTTTTTGGAAGTAGAATTTGACGAAGTTTTGACCAGACATAAATCAATAATGGAGATTCTAAATATGCAACAAAAAAGTAATAGCGTATGGGCACATACGCTATTGTTATATTAAGAGGACGATATGTTATTATAAAATGAAATTTCTATGTAGTGAAGTGATTTTCTATTTCCATGCAGTTTCATTAAAGTGAAGTTCGACTGTAATATCAATTTCGATTTATTAAGTTAAAATAACTTATAAAAAAGTTCTACAATTAAAAAATAAAGCTAAATATTGTGGTAAAATAGTGCATGTGCGCAAACAGTACAATAGTCATGTAAAATACCTATACAAAAACAGAAAAAATAAAGATTTTTCAAATTATTCATAGTTTAAACTTTAAACCAAAGTAGGTAGGTATGTACATACATAGTTTAAACCAAAGTATATGTTTAAACTATGTATCTAATATGAAATTTAAATTGTATTTTAAATGAAATTTAATTATCAAGTATTCGATCAATTAAATAATTAATTAATCATAATTTTGATTTATCGTGACCTTTTTCTAACCAAAAGTGATTCAAAAAAATTAATCGCGAACAACTTTTGTAAGTTCTTTTTAATGTTTGTAAAAAAAGTATAAAATAATAAATTAGGCAAATTTTGTTCTCACCCTTTTCCTTGACATTGGCATTCGGCTTTTTAGATTTTTCTCTTTCAATACACACACACCTTCCGAACGAATCTTATCTATGTTCGTCTCTTTAATAAAACATTCTTCAAAACTATTACCTCCTTTTACATTACCTAATGTTTTTGTTACTTCAGATTTATTTGTTTCTTCATTATCACCAATTATTTCCACGGATGAAGAGTTTTTTGGTAAAAATAAACAATTTGTTTCCTCTACCATTTGTTCAAACATTTCTTGTTCTAATTCTGCCCGAATTTCTTCAGCATCTTCAATTTCTTCTATGAACATTTCTATATTATCCAAATTATTATTAGTGGGCTCTGTACTATTAAAATCTCTAGGAATATTTTCATTTCTTAAACATTCCTCATCTTCCTCCTTTAAATGATGATCATATTTAAAAGCATCTTGGGTGTTTTCGTCCTCTGTTTGCAAAGAATTATATATCGGCATATCTACTTCGTTATCTTTATCTAACGTAGAAGAGTACTCTTCACTATCCACAAGCTCAGACTCTAATGCCACCCCCTTCTGTTTAAAAACTGGTGACTCTACAGTATTGTCCTGTTCTTCATGGGATTCATTAATGTGTTCACTTAAGTGATGACAAAAGTATTCGATATTATCATAAGTTTCCCGACAGTACGTGCAATTAAACTTCAGCAAACGTGTTAATTCATTGTAGAAGACATAGCCGCATTGTGTATCACTCTCTTCCAGGAGGCAAATTTGCTTATCGGCATACATATGATCACCGTTGGATGTATGTTCAACATCGTCAATATTAATGTTGTCCATTTTTGTTTGAATTTTTTTCTGGTTTGTCTAAAAATTTTCTAAATTAATAAATGTTTTTGTTTTTTTTTTTTTGGGTAAAATGACAATTTGTTTCAAAAAAAGATGCCAGATGGTACCGACCAAGGTATATTTATAGCAGGTAGCCGCGAGATTACAACAATTGTACAATAAAACAAGCAACAGGGCTTTTTATTGTTGTTTTATGATACGAACTGTCAAACAGCAAAGGGGTTGAAAAGAGACAAAAGATAAAAACAAAAAACTTGTTTACTTGTTTACTATACAACTTTGACAGTTTGTATCGCAAAACAAGCAAATAAAAAATAACCAGCTGGCTTTCCGAGACTACCTGCTATAAATATACCTTGGTACCGACGATCAAGTTTTGCCTATCAAGTTTTAACCCAGCTAGCAAATGCTGTTTCAAGGCGAATTGAGTCTAGTCAATTCGCCTTGGGCTGTTTGTTTGACGATTATATTTAATATACAACTCCCAAAAGAATCTTCTCATGACTATCTGACGAGTAACAAAAACAAAAACATCTAATTTTTTTTTTTTATTTATTACTTTTTAAAAATTTTTTGACACTCGTCTTTTAATCTTGGGATGAACCTTTTGCGACTCTCTGTAAGAGTCATATAACAATTACTTAATAAGAGCGTTTTTGAAATATAAAAATTCTATTGTCAATACAATTTCAATATAAATTGTATGAAAATTAGAAGTTTTAACATGAAAAATACGCTTGATGCCCCTTTTTAGGTAGCTCAGTTATACGGCTGAACAATTTACGAGATGTAAAATAATCTCTACATGAGTCTCATACGACCACAGAATGCACATACGACTCTTGGCATGCTTTTTGAAAGACTCGTTAGATAATCTCTATATACATCACAAACGATTCCCTTTACGATTAATATAAGCGTCATTCGCTGCGTTATAGAAGAATCTCTCATACCAATCAGCACGTGTAACAGTTTCTCCCGTGCGAGGAATCGTCAACAATTAAAAAATGAGCTCGTCGACGATCAAAAACACTCTTTGTAAGATTCCCAGTATACTCCTATACGATTGAAAATGCTAGCTGGGAATACACTTACACCTTTTTACCAATACACTCATACCCAGCTAGCATTTTCAATCGTCTAGGAGTCTATTGGGAATCTCAAAAAGTGTTTTTGATCGTCGACGAACTCATTTTTTAATTGTAGACGGTTCCTAGCAAAAAGCCCCATGTATTTTTTGGCAATTTAATAGGCGGTTGTCAAAAATGCTGACAAGGCAAAAATTGATTGAAAAACAAAATAAAAATAAAAGAGATTATTAATTATTTATTTTTTTAATTATTTTTTAATTATTCACAGTTTTTTTAAGAAATTGTTTCGGTTATTTTGGCGCAAAACATAAACAAAATTATATTTTGACGTTTCCCTATAATTTTTTAATTCGCCGTGGAGACAGCTGATGAACGGCTGACGAGTTGAGTTAACCTTGTTGAATTCGCCTTGGACACCACCTTAAGTTAATTCGCCTCGCATGGGGCTTTTTGTAGTTGCAGAGTTTCACCAAGGAGAATTTAAAAAGGTAAACTCAACTCGTCAGCCGTTCATCAGCTGTCTCCACGCCGAATTAAAAAAATTACGTAATTGTCAAAATATAAATTTGTTTTGGGAAGAAGTTGATTGAAAAGTGCTAAAAATATTATTTTTATAATAAAAAATTTCAAAACTGCGAATAAATAAAGTTAATTTAATAATTTCTTTTATAAAAAAGTGATAACTTTAATTTCCAATAAAAATTTTTTGACAGCTATCTATTAAATTGCAAAAACAAAATACATGGGGCTTTTTGTAGTTGTAGAGTTGCACTCAGTGATAGAAAATTCAGTACTTTGGTACTATTTTCAGTACTTTTTCCTTTCAAAAATACCACGGCACCCCCACTTCCGTTTTAGTACCATGTTTTTGTTATGCTTCTTGGTTTTGAAATTTTGCGTTGATATTTTTTTTAACATTGACAACCAGGGCTGTGGAGTCGTCAACAAAAAGTACTAACTCGACTCCAACCGCCGAAATTCCCACTCTGATTCCTAATCTAACCTAAATGTATATGAAACGGGTCGTTATTTAACATTTTAACTCTTTAATGCACTACCTTTTTAATGGTTAAATAAAGCAAGAAAAGGATTCAGTAAAAATTTTTAATCAATATTTTAAATATTTGTCTGTGTTCATACGGCTCATGTCTTATTGACAAGATTCTTCCTTTTTCTTCTTTGAACATGAATTGGCGTTCAAATGATTCATGTCATGTTGACGACATGTGCTTTTTTGATATTAAAAACAATAACAAAATTAAACAACGAATGAAAAAGCAAAAAGTAAAGACAGTACATGCATCTGTGTACTCGTTTCTTTTCCCCTCGTCCCTCTCGCCGATAAAGTAGCAATCTTGTCAATAAGACATGAGCCGTATGAACACAGACTTTAATTCGAATATTTTTTAAAATTTCTGTGCCAAAAAATGTTAGAGTCGGAGTCGCGAATTTTTTGTGGGTTTCCGACTTCTACTCCGACTCCACGGCCCTGTTGACAATATTGCCTACATAAAATGTATTATTATCAAAAGCATATATGCTTGTTGGTATATTTAAATGTCAGATATCCTCATCAAAAAAGTTGAAATTACGCCAGCTCGATTCATAAATGGATGAAATATGAGCAAGAAAAAAAATTATTTTGTATCAAAAGTACTTTTTTATTCGCATTTCTGTTTAAAAGTTGTGTGCCTAAAGAATAAACAGTGTTTGTTTGTATCTTGTAGGCTCATACACCGCTGGACCGACATTTTTTTTAAAGTTTTGACAGTAGATTACAGATTGTCGGGAAAGAACAATAAATAGGATACATAATAGGTGTGATCCCGTACTCAACATTGGGAGTCCGCGTGATCCCAATCTTACCGAAAACTGTTCCCGTACTCAAAGTTTGGTAAAGTGAGAGAGCTTTTAAGAGAAAAATATTCTTCTTCTTCTCGCACGAAGTAGCCCGTACTTTTTCTTTGGGCTGATTGGGAAAATTGTTAAACAATCAGCTGTGACAAAAAATAAACAATAAAAACTACAAACAAGTATTACCAAAAGAAATGAAATTCAAAATATTAATAAAATAAACAAAAGAAAATGTTAAAAAATTTAGGTACATGTTTTAATTTTACTTTTGTAAATCATTATGTATTTTTTTGAACGTTTTCATTGTAACGTTTGCTTTTGGGGCAAAAATTTGGTTTTTATTGTTCCCGTACTTTTGTACATTTTTGTCTATTAGTTAGAAAAATTCTTGTTTACTCTCATTTTACCGAATTTTACCCAAAAAGTATGGGATCGCACCTAATTTTTCGAAATTTTTTAGTGGAAGTGGCGCCTCCTATACAAAATTAAAACTTATTTTTGTCAATTTTAAAAAAATGTTTGAGCTAGAGCTTTCAACCTTTTTTATAGAGAGCTCTCACAAGTAAAACTTTTAAAGTCTTTCTGTGCGTTATGGTATCAAAATGCTAAATTTAACTTAATTATGCGGTAGATCTTTTATATATATGTAGATGATTTTTGCCCGGTGGAAATATAATCATATTAAACGCGATGGGAGCGGAAGGACCTTTGACCATATCGTTTATCTTGAAAAGTGTCTCAGTAAGACCTAAAAGGCATTAAGAATAGCAGATAATAGCCATCTACACTTCAAAGTATATACCTTATGTGGTTGAGTTGATGGTCTGTTAAAGTTAAAGCTTCTAAAAAAATAATATTTAAGTAGATGAAAAATGTATTGTTTTTAGATGCACAAATACCATACACAATTTTAAGGGTCATAAAAGCGGAGCGGGTAGTTCTTGTTCCAAAACAAAAATTTGGTTATTTTTGTGTTGAACCAAATTAACCAAAATGGGAAAAAGTACACAAGTACACATTGGAAAATAAAGTAACCAATTTTGGTTAAAAGTAACCAAAAGTACAACTCGTACAAAAACCACAAGCAATTTTTTTTTGTAAAATCATTGTACAATGTCAAAAACAGAAATAAAATAAAACAGAAACATGTCTAGGAAAATTGATTAATAAACCAAAAATCATAACTAAATATGTAGATGACTTATTTGTTATAGTTAATGAAAATGAGATAGATATTTTATTATCAACGTTTAATTCTTTTGATCAGAATATAAGGTTAACTATTGAAAGGGAATTAAATTATTCGATTCCATATTTGGATACATTGGTAATAAGGAAAGATAATAGGTTATTGATAGATTGGTATAAAAAACCAACCTCATCAGGTAGAATCTTAAATTATTTTTCTAAGCATCCTAAGAGGATTATTATTAACACAGCTAATAATCTAATAGATAGAATATTGACAATAAGTGACACTAGATTTCATAAGAAAAATAAAAGAATTATTAGAAATATTTTACAAGATAATAGTTTTCCTAACAAACTAATTCACAAATTAATAAGACAATATAATATAAGAAAATCTCGAAATAATAGTGAGATCTTAACGCCTAAAATATATAAATCATTAACTTATGTACCTGGATTTTCAGAAAGGTTAGAAAACTCGAATATTTATGACAAAGGGAAATATAGAATGGCACACAAGGTAAACAATAATGTTGGTAGATTATTCACAAGAATTAAAGATAGATTGCAGAAGTTAGATATGTCAAACTTAGTTATATATAGTTATATACCTTGTGGTGGCAACAATAATGAACAATGTGCAAAATTATATGTAGGAACAACTGGGACGAAACTGAAAACTAGAATAGCAGGACATAAGCATGACCAAAAATATAGAAATTATAATTCAGCACATGGTACAGCTTTATCGACTCATTGCAGGGATTTAAATCATTATCCAGATTTTGAGAACACATCCATTTTAAACGTGGAAGGTTTTAAGAAAAGAAGATATATGTTAGAAATGTTACAAATAAATAATGTTCCATTTGAAGAAAGGATTAATTTTAAAAAAGATACTGAGGGTTTAGCTCAGATTTATAGATATTTATTGAATAAAAATTAATAGGTTGACGAAAAGAGAAATAGGTTTGGAAATATGGTTGTTTTCTAAAATAAAGTTTAGATGGCTTAAGTTAGATTTGTTAAAAATTGTTTGACGAAAAAGGGAAATATTTTAAAATTGTTTTTTGTTTCCTCTTTTTAATTTTGAATTTTTTAATTTTATGATATGTTATAGTTGAATGTTGAAAAATTTTTTGAAATTTAATTTTTAATTTTTATTAATTGTCAACCATAATTTTTGTTATAATATATCCTGAAGAAGATTTCCAAAGGAAATCGAAATATCGATAATTAAAATAAACCAAATATTTAAAATAGAAGTGACCTTAAGCTCAAAAATTAATAAAGAAGAAAAACATTTTAAAAAAAGGTCGAAGAAATTAGAATAAAATTATTAAAATAGAATAAACAAAATTTTGACATCCAACAGTGAAATTAGCTAATATCAGCAGGGCTTTTAAGACCACCTGTAAAAAATTCGCCTTGCTTTAGCTTGTGTTTCATTCCACGTTATTCTTTTAACAAATATTAATTTGGCTGCCGTGATTCAGTGTGTACACAAAATAGTTGTATTTTCACGAATTTTGTTTTGTAAATTTTCGAAAAATAAAAATTTGCCTTTAAATAACTAAAAAAAAAGTTGTAAACAAAACTACATTTGGAAATGCATTGAATTAAACAAAGTATTTCCTTATTAACATTATCAAATCAATAAAATCCGGAAAAAATCAACGAAAAACTTTCACACTGTACTTGTGTGTTTTTTCTTTAAGCAATAAAAAAGAAGAGAGTTAAAGAAGGAATAAATAATATAGTGGGAAAAAATTGCAAAAAAGTTAATACAAAACAAGGCGTTCTAAATGAGTGACCAATATATGAAAGAATTGCTGCGTATTGCGGTGGCCCAAATTTGTCAAACAATTGGCTATAATGCTACACAAACTGCGCCGCTGGAACTTTTACAAGATGTTTTAGACAAATTTATGAGAGAATTTACTAGAGACTTAAGGCGACAGGTAGAACATTGTAAGTTGAAGTATAGATATTTTGGGATTTTCCAGTTATTTTTATTTTTTTTTTACATTTTTAGATAATCGCACAGAGGCAAATTTAAATGACGTTAACTTAACCTTGCGCAGCATAAATGTTAATTTAAATGAATTATTGGATTATATTAATAATGTTGAGCCTGTACCCTTTGCTTTGGAATTACCGAAATTTCCAGCACGCAAAGATTCTTCTTTAAATTTCTTAAAACCGGGCAGTAAAGAAGTTTTGACAAGACCGGTACATGTACATGATCACTTACCGCCTATGTTACCACCAGAAATAATACAATCGTTTGAACAACCAGTGTCCTGCAGCTCAAACAATTTAACAGACATAAAATCATTTCAAGATAATTTAGCGGGCAATAGCAATTATACAAACGGTGAACAAAATAATGGTGGGTTAACTTATTAACGTGTTTCTAATGAATTGATTATTCTCCTTTTTTATTTTAAGATTCTGCAAATAAATCTTTAAATGCTTCTACCGTTTTGGATAAAACTACCTTGCAGTCCTTATTTAAGCCTTCTGCAAACTTTGAAGATGGCGAAAGACCTACTAGAGAAGTCAGTAGTGTTGTGATGACAACTGGAGGTTATATATCACCTGCAGTAGAGGGCAAAATGCCAGAGGCCATTGTGCCCGATATCATAGGTAAAATTTTGTTGGCAATATGGAAACATTAATATAAAATTTGTTTACAGATAAACTTTTGGGTTTAGACGCTCCGCCCCCTCCCCCACCTCCTCCACCACCCTCACCACCTCCACAATCAAGACCAGCTTCCCGTTCTGCAAATTTTACTGCAGGCCCTGTTGCTAATGAAAATTTAATAGCAGCCGTGGAAGACGTCTTACCAGAAAGAGAATTTATACCCTCTACCAACAAAGAAACAAAAAAATCTTTAACCCGAAATCTTGAAACTCAACCAATACCAAATAAAAAATTAGAATTATTACAAGATTTTCAAGCTAAGAAGCATAAATTATTTAATCCTTCGGGCAAAATTTTTCCACACGATCCTCATATGCAACCTGTAGGTAATTATAATAAAAAATCTTTTATGATGCATCAAAATGCTGCGAATATGCTGTTAAAAAAGGCTAAAAAACAAAAATTGCCTCTCATGCCTGGACAATCAGGTCTAAATGAAAAACACAACAAACCTTTAAACGAAAAATTAAATAAAATAGATGCTGCCGATAAGGCACATAGAAAGTATATGAAAATGTTGCAAAAAATGGCTAAACAAGGTAAAATACCACCCGAACTGTTAAGCAATATAATGGGTCCAGAGAAAAAATCGAAAATGATTAACCCCTCTATCGTAGCTAGCATGCCACCAGGTCCAGAAAAACTGCAATTGGAAAAGTTGCTGCGAAAACAGGCTAAACAAAGACAAAAAATGCAGAAGCAACAAATGATAATAGATACTCAAAAACAAACAAAAAAATCATTACAGCTTCCTCCTTTAGTGCCTATATTTCCTTCTAGAATGGCAGAAACTTTAAGCAAACCTCTACAACCGGAATTAGAGGAGCACAAGTTGAATATACAAAACAACGATTTGCCAAATAAGTCTCCAGTAACGTCTGCTTTTACATCCAACATTGTAACACCAACAACATCCAACAATCCGAATCATTCAGTTGAAAATTTTTTAAATAAAGCTAATAAAACTCCAGTTTTACCAGCAAACCATTTAATTGATATGGATTCTAGTGCAAAAAGTTTGACTACACAAGATGTCAAAGAACATAAGCTGTCTAATGAACCAGATCGTTCTAAGTTGAATATATTCAAAAAGATTTCAAAACAAAAAACACCCAAGTCATCATCGCCCACACCCATGCGTTTAACAGGAATAAACGATACACCAGTAATTAATTTACCCTCCGGTACA
This sequence comes from Pollenia angustigena, assembly GCA_930367215.1. Classification (NCBI taxonomy): domain Eukaryota; kingdom Metazoa; phylum Arthropoda; class Insecta; order Diptera; family Polleniidae; genus Pollenia; species Pollenia angustigena. Next base: position 5,702,935 of record OV884059.1, on the reverse strand, counting down.
ACAATAACTCCAGCACCAAATCCTTCTAAACCCTCAAACTCTTCTTCATCTCTTATAACCACTCCAATAGGCAGACATTTGTTTCCTACTTTATTAGATAACAACAGTGGCGGTGTTTCTGGCAACATTATAAATATCGAGGACATCAAAGACAAACCCTTGAAACCTCCCATAAATTCTAATCAACCTACTGACTTGACATTGATTAATCGGGTATTTGGTGAGAAACCTCCTGAAGTAGAGCTGGTCAATAAACCCAAGAAACGTGGACGCAAACCGGGAAGCAAAAACTCTCCAAAAATACCAGGAGTATTTCCCAATAATCTTTTAAAGAAAAACAGCAAAAAAATTAAAATGGATAATAGCAATATATTTGGTTCACAGTTGCCTCCCCAAATAACGCCCGAATTTGCCGCAGTCGCCGCTAACGTGGCTCAATTTTTTGGCAATCATATTAATCCTATAGAATGGGCCCAAAACAAGCACTTGCATCAACAAATGATGATAATGGCCAGTGCTAAGGAGCGCAAGGAACACAAGAAAAAGAATAAATTACTTAAACAGGATATTTTAAGTAATGACAACATTATTACCAATATGTCTGGTCTAACAAACCCTCAAATAACCCTACCATCGAATGAAGAAGTACAATCGATTAATAAAAAACTTATGCGTATGGATACCATACTTAAAGCAACTACTTCTAGCGGCATGTCGTCAACTTCGACTACCACAGATTTGACTGTTGATACAAGCTTAACAATAGGGAAAAAATTACCTTCTTCCTCCATTTTTCCTTCCTCCACGTCACCATTAAAGTCACCGGGTAATTCTAAAAGGTTGATCGCCGCTAACTCTGATGCTCTCGCTAATAGTTTAGTGCAACCGTTTATGTTGCCTAATCGTCCAACTTTTCCGAATTTACCCGGCAATATGTTGTCAATGTTACAATTTCCTTTTCCTCCCCGTCCTGGTTTAATACCCACTCCTGGTTTATTCCCAACTCCTGGTTTGGTAGCATTTCCTAATAATCCCACAAATCCTTTGTTGCCTGGTCTATTTCCTTTCCCTAATTTGAAGCAACCAATGGCGGATACAACATCTATCAATCATGGTGAGTATTAAGAATTTGATTTAAAATATTTTAAACTCTTGAACACGTTGCCCAAATAAATATGTTTTGGTTTCCATAAAATCAAATCGTTTAAATAAAAAACAAAGCGAAAAACACATCGCACTTGGTTAATATAAAAATATATTCAAATCCTATAAAGATCTACACACATAGTAAAGTTTGCATTAAAGGCATTCTCGTCAAAAGTTACACATTTGTGCGAAATAATTTTCTATGGGGTTGTTATGTTTTTGCAATTTCATTCGATTTTTTGAAACTTACGGTATTTTAAGACCTAAGAAAATTTGACGAAAAATAAAAAAAAACGTGACTCGTAAATTGATCAAATTTAAGAATTATTTTTTAACAATTTGTATTGATTTACTAAACTTTATTTAAAAGAAGATAATTGTATAATGTAATTAAGAAACTGTTAAGTGATATTTGATATATCCAAACGTTTTGCAAAAAGTAAATAATTTTTTTAGTAAAACTAGGGATAACGTGTAGGACGTCATTTATTTAGTAGGTGGGAACATAGCTTTAATGTCATAAACATTTTAATAAAAACTCTGAACTGTTTTTATTTTTAATTTGAAGTTAAAATTCGAAGTAAATAAATAGCCTATTTGCAATGTGCGAAACAATTCTTTCTTTCTAATAATTAAATTTAAAACCAAAACAAATTCTAAAAATCTTGTTTCTGTTTTAAATGTATTTGTACGAAAGAAAAAAATCTTTCGCATATCGGAAATAGGTAGAAAAAGTATTTTAATTTTGTATTTAATTCACATCTTACAGCTATGATATGTATATTACTTGTCGATTTTTTTTTCCAAAAAGTAAAAAAAAAAATTTTGTTTTGAGTTAATACCCTCTTAATAATCAAGTGCGATATGTCAATATACATATGTATTTCTTTTTTAGAATCTGAAAATCTTTCAACAGAAAACAAGAAATCCGAAGTACAATCAATCGAGCGCAGCTATTGCAATGTAGCACCTTTGGTGCCCGATTTCCTGACAAAACTAAATGATCCAAATGTTAATTCATGCAGTAGCAAAAATTTTAACGAGCCGCATCATGTACACGAACCGGATCTGCCGAAAACACCTAAACCACGTAATTCGCATTCGAATACTTTGTCTCAAGACAATTTGCTCAAGAAAATAGTGGATGCCCATACGCCGGAAAGTGCCGGTGGTAGTTTAAGTGGTAAATCAATACCCTCAACTCCTGGGGGCATTTCTCTCAATACTTTCGAACAGCTACTGAAAAAGAATGACAGCCCCATAGATTTAATGCCTCTCAATAAACACTCGAAATCCATGTCGGGCTCACAAGAATCGGGATTGGACTTTTCTATGCATAAAAAACAAACACACAATACAAACATAGGTGGTATGGGAGGTGGTGGTGCTAGTGCTGGAGGTTTAATCGTTAAAACACCTATAACATTAAACAATGAACCCATAGAAGTATCCGATGATTCAGATGAAACAAACCAACCGCCTCCACCGCCGCCAGAAAAAAGAGCACCACATGTTCCTCCACAAGTTTTAGCTCATCAAAATTCTTTGGCACCACCTGCCCATCACAGCAACTTTAATATGGATGAAATGTTTGTAGCCAATACTAATCCTCACATGATACCAAAATCCCTAGAAACTGATTTGTCTACTAAAGAACTAAAGAAGCTTAAGAAGCAAGTGAAAAAATCATCATCAAATATTAATGCCAACCTCTTGAATACAAATAAAGCTGAAAGTCTTACAGCAGGATCGGCGTCAACAGGAGGTGTGGGAAAATTGGCTGGTGGAGCCGATTTAATACCATTGACCTCTACGGGCCTGGCTTATTCAGCCAAAAATATACCCTATAACAGTTTAACTGCCAATGCTAATCCCTCGTTTAATGTCCACAAAACAGACTTTTCAAATACAGTTTCTGCATCCTCTACGGCCCCAACACCCTCTACGTCATCTGTGTTTAATAATCTAACAATAACCGCCACCAATCCATTGTCTTCGGGTACATCATCGAACAATACAGTAATTGACTTACAGAAGAAACGCAAAGAGCATAAAAAGCTAAAAAAATTAAAAGAGCTTAAGGAGGGAAAAATAAAAAAGAAAAAGGACAAAAAGGATAAGAGTAAAAGTAAAGAAAAATCCGAAAAATATTTACTCAGTCACCCACAAACTTTCCCATCTAAAGACAAGATAAAGGAACCTTTAACAGTTATTGGGTCCTTAGATAAGATGCCTTCCACATTAGTTGATCACAGTAGCAGTGGCACGGAAAAGATTAAAGATAAAGATCTATTGAAGAGGCTGAAAAAAGAAAAGAAAAAAGAGAAACAGCGGACCGTTTTAGAAGAATTATCACCACAAAATCCTAGTAACATGCAACAGGCTGCCGCTTCGAACCCTTGTAGCCAGAAGATCACTACTACATCATCCATTTCTACTGCAACAATAGAAGGTGAACCACCAAAAAAACAAAAATTATCACCTGCATTGAATTATTCGTCGACCTCTAGAAATGAACATGCGACGCCTATTACCATTAATACTACACCCCCGCCGCCAGTCTCTATAGTACCAAAATTAACATTGAAATTAGGATCAACACATTCACCTACTCCACCACGTGATGATGGTCATAAAAACAGTAGTACATCTTCGTCAATGGCAGTTTTAGCGTCTGTTGCACCAGTGCAGCATCCACCACCACCAGCAACAAACATAACGCCTACGCCTACGCGTGAACGGGAACCCTCACCGGAATTGGCCAGAATATCGCCATTGGTGACAAGACCTCCCAAGCATAAGTTGAGTACAAGTAAGTGTTATTTTTTAATTCATTAAAATAAACATAAGGGGTATATATAGTCTGAATCCTTAAGGAATTCGAAGATCATTACCTTGTCTTTAGCTAGCACTATATATGTGATTCTTGCGAAAAAAGGCTTTGAATTCGATAGATCCTAACCCCAATAAGTTAGAAGAACCAAATTTATTGGATTTTATTTTTACCTTTAATTTTTGTAGAATTAAATAAGGTTCAAATGTGGCTATTGTTTCACCTAGGTTCAATACGACAGTTTATCTAAAATAAGGACGTTGACACTATAGGGCCCACGCAAAATCAATAAGTGGAATAACATTTGACACAAATACTTTTTTTACATTAAGATTTCTTATAATTTTTAAGGGAAACAAAAGTATTCCCGGAAAAAGGCAAAGAGAATAATGTTTGTCTCAAATATTTTAAATACTAAGCAAATAAACCACATCGGTTAAGGTAAATAAATAAATAAATAAATAAAACTCTACTGGAATTCGGATTTTTTTTTTTTGTTTCACAAGTTATTTTTCTGCTAAAAATATTAACATTTTTTAGGTGGTGATTTGGCAACAAGTACTTCTACATCCAATAGCATTTCGGCGGTAAATGCTAGCTCTTTGGAAATTGGCGATAATAGTAAAAATAGTTTGACATCTAATCCCAGTATGATAGTACCGCCACCAAGTCCTTGGCTTTCTGGTGGCACCATATCAGCCAGTTCAGTGTTGTTGCCTCATCAACTCTTACAAACAACTAAACAGCATGATATGACGAACACGCCCTCGAGTGCTGCACATAATACAGATAACAATTCTAAAAACAGCAATACGGATAGACAAAGCCCTTTGACACTAATAACGGAAACAAGTCGACCCTCTTCCTATATTGTAAGAAACATAACATTCTTTTTGACTTTTAAAGAAAAAAAATGTATAAAATTTTTGCGTTTTACTTTTTATTGTCTCTGATGAAGGATGCTGAGGGTAATCGGGTTTGGATTTGTCCGGCCTGTGGTAAAGTTGACGATGGATCACCTATGATTGGTTGCGATGGCTGTGATGCCTGGTATCACTGGTAAGCATTTGAAACTTTTTTAACAAAATATCTTTACGTCAAATTCTATGGCAAAAAGGAAAAAGTACTTGAGTTGACTTGAGAGTTAATAATACCCTTGACATCTTCACGTTTTAAAGTACGTACATATGTATGTACATACATACACATGGGCAGTTTCAATAATTTTGTACGATGTTTTTTGGAAGTTATACCAAAATGACTTTCGTCGGGCTTATCTTTTTTTCGAATGTCCAATATAATTTATAAAAAAAACTTAAGTTTACTTCCGATCTGTGTCATCAGGAATATTTAGGAATAAAAACTTTAAATAACTTAACCGCAAAGATTATATTAGAATAGGAGTAAATTTTCAAAAATTACCTATAAGCTTTAAATTGCTCTCCTACAAAACTAAAAAACTAGACTTAAGCACTTTTTCCTTTTTGCCATAAAATTAGATAAACTTGTTAAAATTCTTAAAATTTTTAGGGTTTGTGTGGGCATATTTGTGGCTCCCAAAGACAATGAAGACTGGTTTTGTCGTGTATGTATAACACGCAAAAAAGGCCTACATGCCTCGGATAAAAAACGTAAACGTAATAAGAAGAAATAATTTGTATTATATAAGCTGTGTTCATTTCATAATAATTGTTATAAATTTGTAACAATTGTTACTTGTAAATTGACAATTGTTACAAATTTGTAAAATTTACAAATTTGTAAATGACCACAACAAATATAGTTTGTAAGAAGTTCTAAAATTGTTTTTCAATATATTAAAATTGAAGTATATAAGGAAAATAGTTTGTATCATAACAAAAAAAATAAATAATTGTTATTAACGAATGGCAAAAAATACATACATATATTTAATATTCTTGTTTTACTATTTTCAAATAAACGTATGTAGTAAAAAAGTACACTGAAAAATATGTAAGTATGTATATAGAAAATTAAAAGGTAATACAACACTAAAAAGTGCACATTTCAACAGTAATATGGCATCACTTTTTTGCTTCTGTCAACAAACGGAAACTTGACAACACCTAAGAAATAATTTCTTGTCTGACAGTTAAGTGTTTTTATAAGTGCAATTTTTTTTTTATATAAACAAATGCAAATTTAATAAAAAAATTTTGTAAAAATGTTAAAAGTAGCCCAACCTACTAATAACAACTTTCACAATTTCAAATGCGGAGAAATTTTTTGCATTTCCCCAGCAGTTTACAATGTTACTTGTTGTCTGTGTGCTACCAAAATGCATCTGGACCAATTTCCCAGCCATTTTCAAATGCAGCATCTTACCTTGGCTGAAGAAAGTATTAATCTAGAAGATTTAGAGCGTAAGCGTAGAGATAAATTGGCCAAAGATGCCAGTCTGCTTGATAATATGACCATTAAAGAAGAAGATCCTGAAGATGATCCTATAAAGCAAGAGGACACCGATGAGGATAACAAGAGTTTGCAACAACTTTTAAGAGACTCAGAAAAAACACGAAGTAAGGTACCAAGTAAACAGGAAGTTTTTCAAAAAGACGATGAAACTACAGATTTAAATATCGAAGACAAATTGGAGATGGGGATTGTGGTAAAAAAACGAAATACTAGAAATTCCAGAAAGAGTTGTACTAAAATTAATGTGGAAGATGATCAAAAGACAGAGGTAGAAAAAATAAGTTTACCAAATTCTAAGGATAAAGATACTAAAAAAGAGTTAGAAATTAATAATGAAGATGATGAATTAAAAGAAGAATATGATGATGTTGATATGGATAGAGATTGGTCCCTTGAGGATAAAATTTCAGATACAGATGTAAGTGCTTATGTTTTATATTGCATTTTTATTTTTAAAACGTTCAACATATCTGCAGCATTTTCTTAAGGAAAATCTTTCGAAAACAAATTTTGGAACAAATCTAGTTTACACAAAAAATAAGATATTAATTTGCAAGCAGAACTAGAAAAGTTATAATATCTTTGCAAATTATTAACTAATAGAGAATGATCTACCCTTTAAAAAGCCTAAAGCTTCGTACAGACGATGGTCAGATCTAACAATATTGTCAGTAAAATTTGTTTAAAATGTTTTACAACCGTCTGAACGGGTAATTTTTGTTTAACAACGTTGTCAGAAAAAGCATTGACAGTCCATTATAACAGCAAAATTTTTCTTTGACAGTATATTGTCAACACATTGTCAGATCTTACATTATTGAAAGATCTAACCACCGTACGAAAGAAGCTTTAGTAAAATCTAACGGTAATAAAAAATATAAGTAAAGTCTTAGAATACAAATTCCAGAAAATAAATTCAGGTTTTAATGGATTACATTTTATTAAATATATTTCCCATGTTTGTCTTTATTTAACTGTTAATGGCTAAAGGGAATGGTCAAGTTAGACAGGTAATTTCTCAAGCTATTATATGATACCAATACTGCCCTAAATAGACAATTAATATTAAAGATATAACGAAGAATAAATCCAAAATTTTAAGGACCATAACTCGAACTCACAGCAAAAGTTTTCTTAGAGGCGAGATTTTGAAGTCAATATCTCTAACTTGGGTAAACTAGATTTAAGCCATCTTTTAAACTGTAAAATTTTATTAATGAAAATCTTTATATATTGTGCAAATTTCAAAATCTGTAAAACTTCCTTCAATAAAATTTTCTGTGAATCTGTAAAATATTTTTAAAGACAAATTATAGCAGGATTTGTAAAATTTTGTTTAAAAAAAATCCATGCTTTTAACTTCTCTTAAGAATTCTCCAGGTTAAAATTTACATAGAAAGCATTTTTGTTTTCAGTCCGATGCTGATGACAAGAACAGTGCCACAGATGAGCTGCCGTTTCCTTGCCTTACTTGCATGCGCTCATATCGTTCCAAGCACAGTTTACAAAAACACAACTACAGTGTTCATAATCCCAATAAACCGCCTAAAAAGCCCAAAGAACCGAAGGCTGAACATAAATGTGATCAATGTGACGAAGTTTTTCGTTCCGCTCGAGACTTGCGTGGTCATAAATGGAAACATACTGGCATATTTTGCGATATTTGTGGTAAACCTTTTACTCAGACTGGCAATATGATGAGACACAAAATACGCCATACGGGCATAAAAGCCCACAAGTGTAAAGAGTGTGACAAGGATTTTTTCACTGACAAAGAATTAAAATCTCACATGATCTGTCATACCGGCCTAATGCCAGTAATATGTGAAATATGTGGTAAAAGGTGTAGGGATCGTGGTGTTTTGACGGCTCATATGAGAAGACATACAGGCGAAAGACCTGCAAAATGTGATGTTTGTGGTAAAAGTTTCTTTTCATTTCACGATCTTAATGTTCATGCTGTTACGCACAGCAGTGAACGCCCGTTCAAGTGTGATATATGTGGATCAACATTCCAACGCAAAAAAGCTTTGCGCGTCCACAAACTAATACATTCAAAGGACCGGAAGCATGTGTGTAAAATATGTGGAAAAGGTTTTGCTCAATCGGGTGGTCTTAATTCTCACATGCGTACTCATGATGCTGCCTTAGATAAATCCACAAATGAACCGGCTCTAGCGCCCGTCATGTTGGACAGTTCAAGTTCGCACACAGAAAATCAAAGTTTTTTGAGTACAACCAGCAAAACTGGCAGTAATGCTGAGGTTAGTATGCCACCAGAGAGTAGTATGTTGAGCCAATATATGGTTTAAAACGGTTAACAACAAATGTGTCGTAATTTTTTTTGTACTGCATGTTTAATTATAGTAAGATTTTTACAATAAATCAAGTACACAATAGAAATTTATAAAAAATAATAACATGTGTAAATAAATGCAATAAATTAAATTAAAATTTTAAATGCGTTCACTGCAATTCAAAACCACGAAAAAAGTGTTTTTAAGAAAAATCTTAGAGCCATTTAACTGAATAACTTTTTAAACCCTTCGCCACAGCTGGAATAGAGTATATATAAGTTTGTAACTTCGTTTATAATTATACAATATTGACCTAAGACCCTATAAATTATATATAATATGGGTCCTCATGAGTAGAAACCTTAATTTTACGTTGCCTGTCTATCTGTTTAAATGAATTTTCCGAAGTTCTCAGATATGATGGGAACTTTCTCGGTACATATGATATGAGCAAAAAATCCACGACTGCCTATATTTTTTTCATAAAATCCCATGTTGTAGTTATATATTTATATCCATCACCGAAACAAGGTCTGTATATTTTAACCCATAACAAATACATACTTACATGTACAGCGAAGTTGATTTAACAATGTCCACCTGTATATCTGGAAAACGGAAAGAGAAAGTTTCCCAAATTAGTTACAAGCATATTGGTTATAAATAGACAACACCCGACAAAATGTGGGCGGTATCAGGGAATGGATTCTGGGCGCGACCAATCGGGCTTGGGTGAACCGAACGGACTGACGGGTATTACGGATGCTGTGGCCAGTGCTTAGGAAGTCCGATTCGGGGTCGCTGCTGGGCAGGAAAAGGGTCTGCGTTAGGACCATGATAGGAACTATCACGGGCCACTGCATGATAGGCGGGGAGGATGGGATCCGGTCAGATATGTGCAGGTTGTGTGAGGATCTGGAGGAGTTTGAAACAAATGCTGTGCCACTGTCCCAGGCTGCAGGGCAGCAGGCTGAAGTGTCTGGGCGAATTAGGGGATGACTCGGGTTGTGGACTCGAGAATCTGGTAGGACTCGTAATGGGGATGGCCTGGCTGAGCAAGAGGAGACAGGGTGCTGGCGCACATAGGGCGAATCTTGGTTGAGTAGGATTTCTCGGGTTTGGTCCGAAACTTTCTTTTCTATGTATCTATCCTTTAAATCTGTCTTATGCTTTCGCTTTTTATTTCATCTACTTTACATTCATATACGGCTATCTCTAAATAAGGCGTCACAATGGACCATATTGGTTTCTGGGTGAAGGTGTGAAGGAGACTTCACACCAGCCTTTCTACTTACCTACCTACCTTTTCAAAAGCTTGCAAAACATCGATAAAGAGTGCAGAGCAATATTTACTTTCTTCAGAGCCTTTTCTTGTGACGTTTACTATTCTATGTGTTTGCTCAATTGTGCTATGTTTTCTTCTAAAATTGAATTGATGGTTTGGAATACGATAAAATAGTTTCTCAAATATTTAAGATAATAAGCTAATAGTCTTAAAAGATTCAACTTTTGTGTGGTCTTCTATGCTAGAGGATAGTATTCAAGGCGTAAAATAGCATTGTAAATTAAAAAAAATAATTTTCATTGCGATGCACAGTGGTACGAATCTAGCTGGACAAGAGTCATAAATGTTAGCGTTTAAAAAAGTGGATTTCTGGAAAGCCTGCTCTAAATTTACAAAAAAAAATCTCGAATATAAAGTTGGCTGTTTTTTAAATGATTTAAAAATTTGTAAATAATTTTCCAAATTCAAAAATCACCAAATTCTGGGATCATTCTATGAAAGTTTTCTTTCAGAAAGTGAGTTAATTGGTGAGAGGGGAAGAGAACATGCTTTTCTTTTCTCCCCTCTCACCCAAAAACTCGGACTTCCTCAAGGTCTATCCAATAGGTCTGCTTAAGGCTAGATTACACTATTATACTTTGTATTAATACATGTCAAAAACTCAAGTAATACGACAAAGTGTGATAGTGTGAATGCAATGTGTCACGAAAATGACAAGTATTATGAAAAAAGTTTGACATCCCATACGACTTCATCGTTTTTTGAAAAATTTCTAAACAATAATACTTTTCATTGGATCAGGGTTGCATTTTATTTCACGTGTGAGTGTTTATACTTTGTGTGATGGTGTAAACACAAACTGTCATGTTACATTCGATTTTTTGACAGTCGCAACAAAACTCATTAGATTTCTCTTGACAAAGTATTATGGAATACGTAAGACTTGTGAGATAGTGTAATCTAGGCTTTAAGAAGCCAGATGTTTATTTGGTTTTTTCCTCAACGATATCAAAAGTTGTTTACATTTTTCTTATACGTGTATATTTTTGTTTACTTTTTTGCCACACATACATGCACACAAAACACATTTTTCCTTTTGTTTTGCCTATGTAGTAGTAAGATTTTGACAACGGCTGGGAATTTTACACAAACAAAATGCCTGTTGTTTTTTGTATTGTTGTAGAAGTAAGCAGACCTATTGGATAGGTTGGACTTTCTGAAAGAAAACTTTCATAGTGTGAACACGACAAAACATTAAAAGCTAATGCGAATTTGTTAATATGAGGTGCGTTTGAGTACTTTTACAGTAAAATGCAGAAAATGAGTAAAAAAAAAATTAGCTCTCACAAAAAGCAGTTGTCCAAAAAAGTACGCAAACGCAAAATTTGTAAAAATTCATAAAATAAAGGCAACAGCTGATGGCAAATAATTGAAGTGTTGAAAAATATTATTGACACTTGAATACTTAACTCGTTTTCTTATCGGTACTCGATTAAATACTTTTTATAACACGAACATTTTTGGAAAATACAGACCAAGGTATATTTATAGCAGGTAGTCTCGGAAAGCCGGCTGTTTATTTTTTATTTGTTTGTTTTGTGATACGAACTGTCAAATGTTGTATAGTAAACATGTAAACAAGTTTTTTGTCTTTATACCCTCCACCACAATTAGTTGTGAAGAGGGTATATTAAGTTTGTCATTCCGTGTGAAACTTTTTTATTATTAAAGTATATATATTCTGGATCCTTGAGTAATTCTAAGTCGATTTAGCCATGTCTGTCTGTCTGTCCGTCTGTTGAAAACACGCTCTCTTTCGAACAACTCAAAAGAAATGAACAAACTTGGTGCCGAATTGCTTGTAGTTATCCTAAGCAGTTTTGGATTGAAATCCAGCAAAATCGGTTCAGTAGGACCAGAGTTATGAATCAAAATGTGGAACCACCACCTAAAATAATTGATAATTTTGTTACAAAAAATAACATAAATGCTGGAACAAGGCACGGAATGAGATAAGATTTTGCATAAATTTGTTTTATTTGACTGGAAATCACGCTGTTTAATTTCGTGAAGATCCGTAGCTAGCGTAACAAAATTTGGTACGTCACAGTTTTTTAGGACTAGAAATGACACTGTGAAATTTCGTGACGATCGGCCCATAATTTACCTTAGGCCCCATAGAAACCCTACTACCGGAAAATAGTTTAGTACGCCTAAAACCGTAAAAAATAATGCAATGATTTTATAGGACTATAAATGATACTGTGAAATTTCGTGGAGATCGGTACATAATTTACCCTAGGCCCCATAGAAACCCTGCTCCCGGAAAACAGTTTAGTACACCTAAAACCATAATTAATAACAAATCGTCACAGTTTAAGATAATAATAACATCATACAAATATTACTCCTTAAACATTCGAACTGTCGGTGGAGGGTATCAAAGATTCGGCACAGCCGAATACAGCACTCTAACTTGTTTTTGTCTCTTATCAACCCCTTTGCTGTTTGACAGTTTGTATCACATAACAACAATAAAAAGCCCTGTTGTTTGTTTTATTGTACAATTGTTGTAATCTTGCGGCTACCTGCTATAAATATACCTTGATACAGGCAAACTATTTTATGTAATCTTTGATATTTGTTTGTTATACCCTTCACCACAGGTGGAAAAGGGTATATATAAGTTTGTCATTCCGTTTGTAATTTCTACAACATTGATCTTAGACCCTATAAAGTATATATATTCTGGGTCCTTATGAGGAGAGAAGTTGATTTAACGATATCCGTCCGTCCGTCTGTCCGTCTTACGTTTGATATGTGTTTTCCGGAGACTCCAGACATGATAGCGGCTACGTTGTTTTACATTTATGTCACATATAGTCCACCATTTCTTGCTATTGAAATTCAGCCAGATCGGTCCAACAATGGCTGAGATATGACCAAAAAACCACGACTGCCTCTAATTTTTCCAAAAATCCCTAGTGGTTGTTGTATTTTTATTACTTTTTTCTGTATATCTGGAGAATGGCAAGAGCCAAAGCTTTAAAATTAGGTACAAACATTTAGGTTATAAATATACACCATCCTACAAAATGTGGACGGGATTGGAGAAGTAGGCGTGGTACCTCTCATACAAAAAGTATTAAAAATTGTATAAAAACCTGAATTTTTTGACTGTTTTATGACCTATGGTTACGCCCTTTATATCAGAAGATCAGAAATTTTTAATAGAAAATATTTTCTGAAAAACTTGGGAAAATCGGCTCAGATACGAAAAAGTTATGACCAAAATTTTTTTTTTTTTTGAAAAATACCCATTTTCAGGAACCATAGATCTTCCCGAGTCCAACTTTTATAGCCAAAATAACTGGCAAATTTCTTCTTTAACACGTCGGTATATAAATCTGTCAAATCGGTTAATAAATATCAGAGTTATGACCAAAATACTGAAATCCCAAAAATTACTCTTTTTATACCCTTCACCTCAGGTGGAAAAGGGTATATATAAGTTTGTCATTCCGTTTGTAATTTCTGCAATATTGATCTAAGACCCTATAAAGTATATATATTCTGGGTCCTTATGAGGAGAGAACTTGATTTAACCATATGATGTCCCTCTACCCCTACAGTCAATTATATCCTCCAGTGGGCCATCCATTTTGGAAACAGGGCAGTCGGTTAAAATATGTGTGGTAGTAAGCGTTTCATCACAATTGGTACATTTTGGCGGATCAGTTTTTTCATAATAGTGTTTGGAGTTAAACAAGCATTTTCCCACTCTTAGGCCAAGGCCACGCAATGAGCGGCTAAGCGTCAAGCGGCTGAGCGATCAGCGTCAAAAAATTAAAACATATGAAATACTATTGAAGTGGCCACGAAATGAGCGGTATGCGAGTGAAATTTTTGAGCGGCTAAGCGGCGTCGCTCAGGAATAAAACTTGTTCTAATTTTTAGTTGTTTTCTGAGCGTCAAAAAATAAACATGGCAAAAGTTAATATGGAGCTTATGATTTCATCCGTACAAAGCCGACCGAATTATGGCAAGAAAGATTATCAAATTATAAAAATATGACCGAGAAACTATTTTTTTTTTTGTTTTGTCAACTTGGTGTTAACTTTTAGCAACAGCAAATCAAAGCATTTCACAGACATACGGCAGTATTGTATTGGCTAGATTTTTATATAAATGGTTTAATTTCCCTTGCTTGATAAATATGGACACATTAGCATGATGTGTTTATTAATACTGTGTTTTAGGGCGCCATATGGTCGGGCTTGACCGACTATACTTTCTTACTTGTTTACCGCTCAGAAGTGACGCTCAGTAATAAGCCACTTGCCGCTCAAACTTGACGCTTTGACGCTCAACCGCTTGACGCTTAGCCGCTCATTGCATGGCCTCGGCCTTAGGCGGGCCAACATAATACACTGAGTTCGTGTTAATTTTATATTATAATTTAATCTGCTGCTAACCGGATTTTGTTGTCTTTGAAGCATTTTATATGGGTTACTGATAACCCTGGGGAAACATAGAACTTCTGTAACTTGATGTAGCTGTAAGGCCCTTTTGGCACAGCAGTCTGCACTTTCATTTCCATGGATTCCAATATTTTACATATAAAACGAAAAATGTTAAAATAACAGTAACATGCCTTATATACTTTGTTCACATACAACGAGATAACGCACGATTTTTTTAATTGAAAGTTTTCATACGTTTTTTGTCGTATATCCACAATTATGCTACATACGATATTATAATCCATTAAATTTTTCGCAAAAGTGGATGTACAACAAAATGGCTTCGTAATATCTCATTAACCATAAGAGATAGAGACGTGATGATAACGCAGATCGAAAGATCTGTTAAATTTACCACAGGAAACGATCTTATCTCATTTTTTTCGATTTTGTGATATACGACAAGATAACTCCGGAACGACGATATATATAAGTAGCGAAAAAATGATTCATTGCTGATCTCTGTGCTGTATATGGCTATGCCGAATCTTATATACACTTTACCATAAGAGCAGAAAGTAATGTAAATACCGTTCTTTATATATAATGTTATGTGCAACGCCCACTTCCCAATCCCGTACACTAACCAAGATATTTATACCTAATTTGGAAGCGTTGGCTTTTGTCGTTCTCCAGATATAAAGAAATTTATAATCAGCCTTATTACGGTTTTCGTTGTCGTCAACGACTGTTTTTTTTTTTTGGTCTAATTTTTAATCTAATTCAAAAAAGGACACACTTCTCCAATTTAGAGAGGTTGTGTATTTTTAACCAAGATGCGAACCTATTTTTTTATGTTTTGGCTCTTGTCGTTCTTCAGATATACGGAAAAAAGAAATAAATAAAACAACAACAAGGGATTTATGGGTAAAATTAGAGGCAGTATTAATTTTTTGCTAATATCCAAGTCATTTATAGACCGATCTGGCTGAAATTCGATAGCAAAATTTGAATGAGCATATCTGACATAAATATGTATATACCAACCTATCCCCATCATATCTGAGATCTTCGGGAAACCCATTTTTAAAGTCGGACGGAAAGAAGGCCAACCAAATTTGAACTTCTCTTCTCTTGTAGGGTCTAGGATCAATATTGTGGAAGCTATAAACGGAATGACAAACGTATGTATCTATGTATACCCTTTTACCTTGGGTGAAGGGTATAAAAACATTTTGTTTGACCAAAAATAGTTAAATAAAAAATTAAAATAATAAAATAATTTATTTGTTGAATAAATAATTATTTATTTCTTTTATGAAAAATAATAATAATATTTGTTTAACAAAAAAGGTTAAAGTGGACGTAACGATTACAACTGAACGTTTAAAATGTTAAATTGATATTTGAAATATTTGCATATTTAAAACGACAAAAAGCCCTATTATTACTAAGTTTCCTTGTATAGCTTATTTAAGAAAGAATCATAGATTCTAAATAGTTTAGAAAATTATATATCGAAAATTAGCTCACATTGTGAACAACTTATGGGTCAATTATGGATGACAACTGAACTGAAGTTGAGTTGCCAACAGCGCAATCAGGCAACGCCTCTCATGTTAATCACCCTTATTGTGTTTGGCGTATTTAAAATACGCCTACGACAGTTTGGTAATAGATTAAAGAGAACGTGAACTTTTTTCTTTTAATCTATAACCAAACAGTCGTAGGCGTATTTTAAATACGCCAAACACAATAAGGGTGAATATATCAAATAACGGCGCTGCCTGATTTCGATGCTGTCAACTTAACTTCATTTGTGATGTCATCGACCCATTAGTTTCTATAGAAATAGCTTACATTGTAAGCAACCGACATACATAAGTTTCTATAGACAATTTTCAGTAAAAACTTTCTTGAGATTCTAAAGTTAAATAGCTCATATTGTAAGCTATTTTCTTTAGAGAATTAGGTAACATTGTGAGCTATGTTTTTATAGAGAACTGGTTCAAAGACTGACCCAATTTCTTACTTGAATTGTGGCTAATTTTTTCTTAAGAATTATTATGAGCTAATTTTTTATGAAAATTGGTTCACATTGTGATTCAATTTTTTGTTCAGAATTTAAAATTTTTTTTTTTTTGTTGTGTTCTCTTTGAAACAATACTTTTTAAGATTATTATAGATAAACATTTATATTTTACCAGATATTTTTTAGTTAAGAATAAAACTGTAGATTATATGTGTTTATTTGTTTGGTGTATGTATGTATTTGAAATATTCAGGTATGTGATAAAAATCGATCGATTCCAAAGCGATCCTTTTAAAAAAAAAGTACCGGGCAGAAATTGCAAATTGTACACAAATTGAAGCAATAGGAAAGCACTTTTACAGAAGAAACCAAAGCGGCTTGCCAACGCTACGGTTTACAATCTAAAAAATGGTTTGGCAATGTTTTTTAATAATAAAATATTTTTATTTTTCTTCCTTTTTTAATTTAAATATATGTAAGTGTTATATTTATGTAAAAGACTGACATTAACTGGTTCATATTGACTTTTACTTCTACCATCTTCAAACCTATTTCAATTTCTTTCTGGTCTAAAACTTTAACGATATATAGTTTTATGCCCCCGGATGACAGTGGATACTCAAAAAATAAGCATTTTGTTAAAAATATTGCCTTTGAAGTAAATACATATTATCAAAGTTTGATACTGGAAATTTCGATATAACCTTAACATTTCCATTTGTTGATAAACATATACATACTTATTATCAGAAGCAACGGTTGTAATTTTATAGTCACAAACAATAAAAAAAAATTGTGTTTTCTATTCAAGTGTGTCAATAATTTTTCCCAATGAATATATTCTAAAGGCTTTATTCATAAACAATATTCCAACAATTTGAAAAATAAAAACCGATCCGGTTTAACATTTTAAAGTTTCTCGTTTATATGTACCTGCAACAATGAAATTATTGGCTTCTTAAACGAAATTTGCTAAAAACTAGCTAGCTTAAAAAGGTTTCGAATTTCCAAAGTAAAGTGCTATTACAAATGGCTTTGCCGCACAAAGACCTGTATATACTTTTCCCATTACCGACCACGATTCTTTTTTAGATTTATTGAAAATTTCATGCCATCACCTAAGTACATGCTTACGAGCTTTATTTGTTGTTCTTTGTTGTTTTTCAATTAATTCCCTCTCATCTGTCGAGTTTTGTTCTTGGAGGCCAATAAATTCTTCTGAGCTTTTTGAATTGTAGCATGCTCTAGTCATTGGCTCTTCTTCTACTTCAAGGTTGACATTATTGATATTAGCGAGAATATTAGCATCGACGTCTATGAGAAGTTTATGGTAAATTAAAAATGTACTTATCTGTTTCTGAAATCTATTTTTTAGTCGCTGGTATGACATTTTGATAAATAATTAAATTAAAGTTAAGTTATAGTCTGGCATTCTCTTATTTAATACTTGCATATCCATGTATGAATAGCTATTATTGGCATTTTGACAAAACATCATCATAAGACAAATTTAAAAAATTGTAAAAAATGTTGTTAATCATACGAATTTTTATAAAAAAAACATTTTTATTAACGTTATTTTTCTTTAATTTTGGTTTATTTTTTATTTGATAAAAATAATTTTTTTAAAACTTTTTTACTATGCTACCTGGCCTTTACACATGCAAGTGCAAGTTCGAAAAACTCAATACACATACACTTTTTCACTAACATTCACACAATGTTTGTACTTTCAGCCAATCAGCTGTTTTCTCGATTTTTCGTTGATTATATGTACGTATACTCTACTTGCAAGTAATTACTTGCATGGGTAAAGGCAGGGTTATCTCGACTTAAGATATTTTGTCAAAATGTCACAGATATAATATACATACATATCGCACCTGTTCATCAAAAGTAACACAACTCCAAAAATTCTATTTTCCACTTTTTTGAAGGAAACAGTGTATGGTTACCATATCTAACCATTGTAAAATTTTTGGTATTCTATTTGTAATATTTCATGAGAGAAATGCCGTTATGTCTTTCTTTGCGTACTCATATTATTTGTTTTTATTCAATTAAAGAGTTGTAATTTTAGTTGCGTTGAAGTGTTCAAGGGTTATGGTGCTCAAATGAATCAGCGAAACTGTATTAATTCGAGTTGTGATTGTTTTCATGTTAAAAATCTGTTTATCAATAGCTGTTGATTTTGGGTTGTGATAAGCATAACTTGAAATAATATTGACATGTAGATCAAAAAATTTCATGAAAACTGTATTAAATCAAAAATCCGTAATAATTTCGGAAAAAGGAAGAAGAGAAATAAATTTTGTGATTTTATTGAAATATAAGTGAGTTTCCTTTATAACGGTATATTTGTTTATAACAATAATTCCATCATATTGGCGGAATTAGTTTTTTGCCTCTACTGAAAACTTGTAAATTTTGAGTTGTGTTACTTTTGATGAACAGGTGCGATATGTACATTTAATTGGCAAAAAGCATATTTATTTTTAGTTATTGGCATTGGGAATATGTTATACATACCTAATAAAAAAAAAATATATTGGGAAAGCACTTAAATTGAGTTTTTCAAAGTGTTTTACCAACGTTGTAAAAAGAGTTAGAAAACCCCAGCATGAGGGTTTCATTTGGCAGAATACTGCAAAAGTAGAACTTGTAATGTTTTGCCAGCGTATCGTTCACCTTAGGAAATGCTTTGTCAAAGTGTGACCGATAATTGTTTCCTGCCTGCGGTGTTATGAATTTTTGCGAATTTTAATAGTCTTATTTTTTTTAATACTGTTTAATTAACAACAATTAAGAATATCAAAATTTTCGGTTTTAAAGCGTTTCATTTTAAAATCGATTTTTATCACATACAAACCTGATTATGTATTTAATTTTTAGAAAATAGTGCCTTTTATTCTGTTAAGGTACGGTCACATATGGCAAACAATTGTCAAATTTTGTTTGCCGGCATTTTTAAAAAATTTGTTAAAAAAAAAATAAAAATTTTATTTGCTGGTCACACTACGCACATTTATTTGCCCATTTTTGTTTGTTCAAACAGATATTAAATAGATTCAAATAAAAAATGGGAAAACATGTTTGCCCTGTGTTCACATATAAAAATATTTGCCTAAAAATAAATATTTGAACAAATTTTCAAAAATAAAAATTAAATAAATAAAATTACTTTTTATTAAAACTAAAAATTATCATTTTGATGCAAAATATTGAAACTTTTATGGTTTTATGGTATAGAAGAGCGAGAACAACAGTTTTAAAAGTAAAAAAGGATTTACATAACAAATAAAGAGATAAATGCAATTTGGCGAAGTAATTTCCAGTCTAATACAACTAAATTAAACTATAGTATGAACTTAAGCTATATTTGTTACGGTTTAGTTACGCAAGCAATAAAGTGTTTTGAGACAGTGGATCTATTGTAAATTATAGACCGATCTTCACGAAATTTAGTTGTATGATTTCTAGGCATATAAATTGAGTTTGTGCAAAATTTAACGATAAAAGGTGCATTCCGCCACCAATTTACGTTAGTTCTTGTTACAGAAATATCGATTTTTCGGGAGGTTGTTTCACATTTTAGTCCATAACGCTTTTCCTACTGAACCAAAAGTGCTAAATTTCAATCCAAACTGCTTAAAAGAACTTGAGTGAACTTGCCACCAAAATTTTTATTTTTCGTCAGCATCCCAGCAAAAACTTTACTTACAATCCTACTTTTAATGACTTCAAGAATTCATTACTTTGTAGCTTTATTCGCCACTTTTTGGATTATTAGTTATATATTAAATAATAACTTTATTATTATATCTTAAATATACAGAAAAATTTATATTTTCATTATGACAATAAAAATGTCATTATAGTCAAAAAACATAGTTTTTTAATACAAAAACTACACTGCCCCGGTAGACTAGCTGGTAGAGAGCTAGTCTATCAGCACCGAGGTTGCGGGATCAAATCCCGCCAGAGACAGAAAAAAAAATAAACAATAAAATAAAGTAAAATAGAATAAGAAAAAATAAAAATAAAATAATTTAAAAAAAAAAAAATTTTACTTTATTGACTTTGTGTAACTATATATTTTTATAAAAATTTTAAGTATAAAAAAACATATTATTTTTTAGATTATAATAGGCTAAATTATAAAGGATTACTTTTGGGACATCTCGAACAAAAATAAGTACTTTTTCTAGTAGAAAAGTAAGTAGACGGCTCGTCAAATTCTCATTATTTTTCTGCTTATTTTGTAAGCAAAGTTTTTGCTGGGATCCTTTTATTAATCAATATAACAATGTTCATCCGTCCGGTTAGCTGTCCATGTTAACCTTATTCGCAAAGTACATGTCGCAATTTTTGTGTGTTCTAAAATCCGAATTCACTCGAAAGTGGATTAATTCAGCATTTTTTGTGTTCTGCAATTCACCACCACATGTTTTTATTCGTTTTCAATTAGGGTAGTAAGGGGTTAGTTAGGTTAGGTTAGAACATTTGAAGCAAAAACAGAATTTTGCGAATATCGCGAATTTTTGCAAATTTCCACTGATTTCGCAATTTTTACAGAATTTTTGCCATTCCTTGTAGTGTTAGGGACCTTTAATCAACTTTAAGGCTTATTCCAAATATATTAACTATTTTCGCGCATTTTCGCAATTTTTAAAATTTTTTGTTTTTCCAACATTTTGTTTTTTAACCGATACATTTTTGGGTTTGCTTCCAACTTTGCAATTTTTCGTGCTTTTCTGCTAATTTAGCAATTTTTATCAAATTTTTGACATTCCTTATAATTTTAGGGACTTTTAATCAATTTTATCTATTTTTGCAAATTTTTTGCAACTTTCGCATATCTTTGTTGCGTTTTTCGGCAATCGTCTCGCCATTATTAAGATAGCCCCACCGTGGTCACCTATTTTACAGGGCACTATCAAAGAAAACATCATCCCTGCACAAGAACTTCGAATACACAAAAACATGCGGATTTCAGAACACCAATTTCTGAATTATGCTGATTCCAAAAACACACCTGATAGTAATGAAATGTTGTTTTTATTGTCATAAGAGGTGGAAAGAACCGGTCAATAATTTCATATAGCCCCCATAAAAACTTATTTCTGGAGAAGAGTCCTTGTGCCCATAGACAATCTATTATCACCTTACCAAATGTTATTGTAATCGATCCATATTTTACCATAGCTCTTATACAAATACCACTTCTGTAAATAGCTTTTAATGTCATAATAATCTTATAAATGTCGGTTTTGGCAATAATTTCTATAATAGCTTGTATGTCGTGTAGAGTTGTCAACCGATTAAGAATAATTCGATTAATCGATCAAACAAAACCAAACTCTTGTTCGAATAAGTTCAAAACGCCGATTTTCGAATAACGAATAAATCGATTAAATATTGTCGATTAATCGAACAACCATTTTTTATTAAAAAATAAATTAAATAAAAGCTTAGAATTTGATTAATTCTCATAAGGTTTTAGTGATTTTATACAAAATGAAGGAAAGTTAAAAAATATTGCTGCTATAGCCCTGGTTGTAATTAATCTTAATTTTTGCACTCATTGTATATCAAAAATGTATTTTATGTTTTTATTTAACAAATCTTATCAAACATTTGAGTAGGTGAGTTGCAAAACTCGTTCGTTTCAAAATTTAAAATACGAAATGAAATGATATAATTGTATCAATGCATGTCCTCTTCCATGTTTTTAGCACGGACATGCAATCGGAATATTTCGTCTAATAAAGCGCCAAAAGAACTGTAAGAATCCTTTGCCATCTCGTATTTTTAATTTTGCAACGAACGAGTTTTGTATCTCATCTTCTCAATTGTATCAGCTGTTTTGTTTTTAAGTCAAACGTTAAAAAATTTTGAAGAAAGGGAATCTTTCAATTTCGGGTGAAAAATTTAGAAATAAACGAAAAGCTTAAAAATAAAGAATTGATTTATATAAATCATATATTGAAAGTAAAAATTGTTGTTATTGTACAATAATACAATTTTTTTTAAATTATATATGTATATCTTTACAATTTGTAAGTGCCACAATACTACCATTTTAAACGATGTAGTGGAAGATAATCCAACGACATCAAGAAATGCCGAACTTGGTCCAATGGAAAAATACATTAAGACGGCGGCTGTCGATAGAAATTGTAGACAGAAGTTTGGCTGAAGATGGTAGGTCTTCCAACGCCTTTCGAAAATCCAGAGTAATATCGGATTATTAAGCAATTAAGGGTTTTACGATGCCTTAAAGTAATACAACGATGTGGAGTTAAGATGAAAAATCTTATGCATCAAAAAAAGAAGAAGTAATAGCGGATGGAATGGAAGATTTTCCATAGTAATTTTTTTGTTAAAATAATTTTTTTATTCGTTATTCTCATCGATTAATCGAATAATTTTTTAAATTTAATCGTTTGATCGAACGAACAAAAACAATTAGTTGAATTATTCGAACAAAGTTGAAAGGCGAATAATTGACAACTCTAATGTCGTGTAAAAATTTAGTCTTGTTAGGCCGAGAATTGGTTCTAGGTCACTTGCTACAATCACTTCAAGACGAAAATAAATCTCATAAAGGTGTCTATGTCGGTATATTTTTTGGCGCTAATATTTTTTATATAAAACTTAAATTCATTATATAATTTTATTTTGGCGGGTCTCTGATTGTCCAATGACCCCAAACTGGTACACTCTCAAAAATTTATATATTCATATAGATACGCCATGCTTGCAATTCATAATTCGTAACATAGGCTCATAGAAATTACCCATTTACTTAAGAAAAATGTATTTTGTAACATCTTGAATCCTATTTACCGCGCAACTCTTTGCTAAAAAGAGAACACAGGAAAAATTTTTTACATAAATAAGTTTTTCGTCATTAAAAACTTATTAAATTTTGTTAATTTTTTCAATTTTATTCAATAATTTTTATTTTAAAGCTTTTTATTTGCCGCTGTTTGTTCTTACAAAATTTTTGTAAGAACAAATATTTATTTGCCTAAAAACAAGGAAAATATTTGACGTTAAATGGTCACATTAGGAGCATTTTTGTTTGCTAGCAAATAATTTTGTTTGCCCAAAATCAGCTGTTTTTCTGTTTGCCCCTCAAAAATATTTTGTGGTCAGATTAGGGCAAACAAATATTTGATATTTTTTGACAAATGTTTGCCATATGTGACCGTACCTTTAGTCATGCTATATTAGATTAAAAAAAATTTTAAAAATTCAATTTTTTACGATTTTTTTTTTTTTTTTTTGTATAAAGGTTTGAGAGAGTTCAAATATGTTCTTAATTATATTTGTTTTATTTCATAAGTATTTCTATATAAATTCCTGTAAATTTGGCTCTTATTTGAGGCTATTTAGTTTATTTTAAGTTAAACTTATATACCACTGCTAGAAATTTTTTATTTTTTCTTTAGAAAATAGCAGTGTTTTTAGTAGAAGATATTATTACAAAAATAGGCCAATTCAAAGCAAGCTTTCATGTTGTGCTACAGGCGAATATTAAATTTTTATATAAATATTTGTTTTTGTTTTTGTATGAAAATTATTGACAAAAATTATAAAATTTAAATACAACTGATACGCCACTGGTTTGAATTGGCCTAATGTATTAAAAAAAATTTTAAAATATTTTTTAATATGTATTTGAGAAAATTATTAAGTAATTTTTCGGTTTTTCTTAATGACTCCCATTTAGAGTGTGTATATCAAAAATATTGTATATGTATACATATATTATTTGTTTAATTACTTGCTTGTATTTGGGAAGACTCCAATATATTTTGTTTGAGGATTTATTGTTTAGTTAGCAGTTGTTTTTGCAGGGAAGGATTTAATTTGTATGGCCCGGACGGGGATTTTGAAGTAAACCCTGTTCTCCTCTTAAGACTTTGGCACAAATTTTGCAAAACATTCAGACATAAATCTTAAATATTTTAGTTATTCCAATTTTGTAATCTGTTATATTTTTTTTGTAATTTTGGTTAGACTTTTTGTATTCCTTTATGAATTTCTTATCTAACATCAATTCCTTGTTTTTTATATAAGGAAATATATCAATAATTTTTTGGATTTTTTCTTAATTCTAAACTTAAATGCTTTTAAACTAAATTAATTTGTATTTTAATTAGTAGACGATCATCTTCGCAGAATCCCCTTTTAATAATATCAGCTATATTGGCATATTCAACAAAACCAAAACCCCTTGTACTTATACGTTCCTTGGGCTGATGAAATGCTAAAATTTCTGGTTTAGTCATAATGGTATCATGTTGTGATAACTTCATATCTCTTGGATGGACCATACACAACTTTATGCGGCCTATGAATGGCCAATCCAAGTGTATATCATTTTCTGACTGCATTAAATGCACATGTAAGCTTAAAAGGTGGGGGTTTTTTGGTTGTATATTGAGGCGTGCACAAAATTTGTAGCCATAGGGTGAGGTATAACATTCCCGGGAATAAACCAAATTATTAGTATTCGAGCGCAAGTAATCTACTAAATTGTGGAAATTTTTTATTTCCCAGACAATAGTGCCATTGCTGTAACGGGCATCTACTTGAGAGCGTGAATTTGCCAGCTGTTTGTTAAGATTTTCAATTTTGACATCTTGTTCGCAGGCCCTTTGCTCTAAAACCACTATGCGTTGATACATGGCCTGTATAAGTTGTTCTTCACCGCCATTGGCGTATTGGGGAGGAGGGGGCAAAGCTGCTCCTCCACCTGCAGAATCTCTGGCATTATGGCCATTTGTTTGTCCATGACCCTTAGGCGGTTTTTGGGGATTCCATGAAGCAACAGCTGTATTTTGTAAGGCCCTTAACATCAGTTGTAAATGGTGAGGCATATCTTCTTTTAAATGCATTTCCAAAGCATTTGTTTCGGGCCTACCCACAAAATCACATTTAATACTAGCAAAAGGGCATTTTTCTTCAGTGAGCTCTTCATCGCTGCGATAGGGACATTCCTGTTTGTGGCGTTCCATTTCCAAGGGAGAAGCTATATAATTGCAACCTACCTTAACATTTTCACACTTCAATTTGATCTGGTCTATCTCTCGTCTTGTAAAATTATCTGGAAATACGTCCTTATCGGCAACAATTTTCTTATTATCCATGGGGCACCAATGTCTTTGATTGTGCAGCCATGAATTTAAACAGGATTTGCAAAAACGGTGACCACAGGAAGTTAGTACTGGTTCATTTAACCAATTCATACAAATGGCACATTCATACCTGGCTTCGGGCTCAGTCTCCTCGTTGCTGCTGCTTCTGTTGGCCGTTAAAGTGTGGGTTAGATTAAGTCTTTGGGGTGGTTGGGGTCTTTGATTTAATTCCATTTCGGCCAAACGTTCGGGCAAATGTTGTTCTTGATATTTAGCTGATTGAGTTCCATCTTGCATGTTTTTATAAGTAGTTTTAGAAGAATTTGTTTTCTTTTTAGTTTTGTGTATAAAAATCTTTTTCGGTACAAATTGTATAAAATTTATTTAAAAAATCTTTGTAAAAATTCTAGAAAAACACAACTTTTTCATTAATATCCTTATATAAATGTATCTTTTTGTGCACTTGAAAGTGAAAAATGTATTGCAAATTGTAAAAAATGAATATTGATTTCTTTTGTTTTGTTAATTAAATTTGACAGTTATCGGTAGCCATGAAAGAGATGTGTCATATGCAAAATGAAAAAAGTTGCCACTGTAAATAAACAAAAGCAACTGTTCAAATTAAAATGTAACAGTGTGTATAAAAACAATTAATATCTAACCGAAATGTTTAAAAATAAAAGAAATCTCACTATATCGAATATATTAATTTAACTTTAGAATCGGTTTCTTAAATACATTTTGTTTATCCTGAAAGATATATTCACAAGCTTTCAAATGATACCAGTATTGGCCACATTGGCTCAAAAATGTAGTGGAAAATCGCATACACAAAATTTCAGAGGTCAATAACTCGAAAACTTGTTTTCCGAGACTTTTTCTATTTAATATTTTCTTATTTTTTAATATACATATATATTAAAAGTCTTGTCCAAAGCTTATTCTTAAGCAGTACTAATTTCGCTAACACTTGTTTAGCTGAAGCTAAACAAGTGTTTAAACTTGAGTAAATATTTTTTTTAAGTTTTCGACCACAAACTAAAACTGTTGCTTAAGTTTTGTGATTTATCTTACTTCTTATAACTTAAATTCGTTGACAAAAGCATCTGATTTAAAAATGATGTATTGAATTCGAAAACCATTTCAAGATATGTAATATAAGTATTGGATTTTATAAAAACGGGTTCTATCTTTTCGTATTTTTTTTTATTCCTTTGATACAAAAAGGGAATTGCTTTAAGATGATACAAAAGGGTGCTTTAAAAAAAAGGGTTATAAAATGTATCAATAGCGTCGAACAAGGGTCATTTTGATTCTTTAGTATCACAGCGGTAACGCTGAAAGAGAGAAATAAAGAGTAAAGAAAAAATAAAAATTTAACACTGTTTGACCACAAGAAGGGTTGTCAAATCGTTTTCAAATTTTATCCTCAACTTGTAAATTTTTATCCCCAAAAAATATTTATTTTCTTCCCCAAAAATTTCCACTTAATAACTCTTAAATTTTGCCATAAAATATTTTATTTGTGTTGCATTTTATTTGTACATTTCTTTAATTTTACATTTGAATTATACATCAGCTCAATGAATGTTAATTTGATTCAATAATATAAAAAGTTAACAATCAAACTTATTATTCTGCTCATTCCTTTTGGTACATACTTCTTGAATTAAACAGCTTTAAAATTTAAACGTGTTGCAACCCGTTGAATTATTTTTAAAATTATTATTTAATCGTAATAATGATTCTAGTAATCCAGTTTATTTATTATTTTTGTTTTAATTAGGAACACAAAAAAATGTGAATACTAACTTGGCTAAATCTTCATCTGCAAAAACTTCTGCCAAAAATTATCTCAAAGTTTTAAAACTTTTGTACCTCAAATAAATCTTTCCATTTAATAAAAGGCAGTTTTTCTTTAGGAATTCATAAATGTCTGTTGAAACATTGATATTAATACTCTATCTATCCTATCCTTATTGGTTACATCATATATTTGTTTGTAAGTCTTTAAAAAAAATTAGGTTCGGCGGGAAACTCTTTAAAAATTGTTGCAGTAAACTTTAAAGATATAAAAACATATATTTTTTACTTTAAATGTCAACACTGAATATATCCATTTTTATTTTATTGTTCTACAAAATCGTAGCCCAAATCTATTGAATTTTATGCTAAGTAAGATGAATTTGTTTCTATAGCCTCAATTATTTTTGTTACATCATAACTTTGTTAAAGAATTGCCTATCATAAATTTCTATATCAAAAATTATTTTTGTTGCTTAATAAAAAAATAAAAAAAGCCTAAGTCTCAATTTACAATGTGACAGACAGAAGACAGATAGACGAAGTTTGTTGGCGAGAGAGGAAAAAAGTAAAGTGTGTCACGCATACACCGTCGCCCCCTTACCATCAACTTTGTCTATCTGCCTTCTGTCTGTCACATTGTAAATTGGGACTAAGCTAAATCCTAATCCCCAAATCACATTTTTTATCCCTTTTGCAAAATAAAATTCCCAATTCGGGAATAGTCCCTAATCTGATATCACTGAGCACAAGTTAAGAATTTCACCACTAAAAAGCAGTCAGGGCTGCCACATATATTTGTGAAAAAATCGTCAATTTCCTGAGAAAAAATAAAAAAGTCGTCTTTCTCGTTTTGAAAAATCGTTAAAAAAAATCGGACAACTAAAAATTTATTTTTGTTTTTTAAATTTTTGTTCGAATTTTACTTTTTCGATTAAAAAAAACATAATAACTTCATGCCCAGCTAGCATTTTGAATTGTGTTGTATAATCAACCAATCGTCTAACAAACATCCTGTTCGCTGGGTAGGTATCAGAGAACTGCAAAATCACTATTTTTCTTGATTTATTCATACGCTAAAATTTACATTCCCTCTTTGCTTGCAAAACAAAGTTCAACGTTGGTAATTTTTACATCGTTTCGTACACATTTGATTTTTGCATTTATTCGTTTTTTATTGAAAGTGCTTTTTTTGCATTTTTGTTGCGCACGCAATATAACACAAATGTGTAAATTCAAAGGAACACATTTTTATACTTTTGCATTCAAATAGTCATTGTCCACTCGATGAGACGCTTTGTTTATATTAACAACAATAAACCACTCGAGACGCTTTGTTAAAATTAACAACAATAAAAACAACAATAACAAGAATACATTGTACCTACAAACAGAACTACTGTACTTTTTAAGATGAAAAAAAGCCTGTTTCTATGGAAATTGTTTGTATGTACCTACATATGTGCGTTTAGTTTCATTTAAATTTGTTTTCTTGTACTACATAGTTAATGCTAAATGAATACATGAGTAATAATTGCTTCATTTCTGGCTTTTTTGTTTGTATTTTTTTTTTCTTTACCAAAACAATCATTGTCGCAACGAACACACAAACATCTTTATTAAAAAACGAAGCTAACGATTGTATAAATAACAAAGCACGATGTGCATTATTTGAATGACTGCAAACCAGTAGCGAATATTTGCGATTGCGCAAGTTTGATTGTATGACCGCCAGTGAGTGTATTTGTTGCTGTTGATTTAATGCGATTTTTTTACAATTGCACAAAGCTGTTCTCTGGTAGGTATTTATTTTATTTCCATACGAGATCAAAATCAAAATATATAAAATTCGTTTTTTTGTAAGTTAATCGTTCCGTTTGCAACTTCTACAATATTAACCATGCACCCTATTAAGTCTTGTTTAAAATGGGTTTTCCGAAGACCCCATGTGATGGTAACTAGGTTCTTATATTTTTTATATCATGTGTAGTCTGGAGTAGTTTGTATTAAAACTACATTATTAGCAAATGACCACGTTTGCGTTTAATTTTTACCCATAAATTTCTAATGTTTACCTATAAACCTTAACTTTTTGATGTCTACTTATAATCTTTGAACTTTGTTACTTATTTTGAAATAATTTTAGTAAAATACTGATAGCGAAAATAAGGAAAATATGTTCATAAATCGAGTAATAGACAAATAACTAGTTTTTTCATCCAGAATTTGGTACAAAAGCGTCAATTTGTTCTAGGGCGATCAAATTTGGCCCAAATTTTTTTCTATATAAGGAGTATTATATAAAGAGGCAATAGGTATATTATTTCACTTGGCCTTCAAACTCCAATTTAAGCTTTTGGTAAGATTTTTAATATAATTGTGAACGGTATATAATATTCGACACAGCACTTTAGCTTGTTGTTTTGTTTAATTTGACTTGACTCAAAATTCCCTCTTCATTGGCAGAAAACTGCGGTAACGGTTAAATGTTTTGATTACATTAAGAATTACGCCTATCGTGAATAAGAAGTGAACAGTTTTTTCTTTTGCTTTTTTTCATTAATTTTATTGTTTACAAAATTTTTTCTGTGCTTCTTAATATCTAAACATATAAAAACATTTACTGCCTGTTTAACGATGTCGAACGTCAACGTTCGCATAGAAAACTACATTTAAAACAAAAACAAATTTACGAATATTGTTTTTGTTTTACATATAATTTTCTATGCGAACGTTCGAAATCGATGAACTGGATGTTAAAGTTTTCTTTTTTTGAAGACTGAATAAAACCGTCACTTGTTAGAAAAAATCAGCAAATCGGCACTTTGCTAATTTCGTAACAAAAAATCGTCAAAATGACGATAAACCGTCAAATCTGGCAGCCCTGCAAGTAGTGTTGTGTAGCAGTGATGGACAATTTAAAAATTTAGTTGGTACTAATCACCAAGCAAAATAGTACCTAATTCAAAATGTTGGTACTCTTTATAAAACATATTTTATTATATATATATATATATATAATTTAATTAAATTAAATTTAATATAAAAAAATAATTTTTTTTCTAACAAACTAAAATTAATTAATTTGATGTAAAAATTTTTTTTTTTTTTGCAAAGTTTCAAAGCATTTATATATTTTCGTATTTCCCGAACAAACAGTTTCTAGTGTTGTTTAAAATATGTTTGTTAACTAGGAGCGAGTAAAAATAGTAAATGTTTACTGTTGTCGACACCATGTAGTTAAACAAAGAACGATAAATTGCAAGTGTACCCTGTATGTTATAGGCACGTAGGAAATCTTGTCAATGTTCAAAAAATAGCAACGCTGGATTTCTAAGCAAGGAGGCATAACAAGAAAAGAGAACTAAAACTGACGTGTGGGTATTGTGTTATTATTCAACAAAAAAAAAAAAAAAACTCAAAATAGTACAATAGTACCAATTTTCCTGCCAGTTTTGGGGTTTTGACCTTTCCTCTGCTAAAAAGAACAAACATTTTTATTTGGGGTTAGCTGGGGATATTAAAAAAGTTTTAAGGGGGAGGGGGGGGGGGGGAAATAGTTCCATGCACACATTTACAATAGGGTGATAATTTTTGCAACATCACTTAATATCAATGAGCACCGGGCCTAAAAAGTTTATTTTATTTCTAAAAAATATTTGAAAAGTTTGAAGCTAATCTGTCAATAATTCGATTATGTATAATAAGTCCAAAATTTTTATTTTCCTAGAACAGTTCATGTATATTAGAGGTGTTCAAAAGAAATGAAAGTGAACTCTTATTTTAAATATACTTTGTTGCTGTTTATATTACTACATAATTATATAACCTTATAATTTTTTGTTGAGGGAAAGCTAGTTTCTATACGCATTTCACTAGTTGCTTTGGCCTTTTTCCAAAGATTTTAGAAAAGCTAAAAATTTTATAGAAATAAAACTGTAAAGTGAATAAGAATTATAAGCACTCAAAGCTTTACTTGTAACAATATCAAACCTAAACTAAATACCAACAATAAACAGTAAGTTGATCTTTCCTTACATTCCTCTACAATTCGTTGGCTTTTTCGACTTGAATTGTAATTGTAAGTGGAGGAAAAAAACAAATGTTTAATTTTATTGTTTGTTAATTTGCCAATTCATTTTTTTTTTGCACGGGCACATGCAGTTTTGCACTAAACACAATTGGATAACTGCTGCACGTATGAGTGTAATCCACACTAGAACTGCCTGATTTTTTTATCTTCCCATGCAGATTTATTACAGATAAGATCGACTGTATATAAATATATTTAAAATACAACTACGTATTTCCTTCCGATAAAAATGATCTCTTGTAGAACATAGAACAAGTAAAACTCAAATAAATATTTAACTTATCCGTTTAAAATGTTGTATTTTTTTACAAGGGCCTATTCTTGGAATATTTTCTTTTTTGGGGAACATTTTTTTAAGTTTAGGGAGGACAAAAAAGTACCTGGCAGCCCTGGTCTAGTGGGCCAGTATTCATCAAGGTCTATCTAATAGGTCTGCGCAAGAAGCCAGATGCTTACTTTGTTTATTCCTCAACGATGTCAAAAGTTGTTTCATTTCCCTTATACATGTGTATATTTGTTTACGTTTTCGGTTTTTTGCCACACATACATGGACACAAATCACATTTTTCCTTTCCTTTTCCCTATGTGGTAGTAAGATTTTGACAACGGAGGGGAATTTTACACAAACAAAATGCCTGTTGTTTTTTGTATTGTTGTATTGTTGTAGAAGTAAGCAGACCTATTGGATATGCCTTGGTATTCATTGTCGTATATTATAAAATGAACAATCGAATGATAACCAGGGACAGTTAATTATTGTTTGTGAACGTGAGAAGTTGTAAAGCACACGGAATAAAATCGGGAAAACTATTTTTTTTACGAAATAAAAAAAAATATTTATCAAGTTTAGGAAGTGTGTTTGAGTGTTTTTATACATACATATATACCTATATAAAACTACTTAAGTGGTACTAATAAAGCAATTAAAAACATAATAACGGACAAGAAAATTTGAATTTCTTTATTAAAAAAAAGCTTAACAAAAACATTTTTAATTGTATTAAAAAGTATTAAATTCTTAAAATGAAAAAAAAATTAAGCTTACTATTATTTGTTACAATTTGTGTGCCCTTAACTTGGACAGCTTATGTTCCAGAACATACCACGAACTACGTAAACTCGAATGGAGGAGATTATGATGTAGAAAAAAATGCAGTTAATCAAGACAATCTATTACAAAGCGGTTTACAACAAGGTGTTAATAAGTACTTGCTTAATTTAAAAAATAATGATGATGGTGTAAATGATGATGATGATGAGCGCAATGATATCCAACAAAATTTATTCACTGAACTGCAGATAAAAACAACAAATGCACACCAGCTATTACCAATACCACCACAACAAAAATCATACGATATCGATGATGACGTCGTTATTAGTGCAAAAAATCACTTAGGCCATGTATATGAGAATTTGGAGGCACAACCAACTGGTTTAGCAGAGCAACAGCAACAACATAATCTAAACAATAATGACGTATTGTCAAAAATGGTTGAGGAAGACGAATTATACAGCATACTACCCCATTCTCGCCAACGCCGTCAATTGTCGGATTTTTTGATTGCTCCCAATACACGCTGGTGCGGCCGTGGGAATACGGCTAATGGCACTTACAACCATTTAGGAGGTGCCTCTACTGCCGATAAATGCTGCAGGACCCATGATCACTGCAAACTCTACATACCCGCTATGAGCAACCGTTTTGATTTATTTAACTATCGCCCTTATACACTGTCCCACTGTAATTGTGATCGCCGTTTTCGCACCTGCCTCAAGATGGCCAATGATGAAGATGCCAATACCATAGGAAAACTATTTTTCAATTTAGTACAGACCCAATGTTTCGTATTAGCCAAAGAAATTGTTTGTCAGCAAAGAGCTCAAGATGGTACATGTTTCAAAGAACACATTAAGCAAAAGGCATTTTTAAAGAACAATAAAAAGTATTAAAATAATTAAAAGAGCAACAGCAAAAAAAGGGGAAAGAAGTTAAAGAAGGAGTAAGTAAAAGCAATTGAATAGCAAACGAGCGCTTCCATGAAGTGTCTCTTTTTTGAAAACTCTCATGCACCTTATAACCTCATTTTTTTAAATTATTTATTATTAATAAGTTACTTAATTAAATAAACGAAAAAATAAGTTTCCTATATGCAAGTACTTAAACACGCAAACCTTTAAAAAACATTTAAGCAAGCACCCTTCAGTCAGCAGGGTGTTTTGCCATTTCATTTTCATTGGCTGCTGTAGATACCTACTTGTCGTGTAAATTGAATTAAATGACGCAGGGTCTAATTAAGGCCAATCTACAATAAACATTTTTGTTAAGGTGAGTAATTTTTATGAAATATATTTAATAAAAATTGTTTTGTTTTTATATAAATTAAATTTATTTAAAAATAATATGGCATGATTTATTTAAAAATAATAGCGAAGTTGTCAATTTACCGTTAGATAATATGATTGGCAAAAGTACTGCCAAATAGATTATGGTCTTACAGTGATGCCAGTCAGGAGTTTTTATAATCAGATTTAAGTGTTGTCAATTTTAAGAAGTGTGAGGTTACGATTTTAAAGGAATTGCTGCTATTTAAGAAAGGAATAAATTAAAAATGTACTTAATACGACACTTAACAAGTGCAAATTTGTACGCGGCCCTTAAACGTTACGTAAGAAGACTAGTTGATCACCGGTTGTTCATTGACCACTAAAAAAAAAACTTTTTCATCCAACTAACGATCAACTGGCTATTAAATTGATACGTATAACGACGATTTTCTTTTTCGCTTCCGACATTCGCATCAGATTTAGTTGATCAGTTTTGTTTTATTATCTTTTGATCCTGCATTTACATTCATATGCAAACAGTTTGTTTCTTTAATTTTCTTTTCTTATCCTTAAACTTAAACTCCTGTAGACAATGAAAACGAAAGAAAAATCGGTTGTGTACGAGCAGTTGCTCTATGATTTATTATGTAATTAAGACCTTTGCCTTTACTTTTTTAATTTAAATTTTCTTTACGTCTCCACGTGGCAATGATTGCTGAACGCAAACCAAATCGTCGGCAGAAGAATGGCGCAATAGTTGCTGATTATATTACTGAAGAACACGTAAAATTGCTTCGCTTTTAATTTGCAATTTTCATGTGAGAAGGTGTATGAAGTTTGTGTTAGTATGTATATAAATATCGTTACCTAAAACGCAAAATACCCAAACTGAAAAAAATAAAAACTGACTTTTTCATTGATTCTGATATATTGCATCAACACAATAGTCCACAAACATTTTTGGAATCTTTCGACCAAATTTAGCGATTTTATTGACAAAAACAAACGGCCCTATCTACAAAAGATAATATGATAAACGCTAAAAGGCCAACTAATAGTTTGCATAATATGTAACATTGTCAAAACTATTGGTAGGTTTTACAAGAAAAATAAATTAAAAACAGTTTAAGACAATTTATCAATAAATCATTTTAAATATTTTTTGCTTTTCCTGTAAAATTTTGAAAATGTTATAAAGGGCCTTTTGCATTTTATTTATTTATTTATTTATTCACAAAAAAGTAATATAATAAGTCTCAAAGGCCAAAACAATTTTATATTACAAAGTATATACATATATATACCTGATTGGATATTCAATAAATTACTTATATAAATACAAAATACATATACCATATGGACCTCTTTTGGCTCCCCAGCCGGTAACAAAAAAATCCAACATAATAAAAAGGGTGTAAAGCACCCTAAAGTAATAACTGCCCGAGCAAACAGCAAAACAATAATTGCCAATCATTGCAATATGCCATCCACACGTCGAAAATTTTAGCGAGCAATTACATTTGAAGATTGCGGAAATAAATGTTGCTACGCGGGGACCCAAGTTCCGAGACATAAATTTATTGCTTGTAAAATAGACAAATGTTAACTGTAGTAAACTGTATTTTGACCATAAAATTAAGACTTGAAATTCAGAAATAGATTCAAAAATCGCTCAAAATTCATCACACCTTTTTGAACAAATGACTAGAAATCAAACTATTAAATTTCTTGAAGATCGCTCTGTAATGACCCATAGGCCCCATATAAAGCCAAATATCGGAAAAAAGTTTAGTCAAACTTAAACCGTAATGAATAATCAGTCTAATTGAATTGTTTATTTCAAAAACCCGTCAAGTGTGCCTATTTCACATGAGAATTGACGGTGCCCCGGTAGGCTAGCTGGTAGTAAGCTAGTCTATCAGCGCCGGCGTTGCGGGTTCGATTCCCGCCAGAGACTCTGGTTTCCTGCAGACAAGCGAAAAAGCTTCGCGGGAGTAGCTTAAGGAATTAAAAAAAAAAAAAAAATTAAAAAAAAAAATAAAATAAAGGATTCAATTACGGTTGTCGCAAACGACTAAGTCGTTTTTTGTAGGAGATTAAAGAACACAGGTTATCCCAGATATTTTTTTATAATTATTAAATAATAATTTTTTTTAAATATATATTGTTACTTATTATATTTATTTTTTTCTTTTATCATTTTAGTTGACGCTAATATATCAAAATCGAATCAAAAGTCAAAACAATATCTATTGTTGTACTTTAAAAAGGTTAAATTTTTAACTTATCATATTTAAATGTTAATGAAATTAAATATATTTCGTAAAATAATACATACATTATAAAAAGTTTTTTTTAATAATTATTCATATAGCAATGCAACAAGTGTTCATATGTCTAGGATACATACATAAAAAATATTTAACTGATAAGCGTTAATTTTACAACTATTGAAACATTCTTAAAGATAAGTATTATTAACTTCAATTAAATTGTAGGAAAACAACGAATTTATTAAAAGAAATTTCAAATGTACCCAAAATATGACATACAAACATACATACATACTTATAATTTAAGTAGACTTTTTTTAAAAAGATTTTCATTATTTATAAATAAAAGAAAACATTATTATTTAATTTGTTATGAATATACATATATATTAATAGTAGTTTTAATATTAATAATGTATTGAAAATAAAAACCAATAAAACGACAAGTACTTATTTATTAAAACTATAAAAAATGTACGTTTAATTTATTTCAAAACCACGGCAGGGACTTAAGTTTAAAATTAGAACCAAGACAATGCGGATTTGTTTTTATAAAAAAGATTCCTTAAACAATTTTATTTAGTTATTTATAATAGCACGTAGTTGTTTCATTTCAAAGACAAAATTATCAAAAAGTTGTATTTGAACTAAATGATTTGACGTATTATATTAATATACATATATTTTCTATGGACTTTGGTCTTTAAAAGATTAACTAAAATTAAAAGCTTTTGTGGTATATTTTCTGTTTTGAATATTTAATCTTTCACCTAGTGATTCTGGCTAAAAATGTTTGTTGTCAAAAACGTTTTTTTTTTTTTATTTGATTTTGCAGACTATCTGATTCTCCTAATTTTTGAAATTCATAACATATGTACGTGTATTTACTTTATATGTACATTCATATTCATTGACGTAGTTCATCGTATGTTTTTTTAATATGACACATTGTTCAAAGTACATATTTTCTAAGAACTTTTATGAATCAATCTTATTTTAGTTACTGAGCTACCTAAATAAGAGCGGTAAGCGTCCGTTTTATGTCAAAACTTTTCATTTTCATACAGTTTATACGAAACAAACCTTTAGAACGCGAATTTAACACCACCCGGCTGGAAAATCTTATTTGATAGATCGCCTGGTCATTATATTTTATTGAAAATGTGTTGGCAAAAGAATTTGCGTGGTTAAAAAAACGCTTGCCGCTCTTGTTTAGGTAACTCTGTTAATGAAAAAATAAATACAGTTGAGCATCGATTATCCGTAATTCAAATAACCGGGAATATTAATTGTCCAGGATCGGTAGCGAATGAAAGGAAGATTTTGTTATTTTAATCGATTAACCACCTTCGAAAAGTCTGCATCCTCGAACATTACAGAACGCGATTAAATGCAAACCTTTTGAGCCCAAGAGAAGCTTTTGGCAGAAAATATACAGGTAAAGAAGAAACAAACCACATTAAATGATTTTTTTTATATTAATTAAATAAGTAATGATTAAAAATGTATTGGAATTATATCTAGTAAGTGTGTATACTGTTTAAATAAAACAAACATTTATGTAAGAACGTGTACAATATTTTAACACAATTAACCGGCAAAATCAATTATCGAGAACCCGACCATCCCCGACTATCGATGCTCAACTGTACAGGCCAAATTAAAGTTTTATACATAGCGATTTTGGTACCGTAAAGATAAATTTTAATTCACTTTAAGGTTTAAATTTAGAAAAACAGTTCAAAATTTTAACATGTCAAATTTGTTTAAAAAAAATAAGAATAATCAAGAACAAAAATTTGGTTTTTTTATTTCGCTGCTTACAATTACATACTTTTAAAAAGGTCAACACAGAAATCGAATGACAAGCAGATTCAGTTTCCTGGTGAGAAGCGGCACTGATTATTGCGTGACACACTCTTCTCTCGCCTAAAAATTTCGTCTTTCTTTCTTTAATTTATTTATTAGTTTTGATAATAACAAACATAAATAAAATTAGAAAATCCATATATGGGCATTTCCTGGGGTCACGAACGTACGTTCGTACGCTTTTGATGTACAAATAATATAGAAAACAAAACTTTTCCTAGAATTTTTTTGAGATTCGATAGCAAATGGGTAGCTCTATGTTTAGTACAAAAGATGGATTTCATCGAGTTTAAGTTTTCATAATAAGAGTTATAAATGTGTGGTCACGAAAGTACGCAAAATAAAAGTCGACTTCAGCTGACAGTAGTGAAATGTAAAAACCTGCGTAATGAAACAGAATTTTCAAAAGTGATTAATTTATTTTAAAAGTGTATTAATGTAGGTCTCCATCCAGTATTTACAAAATAAAATATCTCTTTCGGTTTTTATTTAATTGGCTTTTGTACCGGTCGCAAACGTACAGATCGCGAACGTACGATTTTTCCATATGTTTTTTTATTATTATCACCATGCATTTTACCATAAATGTCTTCCAATTTCCTTAACAAAAAAACTTAATACTCCTTTCATAATTGATTGTAATGGAGAGATTATGAAGAAAGAGTGTAAACATAACATATTTTTTGCATGTAAAATAAGTATGTATATAAAAATGTCTTTAGAAGTAGAAAATACAGAAAAATATAAAATTTTCCAGTCTCCAGCCCAATTTCCTGAAGTAAAACATCTCAGTTATGCTAGGAAACCATTCTTTTATGAGAACATAGACTTTTTTGTATTGAAAGGAATTTAACTTTAATTGTATTTATTTAATCAGTATTTTTTTATTTTTATTGACAAACGTTTTCGATACTTGAACTGATAAAAAAATTTTAGGATAAAAAAAAATGTAAAAACAGGTATCATCATCATATATATTATTTCTAAAGCACTTTTTTTGTCGGTTGCAAATATCTCCCATACCACCGCATCAAATTTAATGAATATCTCATTTTAAAGCTTATTTCTAGCACTAATGACGAAAAATAATTAGAAATATATTTTTGTTTGTATTAAGGATTCGTACGGGCAAAAATTAGCGATGATCATGTCATTACCTCTAACATTGTATTCAAAGAAGTATTATAAAAGCATTTAAACATATGTATGTATGTATGTTAATATGTATGATATACTTATATTATGATTTCTAATATTTTTATACTTTTAATTAAATGTA
Organism: Pollenia angustigena; assembly: GCA_930367215.1. Classification (NCBI taxonomy): domain Eukaryota; kingdom Metazoa; phylum Arthropoda; class Insecta; order Diptera; family Polleniidae; genus Pollenia; species Pollenia angustigena. Next base: position 5,663,649 of record OV884059.1, on the reverse strand, counting down.
TTGAAGTTACTAAAATTTCTATTAATTATTTTAATTTTATGTTACAAAAATGACAACTAACGGTGCGAAATATTCGCACGGGTCATCTAGTCATATATATTATTTCTAAAGCACTTTTTTTTTGTCGGTTGCAAATATCTCCCATACCACCGCATCAAATTTAATGAATGATATCTCATTTTAAAGCTTATTTCTAACACTAATGACGAAAAATAATTAGAAATTGAAAAATTAATATTTTCATTGATAAAAATTATATTTTAAAATGTATTGAAGTTACTAAAATTTCTATTAATTATTTTAATTTTATGTTACAAAAATGACAACTAACTGTGCGAAATATTCGCACGGGGCATCTAGTTTATGTATATTATTAACTATATGCAGTATTAAATAAATAAAAAATATCAGGCGACATAATTGACGCAAACAATTAGTGAGTATTTCTTTACTAAGAAATAAATTGTTAAAAAATAATTTTTAGAAAATATTATTGTTTTTAAAAAAAAATATACTCAGTTCAACTTCAACGTAACATTATTTATCAGTAAAAACTAATTTTTATAAGTAATTACAAATACATAACGACGGCTTAATAAAAAAAGGCGTAGCTCGAATTTTTTTTAAATAGCTTTTTCGTTTATTCTGGTAGCTAGTGTCAAATGTATCTTGATTTAAAATTTTAAGGGGCTTTAGTATAGCATTTCTTGGATATTTTTATTAAAAATTGCATTATAACTTTTTTATCTAAAATTTTACGGATTTTATTAAGTTTTTTTTTTGTTCCCCTGTAAACAAACGAAAAAATCGAGTTAAGCCTTTTTACATTGAGCCATCAATATAAACGTAATTTAGTATTAAATGATTATTTATGAAAATAATAAACATAAATAAAATATGAGGTTTGTTTGTCGTTAAAAATTTATACATCGAAAAAGGGGGCCGGACTATAAGATTTGTATATTAATATTTATATGTGTTAATTAGAAATACATGTTGTAAACAAATAATTTTAAAGTAACACACAAATGAATCAATAATCTTATACAAAATTCATTTAAATTTTTACGCTTTGTTATTGTTTGAAACGTCATAAATAATTTTTTTTTGTAATAAAAACAATATCAGCTAAAGTTGAAAGTTTAAATATACATTTGATATGAATGTTTATTTCCTTTCATGGGAAAATAAGATTTAACATTAAGCTTAAAACTACTTAGAAAATTTGTAAAAAAGTTCGCTTTGAGTCCTTACTTTTTGCTTAAACCAAGCCACACTGCTTACAATAAGAAATTTTTGGCTTGGACGAGAATGGTGCAAAATGTTCTTGGTTCAAGCCATATTTTCTATTAATTGTTAAATATTTCTTTTAGTGTACTATTTATTCACTATTTACGAGCAAATCGTTACGAAGAACTCAATATTACATGGACCATGTGCAATTGTGCTATCGTTGTAATTGTATAACAGTTACAATTATCTGAACAACTCTTTAAAATGACGAAAAAGTATAATTTTAGATCACATTATTCGATTCTTACGCTGGGTCTCCACGTAGCAATTTTTATTGCTAAGTACAAGCAATAACGTCGGCAGAACAATGACAGAACAATGTAACAATAATTGCTGAATATATTGCTGGAGAACACTTGTTATTGCTTTGCCATAAATTTGCAATTTTCACCTCGGGTAGTTGTATAAAGTTTTGTGGCTGTATTTATAACAAATGTTTTATGTTGTGTTTTGAAGTGATTGTTAAATTTTCTTTTTTAAATTAATAAATTAAATTAATAAAATAATTAATTGTTATTGTCGTAGCTGTGTTTTGTATTGCTTTTTTGTTTATTTGCGTATGAAAAAAAAAACCTAAAACTTGTATTGTTCTATTGAAAAAATAAAAATGTACAAAAAAAAAAAACAAATTCGTCGTTTGCTTTTGTTGATATTGACGTTTATTTAAAAATATAATATATAAAAACTTTTTCTGTATTTTGTTGAAGTATTTTTTCACTTGGCGGCTTTTTCTTGATTGCTTTTTTAATAAATAAACAACCGTACAGAGAAATGAAATGTCAGATAAATTACAACTGATTTGACAGCAGATTGCTTAGCAATAATTGCTCAAGCAGAGCAATCATTGCGCAATGGATTGCCACTCATGGCAATTTGTGGTCTATACGTCGCAAATTTAATGGAGCAATCAAATTTGACGTTTGCCGCAATTAATATTGCTACGTGGAGACCCGGGGTTACGTATTTTGTTGTTGTTAAATTCCGTAAAATTACTGTTAAACTACCAAATGCGACGAAGCAGTTCAAATTTCTTAATCGATAAACACTATACCAATTGCTTGTTGGGTATACATTGGTATGAATTTTTCTACATGTGGCAGTGTGTGTGTGTTTTTTGATTGATGCGATCAAGTTGCTGTTAATTAAGTTTTTTAATATATTTTTTTCGCAGTTGTATAAGCCGTCGTCCTTAAAAAGTTATTCCTTACTTAAAACTAAAAATAATTAAAAATTTTTAAGAACCTTTCTTTAAATAAAAAAGGGTAACATTTACAAAACATTTATAAATACATAATTAAAAATTATAGTGTTAATTCGGTTAATAATCTTGCAACAAATGCATAACGACATTAAAATAATTAGTGCTTTGGGTATATTTAATTAAAATTCTGGGTTCAAATATTGGTAAAATGATATGTATAAGTGTTCGCGCGTAAATAAATTAATTTAAAACCACAAATGTCTGTGTTCAAAACTTTCCACAACGGCCAAGGACTCGTGTGTTTGCAACTTCAAAATACTAATGAAAATGTACTAGTAATTATCAAAGGTAAGTCATCCATTGTTTTCTCCAAATTAATTTAAGTGTCAACTTGCAAACACCGCTAAGTAAAAAAATTCTGTAAAAGCCGCCATTTTATTTCCCTTAGCAATTAGTCCCAATTTACGGAACAAATCTAGTTTACCGACGCAGCTCCAAATAAAAAAAAAGTACCCAGGGGGATAGAAAATTGAAAAATAAGAAGAAAAAATAAAATAAAAAAGTTGGCGGAAACGCTTAGTTTTCAAGTTATGGACGTTTTAAGTTTTTATATAAAGGTCCGATTTTCCACTACATTTTTATCGTTATATGACCAATATTGGTATCATTTCAAAGCTTTTGACCATATCTTTTTAGATATACAAAATTTATTTGAAAATTACTATCTGTTTGCCTCACATTACATTATTTTTGCATTTTACATCAAAATATTACAGAAGTGCACCAGGTTAGTATGTAGTTTATTTAAATAAAAGTGTAATACAAAGGTAATCAAATTATAAACATGGGCGTCGCAAACGAAAACACTCCTGCATAGCCGACCTTCGGCCGGGCGCAAGGATTTTCTCCTCTATGGTATAGAAAAAACCGGCTTCGCTAAGTAAAGCTTCTTTGCATATCCGGCCTTCGGCCGGGCGCAAAGATTTGCCCCTCTTTGGTATGACAAATACCGGCTTCGCTAACTGAAGCTTCTCTGAATAGCCGGCCTTCGGCCGGGCGCAAGGATTTTCTAATCTATGGTATAGCAAGAACCCGCTTCGCTAAGTAAAACTACTCTGCAAAGACGGCCTTTGGCCGGGCACAAGGATTTTCTCCTCTATGGTATAGCAAAAACCGGCTTCGCTAATTAAAGCTTCTCTGCAAAGGCGGCCTTCGGCCGGGCGCAAAGATTTGCTCCTCTTTGGTATGACAAATACAGGCTTCGCTAACTAAAGCTTCTCTGCATAGCCGGCCTTCGGCCGTGCGCAAACATTTACTCCTCTTTGGTATGACAAATACCGGCTTCGCTAACTAAAGCTTCTCTGCATAGCCGGCCTTCGGCCGGGCGCAAGGCTTTTCTCCTCTATGGTATAGCAAGAACCGGCTTCGCTAAGTAAAGCTACTCTGCATAGCCGGCCTTTGGCCGGGCGCAAAGATTTGCTCCTCTTTGGTATGACAAATACAGGCTTCGCTAACTAAAGCTTCTCTGCATAGCCGGCCTTCGGCCGTGCGCAAACATTTACTCCTCTTTGGTATGACAAATACCGGCTTCGCTAACTAAAGCTTCTCTGCATAGCCGGCCTTCGGCCGGGCGCAAGGCTTTTCTCCTCTATGGTATAGCAAGAACCGGCTTCGCTAAGTAAAGCTACTCTGCATAGCCGGCCTTTGGCCGGGCGCAAAGATTTGCTCCTATTTGGGATAGTAGGTACCGGCTTCGCTAAGTCAAAAGCTTTAAAATGATACCAATATTGACCATATAAAGATAAAAATGTAGTGGAAATTTTCCACTGGAAAATCACACTTTTATATAAAAACTTAAAACGTCCATAACTCGAAAACTAAGCGTTTCCGCCAACTTTTTTATTTAATTTTTTCTTCTTATTTTTTAATTTTCTATCTACCTAGGTACTTTTTTTTTATTATTTGGAGCTGCGTCGGTAAACTAGATTTAAGCCCAATTTACAATTTGGACATTTTCTTGCCGGACAGACGAAGTTTGTAGGTGAAAGAGGAAAAAAATAAAGGCTGTCACATATCAAAAAACTTCGTCTGTCTGGCAAGAAATTACCACATTGTTAATTGGGACTTATCAGTCTCGTTAATAACTGAGTAAGCTACGCACAATTTCTGGTTAAATATTCAATACTCCTGCAAAACTCCTTATAGGTAAAGGCCAAGGCCAAGGCGAATCTATCAGGTCTGCTTACTTGTACAAAAACAAAAAACTTTTTCTTTTAAGCTGTCAAAAACTTACTACCACATATACAAAGCGAAAGGAAAAAACGTGTATGTAAACAACTTTTAAAAGCTCAAAAGAATGAAAACAATGCTCATCACGCTTCTTGCGCAGACCTTTTCAATGGGCCTTGGTATAGGCTTGGTATTTTAAGTTTAAAAATTGTTTTAATCGATTTTCTCAGATTTTTTTTTTAACTAATAATTCATAACAAATTAATTTGTTTGTTTTTTTTTTAATAGGTATTCAATTCAAAATCTTTTTAATTATTCTTTTAATAGCTTTTAATTCCTAACTAAAGTTTTTAAACAATTGAAACATGGGGGATTTGAACAACGTCAGTTTCCGTGTATAATTTTACAATGTTATCTTTCCAAAGTGCACCATACAAGTTATCGCTGCGTAGACAATAAGCAAACTGTGCATGGTTGAACTTGATAATACATTTTTGACTTTGAAAGGTGTTTTGGAACTCGTACTATGCCTAGAAATCCTTGACAAAGACATACTGCCCAATTATGAATAAAAATTCCCCGGGAGTTTTCTCCCATTTTTCCTATGTAAATTCTATTGTAAAAATGGGAAAAGGGAAAAAACTCCCGGTGAATTTGTGTTCATAATTGGGCTGATAATCTTTCCTCAAAGTTTGTTAATTTTTAAAATTCCGTTAAAAAAAATCAACGGCCAAATGTTTTTAAATTTCTGTAGATTATTTTTTTATTTCATTTATACATACATTCATATCGCACTTGAACAACAAGAGGGTATTTACTCAAATTTTTTATTTTTTCACGCGTATAAAAATATATTTAAAATTTCGAGTTAATAGGTACCATATTGTTGATTAACTGCGATATGTATTTAAATTACATCTTATGATAATTTTAAAAACTTTTTAATTTCCTATAACTTTAGTAAAGTTTAGATATATCTTCATATTGTAGTTTATCCACAATGCGTCCTTTAAGAGGTCCTCTTGAAATTTCCACTGATACACAAAAATTTTTTACATCTAATTTTTTCAAAATTGCTTCAAAACCGCGATAGGCGCCATTCACAACCAACACTAACTTATCTAAGGCGGGTATAACCGTTTCCAAATGGGCCTTGAAAATTAAATTTAATTAAATTTGTTTTTAGTAAAAATTGTTTTTCTTTAATTAGGTTTTATTTACCTGATCTACTTTCATTTTATCTCCGGTATCTAAAAACTTTACTTTGGCTCTATATTTGTCTATAACTTCTTGCACCACTGCCTTTTGTTTGTAGTATTTCTCCCCTAGAGATTTGCTTATGAATTTTACAACTATGCCTTCATGTAGCCAATAGTCTTTTCGATTCGCTCTTTCCTTTTTCTGTTCTTCCATTTGTATTATCTCATCCAAGGCTGAGCTGGATGATGGGGAATCCCTTTCCTTTTGTTTTGTTTTTAATTTTATAGATTTCGGTTTTTTAAACCCTTCGTCATCTTCTTCCTTATCCGAATCCTCTCTGGATTCTTCTTTTACCCGTTTTTTTACCAAAGCTGAGGTTCCCAATTTAGTTTCTGGCTGAAATTTCTTTTCCAAACGTATATCCAATTTCAAAGGTTGATCTTCGTCTCTTTTCAGTTCGGTATACTTTTCTTTATTATCTTTTTGCTCTTCGTCTTTGCTTTTTGTTTTTTCTATTTGTTTTTCAATAAATTCCATCATCCTCTCCTCGTCATCCTTTTCCATTTTTTCCTTTTTTTCTGCTTTGGATTGGCGTTCTAATGCTTCAGGACTTCGATCTATATAGGTAACGAACCATCCTTTTTCCGTTTCGTCAGCTATCACTTGTCCGGTGCGACCCAACCATTTAACATAATCCGACAAAGTGAGCCAGCGTGTGGAATTCATGTGAACATGTTCTTTATCTGCTATATATTCCTGATAAACTTTATTGGAATTTACCCTTTTAGTGCCAAAACGTCTTCTTAGCAATTCCATATAGCCATCCGAGAATTCCTTAGAGAAGTTGTGCAAAAATTTGCCCGGGCAATCGGCAAACAGTAGCAATTGTCTCTGATGGCCCTCACTCATGGTGTGGCACTTAAAACCATTTTCGTCTCGACACTGCTTTTCACACATTTGACAGTACCAGCGCAATTTTTGCAAACCCTTGGCCTTCATTTTATTGGCCAGGTATTTAGGAGTACCCACTTCAGCACGACCCATTTTCTTTTACGTTTTGTTTATGAAATTATTAAAAATATAAAATTTCTTTCCAATCTACACAAACGTTTCGTCTTTCTACGTGAAAAAATGTAAACAAAACAAATGGATTTTTTTTAGACCAGGGTTGTTGAATACATGACAACAATTGTCAGCTGTGGCACGAATAAGGTTGCATTTTGGAGTAATGAGAAAAATCCGTTATATTTTGAATTGTATCATAAAAGCAGAGTATGGATATACAACTTTATAACTTTCAAGAAAAAATTAAGACATTTTAACTTTTTGCTAAAAAATATCTATAATATGAATATAAAAATATCATGATATGAAAAATATGAAAGGGTTAATTTTTAAATTATTTTTAAGACTATTTTAAACTGTAAGCAATAAATCTAAAGAGCTTCAGTTTATAAAAGGTATATAAAACGAATTTTATATGAAAATATGTTTAATTTTTATGAATAAGTGGAAAAATTTTTTTTCTTTCGTAATTATTTTGATGAAAATTTTTTAAACCATTTTAATTGTTTATTGAAGTAAGTTCACATTGGTAATGCATTTTTTCTGTTTCTTAATCCACTTTTAAGATTCTTATTTGAAATGAATATTTTGAATTTTGTAAATTCTTGTTGTATTAACCGCCAAGCGGCCCAGCCATTATAAAATATTATTGTTTATGTTTTTCGCCATATTATTTCCATTTGTCTCTATACTATGCAATAAGTGGCATAATAATTTCAATTAAAATATGGCGCAACTTTCAATACGAAGGTAAACATAACCTGTAAGCAACGTAAAATTTAACAATATTGTTTAGGATGCACTTGCTTTTGCTAATTGTCGTGAATAATACAATTATAAAGTATCATATTCATTTAAATATTACAAGTGGAGCCCTAGACATACATACATAATTTGCCCATTAAAACAAAATTATATCTCGTAATCTTTTCCTCCTGATTTCATTTTTACAGAGGCTTAAGCATGTGGCCTTACATTTATATAATCACTCAGCCATGCCACAGAAAAAGCTTTTGATACCCAAAACCACAAGTTATTTGGAAAGCCTTACAGTGCAAAGGTGTCCCACTCAAACAAATCCACCTTATCAAGAGCCTGTACGCTGATGCCAGTTGCCGCATCGTTCACGAAGGCAAGTTCAGCAGGAGTGTTAAAGTAGGAACGGGAGTTCGGCAAGGTTGCGCAATGCCTCCACTCTTATTCAACATCGTATTGGATATTGTCATGAAACAATCTATGGCAGGTAATAGGGGTATTTCTTATGAAACAATCTATGGCAGGTATTAGGGGTATTTCTTGGGGGTTAAATGGAAGATTAGAGGACTTAGAATACGCCGATGACATTTGCCTCCTCTCTCATCGATACTCTGATATGCAGTCAAAGTTGCAATATCTTTCAGACATGGCCTCGAATGCTGGCCTTAAAATAAACATTGGCAAGACCAAGGTGATGAGAATAAACGCTGAAACCAGCAGCAGATTTACAATTGGTAATAATATATTGGAGGATGTAGAATCTTTCTGTTATCTCGGCTCTATATTAACAACAACTGGTGGCTCGAGCGCAGATATCTCTCACAAAATTAAAAAAGCATCACAAACTTTCGGCCAACTTAATTACATATGGAAATCTTCCACACTCTCTCGTGGTGTCAAAATTAAACTGTTTAATACAAATGGCTGCGAAACATGGAATGCGGCTCCTCCAGACATTCAGGCAATGCAAGTATTTATAAACCCCTGTCTGAGAAGAATACTTCGGGTGTATTGGCCACAAACGTTATCCAATGAGAGGCTGTGGTTCGAAACGCAGCAATCTCCTCTAACCGCTGAAGTACGTAAACGAAAATGGAACTGGATATGTCATACGATAAGAAAAACACACCCGAAAAATGGTTACACTGAAGATTAATATATAATAGATTAAATAGGCATATTTATTCTTTTCCGTTCTATAAAGACCCATTATGCGAAAGCAACGGAAAAGATAAGTTGTTGCTTCTTCGCTAGAAACTTTGGGTTTGGTTTTAGATTCTGTAAAAGAAAATTTAATATATGTAAATTAAAAAATTTTTAAGGAAAACAAAAAAAAAAAGTCGACAAACAATCGACAAACTACAACAATAAAAATTACCATGTTTCTTAACAAAAACCGGTTGAATTTTCTTAGGATTTTTAACCATTTTGTTGTTAAAACTAATTACAAATATAAAGATTTTTTTAAGGATAACTTTAATAAACTTTCATGATAGTTTTCTTAAATTAATGCGCATGTTTGGTAATTGTTAATTAATAATTCATTTTAAAATATATTTTATTAGAATTTTTAATTAACTTCACAATATTTTTTTCTGAAGTGATCAAGGCAAATTCATCCCAGGTAATCTCGGTAATACAAACCACAAGCAATTTGTTTTTGTAAAATCATTGTACAATGTCAAAAACAGAAATAAAACAAAACAGAATCAAAGTTAATAAAAGAGAATAAACAAAATTTTGACATCCAACAGTGATTTAAATTAATATCAGCAGGGATTTTAAGACCACCTGTAATAAATTCGCCTTGGAAGTGATTAATTAAAAATTAAAATGACGTTCTTAAAAAAAAACACTTTATAATCAAAAGTTACAGGTAAAAGTAATTTAAAGTGTTTGACTTATTAAAAACAAGTAAGAAAGTATAGTCGGTCAAGCCCGACCATATGATACCCTACACCACAGTATTTAAAAACACATCATGCTGATGTGTCCATATAAATATGGATTTATCTATGTTTAAAAACTTCATAAAAATTGGTTTGAAAGTTTGTGAGAGGCAGAAATTTCCCCTACCTCCCCTTGTTGTCCTATTTTTGAAAAATTGTATAGCTTATGTGTCCATATAGCTATGGTTCTATCTATGGTTTAAATTTCATTAAAATCGGATTTAGAAGCAAAAATTGACCCCATCTCCCTCGTGGTCCTATTTTTTAAAAAATGCATACCTTTTGTGTCCATATAGATATGGTTTTTTCTATGTTTTAAATTTCATTAAAATCGGTATAATAGTTTCTAAGAGGAAGAAATTTCCCCCTATCTTCCCTCGTGGTCCTACGATTCGGCCCATTTTCAATAGGCTTGGCCCTTGTTCCAATAAGAACCTATGTGCCAAAATTGCGACCTGTACTTTGCGCACAAGGTTACATGGACAGCCAGCCAGCCGGACGGACATCGTTAGTAGTTGGGTCTAAGAACAATATTTTAAGGTTTTACTACACATCAGCACAAATTCATAATATCCTATCCACTATTATGCTGTGGGTATAAAAATAATTTTATTAGGTATGCATATTATTAATGTATAACTTAAAATTTTTAAAAGTAATGGCCTTCAGTAGAAGGTTAAAGAGTTTCTAATGTTTACTACAACTTTTCAAATATGTATTTCAAATGCTAGATGCTAGGATATGTAAACAAAAGTGAACATGAAAATTAAAGTTTTTTCTATAATTGGTAAAATATAAATGAAACAAGACAATCGGGACGTTCTTGTTTGTCTGCTTTTCGCATTGACTTATGACTTGGCGTCGTTTAACTGTACCGAGTTACAGTTTTTGCGTTTGTTCACCATTAACTATATGTAATCGATTTTAACCTCAATGTTTTTTCGTGTTTGTCTGGTGGCGAACCAAATGTAAGCCAACGTGACTGGAGGAAAACCATAAAAAACTCAGACGTTTACTGGTGCAGACCAAAATTCTCTGGAGCAGATTCTGGAAGCTATCGCCTTTCTACACGAAGGTTTGATCGTAGAAGGACTTGTGGTTGATGCTCAAACAAAAAAAAAAAAAAAACAAAGGGATACACGACTGCCAAATTTTCATCCGTATTTTCTCCCAATGTTGAAAGCTTTCATTACATATTGATGGGTCGATTACTAGAAGCAACTGAACTGAAGTTGAATGGCCAGCAGCGAAATCAGGCAACGCCGCTCATATTAAAATATAAAAAAAAAAAAAAATTGTGTATACTTTTACGTGAGGGGTGTTGCCTTATTTCGCCGTTGGCAACTCAACTTCAGTTTGATTCCTACTCATATAAAATCGCGATAAACAGAAATTTATTACAATAGCATTATTCGATACGGTTTTAGGCGTACTAAAGTAATTTCTTATTATATAGAACGAATTTATGCAACGTCGTATATCAATATGTGCATTCCGCCACTATTTATGTTAGTTTTTGTAACAAAAGTATCAATTTTTTAGGGGGGTGGTTCCACATTTGGATTCAATACTCTTATCCTACTGAAGAGATTTTGCTGGATTACAATCCCAAACTGCCTAGGAAACTAGACACAATTTGACACTAATATTGTTCTTTCCTTTTGAGTTTTTCGAAAGTTAGTGTGAGCAGACGGACAGACAGATGGACATGGCACAATCGACTTAAAATTACTCAAGGACATAGAATATAAATACGTTATGGGTTTGAGATGAATTTTAAAAAAGTCTCACATGAAAGGACAAACTTAAGCGCCCCATCCATTACACTGTGCTCGAAATTGACACTTTTTTAGACAAGCCGGGCACATGGCGTTTTAGCATAATTCGTGAACGCTGAATCTAATGGGGCCCACCATTTTTTTAGGTTAGCTCTTGTTTTCGAGATATACCGTTATTTTGAAAATGGAGGAGGTTGCACAACATATATTCCCGTAACTTAAAAACGGTTTAGTTTATTGAAAATACTAAAAAAAATTTTTTTTTAATATGAGCATTCGTTTTAGAAATATAATTTTTTTTTGAAAAAAAAATTTTTTTTTAAACGTCGAAATTTTTGTTTTTTAAAAATTCATAAAATATTGGAAAATGCAGCTAGGCTTCTAATTTTTTGCAAACATATACATACATACAAAACGAAGCTACTAACAAAACAATCTGTTATCAACTTTTGATTTTATTCACAAAAGTCGACAAATTTTAATAATTTTAAGAATTTCATAAAAGGCAATATTTGTATGGGAGCCCCCCTAAAAAGTGGTGATAAGGGGCAAGTATGTATCCAGAAAATGTTAAGGACAAAAAACTAATTGATGTCGGTCATATATTTTATCCCACTAGGGGCAATTCTGGGTATTTATGGAACTTTTTCTTCAATATACATATCTCTAGTCTGCATTGAAAATTTTGTATGGAAGCCCCCTTAAGGCATGGAGATGGCGCGTAGGTATGTTAGAAATAAATGATTGAGATAACATTTAAGAATTTTATTAAACCGCCATATATGTTTGGTTGAAATTCTTAAATTATATTTCTAAAACGACTGCTCGTATTAAAAAAAAACTTTTTCTAAGTTTTAAAGGAAATTTTATTGCGGAATATCGGTTTTTTAGTATTTTCAATAAACTAAATCGTTTTTGAGTTACACGAATATTTGTTGTGCAACCTCCTTCATTTTCAAAATAACGGTATATCTCGAAAACAAGAGCTAACCTAAAAACACGGTGGGCAACATTGGATTCAGCGTACCCGAATAATGCTAAAGCGCCAAGTGCCCGGCTTGTCTAATTTTGCAACTAGCACAGTGTTATTATTGTAAATGTAATTCGCCATATCATTTCTATTTGCCCTACATTCTGGAATAGATGACACAATGCATTCAATTAAAATATGGCGCAACTTTCAACAAGAAGGTAAACATAACCTATAAGCAAAACATAACCTATAAACAACAACATACAATGTTGCCAGATTTCACATTATACTTATTTTCGTTGTGCAATAAAAATCAAAAGTCTTTTGATTGTTGCCAGTATATTATGCCACCTTCGAATAATACATACAAATTTGCGATATAATTGTTCAGTACGAAAAATTTAATAACTATATTGCAAGTGTAAGGGCCCCTTTAGTATACCATCTTCACAACAAGTTGTGGAAGAGGGTATACAAATGATATTTGAAAAAAAAAAAATATTCTATTTAATGGAACAGGACTTAACCCATTTAAGCCCAAACAAAAACTATGGGACAAAAAATAAAATATTGTTTATTTTATTATTAAATTTATTACATATAAACAAAAAACCAAAATTAAATTTTGTTAATAAATAGTGCCCAAATTGGCATACTACGGTCACCTTAAAAAAAAATTTTTTTTTGATGTTATAGAAATGTCTGAAATTTTGGTTTATCAAGAAGGAAAAAAACATATACATATTGAATAATGTCAAAACCTTTGTCGTAAGCCGCAAAAAAGTCTTCCCAAATTGGCACAGCGAGCGTAAATGGGTTAAAGCGAAGTTTTTCCACTATTTGAACAAAGTTTGTCCAATTATTTATTTCATAAAGTTTGTTATTTTTTTTTTATTAAGTATTTGAATATTTAATAAAGTTTTTAAAATATTATAAATAAAGAACTAATAACAAGAAAATAGGCTTTTGAAACAAATATTAAGACTTTAATAATGAAGAATACATTGACTTAGGTTTAAAATTTTCTCAACGAGGTAAGTAACAGAAGAAAATAATTTCATTTTTCTTTAAATAAAAAAACATTAAATGCAACTAAATTGTGAATTTATTGGGAAAATGTCATTATATTTTAACATTAACAAATTAAGTACGAGTAGAAAGTATATATGTATGATACCCTACACTACAGTTTATACAGGCCTGTTACAATTCCGATCGAAAGTGATTTCGTTTTATGTGAAGCAAGATACGAAATCACTTCCACTTTCGATCAAAATTGATTTCTGTAACAGGCCTGATAGAAACAATTTTTGCGATTGTACCCTGTATGGGACCCATGAGCAATCATGGACCCGCCTGAACAAAATTATGTTATTAGGATCATATTCATGTAAAAGTTCTTTGTGCCGAATATTATTTAGATATCTTCATCTATGTATATGTATGAGGTTTTAGGATGGGGTTTTATATGGGACCTATGGCTAATTTTAAACCTATTAGGACAATATTTCGTTATGCCATAAAAACTATCGTAAAAATTATTTTTCGAAAATTTTGATTTAATAACAACATTTATAAAAATCGCTAGAATCGCGAAAAAATTGTAAAATTGGCAACAGTGCCGGTAGTATAAATTTTGTAAAAAAATTTTTAGCGTTGTAAAGACTTTTTAATAAAAACCCTTTCTTTGGCATGATTTTTTATAGTAAAGCTATTAGTATGGATGCGATTTCCATGCAAAAGCATGTTTTTTGTCGATAGTCTAAGAACGATGGCAACCAATTATCTTTCCGAATCATTAAATTTGCGTTAAAATGGCATCGATTTGTTTTTGCATATTTTAATAAAAAGGCATATTTTTGCATATTTAAGTTTTAAATACATATTTTGATATTTTTGAATGCTTTTTTTTAAATCCCGTATTATAAAAAAAGTTGTTAAAAAAATTTTAAATACACAAAAACAATTTTAAAATTCAAAACAATTATAAAATCAATAAATAAATTGTTGGAGCTTTGCTTTAAATACAAGATTTTTCAACGTTTCGAAAAAATAACTTTCTTTTTTAAACCGATGCAGGACCCTATATGATTAATGGCGTTTTCTTTTCTGAGTAAAATTCTGCATTTATTATGCCTTTTAGATTTTTTTATGTTCTTTTGTGAAAAACATGTATGATTTTAATAGAGTAAAGCGTTCTTTTCTGATGATGTTCCCTTTAAAATTAACAAAAATGCTACATGTTCAACACTCATTTTAAATAAAGGGACATGAGTGCAGCACTAGATCAAGGCGAATTCAGTACAAGGTGGTACATAACAAGTTTCGAGTAAACACTAACTATGCAATCCGAAAAACATCTGTTGATTCTGTTGTCTTGGGATTGTTGTAGGCTGTAATTGAATTTACCTTGCGCTAATTGTTCTTTATTGTTTAATGCCGAAATTTGTGTTCTTTTGTAAACGTAAAATATGAAACACTTCTTAAAAATTAGGTGAGCATTTAAAAATGTTGCCAAGTCACATGTTACACTTATGCAACACTTTTTTTTTAGAAAAGAAAACGCCATACGGCTTTTACGGTTTAAAATATTTTATCTCAAACTGTAACAAATTACTTGCTTGTCACATGGGTTATACCGCGTTGAAGATGAAATTAGAAGCCAATTCGAATATATTTCAATTTTTAATGAAATGTATCCCTTGGTTCCCCTTCCACCACAGAATTCTATTCAAACAACTTTGAGTAATTTAAAAATGTCAGAAGAGCTTGTTGATACCGATGATTATGCAATTAAAAAAGTAAGTTAAATAACATCAGAAGTCAATTAGCAGTCAAATTAATTGATTTGCAGAAAGTAAAATTAACAAAGTAAAGGAAGATACTTAGCCCGACAAATTCAAAAGAAATCCAAAACGTTTTGCATGAAAAATTAAGGATTTAAAAAAAATAAATTTCAAATATTCTGGCTTGATTCTGGCAGGCGTGATGGAGTACTTTCTCGATTCGAAAGCAATTTAACATCTTATTATTTCAGTCAATACTAAACGAATCGGAATTATTTTTTCAGTATTGTAAAGCACTAATTTAAGTTTCACAATACTGAAAAAATAATTTCGATTCGTTCAGTATCGACTGAAAAAATTAGAAAAAAATTGCTTTTGAATCAAGAAAGTACTCGATCACGACTGCCAGAATTAGGCCCCTGATCTGAAATCAAAGTGGGATCTGAAAATAAATTTTTTCAAAATGCATTGGCGTTGTTCAAGTACAAGACAAAGTTTTACTTTTAATAAAACAATACCTTTTTATTTAAACAAACAAAAATTTGAATTAGTTATTTAAGTTTTCCAAAGATATTTCAAAAAATTTTTGTTTTTAGTAAAATTAAAAAACGATTTTATATGGAAATTTTTTCAGTTTTTAGTGCATATTATTTATTTTGTTAGTGCATATTTTGGATTTTTAAATTTTTGGAAAATAATAATTAAATTTTCATGTATTTTCTTAAAAAATTTAAAAATTATAATTATATTTCTTCCTTTTTTTAAATCAAGCTCAAGGTCAGGTTAAGAAAAATATATTTTAATTTATCTTAAGCTTCCATATTTAGACACATTAATTATAAGAAAGGGGAATATGTTATTAGTAGATTGGTACCAGAAGCCAATTTCTTCAGGAAGAATTATTAATTATTATTCAAAACATCCGAGAAGAGTTATTATAAATACTGCCAAAAATCTTATAGATAAAGTTTTAAATATTAGCGATATAGTTTTTCATAGAAAAAATAAAATAAAAATCAAAAATATTTTAGAGGATAATAATTTCCCAGGAGAATTGATTTGTAGATTGATTGGACAGTACAAAGAACATAGAGAAGGTAATGGGACTACGGTTACTGCACCTAAGGTTTATAAGTCTTTAACTTATGTACCAGTGATTTCTGAACGACTGGAAAACTCTAATATTTATGACATTAATAATTATAGGATGGCTCATAGGACATATAATACATTAGATAGATTATTTAGTAAAATGAAAGATAGAACAGAGAAATTAGATAGATTTAATATTATTTATAAAATTCCCTGCAAGGGCAAGGAGAATGAGATATGTAATAAGGTATATATAGGTACTACGAAAAACAAATTAAAAACTAGACTAGCAGGACATAGATCTGATCAAAAATACAAAAATATATCTTCTCAAAAAACTGCATTGTCTTCACATTGTGCACATTCAAGACATACACCAGATTTCGAAAATACAAGAGTTTTAAATACAGAAACAAACTACAAGCGACGCTTCATGCTAGAAATGTTACAAATAATTAACACACCAATAGAACAAAGAATTAATTTTAAAACCGATACAGACAATGTAGCTCAAAATTACAGACATTTAATTTATAAGAATAAGATAGGAAATTGAATAAGTTTTGAAAAATGTAATAGAATAATTTTGTTTCCTGTGTATTATTTTTACTATTTATTTTTCATGTTGTCAATTTTTGTAATTTAATTTAAATTTTGTTTTATAAAAATTTGTTTAAAATTTATAAACTAAGATCCCTGAAGAAGCTGTCCATTGTGGCAGCGAAATATTGGATAAAATAAATTAAAATATATTTTTCTTAACCTGACCTTGAGCTTGATTTAAAAAAAGGAAGAAATAAAATTAAAAGGTCGAAAAAATAGACTAAATAAATTATAATTATATTATAAAAGATTTTGTTATTCGTGCTTAATTCCCAATTTTTATTCTTGATAAAACACATAAAAACACAGTAGAACTGTTGCATTTAATTCTTAAACGCTTAACAGTTTTATTTGGTTTAATATCTTAAGTTTTTCTAAAATCTTTGGATGAAGTTTCCTGACGATCTGGCCTAAGTCTGTGTTCATACGGCTCATGTCTTATTGACAAGATTGCTACTTTATAGGCGAGAGGGACGAGGGGAAAAGAAACGATTACACAGATGCATGTACTGTCCCCTACAAGAAATGAATGAGCGAGTAGTCATATTTTTTATTTTGGTGTTAAGAAAATGATAGCAAGAAATTACCGAAATAAAGTTTTCGGTCACATTCGGTCATTTCTTTCTATCATTTTCTTAACACCAAAATGAAAAATGTGACTACTCGCTCATTCATTTCTTGTAGGGTCTTTACGTTTTGCTTTTTCATTCGCTGTTTAATTTTGTTATTGTTTTCAATATCAAAAAAGCACATGTCGTCAACATGACATGAATCATTTGAACGCCAATTCATGTTCAAAGAAGAAAAAGGAAGAATCTTGTCAATAAGACATGAGCCGTATGAACTCAGACTAAGCAACCAGTGAAATGCGCATAGGAATAGCTTATCCCATCAACAATAAGTCTGTGTTCATACGGCTCATGTTTTCATTGTTTTCAATATCAAAAAGCACACATGCATACGCACGACTATACAAAATAAAAAACATGTCGTCAACATGACAGGAATCATTTGAACGCCAATTCATGTTCAAAGAAGAAAAAGGAAGAATCTTGTCAATAAGACATGAGCCGTATGAACTCAGACTAAATTTCAGTGTTTTTATCAAGAATAAAAATTGGGAATTTAGCACGAATAACAAAATCTTTAATTTTATAATAATTAAATTTTCATGTTAATCCATATTTTGGATTTTTAAGTGAATATTTAAGCGCATATTTTCGATTTTTTAAAGCATGAAAATCGCATCCCTAGTTATAAGTTATGAAAGCGGAAAAAGTTGTTAAAATCAAATTCATGGCTTTTATATTGCAGTTTTATCTATTTTCATGACTTTATGGTAAAACAAAGTTGCTAAATTTAAGATTTTCATAGAACAGTTTTCAAATTTATGACTTTTCTTAAGAAAATTTATCAATTGCATGACATTTCTATAAAAATATTATCATATGCATGAACAGTGTCAAGACTTTTTGTTAAAAAAAAGTTGTTAAATTTAAGATTTCTATAGAACAGTTTTCAAATTGATGACTTTTCTTAAGAAAAATTATCAATTTCATAAAATTGTTAGAAAAAGGTTATCATTTGCATGAACAGTCTTAAGTTTGATAACTTTTCTATAGCACTTTGTCAACTTTAGGTTTACAATTAAATTGTATTTAAAGAAAAGTTAATGATTTTTGTAGAAAAAAAATCTTTTGTTGCTTTCCGCGTAAAGAACAATTAAAACTTAAGTCAGTGTATCCTATAACTGTGAGGTTTATTGTTTGTTATAAATTATTAATTATTAATTTTTATACAATATTTAATTCAAATTATAAAAAGTAACAAACTTTTTTGTAATTCATTCTTGGTCAAACTAGGTTAAACTAATGGAAAAACTTTACTTAAAGTTTATGTTCTTTTAATTATTATTTTTCTTTTATAAAATATAATTCGTTTAGTTAGCATTTATCTGTCTTTCAATAAAAATGGATAAAAATTATACAACTCCATTAAGCCTTCAAATGCAGGCAAAGGAAAATAGTAAGTTAAATCATGCTTCATTAAAGTTTTTTTAAGTCATGCTTTTGAAAACTTTGTTTTTAAAGAAAAGTAAAGCTTTAATTCGCTTTTTCTATTTAATATCTATTTGTAGACTTTTCTAAACCTAAAGTATCTACCAAACAAGCCTTAACCAATCTCTATCGCTGTTTTCGCATTTTGGGTCTATACCGAACTAATAAATATAGATATGCCTATATTTTATATTCCATCTTTATACACTGCAGTGTTACGATATTTTTGCCGGGTTCTTTTATAGCCAGCTACTCTACGATGTCTACTCAAAATTTAGATTTTGAGACTTTATTTACCTCCATACAAGTGGCCATAAATGTTTTTGGTTGTTCTATGAAAATCTGCATGTTACTATATTTTATACCCCAACTGCTGACAGCAGAACCGGTTATGGCTAGATTGGATGCTCGCTGTAAGGACAATGACGAAATAGAATTGTTGCATAAAATCAAGAACTTAGGACGCAAATTGGTGGTTAATTTCTCTATAACTTTTTGGAGTTACGCCTCCTCCACTTTTATAGTTTCCATGATAGCTGGACATCCGCCTTACTCGCTGTATTTGCCATATATCAATTGGAGAAACTCCAGATGGGAATTTTTCTTAGCTTCATTTATAGAGTTCATACTAATGGATACAGCATGTTTTCAGCAAGTGGCTAACGATTCGTATGCTGCAGTTTATGTTTGCATTATAAGGGCTCATGTAAATATTTTACGCTTGAGAATTAGCAAACTGGGCTCGAACGAAAGCAAAAGCTTGGCTGAAAATGAGCAAGAACTCAAAATGTGCATTAATGACCATCAAAATTTAATAGAGTGAGTTTTCGCTTTAAAAAGCTTTAATTAATAAATTCATTACCTTTTCTTCCACTCCAGCTTGTACAAAATCATTTCTCCCGTAATTTCCGCCACCATTTTTCTACAGTTCACCATTACAGCCGGTATTTTGTGCGTAACTCTTATTAATATGCTGATCTTTGCCCAGGGCTATTCCTCTATTATAGCATCTTGCTTTTATGTTTTGGCTGTGGTTGTGGAGATTTTTCCCTTGTGCTATTATGCCAATTGTTTAGTTTACGACAGTGAACTTTTGTGTGTGGACATTTTCCATTCCAAATGGGTAAACCAGAATCCACGCTATAGGAAAATGTTAATATTTTTTATGCAACGCTCACAACAAACCATGGAGCTAATGGCAGGCAAAATGTTTCCCATTAACTTAAACAGTTTCATAAGTGTACATATGCTAAAATTATTTATAAGTTTTTTATTTTGTTCTAATATTATTTTAAAATTTCAGATTGCGAAATTTTCGTTTTCGCTGTACACTCTTGTCAAGAAAATGGGTATCAAGGAAAAATTGGGATTGGAGTAAAGTTTTGACGGGATATTTCCAATGAAATAAACATAACTTTAATGATTATATGAATTTAAAATCCGTTAAATAAACTTGTGTTAGCCTGTTTTTTTTTTCAGTTTCTTCAGTATTTCAATAACACGCTGCACAGTGTTTGATTTTGAAATTTAGGTAGCCAAACCCAGCGAAATTAACTCTTGAAATGAAAAAAGAAAAGAAAGTGATTTAAAACGCATTCTCCAATTAAGTTATTTTCTTACAAATTGTATTTGGAACATGGGCATTTTAAGCTAAAATGATTGATGTGTAAAATAAACAAAAGCTAACAAATTTATTTTGGTTTAAATAAATTCTAACTTTTAAATAAAAAAAAAAAATTTTCTCTGTTATATTTTTAAATAATAGCGTATACACAGAAAAAATTATTTTTCCAATTCAAACAAAAAATTTGTAGAATCAAAAAATTTTTTGTCTGAAATCGGTCCTATAAACAAATTCGCATATTCAAACAATTTATTTGCATTTTGTTTATTGAAAAAAACACTGATTTTTTCAAACAAATAATTTAACTGAATCAAACAAAAAGTTTACTGAAATTCATATACTAAATTTCAAAATAAGAAAAAAGGTTTTTGCACAAGCAATGATGCGCACACAAGCAGGCACTGTATTAGAAGATGATGGCAGAGAGAGAGAGAGCAGAGCGGCCGGCTGGCTTTGAGACACATTTTTTTGTTGGAATAATTTTTGAACGAAGTCTTTTTTTATACACACAATGTTTTTCGTCATCACTCACTGTTGCTGTATCCTTTCCTGTGCTAATGAAGAAGAAATGTAACCCAAAAACGGCGACAGACCGACTCGATATGTTTTTCGTCATCATTATATTTTTGTATTTAAGCAAACAGTTTGAAAAAATTGAATACGGGATTTTGGTTTTTTTTAACCAACTTTGAAACCAACCAAAAATTTATTTTGTTTCTTATAATGTTGTTGCTGTTTCTGTTGTTTAAAAAGAGTGAAACGTTTTTTTACCTGTTATTTTTTTGTTTTTTTTTTTTTACTTCAAACCTCTTCATCTTTCTTACTGTTGTACTTTTTTAAAGTGTCCAAAAATAGACTGTATGTGTTTTTTGTTGTAGTTCTTATATTTCACATTAGGAAGTGTTGCTTACGATCAAATAAAAAAATGCAAAAAGACGACGACATTAAAAAGCGTTAAATATTTCATACAAAATTATGAAAACTTGAAACCAATAACGCGTGTATTATATTTTTGAATGGTTGTCAACATTTTTGTTGGTTAAATAAAAATCAAACAAAAATTTTAATTGAATCAGTAAAAAAATTTGTAGAAATTAAAAAAATTTTCGAACAAGCGTTTGTTTTAAAATAATTCGGCAATTATTTTTTCTGTGTAGTTCAGTATTATTAGTCTTGCATAAGTGCAAATGCAGAATATCGTAGCTTTTTTGTTAAATCCAATAACAAAATAATCAGAGTTTCCGTTAGATCTTATTAAAGTGCTACGATATTTTGCCTACTATTGAAATTTTTCTTAGTACACAGCATGTATTTCGTACATTTTTAAATTAAGGCAATTTTAGCTATTGATAGATGTATAAGAAAAGCTCTTAAACAATTTTTTAAAATAAAAAGGAAAAAAGCCTAGACGGAAACTTTTTTCTGCTTTCAGCTGCGTAACAATATGTTTTTGACAGTTAAAACTAATAGTTAATTTTAAATAAGGATGAGATTTTCATGCACTAAAAAATCGAAAATATGCGCATAAAATATGCACTAAAAACTCCAAAATATGCATTAAAAAAAAATATGCACTAAAAACATTTTCAATAAAAATCCTTTTTTTAAATTTTTTTATTAAAAAAAAAAAAAAAAAAAAAAATAATTTTATTGTTGTTTTTATTCTATTGTTATTCAAAGGTAAAATATTTGTTTAAACTTAATTGAAATAACTACATTATTACAATTTTTGTTTGCATAATCAAATAAATAACTACATATTTACATATGTTATCAAAAGTAAACCTTTGTCTGTTAAAAGGCTTTTGTACATGGAAAATGATCTCTCAACGTCAACCGAACTTGAATCATACTTTAAGGATGCCAAATCATTTGGAGAATATTACAGTGAAACTTCGATATAACGAATCTAGAGGGGATCGAAAAATGCTTCGTTATAGATATTGATTCGTTATACATATGGGCATTTCCTGGGGTCACGAACGTACGTTCGTACGCTTTTGATGTACAAATAATATAGAAAACAAAACTTTTCCTAGAATTTTTTTTTGCAATTCGATAGCATTTAGGTAGCTCTATGTATAGGACAAAAGATGGATTTCATCGAGTTTAAGTTTTCATAATAAGAGTTACAAACGTGTGGTCACGAACGTACGCAAAATAGAAGTCAACTTCGGCTGACAGTAGTGAAATGTAAAAATCTGCGTAATGAAACGGATTTTTCAAAAGTGATTAATTTATTTTAAAAGTGTATTAATGTAGGTCTCCAGCCAGTATTTACAAAATAAAATATCTATCTTAGTTTTTATTAAATTGGCTTATGTCCTTAACAAAAAAAACTTAATACTCCTTTTACAATTGATTGTAATGGAGAGATTATGAAGAAAGAGTGTAAACATAACATATATTTTGCGGCTGTAGGAAATATCGCCCAAAGAAAAATGGCCCAAAAAAAAAAATGAAAAATCGCCCAAATGAAGAATCGCCCAAGCGAACATGAAAAATGACCCAAGAAGGTAAATATGAAATTTTGCCCAAAAAAAACGAAAAAGGGCCCAAAAAGAAAATGAAAAATGACCCAAAAAGCATAAACGAATTTTTTCCCAAAAAATAAAAAAAAAAATTACTAAATTTGCAAAAAGTGTTTATTATTCATATAAATTTAGGTGACATGTCATAACGTCCAGTGTCGTAGTGTCCTTGGACACTTTTAAAGTGTCATAATGTCCATCGAAGACGAGGGCGAGGACGTTATGACACTTTGCAACGTCCGCAACTTAACTTATAATCAAAAATGTGTAAATTTTTTTTTAAAATACCGTTAAAATTTCAAGTGATTTTTTTAAAGATACTTATTTAACCATAATATGGTTGTCGGTGACAATGATTTGGTTAAATTAAACATAATATGGATAAAATATTTTTATAGCTCTTACTCCGCGTGTATATATTAAATATATATATCCAAAATAAGGATTTCATCTTCTATGGTATAACAAATACTGGCTTCGCTAACTAAAGCTTCTCTGTATAGCCGGCCTTCGGCCGGGCGCAACGATTTTCTCCTCTATGGTACAACAAAGACCGGCTTCGCTAACTAAAGCTTCTCTGTATAGCCGGCCTTCGGCCGGGCGCAAGGATTTTCTCCTTTATGGTCTAACAAAAACCGGTTTCGCTAAGTAAAGCTTCGAAAAACTGCCTTGTTTCCGAACAAGGCCGACTACGCAGAGAAGCTTTAGTTAGCGAAGCCGGTGTTTGTTATACCATAGAGGAGAAAATCCTTGCGCCCGGCCGAAGGCCGCCTATACAGAGAAGCTTTAGTTAGCGAAGCCGGTCTTTGTTATACCATAGAGGAGAAAATCCTTGCACCCGGCCGAAGGCCGGCGATACAGAGAAGCTTTAGTTAGCGAAGCCAGTATTTGTTATACCATAGAAGAGAAAATCCTTATTTTCGATATATATGTATATATTTAATATATACACCCAGAGAAAAAAGCTACAAAACCATTTTTAAAAAAATTCTACCGATATTATGTTTAATTTAACCAAATCATTGTCGCCGACAACCATATAATGGTTGAATTAGTTTCTTGAAAAATAGTTTTGTTGTTTGCAACCATAATAAAACATGGTTTTCTCTGCTATGTAAGATTATGGTAGAATTTTAAAAATAGCCCATTTTTTTTGGGCCATTTTTCATACAACATTTTTGGGTGATTTTTCATAATGAAAAATCACCCAAATTTAAAAAACGAAAAATCACCCAACAATAACGATAAATAGCCCAAAAATTTTGGGCCATTTTTCATATGAAATCAGGCCCAATTTTACATGCAATTTTTTTGGGCGATTTTTCATTTTTTTTTTTGGGCGATTTTTCTTTGGGCGATATTTCCTACAGCCATATTTTGCATGTAAAATAAGTATATAAACATGTCTTTAGAAGTAGAAAATACAGGAAATTATAAAATTTTCCAGTTTCCAACCCAATTTCCTCAAGTAGAACAGCTCAAATATGCTAGGAAACCATTCTTTTATGAGAACATAGACTTTTTTTTCTAATAATAAAAGAAATACGAAAAAATCGTTATATTTTACACGAAAATACTATGTGCATAATAAAAATTCAATATTTAAGAGGTGAATAAAAAAATATGTTTTTATTTGGCAAAGAACCAAAACAGAACTGACTACATTTGTGGCGCTTTACATATGCAAAGAAATTTATGTACCTTTCGTTGTTTTTAGAAGGGACTTCCCCGTTTTGTTTAAAATTTAATTTTGCTTTATTCTAACTTCGTTGTATGGAGGCTATAGTTCAAGACTTCATTATGTAGAGGCTTTTGATAACGGTATTTTAATGACTTACACACTTAAAATGTTATATGTATGTATTTCTTAATTAAAATTTCGTTTCTAATTTCGGCTTCTGAAAAAAAACTTCGCTATATAGAGGCTTTATAGCTGAGAATTTCGTCGTTATAGCTATAGGGCATTTTTGGATAAAAAACTTTGCAATAAAAAGGTTTTTTCAAGGGACTCAGCTAAAAATTCGTTATATTGAGTTTTTCGTTATAACGAAGTTCGTAATATCGAAGTTTCACTGTAATTTTCTAATTCAGATCCCACATATGATTCCAGGTGGGCTACTCTCTATTGCGATGCGAAAGAAAATGGTAGCAAATCTAGCGATTGGTTCTCTTTAATGCGTTTGCGCATTTGTCTTTCGCTTCTAATAATTTTTTTCTTTGCGCAAAACATCACTTTTTGTTTTATTTAAATTTTCCAATTTCAAATATTTTAGCATTTCATTATTGTCAATCTGCTCCATCTTAATTTTTTATTGCCAGTATTGCTTCATTTTCAAAAAATTTTGCGAATGTGATAGAGAGTACCAAGTTGGCATTTAGCTTTCGCATCGAAATTGCTTTCGGATCGCAATAGAGAGTAGCCCCCCAGATCCAAAATAGTTGAAATTTGTTTTATTTTTTTTAAATCATATATTTTTTTGCAAAACGTTTTGGATTTTTTTTTTTTTGATTTGACGGGCTATTCTTCTTTCCATATTGTTAATTTTCCTTTCTGCCATATCAAATTATTTGAGTTGACTATTAAGTGAACTAAGACCCCTTAATCGAGTTATTGTTTTACCAATATATCCGAAGTTGGAAAATACAAATGCTAATTGACTTTTGATGTTATTTAAATTTAATATTTCTTTTACTTTTTTAATTGCATATAAGCATCGGTAGCAACAAGTTCTGCAATAACATTCTTTAATTGCTCAGAGTTTTTTGAATAGTATTTTTAAGCATCTAGCCAGGTTACCCTTCTTGCTGCGGTAGTAAGGGTACCAAGCAAGTAACATGTAGCAGTTTTGGATTAATTGCTATAAGCCAATTGGCAGACTTAACCATGTTAAGTGCTGCATCGGTTAAAAGATGAAGGATCTTTTGTCGAAATCTTGAAAATCTTGTATTTTAAGCAGGGGGGCTACTCTCTATTGCGATGCGAATGAAAATTGTAGCAAATCTAACGATTGGTACTCTTCAATACGTTTGCGCATGTGTCTTTCGCATCTTTTAATTTTTTTTTTTACGTAAATCATAACTTTATTTTATTTAAATTTTCCAATTTCAAATATTTTTGCACACTTTGGCATTTCATTACTGTAAATCCGCGTCATCTTTAATTTTTATTGCCACTATCGCTTCATTTTTAGAAAATTTTGCGATTGTGATAGAGAGTACCAAGTTGGCATTTAGCTTTCGCATCGAAATTGTTTTCGCATCGCAATAGCGAGTAGACCCCCAGAGCTCCAATTTATTTATTGATTTTACAAATTTTATTAGGAAGATTTTTTTTGTACACAATTTGGAAATTTTTGGAGAACTTTTTTTATAATATGGAAATTTAAAATAAAATATAACACTCAAAAATGTTAAAATATGTATTTAAAATCGAAATATGCAAAAATATGCATTTTCACCAAAATATGCAACAATATGGAAAAACAAAACGATGCCATTTTAACGCAAATTAAATGATTCGGAAAGATAATTGGTCGACATCGATCTTAGACTATCGACAAAAAACCTACATTTGCATGGAAATCGCATTCCTAATTATAACTAAACTTGGTGAAATAGGCCATTCATTTACTTAATGAAAAAAAAGTATATGTATTTTACTTAATATTTCCTTCATTACACCGTCAAAGTCCTTCTTCCAAGTTTTCTTTAATGTTTAAAATTTTGTCCTAAATCCATTGTCTTAATAAGAGTAAAAAAGGAAAATGAATTTTGGAAAATCTCTAGAAAGAAAATCAGAAATGATTAAAAAATAAAAAAAAAAATTTACTCAATAAAACATACTCCTAAGCTTGTGCTCAGTGTTATTGGACATAATTTCATAGCCGTCAGAGTAATTGGTGTTTCGGAACGCATCATAAAGAAAATAATTTTTTTACTATGAACTATGGCTGTGGGCAACTGCTGGCTCTCCTCCAGCAGACAAGACGCTTGATAGCAATAGGGAAATGTTTGAAAAGTAATTCCAAAAAAAAAGATTGCTGAAAAAAAGTTATTCTCTAAAAAAAAACGTAAGTGGTATTTTTGTTAAAGAAAAAAAATCAAAATTTTTTTTTATTTTTATTCAAAAAAATAAAAATCAAAAAATAACTGTTTTCATCTGACTTTTATGAAAAAGGAATAACTGTTACGTCCCTGCTTTTAATTGTTATTATTATTTTTTTTTTGCCATTTATTAAATAGTTTATCCCGAACATTACAGTAATTAATAAGGGTATTCACGTCACAAGTTGCACCCTTGCAAAAAAGCAAAAGTGCAAAAATATAACAACAACCACACAGATAATTAGTTGTGCGTAAATAATTGTCTTTGTGGTTGTTGTTAGGTTTTTGCACTTTTGTTTTTTTCAAGGGTGCAACTTGTGACGTGAATACCCTTAATGATTTCATCACTGATCCATGGATTTGCTGCTCCATGGTTTTAGAACCTTTTATACTTAAAGAAACTATAAAGCAAAAATCAACTTTATTTAGAACATTTAAAACTAATTAACACATTAAAATACTACATTGCTACTAGTGCTACATATTTAACTAAAATACTAGAGAATTAAATAAGTTCAATTAAAAGAAATTTTGTGTCTACTCCAAAGTGTTGTTCTTTAAATCCTCCCCATACACAGTTTCGTAAATTATTTAATGTTTTGACCGAAATCCATTTTTTTGATAAGGGTGTAAAGAGAAAATGAAAATTTGGCAATCTAAAAGAGAAGAAACTTTTAAATAAATTCTTAGTTAAAACAGTTCAAACTTACACCCATACTGGTATTCAGAGTTATGGGAAAAAGTTTCAAAGCCGTGAGAGTAATAGGCGTTTGAGAACGCATCATAAAGAATATCATTAATTTACGAAAACGTATGTCCTTGTCAATCCAATCACAATGTAATATGGCCAAAGATAACTGCTCACTGTCATATAAAAGACAGGTGGCTTGATAGCAACAAGGATATGTCTGAACCATAACGGCCATGAAGTATATAACGGAGGCAATTTGCGCAGAGGTATCAGCGAATATAAGAATATTTATTAAGGTTGTGCACAAAATGGCCGCGGTAATGGTGAATTGGACAAAGATGGTAATAGAGATGACGGGGCTGATAATTTCTAGCAATCTGAAAAGCAACAAAAATTACATAAAGTAACTTAAAAACTAAAAGATAAATTAATCGTTTTAAATAACCTCAAAACATTTTGATGATCTTTAACACACTGAATCAGCTGCTCAAAGTTTTCGTCCTTGCTGATTTCTATATCCCTGCCTAATCTTATTACACGTTCCACCAATATTTGCATATGTGTTCGCAAGGCATAGATATAAATGACAGCGTAGACATCAGCTCCAGCCTGATGCAGGCATATAAAATTTATTAAACTAAATTCTATAAACGCTTGAACTACAAACTCTGTCCTTGAATTGCGCCACTCTATAACGGGTATGAATAAAGAATACGGAGGTTGTCCCATACTCACCGATGTGATCAAAGAACTTGCCGAATATATAATGTAAAATGTTATATAAAATATAGTTAAACGATTGCCGATCATGGCACAATAACGAATTTTCTCATATTCA
Source organism: Pollenia angustigena (assembly GCA_930367215.1). NCBI lineage: Eukaryota > Metazoa > Arthropoda > Insecta > Diptera > Polleniidae > Pollenia > Pollenia angustigena. The sequence continues at coordinate 5,634,879 of OV884059.1, read as the reverse complement.
TCTGGACGAGTGCAGCGAGCATCTAAAATGTCCATAACATCCAAAGCCCGGTGTAAACTTTTCATTGATGAGAGTACCGTAGTAAATTTAGCTGGTAGGCCCCAAACATTTATGGCCACTTGTAGGGAACTCAACAATTGTACGGCACTCATTTTACTGTATTCCAAAATGTAACTTAGAGTGAAGGATATGGGCAAAAGTGCGCATACACTTAGATTCAAGATTACCGAATACAAATAGTACAGAAATTTCCACTTCTTGGGCTTTTGTAAGCCCAAATTATAAAAATTTTTAAATAAATAGGCAGTCGCTTCACGTGTGGCCCTTAAATTATTGCCGTAAAACCACAGGTTATCAAACATGTTGTTTAACTTCAAATTTTTGTCTGGCAATAACAATGTTGCTTTAAAGTTGTGGGTTTTTATACCGAAATTAAAAGTAAATTTGATTTGCTCATATAAAAAGGGCGTTGTTTTGGCAAGTTAAATGATTAAAGGCTAAATTAAATAAACTTTTTGTAATAAACGTGTGAAATTGCAACCAGCTGACAATTAAAATAAAGAAGTTTGGTAGGTGTTAAATTAGATTTTTAGTTAAGTACGAAGATTATTAATTAACCATAATAAGAAACTGCACTATGCTCTGAACTAGAACTTAAGCTGGAACCTAAAGTAAAATTTTAACTAGAAACTGAGCTAGAACCTGAAGTAAAAGCTACAATCTCAACTAGAACCTGACATGTACTGAAACTTTATCCCGTGCTATTACCAGAACAAGAACCTAAACTAGAAGCTAAACAAAAACATAAAGTGAAGCTTAACTTAAAATCTGAACTACAGGGTGGGCCATAAGTCACTGAACATTGTAGTTTTTAAATCATTTTTTTTTATTTTGCTATTCAGTAGCCATGTATATGATTGAGAAATGAGCAAAAATTATTGAGATTTATTTCGCCTGTCAAATCCAATAATTCAAACCCAAAGAATATTTTGAATTTTTTTTAACACCAGAACTGCACCATCAGAAAATCTAGTACGCAATTTACTCGCTCGTTTTCAGCCATTGGGATCTGTTAGTGACTTATCTCTTAGAAGAGGACCGCTAGAAGCACAAAGCTAAGATAATATCTAACGAGTTCGGGAGAGCGCAAATGAGAACCCTGAAACATAGAATCGCAAACGTGCCACTCCGCTTTAAGTGATAGAACGGAGAATAAAAAAAAAATATTTACTGTTTCCTTGCAAGATAAAAATGGTACATGAAATTTTGCCGCAAGACTTTGCAACCCGCTTAAGATATTGTAAAAAAATTTTATCGAATTATTAACAGATGTTCAGTGAATTATGGCCCAACCTATATATCCTGACCTAGAACCTAAATTAAAATTTTGTATAGCTAGAATCTGAACTAATCTGTACTAAAATTAGAAGTAGAACCTAAACAAGAATATGAGCTAGAAAATTAACGGAAATCTTAACTAGAATCTAAAAACTTGAACCTTAACTAAAATGTTAACTAGAACCGAAGTTAAAATCTGATCAAAAATCAATCTTATACCGTGTTCAGATATACCTTTTTTGTTGAGTCAATATTCGGTTTATTGACATAATTATCTTTCTGTTCACACATACACAATTAAGCTTACTCAATTAGCAATTGGCAATTCTTCTTCTTCTGTCATCCTTCTCTCCCGTTGGAGCATAGGGCCTCAAATTCGAAAAGTAGTTGAGGTTTCATTCATCGTTATGTTTAAACATGGGTTTGGCACCTCTAAATTTATTGTGCCGGCTGCCGTAGCAGGGGGATTTCTCGGGAATTCACGATTACCCCTTGGAGACTTACATTATTTTTGTTGACTTGAACTCATGTTTGTTTAACATCTGTAAATTCGTCATACAATGAGTGATGGGTTCAAATATGACTACGCTGTACAGAAGCCGTTTTCGTGGATGCCACTGCGCCGACTGTTGCTTCATAGGTAACCATACCAGCTGATTCAACCTCTGCTCACCTATGTTACTAAAGAACCAGCTGCCATTCTTTAGGCTAGATTTTTGTCACCCCCGGGTATTTTATTTCCCCGGTACCCGCCATATTTATACAATATGGTGAGTGTCCCCAATTCGCCATGGGAGGGTCCCGATGGAGGATCTAGCTAACCCCACACAATTAACTTAGCAAAATGTAAAAAACATTTGACATCTTTAAAGAAAAAATAAAATAAACATCTGGCTTTTGCGCAGACCTAATGGATGGACCTTTGTTTTTGTTGTTGGCAAAAATGTCAAAACACTTTGTTTAGTGAGTTTGGTTTTACTCACTAAACACACTTGTGACAGTGCACTGCAGTGTTGCATTTTAATTTTACTCAATATTTATAACAATTTCTTATTAATTGAGCAATAACTAAATTGCAATTTTGTATGGATAATTGAGCTCAATAATGGCATTTATTGCGTAAAACTCAATTAAGGTGCATATCTCAACACGGTATTAAAGATATTTTCGACTTTATTTTTGAAGGATATTTAAATGATTTAAAATAGAAGACGGCTTGTGATAAAAAAAAATGTTTTTTAATTAACATCATAGCTCCCAAAATCCCCGATTTAGATCTACTGCCCATGTTCTGACAATCGCACGATTTGAAATAATTGCTTAGATAAACGCTATAAGAAAAATTTTTGGCGAATTTTTTTTATTTTCCTATATCCGTTACCTACTGTAGTGGGTTAAATGCTAGCAATTAAATGAAAACACTAATTTAATTTTTTAGTTTTTTTGTATAAAAAATAACTTTTTTTATTATTTAATTCTTCATATTGTTTGCTTCTTTAAATTGTTATAAATTTTAAGTAACTTAATGAATAATTTTTACTTAATAGTTAATTTGCGAAATTTGTACATTTTGTAAAACAATTAAGGAAAAAAAGATTCAAAGACGGTTTAAAAGTTTCATTTAAATAAAATATGTAATAAACAAAAACATAAATTTAACAATGAGTTCTTATGTAAGAATAAAATCAATATTAGCAATTAAAAAGACTAGATAAGATTGTTATTTTTTTTAAACTAATAAAAATACAACTAGTTTACTTCATTTGTTGTTGATTGAAAAGTCAAACTAAACATGGCAAATTATTAAAAAATTATATAAAAAAAAAACATTGCAAAGCTTGATTTGGAAACATAAAACATGTTTCGAGTACCTTTCTTAAGAAAATTATCGTTAAACTTTTTAGATAGATTTCTGCCATCCATAACTTTTCTATAGAACTTAAACATTTTTATACAAAAGTCAAGCTAATGATAACTTTTCTTTAAAAAAGTCATGACAACGACAAATTTTTTTATAGTCGTGCCAACGATAAATTTTCTATAGAAAATTCATGCGAACGATATCTTTTCTATAGAACTTAAACCTTTTAATACAAAAGTCAAGCAAATGATAATTTTTATTTAAAAAAACCATGCCAATGATATTTTTTCTTTAAAAAAGTCATGCCAACAATAACTTTCTATAGAAAAGTCATGCCAACGATAACTTTTCTATAGAAAAGTCACGCCAACGATAACTTTCCTATAGCAAAGTCAAGCAAGTGCTAACTTTTCTTTAGAAGAGTCATGCCAGCGATAACTTTTCTTTAAAAAAATAATGCCAACGATATTTTTTCTTTAGAAAACTCATGCTAATCATAACTTTTCTATAGCCAATGATAACTTTTTTTAGAAAAGTCATGCCAACGATAACTTTTTTATAAAAAAGTCAAGCCAACGATAACTTTTCTTTAAAAAAAATAATGCCAACGATATTTTTTCTTTAGAAAAGTCATGCCAATGATAACTTTTCTATAGCAAATGATAACTTTTTTTAGAAAAGTCATGCCAACAATAACTTTTCTTTAGAAAAGCCATGTCAACAATTACTTTTCTTTAAAAAAGTCATGCCAAAGATCACTTTTCTTTAGAAAAGTCATGCCAACGATAATTTTTTGTTAGAAAAGTCATGCCAACGATAACTTTTCTATAGCAAATGATAACTTTTTTTAGAAAAGTCATGCCAACGATATTTTTTCTTTAGAAAAGTCATGCTAATGATAACTTTTCTATAGCAAGTGATAACTTTTTTTTAGAAAAGTCATTCCAGCCAACAATAACTGTTCTTTAGAAAAGTTATGCCAACAATAAATTTTCTTTAGAAAAGTCATGCCGTCGATAACTTTTTTATAGAAAAGTCATGCCAACGATAACTTTTCTAAAGAACTTAAACTTTTCTAAACAAAAATCAAACAAATTATAACTTTTCTTTAGAAAAGTCATGCCAGCGATAACTTTTCATTACAAAAGTCATGCTAACTATATATTTTGTTTAGAAGTCATGCAACTATAACCTTTCTATACAACAGTCAAGCAAATGTTGACATTTCTATGGAAAAGCCATGTTACCCATAACTTTTCTTTAAAAAAATCCATGTCATCGATTGATGAATTAGTTTTATGCCAAACTCTCTAGCTTATTTCCAAATCAGTCTTTGCTTATTTATTTTCTTCTTTAGCTTTCTTTTTTTTTAGCAAAACATATTTCTGTTAAATATTCAAATTAACTATTTTTTTACTTTCATACAACTTTTTTTTAATTAATTTTAATTAATTTAACTATAAATTTGTTTGGTTTGTTCTCAATTAAAGTTTTTTTTCAAGTTTCATTGAGTATAAGTTTTATTATCTTCGGTTTGTTTTATACTTCTTTAAATATTGGTCTATAAAGTTTTTATTTTAAAGGGGGGATTATAGGATTTTTCGGTTAATAAACTTTTTTTGTTAATAATGTTTGATTAAAATGATTTTAAACATATGTATATAATTAGTATTTGTTCAGTAATATAGTACTCGCATAGTAGGTTGTTTTATTATAACAATTTGGCTAAACAAGATAAATTAACTTGTGTTTTTTTTTTGTCATAAAAATAAAAATAAAAATATTTGAATATTTTTGTTTAAAAATATGGAACAAGCTTAAGCTAAAATTATTTCTTAATATATTAACGGCCAATTTCACCAAGTTCAATTATAATTAGCTATTACTATAACTGTCAAATAACATATTGTTTACTGACAGTTATTGTTAATTATAACTGAACTTGGTGAAATTGGCCGTAAATGTAATTTTTGTAATATAAAACAAACAAAATTCTAAAAATAAATACAAAAAGCTTTACAGTGTTTTTGATTTTAAATACATATTTGGTTAATTGAAATGGTGTAAAATATTTGAGATTATTAACAATTTTACATACAATACAATGGAAATAAGCGTTACAGAGCATTTTTACTTAAAAGTTAATTATTGACAACTTGAAAATATTGATAGTTGTAATTAAAAAAAAACTGGTTTTTTCTAAAATGAAGTTATTCGTTACTTTCCAAGAGAAGAAAAAAGTTATCTATATTTTTAATAGAAATATGCATTAACTTTTTCATAGAAAAGTCACGGCAGCAATATCTTTTTTACAGAAAAGTCGCGCTACCGATAACTTTTCTATAGAAAAGTCACGCTACCGATAACTTTTTACAGAAAAGTAACTACAGGAAAAACGCTTTTTTTGAAAATGTCACGTCAGCAAAAACTTTTTTATTAAAAATTCTTGCCAGCAATAACTTTTCTATAGAAAAGTCGTGCCAGCAATAACTTTTCTACAAAAAAGTCACGCCAGCAATAACTTTTTTACAGAAAACTCACTACAGGAACTACTTTTTTATAGAAAAGTCACTACAGGAAACAAATTTCTATAGAAAAGTCACTCCAGATATCACTTTTTTAAAGAAAAGTCACTCCAGCAATTACTTTTCGACAGTAAAGTCACACCTTACGACAGGAATAACTTTTTTATAGAAAAGTAACTCTAGAAATAACATAAAAATTAACTACAGTAAATATTTTTAAAGATGAGTCACTACAGGAAAATCTTTTCTATAGAAAAGTCACTATAGAAAAATTATTTCTATAGAAAAGTCACTCAAGATATAACTTTTCTATTGAAAAGCCACTTCAGGAATAACTTTATAGACGAGTGACCCCGTGAATAACTTTTCTATAGAAAAGTCACGCCAACAATAACTTTACTAGAGAAAAGTCACGCTATGAATAACTTTTCAATAGAAAAGTCACGACAACAATAACTTTTTTATAGAAAAGTCATGACAAAAATAACGTTTTATAGAAAAGTCACGACAACTATAACGTTTTTATAGAAAAGTGACGACAGGAATAACTTTTTTACAGAAAAGTCACTCCAGGAATAAATTTTCTTTAGAAAGTCATGCCTGCGACATCTTTTCTATTGAAAAGTCATGCTATTTATATTAATCATATAGACAAGTCATGCTGCCGATAAAATTTCTAGTAGGTCATGATATCAAAAACTTTTCTACAAAAAAGCCATGCTATCGATACATTTTTTACATAAGTCGTACTTGCAATAAATTTTCTAAAGAAAAGTTTTGCTTTTACTTACATTTCATCAATAATTTTTTATAGGAAAGTCATGTTACATATCAATGAAAAAGTTATGTTATTTAACTTTTTTTTAAAAAAAAGTCATGCTATTAATAACTTTTTATAATGTTGATAGCGTTTTTGATAAAGTCATGCCAACGAGTTGTTATTCAGAGAAAATTAATTTCAGTGAGAACTTTTCAATATTAAATGTATTTTTTGTAGATAAGTCTTCCCAAGGAAAGTGCTGTAATCGATAACAAGAAATGTTAAGTTATCGATAATTTGTCTAAGGAAAGTGGACAAAACCAGATAAAATGATATTAAAAAACAGTTTTTAACGTTTGTATTGTAAAAAAATTTTGCTTTTATCTGCAGTTATATCGTTTTAACTTTTTTCTTTGATATTGTTTTGTTTGGATTTATAATAATTTTTCTTTGTTTTTTTTTTTTTTTTTAATAATGAAGCTTTTTTTTTCTTTACTTTTAATATTCAAATATAAATTTACCTTTGATTACATACAATTTTTCTTCATTAATACGAATACATTTAATGTTTTTTTCCATTTTTTTTCAATTATATTTTGTGTTAAAAAAAAATTGTTTTTTTTTTTGAAATTATGTATGTACATAAGTATGTATGTATGCATGTACATAAGTATGTATGTATGTACATAAGTATGTATGTACGCTAGTTATACTTTGCTAAGTACATAGTATATGAATTTAGATATTTAATTTTTGTTTTATATGTCAGCCTTGATTTTTTTTTAAATAAAATAAAATAAAAATATATTCTTTTAATCATGTTCGGTGTTTAAATTTCATTTCAATAATAATTATTATTATTAATTTAAATTTTAAGCCTTAACATTTTTGAAATATGCCCTCTTCTTTAATTTGTGTTTAATATTCTGATAGTGTTACAGTTAAGACTACTTTCCTCCTCTGTTTGTCAACCGATTTGAACTAAAAATACACCATTTGAGATGTACATATTTACTTACAAAAGTAAAGAAGGGAGTAAAAAGTGTAAAAACGGCAACCTTATATCTTCGGAACTAAAAGAAATGCAAAAACAAATTTTATATTTATCGTTGTTTATTAGCAAAAAAAAGCGAACAAGTGTCCGGAACTTTTTTGAAATTCGGACCGTTTGGGGAGTATTTTGGAACTTCTTTTTGTATCCCCTTCTATCTTTTAAGCCAATAAACATGGAAATAAAGATTATACCAAATTCGTAACTTATCTAAAAAGTACAAATATTAATTTGGTACTTTTAAGAAATTCGAAAGTTTAAGGGGTAAAAATCGTGCCTATTTTTGGTACCTTTTTTACAAAACATTTTTTTCCATTCATTGACATATCGTCAGCTCAGAATTAGTTTGGCGCATATCATGGTAATTTAACAATTAAATGCGCCAAACCAATTCTGAGCTGACGATATATGTACGTATAATATCGTCCCCTCAATATAACAACAGCGTATAATTTTTTTGGGGTTTTGAGAAAATCGTATTTAAAGTTTTTGTTAAATGGGATGTCTATTAAAACCTCAATATCGCGGTAAATTAAAATTCTTCATATAGGATTTTTCGACGAATACATAACACCGTTTCTTCTCTTTATATTGACCAATTATTTTTAATCTACGCATCCTTTAATACCATAATTATGTCATTCAAAGTGCAAGTCCTCCATATAGGCTGTTTTATTTTTTAGGGAATTCGTATGATGTATCTGATACACTATTTTATTTTGTACGGTATACGCTGTTTTATTCAATAATTTACGGTATTTTTATTAAAATATTTGATCTCAAAAATATCCATTTGTAACATTATAAAACAGTGATTAATTCATAGTTTTGTTAATTCAGTGGCACATATTAATTACTTTCCAATTTAGGCGATTTTATAAACAAAAAAATTATGACAAATTAAGGTATACATTGCGTAAATCAAAAATAACTAGAAGTTCATTCGTCTTCTTTCTCTTCCTCTGCTTCATCTGGCTCATCTAAACAATTTCGCTTCTTTCCACCTTGTAAGTTAAAAAAAAAAATGACTGCGAGCCACGAGGAATTACATTCTTTTTGCACAAATTTTGGAGATATTCAGTTTTCGATGGTCGGAATGAAACTATTTCTCAAACAATAGTGTATGTTATTATAAGCTATTTTATGGGTTAAAGTTTTCATAAATTGTATTTTTGTCTACAGGCTAAAATGGAGTATAATGCGTATACACTATTATTCTTTTAACAACTTTGGAGTGGCAATTTCAAGTAAAATAGCGCATATGAGCTTACAAAATTATTGAAGGAAAATGTTGAAAAAGAAATTATACACTATTTTTTCCAACGACATTTTGACCCACTTTTTGGAAGAAGAATTTGACGAAATTTTGACCAGACATTCTAAATATGCAATAAAAAAATAATAGCGTATGAGCACATAAGCTATTGTTATATAAAGGGGACGATATTATGTGTTTCCACTACAATATTGAAATTTTTGATACTTCAATGGGAAGAAAAAAGTATCAAAATAGTTCAAAACAAAAATTTTAGTCATTAACTTTTTGAAAAGTAAAGATATTGAACTAGACGGGCACGCTCAGACAATCGCAAAACGTTTAACATTTGCGTTTCTAGTCGATTAATAGATGTTCTGTAAATCGCAATCGCAAGAAGTGTGACTGACGACGGCTTCAAATCGCAGTGGTATGCTTAAAGGAACTAGAATATTTTGAAAAAAGAATGGCAGATCGCAAGCAAATATCACGAGTTTCAGAAAACCGTACATGAGGAGGTCCATAACAAAACGCAATAATTACACCACAACATTTTTTTGGATAAACGACAAAATGTAATTTAAGTAAGTAGCACAAAATTTTTTTAAAAAACAATTATTGAGGTATTATTGTCTACAAAAAGTAATATTAATCACAAATTAATTATTTTATCTGACAGTTTGTTTGAAAGTTATTTAGATAACAAATTTGGAATTATTGCGTTTTGGTCCGAATCCATAGTATTTATTTCATTTTGCTTTGAACTGTATGAAAATGTTATTCACAATCAACTTAACAAAGGCAAAAGGTATTAACTAAACAAAAATTCCTAACGTTTTACAGTTAAATAAGAGTTACCACACGAGCATAATTTATTTATAAAGTTGACTTTTTTAAATTTCTTGTAGCGATTTATTGCAAAGATGTGTAATAATTGCATTTTGCTCTGAACCATTATATTTGATATTGAATTGCAGTGAAGTTATTGAGTTTTGGAATGCTTTGTATTAAAGGTTATATAGATTTCAATGTGTAGAATAGGCAGTGTTGCCAATTTAGCCATTTAGTGGCTAGATTTAGCCATTTTTCACCCTGTTCAGCCATTAAAAAATGAGTTTAGCCATTAGCCATATTTTTAGCCATTTTTCAACTTGTTTAGCCATAAAATTTTTTTGCCGTTTTTCTTTTAAAAGAATAATTTTTATTTTATTATAAAAATTTATAAAAGTAAAATAAACATTTTGAACAATTAAAACGCCTTCAATTTAAATCACAACTTTTACAAATCTTGAAAATCGCTATAAACTATGACGCTGAAACATCTTTCAAAATAAAGGAACAGTATTCCACTATTAAATTTATAAAATGGATCAACACAAACATCGCTGTTTCTTTCTGGTTGCAAGTATTTCAATAAAAGGATGCAGGCGGTAACAAAATTGTTTTAGAAATTTCTGAATTGACTATAAAGTTGCTCTCACTTGCATGGTATAATGCTGAAGTAGAGAGGGTGTTTAGCCAAGTAAACATCGTAAAAAAGTAATTTGAGAAATAGGTTACATTAAGCAACCGTTAATTCGATTTTATCAAATTATAGTTAAATATTTTACAATACAATATTTATACCACCACCACAATGGAGAAGGTACTGTGCGTTTGTGCTGATGTCTGTAACACCTTAAAATATTGGTCCTTAGCCCACCTTTACGTATACCGATTGACTCAGAATCACTTTCTGAGTCGAATTAACGATGTTTGTCCGGCTGTCCATGTAAACCTTGTGCGCAAAGTACAGGTCGCAATTTAGAGATTATTTGATAAAATTTGGTACAAAGGTTCTAATGTGGCGTAGGGTATCATAAAGTCCGGTTTAACCGACTATTCTTTCTTACTTGTTTTTTATTGTAGATCTGGACTCAAAAGGCTGGGTAAATGTTGTCGTGATTAAGATTTACCTTCAAATTATTTAAAACTTGATTATTTGAAGCTAATGAGTGAGTGATTCCTATGAGATGAACAATAACGACATCGAATTTTTCGATGATTTAATTTTTTAATATTAATTTATTTAAAAATTTTTTTACGTTTATTCTATTTAACAAATTGATCTTAACTCACAATTTCATCGTAAACTACTTTAAATTAATTATTTTTGTTTTGTTATTGAATTTTCATGTATTTTTATTTAAAAAAGCATTTAGCCATTTTTTAGCCCATTTTTAGCCATTTTTTAGCCATTTTTTTCCGTTAATTTAGCCATTTTTGGTCACCAAGTTTTGGCAACACTGAGAATAGGATTCAATCAAAAAATCAAAAAACTTGAAAAATGTAATTATTGCGTTTTGTTATGGACCTCCTCACATGTAATCAATCCGGCGTTTTTCGATTTAAAATCGTTCAATTGTCAGAGCATGACCGATAAATTGTTTTTAAGTGCTTAAAAAGTTGAAAATTTTATTTAACCGCCTTGTATGCTAAAACACTTCGCTTTAATGCAAGTAAGAAAGTAGTCGGTCTAGCCCGACCATATGATACCCTACACCACAAAATTAAAAGAAAACTTTTTGAGACTGTACCCGTTATGTACTATTTAGATATTTTCATGAAATTATGGACCGCTTGTCAACATTTTCAATAGGCTTGGTCCTTGTGACAATTAAGACTTATGTACCCAATTTTATCAAATTATTTGGCGACATGATCTTTGCGCACAATGTTACATGGGCAGTTAACCCGTCGAGCGTTAGGTTAGGTTCCATGGGCAGCCATCGAGAGACACCTCACAGAAGAAAAAATCTAAGTTCTATCTTAGAAAGATTCTCCAAGTAGGCAAGCACCGGTTCTCCGAGGTATTTTTCCCAAATGCCCCGTATCCTAGGGCATTGACAAAGAAAGTGAATCACAGTCTCCTCTTCCTCCTCATCATGACAACTTCTACAGTAGTCACTGAATTCTATAATCATTCTTCTAGCATGAGTCAGCAGTTACGACTGATACCACTGTTCTAATTTGGTCCCTATTGAACCTAAGTAGAGAGCTAGTTTTCCGTTCATCATATGGCCATAGTGTCCTGGATATGAAGCAGGTGGACTCAGGGGTCCACCCCATCTGCGCAATTCTATAAGACTCGCGCTTCATAAGTGACATTTTGTAACATTTTTAAAATTTTAAAAAATTTTATAAGAAAAATTTCTCAACGCATGATGAAGGGATTAACGAAATCATCTCCTGAATCGTTTATACCGAACAGGATTATTCAAATATATTTTAAATCATCTTGAATTAATCTTTAACTTAATTAGTTTTCTTACGTTTTATTTTTTTAAACCAATTACAAAATTTTGTTTTAATACTTTGTGTTTTCCTTAAATAAAAATATTTGAAAATTTTTTGTTTCATTTTATTTTTAAGTTTAATTCGAAAAAATGAATTTTATTAATAAAAAGTGGTTGTATGTATTTTAAGATTTTAATACTTTTTTTTTTTAATTTTAGAGAACAAAATTCAAGTGTTTTTGTGATTTTAAGGCAATTTTTACATGTACGCGAAATTTTTAAATTTATTTTATCAAATTATATTATTTGAAATGATTTTTTCACTTAATTTTATTATACAACTTTTTTATGTCTTTTTTTTTTTGCTGAAACAATTTTTTTTTTTTTTTTGGATATTCATTAGATAAATTTTAGTTTATATACAAAATGAAATTGTTAAATAATTTTGGCAAAAATGGAGTTAAATAAAAAACAAAAAACTGATATAAATCAATTAACAAAGTCATGTGAGGGAAAATGTAGTTTAAATTAAACAAATTTTAAGGTTTAATTTAAATAAAATCGTATTTTCTAAAATAAAAAAATATTCTGACATCCACTATGAATTAGAAACTTTTTTGCTGAATACATTTTTATCGATAAATAACTCTCGAAGTCTAAATTTAAATATTTTTTGTATTAATTCAGGTATATTTCTTTGTAATATAGTTTATTGGCTTCATGAGGCCTTTATATTACCTACAATAAATAAATTGAAATTGAAAGTCTCCTTTTACGAATTGAAAAAAAAACGTGTGATAGTTTGTTGACCTTTTAGTTTCAAGAACTTAAGAAGAAAAATTTTTTTTAAATAGACTTTAAATCAGATTCACGGTGAAAAATATTGTAAAATTTAAAACTCCAGCTTTCAAGATTTTTATGGTAAAAGACGAAGGAGTTAATTGCTTTAGATTACCAAAACACTTCATAGGCAAACTTTGTCAGATTCAAAATGCATACAATTTTCAAATTATAAGACCAGCTTACAAAGCTCCTAAAGTTTTTCAATATAATCTGTTTAATTTAGATGCAATGGAGCTTTCTTGTAAATCTTAAGATTGTTTTTTTTAAGTTTTTACATTTGTATTGACGTTTCGGAGTTCTCCTCCTTGTTACTAAGCTGGGAATAGATTATTGGTCAATTTGTTTTTACATTTCCTCTTGAAACAAAATACCAAAACTAATCCAACAATGCCTGCTTGTAAACTGTTTCTGGCTGAAATCTGACTCTCCTAATGGAATTTGTTTTAAAGAATAATAATAAATTTTCCTCATGACTTAAAAAAAGTTCTAAATTAAAAAAGGATTTTTATTTTTTATAATCACGAATAAGGCTTAATTCACAATGAGAGCAACATTTTCACTTAGAGTTCACAATAAAGAAACAAATTTTTTCACAAGAATATACATTTTCCTTTAGGAAAATGTTTGCAAGTTTTGCTAAGAACAATCAGGTGTGCTCTAGATTTCGACCTGATTGAAAATGTCAAATTTTTTGAATCCGCATAATTGAAAAATTGGTGTTCTTAAATCCGTTTGTTTTTGTGTATTCGAATGCTTTGTTCGAAATCTAAATCTAAATGTCAAAAACGGAAAACAGCTTTTTATCAGCAATTCAAAAAAAATATATTCACCCCTATTATGTAAGTCGTTGTCGATGTCGACATAAATTTTAAACTATTGTCACATCAAGTCGACGACTACATCAATTAATTTGGTATTTTATAAGAATGTTGGGGTGACCAGTTATCGAAAATTAAACTAAAATAAAAGTCAATTTGTTTTTTTTTCACCAATCATCAATAAAATTGAAAACGAATAAAAAAATGTGAATGTGAATTGCAGAACACCAAAAATGCTGAAGTAATCCACTTTTGAGTGAATTCGGATCTTCGAACAGACCCGAATATAACATATTTTTTTTTTCTATTTTTTAATACATATTTAGGCAATTCACAAAGTTTTCAATTGTGTCATATTGGTTGCATTTGCTATATTTTTATGAATGTAATATTCATAAAATTATATGAGTTATAATAATTTTGAATTAGTTTTGAACGAACATTTTAACAATTAGGCAATTCACAAAGTGTTCTATTGTGTCATAATGGTTGTATTTGTTAAATGTAACATTTGCTATATTTTTATAAATGTAACATTCATAAAATTATATTATAATATACATATATCAACCAATATGACACAATATAACTAACCCCTTGTGAATTGCCTGATTTTTAAAAGTTTCATACAAAACTTATACAAATTATTATAAAAAATTTTTACAAATCATACAAATTGTTGCTAAAGTAGAACTAGACTCGTGAAATACTTTGGGGAAAAAACAGATAGAAGAAAAACGAAATTGTTGCTATAATTGTGAACGAATCTTTGCACTACATTTTTATTAATTTTCTACGAAACCTGTTAACACAGAAAGATGTATGTATAAATGAGAGTGTAAACGTGAGCGAGATTTCGGTAAAAAAAGAGGATATGGTTAACATACCTACAAAAATATTTGTGTTTATATACAGAGAAAAAATATCATAATTACATTTGATATTCATATTGAGCCGAACGTGATCGTCTTGCACCCGAATACCAGCGATAGGGCAGTTGTTGTTGCTGCTGCTGGTGCTGTTGTTGCTGATGCTGCAGCAGAGGTGAAGTCAGACCCGCTGTTAGATAGTTTGGTGTATTTAACGACAATGTACTAGAACGAGCACCCGGACTACGGGCCAATTGTACTCGTAAATTGGCAAAACCCTGCTAGGAAGAGGGTGATGTTGAGGATCCAGAAATATCAGCTGTATTGCGTCGTGACAAACGTCTGCTGTATAAGGCCAGAGATTTGTGTGTTGAGGATGAGTTATTGGGATTATGAAGGCCTCCAGGGCTACTGGCATCCAAATAAGCTTCGGGACTAAAGCGTACACGGCTGTGCGATGAAATTGAACCTTCTTTGGCACTTAAATAAGAACTATCATCACTGGTATACGAATCGGGTGGCGTGGGATTTGTGGGTGTACTACTGGCCGTTCCCGTTGTAGTATTATTACTGTTTGCAGGTTGTGTTATATTAGAACCTGTAGCTGTTGTATTTGATGTTCCAGTACTATTTAGAGGAGCGCCATTGGGCGTTTTATAATTATTGTACTTTTTCAAAGAGGAACGCAATTTTGTACCCATTCCGGCAGCACTAAAAGTTAAGGCATTTGGATCAAAGGGCAAACTATCGGGACGTTCAGGCATTAAACGTGGAATGGAAGAGGGTTTGTGGTGAGTATGAGCAGGCGCTGGTGAGGGTGGCGAAGTTTTCATGTTTATAGGTGACATGGGTGTTGACCTTGAACGGGTATAAACTGTGCGTTGGGGTGTATTATGCAAAGGTGTACCCTCACCTCTCCGGTATTGATACAAAGGTTTGTGCAAAGGACTTACATTAAATGGAAGATTTTCATAATCCCGCATACGATTAAGAGTAGAAATCTCATTGCGTGTGCTGGTCATAAAGCGATTTGTGGGCTTAGGAGAGCTTTTATACAGTTCCTGTTTAGTAGGAGGTGGAACGGCTCCAGTAGGTATTAAAGAACCGGTCTCCCTATAACCTCCACCTCCTCCTCCACCATAATCGCTGGTAAGAGGTAAAGGCATGGTGTTGTATTCGTATTGTTGGTTAAGAGCTTCATCGTAATCTAAACTAAAGCCCTGATTATAATTGGAGTTATTAGAGATTGTAGAAGGTGTACGTCTATGGCCTGCTGCAGTAACACCCATTTGGGGTACTCTTGGTGGTGGAGTTCTCACCACAGGTGGAGAGACATGATGCTGCTGGGGTGCTGGAGGTGGTGGAGGCTGGGGATCGTAATTATAGTCATAGTAATTAGGTAAACGGTGATTATAATCATAGGAATAGTCTGGATAAGATTTGCAATCTCTTTCATAAGTCATTTGATGTTCAGGACGATACGGAAAGTAATGGGAGCCTGCAATAACAATTTTTTTAAAAGATATATTTTCCCTTTTCGAAAATTAAAAACCTTACCCAAATAACCCGCTCTATGAGCTCCTGCTCCATAAGCCCCGCCATCATTGGAAAAACTCGGACCATTCCGTAAATAATCCTGCGGAGCATACATGGTTTGTTGGCCACCAACACCACACATACCCACCTGACCACCCAAATGAAATCCTGTAAATGCTTTATCTATAGGTAAATTATCTTCCTGTTCGGAATATTCCAAATTTTCGGTAAACGATGAAGTGCTTATTTTACGCCTTGGAGAAGGCGTGGGCGGTTGGGTGTGACTGCCCAGTGAGGAAGACAATATACCCGATGTATTGTTAGTGAAGTTTGATCCCAAACCACTTGTGGTTGTGGTCGATATAGTTGAAGGCATTTTCCGTATTTGTTGCTGCAATTGCTGGGTATGATGATAATGTTGGGGCGTCGGAGGTTGTGTCAACGATTTGGTGTATTGGGGCTGAGGAATGTGTGACTGTTGTTGGTGAATTTGGAATTTATTAAAGGCTGTGGTGTCATCCACAACATTTTGGGATGTTTGTTTGGTTTGTTTGTTGTGAAAGGCCAAAGGTAAATCAGTATTGCGCCTGGCCGAATCTGTGGCCTCGGAAGGTTCATAAGTAAGAGAGCTCAAGGCGGTTCTAAATGATGGTAAAAAAATTTCAAGTTTTTTGATATCAAAATAAACACGCAAGGTAAAAGATAAGAATATTGATAAGCTCGTAGTCTATTCGGAAGACGAGACTATGAACTAATCTTTGGACGAAACTATAAACTTTTATATAGTTTAAACTAAGAATAGTCTATAGGTAAAACTAAGAAGAGTTTATAGTTTTAACTATAGTCAAAACTTAAGAATAGTCTAAGTCGAAACTATAGACTATTTTATAGCCGAGACTATAAACATTTTTTAGTCGAGACTAAAGGCTATAGTTGAGACTATAGGCCATTTTTAAGTGAAGATTACAGACTATTTTATTGTAGAGACTTTTGTCTATTCTTTATTAGAGTCTATAGACTGTTCTTAATTTTAGACAACTATATAGCGAAAACTCTAGACTTTTTTATAGTCAAGATTATATACAATTTTTCTAGTCAAGACTTTGTTATTCTTTAGTCGATACTTTAGTTTGTTCTGTAGTTGAGACTATAGTCGATTCATATTTAAAATTTTAGCGTGATTTAAAAACTCCTCATGATGGCTTTTAGTAATTATTTGTTCCATACTTACCTATTTCGATTTCCGGTCCCATGATAAGTGTTCGCCGCAAATCTACGATTTTCTCCTACTTTTGGTAACTCCATATCCATGGGAGCTTTTAAGGCTGGTACATCACTCAACAGTGTAGGGTGAAAAGGCGAAACATTCGACATACGCACATCATAACCAGCCGCCACTCCAGCCAACAAAGCCGCCATATTATACAGTAGAACCTCGATAACAGACAATTTAGGTTTGCGAACAGCATCACCAGCATATAAAGTCGGCATGGGAATATTAGAAGTAAAACGATTTAATAAATAAGGATTTGGTGACATGATGGGAAGATTTGGGCCACCTCCCGGCAAATTATGTATTGGTGAACACCAATCGTCTTTGGCTGTGTAGCCTTTTGAAGCAGGAGGCAGCATTTAAAGGAAAAAAAAAATATGTTTAATTATCATTTTTTATTTCAAATTATGTTTTGGAATTAAAGTAAAATACTACTGGCCTTTACCCAAGTTTTGGTTTGTGATTTTTTTTTTTTTTTGAAAAATCGGGGGTTATAAGTAAAATAAAACCAGTATTTGATTATTTTTTTAAGTTTTTATTTTTGTTGTTTTTTTTAGTATAAATTTTTTTTGTGTAAATTTTTTCTTTAGTTTTATATTGATTTAATCGTTGTTTAAAAGTTTTAAATATGGAATATTTTCTTCTTCTTTAATTTAAAGTAAAAATTAAAATTTTTAATTTTAAAAAAATTTCTTAATTCATAAAAATTAATAACTAAAAATTATAAAACATTTTTATTTTAAGAAACTAAGTAGCATTACTACATTTAAATTATAGTTTATAAATAAAAAAAAATAATAAATTTAAATAATAATTTAAAATAAAACATTTCAAACAAAAATTTTTTTAAAAAAAATATCAGCTTTTGTTGAGAAAACTATTAAAATTTGTTACATAAACGGTTTCAACATATACAAAATTATTGTTTTTTTTTTTTTTTAAATAATACACAAAATTAATAGTTTTTTTTTTTTTAATAAATCACAGTTTTTTCCAACAAAATATAATAAACAAAAATTTAAATAAAAATTTTTTTTTAATTAAAAGGAATATTGCAAATTTAGTTTTGAATTTGAAAACTCATAATTGCCATATTTGAATAAGGAAAATAATTTAATAATTAAAATAATAAAACAAAATAAAATAATACATTTTTTGTAGTGTTTTAAAAAATAATAAACAAATTTAGTAAAATAAATTTAAACAAATAATTCAATTTGATATAATATAAAAATTTTAAAAACAAATTTAAAACAATTTCGAAATTAAGATTAAAAAGGAAAATAATAAAAAAAATGAATTTGATTTTTAAACAATAAAAGAAGAAAAATTAAATATGTAATTTTAAAAATAATTGCAGCCGAGACTTAAGACTAGTTTTTAGCGAAAACTAAACCAAACTATAGTGGCTGCGCCAGATCATAGCGGAGACTAAACCCGATACTATAGACTAGAATATTGGTGAGTTTTTGGCCGAGACAATAAACTAAACATTAGAAGAGTCTTGAGACTCGATTATAGCCGATAATATAGACTAGACTTCACTTAAGACGACTCTTTATACCAAAATATAGCCAAGAACATATACTAGACTATAGCCGAAACTATAGCTGAGATTAAAGCCTAGACTATAGTCGAGACTACTGAATAGATAAAGAAGTCTAGTTTATAGTTTAGAGACTTGTCCCAAGACAAGACAAGCCCAATACTAAAAACTAAACTATAGGCGAGACATTAAACCAAAATAAATCCGAAATGGAAAACTTAACTATAACTGAGTCTAAAGACGAAACTGCAAACTAGACTATAGACTAAACTGTAGTCAAAAATCTGGACTTTAAAAGTAATATTTTGTCAAAAAAATATAAATTAAAATGCGGCAGGACTTTAAATTCCCAAGTGAATTAAAAAAAAGTACTCAAAATTTTAGGGAGAAAAATCATATAAAAAATACAATAATTAAATCAAGAGCAGTATCCAAAGAAATTTCTAATTTGAATTTATTTACTGCCAGGCCCACGATGTCGACAAGAACATTACATTAACAAACAACTAAAATTTGTTTTTGTTTTCAATACAAATATACGAAAGAAATGTTCTTTTCGTTATCTTGGGTCTGGGCTTTAATTTTGTAATAGTTATTAAAAAAGACGTAGAATTTAAAAAAAATAGGAACAGTTGAAATTTTTTTTTAAACTTTGCATATTTCATATTGACAGACAAAAATTATTAAAAAATTACGTTAAATGCATAAAAACACAAAGTGGGAACAGTTGTAAATTTTGTAAGTGTTTATTTCGAAAGGGGGAAACTGTGGAAAAAGTTTAAATTTCACTGTTAAATGTAATAAAACTATAAATTTATAGAAGAAATAATTTTTTTTTTTAAGAACGGTTTCCACGTTACCTTTTAAGTAAAAACAGTTTGAAATTATGTTTAAATAGTTATAATTGGATTGCTGAACATGTGTAAATGTAATCACAAACAGTATTTTTCCATTTGAAAGTATTTTTTTTTTACTTCCGATAATCTTTAAACAGAAGTGGGAACAGAGTTAACATTTTAATAATTTTACGAAAGTTTTGTTTAAAAAACATTTTTCTAACTTAATTTTTATATCAAAATAAAAATTAAGAAAAATATTTTTAAAAAATGCCCAAGTTTTAAAGTAAATACAGTTTGTATTTACATAGGAACAGTTCAAATTTAGGCGGAAACAACTCAATTTTCCTTTTTAGACATGTTTTAGCATATAAGTAACTGCTTCCTTTGGCATAAAATAAACTTTTAGAGAACATTTAAAATGGGAACAGTTTTTTTCAAATTGAAAATATGACTTTTTTAATTTACTTCTTTATGATTTTAAATTGAATTTAAGTAAGGATAATGGTAATTTTTAAGTGGGAATAGTTTAGAAAATTATTAAAAATATGAATTTTTATGTGTATTTACATAAACATACATATGTACATTAGGGCTATAACCAAATTATTGGCATAGTACGACGGAGTGGCGACGGAGTGTCTCCCGTCGTTTTGCGAAAAAACCTCACGCAGGGAAGCAAATTTCTAAAACCTTCTAAGAAATTTTGAACTGCAATGAATTGTCAACCGTAGGAAAATTTTTAAATCTAAAGCAGTGGATAAATTCCAAAACAGCATTTAAGTGATACGTATAGGAATATAAACAAATATCAGGTGTATATTCTTTAAAATTTCCGTGAGATTAAATGGTTGTTTTCAAATTTCAACACAATCCGAAAAAATTATCCAGCCCAATTATGAATAAAAACTCCCCGGGAGTTTTCTCCCTTCTCCCATTTTTCCTATGTAAATTCAATTGTTAAAATGGGAAAAGAGTAAAAACTCCCGGGGAATTTGTATTCATAATTGGGCTGATCATATTTTTATTAATAACTTTTAATGTTCTTTTAATTGTTTTGATTTTCGCAAAAGGTGTGAAAAAGTTAGCCCTAATGTTCATACAAATATGTTTTTTGTTTTTAAACTTGAAATGGTTTTAGAAAATTAAAGGAAATATTTTGTTAATGGCAACACTATAATCTGGCATTGAGAATAGTAAAAAATTAAAAAATTTTAAGAATTTCAAATTTTTTTAATTCTAAACATCAATCTTAAAAATATTGAAACTGAATAAAGAACTTTTAAGGATAAAAAAAACAATATTTTTGTTTTAAACAGCAAAATGTTAAAATTAAATTTTTTAAAAATTTTAGTAAATCAAATTCTTACAAGATTTTTAAAATGTCTACCATGTGTAAAGAGTTTTTCTCCTAAAATTGTTTAAAATTCAAATTCGTTTTCTTTTTTAAAAAAAATATTTAACCAATCGTAAATAATTTAAAATCAAAAGTAAAAAATAATCGCTTTTAAAACTTAAACTTAATTAAAACTACTAAAAGTAATGCAAACAACATAAAAATGCAATCGATTTTTTTTTCTTGATATAAAACTATAAATTGTTTCTAAAACTTAAGCTAAATGCAATAATTATGATTAGTTTTTGCTGTGTTTTTTTAAGGCACTTTAACAAATTAAAATGTAAAAAAAAAATAAAGTCTTAACGTCTTAAATAACGGCTAAAAAGGAATGAAAGCTCTTTAACTTTCTATCCAATTATATATTTCTAACTTCTACTTGATTTCTTAGGTACAAAAAAGAATTTTCACTTAAATTTAATAATAAATAAAAAAAAAACTAAACCATTACCTAGAAATAGAATTGGAATAGTATACTAAAATAGACATGATAAGGAAGACAACTGCAGCATAGAATCAGTGAAAAAAGTAAAAAAAAAATTAAGTTGAAGTCTGGGCAAATCAGTGTAAGGGCTTTTAAATAATCCCAGAAAGTAAAATTTCTTTTTAATAGAAGAAAATCCAGGTTTTTTTTCTATTTTTATGGTTGTTAAAACTTATTAAAGTTTCTTAAAGCTTTTGTAATCTTCTAAAAGCTTAAATAATCTTAAAAAAGCTTTAAAGCTTTTAGTTTCCAAATGCTTTTTTAAGCTTTAAACATTTTTTAAATATCTAAAAACCTTTTAAAAACCCCCAAAAAGCTTTCTTTCTATTCAAACTTTTAAAAACTTTTTTTTAGGTTTTTAACATGTTTTTAAAGCTTGAAACATTTTTTAAAGCTTCAAACTTTAACATTTTTTAAATATCTAAAAACCTTTTAAAAACTCCCAAAAAGCTTTATATTAAAACTTTTTTAAGTTTTCAACATATTTTTAAAGCCTGAAACATTTTTTAAAGCTTTTTTAATTCCTTAAAATAGAAATACATTTTTAAAAATTTTCTTATTCATTCTTTTAATTTCTTACACCATTTCCAATTGATCGCAGGACTTGGTGCGCTGCGGTGATATTCTTATGGAGTCCCTTTGTCCATCTAAAGTATTTTGAAATAATTTATAAGAACTTTTTGATTTTTGGCATTTTTTCTTAGACCTCGTCAAAGTGCCCAGACTAAAGAAATTCATTAAAGTTTTAAATTTTGCCGAATTTGAGGAATGATTTTGTGAACCCGTCTCCAAGGTGGAGGTGGGCGAGTGTAAAGTTTTGGAGGCTTTCGATGTTTTCTGTTTTTCCTTGGATTTTTGCGGCAAAATGGATGTTTGTTGCTGCTGAAGCAATTGTTGCTGCAATAGTTGTTGCTTCATTTGTATGACCTCTGGATCGGGTTGTACATCCTGCAGTTTTCTTTGAGCCATAATAGAATTTTCAGCCAAAAAGAAAGCATCATTTAAGTTTTGAGAACTATCGCCTTCTGAATAGTAGGTGGCAAAACTAAAAGAATGATTCTGAGCCGAGGTATTCGATTCAGTGTGGCCATCGTCAAAAGAATTGAGAGCCGAGGAATTGTTGTGGGAGCTATTGGAACTAGTGTTTAACTGGAAAGTAACCACAGAAGATTTTCGTGAGGTTTGCTGAGAGTTATCCTGTGAGGAATTGTCCATAGAATTTAAAGAATTAAATTGTTCTTCATTGGAATGACAAGACTGAAATGAAGAATTATTGTCACTAGCTCCTGGATTATCGCGGTAATTTTGCACCAGTTGGGCTTTTGCATAAGCATTAGAGGGTTTGCGAAAAAAGCAATGGCGGGGAAATTGGGATCCCGAACCGTTGCGCTGAAATCTGTAATACGGTGATTCAGGGTCTTCTGTGTCCTCTACATCTTCCGTCAGTTGGGAAGTGGAGGAATACATGGTTAAATTAACACTAGACTTCGAACTGACAGGCTCGGGTTTTTGCCAATAGTTAGCTTTGTCATTGGAGTTTAAATCTCCTCCCGGGTTATGGTCTGATGTCTGGTTAACACAAGATGTGGAAAATATTTCATCTAAAGATTTTTGCAAAGAAGTATAAAAGAGGCGATCGTAGGTAGGATTATCTGGATTGCTATCAATAAACACTACAGAACTTTGTTGCGAACAGGAGGTCAAAAAAGGATTCTCCCCCACCAACGGGGAAATATCCGGGGAAATATAAGACAACTGTTGGCGTCGGGCTAGAGGAGAAAGTCTACTATCCAAGGAAAACTTCTTTCTACCAATAGCCGGGCTATTGCCCACACTATTTGACTGTTTTAAATCATTAATGGGGCTTTTGTCCTGATGCAAAGGCAATTGCGAAGTATTGCGTCTGAAAGGAAAACAACCCACCACTGTGGGTGTTGCAGACTCCCTATCCGAGTCATAGATATTTAAAGGGCATTCAAAAGGCAATGGTTTAGTAGGCTTTTTAGTAAGCAAAGAATCCAGACCCCCATCATGAGATTTGGTAATTAAATGTTTCTTTTTTATCTGTTTCTTTGAACTTAAACGTAACGTATTATTTGCTTTGTTATAACAGGTTAAAAGAGTGGAACTCGAATGCGGTGAGGCGCCGGTATTACCCACATAATTATGTTTGTTGTTGTTAAGATTATTATTGTGATGAAAAACTAATGATGTAGAATTACTAGTAGTGGAAGTAGTAGTATTATGATTAGAATGCTTTAAATTATCGCCCTGGTTATTTGGTATTAATGTAACATAAGCCATAGATGCTGAACTACATGAAGTACCTGGTGATGATAATGATAAAGTTGAAGAGCCAATAGTAGTAGTTGTACCTGGTGACGTAGGCGAAATTGCCGTTAAAGTTGTAGCATTACTATTGTTATTACTAAGATGATGTAGAGAATGATGTGTATTATAGCCGTTATTGAGTGATGAAGGTGAAGTATTGCAAGAATTTTGTTGTTGCTGTTGTCGTATGGCGGCTTTCTTATCGAGATTGGGAGCACTCTTGCTAAACGAAGAGTTGCTAGTAACATTTGCAGCATGCCATTCAGTCGAATGGATGGCATTATTAAGATGGCAACGTTCTCGTTGGTGTACCGTCGAGGGACCCCAGGTTTTACCCTTAAAACCATCAGGACTCACTTGGGTAGTGAAAGGTAGGTAGTGGGTTGGATTACGATCAGGCCAATTATAATTTAAATTACAACAAGTGTAAAATGAAATAAAAAGAAAAAAAAAATAATAAACCAAAAAGTAAAATAAAAAGTAGAAAATGTTTAAAAACAATAGTCCTGATGACTTTAGTCCTGACTATAGACTGCTATTTAATCAAGACCATACACTACTCAACAGTCTTGACTTTATAGGTAGTAGACTTAGTCTTGACTAAATAATAGTCTATATACCTGTCTTTAGCTTTGATCTTTTTTGTATTAATAGAAAATATGAGTTTCTGAAAGCACTAGCAACTCAATTTAAATAAATTAAACTACTTATTTAAGATATTTAAACTAAAAAATTTGGAATTTTTCTAAAAAAAAGTGTACAAATTGAACTACAAAAATATACAAACTGAAAAAAATCGTTGAAATTTCTTAAATATCTCATTCTTCGAAAATCAATTCCCTAGTTTTTTAGATTCTTTTCTATTAGTTTATTAGTTATAATCTAAATGCAGCTTAAGTTTTATATTAAAAATCTACTTACGAGCCACTATCCTTAAACCCGATATGGCCGGTGACCCGGGCGGTGTTGGCACCACACATGTCTGATCTCTTATTGTCGTTATCGTATGACGAAATTCTGTTGGCAAGGATATTTGCACTGTATCTTTTTTAGGTTTAAATTTAAATTTATTACGACGCTTATTTGGTTTCGGTATAGTTTGAGCAATTATCAATTCACGGCCCATTAATTCCAGCTCACGGGCACGTAATTGTTGTTCAAATATTTTCAAATTATTGGCCTGTTCATGCTGTTGCATTTGTATGAGACGCAGCTGTTCCTCTTTATTGCGCAGTTCCTATAAGAAGAAATTTTTTAACAGAAATAATAAAATTTCAATAAACATCAGTTTTAAAGTTTAAATTCATAAAATTTTTGAAGAAGATACAAAGAAAAAGTTGTAGCATAAAGCTAGCAGGAACAAGTTAAGGGATAATCTTAAAAAATTTAAGAAGCAAAGGGGAGGCACAAGGTATTTTATACACAATACAACACATTAAACAAATAAAAACTAAAATCCATTCAAATTAAACCTGGATTTTTTAAATATTTCCAAACTACTTTAGAAAAATTTTAGAATTCAAATACATATGTAGTTCAACATTAAAAAACAGATTTTACAATAACAAAAAAAAAAAAAAATTAAAATTAGCTAAATGTGTAATATGAAACTCTCTTACCTCTTCAATAGTTTGAAAGCGCTGATTATATTTGGATTTAGTAGGAATTTGTTTCAATTTATATAATTTTTGTTCGTTTTTCAAGTATTTACATTTTATTTTAAGAATCCATGAAATGTTTTGAGTTTAAAATACCACAATTAAATATGTAAATGATACCACAATAATTTTACAAATAAATACAGAATGCCAAGAGAGGGGAAAATGGAGCAAAAGAAAGGTTAAACATGGAAAGACATGAGTTACATATACAATTTTTATATATCGTATTTGTTTTATGAAGTTGAAGTAATTAAAAAAAAAAACATTAAACTACCCATATTCTAACTATAAAATACTTATTTTTTTAAATTTAAGTCTTAAAAGAAAACACGCAAAAATCTAAATATGTACCCTTTTATATTTTCGAAACTTAAACCGAAGCAAAAACTTTTTAACATACCTTTTCTTTTAAGCGCAATTCATGTAAAACTTCAGCAATTTCCTTTTTCCAACCATCTTGCATGGTATGGAAGGATTCTTGGGGTGTAGAAGTAAAACCGGAACGTGCAATGTCTTCAAGGTTAAGTAAAATATCTTTGAAACCAGGACGATTATGAGGGTCACTCGCCCAACAATCTTAAAATGATGAACGAGAAAATATTAGTAAAGATTTGAAATTTTTAATTTGATTCGTACTTTTCATGAGTTTTCCCCACGCTTCTGGACATGTTTTTGGTATTGGCAATGTAAGGGTATTAACGGCCACACCATAAGCCACTGACAAGGAATCAAAACCTTTATAGGGTGTTTCACCCGTTATTAGTTCCCATAATAAGACACCATAACTCCAAACATCGGAGGATCTGAAAGAATTAGGAACAATTAAAATACAGTTGTTTTCGGTTAATTGAGCCCCGCTTTATTGAGCTTCCCGTTTTATTGCACTAAAAGTCATGGAAGGAAATCATTCAGTATAACTGTCTATGTGAAAATACCCGTTTAGTTGAGTTCCGTTTAATTGCGTCACCCGCTTAATTATTTCGCAAAATAAGACCGCATTGCGAAAAACAAGAGCAAATGTTTCGGTTAATTGTTTCCGTCTACTTAATGTGTTTTTGCCTCCACAAACGTAAAAAAATTATTTTGCGGCAAGAAAAATTGTACGATGAACGTCCCTGATTTTTATTTTGTTTTAAAAAACCTTAACTATTTTTTAACTTAATAAATAAAGAAATGAGTTTTATTTTCTATCTGCATATGGGTGTTTCGCTTTATTGTACATCTTGCTCAATTAAGCGATTTTCGTTTTAATTGCGTCGGCGATTCAATTAACCGAGTACTGCTTAGTTCCCGTTTAGTTGCGTCAAAAGTCGTGCATTTTTAGAAACTCAATTAAGCGGAAATAACTGTAATAACAAAAAAAATAATTAAAAAATTTGTTTACAGGAAAGACAGTTTTACCAGAAAAAATTCTTTAAATTATAAAGTGTAAACACAATGGTGATTGCAATTTGTAAATTTGCGGTGCAGATTAAAGCCCTGCACGAATGCATTTGTTTCTTTTTCTCAGTTCTCCACACCAAGTTATTGTTGTGTCAAATACTGAGTTCTTTTTTTAAAATCAATTCGAATGATACACAATGAAAAACCGAATCAATTTTAAACAGTAGTTGGTTTCAATTAACTCGTTGTTAAGCAGTAGTTTGATTTAAAAAACAAATCAACGCAATGTATAATTTGATGTGAAAGAAAACATAACACACAACAATTGTGAGTCTATAACAGGGAATTCCATTTCTTTGCACAATTGTGTGTACCACTACTAACACATATTTTTTTGCTCATCAATTCGGTCGTCGATGTGACATCGACAAGTGTACATGTCTAGCGGATGCAGGGCTGTCAGATATGGCGATTTCTCGCCAAACGTGGCGATTTTAAAACGTGTTTGGCGATGGGATTTTCCATTTGGCGACTGGCGACTTTTGTGGCGATTTTTGATATAACTGGCGATTACCTTGGCTATTTTTACCATTCATATTATTTCAGCGATTTTGAAATAAAAAATTTGCACTTTTGTTCACATGAGTTAAGCCTCTCCAGCTAAATATATATAAATATATACATACATACTTTAAAAAAAGTCTGGCTAATTTTTTCACATGATTTTTATTTTATTGTCATTTTAAGTGAATTTTATATTCAGTCACTATTTAATTCCAAGGTTTAAAAAATTGCAGTCGAAACCAAAACCTGTCGAGCAAAAAACGAAAATTTGTCAACAATTTTTCGCTTTTTGATTTGGTTTGGCAGCGACTATTTACATTAAATGAATTACAAGTAAAAGCAAAAGTTTTTTTTTGACCAATGACAAATAAAGAAGTGAAAGAGATGGCAGTTTTTCAACTTCGACTGCAGTTTTTAAACACTGCTTAAATCTAATAGTACGTATGCAGGTCAAAACACCAGTAATGAAATCGATGAGCCTGAAGTGAACGATCTTATAGACTTGTGTGCTAAATTTTAGTTTTTTCAACTAAATAAATTTTCTCCATTTTATGTTAAAAAAAAAAAATAACAGTTACTAAACAAAATTTACTTTCGGCGACTTTTTTGTATTTTTCTCAGTTTTTGGCGATTTTTGACTGCAATATTATATCAGCTTTTTTTGTATGCAAAATTTAATTAAAACAACTAAAAAAGATTTCGAAAACTGAGCAAAATAGACGTTTGGCGATTTTTGGCGATTTCTGGCATCCGGTTTGGCGATGGAGCTCAAAAAAATCTGACAACCCTGAGCGGATGCTATGTTATGATGACAAAAAAAAAATTTTTAAACTGTACAAATTTAATTTTTATTTTAAGCCATTTTGCTCATTATAGTTATTATTTTTATCTTTATTTTGCAATTAATTGAATTTAGCTTTTCATTTCTTTTTTACTTTTAATTAAATATTTTAAAATATATTTTTGTAACTTTTGAATAAAATAATTTAAAATTAAAACTTAAACATTGTTTAAAAAAATCTTGCATCTTCATTTGTTTTTTTTGCTTAATACAAATTTACTAGTCATACCTAATAATAAAAAAAATAAGATAATTCATATCACCTATTTTGTTACTGTTGTTTGGTGTGATTCGTTTTATTCGTTTGATTCGTGCGATTCATGTGATTTGGTGTAGTTTGTGCTATTCGTTTGTTTCGTTGTTGTGTGGAGTATATTCCGTGCTCTTTACACTTCGTATTTGGTCGTTTATAACACACAAATTTAAATTCATTTGCATTTGTGTGTTTATATTCTTTTCGTGCTTTATGTGTTTTTCACAATACAGAATTTGATTCGTTAGCAAAATGCAATCGACAATCAGTAGTTGAAAAACAAACGAATGTTTTGAAACGGCATTCAAATGCATTCGTGCAGGGCTTTAATGCATATTATGAATGAACGTGGCTGCTCACTTTTATTTTTTTGATATTTTTCTAAAAATTTATTCTGGCAACACAAAAAACTTCTGACAGCACTGTAAAAAATCTGCATTTGTTTACAATTATACACAAGCAAATTAAAATAAATTTTTTCTTTTTTAATTATTTAAATTTAATTCTCTATTTTATGTTAAAACCCACGAAAATGTTAAATTTCTAAGTTTTCTTCAAAAACAATATGGCGCTTAATATGTCCAATGTTATTGTTTACATTTGTTTGCAACTGAGCAAATATGCACTACCAATTTTGCTCATGGTTTTTTTTAAGTGCAAACGAATTAAAAAAGAGCAAATTGCAAATACGTACGTTTTGTTGTTGTGTTGTGCAAATGTGTGTAGTTTGCACACTTTGCACTACCCATCGTGATTTCTCTTATAATATTAATGATAAGTTCCTAGTCTAGTCTATTATCTAGGCTCTAGTCTACTCACGAGTTTAGTCTACAATTAAGTCTAGTCTGCAATATACAGATAGTCTCTAATCTAGTTTATAATCCAGTCTAATGTAGGCTGTGGTCTATTCTGTAGTTCTGTGTCTATTCTAGTAGTCCAATTTCTAGTCAGAAGTCTTGCCTTTAATCCACAAGTTCAAAGTCTATTAATTCTCCTTTTTGTTATCTAAGCTCGCAATCTAATCAAGTATATATTAAATTCTCTAATCTGCTACGCGTCTACTTTTTATTTTCTACTCGGCTATTTAGTCTAGCCAATATTCTACTTTTAATAAAATTTGTCCATCTTTTCTCAATTGTCAATTTACAGAGTAGAATATCTATAGAACTTACTTGGAGTAGGTGCCCCGACTTATAACCTCGGGCGGCATCCAAGCATAAGTACCTGCTGCTGACATACGTGTCGTATTATACAGTTCTCTGGCTAAACCGAAATCTGTTATCTTCAAGGTTTTTTTATGCAAATTATCGCCCTCTATAGCTTCAAATATTAGAACTGGAAGAATAATTTTAATTTTTTTAATCAAAAAATTTCTCATAAAAATATTTCACCTTTTCTTTACTCACCATTAGAACTCTTTAAATCTCTGTGTATCACCGATATCGGTGCTTCATTGTGCAAATAATTCATGCCCTTTGCTATTTGTATGGCCCAGTTCACCAAAACATCTGGTGGGATTTTCCTACCCGCTAAAATACGATTTAAACTGCCTCCTCTAGCGTATTCCATAACCAGACATAATTTGGGCGGTTTGAGACACACTCCCCTCAATGACACTATGTTTTCATGTTTTAAAGCCCAAAAAAGTTTGGCCTCCTGTAAAACACTATCGCGCATAGTATCCATATCCTCGTCTGCTGTTTGTCGAGCCGCCTTAATGGCTACCTCTTCGTTGCGGTAATAGCCGCGGTGGACTTTGCAAAATCCTCCCACCCCAATGACCTCTTGTATATCAAGTTCCTCGTACTCGACTTCATGCGGCTGTATATCACCAATAGCTGAAGGCACGTTTATCAACATGGGATCCTGATTTGTAACAAAATTACTGGGAAAGATGCCGCACTGGAAGGAGAAAAAAAGGAAGCATAACTTAAAGAAGTTTGTTAAAGTTTTTGAGGGCAATGTTTTGCAAACAACTGCTTTAATTTTTTAAATTAATCTTACGACAGTATGGACCTGTTTTTAACTAAAGAACATTTGGGGGATTCACAAGGTATGCTATCAAGTCATATTGGCATACAGCCAATACCACGATGTCACACGTTAACGTTCGCATAGAAAATAACATTTAAAACAAAAAAAATTTCTAAAATTTGTTTTTGTTTTAAATGTTATTTTCTACGCGAACGTTAACGTGTGACATCGTGGGATTGGCTCATAATGTTCTAAGTAATATTTTACAATTGTTTAAAAAAAATATTGTTGTTTCAAACGAAATAAAAATGTTAATGCTGTGTTCATTGATTCGACATAACTGTACAGTAGAAAACTAAATTATAAGCGGTTGCCTACAGCAGTCATTGTACATATATTTCTTGTAATTATTTCAAGACATATGATTATACAACTTTATGACTATCTTGTGAATCCCCTAATTGTAAAGAATTCAGTTAGAAATGTTAGGTGTTATGATTTTCGCCAATTTTAGCTTAAAGAACTTATTTTTACGATTTTGTATTCAATGATTTTTAAAGAGTTTCATTAATATTAATATTCAAATTTTAAAATTATGCTAAATGATTAAGAGACAAACACTAAGCTAGTATCCTTTGCTTGACTGAACAATTTCTTTTGTCACTTCTTAATATCTCTTACCTTATCCCCAATCTTTCCTATCCACCAACCGTCATCTCCCGAAACATTGGGATCCATAGACAAAACCAAAACCACTTGACCACGCTCCAAAGTCAACTCATCCTCGCCCTGGGCCTCATAATCATACAAAGCTGTCCAAAGACTACCACCCGGTGGCAAGTTATCATCTTGAGGAGATTGTGTATTTTGAGAGTCTGTAGTTGTGTTAGGAAGAGTAATATTTGTTGTGGTCGTGGTGGTTACCAACGACTTACTAATTGTATTAGACGCCATACCGTTTGTATTACCATTCAACGTTTTGCTTAGATCCTTGGAAATTTGACTGACATTATTGGAGGTGGTAGTTGTAGTTTTGGTTAAGATGCAGGATTTTTTAGGGGTTTTATGCGTATTAAGCGTATTCGGTGAATGTTTATAACCATTATAGGGTTTCAATTTATTTGTAGTAGTAGTAGTGGACAATTTATGACCATTTAAGACAGAAGAAGAAGCTGAATTGTTTGTATTACTGCTATTGGAGGTTGTTGTGTAGGAGGCGATATTATTTGTATTGGTGTTATTGATAGCAACTGCAACTGTTGTGTTGTTGGTTGTAGATGATGTTGTTGTAATTGTGTCATTATTATTGTCTGTTTGGTGTTGTTGCTGCTTTAGTTGTTCCTCGCTAATTGCGATCATTTGTGTGGCGTTATAATGACTTGCTGGCATTAAATTTAAGCAGAGTTTAAAAAAAGAATCGCTTACAGATTTCTTTTGAATATAATTATGACAACAACAAAATTTGTCGGTTCAGACAGAAATGCAAACAATAAGAGTTTTATATCTGTTATTTTTCCGTCTGTATAGATTTTGTTTAAGAAATTTGTTTTATTTTGACTTCTTTTTTTTTAATCTGTGGTGGTTTTTTTAATTCTTTAACAATCTTTTTTTATCTTCTTTTTATTGTTGTTGCAGTTGTTTTTTTCCTTTTTGGCCAACAAACTCTATTGAAAAAAACCTTTTTTTTGTTTGTTTAAACTCTTTTGAAGTTAGTTTTAGGAGTTTTGTGTGTGTGTGTTTTTTCTATTTTTCTTTTGTTATTTTAACACTTGACTATAATTATTGTTTTTGTAGTTAAAGAGCTGCTGTTGTTGTTTTTGTTGTGTTATTATAATTCGTTCGTAATGCTGTTGTTGATGGTATTCGTTATATTTTTCTTGTTTATGTTGTTCTTGTTGCTTTTCAATGTTGTTGACACTTTTATAAGCCATGCGTATTTTCTAATTTGTTTTTTTTTTAATTTTTTTCTTGTTTTTTGCACTATATGCTATTATTTTATAATTGTTGTTGTTCTTGTGATGTATCGTTCTAATGCTCTTCTGCTGGTTACATCTGAAGTGTCTACGTTAAGACATAATAAAATCTATAAAAACAGAAAAAAAATATTTCTACTATATAAAATATAAAAACATGCATTTGAAAGTATTAAATCAATTCAACCGAATTTAAACTTAAAAAAAAATTGTAAATAATAAATCTGGCTTATACCCGGCCTGTTCGCTCTACTACGCTAGAAAACATAAACAAATTTTGTCAATTTGTTGAAAAAATTTTTTTGTTTCTTTATAACATGCTTTTTTATCCTAATTCTAGTGGATAAACAATATTTTTAGTTATTTCGGTAGGTGTTTAAACATTAAGATTTTTCGGGGTTCCAATTCTGGGGCAAGCAACTGAACGTGCGAAAAACAGGCATTTTCTCCTTTCAAACCAGCAACACTTAGCGAGTGGTCTTAAGTCTTGTTTATGATTGTGGCGAAAGCGTTACATATCACAGGAATTATGAAAAGTCTAGAATAGGAAAGCTTAAGCAATATTTTGAACTTAAATTTTCAAGATTTTTAGCAAGGAATTAGCCGCGTTATTGCCATAAAAGTGTCTACAGCAATTTAAAAATTTTGTAAATAGGTACTATTTCATTGAAATTAATAAAAATTCCCTGCTGGAGATTGAACTAGTACCTAACTAGTACAAAACCACCCATTACTAGTTCTCAACTGTACACTTTTTATAACATCTTAATGCTCAAATTAACATTGAGTGTGCTTGGAAAATCACAAGTTCTATTGGTTCTAGACGTGCACTTCTACACTTGGACCACATTGGGTGCTTAAGAACCAGTTTGTTACATTTTAACATTTTTTATAATAAATGGCGAGTACATACTCGAATTTAAGTTTTGTTACAATTGGTTCCCTTGTACAAGTTCTGGTACTCATAAGCACTAGTATTTTTATATAAAAACACTAACCGCGTCAGCACTAGTGCCTCTTGTTCTAGCAATTGTACTACTGGCATTTTGACAATCAACTCTTTATCTCTCGCAGGGCTTATTTAAAAAAAGAACTTTGATTCCAGTGCAAAATTATAATTCCTATGGCGTTTATTAAAATAATTTAACATAAAATAAGTATAGATATGGAAAACTACATTAAACGTTTAATAATTTGTTGTAAGATAAACCCTTTAAAAAAATTTAACCTGTTAGCACATTCATAAGAATATGGGATTAAGTTCTGGATACTAGAAAACAGCCAAAATATTTTTTTAGTTTAGTTTTAAAAACTCTTTCGATTTTCTTTTTAACTTTCGGAATTCATTCTTTTACTCCCTGTCCAGTTACAATTTTTTATTAATGCCTTTGCACTTTTTGTTGTATTTCGTTTTTCTTTTCTTGTAACAACTATAAATGTCAGGTAATGTAACAATAAGTACGTGCCGATTTAAGGATTAAGCTAAAAGATATAAAACACAATTTGTATGCACATAAATAAGCTCCTACAAACGAATAAAGAACGGCGGCAACTCCATTATAGATACTAGACTAAAAAAACACGTAAACTTTTGTATTACATGAAAATAAACTGTTATACTTTAAAATTTCGTTTATAAAAAGTTTGTTTAAACAGTTTAAAAAAAAAAAATATGTTTACATATACCAACAGAAAACTTGTCTACAGATTTTTATCTGTTAACTATGTTTTGTTTTTCTTGTTATTATTATTATAACCTCCACTACCACAAGCGTTGAATGTGGTTACACTAAAATTGTCATTACGTATGTAACACTAAGAAATATTCGTCTAAGGTCAAAAAAGGAATATATCGATTGATGGCTTATTGTAAGAAGGGGAGAAGAAAAACTTTTTAATATAAGATATAACAAAAGTTTTAATGCAATTTTTAATAAAAATGCGCGAACTAAATTTTTTTTATTTACCATTTTTTTATTTTGACATTTTCAATTAACTTGAAATGTTGATATTTAGTTAGGCTTGAGTTCATCAAATTTAATTTTCATTAAATTATTTTTACTACACTATGCAATTTCGAGAACAATTTTGGTTTAAAACAACCAAAGTGGTAACACTTTCAAAGAAAAAACATCAAAAGAAACAAAAAAAAAAAAAAACCCCACCACTAAACTAATAGCAACAACAAAGGCGAAACGAGATACATTATCTAATAAATTGCAGTACAACATAAACACACATAAACATTTAAATGCATACAATTGGAAAAAAGTAAATAAACAACAGCCAGGGTTACCATTACGCATTTTTAAAAAGTAGCACAAAATATTGTTTTATAAAAATTAAGTCGCAGAAAAAAGTCGTTTGAGAAACTAAAAGTCACACATCTATTTTTAACGTTTTTTTTTTTTAGTAATTGGTATTGTGGTTATTTCGTTGAACTATTTATGGTTTTTAATCCAGATTTTCAATATTTTTAATTAGGCTTAAGTTCATGAAATTTAATTTTTTATTAAATTATTTTTATGAAGAAAGGAATTTTACAACATGAAAATTAATTAAAATTGTTATTGATAATCTTTCATTCTTGACGTGGCTGGGGCTCGAACCCCGGCCGGCAGGTTACCATGACATGTTTCGATCGCAACCACTCGATCTCCTCTGATGGATTTGCCGTCTTACACTCGCAGCCATCGACGACCGCTGACGTCAACAGTCAAACATCAATCCTTAAACCAAATTGTATTTGGTAGATCGAAATTTGCTTTCCTGAATGATTATCCATTTAAATTGATTTTACATGTTTTTCCCTTACTTCTGTTTTTTCGTACTTTTGTCAAGAATTTTTCTTGAAGTCCAAGTACATTTTTTTGTTTTCTCATTTTGTCCTTCTCTTTTCTGTTGACCTTTTTTTATTAATAAAAGGCATAGCCAAACAAAAAAGAAAAAAAAACAATTGAAACAAATCAGTCAGTTGCATTTTTTTTATTTCCAAAAGACTTTTTGTATTATTAATGTGTTTTTCCATGTCGCTGATGAATTCACTAAAAGCTGTTTCCAAACACTGCAAAAGACCGCTTTAACTTCATGTCTTGGTCCAGCCATTTATACTTCAGTTCCCAGTCTTTCGAATGGTATCACCAAATCGGAAGCTTAAAATAATTTTGTAAATTTAATTTCAAAAGATTTTGTTATTCGTGCTTAATTCCCAGTTTTTATTCTTGACAAAAACACTTGAAATTTATTGTTGATGGGATAAGCTATTCCTATGCATTTCACTGGTTGCTTAGGCCAGATCATCAGGAAACTTCATCCATAAAGATTTTAGAAAAACTAAAGATATTAAACCAAATAAAACTGTTAAACGTTTAAGAATTATAGCAACAGTTCTACTTGTAACAATATCAAAGCTTAAACAAAACACATCAACAATAAACAAGAGTTGGTTTACCTCATCTTACATTCCCCACTACAATTAGTTGAAATTCTCTAAACATTAATTGTAGTTGTAAGTAGGTTAAGAAAAACAAAATAAAAACAACACAACAACTTACAAAAGATGTTGTCAGTTAAGTGTTTTTTTAGGCCGTGCACCTGCCTGTTTATCAAAAAGTAATTTCAATTTTTGGGAATACAAAATTTTAATTTCAAAAGATTTTGTTATTCGTGCTTAATTCCCAGTTTTTATTCTTGACAAAAACACTTGAAATTTATTGTTGATGGGATAAGCTATTCCTATGCATTTCACTGGTTGCTTAGGCCAGATCATCAGGAAACTTCATCCATAAAGATTTTAGAAAAACTAAAGATATTAAACCAAATAAAACTGTTAAACGTATAAGAATTATAGCAACAGTTCTACTTGTAACAATATCAAAGCTTAAACAAAACACATCAACAATAAACAAGAGTGGGTTTACCTCATCTTACATTCCCCACTACAATTAGTTGAAATTCTCTAAACATTAATTGTAGTTGTAAGTAGGTTAAGAAAAACAAAATAAAAACAACACAACAACTTACAAAAGATGTTGTCAATTAAGTGTTTTTTTAGGCCGTGCACTTGCCTGTTTATCAAAAAGTAATTTCAATTTTTGGGAATACAAAATTTTAATTTCAAAAGATTTTGTTATTCGTGCTTAATTCCCAGTTTTTATTCTTGACAAAAACACTTGAAATTTATTGTTGATGGGATAAGCTATTCCTATGCATTTCACTGGTTGCTTAGGCCAGATCATCAGGAAACTTCATCCATAAAGATTTTAGAAAAACTAAAGATATTAAACCAAATAAAACTGTTAAACGTATAAGAATTATAGCAACAGTTCTACTTGTAACAATATCAAAGCTTAAACAAAACACATCAACAATAAACAAGAGTGGGTTTACCTCATCTTACATTCCCCACTACAATTAGTTGAAATTCTCTAAACATTAATTGTAGTTGTAAGTAGGTTAAGAAAAACAAAATAAAAACAACACAACAACTTACAAAAGATGTTGTCAATTAAGTGTTTTTTTAGGCCGTGCACCTGCCTGTTTATCAAAAAGTAATTTCAATTTTTGGGAATACAAAATTTTAATTTCAAAAGATTTTGTTATTCGTGCTTAATTCCCAGTTTTTATTCTTGACAAAAACACTTGAAATTTATTGTTGATGGGATAAGCTATTCCTATGCATTTCACTGGTTGCTTAGGCCAGATCATCAGGAAACTTCATCCATAAAGATTTTAGAAAAACTAAAGATATTAAACCAAATAAAACTGTTAAACGTATAAGAATTATAGCAACAGTTCTACTTGTAACAATATCAAAGCTTAAACAAAACACATCAACAATAAACAAGAGTGGGTTTACCTCATCTTACATTCCCCACTACAATTAGTTGAAATTCTCTAAACATTAATTGTAGTTGTAAGTAGGTTAAGAAAAACAAAATAAAAACAACACAACAACTTACAAAAGATGTTGTCAGTTAAGTGTTTTTTTAGGCCGTGCACCTGCCTGTTTATCAAAAAGTAATTTCAATTTTTGGGAATACAAAATTTTAATTTCAAAAGATTTTGTTATTCGTGCTTAATTCCCAGTTTTTATTCTTGACAAAAACACTTGAAATTTATTGTTGATGGGATAAGCTATTCCTATGCATTTCACTGGTTGCTTAGGCCAGATCATCAGGAAACTTCATCCATAAAGATTTTAGAAAAACTAAAGATATTAAACCAAATAAAACTGTTAAACGTATAAGAATTATAGCAACAGTTCTACTTGTAACAATATCAAAGCTTAAACAAAACACATCAACAATAAACAAGAGTGGGTTTACCTCATCTTACATTCCCCACTACAATTAGTTGAAATTCTCTAAACATTAATTGTAGTTGTAAGTAGGTTAAGAAAAACAAAATAAAAACAACACAACAACTTACAAAAGATGTTGTCAATTAAGTGTTTTTTTAGGCCGTGCACTTGCCTGTTTATCAAAAAGTAATTTCAATTTTTGGGAATACAAAATTTTAATTTCAAAAGATTTTGTTATTCGTGCTTAATTCCCAGTTTTTATTCTTGACAAAAACACTTGAAA
The DNA here is from genome assembly GCA_930367215.1 of Pollenia angustigena. Lineage (NCBI taxonomy): Eukaryota > Metazoa > Arthropoda > Insecta > Diptera > Polleniidae > Pollenia > Pollenia angustigena. The sequence continues at coordinate 5,596,648 of OV884059.1, read as the reverse complement.
TTTATTGTTGATGGGATAAGCTATTCCTATGCATTTCACTGGTTGCTTAGGCCAGATCATCAGGAAACTTCATCCATAAAGATTTTAGAAAAACTAAAGATATTAAACCAAATAAAACTGTTAAACGTATAAGAATTATAGCAACAGTTCTACTTGTAACAATATCAAAGCTTAAACAAAACACATCAACAATAAACAAGAGTGGGTTTACCTCATCTTACATTCCCCACTACAATTAGTTGAAATTCTCTAAACATTAATTGTAGTTGTAAGTAGGTTAAGAAAAACAAAATAAAAACAACACAACAACTTACAAAAGATGTTGTCAATTAAGTGTTTTTTTAGGCCGTGCACCTGCCTGTTTATCAAAAAGTAATTTCAATTTTTGGGAATACAAAATTTTAATTTCAAAAGATTTTGTTATTCGTGCTTAATTCCCAGTTTTTATTCTTGACAAAAACACTTGAAATTTATTGTTGATGGGATAAGCTATTCCTATGCATTTCACTGGTTGCTTAGGCCAGATCATCAGGAAACTTCATCCATAAAGATTTTAGAAAAACTAAAGATATTAAACCAAATAAAACTGTTAAACGTATAAGAATTATAGCAACAGTTCTACTTGTAACAATATCAAAGCTTAAACAAAACACATCAACAATAAACAAGAGTGGGTTTACCTCATCTTACATTCCCCACTACAATTAGTTGAAATTCTCTAAACATTAATTGTAGTTGTAAGTAGGTTAAGAAAAACAAAATAAAAACAACACAACAACTTACAAAAGATGTTGTCAATTAAGTGTTTTTTTAGGCCGTGCACTTGCCTGTTTATCAAAAAGTAATTTCAATTTTTGGGAATACAAAATTTTAATTTCAAAAGATTTTGTTATTCGTGCTTAATTCCCAGTTTTTATTCTTGACAAAAACACTTGAAATTTATTGTTGATGGGATAAGCTATTCCTATGCATTTCACTGGTTGCTTAGGCCAGATCATCAGGAAACTTCATCCATAAAGATTTTAGAAAAACTAAAGATATTAAACCAAATAAAACTGTTAAACGTATAAGAATTATAGCAACAGTTCTACTTGTAACAATATCAAAGCTTAAACAAAACACATCAACAATAAACAAGAGTGGGTTTACCTCATCTTACATTCCCCACTACAATTAGTTGAAATTCTCTAAACATTAATTGTAGTTGTAAGTAGGTTAAGAAAAACAAAATAAAAACAACACAACAACTTACAAAAGATGTTGTCAATTAAGTGTTTTTTTAGGCCGTGCACCTGCCTGTTTATCAAAAAGTAATTTCAATTTTTGGGAATACAAAATTTTAATTTCAAAAGATTTTGTTATTCGTGCTTAATTCCCAGTTTTTATTCTTGACAAAAACACTTGAAATTTATTGTTGATGGGATAAGCTATTCCTATGCATTTCACTGGTTGCTTAGGCCAGATCATCAGGAAACTTCATCCATAAAGATTTTAGAAAAACTAAAGATATTAAACCAAATAAAACTGTTAAACGTATAAGAATTATAGCAACAGTTCTACTTGTAACAATATCAAAGCTTAAACAAAACACATCAACAATAAACAAGAGTGGGTTTATCTCATCTTACATTCCCCACTACAATTAGTTGAAATTCTCTCAACATTAATTGTAGTTGTAAGTAAATTTTTTATTTTGAAAACCTTTTTTGCTAAAACTATTCTTTGAAAAATTTCTTAAATACACTGTATAGAAGACAAGTTTGCGAAAAGTAATAAAATTGTTGCCAAAGGAACTACAATCTGTGAATTGCTTTACATTTTGACGATGTTGTTTTGACGACTTTTCTTTAATAAAATAATAAAAAATTTAAATTAACTGCAAATTAAATGGTTTTGTGAGAAACTTTATGAAAAGAATGGTAAAAATTAAAAAAGTCGGTGATAAAAAAAGTCTCACAAAAAGTCGCAGGCCGTAAAAAAGGGTCAAATTGCGACTTAAGTCGGGCGAACGGTTACCCTGTCAATAGCCGAATATTATTGAGAACATATTTACCTCTCGTTTTCAGGGTTTCCAGTTTTATTTTATAACTTTTCCCCAATTTGCGATTTTCTTATCCCCCCAAATGAGTATCTTATCACAAAAAATCCCAACAGATCCCTAAAAATAAAAAAATATTGTTTCAAAGGAAAAATATGCATACATTTATTCCATTTGTGTAATATTATTAAAACTATTTTTTATACTTTAAAGGCAATTGAGTTCTTAATATCTACATACACATATATATCTGTGGAAAAGGGATAAAGTGCTTAAGTCGACTTAGGCAAAATTTTATTATATGGTACCTTTGTGATCTACACGTTCAAAAGTACCCATGGACAAAGTTTTAATTATTTTAAACAATTTTTTTAAGATAATAAAGCAAAATTACTTTTTTTTTAATGTGCAACAAAATTTGAAATAAAAACTTAAGTTGTCTTCCGATCTGTGACGTTAGAAGTGTTTAGGAATAAAAACTTAAAAAACTATAATCGAAGAGAAGTGATGATTCTATTAGAATATATTTTCAAAAATAACCTTTAAATTTTAAAAGTGCTTTCCTAAAAAACTAAAAACAGAGGTCTTGCGATTGCACAAATGTAATTTTTCTCCACTGTTTATCATGGAAGTTTTTTTTTAAGGATTTTTGGCATTTAATAAGGCGGGAGTCATTTTAAAATTGGGCAAAATTTTGGCTGTTCTATTAAGCTGCAGGATAAGCTTGGAAAAAATTGGTAAATGTTTTTAAATTAAGTAAATTGGATGGAACACGTTTCAACATTAAAGCTAATAGGCTCTATTAACATGCAAAAAGCATGTCGTCAGCTCATTATTGGTTTGACCTACCGACCATTTAAAAAAAATTAGTTAGGTGTATATTTTTTTAATACCCCCTTTCTAAATTCAATACCTGTTTCGTGTAATCTTTTGTGGTTCTTGTAATATTAAGCATTCATTTTGCTCCATATCAACTATTTTTAAGTTTATTTTAGAATTGCTTTGCTCTACACGCCACTATATGGCGATTGCACCAAATTCTTCGTATAAAAACTTACGAAATAAATTTCACGCTTGCTTTGCTTCATCGTAAGAAAAAAAATTAGTTTAAGCACAAGCATAATCGAATCAGAAGGTCTATGCAGAACAACTGATGATGTTTTCTAGAGTTGTGTATTTTTTTTTTTCATGCAATTGTTTTTGTAGCAATAGTTTTAGATATCTTCATCATGTTATACGCAAACAAAATGCGTGTTGTTTTTTTAATTGTTGTATTTTTGCATAGACCTAATAATTGGACCTTGAGCAAAAGCAAAATAAAATCAAATCAAATAAAAATAAAGTTTTATAAAGTAAATAAATTTTTAAAATTTAAAAATTGAACTGTTTTTGTAAAACAAAACCAAATTGTAAAAGAAAAAAAAATCATCAATGTTGACTTTTTATGAGATTGTTAATATAGAAACTTTAACTTCAGTACTTTTTTAAAATATTTTTAGAAAAGTGGCGTATGCGGCACAAACAAATATTTTTCACTTTCAATAAAATACTATTAACTTCTAACTTCATTCACGAAAGTTGATAAAAATTTAAATTTTCTTGAAAACATATGCCGTGAGCCATTTTGAGAAATCTTCATGTAAACCTTCTTTGTCCTTTTTTCCACTCCGACTTTTTATGAAAATGACAAATATTACGAAATAGAATATGACAACTTCATCATAAAGTACTCTTTAATAAAAAAAAGCCTGATTGGTTTCCGTTCTTTGGGTGAAACATATGTCGCTTGACATTTCTCGTCTCAACATTTTTGTCATCGTTCTTCAATCAAGATTTAAGAAAATAATAGTAGATAATACTTTAAGTAGGTATTTGTTTAAAATACTAAAATATTATTTAAAATTTTCTAAAGAACCTCAGTCTCAAGAGTTTTAAAAAAATACGTATTTTAAAATATTTTTTAAACATTGATGTTTTCCTGAATAGGAACTGTAGATCCAACTCAAGTACAAGCAGAGTACGAAAACGTTTCAAACATAATTGGTTTGTGTAATTTTATTTTATTTAAAAACCGCGTGCTTTTTTTTTGTTCAGTAATGGTAGCATTGGTTATGTGATGATCGGTTGGCAAAGGAGATGGTACGAACAAGAACGGTTTTTAGAAACAAATGGAAATAAATGCGAACACCTTCATACACAGATACACAATACACTTAAATAAAACAATAAAATGTATTTAAAAGCAATTTAGAGATTAACTAAAGAAATGAAATAACGAATAATAACAAAACAAGATTGATGTTATTGAACACAACTATTTTTTTTTTGTTTTTATGTAAGTGGAGGTGTAAATGTAGAAATGTGTGTAGTTTTCTGTTGTGTTTTTTAGTTGAATGTTGAACTTCATGTAGGTATACAGAATGAAATGGTGTGAGTTTTAGTGTGCTTTTGCTGTTTCTCATATGTTTTGTTTGTCGAATCTATTAGAAGTCAGCGGGTGGGGTAGTTTTTCTTATTACAAAAACTCATGGGAAAAAACACTGAAATTTTGATTTAAAACTAAAAACAATAAATATTTGAGTCCTTTTTTACACATACATACTTGCGTTTTTCTTTAGTTTAAATTTTTTTTTTTTAAGAAAATTCTTAAATACATTTTTTTTTGTTAAACAGGAAGACACGCCTTCAATTATTGATATTTCGCAATATCCTTTTAACAAAATTAAATCAACTTTATTATTTTTAAAACAAATTTAACATATTTTTAAATTTTAAAACAAAATCGCCTATTGTTAACAAAATCAGCTTAATTAAAAAAAAAAAAAAAAAAAAAACATTTAAACCATTTGTGTTTAATTTTTGCTATTGAAATACATAATTTTTTTTAAGACACTCTTCACACACATTTTAAACCATTTTCCAAACACTCGTGTAAATATGTTGTTAAATTTATAATTAAAAAAAAAAATACAACAAAAAACTATCCGAAAAATATCTTTTAAAAGAAACTAGTAGATAAAATTTGTGATGTTGGTCTTATTACTTTTTTTTAATAAAAAAAAACTTTACTTCTTTTTTGCTTCTTCTTGTTTCTTATTTTTTCTGTCAGCAACTTTTTCTGTTTTACTGATTTAACTTTTTGGTTTTTTCGTTTTTTCTTTTTCATTCGTTTTATAGGCGTTTTTATTACGGGGTTTTGTTAAATTTTCTACTTCGTTGTTATTTATTTTATAATAAAAGTTATTTTTTTAATCGTATTTATCGAGTTTTTAATGCAAATTTTAATCATTTGCAATTTTTTTCATTCCTTCTATTGGTGTGTGTCGTACTATTTCATTATTTTTTTCTTTACTAAAAGCCATTTCTCTCTATCTCTCTTTTCGACTAAAGTTGTCATATTTCGTTCAAACAGGGTTGTATTGAATGACATTAAATAGTAAATAAAAAACACGCCAGAGTACACTGCAGTCAAAAAAGTGTAAACAATTACTGCCGTATTCATAAAAAATAAAATAAGTTTGAAATGTGTTTTAAGGCAAAATTTTCATACAAATTTTTCTTAAAATGCATTTGAAATCCATTTTAATTTTTTATGAATACAGCAGTTAAAATTTACAAAAAAAAAAAATAGATTAAGCAAATCCAGAGTTTAGAAAACAAGACTTATCGAAGCGATAGCAACAAAAATTTAGTAAAAATATGTCAAGAACTAGGAATTTCAAGTGTACCACAGTTTTTGTATTTCGTTTGCTACTCGTCTGTTGATTATTTAGTCGTATGTGAATACAAATTACAACCGACGTACTGTTATTTAATTAAACAACTGGAGGGTACTTGGCGTGTGCTACTACGTTGCCCCGTCTTGCAGTCCCATTTTTGAAAACATTCATAGCTTATGTGTCTATCCAAATAGGGATCTATCTATATTTGAAATTTCATTCGAATCTGTTAGATAGTTTTGGAGAGGCAGATATTTCCCCCTACCTCCTCTCCTGATTCAATTTAAAAAAAAATATATAGCTAATTTGTACATGTAAGTAGGAATCTATCTATCTTTAAAATTTCAATTAAATCTGTGGGATAGTTTCAGAGAGGGAGAAATTGCCCCATAACTCCTCTCGTGATCCTTGATTTAAAAAAACATAAAGACTAAAACCATCTTAACAAAATTGCCTTGAACCGGTTTGAAGCAAATGGTTAGCTTAAAGCATAGAAGTAACGTAAACATAGTGAAAGATGCAGCAATTAAGATTTTGATTTAAGCTAAAGCTGTTTAAAAAAAATTTTATTAAGTTTTTTATTTAATTATTTAGTTTTTGAAATGAGTTTAAAGTTTCGTTAGGTTTAAAAAAAATTTTGATACAGCTAACACTAAAAATATTGGTCTTAGAACCATCTTTTAGTATACTGACTGACTCAGAATCACTTTTTGAATGGATCTAACGATGTCCATCCGACAGTCAGCCATCCAATTTTGTGGATAATTCGATGAAATTTGGCACAGAGGTTTTAATTTTCGCAATGACCAAGCCTTAAGATACGGTGCATAGTTTTATATAGCCTACATACAAACTTCTTTCCATATTAAAGTCTTTGCGCTCATAAACCATCTTATTAAGTTGATATTTAGATCAAATTTCGTTCAAACTTATTTTATCTTACCAAATTTTAATGAAATCGGTGCAAATTATTATACCAGATTCCGACTTTGATCTATAAATCATGTCTTTTTTCTTAATTCCTTTAAAAAGTTGCTTCCAAAAACACATTCCTACGATGATTTTTTCCCCATGATTTTAGGGTTGATTTTTTCCCGTTATCGGTAATTCTTCTTTCCTTACTTATTTGTAAAACACAAACAATTTAAATGCGCTCTGTGTTTTGTATTGTAAAGAGATGTTGCCACATTGAAATAAAAAAATAAAATAAAGCAACATAACAAAAATGCGAATGTGTGCAAGGAAAATTAAAAAAAACACAGAAAATTTGATTTTTCCGCTTGCTTATCTACTCCGTTCGCCTACAAACAACAAAAATCAAGTCTAAAAAACATGGAAAAAATCACGGTTTGAATCCAGTGTAAGTTTCAATGTTGATCGATATTGCCTCTCAATTTAAATGAAAATATCGATCAATATTGAATGCCAGAATTTGGCCTAAAATTTTCCTTTATAGGTCATTTACACGACAACGAAATCTAGTATATACTCACGATATTGCGAGCAAAAACTAGTTGTTTTCGACTATATTTCCCATACAAAACAAAATCTAGTTCGTGACTAGATTTTGACGAAATCTACTCAAAATCTAGTCGTACTTAATAAAGACTAGTTTACACTATCACACAAGTCTTCCATAATACTTTGTGAGATAGAAATGAGTTGAGTTGTTGCGACTGTCAAATAATCTTATTTGATACAGTTTGTCTTAAAGTCGTATCATGGGGTCTTCACCTTTTTGTCATACCAAACGTCAAACTCTAAAATTTTGTCCGGATTTTTTTTGATGTGAAGTTCGACGTTTATTACACAGAGCACACAGAGGCGTCACGAGACAGAAAATATTGAGAAAATATTCGAAAGCTGCCCTTTTTGCATTTTTTGTTTTGATTACGCAATTCGTGTTGATAGTAGCGGCCTGTTTTTAAACATTGCCACTTTACTACCAAAAGACATTTTCTTTCTCTTTCTTCGAAAGCTGCCCTCGCAAATGATTTTGGCATTTTTCATACGTCACTTTTTTCATCTCTGTATGTTTTGTGGTTTATTATCTCATAAAATTGTCAGGTAAAGAACCCATGTATGGTACTTAAATTTTTTTTTTCGTAATACTTTTCATTTTCATAACTTATTGCATATTACTTGAGTTTTTAAAATGTTTTAATACAAAGTATAATATTGTGAACTAGCCTTTAGTGTTGCATTACTAATGGTTTTTTTCCATAAAGCACTAAAAAAACTTCCCATTACAAGAAAAAACAGATGGTTATAAATAAAAAGTAACGCAATATCTGTATGTAAGAATGTTTCACACAAAAAACTTTCAGTCAGCTGTTAAAAATCTAGCTAATGTCAAAAAAGTAAAATGTAAACGCACTAGATTTTGAGAATAAGTTCACATTTAACCTACTAGTTTTCGTTGTTATATAACCGGGCTCTTAACATTAACTTTGACGATAATTTATTCATCCCTTTTCCCTTTTTGGTACTTTCTGTACTTGTAAAATACAACACCGTTTTTATTTGATTATATCCGGCATCTCTTCAATATCACAGAGTTGCTTATACTTAAAGCAGAGTTGTTAAATAGTTTGTTTAAAAAAAAATTAAAATAACGCCTTGGCTGTTTTTTTATAAAGAGAAAACGATTTTAGCATTTTTTGTTTTAATAAAAAAAAAAAACATATTTTTTTTAAATAATTCTTCTAGTAAATAAAGTGTTTTTGTTGTAAAAAATTGTTTAAAAAACAATCATATGTTTTGTTGACAAGAAAATTTACAGTAAATTAGCATCCACAAGTGAGTTTTGTAAAAAAAAATAGAGAGTGTTAATGTGAAAGTAAAATTTGTTTGTGTTAAGAGTAAACTCTCCACTATTGAAAGGAAATAGCGGTAATTTTTTTCATGGTTTTTAATTTGTACAATGTACATACAGCATCTTGTTAATAAGAGTGTTTATTAAAACAAAATTCTCTTTTTAATGAGTTGTTGTTGTTGTTGTTTTTTCTTATGTCTACACTGCAGGATATACATTGTATATATCCTGTGTGAGCATCCATTGTGACATGAGTATTTTTCCGTTTTTTTTAGTGTTCATCTTGTTTTTTTTTAGAATCTGTATTTTAAGTGAAATTTTTGCTTTTACAAATTTCAGTTACGCGCAGACTTTTGGATTAAACGTGTTCGGTGAAAAAACGCTTAAAAATTATAAGAAAAAGAAATTTTTTTACTCAAAATTTGTAAAAAAAAAATTAAAAGTTTTGCAAAAATAAAGAAAAGTTATTATTAATTTATTAAAAAGAAAATAATAGTTAAAAAGTTCTGCAAAAAAAAAAAAATCTGTTTAAAAAAGTTTAGAAAGAAAAGAACTTTTCTTTAAAGCTATAAAGAGTGAGTGGGTGTTATAAAATCCTAAAAAATATCACGTTTAACTGGCGTTTTTTTTTTACAAAAAAAAAAAGTTTGTCTTTCATTGCGTATAAAAGCCAACAATGTTACAAAATCTTATAAAAGAAACCTCCCAAATGGCTATTTTTTCTGTTATGAATGGAATATTTTTTCTATCTAAAATGTTGCAAGAAAAAATAGAAAATTTTTTAAACTCTAGAGATTTCTATTAAAATGTTTAAAATAATTACCTACGGCAAACAAAGAAATTCTATAAAGTAGAAAACTCAATTAAAAGAAAATTGCCTTGACACAATATTTTTTTCTAGTTACTAGTTTGACATAACCATTATTAATGTTATAGCATTAAATTTGTATGGACTATTAAATACTTTCCTCAGAAAATTCAATTAAGTCATATTTGGCTTTAATAAAGTCTCATTTTTTATTCCAACTTTAAGAAAAAATTTAAATAAATAAAAAAGAAAATAACAAAAAACCAGCAAAAGTGCCACATTCGGCTGTGCCGACTCTTTAATACCCTCCACCGAGAGTTCGAATATTTCTGTAGTGGGCTTTATGTGGGTTCTATAAATTATAAGCCAATTTTTTTAAACCTGACCTCAGAGTATTATATTTCGTTGCCTAATTAAAATTAAATATAATGATTAGTTTCAGAAATATTATTAGGCTTAATACGCCTAATACTTCTTAGGAGGGATATATATTGGACCTTTCGTAAATTATGGATAGTTAATCACCAAATTCAACAGAGTGACTTCTAGTATTAAAAAAATAAGTAATAGTGCTATATTTGGCTATGCCGAACTTTATATAGCCTTCACCATTGTGCGATAGTAACAGAAAGTTATATAAATACCTTTGGGCCACGCCCACCTTTCCGAACCCGCCCACAATTTGTCGGTTGTTGTGAATTGATAATCAAGATGCTTGTACTTAATTTCAAAAATTAGGCGTGTTTTGTAGCTCATACCTCAGCCATTTGTGAACCGTTCAGGCTGAATTTCAATAGCAAACAATTCCGGACTACATGTGACATACATACATATATAACAACCAAGTCCCCATCATATCTGGGGTCTTCGAAAACTCCATTTCAAAGGTCACACGGACAGACCGGCATCCTTAAATCCACTTTGCCTTCCATAAGGACCCAGAATATATATTCTTTATATGGTCTAAGATCAATATTGTAGAAATTACAAACGGAATGACAAACTTATATGTACCCTTTTACCTTCGGTGGAAGGTATAAAAACATAAATAAGACAAAATTTAAATACAGTAATACAACATTTCTTAGAATTTATTGCGAAATTTGGCGGAGTGTTTTTTAATCGTATGAAACTATGAGAAACTAAGCTTTACTAAAATTGCGTGATTTGTTACGTTTTTAGGCGTAATTTAATCGCTGCATTCTGTCACAAATTTATGTCAATTTTCGTAACAGAAATATGAATTTTTTTTGGGGTTTTGTTCCATATTTGGATGCAAAACTTGTTTCCTACTGAATCAATTTTACTGGATTTCAATTCCAACCTGCTTAGGAGAACCAGAAAGAGTTTTTCATCAATTTTGTTATTTTCTAAAGAGTCTTTCAAAACTAAGCGTGAAAACACAGACAGACGGACAGACAGACAGGCAGACAAACGGACATGGCTAAATTGACATAGAATTACTCAAGGACCCAGAATACACATACACATGCATACATATACTTTGTGGGGTCTTAGATAAATATTAAAAGAGTTTTTTCAGTAACTGTGTTTAGTGTAAATTAATTTTAATTAATTTTCATGTTGTAAATTGCTTTCTTCATAAAAATAATTTAATGAAAATAAAATTTGATGAACTTAAGCCTAGTTAAAAGAATTGAAAAGTTGGATTAAAAACCATAAATAGTTCAACAAAATTACCACAATACTAATTATTGTAAGTTTTTTAAGTTATTGTGTTTTTCTGATTTTAAAAATAAGTAGTAAAAACATCGGATATTTATCTATTATAATCATCCATCTTAAATTTTCAAAAGCTACCCCGATAAAGTTTTTAAAAACTAGTCCACCGAATTAGAGCCTCCTTTTTTAATTTTTAAAATCCGGCTTTTAATTAATAATCACCGACCGCAAAAACTTTTGAGAAACGATTTTAAAACAAATTTGATCAATTGAAAAAAAACTAATACGCCACATTTTATCCGCTATTTTGAAAATCTAATACCAGATTCGTAATCAGCGACCCCGAAAACCTCTGAATGACACGGTTTCAAGCAAATTAGATCAATTGCAGAAAAGCTTTTCATATCGGACTCTTTTTTACTTTTTTTTTTCTTATCAAAAGTGTCTATTTTGAAGATAATTTATGACAAAACTAATGCAGTTAGAAAGCTGCGGCTTGTTGCATAAGAAAGAGCATGTATAAGAATCACCAAAAAATTAAAAATTTATATTTTCGAGCATTTAACATTTCCTATCACATATATATTCTGGGTTCTTATATGTAGCGAATTTGATTTAACGATATCCGTCTATCCGTCTGATCGTGAAAATTGGTTTTCCGAAGACCTCAGATATTGTGGGGGCAAGGTTGTTTTACATTTATGGCACATATAGTCCGGAATTGCTTGCTATTGAAATTCAACCAGATCGGTCCATATTTTGCTGAGATATGAGCAAAAAACCACGACTTCCTCTAATTTTTTCCATAAAATTTGTTGTTGTTGTTATTTTGTTTATCCATTACCGAAAATAACAGTTTTTTTGTTTAGATTTTTTTTTCCCATTTTGTTTACACATAACAAATACATACATGAAAAGCAAAGTTGCTTTAACGATGTCCGTCTGTCCATCTATTTTTCTGTATATATGGGGAACGAAAAGACAAAAAGTTTCCAAATTAGGTACATACACAATATCCGACAAAATGTGGATATTGTATATAAAACGGCAAAACCGAATTAAGCACTTTTACTTGTCCTTAAACAAATTCTTAAAATTATGCAGCCATGTTGCAAACCAAATTTGAGTAAAATTTAAATTGAACAAATTTTTAAAGCGTCCCTTCATATTTGGAGTATCACTTAAGACTGTTATACACTATCCCACAAAGTCTTAAGTATTTTACGAAAATGCAAGCTGTTATTGTTTTTTGAAAATTTTCACACAATAATTAGATCAGGGAAGCATTTTCGTAAAGTACTTAAGACTTTGTGGAATAGCGTATAACAGCCTCTAACTATATCAGAATTATTTTTAAAGTCATGACAAACAAAAACAACGTTTTTAAAATAAAAATAAAATAATTTTATTTTAAATCTCCACTGATTAAAATTTCACTCAAGTTCTATTTCCAGAACACGATGGCCAAAAAACTTTTTTCCATTTGTTATAAAACTTTTTTTTTATCAAACTTTTTACGCTCTTAACATATTTTGCCTTTTTATACGATTTTAATACTTACATTTGGTAAAATTCAGAGTAAACAAGATTTGCTTTTCAGTCCTTAAAAAACGGGTGTAATTTATAAAATCGTGAATTTCCTTAAAAGTGTTTATGCCAACCATATTTTTCATTAAAACAAAAAAAAATACTTTTTGGCTTAAAAATTCGTGTTTTTTATATTGGCGATTTTTTTTTGTTTTTGGAAAAGAACTTACAGTTCATCGATTTCGAACGTTAACGTTCGCATAGAAAATAACATTGAAAACAAAAACAACCCTGCAGGAAATGTCACTAGTGAATCTGTCCCGATTCACTATTGACACAGTCACCAGTACTAGTGACTTATTATACCCCAGGCAATGTTATTTACAATAGACATTTAACATGTGCGTGTCATAGGAAATCTACTACTGACGTTGGTACTTCTGACTAGGTACTGAACAGGTAGTTCCTTTGGGAACATATGTAGACATTGGAACCAGAGAATCGCTAGTACATTTTATAAAAGTAGTCTACACTGCAACTTTATAGGAAAAATAATTCTCAGTTGTTATTGATAAAATCTTTTTCGTATTAAAGCCAAATATAGTAAAATGTAATGTAGTGTAGACACTTCGTTGACAATGTCACCAATATAGTCGACAATACTGGTGACTTGGAGGCACTTGCACCCAGGTTTCCTTCAGGGAAATTTTAGAATTTTGTTTTTGTTTCAAATTCTATGCGAACGTCTACGTTCGAAATCGTTAAACAGGCAGTTAGAATTTTCTAATATTTTAAGTTTTTTTTTTTCGATTTTAACAAAAATTTATAATTTGTTTTTAATAAATTTGGAAATTTTTCATTAAGCGATTTTTGTAATTATGGAGTTATTTTTTAATTTAAAAGATTTTTATTGAAATTTTTTATATGTCGTCATCTTAAAGACCTAATAACCTATCTGCAAAAATTTCAAAATTGAGTTTTTTATGGATTTTTATTCCCTATATCATAACGCATATGTGTGCAAAATTTTGAACATGTAATAATACAAATGTCAAAGTTTTTGTACCTAGAGGACCGTTACGCACAAAAAAAGAGACAAATAAATCATCAAAAATCACGATAAAAGTTTAATTTTGTTGCATAGTGTAATTTAAACAAACATTAAGAACTTGTTTTTGCTTAAACCAGTAAAAGAAACTACTTCTGTAATTATTTAATGTATATAAAATTCATGTGTATAAAGAAATTTTTATTTATTCGTACTAATTAGTACTGCAGATAGGTTATTTGGTTTCAAATTTTTACAATTCCAAAAAACCTAAGTGTCATAACAGCTGTGAATAGAAAAACAAAATTTTCTCAACCGATATATATTACTGGTTTCATTTTAATCAGAATGTGTAATTTTCGTTTCAATATCGTTAATGGTTCCAATTTTATAACGTTTTTTCCCTCTCCTGTAAACTTTTGAAAACTGCAGATAGGTTATTTCGTCTTTTAGGTGACGATGTGTAATTAATGAACTGTCTTTTTTAGTTGTTTTCTCTTTCAATTTTCATTATGCCCCAAGTTGACGATTTTCATTTTAGTCCTTTTTTAATTTGCAATACTTTTTAGTTTTGTTGAGTTTATTTTCACGATTTTTCTATAGCATTTTTGTGTAGCTTTAAAAAGTTTAATATTGTGTAATTTTTTTCTACGAAATAAAAGTTTTCCGTTTAAGCGATTTTTAAAAAATTATGAAAGTTTATTTTTCTTTACTTTTTAACTATTTTCATTAATTATACCCTTCACCACAGGTGTAAAAGGGTATATATAAGTTTGTCATAACGTTTGTAATTTCCACAATATTGATTTTAGACCCCATAAAGTATATATATTCTGGGTCCATATGAGAAGAGAAGTTGATTTAACGATGTCCGTCTGACCGTCTGTCCGTCTTACGTTTGATATGTGTTTTCCGGATAATCCAGACTTGATAGCGGCTAGGTTGTTTTACATTTATGTTACATACAGTCCACCATTTCTTGCTATTGAAATTCAGCCAGAGCGGTCCAAAAATGACGTAGATATGAGCAAAAAACCACGACTACCTCTAAATTTTTCCAAAAATCCCTTGTTGTTGTTGTATTTTTTTTATTTCTGTATATCTTGAGAACGGCAAGAGCCAAAGTTTCCAAATTAGGTACACACATTTAGGTTGCCAATACACACCATCCTACAAAATGTGGGCGTGGTACCTCCCGTACAAAAAAAATTAAAAATTTTATAAAAACCTAAATTTAAGGGCTGCCATATGTCCTATGGATATGACTTACATATCAAAATATCGGAAATTTTTAGTAGAACATATTTTATAAAAAACTCGGGAAAATCGGTTCAGATACAAAAAAGTTATGACCAAAATTAAATTTTTTTTTTAAATACCCAACTTTCGGGAACCATAGATCTCCCCGAGTCCAAGCTTTATAACTAAAGTAAATGGTAAATTTCTTCTTCAACACGTCGGTATATAAATCTGCCAAATCGGTTAAAAAATGGCAGAGTTATAACCGAAATACTGAATCCACAAAAATTACTCTTTTTTATAATTAGCTTTGTTAAAATATATATTTACAAGTTTATATAAATGTTTATATATAAATATAACTTAAGTAAATGGTAAAATTCTTCCTTAACACGTCGGTATATAAAACTATCAAATCGGTTAGACAATGGGTAATTTATGAGCAAAATACTCAAAAAATGGGCTAAAAAACATCAAAATGTTTAGAAAAACCTAAATTTTAGGGCTGCTATACGTCCTATGGATATGACTTATATATCAAAATGTCGGAAATTTGTATGAGTTATAACAGAAATACTGGGGTCTAATCACCGCATACGATATCGAGCAAAATTCATCGAAATTATTTATTTTGGTATCTTGAAACTCGATATCGAATGAAATGTATTGAATTTGAAATAATAGCATTCGACATCGAGTAACTCGACATTACATTTATCGAGTTTTCATTCCATACGCCAGTGTCTATCGTATGTAAAAAAATTCAATAGTTTATTCGATACGATAGTATCGAATGCAGTGATTAGAACCCTGAATTCCCGAAAATTACTCTTTTTATACCCTTCACCGAAGGTAAAAAGGTATATACAATATTGATCCTACACCCTATAAAGTACATATATTCTGGGCCCTTATGAAAAGCGAAGTTCAACACCGGTTGTCTCTTATTTAAAAAAAAATATTTACCAGTTTTATTTAGTTTTTGTCTAGTTGCTCTGTATTCTGCTCGCACAATGGTGAAGGGTATATAAGATTCGGCACAGCCGAATATAGCACTCTTACTTGTTTTTTATTAAGATTTTACAATTTAAGCTACATTTTTCCTACACTTTTGAGATTTTTTTTTTTTAGCGATTATTTTCAATTTCTAAAAATGCTGTAATTTTTTGACAATAATCTGTTGTGTTGCTAGTTTTTATAAACGGTTTCTTAGTAGTTTACACTACCTATTTGATTTTTTTTTATTTTAAACGTTTATTTGCTGAAAACAGAAACAGAAACAGTCCCCCAACCAAAAATTTTTCAAATTAATTTTTTTTAACGGAATATAAGACTAGATGCTTAATTTCATTTTTATATTAAAAAAAATGTATTTCAATGATCATCAATGCAATAATTTTTACCAAACCATACCCCACTGCTGATTTTTTAATAAAATACGTGAATTTAGCATTATTTTAGGTGATTTTTGTGCTTAAAATAGCACTTAGAGCAAACTTATCAAAATATAAATTTCGTTAAAATAAAAGTTGATATTCATTAGTTATCAAATTAGTTTAAGAAATGCAATTCATAAAAATATAATTTGTTTTGTTAAAAGAAATAAAATATAATAATAAAATACTACTGGAAAAACTGTAGCGTGCGTCACAAAGGGTTCACGGCTTTTGTCAAAAAATCACAACATTTTTTGGCTGCAAATAAGTGCGTTAAGAATTCTCTTATACTCATCTTTCATATAGGAATCAGATTTTGTATACTTTATCATGCAAAATTCGCTAAAAATTAGGAAAACGCACTTCAACCTTTGAAGTTACTTCCATTTTTTGTAGCGTGCGTCACAAAACTTTGTGATCAATCATTTCGCAACAAATACTTGCTAAGAAATTATGATATATGCCATTCGTAAGTACATATTAATGTCAGTAAATACTATGTATAAGTTGAAGCTATCTTTTTTGAAAGACCAAAAAATGTGTATATTTCAATCAGAAAACCCGTGCGAATGTAGCGTTCGTCACGCAGGATTTGCCCATATGTATTCTGGGTCCTTATGAGGAGCGAAGTTGATTTAACGATGTCCGTCTGTCCGTTGAAATGGGTTTTCGGAAGACCCCATATATGATGGGGGCCAGGTTATTATACATGTATGTCACATATGGTCCGGAATTGTTTGCTATTGAAATTCAGCAAGATCGGTCCACAAATGGCTGAGATATGAGTAAAAAACCACGACGGCCTCAAAATTTTTCTTTCTAAAAATACCATACAAACCAATTAAATTTTGGTTTCTACGGTCATACATACATAAATGGCTATGGTAATACAGTGTTGGTAACGTGTTTTTTTTTTGTTGTTTTTTTATACCCTTCACAACAAGTGGTGGATTGTATTTGTAATGTGTTTAATTTTACGCATACACATACACATTAATGCATGTATATGATATGCCGCTCAAATAAAGAAACAAACTCATAGACTCAATATATTTTAATTTAACGCTTCTTTAGTAAAAGCATTCGTAGCCGAGTTGTTAAGTTCTCTCCTCAGACTGATGATATTGCCAGTTCGAATCCCGAATTTTTTTTTTTTTATTTAATTTTTTTATGTTCTAAAATTCGATTTTAAGATTATAAAACGAATTTCAAACATCAACTTTGGCAAAAGAGGAAACGGGCTAAGGTACATATACAAATATTTTGTTTTTTATATTCTTCGGCATGACGAAATGAAAAGTTGGCGTGGCTCAATTAATATTTATTTATACCTATCTAAAGAACGTTATTTATGTATATAACTTTTTGTTCTTATTCTTATCTCTTCATGGTGAAGGGTATATAAGATTCGACATAGCCGAATACAGTACTCTTACTTGTTTATTTTGGCGTTTTTTTATTTTGCAAGTCTTGAAATGTTTAAAAGTTTTTCATTGGTTTTATAAAAGTTTTTAAATTTGATTGTGGTTTTTCTTAAAAAAGTTTTAATTTTTGGTAAAGCGATATTCGAATTGATGAAAATATAATTTAATATATTTGCGAGTTTTGTTTACTATAGATTTTATAAGAATTTCTTAAAAAAAACATGCTTTTTAATAAATTTTTTCCCAAACAATTAATATTTTCAAGAATAATCCCCTTAAGCGATTTTTAAGGGTTTTAAAGGCTTTTTAATATCCTATTTTAATGTTTTTATTAAATAGTAAAGAACTATTTAAAATTTTCTATGGGATTTGTTAATTATCTTTCCCCATATTTTCATTTAAACATAATTAATTACCTTTTTTCCTTTCTCCTTCATCTCCCCTTTCTTTAAGTAAATCCAGCCGGGGTAATGAGAACTGTTTTCGGTTGTTAGTGTTTGGAGACATAATGCTTGACTTCTCTGTAATTGAGAGTGTATGTATGTGTGTGTGTGTGTGTGTGTGTGTGATTGTTGGCTTCCTAAACTTATTTGCAACAGCAGCCGCAGCTTATTTTGCCAAATGAGAATTTGATGTTGAGGCTTAATTGTTGACGAAAATAGTTTTTTTTTTATTTTTTTTTTTTCGTTAACATGGTTATTTACTAAAGCAGGCATGTGCATGCATATATACGCAGCGTAAGAACAACAACACTACAGTGTTTTGTTGCTTGAAAGCATGTGTGTGTTTGTAGGTGTTTTGTTCAAATATGGCTCTTACAAAATTCAGAAAGAGAATTAAAGTGAGGGTATGAGGGGCCTGTTTTGGGATTAGGTTTGTACCCAGCGGTAAAACTCAGAAGACCTTCTTACTACAGGCCTTTTTAAAGGCCTGCTTAAAAAATTTTTTGATTTAATTACTATTCTTAAGCTGGAGGTCCACACCACGCGTTACCCGCTTTTTCGCAGCATACGCAGCTGTCAAAAAAGTAAAGTCTGTGTAGTTTTACGTAGTAAGTTACATGCACAAAAGCGTAGATGCCTTGAGGCGAAAAGTAGGTTTACTTTCTACTTTTGTAAGCGTCACAAGCAGCGTTCGAACAAAGCAGATTTTGACAAATTAAATTTTATTTATACTTGTGCTGCTGCTGTATAAAAAGCGTTGCATGTAACTTTAAACGTAGGACGCAAGTAATGTTAGAAAAGCATGCGCTGCGTGGAGGCGAAAACGCGTGGTATGGACCTCCAGCTTTACGTTACTGCTAAAGAATGCCTCATAGAAGGCCTCGGCTCTTTGGTATAAAAGAAGGAGTAACATTTTTTGTTTTGTTTTTTGCACAAGCAAAAGCAAAATAATTCAGGTCACTTTACATAAACAAAGTAACATAAGTATGTTGTAAATCATTTTTGTTGAAGTTGAAAAGAGAAAGAGTAAAATTTTTTGTTTTGTTTTTTTCGCCAAAGCGAAAGAATTCAGATCCCGTTATAAAAACCAAGTATCAAAGTAGGTGCATATTAAAATACAAGATAAAAACAATAATTTTAGTTTAGTTTTGTTCATTAAGGAAGATAGGAACTTGTGCTTAAAAGTTTAATTTTTATTATTTTACAATATTTAGCAAATTAGATTATTTCAATAAAAAAATATCACATGTGTTATTAAACTACAATAAGTTTAATAAAATAAAAAGTTAAGTGTTGTTTCATTTTCTATATTGGAGATCGAATATGTACATAAAACCTATTCAGTCTTCTAATTTCATTTGTAAGGAAATATTCCTTAATGTTTTAGACTGATAGCCTTTCAATATGACCTTTAGTCAAAGGCATTTGTAGAAGGATGGCCTAAAAGGCCATTTAACATACCTTTCTTAAAAACCCTTCTAGACAACATTTTTTCTAAGGCCTTTTGACAGCCATTCTCTGGAAAGTCTTCTAAGAGCCATTTTTTTGAATGCCTTTAAGAAGCTCTGGCGAAAGAAAGGAAAGCGGAAGGCCTTCTCCGCAATGACAACGCGTGTAAAAAAGATATGAGTATGGAATGGAGCGAGAAGGCCTTGTTTATCCAAAAGAAGGGGTACAGAGGCCTTCTAGAAGGCCTCCGTACTCCTTCTTTTTCCCGCTGGGTACGTATGTTTGTTTGTATGTATTAATTAATGTTTAAATGTATGTGTAAGCATTTCCTCTCAAGACGTTGGTTATTTGCTTTTTAATTTTAATGCCAAATAAAAATTAAGCAGCAATTTTCTTCATCTTCCTTTTAACGGAAAAAAGTATTTTGTGAAAAAAAACCTTTTTAAGTTTGAAGGTTTATTTTATAAGTAATTTTCCTAATAATTTAAGAATTAAATGAAAGATTTTAAAAATTACGAAATAATTTGGACTAAGAGATAATTGATATTCCTTGAGGAGTGCTTATGTTTTAATGGCCTGAGTGATCCGGTTAACAGGTAACCCCGATTAACCGTGATGCCCAAAGATCAGTCTATTGTTTTTTGTTTGCAATGTTTTAAAATTTTATGTACAACAATGTTCACCTGTTCAATAATAAAAATATTAAAAAAACTGTACAATCAAAATTGTTATTCGATTAACAGTGAAAATCGATTATCCGTAATGCTTCTGGTGCCAAACATCACGGATAATCGAGGCCCAACTGTAAACGAAAACTTTAGCGAAACAAATTGGTTGGAATTCAGTTTTCAGTTCCGGTTCTAGCTTATATTCTAATTCGCATTCGGGTTAAGGTTCCGGTTAAAGCATTAGTTCTGGTTCTAGCTCATGTCATACTTTAGCTTCTTTAGCTCAGACTCGATTTCAGTTCTAGGTGGTTCTAGTTAAATTCTGGTGAAGTTCTAGTCAGGTTTTAGACCAGTTCCAGTTTTGTTTTAGTTAAGTTGTAGATCAATTCTAGTTCAGTTCAAGTCAAGCTCTAGTTAAGCTGTAGGTTAGTTCAAGTTCAGTTTTAGTTCAGTTATAGTTCAGTTCAAGCTCAATTCTATTTCAGTTCTAGTCAAAGTCTAGTTCAGTTCTAGTCAAGATCTAGTTCAGTTCTAGTATGTTTTACTAGTTTAGATCTAGTAAGTTATATATTTTTTTGTTTGCTAAGATTAACATTTTTTATTCTATCAACTTCTTTTAAAATTCTGGATCACTTTTGTAGTAATTTCAATGTTTTTAACAAATGTGGTAATTTCTTTCTGTTTTGTCTTAATATTCTTTTAGTTTTTTTTTTCTTTATCTCTTACTCTACTTAATTTTGTCTTAAACTAATCCTAATGCTTTTTGTTACCATTAATTAATTTTGTTTTAACCTAATCCGGATACTAATAACCCAGCCAGCAAAATACTCCGACTTGGTCTGAATTAGACATTTCTTGCAAATGTCTGACTTCATTCTTCGAAACTTCGTTCATATTTCTATCAGACATTGAATATACTTACTGTCTGGAAGATTTCTGATCGATTTCGAATGGATATATCGGGGGAAATTTATGAGAGATATGTCTAATAGAATTCCGACGGAATTCTTACAGATGTGTCAAACGAGACTTATTATTATTTTTTTTTTTTTTTTTTGAAAATAATGCCAATTGTCATTAAGTTGAAAATAATTTTAATTTTATTTTAATGTTTCAAGATAAAAATATCAAAAAAAATGTACGTACTTGTAAAATTTATAATTATATATAATATATTCAGCTATCAGTTAAGAAACAATAAGAATCTCGGATTACTCTTCAAAATTTTCCATGCCTTCTTCATTAGATTTCTGTCAGATATCTCTCAGAAATATCGGCAAAAAAACCAGAATTTCCCACGACATGTCTGTCAGAATTCGTGTCAACCAGTTCATACGTTTTTGGGTCAGAAATCTGACAGAATTCTTATACGATTCCGCCTTTTTATCGACGTTTCTCTTAGATATCTGGAAGACGTCGGACTATTTTGCTGGCTGGGCAGTAGCAAAAGTCTGTATTTGTATATGTAAGTACATATTTTAAGTATATTGTTATATAGGAATATTCCTATGGGAATATAACAATATCATGCCTTTTTGCCGATACGATTAGTGCTGGGAAACTATCGATAGTCTTAAACTATCGAAAATATCGATAGGAAAAATATCAATATCAAATATATGTTTACATAGGGACTGCAATTTCAGAAATTTTTATAATATAAAAAAAAAATTAAATAAAAATGCAATTGCAGTTGCGAGCATATGATAAAACAACGAACGACAATTAGAGGAAAAGTCCGCTGGATTAATTACCTTTTGGGTTGAGCATCAAATCCAATTTAGAACATTATCTAAAGTTGTAATAACATATCTTATAATCACTGTTTCATTGGTTCCTTCAGAAAGGTGCTTATCAGCATCACAATTTTTAAAAACTGTCGTCTAAAATAACGTGCGTACAAACATACGTCTCATAGGTTCAATAAAGTGATAACCAACGAACTGTAGCCTGATAAAAAAACTAGTTATAGTTTTCCTACTTAAGTACAAGCATTCAGTCGACAGTAATATCGATATATCGATAGTGAAATCTGAACTATCGATAAAAATCGATAGTAGAGAATATCGAAAGTATCCCAGCACTAGATACGATACCCCGATACCAAAAAAGAAATATCATTTGAGGAGGACAGACGATTTCGCAAAGCCGTTTAAGTCAGACCTGCAGTGGAAAATAGTCTCTCAGATGCGACAGAAATCATTTGAAAACTTAAGTATTTCTGCACCATTTTCTTCAAGTTTATGTTTAACATTTCATTGCGTCAGTAACTAAGCCGATCTGCGGCTCTAGAAATATTAGCAGATCTAAGGTACCTCACAATTAATTCTTATTTAATGAAATTTAATGTTAATAAGCAGACAAATATTAAAACGTAAAAATAGATAAAAGATTTTGCAATGAAAGAACATTTAACTTTTTTTTTAGTATCTTTTCTTAAAGCAATAAAACTAGGTCCGTAGGTGACTGAAGTTTTAATTTTTTTTTTATTTTGGAGTTTGCTCGATGTTTTCATTTTAGTTGTTATGCAAAAAATATGAATTGAAAGTTAAATTGTTAAAAAAAAAACAATTAACAAAAACTAAGGAAGTATCGTCGTATCGTCAGTCAATTGTCGCTGATATATCGGTAATGATATTACTAATATTCGTTACCAGGGCTGCCAGGTACTTTTTTCTTGTCCCCAAAAAATTAAAAAAATCCCCAAATTTAAAAATATAAAATGAAAAAGTTATATGTGTTTATTGATTATTTTTTCTGACCAAATTTAAAATTTTTTTTGAAAATAGTAAGAAAAATTTTAATAAGAAATCCCTAAAAATCCCCACATAAAAATTTTTTATTAAAAAAAAATTATTTTATTTTGTTTGTAGCGACTGGTTTAAGTATGTTTTTTTAAATCCTTTTTATGCGACTTCCGTAAGAAATTACAAGCGGAATATGCAGTTTTTGAAGACGAAGGGGTGTCTTTCATATTTACTTATTTTAGGGGAAGACATATTTGCTTGAAAATTGTCTTTAAAAAATCAAAAATTGTGTGTGGTTTTTTTTTAATTTTTCTTTTTGAAAACACTCACTCAAGAATAATAACATAAGTTACTTAAGGTACCTTTAACACACTTAACAAAAATGGTAATCTTAATTAGGGCCCTTTACACCGTATAAGTTGTTGATAAGAGTAAGATAAAAGTTTTGCTACTTTTTTCAGATTTTATATAGGAAACAAAAAAATCCACGATTATTTTTATTAAATCGCCAAAAAAATCCCCAATCCCCAAATGACTTTCTTTGTTCTTTTTGCTCGCATGAAATCCTCAACATTTTGTATAAATCCCCAAGTCTGTCAGCCCTGTTCGTAATGTCCCTAATTTTTAGTACAACTACAAATTCGGGCACGTTTTTTGTTTTATGTGTTTTTATTGAAAACCACTTTAACCCCCTTTAAAAACGCTTTATATTCCATTTTATTGGTTAAAAAACAGCTGCAAAAACTGTCATTTGTTTTGTTAACTTAAAAAAAAATAAACACAAAATACTAAGAACCATTTCATTTTTCCACGCATTTAAGTATGCTATATAAAAAATTTAAATCAAATAAAAACCGTTAGTGAGAGATCCGTGTGGGAGTGTATATACTAGGGTATTCATTTAATCGACCTTTTGCTTTAATCGGTTAATCGCTCGATTAATTAACCGAGGTTTTGGTTTAACCGGTTAATAATCGGTTAATTTAGTTTTTGATCGGTTAACCGATTAATAAAGTTTTTTTTTATAAATTAAGTAATTTCAATATATAAAAATGCATTAATTGCTTATTATTTGGAGTTTATAAGTAAAAAAAAAAAACAATAAAATACCAAACATAACAATTCTTGAACTAAAACGAGCAAGCAAAAAAAAAAAAAAAACTCTTCATAAATATGTAATATGCATTTTCCAATTAATGCACAAGGTGTGGTATCAAGTCATATCGTCATAATATCCTAAATAAAATTTTAAAATTTTTTAAAGTAAATATTTTAAGCAAAATGAAAATTGTAATGCTGTGTTCATTGATTCGTCACAACTGTATATTTTAATTCAAAATATAAGCAGTAGCTTACAGCAGTCATATCGTTGGCTTAATATGCAAACTTGCTAACTCACTTTTAGCCCATTTTACAGGAGAGAAAAAAAACTTTTTATTTTTCCTATTTGAAGCTTGATAGAAAATTAAAATTACAGTCAGTTATACACACTTCAAGACTTAAATAGAAGAAAAACTACATGCTGGTCGACGAGGCGTATCTTTCTCTACCACACGGCATCAAAATCTCAATTTACATAAAAAAAGGGATTTAATCCGACGATATATATTTCCTTTAATTATTTATGACTTCCTTGTGAATCCCCCAAATATTTACATATTTATACAAAAATAAACTGAGATAATTTTATTAGTTATTTCAATAGTTGTAGGAGATCTTATAAAATAATCTTTAAAAAAAGTTATTTATTTTAAATGTTTAGGATTAAAGCGACTCTTTTCTTTCGTTTAACAAAATTTGACTTGGAAAATAATATTTCACTTATCGTAGATGAATGTCTAATTTCTCAGTCCTTTTCCAGGATTTCTCTAAACATATAGAATACACCATTATGTCATTAAAGTTGTTTTAAATTTTTAACACTTCTAATTGTTTCCGTTAATTCTGTTAAAACACTGATATGAGAAGAAACAAATAACTAAACAAATCCACATAAAAAGTACGTAAAACAAAAAAAGGTGTTGGCAATCAAATATTTAACCCATTTTTCGCCACATTCATGTTGATCGATGATGAAGATAAAAAAAAACATTGAAAAATATTGTAATTTTAGTCATCGGTCGGCGGACACTGAACTGAACACCTTCTTTGTTTGTATTAAAAAATATTTTCTAAACAAATATATTTTGTATATGAGACGAAACAAATAATTAAAAACACAAAAAAATATGTTATAATACTACAAAATTTTGAAAATTTTGTTACTTCGGTTAATCGGTTAATCGACTGAAATTAACCGGTTTAATCGTTAATCGAAAAAAGCCAATTTGAAATTAACCGATCAGTTAATCGGGTAGTAATTAATCGGTTAACCGGTTGACGGTTAACCGAATGAATACCCTAGTATATACGTAAGAAAATTAAAACGAAGGTTGTCTTCGCCCTGTATGTAACATGTGCCAGCTACAACCACAAATTTAAAATAATAAAAAAAGAAAACCGAAAAAAAGTTTTTGTTTTAACAATATTTGAGTTATTGTTGTTTTTGTTTTCATTTGGTTTTATTTTACAGTAATGATGCGTTTGTTACAAAGAATACAACAAGAACAATGTGTAGGTAGTTAACATTAAGCTTTCATCTTTTTACTGTTTTAGTTTCTATTCGTTTTTGTTTTGTTTGTTTTACTTTCTGTATCTTTTGTTTTGTTAAACATGTGTGTTCGATTATATATACATACAAATTTTGTATTCAATGCTTGACTGTCCTCACTTCCCTGCAAATAAAATTGGACCACCTGATCCATTTTAATAAAATGGACTACTCCATGGACTGGTCCGATGTAATACAAGCATGGACCATGTCATTGTTAAAAAGAGTTTGTAGTGAGACGACATGTCTTCGTTTTTTAACGACATGCTTTCGTTTTTAAACGACTTTAAAACTAATCCTCTTGAGTATACCATGGAGTAGTTTTAAAACTACTCCTTAGGGCCATTATTATAACTTGGCGTTAGCTGTTATCCGACAGTAAACAGACGCTTTTTGACAGATAACACATTATTATCTGTCAATTTAATCTTAACTTTAGCTAACTTCAAGTTGTAATAATGGCCCTTAGTGGTCCAAAGGTGGGTTATATGGTCCTCTCCTAGGACATCGTAATATTAAATAGACCAGGTTTTTTCCATAGTCCCTTGTGGACTACTCATTACACGCGTGTTTGGACTGGTCCTATTATTTGCAGGGTTATTTAGAATAACTCACACAAAGGCATGGGAGTATGAATAACTGTATATAAACTGTGAGAGTGTGTGTTTATTAACTGTATTACTTTTGTTAGTGTTTAAGCCAGCCATTTGTATTTTTTCAAAGTGCTTATTGCTTTTGGTTGCTATTATTCTTATTGCTTTGGTTTTTGTCATTGTTGTTGCTTTCTTTAACTGTTACATTATTTACAGCCATTTGCAAATTAATGTTAGTAGCAGCACTACTACTACTACAGCTATTGCTGTTTGTCACTGACGATGACCTAGTCCTAATTTCTTTCTAGGCAGTTTATTTTTTTGTGTATAGTTTTTATAAAAACAACAGGAAACTGACACTACTGACACTATAATGTATCACTTTTATGCAATAAGACTCGTATCAGAAATTTATGTAAACACTTTTAAATCACTTCGAAAACATTATAAAGGCAATATGACGTTTTCTATAGATAAAAATAAAACTTCCAACATAAAAAATATCTCAAATTGAAAGTGGAGGAAGAAAAACTACAACTGATAAAACGATTTAGTTGACATTGGAAATCTTTTGGATTCAGTTCTATCCCAGGTCCTATTACAGTTTTGATTATGTTTTTATTTCGGGTTCTAGTGCAGGCTGTAATTCGGATTGTACTTCAGTTATAGTTTGGTTAAAGTTTAGATCTAAAAAAAACTTATTGTTCGGTGCTATTTTAGTTCTAGTTCATTTCTTGTTTTTGTTCTAATAAAAATTCTTATTAGGACTTTTTTAGTACTTTAATTTAACTTACAACTCAGTTTTAGTAGTAGCAAGGCGAATTAATGTAACAGAGGATTCTTGCATTGAACTGTAACTGCCATATTCATAAAAAGTAAAATAAGTTTAAAATGTGTTTTATGGCAAAGTTTTCATAACATTTTTTCTTAAAATGTATATATTTCAAATCCATTTTAATTTTTTATGAATACGGCAGTTAGTGTTTACGGCTCGCAATAACAACCACTTCTCAACAAAACATTGTCAAACCAAAACAAATTGGTTTTTAGTGTCAAAGTCACTCCCGTTCCGCTGCCACCTGATATACATATTTTAGTCATGAGTACTACATAGTTTATTTTTAATTTACTTTCCTTTACAAATATCAGCAGCCTATTTTTACCAAGACTATTTTCTTGCCAAAAACTTCTTGTGTAACTCTATACACTCATGTATAACGAGTCATTCTTATGAGAGCATATTTCAATGTGCTTGTTATTTCCGTTTCCTTTGCCTGAGTACATTTTTCATCTTTTGTTTCTTCCTTTTGTAGCTGTAAATCTGATTGTTATTGTTCTTATTAAGCTAACGGTATATGTTATATAAAAGCACGAGAGTTTTTTTTAGAAGTATTTGTAAGTATGCAAGACCACCGTATGTATTGCATGTATGTTTGTTTTTAGTACAAGTAAATAAGAAGGAAAAAATTACTATAAATTTCTTTGTAGTTTTTTTTTATATCTTAATGTTGCTTTTTTTGATTTTTATTATCTTTTATCCATTTTTTTTTGTACAAAATCCAAGTTAAGTTACTTTTGTGCTGGTTTATCTCTCTACCTTTTTTGTTTGATCCACCTTGAACCTTAAAAAACATTCATCAGAGAAAAAATATATGTAAATGAAAAAAAAAAAGAAATATAAAATAAAACATGCATAAATATTGAATATAAATATTATACAAGAGTATTAAATATATAAAACTAAACTGAAGTAATTCCAAGCAAACAAAACAATAGGATCCACGTATTGCTTCTCGATAAGCCTTATAAACGCTTTCGTCATTAATAAATGAATCTTTTATAACGACTATAAAAAATTTCTCTTAGCAATAAAGTTTCTATACAAAATTTCTACTATCGATAAATTTCTGTTACGATACATTTTCTTAAATAAGTTAATGTTATCAATAAACTTTTTTTGAAAGATTAATGTTATCGATAAATTTTCTTAACGAAATCAATGTTATCGATTAATTTTTTTTTAGAAAATAAATTTTATCGGCAAGTTTTCCTTAATTAATGTTATCGTTCGTTGTAAGTTTCTTTTTTGATTTTTGATAAATGTTATCGATAAATTTTCTCTTCTTTCAAAAACATTTTCTTTGGAAAATTATTGCTTTCGATGAATATTCTTTAAAAAATTTACATTATCAATCATTTTTTTTTGAAAGTTATTGTTATCAATACATATATTTCTTCTGCCAATTTTTGATTATCGATAAATTTTCTTTGAAAATTGAGAGTTATCAAAATATTTTCTTTTGCAAATTAATGTTATCGATAATTTTTTTTTAGAAAAAATAATGCAAAATTAATGTTATAGATATATTTCCCTTAATTAGTAATTGTTATCGATCAATTTGCTTTAAAAAACCAATGTTGTCAATTTATTTTCCTTTGAAATGTAATACTATTGATATATTTTCTTTAGAAAGTTTATGTCATCAATAAATTTTTTTTGAAAATTCAATTTTATCGATTTATTTTTTTTTTAGATTTTTGTAGTTATCGATAAACTTTCTTTGAAAATTTATTGTTATTAAAATATTTTCTTTTGAAAATTAATGTAATCTATTTTTTCAAGCAATTTCTAGTTTGTTTCCAAATGTTTGTTCTTGTGAAAATTATTGCTATCGATAATTGTTTTTAAAAAAAAAAATTTAATACATATAAATTTTCTTAGAAAAATTATTACTGTCTAAAAATTTTCTTTGGAAAATTAATGCTATCGATATAATTTTTTGAGAAAATTAGTGTTATCGGTAATTTTTTTTTTTGGAAATTATTGCTGTTAAATGTTCTTTGGCTAGTTAAAAAAAGAGTTTACAGTAAATACCCCACACAATATTTTCAGACAATAGTTTATCGTTGAAGTTAAGTTATTGGAATACCGTTACAGTAAAAAATGTTCGCGGAGAAATCAATGTTATCGAATAATTTTTTTGGGAAATTAATTTTATAGATATTTTTTTTGCTTTTTACGATAAACCTTGTTTGGAAAATTATTGTTTTATAGAAAAACTTTTTGTTCTAAATACATTTTTAAGCAAACTTTAAGTTATGGATAATTTTTCTTTGAACAACATTTTTCCATATTAATGTTATTGATGGAAAATTTTTGTTTTCCAATTGCTTGCTGGGCTGTTGACATGTATCAATAAAAACTGTGTATTGTGTGTGTATGTTATTCTTAAATTCCTTTTTTGGTACAAATAATGTTCAACCAAATATGTAAATGAAGTTTTGTGTATTTTTTAAACCTATATTTCGTCTTTATCTTCCTTCTGTGTAATCTTATTATTGTATTAATTTTACAACAAAAAAATTGAAACTATCTTGTAGGTCACTATTGAATGGTCAGTTATTTTATTCTATTTTTTCTGGAATATTAAAATGTTAATAATTCATATTTAAATTTTTATGATGGTCTACCACATTTTATTAGCATAAAAAAGGTTTTCTAAATTAGGCAGTGTGTCCTTAAAACATGCATAATAGGTATAAAAATGTTGATAAATTTAACAGGACAACAATATAGTAAGATGCCTATTCTAAAAGAAATTGAAGGCATTTTAAAGAAGTGAAGGATTTTTAGATTTAAGAATATGTGGAATGTTATGTAAACTTTAAAGAAGTCGCCTAAATTAATTTAAGAACAACTTTTTCAATATTCTTTTTAAGTTTGAAAGTGGGTAAAACGTTTAGAAAATATTCAAACAGGAAAAAATAAATCTTTCTGACAAAAGTTAAACGAAGTTTTTTAACCCTAAAAAGGTTATCGATAATTCAGTTACGTATAGAAAATTAATGAGAAATTTAAATTTTATATAAAAAAAAATCAATAACTTAAATTTTCAACAGAAAATTATTCAACAACTTAAATTTTCTATAAAAAACTTGTTATTTACTTTTATTTTCGAAAAAAATTATCGACAACTTTAATTTTCTATTGAAAATGTATCGATTACTTTTATTTTCTATTACAAATTTATCGATTAATTTAATGTTTTATAAAAATTGTATCGAAAACTTCAACTTTCCTAAAAAATGTATCGATAACATGAATTTTCTAAGAACATTTTTTAGATAAGTTAAATTTTCTTAAAAAATGACTGATATCTGTAATTTTCCATAGAAAATTTTTCTATAACTTTGGTTTGCTATAGAAAACTAATGGATAACTTTAATTATCTATAGATAACTTATCGATAACTTTAAATTTTTATTGATAACTTAAATTTTCTATAAAAAACTAATCGATAACTTGAATTTTCTATAAAAAGTTTACCGATTATTTTAGTTTTTAATAGAAAATTTATCGACAACTTAAATTTTCTAAAAAAATTATCAATTACTTTCATTTTCTACAGAATTATTATTCGATAGATTAAATTTTCTATAGAAAATTTATTATTGAATTTAATTTTCTTTTGAAAATAAATCGATAACTTTAATTTCCTACTAAAATAGTGTTCAATTCCTAAATTTTCTGTAAAAAATGCATTGATAACTTCCACTTTCTTTAAAAAATTTATCGATAATTAAAATATTATCGATAACTTTAATTTATTAAAAAAATCATTGATAACTTAAACTTTATAATAATTGTACCGATATTTTTAATTTTCTATTAATAATTTATCAATTACTATCGTTTCTATTAAAAATTCAACGATAACTTTAACTTTCAAAAGAAAACTTATCGATTACTTTAAATTTTTATAGAAGACTTATTGATAACTTTAATTTTTATAAATAGTTAATCTATTATATTAGTTGTTAATAGAAAATTTATCGAAATTGACAACGAATTGACAACATTTCTTTTTTAAGGAAAATTAATCGACAACTTTAATTTTCTAAAGAACATTTAAAAATTTGAAAAATTTAAAAAAAAAAAAAAAAATATCGATGGCTAAATTTTTTAAAAAAATATTGATTCTAAAAAAATTTATCGATATCAGTAATTTTCTATAGAAAGATGGTAATTTGACTTAGAATACACATTCAAATAATATGAAAAATTTATATAAAAAAATGTTTCTTAAGAACTTAAATCGATAACTATAATTTTTTTTTAAAAAATTTATGAAAAACTTGAATTTTCGGTCGAAAATCTTTAAAAAACTTAAAATTATTTTTTAGTCGTTAAAAATTATAAATATTTTTAAAATATTGATATCATAATTTAATTTTCTTTTAAAAATTAATGTTATCGATTAATTTTCCAACAAAAATGTTTTGTTATCGGTACTTTTTTTTGAAGTTTATTGTTTTAGATAGAATTTCTTTCAATTGTTTGCTGGTATATTAAAAAAGCTGTGTGTTGATTCGTTTCCTCTGATATTTGTGGAATAAAGGCTTGAATATTTGCTGAACGTGCAATAAAACAGCATGAGTTGAAAACTTTTTCACATTTTTTTTGCAACCACAAAAATCGCAAATATTTTTAAATTTAATAATTATTAATTTGTTTAGTCGTTATTAACACAAAAAATATTCCTTCATTCAAAAAAAATGCTTTTCCTAACAATGTCATTTCTAAAATTTCACAATCAAACATGTAGGTTTTTTTTTGCTAAGAAAAATATTTTTTTAAAAACTGTGTTTATGTAAAAAAAATTTAAAAAATTCTAAATGAATTTCCGTTTTAATCAAGGAAATGTATAACGTGATTTTTTGGCACAAATTTTTATAAATAAATAAAATATATAAAGAAAAAAAAAAAAATATTGTGAAAAAATATTGCAAACAATTCAAAATTATGATTTTTCGGTTTAAAATATTGTGTTAACATTGTGTTTGTATGGGTGTTGGAGGCGGTTTTAAAAACATCAGCATCAGCATAATTTTCAACAGCAGAAGCCTTCTTTTTATTCGATTACCAAAATTCACCACCTGCACTTCAAGTCATCACCGCCGCGACCATCAGCATCATCTTCACAGTTGCAGTCATATTTAACCCAAACAACGAAGGAATAAACATTCACTTGCTATAATTTTGAGTGTGCGTTGCCACTTATCCCACTCATATAAACAACTACACGCATAACAGTGCGTGTTTAAACTCTCTACAAACTTTCCCTTGTTGTATTTCCTTTTATTCAGTTAAGCTTCGAAAAATATCATAGAATAAAAAAGGAAAAAAGAAAACCAACAACCAGTTTTGGTTGAGTTTTGGCTTGTGTCCGTTTGTTGTTATTGCAATGCAATCGAATACAAGTCGTGCAACTTTAAGTGCACAATCATCGGGTACACCTTCAGCATCAACTATATCATCATCTGGCAAGGTAAGTGAAACACACATACATTTACAAAAAGTAATTTTTAATGGAAACCTTAAGTTCTTGAGGTATTGAGACCCAACTAATGATTTTAATATCTAACTGGGAAAACATTTGTATACAATTAATTAATAAAAATTATCGACAGCATAAATTTGAAAAAAAACCATAAAGTTATCGAAAACTGGAATTTTCAAAAACAATATAACGTTAACACAACAATTTCTTAAGAAAAATTTACCAATTACATTCATTTTTCAAATAAAACTTTACGGTACATAAATTTTCCAAAGTAAATTTATCGATAACATTAAATTTCCCGAGAAAACTGTACAAAAACAGTAATTTATCGAAGTAAATTTATCGATAACATGCATTTTTCAAAGAAAAATTTACCAATAACATTCATTTTTCATATAAAACTGTACAATAAAATAATTTATCGAAGTAAATTTATCGATAACATGAATTTTTTTAAAGAAAAATTTACTTATAGCATTAATTTTTCAAATAAAACTTTACGGTCAATAAATTTTTCAAAGTAAATTTATCGATAATATTAAATTTCCAGATAAAACTGTACAATAAAAGTAATTTATGGAAGTAAATTTATCGATAACTGGTTTCAAAGAATACTTAATTGTTCAAAAATGATTTAACGTTAACATAATATTTTTTTAAGAAACACTTATCGATAACATAAATTTTCCAAATCAATCTTTACAATAACATACATTTTCTACAGACATTTTTTTGACAAAAAGAATTTTGTATAGAAAATTAAAATGTTTATACTAAATTTATCGATAATAAGATTTTTCTATAGAAAACTTACTGATAACAAGAAATATATATAAAAGAACTTTCGATAACAATAATTTTCTATAACAAATTTTTAAATAAAACTAATTTTCTATAGACAATTTATCGATAGTGGAAGTTTATATAAAAAATTTGACGATAACAATAATTTTTTATAGAAAAGTTATCAATAGCAAGAAATTTATAGATAACAAAAAATTTCCTATAAAAAATTAACGATTACAAGAATTTGCTATTAATAACAAAAATATAAACAATTTAACGAAAACAAAAACAATTTTAATAAAAAATTTATCAAAAGAAATTTCTGAAGAGAGTTCAATGATTACAAGAATTTTCTATAGGGAATTTATTGGCAACAAAAACTTTTTATAGAAAATTTATCGGTAACAAGAGTTTTTTATAAAAATTAATCGTTATAAAAAATTTTTTATTGAAAATTTATCGATTACAAGAATTTTCTATAAAAATATATCGATACCAACAAATTTCTATAAACACATTATCGATAGCCAATATTTTCTATAAAAAATATATTGATGACAACCATTTTTACAGAAAATGTATCGATAACAAATTTTCTTAAAAACAACCATAAAAGCTTATCAAAACTTATATTTTCTATAGAATATTTATCGATAACTATTAATTTTTTTTTTTGGAAAATTTTAGTTAACTTGAAACCAGTTATACGAGTTCTTGTCCAGAGTTACGTGAGATTCTTTTCTTTGGTTTGAAAATATCTTCTGTGTGTGGCTTTTACTTTACTTAGTAGTTATTATTATCCTTCTTTTTAGTTTCAATGCATTCTTATTTCTCTATAAGCTGTTAAGGAATATAAAACACTTAATTTTCATTAATTTTCTGTATGCTACGCAAAAAAACTGTATTTGAACGAATAATAAAAATCTCCGTTTCTCATTAAAATCATAATATCGTCGTCTCAAATATATACGACTTCCTTAATGAAACTTCCGTTCCGTTCTTTTCTTTCTTTATATTTCGTTTATTCTCTTTTGTTCGTTTCGCATTAAACTTTGCTCTAGCATTGTTCGCATTTGCAAACTCCCCCGCAATTTGCAAAATACCAGCCAAGAAATATGCTTTAGTTTTAAATGCATTTAATAAAAAGAGGGAGAAAAACGTGTAATTGTGTGGGTGAGTTTTTAATGCAACCGGTTGCTGCTTTTAGCTTAGCATTTTTTATTGGCCTTAATTAAAACTAGAGTTTAGAAATATTTGTTTTGTGGTTTTAAATTTTTTTTCCATATTTTCCGGTTTTTAACTATGTACTTCAAGAACAAGCTCGTGGTTTTTGGTTAAATGACCGAAAACAATATCATTTATATATGATTTTTAAATTGAGCAAAAAATTTAGTTTAGTAAAGGGAGCTCAGTAAAATAGAGTTTTTTTTACAGAAAAATTTAAAATGTGTTTTTTTCTATTTTAAGTAATTTTTTTTATCATAATAATTGTTATCGATAAATTTTAATCAGTGCATATGTGTTAGTGTCGTTTATTCAGGTTTTTTTCAAAAACGAACAAAAAAAAAAAAACACGTCAATCAACATTTGTATTTTTTTTATAAATCAAAAACTTAAAAAAAGAAAATTAGTATATTTTTTTCAACCGTACACTTCTCCATGACAAAAACACAAAGCAAATACTTTTTTTTGTCAATCAAATTATCAGCCATCAATAAAAAGAATAAAAACACTTTTTGATTTTCATCCAGCATTGCCGACAAACATATATGTAGCCGAAAAAGAACGACTGCACGCACACAACTATTTGATTGTTGTTTTTATTTGATAGTCTCCAGGGCGCTTAACATTGATTTTCACTTAATTATTTTAATGAAGGAAAGAATTTTATAACAAAAAATGAATTGAAATTTATTGATCATTTTTATTATCGACTGAATGAGGGATTGTACTCGAGTCGAACTTATGTGTTTCGAGATTAACCACATTCTCATAATCAGAGTTCTTTGCACTTTTACCCTTTTCCCCACTTCAACAAACGTCGATAAATTTTCTATAGAAAACAAATGTTACCGATCAATTTCCTATGGAAAGTGTTATCGAAAAATTTTTTATTGAAAACGTATGTTGTCAATAAATTTTCTTTAGAAAACAAACGTTGTCGATAAATTTTCTATGGAAAATAAATGTTATCGATAAATTTTGTGTAGAACACAAACGTTTTCGATAAATTTTTTAAGAAAACAAATGCTGTTGATTGATTTTCTATCGAAAATAAGTGTTATCGAAAATTTTTCTATATTAATTTTCTATAGAAATTAAATACAATTGATAACACTGGTTTACAGCCAAAAAATCCCAAGAACGCCACATGCCTAGACAAGTTAATTGGGACCTCCTGAACACGAAAAACGCTGTAATTTTTTTCCTAAGTACCGTTTTTTAGATAACGGTACTTTTGTGTTTTTCGGTGTATGGTCCCACTCAAACCCTTGTGGAGCCCAGCCAAAAAGTCCAATCGAAATAAATGGCATATCGTTGGAAAGGTTATTGAATGCCTTTTCCGTCGATATGCTGAATGGTTGAGTAATGGCACCTCAAAGTTCAAAATTTGCCTATTTTTTACGTTTTTTTTTCTTCAAAATGTTTCATTTTTATGTATTTCGTTTTTTTCTACGTTATATTAAATATCTGGAATGTTTTATTTTTTAACCAAATAGTATTTTAAGCGTAATTTGCAAAAATCGGACGAAAAATAAAGTTTTTATTAAGGATTTTGTGGAACGACAATATTTTCATCTTATATCAAATTCCGTTTTTTGTTAAATACTGATGGACGCCGAATATAGTGTGTGAGCAATGAAGATGAAGTGGTGCCATTACTCAGCCATTTCTTATCAGATAGAATATCGACGGAAAAGGCATTTAATTACCATTCCAGCGATATGCCATTTATTTCGATCGGACTTTTTGGTTGGGCTCCACAAGGGTTTGAGTGGGACCATACACCGAAAAACACAAACGTACCGTTATCTAAAAAACGGTACTTAGGAAAAATTACAGCGTTTTTCATGTTCAGGAGGTCCCAATTAACTTATCTAGGCATGTGGCGTTCTTGGTATTTTTCCAAATTAAAAATTTGTAAAGCAGTGTAATTGATAGAAAATTAATTTTGTCAAAAATTTTATATATAAAGATATGTTATCGATCAATTTTGTATAGAAAACAAACGTTGTTGATAAATTTTTTATTAAGACAATGATATCGATAAATTTCCTATGATAAACAAGTGTTATCGATATATTTTATATAGAAAACAAATGTCGTAGATACATTTTCTTTACTCAATAAATGTTATCGATAAATTTTCTATTTCTTATAGAAAATAAAGTTATTAATAAATAAAAAAAAGCTAAGGTTATCGATAAATATTCTTTTTAAATTGATTGCTATAGATTCGTTTTGTAATTTACTGGCTGTTCACCATTTTCGATTGTTGACGTTTGAATAAAATTTTCGATGAAAAAATTTTTTAAAACTGTGTGTTTTCATAGAAATTTTCTATGAGAACGTTAACATTAGAAATTGTTAAACTAGCAGTTATTTTTTTTTGGAAATTTTCTGAAAAAAAAATTAATTTTATCGATAAAAAAGCTATTTAGAATTGCTGTAATCAATAACTTATGTGTACAAAATTATCGAAAGATTTTCGACAATAATATGTTATACATAATAAAATTTTCTTAAGAAAATTCTTGTTGTCGATATTTTCCTTTAGAATATTATAGTTATCAATTAATTTATTTATTGAAAACTCTTGTTATCGATTAATTTTTTATAGAATTTTTTTTTTATCAACAAATTTTTTTATCAAAAAAAAAAACAGAAAGTTAGAGCTATCGATAAATTTTCTATAGAAAATTCTTGTTAATTATAAAATGTTTACAGAAAATTCTTGTTATCCATAAGTTTTTTAAAAATTCTTGTAATCGATTAATATTTTATTAAAAAATTCTTGTTACTTGTACAATTTTTGTAGATAATTTTTTTGGTCCACAAAATATTTGTTATCGAGAATAAAATTTCTGTCGAAATTTGTTCGCTTTTCCCCAAAAGATATATGGGAAAAAGCAAAATTTCGAAGGAAAAAACTTTTCACTTTTTATTCTCGAAAGTCGTGATTTTAATTTTCTATAGAAAATTTATCGATACAATTTTTTTATGTGGAAAATGTACCTATAACATTTATTTTCCATTTAAAACTATTCGATAACACTTGTTTTCCATAGAAAATTTAACGATATAATTTTCTTTCTTAAGAAAATTCTTTTTGTCCATAAAATATTGGTTTCGCAAATAAAATTCCCAAAAAAATTTATCAAGAAAACCGTATACCTTGTATTCACGATAGGCTTGATTTTAAATTCTGTTTCCGTTAAATTACCGATACATTTTCAATAGAAAATCGTGCTGTTTAAAAACTCTTATTATTGATCCAATCTTTATAGAATAGAATTTTATTTTAATGAGATTTCTGTATGACGTGCTAAATTCCCAATTTTTCATTAATAAGATTTCTGTATGACGTGCTAAGTTCCCAATTTTCCATATTTGATAAATACACTGATATTTATTGTAGAGGGAAAGCTAGCTTCTATGCGCATTTCACTGGTTGCTAGCTCATCAGGAAACCTTTTCCAAAGATTTTAGAAAAGCCAAAAATAACAAATAAAACCTAAAAGCGAATAAGTCTTACTTGTACCAATATCAAAGCTTAAACAAAACACCAACAATAAACATTGAGTTTATCTTTTCTTACATTTCCACCACAATTTGTTGTGAAAAGGGTATGCTAAGTTTGTCATTCCGTGTGAAACTTTTTTATTATTCATCTCAGACCCCATAAAGTATATATATTCTGGTTCTAAGTCGATTAAGCCATGTCCGTCTGTCCGTCTGTTGAAAACACGCTTACTTTCGAAAAACTCAAAAGAAATAAACAAACTTGGTGTCAAACGCTGTAAAATTTCGTGAAGATCCGTCTGTAATTTACCCTAGGCCCCATATAAGCCCTACTCCCGGAAAACCGTATGGAGCGCCTAAAACCATAATTAACAATGTTATAATAACAAATTTTGGCACGCCACAGTTTAATAGGACAAGAAACGTCACTCTGAAATTTCGTGAAGATCGATCCATAGTTAACCCTAGGACCCATATCCTTCCTACTCGCGGAAAACAGTTTAGTACGCCTAAAACCATAATTAATAATGCTATCATAACAAATTTTGGCACGTCCCAGTTTTATAGGACTAGAAATGGCACTGTGAAATTTTGTGAAGATCGGTCCATAATTTACCCTAGGCCTCATTTAAACCCCTTTTTCCGGAAAACAGTTTAGTACGCCTAAAACCGTAAAAAATAATGCTATCATAACAAAATTTGGTATATCACAGTTTTATAAACCTTGAAATAACACTGTGAAATTTCGTGAAAATCAGTCCATAAATTACCATGGGCCCCATATAAAGCCCACTCTGGTAAAATAATTAAATACGCCTAAAGCCGTAGCAGATATAGATATAGATATAGATATTGCAGTAAACTTTCTTCCAGCTTAGCTTCATATGGCCAGAAATAATTATATGCAATTTTGTGATATATTGTCCATAATTTACGTTAGATCGCATTTTAGCAGCCTTCTGAAATTCACTGCAAACGCTTAAAGTAATTGCACCGCTGTAATTAATACCGGAAATCACTCTGCATAATTTTGGGATGATTGGTTCATAGCTTAACATGGCTCCAATATAAATTGCTCTCCTGAAAATCATTTAAGTTCCGCTAAACTGTTACGAATCATAATATTTTACTCAAAACAAAGTCATAAAACTTTTTGATTGTCGGTCAATAATTTAATATATGTCTTAACCGCAACCAATTTTAATGCAGATGTCTGTTTTTATAAAAATAAATTAATAATAAATAGACATCATATAGATATTCCTCCTAAAACATTCGAACTGTCGGTGGAGAGTATCAAAGATTCGGCACAGCCGAATAAAACACTCTAACTTGTTCCCCTTAAAGTATACATTGTTTGTACCTTATTATTTATGTCTAAAGGTATGCAAAGGATGTTATAATAAATAACTTTATATAAAAGTTTATTTTTAAAATCCTTTGTGCATCTTTTGACAAGTAAAAAGATTGAAAAATGTTACTTTTTTCGATAAATGTCTAAAATATCCTGTTTCTCTTTTCCTTTTTCTTCTTCACTAAACTTCTTTAGAAATCATCTTCAAATAAACACACGCTAAAAAAAGAGGATAATTTTAAACATTTTCCCTTATTTCAAGCCCATTAATATAACTGCATGCTATAACATGTTTTGTTCGTGGAAAATGGGTGCAGCTACTGAAAGAAAACATCTTCCAACTACATTTAACACTCAATATCAATTCAATTTATGTGTTGTTGTAACAATATCATAGTTTTGTTGCCTTAACCACAATGTACTGTCATCAAATATTGTTATGGATTTAACTTTATATATCATCTTTGATAAAAAATCCTTGCAAAAAGACAGTTTTCATAACGTCATTATTTCCATTTGTTTTTTGGTGCTGTCCATAAAGTTCTGCCATTTACTTTCAAACTCTTAAGTTTTTCTTGCAGTTTTTTTTCTTTTGCATTTTTCAATAGAAAAAATTCCATTTTCAAACTGTCATTATATTGAGTAGAGTTATGATAAGGTTTCTCATTGGTCTTGTCATGGAGTTGAAATGACATAACGGAAATTGAGAGGCGATTTCCTGAAAATCTTAATACTTTTTTTTGAAAAACAAACTATATTCATGATAAAGTTATTTTAATCGAATTTACACGATTAACCGAATAAAAAAAGACATCGAATAAAATCTAGACTTCTAGCACTAATTATGAATTAAAAGAAAACAAACAATTTAATTTTCTTATTAAACAAAAAATTAGCGAATAATATTTGAGTAACCGAATAATTATTTGAATAACCAAATGTTTATCACCTGAACTTTCTTAAAATTTTTAATTGTTGAAATATTAAGAAATTGCTTCTTTTTATTCCTTCAAATTTAGAAATTGTCAAACGGTTCTCATAAGTAACCGAATAGTAATTTTTGCAATCGAATAATTTAAATATCGTATACAAAATAGCTTTACAATATAAATTATAGTTAAAAAATTTCAAATGCTTATATTTTTTCCATTTAAATTTTTAATTAAAAACATTCAAGTAACCGAATATTTATCAAGTAATCGTAGACTTAAAATGTCGAAACGAACTAGAAACTTTAACTTAATTTCTTAAATAAATTAATAATAAATTTATAAAATCTTAATAAATTTACCAAACTAATAATTAACCGAAAAATAATCAAAGACCAAAACAAAAAAAATGCGAGTAACCAAATAATCGAAACTTTAAATACAAACTAGATTTATAAAAAATGAGTTTCACATTTTAAATACTACAATTTTAATATACTAACAGAATTCAGGTAGAAACCGAATAAAGCTCGATTAACGCACCAATATTCGATTAAAAACTTTTATCAGAAAGCATAAATATAATTTGATTTTCAACATAAATTAAAAATATTAACGAATTTTTCGAATGTGCTTGTATGAGTCAAATTTCAATTCACATACATAAAAAGCTTTTTACAATTATAAAAAAAAAAAATAGTTTATGAAAAAAGAAATAATTCCCACATTCTATTTCATAAATTAAAAATTTAAAGAAATTTCTACTTTGACAAAAATATTTTGATGTGTTTGTTGAATTTTCAAAAAAGTAAATAATTTTTGAGTAATCGAATGAATAAAATATTAAATAAATCTATATTTAAAGAACTAAATGTTACGTGAATTATCAAACGATTGATTGAAAAGTAATCGATTAAAACGATTAAATCATTGAATATGATACAGGTTTATGAATATTTTTTATTTTTTTTTTTTATAAAAATTTAATTTTTTTTTAAATTTTTTAGTTAAAGAAATCTTTTATATGCTTGAGAACTTTATAAATAATCGAATAAAACTTAAGTTATCAAATATTCGCTTAGTAAAAAACAACGTTACTTAACAATCGAGTATAAAAATGTTTAGAAATGTGTTTTTAGTCTTCAATTAATAATTTTCACTAGTTCTCGAAAGAAACAATCGATAAATAAAAACATTGTGCTATTTGATTTACGTAAACTTGCATTTTAAATAAATTTTATACGTAATTTTTCTAACATTTTACATATTGTAAATAAATAATAACTCAACTAAATAAATATAATAAAAATAATCAAGTAACCGAATACTCGAATTTTTTTTAATTGCTTAAAAACTAATTTCCATTCCTAATAGAATTTTATAAACCTTTTAAGGTAACTTTACTGATAATGTATGACTTTTTACAACAAATTATCGTTTGTTTATAAAATCGAATAATCGAAGCAGCGATTAATCGGATAGTTAAATTTCTTTTTTTTTGTTAAAACTAGTTTGAGTGCCCTGGAAGGCTAGCTGGTAGTGAGCTAGTCTATCAGTGACGGGGTTGCGGGTTCGATTTCTGCCAGAGACTCTGGTTACTTTCCTGCAGACTAGCGTAAAGCTTTGCGGGATTAGCTTAGGCAATTTAAAAAAAAAGTTAAGAATAAATCGATTAACAGAAACCCCAAGTAAAAGAATTATTGCTTAATCAAATAATTTCAGAGATTTTATTGATATAATTT
The DNA here is from genome assembly GCA_930367215.1 of Pollenia angustigena. Taxonomy (NCBI): domain Eukaryota; kingdom Metazoa; phylum Arthropoda; class Insecta; order Diptera; family Polleniidae; genus Pollenia; species Pollenia angustigena. Next base: position 5,554,463 of record OV884059.1, on the reverse strand, counting down.
AATTTTTATACTTTAATAGCTCTTGTGTTCTTACGCCTTTACGAATAAACGAGTAATCGAGTAACCGAATATTTTTTAAATATGCTTTAGAACTAATTTTTTATTTCTCATGGAAAAATATACTTCAACTAATTTATAGTAACGAATCGAATAATCGGGTAACCGTATGTAAATTTTAAGGCTAAGTTCCAAAACATCATTATTCTCTGCAGTCAATGTCAAAAATTTATGATCAAGTTTAACACAGTTTGGTTATTGTGTATACGAATAATTTTTTTTGATGCACATTGGGACAGAAAGCATGGCAAAACTCTAAACGGTTGCATTGTAGAATGCGTTTAAAAATCGCGATTTGCTTTTGGAACTTACCCTTAATTTTTTTTGAACTTTTAAATAAAATCGACTTAAAATAATGGTTTATCTAAATAAGCGATTAATTAAGTCCCTTAATAAATCGAATAATCGAATTTTTTATTGCAATTTTTGCTTTTTTTTGATAACTTTAGAGGAAAATTTATTTCAAAATCGCGATTTGCTTTTGGAACTTACCCTTAATTTTTTTTGAACTTTTAAATTAAATCGACTTAAAATAATGGTTTATCTAAATAAGCGATTAATGAAGTCCCTTAATAAATCGAATAATCGAATTTTTTATTGCAATTTTTGCTTTTTTTTGATAACTTTAGAGGAAAATTTATTTCATTTTTAAACGATTTTTTATGATTAGTATAAATAAACAACCGAATAATCGTTCAATCAATTCAATTTTTCAATCTTTAAAATATTAATCGATTAAAAGAATAATCGAGTAACCGAATAATAGATAAGTCGATAATATTTTAATTTTGTATGCTTGTTTCTAATTCTTGCACTGTTTGAAAAATTATATGATTTTAAGTAAAATTTAGTAAATTAATAACAATAATCGAATTATAGAGTAACCGAATATTCTTGTTTTTCAATTTTTTAAAAAATGTATTTTCAGAATACCTTAGAAAATTAATTAAAATTAACCAAAATAATGGAAGATTTTCTTTAACATAATTAATCGAATAATAGTGTAATCGTCTAACCGGATAATCTTTGAATCGGGTAACCGAATATTTTGAAGATATTAGTTTTTTTTTTAATTTTTCACTTTTTGAACGATGAGTAACAAAACACATACAAAAGGGAGTATTTAAATAATCGAGTAATCGGGTAACTGAATATTTAAAACAATTTGCATTTTTAATGTGTAAACTTTTAAAAGATTATAAGGCTATAAGCATAATCAAGTAACCGATTTTTTTTTAATCTTAACTCTATTTTAAAGACTAATCGGCTTATAGCATAATCGAATAACCGATTATTCGGAAAACAGATTAATCGAATAGCTGAATTTTTTTCACCTTGCCATCTGTTGTATACTTTTATATACCCTATGTTTTTTGCTGCATGGTTTCCTATTACCTATCAATTCCTTGTTTCCTATTTGTTATGTCTATCGTATCCTCTGTATCACTTGTTATACAGAATTTCTATTAGTTTTTTTTTTTTTTTGTTCTTTATCACCAATTCATAACCAGTCATTCATTCGTTCGTGTTTTTTGTGACTCTTTAACATGTTTCTTTTTTAAAGCTTTTGTGTGTGTTGTTCTCGTCTGTGCATGTTTTATGCATGAAATGTGTCGCTTTTTGGTCAGTTTTTTTTTGCTGTTGCTGTTTAAGTATATGTTGTTGCAAATGGAAATAGGGTTTGCTTTCATTAAGATGAATTTTTGTTGCTTTTGTTATAATTTTCACTTCAAATGACATGAAGGTTGTGTATATGTCAGTGTATTGTATTAATGATACATATATGCATGTATGTATTGATATTTTTGCAAAAAGTTTTTGATTATTTTTTGCAAAGCATGCTACAAAGAAAAACTTTTAAATATTTTCCACTTTGTTTGAAAAACAAAGAATATTTTGTGATATGCTGATGATGAGATGTAGTCTAAGTATTGATAAATTCTTTTAAATAGATAAATTTAAAAAGGTTTTGCTAAGCATGTAAGACAAATTAAAGCTTTTATTAAAGACGATTTTCTGATTTACTATTATTTCGAAGGATTCAAATATTTTTTTTATAATTTTTAATAATAAGCAAATTTGCAACAGATTTCTAGCCGTATACAATTCTTTTGTTTTCTTTTTACTCTTCTTTTGGAACTTATTCAACCCAAATTTGAATAACATTTCCCCGGGAGTTTTTTCCCTTCTCCCATTTTTACAATTGAATTGCAATAGGAAAAATGAGAGAAGGGAAAAAACTGCCGGGGAATTTTTATTCATACTGGGTTGATTCTTTTGCTTTTGCCATTCATTAAATATCATAGATGGGCATTTTTCAGTACCAGTACTTTTTCAGTATTTTCTTTTTTTTACTGATTACTGAAAAAAAAATCAGTATTCAGTAAATATATATATATATATATATATATAAATATGTACATATTTATTTTTTTTAATTATAATAATTTAATAAATAATTAATTTTAGTATTTAATTTTTATTTAAAATTTAGACAAAATATAAGAATAATCTTTTTTTATATATCGAGCCCTAACCGCGAAAATAACGTAAGCGACAACATTTTCAATTTTCGTTTTTTTAATAAATGACTTTATTGGCAACACTTGCTTCATCTCCAAAAATTTCATGGTCACATAAGGCACCGTAACGATTTTATAGCAAAAACAATTTTATTGTAAGCGACAAATTTCATACAAAATTCATATGAAATAAAATAGAAAAAACACTCTCCTGTAAAATTTGGGTTTTGGCGCTTACATTATTTTCGCGGTAAGGGCTCGATATATATGTACTGAATACAGATTTTTTTTTCAGTAATCAGTAAAAAATGAAAATACTGAAAAAGTACTGGTACTGTAAAATGCCCATCTATGTTAAATATCTAGCAAGTGTCAGAGTGAAACAATATTTCCGTTTCCTTTTAAAAAGGACTATACTACTACTCACTATTAAAACAATAACAAACACTACATAAATTCTCGCTATGAATATAACTGTCACACAGAAGTTTTTGTTGTTGTTTGTATTTTGCTTTAAATGAACATGCAAATACTTGCAACAATAAACAAAGAAAACTCTTAAGAAAAACATTTTTGCTCTCATAATTTGAGAGAACAAATGCCAGCATTAGCAAGCCTTTATGTGAAAGTCCTTTCCGCAATACTGATTTTTTTGCTGTAGCACATTGTGGCAAGACAATTAAAATTTTTTGAAGAATTGAAATGATAAAAAGGCTTGAAAGTCCTGGGGGATTGCTTGTCTTTTTGCAAGTGGCCTCAGTAGATTTAAAGCACCTAAAATCAGGTAAAAAAAAACTTTTGTTCTAATAAATGAAGACTTTTAGTGGCAATTAATTGCAGTTTAAATGCCAATACTCTATGAAATGTTTAAAAACCAAAAGAAAATCAAACTGATAACAAACGGACATCCAACTGACAAAAGGAGTGGGTGGGTAGACAGACTCATAATGGATGGATAGCTGACAGACGAATATATTTCAGCTCAAATAAATTTTCAGAAAACAATCTTAAATAACACACTATTGTCAAAAATAATTAATGAACCTACGAAAACAAAATAGAAAATAAACCAAAACGGGGAGACCAAAACTCACTGAATTTAAAAAAGGACGTCGTCCACTGATAACGTTAAAACTTTTTAAACTTTAGTGACATACTTTTTTTCAGCAATTTTTTTTTATTCTTCCGAATAATTTTTTATAGCCTTTTGTATTTTTAAGACCAAATGGTTGCAAAATGATTTAAACAGAACAACAAAAAAAAAAAAAAAAAAATGAAGAAAACAAAGACAACACATTTGTTGTACAATGACGATAATAATGATGAGTGCTGACAAAAGGACCAACTCTGGCAATTTCATTGTCACTTTATTAAAAAAAACTTTTTATACAGGCAAATTATAATAGAGTGTAAATAATAAAAATAAATAAAGGAAATTAAGTACATAAATTTAAAGGACAAATTTGTAAAAAAAGAAAGAACAAAAATGGCTTTAAAAGCCCAAAATTTTCTGCTCAACAAAGTCTACATATCTAAAAACATTAAAACTTCGGGAACTAGCAAAGTTTAGCATCAGTTAACAAGATTAAAAAATAAATTAATCGAATAATCGGTTGCTCGACTCTTCGAATTATTATGTAGCCGGTTATTAGTAAGAAATAAAAACAGAAACTACTTAAAAACGTTTGAATTTTACATAAAAATACAAAATTAAAAAAAAGATAATCGAATAATCGGTTACTCGATTATTCGAAATATCATGTAATCGCTTATTAGTGGGAAATAAAGAACAGAACCTACTTAAAGGGCCAAATTAATTATTAAGAAAACGTATAAATTTAACTTAGGACACAAAATTGTTTTAATTAATCGAATAATCGGTTACTCGATTATTCGAATTATCATGTAACCGGTTATTAGTAAGAAATAGAAACAGAAACTACTGGAAAGGCCTAAAATATAATTTTAAAAACGTATAAATCTTACATAATAAAAATTTATCGAATAAACGGCTACTCGACTATTCGAAATATCATGTAGTCGGTTATAAGTAAGAAATAAAGATCAAAAGCTACTTAAGGAGCCTAAACAATTATTTAAAAAAAAACGTACAAATTTTACTTGCAAAACAAGATTGTTTTAAAAATTAATCGAATAATTAGTTAATTTATTGTTCGAATAATCATGTTAACGCAAATATTTACACTTTGAGACATTAAAAGAAAAGGAATATAAGCAAATTTTTTTTAACTCCATTTCGATTCAATGTGAGATACACAATTTTATTTAATTCAACGAACATTCGATTAATCGATTATTCGGTTATTCGAAAAATCATGTATCCGATTTTTCACTTGATGCACGGATGTTGTAGGGTTAAAAATATGTTTAGAACAAATTTTAAATTATGATTCGGCTACTTCAATACTAATGTAAGAAATTATTCGATTAATCGTATGAACAAAATTGCGAATAAAATTTCAAAATATTTTAAATTTCGTTTAAACTTTATAAAAAAAAAAGAAAAAAAAAATTGTCACATGTAAGTGGGTAACTGATTATTTGGTAATTCAAATAGTACCAAATATTCGTAAAACCGAATACATACTCTTAATATTGCCAACCTAAAAAATTAAATAATTTTCAGTGAATCAATAGTGAGAATTGGGAATTTAGCACATTAAAACAAAATCTTATTAATAAAAATTAAATAGATTTCGTTTTAAAAATAATAAATCGCAAAGCCGATATTGATTTGATTGTCATTGCTCGAATCACTCGAAAACAGGATTTTATTCGGTTATCCGATTACATAAACTATCTTAATATTTAAGCGATTATGGTTTCAAATTGTATATGACTTTGTTCAAAATTAAAAACAGCTAAATTTCTTTTAAAAAAATTTGTTCTTTTGTAGTAAAAATTCATAATTTTATAAAAATGTCGCTACAAATTCCATATTTTTTTTTCTTTGACATTCTCTTAAAATTTTTCCCCAAAAATTTTTTGCTACAAATTGCTTCAAAATTTATCGCCTGTAGAGCTACAAATTTGAACATGGTTACGCACAGTTTCAAGGAAAATTTGTATGATGCCTTACTTTTGCTATTAATTGCAAAAGTATGAAATTTAAGTGTTTTAGAATGTGTGTGTGATAAATAAATGAGTGTATGTGTATGTGTATGTGTCTGTAAGCATATGGGTGTGAATACTTAATTAACATTCTCCAACAAAAAAAAATTACATACACACCGTCATAAAAAGTACTTTAAACGACCGTACAAAATCATGTTAAAGAATTTAAAGTGTAGAAAGACCGACTGAATTGCTTAATCTGAGTGGTGGCAGTGTTGCCGTTTAACTTGCTATTAAAAAACCCCGAGCAAAATGAAAAGAAAGAAAAAAAGCATTTTGAAATAAAAAGTTAAAATTAAGTTCATCGTGAAAATAAATTCTTCATTTGTAGTGGATCGTAACTAAAAAGCGCAGGTTTTTTGAAAAAGAAAAACTCTTGCCGCACGAAAAAAAGTTGCACAAATAAAAGTCTCCACATTTGAGGGTTGTTAAAATAAATTGATGTTGTTGTAAATGTGCGGGTTTTGTGTTGAAAGAGAGAAAGGGAGTGAAGGAAAATGAAAATAAAAGTTTTTATTAGAAAAATAATGTGTTTATGTAAGGAAGATGGCAAAACCAGTCAAGATGCTGCAGAATTCAGAAAAAAAATTTTTTAAATATGTAAAACTTTAATTTATTTTATTAAGTTTTTTGAAAACTAATTAAAAAAAAAAATAAAATAATTTAATCAAATTTTAAATATTGCAAAAAAGTACTTTTTTGGTACTTTTTCTAAAAATCATTTTGTTATGTGTAAATTTCAAATAAAACCGCTATAAATTTGTAGAAAATGATTTTGAAGCAAATAATTAACGTTTTTAAACTTTTTTAAATGAAGTATTTCTTAAAACTGTTTTCTTTAAAAGTACTTTTTTTGTTTTTTTTTTATGACTGCCAAAGAGTCGCCCCTAAGGGATGCAATTTATGACCGACCTCCATTAGTTTTTCGTCCTCAACATTTTCTCAAAACTTATTTGCCCATATCTCCAAACCTTAAGGGGGCTTCTATACAAATATGGCGGTTTAATGAAATTCTTAATTTTGGCTCGTACCGCACCTAAGATGACCCTAGACGGGTCAAATGCATGACAAACCTTACTTTATTTTTCATCCCCATCGTTTGTTTTAAACATACCTACCCGCTATCTTTATTACTTAAGGGGGCTCCCATACAAAATATTATATACAGGCTAGAAATATATTGAAGAAAAAGTCTCCTAACTGCCTAGGAATCGCCCCTAAGGGGATAAAATGTCTGACCGACCTCCGTTAGTCTTTCTATTACAAACTTTACAAATATCAGGTTTCAATTTCCAAATATTTTTTTAAAATTCCCAAAATTTTCTTAGACAAAATGGCAATCAAATAACAATAATTGAAATATTAATTATTTGTTTGTTTTCCCTAATTTAAAAAAATTTTCATTTTAATTATTAAAAAAAAAAATATAAATTCCCAAAAAATTTTGTAAAATCGCCGAAATTTTTGCTGACGAAAATTTAAAAATTTTAGAAATCATTAAAGGAAATTCAGTTATTTGCATTTATTTCAAGTCCCAATTCATTTAAATTCTTAATCACCCCTATCGCGAATAACAAGTGGAATTTTTGTTGCCATTAAATGTTAATTCCCCTCGACGGGGAAAAAGCAATCGTGGATCTCATGTGAAAAATTTGTGAAATTCGATTTATAGAAGGAACAACTTACATACATGTTATGTTCCCTAGAAAAAATAAAGTGAGAAAAACGTGAACAAATTACGAGGGAGAAAACTTTTCACGCTAAGGGGGAATTTATTCCCGTGAACATTTTTCACGTTATTATTCCCTTTGAATTACCTTTCTTTCATAAGAGTTTTTCATGATCGCAAATATGTGAAAAGGGGAAAATAACGAGGGAAAAATTATTCACGATAGGGGTGAATAAGTAAAATTTTAATTCCCAAAAAGCTTTGTTGCAGATTTTCAAAGTTATTGTTTACTAAAGGTACAAATTTTAAATTTCCCTAAAAAGTACCTTCTTTTCCTAAATCTCTATAAAAAACTATAACTATCAGTTAAACTAGGTTAAGTTAATCTGTAAATAGAATGTGCCGCCATTACCAAGTTTTTATACAAAATAAATTATTCGTCTTTAATGAAAAATGCCGGAAAAAACGAGTTTCAGACTACGTTTAACTAACTGCGTTTAACTTAATCTACATCTCAAAAACTCGTCCTAAATGTACTTAAATTGTTTTCCTAAATTTTGTCAAGTTTTGTTTAGAATTTTGCAAAAAAGGAGTAGTTACTTTTAATTCTTTTAAATACTTTTGTTAAAAGTATATTTTGAGAGGAACAAAATATTTTTACCTAATTTTTATATATTTTTCTTTAAAAAATTTGTGAAGTTATCCGTAGAATCTTAAAACTTGACATCTTAAAATTACCTTTTTCCCCTTATTAATTCCTTTAGCAAACATCTCTTTTATTTTAACATGTGTGTATTAATGAGTTTATGCGCCTAAGTTTAATAAAAACTCAAACACACACAGACACAAGCACTTACCTACAGCAGCATACTTGTAACATTTGATAGCTGATGTTAAAAGAATGTGTACATGGTTTAACAGTGACCTTATATACACATACATATATTTAACGTTAAAACAACAACTACAAATGTATTTACATACATTTACAACACTTGCACTCATACTGAAACACACATACAAATGCATGTGACACATATATTTTCGTGATTTTTATATTTTGCTCTTTTTTACGCTCCATCTTTTGGAGACTCTTTTTTTGTTCTCTTTAAACATGATTAATAAAAGTTGATGTGTTTTTTGTTTTTGTTATTAAAGCCTGCTTTTAGGAATAAATAAGTGTGAATGGGTCGTATGTGCGTAGGAATCTATGTATGCATGTGTATTTGTGCTAATTTTCTTTTGTTAATCTCAATGGTGGTCTAAGATGTGTAGTATAAATAGTATGTAAGTGTGTAAATTTAGTTCCTGCATTAGTTTGAGTTGTTTTTAAAGTCATTCTTAAATATTTGCGACAGTCATTAAGAAGAAAGAAAAAAAAAAAAAAAAAAAAACGAGAGAAAAAGGAGCGTTTTAATATTGTGTGGTATTGAAATTAAAGTTGTAGGAGGAAACAAAAAAAAGATAGATACGGAGAAAGATATACCCTAAAACATTGTTGTTCGTTGTTTTTATTAGTTAAGTTTGATAGATGATTTTCTTTTAAGGGATTTTTTTTTTTAATTTATTGTATTTTTTTTTTATTATTTTATGCCACAAACGAATATTGGAAGAGAGTTTTGTAGAAGAAATTGATTTTATTTTTAGAAACCCCAACCTAAAGAAAAACTTAGAATCAAAAAATAGAAACTTAAAATAAATAAAAGAAAACGTGGGTGTCTTAAAAAAAAACCAAAATTTTTATATTTTTTAAAATTTTCAGTTTAAAATTTTTACAAAAACAGTCAAATCCCGATAATTCGTACCCAGATAAATCGTTATTCCCGATAATTCGTAATAAGCTGTCGGTCCCTAGAAAAAATCTCGTTAATTCGTAAAATTTCCATACATTTTGGTCCCCTCGCTTTTCGTATTTTTTTTTTTTTCAAATAAAATCTTCTTTAACTCTTATAAATCGTAATTGTTTGCTAAATACCACTTATAAATCGTAGTAAAACAACAAAAACATGGAAAGAATGATTATTTTTTCGCGTATTTTTGCTTGTGTGTGTTTATTTTTAATTTTTGTTTGTTTTTTTTATCGTTTTAGTAAATAAATTGAAAAACCCTGTTAATTCGTATTTATTTTTTTTAAACCAAGTTAAATCGAAACCCCGCTAAATCGAAAACCCCTATAATTCGTAAGAAATGGCCGGTCCATTGCGATAACTAATCATCGGGATTCTACTGTATTAAAAATAAATATAAGAATACCTTAGAGTTTTTAAAAATTTTCAAAAATGTTGATCCACAATGCCACTGGTTAAAAGATGGATGTTTGACCATAGACTGCCAGACGTCGCAGTGGCAGAAAGGGTAAAACAACAATGAATTCTGATGATGGGAATGTGGTTCTTCTCGAAACATTTAAATTTTTTAAATCATTTCATGTTGTAAAATTCTTTCCTTCATTATAATAATTTAATGAAATTTGATGAACTAATTTAAAAATATTAAAAATTTAAATTTCCAAAAATTTTGAAAAATTATAAAATATCAAAAAAAAAAAAAAAAAAATTTAATAAATTTTTGGCAAAACTTATTAAAAAACTTAAATTCCGAATTTTTTTTTCAAATTTCCAAAATTTTTCGAGACAAAACTTTTAAAGGAGTAAGTCTGGGTTCACACTATGAAAGTTTTCTTTCAGAAAGTCTGAGTTTATGGATGATAGAGTAGAGAAAAAAGCATGTTCTCTTCCCCTCTCACCAATAAACTCAAACTTTCTGAAAGAAAACTTTCATAGTGTGAATCCAGACTAACAAATATTTTCTTAATTTCCAGTTTTAAGTAAATTTTTTTACCAAAATTTTGGAATTCCCAAAAAAAATTTTAAAATATGTAGGTACCAGAGAACTGCAAAATCACTATTTTTCTTGATTTATTCATACGCTAAAATTTACATTCAATCTTTGCTTGCAAAACAAAGTTCCACGTTGGTAATTTTTACATCGTTTCGTTCATATTTGATTTTTGCATTTATTCATTTTTTATTGAAAGTGCTTTATTTGCATTTTTGTTGCGCATGCAATATAACACACATGTGTAAATTCAAAGGAACACATTCTTATACTTTTGCATTCAAGTAGTCATTGCCCACTCGGTGGTGGTTGTTAATGGTAAACAACAATAACAACAATAAACCACTCGAAGAGACGCTTTTTTTAAATTAACAACAATAAAAACAACAATAACAAGAATATATTGTACCTACATACAGAACTACTGTACTTTTTAAAAGTAAAAAAAAAAATTCTGTTTCTATGGAAATTGTTTGTATGTACCTACATATGTGCGTTTAGTTTCATTTAAATTTGTTTTCTTGTACTACATAGTTAATGCTAAATGAATACATGAGTAATAATTGCTTGATTTCTGGCTTTTTTGTTTGTATTTTTTTTTCTTTACCAAAACAATCATTGTCGCTCCGAACACACAAACATCTTTATTAAAAAACGAAGCTAACGATTGTATAAATAACAGAGCACGTGCATTATTTGAATGACTGCAAACCAGCAGCGAATATATGCGGTTGAGCAAGTTTGATTGTATGACCGCAAGTGATGTATTTGTTGCTGATGATTTAATGCGATTTTTTTACAATTTGTGTATATGTTGCTGTTGATTTAATGCGATTTACAATTGCACAAAGCCGTTCTTTGATAGGTACCAAAAAATTTCTAAAATCCTAAAAAAAAAACTTTAAAAAAAATTATAAATTAAAATCGCTAAAATAGCAAATAAAAATATTTTAAAGAATTTTGGAATTCCTAAGAAATTTCTTAAAATCCCAAAAAGTTTTTAAAACCAAATTAAAAAAAGATTCAAAAAGAAACGCAGAAATTGCTAATTTGGTCTCTCCAAATAAACAGCACTTTCTTTGCCGTCCCTAACACATGAACAAGTAAGACCCATTTTAAACTCGGCAAGTAAGTTGCGCAACTAACTTGCCGAGAACAACAAAGTCTGAACAATTTTTTATCCTTACCCCGACCTTACCGCTAACGTCTACAAACCAAGACTTGAGCAAGTAACTTGCCGAGTGTGAAAGGGGTTTAATAAAATACAATTTCTTGTAGGTGGATTTTAACGCTTCTGTGCGTTTATGGGAATATATTAACTATGGAAAAATTAATGAATAGTTTAGATAAAAAAAATTTGGGCGGTTATCGGAGGTGTACGGCTTTGGGATTTGTCCGTCAAAGGAGTTCTCACTGTATTTGCCCTAGTCAAAAATTAAAAATTTCTTTGCTATGTTGTAATAGCTTTATTGGAAAAAAAAACACTTAACCCAAATAAATAATTCAGAATTTCATTTTGGCAATTTGTTGAATTTAAGATAATATTTCAATTACGGAATAATTTAAAAATGTTTTGTATTACATTTTATGCACGGCCCCCCCCCCCCCACCTTCTTCCTCCTGCTTACATCATAAAATCTCTTTTAAAAAGCAAATAAAAATGTAAAAGCTTTCAACCTTTTTTCCAGGCATTTGTAAATAAAAACGTATGTGATTTTATTAATTTACTTGTCTCTTTATTGGTGTTGTTGTAGTTGCTGATGCTGTTTTTTAACACACTGACTTAAAAACCCTGTAACACTTAAAAAATAAACACATTCCTATACTTAAATTCAGAAACACATGCACACACACACACACACATACATATGACAACACATGCAAACTCCTCAACCCAAAAACAAACAACATCTGTTCGACAAACACACACGCAAAACAAACACATTTTTTTATACGAAGTACCATAAAATTTACACACGCAAGACACACACACACCCAATAAGAGAGAGATAAAAAACTTTATTGTGAAAAAAATCCTAGAGAACTAAATGATATTGAATGAGTACAGGAGAGTAAAAGAGAATTTAAAAAAAATAAATATTTTAAAACATAAAAAACATTGAAGTTAAAATTTATTTAACTAAACGAAAAAAGATTGTCTATTCTTGTTTAGAAGGTTTGTCTATCAGCGATGGGAGAATGACGATTAAAACTTAATTTTTAAGATTTGTTCTAAAAAAAAAATTACGATAGATTTAAAGATCTTTTTCTTAAAAACAAGATTTGCTTTACACTTATTATTATCATAGGCCTTGTTTTAATGAATATCAGCTTAATAAAGGATCAAAATCGCAAAGAATTTAGCTTTCCCTCAACAATAAATTAATCAAATATGAAAAATTGGGAATTTAGCACGTCATACAAAAATATTATTAATAAAAAATCTGTCTGGAAGACATGATTTATCGTCCGATATGCACTACCGTTGATAGAGATTTTAACACCATTAACATATTCAAAATAAGAACATTTATTTTTTTTTAATTGCCTAAGCTTATCCCGAGAAGCTGCAGGAACGAAACCAGAGTCTCTGGTGGGAATCGAACCCGCAACCCCGGCGCTGATTGACTAGCTCACTACCAGCTAGCCTACCGGGGCACTCAACCAAACAGTACAGTTAAACGGAGTGTAATTGTCGCTGGTTTGTTTGTCCTCTTGGTTTTCCGTAGTCCAAATTCTGTAGTTTTGCGTTTTGACGTATCCATTTAATGGGATATTAGTTAGTTTCATCACTCGTATGTTGCTTCACATAAAATGTGACTGGCTTGAAAATTCTGAATTTTCCAGTGCTTTTTCGCAGACACGAATGGAAAAGTCTGTTGTCTTTAGCTTTTGCCCAAGGTTAAACTTTATATGGTTCTAATGTATAAAAATTATCTGCTGATACCGCCGCACAGTGCGATTAATCGCAAAATAAATGGTAATAAATCTGAATCTCCTAAACTTCTGATCGGATTGCAAAATGTTGTATGAAAGAGTCGTAAAGAAGGACAGAGGCTTTAAAAAAATTGAGTTCATAACCACCCTGTTTTAACACAAGGTGTGAAACAGTGTTTCAAATTTAACCACCTCCGGTTATGTAAAGTTTGTAAAGCCTGTAACTTGTGCATAAATCAACCAATTTCCATGTTATTAATCTTTGTAATTAGCTAGAAGGAAGACAAAGACATTTTAGGTTATTTTACTAAGTTATCGCTAATAGTTTTAAAAATATTTAAAATTGGTGTTTTTTGTTGTTTTCTTGCGAGGACAATGGGATGAAACAATTTGTTTTTGAATTTTGTTTTTTCTTTTTACCCACTTACAACTACAATTCGAGTCGGAATGAACACAACCAATTGTAGGGGAATGTAAGAAAAGATAAACTCACTGTTTATTGTTGGTGTTTTGGTTAAACTTTGATATTGTTACAAGTAAGACTTTAAGTGTTTAAAATTCTTATTCGCTTTAGGGTTTTATTTGTATAATATTTTTAGCTTTTCTAAAATCTTTGGAAAAGGTTTCCTGATGATCTGGCCTAAGCAACCAGTGAAATGCGCATAGAAGCTAGCTTTCCCTCAACAATAAATTGCAGTGTATTAATCAAATATAAAAAATTGGGAATTTAGCAAGTCATACAAAAATCTTAATAATCAATTTTGTATTCCCGTAAATAACTTTGATAATATACTTGCATGTGCCCGTGCAGAAAACTGAATTGCCAAATTGGGTTTTTTTTGTTGTTTTCTTGCGAAGACAATAGAATGAAACAATTTGTTTTTAATCCAAATTTTTAATATTTTTTTTTAATTGGGAGTGTAAGACGGCAAATCCATCTGAGGAGATTGAGTGGTTGCAATCGAAACATGTCATGGTAACCTGCCGGCCGGGGTTCGAGCCCCAGCCACGTCAAGAATGAAAGATTATCAATAACAATTTTAATTAATTTTCATGTTGTAAAATTCCTTTCTTCATAAAAATAATTTAATGAAAAATTAAATTTCATGAACTTAAGCCTAATTAAAAAAAAAAAAAAAAAAATTAAAAATTTGGATTAAAAACCATAAACACCCAGATGTTACCCAGACGCCACGTCGCACATTTTCGTGCGACACCCAGATGTTACCCTGAGGCCACGTCGCACACTTTCGTGCGACACCTAAATGTTATCATGAGACCACGTCGCACATTTTCGTACATTTTGATATGGAATTTTACATGGAATTTGGATTCTCTGGCCTGTGGTGAACATTTTGGTATATTTCCCATGGCCGCTGTGTATTATTAATAGTATTTTTTTGGATAATAAAAAGTTGGAAATTTTAATTTGTATTTTTATTAATTCTTTTAAAAATCAATTCATTTATGAGCAAACAAATTTATAACAATATACATATGTATGTAAATTCAAATGGGGTCTGTAGAAAAAAAATATACTTAAAATTAGAAATTCAATTTGGAGATCAGTAGAAAAACCATAAACTTAAAATTAAAAAATCAATTTGTTAATGGAGTGCAAAAATAGTGATATTAAAATGTAAATTTATCAAAACTAAAGCTTCTTTCTTCTTCTTCTTCTTAATGCCTAAAAATAAGTTTTGACTACTCGCGACTTTATTTTGGTCCCTAATTTTGCAGTTATAACGGTTTTTTTGTGTCGCACATTTTTGCGACGTGGCCCCACAACATGTTTTATGTTCTCCCAGGCCATGTCGCAAGAAAATGTGCGACACAAGAAAACCGTTATAACTGCAAAATTAGGGACCAAAATAAAGTCCCGAGTAGTCAAAACTTATTTTTAGGCATTAAGAAACAAAAAAGAACAAAAATAAGTTGTTGGCCTCAGGTGATCAAAATGTTAAATGACATTGCTACTGAACGATCAAAATTCTAAAAAGGCTTTGGCAGCCAACGTGTTATGGTGCAATTCTAACATTAAAATGACGACGAAATGTGTCAGTTTGCTAAAAAGTTCAGCAGTTAAAAAGTAAGAATTTTCTGCATATTTTGTTGTTGCTGTTTTTGTTATACATTTTTAATGAAGCTTGTAAAAGAAACACACCCTCGTCTCTCAAGTCAATTTTGTTCTTGTTTCTTAAGTAGACGTATAAGTGATTTGAATTGAATTTTATTAAATAACACTCATACGTCAAGGACTAGATTTTTATTAAGAGTTTTTGGCTTGGGGAAATAAATGCGATTTTGAAGTGATTCAGCTTTTCCATAGGGGTGTGCAGGTGACGTAAATTTTTCTCGTTATGCGTGATCCACGTGTAAATCTTTCAAACATTAATAACGCGTGAGAGAGTAAGCGTAATAGCATTAAAAAATTTGCGCTCGTGATCGGGCTTGAGGAAAATTGTTAAATCGTGCAAGACTTTCCAACGCATTTACAAAGACTTTCAAAGGAAACCATTGACTACATAACAATTTCAAAAAATGTTTATATAGGAATTTTCAATAGAATTTTGACGGTTGATAGCTGCGATATTGTTAAAGATAGAACATCTGTCGAATTGGCTGTCCTTTATTTAGTGTCTGTCACAATGGATAGCGTTTAACAAAACGGGAAATTAATGAATCAAATAAAAATTTAACCTAATGTTCAACGGAAAATCAACTTCGCCGATGAGGCCCATTTCTTGATTAATGGATACGCCAACAAACCAACAATGTACCCTCTGAATTTATTGTCGTACCGCAACAAATCGTTTCGACTTGAAGTTCAACGACCTAAAATACCTGTCTCAACATTTGAGGACGCGCAGCTTTAATTACAAAATCGAATTATTAACAGTGAAGACCGCTTTTATAAAGATAAAGGTTCGTCATTTGTAAATCCCATATAAATCATACTCCTGAAATATTCTCACTCTCGGTAGAGGGAATCAAAGATTCAGCACACATTTACTTTCATAAGTGTTCGTTTGTCTTTTTCTTTTTTTTATAATTTACACGGCCTTAATCAGGGAAAATAAAAACACACGTTTACACTTTTTTTATTTACAACTCATAAAAACAAAAACAATACAAAACACAATAAATAAACAATTGCTGAACACAAAAAAAAAAAAACACGAACATATTATACACTCGGTTACTGTCTTACACAGCGTTGCCGTTGATAAAAAGTGATCACGAAAAGGGTATTTCCAACAAAAAAGCGTTCAAAAGCGTTTTAAAAATATATAAACAAAAAAAGTTTTTTTGTGCAGTTTTTAGCAAAAAACAAAGAACTTCAACAATTAATTTACTACATAAGAAAGAAATAAAAGTTATTTAAAATAACTTATATCTTTGATCCTCTGCACCGACAATTAGAATATTAAAGGACGCCATAAAATACGAAGTTTTTAAAATTTAAAAATTTAATATGAATTTCCATAGAAAGCAACAACAAAATTATAAAATATTTTTGACACAATTAGGCCCTTAATGTTTTTACCAAAAACTCTTTACTCAGCGTTCAATCTATAGCTCCGTTTTGAATAAATAAGGAAAATAATGCATAAACGTTTCGACCTTAGACCAAAACTGTTCTACATAACGTATTATCAGGGTAACCGGAAATATGCTCTAAAAAACGTTTTATGCGCACTAAATATCAAAATCGGCTTAAAAAAGGGGAAATATGCACTATAAACGTAAAAATATGTTAAAAATGCTCTTTTTAACTAAAGTATGCAAGGGAACTACTGTAAAGAGTAAAATATGGACCATCAAATCGATGCCAAAATTCACAAAAAGCTCTTCATTAGTCGCAAAAGGAAAAACATGCAGTTGCATACTTTCGCTTTTCATGTCTGTTTCGCATCGAAAAGATGTGAAACAAAATATTCCATCGTTTCTCGAAAAGTGAGAAAAAAGTGTGTCTGTAACTCATGTCGAAAACTATCAAAAGAGATTACGTCGTTACGTTATAAATATCATAGCAACACATACCGTTGACGGCGACCAAAATTTACTTAAATTTAATTTTTCAACGACGGCGGCGAAAATACAACCGTCAGCTCTCCCAAATAATGCAAAGTGCGACTTTAATGTTTGTCGTTTGCAAACGAGCTTTGGAAACATTCGTATTTATATATATAAAAATAAGTTGCATAGTGTTGGTAATTGTGTTCTCTGAAATGCGATGAACCGATTTTGTTTCTGCAAAGTTCACGTGGAAGGTGACGTCAATGCCAAGGTTTTTATGTATCAACGGTCTTCAAATGTGTATTGGTTCATGAGTTATAGCCATTTTAGAGAACACTGCATTCATTCCGAAACATATTTTTATATGCCCATACAAATATCAACAAAATGCCCTCCACTTTGAACTCCTCCGAAACGGCTTGACCGATTTTTATGAAATTTTGTATGTGTATTTGTTAGGTATGAGAATAGGTCGTAGAGTATATTTTATAACGCTAGACGGCGCAAAATATTGCAATAGGGGTAAAAGCTCCCACTTCCCAATCTTCTAAACTAATCAACCGGTTTTCTTAAAATTTGGCATGCAGACAATGTAACATCTGAAAGACAATAGGGTGTGAAATAGGGTAAGAGGACTAAAAGCTCCCCCTTCCTATATCTTCGTAACTAATCAACCGATTTTTATGAAATTTCGCAGGCAAATAGTGTTAAAATTTTTTCTCGTCCCATTTTTATTCGCTTGTTTTTTGTCGACGCGAGGGTTACAGAACATGGTTATTATAAATTTTTCTTACTTTCAAATAACAGAAATTTGTCGACTAAGGCCTCTTGTTCGACAATATTTTCTTTGAATTCGGAAACAATTTTTAAATAATAATGTATGTATATCTTGTAAATATTATAACGTTTAAGTCTTGTATTTTTTTTTTTATTTATTCTTTATACAATTTCATGACACATTTTCGAAAAAGGTCAAAAAGTTCATTAAAAATAGTGGCAAGAGCCTCTAAAAAGTCAAAATGCAATTTTAGGGTCAAAAGGGTAACGCTGGTCCTACAAACACTTGTACGAACAATAACAACAAGACAACATTTGTATAATTATAACGGTGTTTTCATGAATTGTTTCCAAACTGAAATAAAGAGGGAGAGAGTAGTAGGAGAGTGAATGGTGGTATATGGGCAGGGTTGTTATGCTTTTTTCTTCAAAAATCGTCAAAACTTTGAACAAAATTCGTCAAAATCGTCATGAAAAGTTAACAAAATCGTCAAATATTTAAATTTTACAAATTGGAGACAATTTATTGCATTGAGTGGTTCAAAAATCAAAATTTTTAGCAAGAAATTATATTGATGATAAAGAAAGTGATATTGTTAAGTTTTATTCTATTTATTTCAGCATGTGGGCTGAAATATATTTATCATTTGAAAAGAAATACATAAGAAAAAATATATTTTCATAAAAACATAACAAACATTTATGTATTTCATTTATCCATATTCACAAAAACATTAAATAAACAAGTAAGAAAGTATAGTCGGTCAAGCCCGACCATATGATACCCTACACCACAGTATTTAAAAACACATCATGCTTATGTGTCCATATAAATATAGATTTATCTATGCTTTTAAACTTCATGAAAATCGGTTTGAAAGTTTGTGAGATGCAGAAATTGCCCCCTACCTCCCCTTGTGGTCCTATTTTTGAAAAACTGTATAGCTAATGTGTCCATATAGATATGGATCTATCTATTATACCCTCTCCACTATTGTGGTGTGGGTATAAAAATAAAATAATTTTTGGTATTCTTTAATTAGGCTTGAGTTCATCAAATTTAATTTTCATTAATTTATTTTCACTGAGGGAAGGAATTTTAAAGCTTGGAATTTTTATTAATTTTTTTTTTGTTTTTTTTTTATCAATAAATTTTAATAAAAATTCCAAGTTGTAAAAGTCCTTCCCTCAGTGAAAATAATTTAATGAAAATTAAATTTGATGAACTCAAGCCTTATTAAAGAATATCAATAATTAAAAATTAACAGTTCAACAAAAATCAAAATTGCTCAAAAAATAAAATCTCATTTGCTATTAACTCGAGCTATCTTTAAATGATTATTTTTTAGCGCTATGCAAATTGTTTTTACTGTTGAAGGTGATACACCAAGGGTTCTGTCTAAATCAACAGTCTTTTTACCCGACTTGAAACGATTTATGACGTCCAATTTTAGTTCCAAACGAGTGCATTTTCTTCACTTTTTCTACACAAGTTCTTAGTAAGAACTAACTTCTTACACTCAACTATACTTAGAATAACTTACCTAACAGAATTAAATGGGAATTCGGCTTTTTACACGCAAATAGAAAAATTCTTCAAATATGATTATGACTTCAGCGAAAAAATTAAATCGTATGTAGCGACACAAATCGAAATCATTAAAACGCAAAGCGGATTAAACCAATTTTTAAAACGCGGACCAAATGGGACCGACGCAAATCGGGGCTCTAGTGTATATTTTTTTGCCGTATCGATGGCATTCATTTAATTGTAGAATTCGAATTACTAGTGCTTCTAATGAAAACCACCTGGCTTGTGATGTGGGAAGAACTTTTTTTGTTTAATTTCTAATAATTTTTGTATATCGAAAAATGATTTTTACGTTTTGAACTGTTCCCAATATAATTGTTAATATTTCTTGTAAGTGTTTTGCTAATGCCAGAAAATCGTCACAACACTATTACTTTTAGTTTAAAAATCGTCAATAGTCATTTAACTGTATTTCACAAAAAAATCGTCAAAATGACGAAAAATCGTCACATCTAACAACCCTGTATATGGGAGTGTAGGAGTTTGTGTTTTACTCGTGTTTTTTTTTTTGTTTTTGTTAAGGTAAAAATGGTTATGAACTTGTATTGTTGGTTTGTTTTGTTTTTATATTTTCTCACTCTTTTTTGGTGGTGTTGTTTTATAGATAACGTTTTTTTTTCTTTATAAAATGCTTTTTTTATCTTTTATCCTTTTCAATTTTATAAATGTATGTATGTGGGAAAATAAAGTTTTTTGTGTTAAATTTGGTTTTTGTGTTAATTTTTTTGTTTTTCCATTGTTTTTCTTTATTTTTGTTCCTAATGAAGCTTTTGTTAAGATTTTTGTTGAATCATATTTTGTCATTGTATTAAATGCTGCTGATTATTTGCTGTTGTTCTTTTAATTTGTTGTGTCATTAGGTTGTTCTGTTTTATTGTCTTTGAGGCTTTAAAGGATTTGAGAGAGAGTTTTTAAGAATTGTTTTGTTTTGTTTTAATGGATAATCGGAAAATATCAGCTTGCTTTTAAGTAGAGAAAGGAGGAAGGAAGTAGTTTACAGAAAGCAATTTTTCTTATTTGATTTTTATCTAAAATTTTAAAAATTAAAAACAGTACTTTGTTAAAATTTTTTTAAATCTTAAAAATTTGGTTATAATTAAGGTTAATTGACGTATTAAAATAAAAAATAAAAAGATTCTTATTTTAACCTAATTTTTTAAAAAATTAAAATGAATACTATTTCTACTACTATTTTAAAAATGTTAAATTTTGGTTAAAATTGGCTTTTTATTGACCGATTAAGCTAAAAAAACACAAACATATGTCTTTTTGCATAAAATGTTAGAAGTTTCAAAAAGTACTTTTCCACCTATTTAAAAAAATTTTAAAATTAAGCATGAAATTGACTTTTTATTGATTTATATATGATTTTTTCAATACAATTTAAGAAGTTAAGAAAAGTGCTTTTTAATAACAATTTAAAAATCTTAAAAATCTCTGAAGCTTTGAAAAGTACTTTTTCTACTACTATTTTAAAAACTTAAAAATTTGGCTAAAAAAAACAAAAAAAAAAAAAAAACAATTTTCTTTTACTTTCTTTCTATTCATCCTTTAACTACAAACACAAAAAAAATGATGTGTTTATTTTTGTTAATAAACTGAATCTTTGTATTTTTCTAAATTTTTTTATCATTACAGCAAAAATGTTTTTTACTACAATTTTTTGTCTATAACCTTAAAAATAGTTTATATATTGTATGTAGTGATAAATACTTTTTTCTTTAAAGCTGGGGTAAATGTTAAACACCCTCCTGTTCATATTCCTGTTTTAACTTTAATTACGCTTGACCTGCTGAATAAAAATTATATACAAATTTAAAATAAAAACACTTGCAAAAACCTTGTAAAAGTTTCGCCAAATAAAAAAAAAAAAACTTAAAGCTTAAAATTGTTTATGAAACAAAAACAAAGTTTTTGAAAAAAGGGGACAATTACCCTCTTCAACACAGATATAACAATGACAAATAATTTTTTTCTTACAATTACAAAAGAAATCTGTAACAAAAACGGACTTTTGCTTGAAATCATGAGATAGAAAAAAAAGTATAAAGTTTTTTTTTGCATTAAAAAATATTTTGGCTTTGCGCCAAAGTGCAGCATTTACAATTGGCGCCTTCGCTTAATGTCGGCAACATTTTCAGCAAATCACAGGTTGCAACAAACACTTAACCAAACTAACGAAATTTACAAGGTGTCTTAGGCCTTTGGACCGCTTGAAAATAAACCAAAAAGAACACAAAATGTAAAATTAAGTGTTGTCTCATCCTTCAAAAAAGAATGAAAAAAAATAACAGCGAAAAAATAAAAAGGTGCTGATGAATAAAAATGGCGGGAATGGTTGTAAATATATTTAAGTTGGTGTAGTTGTTGTTTTTGTGGCTGGGGCAGCTGTGACTGCATATGCTTTTGCCAGAGTCTCTGTTGATGACAATTTTGTTCTCTGTTTTATTTGTTTATTTCATGTTATTTTTGCATTGCAAAATAGTGTTTGTTCAACATGATTTCTTTTACTATTTACTTTACTAAAGCATATCTTTAGGGGCTGTGGAAATACAATATTTGCATGATTGTATTCGTTCCATTTTACTGCAGGAATAGAGTACCAACGACTTTTTCTGCAAACTCTGCTGTTTGCCAATGACTGCGTTGTGTTGACTGACTATTTTATCATGTTCCATACAATATTTTTAATACTTTGTCACGAATGTTTCGCTGTCTTTGTGTGGTGTTTAAACAACACGGACTTCAAGGATCAACAATGAAATGGTGTTTAAAGGCAATTGGTTGAAAATAAAATAATTAAAATTAAATTTCACTGTTAGATAAAAATTAAAAAAATATAAAATGAAGAAAATTTGTTCGTTTAGATTAATGGGTCGATTACGGTTGGCAACTCAACTTCAGTTAAGTTTCCAGCAGCGAAATCAGGCAACGCCGCTCATGTTCAAATATACATTTTTTAATTTTATATTTTAATATGAGCGGCGTTGCCTGATTTCGCTGCTGGCAACTCAACTTCAGTGGCCATCCGTAATCGACCTATTAATTACAAAAAGTACTATGTATTTTTGCTGCTATCTATACCAAGAGTAAACAATTTAATATATTTTGATTTATTCTCTACTATTTTAATAAAAATTCAATTAAGTTTTTAAAAAATTTTTATTTTTCAAAAAAGTACTTATTCTACTACTTTTTTTTAGAACTTGAAAAACTTAATATGTAAATCTTGCTTTTATTTGTCAGTTTAACTTATAATTTATAATTTGTTGCCTTAAATTCTTAAAACTAAGAATAGTACTATTTCTACTACTATTTTGAAAATTCAAAAATTTTGCTAAATTTATTTATTTTGACATTTGAACCAAATACAGACAAAGATACAGATTTTTAATATAAAATTTTCAAAATTAAAAAATGTACTATTTCTACTACTATTAAAAAAAGGAATTTTCCTTCTAAAAAGTATTCAAAAAACTTTAAAATTTGGTTAAATTTGAGTTTTAATTGGCATAATAAAATAACATAACCAAACTACACGATTTTTAACCAATAATTAGGAAAAGTATTATTTTTGTTGCTATTTTAAAACTTAAGAACTTACACAAAAAATGAGTTTTTATTGGCCCATTTTACTGCAAACACCAAAGTTTATAATTTTTGCATACAATTTTTTAAAATTTTAAAAAGTACTATTTTACTACTATTTTTAAAAACTACAATTTTTACTAATTTTATTATTTTATAGTCCTATTACACTAAAAACATGAAAATAAATGAATTTTTAACAAAAGGTTTGAAAATTAAAAAAGTATTTTCTACTACTTTTTTACAATTTCTAATTTTTTACTATTATTCTATTTTTGTTTATTGAAAAAAATTCTAAAATATTAATTATTTTAGACTTAGGAATTAAAAATTGCAAAAATATGAATTTTCTTTAATTTTTTCAAAAATTGAAAAAAGTACTTTTCTCTAAGGTACCTTTTTTTGACAATAAATAGTACTTTTTCTTCTGCAATTTTTGTTTGCTTAATTAATTCTTAATTCTTCTTTTGGTATTATAGTCTTGGCAACTTATTCTATATTTCTTTTTTAAAAATATTAATGTTAAATTAAAATATGTCTTTTTAATAAAAGAAAACATTTAAAATATAAGTTAAAAGGATTATTTTTGTAAGTTTTTTTTTAATTTCAAAAAGTACTTTTTCTACTACTATTTAAAAAAAAAAACAAAAATTTTGCCAAAAAGAACTTTTGCTAAAATTAATTTTTTTTATTTACTAATAATCAGGGGTGTGCTGGAAATCGTAAACGTAAAACGCTAGAATTTTGAAGTTGTATTTAATAAGCTTTAAGTAAAATTTTTTTAATTTTTGTTACTAATTTCTGTTTAATATACAAATATTTGTATAATGTTTGTCTTAAAAATCTTTTATTACGGAAATCTTATTAAAAACGACTTTTAAAATTCTTGCGTTTTACGTTTCCGATTTCCAGCACACCCCTGATTATTAATAAATAAAAAAAATTTATTTTAGCAAAAGTTCTTTTTGGCAAAATTTTTGTTTTTTTTTTTTTAAATAGTAGTAGAAAGAGTACTTTTTGAAATTAATATCAAGATTTGGTTATTTATCATTTATAAAAAATTATTTTTCTGAAAAATTTTGCTATTTTCAACACATTATCAATTTCATTTCTAAAAAAAAAAAACATAAGTCCTACAATTTATGTCTTCCTAACACAGCCTAATGAATTTTTTATTGTCCTTTAACGTTTCCAACTTTAAAATGTTCTTTTATGACACCACTAGTTCTAATTAATGTAGGCCTAAAAATTTTTATGAGATTTGCTAGGACTTTAAAAAGCTACAAAATGGAAATCTAAAGTTTTTTCAGCTGACAAAACATCCTTCAAAAACACTCATGTCCTTATTTTCATAGGCTAAAAGAAGAAGAAGAAACAACTAGTCATAAAGCCTTAAAAAAAGTACTTAATTTATATTTTTTTTGGGGCACATAACCAAAACTCAAAAGTTAATGTCGGGGGATATATGTCAGCTTTTAGTAACACATTACAGCAATAATTAAGTTTAATAGTTAAAATGTTAAATTTAAAGACAAACGACTATAGACTTGAATGACTTAAAAAAATCTCAAGAATAAAGGACATAAGAACTTTATGGCCCAAAAGTAAAATGAAGAGACCGCAGAAAGGAAGTTAGAAAAATGTTAATTAAAGTAATACATTTTTTTTTAAGGATATACACAAATGAAGGAATTTGTTTTATGACAGGAAATTAAAAATAAATAAACCAAAAAATTATTTAAAAAACGCCTAAATGTAGACTTTAAACTTTAAAATTTTTATCTTTTAAACAGTTAAATTGAAACATTCTCTTACTTTCTTCCTTTTTATCTCTCTTTTCAGCAACAAGTTGTTGAATTATCCGGTTATGTCATTATTTTAGTTGAAAATGTCGATGGCAAAATTAAATTATATGGCTCGCCACCCGATCGTGATAATTTGGAAGTGGGCGATGAGATACTCGAAGTTAATGGTTTAACATTGGACAATATTTCTCGTACGGAAATAATACGTCATATACATGATGTAAGTTAAAGGGAAAGCCTTCAAGGCTCTTGAAATTTTTTTAATTCTTTTGATTTTTATTTTATTTTTTTTCAGTGCATTAAATCCTGTACAATTTGCTTGCGAGTGCGAAAGAAAAATGATTCCAGGCTGGGTGAGTACGAACAAATTATTAGAAATTTACTTAAATTAAATAATTCAAATTACAAGTATAATTTATATAAAAAATATGTTTTTGTTTTACATGTAAGTTAAGCGAACGAAGTATTCGTCCGAAAACGTTGAATAGGCTATATGACTAGAAATTTACAGCGACTGGACTTTAGCTAAGTTTATAGCCGAGACTTAAGATTAGACTATAGCCAAAACAATAGACTAGACTTTAGCTAAGACTTTAGAGAGGACTATAGACTAGGTTAAAGCTGAGTTTTCAGACTAGACGAGTCGTTAGACCAGAATTTAGAATTCAGTAAAGAAAACACTAAAGCCAAGATTACAGTCTAAACTAGGCACTTGCAATGCCTTTAGACTAAATTATAACCGAGTTGATTGGTTAGAGTATAACCAAGACTTAAGCCGAGACTATAGACTAGAGTATAGTCGAGACTATAGACTAGATTATAGCCGACTTCTTAGACTAACTGAGACTTTATACTTAAATATAGACTACACGGAAGACTAGACTATAGACAAGATTATACTAGACTAGACACTTGCCATGCCTATAGACTAAATTAAAGCAGAGTTGCTACACTAGACTTAAGCTAAGACTATAGAATAGCTTTAGCCGAGACTATAAACTATAGAGAGGACTATATACAAGATTATAGCCAAGTTTTTAGAATAGTCGAGACTTTAAACAGACAAGTTTATTTTCTAGACTAGACTCTATTATCTAAATTATTACCGAGTTGACAGACAAGGCTATAACCGAAACTTTAGCTTAAACTAAATACAAGACTTCGCTATAGTCGAGACTATAGACTAAAGAGAGGGCAATTAGCATAAAAGGAACTAAAGATAATAGAGAAAACTATAGACTAGATTATATCCGAGTTTCTAAACTAGCCGAGACTTTAGACAAGCCTATAAACAACACTTAAGTCTAGATTATCGACTTAACTTTAGACAAGGCTTTAGCCTAGACCATGCCCTTGCGACGCCATAGTTTGTAGACTATGCCGAATTTGTAGCCTAGACTATAACCAAGACTATAGACAACGCAATAGCCCAGACTACATAATGGGCTTGACTATAGAAAACGACTATAGCAAAAAAAAAACTAAACAAGACTGTAACCAAGCCTAGAGACTGAGACTTAAGCCAATATCATAGACTAAGCTATAGCCGAAACTATAGACAAGACTAAGCCAAGACAACAGACTAGACTTGAGACAAAACTTTATACTTGAGTTTTAAGAGTAGACTTAGACTAGACTATAGATTATGAAGGGTGGTTAAATTTTAAGGGCCGATGTTGATTTTAAATAAAACACAAATTATTTGGAAAATTATTGTCATTTCTTTTTATTAAGATAATATTGGTATGATTCAATTATGTATGGAACAAAATATCGACCAAATGACCGCCGCGACCTCGGCGGCACACCACCATCCGATGGTCCAAATGTTCGATGACGCTGAGGCATAATTGAGGTTCTATGCCGTTAATGTACCGAATTATCGCATCCTTTAGCTCTTGAATTGTTGCTGGCCTATCGACGTACACCTTTTCTTTCAAATAACCCCAAAGAAAGAAGTCCAAAGTTGTCAAATCACATGATCTTGGCGGCCAATTGACATCGCCACCACGTGAGATAACACGGCCATTGAATTTGTCGCGCAAAAGAGCCATTGTTTCGTTAGCTGTGTGGCAAGTGTCTGTTGAAACCACATATCGTCCACATCCATATCCGCCAGCCCATAAACCGCACCAAACAGCCACTCTTTGTGGGTGCATTGGTTTTTTGACAATCACTCTTGGATTATAATCCTCTCAAATGCGGCAATTCTGCTTATCTTCTAAAATTTATCATCCACTTTAGTGCTTTTGTCAATTGCAGCTTGTAAGCGTGTAAATGCAAGTCTTTATACATAATGTTCATCAACGTCGAGCGTGAGAGGTGCAATTGTTGGGCACGATGACGAGTTGAGGTGGACGGCTCTTCAGCCACATTATCGCGAACAGCAGCAATATTTTCTGCAGTGCGAGCTGTACGAGCATGCATTGGTGTTTTAACATCTCCTACAGACCCGGTTTGCTCAAATCTTTGCACGATTTCTCCGATTTTACGCACATTTGAACTGTATTTTAGGAGATTATGTATTTAATAGGCTAGACTGTAGTTTGGGCTATATCCTAGAATATATCTAGTCTACATTATAAGCTACAATAAAATTTGGACAAAAGTCCAGACTATTGCTTATGTTTAAGACTAAGCCATACAGGGGTGTTCCGGAAATCGAAAATGCAAAACGCTAAAATTTGGAAGCTGTTTTTTATACACTTTTAATCAAATTTTTATAATTTTTGTGATAAAACTCAGTTTAATAGATAAATATTTGTATAATATTTGCCATAAAATTCTTTTATTACAGAAATCTTGTTAAAAATTACGTTTTGCGTTTCCGATTTCCAAAACACCCCTGATAGACGAGATTTAAGGCTAGATTATAGTAAACACTATACTTTGGACATCATTATCGACTATAAGAAATTTGCTTTAGTCTAGTTATTTTCGCTATCTTTTTTCTAATTTTTTTCCCATAAATTCAAATTCAATTTATATTTATTTTAAAATTCTACTTCCTTTTTGTTACATTCTCTCCCTTTTTTTATATCATTATGGCAAATTGCCTTCATTAGTTGTAATCACAATTTGAATAGTTTCTTAGAAAATACCACTTGCAAATATTTTCAAATTTAAGGTAATAAAAGTAAGAAAGATAGAGAGAGAGAGAGAGAGAGAGAGAGAGAGAGAGAGAGAGAGAGAGAGAGAGAGCGAAAGAAGAGGTAAAATAACAACAATAGTAAAAAAATATTAAAATATTTGAAATCTCTAAATTCAGTAACCACAAATGAAAACCACAGCCAAAAACCACAATCAAACCAGGCAAGGTCCTTTAAATTGATGTTATTGCTAGAGCAGTTGATGATGAAGTTGTTGTTATTTGTTTTTTTTTTCTATTGTTAATGCACAAGTCCTTTTCAGACAAATGACATTTGTTACGACAAAAGGTTTTGAGATATTTTTTTTTTGTATGTATATAAGTTTGTCAACAAAGTAAAAATAAAACAGAAAGAACTTGAATAACGTTGCCGTTCTGTGGTTGCTGAAAAAGTAGAAATTCTAAAAGACAGGGCCAACAAGATAAATACAGTTCGACTACCACCTGTTAAGCACAGTAATACTTAGTTCGTCAAACAAATACTTAAACTTTCTCTCTCTCTATACATCACGCACACCAAACAATTTAATGTATAAATAAATAAAACGTCATTCATTCATTCATTCATTTATTTATTTGGCTGGCTTACTGTAAAAGTTCTACAAGTTGATGTGTTAGTATGTGTAATGTTTCCCCCGTGTTCTCCTTTAAATAACAGGAGTCTTGGGAAAGAGAATGGGTGAATAAATTCTCTTGCAAATAAGAATGAATGTACGTATGTCTGTATGTGTGCTCTAAGTTTGAGGTGTTGTATTAAGAAAGCCCATTAACATTCAATGATATTAATGTTATTTTTGTTGTTGTCGATATTGTTGTTGTTTCGGTTAGTGACTGGTTTTGTTTTGAATACCTGTGTAAGTGCATGAAGTGCTCCCTCTCGTCGTATGATAAAATGTTTTAAGCATTTGTGGCTAAATAAAGTTGGGGAAAAAGGTTGTGCCACCTAACCGATGATGGTACAAGTCATTTTGTAGAAATTTAACCTGTTGTTGTTGGCGTTAAGCCAAAATAAGAGATGTTTTCAAATACCCGCACACACAGACATACTTCCACTCAAAAGCAAATCTACTTTATTAACTTATCAAACAATACATTAAATTTTAATAAATAGTGTATAAAAAGCAGCAAACGTTTAGGAGTTAGTAAATTCATATTTTCTAATAAAAAGTGGGTTTTAAAGACAATTTTTTAAATTTTTTTTATAATTTTAATAAAAACATTTCCATAGTATAAATAAAAAAAGCAGAGACTATTGACTAGACAAACAGCGAGACTTTAGACTATAAGTAAGTTTTTAGACTAGACTATAAACAAGACTTCAAATTAGACTATAGTCGAGACTAAAGCCAACACTGAACACAAGCCTATACCTAAGTCAAAGGAGTGGTCTAAAGCCCAGATCTTTTTCTAAATTGATGTCGAAATTATAACCCTAAGCTAAGACTTAAGTCTAGAATACACATATGGGGGATTCACAAGGTAGTCTTAAAGTCATATGCATGTCTTAAAATAATAACAATAAAAAAATATGAGTGCTGTAAGCAACTCTCATAATTTATATTCCTACTGAGTAGTTATGACAAAACAATAAACACAGCATAAAAAGTCTTATTATTTTAGGACTTTTTTTTAATGAAACACAACAACAATTTGTTTAAACTATTGTAAAATATAAGAATATAATAACAATACGACTGGAAAGTCTCGTCTTTTTTGTGTTCAATCAAAAATTCTTGCTCTTTCTGTGCTCTCTATTGCTGTAAATTTGAAGCACTTTCATTACCTGTTAAACCCTGTTGCACGGTTCTCTTTTCTTACAATTATAAATTCTATATTTTTTAAATCAATTGACTATACGTTTTTATTTGCCCCTCTAAACGGAAATATTATTGATGCTTGGCCAGGCTTTCGGTGGTTTTTTCAAATTGCAGCCAAGCAACCAAACGAAACGGAAGTCAGTATTTAAAGGCCAACAACGACAGCAAACGCAAAACGAAAATGCGTATTATCATTTAAATGCAGCCCAGCTTAACTACCGCGGCGTTGTTGACTTGTTGTGTTGTGTCATGTTTTGTTTTGTATCATTCAGTCAATCATTCATTTGTTGATTCTGTTGCTTTACGGTTCAATTCATATTCGTTTGTCAACACACAGTGTTGGCACACATTTGTTAAGCACTGTCACAAAAACGAGCTAATTGCCAAAAAGAAGAATCAAAGTGTTTTTTAAGCCCGTGTATGTCAGTCAGTCGCTGGGTATGAGAACACCACCAATCAAATGAATAGTGCTCATTAATCATGTATTTGCTTTAGAATTTGAAATCAGCACAGAATAGTAGTGGCAATTGTAGTATTGGAGGGGACGTTTTTTATTTAATCTTTGGAAAACACAAGTGCATGAACGTTTTATGTGCATTTTTGTGAAGATATTTGTTTTGCTTTTGTAGTCTCTAGGTCATGTGGTTTTATTTAGTGGGTGTGTGTTTTCTTCCAACAATCCAATTTATATGATATTTTGCGGTATGGGTGTGTTAAAACTATTTTTTTGTTTGTTTTATGCATCAATGATTTATGTTAAATGGGAATTTTACAACAAGTACAATATGGCTGGACAAGTGATTATCAAATGTGTGCAATATTTGAATAATAAAGGGATTTAGGGGGGAATCGAAAATGTAAAAAAAAACTTTTTAGGTTATATAACAAGTGTTCAAATATGAAAAAAGAACTGGAAATTTTTAGGTTCGGACTAAAACTTTAATTCAGCAAGACAAAAATCAATTCAGCTAGAAAATTTTATAGATATTAAGCAATTTTGGATTTAGAATTGCTATTTTTCCTAGAAAATTGGGATTCAGCTAGTAGATTAAATTGCAAAGATAAAGTTGTGTTTTTATCACTTATAATAAATCATAAATATTCAATACTTGCTATTCAGCTAATAAAAAAGTCAATTCAGCCAAGAGAGTTTAAAGAGACTTCTTTGAAAACTTTGTCAAAACAAAAGTACGTTTATTACTTATAACTCATTATTAAAACCAGCTATTCAGCTTAACAAAAAACCAATTCAGCTAAGAGAGTTTTTAGAATTTGGGTAAAAAATTAATAACTAGCTTAGGAACCATAGGACATAATAATATGATAAATTATTATCTTAACTTGCTATTCAGCTAAAAAAACAATCAATTCAACTAAGAGAGTTTTAAGAATTTGAGTTTGAAATGGCCATTTTGCTTAGAAAATTTATTAGTAAAATAATTTGCATGCAAAACCAAACCAAAATTATTAATTCAGCTAAGAATTAGTTAAGAATTTCACAAATTTGAAGTGAAATTGTAATTTAGCTCTGACAACTTTGATTCAGCTAATCATTTTATAAATTTTAAGTACAAATTATAAATTACAAACCAACAGTTCTATTCAGCTGCAAAAAAATCAATACAGCTAAAAAAACTATTTACAAATATACAATTTTAGTCAGAAAATTTTATTAATTTAATTCATATATTTTTTTTTATTCTGATCAAAAGCTGCAATTCAGCTTAACAAAAAACTAATTGATATTTTTTTTTAAGATTGAAATTCAGCTTAGCTTATTTATAATTTTTAATGAAATTTTAAAATAATTTTATCCAAATTATAAGCTGAATAAAAATTTCTACGGCTGAATTTTTTTAAATACAGAAAATTATAAGCTGAATTAACTTTTTCACAGCTGAATTTCTTTGAAATTGTGCTGAATTGCCAGTTAATGCTATTATTTGTACAAAAATTGAGGACAATTTAATATGCTTATTAATTATAATTTTCTTTAGCAAAATTTAAAATTTTTGTAAATTAATCGTACTGAATTTAGTTTTTATTAGCGCAATGTTTTGGAATTTTTGGCAAATTAGCTTAATAATAGCCAAATACCATGTCTACTTAATCAAATGTTTTATTTTACGTTTTTTTTAGACTCCAGAAAACTATTTTGAACATCTTCCAAAATCTTAGCTCTTGCGTGAATTCTTCAACTATTAATTAATTAATAGCCATCGTGTGTAAATTTCTATTTTCGAAAACCTCCTTAATATGTATTAGTGATTATGTATCTCTTAATTAACTTAATTGATTTTCGATAGTCAAACACATTTATTTAATTTTCCATAGTCATATCAGTCTAACAAAGACATACACCACCAATGACCAGACATTGTGACTATAAAACCAACTATAGAGGAGAGTAAATATGTCCAAAGGGGCGTAAACAGGAGCATGGATTTATAAACAACTATTGATTAATAGCTAAAAATTTTGGTTAGGTTTGATGCTATTTTAACTATAATTTATGATAATAAGCTTATCTACTTGCTACAGAAATAAAAAAAAGGCAAGAAAACACCCCCAAAAAATTATTATTTTTTTTTTTTTTTTGGAAAATACCCACAAGATAACAAAGAATAATAAAAAAACTCTAGATATTAGAATTCATCTTCTATACTTTAATATTATCATTCTATTCAGCAGATAAAAACACATATGCTGTAGTTTTTGAAATGGAACATAAATCTAGCGTTAAATTAAGTTAAACATTTACTAAATAGCGTGAATAAGTGATAATAAAAGTCATTGGAATTTGATTTTTGGTATTGATTTTATAAATATAAAGATAAATTAGAGAATCTGTTTATAGAGAACCCAGCTGAATTGAATTTTTACAGCTGAATAAGTTTAAATATAAGCTTATTAACATAGCAATATTATTTAAAGCATAAAAAACTATAAGAATTTTAAACTATAACTATATTTTGTTAGCTTAATAAAAAATCAACACATTTCATAGAAATTTCTCCTTTACTTGCCAATAATGTCAATTATATCAAAAAACCTAATTGACTTAAAGTTTTTGTAAGGAATTTAAAATCTTATTCTAGCAATTTACTTTACTAAAAATAAATCAAGTATTTCAGCTGAAGAATACCTAATTCAGCCCACAAAAACATGTTTTTATTAGAAAGAAATCATAAAATTCCCATGAAAATCAAATTTAACTAATTGAAATGTTGCTAAATTTTAATAAAACTAAATTTTTCTAAAAGATTAACAAATTTAGATGATCAAAGATCAAAAATACATTCAAAATATTTAGTTTTTTTTTTATTACAGATTCACCTAAGCTTTTTATTAATAAAACTACTAAAGCTACATTCAGATAACCAAACATTTTAAAATTTAATCACTTATTAGGTTTATATAGAAAAAATTTAATTAACATAAAATTCAGCAAAAATAAAACGTAATCCTGCTAAAAAACTCAATTCAGCTGCCATTTTTATTAAAATTCTAATAGATTTGCATATTTGTTTGAAGTTCTTGTCAGCAAAAACCTAATTCAGCTGAGGAAAATTTAATTCAGCTAAACGATTTAGTTTAATTTTTAATATTTTTTTAAGTTTTTATTTAAATTACACATAAAAACAAATTAAACTACGAATTTAACATTTTATTGGTTTTTATAACAATAAAAATTTTAATTTCACCTGGCATATTTGTATCAACATTGAAACCATTTTAAATAAATATCATAATCAGCCTTAAAATAAAAACATTTAAAAGCTTTTATTTTTCTTAAATTTAAGTTTGTTTGCTAAATTAGTATTTTGAGAAATGAATTTTTTTTTTAATGTATCTAATTTTTCGGTTTTTTTGTTTTATTATATTTCATGTGCTTGCTGAATTTAATTTTTTTTTTTTTTTTTCGAAATACATAATATTGTTGTTAATTTGTTATTTGTCCTTAACTTTGGATGTGCATCAGATATTTTCGTAGCTGAATAAGGGTTTTTAATACGGGATACTAAATATTTTGGTGTAAACAATTTTTTTTTGCAATTCACAACTAAAAATACTTGCTGAATAAGATTTTAATTGGTTTAGTGGAAGATTTTCTTTTAAAAAAAGAAAAATCCACTTATTTACTTGCTTCTCATTCTTACCTTAATTTGTTGAATTGGAATATTTTTAGTTGAATAATGAAATTTAGTTAAATTTTTAAAACATTAAGATGTTGAATTAAAGTTTGAGTTACTGCCTGTTTTTAGAACGCAAAAACAAATTTTGAAATTTTGTTTTAAATGTTAAATAAACGAGTCACTAATACTACTTATATTCATTTATGCCAAAATATGCTTCCTGAATTAGATGTTTTTATTAGCTGAATTTGAGTTTTTTAAAAATGTTGAAAAGTATTACTACAATATGTAATTGATATTAGGGTTTCTTTGTCGAACTATGCTTTTGTTGGCTGAATTGAAATATAAGTTAAAAATTTTAAGGCTTTTGTTAGAATTTTATCATTTTAGGCTTAGCAAATTCAATTTTAATAAGCTGAGTTGCATATTTTTTGTTAAAATTTTAAAGTTTGAATTAGATCATTTTAGGCTTAGCAAATTCAATTTTAGTAAGCTGAATTGCATATTTTCTGTTAAAATTTTAAAATTTGATATTTTGTTTAAATTTGAGTTACTTGAAGTTTAAATTATGTTAATGTAAAAGAATTTTAAATTGTAATTAACATTGGCTTTTTACTGAAAAAGAGTTTCAATTATCTGAACTTTAAGTTTTCTTCCCAGTTAATACAATTTGCTGAATTTACTGGCTATTTTTTTTAAATTTTTTAGCACTTAAATTTATTGTAATTTCTTGCTGTATAGCAATTTAAAAGTTCACTGAATATGCTGAAATACAAGTTTTTTTTTTTTGATTATTAAAATATTCTGCATTAACTTTTGGTGTTTTGCTAAAATATTATCAGCTAAACTTGGTCTTTTGTTGCTGAATTGAAGAGTTTCTTTCCAAATATTAAATTAATTGTATTTTTTTGTTATATAGCTATTTTAAAATTCGCTGAATTGAGTTTTTTGTAGCTGAATTGCATTTTTTTTTAATTTACTATAATTTGTTGCTTTTTGCGCAAATTTTGTTTGCTGAATTGATTTTATTGCAGCTTAATGGAATTTTTTGCTTCGAAATATCAAAGCTTATTGCATTTTCTTTTTATCTAACATAAATTTTGTTTGCTGGCTAAGAGGTTCTTTAGCTGAATTATCAAATAAACATTTAAAAAAATTCATTTTTGGATTTTTGTTTTTTTTTTAAATTATTTTCTTTTATATTTTATTTCAAACGTTACACAGTGTTTTATGGTTAGAAAGTGCAGTTCTAAACTTGTTGGTATTTAAGATTTGGTTTCCTAAAGATATTTAAGAGCATTTTTTTTTTGTATATCTTAATGTGCCTCTACCTTTCTCTTGCGAACAAAAAATTCTTTAGATATCTATTTTGTGGCAAGATAAAACTTGTTTATTTGTTATTTTTATGAAGTTTTTTCTGTTTAAGTAAATATTAAAAAAATTTCTTTTATAAATCAAACGTTTAAAAAGAATTGTCGATTTTTTGTATTAAAAACAAATAAATTTATGTTAATTAAAAAGTAAATAATGAAAAAACAAGTGTTTTTTGTTTAAAAAAATTTAAGAAGAGATTTTAAGCTACAGAAAAAGAATATAACTAGAAAGAGTAAGAGATTTGAACAAAAAGAGTTAAATTGTGAGCGGAATGGAAAGAGACTTTTGTTAACAAAAGCTAAACCAAGTTAAAATTGAATGATAAAGATAAATAACAAAAAAAAAAAAAAAGAGGAAAGGGGGGTCCAGTAGTAGACGACGTCTACGCTGACGTTTTTTCTTGTTCTTTTTTTGAGAGAGATTGTGTATGTTTTTGTTTCTGCTTTTTTAAGCTGCATGCTTGAGCAGCTAATTGTTTATTTGTTGTCAGTTTGATGGGGCTATTGCAAGCGTTTGGTGGGGATCTTTCCGGGGAAGTAAATGCACAGACAAAAACGGTAATACAAACAAAAGAAGAAAAAAAGAAACATGAGAATTGGAAAATAAAACAAAAAACAGACAGCAAATCAAACTAAAACTCATACAGGTTCTCTATACTAACCGCAACACCAAACACACTCTGTAGACTGAAATGTTCAGTTTAGTATTTGGCTGCAGCAGCTCAGACCCTGAACGCTTTTTTCATAACGATCGCAAAGTTAAAAAAAAAAAAAAAAAACGGGAAATATATTTGTTAAAAAGAATAATTTGTTCATATATTTTTTTTAACAAAACGGGCGCGTGTTATTAACATTAATTTGTTTAATTTTTGTAAATAAATGTAAGATTTAAAATCAATAAAGTGTTTAAATTTTTTCAAGTCTTTGTAATTTTTCTTCTTCTTGGCTTTTTCTTGGTCGTAATTGTCGTGTTAACCAAGTTTATTTTGTATTGTAATCTATACCTGGTTTTAGACAGGTTTATATATGTACACATGTGTGTGTGTGTGTGTATGTGTTAGTATTGAAATATTTATTTGTTTGTGTATGTGCGTATGCGCGACCTGTTTTAGTTTTTTATTTTTAAAATTCTCTTTTTTGTTATTTTTGAATGGCTATTTGGTATTTTGTTGTTGGATTTCTTTTGCTTCTTTAGAGAGGAGGAAGTCAAAACTAATACGTATTGTATTGAAAACAACAAAAACAACAATTATTGGAAAAAATTCAATAAAGTGAAAAAATTTATAAAATTTCTTTGAAAATACAACAAAAATTATACCTAATTGATTTTCTACGAAAATATTAATGGTCATTTTTATTCTAACAATTTGGAAGAGATTTTTGGTTTTAATAAATTAAAGAGAAATAAAAAAAAAACAAAAAATTGTTAATATGTAAAATTAATTTTAAATATTAAATAACATATTAAAAAAAAAATATATTAAAACAATTTTTAAAATTTTAATTAAATAAGAAATAAAATTTCAAAAAATTATTAAAAAAAAAATCACAAAATATTTTATTAATCTAAGAGAGAGAGAGAGAGAGAGAGAGAAAATAATAAATAAATAAAAATAACTTAATTAAAAAAAAAAAAAATTAAAAATTTATTAATAAAACTAAAAAAAATTTGGAACAAATAAAAAAGTTATAATAAACAAATTAAGGAAAATTTAATTTATTAATAAAAATTATTTAAAAAAAAAACAAAAAAGTTAACTATTAATAAGTATGAAAAAGTTTACAAAATCTATCAAATATAAAAAATCCAAAGTACATATTTGAAAAAAATTAAGAAATAAACAAAAAAATTTTGAAAATAGGAAAAAAAAATTTAAAAATAAATTTCTTAGTTAAAAAAAAAAAAAAAAACTTTTTTCGGCAATAATTTTTATTATTGAATTAAAAAGAAAATGTTAAATTCGACAAAAAAGAAATAAACAAAAAAGTAAAAAAATATTAAAATTTTAAATTATCAAAAAAATCGTAAAATTTTACAAGAACAACTTAAATAAAAAATTGTTTTTTTTTTTAATAATATATTTATTAGAACGACTAAAATTAAAAATTCTCTTTTTTAAATTTAAAAGAATTTTAAACAAATAAATAAGAAATATTAAAACAAAAATAAAATTTTTTTTTCTAAATTAATTTTAATTCAAAAAAAATAATAACAAACAAAAACTACAAAATATTAATAAAACTAAATTAAAAAAAATTTAATAAAAAAATCGAATTAAAAATTTAAATGAACAAAAAATTATAAAAAAAAAACATTAAAAGAATTTTAAAAACATTTACAGCCCAATTATGAATAAAAAATCCCCGGGAGTTTTTTCTCTTCTCCCATTTTTCGTATGTTAATTCAATTGTTAAAATGGGAGAAGGGAGAAAACTCCCGGGGAATTTTTATTCATAATTGGTCTGATAAAAAAATTAAAAACTTTTTTTAAACTGGAAACTGTTAAAAAATTATATATTTTTCATTTATTAAAGCCTTTACCACAGTGTAAGCTCTTCTCACGGACAGATCTTCCAGCCGGACAGCTTCTATAGACGCACGATCTTTAAAATGCCATTTTTTTCTTGACACATTAAAACCGACAATCCAGTAGAGGGGTGTCTCTCGTTAGCGGACATAATTGCACAAACGTTTGGTGTCCGCCCGAGCGAACTTTCACGGTAATGTTTGTCCCACCGTTCATAATTTTTATTAAAGGTCTTCCACACTCCCAACAAACACGGAGGTTTGATTTCAAATTGAAAATGATTTGAAATCAAACGTTTTCTCAATCGACAAACGTTTGATAATGATTTGAAAATCATTTGAAAATCATAGCGTTCTCAACAAAAAGGGGAAATTATTTTCAAATTGAAAAATGCCTTTATTTTCAACTTGCTTTCAAACGTAATTCTCAAATGTTTTTCAAATGTGGATTATAATACAATGTGGAATATAAATAAAAATATTTTATTTTTTTTACTTTAAATTTAGTATTTATTTAAATAAACTGTGAGATAAACATTCGGCACCATAGCTAAAAGATGAAATAATGTTCTTTCCGTCCTCTAATTCTTGGAAAGACAAATACTTGGCTCTCTTTTATTTTTCGAGGATTTTAGCACCGCGATCTTTCAACAAACTTTCTTCACTTTCCCGTTTTATTTTCATTTTTTTCGTATTTTTAATCATTGTAATTACTCACAAATAATTTTTATTTTTCACAAGAAATAAGCTGTTCACTTTATATTAAAATTTATTTTTAATAGTAAAACACATGTAACCACAAAGAAAAAAATTTAACTTTAATCGCCATTTTTAATGATTACATTTTTTTTTTCGCTTTAGTATTGCCAAGTTTATTTTTGATTTGAATTTAACATTTGACAAACATTTGGCATCAAATTGATAAAACATTTGATATCAAATGTTTATTTTCCAATCATTATCAATTTGAATTCAAATGTTACATCAAACAATTGAAAAACGTTTGAGAATTGTGTTTGATGTCAAATGATAAAGTCATTTCATATCAAAGGTTTGACTTCGTGTTTGTTGGGCTTCAACGGTTGATAGCGGCATTTGTGTTTGTGTGTTCGGCAAATCACCATGGACGTCGGATATGGCGTGCAACAACACGTGCAAATACTAAAATTGTTTTATAAAAAGCTGTTAAAAACTGACCCTTAAATTATGGAGTTTTCTTTTCTGAGTAAAATTCTGCATTTTTTCTGCCTTTTACATTTTTGTATGTTCTTTTCTGAAAAACATGTGTTATTTTAAAAGTGTAAAGCGTTCTTTTCTGATGGTGTTCCCTTTAAAATTAAAAAAAAATTTTACATGTTCAACACTCATTTTAAATAAAGGGGCATGAGTGCTGCACTAGATCGAGGCGAATTCAGTACAAGGTGGTGGCAAGTTTCGAGCCGTACACACTAACAATACAATACAAAAAACATCTGTTGTTTCTGTTGGCTTTGGATTGTTGTAGTCTTGCTACCACCTGTAATTGAATTAACCTAGCGCCAATTGTACTTTATTGTTTAATGCCGAAATTTGTGTTCTTTGGTAAACGTAAAATATGAAACACTTCTTAAAAATTAGGGGAGCATTTAAAAATGTTGCCAAGTCACATGTAACACTTATGCAACACTTTTTTTTAGAAGAGAAAACGCCATTAATCCTCAGAGCGATTGGTCTATTTCTTTAATATTAGGGACAATGTCAATTTACACTGTTTGGTGTATATTTTGGGCTGACAGCATCAACGTTGGCTAGTCCATCACTGCCAAAGCCGACTGCTCTACATCAATAATTATCAACTTTTTTTTGATCTGTAAAGGATGATCTGGACACCAACGACATGTGGATTTAACAGGACTGCGCTACGTGCCAGACAGCGACACATTAAACAATTTGCACGAGCTATTTGAGAGCTTGGATAACTCACGTGGAGGTAATTTAAACTGACCACCGAGATCGTGCAACTCTACCCCTTTAGACTTTGGGGTTTTCTTAAGCCGCTGGCGTATGCACAGATTTTTTTTTCACAAATTAAAGCATTAATCAAAAATAAAATTGGTTTTTTTTTTAAATTTAATCAAATGAGTTAAACGTTTAATCAAGTCAATTATAGGTTTAATTCACTTGATTTAACGTTCTATTCACTTGATAAAAAATTTAATTTATTTCATTAAATTAAATTTTTAATTAAAACTAATTTTATTTCTGATTAATGCTTTATTTGGTGAAAAATTTTTTTTCTGTGTGAGAACAAACCCCAAAACTACAGTGGCCCCAAGAAGTCAACTTGACCCGCGCCATCGTTCAAATTAACCCTGGTTATTGCGCCAGGAACATCGAAAATTGGACCACTGCAAAAGTTGTCATGATGAGGAGTAATATGAAACGGTTTCTAATTTTCTGTTTCAATTTCCTAAATAAAAGGACATTAAGGGCAGATACCTAGTGCAATTAGTGTTTGGTCTGTTTGGATTATCCATTTGGGATATAACTGAAATTGTTTCTTCTGTTTATTAGAAAAAAAAATCTGCAGTGACTCCAATTGATTAGTGGTTTTGTAGAATGAGCATTGGCGTTGGAAACCATTGAAGGACCCAAGTGAGCTGTCTTTTTGGAGGGCCGCCTAAGGAACCTAACCTTTTCTCTACAAAATGGAGTTGAAGGGCCTTTTAAATGAATGAAATATAAAGAAAGCAAGCGATTAATAAAATATCCTTTTTATTCAGAATTCTTTTATGTAGAGGAGTTAAATTAACGATGTACCTCTGTCCATGTGTATGTTGAAATCAACTTTCCGCAGACCCTTACTATGCAGGGACTTAGGTTGCTATATATTAATATCACATGTAGTTTGAAATATATTGCTATTTAAATTCAACCAGATACATCAATAAATGGCTGAGATATTGGCAATAATCCAATACTGCCTAAACAATTTTACACAAAATTTTATTTTTTAAAATCTCTTGTTGCATTTTAACACTAAAAAAAATGTTTGTGGAATATTGTTATAGAAATTTTTCGACAACTTTTCATTAATTTCAGAGATATTAGGTAAAGGAAAAATTAAATGAAAATTTGTTTTTTATTAACAGTTTTTAGTAGGCAAATTAATAAATAAAAAATTTTTTTTGAACCAGTGATATGTGAACTTAATTTCAAAAATTTTGATTTAATTAAATATTTAAAATAAAACAAAAACTAAAAAAATTTAACAAAAAAAAAAAAAAAAAAATTTTATTTTAAAGTGTTCAGAATAGTGCAAAAAATTGTTTTTCAACAAAAACTGTCACAAAAAATTAACAAATGTGCTTTTAATCTTCAAATAAATAAAATATTTTGCAAAAAAACAAACTCAAATCACAAAGATCCTCAACGATTTAGTTCGAACCAAGTCGTGTTTTAAACATTTCTTTGTAAGTAAAATATTGAAACAAAAAAGTCACTTGGGGGATTGACAAGGTTGTCGTAAAGTTGCAAAGTCATATGTCTTAAAATTAGCATTAAAAGCAACCGCTTATAACTAAGACCTTAACTGAAAAGTAATGACGAATCAATGAACACGGCATTAAAATTTTTATTTTGTTTGAAACACAACAGTAATTTTTTTAAACAATTGTAAAATATTATTTAGGACATTATGCCAATATGACTTAATAGCACACCTTGTGAATCCCCCAACTATAAAAAATTATTTGTTTGTTAATAAAATAAACTTTAGAAAATATTTTTAACCCCCAATTTTTCCAAGTTCAGTTAACACTAACTATTACTTTAGCAGCTAAACTGATAGTTAATTATAACTGCACTTGGTGAAATTGGGGATAAATCTTTGAAAATTAAAAATTTATAATTTCTACTTAAAATATCATTTATTTCTTTTTTTCGATTTCGACTAACGCAAGTTTACTTACATTAGTTAAATGTTAGTTAAGCTTATCGTACTTACGTAGATTGAATGTCAGCGAGACTTAAGTATACCCGCCCTCTCAATTTAAAAACACTTCTTTATTGGGAAAATGTATTTTTACATTATTCAATATACATATCGGCCATGTCATGGAAATCGAAATTGCGTGAAAATGAAATCGAACAAATTTGGAAAACTTTCCCGAATTCAAAGTTTGTAAAAATATTTCCTTTTATATACATACCTCATACTTTGAGTACCACTTTTCTCTACCTAAACTACTTTTGAAATTAGGAAAAGCTGCGTTCATTTTTACAAATCTTCGTCGATTTCAATTTCACGTGATTTCGATTTCCATGACATGGCTGTATATTTGCATTATTAATCAACTAAAATTTCAGACATTCACCCCTATCGAATAATAACGTGAAAAAATGTTCACGGGAAAAATTCCCCTTATCATGAAAAATGTTTTCCCTCGTAATTTGTTCACATTTCCTTTAGATTTTCTCACTTTATTTTTGCTAGGGAACAGAACATGTTTGTTAGTAGCTCCTCCTATAAATCGAATATAAAGAGTTAATAAAGTTAATAAGGCACAAACCGATATATTGCTCAACAAAATGCAAAACAACAGGTCGATTGCCTGCGGATTTGTGAAGCTTTCGATTGACTTGGTGGACGAATTTTGGAAAAATTTTTACTACATTAAATTTAAAAAGTGAAAAAAACTAACGTTGTAATCAAACTATCCCTCCAGTACTTAATATTTTGCTTTGTTATTTTAACTTTTCTTTAAAATATATACTTGTATATTTTTGAACAAAAATTTCATGGATTTATAATATTTTTTAATCTTTCTTCTTTTTTTACATTCACTGGAACTGATAGCGTGAAAAATTTTTCACACGAGATTCACGATTGCTTTTTTCCCTTCGAGGGGAATGAAAATTTCATGGGAACAAAAATTCCACTTGTTATTCACGATAGGGGTGATTGTCTATTACATAGAACAATTTTATTTCATTACGTGATTTTGTAGTAAAAATAAAATTTAACTTAATAATAAATAAAAAAAAATTTAGTTTTTCCGGTGGTTTTACAAAGGGTCCAAATGAGTTACGTCATTTCAATATGAATTGTAATTACTGACGTTAGTAAAATTGATGTAAAACTTATTTACATGTCTTAAACTCCAGTAAAACTTGCTTATTTAACTGTTTCGTAAGTAAAGGCCCTGTTACTCTTACGTTAACTTATACGTTGCGGAACAGCTGTTACGTTTTCCTTATCTAGCTAATGCACAAGTGAGTACACCAACTACGTAAATGTAATGTTGCGATGCATATTAACCTAATAAAATTAATATTTTTCTTACGCATAACCTTTAAAAGAAAAAGAAAAGATGCAGCGAACATCGACGTACACGACTTTTTTCTTTTTATATTTTTATAAAAAACGCACAAATCATTATAAATTTTGACAAATTTTTTATTTTCTTTTTCATACATTTCAACACGTTTATGTATTTTTAGTATCTTTCAACCATTCAAGTCGACCGCAACGTTTACGTGTCCGCAATATTAACTTATGAGTAATGAGGCGTTTAAACTTATTTACGTTACTGAATCGTGAATTAAACTTACTTACGTTTTTTAATTTTAAGCTAACTTCAGTTCAACGTAAGCTTAACTTAATTTGACGATAATTAAACGGAAGTTATTTTATTAACGTTTGTTTAACGTACGTTTAGCTGAAAGTAATTTAATGTAAGTTTAAACTTATTTAAGACAGGGTTTTTGAGATGTGGATAAGGCTTAAACTTAGTTTAACGTAGTCTAAAACTCCGATTTTTCCGGCGAAATGTGATTTTTTTTATTATTTGTATACAAACTTGGTAATGGCGCCACAAATCTGTTTCCAGATCAACTAAACCTAGTTTAACTGCTTTAAGTCCAACCTAATTCAACGTTAGTTAGACTTACTTAATTTCGTTTAATGAAAATAAAAACATTCCTTATTCAGTTAAACTTACCTAAAGTTTAACTCACCTTACTTAAAATATAAGTTAAAACTTTAACTTAAGTTTATTGAGCTTAAGTAAAACCTAAGTTAATTTTGCTTAACTTTTACTTATGTTAACTTAACTTAAGTTAACCCTTCGTTAATTTCACTTAACAGCTTAACCGAAATAAGAGTGACAAGCGTTTTTATGTCAAAACTTCTCATATTAATACAGTTTATACCGAATAAATCTTAATAACGCGAATTCAATACCAACTGGCTGGAAAATTCCATTTGACAGATCGCTACGTCCAAAGGTGGTCTTTTCACCGATTAATTAAAAAAAAGTTCAAGTACCAGGAAAACTAAAAGTACTTGCTTAAAGTGCACAAAATTCTTCATTACTAAAAGTTACAAACATCAAATTTGTTGGGCCTCACTGTTCTTGTTATTTAGATATAAGAAAAATAACATTTTTTTTTTTGAAGGAAGGTACCCGTCTCCCCCTCCTGCACCTGCCTAATTTTGTTGAAACATGCAGTTTGTTCTTAGAGTTACACACATCCAATTAAGTTAGCCAGTGAGGCTGAGGAGATTTTAAGTAATCCGCGAAAGAAGGGTTTTTGGCCCCATTGTGCGTCCGTTTGTTTTATTTAAAATGTATTGGCAATAAAATTTTCATATGTAAAAAACGCTTGCCGCTCTGGTTTAGGTGATTTTAATTCAAGTTAAACTTACGTTAATTTCACGTCAGTTAGTTAAATAAAAGTTTAACTTGCGTGTATATTGATCAGAGAACTGCAAAATCACTATTTTTCTTGATTTATTCATATGCTAAAATTTACATTCAATCTTTGCTTGCAAAACAAAGTTCCACGTTGGTAGTTTTTACATCGTTTCGTTCACATTTGATTTTTGCATTTATTCATTTTTTATTGAAAGTGCTTTATTTGCATTTTTGTTGCGCATGCAATATAACACAAATTTGTAAAT
Source organism: Pollenia angustigena (assembly GCA_930367215.1). Classification (NCBI taxonomy): domain Eukaryota; kingdom Metazoa; phylum Arthropoda; class Insecta; order Diptera; family Polleniidae; genus Pollenia; species Pollenia angustigena. The sequence goes on along the minus strand of OV884059.1, from coordinate 5,509,580 downwards.
TCAAAGGAACGCATTCTTATACTTTTGCATTCAAGTAGTCATTGTCCACTCGGTGGTGGTTGTTAATGGTAAACAACAATAACAACAATAAACCACTCGAAAAGACGCTTTTTTAAAATTAACAACAATAACAAGAATACATTGTACCTACATACAAAACTACAGTACTTTTTAAAAGTAAAAAAAAAAAAATCTGTTTCTATGGAAATTGTTTGTATGTACATACCTACATATGTGCGTTTAGTTTCATTTCAAATTTTTTTTCTTGTACTACATAGTTAATGCTGAATGAATACATGAGTAATGATTGCTTGATTTCTGGCTTTTTTGTTTGTATTTTTTTTTTTTTTTTCTTTACCAAAACAATCATTGTCGCTCCGAACACAGAAACATCTTTATTAAAAAACGAAGCTAACGATTGTATAAATAACAAAGCACGTGCATTATTTGAATGGCTGCAAACCAGCAGCGAATATATGCGGTTGAGCAAGTTTGATTGTATGACCGCAAGTGAGTGTATTTGTTGCTGTTGATTTTTTTTTTTTTTTTTTTTTTTTTTTTTTCTTCATTATTTATTTATTGAATCTTCATATATTAAATATGAACTAACAATAATTAATCAAATCTTAACCTAATATTATTTTTTGTCCTGCCAGTGCCAGACAAAAATTTTGTTCATCGCGGGTTCTGTTCACTTTTATAGGTGTTTATCGCTCATCTAATTGGACAAGTGCCGCAGTGTCTCTTCTTCTTAAGCGAGTGTGGCCGCTATCATTTAAAATATTTCGTGCTAGTGGGTTCGGGTGCAATTCGAGCCTTTTTAAGTATTTTACTGCATATTTCGTAATCATAGTTTTAACTAATGGAACATTGAGATCCTTGTGAATATTTGAGTTTTTAACATACCAAGGGGCAGCTGTGATTATTCGAAGTAGTTTATTTTGGCGCCTTTGAATTTTTTCGATATTAGAGGCCGAGGCAGTGCCCCATAACTGAATGCCATAGCACCAGATTGGCTTTAAGATGGAGTTGTAAAGAAGAAGTTTGCAGTCGAGACTAAGGACAGAGTTTCTTCCAATAAGCCAATGAATTTGGATGGCTTTTAGTTTCATTTGAGTTAATTTTGCCTCTATATGGCTTTTCCACGTTAAACGGCGATCTAGATGAATACCGAGGTATTTTACATGCGAATTTTGAGGTATTATTTGATTATTGATTTTAATAGGGGGGCATGATTCCTGACGCAAGGTGAATGTTATATGTACGCATTTTTGCTCATTGACCTCTATCCTCCATTGCTTTAACCATAGTTCGAGTTGAAATATATGATCCTGTAGGTATCGAGATGCTTCTTGACTGTTTTCGTGCACGCTCAAAAAAGCTGTATCATCAGCAAATGTTGAAGTTTGTGTGTAGTTGTTTGTTGGCATATCCGAGGTATATATTAAGTATAAAAGTGGGCCCAGGATGCTTCCCTGAGGGACTCCAGCGTCAATTTGCTGAGGAGAGCTTAAATAATCACCTTCTTTAATAATAAACTTTCGACCGACTAAGTAGCTTTCTAACAGCTTGTGTATGTTTACTGGTAAGTTTAGCTTCAATTTATGTAATAAGCCTTCATGCCAGACTTTATCGAAAGCTTGAGAAACATCGATGAAGAGAGCGGAACAATATTTTTTTTCTTCAAAGGCTTTTCTTATTGCGTTTACTATACGATGGGTTTGCTCAATTGTGCTGTGTTCTCTTCTAAAGCCGAATTGGTGGTTAGGAATACATCTATTTTCATTTAAAATTGGGGTTAATTTTGACGCTAACAGCTTCTCAAACAGCTTTGATATATTAGAAAGTAAGCTTATAGGCCTATATGACTCAACTTTTGTGTGATCCTTTCCAGGTTTAGGTATCATGGTGACTAAGGAGACCTTCCACTTTTGAGGATAGTATTCAAGGCGTAAAATAGCATTAAAAATTAAAAGAATAATTTTCTTTGCTATGCTGGGTAGCTCCAAAAGCATTTTGTTGCTGATCTTGTCAAACCCAGGAGCCTTCTTGGGGTTTAAATCACAAATAGCCTTTTCGATTTCTCTTATCTCAAATCTTAGCGGAACAGCTGCTCTAGCAGCAACAGGTGGTAACTCGACCGCAATATCGTGAGATATATTTGGGGTAAATACGTTTTTTAAATGATTGACAAACAGATTTCCTTTTTCAACATCATTTCTTGCCCAACTTCCATTCAAGTTTCTTAATGGTGGTTTAGAGACAACTGGCCTTTTGAGATTTCTAGCTGCACGCCATAATGAGTAGTCTGATTGTGGGGTTGCATCAAGTTCCTTAAGATATTTTTCCAGAGAAGCCGTTTTCTTAGTCTGCAGTAACTTTCTTAGTCTTTTTGTACACTCTTTAAGTAAGTTCTTAAGTTGAGGGGATCTGTGCAATTGCCACTCTCTTCGAGCCCTCCTTTTTTCAGACAAAAGATGCTCGACATCTGTGGAATATATTTTAATAGTTTTTGTTTTTTTGGGGGCAATATTGGAATGTTGAACAGCTAGTTTCAGAAAACTGTCAAAATTGTCAATAGAGCGATCTACATAATCCGGTGTACTGAGCGGAATATTTTCTGTGCAATGGGTACTGAGATTTTTTTTATATTTCAACCAATTAATTTGCGTAGCTGTCGTCGGAGGAACAATTCTATTGGGGTTCATTATAGTAACGATTGTAGGTGTGTGGTCGGAAGATAAATCTAGGGAGGCTTCAACTTGAATCGTTTCTATGGGAATGTTTTTAACCACGCCGAAATCTATGACATCTGGAATTTTTTGAAGATCAGTGGGCCAATATGTTGGTTGTCCGCTCGCTACCACATTTAAATCCATTTTAGAAATTATGTTAAATAAAACACGACCCTTTGGTGTTATAAGTCGCGACCCCCAGAGGGTATGTTTAGCGTTATAATCGCCAGCGGCTAGGAAACACGGTCCTAATGATTTAAAATATTTACAATATTGGTCCTCCGATATTGAAAATCTAGGCGGGGAGTATAACGATGAAATTATTAGGTTTCTATTTAATTCCTCAACGCAAATGTTCGTTGCCTGGAGATAATCTTCACGATGATCACACATTAGGTAGTGTTTGACTCGGGCCTTTATTAAAATGGCAGAACCTCCACAAGCTCTATCTCGAGGGTCCTTGGTATCATATAGTATATAACCATTTATTTTAAACGTACTTCTTGAGGTCAAATGAGTTTCAGAAATCATCATGACATCAATTTGTTTATTTTTAAGAAAGTATTCTAATTCATTTTTATGTTGGCGGATGCCGTTTGCGTTCCAAAAACAAATTTTTAAACAGTTCATGGTTTGTTAATTACAGCTTGCAATAACATCGATTGCATTCTAAGCATTTCCTGCATCATATTACCCATTGTGTTCGTAAAATTATTTACTGTTTGCACTAATGTTTCCATGGTTTTTTCTAAACGACTTAAATTAGAAAATTGAGTTTCATCATTACTTGGCGAGGCACCTTGCATTGGCTCATGGTTTGATTTTAGGACGTTAGCGTAAGAGGTTCTGTTATTACTAGGCTGGGGGGCGTGAATTGCATTTGTGTTAACCTGATTTGTTACCTGCATTTGAGGGGGATTAGTTTTCGGTCCGACCGACTGCTTGACGATAGTATATACAGGGCATCCTCTATAATTGGCAGTGTGATTACCGCCACAGTTGCTACATTTTTTTACGTTGGGGTCGGTTTTAGACTTGTCGCAAAGAACTGTTCCATGTAATTCACCACATACTACGCAAACAGGGGGTAAGTAGCAGTATGCCTTAGTATGGCCAAATTCCTGGCAGTTTAGACATTGAACAGGACCATTTCTTTTGTGCGGCTCCTCAATAGTTACCCTTCTGTACAGAATATATTTCAAATTATAAATTGGATGCGTTTCATTTTTTTTGAGCTTAACGTCGCCGGGTTCAAGCTCCACTCGAAATAGTGGTTGGGGATTTTTATCCCTATTTTTGATATTTGTTACGTTTTTGATTTTAAAGCCCTTCTCTTCCAAAAAAGCTTTAATTTCCCCTGGGTCTACGCATGAGTCTATGCCCTTGATTACTACCTGAAGACCTTTACTGCTCTTCAGTTGATACGTATAAAAGTTTTTATTCAGAGTCTCAAATCTTGTAATTACCTTTCGAAAATCATCCTCGTGATTAACCTGTATTTTAGTCTCGTTAATGATACCGCGCTTTATTGCAGCTACATAAAAGGAATTTTCACCAATCACCGAAATTAAACTTTTTATTAACTCATTAGAGTTTTGCTCTCTAAGGTATATCGGGGGTGGCTTAGACGATTTAATGACGTTTGGTGCTTCAGAGGATTCATCCTCCAGAATCGCGAAACGATTTTGTGTATTTATTTTATCAAAAGATGGTACTTTTGAGGCCGAAGCAACTGCTGCAGAGGTAGGGCTGCGTCCCCGTTTAAGCACTGTTATGTACCTGTCCATACCAACTTGTACTGTAGGCTTTTGACAACTTTTTACAGGGGGGTTTTCCATTGCATTTGTGTTTAAGTTCATGGTATCATTGCCCACTAAATTTGTTTTTGACGTCACGGCAATACTTGCTGGCCTGGCAACACTTGTCACCAAATCTTGTTGTAGTTTTTTTAATGAGTCACTATCCACCGTTTGTGTAAATACCGAGGGTGAGAGGGAACGTGTTCGAGTAATTGGCTTAGCCGTTAGGTAGTTAATATTGTTTTGTTTTGTTTTATTTATTTCTGCATTATTTTCATTTGCATTAACTAAAACGTAAACGTTTCTTTCATTTTGTCTTAGTGTTGTTTCACTGTTTGTACTCATGCAAAGAGTTGTTTTTGTTTTTCACCGTTTTGCTTTGCTTTAATATTTTTATTATTTATTGTATTTTACAACAACAAAAGAAAAACCAGAATTTAAATGTTTTTTTTTCAGAATATGTATACACATGTATGAACATTCATACGTACATATATATTTTTACTGATTTATTTTATTTAATTTGATCGTTTTAAATTGTTCACTATTATGTTAAATAATTTAATTAACAAAATATATTATTTTGTTTTTTTTTTAAGCGTTAATTCGCTGCTTAGATTACAAAATCAAATGTGATTAATTAATAGTTTAAATTGTATGCGGGGCTTAAATACACGTCTGTATCACAACAAAGCACAAACCGAGCTGTTGATTTAATGCGATTTTTTTACAATTGCACAAAGCCGTTCTCTGATATTGATCCATTACAAAGCTTTAATTTTCTTTACAAAATTCATTTAATATACATATAAAGTACGTAAGATTCATTGTACTTACGACAAATTTTTTACGTACTTCCGCTATTTTCACCCAACCAAAGAAAAATATATTTCCAAATTTATTTCCTTTTTTCAAACATTCTTCTAATCTTTTATGTTGACTTACAATTAGAGTAAAAGGTTTAAAAAAAATAATAAAACACAAAATTTTAAAAAAGTGTAGAAAACGTTTACACAAAAACTCCGAAACATTTTTTTTGTTCCAAAATTACACATAAATATAGTTCGTGAACGTGCCACACACTAAAGAAAATAATGGAATGTAACCTGGTTGTAACATATAAACATTTTTGGACACGATACTACTCCCCAATACCACAAAAAAAAGGCAAAAAATTGCAATTTTAGTGGCTGGCGGGTTGCATATCAAAAAATGCAGACTGGAACTAAAAAAAACATAAAAAGAGCTGCAAGAGCAACATAAAAATTATTGCTTGAATTTTCGAGTTGCCAGTTGCAAATAGAAGACTTTGAGAAAGAAAAAAATAGAAGTAATAAGAGCACAAATATTTATCTGTTTGTTTGTTTCGTGCTGGAGGTATTTTATGATGCAGTGAGAGAAATTTGTTAATAACAAATTTCAAAATTTATTTGTTTAAAGGTAACAAATTATATTCAAAACAGAAAAAATTAATATTGCCTTTCTCTATTTATTATTCCAAGTAATAATCTTACTATTTTACAATATATTTTCTTAGCTTAATAGCTAAAACGCAATTTAAGTTATTGATTTGTAAATATATACTTAGAAACTATCTTTTTTATGACAAAAAGTCTAGCTGAATTAGATTTGACGTGGCTGAATAAATTATTATTCTGCTTTGTTAAAAAAATAAAACAATATTGTTAATCTCTGGTTCATGTTTTCTTGGCTGAATAGCATTTGGAAATATTAAATTCAAATTTTGGTAATTGGTTTATAAGACCATACTTGAGATTAAGCGTTTTTATTGAAAAAAGTTAGCTGAATTAATTTTAAGGCAGCTGAATTAATTATTTGTTGTTTTGTATAACCTAAAACATATATTAATTTCTATTAGACATGTATTTATTTATTTATGTTAGATGAGTAGCAGAAAAACAAGAAGAAATATAAAAAGATGGTCTAGCTGGATTAGATTTAAAGCAACTGAATTAACCATTTAATTTTAAAAATAAAGCAATATTTTTTATTTCAAAAATATATTTTCTTAGCTGAATAGTATTAAACGTACTAGAATTATAAATTTGGTATACAAATTTAACTAAAAAAAGTCTAGCTAAACTGAATTTTAAGAAGCTGCATTAGGAGTTTCTTGAAAAATTCATTTAAAACTGAACAATTGCATCAGAAATCAGATAGAATTTTGATGAAAACTAAAAATTTAAAATAGTTGATTCGAAATTTTTTTATGATTGTAATGAATGTTAGCAAAAAGTAATGAAAAAGTCTAGCTGAATTACATTAAGAACAGTTGAATTTAAAGTTTAATTGTATTCCTGGATTTTTTGAAAGCCTTATTAAAAGTGTACTTTGGTCACTATTTCTTTTCTTTTTTTTTTACTTTTCTTTGTACATTTTTTATTTAGCTTTGTTTTTTCCTTTCAAGTACCCCCAGAGTTTTATCTTTCTAGTTTGCTGTTTTGTTTACTACTTTTTTAAGTTTGGCACGCAATATTTTTTTCTCTTCCATAAATTTTTAATGGAGTTTGGTGTTTGTTGTTTTCAAAGTTCCAATTCAATGGTTGGGTATAACAACTTTTTTTTGCAAAATAGTTTTTTTCGCCATTTGTTAAGTATTTGTATTGCGTTTTTTTAGGTTTTTCTTCTAAATCTAAGGAATGTAGTGTGTTTCATGTTGCAAAAACTCAAAAACAACAACAGACAAATAAGTAAAATAAAAACTAAATCACGAAAAAGTAACCTTAACAGATCATGTTACTCGTTCAGTTTCGGCTGTAGGAAATATCGCCCAAAGAAAAATCGCCCAAAAAAATAAATGAAAAATCGCCCAAAAAAATTGCATGTAAAATTGGGCCTGATTTCATATGAAAAATGGCCCAAAATTTTTGGGCTATTTATCGTTATTGTTGGGTGATTTTTCGTTTTTTAAATTTGGGTGATTTTTCATAATGAAAAATCACCCAAAAATGTTGTATGAAAAATGGCCCAAAAAAATGGGCTATTTTTAAAATTCTACCATAATCTTACATAGCAGAGAAAACCATGTTTTATTATGGTTGCAAACAACAAAACTATTTTTCAAGAAACTAATTTAATCATTATATGGTTGTCGGCGACAATGATTTGGGTTAATTAAACATAATATCGGTAGAATTTTTTTAAAAATGGCTTTTTTAGCTTTTTCTCTGGGTGTATATATTAAATATATATATATATATATATATATATATATCGAAAATAAGGATTTTCTCTTCTATGGTATAACAAATACTGGCTTCGCTAACTAAAGCTTCTCTGTATCGCCGGCCTTCGGCCGGGCGCAAGGATTTTCTCCTCTATGGTATAACAAAGACCGGCTTCGCTAACTAAAGCTTCTCTGTATAGCCGGCCTTCGGCCGGGCGCAAGGATTTTCTCCTCTATGGTATAACAAACACCGGCTTCGCTAACTAAAGCTTCTCTGCGTAGTCGGCCTTGTTCGGAAACAAGGCAGTTTTTCGAAGCTTTACTTAGCGAAACCGGTTTTTGTTAGACCATAAAGGAGAAAATCCTTGCGCCCGGCCGAAGGCCGGCTATACAGAGAAGCTTTAGTTAGCGAAGCCGGTCTTTGTTATACCATAGAGGAGAAAATCCTTGCGCCCGGCCGAAGGCCGGCTATACAGAGAAGCTTTAGTTAGCGAAGCCAGTATTTGTTATACCATAGAAGATGAAATCCTTATTTTGGATATATATATTTAATATATACACCCGGAGTAAAAGCTATAAAAATATTTTATCCATATTATGTTTAATTTAACCAAATCATTGTCACCGACAACCATATTATGGTTAAATAAGTATCTTTAAAAAAATCACTTGAAATTTTAACGGTATTTTAAAAAAAATTTACACATTTTTGATTATAAGTTAAGTTGCGGACGTTGCAAAGTGTAATAACGTCCTCGTCCTCGTCTTCGAAGGACATTATGACACTTTAAAAGTGTCCAAGGACACTACGACACTGGACGTTATGACATGTCACCTAAATTTATATGAATAATAAACACTTTTTTGCAAATTTAGTAATTTTTTTTTTTTTTTTTTTGGGAAAAATTCGTTTTTGCTTTTTGGGTCATTTTTCATTTTCTTTTTGGGCCCTTTTTCGTTTTTTTTTGGGCAAAATTTCATATTTACCTTTTTGGGTCATTTTTCATGTTCGCTTGGGCGATTCTTCATTTGGGCGATTTTTCATTTTTTTTTTTTGGGCCATTTTTCTTTGGGCGATATTTCCTACAGCCTTCAGTTTCATTTCATGCAGTTTTGTTAAATATTTTATAGAATTCATTTCTACAATGTTGTTAAGCTTCGAATGGATAGAGCTGTAGCTGGATTTTAGTATTAACTCAAATAAAGCTTAGGCAGGCAACCCACTACGTTTTGAAGTTTTATTTTGTGAATGAAATGGATTTGATGAATAGAGTTTATGTGTGTGTGTGTACAAATTTTCCAACAAAACTTGATTTAAGCAATGGAAATTGTACAAGAAATTTAAAATTTTTTTGTGAATTGAATTAAAAATTGAACTTAATAGTGTTTTCACACCTAAAGTTAAAACCTGGTTTTAACATTAAAACTATTAACAGCTGATTTTGTGTTCACATTACAAGTTTTTAAAATCCGGTTTTAACTCACAGTTTGCCTAATAGTTTTGTGCAAAATAAAATTCATTTCTCGTAGAAATAATTTAATTTGAATAAGAAATGAATGCAGGAAAATGCTTGGAAATCAAACAATTTTATATTAATAGTGTATTTTAGAATATTTCATCGGTTTGACGTTTTTTATTTTTTTAAATTTTAATTTATTTTTATTGAGTGCCATCCCAGCTAGCATTTGTGTGATAATTTTTTGTAATTATTATCTAAATGGGTCTTCTTAGATCCCATTTGATGAATTTTCAATTAAGCGATTGCAAAAAGAAATTATATATCGTTACCTAAAACGCAAAGGCCCTTACTAACCAAAAATCGTGTTTTTTTGTTGGTTGTGATGTATTGCATCAACAGAAATGTCAGCAATATTTTGAGAAACAAAAAAATCTACAAAACGTTAAATGATAAACGCTTAAAGCCAATTTAACCGTGTGCATAATATGCAACATTGTCAATTGTCAAAACAAAACTTGTAGGTTTTTTATAAGAAAACTAAATTATTAACAGTTAAAGGCAATTTATCATTTAAAAAAGTTTTTTGCTTCTCCTGTCTTCTTTTCAAAATGTTAGGTAGAGCCTTTTGCGTTTTAGGTAACGATTAGATCCGTCGATTCGTAATGATTTCTAAACATTTTTAAATATTATGTATTTTTGCCCATTCGTCTCGTCAAATTAAAAGAGAAAAAAGTAATTTTCTTGTCTGGCAAACAAATAAAAAGATTGGCTAAAAATGAAGCCCAAAAATTACTGTCAATCAATGAAAAAAAGTGTCAGTGCGAATGGTTTTTTTTTTACTTCCTTTACGAAAACCCAATATCTTTTGTTTTGTTCAAAATAAAGTTGGTTCAAATAATCAAAAGCCATAATCGTGCTGCTTTTATCGGGGGAAAAAGTCAAAACATGACAGTTAAAAAATTATTTGAAATATAAAAAACTATATAATTTACGATTAAAAAATGAGACGAATCAAAAAAGAATCAGAAAATTGCATCAAAAATGATTCTTTGAGGTGATTAATCGTTAGTGCAGTATTTTCTTACGACAAGAGTACCGTTTATGATCGAAAAATTAGCTCATAAGCGGTTATGTGAAGCTGATTCCTAAAGTATTGGATTGTGATATAAAATGCTAGCTGGGATTAAACATTATCAGCTGTTTTCAATCTTTATAACTTGGTAGTACTGAATTTAGTACAACGAAAACATGGTTGTATTTTATAAAATCTACTTAAAACCAAATCAAAAGAGGTTTTAAAATGGTTTTAAAAAATTTATTTTGTATAGTAAAACCAGGATTTAATGATTGGTTTTATCGTCAAAACCAAAATTTGTATTAAAACCTTAAGTGTGAAAACACTATAATTTACTTATAAAATAAAAAAAAAAGAAAGCCAAACAGATGTTTAATAAAAAAAAGTACCAGAAAACTGCTAAGAAATGATAAAATAATAAAAAAAAGACCAACTGAATTGTTTTAAAAGGAGTTGCATTATCTATATATAAATCGGCTAAGGCAAAACAGATAATAACACTTTCCTCCTCTGTATGTCAATCGATTTGAACAAAATATACACCATTTAAGAGGTATTTACTCAAAGAAGTGCACAATGTATATTTTATTAAAATCTGTTCAATAATTTCAGAGTTATAAGCGTTCAAAATTGTTACTAACACAAATGCAAAATAAATAAATACAAATTTATTTTCAATTATCAAATAATAAAAAGTTAGGGTGATCGATTATTCGACATTTTCCAGAAACCGGTTTTCGAATATTTCGACTATATAAATCAGACCAGGCAAAACTGTTAATAACGCTTTCTTCCTTTGTTTGTCAACCGAAGCTCTGTGGGGAGAAAAAGAGGAGAAATATGGGAAACTAAATTTCTTTTTTTTTACTTTTCTGTGCTTCATGTGATAATTTTTAAATTTTCTATAATATAGAACTTAGAAACATAATATTATAGCTGTAGGATCCTGAGTGAGTGATAACCTATAAGATAAAAAATGCTGGTATTTTTTGTTTTTCAAATGGAACTTTTTGAATTTTCGTTAATATTCGACCTATAAAGATAAACTTGTACATTAAACTGGGTGAATAAGAACATGTAAGGGGAGCTTTTTGGTACTTTTTCGTTCTACATCTGGTACTTTGAATAATTTTCGTTAGTATTAGACATATAAACATAAAATTAAACGTGCAACGTCCTGAGTGGATGACAATATATAAAGGAGACTTTTTGATACTTTTTTGTTTTTCAATTGGTATTTTTTATACTGAACTTACAAAATTAAATTACTCACGTAGAAGATTAAATATGAACCGGAGGTTGGTCCCCCGCACAATCGATCCACTTTGAAGGAAAAAATAAATGCTCGAAACAAATAAATTCATATATACTTAGATGAATTATGTTTTCTTCATATTAACAAAAAAAAAAATCATGGTCGAATTTTGACCATAAGGCGAACACTAGTTATTTTAAATGATCATTTAGTAGAAATTATACAAAATCTTAGACATTTTTCAAAAAAATCTAGCTGACTTAGATTTGAAGCTGCTAAATTAAATTTTCTTTAACTCGATAAGCAGTGAAATTAGAATAATGGAGAAGCAAATACAGTTTTCTTAACGAATTCTTTTAAAAAAGTTTTGCTGAATTGAGTTTAAAGCACTTAATTATGATTTTCAACGAGAATTCCTAAAATAATTAATAAAAGTTGGAATTTTTAGACCAAACAAGTTCAGTTGATGATGTACAAGTTACTAAACAAAATCTAACATATTGTTCTAAAAAGTCTAGCTGGATTGTATCTATTTAAAATACCTTAATTTAAATTTGAGTAAAGAAATAAAAAGCAGCTTCAGTCAGTTTAACAAATTTCCTTTAAAATATATCGCTAAAATGGGTTTTAAACCTCTTAATAATGCTTTTCTCTAAAACTCATTAAAAATTTGATACAACTTGAAAAATTTATAAAAAAAAAATAAATAAAATTATAAGGTTTAATTAGTATTGTGGTTATTTTGTTGAACTATTTATGGTTTTTAATCCAAATTTTCCATATTTCTTTAATTAGGCTTAAGTTTATCAAATTTAATTTTCATTAAATTATTTTTTCCATGAAGAAAGGAATTTTTACAAGATGAAAATTAATTAAAATTTGTTATGGATAATCTTTCATTCTTGGCCGTGGTCGGGGCTCGAACCCTGGCCGGCAGGTTACCATGACATGTTTCGATCGCAACCACTCGATCTCCTAAGATGGATTTGCCGTCTTACACTCGCAGCCATCGACGACATCAATCCTTAAACCAAATTGTATTTTAACCTTTGGTAGATCGAAATTTGCTTTCCTGAATGATTATCCATTTTAATTGATTTTACATGTTTTTTCCTTTACCTCTGTTTTCTCGTACTTTTGTCAAGCATTCTTTTTGAAGTCCAAAGTACATTTTTTTTGTTTTTTTCCTTTTTCCGGCCACGGTCAAGAATGAAAGATTATCAATAACAAATTTTAATTAATTTTCATGCTGTAAAAATTCCTTGAGGAAAACAAAACAAAAAACCTCAATAATAATATTAAAATTCCTTTCTTTATGGAAAAAATAGTTTAATGAAAATTAAATTTTATCAACTTAAGCATAATTAAAGAAATATTGAAAATTTGGATCAAAAATTATAAGGTTTCTTGATAATTTTTAATATGCTGTACAAAATCTAACTTATTTCTTGCAAAAAGTCTAGCTGAATTCTGTTTAGAGTAGCTAAATTAGGATTTTTTGGTATAATTTATCAAAATATCGAAACAATTTTAATAGTTTATAACAAAAAGTCTAGCTGAATTTGGCTTAAAGCAGCTGAATTTAAAATTTAATCTACATATTCGAAAAAGTAGAAATTTATTGCAAAAATTGCTTATAAATTAAAAGTTTAGTTGAAAAATTACTAGAACTTTTTTGGATTTTAAGAAATTAATAAGTAAAGTCTAATTGAATAGCTTTTTAAGAGGCTGATTAAATTTGTAATTTAACAATGCCCAAGAACCTTTTGAAAATCTAATAAAGTTAAGCTTAACTCATTTTGAACTCCCTTAAATTGCAAATTTTTAACAAGAAATTACTCAACTAATGCAAAATTATGTAAACTCAAATTCTTTAAATTATTAATAAATTCATACTATACTAATGAAATTTGTTTTGCAAAGAAACAGAAATGCAAAAAACAATATAATTTGTAGCATTATTGCTTTAAAATTTTTTCTTGCACTTGGTTTCATGTGTCCCATTTATGATTCATGCAGTAAAATTTTTACTACAAAAATGGGTGCAAAGTGCAAAGTAAACGGAAAAAAATAAATTATGTTAACAGAAAATTTAAGTTAATAAAAAGTTAATAAATTCAGCAAAAATAAAAACTTGTGCTAAAAATACAAGAGCAAAGTTGGGAAATTCCAAAATTTTTAATATGTTACTGGCGATTTTACAAGAAGTTGAACTTTTTGACAGGAAGCAGTATTGTTTTTTATTGTCTTTAATCGCTTCATAATTTCGATTCATTGTATTAATAATTTAATTTGTACTTTAAAAAATTTTTTTTTTTATTAAAACTGCAGTTTGTTTTACGTTAAAACGTTTACTTCAAAAACAATTTATTTAATTGTTTATTTGTTGTTATTAATTTTAATTAAAATGTGCAGTTACTTAAATAAATTCCAAAAGCGGAATAATTATTTTTTTTTATAAATTTCATTCACTGTGGGAACAAAATGTTACAAAGTATTAAATAATTATTTAAGAAAATTTAAAATAAAATATAAAAATAAACTCTAACGGCCAATTTCATCAAGTACAGTTATAATTAACTATCTATTACTGTGACTATTAATAAACATACTGTTAACTGACAGTTGTAGTTAATTATAACTGATCGTGGTTTAAATCCTTTAAATTTCAAAATCCTTAAATATTTTAAATCCCAAACTCGTTTTCGAGTGCAACAACTAAATTATGAAAAAATTGCGTTGAAAAAATTCTTAGCTACTAAGCTCGATAAATTACCCTACAAATTGAGCATATATTGTGGCTTAGAAAGAAGTTCTTAAAAGATTAGACATTTTTTGAACTTTTAACGAATGCACTAAAATTCGAACATAAATTCGAAAGTAGTTTTTGTCTTAGAAATGTGTTAACACGTTTCCATGTTTTGAATTTTAAAAAATTTTAACAACAAAATTTCATAATTCTAGCATTATGCTTAGTTCGAAAATTCTAACAAATAAATTCGAAATTTATTAGAAAAAATTAGTTAATTGAATAAAATTAAAAAATTTCTTAAACAATATTTTTATTATGAATGTTTTTAAAAACTTCGAAAATTCTAACTTAATTCCGAATTTAATATTTTAGGTCAACAACTAAAATAGTTTGATACAATAATAAGCATTAACTGCTTTGATTGTGAGTTTCAATTAATGTTTAATTGTATGTTTTGTTATAGTTTTGAAATTTCGAACTTTACTTCGAATTTGATTTTTAGCTCAAAAATTTAGTTAGTTTGAGATAGAATGAAAAAGAATGTTTGAATGCAGTTTTACTTGAATTTCATAGATTTAATTTTTAGTTTGGTAATTTAAAAAATTCACTTCGAAAATTCGAAGTTTTTGCTTAAAAACATCTTAGTTTTAATACAAAATTAAAATGGTTCTGTTTTTGTTATTTCGAAAATTCGAAAATAATTTAAAAAATAACTTAGTTTGAAAAAGGAAAAAAAACATTTTTTTAACGTGGGCTTTAGTCGAATTTCATAGATTTTATCGTATGTTTCTTTTTTCGAATATTCAAACATAATTTCGAATTTCGATTTTCAGCTCATTAAAAGTAGTTTGATAAGAAGCAAATAATTAACTTGTTTAAAGTAATTTCGATAATTTGAACTTAACTTCGAAATTTCAAACTTAATTTCGAATTTAATTATTAGCTCAAAAAGAACTTAACTTCTCTACAAAATAAAGCAGTGCCCAATTTTAGGTTAATTTCATAGATTAAATTGTTCTTTTTTTTTTTGAAATTTCTAAATCGAAAATAATTTTTTGACTTGAAATTGTTTAAAAAACAAAAAATTTTGTTAAATTAAATTAATAATTTGGTACAACGATTTTTTTATAAAACTCAGGAAATTAAAATTGGTTTTTGGTATTTTTGAATTGAATTTTAAATATTTGTTTACAGTTGATTTGAAAGATAATTTCTTAATTTTTTGAAACAAAGTATTAACAATGGCTTAAAGGCATTTATTGTTTGTTTATTAAACCAGCAACTTATTAAGCTTTACTTACAAGTTTATTAAAAATTTCACCATATTTTTGTGTGATTTTTTTTTTATTTTATTTCCTTTTGTCTTTAAATCATTTGTCATTTAATAAATTAGTTCAAAATTTTGCTGTATTTCTTTTTAAATTTTATTATATACAAAGTATGTTAACAAGCGGAAACTATAAACAAGTTTAATGGGAATTTATCATTTCAGTTTTAAATCTTATTTTTTTTAATTTTTTGCAAAATCTTTGTACTTGTTGCGGACTTTTTTTTTTTAAGATAAACATTAAACTAACATTATTAACATAATTTTCGCCAAGAAAACATCATAATAAAAGCAAAAATGTTAATTAAAAAGAAAAATAAGTAAAAACAGAAGAGCAAAAAATTCAAATGTTTCTTTAAGTTGTGTTATGCAAAAAATAACAAAAAAAACGAAACACAATAAATAGTTTAATAAGTTCAGCCACATACCACACATGAGTATTTTTAAGACCATAGACTTTTGTGAAACAATGAAATGCCCCTCTGAGAAAAAAAAAATAATTGTTAATGTTTTGCTATAGAGGTTTTTTATTTAAACCATTTAAACCAAACATTTAACCTCTTTCTTCTATATTTAACGTTTTTCACAAACATTTTTTTTACATAAACTTTTCTGTCAGCTACAGAGATTAAAAGCCACGGTTTTGCACGTTAAAGCCTTAAGTTATGTTCACATTTAACAATTATTTGACGAAAAATCCAACACAGGCGTGACCACTATTTAAAATCTGCTAGATCTTGTGCATACTAAAAATATCTGATATTATTGGAATATATACACTCTATGTAATAATTTGACACCGAAATATTTAATTATGTGGTATATTACCTGAGTTTTTGCTGTCAATTTTCGTTATATGAAATCCGCCAGAGCTCGTGAATCTGGGCAGTATTTTCATGATTGGAAACAAGACACTCTATGGACCTATTTAAAACTGAAATCTTTAAATTATATTGAATATTCTTTGAGTTATTCGAAATTTAAAATTAAATTTCTTTTAAAGTTTTGTTACTATACATACAACTCTAGAGTTTCTTTTTAAATTTTCACTATATAAAATCTGCAATATTTGATGAATAGGAACAATATGCATATTTTCGAAAACTATATATACTCTGGGTAAAAAATTAAGATACAAATTTTGAAATTACATTAAGAATTTTTTAATTTTTTTGATTTGAGTTTTTATTATATAAAATCTACGGGATTTCATTCAGACAGACAATGTCTATATTTTTTAAACTGTAAAATCTGTTTAACAAGTTAGAACTTAAATCTAGAATTTATATTTGAAATTTTTTTTAACTGTTGGCTAACGGGCACCGCATTGGTGCAGTGGGTAGAACTCAAAGATCTTCTGAGGATAGAATGTGGTGATTCTTTAAACTTGTAAATATCAACCCGGGTTCAAATCCCCGCTCAGCCAAGAAAATTTTTTTAAATATTCAAAAAAAAAAAAGAAAAAAAAATTTAACTTTTTGAAGATTTTACATTAAAAATAAAATTGCCTAAAACTTGCATAATATTTTGAATAGAAACATAATTTACTTCTTTGCAATCTGTACACTTTGTGTAACTAAATTCCAAACAAATTATATAAAATTTAATAAAAAACTTTCAAAATACACGAAAAAGAATGATCTCGCATTCTAAAAAATTTTAGTTTTTGTGTATTAAATGAAAAATAAAAGTTCTGGGCAATTCTATTCTAGACAACTTTTAACATCAATTTTCAAATCACACTATTTTATACTTTTTTGATGCCAATTTAAAGTAAAATATCTATATTTTATAACAATATGATTTTTTTAGACGTAAGCTTTAATATACATTTGTTGTGCACTTCGAAGCATTAAGATTTATAGATTTGGCGCGAACAGAGAAATTCATTGCATGTTGCACCCGTCATGGCTTAAAGAGCAAATTTCTTATTATTGGATTTTATTTCTCTACGATGTTTGATTTGATAATCATAGTCTGATATCTCACCTTTCACAATAAAAAAGAATAATACAATAAAAGTGTAAAAATTAACAGAGTTTTGTGGTATGATCTTATGAAAGTTGTCCAATTTGGTTGCACCCGTCATGCACTTTAAAGCTCTCTCGTAGCTATTTGATTGTTTCATTTAAATTCTTGTTAACAGATAACAGTAGTATATAAAAAAAACGTTACCCCTTCTAGAAATAACTTAATTGCAAATGTGTTTCTTTTATTAGTAAAAGACGTTTAAAGCGTCTAAATGTTGCACCCGTCAGAATAGAATCGCCCTTCTTTTTGAATTTAAATTTCCAATGCCAAATTCTTTGCACGTTCAGAATAGGCTTTTTCCCAGCAGCCTCGCTGGCCACATCCACGAAATCATTTCCAAATTTGTATGTCATGTATTAATCTGTCCATTCAAAAATTTTTTAATTAAAATTAAATAATTTGGTTTTATTTTTACAATTTCTATCAGGCTTAAAAAGCACCCTTTACTACATTTTTCTCCAGTCGTTAAGTGAAAATAGTCGGAACATATTTTCATATTCTATGTTAATTTTTTTTTTGCTGCCGCTTTTTCTTCTTGCAACTTTGATTGTCTATGTAGTTCCTGTTCGAATTGTGGCATTAAAAACGTAGTAAAATGCAGTTTGTAACGTTTGGTTTAAATCCAGAAACAAGATGAATAAAATCTTACAACCGTTACTGTGTTTATATTTAGCGTTTTCTACACATTTCAGTAGCAAAGAGGCACCATACGATACAATAGTGATTCAAATGTTTAACGAAGCCTATGATAAGCCTAACAGCTTTAAAATGGTGTTTAGAGGTCTTTATAAAAAAATTGCAAAAACAAAAAAAAAATATATATATAAATCAACAACAAGAACAACAGCAATAACAAAGTGTATTGAGTAGTCAAATTGAGCATTTTTTTTTGTCGTGTAAGAGTAGAAACATTGTCGGTCACCTAAGTTGAGGTCAGGAAATTTACTACAGGTAACTGTTTACAAAAAACATTTTTATGAAGCCTTACACGTTTTTAGTATACATTTTCTTTTGACAAATGTTTGCCTTTAATTAAGGGAAATTGATTAAATCTTTTATTTTTTTAAAACAAATTACAACATTTAAGTGTTTTCAATGAAACTCATAATTTAATTTAAATTTTCGAACATTCCAAAAAGGTTTAAATATGCAAAGTCTCTACAAGAAAATTATAATAAAAAAAGTTAGTTAACATTTTTTATGTATAGATGTAGTTTTACAGCTAAAATCTCAATCATTGAAGTATGTTCAAAATTTCGAACATTTGAAAAAAATAATTTAAACATTAGCTTGAAGTAGGTAAATAAGTATTTTTGAATCAACAAAAGTAATTTTGGCTTTAAAATTTCAATTAAAAGTAATATTAGAATTTTCGAACATCAAAAAAGCTTCAATTAGTTGTATTTCCATGCAAAACTTACAGTAAAATGAGTTAGTCACAGTTTTTAAACCAAAGCAAATCTTTTTAGAACTAAAACCAAAGTTCGAAATTAAGATAAAACTTTCGAACATTCACAAAAAATTTAAATATACCTTTAAGACTAAATAAATTAAATAAAATAATAAATAATTATTAAACATTAAAACCCCAACATCGAAATTGAATTAAAATTTTCGAACATTAAAAAAATGTGGCACTTTAACACTTAATGTATTACAACTTTTAAAGCAATAAAGGATTTTTTTTTATCAAAACTCTAAAACTCGAAATTATATTCGAATTTTCTAAATAAGGCCAACTGCATAATTGTATTGAAGTTATTTTTTTTTAATAGTCAATTAAGACGCTAAATCTAAGTTCGAAATAATCATTTGTTTCAATAAAAAAGCCTGCAGTAAAATCTGAAATTCACTCGTCCATAAATTTTTAGAAAATTTTATCAAAGTAATTATTTGAAAAAAAATTAAATTAGATTTTTCAATCGTTAAAAAAAAAATTTTTTTTTTCGAACATTTAAAAAAGGTAAAATAAACGTTTTCTTTTAAATAAATTTTAAACTTAACGAATAAATACATAATTTTAAACTAAATTAAGGTATTTTAATACTTAAACACAAATTCGAATTTCGATTTGAAAGTAAGCAACACTTAAACATAAACAAAGAATTTGTTTTTAATAAAATAAAAAATTATTTTGTTTAAATTTTTTTAATTTTGGAGAAAACCCCAAATTCGAAATAAAGATCGAGTTTTCGAACATTTGATAAAGATGGCAAAACTATGAATTTTGTTTACGAAGACATTTTTGTTTAAAAAGTAATCTTTTTTTGTTTTTTTTTTTTAGTTAAATTAGTAATTTTAGCTTTTTTAAATTAAGTTCGAATTTTCAAACGTTTCTTAAATGTTTCCGAATATGATTAAACCAGCAAAAACGTTTAAGTTAATTTATAAATATGCAAATTTTTTCAGTCTTTTAAACTTAATTTCGAAAACAAGTTCGAATTTTTAAAAATTCTGTAAAAACAAGACAAATTCATTAGAAATTTTTTTAAACTCAATAAATATTTTTTTATTTTAATTAAATTGATTCTGAACAAAATTAATAAATTCGAAATTAAGTTTGAATTTTCGAGCTTATATATGTGGTTTTAAACCAATTAAAGGCATTTTAAAACTTAAACACAAATTCGAAATAAGATTCAAACTTAGAGGAAAAAAATCACCAAAAATTTATTTTTGATATATGTACAAATAAATAATTTTGTTTAATATCATTAATTTTGCAGGTAATAAACAAATTCGAAATTATGTTCGAAATTTCAAATAAGGGAAAATAGTATAACATTTTCGAGATAAAAACAATTCAACTTAGATTTTAATTTTTTAAACTTAATATTTGACCTAAAATTGCAAATTTAAAATTAAGTTCGAAATTTCGAATATAAAAAAATGAGTTTGAAATTACAGGTTTTTAATCCAAATGTTCTTCTCTTTATTTAATACAAAATCATTTTAGGACTTAAGGCCTAAATTTTAAATTAACTGGCTGTTCATAAATTTCGAACATTAACTTTCGTATAGAATTTTATATGGAAAAATATGTTTAAATATTTTTTCCAAATAATATTTTTAAAAAGCATTTTTATAAAAATTCTCTATGCCAACGTTTGATACTGTTTAAACAGTCAGTTTGTTTTCAATTTCAAACATTTTAAGAACACAGATTATTCTATTTTAGATTTTTATTTTTGCTTAAATTCATTAAAATTTGCAAGTAAATTCCCAGCAATTTTTTAATATGTTTTCAATTTATGTTTCCTAATGTTAGCAAATCTATGTATTACGTATATACATACTAGTTATTACGTAGAACGTAACAACTAAACAAAAACATACAGAGCAAAAGCCATTTAAAATCCAATTAAAATTGTGTAATTTCTTTAACAAAATTTTGTTATTGTGTCTGTGTTAGTGTGATTATGCGTTCTGTGTTCATGTAAGCTCTAAATAACATGTATCTATTGCTTGTCGTACAAAACGAACATTATGCAGAAAAGCTTCTAAATCAGTTTAGTTATGAGTACAACAAATTTGCTGGAACATTTTCTGCGCGTAGGTGGAAATTGTGCACATAGTGATGACAGTTTTTTGTCAAAATTTTTGTTAGACTTTTCTGATGTTGGAGGAAGTAATAACGGATGTGATTAGAAAGTTTGTTGAGAGAATTTCCGGAGAATTTTTTTTAAACCTGCACTTTTTAGTTATTATTTTAATTTAATTTTGAATTAAGTTTCATGATTTCATTTATTTTAATGTTTATTCGGATTTAATAATATTTGATTATATTTTAATTACAAAATTTCTGTTCAGTTTAAATTCAACTTTCCAAGTTTATTGTATTTGTAATTGACAAATTGCACATAATGTATTTTGTATGTTACTTTCTGTGTTACCGTTGTTGCTGTTGTTACTTTTTAACTTGCATTTACTGTTTTCAAAAGCAGAGATTCTCAATGATTTCGAAATAAAGAGCCCAGTAAGAATTTCCAAATTTTTCTAAGATATTAACAAAAATTGTGTTTATTTGGTGAAAACGATATTTGCTGAAATATTTTCAAATTCTCGTCGTATTATTAAATAAGCCATCAATTTAAATTGTAATAAATAATTGTTATTTTAAAAAAGACTATACGGTTAACAAATAAATTTAAAAAAAAAAACTTTTACTTGTGTGTTTTTTATACTTTTCCTCAAGATATTACAAAGCTTCCACACTCATATTTGGGAACCATTTCTTTAAATAATACATTTAAAAAGTACTATATAATAACATTTGTAACACTTTTGTGTATTTTTGTACACATGTGTTTCATATTTCATAATAAACAGCAAAACAAATTTTATATGGATAAACAAAAAAATATGTAAAAGAATTAAATGATATTAAAAAAAAATTTTTTTTTAATTTTTCACTTTCTTTAAAGGAATAAACATAAAATTTTCCTTAAAACTAATTTGGAACAGAAAAATTAAAAAAAGTTGCTTTAACCAAGGAAAATCGCAGTTCAGCAAAGAATTTACAGGCATTGAAACTTGAAATAAAAAAAATTCACTAATTAGCTAGGCAGCTATGCAGCTACCGTTGATTTCTTTGTCAAATTATTTTGAAAGTTAAAAAAAATTAATAATTTTTATATCCAGCTGAGAAAACCGCAATTCAGCAAACAATTTTAGACAAATTCCAGTTTAAAACTAGGAATATAAATATTTTTCTTTATTCAGCTAAGAAAAATGCAATTCAGCTAAGTTCTTTTCAATATTATTATTTAAAATTAATTTTGTATAAGGAAAACTTTATAATTCAGCTAAGAATTTTTAATTCAGCTAACAATTTTAGACAAATTCCAGTTT
The DNA here is from genome assembly GCA_930367215.1 of Pollenia angustigena. Classification (NCBI taxonomy): domain Eukaryota; kingdom Metazoa; phylum Arthropoda; class Insecta; order Diptera; family Polleniidae; genus Pollenia; species Pollenia angustigena. The sequence goes on along the minus strand of OV884059.1, from coordinate 5,487,108 downwards.
AAAACTAGGAATATAAATATTTTTCTTTATTCAGCTAAGAAAAATGCAATTCAGCTAAGTTATTTTCAATATTTTTATTTAAAATTAATTTTGTATAAGGAAAACTTTATAATTCAGCTAAGAATTTTTAAATTCAATACCGCTTAAGTTCTTTAAGATAATTCTTTTTAAAATTAGTGTTAACAGTTACTTAGTAACATAAAAGATTTTCTCAATTCAGCTAAAAAAAAATTCAGCGTAATTTCTTCAAAATACATATTTTTGTTCAAAATTAAATTTGTAATAAGAAAAATTAAAAATTTTTAATTGTTCTATGTTCTCCGTGAACATTTATTCAAATATTTTATTTTACATTTTTTCTATTCATATTATTTTTAGATATATATAGAGCATATGTATTCAGCTAAGAATAAATTATAATTCCTAAACTTAGAACTTAACGCATTCAGTTAATGATAACATAATTCAGCTAAGAATTTCTATCAATTGTATGGCCAAAATTAAGAATGTAAAGGATTTTCCTTATTGAGCTCATGGAAAAGTCATTCAGCTAAGTTTTGTTTTAAATTTATTTTAGTTAAATTTTGGGCTTAGACTAAAAAATTCTAACAATTTTTAATATTCATCTAAGAATTTTTTAATTCAGCAAGGATATTGAAAAAAATAAAACTTAAAAGTTTGCTTGCTCGGTAAAAAAAAGAAACAAGAATATAAAAGAATTTCCTTATTCAGCTAAGGAAAAACCTATGTCGCTAAGATTTTTTTGATTTATTTTAAATCAGTTTTGGGCTAAGACTAGAAAATTCTAAAAATTTTAAATATTCAGCTTAGAATAATCAGATGTTGCTTAAATTTTGAAAACATTTAAAACCAATTTTAAATCAGCACTTAATCTTTCATTTTTGCTTGTGAATGGTAGCATTTTTACTTCCTTTGCCTACAAAATTCAAAATTCATATATTCCGAAGCAAAAACAGTGGTAATGAAAAGTCATAATTTCGAATTTAATTTAGGATTTTGTTAAATTTTCAATATTTTTTTAAATTTCATTGTTTTGGTTTGAAAAAACTATTTCACTCTTTCTTAGATCTGCTCTTATGTGTAGGAATTTTTAAGTACATACAACAAACAAATAATAAAAAAGCATATTATAACAACAACTATAACAATAAGCAATAATAATTACAACAAAAATAATACACCAACTGTGTCTATAATCGATATCAAATGTTCGTAATAACAAAGTATTCGTCTTGATAACTATAAACACTTGCGAAACAATAAATAAACAAAAACTTTTCAAACAATTGAATTTCATATTTCAAACACATTGACAACAACAACTGTTGAACACAAACACAGCAATTTTAAATTAATCAATAAAAATTAAAAGTTGGAAATGTCATAAAAAAAATCACAAAAACTTAAAACGTACAAATAATTATTACAAAATTGTGGTAACGTCACTTAATGACAAAAACTGAATACTTTTTTTTTTAGCAAAAACTTAAAATAAATAAAAATAAACAGTCAGAAAAACAAGCAACAAAATCAAAGTTTTAATAAAAAATTCACAACACGCGACTTTAGAAAATGAAATTTAATAAAACGTAATGGAAACTCCAAAAAAAATTTTAATACAAAAATGAATAATGAATTAAAGTGATTTGCAGATTTTCGAAATAAAAATAGTTAAAAGTAAGAGAAATTATAATTTTTTGTTTAAAACAAACTTAATACGATGCAATTAAACTAATCAACGAAATGTAAAACAATATTTTTATTCAATCATTGATAATATGTACAAACAAGTTATAAAAATATACAATATCTTAACTTAAAATGCAATGCAGCTAACTATAAATCAAATTCAGCTTTACAAATTGTTGAATATAGTTAAAATTAATGACTTTACTTATATAATTTGCAATTAATCTAACAAATAAATTTATTCAGCAAGCTGAATTTACTTAAAATTAATTCAAAGTTTAAAATAAAGAACCTTCAACTGCAAAAATCTTAACAATTTAGCTAACAAATAATGCAATTTATCATTCTGAATTTTGTGAAAACATAAATATATTTTAAGTTTCAGTCATTAATTAGCAATTCAGCTAACTAAAAACCCAATTCGGCAATATAATTTCTTTTACATTTTGCTATTCCGCCAACAAAATAATTTATTCTGCTTGCTGAATTTGCCTTAAATTTACAATTCAGCTAACAGAAAATTTAATTCTGCTAGCTAAATTTGATAGAAAATTAATTCAAACTCCCTTAAACAATTTAAATAAATTAAAACTAGCATGTTTTGCATTTAAACTGGAATAAAGCCCAATTTTGCATAACTAATATTGTTATTAATACATTTTTTCTTTACTATTTTGAAAGTTTAAGCCTTAAATATGCAATTCAGCTTAGTAAAACTCTGATTTAGCTGAAAAGAAATAACAAAAATATTAAACTTTTAAAAAAATATTACAATCAACTAATTCGCAATTTAGCTAACTAAAAATCAAATTTTTACAAATAGTTGCACACCATTAAATTCAGCTAGCTGAATTTGTTGAAAACTAAATTTTAAGTCTTAATATGAGAAAATACACCATTTAGCTAGCAAACTATTGTAATTCAGCTAGCTAGCTGCAAAATTATTTTAGTTAATGTTTATTGTTCATCTTAATTACAAAAATATTGTAGAAAAATGTAGAAAAGTAAGAAAATTTTATTATTTAAACAAAAAACTTTAGCTGAATTAAGTTTTAGTTTAGCTGAATGAATATTTTTTGGCTTAATTTAAAATAAACTGAGAAAATATTTAATTTTCTGGAAAAATTACCTTTTTGATGACATAAAATAGTAGTTGAATAACATTTGAATTTGGCTGAGTTGCAGATTTTATTAATAATTGCCGAAATTCTAACACAGTTTTTGAAAAATTCTTTAAAATGTTTAGCTGAATTGCCAACTTTTCACCTAATTAAGAAAAATATTTAAAGGGGTTTCAGTTCTCTTTTTGAGACTTAAAATTTTTGCTTTATACGGCCCTTTACTAAAAATTGCAGCAAACTACCGCAAATTTCTTAAAACTGTGTTTTTTATTTGAAAAAATCTGAATTAATTAAAAATTTGGTTAATTTTACCTGTTTGTAAAGTAAGTATATAGAGATATACTCATTAAATATATTTTATAAAAGTTTAAATCTTTATTTAAACTTTTTTTTAAACTGGTGTTTTTTTTTTTGCTGCTTATATATCATTTTAATGCTGTGATACTTAAATTTGAAATACACGCGTTCACCACAAATTCAGGGCCAGTCTGAAAAAAAAAAACTATAAACCAAGTTGATTTTGTACATTTGCATATAAAGTTTATATAAAGTTTATATTTATATTATAAACCAACAAAACTAATGTATATGTACCAACCAAGATGGCTAAACTAACACTTGCTTTTCCTGGAACAATAGGTGTGGTGCTAAATTCGCATTATTCAGCTTAACATGTGCTTTAACTTATGACTCGAATGCCTTAAAGATTATATGCGTAAATAAGAGAAACTTAGAAAGAAAGCAAAAAACTTTTTCTTTCATAAAAGAAATTAAATTTAACTTAAAATTCCTTTCTTATATTCTAGAGCTATAAAAATACTATAACTTGTAAACATGTGTAAGAGTAGTATCCCAGCTTCATTAAGTATGTTAACTTGCTCAAGCTTAAGAAAAAACTAAAAAAATAAAAACTAAAACTCGAGATACCGGTATAAATGCTGTTTGATGTTCATTTCTGCATTTGGTTCTTATTTTTCCTTCTGCTCTTTCATATCTACCAACTACAAACAGCAAACATTATCAATGAATACAAAAGAAACATGAATAAACAAAATCCAAATAAAAAAATTTTGTTTATTCATACAAATGCTCCCTCTACTTCATACAACTGAAATTTGCAGCAATTCAATCACTAAAAAAGTAACCTATAACAAGTTTTAGAGACTTACTACAACATAAATTATACAAATTCTTAGATACGTTAAACAGAACTTACAACTTACTAACTTTCTATCTTTCATGATTCTATCCATCTTATACTTATTTTCTTTAATATCTTTTCTTTTTTTTCTCTTAATTGAAGGGATTCACAATGGACCATATTGGTCTCCGAGTGGAGGTGTGCCCTTGGGCGCATGACCCTTCTTAACCTAACCTAACCTAACCCTAAACAGAACTTAGCTGAATTACATTTTTCTTTTGCTATATAAAAAAATAACCTTACAAATTAAAAAAACATAAAAAATATTTTATTTTTTACCTAAAAACCTTTGCTTAATTACATTTAAAGCTTACTTAATTGATTTCTTGCTAAGAAACGAGTAAAATTCAATAAAATCATAAAAAGTCAATTAATTCTTTTGCTGAATTACATTAAAAGTCAGCTGAATAATAATTTGTGTTGGTTAGTGAATAAAATTTAAAGCAATATTAAAAATATTACACAAATTCTATTGCGGAATTACTTTTAAAGTTTGCTGAATTCGAATTTGCTTAATAAGTTTAGAAAGTTTTAAACAAACTTTTGAAAAATTAATTAATTTGTTTGCTGAATTACATTTAAAATTCAATAAAATCTATTTTTTTGATTAATAGTAACCAACATTTTAATTGTTCTTTAAAAACTATTAAAGTTTGTTAGCTGAATTAAAAAATTTCTTATTGGAATTTTAAAGTCGTTGTAGATTATTAAAAAAAATTAAGAAAAAATTTTTTATTCTGCATTTTTTTTAGCTGAATTAGAAAAAGCAAAAAAGTTAAAAAAAAAATTTTTAAAATTAAATAAGTAAATATGTAGTGTTATGTATATTTTAAGCAACAATTTTAAAATTATGTTTAAACGGATACTTTAGCTGTTTATTGTTTAAATTCTGTTAATTTTATTATTTAAATAGCTTAGCTGGAAAAGATTTTTAGTTAGCAAAATTGGTATTTTTTAGGTTAACTAAAAAGCTTAAATATAAAGAAAAATGTCGAGGAGTTTTTTATTAGTGCTGTTTGAGAAAAAAGAAACTAAGCTTAGTTGTGACATTCTTTTGCTAAAATGTAAAAATCTGTGTATCAAATTATAATATAATATAATACAATACTTTAAATATTGTAAAAACTTTAGCTGAATTAGATTTTGATTTAGCTTAATTACAAAAATCTACTATATTTTATAAAACTATGACTAACATTCTTAAAATTTCGCAAATATCATTTGCTGAATTATACTTTTTGTTAGCAGAATTAAACTTTGTTTAAGCTAAATTTTAACAGTGGAATACTTGTCTAATTTAGGTATTTTAAGAGAAGACTTGAGATTAAATCTAAAAATACTTTACTCAATTAAATAAGCATTCATATTAAATAAATTGCTTTGAGGAATTGTATAAAAAATTGCAAATTCTTGTTATTTTAGGAAAAACCGTTAGCTGAATTCTAAAAATCTTTTGCTTAATTGCAGAAATAGGCTTTATTTTTATGAAATATCTAAAAAATCTTCGCTGAATTAGATTCAAAGCCAGCTGAATTAATATTTTCTAAGCTAAGTTGCCAAAAATATTGACAGTTTTAAGGAAAACCTAACTGATTAAATTTTTTTAGCTGAATTTTAAAAAATTGGCTATATTTCAATTACATATAAGTAAAATAAGGAAATGTTAAAAAAACTGTAGCTGAATTAAATTGTAAACACGCTGAATTGACAATATTTTTTAACTTAGTTTGAAAATTTTTTTACGCAAACGAATTTTCTTTGAAAGCTTCCTTTAGGGTGTATTTTTTTCGTTATTTATTAAATTTTCTAGATTAATGTTTGTGTTTTTTCTCCTTTTATTTAACTTATTTGTTTGCTGGTTTTTGTGTGTATTTTTGGTGAGGTTTTTTAATCTTGAAATTAAATATCTTGAGCTAAAGTTTTTTTTATTTTTTTATTTCTGCTATATTCTACATAAAGTGGCTGCTATTACTGCCTTCAACATTTTTTCCTTGTTTGTCATATTTCAGTCAAATGATTGCTTTGAAAGTCGTACATACTGTTTGTTTTGCGAGTCAAGAACATTAAAAAAACAAGTTGTTGATTTAAATTTTTTTTTTTGTAAATTTTTTGCTTAAAGGAATGTGTGTTTCTTAAGCAACTCAAATGATCTTTAGTTTATTCAAACGTTGACCCAAATACCTTCCTTTAAGCACTACAAAACATTTATACACGGCCCAGATATATTTTACACAAACTGGCAGTCAGGCAGGCAGGCAGGCAGACAGGCTATTTTAAACTGGAAAAGCCAAACACCCAGTTACAGCCGTTGAAAACGTGTTAGCAAGTTTTCTTAGCTGAATTTATGCTTTTTAATATTAATTTGTATGTATTTCTGTTTAACATGTGCTTTAAGCCTCATAAATATTTGCCATAAATTCCATTTCAAATAAAATTTAATTCGTAAGAAAATCTCTTGAGAGTTTAAGGACCGTTTTCACAACTTACCGATAGCCTAAAGTAGACTTTAATCGGCCTAATAAAAAGTGTTCCATTATTAAAACTTTAATATAAACTAAAGTAAGCGATAAAGTAAATTTAGGTTCATCCTAGCTGGCAGTTTAAAGTAACGTTGTAATAATGAAACACTTTTTATACAGCCGATAAAATCCTACCTTTAGCTATCGGTAAGTTGTGAAAACGGGCCTAAGGCCCGTCGGCTGTATAAAAAGTGTTCCAGTATTACAACTTAACTTTTACCTGCCAGGTGTGATGAACCTTTATTAACTTTATCGCTCACTTTAGGTTTAAGTAAAATTTAAATAATAGAACACTTTTGATAAGGCCGGTAAAAGTCTACTTTTAGCTATCGATAAGTTGTGAAAACGGGCCTTAGTTTATTATTGTTTTAATTTTAATTTTAAATGCAAAAATATAATTTTTTATTGCTTGACTTAAATGGCAATTAAAATTGCCTAAATAGTTTTTTTTTTCATAAAACTGAATGGTTTTAATAAAAAAAAATTGTACTTAAAACTTTTGAATATCATAAATATTAAAATTAACAAGCTGAATATCATTTAAAAGCTATAATATATTTTTTAACGGCTACAGCTTTTTAAAATGCTGAATAGCAATTAAATAAAACCTTGTTTAAGAAATGAAGGTTCTTTTTTTTAAGTATCTAACAAATATATTTATTTGCTAAAGCCAATCAATCAAACTGAATTTCAATGTGTCAAGCTAAATTATTATTTTAAACACTCCTTTTTAAAAAGATCATATTCCAGCCCAAAAAAATTAGTCATGTTTAACAAATAGCAGTATTTCCAGTAGAAAAAAATCTCTTGACTGTGTCTTAACACATTAACTGGTAACAGAATTGAAAAAGATTAACATGGATGCATTGCGAGTAGGACTACTCCATGGGTGATCTTATCCACTGGGCGTCAAACAATGTGTTGACCAACCACCCGTTAGTGTGAGAGCAACCAGCACAGCCAGGTAGCAATTTGAGTGCACAATTCGGCAAGAACATACACTCGCTCCTTGTTTAGGAGCTGGAGCTACCAAACCTCCGTTGCTTTTGGACACATGCCTGGAGAGTAGCAACAGCACTCAGGTCGAGCTCTCACCCAAGTGGGGAAAAATCAGCCCTTCAACGGGTATTTCAGGATGTCTCTTTCCGCAACTTTGGATTTAAACCAAAATCACCACTTGATTCTCGAAAGTATCCCTTCGTAAGGTAATCTTCTATTCGTTGCACCCCTTACATCATGTTGTACGGAGCTCAACCTTAAAAGTACTTATTTTTAGATAAGTAAAACTTCCGCAAAGAGAATCATCCTGAAAGACAGGAAGCATTTCCCTCAAAAAGTATACTAAATGAGGCCTCTGCCACTAGTCAGTCCGCTACATGCTCACCGAAGGCTACTGACTACCGTGGTATCAGATATGATCTCTAGTCAGATCACAGTCAGTCCGCTACATGCTCATTGAAGGCTACTGACTACCATGATACCAGATATGATCTCTGGTAAGATCACAGTTGATCTTCACGATCAACCCCCGGGGGATTTACTGCTTACACTAGAATCTCTCATGACCGAAATTCAAATGTATCCGTCCATATGGGGTGTCCCCCTAAAAGAACTCCGTGTCTTAATTTGAAATGCTTCCTGAGGTGTCCATTATGGGAGATTTTACTGTATTTTCCTTTCACATATTTAAAACTGTATTTGTTTTACTTTTCTAAATAAAAAGCGTAAATTATTTTTAATTTTTTCTAGTATAACAGTTTTAATAACAAATACCATATTTCTTTTCTAACTTTAATCTATTGTTAGCAGTTGTAAAAAAAAAAAATCTATATGTTTTATTGCTGCTCATGTTTCGTTCTTACAAGAACAATTTCTGTTTTCATATTTTTCTAGTCACTTCTTGTTCTATGACTGCTTTTAACGTTTCTAGCTAGCAACGTTTTTCATTGCATGCTGCAATAGTTTTTAAGATTTTGTTAAAATGCAGAAGACGGAGAAAAAAAAACAAAGGCATGTTTAAACACAATTATTTACAACTGCAAATAATGTAAGATATCGAGCATGAATTCTATGTATGTTTATATGTAATCATAATGTAAGCATACATACTTAAGTAAAGTAGGGTGGTTGTAAGGCTTTGTGGATTTTTAAGTTCAATAAGGCAAATCTCCACTATAGTCTTGATCAAAATCTGTCCTTTAGTTTTCACTATAATCTCAATTGTATTCCAGTTTATAGTGTTGACTATACAAAGAAAGAAAAACTCGTACTTAATTTAAGTTTTTATACCCACACCACAATAGTGGAGAGGGTATTATGCATTTATGCTGATGTGTGTAACACCTTAAAATATTGGTCCTAGACCACCCTTAAAGTATACCGATCAGAATCACTTTCTGAGTTGATCTAACGATGTCCGTCCGGCTGGCTGGCTGTGCGCAAAGTACAGGTCGCAATTTTTGGAGATAATTTGATAAAATTTGGCACATAGGTTCATATTGGCATTGAAAATGGGCCCAATCGTAGGACCACGAGGGGAGACAGGGGGCAGTTTCTGCCTCTCAGAAACTATCAAACGGATTTTAATGAAATTTAAAACATAGATAGATCTACTTAAATTTATACGGACACATAAGCTACGCATTTTTATAAAAATAGGACCACGAGGGGAGATGGGGGCAATATTTTCCTCTCGGAAACTATCAAACCGATTTTAATAAAATTTAAAACATAGATAGATCCATATTTATATGGATGCATAAGCTATGCATTTTTTAAAAAATAGGACCACCAGGGGAGATAGGGGCATTTTCTGCCTCCCAGAAACTATCAAACTGATTGCAATGAAATTTAAAACATAGATAGATCCCTATTCATATAGCCATACACCCTCGAAAATTAGTTTTTAAATACTGTGGTGTATACTTTCTTGTTTCTCCTTATTTTAGTACAAGTCATACTTTAAAGTTTAAGTACGAACAGCCCTAAAAAGTACTCAAAACAATCCAAAATGGGATAATTTTCGGAAACCAATATGCGTGCATACGCTTGTGTTTGCAAAAGTTTGTTGTAGAAACAACAAAAGAAGGTGAAAAACGATTTGCCTGTTTTGTGTAGAACCAATAACAACACTACAAGAAGAAAAATATAGATTATTTGCATGTTTCAAAAGTAAAATAAGAAGCAATAATTCCCATTTTCTTTTTGCTTGAATGATTTAGTTTAAATATTAAATTTTTAAAGTATAATGATTAAGAAAACCATAGCGTTGTATGCTGCTAGTGTCTTATAATTGTGAGTTATTCAGTAAACAAAGGGCGGAATTACAACAAAAGTGATAGAAACATCTGTAACGGGTAGGTAAAAAATAATATTTTTGTCTCTATCTCTGGTTCTCTGGGGTATAAGTGTTGGGATGAGGATCAATTTAATCTCACTTTCGGATAATATCAATTACAAATCAAGATTAAACCAACATCGAAATTTTGAAATCAAGCACAGTTTGATCTTAGTTGTATCTCACTTTTTATTAAGTGAATCCCGTCTTTGGATTATTTTAAGAGAGGAGCACTTGAATAATCCGTACTGGAAACAATGATTTAAGGAAATCCGTACTTACCGTACTTTTGACACCGCTTCGGCCTGGAATAAGAACGGAAAGGTTAATTTGTCTTTTCAGTGTAGACTAATCTTTAGTTTTTCAATAAAAATGGATATTACTATAGATCAATACAAGTCTCGACTACGGCTGTAGATTAATCTATAGTTTAAAGGACGACTGTAGATCAATATCTACACTCTTAACGTGGTTAGCGAATTTAACATACGCCAACGACTGTTTGGTAAAATATTAAAGGAAATAAGTTCACGTTCTCTTTAATCTATTACGAAATAGTCGCCAACCACGATAAGGGTGATAGTCTCGACTATAAATTACAAATTCAAATATAGTATCGACTAAAGACAAATCTAAAGTCTCGATTCATCTACAGTCTTTCCCATATAATAATTATAGTATTTATATTCTTGACTACAGAAATTCTTGACCAGTGTTCGAAAATAAACACTAAATATCGTTTCTTAATGTCCGGTTCGGTAGATTTGTGGAAAACACAAACTCTAATAGTGTTTGTGTAGAAAATCATAAAAAAAATAACCTGTAAGTCATCTTTCGAACACAAAAATATTACTGTTTTTATCAAACTCAAAAAAAGATGTGAACATTTAATTCCGTTCGGTTTTTTTTTTGAAAATCCACAAACTTCAATGTGTTCGGTTCGGCTCATTATTGTTCGACCCTTTTGGCTGTTAAAAAAAACCAAAAATTTTTTACAAAAACAAAATACACACACGAAAAAAACATTATAGAACATTAAAATATAATGTTTGTCTACAGTATCACTACAATTGTTCTGTTTTTTAACGAAGAACCGAACATTATATAATGTTCGGTTTATTCTTGAAAATAGTTACGAACGGTATTAAGGGTTGTGTATGTCCACACAATCACTAAAAAAATAGATATCGTTCCTGGGTGTGTGAGCCGAACGTTAAATAATGTACTGTTTATTTTCGAACACTGTTCTTGACTTCAGTTTGGCTGTCGACTATTTTTCTTTTGCGCTGGAGGTGTAGAATCTTCAATATATGTATTTTGTCCTTTCTGAAAAACATGTACAATTCACCTTTCCTCCTACGTCCTCAAACAGACAACCTTCCCCACCCCTACTCTACTCCCTGCGGAACTGCCAACCGGTACTTTTTTGCAGGGGAAGTCAGCTTTTGCTGCTCTTTGAATAATTATAATCCATCAACATTAATTTTTTCTTCCTTACACACCCTGTCTGCTTCATGTAATGCTTGCCTTACGACTGCTATTAATATATTAATTGCGGACCAATTTTTCTCTGATTTAAACATGACCTTCAAAATATTATCCGGTCTTAAACCTAAGACAACAAATCGCCGAAACGTAAAAGTTATATGATACGTGGTCTTCTACTCCCCAGTGCATTGCGGGCAACTTGTTCAATTATCTTGTCGGAAGCGTTACAGGTAGCTACTGAAGCCTCCGTGTCTAGTTAGGAATGGCATCATATAACAGTCTAGTCGATATACCTTAATGCTAACACTAATATGAGGCATTAGTCTAAAGATCCGGCGACCTTTAGGCGAATTCTGCCATCTTATTTGCCACTCCATTCTGGCTCTCTCTATCTCTGGCTCTCTGTATCTCTCTCTCTAGCTCTGTCAAGCTTTCTTTAGGATTTCTAGATTTTTTATCTTATCTCGCTTAGGATGTTTGCTTTTCTTTAGCTTTTTATCCAATGGGGATAATTCTAGCAATAATTTTTCTTGCTTCCATGAAAATTGTCCTAAATTTACTACATTTTGCTAGACATCTCCTTCTGATCTCCGTATATGAAAACTAAGTTGCAGACTCTTGTAATTAAAATTCGTTTACTATGATGTGTGGTCCACCATTATTAACTGATTCTTTGTCTCGACTATAGACTGATATAAAGTCTGGACTTTATTATCAGTTTATATGATTTATGGTATCAACTTAAGGCTGATCTACAGGTTCGGCTTTATGCTGATCCCTAGTCTACTTTTCCTAAATATACAGTATCGACTTTATCTTCATTTGAAGTCTCGACTATACATTAACTAAAGTCTAGACGTTGGCCCCTATTACGGTTTACAACTCAATTCAGTTTATTTTTGTATTATGGTTTACAACTTTGCTATATTGCGGTGAACAAAAATTACAACTGATCACAACCAGTTGTCTTAATTACAACTCAACTGAGTTGACTTGTGAACCGTAATAGGGGCCTATATGCTGATCTCTAGTCTTCTTTTCCTACATCTATAGATTCGACTATATCTTCATTTAAAGTCTCGTCTACACATTCATCTATAGTCTCGACTATTTGCTGATCTCTAGTCTTGACTATACCGTAATCTGTAAAATCTACTATATCTTCATCCATAGTATCGACTTTACCATCATTTATAGTCTCGACTTTACATTTATCTATAGTCTCGGTAATTTTTTGATTTCTAGTCTCGACTATAGGCTGTTCTACAGTTTCGACTATTTAGCCAAATTTGGTTTATATTTGTAAATTGTCGTCTTATTTATTTGTACATTATGTTTCCTTTTGCAGCAAACTTCTGTCAATATCCCTCTTCATTTTTTTTATTGAGTTTACGAGAGCTTAATATTATTTCTGTTTACTGCTGTAACTATTTGCCTTATCGAGATTCGTTAAAGTATTTTTTTTTCTGATTTTTTATTTTTTTTTTTTTTTGTCTAAGAAATTCAATTGCTTTAAGGGTCCCATAGACACATACTGCCTATGCTCATGCAATAAACATGTGTTTGTAAATTTGAAATTTTTATTTATGTATGCGTCACACCGACAATGCAGTATGAAAAATCAAAATAGGTTTGATTTTGAAATGAACTCATACTGCTGACAGTTGTAAAAATGAACAATAAAATAAATAAATAAATTTTTTGTTATAATTTTCTTTTCAATTTAAATTAAAACAAATTTAAAATAATTTTTGAGAAATAAAAGTGGGAAGAAAATAGGGTTTTTCTTGAATTTCACGTAATAAAATTTATTTTAAAATGATGATTGATAAGTGTGTAGTAAAATATCAATCACACACGTATACGAAGGGTTCATCGGCAGTAGCTGTCAGCAGTATGTGTCTATGGGCCCCTTTAGATTTAATCTTGTATTAGACTCCATAATTTAGTTATTACGGTCTTTCAATTTTTTTTTTTTTTTTTTGTAGACATTAATGCGTTTTCTGGCTGCTGCAATAAACCTTAAAAGGGAAGCAAAAGCGAAGAAAAGAGATTGAAATAAAAACATTCATTATTGCGAAAGTGTTTAGGAAATTTCTGTATTTTCTGCCTTAATTGAAAATCAACAATTTTTTAAGCAATTTTCTTGTAAAATTTTCTTCAGCGTTTTCTTTATTTCTTACTCAGAGTAGTATTTTATGATTATTGGTCATTTATTTCTGTTTCATTTTCACTTGATATTTCTGATAAGTTTTCTATGTCTATGAATTTTTTTTTTGCGATGAACCAGATTTTTATTTTTTTTTCTGGGTTATCGAAAAGTTATTAATAAATATAATAAAATAAAAACCAAGAATTGTGGCCATAAAAGTTTATTATCTTTAAGTTTTGTATTGTGTGTATTTTATGTTTCCCGTATGAGGGTTATCAATGTTTATTTCTTTTAAGATAAAAAATCAAATAGATATCTTTTTTTTCTTTTGAGAAATAAAAAGCTGTTATGTTTTAGTAGCACGAAACTTTTACTGTTCGCTTATAATGCAATAAATAGCAGGTTTCTAAAAACTGAGGACAAAAATCCATGTTAACTGCCAATTAATTAAAATTGTTTAATAAAAAATATATATAAAAATAGTCAAAACTAAGAATTAGTTGAAAGTCTTGTCTTTATTCTGGAGACTAGAGTATCGACTTGTTTTAAAAGTTTTTGTGTCGACTATATTTATCGTTTATTTTACCGACTCGAACATAGGCAGATCTTTAGTTAAGATAACAGGCTGATCGTGACTGCAGTCTGATATATAGTCGAGACTATAGTGTGATCGTTTATCGCTACTATAGTCTCATCTAAAGGGTAGTTAAATAAGGGCCGATGTTGAATGTGAACCACACCTAAACGTCAAGTTGTTTTTCTGCATTTCATTTGACATTTCTCAATTACGGAATAACTCAATTTGAAAAATGGAAAGATACATACACAATCGAGCAACGCGTTAAAATTATTCAGGCTTATTATGAAAATGGGCGTTCAAATCAAAATGCATATCAGCTTCAGTGATGAGGCACATTTTCAACTCAGTGGACGTCGATAAGCAGAATTGCCGCATTTGAGCGAATGATAATCGAAGAGTGGTTGTCGATTGTTTTTGTAGTTGATTAAAGAGCACAGGTTGTGTGTTACTTTAATCTATTACAAAAAACGAGACAGTGGAATACGACAACGACAACCACAATAAGGCTGATTGTGTTCTTTATTGCCATGTAAATAGTCTCGTCTGTAATCTTGTCTATAATCTCCTCTATAGTATATAATCTTCTTTATTCACCCCTCTAGACTAGTTTGTAGTCTCGTCTATAGTTTCGTAGACGCTTGTCCTTACTCTTTAGTCTTCTTTTATCCATTTTAAAGTTTCGACTATAGTTTTGACTATTGTAGTGTTTATATTTTCGTGAACAGTCTTGTATATAATTTTCATTTTAGTCTCGCCATTTTTCACTTATGTAGTCTCGCCTATAGTCTCGTCTCTTGTATCGTCTATAGTCTTGCCTAAAATCTTGTCGTGTTTTTCGTCTACGGTTTCGTGTGTAGTTTTTTATATATAATCCCGGCTATATTTAATAGTTTCGTATATTGAATCGTCTATAGTTTTCTCTTTAGTCTAGTCTAAAGTGTCGTCTTATTCCTTATCTATCGTCTGTAGTTTTTTGTATAATCTCGTCTGTGTTTTTTACTATAGTCTCGTCTATAGTCATGGCTATAGTATTCTCTAGTTTCCTTTAGTCTCAGCTAAATTCTCGCGTTTATCTTTGCCTAAATCAAGGCTTTAGTCTTGTTTACTGTCATGTCTATATTTTTTTTTATATAATCTTCGTCAAAAGTCTCGTCTAAAGTTTTTTCTATAGTCCAGTCTTTAGTCTTATCTGTTAACTCGTCTATAATCTGGTCTCTAGTGTCATCGTCAAAAAACTTGCCTTAAGTCTTTTCTATAGTCTCGTCTGTTGTTTTTTGTATAGTCGCGTGTATATTCTTGTCTAGAGTCTCGTAACTTGTGTCGGCTGTAGTCTCGTCTATTGAATCGACTAAAATTACCTGAAAAGTTTCGTCTATAGTTTCCTTTGCAGTCTTTTCTATAGATTTTATATAGACTTGTCTAGTCTTATCTATAATATCCGCAGTATCGTCTTTAGTCTCGCCTAAAGTCCCAACTATTGTAGCGTCTGTAGTTTGTTGCATAATCTCTTCTACATTCTTGTCTATGGCATCGTCTAAAGTCTTGTCTATGGCCTCGTTTATAGTCTCGTCTGTATTCTTCTCTATCGCCTAGTCTTTATTGGAACCTACAGTCTTGTTTTTGTAGTCTCTAGTCTATAATCTTGGCTTTATGTAGTTTGTTTTATAGTTTTGTTTGTAGTTAGTCTAGCATATAGTTATTTCCATAGTTTATAATCAGTTCTATAGTCTTATAAATCATTTGTTGTTTACAAAATTTTTTTCTTAATAATTTCCCCTGCAGTTTTTTTTAATCTTATTTATTAATATATCTAACATTACGCTGGCACTGCCAAGCACTTCAATCAAACTATTGTTTTTAATTTTTAGTCACACTTCTTTGTATGATTTCATTCAATTACCTGTTTGTTATTTTACAAACTATTGTTTTACGAGAAGAAGAGATATTTTCCACTGATTATCACGTTTTATTTAATTAATAAAATTGTTTGAATTTTAGCATTAAAACACACACACACAAATACACAATTGCAAAATAATTTCCAGCTTAAATTGTATATTTAAAATTTTTTGCATTGCAATTAATTTTTAAATTTAGATATGTGAGAGACAGGATTTCTAATTAAACTTATAATTTATGTTAATTCAATTAAATATTTAAAGTTAATACGAAAATGATATTAAAATTTTTTGAATTCTAAAACAAGTTTAGGAAACTGCTGTCATGCGGTTATTATTTTGTTTGCTGAATAACTACTTTTTTTTATTCCGCAAATAAAAGTTTAATATTTAAGATTTTAAAAAATATATAAATAAAATATAAAAAAAACTAAAAAAATAAAAATCTTTGGTCAAATGTAATTTTTTTTTCTTTTTGGCCACTTTCTTTCTTACTTTTAATCTTAAAAAAAATATATTATCTTTCTTAAAAAATTAATTTTTATTTTTTTCTATTCTGGAAGGTTTTTTTTTAATTCTACAAGCAGTTTAGTTAGTTTTTTTTCTAATATTTAATAACTCTATGTTGTAAGTTAGTTGTTTCATATTTTATTACTGTCATTTTGAAGTTACTGACAATTCACATACCCAGACACATAAAATAATACCAAACAACTGCCAATTTAGTTCTGGTACTATAAATAAAATAAGACGAGGGAGCAAAAACACTCTCATCTCATGTCAGTTTTTATGAATTGTATTGTGACATGTTTGATAATTTCTTTTGTATAAGTGGGAGTGTTCACAAAAGTTAATGTGTGTGTGGGCCTTGGTAAATGTTTTTTTTTTTTTGTTTTTATGCATAACAGTAAATTTATCTAGTACAGGGTGGCCTAATTAAGACCTACCAGTGTGTAACTAGTCGTTGTTGGTGGTCTTAAGGAAGCAGCGCTTGCCCAATTTGAATTTTGTATGGACGTTTATTAAAAAGATTAAATTTTAAAATTCTCTGCAATGTTTTCCTGGAAATGGCCAATTGGACGGAACGACGACGAAATGAGGCAGATGGAGAATTCTTCTCAACACTCGGTCGATGAGCACCACTTCCAGGACTGTCTATCACTGGAATCCGTTTCGTTAAAGGCCGACTGAATTCCTAATCCTGAAGGCTATGAGAGCTGATCTTGAATTAAAATATTGAAGATATGTTCGTTGCATCATAACAATTCGACAATTTAAACGCGTTTTTTGGGCTGTATGCATTAATTATAAATTTTCAAGAACTCAGTTAGAACCGGCGAAGAGAAAAGAAAAAACAATTTATTACAAAATAAAAAAACACGTATAGTTAAACTAACATTGGTCTAATTCGGGCGACCCTGTTTGTGAGTAAATTTTAATATTTACTTAATTATTAATCTCGCATTTATTTATTTCTAAAGATTTATTAAAACTTGTATGAAGATAAGTGTATAGTCTCGTCTATATATATTCTTGCCTGAAGTCTTCTCTAAAGTCTATATGTCTGTGGCAATTTGACAAAACATTTTAAGTCAAATTAAAAAAGTTGAAAAAAATGTTGTTAATCATACGAATTTTCATTAAAAAAACATTTTTGTTAACGTTTTTAAAATTTTGTATTATAAATGAATTTTTCTTTAATTTTGGCTTATTTTATTATTTGACTAGCGTTAACATATCTGCATGCCAAAGTTTATTTTTCTAGGTTTTAACTTTTTTAAATTCTAGCACTTAACCAGCTACTTTGTAATCGGGCCTTTTATTTCATGAACATATTTATATGCCAAAGTTTATGTTCCTAGGTTTTAACAAAAAAGTTCCAACAGTTTTCATCTCATATGCTGAAATTAACCTATAATTTTGTGTTTCTAAGTTCAATATAATAGAAAATTCAAAAACACAAAAAGTAGAAAAAACTTCCCTCTTATAGATTCTTATCCACTCAGGACATTGCATCATGAATTTCATGTTTCTAGGGGCGCTGCGAAATATGGCCCCAGGAAATATGGCCCCAAAAAATAAATGAAAATTGACCCCAAATTTGTGGCTATTTTTCATAATGCAATATGGCCCCATTTTTTTAATGAAAAATTATCCCAAAAAAATGAAAAATAACCCTAAAAATAAAATGAAATATGACCCTAAATTTGGGGTTGTTCTTCATTATGAAAAATCACCTCAAAATTTATAATGAATTTTAACCCCAAAAAAGAACACAAAGAAAGTGACATTAAACATTTTCGGTGGAGTTCATATGCCCAAAACTAAAAATCCCAAATTTAGAATCCCGATTTCAAAATCCGGATAATTATACAGTTTTGGTTTTAAAAATCGTACGATTGATAGCACGGTTGGGCTTTCGGCCATGCATAAGGATTTTTTTCTCTATGGTATAACGAACACTGGCTTTGCTTACTAAAGCTCTACGTTATAGCCGGGCGCAAGGATTTTTTTCTCTATGGTATAACGAACACTGGCTTCGCTAACTAAAGCTACTCTGTATAGCCAGCCTTCGGCTGGGTGAAAGGATTTTCTTCTCTTTGGTATAACGAACACTGGCTTTGCTCACTAAAGCTTCACTACATAGCAGGCATTTGCCGGGCGCAAGGATTTTCTTTTCTATGGTATAACGAACTCTTCTCGTCATAGCCGGCCTTCGGCCTCTAGGATTTTTTCCTCTATGGTATAACAAACACCGGCTTCGCTAACTAAAGCATCTTTGCATAACCGGCAAGGATTTTCTCTACTTTGGTATAAGAATTCGGGTTTTTTATGTTATCCCTAGAAATTTTTACATAGAATTTTATAAAATTTGTGTAAAAATGTTTGGGGTGATTTTTCATTTCTTTAAACTTGCATTTTTTATTAGTAGATGAAAAATAGCCCCAAAGTAAAAATTGTGATTTTATTTGGGGCCATTTTTCATTCCTTGATATTGGGGTAAATTTTCATTCCACTTAAAATGCAAAAACACCCTAACGAAAAAATGAAAAATAACCCCAAAAAAAAACAAAAAAATTGCGCCAAAATTGCGTGTTGATGTGTCTCATGTAAAATTTTGGGGCCGTTTTTCATTTTCTTTTTGGGGCCATATTTCCTGGGGTCATTTTGCGCACTGCCTTTTCTAGGTCCAATACTAATGGAAATTCAAAAAGTACCAGTTAAAGAACAAAAAAGTACCAAAAAGTTCCCTCATAGATTCTTATCCACTCAAAAAGCTA
The DNA here is from genome assembly GCA_930367215.1 of Pollenia angustigena. NCBI lineage: Eukaryota > Metazoa > Arthropoda > Insecta > Diptera > Polleniidae > Pollenia > Pollenia angustigena. The sequence continues at coordinate 5,467,821 of OV884059.1, read as the reverse complement.
AGGAAAAATATCAAATTTCCCCTATTTCCTTGTTTCGGTACTATTTTTTCCCCCTTTAAAGAATCAAAAATTTCAATATTGTAGTGGCAGCCCATAAATTAGTAGTATGAATGGAGAAAAATGTTTTGTAAAAAAAGTACTAAAAATAGTACGATTTTCACCCCTTAGATGTTCGAATTTCTAAAAAGTACCAAATATTTTTTTAATAAGTTTCGAATGTGGTATTAACTAACTTTGTTTCTATGTTTATTGGTTCAAAAGATAGATGGGGTGTCAAAAAGTACCAAAATTCAAGTTTTACCCGTTTACTGCCTAATAGGGCCGAATTTAAAAAAAAGTACCACCCACCTGTCCGCATATTTTTTTAAAGAACAACGATAAGTATTTCATTTTTTTTACAGAATTCGAATATCGATAGTCCGGTCTATATTTGGGCCTTTGTTTCAGAGTCTGAATCTCATCTATAACCTAAATTGTATCTATAATATGTAAATTCTAAAGTACGGTTATTGCCTCTTCAAAACCTGGCTCCAATTCTCATCTTTAGCCCTGTCTATAATCTGGTCTATAGTCCGGCTTAAAGCTTTGACATGTCTACAGTTTAGTCTATAAACGGTCTCGATTACAGTAGTTTGGAAAAAAATTGGCTTGATATTAATTTAAAAACCATTTATTGATGAGTAGTTTAATAAATAAAATTAAATATTTGAATAGTCTATTATTTAGGCTTTACAGTATACATTAAAAGACAGCTTTTTTATAAAGTGAAATTTATTTTAAGCGCGAGCCATCGTTGGTTAGGACCTTTTCCAATTTTTCTGGCAACATATGACTTCAGTTAAAAGAACAGCATATTTTTTTTAACCCAGAACGAATTTAGTCAGTTTCGGATACCCTGTTAAAGCATCCACCGCATGTATACTCGTCGTAGCCTCATTGTCCGGCATAGATCTTAATGGAAGACAGGTTAGAAGACAGCTTCGCTTACACTGTCTCACATAAATTTGATAGAAGACAGCTCCTAAGATAATGTCCTTTACACTGACACGCATAGATCTAGGTGGAACGCAACTTAGAAGACAATATCGTGCATTTCGTCGTTCATAGGGTTTGACAGAACAAAACCCCTAAGTAACCCCACGTCTCCATGCGCTTTTGATTAGAACATGACATGACCATAACGCCGGCAGAGCAACGGTATTAATTTGTTCATGTTCTTGTATGTGGCGAATACGTGTTGATGTTCATGTTCTGATTGACCACAATTTTTGTTGTTGAGCGTTTGGTTGTATACCGAAAATACATTGCATGCCCAACATCATGGCGCACATGGATGCTAAGACGAATGTTTAGGCAACGATGGCATCACATGAACGAAACATGAACAGTCTACGCGAGTAGAATTCATGTGCGACGTGCTGTTCTTACCAAGTTGATGGATGGTGGAGACGGGTAGTAAGTGTGGTTTATACTGCCCCGCAGAGATCTTGATGGAACACAACTTCGAAGACAATATCTTTAATCCTATCCATCATAAAGTTTGATAGGTGTTACAAGACGTTGCCGCTCATACTGTCATACACGACGATTTCCAATTTTTTCTTAAAGAAAACTTAAACGATGGGCAAAACTCGTGCATATATCATCGACGACGATGTCGTCAACGACAATCTGACCAAATGGGTAAATAAAGAATAGAATAGCCAGGCTATAGCATAGACTATAGATTAGGCTATAAAACATATAATATTATTCTTTAAATTTTAATTAGCTTAGACTTTAGACAACGCTATAGCTTCGTCCTCTGCCTAGACTTCAACTTTTAGCCATTCGCAGAACAATTAATAGTGTTGTTTGTAGTCTAGATTAAACACTAGACTAAAATTGAGTTTATTTTTCATTCGATTTTTAATTAATTACTTCTTAACTGACATTTTTATAAACCTTTGTATCTTATTTCTGTTAAAAGCGATTTTTAAAATTTATTATACACAACGTTTTAAATTTGTTAAACCAAATCACACATACTTTCCGGGGTTCACGCATACACACACACACATATAAATTCACTAAGAGTCATTTGCATATTAAATCTACAAACAAAACACATGTCATAAAATATTGCCAATAATAAATTGTTGGCAATAATGACACAAACAACAACAACAATATGTTAACTTCAACATAAAAGTATAAACAACCTTATAAAAACGTTAATGCATACACACACACACGCATCATCATTTATATGAATGAACAGGGATGTACACACGCATTTTATACATTTTCCCATACATAATTAAAATTGATAGATGGCTGGAGATAAAAAAGAACATGATGATATATATATTACAGAGTAAGGAAGAAGTTAAAACAGGGGAAGGAATTGGTCTTATTGTCAGGGGTTATAACAGAGGGTGAGTAAAAAAATAGGAGCATAGTTAGAAAAAAAAATCATTTGAGAAATGTGCATGTACATTTATGTGTGGCTTTCTTTCGTAACCTACACAATCAACAAAAACTAATTTGCATAACAAGAGACACATTCATTTTATTATATACATATGCACACTTACATACATTTCACTTAACACAAGATTTTTCGACATTCTTTTACATGCGGCTGGAAAAAAAAATAAATTGAAATTAAATAAATGGTTTTTAGGTAAAAGAAAAATTCAATCTTAAAAGAAGTTGCACCTTCAAATGATAAATCAGAAAATAAAGATGTTACGCTAGACTACATTATTTAGCACAGACTTGACTTTGGCGTAGAAATTTAAAAAGCAGGCGATTATATTATCTGTAAGACAAAGTCCATGTCATAGCATTGCCTATAATCACTATTGCAACCTTAAATATTAGCTACTAGCATTAAACCCGCTACATTGTTAGCGTCTCTTTTTCTTTCATGGACGTATTTACATGCTAAAGTTTATGTTTCAAGGTTTTAGCAAAAAAGTACCAACATTTTTCATCTTATATGCTGTCATTCACTCAGGACCCTTCACCTATAATTTAATGTTCCGAAGTTTAATATTATAGCAAATTTAAAACGTACCACATGCAGAATCGAAAAGTAAAAGAAGGAAATTTAATTTCCTGTATTTCCCCTTTTTTGGTACTTTTTTTCCCCACATTAAAGTATCAAAAATTCCAATATTGTAGTAAAAGCCCATAAAAGTTGTTATTACAAAAATAGGTAGGATTTTCACCCCTTAAACGTTCGAACGTTCTCTTTATTATAAAAGTTACGAATGTGATACATATAATTTTATTTCATTAGTATTGTGGTTATTTTATTGAACTGTTTATGATTTTTAATAACATTTTTAATATTTAAATCAGGCTCTAAAGTTCATAAAATTTAATTTTCATTAAATTATTTTTATGAAGAAAGGAACTTTACCACATGAAATTAATTAAAATTTTTTGTTAATTTTTTATTGGAAATTCAACCTACGATCACGGACAGCTTGATTTGACATGTTTCGATAGAATTTTAAGTTTTATAGAAATTTTATTTCTATGTTGATTGATTTCAAAGATAGATCGGGTGACAAAAAAAGTTCTAAAATACAGGTTATACCCTTTTACTGCCCAAAATGGCCGAATTTCAAAAGTACCCGACGCACAGAGGGTTAAAATGTACCAAAAGTGAGGATTAATTCAAAAGCTGAACTTCATCCTACACATTCGTGTGTGGTACTGGGTGAAAGGTGAAATTAAATTCTACATCACTATTTGCCAAAAACTTTTGTTTTGAGTAAATTACTCTATCGACTGTGAGCTGTCAAAGTCAAATAATTTTTCAAAATTTTTCGTGCCGTGCCTAAAACTGAAAATTGAGATATTTTGGGTGCTGATAATTCTTATTAAGCGTTCTAAAAGTAATTTTATTAAAATGGAACCATCAACTTCAGGTATTTGGCTACATAATTGCATTAATGTTTTTTAGATAAATGTTTTGCAAATATTTTTAATATTTTTTTAAAAAGTGCTCCTATTTGGGGTATTTTCGATATATACACAGAGTTTCAACAAATTTCTTGTTGCGATCCAGCAAATTTTATTAAGTGATATTTTAATATAGTATTTTAGCTTATATATTCCACACCAAACTTGTGCAGAGGCACCGCGTTTTTTCACTTATTAAAATTTTTGTGAGATAACTCCAGTTGCTAAATACTTAATCTGAAAAAAACAAACAGCAAATCAACTTGTTTCTTTTTAATTCTCTTTTGTCTTTATTTTCGGTATTAAAGTTATTGCTATAAATGAGTTTGGTTTCTATCAGAGATAACCATCTTAATTTTGACTCACGCTCACTTACAAAAAATAATTTCTGTTTTATTTACACCGAATTCTAATTTTTGCATACGTTCGTGCTTTTATTAAATTTAAAATTAACTCACGAGCTCGAAATGATCACGAAAACACTTAATGTTCGATCAAAACTAAAGCTTAAATACTAATATGTATGTATATTAAATGCAAAAAAAAAATCTAAAAAATAAGCTAACGCACACATTGCATTTAAAAAATATCGAAATAACGAAAGTTGATTTGGCCTTAACAAAAAAAAATGCGCACAATATTAGTTGTTATTTCCTGTGGTCGCGAAATCCACATAGAGAATTTTCGCAATTTTGCTCATAACACTGCAAAGTACTTTGTTGAAAAATATCCATGGTTTTGTATGACTCCTACAATACATAAATTTTTAGTTCATGGTCCCGCGATAATAAAATAAGCCCTTTTACCGATTGGAGAACTTTCAGAAGAAGCCAGAAATAAAGATTTTAAAAATTATAGGGAACACTTTGCTCACAAATGCAGCCGAGAAAAGTCGAATGAAGATATTCTAAATAGATTTTTATTCTCAGTTCAGATCCATTCATATCTAGTATAAATAAACAAAATAATCGGAAAGAAAAGCAACAATTATCAAATTCCGAACTACAGCTTTTGCTATCGCCTATTATTTCTCAAGAAATACATGAAAGTGAGAGTAATGACAGTGAAGATTATGATGATGAAGGTGAGGATGAACATAATGATACAGATGGGGAAGATTATGATGCAGATTGTTAACACAATTAGTGCATAATATACAATTTTTTTCTTAAATACAAACAAATGCATAAAAAAAATTTTATACAAATTTTAGAATTCATGAAATTTTGTCGTAAGGACAAATAGGAGCTTAAATCAATTATGTAGAAATATTTATATATGTTTATATTAACATTTCTAATTAGGCTTAAGTTCATGAGTGGTTGCGATCGAAACATGTCATGGTAACCTGCCGGCCTGGGTTCGAGCCCGAGCCACGTCAAGAATGAAAGATTATCAATAACAATTTTAATTGATTTTCATGTTGTAAAATTCCTTTCTTCATAAAAATAATTTAATAAAAATTAAATTTCATGAACTTAAGCCTAATTAGAAATGTTAAATATTTGGATTGAAAACCATAAATAGTTCAACAAAATAACCACAATACTAATTATTGTTAAAGCTATGGCACGAGCTCTATGTGTACATTTGTCCTTCAAGTTGTGCTGAAAAAGGTCAACAGAAAAGAGAAAGACAAAGTGAAAAAACGAAAAAATTTACTTGGACTTCAAGAAAAATTCTTGACGAAAGTACGAAAAAACGGAAGTAAAGGGAAAAAAAACATGTAAAGTCAATTAAGATGGATAATCATTCAGGAAAGCAAATTTCGATCTACCAAATGTTAAAATACAATTTGGTTTAAGGATTGATGTTTGACTAGTGACGTCAGCAGTCGTCGATGGCTGCGAGTGTAAGACGGCAAATCCATCTGAGGAGATCGAGTGGTTGCGATCGAAACATGTCATGGTAACCTGCCGGCCTGGGTTCGAGCCCGAGCCACGTCAAGAATGAAAGATTATCAATAACAATTTTAATTGATTTTCATGTTGTAAAATTCCTTTCTTCATAAAAATAATTTAATAAAAATTAAATTTCATGAACTTAAGCCTAATTAGAAATGTTAAATATTTGGATTGAAAACCATAAATAGTTCAACAAAATAACCACAATACTAATTATGTTTATATTATTTTTAATTTATCTTTTTAATAATATATTCAATATATTTTAATTTTAAATTTTATTTAATTATTTATAGCTTTCTATTTTAAATTTACAATAAAATTTGTAAATTAAGCCCATTTTCCACAAAATTGAAAAAACGTTCCCAAACAGACAAAAAAATTTTTTTTTTTTTAATTTTTTTTTGTTTAATATGGTTTCTTTTTAAGTGTATGGAGTTATTGATAAACAAAAAAAATTATAAAAATTTATTTCGTTACTTTTTTAAAAAAGTTGTAAAATTCTCGAAATCCTTCAAAACCCAAATTCAGATTTTAAATTAAACTTATGTTCATATTTATGCAAAATATATATTTATTTTTTTATTTTTTAGAAAGAAGACAATATAAGCTTTCGTTTGCTTCTCATTTTTTAAAAAAATCACTTTCCATTTTGAAATTACGGCGAAAATTCTGAAACAAACTATAATTTTCCGAAAAATAAAAATGTCTATAAAATCATAAAAAAAATTTTTTTTTGTGTATCTTTTTTTCAGAATATGCCTTTAATATATATTTAACGATTTGAAAAAAAAAGAAAAAAATTTCAAAAAAATGTAAATTACGGCTCCCATGAATTAATCGCCACTTTCGGTGTCAACGAACCCACTGTGCGACGCCTGTCTGCTTATTTTTTAATTAACGTCGAAAAGTTATAATTTTTTTGTGTATATCTTTTAGCTTAGTGGCTATTAGGTTAGCAAATTTACACGTTTTTACCACCTAAACATTCGAATTTCCAAAAACCGTGTCTCAGTAGATAAATTTGGCGAGAGACCAATCCCCGCTTTAAATTTCAACTTTTTAGCTTCAGGATTTTAGGCTGTGCGAGGATGAATCAGTCAGTCAATCAGCTAATTTACAATTTTTTTTTATGTAATAGTATAAACGTTTATATTGCGTCTAGGCTCTAATATAAGCTGTAGCCTAGACCATAGTCTTTGTATAATCATAGTCAAACGCTAAAGTCGGTTCTTTTTAAAAACAACTTTAAAAGAAAATTAAACATTCTTTTAATTAAATTGCTACTATAGTCGAAATTAAAGTATGTTTTAAATTGAACCGACTTTAACTGGGTGCCACCTCAAATGTAGAAAACTTGTTCATACAACATACAAGAAAATATAAGCAAGTGGCAGGCAACTCTAAGCAGCTGACATTAAAAATAAAATATAAATAAAACACTGCATGCCTTGTAGCGTTGAATATTTTAAAAACGCAATGTGAATTTAAAATATTCAAAATATTTTTGACTTTGTTTTTGCTTGCATTGTAATTGTTGGCATTGCGTTTTACACAACTAGGGCATATAGATATCGTCGGTTGATTATTTAATTGTCGTATGTCGTATGTAATTTGTATCCACATACGACAATTAAATAATCAACCGACGATATGTATTTTGTGTTAAAAGATAAACGATTTCCTCCAAATCAATAATAATTGCAAAATATCGGCCAATATCTTGTAACATACACATTTTAAACTTTTTGCAAGAACTTTTTTATTTGGCGAAAACAGCTCATGCTGTTGTTAACTGAGTTAAAAACAACATCAGCTAGTTTTCAAATTAACACCGGTTATATATAACGTGAAAAGTATGCTTTTGCATACTTATTTTTTATAAAAGTTTACTTTTGAACTCTTAAAGTATGCTTTGTTTATGACTATAGTTATGGGCCAGTATATTTTGAAGTCTCATGTATAACCTTGTCTATAGTCTAGTAGCAGCTAGGCCTTGTATTTAACCCACCCCATAGAGAATTTTCTAGCTTAGTGTATAGCCTACTCTTGAGTCTATATTCCCAACCAATGTGGCCATATCCAAAAATATTTTACAGCTAAATCGGCTTTCAAATAATGCTAAAAAATGCCAAAAAAAATCCTAAACTGCCAAAAAATAATGCTAAAATTTAATTTGTATTATTGTTTTGTTATTTTAGTTAATATACCTTTATATATGATTTATTTTATATAATTCTTCCCTATAATCATATTAATAGAACAAACTGATTAAAAAATAACAATAACATATTTATTAAATATAAAAAGTCTTAGGCCCGTTTTCACAACTTACCGATAGCTATAGGTAGGATTTTATCGGCCGTATAAAGAGTGTTCCATTATTACAACTTTACTTTAACCTACCAGGTAGGATGAACTTTAATGTACTTTATCGCGCACCTTAGGTTAAAGTTAAGTTTTAATAATGGAACAATTTTTATAAGGCCGGTTAAAGTCTACTTTAAGCTATCGGTAAGTTGTGAAAACGGGCCTTAAAACTATAAAACAAATATATTTCAGTCTTCATATACGTATGTACATAAATGTTTTCAAACAAAAGATACCATACCATAACAAAAAATCAAAGAAACTTGACGCATAAATGGCTATTATTTAGTATTTCAATAAAATTTATATAACAGTTTTAAAAAAAAATTTAATTTTATAAATTAAATACGTTATCAAATGAATAATCTTCTTCAGATACTTAACGTCATTCTATTTCGAATTTTCGTTTTTAAGAGATTTATACCACTTAAAACCTATTTTAACTTCCACGTTGCTAAATGGAAAATCCAACAACTTCGTTGCAAAAGAATTTAATTCAATGAATGGATTTTCATTTAATGCATTTTTATATCCATATACATTTATCCAGAAATCAACTGTTGAGATATTATTTAACAATTCATATGAATTTTGTTTCCGCCGCTGATGTTCCAAAGTCGTTATTTCTTCTACAGTGAAATCAATCATTTTTTCTTTAAAATGTTAGCTTAGTCTGGGATCACACTATGAAAGTTTTCTTTCAGAAAGTTTGAGTTTTTTGGTGACAGGGGAAAAGAACATATTTTTCTTCTCTCTTCTCTCACCCATAAACTCAGACTTTCTGAAAGAAAACTTTCATAGTGTGAACCTACCTAGACTTAATTTGCATTTATTAGTATTTTCTGCACAAAAAATTTAAGTATTTGTTAATTATGATAATTGTTTGGCAACCGTTGTCTAAGTTGACTTATTAATTGAGCTATAAAATCGCGGCATGTTATTCGTATTTCTTTTTCTATTTTAAAATTATGGTATATCTTTTCGTTTCCAAAAATTTTTCAAAATCGTAATTGAGGGAAAAAATCAGCTTAACATGAATTTAATGGATCAAGCTGTTCAAATTTTAAAACAATTTGATATGAAAGATATTTTAAAAGATTGTACAGTTTCTATAGCAAAAGAGTAGGGATTTGTATATGCATTCAACAAAAAAGTGTGGTAAATTTTCAAAAAAAAGATTACTTGAATACTCTTAAATTAAATAATGCTAAAAAATGCTAAATATGTAGTTGACAAATGCTAATAAAAATGCTAACTGCTAAATGAAAAATTTGCAGCTAAATCAGACAAAAAAATGCTAAATCTAGCTGCAAAAATGCCAAAATGGCCACGCTGTTCCCAACAACTGTTTAATCCATATTTGAGACTTAAACCTAGGCAAGACTCTGTTCTCTCTTCTGCAGCTTTGTCTATAGCCTCTCCTAAGCGCAGTCAATATAAAGGTGAAAGAAAATCTTGCAAAAAATAGCCGTATTTATTTTTAATCGAATTGTGTTGGATTCATACCGACTTAAACTCCCCCTGTAACGTCCTTGCACCTTGCGGAACTGTCTAATACAATAATACGTCACAGGGCCCGGTAGACTTATTCAGTCTGTTCTGCTTTATTCTTAGCACCTATTCTTGACCTCTCTTTTAAGTTCATTGTAAACTCTTTTGGTGTATCTAAATATAAAGTCCTAGTTTTGCCTCTTATTAAGTAAAAAGTTAAATAAGTTTTCCCTCTTATCAATATTTACAAGCTCATTCTCGAATCTTGCGCAGTAAAATATGACATTTTCGGAGCTTTAAATTGAGTTTGGGCACCGTAAATTGCATCACGTTTCAGAGTCTTGTCGAAATGTTTTGTGTCACCATATTTACTATTTATCCACATAAAAGATCCACCTTCGTTTCTGACTTTTTCCATCTTTTTTTCTTTTTGCCATAAACTTAAAAAATTTTTCAAGAACATCTACTATATTGCTCAATTCATATTTGAGCAACCGCTTTCAATCTGTTTTTCTAAATGGTACATATTCTACTGCTTTGCCTGTTCCCAAAGGAGTGCCACAAGGGTCGATTTTAGGACCGCTACTTTTTTCTGTATATGTTAATGATTTACCACGTTGTCTCAAACACTCTAACATACAGTTATATGCTGATGATGTCCAGCTCTATCTTAGTAGTTCCACTGAATGCATAACCAAAAATATTTTTAAGCTTAATGATGATTTAAAAAGCGTACACCTGTGGGCAAATGCTAACAAGTTGCAACTAAATCCACACAAATCAAAATGTATTGTTATACATAAAAAATCTACAAAATTGCAAACAAATTTTGGAATAATGTTAAACCATCAACGTATAGATATTGTTTCTTCTGCAAAGAATTTGGGAATTAATTTTAATGAAAATTTGGAATGGTCGAATCAAGTGAACAGTTTAGTAGGAAACTTACACTTCTTACTTCGTGGATTATGGTCTACACAGTACTTTACACCATTACACATACGAATTTTAATTGCTAAAACTTACCTTAACCCAGTCTGTTATATGGATGTGAAGTATTTGCCAGTTGTGACTCCAAGAGTACAAATAAATTAAGCAAGGCATATAACAACATAGTAAGATATGTATTTGGTCTGCGTAAATATGACCGAATATCACAATATTCAAATAGGCTATATGGTTTATCATTGCGAAGACTAATGGCTGTCAGAATACTTATTTTACTGCACACTTATATGAAAAAGAACCGATACATCATTTCAATCCCTTAATCTTTGCGCGATCAAATAGAGGCAACAAACTAATTATAATTAGACATCGTAGTCTTGTCTCTGAACACCATTTCTTTATATATTCTGCACGTCTTTGGAATCTACTTCCTAATAATCTTCAGACAAACAACATCGCACTAGAATTCAAAAGACTTTTGATTAATCATTTTGAATAAATAAACAAATCTTTTGAATTGATCCTTTCAAAATTACGTTCATACATACATATAAATAAATAAATTAATTAATTTAATTATATTTATACTTTTTTGTATATTTATATTTTGTTCCTTTTGTTAAATTGTATTTTTAATGTTAAATGAATTTGTTATTCTTTTTTTTATTGTTAACTTTCTTTTATAAATCGTCCCCTCAATAAAACAATAGTGTATACGCATGTACACCATTATTTTTTTTATTGCATATTTAGAATCTCCATCATTGATTTTATGTCTGGTCAAAATTTCGTCAAATTCTACTTCCAAAAAGTGGGTCAAAATGTCGTTGGAAAAAATAGTGTATAATTTCTTGTTGAAAATTTTCCTTCAATAAGTGTGTAAGCTCATATGCGCTATTTTACCTGAAATTGCCACTCCAAAATTGTTAAAAGAATAATAGTGTATACGCATTATGCTCCATTTTAGTCTGTAGAAAAAAAATTTAATTTATGAAAACTTTAACTCATAAAATAGCTTATAATAATATACACTATTGTTTGAGAAATAGTTTCATTCCGAACATCGAAAGCTGCATGATCTCCAAAATTTGTGCCAGAAGAATGTAATTCCTCGTGGCTCGCAGTCATTTTTCTTTAACTTACAAGGTGGAAAGAAGCGAAATTGTTTAGATGAGCCAGATGTAGCAGAGGAAGAGAAAGAAGACAAATGAACTTCTAGTTATTTTTGATTTACGTAATGTATACCTTAATTTTTCATTTTTTTTTTTTTTAAATTAACCCAAATTGGAATGTAATGAATATGTGCCGTTGAATCTATGAATTAATGACTGTTTTATAACGTAACAAATTGATATTTTTGAGATCAAATATTTTAATAAAAATGCCGTAAAATTATTGAATAAAACAGCGTATACCATACAAAATAAACAAAAAAAAAAAAATATACATATAAAAAATAAAATTGCCTATATGGAGGACTTGCACTTTGAATGACATAATTATGGTCTTAAAGGATGCGTAGAATAAAAAAAAATTGGTCAATTTAAAGACAAGAAACGGTATTATGTATTCGTCGAAAAATCCAGTATGAAGAATTTTTATTTACCGCGATAATGAGGTTTAAATAGACATCCGATTTGACAAAAACTTTAAACACGATTTTCTCAAAACCCCAAAAAAATTATACACTATTGTTTTATTAAGGGGACGAAATAACATTTAAATTCTCATACTCTAATTATAAGATATAAATCTTGTTGTATGGGATATTCAATAAAAAATAAATATTAAATATTATATTTGCAACGACTTTTTGTCTTTCATGTTTATGGATCTGCATTTAATTTAATTCTCCCATTTTCTTTTCATGCATCCGCTTTGCTGTGTTCACCCTTGAATGACTTGTAACCACATCTGATACAGTATTTATCGCTTATTTGCACACCGGTTATAAGCATTCAACGCGTTTATGCCTTCAAGATTAATTTTAATTGTTTTGTTTTTAAGCATTTGCTTATATGCATATCCCGCAATTATGCATCACAATAGCATACCATTTTAAAAACTAACATAAAAAAAATTCTCTTATAAGCAGGTATGGGCACCACTTCATTGAAAGCTTTGCATGTGTGTCATTGTATTGGTTTGTTTACGTTTGCATTTGTTGGTTTTATGCTCTTTTGCCCTTGGTTTTTTGTGTATGTATACACATCGTTCGCTCTTTTTAAATTTGCCCATAGCTGCTTATAAGCATCGTTTTAAACTTGAGCAGAAACGCAATGAAAATTATTTAATCAAAACTAAATTTGCTTAATTTTATTCATATTTTGAATGTCTTTACGTGCTTTTGATGCAAGAAAAAAGTTTTTTATGAAACATATAAATTAATTTTTTTAAATGCATTTCTTATTTAAAAGCACCAGAAAAATTATTCAAAGCTTATAAGCGATAAATATGTATAGCGGCGGCTATTCTCCTTTCAGAGCTACAGATTTTTATAGCTCCGATTTTAGACATGGATGTCGTTTTTTTTTTCAATTTATCTAATTTTTTAAAGCAGGCGACCATATGAGAGCTGCGAATAGAATCGTTGCACTAATTACTGAGTTAATTAACCTTCTCTTGCTTTGCTTAAGGCCTCTTTTCTTGGCCATCATACTATAGTCAGTCTATATTGTCATCTATTTATAACCCAGAATATTCCAGTTTTTGAAGTATTCAGCTTGATTACAACCTGTGTTCTTTAATCTACTACAAAAAACGACTCTGGCGTATACGCCAACGCCAACCGTAATCAGGCTGATTATATAGTCTAATCTAAAGTCCAACAACCTTAATTGCCAATTTCACCAATTTATTTAAATATTAATTTATGTTTAAAATTCGTTTTGTATGTCAAATAAAAATAAAATTGTATAAAAAACTATATCTAAATATGAATTAATATTTGAATAAAATTGGTGAAATTGGCCATAAGTCTGCTTCATATTCTGATCTATATATATTTGTTTTACTAAATTACAAAAGTTTTAAAATTTTTTTACGTATTGCTAAAATTTTCTTAAACTCTGAATATCCTTTAAACTTTGACTTTTTTACTCTTTATGATTTCTAAAACAAGATGAAGCTAAAATTACAAAATTACTTTGCTCATGTGTTTCTCATTATTGACAGTGTTCTTTCTTTCTTTCTTTGTTTTTATTTTCGTCCATAATGAAAAGGGATTCAATATGTTAAGTGCAACAACAAATGAACTGTGGCAGATATATTATGTTGCATTCCTTTTGGAAATTCCCTCTGATAACTTAAATGGTTTGTTAAAGGTATTTGATGTGGAAGAATAATGAATTTTTTGTTTTTTTTTAGTTTTGAACGAAGGGTCGGAAAAAGTTGAATGATCTTTGACTTTTTTGTTTGTTTAAAATTTAAAAAGTTTTCCAACATTGTTTTTGATTTAAAAGAACGCTTAAAGTTTTAAATTTGATTAGAGTTAAAAAAGAATTTTGTTAATTTCATAATCGCCCCTATCGTGGTTGGCGAATTTAAAATACGCCTGCGACTGTTGGGTAATATATTGAAGGAAATAAGTTTACGTTCTCTTTAATCTATGCCAAACAGTCGCAGGCGTATTTTAAATTCGCTAACCATGATAAGGGTGAATATTCTGCCTGATTACGGTTGGCGTTGACGTAAACGCCTGTGTCGGTTTTTGTAATAGATTAAAGCAATACAAACCTGTGTTGTTTAATCTACTATAAAAAACGACTTTGAAGTGTACGCCAACAGTAATCCGACTTATTGTTTTCTTTCAATACTATACATTTATAATAGCGTCTATTATTAACATTATTTTTCTTTAAGTCCCACGATTTATTTATTCTGCTAGGATCTTTCATCAACGTCCTTCTTCAAGTTACACACTGGGAAATAATGTCCACTTAGCGGCGGAAAAGTAATATTATCTAAACAAATAGTCTGATCCACACAAAATGTACACAGACATAAAAAAAATTAATTTCAATTAAAACAAGTAAGAAAGTATAGTCGGTCAAGCCCGACCATATGATACCCTACACCACAGTATTTAAAAACACATCATGCTTATGTGTCCATATAAATATAGATTTATCTATGTTTATAAACTTCATGAAAATCGGTTTGAAAGTTTGTGAGAGGCAAAAATTGCCCCCTACCTCCCCTTGTGGTCCTATTTTTGAAAAACTGTATAGCTAATGTGTCCATATAGATATGGATCTATCTATGTTTTAAATTTCATTAAAATCGGTTTGACAGGCAGAAATTGCCCCTATCTCCCCTCGTGGTCCTATTTTTCAAAAAATGCATACATTTTGTGTCCATATAGATATGGTTCTATCTACGTTTTAAATTTCATTGAAATCGGTTTGATAGTTTCTGAGAGGAAGAAATTTCCCCCTACCTTCCCTCGTGGTGCTACGATTCGGCCCATTTTCAATAGGCTTGGTCCTTGTGCCAATAAGAACATATGACCCAAATTCCATCAAATTATCTCCAAAATTGCGACCTGTACTTTGCGCACAAGGTTACATGGACAGCCAGCCAGCCAGCCTGCCAGCCAGCCGGACGGACATCGTTAGTTCGACTCAGAAAGTGATTCTAAGACGATCGATATACTTTAAGGTGGGTCTAGGACCAATATTTTAAGGCGTTACATACATCATCACAAATGTATAATACCCTCTCTACTATTGTGGTGTGGGTATAAAAATTAGTTATATTAATTAAAAAATTAATTAAATTTGAACAAGTAAACAAGTTAGTAGTATCAATTAAAAATGTTTAATTAACTTGATTAAACGTTTAATTCACTTCATTTAACGTTTAATTCGCTTGATTAAACGTTTAATTCACTTGATTAAACGCTTAATTCACTTGATTAAACGCTTAATTCACTTGATTACATTTTTAATTAAAACTTAATTTATTTTTGATTAATGCTTTAATTGGTGAACAATTTTGGAAATTATTTTTGTGTATGGCTAAATTATGAGTAGGGATGCAAACGATGCATCGATGTTAAGAAAACATCGATGTTTTGATGGACGATATATCGGCGATACATCGGCGTCAAAACTAAAAAACATCGTCCATTTAATATTTGCATTTATTTAAATTTTTTTAATAATATTTTTACCATTTTTAATTTTCACTTTATCAACTAAACCCTTATTTTAAAAATATAAAAAGCGTATTTCAAAGCATAGCAGTACAAAGTAGGTCCGTACATATGTATATGCATACTATGCATTGCATAAGTATATGTAATAAGCGTTAACCCCTTGTATAATCTGAAGATATGTTAAAATGATGTGCAAGTGTGAAGGCCCAACTATAATTTGCTTAAGTTGGCTTAAGCCACTGTATAATATAGTGCCCATTTAGACAGGAAAACATTTGGAAGGGAAACATTTTGTTTGTGAGCAAATTACGGGTGGGGAAGAGAGAATGGTTTTTGTGTTCGGTACTCGGCGACACGCTTTGTTTTCATTTTCTTTGTTGATATTTACTTTACAATATTAACATAATGTTTCCGGCAACATGTTCGTCTGTGTGACCGCGAATGAAAAAACCAAAGAGAATTCCAGATGTTTTCCTTCCAAATGTTCGCTCGTCTAAACTCGGACATACATGTAAATCATATGTGTCAAATCATGTTGTACTTAAGAAAATTTTTTGTGAAACTGATTGCACTTTCTGTACGGAATGTTTTTTTCTTTTGTTTTTAAATGCATTTGACCGGTTTTTTGTTAATTTTTAATGGAAGCTGATGCTTATTATAGTTGCGCCTTAAGATTTTCAGTAGCAAAGAAGAATTTGAGTAGTCCGTAAGTATTACTGCAATTAAAACAAGTAAGAAAGTATAGTCGGTCAAGCCCGACCATATGATACCCTACACCATAGTATTAAAAAACACATCATGCTTATATGTCCATATAAATATGGATTTATCTATATTTATAAAACTCATTAAAATCGGGTTAAAAGTTTGTGAGAGGCAGAAATTGCCCCCTATCTCCCCTTGTGGTCCTATTTTTGAAAAACTGTATAGCTTATGTGTCCATATAGATATGGATATATCTGTTTTGAATTTCATTAAAATCGGTTTGAGAGGCAGAAATTGGCCCTATCTCCCCTCGTGGTCCTATTTTTTAAAAAATACATCCCTTTTGTGTCCATGCAGATATGGCTCTATGTAAGTTTTAAATTTCATTAAAATCGGTTTGATAGTTTCTGAGAGGAAGAAATTTCCCCCTATCTTCCCTCGTGGTCCTACGATTTGGCCCATTTTCAATAGGTTTGTTCCTTGTGTCTCTTACCGATGTTTTTTAGTATCGATGGTTATCGTTAAAACATAGACGTTTTGAAATATCGAGGTTTTTAAGAACGATGTTGCATCCCTAATTATGAGCAAGTGTGTCTAATACAGTGGGCGCTGTATATTGTTATATAAGACCAATTTTTTATGATGAAATTCTTCGGCGTTAAAACTCAATATCTTCCAAACAAATAGTCTTATCCCTAAAACATTTATAGATAAATTAAAGAGACCGATGTACGCTCTAAGCTACGATAAAATTCTTTTGTTGACAATTTCATCAGTTTTATTTTTTAAAGACGCCTGCGACTGTTTGGTAATAGATTAAAGCAGTGATAACCACTCCATAGACTCGCGAGCCAGTCAATAATCGTATTTTTCACACAGACACGGTCGGCAATTCACATGAATATTACAACTTTGTTCGTTTCAAAACATAAAACATCAGACTATCAACAGTCTCTGCGACCGCACACAAGCACATAATATCTTAGTTCGGAGCTTGGTTATCACTGGATTAAAGAGAGAGTAAACCTTTTTCCTTTAATATATTACTAAACAGACGCAGGCGTATTTTAAATTCGCCAACCACGATAAGGGGGATTATCTTTTTACTATTATTATTATTATATCCTGTGGTTCCTATAAGGAACAAAGGGCTATTGCAAAATATGTGCAAGCTTGCAAAAGTTTCCATCACCCATTAGTTGACGTAGCAGGTTGTAAAGGGTTCTTAGTCAGCAATTGATATTAACGGGTATTTAAACTGGATAAAAGCAGTAATTTTTTATGTGTGTGAAGTTAAATTTCGAAATTTATTGCATAACAGAGTTCTCTTAAAGCGCTAACATAACACTGTTAACCAAATAGAATTGTGATATATGTATTCAAATTGGAATTATACCTACATTTTTGGATCAAATGGACTGGAAAAATATATGGCTTAACGCATATCCCGCTTATCAAAAACTTTTATTATTTAAGGTATATAATAGGACTTTTCATTTCTTTTTAATATTTTATATTTACAATTTCTCTGAAAGATTTTCCCGAATTCCAGGAAAACGGGAGGAGATGGGCGGATGAAATTTGTGGACAAAGTGGTCTTTTATAAAAATCAATTGTCAGAAGTTTAAAGGTCTTGCGTCTTTATACGAATTTTTAAATTTTTCCATATTTTCAAATTTTGAAATTCAGTGTTAGATGAATTCCAGGAAAACGGGAGGAGATGGGCGGATGAAATTTGATGGAATTTGTGGACAAAGTGGTCCTTTATAAAAATCAATTGTCAGAAGTTTAAAGGTCTTGCGTCTTTATACGAATTTTTCAATTTTTCCATATTTTCAAATTTTGAAATTCACTGTTAGATGAATTCCAGGAAATCGGGAGGAGATGGGCGGATGAAATTTGATGGAATTTGTGGACAAAGTGGTCTTTTATAAAAATCAATTGTCAGAAGCTTAAAGGTCTTGCGTCTTTATACGAATTTTTCAATTTTTCCATATTTTCAAATTTTGAAATTCACTGTTAGATGAATTCCAGGAAAACGGGAGGAGATGGGCTGATGAAATTTGATGGAATTTGTGGACAAAGTGGTCTTTTATAAAAATCAATTGTCAGAAGCTTAAAGGTCTTGCGTCTTTATACGAATTTTTCAATTTTTCCATATTTTCAAATTTTGAAATTCACTGTTAGATGAATTCCAGGAAAACGGGAGGAGATGGGCGTATGAAATTTGATGGAATTTGTGGACAAAGTGGTCTTTTATAAAAATCAATTGTCAGAAGCTTAAAGGTCTTGCGTCTTTATACGAATTTTTAAATTTTTCCATATATATAATATATACCTTAAATAATAAAAGTTTTTGAAAAGCGGGATATGCGTTAAGCCATATATTTTTTTCCAGTCCATTTGATCCAAAAATTTAGTTATAATTCCAATTTGAATGTTAGCGCTTTAACAGAACTCTGTTATGCAATAAATTTCGAAATTTAACTTCACACACATTAATTTTTTAAGCATTTCATTTTCTTTTCTTTAATTAAGTGTTAATTTGTTAACACTCTTGTGATAATTTAATTGTTTAAGTCTTACCTGCATTTAAATTAAAATGAAAGCTTCTCAAAATTAGTTGCTAAGGGAGTCAGTTATTAAAGCAATCATAATTTTTAGGTGTTTCTTTCCAAAGGTGTTAATAATATTTCACAATTTTGCTTGACTTTTTTTTTATTTAAAAAATGAAATAAGTGTGTAAATATGAGTTTTTTTAATATTTTCAATAGAACCCCTAGTGTTACTATCGCGTGCTTATTTTTTATTGCACTTTTTGCTGCTGTTAATGGTGCTTCTTAATCCCCCATAGAACATTTCTATTTAATCTGAATTTTAGTATTACAAATCCAATCATTTGGTATTTATGACTAAATTTTGTGACTCTCTGTGCTACTTTTTTTTGCTTTTATTATTTAAGCACGTTTTGCAATCTAAGATGTTGGCTAAAATTGTTTGTGCATGAGTATGGCTAAGAGTGTTTGTATTTGTGTACTAAAAATTTAGCGCACACACACACACACCCAGAGATTGACAAATACCGAGGGGACCCATTTAATGTTGACTGGTTGGGTTTTCTGGTATCTTTTTCTTGGCCTCTCGTCAACATTTTTCTTTCTATTATTTTGCTAAAAGATGATAAATGAGACCAGCTAAAGAAAAAAAATCACATAATATTTTATAGGAAACTTAAGAATTCTTTAGCAACATGTAGTCGCCTTTATTATATAAGTCGTTGTCGATATCGACGACATCAGTTCGAATTTCATTTGTAATTTTCTTCAAATTTCATTTGTTATTTTCTAAAAATGTTGTGTCGATGTCGAGACTATTTATCAAAATGTTAGCTATTCTCTATTTTAGTTACTTCATAGTGGGCATTTGGCTAAAGTCTAAAATGTATTTTATGCAGCTAAAACCCAGGTGTTTGGTTAGTTTTTGGTTGACTAATTCACAGATTAAATCTTATTAATTTTTAATGAAATTTATGTTTATCAGTTCTTCTAAATATGCATTTTTTTTTATTTTGGACGTATTTAATATATATTTACTTGGTAACTAGTATTGTGGTTATTTTGTTTAACTGTTTATGGTTTTGTAATCCAAATTTTTTATATTTTAATCAGACTTAAGTTCATTAAATTAAATTTTCATTAAATTATTTTGTGACGAAAGGAATTTTACAACAGAAAATGAATTAAAATTTATTGATAATTTTTCATTCTTGGCTGACCGGAAATTTGAACCCACGATCATAAACAGGTTGGTTTGACATGTTTCGTTAGAATTTCAATTTCTATAGAATTTTTATTTTTATGTTGATTCATTAAATTTAATTTTCATTAAATTATTTTTATGAAGAAAGGAATTTTACAACATGAAATGAATTAAAATTTATTGATAATTTTTCATTCTTGGCTGAACTGGGAATCGATTCCATGTTTTCACGGACAGGTAGGTTGTCCTAAAATATTTCAATTGTAACCACACAATCTCTTCAGAGGGGTTTGCCGTTTAACACTCACCTCCATTGACGACGGCCAATAGTCAAAAATCAATCTTTAAACCAAATGGTATTTTTTCTTGGATCGAAACTTGTTATTTTTTAATAATTATCTATTTTAATTGATTTAAATGTTTTTCATACTTTATGTCAAGAATTCTTCTTGAAGTCCAGAGTACATTTTTCTGTTTTTTTTTCTTTTTTTGTATTTTTTCATAAAACAATTTAATGAAAATTAAATATAATGAACTATAGCCTGATTAAAATATATGTAATAATGACTTGCTAACTTAAATATCTTGAAAGTTTATTTAAGTCGTTGCGAAATTACCTGTCGACTAAACAGAATCAATTCTACTAGAAGTCGACTTAAAAACGCCGTAGAAAATACCAATTGACTGTCAATAGTCATCGATTGTTATCAACAACAACTAAGACTTCAATTAAAGGGGTGATTATTGTGTTTGGTTAACCCTAATATATAGTTTATGACAAAGCCTTATTCTAAAAGGCCTCTATGAGTCTAGTTTTATTCGATTAACCGATTAGTTAAAACAAGATTTTTGGGCAAAGTTGATATTGTACTCAAATTACTCTATCCGGAATGAAAGCGATGACTTAACAAAGTAGATTTAGTTCAAGCAGACCACAAAACCGAAGTTGTACTATTTAGTAGCCGAATAGAAGGGCATTTCTTTTCCTCTCTCTCTCTTAAAAAATTCAAAACTTGACGTCTAGAGCTTGATGAACGTGAACAAGCACTTAGTTATTACTATTGACTCGGCTATGTTTTAGTCTGTACTATGTTTAAGTACTTGGTACATGCTCAATTCTATAGTCTATACTGCATTCTAGTTTGTTGTCTAGACGATAATCCAGTTTAATGAATTTGTTATTGTTAAGTCCAAAATATATTTAAGTTTTTAGTTTTTTTTTAAAGAACCTTTACAGCTATCTTTGCTTAAGTCGTGTACGAAGTTTTATCTATAGCCTTTTCCCCCATTCACTTCTACAAATCTCCTTAAATTTCCTAATTGTTGGTCATGTTTCTCTGAATTTTTAAATATCTCTTATTTCTATCTCTATTTCTTTGCTTTTTATGTCCAACACTGGACTTTCTTTTTGGAAACAACAAAAAAAGAAAAAAAAACAAAAACCATTTCCAGCTCTTAACATGGTCATGTATAAATGTGATCTGTGGCTGGACACTTCACTATAATTTTAAGGTGTTTCTCTTCTTTTTATTTTGTAGACAAGTACTCACAGCACATGTTGTTTCTAATAAAAAGGCATTTGAAAAGCCACTTCGTTTACTCTAAGACATTCTACAAAATGATGGTTGTGGTCTTAGTGCTTAATAAAGTGCCTTTTTTTAGACAAAAGCAAAAAAAAAACAAAAAAAATGTTTGCTATCAAACTAAAAATTTAGCACATGTTGGAGAAAATATGGCTAGAAAATAGAAACAAACTGAAAAATCGGCTGCTGTTTCTAGGAAATATTTTTGATTTTCAAAAAGATCTTAAAAATATTTTTTGTTAAAGTCTAGAAATTTGTTAACGAAAGTTTAAAGTCTTAGGCCGGGTTTTTGAGATGTGGATTAAGTTTAAACTTAGTTTAACCTAGTCTGAAACTCGGATTTTTCCGGCGAAATGTGATTTTTTTTATTATTTCGTTAAAGACCAACGTTTTTAGCAAAATTAAGCTGCACCGTCAACATTTTTTATACAAACTTGGTAATGGCAGCACGAATCTGTTTTCAGGTTAACTAAACCTAGTTTAACTGAGATCTCGAAAACCAGCCTTTATATTTTTCAAGTTAGAATTAGAGTTATGCCCAATATACCGGCTGTAATGGTAAACTACGTTACGTTTTCTAGCGTCAAGACTTCACCTTGAAACGAAAGAGCGGAACGTTTTCCTCCGCTCAGCTTTTTAGCTTTTACGCTGATATGCAATACCTAAACAAGGGCATCAATCTTGTGTCGCAAACAGCAATTTTTACTTTCTTTTTTAATTAAACCCACATAATGGTAGTAGAAAATAGATATAAAACTACTAGATTGACACAAAAATAGCAAAAAAGCCATTATTTATTAATAATAGTGGCCAATTTCACTCTTAAACGCGCTGTCGAAATCGAATTTTCTAATTGCAAAGCGTTGACGCCGCGCTATTTAGGGATGCTTCATACAAATTGTATGGGCATGACAATTTTTAACAACTAGAAAACGTGTGCCGCTTTTGTTTAGGTACGGCTGTAAATAAGTGCGTCAATGTTGTTTCATGAACAGTAATGTTAACTTATCATGTCTAATAAAGACATCTAAGACATAAAAACAGCAAAATAGCCATTAGTTTCTAATGAAATGCACTATTTGGGTTTGCTTCATACAATTTGTATGTTCATGAGAATTTTTGACAGAAAGGAATGGCTTGACGCGTTCATTTATGTTAGTTTTTAATAGAGCCTGTTCAGAAACGCATCACTGCGAGGCGCAGCGCATTCGTATACGCATCATCTGGCATGCTTGCAAATGTCAGCTGTTTGAAAATACATAACAAAAGCCAACTGCGCAGCGAAAAAGCTTTGGCATCAGCTGATTTTTCTAAGCATCGTAAAATAATCACTGATGCGCATCAGATGCAGCGCAGTGAAACATTTCCGAACGTCCATATTATATATATGTACATTAGTTATTTACGCTATCTGAATTATTCTAAAAAAAATTTTTCGAAAAAAGCGGGTTTAAACAAAATTTAGACAGGCTTGTTCGGAAAATCACGCGCTTTTAAAATCACATGTGTGATTTAGTTGTGCTCTGTAAACCACACAATTTTTGTTTTTCTCGGTGTGCTTTCGGAAATTGAAAAACACAAAAACGGAACACCACAATATTACACGTGTGATTTTAAAAGGCGCATGAGATTTTAAATCACGTGATTTGAAGGCCTGGAAATATTTTTTTCAGGAATTTGATTTTTCTTTATGAAAGCTTTGAGTCAAAAGATTTTTTCTGAAAAACATTATTCATATCTTTGAAACCTTAGAAAAGTTAAAAACGGGCTTCTAAAATTATATACTAAACATTTTTGGCAAATATGTGTTTATTCGATAAATAAAAGATAAATCTGATATGTTTATAAATAAAATTTTCTTTTGTTTTAAATTTTTCATTGATTTATTGTTTTTATTTTCTCTTTTTCAGCTTGGGACATTGGCAACTCGGTACAAGACGCTTTTGTTATAGCGGTTGAGGAACATGCCAGAGAACGGTTGCAACGTTTAGCGGCCTTAAATCGTGTTACACCGGTGGATATCACTCAACTATCGAAAAAGGTAAGAGAAAAAGTAGACTTATAAATAATTATACCCACACCACAATAGTGGAGAGGGTATTATGCATTTGTGCTGATGTGTGTAACGCCTAAAAATATTGGTCCTAGCCCTACCATAAACTATACCGATCGACTTAGAACCACTTTCTGAGTCGAACTAACGATATCCGTCCGGCTGGCTGGCTGTCCATGTTACCTTGTGCGCAAAGTACAGGACGCAATTTTTGGGATAATTTGATAAAATTTGGGACGGAGGTTCTTATTGGCACAAGGACCAAGCCTATTGAAAATGGGCCGAATCGTAGGACCACGAGGGAAAATAGGGGGAAATTTCTTCCTCTCAGAAATCAAACCGATTTTAATGAAGTTTATAAACATAGATAAATCCATATTAATATGGACACAAGCATGATGTGTTTTTAAATACTGTGGTGTAGGGCATCATATGGTCGGGCTTGACCGACTTTACTTTCTTACTTGTTTTTTTTTAATAAAAATCTTTTTTTTTAAACTAAATTTTTATTGAAAGAATTTGTGTTAACGAAAGAATTAAACTTGAATAAATACCTAACAAGCTGCTGAGCTGCTGATAACATCTCGTTATCAAATACGAAATAAACTGTAGAGAAATGAGAAGGTTTGACAAACCTTTAGAAGGCCAATTGAACACCACCCGTCTAGAAAATCTTATTTGACAGATCGCTAGTTGGCTTGTTTTATTGCAAATGTATTGGTAATAGAATTTTCATGTAGAAGAAGCTTGCCGCTCTTCTTTAGGTAGCTCAGTAACAGTTTCATCAATTATAATAATCGCATTTAACGGGAATAAAAAATCAACTGTTTGTCCCCTTCGAACTTCTGCGTTTTTCAAAAAAAATTTTAGGGGAAAGGAAACAAATTTCGAGGGAAATTTTATTCACGGATTTAAGAAGAAGATAAATATAGGCAAAAAAATTTAAATCCATTTTATGATATTTTTATAAATTGTTAGAAATATTAGACGAAAGAATCGAATTCACTTCTTTATCACTCGTCAGAATTTAAACAATAAGAAATTTTTTCAAATCTGTTGATTCAATTTATAAGATTTGAAATTAAAAAAAAAAAAATTTTAAATATTCTAATGGCCAATTTTCCCAATTTATTTAAATATCAATTCATGTTTAAAACTTGTTTTTTATAAATATAAAAAAATTATGGTTGTAGTTGTTTCTTTGACGAGTGATGAATTTATGAATGTCATTTTTGTCAAGCTAACAGGGCCTTAATCTCTTCAATGTAAATAAAATTCAATTTTTAATTACAATATTTAAAAAAAATTATGTTTATGAAAAGCTATATTTAAATATGAATTGATATTTAAATAAAACTGGTGAAATTGGATAAGACTTGGGGCATATTACGGCATTCGAAACGCTCGAAATTACAATGAAATTTTAATGGATCGATATCGAATGCCGTAATTTGGCTCCTGTATTTATTTATACCCACAGCACTAAAGGTGGAGAGGGGCGGGGTGCAATAACGTCTTAAGAAATAAGGCCTTTAAGGCTTTATTTCACTTTCAATTGAGAAATAAGACCTTTTTTGCGAAAAAGGCTTTACTGCTCAATTGAAAGTGAAATAAAGCCTTTATTGGAATTTAGCCAATGGTGCAATAAAGCCTTTATTTTATATTTTTTGATTCTTTTGTTACACTGTTCAATTTATCGATTTTTGGTGTTGTTGGTAGCAGCATTTCGACCGTTTAGTAGTTCCAATATCTTTAAACAACTCCTAATAATACATATTGCTCATAATGAACATGTAAGTATATATTTCCGGTGGCATGTCATAATGTCCATGAACATTGTGACACACGAATAGTGACATAATGTCCATGGACTTTATGCACTACGTAGGAAAAAGCCACCTAAATCTTCACTTAATACAGTTTTTCTGCGTGGCGGCCTGCGGCCGCTCTTAGGGGTTTTCTCCTCCATGGGACGCGGCAGGTGGCTTCGCTGAATACAGTTTTCCTTCGCGCGACTCATTATCAACCGTAGTGTGACGCGCGCAGGGAAATGAAAAGCAAAAGAATTGTTATTTTTAAATATATATACTTCTCAGACAATATTAGCACAAATATGAATAGATTTTTTCAATTATATGGAAAATTTTTAGTTTTTTTTAAACTTTTAAAATTTCTACGAGATTTTTTCCGAATTTAGTTTAAAGGCAACAAATATATTAAAGACAGTATTTTTCTGAGTAAAATGAGACGTCATTTGTTAAAATCGGTTGAGAAATGAGGAAGTTATAGTACTTTTTATGAGGAGCTATTATAACAAAAAAACAATTAAAATTCCTAAAAAAATACTATTTTTTTTCTTTTGTAAATACAATACAAATCGCTCATTTTAAACAAGTAAATTTGAATTAATAGGTACAAAAAAACTAAAAAAATTTTTCTCTTGATGTGAGTGAGTGTGAGTCAATATTCCCTCACGGACCCATCACTAAAATAAACATTATTGAAAGTACTTTTTAAAAATACCGTTAGTTTTTTTGATAATTGCAAAACTTCTGTTTTTTAGTTAGTGTTTTTAAAGTCGAATTAGAAAAAACTGGTTTTTTTAAATTAAAGTATTTTTTTTCAATAATATTGTGCTTAAGTGAAGTTTGGCCACCTTTAGAATGTGTAATAAGCGTAATCTTTTTTGTTACATTTGTGGCTTATTTGTTGACAAAAAACATCGTATCGAATTGGTTAAAAATAAAGCTGTGGTAGAAGCTTATAATCTATATTTTAATCGGTCGTACGTAAGGAGTGCTTGGTATGAACCCCAATATGTTTGCTCAAAATGCTCATCGACACTCAAAAAATGGATGTCTAAAAAATGTGAAAAGGGTTCAATATTCTCAGTCCCAATGATTTGGCACCGTCAGCATTTTCATAAACCAGAAGAGTGTTACTTTTGCCAAACAAATGTTGTTGGTCATCGCTATAAAACCCGTGATCGCATTCCATATCCTAATGTATCAACTGTATGTAAGCCAGTTCTAAGAGAAATTGATGTTGCAGAAACAAAAAGTATAGAAGTGGAAAGTGTTACTTCGCCCATTAATGAAATTTGTGATGGTGATGGAAATGACACACCATATGTGCCTTTGAAAGCAGTCTCTTCCGAACGTCATTTAATTACAAATGAAGATTTTCGTGATCTTGTGCGAGACTTAGGTTTATCTTGGAGACAAGCTGAAACTTTGGCTTCACGATTTAAACAATGGAATGCCTGCGAAAGTAATTTTCAAGGTACTTTTGGAAGAAAAAATATACAACTAGCGTCATTCGAACAAATTTTCAAACATGATGATAAATATAATAATCTTGTTTATTGCACCGATGTTGATGAGTTATTTGTTTGCCTCAGTCACGAGCATCGTTCAGAAGATTGGCGGCTATTCTTGGATGGTTCATGTAAAAGTATGTTTCTTATAAGTAACAATATTTTATTTTAATAGCCAATTTTAAAATCACGAATTTCTAGGTTTGAAAGCAGTTCTTTTACATAATGAAAACGAGTTACCATCAGTTCCCATAGCATATGCGACTGATATGAAAGAAACATATGCCACATTAGACAAAATTCTTAACGTAATTAATTACAGCAAACATCAGTGGCAAATCATCTCTGATTTAAAAGTATTAACAATTCTTTTTGGAATGCAGGGAGGTTTCACTAAGTATCCCTGTTATCTGTGTGAATGGAATAGTCGTGCAAAGGACCATTATAAATGTAAAGACTGGCCACCAAGAAAGTCATTTAAACTAAGCGAAAAAAATGTTATTAATATTCCACTAGTCCGGCCCGAGAAGATTATTTTGCCGCCATTACATTTAAAGCTGGGATATATGAAACAATTTGTGAAACGACTAGACCAAGAGAGTGAGGCTTTTTTGTACTTAATGTCTCTATTTCCGAGACTAAGTGAAGCCAAAATAAAAGAAGGTGTATTTTATTTTCAATCATTTAAGAGACATTGACAATTTTTTTTATATTTTTATTTCTAGGCATTTTTGTTGGACCACAAATCCGAAAAATGTTTCTTGATGAAAATTTTACGAAATTGTTAAATGCAGTTGAAGAGAGAGCATGGATTAGTTTCAAGTCATTGTCGGAAAATTTTTTAGGTAATAAGAGAAGCGCTGCCTACGTTCATGTTGTTAGTGAGTTTCTGGATGCTTACGAAGAAATGGGATGCAGAATGTCTTTAAAAATACATTTTCTGCATTCCCATTTAGATTTTTTTCCAAATAATCTAGGCCAATTAAGTGACGAACAAGGCGAACGTTTCCATCAAGAGTTATTAACAATTGAAAAGAGATTTGAAGGAAAAAGTCAAATCAGGATGTTAGCTAATTACTGCTGGTCACTAAAGCGAGAAACTGATGATTTGTATTTTAAACGTAAAAGATTAAGTAAACATTTTTAAAAAAAAATCATGTATAAATTGGTGATACAAATATATAATTCGTTATGTTTTATTAGATTAAAGTTATTTTATTAAATCATGCTAATCTAATCGAAACAGGTTTCCACTCGTTTGTTCGCAAAGGTACTATAACTTCCTCATTTCTCAACCGATTTTAACAAATGACGTCTCATTTTACTCAGAAAAATACTGTCTTTAATATATTTGTTGCCTTTAAACTAAATTCGGAAAAAAGTCTCGTAGAAATTTTAAAAGTTTAAAAAAAACTAAAAATTTTCCATATAATTGAAAAAATCTATTCATATTTGTGCTAATATTGTCTGAGAAGTATATATATTTAAAAATAACAATTCTTTTGCTTTCCAAAACCGTTTGAATTTAAAAAATCGGTTAATAAATAAAAAAGTTATAAATGTTTAAAAGTAGCAGCCTCAAAAAAATTTCTTTGGTCCATAACTCGGGAATTTGGAGGTATATTGAAACTTTTAAAACCGGTTTTGTAATACACTCATCTAGACCTTTAACATACACTAGGTCACTTTGAAAGTGCTTGCAAAAAAGGAAATTTTGTAGCACCGTGTTATTAATGTTCTATTATTTTTTGTTAATATGAAATTTTTTATAATTGTTCAATAAAATATAATAAGAATAAGAAATTTTATTGCTTCATTTAAAAAGAAATTTAAGTGTAATAACCCCTTTACGACTTTATTTCACTTTCAAAGTGCAATAAAACCTTTTTGGAAATAAAGGCCTTATTTCACTTTCCATTGAGAAATAAAGCCTCAAAGGCCTTATTTCTTAAGGCGTTATTGCACCCCGCCGTGGAGAGGGCATATGCGTTTGTACTAATGTGTGCAACACATAAAATTATTGGTTCTAGAAGCACCCTTTAGTAAACCGATCGAATGCGAATTAATTTCTAAGTCGATTTTACTATTTCCGTCTGGCTGGCTACTGATTTCGAACAAGGATGACATTGAAGAGAACTATGGCCTACACAGACGGTGGAGCAATGGAGGTGGTAGGTTTACGTCGTTCAAAATATGTATAACTGATACGCACTTTTCCCTGCATTAAAAGCATTATCTTGCACGGTTCAGAAACAAGGTCGGTCAAGGAAACAATCAAACAAATTTCTACAATATTGGTCTTATACCCTATAAAGTATATATATATATATATATATGGGTCCTTACGTGTAGCAAAATTGATATAACGATGTACGTCTGCTTGTGAATTTTTTTTTTCGCAATAAACATATGGGCAAATCTATGTTTCTGCGGTCTTTACATGGCCATATTGTTTTAGCAATGAAATTTGACAGTTGGGAACATATATATGTCCAAGTTTATTCCTCGTGGAGACCCCATGTAACATTTCTTTATACGTTTGTGTTGGAAAGTGAAAATAAATGAGAGAAAATCAGTGTTAAAAAAAAATTGACAGTCAAAAATTAATGAAAAAATTTAATTCAAATTAGAATTACACATGAAATTGAATTAAATTACAATCAAGGCCCCTATTACGGTTTACAACCCAACTCAACTCAGTTGAGTTGTAATATTTTAATTTTTGTATTATGGTTTACAACTTTGCTATATTGTGGCGAACAAAAATTTCAAAAAATTACAGCTCAATACAACCAGTTGTCTCAATTACAACTCAACTGAGTTGAGTTGTGAACCGTAATAGGGGCTTAGCTAATGGCTCAGTTAGGCGAACGTTGCTGTACCGTATCTGTACTGTATCCATCAGCTGTTCGCTTTTTGTTATATGAAAACCAATACAAAAGCTTACCGAAATGCAATGTACCGTAGTTGCAACGTACCAATATGTATAAAATAGAATTGCATGCCGTTGTTACGTGACATTTGTAAGACAGTGATGTGCGGCTTGTATGTTATATTGAATGCAGGTAATTTTGCTCTTTTTTGTTGGTACTATTTTCAGTATATCTATGGAATTGCGACAAAACAACTAATGTTTAAAATAAACAAATGCATATACACATACAATGGAAATGTGAAACATATAAAAGACTTTAAGTATCAAAACCTTATTTGGTGTATGCACATTTACAATATATGTATGCTAAAAATTTATATATGTATGCTAAAATACAAATTTATTTATTGTAAATCTATAATAAAAATATTAAATTATTAAAATTTTTTACGTACACAAAATACTGTTTTAATACCATTTAAATCACGTGGTACCTTTTCTGCACAACGGTCACCATTTGAACATTTTTGATTCCCATCACTGTGTGTTTTGTTTTATGTATACTCGTGCTTTTTGTTTATGTATGGGAAAACATATGACACGTTTTTAAACGTTCTATAAGTGCACCAACGTGCTTACAGTACGGTGAGGTACATTACGGGTACAGCAACGTTCGCCTAACTGAGCCTTAATTTTAAGCCGCTATTTTATATTACGGCAAGTACATACGAGAGCGTGGGTATAACATGTGTGTGAGTGGGTGGCTGGGTGTGGGGGTGGCAGGTTTGGTGTTTGTTTGATGTGAAAACATAAATAATAAAAGTGCGTCTGTTTGTTGTTGTTGAGTTTGAGTGTAAAATGTACACATAAATGATTAAGTGTACGGGTGTCTGTCTATACATTTGTTTAATGGAAAATTCATAACGGAAAGCATCGTGTGTGTGTGTGTGTCTTTTAATGTTTAAATGATTTTATGTATGAGCATAAGTGCTGGAATGCTCATAGTCAAGAGTAATTTTTATGAGTGTTTGTAGGTGTATAAAGTTATAAAACTGTTTAATTTTCTTTTCTTTTTTTAATATGTGAAAAATACACTGAAAGAAAATGTTAAGTGTAAAAAAAAATTAAAATTAAGAAAAGAAAATCTATAAATTAAATAGAATAAAACTGAGAAAGTTAATTAAATACAAAAAAAAATTAATAAAAATATTAAACAAATTTTTTTTTAAATTAAAAAAGATTTAAAAAAAGCATCAAAAAATATGAACAAAATTCAATAAAATGTTAGCAAAATTTGCCAAAATTTTCTCCTCTGTATTTATTTGCTCTACTAAAAAAAAATACACAATAACGATAATTTAAATTACATTTTTTAATGGATGTGTTCCGAAAA
Source organism: Pollenia angustigena (assembly GCA_930367215.1). Taxonomy (NCBI): domain Eukaryota; kingdom Metazoa; phylum Arthropoda; class Insecta; order Diptera; family Polleniidae; genus Pollenia; species Pollenia angustigena. The sequence continues at coordinate 5,436,309 of OV884059.1, read as the reverse complement.
AAAACTGAATCAATTTTTATTAAAACACGTTTGCTTTTTATGTATTTTTTGTTGCCTTTTTTAATTTACTGCTGCATGAATCAATGATTTTTTTGCCTGACTTAAGTGAACAACTTGAAAGAAAAAAATATAAACGAAATGAATGAACAAAAGTGTGTTCTTGAGTATAAAACTATTTTTTTTTTTTGTATAATTTTCAAAATTAAAAGTAGATGCTGATAATTAATGAGTTTAAACAATAGCATGTGCTTAAATAATTAATTATAATACTGTTGTACATTTTCTTTTTTTTAATATTAACGATTTTATTAAAACCTTTTTTCATTTCTGCAACAACAGGTATTTAATAAAAGAAATTTTAATTAATTACTATTCATAAAAAAAAATCGATTTATTGAAAAGGAACAGCAGAAAAATATGCATAATTTTAAATATCAAATGCAAAATAAAAATTAATATTCTAGAGAAAAGAAAACTAATTGAAAAACTTAAGAGAAAGTAACAAATTAATAAAAGAAAAGTGCATTTCAAAGAGTAATCAAATTTTTAACATACAAATTTGTAGAAAAAATTACGAAATTTTTTAATTATGAAGTTTTTTGTCGTTTTCGAAATTTTCAACTTATATTCGAACTTGGTTACAAACTCATAATATATTATTTTTAAATTTCGAACATGAAAATATGTGATAAAATTTAAAAAAATTTTAATTATCAATTATTTTGCCATATTCAAAAAGTTTTAGCTTGAATTCGAAAATGTTGTTTTTATCTTTAATAAAAATAAATCGTATTTTATTTAATTTTTTGGAGTCAAATTTAATTTGGTTTCGAACTTAAATATATTTTAGTTTTTGTATAGAATTTTATATATCGTTGGTCTCATGTAGAAAGGACCTAACTCACATAAATTCAACTTTACAGGAGAAGGCAAAAACATAATAGAAACTGTATGTATCATAATGTAAAATGGCTTCTTCAATTGCTTGTTAAACTAATATTTTTGATGATATTGTATTAACTTTTAGTAAATAGGTGTATTTGTGGGAAATGTATTGGAATCACTAAATAACTTAATTTCGAAAAAAATCGAGTTAGGGCCTTTCTGCATGAGACCGACGATATGTAATTTTAAAAACTATCGAAAATTCGAACTTAAACTTGAAAAATAAACATAATTTATAACTTTAATAATAATAAATCGTATTTTTTTTTAATTTCAAGCCTTTTTCAAATTTCGAACTTGATTTTTTACAACGAAACCAAAAAATATTTAAGTTTTTGTAAAGAATTTTGTAGAAGCATAGAAATGATCAAATTTTTAAATGGATTTGTTTTAATAAAACTAAAAAAATTGCTAAATTTTTGGTATAGAATTTTAAATAATTATAGAAACTATCAAGTATTTTGAATTTTCGAAAATTCGAACTTAAATTTAAAAATGGTTAAACCCTAACTAAATATCATTTATAACTTTTATAAATAAATCGTATTTTTAATTTTTTTTTTTTTTTGAATTTCAGGCATTTTTCAAATTTCGAAATTGATTTTTTACAACAAAACCAAAAAAATATTAAAATTTTTGTACAGAATTCTGTAGAAGTATAGAAATTATTAAGTTTTTTGTCATGTTCGAAAATTCGAACTTTTATTCGAAACTAGCTTAGCACTAAGAAAATGTTACTTACCGTGTAGATATTATAAAAATATAAAAAAAATTTAAATTTTCTTAAGATTTGAAAAAATTTTCGAATTTCGATAATGAATATTTGTAAATGTTTAAGAAGTTTTAAACATAAAAATTCAGTTGAAATTAATCAGTTTTAAAATTTATTAGTTTTCTGTATTCAATTTTGAAAACGGCAAAAAAGAACTTGTACTAAATAATTAAAAACTTAAATTTAAATTTTTTTAAGTTTCTTAATAAATTAATTTAATTTCTTGAACTTTTTTTAAGTTTTTAGTTGATTTTTGTATTTGAAAAATGAAACAAAACTTAAAGTTTGTGCATATGGGCATTTCCACCGAAAGGTCCACCGCAAAGTGGAACAAGTGCAACTTTCTTATTTGGATATTTCTATTGTACGTTTTGCTATGATAACAGTTATTTAAGAGAGACATTATGCATTGACTTTTTCTCTCTAAAACCTTTCGGAAGGTACAAAGAGTCAAAATAGAATGCACAAGAAACTATGCGATTGCAAATAACTGTAATTTTTTTCTTTGTATTATCTCATATTTAGATGTCATGTGCGACATTGAAAAACATAATTTTCTATCAATGCGTCGAAAGTAAAAGTAGAAAGCTGATCAAATTACCAGGCCAAACAGAGATTTTTTATAAAATTAAAATAAAAAATTTCTGTAAAATAGCAAGATTTGTGATCTTGGTACTTATATAAAGTTGTTCACGTGCGACATCGTAAGTGTGAAAATTAATAATTAGAAAATAACTAGATGACCCGTGCGACTATTTCGCACCGTAATTTTTATCAATGAAAATATTAATTTTTCAATTTCTAATTATTTTTCGTCATTAGTGTTAGAAATAAGCTTTAAAATGAGATATCATTCATTAAATTTGATGCGGTGGTATGGGAGATATTTGCAACCGACAAAAAAAAGTGCTTTGGAAATAATATATATGATTTTTTATATGTATATGTAAATGATTTATTTATGTTAATATATACATTTCATTCATTTAAATCTAGATGAGCAAAAAAAAGCACTAAATTCAAAAATAAAGCCATATTCTTCTAGCCATTAACAATGATATACGATGCGATGAGATTAGACTTTAAATGACGATGCTATATATGTATGTATATAAAACAAAAAGGGCTGTAATTTAGGGCGTGGCAAAAACAATTTTTTTTAAGTTTTTCAAACCTTATAAATATACCTTTTATTTTAGGGTGTGACTGATGAAAATATTATTGCTTGTATTGGCTTCTACCTGATTTAATGTAGTATGTGTGTGAAAAAGAAAAAAGGGGCTTAATTTGTAGGCGTGTAATAAAAGTGGGCATATTAAAATCTATACATACGTAGTTTTAGAAGGACTTTCTTGGCACGTAAAAAAAATTGGACATTTGGGGGAAGGATCCGAGAGGGCATAAGTGGCGCCCAGAATTTGAGGTCAAATTTAAAAGTCACTAAAGACAAAAATGAAGCCACTATCAAGCCATGAAAAACGATATGCAATATGATGAGATCGGACTTTAAATGGCAGCGCTAAATATAATAAACCAAAAGGGCTGTATTTTGGGGCGTGGCAAAAAAATGTTTCCTGTTTTAGAAACTTCATTGACATATCTTTCATTCTAGGGGGTGATTGGCACAACTTTTTTTTTGTATGGAGGTCGACCCGGTCTAATCAACATATATATCATGATGGAAAAAAATGTCATGTGCGACAGCGATTAAAGCTAAATAAAAAAAAAGTAACCATTATTTCTATTTCAAATGACAGCCATATTTAAGAGAGATGAGTGCATAACATTCTACAATTTTGTGCATTCAAATATTGCCTCAGGTTTCGCTGAAATCGGCATTCGAAAAAATGGCCACGAAAACCACTTCGGTTTTCGTCACGTGCAAATGCCTTGTTTTTTTTGCAATTTTCTCGAAAACGAAACAATTTATCAAAATGAACAATAGCACCAATTATAGGGCTAACTAAAAGCTATAACTTGAATATTTTGCCAAAATAAATATACGTTTTATTTTGACTTTTTTTAATTTTAAATGTGTACGATGGTCACGTTCGACATGATGGAAATGCCCATATCAAACTAAATAAAAAGCGAAGTTGTTAAAATTTTAGGATTTATTTTAAACTCTACTGCGCCCCATACACGTTTCAATTCAATTGTAAACTGAGTCTTTCAACTGGATTGATGCTTGGCCACACACTTCATCAACTGAATTGAAAGATTTTAAATTAATTTTAAAAATTAATGAAATAAAAGACAATTTTTAAAATACTTAATTATTTTTGATAAAAGAAAACTACAAACATTAATTTTGAGAGCTGATCAAGAGATTCGAGCACACACAGTACAATCGAACTGAAAGACTTAGTAGTCAACTTAAAAAAATCAAATCTTTTGAGTTTTCTTTAACCAACTCTACAACCGTCAAACTAATCAAATGACAAAGCCATACACGCTTTGATTTTTACAACAACCGACTCAGTTGACAACTGAATTGAATCGTGTATGGGCTGTTTAAAATAGTTCCGAAAATTCAGAATTAAGTTTACAAATTTTTCTTAAACTTAAAAAATAATATTGTTACGTTTTTCCTTTAATAAACGCGTTCGGTTTACTCCCTTTATAATAAACCGTTGAGTTCTTTTAATTGCAAATAAAAATAAATACACACACTTATTCAACTTAACAAACTTTATTGAAAATTAATTATTTCGTAAACAATTGTTAGTAACGAACAGAACCGTTTTTCAAAACAGACTTAACTCATTATACATGAGTCACCCCTTTTTATATTTCATAATTATTTCTAGACTTTTCCTGAACCTTCCTGTAATAACTATTTATTATGTTCTATTACCATTTCTAGAAATGACTGGGAAATTTATATAGGAATTATTTTAACATAACAGTTGTGTTGAAAATTATACATGACAATTTTAAGTAACATAAAACTAAAAACTTATAACTATAACTATAAATAATTCTTAGATAATTTAACTTTCGTAACACTGCCCTCCACTTAAGCCTGTTCGTCCCGAATAGGCTCAGATTCTCCTTTTCCATAATGGGCTAGTCGTTCTAGATGTACCACTTTCATTTTTGATCTTGGGCTCTTATATTTCTGGATCCGATACACCACGTCATTCAATTTCTTTATTACTTTATATGGGCCATCCCAATGAGTCTGCAGCTTTGGAGTTAGTCCTTTCTTCCGTTGCGGATTAAAAAATAAAACCAACTGGCCTTCTTTGAAGCCTTCCGAATTTGCCACTCCATTGTTTCTGGCTTTCATCTGGTCATTTGATGACTTAACACACCTTCGTCTTAACTCGTTTTTCTGCTCTTGGATAGAGTCATTATTATTCGCTGGTACGGATAGTTCACCAAAGTTGTACTGCTGGACCGGATTTCTACTTTCTCCAATTAGGCCGCTGTCTGCAACGCACTGTGGGCATTTTATTACGCAATCAATCACGGCTTGCTTGCAACCGACCCAATAGTAGCTTGCTTTTAACTTCTTTATGGTTTTCGTAACGCTAAGATGCCCACCACCAGTACCTTCGTGGAATTTCCTCACAACTCCACATACGTTAAAAGACGGTACTACAATAAGGTTTTTAACTGTTTTGCCATCAGTACTTTCCCATGTACGGTATAGGCAGCCATTTACCATCCGCAGACTACTCCACTGCGCCCAATACGCCTTCATTAGTGGACCCTCCAATCTAATTTCTTCATGAGTCGGCTTTTCACCTTCTTTCTTAGCCTTCATAATTTGCGCTAATATGGGGTCACTTTTCTGCGCCGTTGACCAGTCTTCGCTGGGTTCCACATGTAATAAGCGAATCTCATTTATGCGTTTCTTGTTGTTAGACTCTGTACAGTGCTTGCTTTTATGTTTACTGGGCCGTCTTGAATATGTGATCGCTTTCCCACGTTTACCACCGCCTCTTTGAGATGACAATTTCTTATGATCACTAGTGACTAGCTGTCTTACAAGAGCTTCACTTCCATTCCCAACGTTAAGGGGTATTTCTAGACCATACCAATTCATAATTTGTCGTCCCATGTCTAGACTAATGCCTTGACGAATCATAAAATCTGCTCCAATTATGACCTCGTCCATAATTTCAGCCACAATAAACTCATCAAAAACGATCATATCGGCCATTCTCATTTCCACTCTTGCTTTGCCATATACAATTACAGGCTCTCCCGTAGCTGTTCGCAAATTTACACCACTTAGCGGCTCGACAGCTCCCTTTATCAAATCAGCTCTTATAATGGAATGTCCTGCACCAGTGTCGATAGTCAAAATGCGAATTTCACCATTTATGTATCCACAGGTCGTAATATTTCTGTTACTCGTTTTCACTACTAAATTTATCGTGGGACCTTCAGTTTCCTCTGCACTGCTAGCTCTTCTCAACTTTAGTGGCTCCCGCGTTGATTGTTGACTCGCTCTTCGTTTGTCCCTTTGCGGCGAAGCAGATCTTGATCGTTGTTTGGGTGCTGTGCAGTTTCGCTGAATATGGCCAATCTTACCACAATTATAGCATTTTGCTTTGTTTTTACCTTGTTTCTCGCTTAAAGCTTGCAAAACTGCCTCCTTCATGCTTCTCATTTCCTTTAAAATATCTCTTTCTTCTTCAGCAGCAAAATTAAGTTTTCGCACCATAAACGTTTGCGGCCTTGAAATTATCCTTGCGGTTTCTTGTGCTAGGGCAAATGATACCGTTTCTTCAAATGATGGCTTCTGTGATGCACATACCGCTAGTTTCACATCAGCATCCCGTATACCGTTTACAAATGCCTCGGTTTTAAAATGATCTAGCAACGGATGACTTTCGCCTGGATAAGTAAGCTGCACCAAGCGCTCAATCTCTAATGCGAAATCCTGTAGCGTCTCGTTTGGCCTTTGTACTCTACCCCGTAATTCCATTCTGAATATTTCTTTTCTATGTTCACCACCATACTTGCGTTGCAGTGGTACCATAATGTCATCATAATTATTTCTGCAACTTACTGGTACACTTTCTAGAATTTCAGCCGCAGTTCCTTTTAAAGCCAGAATCAGCTCTATGGCTTTTTCTTCATTGTTCCAAGCATTTTTATTGGCGACTGTGTCAAACTGGAACTTAAACACATTCAATGGTGAGCTGCCGTCAAAACTTGGAGCTCTTATTCTATTCGAGACTTCTGGAAAAACTCGCACCACTCCCTCTTGGCACTGAAGACTATTTACTCTTTCTTCCAGATGATGAAGTTTTCCATCAAAAACCGTGACTTCTGTTTTTACATCAGTGACTTGTGTTTTTACATCAGACAATTCTATTTCCATATCGTCTACTCTTTCGTTTATAACAGTAGAAATCTCTTGAAGCTTCTCAAGTTTGTCATTAGTAGCCTGAAGTTTCTCGTTTGTCACTTTAGAATTTTCTTGAATTTCGGCTAAGATGGTGCTTGAATTTTCTTTTACCATCCTCTCAATGTTTTTAGAATTTTCTGCTAGGATAGCGTTTGAATTTTCTTTTACCAACTTCTCCATGTTTTTAGAATTTTCTTCCATTTTTCTAGAATTTTCTTCCATTTTTCTAGAGGTTACAGCCGAATTTTCTTTTACCATTTCCTCCATTTTTCTAGAATTTTCTTCCATTTTTCTAGAGGTTACAGCCGAATTTTCTTTTACCATTTCCTCCATTTTTCTAGAATTTTCTTCCATTTTTCTAGAAGTTTCTGCCGACATTTTTTCCATTTTCTCCATCATAGCAGCAAACATTGTACCAAGATCCATGTTGCTTGTTACTGCACGGGTAGCAACTTCTATTTCTTCTTTTTCTTCAAATTCATAAGTTGCGATGTCAATATTGCGTCGCTTAAATTCATCGATTAATCTTTTCTGCAGCTCAGCTTTATTTCCAGCAGTAGGTAGATCCAACTTGCCCAACTCTTTCTTCAGCTGTTCAACTTTTAGCTCATCGAATTTCGTTGTTGTTTGTATAGTTTTTTTTTTTATTATTTTATTATTTTTTTTTTTATTGCAATTTCACTTCTGACACCAATTGTTACGTTTTTCCTTTAATAAACGCGTTCGGTTTACTCCCTTTATAATAAACCGTTGAGTTCTTTTAATTGCAAATAAAAATAAATACACACACTTATTCAACTTAACAAACTTTATTAAAAATTAATTATTTCGTAAACAATTGTTAGTAACGAACAGAACCGTTTTTCAAAACAGACTAAACTTATTATACATGAGTCACCCCTTTTTATATTTCATAATTATTTCTAGACTTTTCCTGAACCTTCCTGTAATAACTATTTATTATGTTCTATAACCATTTCTAGAAATGACTGGGAAATTTATATAGGAATTATTTTAACATAACAGTTGTGTTGAAAATTATACATGACAATTTTAAGTAACATAAAACTATAACTTACAAGATAACTTATAACTATAACTATAAATAATTCTTAGATAATTTAACATTCGTAACAATATCAATAATTTGCAAATATTTAATTCAGAAAAATTGATTTTCTTAAGTTTTAAAAGTTTTTTCCAACTTTGGAAATCGTTTATTTAAGTTCTTGTTTGGATTGAATTGAATTAAGAATTCAAATTTTAAAGTTTTTTTGAATATTCGAAAATTCGAACTTAAGTTCGAAAAATTTTTTTTAACGGCAAAGTGTTTCTTAAAGCCTGAAGGTTAAGAATGTCTTTACATTTTTAGATTTGCTTTATATTTAACGAGTTTTTTTTTTGATATTTTGAACATTTATATAAATTTGCAACTTTCCAGGTAATTTATTTATTGGAATTTATTTTCTTTTTATTTATTTTGTCCATTATATATTTTAAAAGATTTTCAACATTCTTCCTACACAGTATTTTTTTATTTTTAACTGTCTGAAAATCGTGTTCCGGATTAAAACATCTGTTGTTTTCTTCAAGTATGAAAAAGTACAATAACTTTATTTTTTCCGCATAATTTATCCATTCCTCCCAATTAGATGTCGCTTTGTTTTTTTTTTATTCATACAATAAATATAGTTTTTATGATGGTGATTTATCTCTTATAAAAACATTTAAAAATTCACGTTTGTCTTTTGATTTCTGTGTTTGAAAAACCCCTCATCTCCGTCTCTGTTTTCCAGGTAAATGATATTTTCGTATTTTTTGCATAATTTAATAATGCAAATTTTTTTGTTATGGCTTTGTTTTCTTTCGTATTTTAAGATTAAATTATTTTCATTGAATTTTTTGCATACACATTTTTTCTTAATCGTGTGGGTGTGTGTTTGGTTTTCATATGTTAATTAGTTTTAAAAGTAAAAAAAAAATCATTTTAAACTATAGAGATTTACAAGAAAAATGCAATAAATAATGCAGAAGTTTAACTTGAAAATAAAAAGGCTTAATAGAAGTTATATTTTATTTCTTTTTTAAAAATCTGGAATAGTTTGTATATTTGGAGTTCGAAAAAATTTCAATATTTTAAATTGATTTTTAAATAACGGTGTAGTTAAATTAACATTTTTATTCATTGTTGAACATTTGTATGTTAAAACTTTAAAACATCTTAAAAATAAAAAAAAATAAAATAACAATTTGTCACTGGGGCTTAATTGTACTTTTGAAGGTGGTATATAACCACACCTTTCCCAACCCTGTTGTGCCGCTGCGTTGTTCTTATTTTGAGAAAGCAAATTGTTAGCTTCTTTAGGACCAAAACAGACGGTGAAACACAACTGGAATAAAACCGTTTTGAAATGATTGGTTTAAAACTAGCTTTAATCTTTTCTACACAACCCTGATTTCCAATGCGTTTCAAAATGGTCGAGTCATGTCCGGCCTCTCAAAGGAGTCTATGGCATAAACTTAAATTAAATTAATAAATAATTAGAAGAGGCAGTTGCGTTTCTCCATCTTTTCTGGGCGTAACTCACAAAAACTTAAATAAATTTTAAGTTTTCCACCAGTGGTTGACGAGACCGCTGATCAGTTAATTTATTTATTAATTACCTTTTAAAAATACTTGCTACAACAAAATTATTTAAAATTAATTAAATGTCATAATTTTCCCTTTTTCAGTTGCAACAAACCAAAGGCGGTGCACCATCAACACAAAAACAAGATTTAAGTTTTCTAAACGAAGCCTCCCCCATTTATGTGACCTCATTTAATAGCAATCATACGGCCAGCAATAGTACGACCTTAACAACAGCATCGACCTCGGGCACAGCAGCTGGTCTAATAAGTGCAACAACAATAACACCAACAGCTGCAGTTGCGGCAACAACGATTAATGTAAATCCAATCAAAGCGCAGCAGCAGTTAACACAAGCTTTGGCAGCAGCCACTGTAGCAGCAGCAACAGCTGTAAGCAAGCAACCAGCAACATCCAGTGCATCATTTAATGATAGGAATGCCAATAATAACTACGCACAGGTAGCAGCAATTGGAGCAACAGCAGCTAATCCTTTATTGACAAATCATAATAGTATATTCCAAGCAACCCCCTTATCGAAATTGCCTCCTGGTTTGCAACATAAAAAGCTGACTATAGCCCGTAGTCTGCAGCATTTGGAAGTCAAAGAGGAAGACGATGATGATGATGACTTGGCGGCTTTAGGAGCAAATTTGTGTAATATAAATTTTATTAACTATAAAAATAAACATGCCGAAATACCCACGCCCACAGCGGCCACAGTAGCAAACACACCCTTCAACAGCAGCATCGGCGGCAGCAGCACTACACACACCTCTATAGCAGGCCAGAGTTCCACTTTGGGTAGAAAAAAATCTCAAACCAATACCATAAGTGCCACAGTGGATGTTCATTTTTCGAACACAAAACCAACAGCGTCCTCAACTTCAAGCAGTTATCACGATCATATACCACCGCCTTTACAACTACCCCCGCCCAATAAAATCTATGTGGATGCACAGACTTTAACCTCGCCCAGATTCGCTAAGGATGTGGTAGATTTAAGCAACGTTTCAAAAGCATCCGCAGCCACACAACAAAACCTAACACAACAGCCGATTGTGCAGCAACCATTGCTGCTTAACAGCAGCAACAATAACAACAACATCAACAATAATAACAATAATTTAAAAGCAACACAAACTTCAGCTGCAACAGCTTCATCATTGGCCGCAGCAGCAGCAACCGCAACAGCTTTACTTCATTCGAATAACAACAGTTGCATCAACACACAAAAATTATTACCGTCAGCAGCAACATCATCATTAGTAACAACAACCTGTAGTAATTTATCAAATTCAATCGCCTCGAATGCCCAGTTAACAAATGCAACAGCAGCAACATCATCCACATCATTAATAACAGTTACTACAACAGCTCCTGCTTTGGGAGTTACATCATCAGCATCATCAGTATCAGGAACATCATCACAACATTTAGTTGGCATAACGAATATTAACCAGCAGCAACAACAACTACAACAAATATCAGCAACAAGTCTTATAAGTAGCAATAATTGTGATTTATATATAACAACAAATAATATCCAACAGCAGCAGCAAATCAAGCAGCAGCAACAACCACCGAGAAGAGAGGTATGTTTAAGGGAAGCACAAAGAATCGAGTAAAAAAAACAATTCCTTTATTTAATCGAATAAAAAATTATTCGGTTAAACGAGTAAAAAGGTCCTTTAGAATTTAAACTGTTTATTCAAAGTCTAAAAAAAAAAATACTAATAAAACCCGGTTTTTTTATTAAATTTTTCTGATTGGAAACGAATAATTATTCAATCGAATAAAAATTTAATCGATTAAAATTAAACTTTATTTACGAGTAAAGTAAATATAATATATACCCTGGTCATTTAGGACTAAAAGAATTTGTTTGTTAAAAATCGATTTAAAAAAAAAAAAAGTTGGAACTCAATAAAATGAAATTAGCTCATCTAGAATTGGAAAATTATGAAACCTGTTCATTAAGAAAAGAATAACAAAAGATAACCGGATCATTTTAAATCATTTAAAAAATTAAACAGTTCATTAAGAATCGAATAAAAAAAAATTTCAGGCCATTTAAAATCGCATTAAAACTAAACGATTCAATAAGATTAAATTTTTTTCTTTAGAGAATAGAAACCCAAAATAAACCGTTTATTTTAAAAAATAAACTATCAAAGGATCATTCATATTCGATTAAAAATTAAACGGGTTAGAATAAAGTTAGGCTCCTAGGGCAGCCATTCAGAAAACAGCTCACTTGGTGACTTCAGTGATTTCTTTGTGATACCCAGCTCCAATGCCCATCCTACAGAGCAGTTACTCAATAAACGTCACTGCAGAACTTAACCAATTAGTCTTCTAACGATGAGAACAAGTAACTTTAGTTCTATCTTAGAAAGATCAGCCAAACACTAGTTTTCCCACGCATCTCTTCTCCCTAATGTCCCGAATCCCAGGACACAGACAATGAAACACAGTTTCCTTCTCCTCGTCATGACAACTTATGCAGTAATTATTGAATTCCAGACCCATTCTTTTCGCATGAGTCTTGCCCAGTTATCCCAAAAATCAATGTTATCTAAACTGGTGATCGTTTAGAAAGGAATAACTTAAAGCATAAGCCGACTTAATTATAAACAATACAAAACAAACATGTTTTTAACAGATTCGAATAAACACAACTGTGGTTCTTTTAAATCGATTTGTAAACTAATTAATTTTTTTACTTTCGAATGAAAATTATCGAAATCGAAAAAAATCGATTACAATTTGAAACAGCTTATAAGAAATAGTGAAAAATCAACAACAAAAAAATCCGAATTAAATGAAGAATTGACCGGTTCTTTTATAGTCAAATAAAAACTGTACCTGTTATTTATAAAAGATGATAACGGAACTGGTTTATTTATAATTAAATTAATACATCACAATTTTATAGATAATCTCAAGAAATCTGAACCGGTTTTTTTTTAAATTTGAGTGAATAGTGAAACGGTTTATTTAGAATCGCATAAAAACTAAACTATTTTCCAAAGAGTCGCATTAAAACTAAATCGGTTTTTAAATAATCACATATAAACTGAACCGGTAAGTTTAAAATTGAAGAAAACTCAACCAGTTGCTTGGGAAAAGTATGAAATTTAACCGGTTTATTAAAAAACTAAAACGGTTCATTTAGAATTGCATAAAAATAAAATAGGCTTTCTTAGTAATCAAATGCAAAATGAACCAGTTCATTAAAAAAAGCATAAAAACGGAACCGGTTAATTTACCAGTTTAGTTATAATCGAATTCAAACTAAACCGGTTCAATTTAAATCGCATGAAAACTGAACCGATTCCTATAAAATTGCATTTAACTAAAACGATTCATTTATATTCCCATGAAAACTTAACCGGTTTATTTAGAATTGCATAAAATCTGAATCGGTTTATTCAAATTCGTACCGATTAAATAAAACCGATCGAATCGCATGGAAACTGCAACATACGATTCATTTATATTCGCATGAAAACTTAACCGGTTTATTTAGAATTGCATTACATCTGAACCGGCTCATTTAAAATCTTAATAAAACTGAACCGATTAAATAAAACTGATAGAATCGCATGGAAACTGCAACATATCTTGTATAATCGCATGATTTATAGAATATGGAAGAAAATTTAAAACATTTTATTTTCAAATGAACCAGCTTGTTTACAATTAAAAACAATTGTACCTGTTTTTTTTGTTTATTTAAAAATCCATTTAAACTGAAGGACAATAAAACGGTTTATTTATATTCACATGAAAACTTAACCAGTTTATTTAGAATTGTATGTGAACCAGCTTATTAAAATTCGCATTTAAACTGAAACGGTTAATTAAAAATAGCATTAAAACTGAACCGATTCATTTAAAATTCCCTTAAAATAGAATCATATTCTTAAGGATCGCATGGAAACTGCAACGTTTCATGTAGAATCGCATTGTTTATTTGCTTTGGATGATTTGAATTTGGAGCGGGTCATTATAAAATAAAGCAATTTATCCCTTTTATCAAAAAAATGTTAATTCTCTAATTTATATTATTTTGTTTGTTCCCTAATTCCAGTTACTAACCGACGACGATGAAGATGAAAATGATGAAGTTTTACAATTAAACACAAACAGTTTAACAAATAATTTAACCCAATTAAATTATAGTCCAAATAGTAGCATATCAAAAGGCGGATTTGAATTATTATTAGGCGATCAATCGTTAAGGCAGGATATCAGGTAAGTGAAAGAATTTGTGGGGGAAAATTGAAACAATAAGGAATTGATAAAATTTTAAATAAAACTTGAAATTTTTTCTCTTTAATTTTCCCTTTTGTTATATTTTTCCATCAATAATTCTTAATCATGTTGCTGACACTTTCAATAAATGTTGGGATAACAGAAAAAATCCCGAAGCAAATAAAAAAATAGTGTCATTCAATGATGCCAGCATATAAATTCCATTAAAATACTAAAAGAATTTTTTTGGTGGCAATAACCAAGTGCCTTTTTATCTGCAACTGCAAACCAAAAAAAAACAATCGTGATGCTCATAGTTTAAGTTGTTTACAATTTTCCCCTTGTATCATATTGACCTTAACCAGCGAACACACTTTTAAAAATTCACATTGAGGGGGGTTAAAACGTAGCAACCAATGGTCCCCCCATTTATAGCAAAAGCTGCAAGTTTTTGTTGCAAAATAACCTGGTTGGATTTAATATGTTGACACTGATGATGTTGAGAGACTTTACAACGGGATGCAACTTGTCACTTTTTGTCGCAATTTTTTTTTTGAAAATTAAAATAAATAATTATTGCAAAAAAAAAAGGAAAAATCATTGCCAAGTCTAAAATTGCATTGTTTGTTTGGATTTATGACATGCCTTTTGTAAATTTTTTTTCTCTACTTAATTTCTTAATGAAACCAGAGTGTAACTATAGAAAATTTTTAAACCAACAACAAAAATAAATTTATTAGGCTTTTATTTAAATTTTTTTTTAAAATAGAAAAATGAAATAAAAGTTAAAAAGAAAAAAATTAAAAGAAATGCAAAAAAATGAGGGGAAAAACTTATAGAAATTACTAATAGAAAAAGATAAATCAAAATTATTCGTTTTTTTTCGATTTCGCTTGAACGGGTTAGATTTTTATGCGATTTATTTTTTTATTAATTCTGGGTTCACACTATGAGAATTTTCTTATAGAAAGTCCGAGTTTATTGGGAGAAAGGGGATAAAAGAATAGTATGTTCGCTCCCCTCTCCCCCTCACCAATAAATTTAGACTTTCTGAAAGAAAACTTTCATAGTGTCAACTTAGACTTAAAAGAAAAAATCTTACCCGTTTAAGCGGAACGGAAAAAAGCTTAACCGATTCATATAGAATACATAAAAAAGTAAATGGTTAAAATTAAATCGAATGAAAATAAATTTGCCTAGAATCCAATCAAAATGGATGAAAATTATTTGGAATTGAATGAAAAATAAGCCGGTTTTAAGAAATCGAAACGGTTAAAAAAATATGTGATTAACTTGAAATAAAATTGATGCTGAAACGATTTAGTCGATTTAAACGATATTAGAGTCAAATAAAAGTGAACCGGTTCTTTTTGAACGGAATCAAAACTAAACCGGTTGATTCAAAATTAAAATAACCGAATCGAATCACTGAAAAACGAAAACCTAAGCAGAAGAGATTAAAAAAAATCTAATGAAAGTTTAGATTTAAAAAAAAAAAAAGAAAAACTAATAAAAACTAAACCGGTTCATTTAGATTAGAATAAAACCTAAACCGATTTATTTTCAAAGAATATAAGTACATTTGTATTAAATAGAAAACTAAAACGGCCACTAAAAATTGATTTAACTAAATAAGTACACTAAGAGCATCATATATTTCAACTAGAAATATGGTTAAGACAATGGAGGATAATGGTCAATGAGCAAAAATGCGTACATATAACATTCACTTTGCGCCGGGAATCTTGCCCCCCTATTACAATCAATAATCAAATAATTCCTCAACATTCGCATGTAAAATATCTCGGTATACATCTGGATCGGCGATTAACGTGGAAATGTCATATAGAGGCAAAATTAACTCAAATGAAACTAAAAGCCATTCAAATTCATTGGCTTATTGGAAGAAATTCTGTCCTTAGTCTCGATTGCAAGCTTCTACTTTACAACTCTATCTTAAAGCTCATCTGGTGCTACGGTATTCAACTATGGGGCACTGCCTCGGCCTCTAATATCGACAAAATTCAAAGGCGCCAAAATAAACTTCTTCGAATAATCACAGCAGCTCCCTGGTATGTTAAAAACTCAAACTTTCATAAGGATCTCAATGTGCCATTAGTTAAAACTATGATTACAAAATATGCAATAAAATATTTAAAAAGGCTTGAACAACACCAAAATCCACTAGCTCGAAATATTTTAAATCATGGCGGCCACACTCGCTTAAGAAGAAGAGACACTGCAGCACTTACCCAATTAGATGAGCGATAAACATTAGTTTATTTATGAGTGAAATATATAAGTAAACAGAACCCGTGATGAAGAAAATTTTGTCTGGCACTGGCAGGACATAAAATAACGTATTAGGTTAAGATTTGATTAATTATTGTTAGTTCATATTTAATATATGAAGATTCAATAAAAAAAAAAATAATGACAAAAAAAAAACTTAGAACCGAAAGAAAACTTAAACGGCTCATTTAGAATCGAATAAAAAATCAAACCGGTTCGCTTAGAACGGAATGGATGCTGAACTGGGTTCATTTAGAATAGTAAAAAAAAACTAAACAGGTTTTATTTAGAATAAAAACCCCGAAATCGCTTAGAAACGAAAGAAAACTGAACCGGTTTCATATAGAATAGTACGAAATCTAAACCCGGATTTAATTAGAGTAGAAAACTGAAACTGGGTTTATTAAAATCGAATAAAACTAAACGTGTTAATTTTAAATCATTGAAAACTTAAATGATTTTTTTTTAATCGCGTGAAAACTGAGCCGGTGCATTTAGAATCTCTTCAAATTAACACGGTTCATTTAAAGCGAAAGAAAACCGAACGGTTTACTTTTGAATCTAATAAATACATTTAGAATAGAAGGAATATTTACGTTGTACATAGTAAGAAAACTTAACAGGTTTATTTAGAAAAAAAATGAAAATTTAACCGGTTCATTTTGAAAAGCAATAAATGTTAACCGGCTCATTTAAAATGGCAAACATAAATAAAACTAAACAGGGTTTTTAATGAATTATCACCTAAAGTTCATTTTATTTAGAATAAAATAAAAACTCATTCCGGGCTGTCTTTAGAAACGAAAGAAAACTGAACCGGTTTCATATTGAATATTATGAAATCTAAACCCGGATTAAATTAGAATCGCATCCAAAAAAGATTAATTTAAAGCAAAAAGAAACCGAACCGGTAAATATTGAATCTAATGCAATTAGAAAGAATATTTACCCGGTACATTAAAAATAACAAGAAAACATAACCGGTTCATTTAGAACAACAAGCAAATGTAACCGTTTCATTTGGAATAGCAAGAAATTTTGACCGGTTAATTTATAATGGTAAGAAAACTAAACGAGTTTATTTTTTTTATTTGAAAACTAAACCGATTCATTTAGAATTCATCTGATTAACTGATGCGTTTCATTAAGAAATTGTACTGTTTTAAATCGTTTTTTTATTTATTGTAAATTTTAAATTATTTATTATTTATAATATTTTTTCTTTCATTTTTATTTTTGTATTTATACACCACAAATATTTAGTGTAAACACTTAATTTAAATCCTTTATTTATTTTTCATATTGGGGTTTCCCCTCAATTAAACCAATTGCTCTTCATGTGCGTGCAAAAGATTATGAGTGGCAATAAATTTCATTTGTTTTTCTATTAAATTTATTTATGAGGTCAGAAGTAAATATTTGTAATTAATAAAAAAAAAAATTAATATTTTTATGAAAACTACCAAAATTTCCCAAACTTTTAGGTCGCACGTTTGTTTGCGTATTTGTTTTTAAAAACCACACAATACACGAGCAAGGACACACGTGAACCTCTGCTACTCTTTATCGTTTTTAATAATTTATATAATCGAGAACAAACACACGCGTTTATAAAACCCCTTCCTTCTTCCTCTCCTTTGAAACACATTCGAACGATTTTACTGTTATTGTTGTGCAGAGTTGTTATTGCGAGACCAAATTGAAAAAGGAATTTTTATAAAAACCGACGAAAGGACAACCAACAACAAAGAGCAATTTACACCGAAATAAACATTAACCAAAAAATACGAGTAATAACAATAATTCTGACATTGTCATAAAACCTCCTCCAACACCAGTCCAATCATGAATTTGTGTGTGTGTGTTTGTGTGTCTGTAGGAGAACAAAGGTGCATGAGCGTGTGTATTATTTGGCCCTTTTGTAAGGGTCAACATGCTGGGAAATCCTGTTGTAAAGTAATTTCTCGTCATGTTTTTTCTTTTTTATTGCAATTCAAGTGTGAAATTGGGAAATTTTTCAAACACCAGCAGACAGCAGTAAATGAGTAGAAATTAAAATTTTTGTGCATATTGGTGGCAAATTTTTAACCATGAAATGGCAGAAAATCACACATGTTTTAGCCATATTGTATGTTAGAGGTAAAATTTACAAGACATGTAAACAAATTTTATATTTAAAAAAAAAATAGCGGAGGTTTTTATGGAAATCTGGTCAAACCTGAAAGGCTAAATAACATATGGCCAATCAAGTGTTGAGGAAATGTACATATTTGTCACGTTTGAACCAAAATTCTTTGTAAAAATATTCGATTGAAAAAAATTTATTACACATGTTAAGAAAATATTGGAAAAATCCCGATTACCTGTAAAGTTTTTATAACTTTTTAAATGATCTGGTTAGGTTTTATTTAATTTCAAATAAACCGTTTCTGTTCTTATTCTATTGCAAATGAACCGGTTCAGATTTCGTTTGAATCCAAATGAACCAGGGGCCTAACTCTTGTACTCGTGATCGAGAACTTTCTCGATTCGAAAGCAATTTTATATCAGTCGAATCGAATTTATTTTTTCAGTATTGTGAAACTCAAATTAATGCTTTAACATTGAAAAAATAATTCCGCATCGTTCAGTATGTATTGACTGAAATAATTAAATTTTAAATTGGTTTCGAATCGAGGAAGTACTCGATCACGGCTGCCAGAATCAGGGCCCAGTTTAGTTTAAAAAAATAACATATTGTTTTCATGGGATTCTCAAATAAAATAGTTCAGTTTTTATTAGATTCTAAATAAACAGGTTCAGTTTTCATTCGATTTTAAATAACCCAGATCAGTTTTTATTCGATTTTTAACGAGCCTATTATATTTTCTAACGGTTTTAAGCGAATCGGTTCAGCATTGATTCGATTCCTAACAAGACGAATATTTTTTTTTTTTTTTGAATTTAAGTAAACCGGTTCAGATTTTATTTTACTTAAAGTTAATCGATTAATTTTTTTTAGTCGATTTAAGTGAACCGGTTCAGCGTTCATTTGATTCTTAAAGAACCAACCGACTTAGAACTTATTTGATTCTTAACAAATGATTCGATTTAAGGTAAACCGTTTCAGATTTCATTTGACTTTAAGTTAACCGATTCAATTATCATTCAATTTAAGGTAAACCTGTTAAGCGTTTATTCGATGTTTTACGAATCTGTTCTTTTTTCATGTGATTTGTAGTAAACCAGTTCAGTATTCATTCGATTCTTAAAGAACTAATTAATTTTCAATCATATTTAAGTGAACCGATTCCACATTAATTCGATAGACAAAATGTATAATTATTATTCCACTTTAAGTAAAATGTTTTCAGCTTAATTGATTTAAGGACGATATAGTTTCCATTCGATTTCAAGTGAACCGGTTTCGATTTAATTAGATTTTTAACTAACCAGTTTAATTTTCAATCTTTTCCAAATAAATCGGTTTAGTTTTCATTCGATTTAAAATTAATTTTTCATTCGATTTTCAATGAAACGGTTCAGTTTTCTATTCTAAATGAACTTGTACAGTTTTTGTTTTTTCAAATGAACCGGCTTAGTTTTAAGTTGATACATACTTACAAACTTGAGCAAATATCCAAATCGTTCTGATTTTTTTCTCAGTTCACTGCGTAAATAGCCCATAAACAGTTATACACCACAAAAACGCACAGTTCAGTGCCAGACTTGAGCAATGAAGTTGTGGAGTGTGCCACATTTTTGTTTTAATTTTTCTAAAACTTTTTAATTTATGTCTTTTTTTGTTTTAAACTTACAAATTCTTTAATGGCACTTTTTTAATTGTTAACCCTTTTATTAATAAGAAGAAAAGAAACCCATTCTTTTTTTAGTTTTTTTTTTTCTTCAGTTATGAAAGCCCAAATTTAATTCACAATAGCTGCTGTTTATAGATAAACGTTACTTAAACAATAATTACCAACACCTAAAAGTATGCTTAAGTTATTGTAAAGAGTTTAACTTAAAATCGGCAGTAAAGAAAAAAAGCAGTGGTTCGTAATGCTGCATAAAGAAGACAATTGTTAAGAATTTATTGTGTTCAGTAAAATTTAATTGTTTGATTTCAGAGCAATTGTTTTCAAATATCTGTTAAGAAGATTTTCAAACAAAATAAACTTTTAAATGTTTTTATAGCTTTTTTTGTATAAAATTTGAATCGTTTTATTGTTGCTATTGTATTTGAAAAAGGCCATTTAGCATTTAGGCCTTAAGCCTTTTTTAAATCCTAGTCGATTCTGTATCTCATTCTTTCTTTCATTCTATCTATAACTAATTACCTGTGTAAGTCATGTGTATATTTGTTTACATTTTAACTACCAGCTTAGACCTTTTTGTGTTCAATTGTCTTCCGGTTCTTTTATACTCTTTGCTTGTTTTTCCTTTTCTACTATTTTGTAGAAAATCTAAAGCAAAAATGCAATTTGTATCGTTTTCTGAAAAAATAATTAAATTTAAATTAACTTTTGACATTAGTATGTATATGTATAGTAAATAGTTTTAAAGTTAATTTTTGGCACACAAAAATAAGGCGAATCCATGCAGCTGACCGCATTACAGTCCTTTTTTTGTTGTTTGCAAGAATATTTATTTTTAATGGCAAACTCCATACAAAAAATAAACAAATTACCAATTTTCAAAGAAACCAAATAATTTTAATTGTTAGCATAATGCCAATAATGTAAAGAATTGCAAAAATCAGGTAAACATTAAAAATCATTTTTTCAACTTCGGATTTTTCATTTTCAAACTTTAAAATTTAACAAATTTTTTGATTTTTTACATAATGTAAAGAATGTAAATATCTGTAGATCTTATGTTTTTCTTATTAATTTTCAGAAAATTATCAAAAATTTTCAGAAAACCAAATAATTTTAATTGTTTAAATATGTCAATAAAGCAAAGAATTGCAAACGTCAGGTAAAAATAAAAACATTTCCTAAACCGATTTTTCCTTAACAAACTTTTAAAATTGAACACATTTTTTAATGAAAAGAAAAACCAAAAAAATTTTAATGGTTTACAAAATGTCAATAATGTAAAGAATCACAAGCAAGAGGCATATAAAAACAAAAAGAATAATTTAAAACTTTTTTTTTTTTTTAACAAATTTTTAAATCAAACATATATTTTAATTGTTTACATAATGTAAAGATTGTAAAATCTTAAAAAATTATCATTATTTTAAAAAAATTATGAAAAATTTTCAGAAAAACCAAATGATTTTAATTGTTTACAAAATGTCAATAATGTAAAGAATTGAAAATTGTTTACATAATGTAAAGATTGTTAAATCTTAAAAAATTATCATTATTTTTAAAAAATATCAAAAATTTTCAGAAAAACCAAATGATTTTAATTGTTTACAAAATGTCAATAATGTAAAGAATTGCAAATGTCAGCTAAAAATAAAAACATTTCCTAAACTGATTTTTCATTAACAAACTTTTAAAACTGAACACATTTTTTAATTGTTCACATAATGTAAAGAATGTAAACATCTGTTAAAATTATGGAAAATTATTATTAATTTTCAGATATTTATCAAAAATTTTCAGAAAAACCAAAAATTTTAATTGTTTACATAATGTCAATAATGTAAAGAAATGCAAAAGTCAGGTAAAAATAAAAACATTTCCTAAACTGATTTTTCATTAACAATCTTTTAAAATTAAACACATTTTTTAATGAAAAGAAAAACCAAAAAATTTTAATTGTTTACAAAATGTCAATAATGTAAAGAATAACAAGAGGCATGCAAAAACAAAAAGAATAATTTAAAACTTTTGTTTTTTTATTAACAAAGTTTCAAATTAAACAAATCTTTAAATTGTTTACAAAATGTAAAGATTGTAAAATCTTAAAAAATTATCATTATTTTCAAAAAATTTGCAGAAAAACCAACTGATTTTAATTCTTTACAAAATGTCAATATTTTTAAGAATTGCAAAAATCAGGTAATCAAAAATCATTTCTTCAACTTCTGATTTTTCATTTACAAGCTTTAAAATTGAACAAATTTGTTGATTGTTTACATAATGTAAATATCTGTAAAATTATCGTAAATTTTTAGAAAATTATTAAAAATTTTCAGAGAAACCAACTAATTTTAATTGTTTACATAATGTCAATAATGTAAAGAATTGTAGAAGTTATGCATGTTTTATAATAAACAACGTTTCAAATTGAACAATTTTTTTTAATGTTTACATAATGTAAAGAATGACAATGTCTGTGAAATTATCATTAATTTTCAAAAAATTATAAAAAAATTTCAGAAAACCATATAATTTTAATTGTTTACAAAACGTGAATAATGTAAAGAATCACAAAAGGCATGCAAAAACTAAAAAAAATAATTTTTATTAACAGAGTTTCAAATTAAACACATTTTAATTTTAAAAACAAGTAAGAAAGTATAGTCGGTCAAGCCCGACCATATGATACCCTACAGCACAGTATTAAAAAACACATCATGCTTATATGTCCATATAAATATGGATTTATCTATGTTTATAAAACTCATTAAAACCGTGTTAAAAGTTTGCGAGGGGCAGAAATTGCCCCCTACCTCCCCTTGTGGTCCTATTTTTGAAAAACTGTATAGCTTATGTGTCCATATATATATGGATCTATCTATGTTTTGAATTTCATTAAAATCTGTTTGAGAGGCAGAAATTGGCCCTATCTCCCCTCGTGGTCCTATTTTTTAAAAAATACATTCCTTTTGTGTCCATGAAGATATTGTTCTATGTAAGTTTTTAATTTCATTAAAATCGGTTTGATAGTTTCTGAGAGGAAGAAATTTCGCCCTATCCTACGCTGGTCCTACGATTTGGCCCACTTTCAATAGGCTTGGTCCTTGTGTCAATAAGAACCTATGTCCCAAATTTTATCGAATTATCTCCAAAATTGCGACCTGTACTTTGCGCACAAGGTTACATGGACATCCAGCAAGCCAGCCAGCAAGCCAGCCAGCCCCCCCAGCCAGCCTGCCAGCCGGACGGACATCGTTAGTTCAACTCAGAAAGTGATTCTGAGTCGATCGGTATACTTTAAGGTGGGGGTAGGACCAATATTTTAAGGCGTTACACACATCAGCACAAATGCATAATACCCTCTCCACTATTGTGGTGTGGGTATAATTATCAATAATTTTCAGAAAAACCAACTGATTTTAATTCTTTACAAAATGTCAATACTTTTAAGAATTGCAAAAATCAGGTAATCAAAAATCATTTCTTCAACTTCTGATTTTTCATTTACAAACTTTAAAATTGAACAAATTTGTTGATTGTTTACATAATGTAAATATCTGTAAAATTATCGTAAATTTTTAGAAAATTATTAAAAATTTTCAGAGAAACCAACTAATTTTAATTGTTAACATAATGTCAATAATGTAAAGAATTGTAGAAGTTATGCATGTTTTATAATAAACAACGTTTCAAATTGAACAATTTTTTTTAATGTTTACATAATGTAAAGAATGGCAATGTCTGTGAAATTATCATTAATTTTCAAAAAATTATAAAAAAATATCAGAAAACCATATAATTTTAATTGTTTACAAAACGTGAATAATGTAAAGAATCACAAAAGGCATGCAAAAACTAAAAAAAAATAATTTTTTATTAACAGAGTTTCAAATTAAACACATTTTTTAATTGTTTACATAATGTAAATATCTGTAAGATTTAAAAAAATTATCATTATTTTTAAAAAATTATCAAAAAATTTTCAGATAAATCAAGTATTTTGAATTTTTTACAAAATATAATGTAAAGAATGTCAATCACCCTTATTGTGTTTGGCGTATTTAAAATACGCCTACGACTGTTTAGTGATAGATTAAAGAGAACGTGAACTTTTTTCCTTTAATCTATTACCAAACCGTCGTAGGCGTATTCTAAATACGCCAAACACAATAAGGGTGAATATCTGTTAAATTATAATTAATTTTCAGAAAATTATCATAAAAAATATTGTTGCACATAATCAAGAATGTTAAAAATTCTGACAAAGCCAATACGCTAAAATATGTAAGTTTTTTCAAAATGTACATAAACAAATCCATTTCAATTACAGAGAAATTAGGAAAACTCATGTTAAACATCTTTAAAATTCACAAATATACTTGTAACATTTTCAAAGATTTTATACAAATCTTTATCTTTTACGCCTTTATTATTATTTTTTTATGGTACACATACCCAATTTCAATTTAATACAAATAACTGATTAAAATAGCTGTTTTCTTTATCGTGTAAAGTTGTGTTATTTTGTAATAAACGTTTGCTTTAAAGGTAGACTTCATTGTTTGGCCACATAAATCCCAGCAAACATAACATTACCAATATACAAAATTTGCTATTCAATTAATGAAATTTTATTAAAATTGAAAGAAGGAAATTATTTTAAACAAACAAAAGAAATTCTTCTAGATGATACATACGATGATATCGCCAAATAATCTTATAGGCGATAATTTTTTTTTTCATTTTTTTTTTTGGAAAAATTGCCAAGAAAACTCAATTCAAAACATTAATTCTTGCACATTTTCTTATTGTTTTTATTTCTTTTAGACGATAATTTGGCAACACTGAACAAAAATACCTTAAACAAATTATCTTCCAGTTTCTGCCTGGGTTATAGATTTATTGGTATTAGTTTATAAATATAAAGTAGTGGTTTTTGTAGTTATTTTAATCGTAGAAATAGTAAAGATTTGTTGTTAACACATCTGAATATGCGGCATGCATTGTGAATAAATAATAAGTGAATGAAATTAAAATGAACGAAAAAGGATTGGGGTAAGAAGTAATAGCTGAAAAAGGAGAGACGAAGAAAATAATAACAACAAAAAATAGCTGTACAAAATAACAATAACAGCTACAAAAAAAAAAAAAAAAAAAAATAACGCGTCTTGCCTTAATAATTTGTTTTTATTAATAAAATATTAAGGATAGTAACCGTTTTGTAATTTCTAAATCTTTTTTTTAGCTATAAAATGGGTACATTGGTTTTTATTATGTATATGAGAAATCATATTAAATTTTTCAATATTTTTGTATACATATATATATATGTTTATATATGTATACATAAAGGTTGTCCCAAAACTAACGCAAGATTTGAATTTGTCGCCATTTATGCAGTAGTGCTTTCAACCCTAAAAAAATCGACTGCTGACAGTTTAGGGTTAGTAAAAATAGAGCGTCACACGATAGAATAGCGTGTCTTCATTATTGAACAATATTTCAAAAATAATGAAAGCTCGGCGGTTGCAGTTCGAAAATTTCAAAATATGGTCGGAATAGTGATAAAACTTCGTCAACTTCGAAGATATTCGTTAGACAATTGAGGATCCAGTATCACCTCCGTCGCCCTCCAGATCGCTAGGATCTCAGCCTGGAAGACACTGCACTCATCAGGGAGTCTGAATGACCTTTTTACCTCGGTGTCCGCGATATATACACCGGCACCAGTGTATAGCGACGGAGGTGATACTGGATCACATCGTGGGTGGATCTGAGGTGACAATCATGCCTGGTCACGCGGTGTAGGTGGGTATTGGTCCTACTTTCTAATTTTCTGTCTACCACATACTTCCTTTTCTCTACTTTTCACTTCCTCTGATCTCATTTTTCATATTTCATTGAAGGACCGTATTTGGTCTCCGAGTGGAGGTGTGCCAGTGGGCACACAACCCTTCTTAACCTAACCTAACCATACCTAGACAATTGAGGAAGACTGGATCCGGTGGAGACGCCAAACACACTGCTCGTCCAAAAACAAGCTGTTCAAATGTCAATATCCAAGCAGATCTAGTATCCCTGAATTTTTTCCATAATCTCTACACAGTTGACGAAGTTAAAACACAATTTCGACCATATTTTGTATGAAATTTTCGAACTGCAGACGCCAAGCTTTCATTATTTTTTTAAATGGTGGATGGAAATTATGGTACAATTGTACTGATACGTTTTGAAATTTATTAGTTCTGTGGGTTTTTGGAACCATGATTTATTTTATTAACATTCACTTATTTCAAAAATTTTTTTAAAAATTTAATAGTTCAAATTTCTTTCAAGAGATCAAGAGAGGCGCAAGAGAATATAAAATTGGTACCGTCATAGTCAAAAAGTAAGTTTGTAATTAAAGTTTGTACAAAATCCGTTACCCCATTTTCCATCCCTGATACAAATTTCAATTTAAACTTAGAAATGACCTTTAACTCATACTACAATATATTTGTATTGGCTCCTTTAGTTCCTATAAGGAGCATAAGGGCTCCCATTAATTGGGGTTTCGGCAATCGATTGATTAGAATTTTGCATCCGATCCTGGAACTGGGTCTTTCAGCATGGCCTTCAGGCGAGCTGGGTGGGATGCCTCATGCCGCGTTTTATAGCGAGCCGATAACTACAAGATCCGGAGTCCGCTGCCAACCGCCTTTAACATGGGGAACATGGCCGATGGTGGTTTTTTATTACATAAAGTCTCCAATCACTCGCCTTGATATTCCAGGCATCGTTGGCACAATGAACTTGTTAGGAGACCGGTGCCACCCGGAAGACCTCTGAGACTCTTCACTAGCAACCACTGATTGCATTAGCATCTGCTCCGTTATCTACGGAATTTCTAACTATTCTTAACCTGTGGACGTGCCCTTTAGCACTCAACTGTGCTTCCGTAAATTGCAGAATGAGC
Source organism: Pollenia angustigena (assembly GCA_930367215.1). Classification (NCBI taxonomy): domain Eukaryota; kingdom Metazoa; phylum Arthropoda; class Insecta; order Diptera; family Polleniidae; genus Pollenia; species Pollenia angustigena. The sequence goes on along the minus strand of OV884059.1, from coordinate 5,409,294 downwards.
AACTCGTCTGAACAAATCCATAAATCTCCTTAAGGTACACTGCCCACTCCTCTCCTAAAGGCGGTTAAACTACAAAATACTCTTAACAAAATTCAAGCTCATAAAAATATAAAAGGACATGACAAACTCCTATATATAATTTCAACTCGCTGCTTGCACATTATCATCTTTCAAACTGTGAACTGCCTGCCTTTTTATACTTTTTTTTGAGTATTATTTTCAATTATATTTTTTATATGTGCGTTGGTTTTTTTCTCATTTACACATTTTTCCTTTTAAATCTGTTTGTATGTTAACTTTTGAACATTTATATGAACACATATGAATAAACTTTATTATTTTATTTTAAATTTAAAAGTTTTCTACCATTCTATGGCCAACGTAAGAAGTTCAGTTAAGTTGAGGCAGGTTCAAAAACATTTTACGATGAGCCAGCACGTACAAAGTTTATAAATTTTTATATATTTTCTTAGTAATTTTTTTTTTTGTTTATTCTGCTTCTTATTTCTTCTCCTCTTACTTGTGTTTTTGTTTCATAAGAAAAAAAGTTGAAAATTAATAAAATAAATTTGTAATAAACACTTTGCTGTAAGACACCCGAGCCCGACAAAGTGTAAAGAAAAAAAAAAAATTTAAGAAAATGTTTAATTTTCTCAAGAACATCAGCATAAATTTCCACCTTTGATTAGAGAAAAGAAAATTTTTTTTTAAAAGAAATTAAAAGAAAATTTATTAAAAACAACAAATTATTACGCTGACGTAGGGAAAAGGACTTAAATAGAAAACAAACACCTTTTAAAAAGAATTTTAGCACTCAAAAAACGTACACAAAGTTTCCTGTTAAATAAAAATTAAAAATCTTTAAAATATTTTCAAAGAATCATAAAAAGAATTTTTAATTTAATTCAATTTAGTTCATGAAAAGCACAATTTACCTTTATTTACCTGAAATCTTTAATTCTTGACATTAATGACACGATAAGAAAATACTAATTTTAATATTTTTTTTAACTTAATTATTAAACTTTAAAGTTTTAATCAAGATTTCAAGATTTTCTTAAGCTATTAACATTGTTTGCATAATGTAAAAACAATCTTTACTTAAATTTTTAATTCTTTGCATGATGTAAAATATTAAATTTTTGCAATTTTTTCGTTTTAAATTTAAAAAATTAATAAAGATTTAAAGATTTTTCCATATTTTTACATTGTTTACATTTTGTAAAGAATTAAACAGTTTCCAAATTTACCAAACCTTATTTAAAAATTAAAAAAATTTATTTATGTAAGCTCTTCACATTGATTACATAATGAAAAACGATCTTTACTGCATTTTTAAATTCTTTACATTAATAACATGATGTAAACAATTAAATTTCTGCAAATTTTCGTAATAAATTTAAACATTTAATAAAAATTTAAGATTTTTCCATATTTTTTACATTGTTTACATTATGTAAAGAATTAAAAAGTTTCCAAATTTTCCAAACCTTATGAAAAAATTAAAAAAAATTTATTTATGTAAGTTCTTCACATTGATTACATAATGTAAAAACGTTCTTTACTGAATTTTTTAATTCTTTACACAAATAACATGATGTAAAAAATTAAATTTCTGCAAATTTTCGTAATAAATTTAGACATTTAATAAAAATTTTAAGATTTTTCCATATTTTTTACATTGTTTACATTATGTTAAGAATTAAAGTTTCCAAATATTATGTAAAAATTAAAAACTTTCATTAAGTAAACTATTAACATTGATTACATAATGGAAAAACGATATTTACTGCATATTTGAATTCTTTACATTAATAACATGATGTAAAAAAATTGCTGCAATTCCTTTGTAATAAATTTAAACAATTAATAAAATTTTTTATATTTATCCTTTTTTTTGCATTGTTTACATTATGTTAAGAATTAAAAACTTTCCGAAATTACCAAACATTTATGTAAATAATTGAAAATTTTCAAAAATTTCAAGTACGATAAAAAGATTCATAAAGAACAACAATTATTAACAGTATTTACACTTTTTTACTTGAGTTATAGAATTATTTACATGTTGTAAATAATTCGAAACATTAAAGCAAAAACAGGTAAAATATTTTCGGGAAAATAGGTTGAATTGAAAAATAAATAAAAAATACATCTTATACTTTTTGAAGCCAGTTTTTTTTAATGCGTTACATACTTGACATTATGTAAACAATTAGAAAAATACAAAATTATCTACAAATTTTTAGTAAAAGTTTTTAATTCTTACGATTTAATAAAAGTTTTAATAATTAAAAAACAATTTTCAATATTTAACTTACAAACTACATGACTTTTCATAGTTTTACATTGTTAACTTTTTGTAAACAATTCAACCTAAACAGATTTTTGAATAAATATATATTAAAATATACTAAGTGATGATTTAGAATAAATTTGGAGACAACTTTGAGTTTATTACAAGCTTTCTGTTAATAAATAAGTAAATAATAACCAAATTTTTAAATTTTCAAGAAATTTTAAATAAAAATCAATATTTTTCTAAGACAAAATGTTTGAACGCTATATAATTTCCAAATAATTATTCTACTTAATATAATAATTTACATTGTTGACATCACGTAAACAATTGAAGGAAACAAAAATTTACAATAAGTTTGAGCTTAAATTAAGAGATTTGTGAAGAAAATAAAAAAATGCATCTATTTTCATAACTTTCTTTCCTTCATTCTTTATATTGTTGACATTATTTAAAGTCTTAAAACTACAAGGTTTTTTTTTAATTGATTAAGTTAAGAATTAAAAGCATTTTAAAATTTATGTAAATTTTTAGTAAAATTTACAGATTTTTTTTAAAAATGTCAAGTAAAAAGAGTAAATTTATTAAAAATCTAAATCATTTAAAGGCTTTTTCTGTAATTGTATAATTTTTGGAATCCCTTACATTTTTGACATAATGTAAACAGTTTAATTTACATGAATTTTATAAAGTTCTTAAAAGGTTTTTATCATTGATGGTGATTTAAAACACTTAAAAAATTTACATTGTGTAAACGAATATATATTTCCAAAAATACAATTATTTTAAGAAAAATCTGATTCTAAAAATCTCTTTACAAAGATTTCAATATTCTTAATTTCAACTATTTTTGACATACATTTTTAATTCTTTACAGTATGTAAAAAATGTAAGCAATTGAAATTTAAACGATTTCTAAAAAAATAAAAAACTATTAAGCTTTTTCAAGAAAATCTTAAATTGTATAATAAATTTGCAGTCTTTACCTTTTGTAATTCATTAAAATCTTGTAAATTTGTTTACTTCGTGTGTAAACAATTAAAAATGTTCTAACATTTACCTAAATTTTAAGAAAAAATTGTAGATTTGTAAAGAAAATCTATTGATTTCAAAGATTTAAGGTTTAGTTTGCATATTACCTAGTTTTAAACGTGCCTTGTTAATTGTTTACATTATGTAAGTGATGTAAACAATTGAAATTTAAAGGATTTTGAAGATTTTTATTTAATTTTTTTGTTGGTGGCTATTTCTTTTGGAATTTAAGAAAATGTCATTGTTTACCTCGTGTAAATAAATATATTATTTACATGGTGTTGACACCATTACATAAACTTTGTGTAACATTTTTTGTTTATTTTATTAAAATATCCTACTTGAGAGAATTAATCCCGTATTGTTAGTTTAAACTATTGTTAACTTAAAGGTTTTAATTCTTTACATTATGTAAAAAATATAAACTATTTAAATTTTAAAGCTGTTTTGATGAAATTTTTAACGTTTAAGGCCTTTTGTAGTGATCTTTTTATTCAAATACTTTTTTTTACTATTTTCCTTATGTAAATAATGAAATTTTTTTACATCGTGTAAACAAATAAAATTTATGTTTTAATTTACACAATTTGAGTAAAAATTGTGGATTTTCAGAGTAAATTGATTATTTTTTTTTTTTTTTTTTTTTTTATTTAAGTCTGTATTTTTTTATTTAAATATTTTTTCTTAATTGTTGACATGAGGTAAAGAATGTAAACTATTAAAATTAATGCTATTCGTAAAGAAAATTTATTTTTTTTTTTAACATTTATGTTATTTTTTTCAGCACTGTAAAGATTTTGTGATAAATTTGTCTTGTTTTGCAAAGGCAATCCTGTGTAAACAGTTTAAAATATTCAACTTTCCTTAAAGCTTTTTAACTTTTTTGCCATTCCTTTTGCAATTCTTACAATTTTTTTAAATTTATTTCCACCCACTATTATTTTACTTATTCATCATCATAATTATGAAAATCATTTTTAATATGGATTTATTGTCTTAAAGTGTCTTTTAAAATTCTTATGCAAATTTAGTGCTATTTGTATATGCAGATAAATATTCCATTTTTAGTTTGTTATGAATTTTTAAATGTATATTTTTATTAGCGCCACACCTTCTTTTACGCATGACTTTTAGTTTGACAGTTTCTTAAGTAAATAATATTAATATTTCTTGGCCTTTTGTTCTTTCTCGTCGTCTTCTATGCAAATGAAAGATGATCATCATCTTACACCCTTTTTATTCTTTACTTTTTGTATGTTTTATGTATGAAATTTTTAAGTATTTATGTATGCAGATTAATGCAACTGAAAATATTATGCATCCAAATATATAAAAAAAATATGAAGAAGATGAGGATGAAATATCTTTCCTTTAAGTTGAAGATACATAGTTAAAAAAAAACAAGTAAGAGTGCTATATTCCGCTGTGCCGAATCTTATATACCCTTCACCATTGTGCGAGTAGAATAGAGAGCAACTTAATAATTTTTACATATACATATACATACATATTTACAATACTTACAACTTCATTATAAATTAAATTTAAAAAGCGATAACTGGTAAATATTTTTTATTATGAAATAATAAGAAGGATGATAACGAAAATCATATTGGGCATTATGCTAGTATATGTAAACAAATACGAAGGGGGGGGGGGGGGGGTGAGGGGATAGGAAGAAGAGACGACAACCGGATTTGAACTTCGCTTTGCATAAGGACCCAGAATATATATACTTTATAGCATGATACAAATACAGAAGGTAGTTCCACTCTCTCTTTTTGTCGCCATATTAACGTTCTGACGTTTATCGGAATTATGAAAATTTGTGCTACCATAGTTTATTAAATAATCCCATTTTTCTGTTTTTGTTTTGTTTTTTATTTGAAGTTTGGAAAAATAACATACATATAAATTTATATTAAAAAATTTATATTAAAAAGTTTTGAAAATTTGCTTATGTTGAAAATAAGAAGTTACATAAATAAAATATATTTAAAAAAAGTAAAAAACATTTATCAAACGTTATTTTGTACTTCTGATTCGAAGTAAAAGTTTGTGCAGCTGTGTCAAACACATACAAAATATTGGTTCTAGACCAGTGATAACCAAGCCCCGAACGCACACACACAAAGATATTATGTGCTTGTGTGCGGTCGCAGAGACTAATGATAGTCTGATGTTTTGAAACGAACAAAGTTGTAATATACATGTAAATTGCCGACCGTGTCCGTGTGAAAAATACGATTATTGACTGGCTCGCGAGTCTATGGAGTGGTTATCACTGTTCTAGACCCAGAATCGATCTAACGATGTACGTCCGTCCAACCGGCTGGCTTTCCATGCACACTGCACGCAGAGAAAAAACATGATTAATGAATGGTCACTATGACCATTTATATTCATATGTGCCTAATATGTTTACCCTAATAAATTTATTATAGTCTTAATATAACTTCTAAAAATATTTTTTTGTCCTTAACATTTTTAAATTCACTGTAATAATATATGGTGTTTTACACCTAAAAAGTTACTCTGATCTCTCTAAACATATTAAATTATGTGAAATGTTTGCTACTACAGTACATTTCGTTTATAGTCACTACCGCTTATAGTCACAATAGCGATATAGTCCATTTTATCTGTTTATTTTGCCGCTATAAGTTAATTTAATATAAAGTATTAACGTTATAGTCCATTTAGCGATATAAGCACATTTACCATATATGCCATTTATCAACAGTCATCAAAAGAAAAAGTAAAGCAAATTAATGGCGTTATAGTCACATTAGCAATATTTACTAAGTTCTTTTTAGTTTTCGAAACCACAATCCATCCAAAGAAAGAAAGAATTAAATCAATAAATTCTTGTCATCAGCTCTCTACTCGTAAAAAATTATTTTTTGCCTTTGGTATGAGCTATGAAATATCTTGTTATTATTTTAACTATTTTAACAACTCTATAAGCCTGGTGTCGGTGTAGTTTATATGAATTTTTTATTTTCTATGTTCACATAACAAGATTATATTCTAATTCGGTTATAGAGGCATATATGTGAATTAGCCTTATAGTCACATTAGCCATATAGTCCACATTTTGTCTGCAACTAAAGGGTGTGACTATAAGCGAAAAGTACTGTATAATATATACTTTTTCAAATATACAATTAAAATAATAACATAAGTTGCAAACAAATAGTATGTTTAATACCATAATTTATGTTTGCTTTAAAACACATTCTCTTAACGAGCAAACATTTATTGTCATAATAAACAGTGTGTATCAATAAAGAAAATAAAATTTTTCCCAAGTCATTTTCGCGCCGCGAGCGTCATTTAATCAGTAAACATGTGTGACTACAAAGTAATTAAAACTTTTTTTGGAGAGAAAAAGGCCATGATACCTTGCAAAATAAGCGAAATAAATTATTATTCATTTGTTGAAACAGGTAAGTAATTTATAAAATTAAAAATTTATAAATATGCAATTACGTTGTCTTTCTTGCAGCCAAAAAAAAACCTACAGTATTGAAGGCCACATAGAATTTTTTGTTATCTTTTCCCGTCTTAAGATGTTTTGTCAAAATGCCACAGATATACATACTGTATATGTATATATGAATGTATGAACTAAATATTATTTTTTAATAAAAGCTATATTTTATATGTTTATATAAAACAAAGTATTTGCACATACATAAATGAATACATATGAATTTTAAATAAACAAATAATTTTTAAAATAAAATATTTTGTGAGTTTTATTGTGAGAACCAATAAAATTCTTTCTGAACATAATAATATTTTTGGGACAATAATTAGCAGTTAACATTATGTCTAAACATATATTGTTGCTTACGACGTGGTTGACACAATCATAACCACAAACATTAATGATAGTTTGCGGTTGTGATTGTATCAACCATGTTTTTTCTTTGCGTGTGTGTGCGAAAATTTAAAACGTTAAAAGAACGCAATTTTGAAGATAATTTAATGAATTTTTATATAGGAAGTTCTAATTGTCACAAGGAATAACCTTTTTATACCCACAACACAATATTGATAAGGGTATTATGCATTTGTGCTCATGTTTGTAACTCCTTAAAATGTTGCTCCTATCCTTACGTTTCACTTTCTGAGTCGATCTAACGATGTCCGTCCGTCTGGCTGGCCGACTGGCAGGCTGCATATGTAAAACTTATGCGCAAAGTACAGGTCCCAATTTTAGTGATAATTTGACGAATTTTGGCAGATAGGTTCTAATTGGCACAAGGACCAAGCCTGTTGATCGGTCCATAATTTTATGTATCTCCCATACAAGCTTCTTTCTGGATTAGGGGCTTTGAGCCCAAAAAGTATGTGTATGCTGCTGTTAAGATTAAATTTGGTTTAAACAAATTTTATTGCAATTAAAATCATCCCACCTAATTGCATTGAAATCGGTCCATATTTGACCATCAAAAACTAATCCCGAAAATAGTTTTTATGCCATTACTTACTTATAAATGTAAGTATTTACATTAAAATTGTCGACAATGACTTTTACAATAGCTACTTTGTCAAAATATTGTGCAGGTCGGTCATAAATTAACCATAATTGCCGTATAAACCATCTTCCTAAAATTACTTTAAGGAAAGCAAATTCTATATAGATGAAGAAATCTAAATAATATTCGGCACTGAATAACAGAATTTTGTTCTTCCGGGTCCATAATTGCCCATGGGACCTCTAGACTTAGCTTGCAAAAAGTTGTTCTTTTATTCTGTCGTGGAGGGCTGGGCTTAACCGACTATACTTTTTTGATTGCTTAAGCTTAATTTTTAATTTCTTAGTAGCTCGCAGAACAGCATGCAATTGAAAATCTCTGGGAAGAAATAAAGCTATTAAATGATGTGGTATACGATAGCCTTGAACAATTTATAAACATTTTATCTGAATGCGGGCTTAACAAACCAAGCAACGATTTTTTGCCTAAAGTTGAACATCTTAATTCAACATTTGTTCAAATTACTAGTGATTTTTATATAAAAAGCCCAGTTTTATGAAAAAATTATATGTAATTAAAATGTTGTATTAAATGCAAATATTATAAAAAGGTTATTTTTGGGAAGAATCTTTTTTTAATACATAAAACAATCTAAAATTATTTGTTCAAAGATGAAGTAATTGTAGCTTGAATCTTGTTTTATAAATTTTAATTTCTTTTTAATTAAGATCGACCATACAAATAATGTTTTTTTTTTGTTTTAATTTTCGGGAAAAAAACCTATTTATGCATATAATTAGTGAATTACGCTGTTTTTAATTCTGAGCTCTTAAGCAAATTAAAGGGCTTAAAAATTCACATTTAAGCTACATTTTGTCTTATAATTTCCAAACGGAATTTGTTGCCTTTTTTAATTTGTGGCAACGATTTTTTTAATATTTACAAAAAACAAATAATTCCGATAAACTTCAAAAAAATAATTGTGAGAGAGAAATGGAACTACCTTGTGTATTTGTATCATGCTTTATAGGGTGTAGGACCTTCGGTGAAGGGTATAAAAAACAATCTTAATTATAAAAAAAGAGTAATTTTTGGGATTTCAGTATTTTGGTCATAACTCTGCTATTTCTTAACCGATTTGACAGATTTACATACCGACGTGTTAAAGAAGAAATTTGCCAGTTATTTTGGGTATAAAACGTGGACTCGGGAAGATCTATGGTTCCTGAAAATGGGTATTTTTCAACAAAAAAATTCATATTTTGGTCATAACTTTTTCGTATCTGAACCGATTTTCCTGAGTTTTTCAGAAAATATTTTCTATTAAAAATTTCCGATCTTCTGATATATAAGGCGTAACCATAGGTCATATGACAGTCAAAAAATTCAGGTTTTTATACAATTTTTAATACTTTTTGTATGAGAGGTACCACGCCTACATCTCCAATCCCGCCCACATTTTGTAGGATGGTGTATATTTATAACCTAAATGTTTGTACCTAATTTTAAAGCTTTGGCTCTTGCCGTTCTCCAGATATACAGAAAAAAGTAATACAAATACAACAACCACAAGGGATTTTTTGGAAAAATTAGAGGCAGTCGTGGTTTTTTGGTCATATCTCAGCCATTGTTGGACCGATCTGGCTGAATTTCAATAGCAAGAAATGGTGGACTATATGTGACATAAATGTAAAACAACGTAGCCGCTATCATGTCTGGAGTCTCTGGAAAACACATCAAACGTAAGACGGACAGACGGACGGACGGACGGATATCGTTAAATCAACTTCTCTCCTCATAAGGACCCAGAATATATATACTTTATAGGGTCTAAGATCAATATTGTAGAAATTACAAACGGAATGACAAACTTATATATTACCCTTTTCCACCTGTGGTGAAGGGTATAACAATACGAAAGAAATTTTAATGTTGAGCAAAAAACTAGAAATTTTTTTTAAATTGATTAAAATTTTGGTAAAATTTAAAAAGATATATCTTCAATTTTTTTTTATAGTTTTAAATTTATATGAATTCATGTCATGCTCTATTTCAAGTTTTTCAATTTAAAACAAATTCAGTTACAAAAAGAAAGTTTTTGAATTTCGCGTACATAAATTTGTCAAACACAAAATTTTTGGTGGATTATGCAGTAACGGTCGTATCTAAATCAACACCCAGTTCAAATTCTTTCATAAATTTATTAATTCATAGACCGGATTGGGCTTGGTAACTCCCTTGCAAAGGCAATATAGATTTCTGTATATCTGGAGTTATAAAATAATGTACTGCATCTCCTACAATCATGAGCTATACAAGGGTTAAACTGAAACATTTACTGCCGATGCGAGAGTACGTCATGGTTGTGTTCTATCGCCACTTCTTTTCCTGTTTGTTCTAGATAATGCCATGTCAATAACAACCATTGTGTCACCAGGCGGTATTTAGTGGACGCTCTTCTCTATTGATCTAGGATGCACTTATATTATATACAATTATTAAGTTTCAGAAAAGCAGAGCGGGTTTCAAAACAAAAATTGGTTATTTTAGTTTTAAAAAAAGTAGCGGCAACGCTGGATAGGGTTGTTTGCCGTTTCTCTCGCTTTTAATTCTCTTCTCTTTTAAAATCTATGTGTGAAAGATTGTTAAATATTTACCTTAAATCTTTCTACAAATAAATTTTTTAATTCTACTATTCTTTTCTATTAGTTGCCACATTTATGATTTAAGCTGTCATAAAGTCAGCGTCGTCTATTCTTTGTTGGAAAACTCTAGAAACCTTCTTTTTCAACCTTTTGTCTAAAAATTGTATAACAATTCAATTCTATGGTATTCTATAGATACAAATTCACCCACAAAATGCCTATTAAAATTACCTTTTAATTCATTAAGATACTTTGTAACGAATGGCGGCGGCGCGTCAGTTAAACACAAATTAATGGCTAGAATTTCAATGAAGACAAAACCCAAGCCCAAGAATTTCAATGAGGAATAATAAATCAGGGTAGAAAAAGAGCCAAAAAAAAAAACAAAGAGGAAAGAGTCTTATAAGGTAAAAGAGAGTTAGAGTTTAAGCCAAGAGAGCAGTTAAGCTAGATTTAAGAATGAAACTTTAAACCTTGCTTAGAAGATTTCAAACATTTTTACATAAAAAGAAGTTTTATGAGAAATTTTTTTAAATTTTAATTATGGAAAAATTTCAGGCACAATTTTTATAAGAATTAAAAAAAAAAAATTTTTTAATTATTTTTCCAATTATTTGGAATTGAAAACTATTTAAAGTTTTTTACAAATATTTTCTAGTTTATTTTTATAGAATATTACACCGAAAGAATATTCCTCGCAATACCAATGAATTTTCACATTAATCCCAAACCTGTTTCATTAAAATGTATTTAACGAAGCATTACATTAGATCTATGAATATTATTCATTGGATGAATACTTTCAATAAAGTAAAAAAAATTTTTTTTTTTTTTTTTTTTTTTTTGTTTATTTTATTATTTATTTTGTTTTTTCTGTCTCTGGCGGAAATCGATCGCGCAACATTGGTGCTGATAGTCTAGCTCACTACCAGCTAGTCTACCGGGGCAGTGTAGTTTTTGGATAAAAAAAACTATGTTTTTTACTCAATTAAGAGCGTAAATATGAGATTAAATTGTCGATAACAACAATAACAACGTTGATTGAAAGTTTTTGGTTCATTACTATAATGACATTTTTCATTGTCATAATGAAAATTTAAATATATGAAAGCATTATTGAAATATGTTGCTTTTATAAAAAAAAATTTTGATTTCATAAATTTAATGGTATATTACATAAGATGTATGAAATAATTAAATCTTACATTTTTTGATTAACAATTAAACATTTTTTAAGGAAACTATAATTTTGTATTTATTTATGAAAATAGTTATGTTTGTATATTGTATTTTTATGTTCCTAATTCAAATTTTTTGTTTAACTTGGACAAACTTAAGTTTGCATATATCCAATGAAAATTTTATGTACTATGAATTTCCATTTAGACAATGAAAATTTTCATTTACCCAAGGAAAATTTTTTTATGAAAATGATTCATTAAATATTTGAAGCATTTTTCTTTCAGTGTAGAAACTTGTTTAAATTTGTGAAGATCAAGATTTTGATTTCAAATGTCTGCTTCCTTCTACAATTTTTATTATAATTTATAAGAGGTGTTTTTTCAGAGGCCTAGAACTTTTTTAAAAATAAAACACAAAAAATTTAATAGAATGATTAAAATTTTTGCTTTTTTTGCTCATAAATTTCAATCTACCAAAAGGTTAAAATACCATTTGCTTTAAAGATTGATGTTTGAATATTGACTGCCAGCCGTCGTCAATGGCGGTGAGTGTTAAACGGCAAACCCCTCTGAAGAGATTACAATCAAAACTTGTTACGGCAACCTGGAATCGATTCCCAGTTCAGCAAAGAATGAAAAATTATCATTAAATTTTAATTCATTTCATGTTGTAAAATTCCTTTTTTCATAAAAATAATTTAATGAAAATTAAATTCCATGAACTTAAGCCTGGGGGCAATTTATTGCAGTCGTGATCGAATACTTTTTGGATCCGAAAGAAATTTTATTTCTTATTCTTTTTGTCCATACTGAACGGATCGAAGTTATTTTTTAGTGTTGTAAGCCATTTATTTGAGTTTTTACAACACTGAAAAAATAATTACGATTCGTTCGGTATCGACTAAAATGAAATTGCTTTCGAATCGAAAAAGTATTCGATCACGACTGTCATAATTTGCCCCCTGATTAAAATTGAAAAATTTGTATTAAAAAAATTTCTTTGGTGGATGGTTACTCCGTGACTGCGCCTTATGAACGCCATCCTGTCGGTCCAATTTTGCACCAATTTCTGAGCATACCCTTATTTCTTATTTTGTTAATAGTTCGTGGAATGTTGGCTTCTAAAGGATCAATCGTTGCTGGTTTATCAGCATAAATCAGAGATTTGACGCACTCCCCACAAAAAGTAGTCCAAAGTGACAAATCACACTAACGAGTTGGCCAATTCGCAGGTCAATTTCTTAAGATAATTGGGTCACCAAACGTTTGGCTCATAAAAGTGATGATTTCTTGCACTAGTTGGATCTTATATGGATGAAGGAAATGCGAATTAATTTTTCAAGTGGCGTTAAAAGCACAGCTGTGCTACTTTTTTTCTAAATCAGAGAGAGGAATATCAAAAGTTACATGTGTTTTCGACATGTCGTCCAACGAAAGGCACAAATAAAATACAATGTTGTGTTTTTGGTGTTGTTACTTGTTGTGGTACTGCCACACCCTATACATGAATTCGCTTTGGATGTAGGCTAATTTATTTCCTTAAAATTTTTCAAGTATTAGACAAGGAGACCGAGTTGCTGGGAACGGTGTCGGATCGATAAACTTGAGTCCTCTTGCACACTCACGTCAACAGCGGCGATGGCTTCTTCTGAACGCACAAAACAGGATCGATTTGGATGTATGTTATCCAAGAGGGTAAATGTGGTCATGAATCCATTCATATTATTGTCTATTAGCTGCTCAGATGGACGGTTATGCGAACCGCTAACTTGACGAAGTGCTCAGTAAGTTTGGCGAACAGAGCACGAATTTTGAAAATTTATTTCCACGATTTGTAAACGTTGTTCTGGTGTATGTTTTGCATGGTGATTTGCCGAAGTAGGTATTCTAAGAAAAAATTTTCAAACACACTTTATTAGTATGACAGCTAGTTTACAGTAATCCCTATTTGAAGTTCTAAACGTCTTAAAAAAGCACCCTTTGTAATAGAAATAGAATAGAAGAATATAACAAATTTTGCTAAAAAAATATTTGATCTTAATTTTTTATTCTTTTAAAACTTGTCCAAAACTCAAACTTAAATATTTCCTTCACCCCCTCCCGTGTTTATGTCTTGTTTACACCAAACAACAATTTGGTTCAACGGTTTTATAGTATTTTGAAATAAAAAGAAAATTGAAAAAAAATTTACAAAATAAAAAGTAAAGGAATTATACTTTATGAAATCCATACTCAACTCAAGTTTGTACAAGTATTATGATGTTGCTGTTCATCGTAATGATGTTAATGATGATGATGATTTGCTTTGAATGAAACCCTTGTATGCCATAAATGTTAAGTACTAAGCAAAGAAAAGCTGCTTCCCATATCTTGTGTACTACAACAGTAATAACAAGAACAACAAAACACTGGCAACATTAAACGTAGCAACCAACAACGAAATTGTTTATATATTCTTAAGATCCAAAGGCTAAAGGTTTATATTACCTGTGTGTCTTTCTTTCTTTTTTTTTTTTTTTGACGTACTATTTTTTGTTGTTGTTGTTTTTTTTACTTTTTTCAAAAATAACTGAAAAAATCTCATGAACACGTAGATACGTAGAATGTAAGACAGACATCGGGTACACATTCTAGGCGCTCACGTCAGTTTGTTTTCATATTCTTGGATATTGAGTCATACTTGGCTGAGTGTTGTGCGGAGGTAGGTTGAAAAAGTTTTTTTCAAAATAGAATAAAATCACATCTATCTCTGAGAACGGATTTGGGCAAATATAACTCGATTTGACTTGATGGAGTACCACAAACTACTCAAACGAATTCTTTGTTTCGTTTTAATAGTTACAAATGCAATTACAAATTATATTCTAACTTAATAAGCCGAGCAATATTCTAAGGGAAATTTAATTAACATCAAACTTGTCACGTGACAGTTGTAAAGTGATAGGGACCGGTTTTAGGTTATATGCATGAACTTGTCACTTTAACATGACAATTCCCTAGGAGGATGATAATTGTCATCTTTTTGACACTTAGTAACAGGTTACTGAAATTATCTAAATGGAGGCATTCAATTTCGGTTGAATATAATGTCGCAGATATTGTCCCGAGTGAACCATGTTAATACCATGTTAAGAACCAGATAGGATCTTCCACCAGCCGCAAAAAATCCATTTACAGGACCAAGTTAACACTTAATAATAAGTTCTGAATATGCGCCATTATCAATAGATTAGTGATACATATGTATTGCTTTCACATATCAGAATTTAGTCCTTTTTATAATAAAATTGAGTTCACTGGTCACAGGTTAAGTGCCGTAAGAACAATTGAACCAAATTTCCCACAGCGTAGTAATCAACTAGCATACCCAACTCAAACGTATTACTGGTGGAGTACCATTGAAAACTTAGATTTATTACTGGTGGATGGACTAGTGTTTGACCAAACGACTTTTTCAGTCCGAACCTTGAAACCAAATTTTAAGCCAAACCCAACTATCTTTTTTGAATAGAAGCAATTTTAAGTTTTTTAGCTTTAATTTGTATGATTTTCTATCTCTTTGGGTGAAAAACGGGAAGTTATCATTAAGAAATTGTTTTAGTTCCAATAACCGGTAACCAACCATCCACCGAATGTACAATTTTTTTTTTCTTACAAAGTCCGGTGTTCAGTGTGAAAATTTTACCGAATGCCGAACTTCAACCTAACATAGCTTTTTGCCAAACTGCGACGCTGAGCCCGAACGTTCGGTCGGACTCTAGTGGAGATTATAATACTCCGAAGCGGACTCTAGAAGTTTAACGCGACCAATGACTTGTGCGATGCAATAGCAATATAACTTTAAATAGTTACCCATAAAAAATCAGGGTTAAAAAACAAACATTTATCTCTACCACAAAATTCACCCCGGGGGATGTAGGAGTTATTTCAAGGTTATTCAACTTTTGGTGTTACATCCTCAGGAGCATATCAGCTTTAGTCAGCCTGGAATCCGTCAAAGATTCAAAATGATAGTACCGATTTCTTAAAATCGAGGGCTGACCAGAGATCCTTCCTATCTGGTACACCTGGAGTCTGTAGACCATACAGTGCCACGGTTCCGAACTGACTGTTGGTTGAGGGGTCCGTTAGTATGCTTCTTGCGGTAATGCTTCCTGGGTTTCAAAATGATTGTCTTTGCGGGAGCTTTAATTTTCTAATAGAAATCTCCGTCCGATTGGGGAGTGCTTTTTTCAAGGTATGAACTCACAACTGGAGGCAACAGAAAGGTATTTTTTTAACGAGGAGATACTTTTGGGGATGAATTGGTGATTGTGGTTTAAGCCCAAAGTCGGTTGGAGGGGATAGTACAGAATAGTCCACTACAGGGCTTACTTTTCACTACTTGCGGGTGCGATCGGGCCGATGGAGCACTATCCCTTTGGTTTTGTCGCTATTCAACATATGGTGCTGGCTATTCCTAATTCAGCTATTAAAAAAAAGGGGATAGCATATAATTTGTTCCAATTGTACACTTAAAATTGCACAATTTTGTGTGTTGGTTCACACTCAGGGGCGGTTGGTAAACGCATTGTTTGTCACCGAGTGGCTTGGATCCACTATGGGATTATGTTGTATGGCAGGTGCGCATGTTAATCATTTCCACATATTTTTTTTTTTTTTTTTAATTTCCTAAGCTGATCCCGCTAAGCTATATGCTTTTCTGCAGGAAAGAAACCAGAGTCTAGCTTGCTACCAGCTAGCCTACCGGGGCACCATGAAATGTCTTAAGTTCCGTATTTTTATGTCAGATAAGTTATTTAAGGGATTAGCTTAGAGAACTAAGGTAAAAGAGAAATTACATTGTACGATAAATTTCGTTATTCTTAAGATAATTATAGCATAAATGCGCTTTAAAGGTTTAAAATCGGGGGCATAATGTTCCTGAGGTAGTACCTTTTAGAGATATGTAGGACTTTATTTCAGGACATTTGAAATGTTCACCTGTTTTTCGTAAGAACACAAAAGTAATTTTACAATTTTAGGTTTTTATTAAAAGAGGTTCTAAATTTTGACTTACAAGGTCTCTGACTGGGTAATTTATGCAAGACGCATCGAATTTTCTGTATAAAGAATCTAAAGTTGAGAATTGTTATGTTTATAATCAAACTCATATAATCTTCTTACCAACTTGAGGCTTAGAAACTATATAATTTCTGAGGTTTTTGAATAATTTATGGGTTCTCTTTTGCAGATATACCCTTAAATGAACATTAAAAATCTTTTAGAATTCCTATAAATTAAATTTTTTTATTTAAAAATACCTTGATTTTTATTAAAATAAGTATCAAAAAATGGAGAATATCCTCGGGAGTGCCCAATAGTCAGTTAGAGCCACCTGTGGCCTTACTTCGCTAAGTAATAAAAAATATATATTACCTTTTTTATCTTAAATGATAAGGCCTCTGAATTTAGTTTAATATTTTACATATATATATTAATAAAAAGTCTTTTATGCCTACCTTCGTATGCAAATGATACCCTTCATAATCATCTTCCTCTCAAATACTCTTGTCATGTGGTTAAAACATTTTTTGTTTGTTTTTTATTTTTATTGTAGAAACAAAAAATCTAAAGTTAGTTATGCTTTTGTAGCCCCAAGATCTTTAGAAAAAAACCAGCAAAATTTACAGGGTGTTACATAAAGTTACAGGAGGAATAATATTTTAAGAACAAAATCTTTCCCTAAAAACAGATTGTTTTATTTATTAAAAGAATTTTAAGTATTAAACTGAAAATCTAACAAAATCTTAAAGATACAATTTTTTTTACTAGCCAACCCTGTAAAATATCTCACACATCTTGGCAACTCATCATACTAATAACACAAATTTACCTTTAAGGTCCCTTCTACATGAGAAATCATTTTGCTTAAGTCTATTTTTAATCTCATTGTTTAATTTTATTTTCCTTGTTGAAATTTCTTTGAGTGTAACAGAACAAAAAAATTTTCGAGAGCGCTTTTAAAAGCTGAATTTTTTATTAAATAATTAGTTTTTACAATAAAAACAAATGTCAATGGAAAAAAAAATGTTTCTCTACTCTACTCAATTTTATTCTGACAGTTCGTCTAAGAGTTTAAGTTAGTGTGTAAGGTTGAAAGAGTGTGGGAGTTTGCTTGTATTTTTTTTTTTAAAGAGAGGGCTTATTTTTAAGATTTTAATTTGGAGGATTTGAAGGTTTGTTGGCACAGAGATTTTAACTGACAAATTAAAAAAAAAAAAATATGACACTGAGAGAAATAATTGTGATAAAACAAAAAGTTGTGACTTAAATAAAATTTAGTAGTTTTACATTTTTTACAAAAAAAAAAAAGAGTTTTCAAAAGCTGCTGCACAATTTTTAATATAATTTTACATGAAATTTTTGATAGTTTGATCTGATTTGAGCAGATTATTATACAAAAAGTTTTGTTTACCTAAATGCAGAGCAATTTGCTTATTTTCTCTGCTCTAAATTGTATACTGTTTAAAACTTTAAAATTTATAGTAGATCTACTATTCGTCTTAAAAAAACTAAAGTTCTTAGCGTTAAATCAGTTGGCAAAATTCTGCATTCTAAATTCCTGACTTCTGTCGATTTGACAGATTTGAATTTGGTAATTTGGTTATAAAAACCAGCGTAAATTGGTAACCAGCGTAAATTGGTAACCAGCGTAAATTGGTAACGTAAATTTATGTGACCGGAAATCATAAAGTTAAATACTGTGAAGATCGGTCCATAATTAACCATAGGCGCCATATAAAGCTCATTCTGGAAAACCATTTAAATACCTGTAAATCTGTAGCAAACGTAGATATTTTGTTAAAATTGTATTCAGTTTAGCTTAGTATCGGTCCAAAATTTACCATATTCCCATAAAAAGCGACCTTCTGAAAAGCAATTTAAGAATCATTAAATGCTTAAAAGTATTGTTTTTCTGTATTGAAATTTGTTCTAATTTCCGTTTTTTAATACTAAAAATCACCCTACCGAATTTTATGATAAAGTTATATAGGTATACAGCCATGTATGTCACAGAGTACAATTCCGTTCGGAAACGGAATTTAATCCGTAATTTGGTGCTTCAGAAAGTGACGAAAAAATTTTCCGGAATGAAACCATTTTTTGTTTTCATGAACGGAATGTGAGTTTTCTATATCTGAAAGGCAAAAAAACTATCAAAATACATACAATAATATCAATACATGACATGGCCCTTATAAAGATATTTAATTTATACCATATAAAGTCCACTCCTGAAATATTCGAAATCTCGGTGGAGGGTATTAAAGACTCGGTACATCCGAATAAAGCATTCTTACTTGTTATATTAATTTATTCTTTATTTATTCACTAAATTCACTAAATATCCCTTGAAAATATTATATTCCTAAAAAAATTAAAGGCATTCACCGTCATTTTGTTGTATACAATTTCTCTCAGTGTTTCCACTAGCTTTGTATTTTGCTATAAACAACAGGTAACAGGTACGTCTTGTACACAGAGAGTATGAGTAATAACAAAGCAGTGTTGCCATCAGTGGAAATTATGATTCATATATAAGAATAGAGATCACAACAAAATTTAAATCATTTTCTTATCCGATCAATTTAAGTCTATTTATCTCTAACCTTAATTTTACACCTACAAGGATAGTATACGTGTCAAAATCGAACATGTCGAAGAAATAGTCAGATGTCATGTAATTTGCATGATTTTTTACGCAGTTAATTGAAAGTTCTTTATAAATAAGATTTAATTTCTTAACAAAGAGTTGGCATTTATAATTACATATTATTAATTTGTTCTATTAATACTGCTGTTTTAAAATAAAATCAATTGTCTTCTTTATGTACTATATTTGCAAAAAAAAACAAGTAAGAAAGTATAGTCGGTCTAGCCCGACCATATAATACCCTACACCACAGTATTTAAAAACACATCATGCTTATGTGTCCATGTAAATATGGATTTATCTATGTTTAAAAACTTCATGAAAATCGGTTTGAAAGTTTGTGAGAGGCAGAAATTGCCCCCTGCCTCCCCTTGTGGTCCTATTTTGTAAAAACTGCATAGCTAATGTGTCCCTATAGATATGGATCTATCTATGTTTTAAATTTCATTAAAATCGGTTTGATAGTTTCTGAGAGGAAGAAACTTCCCCCTATCTTCCCTCGTGGTCCTAAGATTCGGCCCATTTTCAGTAGGCTTGGTCCTTGTGCCAATAAGAATCTATGACCCAAATTTTATCAAATTATCTGCCAGCCAGCCGGACGGACATCGTTAGTTCGACTCAAAAAGTGATTCTGAATAGATCGGTATACTTTAAGGTGGGTCTAGGACCACTATTTTAAGGCGTTACACACATCAGCACAAATGCATAATACCCTCTCCACTATTGTGGTGTGGGTATAAAAACAATAAATATTTTTTAAATATACATACTAAAAAAAGTTAAAACTATAATAATTGTTTCCGCAATCAAGTAAATTTGGTAGGTTAGATAAGGTTAGGTTTCATGGGCAGCCATCGAGAGACAGCTCACTTGGGTACATCAGTGGTCCCTTTGTGATACCCAGCGCCATTGCCCATCCTACAGAGCAGTTACTCAGATGATGTCAAGGCAGAGTTTAACCAATTCGTCTCCCTGATGAAGAAAAGAAGCGACTTAAGTTCTATCCAAGACAGATCCTCCAAGCAGGCAAATACGAGTTCTCCCAGGTATTTTTTCCCAACACCCCGGATTTCAGGACATTGTCAAAGAAAGTGAAATTTCTTTTTTTCTTTCTTTAGTCCTATTTTCATCCATACATGATCTAGAAACTAAATCCGGTATCATATTAGAGTTACTACAAAATTGCATTTATATATATTCCAGAGCACCGTGTAAAATGCATCTAATTTGCAAAAATCTAAAATATTTACATACAAAGCTGATATACTTGCCAAAACATAAAATTACCCATATTGCCCTATTTTAAACGAAGGGTTGCCACATCGTTGTATTTTTGTCAAAACGTGAACTAGCACGATTTTCAAAAAAAGCTGAGACACGTGTTTAATTAAATCGACTGAAGATTAAAATATGATAATTTGGCACTTTTATTACAAACAACCCCGAACAAAAAATTCAAAAACCGTTTTTTTTTACAGAAAATCCTTAAAAAAAGGACATGGATGATCGTCCTTGGACAAATTGTATACACAGTTGGACGCGCCTTAAAAAAAAATTTTCATACGATACCCAATTTGTATATGGGCAAATCCTGCGTGACGAACGCTACATTCGCACGCGTTTTCTGATTGAAATATACACATTTTTTGGTCTTTCAAAAAAGATAGCTTCAACTTATATATAGTATTTACTGACATTAATATGTACTTACGAATGGCATATATCATAATTTCTTAGCAAGTATTTGTTGCGAAATGATTGATCACAAAGTTTTGTGACGCACGCTACAAAAAGTGGAAATAACTTCAAAGGTTGAAGTGCGTTTTCCTAATTTTTAGCGAATTTTGCATGATAAGGTATACAAAATCTGATTCCTAAATGAAAGATGAGTATAAGAGAATTCTAAACGCACTTATTTGCAGCCAAAAAATGTTGTGATTTTTTGACAAAAGCCGTGAACCCTTTGTGACGCACGCTACGTAACGCACGCTACAGTTTTTCCAGTAGTATTTTATTATTATATTTTATTTATTTTAACAAAACAAATTATATTTTTATGAATTGCATTTCATAAACTAATTTGTTAACTAATGAATATCAACTTTTATTTTAACGAAATTTATATTTTGATAAGTTTGCTCTAAGTGCTATTTTAAGCACAAAAATCACCTAAAATAATGCTAAATTCACGTATTTTATTAAAAAATCAGCAGTGGGGCAGGATTTGGTAAAAATTATTGCATTGATGATCATTGAAATACATATTATTTTAAATAAAAATGAAATTAAACATCTAGTCTTATATTCCGTTTAAAAAAAATTAATTTGAAAAATTTTTGGTTGGTGGACTGTTTCTGGGATTTGCCCATATGTTGATAAGGAAACAGATTCTTAAATTAACAAAACATGCAAAAATAGACCCTTTTTCAAACTGGTCCAGCTCATGAGAGGTCAAAGCTGGAGCCGAAATATTCAAAATGTCATCTTAAAAAAGTCCAAAGTTCATTTTTAGGAGGGTACATCGATCACTTTTTTTGGTGAGTCGCTCTAATATACGTGTATCTCTCAGATATGCGATAATACCTCAGCCAGTTAGCCGCCCGCCTTATTTGCTAACACTGTTTATATTTTTGACATTTACTTCCTGCAAGTGTCAACAAATCACTATCTTGCAAGTTGGCTGGTAGTACGAAAATTGTAATGTTAGGGAAAAAGTGAAGAATTTTGTTTTAATTTGAGTATAAAGAAAGGGATTTCAGAAACTTCGAAATAATTTTTTTGCAGAAATTTCACAAAAGGTTTACAAAAAACTATTCAAATATATGAAAAATAATAGATTTCTTGAACATTTATTCAGAAAGTGGCAACGCTGTATTAAAGAGAACCCCTTGATTAATGCTCCCATTGTTTATTAAAGTAATTGCATGTGTTTGTAATGTATGTGCATGACTTTTTTTGTTTTTGTTTTGATATTTTTAAACTTAGTCAGCCTTTTAACCAAACTAATACCAATACAACAATAATAATAAACATGGTCATTTAAGATTACAACCACAACAACAAAAACATGAATATGAGAAAATCATACACTAAACAAAAACTAAATATAGAGAAAAAAATAGATGTAGTAATGATACATTGTAGAGTTGATAGGTTTTCTTTTAATTTTATAAAGACTCAAGGTAAAAGAGAAGAGGCTTAGGATTTTTCTATTGAAGTCGTTTTTTGTTGTTGTTTTTCATAGTTAATGCACATGTATGATGAAAACTACCTGTTCACATGCATCTTTTTTTTTTTTGTTTGTTTTTGAAACACACATACTAATAAAGATTTTGACAGGTATGTTATGTATGTATTTATTGTATATATGTATGAGCGATTGTGTGTTTATGTATAGGCCAACAAACCAAATAAAAATAATAAAAAAAGCAAAAATTGTACAAAAATATAAAAACATGATATGGCGGCTGGTTGTACGCCAAACGGACAGATTCAAACTCAATATATGGACTTGTTAAGTAAAGACTGCATGCCAACGACATCAGTACGTAAATGACCGTGCAACAAAACGTGTTTAAAATAATTTTCAAAAAAAAAAAAAAAAAACGTTAAAACCGAAAAAGCTATAAAACCTAACAAAATAACAGAAATATTAAAAATTGCCGTATTAAATACCAAAAAGAAAGAAAAATAACAACAATATGGCAACTTTTTATTGTAAGAAAGAAAAAAAAAACGTCGTAATGATAATTAAAATATTTTAAAGATTTTTCTTGCAAAAAATTAAAGAAATTTGTGCTTAACAAAAAACTATTAAATAACAATTTTTTTTTGTATTAAAAACAGTTTATAATTTTTTAACCAAAAAAAGTTGTTGTTTTAAAAAGGAAACTCGTTACTGGCTTAAAAAAAATTTCAAACCTTTTTTAAACTGCCATTAATTTGGAAAATTATCCATGTCTTATTTTCTATTTGAAAATGTATTTTCAAACCATTTTCATTTTTGTTTTGAAAGCTTTCGAAATTGTGTTGTGTGTATTTATTATTAAAAAAAATCTATAAAATTAATTGCTGTTTACTATATCATGAGCATTTATAACAAATTTACACAAGCGTAACATGTTGAAAATAAAATTAATAACACAAAAAAGGAAAAAAAAATTATAAATGAAACATTCAACTTATTTAAATGAAGTGAAAGATTTTCTGTTAAAAATTAAAAAAGAAAATAAAATATTAAACAAAAATCAAATTAAATAACCAGAATTCATAAACAATAAAAAATAATTGCTTGAATTAAAAAAAATTTTAAAAAATGATTAAAAAAAATTTTTTTTTTTTACGGAAATTTTATTAAAAAAAGAATCTGGATTTTAACAACAAAATAAGCTGAATTTTTAAAAGAAAAACTTTTGAAAAATCTTTTACTCAACATAAAAAAAGAACAACAAAATAATAAGGAAAATAAATATTAACTTTAAACACCATTTAATTTCCAACCTAAAAACAAACAATTATTAAAAAAACTACATCATTGGAAAGCAAATTGTGTATACTTACAAAAAAAATTTTAAAAATACTTTAAGAATTCTGATAAATTAAAGGTTTCCCAACCATGTTTACTGCTATAATAAGTCACATTTACACAGTTCTATATATCTTTAAGAAGGAAATTTCACCTATTTTCAAAACAGCTAAAAAGTACTCATACCTCTTTTAAAACATTTCAACTCCAAACGTTAAAACGAGACAAGATCACCATTTATACCACACTAAAGTCACGGTTCCGCTCTTTTATTATCCTACCAAAGAGTAAAATTATAATTATTATACATCATTAGAAAGCAAAAATGACCCTACTTTGCAAATATGTGTACATATAACAAAAACCACTTCAAAAATATTTATTAAAAAACAAGCTCCACAAGTTATAGCCCTCTCTCTCTCTCTCTCTCTCTTTTACCTACAATATCTGTAATCAAAGTTTTCCTACACTTAGTCCCCTGTTAAAGAGTTTATGTATTAATAATTATATATCATTAGAGAGGAAATTGTCTTTTCTTTTCAAGTTTATAAGAATAATTACAAATATTTTGATTTAAACAGCTTTTACGAAGTCAAGCACAATTTAAAACATAGATCGGCAAAACTTCTACTCCATAATTTTTTTTCTCTTTTAATCTTACTTACGTGGGCTTAAAAAATAAAATAAAACCAGTCAGTCTCGCTTGAGCTTTCACACAAAAATTTCATTAATTTACATAAGCACCTGACATATGGCCTAATTTCATGGTGGGTCTTAGCGACTGGATGACAATTTATGCATTTAACAAACTCCCCAATGTGTGCTTTGACTAGCGCACACGTAAGTAGAAAATATGTGTAAAATTCGGTAAAAATTAAGGTGTCGGCCATCGTTTAGGAGCTGAAGCTTTCAAAGCTCCTCTGCTTTAGGAACAGCCAGCAGCATCCGTTGCGCAGCAACAGCACACAGAGGTGAAAAATCCTCACAACTCGAACCCTTCACAAGTGTAAAGATCTTATTGCAAATCAGGAACACACTCCACGCGCTCTTTGGGTTTTAACCACAGCCATCACGTGTTCCCCTAGAGCAAATTCCCTTGAGAAAAGCACTCTTTATCAATAAGCATTATTCTGTGATAAAAAACATTCTGTGTTTATCACTCCAAAATACAATTGATAAACCTACTATCCAACCATTCACGCACCACCAACGCAACTTCTCCACCAATGCAACTTCCTCAACCTTCGCTCTTCATAAAATTCGGGAAGTTACCGATTCAGATGCCCGTCGAACCGGTACCGAACCTTTATCTTCTCATCACTTCAGTGTTTGCCACTCCAGCAACGCATCCAGTAGCTCAACCTTTCATCCGCTTTTCAATTCCAAGCCCTAACTATCGTAGGACAATCGACAGTCGCGTCCCTTCTCTCTACTAAGACAGACTACTAGAATCTTCATCACCATCCACCGGTGAGCTTTCACAATGGGAAAGTTGGGCTATAGCTTGTTGAATGTTTTATACATAAAAAAAACTCAGATGGGAACCGTTGAGCAACGATTTTATTTACTTTTAACCGATTTTTAAAGAATATTTCAATGTATGTGATCTCTGATTTAAAAGCTCTCTTAATCTAAAAGTTTAAAAGTTCAAGCTAAGCGACCATTTAATCTAGAATTTAAAATTAAAAGCTATACAAATTGTATATCATTAGAAATGAAATGGTCTATTGTTTTAAAGTTATATGCAGGCTTTTAACATCTTAAGGCCCGTTTTCACAACTTACCGATATCTAAAGGTAGCATTTTATCGGCCTTGTAAAAAGTGTTCCATTATTACAACTTAATTTTAACCTACCAGGTAGGATAAACCTTAATCTACATTATCGTTCACTGTAGGTTAAAGTTAAGTTTTAATAATTGAACACTTTTTATAAGGCCGTTTAAAGTCTACTTTTAGCTATCGGTGAGTTGTGAAAACGGGCCTAAATGTTTTTCTTCAAAGAAAAAAATACCATTGATATGCAGTTATGTGATCAAAATTGTTCGATTTCAAAATGAGCGCTTTTAAAGTTGTGGTAAATTTCGTAAAATTTTAAATATAATTAAAAGCAATTACTTTTTTTAGACTTTCACAAAAATTATTAAAAGCGCAATTTTCTTGAGTGTAGTAAAATCAATAATTTCTCTTAATTTTATAAACCTAGAAACTTAAAAATTCAACATGTGATAATTTTCCTAGAAATGAAACCAAACTGTTTAATATAAAAAAAAAACAAATTTCTTATAAAAAGAAATTTAATAAAACCAAACAATAAATTTCACAGGAACAAACAAAACAAAAGTAATTGGATAACAAAATGAGAATATTAAAGCACTGGTAAGTTGTTTGTAATACAAATGCTTAAGTAATGAATAAAATCTTACAAAAAAAATATTAAAAAAAAACTCAAATAAATTTATAATCACTTTAAATTTCAGCGTTAAAAACCCCGCTACATTGCTTATTTCCCAACGTGGCTGCTTGCCAGCACAATTATTAAGTTTCTCTTTTATAGTTTTATTACTCTCTTTTACAAAATTCTTGAGAATTCTAAGTAGGTAGAGGTGTAATTTAATCTTCTTAACGTTTTTCTTTTCTTTTGTATTTTAAATCATAAAACAATAAAAACAAATAATTTGGTTTACAAAACTACTGTCCATCTGTCATTTTTAAGTTGTTAATGTCAAAGTTTATTTACATTGTTAAAGTTTTTGTGGCCTCTCCCTGAAGATTGTAAATTATGATTAAAAGGTTTGATTCGCTTAAAATTTTTAAGAAATGTTCGATTTATATTTTTTCTTCTTTGTCTTAAATTTCGAATCGCGATTACTTTCACCAAGGGACCTTTGTAAGGAGCCGAGTGAGCCGTCCCTTCGAACCTTTTTTTATCTCTGATTTTTTTTTAGAATATAAGGGTATTTTTCGAGCTGATATCTGAACAAGAATAAAAGAAATAAAGATATAGCCATCCCAAAAACAAAGTTGAAATTTTCTACACATATTGGACAAATGACGTCACGCGAAATGCATTTCTATCGGTTAATAATTTAATGCTTGCAAACAAGGCGTTACTGTTTTTAAGCTCAGCTATTTTGTTTTTCTTGCTTAGAGAAAGAAATGCCAAAAGTTGCTTGTGGTTTTGAGATGTCGAACAACTAAAGCAACAAAAAAATATAATCGGCCTAAGGTACGGATCATCCTTAGGTGCCGTTGCTACTCAATAGTTGAAGTTAGATAGCTCCAGCTCTTAGACAAGGACAAAGTATATAAACGTGCCGAACTATGAACTCAAATTGCTCTCTGGCTGCTCTCACACTCAGGGGCGGTTGGTAAACGCAGTGTTTGTCACCCAGTGCTTAAGATCCACCATAAGTTAAGGCCAGATGACAGATGCTCATGTAAATCTTTTCCAAAGCTGCACGTGTTGGTCTTTTAATCGTTGATAATAAGTTTTATTTTATCTTAAAGTTTTTTTTAAATCCTAAATTTTTTAACTGAAATTTAAAGTTTTTTTATACTCTAGCAAACTTTAGGATCCTGAGGAAAACAATTAAAAAAAATACACTTAGAAAAACAACTAAGAAAAAATAAATCCCAACTGTTACGACTCAGTTGATTGTGTACATTGTAGTATTCTTAGTATTGTTGTTGTCTCTTTTAGAAAATGTTGTTGTTGTTCTCAAAAAAAGAGTAAATAAAGCTTGATTTTCTATTGTGAGCAATTTCTTCAAAAGTAAAAAATTGCCACAAAGAAAAAAATTACAGTGAAAACTCGATAAAAAGCACAAAATTTCCTAAAACAAATTTGTCCATAGATTCCATTTTTAGCAGCTTTCCTAACAGATTTGACTGTTCAAGTTATATTTACTTTGTATTTATTTTTCATATTTTTTATAGTATTTTTCCAGCTTTATTTGCAAATCATTGAAGCAAAACCTTTAGTTAATAGTTTCTTTTTTATTTTTTAAGTTGCAGTACTCCTTGTTAAAAAAAATATAAGAATAAGGGCTCATAAAGAGCAATGTATTGTAGCAAAATTTAAAAAGAAAAAAAAATTTTTGAATATCAAGTATATTTTTAGCTTTTTTTCATTCATTCCCTTACCTCCTGGCCTTTTTTTATGTAGCCTTAGGAAAAGCAATTTAGATAAGTGTTGCTACATGAAATTTAATAGTTTCTGTGTTAAGCTTAAAGAAAAACAAAAAATTAAATTTTCTTTAATTTTTTTAATCCTTATTTGATTTAAAGAAAATAAAATAAATCTTTACATTTTCCCTTTCAAAATTTATGATCATAAATTTCCCTCTATTACCAGTTTTATTACCTATTTATACAGTTAATTATCTTGTGGTTTGCTTGCTGAAAATGTTCCTGTTGTACATTTGTTAAATAGTACTTTTATTTAAGTACTATTATTACTTTTTGAAGCATGTGTTTAATCAAATGTCAAATGCATTCATTTGCAACAGGTGAAATTACAATTGTTAAAAAAAACCAACAACAAATAATGGCGTGGGGAGAGATACTGTCCCTGTAGTAAATTAAATAGTCAGTTGCAAAAAACACTAACTATAAATTAACTATTTTTCAAATGACTACAAATTGGTTTAAATCTCATGCAGATATCAACCAAACATATTGCATAGAGGCACACGTAAAACACAAATAAAAGCAAAATAAGTAAAACAAGCATGCCATGAAGTCAAATGAAAAAAAAAATATTACAAACATATTTAAATAATTAAAAATAATTGAAAATTTAATCAATACAAATCTGTTTATATACAAGCAATTATGTAGCGTTTTTATTTCAGCATGTATTATACATCATCATTTAAAGCAATTTGAAGCAAAATTTGCTTAAATAATTATTTCTATATAAATATGTACATATATAAAAAAATAAACATTCATATGTATGTACATATGTATGTTTATATGTACATATATTTTTTTGACAAAAAATTTTTTAAATTAAATAATTTATTATAAACCGACTATACTATTAATTGACTACAAATTGGTTGAAAAATAAGTAGTTAGTAGTCAATTTAAAAGTCATGCAGAGATAACCAATTGACTACAGCCTATGACATGCCTATGTTAAAATAGTGAGTCGTCGACAAGGAAAATAGTCACTTAATCAACTAGATGTGGTTATAAAAAAACCAGTTTGAAGTTACTTAAAAATGTATTCGACTTCCTACAGGGTGTGTTTTTCTCAATCACACTAATTCACACACACACACAATGCAAACACTTACCTACGAGTACTACATTGTTTACAAACAGCCATATCCCTATCAGGGCTGGGAAAGGATTTTTCAGATTCACTAACAAAATGTTCTTTTCCTTTGATGGTTTTAATTTTAAAAACTTTTTCAGCCATTTGTAATTTTTGACACCAAAATTTGTGTACAATCTAGGCTTTCCATAATAAATATTAAATAAAAAAAATCTTGGTGCATCTCTTTAATTCTCTGCAGCCGTATTCCGTAATTCGCTAAAGCTAAATCTTTATCGCTAAAAATCTAAAAATGTAAAATGCAATTCTGTAACGTGCATTGCTAAATTTTGCAAAAACATAAACATTTCATTCGCCGCAATTTTAGTTTTTGGTGTCATCGCTAAACTGTTTAAATTTTGTGTTCCCTAAGGCATTTTTTTATTCGTCCGAAAAACTTTTGATAAATGTATACAAGAAAACATGGCTTACTTTAAATTTTTTAAAAAATTAACGAAAATTTCTTTTCAAGCATCGAAAATTTTTTATTAAAAATTTTACCATACCGTTAAAAATCAATAATTTACTTCTTAAATCAAACAAGTAATACATTTTTGCAAAAGTTTAACAACTCAACGAAATTGTTTTTTTTTTTAATGAAAATTATTTTACAAAAAAAATTTTAAAATTTCCATTACTTTGCTTAATAAATATTAAAAACAGCAACCGTTTTCTAAAAAACGTTCTGTAAAAAACTTAACGAAATTTTTTATTCTTAACTGAACCTATTTCATCACAAATTTTTAATATATTTTTATAAAAACAAATAACCAGATATTTAATTAATGATTTTGTTTTGTTTTGTCTTAGTGGTTTAAAACATTAACGAATCTTTATTTACTTAACGAAAAACTTTTTTTCAAAAAATTTTTTACGATTCGTTGAAAACACAAAAAGATATATTTTAACTAATAAAATTTAAATTTTTTCGCCATTTTAAAAACTTAACGAAACATAAGTTTTTGAAATAATTGGGTTTTTAACAAAAATTTTTATTTAAACATTTTGATTGCTTGTGTTTTATTACAATCAAAAACATTTTCTTCTTCTTAGCAATAAAAAAAAGAAACTTAACGAAACCTTATTTTCTTAACAAAGTGACATTTTATAAAAATTTAACAACATTGTTATAACCTTGCAGCGATTTTATTAAAATCCTAAAAATTATTTTTTTTGGGACACATTTAAAATCTAACGAAAGCTTATTTTTTTATTATTTTGAATGTATGTAATTAAATTTAATTTTTTAAGGAAATAAAAATAAGTTTTTATCAAAGTTATTTAAGTTTTTGCCTTTTGTATTGAAAGTACTTAAGGATTGTTTAAATTATGCATTTTTGTTTGTTTTTGTTAAGTAAACAAACTTAACGAAACTTAATTTGTATTAAAAAAAGTAATTTTTAACGAAATTTTAAAAAAGTCTTTTAAAATATTTTCAAAGCCATTTTCACCACGAAAAAATTTTAAGTTTTTTTTATTAACGAAATACATTTTTTTAAAAATTCTAATATGCATTTTATTTTTTTTTTTTTTCTTCTGGAAATTTAAGGAATTGATTTCTTTTAATTAAATTCAGATAATCCGGCATGTTCTAGAAATCGAAATGAAGTGGAATCAGTGTTCGAAAATAAACACTTAATATCGTTTCTTAATGTTCGGTTCGGTAGATTTGTGGAAAACACAATCGCTAATAGTGTTTGTGTAGAAAATCATTAAAAAAAAATAACGTTTCCCTGTTAGTCATCTTTTGAACACAAAAATATTACCGTTTTTATCAAACTTAACAAAAGATGTGAACATTTAATTCCGTTCGGTTTTTTTGAAAATCCACAAACTTCAATGTGTTCGGTTCGGCTCGTTAATGTTCGTCCCTTTTGGCTGGTAAAAAAAACCAAACATTTTTTACAAAAACAAAATCCACGCACGAAAAAAACATTATAGAATATTAAAATATAATGTTTGTCTAAAAGTTACACAAAACGAAGAACCGAACATTATATAATGTTCGGTCCTTTCTTGAAAATAGTTACGAACGGTATTAAGGGTTGTGTATGTCTACACAATCACTAAAAAAATAGATATCGTTCCTGGGTGTGTGAGCCGAACATTAAATAATGTACTGTTTATTTTCGAACACTGAGTGGAATTGAAATCGAACGAGATTTTGATTTCAATTATTTTCAATAAGACTTAAGATTTTTTCTGTTTGTAAGAATTGTTCTTGTAAAGATAAATAACAACTCAAGTATGAAGTATATAAAAAGGAATATTCCAACTTTCTCAACAGGATTGTTTTTTAAAAATTTGTCGCAGATTTACAGAACTTGCCCGAATAACACTTGCATTTACGTTTTTTAATTAATTACAAATTGATTGGAAACAAAAACTGACTTTCCATCCCTGTTGCATTAAAATTTTTGTTTAACGTTACCAACAAGTGTTTCGTTATTATAGTTTAATGCGTGTGTGTTTGTGTGTTTTAAATTCATCCACGAAACATAATTCACTCACTGAATGGTGGAAATGACACTCACCATGACCCCCCTATAGTCACTCTTTAAAATAATTCAAGCATGCGAAAGTGTATTTTATTGTTGTTCGTTATTATTGTTATTGTCTTTTTGTTATGTGAAGGGTTAAATATGTTTTGTAGTGTAAACTAAACAGATTTGTATTTTTGTTGTTATTTTAGTTTGTTTATTATTTAATTCATAGCAGAATTGTTATTGTCATTAACTTCCGTTATTATTAATTTAATTGAAGGAGAATAGAAAACAAGAGCAGCATAAAAAAACAAAAACATAACAACTGGGTTGCTCTTTGCAAATGGCTGTCGGTAAAATAATAGAGTTGCATTTAATTGTGAGGTTAAGTGGTCTTTTTTTATGGAAATTGAAGATTCCCCTTTAAATTTCTTTCGAGATCTATATCAAACACCTGTTGGTTTAAAATTGCAACCCTTTCTGGTGAAACAAGTATTGCAAATGTTCAACACTTTAAGAAATTTTTGTTAGGCAATAGGACAAGACCTGAATTTTATAATTTTAATTAGGAAATCAACAGAAATGAATTAAAAGGTTTTACGATTAAAACCAAGTTTCATTCATAAAATTATCCAAGATTAAGACAAAGTATTGATCAAAAGAAACTGCTCGATTACGTTAAAGTTTCGATCATAAAATTACTCACGATAAATAATCAGCCTTATTCCGATTGTCGTTGTCGTAATCGATCAAGTCATTTTTTTGTAATAGATTAAAGAACACTGGTTGTGTATTACTTAAATCTCATACAAAAAAAAAAGAGTTGTTCGTTTACCACAACGACAACCGGAAGAAGGCTGAATACGTTTTAGGCACAAAACAAGACACGAACGGCCTGGCCTACGATATCACTCTATATTGTTCTCATAAGCCGTAACTATCGACCCACGATTAAGACTATGTTTTAAATTCAATGTGGCTTACGATAAAGGCAATCTTTTGAATTCAATATAACAAAGGTTTCTGCAGAAATAGTGTGGTTACTATCGAAACATGTCAAATCAACCTGTCCGTGAACGTGGGTTCAATTCCCCGGTAAGTCAAGAATAAAAAAAAATTGTATTCATTTCATGTTGTAAAATTCACTTTTTCATAAAAATAATTTAATAAAATTTAAGATGAATAAATTTTAGCCTGATTAAAATATGAAAATTTGGATTAAAACTAAAAATGTTTGCTTTTGAACAGCGTTGCCGTTTTGGTTACTTTTAACCAAAATTGTTTACTTTTTTTTCCAATGTGTACTTGTGTACTTTTTTTCCATTTTGGTTACTTTTTTGCAACACAAAAATAACCAATTTTTAGTTTTTTGGGAACAAGAAAGAATTACCCGCTCCGCTTATTTGACCCTTAAAGTGGTGGGTGGTATTTGCGCATCCAAAATTAATAAATTTTTCGTCTACTTAAAAATTATTTGTTTAGAAGCTTAAACTTTAACAGGCTATTAAATTAACCATCTAAGGTATATACTTTGAATTGTAGACGGCCATTATCTGCTACCTTCCCATCCGGTTTAATATGATTATATTTCCACCGGGCAAAAAGCACCTATATTAAAAAATCTACCGCATAATTTAGCTCAATTTTACACTTTGATAGCATAATAACAAGGGAAACCATAAATATGCAATTGCATGTTTTTCCTAGTGCGACCAATGAAGGCAAAAACAATATATTCAGCCGTTTTAGAGCCTGCTATGCATTTTGGCATCGATTTGTTAGTGCATTCTTTTGCATATTTTAGAGTTTGCAACATTTTTGTGCATAATGTAGTTAAACGAGTAGTTTTGCAGCATTTTTTAAGTTTATAGCGCATATTTTGCCTTTTAAAGGCATATACAAGAGCTTTTGCAGCAAAATTTTTTTTTCGAAATTCTGGTTGGCAGATGGCTTTCCTGTTTTAAATATATATCTGTGCCCATGAAATGTGTGAAATGAAACAAAAATGCCATAAATTGAAACAAACAGCTGTTTTTCTCGCTCAACTGTGTCTGTAACTTTTTTGGCGAGTACAAGCTGTCACGTAAGGAAATTACTCGCCGATTTACAGAAAAAGTGTGTCTGTAACATTTTGGTGAGAAAAGTTCCCGCTTTGAACTGTCAAATAAACTCACGAATAAAAATGGGGCGAGAAAAAAATTTAACACTAAAAAACAATTAAAAATGCAAAGAATAATAATAATAATATTAATAATATGTTCTTGGCACATTTTTCATTGTTTTATTATTTTGCTTTTAAAATTTTAATAAAATATACGAATGTCTTCAAAGCTCGTTTGCAAACAACAAACATTAAAGTCGCTCTTTACACAATTTGGTATAGCTGACGGTTGTATTTTCGCCGCCGTCGTTGAAAAATGTTAAATTTTGGTCGCCGTCAACAATATGTGTTACTGGCGTTCCGAACGTCTGCAAATCACATCGGCTTCGAATGCAATATTTTGACATTTATAACGTAACGACGTAATCTCTTTTGATAGTTTTCGACATGAGTTACAGACACACATTTTTCTCACTTTTCGAGAAACGATGGAATATTTTGTTTCACATCTTTTCGATGCAAAAAGTTCTCACTAAAGTTACAGAACATGGGTACTGTATACCCAATTTAATTCGCCATCTACATTTAATTTTTACTCTAAAATTGTAAGACAAAGCAGGTTGTCATTAAAGATAAATGTTATGCGATGTACATAGAAAGCTAGGTGAATATGTTAGTATACCGATCGACGCAGACTCACTTTTAAAAGTTATGTAACGATGTCCATCCGTCCGTCAGCCTGGTTTGTATATGGAGAATCGGTCTATAATTTTAATATTCCCCATAAAAACTTCTTGCCGAATTAGATCACTGTGTCTGTAAAACATCAAATTATGTTGGTTTTTAAATTAAATTCGACCCAAAAATATGTTAATGCAAACTAAATTATTTCGAGTCAGTTCACATTTTCCCAGAGCTTCCCTCCCCTAAAATTTTTAACATTCTTTTGAATGTTAACCTTAAAGACAAAAACCCATATGAATGTTACTATGTAGATAATATTCGGCGCAAACATCTCTTGTATGAATTTTAGCCTTATATCGGCTTAAGCGATAATATTTTTAGGTTTTTTTTTTTTTACATTTTGTTATTAAATTGTAAAATATTTTGCTTTTAAATAAGCAATTTAATTTAATTCCATTTTTTACTGCATATTTAATGCGCATCAAACGCGTTTTTTAGAGCATGTTTCTGGCTTCCCTGATAATAACATAGCAAGACTTAAAAAAAAAGTTTTACTTGAAAGAGCTCTTTATATAAAAATAAGACCAAAATAAGTTTTAACTTTTTATAGGAGGTGCCACGTCCACTAAAAATTTTCAAAATTTTTTGATTGTCCATTCCGGACCGGTAATATACTGTTAACACTTTATAAAAATCGGTCAAGCGGTTTATGAGCCTACAAAATACGAACGAACACAATTTCTTCTTTTGACATATTTTTCAACTGAAGTGCGGCTAAAATATAACTTTTGATACAAAATGGTTTTGGTTACTTTTTTTCGCTTTTGGTTACTTTATTTTTACATTTTGGTTACAATTTTTTTTTGGTTGTGGCATCGCTGCTTGGGAATTTAGATTCAGCCATGTTGGGGAAATCGAAATGACATGAAATTGAAATCGATGGAGATTTTAAATTAAATCTTTATTTTTAAATTAACGTGGCTTTTCCTGATTTCAAAAGAAGTTTTTGTCCTCAAAGTATTGGATATATAAAAAGGAATTCTTAAATGACTTTTTAGACAGGATAATTTTCAAAATTTTTCCGATTTCAATTTCACATGAACAAAAAAAAAATAAAAAATTTATGTAGATCTAGTTTCGACTATTATATTAACCTACGATTAGAGAAAAGGATTTAACTGTAGAATGCCAAAACCGGTTTAATAATATAGTTTAAACAAATTTCAATTAACTGCTTTATTGTGTAGAAAAATCTGTCTGCTTTTGAAATTTTCTAAAAAAATTGCTTGTACATTTTATTTCATTTAACTAAACTTAATTATTTTCAAATTACTCTATTTAAATGTTGAAAAAATTTCAAGTTCAAAGTCAATTTCATGGAAATTTCCTCTTTGCTTAAAAAACTATTATTCAAATTAACTCCCAAATAGGGCTGTCATTAAAGACACGATGACTTTCAGCTAAAGCACAAATGCATATTTTAAAAACAATTTTTAAGACGCCTAAATGACTGACTGGCAGACTGACGTCTTTTTTACCTCTGGGCTTATCTACTAGACAGACAAATGGTTATTGAACTTTAAAAAAATGTAAGAAGATGTTTTTTTTTGTTGTTGTTGTTTTTAAACCCAGATTGAGTCATTTTTAACAGGAGGTTTAAACAGCAATAATGACTTACAGAAACAAAGTTGTTTATTTAAAGAATGTCAGAAGAAAAGAAACAAAAACAAATTACAAAACATTAACATTAACATTAAGTGGGTGTTTTCTTAACATTAAATTACTTTTTAATGTTTAAACAAATTAAAGTTAATACAAAAAAAAAATTAACTAAAAAGTTCAACCACCTTTATGATTACAATTAAACATAGACAATATTTAAAATCACATTTATAATTTTAGTTAGATTTCTTAAGTTTTGAACAAAAAAATTCTCATGATTTTGTTTTTCTTTCTTATTTTTTTTTTTTTTTTTATCTTTATTTTTGTTTATTTTCCTAATATTTACTTAAACTTTAGAAAAAAGAAACAGACAAAAAACTTTTCTTAGAACTTATTAAAAATTCGTTTGGTGTGAACACTTCATTTGAATTTTGCATTTTTTTTCCAACATTGTGTAATGCATTTTTAATGAAACCCATATCATTTTTAAGTAAAAGTTTTTTTTTAATATTTAAAATAAAATTATTTATTTTTTTTTTTAATAGCGAATAAAATGATAAAAATATTTCAACGTTTTAGAAAAAAATTGTTTTGAACTTAAATCTCTATTAATGAATATTTTAACAGTGGCAGTAAAAAGATATTTAAGTCATAAAATTTTATGGAACATTTAAGATTTCCGGTTCATTTAAAAAAAGAAATGAAATAAATTAAAATAAAAGAAAGAGAAAGAGAAAGAATAAGGAATATTATCAATTAGAATAAAAAAAATTCATATTCTTTTTTTAAATTTGATAATTAAAATATAACCTATAATTAAAGTTTAAGGGGCAGTTTTCGTATTTAAAAATCATTTATCTTTAAGTTTAATTTCAATCTATATATATAAAACAGGATGTGTGTATGTATGAACTATGTAACTTATGGACACCAAAGCGGCTGGGCCGATTTTGATGAAATTTTCAGGGAATCTTCAGAATATTCAGGCGGGTGACACTGTGAAGTCTGATTTTTGATTTTCATATTGCACCACCAATGACATCTATATAATTTGGACGATTTTTTCTTTAAAATTATCGCCATGGTCTAACTTACATTTATACGAAAATAACATTTTGTCCCGCCGACTTTTACGTCCACTTTTTTCGAATTACCTAAAACGGCTCCATCGATTTGACAAATTTTTCTTTCAAATGTTCGTATTAATCCATTTTAAGTTTTCATCGAAAGAAAAATTTACCACGCCTACTTTTACGCCCACTTTTTCTATTAAGCGCATAACTTGAGAACGGCTTGACCGATTTGGACGCTTTTTTCTTTAAAATCATCGCCATGGTCCAACTTAGGTTTTTACGGAAAGTTAATTTTGCGCCGCCCACTTTTTTCGATTTGACTAATTTTTCTTCTAAATGTTCGTATTAATTTTAAGTTTTAATCGAAAGAAAAATTTACCACGCCTACTTTTACGCCCACTTTTTCTATTAAGCGCATAACTTGAGAACGGCCTGACCGATTTGGACGATTTTTTCTTTAAAATCATCGCCATGGTAAAACTTAGGTTTTTATGGAAAGAAAATTTTGCCCCGCCCACTTTTTTCTTTCAAATGTTCGTATCTTTTTAACGGATTTTTAAAATCGAACGCAAATACTTTTCCTAATTTGGACAGGACTACGTCTGTCGGGTCAGCTAGTATAAAATAAGGCGTAACAGTGCTTTAAAAAATGATACTAAAATGGCGTACGTTGTCGTAATCGATCAAGTCGTTTTTTGTAAGAGATTAAAGAACACTGGATGTGTGTTACTATAACCTCTTGCAAAAAACGACTTAGTCAATTACGACAGCGACAACCGGAATAAGGATGATTAAAAGGGCATAGTAAACGACACAAACAGTTTGACAACATCAACAGGATGTTTGTGTCAATATTAATATTAATTTCGAATTCAGTATTTATCGCTTATTTGCACACCGGTTATAAGCATTTCACGCTTTAATGCATCCAAACCTGTTCAATTCCAGTTTGCTATTTAAAATAGCCGAAATTATTTCATATAAAGGGTGTTCCAAAATTAACGCAAGATTTGAATTCATCGCCATTTGTGCAGTTAAGTATTGGCAACCTTAAAAAAATTCAAATCTTGCTTTAATTTTAGGACACCCTTTATAAGGAAATGCTTATAATCGCATCCGCATTTATGCATCAGAATAGAATTCTCCTATAAGCATCGTTTTAAACTTGAGTCAAATACAATACAAAAACGCATAAAAATCATTTCATCGAAATTAAATTTGCTAAATTTTGTTCCAACTTTGAATTAACTCATGCTCTTTCGATGCAAGTAAAATGGATTTTTTTTAGGTGATGATGAAACTAAGCGAGTTTTTTATAAGCACCGTATATGCATATAAGCGAGTTTTTCTCGCATATCTCGTTTAAAAGCACAAAAAGTAATGCAAGTTATGAGATGCTATTAAGCGTTAAATACTGTAATCAGACAAACATGCTACATTCTTTTATCATATGTTTAGTAAACCATTTGTGTGGTAAATTTTTCCCCTATTTTTTATTTTTTTATTTTCCATACGACTTAAATGTTTTTGGCAAACTATACTTGGTTATATTGGCAGGGTATTAAACGATTTGTAAGCAGCCTCATCCAAAAGTCGTAAGTCAACCTAGAACTTCGTAAAGGAAGAGCTTCCAGATTCCACTCCAGAGTATATTGGTCTCAATCAGTAAAACGTCTTGAGTTTTTTTTTATGGTACTCTAACAGTCACTCGTGATTTTTTCCTTCGTTCTTCGCCAGAACACATTAACATTTCTTGGTTATAAACAATTTAATATCGTTAAAAATGCAAGAACTCTTACTCGGTACCGTTATGCGACGCCACGCTACTAATCAATCCGGGGTTAAATGTAAAACGCACGAAAATCAAACAAATAACCACGTTTATCTTTAAAAGATAACGACAAAGCTGCTTTGTCTGAATTTACACGTTTCATCTTTTGATGCTCAACTTCTCTTCAATTGCCTTTTAAAAATGCCAATATAATCACACGCGGCAATCGGTTTCAACTTTTTTCGGTTCAAAACAACAACAATTTTGTTAACAGTGAATAAAAGAGAAAAAGAAAAGAAAAAATTACATGCAGCCATCGTTGTGCATATACCAACGAATAGAAACACAAAGCGTACTGACCGAGTACAGGCATGTCTGTACTAACCCCCTTTCTTCTTTCTTCTCTCACCTAAAAACATAAGAGTTGAGCATCAAAAGATGAAACGTGTGAAAGCAGACTTTCCCGCCCAGAGCAGTTTTACGAAATTATTTTGCCCTTAAGTTTGCATGGTGTTTTTACTTGACAAGGTATATAAAACCAGCAGGTAAAGCAAAAACAATCAGCGGTTTCTTTGATGACACCTTGTAAATAAATAAACTCTATAAGTTTCATTATTTTGGTTAAACAGCCGTGTTTGTGATACTTTCTAGGTTAGGACTAAGTTTTGAACATGACCGAGAATTAAGACTAAGTTACAGCGATAATATAAAAACCTGCAATAAGATTAAGTTTTGTCCATAAATTAAGCAACCAAAAAAACTTCTTTGCTACTTTTATACGACACACTATTTAAACCGAAATCGTCCCCAATTTAAACTTAAATTCGACCCCCATATTTTATACTTATTGGATTATATTTCGGTTGTTAAATGTGCTACAAACAGTACATTAATTTAATTAGAACCTTTAGTGGATTTTTTCAGTTTATCTTTTCCCGCGACTTTGTGTTAAAACCCGAACCACAACCTGATCCCTGATTTCAACGGAAAAGTAAAACTCCCCGCAAACACAATCTTCCTGAAAGACAGAAAGCATTTCCCTTAATAAGAAATTTACCTGCAGAGGCCTCAACCAATAATCTATTCCGTGGCTACTTGGCGCCAGATGCATTCTTTGGTCAGTTGCGATCTCAAGAGATCTATAAATTGTGGATTTTTACCGAATGCACAAAAAAAATAAAAATGGATTTTTAATAAAAAAATTGTGTTATTAATTAAAAAATTAATTAAATTTGCGCTAGTAAACAAATTAATAGTAAACTCGTGAATAAAACGTTTAATTCATATATAATTTGAAATATGAATTAAACCTTTTATTAACTAAATTAAACGTTTAATTCACTTGATTATAAGTTTAATTCACTTGATTAAATTTTTAATTAAAACTTAATTGATTATTGATTAATGCTTTAATTGTCGAACAATTTTGGAAAATTTTTTCTGTGTACCTGGTTTTGGCTGCAACCGATTTACTTAGAGGATGTAATACCAGAAGGTGAAATATCCTTAGGATAATCCTACATATCTATTAATAGTAGAAGTCGCCAGTGACATTGAACTGGCCATACCCTTTGAAGGCAATCAAACGACATCACTAGAACTGTCATTGTCTTTAATTCGCAAGGTTTTCCCTTCTTGGACCCCTGCGGGTCCCGGCCCATACATGAAGAAAACAGATTTTGGCTGAGGTCAAAAAGTTGGGAAGATGATATGCAAACAATTTATTGAGTGCCTATGCTGCGCATAGAATCGAAGGGATGTCATATATCGTACTATACGTATGTTAGTAAGAAATTGGGTGTCAAATTGACAAATTAAGATCTGTAATACGATTATAATATGGACTGTATAAAATTATAAAATCATTCTTTAGAAGCAGTTATTAGAATATTGATTTGAATATTTAAAAAAATGGTATAGAATTCCAGTAATCAAGAATTTGATGATGCAATTAAATAGTTAAAATGGAAATACACAGCCATAATCTAAAAACGAACTCGAGTGAAATTGAAATCGAATAATGTTACAAAATAATCCGGTTTTAAAGGTTTTACTTTAAGTAAAACTTATCTTTATCGCAACTAATCATAAAATACTACTGCATTTTTAAAAAAAAATTTATAATTGAACATTTTTTATTAATTTCAATTTCACTTGACATAATCTTTGTATTGTAAATACTAAAAAAAATTTTTTAAATTTTATTTAACTCAAAGAAGGTGGGAATTATTTATTTTTCATAAATTATCAGGGGTGTTCTGGAAATCGAAAACGCAAAACGCAAGAATTTGGAAGTTGTTTTTAATGCACTTTTAATCTACTTTTTGTAAGTTTTGTTTCAAAATTCTGTTTAACAGAGAAATATTTGTATAATGTTTGTCATAAACTTAAATCTTATGAATAAATGACGTTTAAAATTCTTGCGTTTTCGATTTCCAGAACAGCCCTGTATTTTTTTATTCTGGTGTTCTGGAAATCGAAAACGCAAAACGCAAGAATTTGGAAGTTTTTTTAATACAATTCTAATCTAATTTTCATAATTTTTGTTATACATAAATGTCTGTTTAATATAGAAATATTTGTTTAATATTTGTCATAAAATTCTTTTATTACGGAAATCTAATTAAAAATAGACGTTTAAAATTCTTGCGATTTCAAGAACACCGCTGTATATTGAAGAAATAGGATTATTTTAAAAAGCTTTATGATTTGAAATTTAACTCATAAAAACAGATACGAAAAAATGGTTAATATTTTCTCTAAACCATAAAAAAATTTAATATTTCATTTTCCCAAAATCATCAAAAATAAGACCGCCAAGTTAACAAACCCTGATTTAGGAAAAAAAAAAACAATACACATTTGCACATTCATGTTAAAAAAAGGTCCTAAATAAACATTTCGTTACTGAAATCAATTAAACCAAAAACTACTTCCTGTTCTCTTAAATCAAAGCAAAATTCTTTGGAATAACCAACAACAACAAAACAAC
Source organism: Pollenia angustigena (assembly GCA_930367215.1). Lineage (NCBI taxonomy): Eukaryota > Metazoa > Arthropoda > Insecta > Diptera > Polleniidae > Pollenia > Pollenia angustigena. The sequence goes on along the minus strand of OV884059.1, from coordinate 5,367,339 downwards.
ATGGAAAGGGACTATTGGTTACTCCTACAGGTGATTTAAAAACCAAAAAAAAAAATAAAAAATCCTCAACAATGACTAAAATAAACAATGAAAATAAATCCTATAAAAAAGTGATGGAGAAAATAGAAGGAGAGAAAGAGAGAGTTTGTGAACAGAAAAAGAGATTTGTTATTGACAGTTTGTTTGGTAAAGTAAACAAAACTTTACACATCCATTACATTTGCAGAGTTGCATTTGTTTGAAATTTTTCTTGTTAAATCGTATTTTAAATGTTGATTTTAGTTATTTATTTAGTTTTTCACAGAAAATTGGGAAAGAAAATATTGAATTACCTTTTTTTCAAGTTTAAGTTTTTCTGCATGTTATTTTTTTAGTTTGGCATTTTTGTGTTGGCGTGTAATTAAATATTTATGTATGTTCAACTTAAGTTTTTCGCTGAAGAAAATTAAAAAAAAAATAGCGAAAAAAAGGAAAATGATTAAAAATGAATTTTCAAACCTTTAAACAAGAGGAGGAAGTTTTATAAGTTTTTAACTAAATACAAAAAAAAAACTCTGCAAAAGAAAGTTTTTGTTTTGAAGATGTTAACTATAGTAAGTTAAATCAAGCAAACATTATTAATAATTAAAAATTGCAACTCAAAATAAAAGTAAAAGTAATAGAAGCCATAAGTGTAATAAAATTTTTACTTTTTTTATATTTAAAGAAACCTTGAAAAAAAAACAAAGAAAGTTTAAAAAAATTTTCAATAAATAAAAAAATGTTAAATAAACATTAAATTTTCTTTATTGTTTATCGCTTTTTTAAAAATACTCTTCAAATATTTGTTAAGAAAATCTTAAAACTTTCAACATTTTTAAACCCATTCTTAAATATTTTTTTAAACAAATTCGGTTTTCTTTTTTAATAAAACTTTTTCAAGGTAAAAAAAACTAACTTGTCCTTTTCTAAAACATTTTCAAATTTTATTTTTTCAATATCTTGAAATTAAAAAATATTTAAACTAACCTCAACACCACAATAGTGGAGAAGGTCCCTGCAATTGGACCACCTGATCCATTTTGATAAAATGGACTACTCCATGGACTGGTCCTATGTAATGCAAGCACGGACCATGTCATTGTTAAAAAGTGTTTGTAGTGAGACGACATGTCTTCGTTTTTTAACGACATGCATTCGTTTTTAAACGACTTCAAAACTAATCCTCTTGAGTATACCATGGAGTAGTTTTAAAACTACTCCTTAGTAGTCCAAAGGCGGGTTATATGGTCCTCCCCTAGGACATCGTAATGTTGAATAGACCATGTATTTTCCAAACGTTTGGGTTACTTTTGGACTAGTCCTGATCCCTTGTGGACTACTCTTTACACGTGTGTTTGGACTGGTCCTATTATTTGCAGGGGTGTTATGCATTTGTGCTGATGTGTGTAACGCCTTAAAATATTGGTCCAAGACCCACATTAAAGTATACCGATCGACTTAGAATCACTTTCTGAGTCGAACTAACGATGTCCGTCCGGCTGGCTGGCTGGCTGGCTAGCTGTCCATGTAACCTTGTGCGCAAAGTACAGGTCGCAATTTTGGAGATAATTTGATAAAATTTGAGACACAGGTTCTTATTGGCACAAGGACCAAGCCTATTGAAAATGGGCGGAATCGGACCATGAGGGAAGATAGGGGAAATTTCTTCCTCTCAGAAACTATCAAACCGATTTTAATGAAATTTAAAACATATATAGAACCGTATCTATATGGACACAAAAAGGTACGCATTTTTTAAAAAATAGGACCACGAGGGGCGATAGGGGCAATTTCTGCCTCTCAAACCGATTTTAACGAAATTTAAAACATAGATAGATCCATATCTATATGGTTACATAAGCTATGCAGTTTTTCAAAAATAGGACCACAAGGGGAGGTAGGGGGCAATTTCTGCCTTTCACAAACTTTCAAACCGATTTTAATGAAGTTTATAAATATAGATAAATCCATATTTATATGGACATATAAGCATGATGTGTTTTTTCATACGGTGGTGTAGGGTAACATCATATGGTCAGGCTTGACCGACTATGCTTTCTTACTTGTTTTTCTTACACATTTTAATTCTTTTATAAAAAAAAAAACCAAAAATATTTCAAAAAATCTAATCTAACCTTAAAATTTCTTTAAAAGGAATTTTTTGGATTTTTAAACGGAAAAGTTAGCAAAATTTAAATTTTTAAATTTTTTTTTTTTTTAACGTTAACCTTATTTAAATATTAATATCCTTTTAAAATTTTTGTCACAAAAATCTTATTTATTATGACTTTATTACCTTTCATTTCGATGTTTGTGGATTTGTGTTGGTAAACTTTACGTAGTCTTTTTAGCAGAGTCGTTTATTTCTTTTTTTTTTCGTTATTGTTCTTCTGTTTGACACTTTAAGTCACGTTTAAACATGTGTTTTTGTTGTAATAGCTGAGTGTAGTGCGTAAGAGTATATTTATATTGGTTTTTGTTGTTGTGAAATATTTTGCCGACATTTGGCAAGTGACAGCTGCAGTTTTTTGTCATGGAAAAGATATTATTGTATTGTTCCTGATCTCAGGAATTTATTTTGCTATTTGACAGGTAGCAAACAAAAAGACATTTTTCATTGGAAAGGTTTTGTTTTTAAAAATAAAAGGAATTTTGTTGGGACGAGAGGAACATTTTTTAGAGGGGGAAAAATGGTAGAAAAAATATAAATGGCGGAAAATATCAAACGAAAATTTAGCAAAACAAATTTTTAAAATGTGAATGGCGGGCGGTCAGCAAAAATAATTTCAAAAGCAAGTGATTTGAAAAGGTACCTTTAAGAAAAGAACATTTTTTTAAAGTAATTTTCAAAAAAACAAAACTACATATTTCTTTCAAAAATAGTATTTTTTATTAAAGAAAAAACAAAAAATTAAAAAAATATTTTTAAATTAAATCGTTTTTTAAAAATTAGTACTTTTAGATACTTCCCAGTAAAAAATGTGCTCCAAAAGGAGCAGGTTTTATGTATGAATTTATATTCCTGATTCTTGTATAGAGTATTCCCGGTTTGGAGGACTATTTTCTGCTGACAATAAGCGCTTCATTTAACATGCAAACTAAGCACTCCTTAATATATTTTTTGTATATTTTTTTTAAAACCTTCTTCGTTGTCAGCACTAAAATAGCAGCTTTTTGTATATTTTATTCTTTAAATTCGACTGCTGTATAAGAGCTCTCTTATGCGACCCATACATTTTAAATTTATTTTAAAATTTAATGAAATAAAAGACAATTTTTAAAATACTTAACTACAAAAGTTAATTTTGACAGCTGATCAAGAGACTTGAGCACACACAGTACAATCGAATCTTTTGATTTTTCTTCAACCAACTCGACAACCGTCAAACTAATCAAATGACAAGGCCATACACGCTTTCATTTGGACAACAACCGACTCAGTTGACAATTGAATTGAATCGTGTATGGTCTGATTTATTGAAACGTTCGATTATGCGGTTTTTCTCTCAAGTGCTTCAAAAAACCGAAATTTGTTTTACTGGGTTACTTAAAACATACGGTCTTATTTATAAAAAAAAAAAAACTAAAACAGGTTTATAAAACGGATTTTCTATGAAAATTGGATCAATAAACCTTTTATAAACCGATTTTTCTTTTAAAAATAAAGGGGATAATTTTTATACATAATTTTTTGAAAAAGTACTTTTTCAGCCAAACTCCATATATAAAAAAGTACTTTTCTTTAAATAAATTACAAAAATATTTTAGTTTTTTTAATGTTTAAAGGAATTATTTAATTTTTTTTTATTAATCTTCTAAATTGTCTTTGAATTCCAGGCCTCGCCGTCGATCCGGCTCAAGTATAGTGGTTTTAGATAGTGAAGACTTGAAACCCTGTTTACCCGATGTTTATAATAATTTACCGCATATACGACAAACAAACGAAGAAGATACACAAGATATTGATCAGGAATTGTATACCACCATGTTAAAGTCCATAAATCAAGATAATGGTGAGTTTTGAGAATTAGCTTCATTAAAAGTTGTAATAATTTTTTTTTTTTTTTATTCTTTTCCGAATTTCTTAAACAGGACCTCATCGTGAGATGGCTGTGGATTGTCCCGACAATTTTATAGCACGCAATAAAACTCCGCCACGTTATCCACCACCCCGTCCACCACAGGTAACCAAAAGACTTCAGTCGTTTAAGAAAAAATTGAACAGCACACCTAAAACACCAAAAACTTCACAACACTCCTCACAAAATTTTAAAACACCTTCAAAACGAACCCCTATGTCATGTATTTACACTACAACTAGCACTTTAACACAAACTCATCCCACTTCCGTTATCACCTCCACCTCATCATCATCACCGAAAACATCATCCACCTTCTCTTTTCATAAGCCCCCCTTAACCGTTGAGCACTTTAATCAAAATCCCCCTCAAATGCTAGAGAAATTTCATATTAATGTTAATTTAAATAACACTTTACCCAAATGTACTGCTAAATTAATGCAAAATAATACAAAATTTATTTATAATTATTATAATTTTGAAATGGAAACTTTACAAAATTCACCTTCACCGCCATCACAAAAACATCAAAATCAACTTTCAACATTCACCACGACATCCGCTATTTATACAACCTCATGCTCTTTAATGGAATTGAATGATAAACTAAATGACACCACCGATCAATTACAATTACAAAACGCTTACAATACTCGACAACAATTGAAATTGGATCAAATTGAAAATTATGAAAACTGTTTGGAATTGGAATATCAGTCTCAAAAACTTAACAATGCTTTGACTCTTAAAAACAAGAACTCAATCGTAACCAGTAATCCGAATGGGGTTGGTGGGGGAGTATTGCAAGGTCAATCGTTGGCCTCTACCCCAGACGAATTGGAGCTAATGGTTGATTCCTTATACCGCAAAAACTCCTCTTCTCATTCCTCTTCCTATGAAAGCGAAGTTTTAAGCAAAAAATCCTGTGAATCCTATGATTCGATTTCCTATCGCCAGCTTAATAACAATAACAACAATCATTTGAACAATAAATCATCCAACCACAATACCATTAGCACCAACTCGAATAATTCTTCTTCCTCCTCCTCCTCCACCGCCAATAATCTTAACAAGAAAAATGCCCTATCGCCCGAGCTTTTAAATGGCTGTGCTGGTGGTTTGGTAAATAACAATAGCAGCAGTGGTGACTCTTTAACCAGCATTACCAGTTCCAGTTCTACTCCTCCTCCCGAGTATGAATTGAAAGAATTTTCAAATAAAAATCCCATTTTGCCTCCTCTTGTTAAACATCGCGAACTTCCGGTTGATGTCCCGGACAGTTTTATAGAAATTGTTAAGACTCCTCCCCGTTATCCACCACCAGCTCATTTATCTTCTCTCTCTTCACAAATATCCTCTTGCTCCTCGGCCTCTACGGCCAATACCACTTTAACGCGCATTAATTCTTGCAATAACTCAAATACGGAGTCTCACAATATGAGCTTTTCACCACAATCATTGAAAAATCAGGGCATGCAAATGCAGGAGACTTCTCTAATATCAACCATGTCTTTGAATGGTTCCTATGAGGATTTCCAACAACAGCAACAGCAGCAGCAACAACAAGGATTTCATCTTTTGGGTACACAGAAGCCCCAGCCCCAAGTGGCCGGCAAACGTTTAGATGAGGTTTGTTATAAATTGGTTTTCCTACTTAATTGGCGAATGGCTTTGTATATTCTTCTTTTTTTTGTAGTTAAATTGACATCTTCCCTTCTTCTACTCCACACAACTTTGGGTTTTTGTAAGACAGAATTTTTTTATGACTTTTTTGCTTGGAAGTACTGTCATGACTTGGAATTTTTATTATAATGTAAAAGATAATCCTACAAACTACACACTTCGCATACGAAAGTAAAAAATTCAAAGTCATAATATAAATCCAGTCTGTCACAATTAATGAATAAGAAAAAAAGCTCTTAAAAGTCTTGTTAAAATCAACTACATTATTCAACTTCTCTTCTTAAAAAAAAGCTTGAAGTTCTTACAAAATTTTCTTTTACTGAATAAGATCATAAAAGCTTTTTCAAAAGTATTATCAGCTTTAAAATAATGTTCCACAACTGTTTTGTACAAATGTATGTAAAAATGTTAGTCAAAGCTCTGAAATGTTTTTCTATTAATTCAAAAGTATCCAAGAAAGATTTTATTATTGTTAAAAGCTTTCAAAAAGTTTTTTAATTAAAAGTATTAATCAAATCCTAAAAAAGTTATTTTTAAAACAAAATTAAAAATTTTAATTAAAAAAATTTTTTGTACATATCTTTTCTTGCCGAAAGAAACTTTTACAAGCTTTTTTTCTATATAAAGCTCTATCAGGTCCATAATACTTCTTACTTAACATTTTTATTAAAAAGGTTAATTAATTTTATCAAAAAAGCTTTTAAGGTTTTTATACAAAAAAGAATTTCACATTATTTTAGTTTTTGTATAATTTTCCCCGTCAAAAGCTTATTAAAGTTTATTTTTTAAGAATCTCTGGCGGCTTTTAAAATCTGAATATTAAAAATTGCCATTAAACTAAAATACCTTTATGACTTTTTATTTAAAATATTTATTAAAGTTCATAACAAAATATTAAAAGCTCCTAAAACTTGTTTATCAAATGAAAGTTCTTAAATGCTTTTCACAAAATCATTAAGCAGGAACTTTATTTTTTTTGAGACATCAAATTTTAAGAGAACTTTTGGAAAAGTCTGCTTTTGCCTAAAAACTTTTGCAAATTTTAATAAAAAAAAGGAAGCTTTTTTACAAAAATTTGTTTAATAAATAATTTTAGGCTTTAAAAAATCATTTTAAACTGCATAAAACTCTATTAAACCTATCCCTTATGAAATTTTTATCTTAAATTTCCACAATACCGTTGTTTAAAAAAAACAAAAAAAAGCTTTAAGCTTTTATATAAAAGAAAAATAAATGTTTAAGCTTTCAGGACGATTTTTCTTTATAATTTCCTTTAAATTTTATAAAAGTTGTTAGGGCCCGAAAAAGATTTATAATATTTAAGTAAAAAACTGTTCTTAAAATAAAAAAAAGCTTGTCTTTTAAGAGCTTTTTCTCACTTTTCTTTATTTGCCTTTCAGTTTTAAGACTTTAAGTAGAATTTGTCTTTTCTTTGTAGACATCTGTAGTCCTGTTTTCTAGCACTTCTTGTAGTTTGAATACTGTTATTTAGAATTTGATAATTTTCTTTACTCTGGTAACTCTGGTAACCTATATTAAAATAAGTAAAGTAACTCTGTTAAATTCCAATTAGACTTGCCATACCATAATGCCTTAGCCGTAAGCATAGAAACCAAAATTGAATTGCTTTCTATAGTTATGATGTTATAGTAATTAAGTTCAGCGCTGCCCATAAGTTTGGTTTTGTATGGTTATGGTTATGTCACGTCAAATTGGACCTTTAGATCTTAAAATACATAAAAATACATTTTTGGGTAATAATTTTACATTTAATGGTTTCAAAATTTTGTTTGGCGATTTCCTTTCCTTCCTCTGGTAATTTTGGAAAGTAAGTATGGCAACTCAACTTATTCTTAAAATAAACACCAATAAACTATTTTGTAAAAATTTAAAATTAAATGGTTTTTTACAAACGTAACAGGAATTTTTATACTTTTTTTAGTCTGATAACTTTAGCAGCTATAATAATTAAGTATGGTAACCTTATAAAGCCAAAAATAAAACAAAGATCTTTTTGAGTAGAAATAATTTAGCTATTTAAGTTAATTTTAAACAAAAATATTGCTTTTTAAAGGAGCTATAAAAAAACTCTTAATTAAAATTAAAATTTTATAAACAACTAGAATTTAACCCGCAACTTCGTTAGCGTCTCCCTTTTTCAACGTTTTAACCAAAAAGTACCAATATTTGTTATATTATAGGTTCGCATTCTCTCAGGACCCTATTATTTTATAGGTAGTTTAATGTTTCTAAGTTCAATTCTATAGAAAATTCAAAAAGTACCACTTGTAGAACGGATAAGAAATATATTTATTTAATTTCCTTCATTTCCCCTTTTTTTATACTTTTTTCCTCCCCTTGTTAAAAAAATTTAAGTAAAGTAGTGGAGCCCATAGTTTAATACGTATGTAAATGTCAATGAATGGAGAACAAAGTTTTGTAAAAAAAGTACCAGAAATTGGTACGACTTGCACCCCTTAAACGACTTTACCAAATTAATATTTGTATTTTTAAGATAAGTTACGAAAGTTATATATTTGTATATGCTTATTGTTTTACATTTTATACTTAAAAAGATAGAAGGGTGACAAAAGAGTTCCAAAATATAGGTTCTACCCATTAATTCCCAAAAAGGGCCGAATATCGAAAAAGTACCAGACTCCTTATCCGCTTAATGTTTTCATGAACAGCGATAAGTATTAATTTTTTTATTTTTTTTTTGTATCTATTTTAGTTGAGGAGATATGAGGTCAGCGTATTTACACGTATTTACACGTTTTTACCCTTTTTTACCTCCTCAAAATTCGAATTTTCAAAAATTTCGTCTTAATGGATGGATCTGACGAGAGACCAGGCGTGCGATAATAAACCAGTCAGTTAGTCAATAACGTTAAAATCTAATTTATGTACAAATGCATATATGTAAATTTCTTTAAGAATGAATTTATCCTTGTTGTCTTTTGCATTTCGAGCAATTTAGATTTTCTGCTTGCACTTTTAAAAGCTGCAAAAATTTAATTATGTACATGCAATTTACTAAAAACATTTTTGCCATATCATCACTTTTTCCAGATTGTCAACCATGGCCACAACCCTCCCTTCTCCACCTCCTTATCCTTCTTGCCACAAAAATAAGTGCACTTTATACTGTTTCCATGTTCGTTGTCATACAACACAGTTTGAAATTTAAACAGTTCTAAAAGCTAAAACACCTTTTTTATGAACATATTTTAAATATTAAAAGGTTAATTTCTGTTAAAATTACAAAACTGTAATGAAACAATTTTCAAGGCAATTTTAACAATATAATTTTTTTTTCTCAATTAGAGAATATTTCAATAAATACTTTTCTTTTTTATATTTCAGTACCAGTTTTAAAAACTTTCAATTCAATTGTTATACAAACTGCTGTTAAAATAACACAATGTAAATTAAAAAGTTTTAAAAATTCTCCCCAGTGAATGGCTTAAAGAAACTCTTAATTATACACAAATTAAAATTTGTAAAGGTGGAAATTGGTTTAGAATTGGTTTTTAATGGTTTTTTTTTAAATTCACTGAGCAGTCAAGTCAGTCTTCAATAAGAGGGCAAAGATAAAGAAAACTTTTTTCTCTGCAGCAAAGGGGGAAAAGTAAAGATTGTTTTTTGTTTCCGTGTAAAAAAAAGATTGGTGGCATGTGGCAATTCCAAAAATACTCAGTTAGGGTTGCCATTTTACCATAAATAGACTGACACACGAACAAGGCTTGCCAATCATTGAATTTTATTGTCCAAACTCGTGATGTGTGAGAAATATGTTTTCTAAAGAAAATTACCCCTATCGTGAATAACAAGTGGAATTTTTGTTCCCATGAAATTTTCATTCCCCTCGAAGGGAAAAAAGCAATCGTGAATCTCATGTGAAAAATTTTTCACGCTATCAGTTCCAGTGAATGAAATTTTTGTTCAAAAAAATACACGTATATATTTTAAAGAAAAGTTTAAATAATAAAGCAAAATATTTAGTATTGGAAAGATAGTTTGATTACAAGGTTAGTTTTTTGCATATTGAAAATTAAATGAAGTAAAATATTTTCCAAAATTCTGCCACCAAGTCAATCGTAAGCTTCACAAAACCGCAGGCAATCGACCTGTTGTTTTGCATTTTGTTGAGCAATATATCGGTTTGTGCCTTATTAACTTTATTAAACCTTAATATTCGATTTATAGGAGGAGCTACTTACATACATGTTCTGTTCCCTAGCAAAAATAAAGTGAGAAAATCTAAGGGAAATGTGAACAAATTACGAGGGAAACAATTTTTCACGATAAGGGGAATTTTTCCCGTGAACATTTTTTCACGTTATTATTCTCCTTTGAATTACATTTTTTCATGGGAGTTGTTCACGATCGCAAATATGTAAAAAGAGGAAAAATTACGAGGGAAAAATTATTCACGATATGGGTGAATATTTTTTCAGCAACGAGGCTTAATGGGCACGCCAACAAAAAGATTTGCCAAATTTGGTGTAAAGAGTGGCCAAGGTAGTGCAAGGACTGCCAATGAGATCTGAAAGATGAACCAATACACCCTGAAAGATGTGGTTTGTGGCCCAGCGGCATCATTGGACTACTTTTTGAAGAAATCTGGAAATCTAAACATTGACAGTAAAATGGAGTAAGGTACCGTGCGCTGATGACCGACTTTTTTTTACCTAAAATTGTAGAATTGAACTTGGTTGGCATGTGGTTTTAACAAGACGTTGCCATACGGTACGCGATACTATGAACCTATTGGGAGGCGAGTTTGATGAGCAATTTATCTCACGTTTTGGAATTGTCCATTGGTTGCCAAGATCATAAGATTTTAACCCACTAGAAGACTATTTCTTTTTTTGCGGGGTTACGTGAAGTCTTTCGTGTGCAGGGACAAGGCAGCCACAATTCCAGCCCAGAAAAACAACATTACAGCTGCCATTGCTGAGAAACCGACCGAAATGTTGGAAAATGTATGTTAAAATTGGAGCGCACGGATGGACCACTTACGGTGCGCCGTAGCCGCCGGCAACATTTACATGAAATAATATTTTAAAAGTATATATGTATATTGCAGGCATTCGTTTATCGTCCAAATAAATATTTCATTCTCTTTTGCAAATTTTCTTTGTTTTTTTTTAATTTTCAAAACCCAAACGGTTTAAAAATCACCCGTTATAAAATAAAGAGTAAAAGTTTTTTAAAAATCTATTTAAATTAAGGGAAATCAACTAAAATTAAAAAATGTTATAAAAATAAAAAATAAAAATTTTCTGTAAAAAGTTATTAAGGTATATAAAGAACTTAAATGGGAATTAGAAAATTGTATTCAGAATCTTAAGTTTTTGGTAAATCTAATCAGTAGTTGTCGAAAAAAGCATAAAATCTCTTTAAATCACTAGTTTTTTTGGAAAGGGATTTTGGGTATTTTTAGAAAATTTGTAGGATTTAAGAAAATATTTTAACCTCTAATTTCACCACGTTCAGTTATAATTAACTATGTATCAGTTATAGCTGTCAAAACATATTGTTAACTGGAAGTTAACGAAATAGTTAGTTTTAACTGAGCTTTTTGAAATCGGGGGAAATATCTTAAATTTACGGAAGTTTCAAATATTATTTCAATAAAAAAAATTTATTTTTCTTTTTCTAAAGCAATTAAATTTGAAGCAAAATTTCGAATAAAATTATTTTTTCTAGAAGTTTTTCTTTAAACTTTTGTTACTTTTCTCAACCTTTAGAAACTCTGTTTGGTCTTTTTGCTTTCCATTTTTAAAACACTTTCTCATTAATTTTCATTTTTTAAAGATTTTCCATTAAAATACTAAAACAATAAAACATTTTCAATCATAAAACACTTATTTGAAATTTTTAAAAGTTTTTTTTTTTTTAAGCCTTAAAAATATGGAATTTTGAAATATTTTTAACTAAAAAAAATATTTATTTCTTTTTAAACACAAAAGCTAAATGGTTCCATCAAACCTGTGCCACCGCCTCGTGATACAGTGCGTGTGGAACGCACTCCCCAACCGCCGCAACTGCCCGATCGCCGCGGTATGCCCACGGCCAATAATTTAGGAATAGCGCCTCAACAAATAGCGCAAATTGTTGAGCCAACACTGGAGCAATTGGATAGTATTAAAAAATATCAGGTGAGTTTTTTTTTTAAGTTTACATATAAATTTTTTTTTTATCGAAATAGAGATATCTTTTTAAAACTACAACAAAAAGAGACAGAAAAAATCTTACTCTGCCGTCAAAAAAACATAATTTTATGATTGAATTAATAAGAATTTTGTAACTTTTCACACGTGCGGAATTTATTTAGTTTTAAGAGAGTTTTCGTTTTGTCCACTCTTCTATGATAGAGACCAAAGAAGATTGACTTACAATCGAAAATGAGAGAAAAGACCCAAATTTAGGCTATGTTCATTTGGCAGCCATTAAGAAGACAGCTTACTTGGGTCTTTCATTTCAGTGCTACCTTTGTGGTACCCAGCAACAATGCCTCTCCTACAGAGAAGTTTCTCAATAGGCGTCACTGCAAAATGAAACTATTCGTCTTCCTAATGAAGAGAAGAAGCAGCTTTATGATTATCTTCGGTAGATCATCGAAAAGGACACATACTGGTTTCCCCAGGTATCTCTCCTTGATATACTTAATTCCCGCACTTTGACACAGACTATAAATATTATGATAGTTTCCTCTTACGTTTCGTCATGGCCCCTTCAATGGCTACTGTCATTGAATTCTAGAGTCTAGATCCATTCTCCTTTAATAAGGCCCTACCGGCCAGTGCCCAGTTATCAGCGAGATCGTAGTCCTGTTGAACCTCAGTAGGGATCATAGCCAGGCCACATTGCCCTGGATAAGGAGCTGGCGGATTTACATGTACACCCAAACTGTGCTAATATATAAGACTCGCTCTTAATAAGTGACTTACAATGAGCCATTGAAAAACCATCGAATTGATCTATTTATTAATCTGGCATCCAGGCGACCACCCCGTTTGGCCAGCTCATCTGCCATTTGGTTACCCCGGCAGTCCGCCTGCACTGATATTTACATTACTACCGAATGCTTAGCAATCTCATTTAAAGACATCCAACATTCTGCAGTTAACTTTGCTTACTTTATTGTTGCATATTATCACGTATAGAATTTTAAGAGGAACATTTTGTGTTGGAAGTTTTTCGATTCTACCCAATTAGCTTTTTCAATCGTGTAATAAACTACTGAAAATCTCATCAAAAGCTTTTTTTATCGTCGACGAGCGCGTTTTTTAATCGTAAAAGATTCCTCGCTTGAGAGAAACTCTTAAAAGAGCTGATTCCTCTGTAAGATTCTTTAACAAAACAGCGAAAGAAGCGTACATTTCCTAATTTAATTGTTAAAATTCAGCTTGGCAATCTTATTTTTAATAACAGCCAGAAAGTAGACTTCATTTTTTATTAATTGTTCTGAAAAAGTGTAGAATAAGCAGCCCAATTGTTTAACCGGAAATGTTGTTAAAAGCTTAAATGCTTTCTTGTTTATTTCTGGCAACAGCCTTAAACTAGGCTTAAGTTATTTATTTATCATTGCTGAGAAGTAACGAAAGAGCTGCCAGACAGTGGAAGTGGCAATGTGGTTGTAAAAAGCGCTAATTTTATAAATAATTTGTTTAGGAATTTAAAGCATTTTTTTTTTAATTTTAAAGAAATTATTGATATTCACTTATTAATGGAAATGAGTTTAAGAAAGAAATCGTTTAGAATTGTGTTATTTTTTCCAAATTTAAATAAAAATTTAGCCGAAAAAATTAAGAAATTTTGGGTTTTTTAATCTTTTTCAAAAATTTTAAAGTTTCTAACGATTTTTTTTAAGAAAAATTTTTAAAATTAAAAACTTTCAGTTTAAAAAAATGAAATTTGTTTTTAAATTTGGTTCTTTTATGTTTTATTAATTTTAAATTGTCAGTTATTTATAAAAAATGCATGCTAAAACATTTTTCCTTGATTTCTTTGCACAATTTTTAAATTTTTTGTCTGTTTTTTTTGCGGCCACCAAAAATAAATATTTTACCCAAAATGCTGAAAATTTGTCAACATGACAAAAAACCATAAAAAAGAGGTGGCGAAAAAGTAACATAAATATAAATGTGAAAGAAATATTAAAAAAACCTAACAAAAGAACAAAAACTTTTAGCTACACAGATTTATAGTTTTAAACTTTGACATTTTCTTATTTGGATAAAAAAAAAAAATATCGAAAAATATAGTTTAAATGACATTTAATGGTTTAACATATTAAACTTTAAATCTCTTACTCCCTAAACCAGAAAAAAGAGAAACAAAAAAAAAAAAAAAAAAAAAAAAAAATCTTTTAAGAACCGGTTGTAAACTTGACGTGTGAATATATTGCTTTTTTACATAATTGAAATATTTTCAAACAATTTTTTTGAATTTCAAAACCAATTTATTAAATTTATTTTTTACCTTCATTTCACATTTTTATGTTAATTCTGTTATTGTTTATATTACTAAAAGCTTATGAGAAAAAAGTGTATTTTTAACAAATACAGTAGAATCCCGATAATTCGTTGTTGCAGGGGACCAGCCGTTCTTTACGAATTACAGGTATTTTTTATGATTTATAAGGAGTTTCAGAAGTAGTTAATGGAATTTTTGCTATTTAACGCGATTTTTTTTTTTTTTTTTGGTAACAAATTATTGGGATGTTCGATTTAACGGGGTACTATCGGCACTAAACTGTACTTGCAATTTTTTTTAATACATACATACGTAATTTTCAATGCTACTGTTTTCAGGGCTTAAATTGTATTATTTTGTTTTGTTTTCTGTTGCTTTTGGTTTTTCTAAAACGTCTTTTACTGGTCTGAAATCAACAGTATAATACTGTCTTCTTATATTTTTCCATTCATATGCTAATGAATGCAGGTGTCAGTCAGTCAGCCATGTTTTTGTTTTATTTTTATTATTATATTTACATCTTCTGCTCGAAAGCTTATTTATTTAAATTAGTTAAATATTAGTTATTTTTTTCCAACGAAAAATAAAAGATGAATTAAAAAAAACACGTTATAGTGTTTTTCAAACAAAGGCTGCTTTTTTATACCCTCCACCACAATTAGTTGTGAAGAGGGTATATTAAGTTTGTCATTACGTGTGAAACTTTTTTATTATTCATCTCAGACCCCATAAAGTATATATATTCTGGGTCCTTGAGTAATTCTAAGTCGATTTAGCCATGTCCATCTGTCTGTCCGTCTGTCCGTCTGTTGAAAACACGCTCAATTTCGAACAACTCAAAAGAAATGAACAAACTTGGTGCCAAATTGCTTGTAGTTATCCTAAGCAGTTTGGGATTGAAATCCAGCAAAATCGGTTCAGTAGGACCAGAGCTATGAATCAAAATGTGGAACCACCACCTAAAAAAATTGATAATTTTGTTACAAAAAATAACATAAATGGTGGAACAAGGCACGGAATGAGATAAGATTTTGCAAAAATTTGTTTCATTTGACTGGAAATCATGCTGTTAAATTTCGTGAAGATCCGTCCATAATTTACCCTAAGCCCCATATAAACACTACTCCAGGAAAACAGTTTAGTACGCCTAATGCCGTAAAACATGATGCAATCATAACAAATTTTGGCTCGTCCCAGTTTTATAGGACTATAAATGATAGTGTGAAATTTCGTGAAGATCGGTACATAATTTATCCTAGGTCCCATAGAACTCTACTCCAGGAAAACAGTTTAGTACACCTAAACCATAATTAATAATGCTATCATAACAGAAATTGGTACGTCACAGTTTTAAAGGACTAGAATAGACGCTGTGAAATTTCGTGATGATCGGTCCATAATTTACCCTAGGCCCTATATAAACCCTACTACCGGAAAACAGTTTAGTCGTCTTAAACCATAATTAATAACAAATCGTCACAGTTTAAGATAATAATAACATCATACAGATATTACTCCTTAAACATTCGAACTGTCAGTGGAGGGTATCAAAGATTCGGCACAGCCGAATATAGCACTCTAACTTGTTTAACTATTCTTTAAAAAAATTTGCTTAAATTCCCCAAAAAAAGTTTAGTTTTCTGTAAAACTTTTAGTTTTTTTATAAGAAAAATCAGTTTAAATCAGTGTTCGAAAATAAACAGTACATTATTTAGTGTTCGGCTCACACACCGAAGAACGATATCTATTTTTTAGTGTTTGTGTAAACATACACAAACCTTAATACCGTTCGTAACTATTTTCGTAACTATGTTCGGTTCTTCGTTAAAAAACAGAACAATTGTAGTGATACTGTAGAAAAACATTATATTTTAATGTTCTATAATGTTTTTTTCGTGTGTGTATTTTGTTTTTGTAAAAAATGTTTGGTTTTTTTTTTATCAGCAAAAAGCGACGAACATTAACGAGCCGAACCGAACACATTGAAGTTCGTGGATTTTCAAAAAAAACCGAACGGAATTTAATGTTCTCATCATTTGTTGAGTATGATGAAAACAGCATTATTTTTGTGTTCGAAAGATGACAAACAGGGAAACGTTATTTTTTTTTAATGAATTTCTACACAAACACTATCAGCGTTTGTGTTTTCCACAAATCTACCGAACCGAACATTAAAGAACGATATTTAGTGTTTATTTTCGAACACTGGTTTAAATTGCTAAATTTTTCATAAATTTTACTTAAAAATTTATTTTTCACTTTTTCCTTGAATTCCTAGCAATAAATGCAAAATCGCCAAACCCCCTTTAATTTCCAAATCTTAAATAAATCACTATTTTTTAATTTAATTGTAATATTTTCATAAATTTAACTTAAACATTCTAATTTTTACTTTTTTTCTGAATTCCTACGCTTAGATGCAAAATCCCCAAAATATCCAAACTTGAAAAATTTGTGTATTTCTCGTATTTTGTTGAAAAAAAATCAGTTAATTTGTTTAGTTTTTTTTCTATAAATTTTACTTGAAAACTTATTTTTTACTTTTTTTCTTTAATTCCTAATAATAAAATACAAAATCGCCAAAATCTCTTTAATTCCCAAATCTAAAATAAATAATCAATTTTTCTTATTTCTTAGAAAAACTTAATTTAGTTTTTAAATTTTCAAAACTTTTACTTAAAAATTAAATTTTTTTATATATTTTTCTGAATTCCTTTGTGTCTTGCAAAATCCCCAAAATTTCTTTATTTGAAAAATTTATGTTTTTCTTATATTTTAGAAGAAACATCAATTTTCTCTTAATATTTTAATTAAATAAATCAAAAATAAAAATTGGGAATTAAGCAAGACAAACAAAATCTTGTAAATAAAAAAAAACACAATTTCATAAAAAAAATCTTATATGTTTATTGATTACGCAAAATCGCCAAAATTTTTAATTCACAATTTTAAGCAGGCAATTGTCTCAACAAATAAATATTCGTACTTACGTTTTCATAATTTTATACAAAAAGCTAAACCAATTATAGTGGGGAATCTAAGAAAAGATAAACTCACTGTTTATTGTTGTTGTTGTTTTTGTTAAAGCTTTGATATGGTTACAAGTAAGACTTTTGCTTATAGTAATTCTTATTTGCTTAACGGTTTTACTTGTTTAATATCTTTAGCTTTTCTAAACTCTCTGGATGAAGTTTCCTGACGATCTGGCCTAAGCAGCCAGTGAAATGCGCATAGAAATAGCTTATCCCTTCAACAATAAATTTCAGTGTTTTTATCAAGAATTGGGAATTAAGCATGAATAACCAAATCTTTTAAATTAAAATTTTGTATTCCCAAAAAGTAATTTTTGATAATAAACTGGCAACATGCTTTTGCAAGTTGTTTTTGTTTTCATTTTGTTTTTCTTAACCTACTTACAACAACAATTAATGTTGGAAGAATTCCAATCAATTGTAGTGGGAAATGTAAGAAGAGATAAACTCACTGTTTATTGTTGTTGTTTTTGTTAAAGCTTTGATATGGTTACAAGTAAGACTTTTGCTCATAGTAATTCTTATTCGCTTAACAGTTTTACTTGTTTAATATCTTTAGCTTTTCTAAAACTTTTGGATAAAGTTTCCTGACGATCTGGCCTAAGCAACCAGTAAATAATAAATAATTTTTAGTGTTTTTATCAATAATAGAAATTGGGAATTAAGCACGACTAAGAAATTCTTGTAAATTTTGTATTCCCAAAAATTACTTTGATAAAAAAGCTAAAATGTTATATCTTTATATAAATTCTAAGTTTTCATGACAAAATAGCCGAAATTAAGAAAAATACTTTTTATCATATTTTGTAAACAATTTTTTTTTTGTAAATTTTTAACAGAAAAAATAAAAAATTGCCGTTTTTCGATTTATTTGCGAAAAAAAACACCGGGGTTTTAGCTAGAAAAAGTTGTTAATTAAAGTGACGTTCTAAGGTTTTGCAAAATTTGTTGGCAGAAATTAAACATTTGCATTTAATTTCTACATATTTTTAAAATAAATTACATAAAGTTTGTTTCTATTTGTTGCTTTAAATAAAATAAAATAATTTCTGTTGAATTTCACTTAAGCTTGAACACAAATAACTACAAAAATTCCATGCTAATTAGTTTAAACTGAAAGATAAAAAGCGAAATTTGTTAAAAAAAAAACAAAAACTTGTTAAACTACTCTATTAATTTTTTTTTTTTAGAAAACTAAAAGATAATTAATGTGAAACTTAAAAACTAAAAAAAATACTTCAAAATGCACATGATTTAGAAAGAAAGGGGCAAAGATTAACGTTTTTTTTTTTTATAAATTAATAAAAAGTCATTTGTTTGTTAAATTACTATGTAGATATTATTTTGTAATCTTTTTAAAAACAAGTTTTCATTTTTATATAAATTGAAATTAATTTTAATTTAATAATTGTTAGTTTTATGGTAATAATTTATTTATTGTATATTAACATGTGCTGTTTTTTTTTTTTCATTTAATTATATTTTACGCTGTTGGCAATTAAGTTTTGAATATTAATAGCGAATATTTAAGTAGATTTTGAATAATTAAAAGGGATTTAATACAAAAAAACCCAAATTAATGAACATTTATGGCTAAAATGATTAAAAGCAATAAAAATATTTTAAATGTTATTAAATAAAACAAAATAAAAAAAACCTTTTTTAATTAAAAATTTATATTTAATATTGCAAAATGTTAATTAATTTGGGTATTTCCACAGAAAAGTCCACTTTTTGTCACGTTACGACACCAAGCAATTAGTCTAGTTGCGCTTTACACCAAAATGCAAAAAACTAAATAATATTTTCATTATTTTTTGAGAAACAATGAAAAATGGTTGGTGTCATAACGTGACAAAAAGTAGACTTTTCTGTGGAAATACCCATATACAAAATTGTTTAACATATTTTGCAATTTTTTTAGCAAAAATTTTTTTTATTTTTCTTAATTTATAAATTCAATTGTTTTATTGCCAATAATTTTAACTAAAATTACTTTTACCCTACCACCCCTTATTTGTCGACTCTACTTGCTACCACGTCAACCAACCACCCCTTACACCTTTTTTGACTACTTTAAAAGAGTTTTACTAATTACAGATGTTTTTCTTCTCAACTTCTTCTTCATTGCTTTGCTCTCTCTCTCTCTCTTTATTTTTATAACTCTTTCTACTTTTAATACCCACAATATGGGTCCCATACCATAATAGTTAAAAGGGTATTATGCGATTTTGCTAATGTTTGTAACACCTTTAAATATTGGTCCCTGACTCGACTTGGAATCAATTTTTGAATCGATCTAACCATGTCCGTCCGTCCGGCTGGCTAGCTGTCCATGTCAACCTTGTGGGCAAAGTACAGAAAGCAATTTTGGAAATAATTGGATGAAATCTGGTACAAAGGTTTTAATATACAAGAACAAAGCCTATTGAAAGTGGTAAGAATCGTCCCATAATTTCACATACCCCTCATACAAGCTTCTTTTCGGAATAAACTCTTTGTGCTCATAATCCATCTTATTATGTTGGTATTGCAATCTTAATCATCTTACATTGGAATCAGTCCATATTTGACCATAGCTCCCATACAAATACTACTAACGAAAATCAAAACTTCCCGTCTTGTGCTGTTAGGTCCAAAACGAACCATAGGGCCCATGTAAAATCACTAAAGGCAAACAAATCTCATAAAGATGAAAATATCTAAATTCTAATTGTGCCTGCAGGGTAAAGAATGCCTCAAAGAAAGCCTCGGCTCTTTCTAGTAAAAAATAAGATCACCTTCCACATGTAACATTTTTTGCCAAAGCAAAAGCAAAATAATTATTTTTTTTATATTCATTTGCCTACCATTCTTATGTAACTTCGAAAAAATCGAGGGCGGAAAGCCTACTTCGCAATGACAACGTGTGTATGGAATGGAGCGAGAAGGCCTTGCATATCGAAAAGACTAGTACAGAGGCCTTTCAGAAGACATCAGTACTCCTTCGTTTTCGCGTTGGGTGTATGCTGTTATTAATTTTGTTAAATTCTCTGCAATGAGTGTGCACAATTACGTAACAAAATAGAAAATAAAAGGCGTAGTACCCAGAATTTGTCTATCGCTGGTGTAGGTTATCATATGGTAGGACTTGGCCGACTATACTTTCTTACATGATTTTTTGTTAAAATGGGAACAAAAATGCACTTGTTTGTTTACATTTTGTTTGTATTGATTTGGTAACATTTTCGTTTACTTTCTTTCTTGATATAGCTCTCTTACACACAAATTCTCTTCTTACATTATGGTCAGCGTTGCCATATTTTTTGTTTTTTAAGCGGCTAAAAAACTGCATTAAAACAGGCACCCAGAAAAAAACTGAATTTAACTTAAAAAAATGCACATAAAAAGCCAAGAAAAAAAATAAATATTTTATTAATTTTTTTAAAAATATGCGAATAATACAGAAAAAATGCGATATTATCATATTGACGAAAATCGTTACTTTGTAGAATATAGGGGAGATATTTGAATTAAAATGGCTACAAAAGTGCCCAAGGCGAATTCATGTAAACGGTGTAATATCTTTTCAAAATGTTTGCGCTGTCAAGTGCTTAATAAAATAATTTTGGTAAAAATTAAGCTGACTTAAGAGGGGAAGAAGAAACATAATAAAATTTCCGAGGATAAAAGTTTTTTATTAGAATTTATTGAAAAATTATTAATTATATTTAGGTCTTTTATTTGTAAACGAAAAGTGAAGGTTTGCCAAGCCGTTTATGTAGTTTGTTTGGCTCTTAAAACTGGCCACTGTAATAAGAGTATGTGTTAAGGGGTTAATATAAAAATAAAAAATATAAACTTATATTTTTTTACAAAAACTTTAAAACTACTCAATGCTTAGTAAAACTAAAAAATGCAGATAAATCTGCACATTTGGCAACGCTAACTATGGTTTAGTTGCTATTAGCAGCCATATAATAGTGGTTTTTTATTTAAAAGGGCGGCAATTTTTCTTGGGTTCCATTGTTAATGCGAATATTGAAAGTTTTTTCAAACTCTTTTTTTTAACAAAGTTGATAACACAATAAAAAAGAAGAAAAGTTTAAATTCCCTCTTAAATATCAACTAAATCAAATATTGAAATTTTCTAAAAGAAATTTCATTTAAATCCCTCTTATTTTGAGTCAGATTTGAAGAATTTAAGATAGCGATAGCAAGCAATTTCTGTTTTTATAAAAATAAGTAGTAAAATATTGATCGAATTTTAACAATTTTCTAATCGAAACAAACAATTTTTTTTACTTGGTTTCTAAAAATTTGAATATATTTAATAGAGAACTTTTTCTATAGAAATAAAGATCTCTTCTAACAAAAAAATAAAAAAACTCTAAATTCAAACTCTCTTTGATCAAAAATTTACTTTTAAAACTCTTGATTTCAATACGCCCGTTGATTTAGCTTATTAACTGTTTATCCAAGCCTTAAAAAATCTATACATAAGTATCTATTAAAGAATAACACATTTTGTATTAAATCAGTCATATCGCCTACAAATTTTACTAACAAACATTTATACAAACTAATTTTTTGTTTTCAACAATTAAC
Organism: Pollenia angustigena; assembly: GCA_930367215.1. NCBI lineage: Eukaryota > Metazoa > Arthropoda > Insecta > Diptera > Polleniidae > Pollenia > Pollenia angustigena. The sequence continues at coordinate 5,345,450 of OV884059.1, read as the reverse complement.
ACAAAACGTTAACAACCAAACCCAATAGAAAATGTACGTAAAACATTCATACACACATAGTACCATAACAACAATGGCTTAAAACAAAAACAACATCAATAACATGTTATCTTTTGCCTGTAAATGTTGTTGTACATATTTTACTTAACAACCCAGTTCGCCACGTCTTTCGGATATCATCGAGGGTGGGTGCGTGGTAATTTAAAATACCCTTCGTCAAATAAGGGACGGCCAGAAGAAATCATCAATGACATTTTAAAACAATTAACGCAAAAATCGTGTAAGACGTCTCAGACGATAACTTTTCGTTAATAAGCGATCGACTAAGAATCACTTTTTGAATCGATCTAATGCTGTCCGTCCGGCTTGCTCGCTGCTTGGCTGACTAAACCTTGTATGCAAAGAACAGGTCGCAATTTTGGATATAAAATTTTACATAGCCCCCATACAAGCTTCTTTCCGGAATAGAGTCTTTGTTCACATAAACCATCTTATTAAGTTGTTATTAAGATTTTACTTAGTCCAATATTATTTTATTGAAATCTTAATCATGTAATCAATTTTGATTGGAATCGCTCTATATTTGGCCATATCTCCGATACAGTTACTTATCCCGAAGACTTCCTTAACCTTCCTTCTAAATAGAAAATTATATTATCAGCCATGAATTCGAGTCAAATTAATATCGAACAAATTTTGAAAACGCCTCTGTTTTACTTTGAGTACCACTTATATTTACCAAAACTTTCGTGGAATTAAGAATTCCCTCTACATGAGAATGATAACAGACATTGACTCCTGCTAATCTCCAAGCGAGATGGCTGAGCAATTTGCTATAAGGATCATATGGCTCCTAGGGTACAGAGATATACTGGGGAATATTAGAGCGGATGAGCTTGCTAGACTTTGCACTTACCGGTTTCACCGGTGCCTTTGCTCTCCTGAAAACTTCAACTACGGCGATCGATATTGCTGACAGATGGACCGCGAACACTGTATGGAGGACTGGCAAGCATTTGTAGACCCGCATGAAAGGTAGGTAGGCGCATTGTTTGGGAGTCGGAACTGCAATGGCGAAAATGAGGAGTAGGACGTAAAACCCATTCTCTGTCCTGCATTGGCGAGAAGGCGACAGGTCACCGCCTTTGATGGAATTTATGATATATCTGGCGTTGAGCCGGAGCGTATTTTATACTCCATTAGAAGTTTTGGTTGGCTCTACAGTGGGGGTTATATTAAGTGCAACTCAATAGTATATAACCTGTGTGACATTGTCGCTCAAATACAAATTCAAGAATTTGTCGCTGTTACAATATTGTCGAACAAACTGAAACGATGACGGAGACATTATCAAAAATTTTCCGCCTAAATCGTTGATGACAATATCGCCAAAGGATATTTGGCCAACTGGGAAACAAACGAAGAGTTATCGCCATAAACACGGACACAGCCAAACACATACCACAAGAAACGAGTGTAAAGAAAACAAAACACTTTGGCTCTCTTATGAAGTACTCACCGTTATCGTTAATGTTGTTGTTGTTATTGTTACAGTTATTGTCTGGTTTATAACGACTGTGTTTTGTTATTGTTTCGGGCTTAGTAGTGTGAGTGTGAGTGCAAGTGTAACCAACTTGCGCGAGTGTAGAAATAAAAGTAATTTTTTAAGCAAATCAGTTTACGTTTGTTGTTTTGGCCAAACAAAACATTTTTACAACGCGAAAACGTTTAAAAACTATAAACAAATTTTAAAAAAAACGAAATGTTTTAAACAACGAAAAAAAGTTTTATATATTTAAAAAAAGTAAAAAAAAAAATTTATTTTACCCCAATTAGAGGAAGTAAAAAGTAAAAAATATTTATATTTGACATCTAACAAATAAACAAGTGAAGTGTAAAATGTGCATATGTCATGTTCTCATGCTTGAATATTTTAGTAAAAGTGGTGAATTCATGCGAAATGTGTAGTGTTCTTGAAATAAATTAAAATTAAAGCGAATGAACTGGAAAATTAAAAAAATCATACAATGAAATTTAAATATTTAAAATAAAAATTTCTATTAAAATAGAAAACAAAATTTCCTAAACTTTAAAACAAAGTGTGTCATTAAAAATTTATAAAATAATTCTTATTATCAAAAATTAATATTTTTTTAAATAACAAAAAAATTATTAGAAATTCCTTAAAAAACATATTTTGATATTTTCTAAAAAATAAAATCAACAAAATATTATTAAAAACTGTTTTCTATTAAAAGTTGGCAAATCTTTTTATTTAATAAAACAAATTTAAAATCTCTTACATAGTTAAACAATTTGTACAATAAATCAAATTTAATAAAACATATTTGACATGACCTTTTTTAAAATTAATGGATTCAGTAAAAATATTTAAGATTTTAGTATAGAAATAAATTTAAAAAAAAACAAAAGAAATTTTTCTTTTTGGCAAGTCCATTTTTGTTTTTTTGTGAAAAAAAACTCGAAAATTTTTAGGTTTTAAAGGCTTAAAATGTAACAAGATTTAAAACAAGTTGGCAACTCTTTTATTTGTTTATTTGTGAATAATTAAAAAATGTTTGTTTTTTAATGCTCAAAAAATAAATTAATAAGCAAAACAAAAAATTCTTTAAAATGTTGACAATATTTTGAGGATTTTAAACCAAATTGGCAACTCAATTTTTTGTTTATTTGTAAATAACTCGAAATTTTTAGGCTTTTTAAAGCTTAAAAGTATAAATTTGTAATTAAAACTAAAAATTCTTAAAAATTTCTACGAGATATTGTTGGTTTTGAAACAAGTTGGCAACTCATTTTTTTGTTTATTTGTAAATAACTCAACATTTATAGGCTTTTTAAAGTTTAAAAGCACACAAATTTAATTATAAACAAAAATTCTTAAAAATTTCTACGAGATATTGTTGGTTTTGAAACAAGTTTGCAACTCCATTTTTTATTTGTTTGCGAACATTTCAATAATTTTAAGATTTTTTAAGGCTTCAAAGAAGAAATTAGCAATAAAAGCCCAATCAACAATTAAAGCCAAAAATTCTTTAAAATGTTTACAAGATTTTGAAGATTTTAAAATATTTTGGCCACTCCATTTTTTGTTTACTAGTGAATTGCTCCCAAAGCTCAAAAGGATTAATTAATAATTTAAAGTTAAAATTCATTAAAATGTTTACAAGATGCTGAAGGTTTTCAAACAAGTTGGCAACTCTTAGTGGGAAAATAAGTAAAAAAAAGGGTTTGTAAACTTAAACGAAAATGTGAATAATTAGAATATATAGCTTTTTTAAAGTTTTAAAATGCTTTTGAGGTTTTAATAAAGTCGGGGTAACTCTTTTTTTAGAGAATCAACAAATTTGTTAACATGGTTTTTTTTTTTTGACTTTTAATTAAATTTTTTTTTGTTTTGTAATTTTTTTATGGTTTTTTTTTTGCCTTTTACAAAAAAAATTCATTATAATTTTTCAAAAATTACTCATTATTTTTAGGGTTTTTTTTTTTTGTTTTATGGATTTTCGGGTACATGTTTATTTTGTAAATAAATTTGCTTAAAATATTCTTTGTTTATAATTAAAATTAACAAATTATCCATTATCAGTATATTTTTTCAAATATTTACTTTGGTATTCAGTTTAAATCAGCCCCATAGTATTTGATTCAGAGCTAAAACGTTAAAAAACACGTTTTCGTGCTTTTTTTTTTTATTAAATGTTGATATTTGAAGAAGTAAGAATTTTTTATTGTTTTTTTTTTTTACAATACACGTAAAATCTTATTTGTTTAAATGTCATTGTTTTTTTTAAATTTTTTTACCTTGTTTCAGTAAATGAAATAAAAGGAAGTAAAAAAGCAGTTGTTAAAAATGTGGCCACTTTAAAGCGAAATTGAGTTCAAAATTTATTACAAAATAAGATAATTAAAAAAAAAAAAGTTTAATGGAAAAGAAATAACAATATGATCTTTTATTTTTGAAATATGTTTAAGAGTTTTTAAAGGCAAGCCTAATAATAGTTGGCAACATTATATTTATTCAAATTAAAACATTTATAACTATGTATTTTAAAAGTTGTAATACAGATCAGAGCGAAATTTTTTAAAAATTTCCTAAAATTTTAAATTTATTTGGCAACTCTTTTTTCAAAAAAATTAAAATTGTGTAAAAATTTTTATTTTTTAAAAGCGAAACTTAAAATTATGAATTCTAGCCAAAATATACAGTTATTGGAAGAAGAAAAAGTTGGCAACACTTTTCTATTTTTAAAAGATAATAAAAATTTGGTAATTTATATATTTTCAAGCAAATTATGATTCTATTGGTATTGGATTGCAAAATTTTCAGAAACTTCAACAAATTTTCTAAAATTTCAAATTAAGTTGGCAACTCTTTTTTTAAATAACAGAATTTATTAAAAGAATTTTAATAACAGTAAATATCGCTTATAAGAATTTCATAATTTGCACGTTTTTGTTGGTGCTTTTAAACGAAAAATGCGTTTAAAAAAAATAATAAAATAATATTAAATTTTAAATTAATTTTCCAAAATGTTGTATTTAGTTGGCAACTCAACATATTTTAAAAATATCTTATGTTTTAAAAAGAAAAATTTAATAAGGATATACAAATCTACCTTAAGTGAACAGGCTTTTAAATTTCTAAAAAGTTAAAGTTTAGTTGGCAACTCATTTCTTTAAATAAAACAGAAAATTTATTAAAAACTTCATTAGTTTTTAAGTGAAAAATTAAATATAAGCAGTTAAGTTTCTAGCTAAAGTTAACTTGTTTTAGATTTTTTAAAGTTGGCAACACTTTTTTGCTTTAACTATGAAATATTTAATATTAAAGAAATTATAACTTATATCAAAAAATAATAGATTTATTTAAATACATTTCAATATATTTTCTAAAATTTTGTTTGAAGTTGGCAACTTATTTTGAAAACCAACAACGTATTTTTAAAATATTAAGTGATTTAAAAAAAGGAAAAGAAAATTAAATTAGTGAAGAGAAGCAGGATAAACACTTTTGGTTTAAATTAACGTGATTTTGAAATTTTTAAAATCAGTTGGCAACACTTTTTTAAATAATGTGCTGACAATTTTTATTAATACTAAAAGTAACTGATAATCATTTATATTTGCATTAAATATAAGCACAAATTTTCTTCAAATTATAATAATTTTTTAAATAAACATCTAAAATCACTTTTTGCAAGAATATGCAAATTTTAAACTCAAGTCCGTAAAAAACCCCACCAACTGTATGACTCATTTAACTATAGAAAAAAAAAACTGCGTAGATGGTTTTTTAAAAAACAATTGAAAAAAATGACAACTTCAATCCTAAAGCAAAAAAAAATGTTTGTGTTCTTGTAATATTATTTTTGTTTTAAACAAAACATTATTGGTAATTGAATGCTGAACACGTACACTCAATTGTAGGTAGTAAACGGAAAAAAAGTCAACAAAAAAGTTATTTTATTGATAAAAAAAAAAAAACAGAATAAACAGGAAAATATAAAAAAAGTTACAAAATAATGGATTTTTTTTTATAAGTATTTATTAAAAAAGACAACAAGAAAAAACGTAAATAAGAGTCAACAATAGGAAAATTTCCATAAAAAAAAGGAAAAGTGCAATTTTCAAACCCTTTTTATAGACAAGAAGTTTGAGAAGTTATTTCAACTTTTAACTGCATAATTTTTTCAAGTCAAACATAAAATCTAAAGACTTTAAAAAAGTTTAAAATTAATAATTTTTACGAACTTGTTTGTTCCACTGTAAAAAGTAAAATACTAGTGTCGTTTTTGTATAATTCTATTTAAGGGAGCTACTTTCTATTGCGATGCAAAAGAAAACTGGAAGAAAATCGAGTGAATGGTACTCTTTAATGCGTTTGCGGAGTTGTCTTTCGTATCTTTTTTTTATTTTCGCAAATTATCAGTATTTATTTTATTTAAATTTTCAAACAAAATCAAGCTCAGCGGCTTAATTTTCAATTTTTATTTTTTGTTTTTACATATTTTGATATTTTATTTCTGTCAATATACGCCATCTTTAATTTTTAATGCCAGTATCCTTCGTTTAAAAAAAATTTTTACGAAAGGGCCAAAGCGGTAGCCCTCTTATCGCATTTAGCTTTCGTATCAAAAATGCAATCAGATCGCAATAGATCGCAATAGAGCTCCCCAGTTTTAATCCATGTCTAGTTTATTTCTACTGCAGTTCTAGTTAAGAATTGTTCAGTTTAAGTTCAGTTCAGATAAATTTTGGTATAGTTCTTGATTATCGATCGAAATACCCATTCAAATTATGTATGGTAATTTCGATCGACATCGAATGCCATAATTTGACCCCTGTTTCATGTCTAGTTAATGGTGTTTTCTTTTCTACAAAAAAAGGTGACATTTTATTTAAAAAAATGCAATTTGGAGTCTGTTTCTTAAAAATTTTGCTCCCGAAAAGGGTGGCTTGTTTTATTCTAAAAAACTAACCCTTTTTGGTAGCAAAATTTTTATGAAACAGACACCAAATTGCATTTTTTTAAATAAAATGTCACTCTTTTTTGTAGAAAAGAAAACACCATAAGTTTAGACTTAATTTTCGTTTATTTCCTGTTCAGTTTTAGTTAAGTTCTGGTTAAGTTTTAGTTTCGTTCTAGTTCAATACTAGTTGTATTTTCATTCAGTTCCAGCTTAGTTGTAGTTAATTTCTAGTTTAGTTATAACGTGCAGTTCTAGTTCATTCATTGTTAAGTTTTTATTTTGTTCAAGTTAGTTTTAGTTTAGTTAAAGTTCCGTCATAATTTAATTCTAGTTCAATTCTGGTTTAGTTCTTGTTCCGTTATAGTTCAGTTAATGTTTAGTTTAAGCTCAGTTCTGCTTAAGTTTTATTAAACTCAGAAATTTCGAGTTCGGTTCACGTTCATTTCTAACGGCAAATTTCACGAGGTTCAGTTATAATTATCTGTCGAAAACATATTTTTAACTGGAGCTTGGTAAAATTGGCCGTAATTTGGTTCAAGTTTAGTATAATTTAAATTCTAGTTTAATTTAGGTTCAATTTTTATAGCTTAAAATTGAATATTTTTGACTTTGTTTAATTTATTACTAATTATATTTTAAAATATTTTTGAGTTTTATAAAATTTAAAAAAAAGTTTGCATTTTTAAGGAAAAAATGGTGTTTGGCCGAAAACTTCTCTTTTTTTTAATCTAATTAAAAATGTATGCCCTAATTTAAATATGTAGATAATTTTAAAGACTTGAAAAATGGTGGTCTCCACCTTAAGCATAACACTGGACGCCTCCTCAGTGCCTTTAACAACAACAACAGCTACGACCACAAACAATGTGCCAAATCAGAAACAACATTTAATCAATGTGACAAATCAAGCGCAGTATTTAGGCGACAACGTCGACGACGACACAATCAACTATTTAAAAACAAACTCCACGCAAAACTCAAATAGCAAAAATAATGAAAATGTTATAAATGAGGGTGTCAATTTGAATAATTTTGTAATATTAACAAAAAATATTAGTGACAACAACAACAAAAGCAAAACTAATTGTAGTGAATTTAAAATAAACTCCAGCGATTGTTACAAAGCGGCACCAGCAGCAGCAACAGCCAGTAAAACAGGCAAAAGAGATGAATTGTTACAAACTAACGATAATAAATTAATTTCAAATACCAGAAATCCAGCAACTGCCATAATGGAAAATTATAATAATGATAATAATAGTTGTAGTGTTATAAACAATAATAATAGTAATAACAGCAAAAGTGCCAATATAATTATTAATAATAACAACAATAACAATTATAATAAGAATGATGATAAACTAGAAGATAAACAAAATTCTTTATTAATCGCTTGTGATATTAATAATCGTTTAAATGACACAAATGCAAAATCATTAATAAATGACAATTTAAATGCATTTGAAATGCAACAATTATCCCCGGCGATAACAACAAATAATCATCAACATTATAATCTGCTGTTTAATGACAATAATAATGAACAATTGCTTAATAAACAGCAACAGCAAAATCCTTCGCCTGCTCAGTCCAAACAAACGCAGCCTTTTGTGCGTAGAAATTCTTCTCAATTGAAAAGGGGTGTTCCCATAACACGTTCCCAGTATTTAAAACAGCAACAGGCAAGTGGTTTTGATTAATCATATATCGAAGCAAAATAAACAAACAAAAAAAAAAAAAAAACGGAATTATAGACATTAAGGGTATTCGTTTAAAAAAGCAAAAAACATAATTTCGATTAAACAAAAAACATACAGGCATGTGCTATAAATCGAAATTCACAAATTTTGAAAAGAGAAAGAAATAAAAATATTTCTTTTTGTAGACTTCATACTTTGAGTTCCAATTATCTTTACGAGAACAACACTGAAAAAAACAGGAAAAACTGCACTAGTTTCGTAAATAATTGAAATCAAAATCTCGCTCGATTTCAAATCCACTTCATTTCTGTTTCCCGAACATGCACGTTAGATTCGAAATAATTTATTTAAAAGACACCACTCGTGAAAAATATCCACAACGTGTTTTGAGATAAGTACTAATTCCAATCTAGTGAATGAAGTGCATTTGTTCATTATACAGAACTAGTATAATTCTAGTTAATTATATTTGTGTTCAAATCTAAATTATTCGAGTTTGGTTTATATCAGTCAAAGTTTGATTTAATTACTCCAGTCAAAAATCAAGCCTACCTTGATTTGAAATTAAATTCTAGATAAGTTTTATTTTAGCTCTCGTTTGATTTCAAATAAGTTCTCTTGATTAGTTCTAGTTAAGTTTTAGTTCAGTTCTAATCCGATTTTAGTTTAAAACTCAGTTCGATATGTATTCTGGTCTTGATCTCTATTAGTTCTCGACTAAATCTGTTGCAGTTCTAGTTCTAGTACAATTTAAGTTTAGTTCTAGTACAATTTAAGTTTAAATCTAGTTTAGTTTCATTTATGCTCCAGTTCAGTTTCAGTTCTGGTCGAAATAAATAAAATTTCAGTTCTAATTAAGATCCAATTTAGTTCTTGTTTTTTCAGCTTTGAATAGCCCAACTTATATTATTTTTAATTCACCTCTAAATCTTAAATTAAACGGCTTTTTTTAATAAAAAAACGCAATTGTTGCAAGGTCTGTTTTGTTTTTCACAGAAAATTTGCTTATAAAAAATATTTAAACAAATTAATAATTGTTTTGTTTTTACTCTTCATTAACTTACTGATGATCTCATCAAAATATTTTACACAAATTCATTACTACGTTTTTTTGCAGTTTTTTTTTTATTATAAAAATTTTACGTTTAATATTATTATTAGTTTTTTCCCCCAACTTTAATTTTATAAATTATTGTTGTAAATAAACTTGGGTTAAAGAATAACTGTCGTATTCATAAAAAATAAAACAAGTTTGAAATGTGTTTTAAGGCAAAATTTTCATACAAATTTTCCTTAAAATGCATTTCAAATCCATTTTAATTTTTTATGAATACGGCTGTAAAACATTAAAATATGTATTAATAATAAAGTTTTGTTTAAAGAAATTTTTTTATCACCTTGAAAATTTTTACTTTTTAAAATGACGTAAATTTTGATAACAAAACTATTTTTTGATATTAATTAGGAACTAAGAAAATATATATGTCTGTTCATTTTATATATTTATCAAAATTTTTTTAAAATAAAAAAAATTGTATTAAATTTCATGGGAATTTTAAGCGTTCAGTAAAAAGCATTTCAGCATATTTGCTTATGACACCATTTCAAACACATTAGAAATACCAGGAAAACTTTTTTAATTGCTATAAAAAAGTTTTAAAAAATTAAACATTTTACAGCCAAACAGACAAACGCAATTAAGAATTTAAAGCATAAAAGCTTTTTAGTTTCTTTAAAAGCTTTTTTAAACTGTTGAAAATTTTTTTTTAGTTTAAAGCCCTAAGAGACTTTACAATTCAAACAAATGTTAAAAACTTAAAATAAAGCTTTTTATGGCTAATAAAAGTAAGTTTTTATATAAAAAGCTTTAAAGTTATTTGCAAAATTTTCTCAAAGTTGTAATAGTTTTAACAATTTTGAAAGTTTTTGAACATAAACAAATATGGAAATGCTTAAAAAAAGCTTTTTAGAGTAAATTTTTAAGATAAAACGGTTTAACTTCAGAAGAGCTCTAATTAGTTTAATTGCATTTTTTTCGTTTTAAAGAAGAATTTAAAGATGTTTAGAAAAGTTTTTTACTTTTAAAATTTTTTTTTTTTTAGCTTTAACATTTTAAATTAGGCTAGCTGGAAGTGAGCTAGTCTATCAGCCCCGGGGTTGTGGGTTCGATTCCCACCAGAGACTCTGGTTTCTTTCCTGCAGACAAGCGAAAAGCTTCGCGGGATTAGCTTAGGATATTAAAAACAAAATATAAAAAAAAACAGATTTAAAGCTTTTAAATTAAAACTGTTGCTTTTTATTCAATTTTTATTTTATATATTTAAAAAAACTTGTAATGTTTAGCAAAGCTTAACATTCTTGAATAACTTTTAAAGACTGATAAGTTTTTTAAGTTATTAAGAAGTTAAAAAGTTATATAAAAGCTTTTAGAAAACATTTTTGTTTTCTAAACACTATTAGGTAGCTTTTTGGTATTTGAAGAAGTTAAAGTTTAAAGAAAAGCTTTTAAGTAGGATTAATGCTGTTATTCTTTAAACATTTAATTAATTAGCTTTAAAAGTAATCGGGGCAAAAAAAGCTTTCGAGCTTAAAAAAATAGAAAATCCTGTTATTTAAAAAAAAAAGTTTAAAAGCTTTCCTGCTTTGCAATAGTTTTTAAAAAGCTGGTTTGTTTTAGAAACACTATTAAGTAGCTTTTTGGTATTTGAAGAGAAATTAAGTTTAAAGAAAAGGGATTGTAATAAAAGATAAACTAACTGTTTCTTGTTGGTGTTTTGTTTAAGCTTTGATTGTTACGTGTAGGTCTTTTGAGTGTTAATAATTCCTATTCGCTTTACAGTTTTATTTGAATAATAAATTTAGCTTTTCTAAAATCTTATGATGAAGTTTCCTAATGATCTGGCCTAAGCAACCAGTGAAACGCGCATAGGAATAGCTTATCCCACCAACAATAAAACATTAAAACTAAATCTTATTAATGAAAAATTTTTTGACTCCCAAGAAAACCTTTAAAAAGCTTTTAAGTACGCTGTTATTTTTTAAGAATTTAATTTAGTAGCTTTTAAATGTAATTGGGGCAGAAAAGCTATTAAGCTTTAAAAAATCAAGCAAATATTTCATGTTTTGCAAAAGTTTCGGGAACGTTTTTTCGCTTTAAAAAAGCTTTTAAGTATTTTAAAAGATAATTTAGTTTAAGAAAAGATTTTAAATAGCTTTTAATTTTGAAAATGAATGTTAAGCGATAAGTATTTTAGTTTTAAAGTAGATTAATTCAGCAAAAGTTTGAAAGACCATTTTCATAGAAAATTTGTTTTATAAATAATGAATATTATATTTAATTGAACAAGACCGTTAGTACCCTTAACGCTTTATGTGGATTTCACGGATTCGAGTAACTTTTTGAGGGCATACGTAGCTTAAAAGATTTTAAGTCATTTTGAAAAAAAAGCTTAAAAAGCTTTATTTGTTTAAAATGAAAGTCATAAACAAAGGTAAATTTTATTGAATATCCTTTTATTTTAGTTTTACTTTTTTAATTATTACAAATGTTAAAGAAATATTTAATTTTTAAATAAAACATGAAAGCTTTTCCACAGTTTTTACTTAGAATATCTGATAATTTACTAAAATTTCTAACGTTTTTTTAAGAATTTATGTAAAGATATTTGGAAAAGCTTTTGGGCTACTATCAATGGAAAAACTTTTGCTTACTTTGGATTAAAGCTGTTGAAATATTTTAAATAAAAGCTTAATGATTATTTTTTAGATAAAATTTTTTTGTTTTTCATTTGCAGAATTTCGTTTTAGTTTATCAAGTGAACTTAATTAATAGTGTTAGTTAAACGTCCTTGTAACCTTTTCAAAAGCATTAAAAGCTTTTACACATATTGTTTATCAAGTCGTGTTTTTCTTTTTACATATTCAACATAAAAAATTTCAATAAATAGCTTGACATACATATTGGCAAAAAATAAAATAATATTTAACTTGTCATATGCACAACCCCCAGCATAATCCTACATTTACAGCAACAGCAAGAACGTTTAAACCTTTAAACAAATAAAATGGAATGAAAAACAAAACAAAAAAATAACCGCCTTTTATTTTTAAGTTTAAATTCTTGTAAAGTATTTATTTTTTCTCTTGTTACGATTGAAAGACAGACCGACGGACAGACGACCATTTAGTGTTGTCAATTTTCTTTAATAACACTTGACAGGTTTCTAAATTGTCAACACATAAACTGAAAACTACTCGTGCTTATTTACCGCTTAAATTTGAACAAAAATTTTCTGCTTTTTTTTTTTTTTTTTGTCTAAAGAAATCTTTTTTTAATGCACAACCATTTAAGCATTTCAAATGACACACTATTCTTTACGAGTAACTTATTGTTGATTTTTAAGCAACAACAACGCCAACATATGGCAAACAACAACATTTTACAAAAGAAAAAAATAGAATACACTTTAACCTTTTAGGCAAAATTTTTGCCCTCATTAAGTTTACGAGTGTGAAGCAGAAGAATAAAAATATGGAAAACTTTTGCGCAAAAACAAAACGCTTGTCTGTCTTTTTTTACAAAATGAACGCATTATTCTAAGACCGGCTAATGATTAAAATAAAAAATAAAAAAATTTTAAAAGCTAAAGTAGGAAATTTAAAGCAAACAAAAACTTTGAAAGACATTCAAAGCAAAAAAGCTTTTAGAAAAGTTTAAAAATTCATGGAAATTTTTAAAAAGTCTTAAGTTTTTTGGGAGTATTTATAGTTTAAAGAAAGCTCTTAACTATTTTAAAAAGCCTTGTGGTATGTAATAAAAACAGCTTTTTAGTTTGATGAAAGTTTTCAAAGAGACTAAACGATCTCTTAAAGCTTTTAATTTTTGTAAGCTTTTATTAAATGTAACATGGCACCTTATTTCGTTAAACATACTAATAAAGAAAACTTCTTAGTTTAATGAAAGTTTTGAAATAGGCTTTACGAACTTTAATAGCTTTTAATTTGCTTTTAAGCTTTTTAAGTAAAGCGACATTTCGTTTTATTATACATCACAGTTTTTTATTATTTATATTGTCTAGCTTTGTATTACATATCTATTATAGTACTCCTTAAATCCATTCAATAACCATAAAAGCATAAGATGTTTTTAAACAAAAAGCATCTTATGCTGCTGCTCAATCTTTTCTATGATGCTGTGTGGCTACTTTCAGCAACAAAGTAAAGTAAAACAAACAAAAAAACAACAATTATACAATTCACAATTTCTTCCGGTGCCTACTTTTAGGTTTTAATATTTGCATTCTATAATGAAAACTTTCTTGTGCAACTAATTAAATTAACAGCAAACAATAACAACAATTGTTAAAGGCTTAAGATTAAAATAGAAGATGAAATGCTAAAACTTTTTTGCCACAATGAATATAGCTAAAAGCTGTATTTTTTGTCTTCAAACAAAAAAGAGCTTTAATCAATGAATGGAAAAATAAAAAGAGTTCTCTCTTTGTTTAGCAGATAGTTTTGTCGCCTTTAATCGGATTTGCATTTATAATTTATACAAAGCCAAAGGAAAACAAGTTTTTATTGCTGTAGAAGATGGCAAAGAATGGGAGGAGATGAGGAATATTTTTTAAAACTTTTTTGAAAATTAATTATTAAGATAGATAGCAAAATATTTCGCAAAGGAATAATTGAAGGCAAATTAAAAACTTTGTAGCTTGAAAAGAATTAATTAAAAACTTAAGATAATTTTTTATTTGTAATTTTTTAGGAACAATTACGTCGTCGCCGTGAAGAAGAAGAACGTATTGCCCAGCAAAATGAATTTTTACGCGCTAGTTTACGTGGCTCCCGAAAGCTTAAGGCTTTGCAGGATAACAAGTCTACGGCCCAGCAACAACAGCCGGTGGCAGCCGAACGATCGGTAGTGGGTGTAGAGAATGAAGCTTATATCGAAGATGAAGATGCAACAGAAAAAATCACAGGTATGAAAATTAATTTCAGACTATAATCCAGACTGTTGAGCAAACTATAGACGAGACTAGATTCCTGAGGTTAATATTAACAACAAATCGAATATATATATCAAAATCTGGTCTATCTAATCATGACTTCCATAGTCATTCTAGACTACAGATTAGATTTTAGTAAAGATTATCGATCAGACAATATTCAGACTTTAGTAAAGACTATAGAAAAGGCAATACTTATATAAAGTTTTGTCTAGAATTAAGATAAGAATACAGTTTAGACTATTATCTAGGCAACAAACTAGACTGTAAAATGTTCCATAACACCGAACGATTTTTATCGCAAAACGAAAGGAATCTCTATATTAATATTTTTTCTTTTTGTTTTAAACAGGTTACGGTGACCTCATAGCCGCCTTGACACGTCTGCAAAGTCAACTTACCAAAAATGGCATGACCACACTCGCAGGCCGAGTGTCGGCCGCCCACAATATTCTTTCCAATCCGGGAGTGGCTCATGCTTTAGCAGCTCGCCAGGCTGTCCTTCAACGTAGACGACCAAGAGTCAATAATCCCGTCAGTACAAATGCCATGGAATTGCAAAAGGATATTGTCGAGCTGCTGGCGAAATCCAATTCAGCCTCAGCCATTGAATTGGGCAATTTGCTGACAAGTCATGAGATGGAGGGCTTACTGCTGGCCCATGATCGTGTGGCTACCCATACTGATGGTACTCCTTCTCCAACGTTAAGTGGTGCTGCGAGTCCACAGCCTCCCATGTCACCCAGCAGTGGCTCAGCAGCACCTCCTCCTCTGCCCGTACCTCCTAAATCAGCTTCTTTAAGAGGTTCCGCTGTACCTCCACCAGTTGTACCACCCCCGTTGGCTCAGCGAGGAGCCATGCCTTTACCTCCTAATGTAATACCCCACAATGCCACGGGTACCAGTCAAACAGGTTATGCCCATATGAAACCAGCTGTGGGTGGTAGCGGTCATCGACCTGATTCTCCACCGCTGAGTGCCTGTTTTGGCATACTCAACGATCAAAATGACAATATTCGTATTATACAAATTGAAAAATCGACTGAACCTCTTGGTGCCACTGTACGTAACGAAGGCGAAGCTGTGGTAATTGGCAGAATAGTGAGAGGGGGAGCGGCTGAGAAATCGGGCCTTCTACACGAGGGCGATGAAATACTCGAAGTTAATGGCCAAGAACTGAGAGGAAAAACTGTTAATGAGGTATGTGCTTTACTAAGTACCATGCAGGGTACTTTAACATTTCTTATAGTACCCGCTGGCAGTCCACCACCCGGTGGCGGCCTACATCGCGAAAATGCTATTCTACATGTGCGCGCCCACTTTGACTATGACCCTGAGGATGATTTATACATACCCTGTAGGGAGTTAGGTATAAGTTTTCAAAAGGGCGATGTTTTGCATGTTATATCGCGTGAAGATCCAAATTGGTGGCAAGCCTATCGCGAGGGAGAGGAAGACCAAACTTTGGCTGGTCTTATACCTAGTCAATCATTCCAACATCAAAGAGAAACCATGAAACTGGCCATTGCCGAAGAGGCTGGTCTGCAGGGTAAGAATCGAGGCAAAGAGGGTGCTAGCAAAGGATCAACACTACTGTGTGCGCGTAAGGGTCGCAAAAAGAAAAAGAAGGCCAGCTCGGAGGCAGGGTAAGTTAAAAAGAGTTAAAAATTAAAAACGATTTGAAAAAAATTTTCCATTGTTTTCTTAAAGATATCCCTTGTATGCCACCACCGCCCCCGATGAAACTGAACCTGAGGAAATACTCACTTATGAAGAGGTTGCCTTGTACTATCCCCGTGCCACTCACAAACGTCCCATTGTCCTAATTGGTCCCCCCAATATTGGACGTCATGAATTGCGTCAACGTTTAATGGCGGATTCAGAAAGATTTTCAGCAGCTGTACCACGTAAGTTTAAAAAGCAAATCATCCGGGGTGTGCTGGAAATCGAGTACGTGTAACGCAAGAATTTGGAAGTTGTTTCAAATTTACTTGTAATCAAATTTTTTTAATTATTATCAAAAAGTAATTTCAATTTTTGGGAATACAAAATTTTAAGAATTTCAACTGATTGTAGTGGGGAAATGTAAGATAAGATGAGATGAACCCACTGTTGTTTATTGTTGATGTGTTTTGTTTAAACTTTGATATTGTTACAAGTAGAACTGTTGCTATAATTCTTATACGTTTAACAGTTTTATTTGGTTTAATATCTTTAGTTTGTCTAAAACCTTTATGGATGAAGTTTCCTGATGATCTGGCCTAAGCAACCAGTGAAATGCATAGGAATAGCTTATCCCATCAACAATAAATTTCAAGTGTTTTTATCAATAATAAAAACTGGGAATTAAGCACGAATAACAAAATCTTTTGAAATTAAAATTTTTTAATTATTGTTAAAAAATTCTGTTAAATAGAGAATAATTTGAATAATATTTGCCATGGAATTATTTTACTACAGAATTCGTATTAAAAAATAAAAAAAGGCTGACAGTTTTTGCGTTTTAAGTTTTCCATTTCCAGCACACCCCTGTATTTTAAGTGTATATACAGGTCCCACGCCTTTTAAAACTGAAATCGAAAATTTTCTACTAGTTTTCTATTTACTACAGAGCCCTGTTAAAAATTCAAACTCGGGGAAGAAAAAAGGTACTATTTTCAAAAGTAGAGTTAGGTATACAATTATAAAACTTTTTCACAAAAATAAAAAAAAAACTTTCAAAAGCTCTGTATTTAATAGAAAACGTTCCCATATTCCCAATAGTTTGAGTTCAAGGTAAAATAAAGGTAGTTAGTTTAGATTTTAAAAGTTTTTTTTCTTAGTTTTGCATAACTGTCGAAAGCTTTCTTAAAAGCTTTAATATGAGTTAAGTAGATCAAAAATAAATGCGCATTGAATCATACATTTAAGTAATTCAAAGTAAGGTTAGTCAGCTTCCAAAAAAAAAATTAAAAAACTTAGAAACTTGCAATAATTTACTAAGAAGCTCTTTAGCTTTTTTTCTAAAACCGTATTTACATAACTATGAAGACCATCATTCTTATTTTAAATTCCAAAACATTCTAAATATTCTTTTTAGACTTCATTTATGATTTAACAAATCAAAATTTGTTTCCCTTTTAGACACCTCACGTGCCCGTCGTGAAGGCGAAGTTCCTGGCGTGGACTATCATTTTATAACACGTCAAGCTTTTGAGGCCGATATCTTGGCACGTCGATTTGTGGAACATGGTGAATATGAAAAAGCTTATTATGGTAAGTTTGGCTTTAGGTTTAAATAAAATGGAAAACGTTTTTAATTTTCTTTTGATTATTGAACTACAGGTACTTCTCTCGAAGCCATACGTACTGTAGTGGCCAGTGGTAAAATATGTGTTCTTAATTTACATCCACAAAGCTTAAAACTATTAAGAGCCTCGGATTTGAAACCTTATGTAGTGCTAGTAGCACCACCTAGTCTGGATAAGTTGAGGCAAAAGAAATTAAGAAATGGTGAACCATTTAAGGTGAGTTTTTCGAAATAGATTTAAGAATTCTAAAAATCAATTTTAAAACAAACTGAACTGGAAATTAACTTAAATTTAATTAGAAATTAAATAGAACAGAACAAGAACTGAGCTGGATTTGAACTAGAACTTAACTTGAATTAAACTGAAACTAAACTAGAACTGAACTGAACTAGAACAAAACTAGATATGAATTTGAATTAAGCTAAAACTAATCTTGAGTTGAACTAGAACTAGTAGCGCCCTAGTTCTAGTTCTCTTTTGCGATGCGAATTAAATTTCGATACGAAATCTAAATGCGATAAGAGACTAATTTCGTACCCTCTATTGCTTTCGCAAACTCTTCCGCAAAATTGTTTGAGTCAATACAAAACGAATCTAAATTAATTGTTTAGTGTTGGAAAACTCAAATTAATGCTTTACAACACTGAAAAAATAATTTCGATTCGTTCAGGTTTGACTGAAGGAATTAGAAATAAAATTTCTTTCGAATCGATAATGTATTCAATCACTACTGCCAGAATTAACAAGAACTGCTGAAAAACTTATCTACCATTGGTTTCAAATTGAACCAAAATTAAAGTCGAACTGAACTAGAGTTCAATTCCAGAATCAAGAACTAAAATTAAACTAAAGTTAAATCAGAACTGAACTAGAACTGAACCTGAACTGAACTAGAACTGAATTATTTTCAAAACTTAACAAGAACTGATAAAAAACGTGGTCATTGGATTTGATTGAACTAAAATTAAAGTCGAACTGTACTAGAATTAGTCTCGAAATTAATTTTTGTAAAACTTTTGTTGTTTGAAACAAGGCGAATTCATATAGGTGACTTCGAAGAGAGAGCTATGCAGAGAGAGTTATGCTGTCTGTCAAATTTTTTTTATAGAGTTTGACATTTAGAATACCTATTCATACCTTCATAAAAAAAGGAGTAGCTAGTATAACTCTTTCTCTCTCGCTTACTCTCTCTCTCTTAGATGCGATCACCTGCACCAATGGACATTTTTTATAATTTATTTTTAGAATTTTGTTTATATATTTTATTTTTTTATCTTGCAGGAGGAAGAACTCAAAGATATTATAGCAACCGCTCGTGACATGGAGGCCCGCTGGGGACATTTATTCGATATGATTATTATAAATAATGATACAGAACGAGCTTATCATCAGCTATTGGCTGAAATTAATTCCCTAGAACGTGAACCCCAATGGGTACCTGCCAGCTGGGTGCATAATAACAGAGATGAGTCATAATTTTAAAATTCTAGTGAAAGAAAGACATTTAAAAATTAAATTTAAAATATGTAATTAAAGCAGACCGATAAAGAAAAAATATTCCATTTGAAAAAAATAAATTCTTTATAAAAAAAAAATGTATATAAAAGAAAATATGTTAGGAAAGAAAAATGTTTAAAACCTGGGCAATATTTTTTATTAAAGTTTTCAAATAATTTGTAGATATTTTTTTTTAATGTTTAACTAATATTTAATTTAGTTTTTTTTTTTTTTTTTTATTTGTATATTATTTTTTTTTTTTATAAATAATTGTTTTTAATTTTAAATAATTACTTAATTCCTTAAATTTCTTTATATATTTTAAAAGTTTTCTTTAAAAAAAATTTAAGAATTTTTTAAGCTTCCATCTTCGTTAAACATTCCCCATATTATAATTTCTTTTATGTTTTCTAATATTTTTTTTACACGAAAATGTTAAGATAAATATAAAATGACTAAAATATTATATGATTAACAAAATAATTATGAAATAAATAAATTTAGTAGTTAAAATATAAAACAAAAAATTGACAGAAAAATAAAGAAAAACTGAAACTTCCCATTTTAAGAAAATCTTCCCTTTACACAGGTAAAAAAAACTATTCAAAAAATTAAAAAGAAAAAACAATAATTTAATAAATCATTATTAAACAATTATAAACTTAAATTTAAAAGAAAAACCTCCCCTGTTTACTTTATTGAAAACAAAAAAAGCAACCCAGACATCTGAAAATGTTTTTTTTATTATTAGAGTAATAAATTAATAAAATATTTTTAAAAACAAACATCATTTAAATCAATAATTTATAAACAAAATATTATTTAAAATAAGTTGTTAAACAAAAAAAAAAGTTAAAGTATTTTATAAAAAAAACTAATAAAACCAACCAACCACTTGTTAAATATCGTATAAATTTAAAATAAAAAACAATTTTTTGTTAATTAAAAAAAAAGCAAATGATATCTTTAACAAAATAAAAAAAACTTAACACATAAAACAAAATTTTGTTAAAATTTTTATTAAAAAAAAAAAATATTAAAAAAATATTCTGTTTAAATTGAATTTAAATATTTTGTAGTTAATTCCAAATTATTTTCTGTTTTATATAAAATTTATTAATAAAGACATATTAAAACAATATTTAAAAAAAAAGAAATATAATTTAAACAAATGAGAAAAAAAACAACAACAAGAAATATACTAGAATTTAGCAATGTAACTGAAAAATGGTATAAACAAAAAAAAATCAAGAAATAAACAAAGTATATTAAATATGTTAAATTATTTTTAGTTTTAAAATCTATAAATAAACTAAAAAATAAATAAATAAGAAATATAAAAAAATTCAGAAAAATAACAAAAAAAAAAAGAAAAAAAGTTAAACATTTTATTATAAAAAACAAAAAAGGTAATTAAAAAAAAGTTACAAAAACAATTTTTAGCTCAATTGCAGGTTTTTCCTAATAAAAGAAGTTTTTAAAAGATATAAAACTTCCGATTAAAGTTCTATGCTTCTGAAAAAAAACAAACTTTACAAATCTAGTTTAGTTCAAGTTCAGTTTTCATTAAGTTCTATTTCAGTTTGATCCTCGCTCTTGTTCTCAATTCAGGGTTTGTGCCCATACAAATGAGGCTATCAGCGCAGAAGTAGTGTAACCCACAATTTAATTTGGTTACGGTTCTGGTGTTAGATATGTTCTTTGCACTGTGCTTTACAGTGCAATAGTCGAGTAAGCAAACCGTATGTATCGAAAACAAATGGCGCTAGAAACATAGATTTTGCACGGGCCGTTACAACCAATTATTATAGTGCAGGAGTAGTGTTAACTCTTCATTATCTCATAATAATTAGTCTGGGATTTCACCATTCTGCGCTGATAGCCTCAAATCTAGTCTAGTCAAATTCTTAATCAGTCCTACTTTAATAGTTTTTTTTTTTTGCAGTTCCATCTTTACTCTTGCTCAATTCCAGGCTGACCTACTCTATCTAGCTAAGTTCCATTTAATTTCTTAATTATAACTAAACAAAAAAAAAGTACTTAAACAAACTTCAGCCCAATTTTAGTTTGAATACAAACCTAGATCAGCTCGAATTCATTTATACTAACTTTTAAGATTGTTTTCAGTTAAGTTCAACTTAAGCTTACACAAACTCTTGTTCACGTATGATATACAGGTCTGTGTTGGATAACGATTTTGTAAACAAAACGATTTGAAATCGATAATGTCGTTTCCAGTATCTTTAAAACTGATTTATAACACATTTTTTCCTTTTTTCCTGTCTATATTCTTTTGAATTTTATATTATACCTACATATAAGTTAATTGAACAAAAAATTAAATCTACTTCAGAAATGAATTTAAAAATCGATCGAAATTCCTCACAGCTGCTTAAAAACTATCGTTTTTTATCACATACCTGATTAAATTCTAGTTCAATTTTAAATTTAATTCTGTTAAAGTTTTCACCAAGCCGGGTTTTATTTAAACAATTCGAATTTGTGCATGATTCTTTCTTTTTGTACCCAAACCCCAATAAAAAATGGAGCTTCCAGCGAAGCAGGTTTGTAGGGGAGAAACAAAAACGTTTTGCTTACCATTGCGCTTACGGAAGACATGCATTTTATATGGCGAGTTCCCACTTTGAAGCAATACATTTTTGACACATAAAGCGCATTATTAAGCGCATGTAAAAATTGTTGGATGTAACTAACGATCAGCCTTACATACTGAATGTTTTGATAAAGTTATTATTATTTTTTTTTTAAAAAGTTGTTAAGAGTTCTTTCACTTACTTTTCTGCATTTCTGTATGTCTTATTGCGTAGCGCACAATGGTGTGCTTATTTTTTTAAATGTACCATTAGTGTTTCGCCAAGTGATAACATTTTTTATTGGGACCACAATAGTGGAGAGTGTATTATGCGTTTGTGCTGATATTTGTAACACCTTAAAATATTTCACCACGACAATCAACTCAGAATCAATTTCGTCAGGTAAATGTAGCATACAAAATAGACTTTTAATAAAACTAAACTATCAGCCCAATTTTTAATATTTTTCCCCGGGTGTTTTTTCCTTTCTCCCATTTTTCCTATTTAAATTCGGCTTAAGTCCAGTTTACCAACGCAGCTCAAAATAAAAAAAAAGTACATAGGGTTGTAGAAAATTGAAAAATAAGAAAAAATGACAAAATTCTCGGAAACGCGTAGTTTCCGAGTAATGGACCTCTGAAGTTTTCATATAAATTTGCGATTTCCCACTACATTTTTGAACGTATATAGCCAATATTGGTATCATTTAAAAGCTTTTGAATAAATTTTTCTATATATAAACATTTTATTTAAAAATTATTAATCCATTAAGGATTAATGAGCCGGCTATGCGGAGAAATTTTATTTAGCGAAGCCGGTGTTTGTTATACCATAGAGGATAAAATCCTTGCGCCCGGCCGAAGGCCGGCTATGCAGAGAATATTTATTTAGAGAATCTGGGGTTTATTTGATTATATTTTTATTACCTTGTGCGCTTCCGTAACATTTTGATATAAAAAACTGTATTAGGAGCTAAAGAGTTAAAAAGTTTTAAATAAATTTTGCATTTCCAGAAAGATCTGTTCAAATGCAAATAATACCAATATTGGCCATATATGTTCAGAAATGTAGAGGGAAATCGCAAATTTATATGAAAACTTCAGAGGTCCATAACTAGGAAACTATGCGTTTCCGAGAATTTTTCCATTTTTATTTGTTCTTCTTATTTTTCGATTTTCTATTACCCTATGTAGGTACTTCTTTTTTTATTTGGAGTTGCGTTGGCAAACTAGACTTGTTTCTTAAATTCAACTGAAAAATGGGAAAAGTGAAAACTCCCGGGGAATTTTCATTCGTGATTGGGCTGATAATAAGAACGTCTAAAAAGGGTTGTATGTGAAACCTCTTGCTAATTTTTTGTAAATACATTTTTCATTAAAAATCACGAGTGAATTCAAGCATTTTGAGTTAGTGACTTTAGAACGGTGCAAAAAGCACCGAATTATCAACCCTGCACCGGAATACGAACTTCTAATAACACAAAAACCACTCAGATACGAAATTCTATGAGGGAATTAAATGGATTTAACGAAATATTGCAATCGGGAGTATAATTTTTTATAATTCTTAAAAATTATCGTACAAACATTTTATAAAAACAACAGATAGAGCAACAAAAAATGTTAACTCACCTTTGCAGCATCCTTCAAATTGTTGTTGTTATGTACCTATGACAAGCAATTTCATATTATTTTCTTCTTAAACTATCACAAATTATTAAACTTTTATTCATATACAAATCAAAACACTCAAATGAATAAAAAAACACTGTTTTAATCAAAATTATTGCACTAAAAATATTATTTTCACGCACTCCCGCCATTTTTTCAACGAATTTGGTCCACTTCGGTCAGTTGCTAAAATAAAACTAAACTAAAGAAAAAAAATTGCAGTTACTCAAAGGCAGGCTTGCCAGAAGAATTCAAATTAAAAGTGCTAAATCGACAGTCAAAAAAGTGCTAAATTGTTTTACAGTTAAAAACAAATGTGCTAGTTTTTTAACATTGATTTTTATGAATATAATAAAAGCTTTAAAATTGAAATTTTTTTAAATATTCATTTTGTTTAACATAAAAACTTGTTTTAATGTTACAATATAATAATTAGTATTGTGGTTATTTTGTTGAACTATTTATGGTTTTTAATCCAAATTTTTAATATTTTTAATTAGGCTTAAGTTCATCAAATTTAATTTTCATTAAATTATTTTTTATGAAGAAAGGAATTTTACAACATGAAAATTAATTAAAATTTACTGATAATTTTTCATTCTTGACTCAATCTGGGCTCGAACCCAGGCGTTTTTACGGACAGGTTACCCTGACATGTTTCGATTGCAACCACTCAATCTCCTCTGAGGGCTTGCCGTTTAACACTCGCAGCCATCGACGACTGCTGACGTCATTAGTCAAACATCAATCCTTAAACCAAATTGTATTTAACCTTTGGTAGATCGAAATTTGCTTTGAATGATTATCTATTTTAATTTATTTTACATGTTCTTCCTTTACTTCTGTGTTTTTCGTACTTTTGTCAAGAATTCTTCTTGAAGTTCAAAGTACATATTTTGTTTTTGTTTTTTCATTTTTTTGTCTTTCTTTTTCTTGCTGACCTTTTCAGCACAACTTGAAGGACAAATGCAAACATAGAGCTCGTGCCTTAGCTTTAACAATAATTAGTATTGTGGTTATTTTGTTGAACTATTTATGGTTTTTAATCCAAATTTTTAATATTTTTAATTAGGCTTAAGTTCATCAAATTTAATTTTCATTAAATTATTTTTTATGAAGAAAGGAATTTTACAACATGAAAATTAATTAAAATTTACTGATAATTTTTCATTCTTGACTCAATCTGGGTTACAATATAATATGTATATTAGCTATGACATAGTGATATATGAAAATTTTTGCAACAAGATTTTTAAGTGCTACCGCCTATTATTGTGTTAGGCTTGGAAAAAATTGATGTCGCAAAAAAGGGCGGAGTTTGGTTGAGGGTAAATGGCTCCTCATCGAGGTCAAAGTTCAAGGTAAAAGTGAACAAATTCATAAAATGTCCAAATAATTAAAATGTAAGACTGACCTCCATTCATTTTTCTTCCCCAACATTTTTGTAGAACGTACTTATACCCTATCTCCGCTCCTTAAGGGACTTGCCCTACAAAATTTAGTTTTTTTATAAATTTTACCCCTATCATCCTAACAAGTTTCAAGGCGCCTCTGGATGCTTCAAATGTATGACAAACCCCCATTGATTTTTCCTCCCCAACACTTTTGTAGAACATTATAACCTTCTATCTCTGCTCCTTAGGGTACTTTTCCTTCATATAAAGATTAACACATTTGCCCCCCTCGTTCTTACTACTTTCAAAGCGCCTCTGAAGGGGTCAAATGTATGATAGACCATTGATTTTTCTCACACAACATTTTTGTGGAAGACACCAACCTTCCATATCTACTCCTTAGGGTACTTCGACCTAAATAACTTAAATTGCACCTCTAGAGTCAGTAAAAATATTTTTTCTTCCTCGTTTCGTTTAGACAAAGAAGACTCTATAAAACGATTTACTAAAGAAAGCTTAAGGATCCAACAAAACATAAAAAATACGATGAATCTAAAAGAAGATACGAACAACATTTGTGCAAGTTATCGATTCGCCATTAAATAAGTTGTGTTTATGTTGTTACGTTATATATGATAAATGTAAATTTTGCCATTTTGATGTAGTAATATAGAAAAATGTAAGTCTTCAATGTTATTTGTTTAAAATTTTGTTAATAAATGTTATGTTTTTATTAAATAGACGTATCCCCAGAAGAAGTCGACAAAAAATCGACGAAACGTCGGGAAAAATGTATTAAAATTGTGTTTTAATTACATTAAAGATTTTAGGCCGTATTAGCTTGATAAGGAAATACAAATTAATTTAAAAATTGGCCAAATAGAAAACAACAAGAGTAACTGTATTCGTTTCTTCATTGTACACTACAAAGATGCAAAAACAGTATGCGCAAAAGTTGCAAAAAAGTAGCATATTGGTATTTCCACAGAATTGTCTACTTTTTGTCACGTTACGTCACCAACCATTTTTAATTGTTTCTCAAGGAATAATGATATTATTATTTACTTTTTTGCATTTGGGTGTAGAGCGCAACTAGGTTTTCATTTAGTGAAAGAGAGGAAAAATTTGAACAACGTGGTTCTAAAATACAAGAATAATTGCTAGGTGACGTGACGTGACAAAAAGAGAGCTTTTCTCTGGAAGTGCCCATATGTATATGTTTGAATTTTTCTTGATACACTTAAAGAATTGATACTTTACTTGAATCGATTATGTGAGTTTTTAAGTAGTTTTGGGATCTCAAGAAGAGTGCTAAAAATGCTTAATAATTATAAAAATATGCTTAACTAGCACTTAGCACTTTTTTAAAATTCTTAGTGCTAAATCAGAAAAAAGCGGTAAATCTAGCACTAAAATTGCTAAGCTGGCAAGCCTGCTCAAAGGAAATGTAATAAATAAGAAAACGAAAAGCATCTTCCAAACTTCAATATGATCCTCCCTAAAATAGGCTTTAAAATAAAATGAAATAAGATATAAAATTAGGATAAGTAGAGTAATAAACCTTTTTATAAACGTTAAATTAACCCAGCGCTGCCAAGTGTGCAGATTTATCTGTTTTTTAGTTTTAAAGTTTGGGATCACAATATGAAAGTTTTCTTTCAGAAAGTCTAAGTTTATTGGTGAGAGAGGAGAGAAAAAAGCATGTTCTCTTCCCCTCTCACCAATAAACTTAGACTTTCAGAAAGAAAACTTTCATAGTGTGAACCCAGACTAAGTGCAACGAGAGTATTACAGATTTTTTATTCGAAAACTTAAGAACTGCTGGACCGATTGACACCAAACTTAGAAAATATATTAGTTAGGTCTGGAGCCAGGTGATATTTATTTTTTTTAATGTATAGTACGATTTGGATTAAATGAGTTTTCTGATAAAATTTTGACCGACCTGGTAGATAGCGCTTGTGTCAAGATATTAACAAATTCTCCAGTATTTAATTTTGTATTTTTATTCGGAAAATCCCGATTAGCGCCGGGACCAAACAGCTAGTTTTATACAAATATACGAAGCAGTATTTAAATACATTGTGCTCGAATTTGACACTTTTTTCTGACAAGTGGGCAGCCGACGGGTAAACCTAATTCGAGTGCGCTAAAGCCAGTGATGCTATCCTTTTTTTAGGATAGCTCTTGTTTTAGAGATAAAGCGGTGTTTCGAAAATGGGGGAGGTTGCACAACATTATATGAAAAATTAAAAAAGTTGATTTATTCGTAAACTAGTGGAGGTAATAGAGCAAAAACAAAAAAAAAAAAATTAAAATCTGTGATCCCTCAAATTTCTTAACAAAAATCGATTTTTGTATGAATAAATAAAGAGTCAATTTATTTGCTACTAAAGCTTGTAGAGCAAAAATAATTATGTGTGGTTTATGGAACACGGGCTCAAAACTCGTCCGTTTAACTTACATTTAAAACAAATACGACATTTTAAACAAAACACATTAGAACCTGTGATCACTCAACTTTCTTAACAAAAATAGATTTTTTATATGAAAAATTGAAAAGTCTATTTATTCGTAAACAAGAGGAGGTCCTAGAGCAAAAATAATGAAAATCTGTGATCCCTTAATTTTTTTTTACCGAAAATCAATTTTTTTGTATGAAAAATTAAAGAGTCGATTTATTTGTTACTAAAGCTCGTATAGCAAAAAGAATTAAAACTTGTGATCACTCAAATTTCTAAACAAAAATAGATTTTTTATATGAAAAATTAAAAAGTCTATTTATTCGTTAACTAGAGGTTCTAAAGCCAACGAGCCAACGAGGAATTTTGTAATGTAATTGGATTTAATATCAACCATAGTAAAAAAAGCACCTAACACTGAGTAAACAATTTTATGCGTTGAAAATTTAAACAATCACAAAAGCAGAAGGTCCACACCACGCGTATATGTCAACAAAATAGAATTAGTGTAAAATTGTATTTTTTTTTTTATCAAAATCTTTTATTTACTGTTATAGTTATTGCCAAAAAAAAAAGCTCCCAAATTTTTTTAAGTATTTAGAAAGTAAAACTTTTCCATAGGAATTTAAAAAAATAAAAAGAAGTAAAACTGTTTCATACAGATTTATTAAAATAAAAAAAAAAAATACTTAAAAAAATTTGGGAGTTTTTTTTTTGGCAATAACTATAACAGTAAATAAAAAATTTTTGATAAAAAAAAAATTTGGAAAAAAAATTTGGGTGTAATTGGAGGTCATAAGTGGAGGGTATAAAAAAGTTATATCATGAAAACTAGAGCTGATAGAGACAAACTGATTACAGTTTTGAATTCAGCGCACCCAAATTAACTAGAATCAGTTGATAAATTCAAAGAAGCAAAAATCTTTTTTAATTTTGTCGGGCTGTGTAATCCAAGAGTGACTGTCGAAAAACCAATGCACCCAGAAAGAGTGACTGTTTGGTGCGGTTAACGGGCTGGCTGCGTCATCGGGCCATATTTCTTCGAAATGAGGCCGGTCAGGCAGTTACTGTGAATGTTTTTCACTATCGTGAGAGGAAAACGAACTTTTTGTGGCTCGAATTGTAAGATATGGATGTGGACGATATGTGGTTTCAATAGAACGGTGCCACTTGCCACACAGCTAACGAAACAATGGCTCTTTTGCGCGACAAATTTAATGGCTGTGCTATCTCACGTGGTGGCGATGTCAATTGGCCGCCAAGATCAAGGGATTTGAAACCTTTGGACTTCTTTCTTTGGGGTTATTTGAAAGAAAAGGTGTGCGTCGATAAGCCAGCAACAATTCAAGAACTAAAGGATGAGATAATTCGGTACATTAACGGAATAGAGCCTAAATTATGCCTCAGCGTCATCAAAAATTTGGACCATCGGATGGAGGTGTGCAGCCAAGGTCGCGACGGCCATTTGGCCGTTATTTTGTTGCATACATAATTGAACCATACCAATATTATCATAATAAAAAGAAATGACAATAATTCCTATATAATTTGTGTTATATTCAAAATCCACATCGGCCCTTAAAATTTAACCACCCTTTATGTACGTGCGTAAAGTTAAATACATCCAACAGTTATATTAAATACGTTCCACATGCTCCTAAAACAAGTACATTTTTACAATATAAAACAAACTAACTTTTTATTTAATATTTGATTTTTTTTTCATTTAAAAGTGTTGCATTGATATTCACATTAACAAGGGTCAAATAAAGGTTGGTGCAATGAGTATTTCGAAAAGACATGAATCGGGATAGCACCACTGGATTCATCGCACTCGAATTAGGTTTACCCGCCGGCTACCCCACTTGTCAGTGCCAAATTTAAGCACAGTGTATTTAAGTACTTCTTTGTATTTTTAAAAAAAATTAAAAAAAAACACTTTTTCGAAGAAAAACCCTGTAATACACATTTGCACTTAAAAACTAAATAAAAAGATAAATCTGCACACTTGGCAACGCTGGATTAATTTCACGTTTATAAAAAGGTTTAATACTCTACTTATCCTCGCCTTATATCTTATTTCATTATATTTTAAAGCCTATTTTAGGGAGGAGCATATTGAAGTTTTGAAGATGCTTTTCGTTTTCTTATTTATTACATTTCCTTTGAGTAACTGCATTCTTTTTTCCTTAGTTTAGTTTTCTTTTAGCAACTGACCGAAGTGGACCAAATTTGTTGAAAAAATGGCGGGAGTGCGTGAAAATAATATTTTTAGTGCAAAAATTTTGATTAAAATTGTGTTTTTTAATGTAATTAAGTGTTTTGATGTGTATATGAATAAAAGCTAAATAGTTTGTGATAGTTTAAAAAGAAAATAATATGAAATTTCTTGTCATAACAACAACAATTAAAAAGATGCTGCAAAGGTGAGTTAAAATTTTTTGTTTCTCTATTCTGTTGTTTATAAAATGCTTGTAAGATAATTTTTCAGAATTATAAAAAAATTATACTCCCGTCTGCAATATATCGTTAAATTCATTTAATTTTTTCATAGATTTTCGTGTTTGTGTGGTTGTTGTGTTTTAAAAGGGTATGTACAATGGTAGGTTTAGTGAAAATGTGCTTGGATGTGTGACACCGACGATGCTGGGTGGAAAATCAAAAAATTTAGATATGACGGCGAATATTATATCCAGCAAACGTATACGAATGAATTCGCCGTGGCGTCATATTTGCGTTCGATATTCGCCTTCATAGCTAAATTTTTTGATTTTCCATGCAGCATCGTCGGCGTGACACAATTATTACCAGAATAAAAAATATAATTTTTTCGTATTGACTTTAACGACTAGCAATTGCTTATTGAAAATAGCTAACAATATCGCCAACAATTTTTTGTACTGGCAGTACCACGAAACACTGACATCACAGCAAATATTAAAGCCTATTTTAAGGATGATCGTTGTAGAATGACAAAGTTGCATTCAATTTATTTCCTCTTCCTTTTGTTAACTTCTTTCTTTTTATTTTATTTTGTTATTAGTTTTCTTTTTACAATTGATCAATTCGGAGGCAAATCAGAACGACCGGTCTTTAGTTTAAATCAAATAACAAGTGTATTTTAAAGTGTTTAAAAATTAAATAATTAGCTTAAAAGTGTGTGTATAAGTTGTATCAATTGTGTACAAGTGTTTGGGTTGCTGCTTAAATAGAAAATATTGCATGTTCATAAAAAGGAATTGTTGACTACAAAAAGGTAACTTGTTGAGATTTTTATTAAACGTTTACGACTGAATGTCTTTTACATAAAGTGGACAATTCATTTCTCTTGCGCCGCCTCCACAGTTTTTTAAATTCTAAAGATTTTGTAAAATTTGTCTATTTCAATTTTATGAGGCAATTAAGCCTGTTTCACACTATGTCACTACATGTCGCACAGAAATATTTCATGAAACAGAAGATTTCTACGAAGGCTGTAGAGACGCTCTTTAATATGCTTCGTAAAAATATTTGAAATTGAAATGAATTTAAGACATAAAAGTGAAATTGTAGCGTATTGTTGCAAGAAAAGACGAAACGTCTGAAGATATACGAGTTTTCGAGGAGACGCCAAAAGAAAAAACGAATACATTTGCAGAGGCATGCCGTTTAATCCGAAACATGTATTGTTGCCAATTTAGCCATTTATGGTACCCGTTCACGACATGTTTTTTACATCTTACTTGTAAAATTTCCCTCTGCAAAATGCAAACATATCGTATGTAACCTTTGTAACATTGCTTCTATAAAAGTCAGACGCAAAGTCATCTGACAAATTATCAATTACAGCGTTCTCTATTTTCTTTGGACAAACCATTTGACATCAGCTGTTTATTATGAAAAAATATGTTGTCAGAAATCTATGCCGTGAGAAAACCAGCAGCGGCGTTCCACTATCGACGGAATCATTAGCCAGCTGGAGTTAATATTTTACAATACCATTTAATAGAAATTTTTTTTATACAAATAAAAAAGTTTCATTTTTATTTCATTGTTTTTTTTTTTTATTATTGTTGAAAATATAAATCTGTTCTTTTAATTAACAAGATTTTGTTTGTCGTGCTTAATTCCCAATTTTTATTCTTAATAAAAACACTGAAATTTATTGCTGTAGGGATAAGCTTTCTATGCGCATTTCGCTGGTAGCTTAGGCCAGATCATCAGGAAACTTCATTCAAAGATTTTAGAAACACTAAAGATATTATACAAATAAAACTGTGTAGCGAAAGACAAACTGACAACTTCCAAAATAAAAAAATATTTTATTTATGGGATAAAATCATTCGTTTCAAATTATTTTTTAAATAAATTTAATTAAAATTGCTTATCAATTAATATTTATTACTATTTCACATCAAATTATAACTCCCATACATGGCTTAATTTATTGGTGCTGGTTCACACTCTTCAAGTTTAAGCCGTCAAGTCTTCAGTTTTTAGGAGAGAGAGGAAGAGAAATGGCATTCTATTTTCTATTTTCCCTTCTTTCCTGAAAGTTTAAGACTTGACGGCTAAAACTTCAAGAGTGTAAACCAGCACTTTGTATCGAATAATGTGAATGTGAACTTTTATAAAAGAAGAAGAAAACAAAAATCGTATTAAAATCTTGTGAATTGGACAAATTTAAAATCTAAATTTTCAATATTTATTTTTAACTATTATTCACATTTTTTTTTAGACAAGTACAAATAATAAAACTTAAAACTAAATTAATAATAATAAATACACGAGCTTTTGAAGAACTTTTTTTGTTTTTCTTAAGGATTAACTGGAATATTGTTCTTTCAATACTTTTCGTAAAATTTTTCCTGTGGAATTTTTAGGTATTTCGTTGGTAAATAAAATGCCACCCTCTAATTTCTTATAAACAGCCACCTTTTCGGCCACATAATCGTAAATTTCTTCTTCAGTTGCCTCCATATTTGGCCTTAAAACCACTAAAGCCCTTGGGGCCTCGCCATTTACGGGATGAGGTATGCCGAAAACTGCAGCTTCTAAGATTTTAGGATGATCTCTCAACGTGGCCTCTAATTCTGCTGGGGGTACTTGGAAACCTTTAACTTTGATTAATTCCTTCATGCGATCGGTTATATAGAAATAGCCGTCATCGTCGTAATAGGCCACATCTCCAGTACGTAACCAACGTCCTGGATAGAAAGTCTCTTCAGTAGCTTCTTCGTTGTTTAAATAGCCTAACATAACTTGGGGCCCTCTTATACACAATTCTCCCGTTTGATTGGGTCCCAAACCTTTGAGGTCGTGACCATCCAAAGGTACTATTTTACCTTCTGTGTGGGAAGTAAGAAAACCTGTAGAGGCATAACGGGTATTGGCATAGGGAGTCATTAAAATTACAGGGGAGGCTTCTGTCATGCCATAACCTTGAAGGAATTTAGTTTTAGGGAATCTGGAATAAAAGCAAAATTAAAAAATGTAAACAAAAAGAAAATATTTCTAAGAAAATAACAAGTCTAAGAAATTCTTAATTTTTTAAAGAAAAGTTTGTAAAATATTCCATTTTCTCTGCTTACTTTTTTACAAAACGTTCAACATCGTTAACACCAATTGGAGCCGCCGCACTCATAGCCAGTTTCAATTCTGGACAAGTTTCTTGTGTCACCTTGGGATGATTAATCATAAACAAAGCTAAAATTTAGAAAACACACAACTTTTGTATTTCAAAATCTTTAACTGAATCCTTCAACAAATTTTCTTACCAATTGGTGGCACGACGTTCATCATGGTACTCTTGTACTCGTACATAGCCTTCATTAAATCCTCTGGCTTAAACTGGGGCACTGTCACCAATTTAGCACCCTGGCCCAATCTCGACAACATTATAACCGTTAAACCATAAATGTGGAAGAAGGGCAAGACAGCAGGCAAAACCTCCTGTTTTTTTGTACAGTCAATTTCCGGCACGGCCTGAACCATTTCGCAGTTGCTTGAAATGTTATTGTGCGACAGCATGACTCCCTTGGGCAAACCAGTAGTGCCGGAGGAGAAGGGCAATAGGACCAAATCATTTGGGTCGATGCCATAAGTTTTGAGTTGAGAGAAATCTACATCTCCGCTGTATTTGAATAGTTCTAAGAAATCGATAGCTCCATCGGGTAGGGCATCACCAGGTAACATGCGTATGCAGGCAATGGGTAAATCTTTTTTCGCCAACTTACAGGCCTCCTTCAGGACGGAGTAACCCAAAGAGGTGCCCACAATGAATTTGGCATTGCTGATGCTTAATTGGCGGGCGATTTCCTCTGGAATAAAATAAAGTATTAAAAGTTTATTAACATTTATTGAAATTTAAGAAAAAATTAATAAATTTAATAAATCATGTGGAATTTGTTATGTTTATTTTTTTTATTAAATTTGTTCTTAATTTATTCATTTTGTAATCATTTCAATTGATTTTTAATAAATTTTATGAATTCTATAAAATTGTTACACATTTTTATCAGTTCTTAAAACTTTTAAATTAATTTATAAAATTTTTTAATAATTTAATTTTTTTTATTACTAATTCAAATTTATAAAATTCATTCAACAAGGGATTTATGGGTAAAATTATAGGCAGTCTACGTTTTTTGTTCATGTCATGTCTAAATTTTAATAGCAAATTACATGCTACATAAATATATAATAACCCAGTCCCCACCATTTCTGGGGTCTTTGGAAACCCCTTTTCAACATAAAACAATTTTGCCACTCATAATCAACCAGATTATATGTATACTTAGTAGGGTCTGACATCCATATTGTAGAAATTTCCTTTCCACCTAAGGTGAGGGGCTTAATAAACTAAAAACAAACGTTAAATTTTAAACAAATAATCAAATATTCATATTAATTTTTATGAATTGAAAGTGTTTTATAAGTGTGTTATTCGATTAATTGATACGTATAAATTTTGTAAATTATTTATTCGATTTAATAAAATGTTAAACATGTTAAAGTGAAAGATGCTCAATCAATTTTTGATTTTGCTCCTACCTGCTGTGTAAATAGGATTAACTGTGGTTACTGTCAAACCAGCCTCAATGGCACCTAAAACAGCACCTGGAAATTCGGGTAAATTGGGCAAACATATGGCAACTACATCACCCTTGTCCAATTTGAATTTCGTTTGAAAACGCACAGCCAAAGCAGCACTAGAGTCACGGATTTCGGCAAAAGTATACTGGCGGCCGGTAACGACGTCGACCTAAAAATACAAAAAAAAACAAATTATACAAAATTTTGATCAAATTTCTGATAAAATTAAACAAAATTTTGATAAAATTAAAAAAGATTTGGATGAAATTAAAAAATTTTGTTCAAATTTAAAAATTTTTGATAAAATTAAAAAAAGTTGTTGGAAATTAAAAAAAAATCTTGATAAAATTTAAAAAAAAATGTACTTAATATACAAATTTTTTTATACATTTTTAAAAAATTTCGATAAAACTGAAAAAAATCTAATAAAATTTCAAATATTTTAATAAAACTAAAATTTTTAATTAAGCTTGAATATTTTTAATAAAATTGCAATAATATTTTGATGAAAATTATAAAAAAAATTGAAACATTTTTGGATGAAATTAAAAAAAATTCTATAAAATTTAAAAAATTTGGATAAAAGTTAAAAATGTTGTTAAGAATTGAAATTTTTGATAATTTAATCAGGCTAAAGTTCACTGAATTTAATTTTTATTGGATTATTTTTATAAAAATAGGAAATTTACAACATGAAATTAATTAAAATTTATTGAAAATATTATTCTTGACTGACCTGGGATTCGAACCTAGGTTTTCACGGACATGTTTCGATAGTTACCACACTATCTCTTCAGAGGGGTTTGCCGTTTAACACTTACTGGCTGTTTTCAGAACGCGAGTGCAAAAGTGAATCGTTTTACTAACATTTAAACAAAAACAAAATTTCAAAAAATATTGAGATAAAATTTAAAGAATTAAAATAATATGAAAAAAAATTATGGGAAAATTGAAATATTTTTTAGATAAAATAAAATAATCTCTAAAAATTTTACATGTACATTTGACCCGAGTTCAATTGCGTGTTCAGTCAAGAATAAAACTATCAAAAAATTTTAAATTATTTCATGCTGTAAGTTTCTTCTTTCACTTAAAATAATTTCATGAAAATTAAATTCAATGAACTTAAGTCTAATTTAAATATAAAGAACTTGAATTTTTTTAAAGTTTTGAAAAAAAGTATCCCCGATTTTAAATAAAAATATGTAGATGCAATCCAAACGATCAATTTGGTTTTAGAAAACACAATTAAGCAAACCCATAGAAAATAGTAAAAGCCACAAGAAAAGTCTTTGAAGAAAAAAAAAAAAAACTATTGCTCTGTACTCATTCTTAACTAACCAGTAAACACACACAAGTTGTGAGAAACCTACTTAGTCGGTCGAAAATTTATTATTCAAGAAGTCGATTTTTAAGTTCTTCTCAGCCAATTGACTCTGGAGTCACCCAGGGAAGCCATCTATTGGGCCTTTTATTTTATAACTACACCCACTTTTCAATATTTGCTGAATACAGCTTTTCTAATGGTACACGAAACCCGTCATAAGCATCTCGTTACTTAGAGGATCATATATATTTCAACTAGAAAAGTGCAATCAATGAGCAAAAAAGCGTGCATATAACATTCACTTTGCGTTGGGATTCATCCCCCTTCCCCTATTAAAATCAATTATCAAATAATAGCTCAACACTCGCATGTAAAATATATTAATACACTTCTAAATCGGCGTAAAACATGGAAATGCCATAAAGAGGCAATAAAAGGAAGAAATTCTGGAATTTATTTCGTTTGCAAACTTGTTCTTTACAACTCTTCAAGCCAATCTGGTGCTACGGTATTCAGTTATAGGGCACTGCCTCAGCCTCTAATATCAAAAATTTCAATGCCGACAAAATAAACTTCTTCGATTAATCGCAGCTGCTTCCTGATATGTTAAAAACTCAAATATTCACAAGGACCTCAATGTGCCATATGTAAAAACTATGATTACGAAGTATGCAGTAAAATACTTAAAACCTCGAAATATTTTAATTGATGACGGTCACACTCGCTTAAGGAGAAGAGATACTGTAGGACTCATCCGATTGGAAGAGCGCTAAGCACCTACATACATATGTGAACAGAAACCGTGATTGGGAAAATTTTCGCCCGGCATTGGCAGGACATAAAATAAAGTTTTACAAAAAGATTTGTATATTATTTCTTGTTAATATTTGCCATATGAAGATTCAATAAATAAATTTGTTGTCCGCGGTTTTGTGTATTGAGCGTTATTCTTTTTTAAAATTCCTCATTACTCAATTTACTTGTTGAAATCGCGCCAGTTTTGCCATTCAAAACTTTTAAAATTATATTGCGAAAGGTTTCATCATGATTTGTTTCTTAGAAAATGTATTGAGTGTTATCCAAAATGCTTTAAGTTTATAGAACATTTTAATTGTATAATTCAGGATTTTATGTTAAAACTTATCGAAGATTCTACCTACACCATTATTTGAATTAATCCAACATACGGTTCGTTTTGTGAAAAAATATGAAATTTGTACCAAAATGTATTGTTTGTTACATTGACAATATCTTTATATAGAATTGAACTGTAAATTTTAGGACGAAAATATTATTTTACATCGGCAGAAACAATATATTTTTTTAATTGAAGTGTAACACTTTTGTTTTTTAATTTTTTTAATAATTTTATTTTCTTTGCTCGAACGATTATACAATAGTGGAGACGATATGAAAGGTTTTGCTGATGTTTGCAGAACCTTTAATTATACCGATCATCTTAGAATCAATTTTTGAATTGATCTTACGATGGCTGTCCGTTCGGTCGCAATTTTGGACGTAGCTTGATAACATTCAATACATAAATTCTAATTAATACTACTTCCATATAAATGCTGGTATTGACACACAAATTTTTGGTCGATTTTGATAAAAAAGCTTTATTTGGAAAAATATGAATTTAGAACATTTCCGCCTACGATTAGTTAAAATTTCTTAAAACGGAGTATTTTAAACGTAGCTTGATAACATTCAATACATACATTCTAATTAATACTACTGCCGAAAAAATAGCTTTTAATCTCATCATTTCCTTATAATTGCTGATATTAACAAAAAAATTTTTAGTCGTTTTGGATAAAATTAGCTTTATTTGAAAAAAATTTGAATTTTGAATATTTCCTTGTGATCCCAAATAAAAATAATGGCCATACTATATCGATATATAGTGATTCCAAACTCAATACACACTTTTTGAATACTATTATTTTCATAAATATCATTCCTAGAGCAAACGTGAAATCAAATGTAACGCTCAATACACAAAAATGTTAAAAATTCGAAAAAATACAATTTAATTTTAGGAACCAATGAATGAAAAAAACTATAATAAGAACTTTACCTTCTCATATCTTCTTCTATGTACAGTGTAAATTCGATAATCTGGACTCCACTAATCCAGAATATTCGGTAATCCGGACTGAATTTTGCAGCTCATTGCGTATTCTATAATCCGGATTGTTTGCAACTCTATAGTCCGGATTGAATAAAAGCCGTTTTTATTTATATTTTTATTTAAGAATAGTGTGATATGATGGTTACTATAAAACGATTTTTCTTCCTCCAAATACGACAAGCCTTGTTCAACCCATGGATCAAAATCCAAATAGTCCGGATTGAATAAAACCCGTTTTTATTTATTTTCTTATTCAAATCACAGCATGCTTTGAAAAATACAGTCATTGCGTATTCTATAATCCGGATTGATTGCAACTCTATAGTCCGGATTGAATAAAAGCCGTTTTTATTTATATTTTTATTTAAGAATAGTGTGATATGATGTGGTAACTATAAAACGATTTTTCTTCCTCCAAATACGACAAGCCTTGTTCAACCCATGGATCAAAATCCAATTAGACTTACCAAAATGTATTATAAAAATCGTTCTTTTGCGAAATGGTGAATTCTGAAGCAGAAGATTACACAAAGTTTTTAAAATCCTTTACAATTAAAAAATGCTGCATTATGCTGAGAAATTCTTGGGGAAAAGTCAATGATAGAGTGCTTAAATCCAGCTGGAATAAACTGTTTCCGGATAAATGGGACTCTGAAGATGATTTGCCTTTGTCCGTTTTGCAGGAAAGGCTAGATGACAATGAAAATAATATTACATTTTTATCAGACATGCTTCAAAATTCTTTTCAAATAAATCAATCCCGAAGAAGTAGAAGAATGGATTAACGATAATAACTCAACGGTATCAGATATTCAGATATCCTCAGAAGATGAAGATGATGAAAATTTACCCCTTTTACAAGTCGTAAAATCCAAGGATGCTGTACAAAGTTTGGATGTCTCAATAAAGTGGTCCGAAGAAAATGAAGAAGGAATAGAAAAACTCTTAATTATTTATGAATTACGTGATCAAGCCTTAGAAAGAAGTTTAACAAGTTCGCGACAAACAACCGTATTAGATTACCTTGTCAAACGAAATTAATATTATTTATTGTTAAGTATGGTTAGTAAGATATGTATGTAAATGGGTATTTTTTTTATTTAAACTGAACTGCACAAATTAATATTTATGTTTTTATGCTATGAACTATTATAATTTTTAATAAATACATACATTCCCCAAAAAAAAATGGAGCTTCCAACGAAGCAGGTTTGTAAGGGAGAAACACAAAAGTTTCGCTTACCATTGCGCTTACGGAAGACATGAATTTTATATGGCGAGTTCCCACTTTGAAGCAATACATTTTTGACACATAAAGCGCATTATTCAGCGCACATAAAAATTGTTGGATGTAACGATCAGCTTTACACACTGAATGTTTTCATACAGTTATTTTTTAGTATTCTCCCTTACAAACCTGCTTCGTGGTAAGGGAATGACGTAGCACTTGAAATGTTATTATTTTTTTTTAATAAAAGTTGTTGAAAGTTCTTTAACTTACTTTACTGCATTTCTGTATGTCTTATTGCGTAGCGCATATTTGTGCGCTTATTTTTTTAAATGTACCTTTAGTGCTTCGCAAAATGATAAAATTTTTTATTGGGTCGCTAATCCGGAATATTCGCTAATCCGGATTGGGGTCTGCAATCAATTATCCGGATTATCGAATTTTTGCTGTGTATATAAAAATAAGTTGCATTGTGTTAGTAATTGATGTTCTCTGAAATGCGATTTTGTTTCTGTAAAGTTAACGTGGAAGGTGACGTCAATACCAAGACCGAACCCGAACTTCGGTAAATTTTGACAAGTTCGGCCGAACAATTGTACTTTTATATTTATTTAAAACAAAATAAAATTTCGGAAAATTATGGAAGGATGCAACATGAAAAGATAAATTGCATTTTAGAGTAGTCAAAACTATTTTATAGTTAAAAAATATTTAATAATTGCTATTTTTTAAGACAAAAAATAAAAAATAAAATTCAATTTTAATGCAGTATACATTAGGGTAATAACTTTTTCACACTTTTTGCGAAAATCAAAAACGGTATAGTGTAGTCGTGTAGAACATTAAAAGTTATTAATACAAAATATAATTTTTTCGGATTGTTAAAAAAGTTCACGCAGGGATCGGGTTGAAGTTTGAAAACAACTATTAAATCTCACGGAAATTTTAAAAAATATACACCTGATATTTATTTATATATATTCCTATACGTATCACTTAAATGCTATTTTGGAATTTATCCACTGCTTACGGTTACAGTTCATGGCGGTTCAAAATTTCTTAGAAAGTTTTAGAAATTTGCTTCCCTGTGTGAGGTTTCTATTCGCAAACGACGGGAAGTGTTTTCATTACTAAAACATTCTTGGCCTCTCCGTCGTACTATGCCAATAATTTGGTTAAAGCCCTAGTATACATATTAGTACTCAAACCTCTACATTGTATTTTTTAATTCGTTGGGGTGTATATTCTCTAAGTGGCGTTTAATATTGACATTTGTTTGGCGCAACATTTGCATTTAGCGCTAGCTCAATTTTTTTTCAAAAAAACTCCAAAATGGATTGGATGACAATGTATACTATAAAGTTTGGTTTGTGGTTCACCCAAAACTAGATTATCTTACCATTCGCAGAATATAAATTGAATATTTTTTGACCAAATAAAATTTAACAGTTTTTTTGTTGTATTTTTTATCGTCTTCTTAAAATTACACATAAAGACATTTTTATGCACTTAAGCATTTTATTTAGTCATCGCTGTATTTTTTCGTACTAATAATCATAGAGAAAAAGAGTTACAGTGGTTTCCCGATTTAACGAACAATTGATTGTCAGCCCTGTTCGTTAAATTGAAAAATTCGTTAAATCCAGTACTAAAAAATATTATGATATTTAAATTTCATATCATGTCATAATTAATGAAAAAAGTAATTATTTAAAAAATAATAAGAAAAAGTACATAATTATTTAAAGCAACTTGTTATTGACGTTTGTTTTTGCGATTTCTTTAGAAAAATTTCAATTGCTTTCTCTTGAAGCTCACGTAAAATTAATGTCGTGGATATATCGATATTATTTTCCTGTCCCTACTGGATACATACATCAAAGCTTTTGATTACATCGCTGTGTTTAATTTTTACCCCTTCATAAGCAGGCACATCGTTTTCTAATCCTGCATTAATTTCTGCATCTGCGTCCTCATCCAAAAAAACTTAAGATATGCATATCGTCCTCTATCTATTGGTTAATGTCTTCTGCCGTTAACTGATTCTACCACTTTGTCAAACATTGTTTACATACATATGTGACAATGCGTAATCCAATGGTAAAACATCGTTTCTAAACGAGCGAGGATTCTGTGCTTTTTCGATAAGTAGTGGACTGATTGTTTTGGAACCGTTTGCGTTAGCTGATAGCATCAAAGTTTTTCTTTCTTTTGCCATTTACCAACCAGGGGTGCTGTTTTCCTCTGCATGTACATAAGTCCCGTCAGGAAGCATTTTCCAAAATAACCCGAACTCATCTGCATTTAAAATTGCCTTCTCAGATAAATAATTTTCATGTATGATAAAGGTAAAAAGGTTCTACTTACTCTAATTTTTTGTATATTAATTTTATTTGTTCGTTGCATCGAGTACCAAATTAGATTTTAATTCGTTATACACAGTACCTTAGGTACAATTTATGCCTGTTCGTTAAATCCCGAATTCGCTAAATCGAGAGTTCGTTAAATCGGGAAACCACTGTATATTGTTTTCGCATTATTTTCATAAACAATGATGCCAAATTATAATTTGAAATTATAATAAATATGTTATTTCATAAAACAGCACGGTGTTCGGTAAAAATTTCGCAGAACACCGAACTTTGGCTGAACACCATTTTTTGTCGAACTACGTAACCGAACCCGAACTT
The DNA here is from genome assembly GCA_930367215.1 of Pollenia angustigena. Lineage (NCBI taxonomy): Eukaryota > Metazoa > Arthropoda > Insecta > Diptera > Polleniidae > Pollenia > Pollenia angustigena. Next base: position 5,303,891 of record OV884059.1, on the reverse strand, counting down.
TCGGTCGGACACTAGTTTTTATGTATCAACGGTCTTCTTGAGTTATAGCCATTTTAGTGAACACTGCATTCATTCCGAAACATGTACATATTTATATTCCTATTCCTCCGAAACGGCTTGACCGATTTTTATGAAATTTTGTATGTGTATTTGTTAGGTATGAGAATAGGTCGTAGAGTATATTTTATATCGCTAGAGGGCGCAAAATATTGCAATAGGGGTAAAAGCTTCTACTCTCCAATCTTCTAAACTAATCAACCGGTTTTCTTAAAATTTGGCATGCAGACAATGTAACATCTGAAAGGGAATATGGTGTGAAATAGGGTAAGAGGGCTTAAAGCTCCCCTCCCTATATATTCGTAACTAATCAACCGATTTTTGTTTGAAATTTCGCCGGCAAATAGTGTTACATTTGGAAAGAACTATAGCCTATAGTTTTTATTATTTAGGGCGTGAAACAGAGCAAGAGGGGTGAAAGCTACCCTTCCCTCTAACTTCTTAACTAATCAACCGGTTTTCTTAAAATTTGGCATGCATACACTGTAACATCGGAAAGAGGACAGGGCATTAAATAGGGCAAGAGGGGTAAAAGCTCCGCCTCCCTATATCTTCTTAACTAACCAATTCATTTTCTTGAAATTGGGCAGGCAAATAGTGTAACATCTGGAAAGAACAAATAAATAAAAATTAATCAAGCTCGAGGCCAGTGTTTTTTTGTAAATAAAAATTCCTTTTTTATTTGCTTCGAGCCTGATCAATTTTTATTTATTAAAATTTCGAAAGGTTGAATAAGAACAACTTTGATTATCTGGAAAGAACTATAGCCTATATAATCTGAAAGAAATAAGTTATGTGGCAAAACAACGTTTGCCGGGCCAGCTAGTTTTTAATAAAAAAAAGTACAAAAAAATGTACACTTAAAATGAGGATCACTCATGTAAATCCCACTTTTAAAATATTCTACCTCTCTCGGTGAAGGCTATTAAAGATAAGACACAGCCGAATCATCTAATCTCTTGTTTTTTTTTTAGTTTTATTACCTAATTTGTACTTTTTGTAATTTCCGTAATAAAGTTTCTAACAGCATATCTTTATTTAATAAAAGCTTATGTTCGAAAATTATTTAGGCTTAGTTATCTTAAAAGATAATAATAAGCAAATTTTTTCCATATTTTAAACATTTTTTCGCTGTACTAAATTTTTTTTAATTGACTTAAAAAAGGTATTTTATTTGTCTTTAGATTAAAAAGTATTTTATAGTCGCGAAAACTTTTTAATTTTAAGTTAGAAATTCATATTTTTTTGAAAAAAGTCAGATTGTTTTAGCTGAAACAGGTACTTAATTTTTTTTTAAATTCTTTTTCTTCTAATAAAAAGTTCAACTGTTTTCCATTAAAAACAAGTAAGAAAGTATAGTCGGTCAAGCCCGACCATATGATACCCTACACGACAGTATTATGCTTATGTGTCCATGTAAATATGGATTTATCTATGTTTAAAAACTTCATGAAAATCGGTTTGAAAGTTTGTGAGAGGCAGAAATTGCCCCCTGCCTCCCCTTGTGGTTCTATTTTTTAAAAACTGTATTGCTTATGTGTCCATAAAAATATGGATCTATCTATGTTTTAAATTTCATTAAAATCGGTTTGAGAGTCAGAAATTGCCCCTATCTCCCCTCGTTGTCCGATTTTTTTTTTAAATTTATACATTTTGTGTCCATATAGATATGGTTCTATCTATGTTTTAAATTTCATTAAAATCGGTTTGTTAGACAGAAATTGCCTCTATCTCCCCTCGTGGTCCGATTTTTTTTTAAATTTATATGTTTTGTGTCCATATAGATATGGTTCTATCTATGTTTTAAATTTCATTAAAATCGGTTTGATAGTTTTTGAGGGGAAGAAATTTCCCCCTATCTTCCCTCGTGGTCCTACGATTCGGCCCATTTTAAATAGGCTTGGTCCTTGTGCCAATAAGAACCTATGAGATTCTGAGTATATCGGTATACTTTAAGGTGGGTCTAGGACCACTATTTTAAGGCGTTACACACATCAGCACAAATGCATAATACCCTCTCCACTATTGTGGTGTGGGTATAAAAAAAAAAACACGAAAATAAGATTTTTGATACAACTTAAGAATGGTATTCAAAAATTTGCTAAGCCCGCTTTCTCACACGAAAAGTACACTTTACAAAGTCTTTTATTTTTTTTCCTTCTCTTTTACAAATCCAGTCTTTGCAAACTAAACTTTGCGTGTGGGAATGCAGAGTAATGGCCTGTTCGTCGATAGCGAATGAAGACTTCGTTCGCTTAACTTACATGCAAAACAAAAACAATGTTTTATAATTTGTTTTTGTTTTAAATGTAATTTAAGCGAACGAAGACTTCATTCGCTATCGACGAACAGGCCTTAAATCAATCTTTCAAACAATCTTTCAAAACTCAAAACTTTAATGTTTTCTAGAAGTAAAATGCCAACTATTCTTTTTAAAGTCTTTCAAAAAGGTTAAAAATCACAATGTTTTTGCTTTCTTTTCTCTTGCACTTACCGTTGCCACATTATTTTCCCACAATTTGAAATCACGCCAAATGTATTTGTCCAATGAACAATTTGGCAAGAGCGTATTCCCAAAGGCCGATGTCTTAAGGTAACCTTCTTCATTGGAATAGTGTAAAAATTTATCGCGTTGATTGTTTAAATTGTTCTTAAACGTGGACGCTGTATTTTGTTGACGTTTGTTAGAACTGCTGCGAATGGTCGAGCAGTCAGGCGACCGAAAAGGAGTTCTACATAATAATTGCGTGGTCAAGCGGACTGTAGAAGAACGCATCATAATGAAAAGTTGTTTTTTAACACCGTTTTGTTTAGGAAATATAACTTAAATTTTTTTCAGTTTATTTTTTTTTCTTAAGTTAAACACTGTGAATTTATTATTTGAATTAATTTTTTTCTCTATTTTGTTTTGGCTGTCACTTCGAAACTCTTTTAAAGTCGAGACAAGACTAAAAAAATTTATAAAAATGTCTGTATGAGTTCTGCTAAGATCTTTTGTTTTATCGACGCTAATGTGTTTATTTTTATACCCTTCACAACAGGTGTAAAGTGTATATATGAGTTTGTCATTCCGTTTGTAAATTCTGCAATATTGATGTTTAGAACCTAAAATTTTTATATATATTTTGGGTCTTTATGAGTAGCAAATTTGATTTAACGATGTCCGTCTGTCCGTGAGTATGTTGAAAAGGGGTTTTTCGAGTACCTCAGAAATTATGGGGACTAGGTTGTTGTACATTTATATCACATATACTCGGTTAAAATTTGCTATTAAAATTCAGCGAGATCGGTCCACAAATGGCTGAGATATGAGCCAGATATGTCTCTTATTTTACCCATTAATAACTTGTTTTTTGGTTTCTTTTTGTATATCTGGAGAACGCCAAGAGCAAAAGTTTTCAAATTAGGTACATGAATTTTGGTTGTCAATTCCCAATCCTCTCTAACAAAATTGTAAAGGCTGGAAAGGTGGGCGTGGCAACTCCCGTACAAAAAAATTATAGATTTATGTATATCTGGAGATCGGCAAGAGCCAAAGTTTTCAAATTTGGAACAAGCATCTTAATATACAATATTTGGGCTGGTTTGGATAAGTGGGCGTGTAAAAAAAAAAAAGATTTATTTACATCTAAGGACCGGTAAAATAAAAATTGTCCAAATTTGGTCCACACAAACTCTCTAAAAAATGAGCTGGATTTGGAAGGTGGGAGCTATTAACATGGCTTTTAAGATCCCCTGTAATGAATTCGCCTTGAAGGTGAGTCAACGAAATCTTATCAAATTTTATAGATAGAAAAAACAACATTAAACGAAGCAGTCAAGGCGAATTCGTTTTTCAGGTGGCGTTGAAAGCACAGCTGTGCTACTTTTTTTTTCTTAATTAGAGAGAGAAATGTCAAAGTTGCTTGTGTTTTTGACATATCGATCAACGAAAGCAACAAAAAAATACATTGTTGTGTTTTTGGTGTTGTTACTTGTTGTAGTATCGACACCACCGTTTACATAAATTCGCCTTGGAAGCAGTGTTTTTAGGGAGAATATACACATAAGAATATTTTCTATCAGTGTTAGAAAATAAACAGACCATTATTTAGCGTTTGGCTCACACACCCAAGAAAGACATCAATTTTTTTAATGATTGTGTAGACGAACACAACCCTTAATACCGTTCGTAACTATTATCAAGAAAGAGCAAAGCATTATATCATGTTCTGTTCTTCTTTTAAAAACAGAACAATTGTAGTGATACTGTAGACAAACATTATATTTTAATGTTCTATAATGTTTCTTCTTTTACATTGATAAAGAAATGAACAAACAAATAATTTTAGCAACGACCACAACACGAACAGCTTGTGTGTGTATTGTGTATATTTTTTGTTTGTGTAAAATTATCGTATGTGTAATTTGTTTTGTAAAAAAGCTTGTTTTTTTTCCAGCCAAAAGTGACGAACATTAATGAACCGAACCGAACACAATGAAGTTAGTGGTTTAAAAAAAAACCAAACGGAATTAAATGTTCTCATCTTTGGTTGAGTTGGATAAAAACAGTATTATTTTTGTGTTCGCAAGATGACAAACAGGGAAACGTTATTTTTTTTAATGATTTTCTACACAAACACTATTAGTGTTTGTGTTTTCCACAAATCTACCGAACCAAACACTAAGGAGTAATATTTAGTGTTTATTTTCGAACACTGTTTTCTATACATATTTTGACATGAATATTTGCTGTAGAAAGCCGTCATAAAATATTTTCTATTTAAGTTTGAGAGCGCTTTTTCTTTCGCTCCCACATATGGACACTAGTTCTCTCAATAGTGCTACCATACTTTCAATAAATGTCATACACTTGGTAGACGCAAAATGACGAACAAAAGAAAATAAAACAAGTTAGAGTGCTATATTCGGCTATGCCGAATCTTTGATACCCTCCACCGACAGTTCGAATGTTTAAGGAGTAATATCTGTATGATGTTATTATTATCTTAAACTGTGACGATTTGTTATTAATTATGGTTTTAGGTGTACTAAACTGTTTTCCGGGAGTAGGGTTTATATGGGGCCTAGGGTAAATTATGTACCGAACTTCACGAAATTTCACAGTATCATTTATAGTCATATAAAACTGTGACGAGCCAAAATTTGTTATGATTGCATTATTTTTTACGGTTTTAGGCGTACTAAACTGTTTTCCGGTAGTAGGGTTTATATGGGGCCTAAGGTAAATTATGGACCGATCGTCACGAAATTTCACAGTATCATTTCTAGTCCTTAAAAACTGTAACGTACCAAATTTTGTTACGCTAGCGTTATTTTTTACGGTTTTAGTCGTACTAAACTGTTTTCCGGGAGTAGTGTTTATTTGGGGCTTAGGGTAAATTATGGACGGTTCTTCACGAAATTTAACAGCATGATTTCCAGTCAAATAAAACAAATTTTTGCAAAATCTTATCTTATTCCGTGCCTTGTTCCAGCATTTATGCTATTTTTTGTAACAAAATTATCAATTTTTTTAGGTGGTGGTTCCACATTTTGATTCATAGCTCTGGTCCTACTGAACCGATTTTGCTGGATTTCAATCCCAAACTGCTTAGGATAACTACAAGCAATTTGGCACCAAGTTTGTTCATTTCTTTTGAGTTGTTCGAAAGTGAGCGTGTTTTCAACAGACGGACAGAGGGACAGACAGACGGACATGGCTAAATCGACTTTGAATTACTCAAGGACCCAGAATATATACACTTTATGGGGTCTGAGATGAATAATAAAAAAGTTTCACACGGAATGACAAACTTAATATACCCTCTTCACAACTAATTGTGGTGGAGGGTATAAATATTAAAACAATCAAATTAAAGAAAATTTCAAGTTGCTGCCAACGATTTAATTATGGGTTTGTGAGTTTTTGCCGGAAGTTAAAGACTCCGTGTTGTTTGATCTCTAAGAACAACAAATTTTATCTTTTCCTGCAGAGTTGCAATTATGTGATTAAGGTAAAGCCCTTCTACATGAGACCAACGATTATACCCATCCTTTCCCCTGTGATAAAGGATATTAAGGTGTTGCTTACTTCTTAATATCACAAAGTTTTTAATTAATCCTTTAGGTTTGCAATGGTTTCGTACATGACAAAACGATTTTCTTTTTAATAATAATGGCCAAAACAATTATGCGGGTATTCATAAAAAAAAAATTAAATTTAATAAAGGTTTAAACAACAAAGTTACTATGAAAATTGTCCTTAATAAACGTTTGCTAAATTTAATAATCGTTTGTGAATACAAGGGTTAGTAGTTTAATTCACATATGTATAGACAGCCGCAAGGTATGCTAAGCAATTTTTAATAACATAAAAATACCGTTACTTACAGTTGTTATGACGCCATCTAGTGTTTTGTAGTAAAACAGAGGGCAGGAACATCTTTAGCGTAGATAAAGCAATGGAATGTTTTTGTTTTAATGTAAATCTTGACTAAAATCAAAATATTCCTGGGGTAACATTTCAGTTGTTGAAAATTTACTTAACGATGGCAGCGTTAAGTAAATTTTCAACAACTCGGAATTTTGCTTTTCTCTAAGCAAAATTTTAGGAAAAGAAAACTTTTTTAAAATTTTATTTAATTTATATTAACCATTTATTCGAATGTGCTTCTATGAGTCAAATTTCAAAATATTGAGGGAATAAGACTTTTGTAAAAAGCTTTATAAAATGAAATTTGACTCATAGAAGCAAATTCGAAAAAAAATTTTAATATTTTAATTAAAAAAATTTACAAAAAAGAAATAATTCCAAAATTCTTTTTATTTAATTTGTTATATTTTGCTATAAGAAACTCTTTTATCTCTAATTTGTTATATGTTTGTCTTTTATTACTAAAATTGTACTTAAATTGATTCTTAAAACTTAATACATATATTTTATTTAGCTTTAGTAATAATTTATAATATGTAATTTGAAGGAACAAGTCTTAAAACTGACCAATTAATAAAAACAATAAAACCGAAAAAATCAAGTTTTTAAGCTACATTTTTTTTAAAAACAATACAAATCAAAAGTTAATACCAAGAAATTTACCTAAAGAAGAAAACTTTTTTTAATTAAAACATTTCTAATAAATGCAGTTATATCCAATAAAACTTTCTATGTCAACATTTTTCAATACCTAATTTAAAATCTAAATTTTCAATATTTCTTTTAAAAATTATACGCCTAATAAACATTTTCTTTCAGACAAGTACAAATAATAAAACTTAAAACTAAATTAATAATAAATACACGAGCTTTTGAAGAAGTTTTTTTTGTTTTTCTTAAGGATTAACTGGAATATTGTTCTTTCAATACTTTTCGTAAAATTTTTCCTGTGGGATTTTTAGGTATTTCGTTGGTAAATAAAATGCCACCCTCTAATTTCTTATAAACAGCCACCTTTTCGGCCACATAATCGTAAATTTCTTCTTCAGTTGCCTCCATATTTGGCCTTAAAACCACTAAAGCCCTTGGGGCCTCGCCATTTACGGGATGAGGTATGCCGAAAACTGCAGCTTCTAAGATTTTAGGATGATCTCTCAACGTGGCCTCTAATTCGGCTGGGGGTACTTGGAAGCCTTTAACTTTAATTAATTCCTTCATGCGATCGGTTATATAGAAATAGCCGTCATCATCATAGTAGGCCACATCTCCAGTACGTAACCAACGTCCTGGATAGAAAGTCTCTTCAGTAGCTTCTTCGTTATTTAAATAGCCTGACATAACTTGGGGTCCTCTTATACACAATTCACCCGTTTGATTGGGTCCCAAACCTTTGAGGTCGTGACCATCCAAAGGTACTATTTTACCTTCTGTGTGGGAAGTAAGGAAACCTGTAGAGGCATAACGGGTATTGCCATAGGGAGTCATTAAAATTACAGGGGAGGCTTCTGTCATGCCATAACCTTGAAGAAATTTAGTTTTAGGGAATCTGGAAAAAATGATAAATACAAAAATATTAGGTCAAAGAATTACACTTCTTAAAGAAAAGTTTGTTCAATATTAAATTTTCTCTGCTTACTTTTTTACAAAACGTTCAACATCGTTAACACCAATTGGAGCTGCCCCACTCATAGCCAATTTCAATTCTGGACAAGTTTCTTGTGTCACCTTGGGATGATTAATCATAAACAAAGCTGAAATTTAGGAAAACAAAACTTTTGTATTACAAAATCTTTATATGAATTCTTTAACAATTTTTCTTACCAATTGGTGGCACGAAGTTCATCATGGTACTCTTGTACTCGTACAAAGCCTTCATCAAATCCTCTGGCTTAAACTGGGGCATTGTCACCAATTTAGCACCCTGGCCCAATCTCGACAACATTATAACCGTTAAACCATAAATGTGGAAGAAGGGCAAGACAGCAGGCAAAACCTCCTGTTTTTTTGTACAGTCAATTTCCAGTACGGCCTGAACCATTTCGCAGTTGCTTGAAATGTTATTGTGCGACAGCATGACTCCCTTGGGCAAACCAGTAGTGCCGGAGGAGAAGGGCAATAGGACCAAATCATTTGGGTCGATGTCATAAGTTTTGAGTTGAGAGAAATCTACATCTCCGCTGTATTTGAATAGTTCCAAGAAATCGATAGCTCCATCGGGTAGGGCATCACCAGGTAACATGCGTATGCAGGCAATGGGTAAATCTTTTTTCGCCAACTTACAGGCCTCCTTCAGGACGGAGTAACCCAAAGAGGTGCCCACAATGAATTTGGCATTGCTAAAGTTTAATTGACGGGCAATTTCCTCTGAAAAAAGAATGGAATAAAAATTTTACAAAATTTTGCTTTTGAAAATTTTAAGCTCAAAATATTTGTTTTCATCAAAATATTTTCCTTTCAAACATTTTCTTCCATTTCTTGCTTTTACTTTCGAGTTTCTTTTTTAATTTAAAGTTATGCACTTTTTTTGGATCTTGCATTTCTGGTATTGCAATCAGCGCTAAAAATAGATTTGCAACTTGTTTAGCAGCTGCGTTTGGGGCACTTGGGGGCTTTAACAAGCAGCAACAACATGAGACAATTTGATGTGTGATAAACAATTTAAATATGTTTGCAAGATTTTTCATTAAAAGAGATAAAGCTGATAATCATAATCAAACTAAAAACACTCGTTAAATTTTACACGAATAATCGAATACATATTCAATTAATTTGTATGATGTTGAAGTGTTTTTTTGAACAGATATACTAAATTGTGATTAGAAGATAGTAGAAAACGGTTAAAGTCAAAATTTTAATCGAATAATTTGAAGCGAATAATCGTTTATCCGAATATTATTTTTATTCCATTAAATAAAATACCTATTCAAATATATTAAACCATACAGTACGTTTTCGGTCACAACAAAAGAGAAAAAACTGAAAATCATAACCAAACTATGAATTTTAATCGATTAGTCGAATATTTAATTAATTTGTATGATATTAAAGAAATTTACTAACTTGTAATTATAAAACAGTAAAAAAGGTCTTAAGGCAGAATTTTAATCGAATAATTCGCAGCGAATAATCGTTAATCCGAATATTGTTTTTATTCCATTTAATAAAATACCTATTATAATATAAAAAACTCTATAGTAGGTTTTGTGTAACAAAAAAAAGAGGAAAAACGGAAAATCGTAATCAAAATTTTAATCGATTAATCGAATATTTAACTAAGTTTTATGATATTTATGTTTCTTTTTTAAGTTTTTTCACTAAATTGTGATTGGATAACAGTAGAAAAGGTTTTAAGTAAGAATAATCGTTTATCCGAATATTATTTTTTTCCATTAAAAAAAAACTATAATTTTTAATCGATTAGTCGAATATTTAATTAATTTGTATGATATTAAAGAAATTTACTAAATTGTAATTATAAAACAGTAGAAAAGGTTTTAAGTCAGCATTTTAATAGAATAATTTGAAGCGAATAATCGTTTGTCCGAATAATATTTTTATTCCGTTATATAAAATAGCTATTATAATATATAAAACCCTAGAGTAGGTTTTGGGTCACAAAAAAAAAAGAGGAAAAACTGAAAACCGTAATCAAAATTTTAATTGATTAATCGAATATTTAACTAAGTTTTATGATATTTAAGTTTCTTTTTTTGAAGAAATCCACTAAATTGTGATTGGATAACAGTATAAAAAGGTTTTAAATAAGAATTTTAATCGAATAATTTGAAGCTAATAATCGTTTATCCGAATATTATTTTTTTCCATTAAAAAAAACTATAAATTTTAATCGATTAGTTGAATATTTAATCAATTTGTATAATATTAAAGAAATTTACTAAATTGTAATTATAAAACAGTAGAGAAGGTCTTAAGGCAGAATTTTAATCGAATAATTTGAAGCGAATAATCGTTTGTCCGAATATTATTTTTATTCCATTATATAAAATAGCTATTATAACATATAAAACCCTAGAGTAGGTTTTGGGTCACAAAAAAAAAGAGGAAAAACTGAAAACCGTAATCAAAATTTTAATCGATTAATCGGATATTTAATTAAGTTTTATGATATTAAAGTTTCTTTTTTTGAAGAAATTTACTAAATTGTGATTGGAAAACAGTAGAAAAGGTTTTAAGTCAGAATTTTAATCGAATAATTTAAAGCGAATAATCATTTATCCGAATATTATTTGTGTTCCTTTAAATAAAAAACCTATTATGATAAATATAACCATATCTAGTAGGTTTTGTTTCACAAGTTTAAATAATCGATTACAAAGATCCATTTAATCGAATATTTCCAATTAAAGCTTTATTACTATTTTAAATTTAAGATATAATTACTGCCAGGCCCACAATGTCGACAAAAACATTTCTTGCGCATGTTTATATTGAAAACAATAATAAAAAACTAGCATTTGTTTTTGTTTTCAATATAAATATACGAAAGAAATGTTCTTGTCGAAATTGTGGGCCAGGCTGTTAATTTTTAAAGTTTTTTTTTTTAATTTTATTCATAAAATTTAAACCGAATAATATTCTAATCGTTTATAGGATTTTTTTTTCAAAATGTATTTACTTCTTTTTAACTTAATCTTTCTTAAATAGTAGTTACAAGTTTAAAACGAGTTATTTTTTTAAAAAAGTTAAAAACCAATAATCGATTATTCAAAAAATTTCAACTTTTATTCGATTACTTTTTAAAAGTTTTATTCGAAAAACTTTAAAAAATTATAAGTTTCTTACTTCAGTTTATATAGAAGACATTTCAAACGGAATAATATTGTTATAAATTTATACGAATAATCGATAAGATAATTCGAATAAACTTTTGAGTAAAATGAATATTATGTAATTAACTATTTTCAATCTTGGTTAGGTTAGTTTGATGATACAACATGCTTTTAAGGTTATAAATAAAAATAATTAAGATATAAACGATTAATCGAATAAAGTTTTTAATCGGTCAAAATACTATAAAACTAAATAAAATGTCTTAATTTCCTTTCTATTACAACTTTAAAATTTAATAAAAAGAAATCGGAAACGATTTTTTAATGAAGAATAATCGGGTTTTTTCTGGTTTTTGTTTCAATTTAAATGTATTTTAAGTTTTCCTGTGTAGTTTTATAATTTTTTAATGATAAAAAAATGTGCCAAGCACATGTGTTTTGTTTTATTTACTTATACCGGTTAAAATATTATTAGAAATTCAATACGAAATCATAAAGATAATGAAGTGCTAAAAAATGTTTTAATAAAACCAATAGGTGAGAAAGCGGTATTCTGCTAGAACACGAGAGCAAGTAATTAAATTAATAGAAAAAGGTGTTTAATTTCACTTTCCTTTTTTGAAAAGTACAACTAAGAAAATTGGTAAAAAAGATAATGGCTTCGTTCTTTTCATTACGTGATTATTCTCTTTGTTGCTTGATTTCAAACCCTTAAAAAGGTAACCTCCGCTCTAGAATTACTTAAATAAATTCGTTTTTCTCTGGAATAGAATGAATTAAGGGAGGGATGAGGTTACCTATCTATTGTTTTTCTTGGCAACAGGAAATGAGAACATTATACTGGTATTGAAATGCATAAATTAAACATCATTTAATCTTCAGGTACTCCTTAAGGGTTCCCTTTGCTTTAAATCCTTTTGTTTCAAAATTTATCAATCTGGGTTTTATTGTTTATTTAATTATCTGATTGAACTATTGGGGGGTGTGCTGGAAATCGCAAACGCAAAACGCAAGAATTTGGAGGCTGTTTATAATACACTTTTAATCAAATTTTTATAATTTTTGTTATAAAATTCTGTTTAATAGAAAAATGTTTGTATAATATTTGTCATAAAATTCTTTTATTACAGAAATCTTACTAAAAAACGACTTTTAAAATTCTTGCGTTTTGCGTTTGCGATTTCCAGCACACCCCTGATTAATAAACCTTTCATCATACATGTGTTTTATACTTTAATTTAAAGGCGTGTGTCTTTTATAAAATAAGGTCACATACCCCCGTAATCTGAAACTTTGTTCTTGCACAATAATTCTTTTTATAATCTTATCACTTTAAAAATTTTACAAGTCATTTGGACAAGCAGACATGTTTTTTATTTTTTGCAAAGTAAATAAAATAAAAATATAAACGTTTTAACTTTGATAAGATTCTGTCTTTCAAAAAAAAAAAGGCATGACAAGTTTAGTTTTTTTTTTAATGAGGAGGGGGTTCTAAAGAAATCTGACCGATAAAAATTGTGTTTTCACTGTAGACAGTAATAAATTTTGAAAATATGCCAAAATTTTACGCAGCAAAGAATTTTTTAATTAAAACAAAACTGTTTTGCCCAAATTTGCCAAAAAAAATCAATCAAAAAGAAGAATGAATTAAGGAGGAGGGGGTCTCCCTATGAAATCAATAAATAAAAGTTCAAGACTTTTTCCAAAATATTATTGATCTATAATAAAATATAAAATTTTTCTTATTTTATTTACAATAACTCATATTTCACAATAAAAAGTATACAAATCATGACAATCCCTCCTTGTGTTTTTGGCCTTAACTATTGAAAATCTTTGGAACTTTATTTTATTTTAATAAGAAAAAAGTGATTTCATCTTGTAGTTTTACAACTATGTCTAGTTAAATTTACACCAATTTAACCTTGGCCAAAGTCCGTTGATTGAATTTGAGTGTGGCCATCGGTATTTGTGCTGTTTACATAGATACATATTGTAAAATGTGGTTTCTTTTCAATAAATATAAGAAAATACAAAATTTTTTATTGAACAACAGACTGGCAGCGGTATACATGACTCTTTTATTAATTTGAACAAACCAAAAATTATCAAATATAAAGAGATGCAATACAAAGAGGACCATTAACTTTATTTTAACAATGATTGATTTTTAACACATCTCTAGAAATCTTCTATCTCTTATATATATAAAACAGGATGTGTGTATGTATGTAACGTATGGACTCTAAAACGGCTGGACCGATTTTGATAAAATTTTCAGGGAATCTTCGGAATATTCAGGCGGGTGACACTGTGAAGTCTGATTCTGCGGGCGGAGGGGCGTGGCAAAAACTAATTTTCATATTGCACCACCAATGACATCTATATAATTTGGACGATTTTTTCTTTAAAATGATTGCCATGGTCCAACTTAGGTTTTTACGGAAAGAAAATTTTGCCCCGCCCACTTTTTTCGATTTACCTAAAATCAAAAAACCCCTCCATGAATTTGACTAATTTTTCTTTTAAATGTTCGTATTAATCCATTTTACGTTTTCATTAAAAAAAATGTACCACGCCCACTTTTACGCCCACTTTTTCTATCAAGCGCATAACTTGAGAACGGCTTGACCGATTTTTTCTTGAAAATCATCGCTATGGTCCAACTTAGGTTTTTGCGGAAAGACGCCCACTTTTTTCGATATACCTAAAATCAGAAAACGGCTCCATCGATTTGACTAATTTTTCTTTCAAATGTTCGTATCTTTTTGACGGATTTTAAAAATCGAACGCAAACATTTTTCCTAATTTGGACAGGACAACGTCTGTCGGGTCAGCTAGTTTAACAAAAAAAAGCATAAGTAAAAAATTATTCGAATAATTTATACAACTTTTTCTTTATCACTCATTTAATTTAATTAAATGTTTCAACAACTTGACAAGAAAAAGTGAATTAAAAAAAAATATTCGAATAATTTGAAACGAATAATCGATTATTCGGCATAATTTCTTGTGCTCCTCCTACCTGCTGTGTAAATAGGATTAACTGTGGTCACTGTCAAACCAGCCTCAATGGCACCTAAAACAGCACCTGGATATTCGGGTAAATTGGGCAAACATATGGCAACTACATCACCCTTGTCCAATTTGAATTTCGTTTGAAAACGCACAGCCAAAGCAGCACTGGAATCACGGATTTCGGCAAAAGTATACTGGCGGCCGGTAACAACGTCGACCTTAAACAAAAAAATAAAACAAAATTTTAATCAAGTTTATGAGAAAATTAAAAAAATTTGTTGAAATTCAAAAATATTTGGATGAAATTTAAAAAATTTTTAATAAAATTTAAAAATAATTTTACAACATGAAAATAAATTAAAATTGTTATTGATAATTTTTCATTCTTGACTGCAGCTGGGCTCGAACCCAGGCTTTTACGGACAGGTTACCCTTTCATGTTTCGATTGCAACCACTCAATCTCTTCAGAGGGGTTTGCCGTTTAACACTCACAGCCATCAACGACTGGTTTGACTATTAACTGCCAGCGGTCGTTGATGGCTGTGAGTGTTAAACGGCAAACTCAATAACAATTTTAATTAATTTTCATGTTGTAAAAATCCTTTCTTCATAAAAATAATTTAATGAAAGTTAAATTTGATGAACTTTAGCCTAATTAAAATATTAAAGTTTGGATTAATTTTGTTAATACATAATTGCAATTTTTGAATATTTGAATTTAATTTTCATTAAATTATTTTAATGAAGGAAGGAATTTTACAATATGAAATTAATTAAAAAAAATTTTTTTTTGATAATTTTTATTCTTGACTGAATGGGGAATTGAACTCAGGTTGAATTGACATGTTCCGAGAATAACCACATTCCCATCATTAGAATTCTTCAGTTTGTTAGTAATTAATAATAAAAAACAATATTTAAAATTTAAAACTAGAAACAATTTTTAATAAAATTAAATAAATTTATAAAATTAAAAAATTTTTATAAATTCAAAAAACTTTTAATCAAATATTTATGACATTTAAAAAATGCTTTAATTAAGTATAAAATATTTGGATAAAACTAAAAAAATTTGAAACATTTTTTTAAAAAAAAATTTCGATAAAACTGAAAAAAAATGTATTTAAAATTTACAAAAAGTTTGATAAAATTGAAAAATTTTTAGAAAAAAATTCGATAAAATTTATAAAAAAATTTAGAAAACTGAAAACATTAAAAAGTTTAAAAAATTTTAATAAATTTTGTTCAATTAAAAAAACATAAAATTAGTACTGTGGTTATTTTATCGAACTGTTTATGGTTTGTAATTCATATTTTTATTTTTTATTCAGGATTTAGTTCATCAAATTAAATCTTCATTAAATTAATTTAAGAAGAAAGTAATTTTACAACATAAAATTATTTATAATTTTTTGATAACTTTGATATTTAGTTAGGCTTGAGTTCATCAAATTTAATTTTCATTAAATTATTTTTACTAACCTGAGGGTTACACGATCAAGTTTTGCTTATCAAGTTTTGATACACTGACACTTGTTTACCAATACACTCATACTTTTAAAAATTGTAACGAACTTGCCTTTAAAATTCTCTTTCATTTACGTTCAAGAAAACAGCTGATTTCAAGGTTAATGAGCAAATTTTTCGTTTGTCTTTATAAATTGTTTTCTTGATGATATCTTATAAGTAAATTGCTCAAAAATTGAATGCAGCCTACGTCACAACTTTCAATTTTTGGAAATTTTGACAAACAGTATTTGTAAAAGACTATGAAAAAAACTTGAGCGTGTAACTGCAGTGTAAAGGAAAGAACAGTTCAACTACAAGTCTAATTTAATGATAACTTTTCATTATTGACTAAAGCAGGTTAATTTAACATGTTTCGGTAGTAACCACACTGAGCAATTTTTGCCGTTTTAAAAAATTTTGAAAAAATCTTAAAAAAATGTAAGTTTTTCATATTTAAATTAGGCTTAAGGCTTCATCAAATTTAATTTACATACATTTATTTTAAACGAATGAAGAAATTTACAACATGAAATTAATGAAATTTTTTTTTTTTTTTTTTTGATAACTTTTATTCTTGACTAAACGGGGGATTGATCTCGGGTCGAACTGACACGTTTTGAGAGTAACCAAATTCCCATCATCAGAATTCTTTGCCGTTCTTAAATTTAATGAGCCTAATCCTAATTTAAATATCAAAAACTTCAGTTAAAAAGCAACAGTTAAATGAAAAATCACAATGTTAATATAAATAAAATATTAAAATTGTTGATAAATTTAACAAATTAGAGTGCTATATTCGGCTGTGCCGAATCTTTGATACCCTCCACCGACAGTTCGAATGTTTAAGGAGTAATATCTGTATGATGTCTGTTTATTATAATTATCTTAAACTGTGACGATTTGCTATTAATTATGGTTTTAGGCGACTAAACTGTTTTCCGGTAGTAGGGTTTATATGGGGCCTAGGGTAAATTATGGACCGATCATCACGAAATTTCACAGCGTCATTTCTAGTCCTTTAAAACTGTAACGTACCAATTTCTGTTATGATTGCATTATTTTTTACGGTATTAGGCGTACTAAACTGTTTTCCGGTAGTAGGGTTTATATGGGGCCTAAGGTAAATTATGGACCGATCGTCACGAACTTTCACAGTGTTATTTCTAGTCCTAAAAAACAGTGACGTACCAAATTCTGTTACGATAGCGTTTTTTTACGGTTTTAGGCGTACTAAACTGTTTTCCGGGAGAAGTGTTTATATGGGGCTTAGGGTAAATTATTGACGGATCTTCACGAAATTTAACAGCGTGATTTCCAGTCAAATAAAACAAATTTTTGCGAAATCTTATCTCATTCCGTGCCTTGTTCCATCATTTATGTTGTTTTTTGTAACAAAATGATCAATTTTTTTAGGTGGTGGTTCCACATTTTGATTCATAGCTCTGATCCTACTGAACCGATTTTGCTGGATTTCAATCCCAAACTGCTTAGGATAACTACAAGCAATTTGGCAGCAAGTTGGCTCATTTCTTTTGAGTTGTTCGAAAGTGAGCGTGTTTTCAACAGACGGACAGACAGACGGACATGGCTAAATCGACTTAGAATTACTCAAGGACCCAGAATATATATACTTTATGGGGTCTGAGATGAATAATAAAAAAGTTTCACACGGAATGACAAACTTAATATACCCTCTTCACAACTAATTGTGGTGGAGGGTATAAAAAAATTTTGACAAAATGAAAAAAACTTGTTACTGATTTAAAAGTTTTATTAATTTCGATTGTATTACAATAAAGTTTTTAAAATCTTAATTTAAAAGATTTTGTTATTCGTGCTTAATTCCCAATTGTTATTCTTGAACACTGAAATTTATTGTTAATGGGATAAGCTATTCCTAGGCGCATTTCACTGGTTGCTTAGGTCAGATCGCAAAGAAACTTCATCCAAAAAGATTTTAGAAAAACTAAAGACATTAAATCAAATAAAACGTATACGAATTATAAGCAAAGTTCTACTTGTAACAATATCAAAGTTTAAACAAAAAATCCTAATAAGATTAAAAAAAAAGTTATAGAATTTTTAATAATAATAAAAATTAAATGATTTTTAAACAAATTTGTAAGCATTTTGATTTAATCTCGCATATTTTTAAAAAATTTTAAGAAATTTTGCCAAGTCCAAACATTTTTTTTTATCAAATTTGAAGAAATTTTATCAAGTTATTAAACTTTTATCAAATTGAAAAAAGTTTTTTAAAATTTAAAAAAATTTTCACAAATTTAAACAAATTTTTTACTTTAATTTGTTTTAAATTTTAGTAAACTTGACTAAAATTTAAGAAACAATTGTCCATAAATTTCAATAAAATTCATACGAGTTTCAATATACAATTGGAAAATATTTTAAATAATAAACATTATTTTTTTCAAAACAAATTAACAACAATTAAACTCAATTAAACCTGCCACGCTTTTAAAAACATTTTGCAATCATTTTTTGTTTGTTATAAGATTTCAGTGATAATTATCTCTTAAATAAAACATAAAATACTACGTTCAAAGTAAAATGAAGAGTAATGCGCGCACTCATCTAAATCCCCTTTTATTTTTTTAGCCCAAAAATGCAAATTAAATATTTTTATTTTTTTTATTTATGTTATTTTCGAAATTTGTTGCTTTTATTTTTCATTTAATAACAACCGATCAAAGTCCAATGTATCACTGTCCAAAGTCTAGGTGTAGACTAAATTTTGTTTTGTTTTTGCGTCAACGTGTATGTGTGATGGTACCCAGTCATTAACTTGTGCACAGCAAAACAAGTAAGAAAGTAAGTATATTCGGTCAAGACCGATTGTATGATACCATACACCACAGTACATAAGATCAAATTTTTGCAAGTATGTATACCCTATTTGGGACCATGTTCAATCATGGACCAGCCAGAACAAAATTATTTTATGAGGTCAAGATTTATGTAAAAGTTTTTTGAGCGGAATATTATTTAGATATCGTCAACATTTTTTCATTTTTCGAATTTATTCAATTCTATTCTATTCTATTCTATTCTATTCTATTCTATTCTATTCTATTCTATTCTATTCTATTCTATTCTATTCTATTCTATTCTATTCTATTCTATTCTATTCTATTCTATTCTATTCTATTCTATTCTATTCTATTCTATTCTATTCTATTCTATTCTATTCTATTCTATTCTATTCTATTCTATTCTATTCTATTCTATTCTATTCTATTCTATTCTATTCTATTCTATTCTATTCTATTCTATTCTATTCTATTCTATTCTATTCTATTCTATTCTATTCTATTCTATTCTATTCTATTCTATTCTATTCTATTCTATTCTATTCTATTCTATTCTATTCTATTCTATTCTATTCTATTCTATTCTATTCTATTCTATTCTATTCTATTCTATTCTATTCTATTCTATTCTATTCTATTCTATTCTATTCTATTCTATTCTATTCTATTCTATTCTATTCTATTCTATTCTATTCTATTCTATTCTATTCTATTCTATTCTATTCTATTCTATTCTATTCTATTCTATTCTATTCTATTCTATTCTATTCTATTCTATTCTATTCTATTCTATTCTATTCTATTCTATTCTATTCTATTCTATTCTATTCTATTCTATTCTATTCTATTCTATTCTATTCTATTCTATTCTATTCTATTCTATTCTATTCTATTCTATTCTATTCTATTCTATTCTATTCTATTCTATTCTATTCTATTCTATTCTATTCTATTCTATTCTATTCTATTTCATTCTATTCTATTCTATTCTATTCTATTCTATTCTATTGAAGGAATAGGACTATTACAAAAAAGCTTTATAAAATACATAACTGAAATTTAGCTCATAATATAAATTCGAAAAATGAAAAAATATTGAATATAATATAAAGTAACCTTCGGAAGGAAATAATTCCCAGTTTCTATTAGATATCGTCATCTATATAAGATTTGCCTTTAAGTGATATAAGGCAGGCGGTTTATATGAAAACTATGGTTTATTTTTGTCTAACGAGTACAAAATATTGCCATGACGTTATTTTTAAACTATTATTTGCCAAATTTTATTGTTTTTATTATTGTATAAGAAAGTGTTGGCACTTAAAACTGTTTTCGGAAGTGGTAATTGTATGGGAACTATAGTCAAATTTGAACCGATTTTGAAAAAAAAAATTGGTGCGACAATTTATGCTGCAATAAAATAAGTTTGGACCGAATTTTATCTAAATACCAACATAATAAGATGGTTTATGGGCACAAAAACTATTCCGGAAAGGAGTTTGTATGGGGGCCATGTGAAATTGTGGTCCAATTGTCACCATTTTTAATAGGAAATTTTATCAGATTATCTTTAAAATTGCGAACTGTACCACAGAGCACACAGAGGCGTCACGAGACAGAAAATGTTGTATTTTTTCTGTCTTTTTCTTCGAAAGCAGCATTTTTGTTTTGATTACGCAGTTTGTGTTGATAGCAGCGGCCTGTTTTTACACATTATCACTTCACTACCAAAAAAACGTTTTCTTTCTCTTTCTTCGAAAGCTGCCCTCACAAATGTTTAAGGCATTTTTCATACATCACTTTTTTATCTCTGTATGCTTTGTGCCTGTACTTTGCGCACAAGATAACATGGTTAGATAATCAACCAGCCATCGTTAAATCAACTCAAAATTACTTAAAGTTCGGTCTAGGACCAATATTTTAAGGTGTCACAAACATCAGCACAAATTCATAATATCCTCTCCACTATTGTGGTGGGGGTATAAAAACAGCTTGCACACGCCGCTGACTACCCTGCAAATAATATTGGACCACCTGATCCATTTTGATAAAATGGACTACTCCATGGACTGGTCCGCTTAATGCAAGCATGGACCATGTCATTCTTAAAAAGTGTTTGTAGTGAGGCGACATGTCTTCGTTTTTTAACGATGTGCTTTCGTTTTTAAGCGACTTCAAAACTAATCCTCTTGAGTATACCATGGAGTAGTCCAAAGCTGGGTTATATGGTCCTGCCCTAGGACATCGTAATGTTAAAGAGACCATGTTTTTTCCATACGTTTGGGTTACTTTTGGACTAGTCATGGTCCCTTGTGGGCTACACTTTACACGCGTGTTTGTACTGGTCCTATTATTTGCAGGGTAGATACTCACACATACTTATAATGTCTAATGGCCTTTTCGTATTAAAGATTTTTGCTTATGTTTTCTATGCAAAAGTCTGGTAGAGAGAGTGAGAGAGTGAGAAAGGGGGTGAGCAAAATTACAGTTTTTTTGTTATTGTTTCTAAATTTGGTTTTTATGTATTTATATTGTTGTTGTAAAAAACGATAAATTACCGGCATAATATCAGATCTTAAAATCATTTTGTGTGTATTTTGTTTGTTTTCTATTTTTATCTGTGTATCAGAGATGGAAAATGACGGTTTTAATGTTGTAATTTAAATGTTCTTTTTAGACGATGATGGTATAATTTTTTTAAATCTTTTAGGACCTTGAAGTTTGGTGACTAATGGGAAACAGATAGAATTATGGTCACGAAGGGAACCTACATTAGATACTGACATTATGTACTATAAAAGAGAATGATTTACTTTAATATTCAGTCTATATTTTTGCTATTGGGTACACTCTTACTTGTAACACAAAGAATTAAGGCTCAGTTAGCCGGGGGTAACCGTAGCTAAAGGTCATAATAAACCACACAAAATGCTTGACAAACACACACATTGTTTCCGTTCGGGGCTTGCCAATAAACAACACAAATATTCTCTGTACAATGAATGCAGATGCCAGTAGTGCTGCGGCAGTGAAGAAATTACATATAAAATAAAGGCAAAAAATTTAAAGTAAAAAGTGATTTAAACAACGAGCTGTTTTGTTGCAAGCAATACCTACTACCAAAAAAATTTAATATAACATTAGAAATTAATGAATGAAACATTTAGAATTAGACGCCACAAAAAGTTTGACAAATATCCAACAAGTATGCTAAATATTAAAAATTTTTAATATTTCTGCAAACATTCCTTCAAATGTTTGTCCAAACACCCCAATTAACAACAAAAAATGTTTCTACAAACGCAAAATTTTGACGTGTTTGCCAAGCCATTTGTGAGATTTATTATGCCCTTAAACCTTACCGTAAAAAAGTAAGACCAATCTATTTATAACAGATTGAGACGCAGCATCTTACTGCTAACTATAATCGTTCTAATTGCTTTACATACAACAAAATGAAGCAGCTGATTTGCAACGTTACTGTTACTCCCGGCTTACTGAGCCTTAAAAACAGGAAGAACGTTGCACTTTAACTATACTAACAAGAATTAAAAGGTCTACAAGAGTATTCTACTACCAAGAGTGAAAACCCCTAATGTTTTGCTAATCTGAAAAAAACTAAACAATGCAGTTTGAATATTATTAATTTTTTTTTTTACTTGAACGTGTTTGAAATACAGGTTTAAATTGTAAATTAAAATTTATATAAATATATTGAAATATTTGAATTGTTTAATTCATGCCAAAAAAAAAACGCTATAGTTAATGCCAAGTTATTTATAACCACAACACGATAGTGGAGAGGGTATAACGCGTTTGTGCTGATGTTTGTAACACCTTTGAATATAAGGTATACTTTAAGTATACAGATCGACTCAGAATTGTTTATTGAGTCGATCTAACATTGTCCGACCGTTCTTCTGGCTGGCTGTCCATATAAACCCTATTCGCAAAGTTCCAAAATTTCACATATTCCTTATACAACTTTCTTCCAGGAGTAGGTTTTTTATACCCGCAAGCCATCTTATTCTGTCGGTATTTAGATTAAATTTGGTCTAAGCTAATTGTATTGCGATCTAAATCATCTTACTAAATTTTATTGTAATCAGTCCATATTTGACCAAATCTCCCAAACAAATACTACTCCCGAAAATAGCTTTTAATGCCACCACTTCCTTATAAATGTTGGCTTTGATATATAAATTGGCGCCAATAACTTTGGCTACTATGTCTTGACAAACTGTTGTGCTGGTAGGTCCAAAATTAATCACACAGAAAGAAAAATAAAGTACTTAATTTAAGTTCTTTCCACATTCGATATGCTCGAATACGCGTGTGTTTGTAAAAAATTGTTATAGCAACAACAACATTATACAAGTAGGTAAAAAAGACATGCTTGTTTTGTAAAGAAAAACCAACACTACAAGAAGAAAAACATACATTATTTTCATCTTTAAAAAGTAAAATAAAATGCAAAAATTCCCAAATCCTATTTAGTTAAATACATCAAAATTTTCAAAGTATAATGATTGCGAAAATCATATCACGCATGCCGCGGGTGTTTTCTAATTTAGAGTTCTTCTGTAAACAAACGGGGCAATACAAAAAACCTGAAACAAGCATGTGTAACGGGTAAAGGCCTAACTATAATATGCTTCGGCACAGAAAAAATAATCAGTAGTTTTTTTATCAATTCAAAAATGGTTTTAAAAGTATATCAATTTAATTAATGTGATAATTGAATCAATTTTTTTTTTTGGTGGAAAGAAAATCAAAAATATAATTTTGATTTCATTAACATTTTAGTTACATTGAAATAAATTTTGAATTAAAATATTCATTAAATAACAAAAAATCGTTACTGATTTTTTCGTTTAAAAAATAAAATAATTTAAACCTGTAGAACTGCTGTTGGGAAATGTCATAGCCTGAGCTATATTTAATTAAATCAATTAAAACATTGCTTGAAACGGTAAAGTTTTTTTTGATAATTTTTTTTAATTAAAATAAAAAATATCATTTATTGAAAAAAATATATTTAAAATTTTTATAATCTTAAGCAAATGACAGATTCATAAAACCTTACAAAAAGTTTGTTAAGTACAATATGGTTTGCACATATGATTAACATGTATTCGCACAGTTGCTTAAGCCAACTTAAGTTAACTAATAAAATATTCTCTCATTCTCTCTCTGGTTCTCTGGGTTAAGTATTTAGGTTAGAATCAATATCCTTTTCGTATTATTTTAAGTACGAATTCGGGATAAAACCAACTTAGAAATTCTTGAACTTTTATCTCACTTTTGGTCAAGTCGATCCCCCTTTCGAATTATTTTAACTTGAATCAAACATTCTGTACTTGATTTAGGGAAATCCGTATTTACCGTACTATTGACACCCCTTCGGCTAGATTTAAGTTCGAAGGGATTGATTTTTCTTTTCAGTGCAAAAATCTCATAAAAAACCCTATCCTTAAATCTCTTTAACGCAAGCAAATTCCATATATGAAGATATCTTAATAATATTTGGCACAAAAAACTTTTAGGGCCATTGTTACAACTTGAAGTTAGCTAAAGTTAAGATTAAATTGACAGATAATAATGTGTTATATGTCAAAAAGCGTCTGTTAACTGTCGGATAACAGCTAACGCCAAGTTATAATAATGGCCCTTAAAGGAATATTTTACTTGGGTCCCAAATAGAGTACACTCTTATAAATTTGTTTTTAGATATTGGGGTGTAGGGCATCATATTGTTGGGCTTGACCGACTAAACTTTCTTACTTGCTTATAATAATGTGGGTGTAAAATAAAATTATAAAAAAAAATTAAATAAACAACTAAATTTTAAGCTCAAAATAGTGCACAATTTTATTTTGTGCTATAAAGTTGTTATACAAATATACAACGTTTATAAAAAAAAAGAAAATTTCGTCAAAATAAAAAACATTGTTGTAATATTTTACAATTATTATAATTTAATTTTTTTTTTTTTGAATGAGAGAGAGTACATATTTTATTTTTCTTAACTTCAAGATAGTAAGGGAAAAATAATGAAAACAAATAAAAATAATAACAGTACTTATGTAATTAAATTACATTGAGATTAATGTAAACATACTCTTATTGTGACGTTAACCATATGTATGTTATGCACAATAGGGGAATCAAGGGAATCGAAGGGAAAGAAAAGTGTGTTTGAAAGGCCAGAAGAGTTTATCATGCAATTTAGAATGGAAATAATAGAAAAAGGGGACAAAAGACGAAGAGATTTTGTAAGCAATTAAGATTTTGTTAAAGGTTAAGGTTTGCGATAAGAATTTAATGGAAAGGAAAAGAGTTAAATGTAAATATAAGCTTGAGGGAATATATGTAATATAAAGAAAATAATAACGAAAAATGGAAAGATAATTTGGAAAACAAATCCCCGATTTTTATGTAAATTAAAAAAAAAAAAACATTGAATTGTTAACAAAATGTAAAAGTACTAACTTTTAAAAATGAGTATTAATTATATTCAACCTTATCGTGTTTGGCGTATTTAAAATACGCCTACGACTGTTTGGCAATAGATTAAAGGAAATAAGTTCAAGTTCTCTTTGATCTATTACCAAACAGTCGTAGTCTTTTTTTAAATACGCCAAACACGATAAGGGTGAATATGTTTTAAGTGAAATTCACACAATTTTATTTAAAACTTTATTAATTTCTAGACAACCCTACAAGAAATTAATGCAATTTCTTGAAAGGTTGTGAAAAATATGATGGTTCGCTAATTCATTTCTTGTAGGGAATTAATGCCTTTTTTGAAAAGTTATAAAAATACTACGATTTTCAAATGGTTGTTCAAACATTCTTCAACGTTCCCTTGTTTACAAAAATTCACTATAATCAACTAATCTCTTGTTTTTCTTTAGTTTTATTACTTAATTATTTTATCGATTTCTGTAACAAGGTCTAAAAGCTTATCTTTATTTTATTATTGATTACATTCGAAAATTATTTAGGCTTAGTTATGTCCATAGATAATAATAAAGTATAATGTTGTCAATACAACAAAACAATCTACTAAAACTTTTTCTTTTTTGTTAACAGCCGTCGACAATGGCGGTGAGTGTTAAACGGCAAAGATTTCTGAAGAAATAGTATGGTTACTATCGAAACATGTCCGTAAAAATCTGGGTTCGATTCCCAGGTCAGTCAAGAATGAAAAATTATTAATCAATTTTAATTAATTTCATGTTGTTAAATTACTTTCTTCATAAAAATAATTTAATGGAAATTAAATTTAATGAGCTTTAGCCTTATAAAAAACATATAAAAATTTGGATTGAAAATTAAAATATTTTCAATTAAGAACATTTTTCCTCTGTACTAAATTGTTATTTAATTGACATAAGAAGAGTATTTTATATGTCTTAAAATTAAAAAGTATTTTACGTTTTTATTAAAAAATCTGAAAGAAGAAACATACAAATCAATTGTAGAAAAAACTGTTACAAAGCCCTAAAATTTGAAGGTTTTTTATTAAAAAAGAATTACTCCCTTTTTTAAAAAAGTTTTAAGGCCAAAAAATTTTTCGAAACTTATTTTAACCGATTTTTTAGGTATATAAAATTTAAAATTTCAGGGTAGAAAAAAATTTAATTTTTAAAAAAAAGTAGTAAAAATACTCTATTTTATTTTAGCTAAAAAAAGTACTAAATTGGTTTTTATATGTTGTTAAATCAAACGAATAATAAATATTATTACTTTAATTCTTTAAAATTTACATTTTCTTTAATAGATTTAAATTTTTAGAACAAGTACTAAAATAACTACTTTTTTAATTTTTCAAAAATAAAAATCACAAACATGAAAATTTTTTAAAATAAAAATATAAGAATTTTTATGGAATAAGAAATTAAAAAAAAAGTACTAAAAATTTTTTGAAATTCATTTAAAGTTGTACTTAATTCATTTTTAAAGATTTATTTCATATCAAAACCTAAAAAATTGGTGATTTTAAGAAAAAAAGTTTAATTTTTAATAAACAAACTAAAAATTATTTTTACTTTTTTAACTAAAAAATTTTTAAAAATTAAATAATTTACTATAATTTTTTTTTTTGAAAAAGTACTAAAAACACTATTTATTTTTAAATGTTTAATAAAAAGCCAAAATACTTTTTTAACCAAAATTTTTTAAATTTAAATATCAACAACATTTTAATTTTGGAAAAGTACTAAATTACTTCTCTTTTTTAAAATACTCTTTTTTATTGTTTTAAAAAACTCTCTTTTAATAATTTTTATAAAAAATTTAGAAATTTCTAGTGAAAATTAATTTTTTCTTTAACAATAAAATTTTAAAAAATTTACCACGATTTTCATTTTTAAAAAAGTACTAAAAATACTACGTTTTTAAATGTTTTAATAAAAAGCCAAAATACTTTTTGACTGAAAATGCTACTTTCTTTTAATATTTTTTATAAAAAATTAAGAAATTTATAGTTTAAATTGACTTTTTCTTTTAACTAAAACAATTTAAAAAATATACGACAATTTTCATTTTGCAAAAAGTACTAAAAAACTACTTTTTTAAAATTTTTTAAAAATCAGCCATATTACTTTTTTTTAACCAGAAAACGTTTAAAAATTAAAAAAATAAGACAATTTTCGTTTTCAAAAGAGTACGAAAAATACTACTTTTTTTTAAAAGTTAAAGTAAAAAGTAAAATTAAAAAGTACTAAAAAACATTTCTATATAAAAATATTTTTTAATTGTGAAAAAAAACTTTGTTTTAATATTTTTATAAAAATCTAAGAAATTTCTAGTGAAAATTAACTCTTTCTTTTACTAAAAAATGTTAAAAATTCAGGACAATTTTCATTTAAAAAAAAAATACTACTTTTTAAAATTTTTATAAAAAATCCGCCAAATTACTTTTTTTAAGAAAATGTTTAAAAATTAATAGATTTACGACAATTTTCATTTTGATAAAAGTACAAAAAATAACACTTTTTAATTGTTTTAAATAAAAAATTAAAATATCAACGACATTTTTCGTTTTAAAAAACACTTTGTTTTAATGTTTTAAACATTTTTCAAATTATTTTTTTAACTAGAAAATGTTTAAAAAAATAAAAATCTTTTCTATAAATAAAAATAAAATATTTTTTTAACTGTGAAAAAAACTTTCTTTTCAAAAATGTTTACACATATTTTTTTAATTTTTGTTACCACTTACCGTTGCCACATTATTTTCCCACAATTTGAAATCACGCCAAATGTATTTGTCCAATGTACAGTTTGGCAAGAGCGTATTCTCAAAGGCCGATGTCTTAATGTAACCTTCTTCATTGGAATAGTGTAAACATTTATCGGTTTGATTGTTTAAATTGTTCTCAAACCTGGCCGCTGTGTTTTGTTGACGTTTATTCGTGTTGAGCGAACGGCTGCAAGCGGTCGAACAGACCGACGACTGGGAGGGAGTTGTACGTAATAATTGCGAGGCCAGACGGGCAGTAGAGGAACGCATCATACTAGAAATTTGGTTTTTAACACTGTTTATTTTTTTTTAAGGAAGTAAAACTTTAATTTTTTTTTTCTAATATATATTCTTTTAAAATCGGTAATTTTTTTTAGTTATTTTGGAAAAAAACTATTTCAATTTTTCGTTATTTTTTTGTTTTATCTCTTTTGTTTTATTATTAATTTTGAGGAAACTGGCACTTCTAAAGTCTTTAAAAGTCTAGTCAAGACTAAACATTTTACACAAATGATTGTATTAATTCTGTTACGATCTTATATTTTAGCAGCGCTAATGTTTGTTAGAGATGAAAGGATGATTTTGTACCAACTATAACAAAAATAAAAAGTACTTTTTAGACAATGAAAGTACCATTTTCAAATATTTATTAAAAACAAAACTAAACAAAACTGTGTAAAAAAATTCACACAAAAAATATACCTTTAAAATAATAAATATTACATATCGACCGCTCAATTCAATATCATGCTATGTAGACTTAGCATGTTTTTAATTTTTGTACGCTTTTGAATTTCGTATGGTTCAACTGTCAAATTCAAATTTCGTCAAATTTTGGTGTTGATCGGCCAATCTAAAGTTATGCACAAAATTGCACTTATCTTGTGGTTTTACTCGTAAACTTGAAAAGATTCTTCTGCTAATTTAAGTTTTTCGACTTACCATGTTTTGGAATTGAGCTGTCGTTATGAACATTCATAAGTCTCTGCAGTTCTAGAGATCAGTTACATATTAAAACAAACTACATATTTATAAAATATTTTTAAATAATAAAATTTTCTGTTGTTTTAAAATTGAAGCAACACGAATTTGTTGACTTCAATAAATCTTTTGTTTGTATCAAATTGAAAAAATTAGGATTTGGAAAGAAAAAATACGTTAGACGTTGCCCGAGGAATGTGGAATAGATGGAATTCCTTTTACAACTTTTTCATTTAACTTATTTTTTATCTGTGACACTTTCGACCGTTAAGTGGGATACACATTATCGAACTTGAGTTGCGGTTAAAAAATTTCACGATAATTGGTAGTTGCCAAGCGAAAATTTGGGCAAAACTGTCATTTATGTTCGAAAGTGCGTACCCCACTTTAAGCATGTATATTGTTTAAATATTATCAATATTTTGCAAGCGGTATACATATTGCTTAAACCCCCCCCCCCCCCCCCCCCCATTTTCTTTTGTTGATTATAGGCATCCGACACGAGGACGAGTTACATGTTTCCTTATAGCAGTCCCTTTGTGGTACCTTGAGACAGTGACGGGAGTCAAGCCAGTGTTCATTAGACTATTCCCCGAAGATTAAGAGAGAGATCGACCCTAGTACTATATTAGAGACAGCATCTAAACAAGCAATTCTGTTCTCCCAAAAAGACCCCGAGACCAGGGCATTGGCGAAGAAAGTAAATTTCCTTCTCCTGCTCTTCTTCCTCATAATGACAACTTCTGCAATAGTCATTATAACCTAGGCCCATCATCGCCACCGTATCAATTAGTGACCCGTTATGACCGATATTACCGTCCTAAGAAAGACGCACGTGGGTTTTCCACCGCATGGGTCCCTATCAATTAGTTACCCGTAATGACAGATATTATCGTCCTAATAAAGACGCTCGTGGATTTTCCCGCGTCTTAGCCAGCCTATAGAGTCCTGCACATAAAGCAGGCATTATCACCCTGCCATCTACCTTGATCCCTCCTAAGCGACTCACAGTTGATTACAGTTCTACAGCGCGCCATCGAAATTCCGATCAAGACGTCGAAGAACATGGCATGTCGTCCAAGAGACAGAACTGTGCAAAAAAAAAACAAATTTATTGTTGTCATATAGCGAAACGTTATTATATAATATATTTAAAAAGGTACCAAGTAAGCCGCGGTAGTACCCCTGTAACAACAAGGCCCAAAATGTACCAAAAAAAAAAAGTACAATTGTACCATGATTTCCCTCCCTGATGTGTGTATTTTTTTCTACAATGTTGCTTTGTTTGCCTCTATTACAAAAACAAAAAATTTGTTATACAAAACAAAATCACTTGTTGTGGCAGGCAACGAGTCAGAGCCTCCCAAAATCAAAGCAAATGCTTTTGTTTTTATCTTTGCTTTTGTTCTTATTTACCTTTTTATTTCTTTGCTACTCTCTCTCAAACGCGCCATAATTTAAATGGGGTTAAAAATAAATTTTCTCTGGTTTGGTACTGACTCTTTTTTTTTAATTTTTTTTTACGTGCTGTCGTTAGGGCAACCGTTCGTACACTCAAGTCGCAATTTGACCCCTTTTTGGCGGTCTGCTACCTTTTGTGCAACTTTTTAAATTCATCTAATTTTGCGAATTTGTTTTATTTTGTTGTGACGCTTTCCGATTTATAAAAAAAGATCATCAAAATGAAGGGCAGCGATCTAGTTTGGCGTCGGCGTCATAAAATTAAAAGCAATCAACAAGTTATTCTTCGTTCGGCAACACCGTTATACATATTTTTTTTTAAACATTATTATGGATATAATATTAATATATTAGACAGCTTTTCAGAGAACTTATAAAAAAATAAATAGATATGATTGTATTCATAAACAGGGGCCTGATTCTGGCAGTCGTGATCGAGTACTTTCTCTATTCAAAAGCAATTTAATATCTAATTATTTCAGTCAATACTGAACGAATCGGAATTATTTTTTCAGTGTTGTAAAGCATTCATTTAAGTTTCACAATACTAAAAAAAAATAATTTCGATTCGTTTAGTATCGACTGAAAGAATAAGAAATTAAATTGCTTTCGAATCGAGAAAGTACTCGATAAAGATTGCCAGAATTAGGCCCCGGATTTTAAATTTAATAAAGGTTTAAAAAACTAATTTTTTATTAAAATTTTTCTAAATCCACTTTTCTAAAATTTAATAATCGTTTTTGAATACGAGGGATAAAGTTGGTATAATAGTCTTTGCAAAAAAGATTTAAAAGCATCAAACATTAAGACATTTTACAAAAAAAGTCATTAAATTAAGATTTGGGACTTTTATTTTCTAAAACGACTTTTTTGTGCGACTTTATTTTTATACAAAGCCCTTTTGTGAGACATTTTAAAAATTTCTAACGGTAACCCTGCTGTCGGTTTTGTTTACTCCTGTTTATACTGTAAAAAAATTATTAAAACGAAAAGATGATAATCATAAAAAATACTATTTTCAAAGTCTTATCAATATTTTTAATTTTTATAAGAGCAAAGTCTACATTAATTAAATAATTTGTGTATGCGTTTGCAAAATCAAATTTATAAAAAAAATAAATAATCTTCTGTTAAAAACAACTTTGGAACATGTCATCTGTTTCACAAGTTCATTTTACTTTTTTATCGCTGG
Source organism: Pollenia angustigena (assembly GCA_930367215.1). Taxonomy (NCBI): domain Eukaryota; kingdom Metazoa; phylum Arthropoda; class Insecta; order Diptera; family Polleniidae; genus Pollenia; species Pollenia angustigena. Next base: position 5,272,389 of record OV884059.1, on the reverse strand, counting down.
ACAAAAAGTGCCTTTTGACGTCAGCAAAACAACCAAATCATCTTTTTAAATTTAAAGTGTGTCAGTCTTAATCGAACTTTATGTTTCAGATTTAACTAAAATAATTTATGTATATAAAATCTAAAAATATAGCCGGAGTTAAAAAAGAAATAGCGAACAAGTTCTCAGTAATCAATTGGTTGGTTATCGTAGTAGTTCACTTTGCGCAAACAGTCAAGTAGAAACAAAAGGACTTCGTTTTAACAAGTCCGCACCATTCACCAGATATGCTGGCATTTAATTCGTAATATAGTTAAACTAATGTGGTATCAGATCGTGCCAGTAGCCGTGGGATATCTCAGTAGATCATTTAGTTTGGTCCCGAATAGCTCAACAAGTTTTAAAATTTTTTTTATTTATTTTATATTGTCAATTGCTTCCTTCACTAAAAATAATTTAATGAAAATTAAATTTGATGAGCTTAAGTCTTATTAAAATATTAAAAATTTGAAACAAAAAAAAAAAAAAAAAAAAAAAAAAATTTAAAACAAAAATTTTGTAAGAATTTCTAAAAGAATTTGAAAATTTTGATATAAAAAATTAATTGGATTTTGTCTATTAATCTCTATTTAACTAAAAAAAAAATTTAATATTTTTTTTTAATTCAAACACAATTTATCAATTAATTAACTATTCCCAGCCTTGCTTTAAATTCATGTATTGTTTCTTTTCTTTCACTTTGTTTGTTTTACTTTATTTTGGAAAATGGGGCCTGGCCCGTCTCCAACTCTCTCGCCAACTTGCAGCAGTAAAACAGCAAAAATATAAAAAAAAAATTGTTTTTCTTAATTGAAGTCAACGATCGTTCCCCATCATTAAAATGAAACTGTCGTGTACAGGGTTGGGTTAAAAGTACTTTTTTGCACATTTTAAATTTTGTTGATACCCTGGTACTAACTACAGCGACTTGTTTAAAACTGTTCAAAAGCGGAAGCGTGTAAGTTAGTATTCGTAGGTTACATTATTCCATTTTTCATAAAATGTATTTCTTTCCACTGGCTAAATCCAGTGAAATCTTTGATTTCACATTTTTAGTGGCCACTTTGGATGAACCCCGATTTCTCCGGAGAGGCCAAAAGATTTTTTTTTTATGGCAAAGAAGTATTTTTCAATCCGTTCGTATAGTTGGTCTATGATTATTATGGCCTGTTCATCGATTTCGAAACAATATTTTATTATTTGTTTTTGTTTTATGTAAGTTAAGCGAACGAATTCTTTTTTCGGAAATAGATAAACAGGCAGTTCATAAATCCATATACATATGGGCATTACCATGAGAATGTCAACCACGACTCAAACATTTAAAACGCTTGAAACTTTTTTTCCAATATGGTAGAAAGGAAAAAACACTCAAACTTTACTATGCCGAGGTACTTATAGCTTATTACAATTTTTAAAAATCAAAAAATAAAAGTTTTCACTCACTTTTTCATTAATTCATTTTTAGTAACTGCAATTGACAATATTCTGCCAAATAAATACAGATACTGGCAACCCTGGAATTATGCTTTGAAATTAATGTTACAACAACAATGAACAAGATCCACGAGGAAAGACCAAATATATAGTTCAATTAGCGGTATATTTTTGTGTTTGTTTTGGAAGCTATTCTAAAGTCACGTACGTGGTGCAAAAACATCATTTGTCTTTGTCATTTGAAATTGATCAGTCTTAGGAGTTTTAAAATAAAAGTTCAAAGCCAGATATTTGTTGCAAAAAATTATTGCTCGAAATTTTTTTTTAAATTGGTAACAAAAAGTTTTATAAGCTTTTAAAGTTCGTCACGTACGATATTGTAAGTACTAAAATGCAACTAAGTGCATCATCTTAAATATTATGTTGTTATTTAGTTAAAATTTGGTCAAACCTTATATTATTACTGGAATTAATGGAATCGGTCCAAATTTGCTATGGTCAAATACAAGTACTACTCCCGAAAAAAGCTTTTAACTAATGCAATTTCCTTATAAATGTTCGTATTTACATAAAAATTGGCGACAATGACTTTTATGATAGGTACTATGTCATGACAAAATGTTGTGCTGTTAGATCCAAAATTAACCATAGGTCCTAAATAAACGCCCTTCCTTAAATCGGTTAGGGGCAAACAAATCTCATATAGATGAATACAACTAAATAATATTCGGCACAAAGAAATTTTATATAATTATTAACCTCATAGCATTATTCTGTTTTGGTGACCTTGATTGGCCATGGGTCCCAAATAGGGTACCCTCTCAAAAATTTTTTTTTCAATATATTGGTGTAGGGTATCATATGGTCGGGCTTGCCTGACTATACTTTCTTACTTGTTTGTTTTAAGTTTTAATATACATATATTTACAAAAAATATATTTCATACCTTGTTAATACTATAAGAGAAAAATCTGTCACGTACGATAATTCATTTGGTTCATTATAAAACCATCAAAAAAAAAATTTTTTTTTCCAATTACGGATTATAAAGAAAAAAGTATGTAGTTTAATGTATGAAATTAAAAAAAGGAGAAAAACCTCACACAATTCGCAGATTTTCGTATTATTTTACATTCACACAAATATCACTTCCGTTTTATGTCACGTACGATATGCACCAGTCAACCGATTTTCAAACGAGTACCAGCCAGGGTTACCGTTAGGAATTTTTGAAAAGTCGCACAAAAGGTTGTTTTATAAAAATAAAGTCGCACAAAAAAGTCGTTTCAGAAAATAAAAGTCGCACATATTTTGTTTAACGTTTTTTATTAATAAAAAGCATAACAAAACAATTGAAACAAAAAGCTTATTGCAGAATTCATTTTTATCATATTTCATAACAATGTACATGTTTGTCCATGTTTTCATGTATAGTGAAAACATTTACTTAAGTTTAATAAATTTGTCGTATGCTGCCAAGGTCAAAGGAGTAGAATTTCTGTTTAAAAACAAGCCAAAAAAGTTAAGGTTAATATATTTTTGACAAAATTTAAGCTTGTCCAATTAAAGCCCCTTGAAAATTTTACTTTAATTCCGTTCGTTTGATCTTGGCGCAATATTTCTCTTTCTTAACATACCTACATAAATACTAATTTTTTGAAATTTTATTTCTATATTTAGAAATAAGTTCATCACACGGAATCCAGTCTTCTATATCTTTGTCTATTAAATTTAAAGATGACAGCATTGAATTGCATGTTTTTACATTGCTTTGCTAGTGTTTACGATTCGAAAACTACAGGTGGTGCTAAGACTACAAAAATCCAAAACCAACAGAAACAACAGAGGTTTTTTGCATTGCATTGCTAACAAAACACTGACAAATTAAAACAAATTGGTCCGAACTGTCAAAACTTGCCACCACCTTGAACTGAATTCGCCTCAAATACGTTGTATACATGACAAGGTTGCAAAAATGTAATAAAAGTGTTGCCAAATGAACAATAATTTATGAATTGTTTTTAAATTTTGACGAGGCTATTTTGACGAATTTTTTTTTTTTTTTGATACAAATAATAAGAAAATTGAATGTTTTGTAAGAGTCTTAACAAAAAGGGTACAAAGTAGCAGAAAAATTAAAATAGTCGCAAAAGTCGGTGATAAAAAAAAGTCTCACAAAAAGTCGCAGACCGCTGAAAAAGGGTCAAATTGCGACTTTAGTCGGGCGAACGGTAACACTGGTACCAGCGTTGGAAAGGTCTACTTTCACTGATAGTTTATACAAAACTTCCGACAGGTGGCGCTGTTGTAGTGATTTTTTTTTTTTATTTAAAAAAATTCTCCAGTATTTCAATTTATATTTTTATTTAGAAACAGCTAATAATATAATAAACATTTAATTGTTAATGTATTTTAACATCAACATTATTGTTTTTTAACTTAAAATACTTCATATTTTTTAGAAAATTGGTGTATTTGTGTATTTTTACCAACAGAAATCAACAAAAGAAAAATATGCCAGATAAAAGAAACAAAAAAATTAAAAAAAAAACTGTAATGCGTAATTATTTCAAAAACTTTAAATATTATATGTAGTTTATAGAACACGAGCGCCTTACTCGTCCGTTCAACTTACATTTCAAACAAAAACAAATTTCGAAATTTTGTTTTTGTTTTAAAAGTAATTTGAACGGACGAGTAAGGCGCTCGAGTTCTATAAACACCACATTAATGTTGAAATACTAAGTTGTCTTTAACTTGTGTGCTTTTTTGAAGGTTGGCAACCGATATCGTTATTCATACCGATACCGCTTAAATACCTTTTAAAATTTTGTATGTACCGATGTTGCTGCCAAAATAACAAAAAGAATAATATTGATACCGACACAGAAATTCGTTTCGGTTACATTCTACAAATTTTATGTAACAGGGAAAGTAAGAAAAGATAAACTCACTGTTTATTGTTGTTGTTTTGTCTAAGCTTTGTTATTGCAAATAAGACTTGAGTGTTTGTAATTCTCATTCGCTTTACAGTTGTATTTGTACAAAAAAGATATTTACAAAGTCTTTGAAAAGAGATTTCCTGATGATCTGTCCTAAGCAAACACACTCACTTTCGAAAAACTCAAAAGAAATAATGGTGTCAAATTGCTTCTAGTTATCATAAGTAGTTAGGGATTAAAATCCAGAAAAATCGGTTCAGTAGGATCCGAGCTATGAATCAGAATGTTGTCCATGTCGGTGGAGGGTATCAAAGATTCGTCACAGCTGAATATAGCACTCTAACTTGTTTTATTTAATTTTTTTGTATATCTGAAGAACGGCGAGTGCTAACGTTTTCAAATTAGGTACAAGCATCTTGGTTATCAGTACACAACATCCGACAAAATGTGGAAGAAATTAGAAAGTGGGCTTGGCAACAAATAGCGTTTTTAAACCTTTCTGTTCTTATTGCACCATGGTGCATATATGTTTATGTACATATGAATCTGGCATATCCGAATATGGTACTTTTGCTTGTTAAAAATATAAATTTTGAAAAAATATAATTTTTACACAATTTTATAAAAAAAATCCCTTGTTAAAAATGTGTCATCTTAGTCGTCTAAGCCACTTTTTTGGGGTTTTTTTTAATATTCTAGCTTAATTTAATTAATAAAGGTAAATATCTTCCTATCTATACCGTTATAACAGTTTCTTAACCTGTACCTAGAGTTGTCAAAACCGGTTTCCGAACTATTCGAAAAACCGATTTTTTTTGGATTTTTCCGGTTTTTTAAAACCGGTTCCTTACAAAGGCCGGTTTTCGAAGTATTCGAGAAACCGGTTTTTTGGTCTCGAATAATCGACTTTTTCTTATATTTAATTTTTTTCATTATCTTGCATTCGATGACATTTTTTAGTAACCACTTTTGTTAATTACAACAGTATTTTAATTTTTGTCATCATACATAACATATTCATTACAGTACCAAGCTATTGAACTTGCAGAAGAGTACTACAAAACATAATTTTTTATAATTCCCAGCAGTATGAGTTAAGCCCAAGTTGTGACTTTGGCTTTGGTTTGCTTCTTTAAAGTATTAAAAATGGATAAAATTACTTTAATAAAGTTATCAAGAGATTATTTTAAACATATTAATGATGGATTATTTACCCTGCAGCCACACAATTAAGTCTTTCTTGATAGTCTTTTACTGTTTGCCAAAATCTCCAAACATTGAAAACTGTAATGTAGGCTTAACGCAATTTTTAAGCAAATTACTTTCAAGATGTCATCAAGAAAACAATTTATTAAGACAAACTTGTAATCAGCTGTTAAATTGAACGTTAAATTGCTAAACAAATGGAAAGTGGAAATCGAAAGCAATCTCGTGGTCAATTTAAAAGTGTGAGTGTGTTAGTAAAAAAGTGAGAGTGTATGTGGCCGATTCGACATCATACTGAGTTTGAGGTGTGTTCAGGGGATTCTTTGTGATTAATGAGATGACTTAGTGGTAATCATGCCAATTTAAAGTGGTTAACAAATCACTTCAATGTACGTTTAATTATCTTGATTTTGTATGATTAAAGCTTAATCACGTTCGAGATGCTTTAACGCGCTTAAAAACCCAAGTGTGAACATAGCATGACATTTTATGTAGTTATATAAGTAGCTTGTATTTTACGTTTTAGTTCTGAAGAACATACGTACAAATAGCTTGTTTTGTTTAACTTTTTTATTAAATAATTTAAAAAACCGAAAAACCGATTATTCGAAACCGGTTTTTAGTTGCAAAACCGAAAACCCGATTTTTTCAGAAGACGGTTTTTCGATGTATTCGAAAACCGGTTTTTGTAAATATACGAATATTTGACAACTCTAACCTGTACCCATTCTGTAACTTTAGTGAGAAATTCTTGCATCGAAAAGATGTGAAACAAAATATTTCATCGTTTCTCGAAAAGTGAGAAAAATGTGTGTCTGTAACTCATGCCGAAAACTAACAGAAGATATTACGTCGTTACGTTATAAATGTCATAATATTGCACTCGAAGCCGATGTGACATTGCAGATGTTCAGAACGCCAGTAACACATAGCGTTGACGGCGACCAAAATTTACTAAAATTGAAAATTTTTCAACGACGGCGGCGAAAATACAACCGTCAGCTATACCAAATTGTGTAAAGAGCGACTTTAATGTTTGTTGTTTGCAAACGAGCTTTGAAGGCATTCGTATATTTTATAAAAATGTTAAAACCAAAATAGTAAATCAATGAAAAATGTGCCAAGAACCAAATATTATTATTATTATTCTTTGCATTTTGCATTTTTAATTGTTTTTTAGTGTTCAAATTTTTTCTCGCCCCAGTTTTATTCGTGAGTTTATTTGACAGTTCAAAGCGGGAACTTTTCTCAACAAAATGTTACAGACACACTTTTTCTGTAAATTGGCGAGTAATTTCCTTACGTGACAGCTTGTTCTCGCCAAAAAAAGTTACAGACACAGTTAAGTGAGAAAAACAGCTGTTTGTTTCAATTTATGGCATTTTTGTTTCATTTCACACATTTCAATCGAAAACTTTCTCGTCGCGAGAGTTACAGAACATGGGCACTGTATACCGATATAATTAAAATACCGATACCCAAATACCAAATAGTTTAATACCGAAATTCGTTTCGGTTGCCATCCTTGGTTTTTTGTTTGTTTATCTACTCTGTAGTTTCATTATTTTTGAATTGAATTTACGAAATAAAACATTTTTTTACATATTGTTTACAAATAAAACACAGCTGTTTTTATTCTTTTTGAAGCAGAAACAACATAAAATAAATAACATAAAAAAAATTAACGTAAATTTTACCTGTTACTTGAAGGTCGCATGATCAAGATTTGCTTTAAATTTTTTTTACAAGTTTCAATATATTTTTTCACTAATGTATACATACTTTAAAAATTTGATGCGAATTTGCATTTAAATTCTCTATTAGGGCGGGCAAGAAAACAGCTGATTTAAATTTGTATGAGCAAATTGTTCGTTTGCCGCATAACTCTTGATGACATCTTGAAAATAAATTACTTTAAAATTGCGTGCGGCCTTTTTTGTGAAGTTTAGCAAGCAGTATGTGCAAAAAATAAAACGTTTGACCGCAGCAGCGTTCACCTGTATCAAGGGTGTTCTGGAAATCGAAAACGCAAGAATTTGGAACGGTTTTTAATTCACTTCTAATCTAATTTTGTTATAATTTTTGTGATAAAATTGGGTTTAATAGAGAAATATTTGCGTAATTTTTGTCATACAATTCTTTTATCACGGAAATCTTATTAAAAACGACGTTTAAAATTCTTGCGTTTTCGATTTCCAGAACACCCCCGATAGCAAAACTTAATAAATGCAGAGTTAAGGCAATTTTCAATTGCCGATGTAAAGCAACTTAAAACATAGTAAGGTAAGGTTTTGCTGATGAATAATGAGTTCTGTTACCGGATATATATACGTACTTCTAAATACACAGTGGGTGCCTGGGTAACCACACTGCGGACAGTCTGGCCAAACGGGGCTGTCTCTTGGACGACATGTTCGTCGGCGGCCTGATTGGCACTTCAATGGCCCACTGCAGGACTCTCATAAGACGGGAGTCGTACAGGAGGGCTCAGGAGAGATGGCAGGGGGAGCATACCTGCTTGATGGCCAGAACTCTATGACCTGGCTATGACGCGGCGAGAACGCGCGTACTACTCGGTCTCGGCAGGGACCGTATGAGGACAGTGATATCGGTCATCACGGGTCACTAGGTGATAGGGACTCATGCTAGGAGGATGGGTCTTGCGTATAATGACTACTGTAGGAATTGTCATGATGAGGAGGAGGAGGAGGAGACGGTGTTTCACTTTCTCTGCCAACGCCCTGGTCTGGGGGGCATTAGGTTTAGGCATTTTGGGAGACCGGAATTGCCATGTCTGGACGATTTGCCCTACGCGGGACTGAAATCGATCTACTTATTTTGCAGGGAATCGGGTTGGTTCGAGATTGCAGTGACCTCTGGGGAATAGTCTGGTGAATACTGGCTGACTCTTGTCCATGGCTAGGGGTATCACAAAGGGACCGCTATAAGGACCCAAGTGAGTCGTCGTCGTGACGGCTACCCATTTAACCTAACCTAACTTAACCTAAATACTTTTGTGACAAGAACTTCCACACGTGTCAGCAATCATACAAACTTAACTCATTCGACAGGAAAAACTATAGGATTTGACCTTCAGAGAAGGTCTAGGCTGAACTCTACCACAAGTAATAAAAAATAAGCACTTTAGTGGGATTTTCAGAATCTCCCTTTCCGATAGATCCTACAAAACATATATGAAGTACTTAATTCATATTGGCTCTAAAAAAAATATAAAATAGTACCGTCATGGTACATTTAGTTTAAAAGTTGGTACAAAATTTGCAAACCCATCCATCTTCCATCCATGGTTCTCTATATGCAAATAACAACAAAAACAATAAGAAATATTTGTTTGCTGCTTGAAAAATAAGCAATAACTTAAAACATAGTTCAACATAGCAAACTAGTTTTTAATACAAAATACTCATGCTGCCTTGAATGCAGCTGCTGCGCTGTTTGATGCGCAGTCTCGATTTTTTCAGTGATCATTTCAAAGTTATGATGATTGTTATTTTTGTTTTATTTCAAGCCTGTTTTAATACGAAGTGGGTTTGTTTAAATGTTCATTTTTGTGCAAAATGGACTTTGCACCTATTTTTTTAATGTTGATGGTTTTCTTTAACTACATCAGACATTGATTGTTGTTTATAAAGAGCACGATTGCAAAGGGGAGTATAAAATTGTCACATTTTTGCTGTTGTTTGTATAAATTTTTCTTTCTTTCAATAATACAATGTTGCTGGTATTTTGACTGAACAAGATACCAAAAAATATTTTAAAATTAAAAAAAAACATGTTCTTAAAAAATACAGCCTTCGATTTTAATATGTATGTATGTAAATGTAAATTTAAGTTTTAAATTCAAACAAATTTTTATAAGCATTTGTATGAAAATTTCAAAATAGATTTCGAAGCTTAGAAATGGCATATAATTAACTTTCTAGCTAGACATGTATGTATGTAGGTATATATGTACGTAACGTTTTATTATTAAAACCTTAAAATCAATTAATTCTTTCTTCATATTTTATATGTTCGAAAATGGTTAAATGAAACCAATTTTGGTAGTTTTTAATCATAATCATTTGCTCTGTAGATAATTAATCAATTAAATAAGCCAGCTAAATTATTTTCAATTGAAGATTACGAAAAATTACGGTTTCTGACTTAAGACCTTTTTTCCTTAAAATAAAAAAATAAATTAGCTTAAATTTTGTCCTTACATATGTATGTAGGTAAAGACAAATTGTTAAGTTTTCAATTTTTTCAAAATTTGAAAAATAAGTTCGAAAAATTCGAAGTTGAAATAAGTCTTCTAAAATTTAATTTTTTACGTTTCTAATACGTTTAAACGTTGAAAATTAAATTTTGAATGCTAAATATGCATTTTAGCACTTACATACATAATTGCCTAAAATCTACAAATACACGATTTTTGCAAGATTTTTATAGAAAATTTGTTTTTACGCTGCAAAAATATAGTTTTCACCAAATTTGATATGTGTGAAATTTTCGAAATTAATTTCGAAAAATTCGAAATTGCATAAAATTGTTTAAAATGCGTTACACTTAATATTTATGAACTTTTTATTCGTACTTAAATTTTTAAAGGCATTTAAAATAAAATTTTGCATTTAAAAAAAAAATCAAGCTTAAGTTCGAAGTTAAAAAAAGTTTGAAAATGGGTTTTATTTATAACTTTTTAAAGAATATAAATGTTTGATTAATTGCAATCTTAAAATATTATGTTGTGCTTAAAATTGGTTTGTTCGAAAATTTCGAAATTTTTTAATTTGAAAAACTACTTTACTTTACACTTGATATTAATTTTATTTAGAACTTGCATTTTAATCGTTTTTTTTTTGTTATCAAATTTATGCATGTTCGAAAAATCGCAATAAAATTCGAAGTTATACAATGAAAAAAGTATTTGGAAATTTATTATTATCATGATTTTTTATTTGATTTAAAAAATTTCATATTTTGGTTAAAAATTAATATGTTCGAAAAATTCAAATTTAATTATGTACAAAAAAAATTTTAAGAAATTCTGAGCATGATTTTTGTAAAATTTAAATTTGCATGTTCGAAATTAAGTCTGTGGTCATATGGAAGAGTAGTCAATATAAAACAAAATTAAGTTTTCACAACTAAAACAGGTGTAAAATCTTTTATATTTACAAAAAAAAATTGTAAACCTTTAATTTCAGCCTCTATTAAATTTGTAACAAATACGACAATATACAGACTTGAGGCAAAAAACCTAATTGAATTAAACTTTAACAAAAGAGAGGGTATCTTGAAACTACAATATTCGAAATAAGATACTTTTCCTTATGGTTACAGAGGTACATATATACAACGCAAAACAGGTGAAAGTGTTTAAAATTCATTTTTAATGTGCTCTAAAAATCAAGTTCGAAAATTCGTTTAAGCAAAATGTTTTTTTTTCCATAAAATTTATAGAATTACTATCTGTAAGAAAAATTTAAAACAAAGCTGAAAATTAGGTACTATTTTTATGTTCATTTCGAACTTTGTTGTCAGTATAATAATTATTTTATATTCCTTTTCTTCTGTTCACAAATCTTTTGTGTAACTCCTTCTTTCTTTTACGCTTTAACCTTGATACGATTGTTTAAAATGAGGAAAATCACTTTTTTATTTTCCAAAAATTAGTTCTAATAATGCACTTTTTAACGGTTTCAAAAGCATTATTGAACATTTTAATAATTATTTTTTTTACAAATTAACTTACAAATTTCACTTTTCAAACTATTAAATTTTTAAAACTAAAAATTTTCCGTTTTTTTTAAGGAAACCTTTCAAATGGCGCAAAATTTTATAATACACTAAACTGCAAATCTTACTAGTTAGAAAGTTAGGAAGGAGGAAAATAGAAAAAACCCACCCCTGTCCACAAACATTTTCGACAAAACATCCACCACACCCCTTCAAACTACGTTGAACCATAATAAATATTCTACCTTCCAACTCATACGCATGGCCTGCAAAAGTCTGACGAAGGGACTGACAGACCAACAGACTGTCAGTCTTCTTAGTTATCAACCCCCTACTGTTAAGAGTATTTCAGTCACTTTGTACAAATATTTTGTTTTTTGAAATAAATAACTATACAACAATGTTTATAAACGGTTTGTTGGTGTAGATACTGAAACAACTCATTCCACTTTTTATTTCTAATGCAAATGAATTTGGTCGCAGTTGTTTTCGGTAGCAAAACAACGAGAGTTTGAAATAAAAACAAAAAACATCAAGAAAAGGTTGTCAAGATTGCAAATGACTTTTGGCACGCATGGGCAATTTGAATTTAACGGTAGTATATCTACTACTCGCCACTAGATGGCAGCAAAAGCAGACATTATTAAGTGTCGTAAAGTGGCCAGGCCAGTGATGGAAAATTCAGTACTTTGGTACTATTTTCAGTACTTTTTCCTTTCAAAAATGCCACGGTTCCTCCACACCCGTTTTAGTACTCTTTTCTGGTAATGCTCAGTGATGCCAACTTTTTGAGAGCAAAAAGCACTTTAAAATTAAAAAAAGCACTAAAAAGCACTATTTCGAACAAAAAAAAACGTAAGAAAGTACTAAGCCATTTTTACAATAATTTAAACACAAAACAAGTTGCATTCGGCTGTGCCGAATATTACATACCTCCAAAATTTAAAAAAAGGCGACGGCGGACCATTTTCATAATAATATCATCCAAATCATTTTTCATCATTAGCTGAGTTTGAATTGGACATAAAATAGTTTTAAAGTAATACAGTGCGAGCTCGATTTTAGCAGCTCGAAAAAATCTGGCCTGTTGCAATTACCGAAAATTAGCAATGACTGACCATTGCTTATAAAATTTAATGACAGCCCATATTTTGATAAAAACCTTATATTTTATCGTTTAAATAAATCTAAATTAAAATCGTGGCAAGTTAAATAAAACAATTGGCGTATGATACTATCCAATTATTTTAGCCTATGTACGCGCTTGAATAAAGAACACACATAAGATGTAAAATAGAAAAACATGTATGTTTGTACTCTGATATATTTGGAGACGAGTGTCGGGCGTTTGAAAACTAAAGCGCATACATAGAAAATGGTAGGTCACACAATGCTCGTTATAAAAGCATTTTTTGTCAGCTGTTTTTTAATTGTTTAACACTTTGCTTATACCAAGTTACGGCTACTTTTTTGTATTTAAGTCTGCGTACGGTATCTGACTGCATGTTTTTTAACTTTTGAATACGTTTTTCCTACATGACTCAAACTCGTTGTTTATTTTTCCATTCACAATTCCTAATATTTTCCAAGCCATTTTCTATTTTTGTAACAGTGTCTACATTTAAAAAAAAAAAAATGTTTACCGAAAACAAATACTTCGTTTTTATTACGATTACTAAATATATTGTCAACGCTAAAAAGTGCAAGCATTATTAGGAGATGAAGCAAGTGTTGCCAAGCAAGTCATTTATTAAAAAAAAAACGGAAATTGAAAATGATGTCGCTTACGTTATGATTTTGTAAAATTAAAAAATTCGAACTCTGGTTAGATAATTCAAAAACGTCTTTAATTCTTAGAAATAACTTTTGAAATAAAAATTTAACAATCAATGTTAATTCATGTATTTAGGGATGTTTAAGTGTATTCGAAAATTTTCGAAATTACGTTCTTGGATTAAAATCGCTTTTGTTACTTCAAAATTTTATTATTTATGTAGAAATAGTGATTTTGGATTGCTTTAAAATAGTTGAACTATGAAAAGCGAAGTTAATTAAACGATGTCCGTCCGTCTGTTGAAATGGGTCTTCCGAAGGCCCCAGATATTACGGGGACTAGGTTGTTATATACTTCTGTCACATCTGCTCCATTAAATTTAACTATTGAAATGTGGCTGAATTCGGTCTATATTTTTCTGAGATATGAGCAAAACACCACCACGACTGCCTCAAATAGGTTTTTTTTTATTTAAAGAATGGCAATAGAAGAATTCTCCAAATTTGCTACACATAACTGAGTTATCAATATATTTACAACCTCTCTAAACAAATGGGTGGGATAAGAGGATTGGGCGTGGCATCTTCTGTACAAATAAATTAAAGATTTCTGTATATCTGGAGAACGGCAAGAGCCAAAGTTTCCAAGGTAGTAACAAGCATCTTGGTTATCCCTACACAACATCGGACAACATGTAGGCGGGATTGGAGAAGTAGGCGTAGCACAAAATAGATTTATTTATATCTAAATACGGTATTTATTTAACTTTCTGATCTTGTCTTACCATGGTGAAGGTTATATAAGTTTCGGCATAGTCGAATATAAATATATACTCTTAATTCAGCTTAGAAGATATATTGTTTTCGATAGGGTGGTTTTCAGTAATTCACAATAATTCTCTGCTTTTTTTTTTAAAGAAAAACATTTGTTTTTCCCTTTTAAACTTCAAAAACAGCTGTTGCTTTAAAATTCACCACTTATTACTTCAAAAAAATAAAGAAAACCACAAAAAGAGAACTGAAAAGTCTGCAAAACTCTCAGCCACTGTTGCTTCTAAGAATAAACATGCGCCTAAAACTATGCTTTAAACGTACAAACACACGAACCTGAAATAACTAAACGGACCGGTATGCAATATTTTTGCTTTTTATTTTAGTGTTTGTGTGTTTAAAACTCTTTTATATGGTGTAGTTGTTGTGTTTGCTGTTCTTGTTCGTAGAGACATTGTCATTAGAGAAATTCGTAACACTTTTGTAGTCTACTTTTAGGTGCGTGTTGAAGCATAACGTAAGCGCGTGATGAAAATATTATAAGAAAAATAATATAGAAAAAAAGTGTAGAAAAAATATATAAGCAAGAATATATATGGAAATATATGGAAAAAGAAAATGTTTTAATTATAATAAAATAAATTTATTAGAAAAAAAGCTTTGAAACAAGCCAAATAAATTCTCCATTTAAGAAAAAGTAATTATCAAAAATTTAATTACAAATAGATTAAAAATTTTAATTTGAAAGAATAAAATTTTCTTCAGTTAATATTGTGTAATGAAAGCGAAAATCTAGTTTTAAGTACAAGACAAAGAAAAAAGAAAAACACACAACGTAAAGTTTTTCTTTTCAAAAAAAATTTTTTTTCTCAACTTCATATATATGTATGTATGTATGTATGTACACACACACAAAAACACACATTTTACGTTTACTCAAACTCATATAAGGAAACTTTACTTTTTTATGGAAACGAAAATGAAATAATCAAATGAAAATGAGTAAAAAGTTAGCAAAAATTAAATAAAAACGCACACGCATAAAGTGGTGAATTTAAATAAAAAAGAGAAAAAAACAAATAATTTTTAAAACAACGTTTAAGTGTGTGTGTGTGTGTGTCAGTTGAGAGTGTTTAAGTAAGAGTGCGTGTTTTTGTATTTTTTTTTTCAAATAGTGTGCGTAAATTACAATATTTTTCGGTTAGTTTGTTTGAAAAACCATACAATTTTTGTGTTACACGACATTGCTACATACAAATGAAATAAATGTAGATACAATAAAAATATATAGTATAAAAATGTGTCACACTTCTTTTCAACAATGGATTATGAAAATTTGCTACATGTTTCTCAAACCTAAAAAAAAAATTGGTTTAAAACCATTAACTTACTAGTAAAACATCGTTGTTCTTAAACAATAAAATGATCTTTTGATACTAAAATTGCCAGAAAATCGTATAAAATCAAAAAAACTAATAATTTTATAAGCCTTAAATTGCTTAAAACTGCTGTAATTGGGTTTAAAAACTAAATTACAAGCTTAAAAACTAATTTCGAATATTTCGAACTTAAGCTCGAAAATTTAAATTTACCCAAAATGGTTAAAATAACAACTTTAAAAGGGAAAAAATGATTTTATTTTACAAAAAAATTGTTTTTCTAAAAACATAAGAACTCAAATTTTAAACTTTCGCATTTTTTAAAATATTATACCCAAAGACACCCGGGCAAAAAGCAAATGTCTTAAAAACTTATTTGTTATAAAATCAAAAAAGCTTAATTTTTTTAAACCACAAAATAATATTTGGAACATTTTGAACTAAAGTTCGAAATTTTCGAATACATTAACATAAAAAAACAATTTAAAGCTAAAATTATTGAACCTCTACAATAATCCAAAAGAAATTACTGTTTTAATCAATACAGCAAATTTTAAAGTTTTCGAAATAAATTACTTTTTTTCGAACATGTAAAACTAAAGCAGAAAATCATTAAATTCTAAAAAAATTTAAGCTCTAAAAATTAATTTCGAAATGTTCAAATGTAAACTTAAAAATTTTCGAACTCGTTAATATAAAGCAGAAATACCTAAATAAAATAAAAATTTTAAAAACCTTTTAGAAATTTAAAATAAAAAATTTTAAGCTCAAAAAATCGATTTCGAAATTATTGATTTTTAACTTTGAAAAAACACCTGTGGTCTAATCACCGCATTCGATATCGAGCAAAATTGATCGAAATTATTTATTTTGGTATCATGAAACTTGATATCGAATGAAATGTATTGAATTTGAAATAATAACATTTGATATCGATTGCAAGTGATTTCGTATTTATATCAAAAGCACTCAGTTTTTTCGTATACATTTTATTACACAATCAATCGCCTGTAATTTGGAAACAGCACATTATAAAATAAATTAATTCGTTTTTTCGAACATAATTTTGATAGTTTGTAAACATGTTATTAACTCAAAATATTTAATTACTATTTATAAATGACATGCGATTGATTGCGTAGTAAAATTTATATGAAAAGTACTCAAAAACTTTTATTGGGAGGAATTTCGATATTTTAAAATAAATAAAAATTTTAAAAAATAAAGCAAAAACAACTATATTTTTAAAACAAGTGGAAAAGTTACATATTTCAGGTAAACAGTTTTGTTCAGATTTTTCGAACTTAAGTTCGAAATTGAATAAAAAAATAATCAAATATGTGAAAAACAAAACAACAAACAAAAATTTGTTTAATTTTTGAACTTTTTTCAAAACTCCAAAGCCAAATAATCAGCCATGTCATAGAGTAAAATTCCGTTCGGAAACCAAATTTTTCAAAACTCCAAAGCCAAATACATTTTTATAGACAATCAGCCATGTCACAGAGTACAATTCCGTTCGGAAACCAAATTCATTCCGTGAATTGGTGCTTCAGAAAATGACGAAAAAAATTTTCGGAATGAAACCATTTTTGTTTTCATGAAGTTTTCTGTATCTGAAAGGCCAAAAAACTATCTAAATACACTTTCTATCAATAAACAAATATGTTTTCTTCGATTACGAGCGGAATTTTACTTTGTGACATGGCTGTATAAAACCAAATTTGACATAAAAAAATTTATTAAACAGTTTTAAACATCAGAAAAAAACCAAAATGTCTAAAAAATTTTAAAACTACTTAGAAGTACTTTTGTCAAATTAATTTTCGAAATTTTCAAATATGACTTCGAAATTTTCGAACATGTTAACACCTTAATTGCAGTTAAAACTAAACTTCTCAAAAATCGAGCTTAAGTTCGAATATATTCGAATACAAAAAAAAAATATGTTCAAAAAGTCGTCCTAAAAAAGACACTTAATCAGGATATAAAATTTTCGAAGTTAAACTTTTAAACTTCATTCCGAATTTCGTTTTATATGCTCAGAATACTTACAACAGTTTTAATTTTTTTTGTAAACAATTTGCTTAAGAGTAGTATTTGAATGTTTGAAACATAAATCTTAATAATTCGAATTTAATTTCGGGGTTTGGTTATCTATTTTTGGTAAAAATATTTAATATTTTACTATTTAAGTTAAAGCTTGAATTTTTATTACATTTAACATCCCTTTTAGTTTAAGCCATTTCTCTTTAAGTTTCTTAAAATTTATTTGTTTTTCTTTTCACCTAAAACAATAATATTTATATATTTTTTTCTTCTCCCCTCTAAATTTTGTGGTTTGCTTGAGATTTTTTTCTGTTTTGTCTCTAGTCAATATGTAGTACTAAATGTATTTCATTTTTGACTGCGATCTTGTTTTCTAAAAATAATTTATTCCTAATGCTAGAAACACAACTAGGACGAACGACGAATTATGCGCAACGAATATTCGTCATTAGAAATAGAACACATTGGTGTATATGAAAGTACACACAATCATTGCGTATACCGAAATTCGTCGTGCGTAACGAACTCTGCGATAGGTTTTTTTCTATTTCTTACGCAGACGAACGACAAATAAATTGGGAAAGGGACAGTGCAGCATGATATAAAAGTCGATTATTTGTTAAAAACCGCTTCCATTGCGAACTTGGCTAAAATTCGAAAAAATTGCAAACTTTTAAATAAGCATTGAATTTATTTGAAATTGCAAATTGGTGAAAAAAAATGTAGGAAAATATCAAAAAAAAAAAAAAATTTGCAAAAACAGCGAAAATTCGCAAAAAATTTTAATATTCCAAACAAGCCATAAAATGTTTTAAAAGTCTCTAAAACCATAAGAAATGGCAAAACTTCGGTAAAAATTGCTTAATTAGCAGAAATTCGCAAAAAATTGTTAACAGTGGCATGAAAGCAAAGTCTACTATTTATTAGAAATCGTGAAAGCTGTAAAGAATCGCAGAGGCAAATTACTTCTATTGCGAACATAGCTAAAATTCGCAAAATTTTGCAAACTCTTAAACAAACAAAATATCGAAAAATTACAAAAAAAATTTGCAAAAATTCGCGAAAATTTGTTATATTTTAAACGAGCCATAAAATTGATTAAAAGTCTCTAAAACTATAAGGAATGGCAAAAATTCACATTAATACCTGGAGTTTACGCACTTGTTGTTTCTCATATGACGAACATACTCAACGAATTCTTGCCAACGAATTCATCGTACTATGCGAAATTCGTAGTTCGTCCCAGTTGTGTTTATACCATAATTTATGACAAATTTAAAAAAAAAAAAATTTCATGGAAACTTAAATATTTTTGCTGAGGTTTAAGTCAAGAAAATTTAAGGACATTTTATTTTCAGCATTATAAAAAAAAAAAAATGTAAAAATAAGAACATATAAAAAAATTTTTTTTAAGAAATGCTTTTCTTAAAAAAGAACATTTAAAAAAAATTTTGCCCGCCCCCCCTAGATTTTCTCCTGACTACGCCCATGTATTCGTGTACTGTCATCGGGAATATGTATGCCTGCAAAGTTTCATCAATTTTCATCGAGTAAAAGGCGGTCAAAAAAGCATTTTACCCAAAAAAAACTTTTTTTTGCCCCCCCCCCCCCTAGATTTTATCCTGGCTACGCCCATGTATTCGTGTATTGTCATTGGGAATATGTATGCCTGCAAAGATTCATCCATTTGCATTGAGCATAAGGCGATTAAATTAACGTTACAAGATTTGATTTTCCGAAGTGAAGCTAAAGAAAAGGGTTTACAAAATTTTGCCCCCCCCCCCCCTAGATTTTATCCTGGCTACGCCAATATATTCGTGTATTGTCATCGGGAATATGTATGCCTGCAAAGTTTCATCCATTTGCATTGAGTATAAGGCGGTTAAAATGACATTACAAGATTTGTTTTTCCGAAGTGATGCTAAAGAAAAGGTTTTAAAAAAGAAAAGAATTTTAGTAAATATAACATTTCCAGTACCCATGTTCTGTAACTTTAGTGAGAACTTCTCGCATCGAAAAGATGTGAAACAAAATATTCCATCGTTCCTCGAAAAGTGAGAAAAAAGTGTGTCTGTAACTCATGTCGAAAACTATGGAAAGAGATTACGTTGTTACGTTATAAATGTCATAATATTTTACTTGAAGCCGATGTGACATTGCAGATGTTGAGGACGCCAGTCACACATATCTTTAACGGCGACCAAAATTTACAAAAATTGAAAATTTTTCAACGACGGCGTCGAAAATACAACCGTCGGCTACACCAAATAATGTAAAGTGCGACTTTAATGTTTGTTGTTTCTAAACGAGCTTTGAAAAAATTCGTATATTTTATAAAGAAGCTGAAAGCAAAAGAATTAAACAATAAAACATGTGCCAAGAACAAATTTTTATTATTATTATTCTTTGTATTTTTAATTTTAAATTGTTTTTTAGTGCTAAAATTTTTTCTCGCCCCAATTTTATTCGTAAGTTTATTTGACAGTTCAAAGCGGAAAGTTTTCTCACAAAAATGTTACAGACACACTTTTTCTGCAAATTGACGAGTAATTTCCTTACATGACAGCTAGTACTCGCCAAAAAAAAGTTACAGACACAGTTTAATGAGAAAAACAGATGTTTGTTTCAATATATGGCATTTTTGTTTCATTTCACACATTTCAATCGAAAAGTTTCTCGACGCGAGAGTTATAGAACATGGGCACAGGAGTCATGTCCAATAGATATACAAACTTAAGACTATAGCAAAGACTTAAGACCAGTAAATAGTTTCATAGCATAGGCTATAGTTTAGACGATGGACTAGGCTATATTTTAAAGTTCTTACGAAAAATAAGCGGACAGGTATCTGGTACTTTTTTTCAAATTCAGCCCTGTTAGGGAGTAAACGGGTGAAACCTGTATTTTGGAACTTTTTATGTCACCCCATCTAACTTTTAAGCCAATAAAGATAGAAATAAAATTTATATGTATTAGATTCGAAACTAATCTAAAAAGTACAAATACTTATCCGGTACTTTTCGAAATTCGAACGTTTAAGGGGCGTAAGTCTAAACTATTTTTGGTGCTTAAAAAAAAAAAAAACATTTTTCTCCATTCTTTGAAATCTACGTATTAATTTATCGGCTCCCACTACAAAATTCTTGATACTTTAATGGGGAGAAAAAAAGTACCAAAAAGCGGGAAATACGGGAAATTAAATTCCTTTCTTAAGCGTTCTGTTTTACAACTGATACTTTGTTTTTAATTATGCTTAAAATTTTACCTAAAAACATAAAACTCAACATGTAAAGTCCTGAGTGGATAAGAACTTGTGAGTGAATTGTCAGGTACTTTTTTGTCCTTTAACTGGTATTTTTTTAATTTCCGTTAGTATTGGACCTAGAAACATAAAATTAAACGTACGAGGACCTGAGCTAACGAAACGTGGAAGCTCCTTAGTGAATGAGAATATATAAGAGAGCTTTTGGTACTTTTTTGTTCTTTAACTGGTACTTTTTGAATATCCGTTGGCATGGTCCTGAGTAAATGAGAATGATATGTAAAATGGATCTTTTTGTTACTTTTTTGTTCTTTAACTGGTACTTTTTTAAATTTTCGTTAATGTTGCACCCAAAAAAACATTAAATTAAATATGCAATGCCCTGAGCGGATTAGCATAACTGTTTGCTACTTTTTATACCCACACCATAATAGTGGAGAGGGTATTATGCATTTGTGCTGATGTGTGTTACGCCTTAAAATACTGGTCCTAGACCCACCTTAAAGTATACCGATCGTCTTAGAATCACTTTCTGAGTCGAACTAACGATGTCCGTCCGGCTGGCAGGCTGGCTGGCTGGCTGGCCTGTACTTGTGCGCAAAGTACAGGTCGCAATTTTGGAGATAATTTGATGAAATTTGGGTCATAGGTTCTTATTGGCACAAGGACCAAGCCTATTGAAAATGGGCTGAATCGTAGGACCACGAGGGAAGATAGGGGGAAATTTCTTCCTCTCAGAAACTATCAAACCGATTTCAATGAAATTTAAAACATAGATAGAACCATATCTATATGGACACAAAATGTATGCATTTTTTAAAAAATAGGACCACGAGGGGAGATAGGGGCAATTTCTGCCTCTCAAACCGATATTAATGAAATTTAAAACATATATAGATCCATATCTATATGGACACATTAGCTATACAGTTTTTCAAAAATAGGGCCACAAGGGGATTTTCATGAAGTTTATAAACATAGATAAATCCATATTTATATGGACACATAAGCATGATGTGTTTTTAAATACTGTGGCGTAGGGTATCATATGGTCGGGCTTGACCGACTATACTTTCTTACTTGTTTGTTTTACAACTAGTCCTTTTTTTATATAGAAACATAAACTTTGGCATATAAGCACATATACAAAACACGAAAGAAAGGGAGACGCTCAAGAAGTAGCGGAATTAATGATAGTTTATCCATAAAAATAGCTTTAGTGGAGGTGACCATATGGAAAAATGTGTTTTCTCTGCGTGTTTTCAGTTAAAATCTGATAAAAGTTTCCGTGATTGGTCAGAAATCGAGTAACAAACATTTCCTTGCGTTCTCTCGACCCACTCTGAAATAAAACGTTTTATAAGAATGTTCCAAGTGAACCACCTGCTGTCACTCTATACCTTTTAAGTTTCAGTTTTATAAATTATAACCTGTTGTGCTAATAGTCGGCTATTATTTTATAGAGGAAGCCATTTATTTGTTTACGTTATACTGCGGCAGATAAAACTATAGTTGAGCCTATAGATAAGACTATAGTTGGGAATATAGACTAGCCTGGTCTATACTTTAGTTTAATTTATGAATTATACTACAGCTTGGACTATAAACTACCTATACCTTCAATTTTAGTTCACCCTCTTTTATTTTTAATACTTAGACCATTTTCTTAGTTTGATATCAGAACTTAAGGAAACGGAAAATTATTTTAACGCCAACCCTAAAACAATAATATAAATTAACTTTTGAATTCTGTCTAACAAAAAAAAAAAAAGAGCATAATATATCTTAGACCTACAAATACTATAGAGAGTACTAAAAAAGGTACTAAAACAAAAAGCATGTTAAAATCATTATAATTTGTTAAGGGTTTAATAATGGATTTAATACAATGCTTCAGAGCAAAAATGGGGCAGACAGAGAACAACAAAGAGTAAAAGCTAATTACAACATCCTTTTCCTGCCGTTTAGATTTTGTACTTTCAGTTGTATGAATTTCGTTTTTCCGTTTTAAGTTTCTTTTATTTGCCAGCTGTAAACAATAGCTAACAATTTAATTATCTCAATTAACAAAACCTTTAATAAAATTTGCACCTGTTTCTTCTAGGTTTTGTTTTGCCACAACCAAATAAAAAAACTGTGTCGCTTATTCGAAAAGTTTGGTGAATGTTAATGAAAAAATGTCTGTATTTTGCATAAGTAAAGGTATGAAATTGGGAAGAAGCCTTATAATGCATTAAATAAAAGAATTAAAGCTAAATATACTTGTAAAATAAAAGAAATTGTGTAATAAAACTATTAAGAGGAAACAACATTGCTCTGGTCAATAAGGAAAAGCCTAGAAAAATAATTTTTAAATAAAATTAAAAGAGACATGGGGCTCAAAGAAGGTGAAGCAAACAAACTGACATTAAATTCATTACAAAATGAATAGAAAAAACAATATTTTTCAACTAGAAATTTACAGCCAGGCCTACGATGTCACACGTCCACGTTCGCATAGAAAATTACATTTAAAACAAAAACAATTTCTAATATTTGTTTTTGTTTTAAATGTAATTTTCTATGCGAACGTTAACGTGTGACATCGTGGGCCTGGCTGTTAATAAAATATTAAATTAAAACCCTTTAACTGTTTAAAGATTACACAATTTTTGATAAAATAAAAGTTAAATAACAAATCAAACAAACAAGTTTTAATATTTGTCAAGAAATGTTAGAATTCAGCTTCGGAAATTTAAATTCAGCAATCAAGTTTTTTATTTAAATACAAGATTTGCATAAATTTGCAGAATTATGTGGTAAAAATTTCAATAGAGGGCTTAAAAACGTAATTCAGCAAACGAAATTTTAAATACTTTTAATAAAAAAAGAATTTTGATTCAACAAACTACAGTATTTCCTAGCAAAAACCTTTATTTAATAACCAAAAATCTGATTCAGAAAGCAAATTTAAAAGAAAAGAATAAACTTTCAATTCCACTGGCATTTTGTTTTCGATACAACAACAATTCTTATAATTGTATTTTTTTTTTTATTAAAATTCAAGAATTGCAAATATGTTACATAGTAAAAATTGCCATTCAGCTCTTTTAAAGAAAATTCAGCAAAGAAAAATGTTATTATTTGTAACAAAAAATTTAAATCAACAATTTTTTAAATATATTTTTGCAAAATCTTAATTTCTTAACCGAAAATCGTATTCAGCAAGCACATTGAATAATAAATGAAAACTCAATTTCATGGCCCTATGCTCCTTATAGGAACTACGGGAACTTATATATATATATATATAAATCCATCAATATTGATATAAAAAATATAAAAAGCTTAATTCAGCGAAGAAAATATTTATTTCATTTAATACGAAAAATAATATTCGTTTTTTATCTTTATGAAAAATTTTCAAATCAGCTTTTAATAATGAAATTTAGCGAAAGAAATTTTAAATCAAAATACATAATATTAAGTAAAAAATTTTAGTCTTCAATTGAATAACCAAAAATCTCTTAAAGAAAGTAAATTTCATTATAAGTGACTAGAAAACTTGTCAACATTTATATAAAAATAAAAAAAAACTTAAATTCAGCTAAATAATTACAATTCAGCATCGATTTTGTTTTCGAAAATTGAAGAAAATAAAAAAGTATGTATGTTTTCATAACAAAAATTTATATTCAGCTTTTATAAATGCAATTCATCAAATAAAATTTATAAAAAAAGAAATTTAAATAAAAACATTAAATTTAATTACCAGAAACCTTATTCAGCCAGCAAATTTTATTTTAAATTGCAAGTAAATCTATCAATATTTTTATAAAAATAAAAAATTTAACTAGGTTAAACATATTCTAATTCAGCAAGCATATTTCTTTTGAAATAGATCAAACTTTATAAATTATTATGATTCTAGAATAAAAGTAGTAGGAGCAATTGATGTTCTTAGTAAAAAAAGTTAAAATACCAATTTCTTATTATATTTTTTTTTTACCAAAAAACCTGTATATATTCCAATTCAGCAAGCATAGTTTATGCTTAAAATAAGAGAACCTTTGTTTATTATATATTTCAGAATAAAAATTGTAATTAAGCTTCTACGTTAGTAAAGAAAAATACCTACATTTAGGGATTTTTTTCCTTCTTTTGGAAACACTGGGCTTAAAATACTAAAAAAATTTAAATTATTATTCTTATAACAAAAACTATAATTATTAAAATAAAATCGGTAATTCTTTTATACTTGAAAGTATGATACTTAAGAGTTTTAATATAAGACTTGAATGTAAAAAAATCTTAGTGAAACACTAAAGGTGTTACACACAGAAAAAAATCAATGTAAATTCGTTCAAAACAAGGTTGATTTTACATTTTTCAGTAGTGATTTTGCTTCATTGTTGTTTCATGTTAATTAAACATGATTTTACAATAACTTGCGAACAACATTTTTTTCTTTCAAAATAACTATAATTCATGTTAATTTAACATTGCAGTAAAGTTAGAACAAAATGTATAAATATTGAAATAACAATGCGAATCACGTTGAATGAAAGTTATTTAAAGTTGAAACAACGTGAATTTCATGTAGAATCAAATTGGTTGCAGTGTGATATAACAGTGTGAAGACAACATATGCATTTATTTAAGAATAATTTAAAACACTTACCCCTGTAACACATGTTTCACTTATTTTGTATCTCCTTTGTTAACAGAAGCATCAGCAGAATGGCCCGATATCGTTTTCGTCATCATTCTACTTTGAAAACTTGATGTACTATTTAACTAAATAATTTTAATTAAAAGAATACGGGAATTGCCTTCTTTTTATAACATATTTTAAACATGAAAATAAAAAGATGTACATACTTAAGTGTGTATGCATGTTAATTTAAGAAGATACACTTTTGATTTTAATATAAAACAGGTTTTTATGGATTCAATATTGAACAATGTTGTTTTAACAGTGAATAATATTAAATAAACGTGATTTAAGATTATTTTAAAATTTTTCATTTAAAATTAATATGAAATAATGATAAATTTAAATAAAGGGCATACTTTTGCAGAAATTTACCATGATTCTCAATCAACATTTCGCCATGTTATTTTAACATTGGTATTTTTTTCTGTGTGTATGATACTTGCTATTTTTTGTATTGGATTTTTTTAGGATTGACTGAATGAAACAACAAATGCGAGAAAGAACAAGAAATACAATATGTAAACAAACCCTTTTTTCTGATTGACATTTCTCATTTATATTTTTTTCTTTGACTAAAACATTTTATTCTAATTTCTTCGACCTTTTTTTAAAATGTTTTTCTTCTTTATTAATTTTTGAGCTTAAGGTCACTTCTATTTTAAATATTTGGTTTATTTTAATTATCGATATTTCGATTTCCTTTGGAAATCTTCTTCAGGATTTTTGTTAAAATATATCCTGAAGAAGATTTCCAAAGGAAATCGAAATATCGATAATTAAAATATACCAAATATTTAAAATAGAAGTGACCTTAAGCTCAAAAATAAATAAAGAAGAAAAACACTTTGAATAAAACAAAAAAAAAAAAAAAAATGGCAAAAGCTTGGGCAGATGAAACTATCTTGTTTTTGATACACGAAATAAGGCAGGTGCCCTTCATATGGGATTTCAAATCATAAATTTTCAGTTAAAGAATATACCACGATGTAATTCGTAATATTTTTCATTATTTGAATTAAATTTTATTGAATTTAAGAAAAAATTTGTTTGTGATTCCAAAATAAAATGTAAACAAAACAAACAATATTGCCCACGTTTTTTTCCCACAAAAACCCATCAAAAAAAACTAAAAATCGCAAAACAAAAGTTAAAAACCGCTACTTTCGATCAAAAAAATTGGCAATAGTGCTAACATTTAATCTGGAAATGTCAATTTTAAGTTAAAAGTTTTTATATTTTTTTTGACAGTCTTAGATTATTTATCGATAACTCATGTATATTTGTTTGACATTTCAAGATTTTTTATGATATAATCATACTCTTTACACTTAGTCAGTTTTCCTATGCAAATGTATTTGCACTGTTCTCCAATATAGAAAAAATACAAAAAATAGCAAGTATCATAACACCTTAAGAAGACTTATATTTTTTTTTTAGTATAAGACTTTTTGGTATGAGACTTAAAAGTCTTATAATTTAACTTTTAGATCTTTGCTTAAGATTTTTCTGGTTTAAAACATGTTACCGCAGTATAAGACTTTTAATTACGGTATAAGAGTAAAAAGCTCAAACCGCTTCATAAAGCATTTATGAAATTTTTCGATTTACGTTTTGGTTTTATATTCTCCTGTTTTTAAACATTTTTGCTTTAGCCTTCATACTTTCTTCTTCATTATGACCTAATTTAGTGAATGTCTTACCATAAAAAAAAAAAAATAAAAACGTTTTAAAATAATTCTCCGGTGAAAAGGAAAAAATTAAAAATGTTTCTTCTATTTAAATTGCCTTTACATGACATTTGTTGAAACATTCAATGTCTCTCTGCCATTTTCGGGCAATTTTTTTTCGTGTTTCCACTTCAGTTAAGTTCAGTTCATTAAATATTACCCCAAAAATCCCTGGAAACTGTAAGAGACGCAGACACAATTACAATTGCAAGCAACATCAAGCATTTTTTCTATTTTTTTTCTTTTTGGCTTGAATATAAAAAAAAGTCCTGCAGAGCTAACAGTTTAAGACAGCAGGAGAAAAACAGATAAAAATGATCAGGAAAAGAAAGAAATGCCTACTACTGTATGACTTTAATAATAGTCCAAAGAGAGTTTTCATACCTCATTTTTTCAGAAGGTTTGCGTTTTTGTGGTTTTATTTAAAAGAAAAAAAGTAATAAAAACTTTAGTGGCAGTTACCAGTAAAGAAGCAAAAATGTTAACTTGTGAAAATGTCAACAATATTATGAAGAAAAGAGATGACAGTTAAAAAAGAAACAAATACTTAATTTTTTTAAGCAAAAAAGTCTGCTTTAGTTTAAAAGAAAACTTTTTACTATAGCCATAAAACAGTGTTACAAATTGGAAAAAAGGATGTTTAAATTTTTATTGTAAAAGCCTAAAAGTATGCCAAAAAATTATTTTTTCTAAAACACCAAGAGTTCGAAGGACCTGAATGGATGGTAGTCATAACTAATTTAACCAAGCCTTGGATTATTTGTGGAAAAGGAACAATTTTAAGACGAAAAAAGGTTATGTAAATATTGTATTTAAGCCAACAATTATGCTATGATTTTATAGCAAACATTAGAACCATAAGTGATAACGAATATTTATGTTTTTGAGTTAAAGAACGAAATTTTACATAACATTTTAAGCCTAAAAGTTTGCCTTCCTTCTTTGAAATATTATTCCAAGGACTATAAATCGATTACTTACATAAGCATTATTATCATTTGGAGAATTTATGGCAAAAAAAAGTTATTGAGCCAAAAAGTATGCTACAATTATACTTTTAAAAAGAAAATGTGGGTTTGGTAGGCAATAAAATAATTTAAAATGGAAAAATTATGTTAATTTTGTAAGATAGAGTTCAAGCAAAAAATATTAAAGTTTAAATAGAATTCATGTATATGATATTTTTATGTAAGGCAAAAATTATGCTACATTTATAACATAAAATATTATTCTTACGTTTATAACGAAGTCTAGACAAAAACAATTTATTTTAAACTTTGAGTTTCTAACAAAAAAGTCACAAGATTAAGATTAAGGCAAAAAAAGTATGCTAAATTTAACGGAGATTTACAAGGTAATAATAATAAATATAAATAATAATAAAATGTTGAGAGCTAATAACAGATTTAAGGAAAAAATTAAGTTGAAATAAAAATATTCATGATTTTTTTAAAGCTTAAATGTATGCTACAAAAAAGAAATGTGTTTAAAATTTATAGACTATCAAAAACACATAAAATATGATTTATATCAAAAGATAACAGTATCAGACAGAAAGATTAAGCATTAAAAACAGGAAGTTTATGCATTTACTTTATTATTAAGATGCCAAAAAGTATGCTTCTTTTAAACTAAAAGTTTAAATTTACTATATGGGCATTTCCCTAGAATGGTCTACCAGGATGAAAAATCATCGTCTTGCATTGTTTATTATTAGAAAAAAAGTCTATGTTCTTATAAAAGAATGGTTTCCTAGCATATCTGAGCTGTTTCACTTGAGGAAATTGGGCTGGAAACTGGAAAATTTTATAATTTCCTGTATTTTTTACTTCTAAAGACATTTTTATATACTTATTTTACATGCAAAAAATATGTTATGTTTACACGCTTTCTTCATTATCTCTCCATTACAATCAATTTTAAAAGGAGTATTAAGTTTTTTTGGTAAAAGAAATTTGAAGACATTTATGGAAAAATGCGTGGTGATAATAATAAAAAAACATATGGAAAAATCGTACGTTCGCGATCCATACGTTCACGACCGGTACATAAGCCAATTTAATAAAAACCAAGAGAGATATTTTATTTTGTAAATACTGGATGGAGACCTACATTAATACACTTTTAAAAGTTTGGTTTTCTATATTAATTGTACATCAAAAGCGTACGTTCGTGACCCCAGGATATGCCCATATATCATTTTTGTTAGCTGGTTTTTTTGTTCTCTGATAGACTAACTCACTATTAATATGTAAACGCTTAGCAGATTTTTTTTTTTTTAATAAACTTATTTTTATTAGCACCACTGCCTTTTTAAGTTTTCTTTTTCAAAATGTACAGTGAAAAACTTTAAAACAAAATCCAATATTCTCCCTTTGGCATTTTGTAGTTGCTGTTGTTAATTTAAATATAAAATATTTAAGAAGCAAGGACAGACATTGATTAAAACTTCGCTTTCATGTAATACTCGGCTTCATTGAAAAAACACATGTGAACAACTAAAAATAGGTCAGGAAAAAATAGCAATTTTCTTTTACACAAATAAAGAACTTTTATTATAGATCAGTCATATAAACTTCCATCAACAAACACTCTCACATACAAAGCAATTTCAGACTAAAAAGTGCCAATTCTTAGACCCCTTCCATGTGCAAATTCCCATAAAACCTTTAACTACTACTCGGTGTTCATGTGCAAGTAAAACTTGTACTTGTTTTCACGAATAACTAACTAACTGCTCTGTTGTGTGTGTATTTATACTCCCTTCGTCTCTCTATCCCTCTCTCTTTCACTTGTTGTAAAACTGTTAGGTAAATGAGTGTGTTTGAGTGCATCGGTGCATTCCCTGCTATATTGTTTGTTTATGTTGGTGTCGTAGTATTTTTTCCTAGTTTTTTTTTTCTTGGTTTATTTTATTCTGTAAAAAACATTGTAGTTACAAAAAGTTTACCTTGTCATGTGGCATTGGGTAATAAAAACAAAAAAAAAAAAATAAATTCAAAAATCATACAAACACACACTTGTTAAAAAGTGTATTGTATCCATTTGCATGCATTTAATGACATACAACACAGCTTAAACTCTATAGTGGAAAATATAATACAGTGTTTTATTTTGCATAAGTAGAAATTTGAAAGCAAGATTAAGTTTCTAGTATGTAATACCAACAGTTTAAAAAATAATGTAAGAGAAAAAGTCTTATACGGAGAGTAAATCATACACTAAGGTTTTCAAGGCTTCAGATTAGTACTGGACTCAGGGGTGGTAGTAAATAGCATTGAGATAGTAGTATACGACATTCAAGTCATAGTATCAGAGTTTCAAGTCATAATATAGGACTTTTAAGTGTTAGTATAAAACTTTCAAGTCTTAATATAAGCCTTCTAAGTCTACGAATAAGACTTCATAGTCTTACTATAAGACTTCTAAGTCTTAGTATAAGACTTCATACTCTTACTATAAGACTTCTAAGTCTTAGTATAAGACTTCTAAGTCTTAGTATAAGACTTCTAAGTCTTAGTATACGACTCCTAAGTCTTAGTGTAAGACTTCTAAGTCTTAGTTTACAATTTCTAAGTCATAGTATACAATTTTTAAGTCTTAGTATAACACTTTCAAGTCATAGTATGAGACTTTCAAGTCATAGTATAAGACTTCCAGGTCAAAGTATACGACTTTCAATTATTAGTATAAGACTTTTCAATATTAGTAAAATATGTACATAAAAGTCTAAGGGTTAATAAATCAGTGCAAGTAAAACTCTGTTTTTGGCTTAGAACGTATTTAAGACAGCAAATCTATCACTCAGTTAACATATAAACCATCTCTAAACGCATAAAACTGGGCGTTTAAACTACCAATAGAGACCATATGAATTTGACAACATTTATCGTGTGTTGCCACAATATTTGTTTTTTTAAACTACATACAAACAGTATGTGGGGCACTGATTTACAGCTGTTGAGTTTAAACTACATATAAATAAATGATAAGTTCAATTAAATCAGCGTTTAAACAAACACTGTTTTGTTAGCCATTTGTATAAAACTTCCAAGCCTTAATATGAGGCTTCTAGGATTAAGTACAATATGTTTAAGTCGTTGTTTAAGCCTAGGATTTGGTGGGAGCTCGAAAGACCCCGAGAATCTTTCCATGTTACTGCCGATTGTAGCACTGTCATACCTCATCACGAAAATGACAGGATGTGCTGCATTATCCATTTATACTTATTCTTTGATAAATATTTTAAAGTCTTATATTTAGACTTTAGAGCCTCAGATATTAACGTCTTATACTGCGTTTTTAGTATAATAGTAATACATTTAGTCTTATACTTAGACTTTTAGTCTTAGAATTATACTTCTAAGTCTTATAAATACTTATACTAAAAGATTTTAGTCGTATACTAAGACTTAAAGTCTTTTACTAAGACTTTTAGGTCATATACAAAATCTTTTAGGTCTTATACTAAGTCTTTTACTAAGACTTTTAAGCCTTATACTAAGACTTTAAAGTCTTCTACTAAGACTTAACATCTTCTACTAAGACTTCTAGGTCTTATACTAGAACTTTTTAGTGTTATAGTAAGTTTTGAAGTCCTTTTGTAAGACTTTGAAGTCTTAAACTACGATTTTTAAGTTTGATACTAAGACTTTTAAGCCTTTTTCAAAGATTTTCAAGTTGTATACTGTGACTTTAAAGTCTTATGGCCATTTTCTCAATGTACCGATAAACTGGCTGTTACTTAATGTCAACAAAAATTTATTAGAGCGATAAACTGTCCGTTAACGATTTTGAGTTTCTCAATATACCGATAAAAAACATTGTTTTCAGCTGGCAACCCCTCTCAAAATACATGTTAAAGCTGGTAGGAAGCTGATTGAATTTATCTGTACGGCAAATAAAAGGAAAATAACTAATTGGCAGATGAGTGCTGGTTAGCTTTGCGACAGAATAAATGCAAATTAGACATTGAGAAAACCAAATTTCTTTAATGTTCAGTTTTTCGTTGGGAAAAGAGATAATCGTGCAATGAGAAAACGGCATTTATACTTAAAAGTTAAAGTCTTTTACTAAGAGTTTTAATACTTGAAACTAAAAGTCTAATACAAAAAATTCTAATTTTATTACTTTTATGTCGTGTTGTTCAACTTTAATTTAGCAGACATTTTAGAGGCCTTTATGTCTTATGTGGAGTTTTTAGTCTTTCCTTTTTAAATATTTAAGTGTTTCTTTTAATTTTTCGAAAAGCCTTGATTTTTCGTACTTCTTCCCTTGACACATTTGTAAACTGTCGAAAATATGTCTTTGAACTTTTACTTGAGTTTTCTAAGCTTTTATTATTCAAAATTTCAAATTAAAAAATAAAAAAATTATAATGTGCGGAACCGGAAAATTCATGTCCTTCATGTAAAAAAAAAAAAAAAAAAAAAAATGCCAGAAAAAGTGAAAAAATTTGTTTATTTCAAAAACCTTAAACAGACAATTGCTTGCTTTTTTTTCTTTTTCCTTTGCAGCAAATTTTGACAAAGTACAATCAACTGTATGGAAATTTCTTTTTATTTTTTAACACTTTGTTGGATATTGCAAATAAGATAAAAAATATGTTTTTTATCTTTTGAACGAAACAATAAACATTTAAAATAATTTTGTTTTTACTTTTACGTTTTTAAAAAGGGTCTAAGCAAATGTTTTCTCTGAATTGTTTTAAATTGTCTTAGTGAATTTATTTTCTATTTTGCTAGACTTTTTAATTCCCCCACCTTTAAATCTAATACCTTGACAACTTCCAGCTCTGTTAGAGCATATTTTACACAACAACTCAGGCAGTAAGACAGGTAAGAGTATTAAAGAAGAGCGTAATAATAATTCTGAATTATTTATATTTCAATCGGAAACATATTTCTTGCTGTTGCTGTACACATTTTCATTTCCTTTAATACTAAATACAGTTATAAGTAGTTGTTCTATGAATCTTTGAGTGTATGTGTCAGATTAAGTATGTCATAAAATGTAACGGTATATTATTGTTTATGAACGAATAAGTATGCTAAATTTTTCTGATTAGTCCAGAGAGAGGGAGAGAAAGATTCTGCATACAAAATAGTGAATAAACGTATTAGAAATATTTTTATTTCCAAGTCAACTAAAGGACCATTTGGAAAAGTCAAATGAGTTCTTTTAAGCATGAAAAAACACTGATTTCATTAAATTAAGGCAGAAAAATGTATACAAGAAACAGGTGGAAACAATGATTATAAAATACATATTTTTAATATTTACAAAAGTTATCAGATCCTTAAAGGAACGAATTCTCCTCCTTATCCCCTTCAGCCTTAATTTGTGTGCCAATAATTAAACAAAAAAATAAAAATAAACTCCTTTTTACAATAGTTACAAGAAAAAACTTTATCAATTATAGCTTAATTAGTACAAACAAAACAAATCCCAATACCAAAGGATCATCATAAATTTGCTATTAAAACAATAAACAAATTTTATTTAATTACCGCATAATGCTTAAACCATTCCTTATGATATTTAACTAAAACCTTTTTCGGTAGAAAAAAAACACGCAAATAATAAACAATAAGAACTAAAAACCAAGAAACGTTTGCAAGAGAATTATGGAAAAAATTGGGGCACAAAAAAAAATATTTTGAAAGCTTGAAATCAACATGCACATTAATAACTTATGCAAGAATTTATTTAGCTCATATTAATTAAAAAAAACAAAACTAGGAAAACATTATTATTAAGTCTCGTCTATAGTCTAAACAACAGTATGAACTAGAATTAAGGTAATAATCTGAACTATAATCTGTTTTATAGTCTACACTACAGTTTTGTCTATAGCATGGGCTATTCATCTGGGTTATTGTCTTGTTTATTATTCAGGACTTAAGTCTAGACTAGTTTTAATTTATGTCAATAATCAGGCCTACAGTCTTCACTACAATCTCTAAACTCTATAATAGTATAAGCTGTAATAAAGTTAATAGTCTGTACTATAATATGTTTTATAATCTCCACTTAAGCCTTTAGTCCATGCTATAAAGTCTAGACTATAATTTAGTCATAAGTCAGGACTATAGTTTTTTTTCATTTACATACTTATATTTTCTATAGTCTTCATTTTAATCTAGTCTATATGCGGAAGTATGATTAAGATAAAAGTCTGTACTATAATGTGGCTTATGTCTCTACTACAGTCTTGTCTTATGGCTAGAGGATGAACTATAATTAAAACTATCATTAAGTCAGTACTGTAGTCTTAGTGCCGGTTCACACACGTCAAGTTTGTCTCGTCAAGTCTTGATCTTTTAGCAGAGAAGGGAAAAGAGAATGCCATTTCTTTTCCCCTCTATCCTACAAACTCAAGACTTGACGAGTCAAACTTGACGTGTGTGAACCGGCACTTATTTTCCTTTAATTTTGTTTTCAATAGTCTTCACTATAATCTAGTCTATAGGCTATAGTATGAAATATAATCTTAACTATAATTTAGTCAGGACTATTGCCTTATTTTAATTTATTTTTATTTCCAATAGTCTTCACTATAATCTAGTCTATATTTGGAAGTATGATAAAGGTAAAAGTCTGTACTGTATTGCGGTTTATAGTCTGCATCATAGTTTTGTATATAAGCTATAGTCTGGACTAAAGTCTAGACTATCACTTAGTCCATAGCATAGTCTATAGGATGATCTATCTATAGTCTTAACTATGAACTAGTCTGTAGTATAATGAAGGTAATCGTCTGTACTATACACAGAAAAAATTATTAGTAATTTTTTATCAATTAAAAAAATTATTTAAAAAGTATTTAAACTTAATTAATGTAATAACTGAATCAATTATTTTTTTTGTTGAACGAATATTAAAAATATAATTTTGATTTAATTAACATTTTAGTTGTTTTGAAATAAATTTTGAATTAAAATAATAATCAAATAACAAAAAATTATTTCTTTTAAAATAAAATAATTTTAACTTGTGTAATTGTTGTTGGAAATTGTCAAAATCAATCAACACATTGTTTGAAACGGCAAAGTTTTTTGATCATTTTTTCTAATTAAAATTAAAAATATCATTTATTGAAAAAAAATCTTCAAAATATAAAATTTTTACAATTTTTAGTAATCAATATAATCATTTTGTTAATAGGTGCAAAATCAACAAATGGGTTGCTTGATTCTATGAATTTGGTATAAAATTGGTGATTAGAGACATTTTTTAATTTTTTCTGTGTAATGGGGTTTAAAATCTGCACTACAGTCTTTTCCATAGTCTGGACTTAACTCTAGACTATAATTAAGTAAATAACTATAGGCTGCTGCTATAGGATTTGATATAGAGATTATTGTCTTAAGCCTGGACTAAAATCTAGCCTATATTTTAGTCAATAGTCAGGTCTACGGTGTGCACTATAATCAAGTCTCTAGTGTGAACTATAACTTAAGTAATAGTCTGTACTATAATGCAATACAGTTTTTTCTATTGTGTGGACAGACTATAATCTAGATAATTGTTTTGTTCTTAGGCTGGAATAAAGTCTAGACTAAAATTTAGTCAATAGTCAGTACGCTAGTCTGTCCTACTTTCTCTACTATATTGTAGTCTAAAGTTTGGAATATAGTTTGCATTATAGTTTGACCTATAGTTTCTATAGTATTCTATAGTTAAGACTATAGTCTTGTCTCTAGTCTGGAGTATAATTTAGTTAGTAGTCTGGACTATTATCTGGATTTTGTTTTGCCCTATATTTTTGTCAAAAGTTTTTACTATAATCTATACTATTCTGAAGTCTATAGTCTGTAGTTTAGTCTTTTGTTTTTGTAGAGCTTTAGTCTAGACTTTTATTTCGTTAATAGTCTGGACTAGAGTCTTGACTAAAGTCTGGTCTATAATCCATATTCTGGGTAATTTTTGGCCTGTAATGTATATACTATTGTTTGAGCTAAAGTTTAATCCATATACTTATTAGACTATGGTCTTGTCTCTAGTGTAGAATGTCTTCTTACGTATACACAGAAAAAATTATTGGCAGTTTTTTTTTTTTCAATTAATAGTGATTTTTGAATTTTAAAATAAATTTGATTACGTTCTTAATTGATTGAATTAAAAAAAATATTTTTTTTCAATTAAAATTTTACTTGATTTTAAGCTTAATTTTAATTATAAGTTTAATTGAATCAATCAACTCGGTTGTTTGAATTGAACACTTTGTTGCTTTCTCCTTGTTGCTTTCCTCCCTCATCAACAGTTTGCGAAAAATGTTACAAGTGCAACCAACATCTTTATAAAAAATTATTGTCTTTGCCCTTACATGTACATACACACATGTTTTTGTCATAAAAAAGAGCAGTAAGCGTCGCGTGCAAAAAAAAAAACTATCAACAAGTAAAAAATGAAATGAAATTTGTTATAGACGAATTACAATTATGACCACCAACAATGTCAATAATGAGCCTACATACATATGTATATTAAGCGTAAAATAAAAAATCGCCTTGTGGCTGACCACATTGTTGACGGTGGTTATGGTTGCAATCGAAATTTGGTGTTTATTTTCCTTGTTTGTTAATTCTTGAATTATTTTGGCGTCATTTCATGTTGTACGTTTAAAGTGAATAGGTGAAAAAAGTACAGCCAAATTACACAACAAAAACAGTTTTTTGTTTTCAATCTTGAATACCCTGAAGAATCAGAGTTATTCTACAATTTTATACAAAGTTGTATGTATGAAATTCCTTTGTCAACAAATCTTCCAAAATTTGTACAATTAAGCATGAGCTATTACAATTAAACAAATAAAACAAGTTACTTTTAAACCATATTTAAATAAAACATATACATATTTAAAATACTATTATTTTTCTTCATTTAACCATCAACTGAATTGATTTAACAAACTTATTCAATTAACTATTTGTTTGATTGAATAATTTGCTTAATTGAATTAAGATTGTATTTCAAATACACTGTTTAATTTATTCAATTAAAAATTTAATCAATTTAATGCAAAAATTCAATCACTGTTTTAATCAATACAATTATTAAAATAATTAATTTTCTGTATTGTAATCAATTACGTTAGTAATTCATTCAATTAAAATATTGATTTTTTTTTTAATTAATTTGTTAATTCATTCAATTAAAATATTGTTTAATATTAATAATTTTTTCAATTATTTTTGTAATTAAAATGTGAAACTTTTTAATTGGAAAAAAAATCCTTGTTTTGCAATTTTTGCAAGTTTGAGTAATTGGTATAATCATTTCGGTGATAGGTGCAAAATTAAACAATTTTTTGCTTGTTTCAATTATTTTGGTGATCAAAACCGTTTTTTACTTTTTTCTGTGTATTTAAATAAAACATATACATATTTTAAATATTATTATTTTTCTTCATTTAACCATCAACTGAATTGATTTAACAAACTTATTCAATTAACTATTTGTTTGATTGAATAATTTACTTAATTGAATTAAGATTGTATTTCAAATACACTGTTTAATTTATTCAATTAACAATTTAATCAATTTAATGCAAAAATTCAATCACTGTTTTAATCAATACAATTATTAAAATAATTAATTTTCTGTATTGTAATCGATTACGTTAGTAATTCATTCAATTAAAATATTGATTTTTTTTAAATTAATTTGTTAATTCATTCAATTAAAATTGATTACGGATTAATTACCCTACAAAAAATTAATCAGCGAGAAGTCACATTTTTCATTTTGGTGTTAAGAAAATGAAAAAAGTGACTACTCGCTCATTCATTTCTTGTAGGGTAATTACCTTGTCTATAGTGTAGTCTATTGTATTGTCAATAATTAGGTTTGGAGCTTGTATAATTCTTTAGTTATAGATATAT
This sequence comes from Pollenia angustigena, assembly GCA_930367215.1. Taxonomy (NCBI): domain Eukaryota; kingdom Metazoa; phylum Arthropoda; class Insecta; order Diptera; family Polleniidae; genus Pollenia; species Pollenia angustigena. The sequence continues at coordinate 5,234,501 of OV884059.1, read as the reverse complement.
TCTTGAAAGCCATAAATTATTTTAAGCACTGCTATCAAACACGTGAAATGTTAAGACTAAAAATGAAATCAAAAAACTATACAACATTCCGGAATTTCAGTTTAAAGTTAAACTACATATTTACTAAAAAACAGAAACAAATTAATTCTTATGAAAAGGCTAAAAAGCCAAATGAAAACTAAAAGTTTTTCTTTAAACAATCGTTTTTTTCCAACATTCTGTAACTAAAATAAATATCTAAATAAAAATAATAACAAAGGAACACGCTAACGATTAATTAATCGATTTTCTTTTTTCTTGTTTTATTTTCAGTTAATTTTTGCTGCTTTTTCCGAAATTTCTCATCACCTTGCTTTTTCATAACAAAAAGTTGAATAAAATAAATAAATAAAGAAAAATTTAGCTGCAGAAGAAAACGTGTCACAGAAACGTGAAATGTGACTAATAATTGTATAAAAAAAAATTTATTTTCACCAGGAAATATAAAAAAAATAAAAAGTAAATTTAATAAAATGAAATTCCTGTGCAATAAAAAGAAATAAATAAAAATCAATATTAAACCCTAAGAAGCAAAATATAATACAAAAAAAATTTATTTAACAAAAAATAAAAAAAATCTTGACGCCATTTTAAAACGAACCCTGCTTTCTTTCAACGCAATTTTAAACAAAATCTCAACTTTTTTAATGCTTTAACTTTATGATTTTTTAAACTGGTAAGTTATTTATTAAAATTAATTTATACTTTAATAAAAAATTAAGTTAAAACTTTTTATGAAAAGCGCAAAAATGATTTAAGCGTTTTTTATAGCAAGGATCATATTGTTCTCTTGTTAACTTCAATAATTTTACTTAAAATTTGTTTAATTTATAAATTTTGTTAAAAAAAAGCTTAAAATATTCCTTTCGAAAATAAGAAGGACAACTGTTTTTTAAAATCTTTAAGTTGGGTGCCCTAGTAGTCCAGTTGGTTGTGAACTAGTCTATTAGTGCGTGGATTGCGGGTTCTATTCCCGCCAGGAACTCTGGTCTGTTTTACTATATTGGCTGAAAGTCTTAGTTGCTTTTGCTCGGTAAATGATCTTAGAATAATATTTGTAATTGTTTTTGTAACTTTTGCTATATAGAAAAATAAAATAAATAGTATCTTTTGGTTTTTTTTAAACTTAAAACTAATTGCTGGGATAAAAAAAATTTTTGGGAATTTAAAAAAATTAAAGCAAAAAGAAGGTAAAAAAAGTTTTTTTTATACGTTTTATATAACAGTTTAGACAATTTACAATAAAAATGATGAAATTTTCAAAAATTCTGGAATTTTCAAAAAGTTTTTAGGAATTCAAAAATACAGTTAATATTAAATTCTGGAGCATTTATTTTATGCATTTTAATGCATTTTAAGAATTTTATTTTGACTGGTCTGAAAAAATTTTTTTCTGGGATTTTTAAAAAGTTTTTGGGAATTTAGAAATTTTTTAAGAATGCTCGTTAAAAGTGGATTGTAGCATTTCTATAACCAAGCAATCAATTAATTTACTTAGTTTTGGCTAGTTGGACCAAAAAGGGAAATTCTGGGATTTACAAAAAGTTTTTTGGAATTTGAATATACATATAACCAAAATTTAAAATTTATTTACCGTAATAATGAATTATTTACCTTAAATTTGGCTATTTTAGCCCAGTAGGGAAATTATGGGATTTTGAAAAAATTTTCAGGAATTTGAAAATCAAATTAACTTACCAATTTTAATAAAAGCTCTTTTTGGGTTATTTTTAGCTTCAAATTAAATGCTGGGATTAATTAAAAAAAAGTTTTCGGGAATTTTTTAAAAATTAAAGCATAATAAAAAATATGTCTTTATTTTTGAACATTTTAAATTACTTTTTTAAATGCTACTTAAAATACTACCGCTCATTCAACACTAAAAGAATTATTTTTTTAATTAAAAGGATTAAAAACCATAAATAGTTCAACAAAATAACCACAATACTAATGAATTATTTTTTTTATATACAAAATGTTTTAATAGCAGAGAACCACTTAAAAAAATATTTTTTTGGGAAATTAAGTAAATGGTAACACATTTTTAAAAAAAATTTTCTAAAAACTACAAAAATAAAACTTTGACTTTATTTAATTATTAAAAAACTATTAAAATTTGTTTAAAAATTACTTTTTTTTTTGAAAATTTACAAAGTTTACTTTGCAGAAAAGTAGTAAAAATACTACCTTTTCAAAATTAACAAAAACATAAATTTTTTTTATACAAAAATTAATTTAAAGTTTACTGTGAAACAGATTTTTTTTTTTTGCTAAATTTTAATTTTTTTTAAAAAAAAGTACTAAAAATACTACGTTTTCAAATCTGAATCTGTTAAAGAGTTGATTATTGATGCATTTAATTAAATATTTCTAAAAAAAATTACCTAGAATAAGAAACTTTGTGAAAGAAATAGTTGAATATATAACTTTTCAAAAAGTAGTAAAAATACTACTGTTTTAAAAAAACTTTCAAAATTCCTTTTTTTCTTGGTAAAAATATAAATTTGTTTCATTTACAGAATATTTTTTACAACGAAAAGTAAAAAATACACACTTTTTCCAGCAATAAATTCTGTTTTTGTTAAGTTGAAAAATTGTACTAAAACATTCTCCCCATATTCTGTTAAAGTAATTGCAATACAAAATTTACAATCGATACTTTTTAGTTACAGCTGTTATAAAAAAAAAACAGAAAACTAACAAATAAATAGTTGAAGTTTTTTTCTATTTCTCGTATGTGGTTTAACAACTTTTTCCATCGTTTAAAACAAACTTTAATTTGCAATAAAAAAAAAAGAATCTGTAACATTCTTCTTCATGCTCGTATGCATTTTTCTCCACAACAAAACTTTACTTAAAGCAAAAAACTGTTATTTTTTCGTATTTGCTGCCATCCCTTTTTAAAGTTATCCAGTTTGTGCACTGAATATTGGAAAACTGTGTCATTGTACCAAGTAAAATATCATTCAGCAAAAATAAAGGAGGGTTAAAAAGATTTCAGGGAAAATGGGTTCTTAAATATGCACCCCTTATTTATTCTTAAGATTTGGTCTGCTCGTCTTTTTACGGTTAAGTTAAATGGAGACTGGCAAATCAAATACAAAACAATTTAAAATCGTGGAAAAAAACTAATGGAAAAGTAAAGAAGATATTATAAATAATGGTGTTTTCTTTCTACAAGAAAATTTAAAATTTTCTTTAAAAAATTTAATTTGGTGTTTATTTCTTAAAAATGTTTTGCTCTCTAAAAGGGCAGCATGTTTTATTTAAAAAAGAGCACTCTTTCTAATGGCATAAGGCATTGATTGCACTTTTTACCCGTTTAAATCGACAGTGTAGATAATATTATATTTCGTATTTATGTTAAAATATATTATTAAAACTCTATTAAGAAAAAAGTAATAGAAATACTACTTTTTTAAATTTTTAATTAAATCAGCAAAAAGAAGGTTGTTTTAAATAGTGCTTAAAATACTACTTTTTTGTAAAATTTAAATAAGTACTTTTTTGAAAAGTTTTTTGGGAAATCTCATTAGTGGTTAAATTTGTACTAGTCTTGGATACAAAAAAGTCAATTAAACTTCATTAGGAAAAAAGTAGTAGAAATACGACTTTTTTAAAAATCTTTTTATCAACAAAAACGTAGTTAAAGTTTAAAATTTATATAAACTATTTCTAATAATTATAACAAAATTGACATAAATTTAGTTTTTATAAATATTACTTAAAATACTACTACTTATTTGTAAAATGTAAAAAAGGACTTTTTTAAAAAACTTTTTAGTGTTTTAATTTCTACAAGTTCTGGTTAAAAAAAGTCATAAAATTTTATTAAAAAAAAGTAGTAGAAATACTACTTTTTGAAAAATGTTTAAAATAAACAAAAAAGTAGTTCAAATTTTGAATTTACATAAACAAAATCTTTTATTTGTAGCAAAATAACCAAAAAGTAGGTCTTTTTAAATCGTACTAAAAATACTACTTATTTGTAAAACGTAAAAAAGTACTTCTTTAAAAAGTTTTTTTTTTGGATCTTATTAGTGGTAACATTTTTACTTGTTATGGGTACAAAAAACTAAATAAAAATTCATTAATAAAAATTCATTAAGAATAAAGTAGTAGGAATACTACTTTTTTTAAAATGTATTAATGAGCAAAAAAGTGGTTAACATTTTTAATTTATATGAATGAAGTCTAATAGTTATAATAAAATTAGCAAAAAGAAGGTATTTTCATATAGTACTTAAAATACTACATTTTTGTAAAATGTAAAAAAGTACTTTTTTGAAAAGTTTTGTTTATAGATCTTGTTGGTGGTTAATTTTTGTACCTGTTTGTGATAAGAAAAAGTCAATTAAACTTCATTAGGAAAAAGTAGTAGAAATACTACTATTTTTTTAATGTATTAACGAACAAAAACGTAATTAACATTATGAATTTATGTAATTGAAATCATATATTTATAATAAAATTAACATAAAGTAGGTCTTTTTCAATAGTACTGAAAATAGTACTTTTTTGTACAATGCCAAAAAGTACTTAATTGAAAAGTAGAAGTACTTAAAAAAGGTAGTAGAAATAGTTCTTATTTCAAAATATAGAAAATAACTAAATATGTTTTTAAAAACATGCTTGGCAGAGAGGTTAGATACGAATTTTAATGCCAATTTGAATAAAACTGTTATTTTTTTTAAGTAATATAAAGTTAAAATATGTACTTTATTATACTTTTTTTTTTTTAATTCTAAAATCACTTTGATTAACACAAAATGCCTTAAAATATTAAATTTTGCTAAAAATTTCAGACTTTAATCAAAGAACTTTTGATTTGTTTTATATCTTTCAAGCATTTGTAGTACAAAATGGTCAACTTTTTTACACCGCATTTCTCTTACGCAAATTCCTTTAGTTTTTTCTTAAATAAAAACACTCCACTATAGATTCCCTTGAAACATAAATATGCATGTTTCGTGAAATTTACAAGATATTGATATTATTAAACTTCATTATTATTGTACAAAATATTTATTAAAAAAAATCTCTACCAATACATTCCTTGAAAATGCACACACAGGCATTTACTGAAGCATCTGTTCTTTAAAATACCCTACAGTTCATTTCGTAACTGGAAAGAGTTTGAAATAGTTTGCTATTAGTTGTTACCAGACTAGTAACAAAAATACTAGTTTTGTACGTATCAAAAAAGTTACAAGAATAAGAAAGATTGTTAAATATCGACGGTACAGCTACATATATAAGTCAAAAAAAGAGCACTACAAAAGTATTATGTACATACTAAAAATAATACAACTAGTTTTAAACTATTATAAAACTGCCTACAAATGAGCTAGTTGGGCTCCTATGACAACCTAACGTTTAACACGATAGTTTTATATACAAAAACAGAAGTGAAACTAGTTTAAAGTGAATACCAACTAGCTTATTTCTAGCTAAATACTAGTTACTTTGTCTGCAGGGTACCTCCTCATGCATTCACTGATTCTTTTTTCCCATATTTTCCTGCTCTTTAATATCATTAAACATACATACATATTGATTCATTGTAAAACATTTTTCCCTTTAACTGTAAATGTACTATCTGAATTTGTATTTGTAAGTGTGTGTGTTTTTACAACATACCCTGCAAATAATATTGGACCATCTGATCCATTTTGATAAAATGGACTACTCCATGGACTGGTCCAATGTAATGCAGAATGGACCCTGTCATTGTTAAAATGTGTTTGTAGTGTGACGACGGCTGAAGGAAATATTGCCCAAAAATATTCCATGTAAAATTGGGCCTGAATTCATATGAAAAGTGACCCAAAACTTTTGGGCTATTTTTCGTTATTATTGGGTGATTTTTCGTTTTTTAAATTTCGTGATTTTTCAGTATGAAAAATGCAAGGATTTTGTCCTCTATGGTATAACAAATACTTAGCGAAACCGGTACTTGTTATACCATAAATCAAAAAATCCTTGCGCCCACCCAAAGGCCGTCTGCGCAGAGAAGCTTTAGTTAGCGAAGCCGGTCTTTGTTATATCATAGAGGAGAAAATCCTTGCGCCCGGCCGAAGGCCGTCTATGCAGAGAAGCTTTAGTTAGCGAAGCCGGTTTTTGTTATACCATAGAGTAGAAAATACTTGTGCCTGGCCGAAGGCCGGCTATGCCGAGACGCTTTAGTAAGCGCTGCCGGTATTTGTTACACCATAAGGGAGAAAATCCTTGCGCCCAAAAGTGTTTTCGTTATATGTTTAATATATGCACGCAGAGAAAAACAACAAACCCATTTTTAAATGTTTAATTTAACCATATCATTGTCACCGACAACCATATTATGGTAAAATATGTTTCTTTAAAAATAGTTTTGTTGGTTGTGACCATAATAAAACAGGGTTTTCTCTGCGTGTATGTAGATATTTTTTTGTATTAAACATCTTTAGTAATTATGGACCTTATGACATTTTTAAAAATGACATAATGTCCATTTGCAACGTATCTTAATGCCCACGGACGTTATGACATTTTCAAAATTGTCACAGTGTCCATGGACATTACGACACTGGACTTTATGACATGCCACCTTGTAAAAAGCTATATTCTGTTTTGAGTTATTGATTATAACTATGCAGTGATTAATTAATATTAAACTATTGAATAGTGCACACATTTTTTTTTTTTAATTTAATTGTTTGCGCTGCTTAAAATATGAGGTTTGGTGTAAGAAATCATGACCTAATTTTTCAGGTCAATCCGACGGTGCCTAGCCGTGCCGGGTGGGGCCCAAAGTTCCCCATTTTATAAAAAAAACATCTTTTCTATCAGATCTTTATAGTTATACTAGTTGAAAAGCCGAAAATCAAAAATATAACTACGCTACGATTTTCGGCAGAGAAAGTACTTCAAGTGTGCCAAATTTCAGCTTCCTATGTCATCAGATGGCTTCAGAAAGTTGCGGAAAGAATAGGACATACATGCAAACATCCTGACATACTTAGAAATTATATATTGTATAGATAGATTAAAGTATTTGCAGTTTAATATTTTAGTATGATACGAACGAAAGATTTTTAACTAATTTTAACTAATTCGGGGTCGCTGAATCCAGTGGTGCTAGCCGTTTTTTTTAGGTTAGCTTTAGTTTTCGAGATATACCGTTATTTCGAAAATTAAGGATGTTGCACAACATATATTCGCGCAACTCAAAAACGCTTTAGTTTATTGAAAAACAAAAAAAAAAAACGAAATTCGGCAATAAAATTTACTTTAAGAAAGTTAAAACTTTTTTCTTCATATTGGCTTTGGTTTTCGAGATATACCGTTATTTCGAAAATTAAGGAGGTTGCACAACATATATTCGCGTAACTCAAAAACGCTTTAGTTTATTGAAAAACAAAAAAACCGAAATTCCGCAATAAAATTTACTTTAAGAAAGGTAAAACGTTTTTCTTATATGCGCAGTCGTTTTAGAAACATAATTTTTTTTTCTGGAAAAAAAAATAATTTTTTTATTAAAATTTCAGAAATTTTTGTTTTTAAAAATTCATAAAAAATTTAAAAATGGAGCTATGCTTCTAATTTTATAGAGTCATATCAAAAACAATATTGCAAACAAAACAAGCTATAAATGATTAAAATCTGTTCACAACTTTTGATTTTATGTATTCACAAAAGACGAAAAATTTTAATTAATTTAAGAATTTTATTTAACCGCCATATTTGTATAATTGAAATTCTTATATTTGGCCCGTGTACTGCCTAGGATGCCTCAAGAAGGGTCAAATGTATGACCAACTCCACTTTATTTTTCATCTCCATCATTTATTTCTAAAATACCTACCTGCTATCTGCATTCATTAAGGGGCTCCCATTCAAAAATTTAACTACAGACTAGAAATATATTGAAGAAAAAGCTCCATAACTGCCAAGGAGTCAGACCTAGGGGAATAGAATGTATGACCGACATCAATTAGTTTTTTGTCCTAAACATTTTCTCTAGAAATACTTGCCCTTTACCTTTACTTTTAAGGGGGGCTCTCATACAAATTCATTTAAAATTGGAAAATGCAGCTATGCTTCTACAATAATTTTTTTAATGAAAATTTCGAAATTTCAAAAAAAAATGTAAATTTATTTCATTGATTTTATTAAGTTGATAAATTTAAAAGAGAAGATTTGTTGTGGGACGGATATAAGTGACGATAGTGCTCAACAACTTGGAGTAGGTACTGCTTATCTGTCTCATCTTGAGGCATCCTAGGCATTATGAATTTTTAAAAACAAAAATTCCGAAATTTTAATTAAAAAATAATTTTTTTTTCCAGAAAAAAAAATTTATGTTTCTAAAAGGACTGCGCATATAAGAAAAACGTTTTACCTTTCTTAAAGTAAATTTTATTGCGGAATTTCGGTTTTTTTTAGTTTTTCAATAAGCTAAAGCGTTTTTGAGTTGCGCGAACATATGTTGTGCAACATCCTTTATTTTCGAAATAACGGTATATCTCGAAAACTAAAGCTAACCTAAAAAAACGGCTAGCACCACTGGATTCAGCGACCCCGAATTAGTTAAAATTAGTTAAAAATCTTTCGTTCGTATCATACTAAAATATTAAACTGCAAATACTTTTATCTATCTATACAATATATAATTTCTTAGTATGTCAGGATGTTTGCATGTATGTCCTATTCTTTCCGCAACTTTCTGAAGCCATCTGATGACATAGGAAGCTGAAATTTGGCACATTTGAATTACTTTCTCTGCCGAAGATCGAAGCGTAGTCATATGTTTGATTTTCGGCTTTTCAACTAGTATAACTATAAAGATCTGATAGAAAAGATGTTTTTTTTATAAAATGGGGAACTTTGGGCCCCACCCGGCACGGCTAGGCACCGTCGGATTGACCTGAAAAATTAGGTCATGATTTCTTACACCAAACCTCATATTTTGAGCAGCGCAAACAATTAAATTAAAAAAAAAAAAAATCCCATACAAGATGCGACCAGTCTAGTGCACACAGTTTGGCGGAGGGCTCAAATAAGCATTACTGTCCATACTGCTGAGCAGCTGTTAAAGATACAAGGCAATTTTTACATAAAACTTACATTTGTATGTAACTAAATTTATATGAATAATAAACACTGTTTTGCAAATTGGGTAATTTTAAAATTTTTTTTTTTTTTGGGAAAAAATTATTTTTTTCTTTTTGGGTCATTTTTCAGTTTTATTTTGGGCCCTTTTTCGTTTCTTTTGGGAAAAATTTCATATATAACTTTTTGGGTCATTCTTCATGTTCTTTGGGCGATTTTTCATTTTTTTTGTTGCCATTTTTCTTTGGGCGATTTTTCCTACAGCCTGTGACGACATGTCTTCGTTTTTTAACGACATGCTTTCGTTTTTAAACGACTTCAAAACTAATCCTCTGCTAATCTCACATGGAGTAATTTTAATACTACTCCTTAGTGGTCCAAAGTTGGGTTATATGGTCCTGCCCTAGGACATCGTAATGTTAAATAGACCATGTTTTTTCCATACGTTTGGGTTACTTTTGGACTAGTCCTGGTCCCTTGTGGGCTACTCTTTACACGCGTGTTTGGACTGGTCCTATTATTTGCAGGGTACAAATAAAGCGTCTGTATGTGTGTTTTATTTCTCTTACACACATTTACAAATGGAGTTGTTTGATTATTTCGGCACAAAGCAAATATTTTTATTCTTTTAAAAATTTTTTTTTGTGTTGCCAATGTGTGTGTGTGTGTATGTGTGGTCTACATTTAAGGTAATTTACTGGAATAATGATGGTTTCAAATAAATGAATAAAACAATAACAAAAGCAACTAAAAGGTATCCATGGGAAAATAGAATTTACTTACACACACCGCACCACTTACACATTTAACATAAGACCACAAGGTGTAGTATTATTTTTACCACATTGTGTATTTACAGCGTTGCTTTTTTTATTGTTTTTGTTTATTTGTATCCTCTATAACGGAAAGGAGGATGAGAAAAACGATAAAAGCAAAAAAAAAAAAAAGCTACAATGTTGTTTATAAAGATTAATAGGTTGTATTTCAAAATCTTAACAAATAGTAATTCAGCAATAACATGTCTTAGAATGTTTTTAAAATTTGCTTAAAATACTGCAATTTTTAAAAAATACTATATATTAAAAAAAGTACTAAAAATACTACTTATTTTAAAAACTCTTGAGAAGTAATATTTTGACTTAAAAACAATATAGTTTTTATTAAATTTAATTGTAATGCCTTAAATTTTACTTTTATGAAAAGTACTATAAATACTACTTTTTTAAAACTCGTAAAAAGTAATATTTTGACTTAAAAACAATATAATTTTTATTACTTTTTATTGTAACGCCTTAAATTTTACTTTTTAAAAAAAGTACTGCAAATACTTATTATTTTAAAGACTCCTGAGAAGTAATGTTTTGACTTAAAAACAATATAATTTTTATCAAATTTAATTGTAACGCCTTAAATTTTATTTTTTAAAAAAAGTACTAAAAATACAACTGTTTTAAAAACTCGTGAAAATTAATATTATGACTTAAAAACAATATAATTTGTATTTAATTTAATTGTTACGCCTTAAATTTTACTTTTTAAAAAAAGTACTAAAAATACTACTTTTTAAAAACTCGTGAAAAGTAATTTTTTGACTTAAAAACAATATAATTTGTATTAAATTTAATAGTAACGCCTTAAATTTTACTTTTTAAATAAAGTACTAAATATACTACTTTTTTAAAAACTCGTGAAAAGTAATATTTTGACTTAAAAACAATATAATTTGTGTTAAATTTAATTGTAACGCCTTAAATTTTACTTAAAAAAAAGGAGTAAATACATTACTTTATTCAAAAATTATTAGTTGTTTTTTATTTTTGATTTATATAAACTGAGCTTTCTTTTGTTTTAAATATTTCTTGGCGTTTGTGTAACGATCTTTTGAAGTTTTAAAAAGTATTACATATTTTGGAATAAATAACACACTTAATTTTTACAAAATTTATTTACCACAAAGTTGTGGGTTAAGCTATTTATTTTATATGTCCCTGATATATTGTGTATCATTTGTTGTACAATATTTTCTTTATGCAAAATGACAATTGAGCTAGAAATGTTGAATTTCAAACACTTCCAACATACTGAGAAGTGGTTTGAATAACAAAAAATCAGTTCTCTTAAAATGTAAGTAAAATAACAAATGCCTAAGCATTGACAGGAAATGTCAATCAATTAGCTTTCTGGTTTTTCATTGCTGTTTTTGTTGTTTGTATTTTAACATGTGTATGAAAGTGAGTTTTTGTCAGTCATGTAGGGACACGAAAGGAAAGGTTATTAAATGCATAAGAGACAAAGTGCGATGGAGAGAGAAATTGTACTAATAAGTTGGATAAATTACCAAATACGAAATGTCCTTGACAAAAGTGAAAAAGAAATGTGAATTAACTACAAGTGAAAAGAGTTTACACTTTAAGATACTTTATTCTTAAATTTATTTAACACTATTAATATAAATTTTTTCTAAAGAAAAAAAAAAAAAAAACAGCAACAAAAAGTGCCCAAAAGAAAAAAAAAATCTAGTCGATTTCCCATTACTTTCTGCTTGACCCCTTTAAGTATGTTACGAAAAATACTATTACACTTTTGCTTTCTGCTTTCCTCTCCTCTCTTTAGTCCTTAGATTGTAATTGGTATTGTTTGTTAAACTTATTTATACATCTGTAGTGGGTGACCAATGTTGTTGTTTGTTTGAAAGTATAAAAAAGAAAGAAAAATCATAAATTTTATTGCATTTTGCTCTCAACGCTAACTGAGTGAATGTGTATATGAGTGTTATCAATGCTTATGTATGTGTGTATCTGTGTGTATTACCAAACTATTTTGATTCATTTGAACTGTGCGGAGCCATAAAAAGTCATATAATGATGGCGCCAAATAAAAAAAAAAAAAAAACAAACAGCAACAATGAAAACAAAACTAGTATATCCTTTTTTGGGACAAAAAAAATGTCAAGAGAAGAGGGTGTATTTGTGTAATCTCTTGGCTGAAGTAATTGTCTACATACATACACATGAACATACATATATAATATGTATCTTGATTCTTATATTAGGACCTTAAAGAAGCCTTAAATTTGGCAGTGTTTTTGAAAGAAAGAACATTTTTTTTGTTTTCTTTTCGATTTTTAATATTAAACGAAAAATTAAATAAAATTTAAGAAATGTCTAAAAGAATACATTTATGACCACAAAAATATATTATTTAATTACTACAATAGTGGCATAGTTAAAAAAAATGATTTTAAGTTCAGTATGCAGAAATGATTGATAAATAAATAAATTGGGCTATTTGTTGATTTTGTTTAAAAAAATTCTTTCTTAATCGTTGGGAATTTACCGTTTGTGATATGGCACAACTCAGTTTTGCCAGGGTCGTTAGAATCGTAGCTTGTTTTTTAGAATAAACTATGTCTATAAATTATGTCTTCGAATGATGTTTTTGATATTTTTTAAATTTTTATATCGAGGGCTTATATTTAAAAAGTGCTATCTGCAAAATCACAATTTTATAGTAGAGCCAAAAAAAAAAAAACAGTTTTTTTGTTAACTTTAAGAGTAATAACTAAATTTTTTCGAATGTTATTTTAAAATAATATATTAGTCCTACATTTCGTCAGCTTATTAATAGTTTGGCGCATATGCCAATAAGTCGTAGTGAAGAAAAACGACAATGAAAGTTTACATGAAGTTTTCTGAAAATATACCCATATATACCCAAAATATACCATATACCATGTATATGTTTCGAAAAAAATAGCAATTTTGGTGAACGCTCATGTACGATTTAGAAGCTAATAGTATTCTATTGAAAGTGAACATTATTGTTCTGTGCCGCATGCGCTACTTTTCAAAATATATTTTGAAAAAGTAGCTTTTTGTGTGCTGCTTTCGTATGCTTACTGCAGTGTATTGAGTTGTTGACACTTTATTTTGCTTGTACTTTAACTACTTTATGTCTTACGGCAATAAAGCAAAGCAAGATTGAAATTTATTAAACAATACATTCTTGTATGAGGAATTAACTTACTTTAAAATAGTTGACATGGAGCAAATTGTATGCTTAATATTTCAGAAACCATAAAAAATCCGTGAAACAGGTTTTGGATTCAGAAAGGGGGTATTTAATGTATTTATATATATAAATATTTATATATTGTTAGAAATTGCGTGTAGGTGATACCAATAATGAGCTAACGATACGTTTATTTATTATTAATTCTGGATACTTTCGCTTATATGTTTGATAGCATTGATAAAGCTTAATCGATTCTTACATATAAATCAGGAGATATCGCTATTTGATTACAAGATTACAAACTGGACGATACGTGGTTTTAACAATACGCTACCACGACAAAAAAATGTTGTCTTTATTGAATGGGAAGTTTCCAGAATATGTTAATTTACGCTTTGGCGGTGTAAGTTGGCCACTATAATCATTCAATTTGGTGCCGTTAGACTTTATAATGAAATAATAGTTTAAAAAATAAAAAAAAATAAAAATTTAAAAAAGTTGTTTTCAAAGAAATTTCTTCATTAACCTTAAAAAAATGCTTAATTTTGCTTCCTGGTTTATAATATAACTTACTTGAAAAAGTACTTAAAATACCAAATCTTGAAATAAGTTAAGCCCTTATCGCACACGCAAAGTTGACTCTGCAAAATCTTGTTTTTGTAGGAGCGCAGAGGAAAAAGTATAGGGGTTAGTACAAAAAAGCTTTTTTCTTTGTCTGAGTTCATACGGCTCATGTCTTATTGACAAGATTCTTCCTTTTTCTTCTTTGAACATGAATTGGCGTTCAAATGATTCATGTCATGTTGACGACATGTGCTTTTTTGATATTGAAAACAATAACAAAATTAAACAACGAATGAAAAAGCAAAACGTAAAGACAGTACGTGCATCTGTGTACTCGTTTCTTTTCCCCTCGTCCCTCTCGCATATAAAGTAGCAATCATGTCAATAAGACAAGAGCCGTATGAACACAGACTTTGTTCGTCTTTTATTCATAATTGTATTTGGTAACATGTTTAATTTGACATGCAAAAAAGGACACAAAAGAACACAAAATTTGTCAAAGTAAACTTTGCGTGGTCACAAGTGAAAGAAATTTTAGAAAAAAAAATATTAAGACAACATTCACAAAGTAAATTTTGCGTGTGACAAAGGCTTTAATTTTATATTTTTACTTTATTTTTATTATTAACTAAATTTTCATTATTTTTTTTATTAAAATAATTTAAAAAAAAGTTTTTTTAAATTGTCAAAAACCAAAATTTCTCATCAAAAGCATTTTTAATTTATTAGAAAAAAGTTTATTTTATACGAAAATATAACTTTTCCAAAAAGTAGTAAAAATACTACTTTTTTTAAACTTGCAATTTTCTTAAAAAATTTCGATATTTTTAAAAAATGTTATCTTTAATTTTGTAATTTTTTTTATGAAATATTATTTATTTTACAAAATTTTTATTATCTTGTTTTATTAAAAAAAATTTTAAAAAAGTACTATAAACACTCCTTTTTTGAAATTGTTAAAAACCAAAATTTCTCATTAAAATTATTGTTATTTAATTAGAAAAAAGTTAATTTTTTACGAAAATATAACTTTTTCAAAAAGTGGTAAAAATACTACTTTTTAAAAAAAATTATTTAAAAATAAAAAGAACATTAATTTTGTAATATATTGGTATTTTTTTATGAAATATTATTTATTTAAAAAAAAGTTCTTTTATTTATACATTTTAAAGGTCGAATTAAACAAAATATAAGAATTATTTATTTTACTAAATTTTCATTATTTTGTTTAAAAAGTACTAAAAATACTACTTTTTTGAAATTGTCAAAAACCAAAATTTCTCATTAAAAGCATTGTTATTTTATTAGAAAAAAAGTAAATTTTATACAAAAATATAACTTTTTCAAAAAGTAGTAAAAATACAACTTGCAATTTTCTTAAAAAAAAGTTTCGATATTTTTAAAAAATGTCAATTTTTACTAAAGTTTATTTCTTTTTCATAAAAATTTGATATTTGATTCATTAAAAACATTCGAAAAATAAAAATGGTTAAAAAATAACTTGTAAAAAAAAGAAATAGTTCTCACGTTCTATTTGTTTACAATTTGTTAATTTTTTCGTAAATTTATTTTTAAAATATGCCTTCTTTTTTGAATTTTTTGTTTGTTTAGTTCATAATTGAGGCCATGAGAGCCAGAGGGGCCTAAACTCTAACTCCGGCTCCGACTCCAACCGCCGTAGTTGTGAAAGCCGGACTCCGACTCCGACTCCTACTATAACCTTGATGCTAAATATGTATGAGACTGTTCCTTATTTGACTTTATACTCTTTTTTTTAATGCGGTACCTTTTAAGGGGTTTAATTTAGTGTGAAAATAATTATATAATAATTCTTAAGCAATTTCAGTTCAATATTTTGATTCTAACAGGTGCCGCAATGAGCTTTAATATCGAGTTCTTGTGAGTACTTCGACTCCGATTCCGATACAAAAACCTCAACTCCGTTACCGACTTCACAGCCCTGGTTTTCAGTAGTAGATAAAGTAGCTACCAATGTTTTAAAATTTCTAATAGGCAAAGATTTAAATTCTAATGCCATCTATGAAAAATTGTTGAATTATATTTAAGGCCACTGTGGCCCTTTGGCTTTTTACCGTTTAGAGCAGTTTTTTTAAATAATTGCAGTTAGGCTACTCTGGTTCTCATGGCTTGGTTTATACTAGACTTTCTTTAATGGTTTTTTTATTTAACAAGATTTTACAAATTACTTATCGTGTTAAATAAACAAAGCGTGCCAATTTTATGACATGGATCTATATATTTTTATGTTTCCAATATCTTTAAGTCATTCATTTATGAAGGCAAAATTTTGCTTACCAGTCCTGCCTTTTTGTCCTTTTTTTTCAATATTTATTTCGACTTGGCAACAAACAATAAAGTATAACAAACATAAGCAATGAATGTGTGTGTGTGTGTTAGAAAGGGGAAAAGTCAATATAATCATTATGATGGCAATACAAATCATGTAAAAGACAATTTTAGATATTTTATGTAAATACATAAATGTATATTCATATCTTCACTTGAAATGCAAAAGGGCATAGCAACAAAAACAATTCAATATCTAGTTTTTAATTGATTATGCAGTAGACTAAAGGTAGTTGCTTTAAAATTAAAAACAAATGATTGTTGTTATGACCTTTTGCATTTTATGTGACGATATGTATTTTTGTATATATATATATGATTCTTTTCTTGCCTTTTTTTATTTGTATGTCTATAAAATAGATATTTTTAGCTTCTATAGAATTCGATTTTCTTTGTTTGTATGCTTCGCTTTGGATTTAAATATTTGTTAATGTTTAATTATCCAAACCAAAAGGAAATTTGATTTGTTTTGTTTTACAGTAAATAAAATTTGTAACAGAGAGACAAAGAGAGAGACATTATGTATATATTAATGCAGAATAGTCAAGGAAGGAAATTATTGATAAAGAATCTATGTATATAATACATTTTAATAGACTGTTTTAAAATTTTTTTTTCCGATTACTATGCTTATCTAATTGTCACGGAATGCCTCATAGAAGTAGGATCGGATAAAAAGGTTAGATACACATTCCATTTTTTGTTTTGTTTTTTGCAAAAGCAAAATAATTTTTTTTCCCCCGTTACCATTCTTATGTACCTGCTAAAGAAACGAAAGCGGAAGGCCTACTCCGCAATGACAACGTGTGTTCAAAAAGATATGAGTATGGAATGGAGTAAACAGGCCTTGTATATTCAAAAGAAGGAGTACAGAGGCCTTCTAGAAGGTACTCCTTCTTTTTCCCCATACCTAAGGGGCTGCTTATTTTTAATTTTTGCGAAATTGTACCGTAACTCCCCGTAGTTTTTCCCATCAAAACTTGAACAAGAAATGTAGGAATAAAATTATCATATTTTTACTTAAAATATACCCTTATTTACTTGTATATGAGTTTTGGTCTTCGTAGGATACCGTTAACCTATTGACAGGTATGACAAAAAAATTGTTTTCTTTTAACAGCAGTTTAAAACTCCATTTTCAAATTTTTAAAAATTTTGTTTAACAAATTTCCAAATTTTTATATCATTTAATTGGGATTGATTGAAAATATAATAAGGAATAAAAATGCGAAAAAATTTTAAAGATACCTACCATAGTTTTTCCGTAGCTGCGATTTAAATTTTGAGATTTTCGGGAAAAAGTAATTTTTTGGCCATATTTTGGCAAATTAGCCCAATTTTCTTACAATAATGAATTTTAAGTAAAACCAAAAAGTCCAGATAATTTTAAATATACAATAATGGTTTTATGGAAAACATTAACCCTAAAATCATGAATTTCAAAGGTCAAATTTAGACATATTTGGAATTTCTAAAGGAAAGATAACAAAATAATGTATATTTTTGTGCCGGTTTTTAGGAAACTGGAGAAAAATATAATCTAATGGTAGGTAGCCCGCTGAATCCAGTGGTGCTTTGCTAAATCCAGTGGTGCTTTGCTGAATCCAGTGGTGCTTTGCTGAATCCAGTGGTGCTTTGCTGAATCCAGTAGTGCTTTGCTGAATCCAGTGGTGCTTACCGTTTTTTGGTTAGCTCTTGATTTCAAAAATGGAGAAGGCTGCACAACATACATAAATTCGCGTAACTCAAAAACGGTTTTGTTTATTGAATAAATTAAAAAACAACCGAAATTCAAACTAAACAAACAAAATTCCAAACAAAACAAGCCATAAATGATTTAAATCTGTCAACAACTTTTGATTTTATACAAAAAAGATGAAAAGTTTAAATATAATTTATTGATAAATTGAAAAATTTTGTGGGGAAGCCCCCTTAAGAAATAAAGATAGTGTGTTGGTTTGTTAGAAACAAACGAGGTGGATGAAAAATAAAGTGGGGTTATGCGATGAGGGGGCCAAATTAAAGAACTTCATTAAACCGCCATATTTGTATGGAAGCCTTCCTAATGGAATGTTATTACAAAAAATTAATTAAAGTCGGTTATACATTTTAAAATCTAGCACTAGCGGTGGCGAAATGCACAGATTGAGGTAAGATTTTGCACAAATTCGTGACTAAAAATCGTACTGCTAAATTTCTTTGAAGATCAGTCCATAATTTACCATAGGCCCCTTATTAAGCCCACTCGCGAAAATCACTTTAGTACGCCTAAAATCATAAATAATTGTAATAAAATTGGTTCCGTCACAGTTTTTTTAGATCAAAAATATCTATTTTAACACAGGCCCTAATAAAGAGGTTTTTTTTTTAGCTGTATGAAAACTTAAAATATAATTAACAAGGTTTCGTTTAAGTGTGCGAAATTCCCATTTCATACTATTGATAAACTGAAATTTATTGTTGATGGGATAAGCTATTCCTATGCGCATTTCACTGGTTGCTTAGGCCAGATCGTCGGGAAACTTCATCCAGAGATTTTAGAAAAACTAAAGAAAGAAAGAAAGAAGAAAGTGTTAAACGTGACAGTCGTACGCATCAAAAATGCAATAACATTTTAAACAACAAATATTTTTACGTTCTTTTAACACTTAAATTTTAGCACTAAGAAAGTACTGTTGTCTATGTTAAAGTTTATCTAGGTCAAAGATAATGGCAAAAGATGTAGCGGTTCGAACGTGAAAAAAATAGAAGTAGTTTTTGTGGCAATGTATAAAAAGACGTAATTCAGCGAAACCTGGCACAATTTTTTAGTCAAACTACTTTCAAAATTTTACGTAACAATGTAACATTAAAATGTCTTTGGTTTGATTCCAAAATCTTCCGTATTTTTTTTACCCAAAATCTGGGTCGATACGTGACATTTCGAACGTGAAATTTTTTCCATAATAATTGAACTGAAAATTGATTTAAATAAAATAAAAACTTACCGTTGATCCGAATAGCATATTTCTCTTTAAACTCTTCGTTATATTTCAGACCATGTAAGAACATTTTTTTGGAATAATTTTCATCAAATATCATCTCGTTTCAGGAAGATCATATGAAAGAAAACATACAATAAAACATTCTCAAAAATAAGAAATAACGTTTGCACAACTTTGCAGTCTGATTGTTTATCTAAGTGAACAAATTGATGGGTAAATTCATAAAATTAGTAAAATCTAAATATTTCTCTATAACAATATCGTAAAATAATCAGCTTTTAATAACTTTAAAATTGTCGGTCACGGTGGACCTTTTGACGGATATGCCCATATTATACAGAAAAACTGTTAAGCGAATAATAATTATAAAATCCCAGTTTTACTTGCAACAATATCAAAGTTTAAACAAAAACAACAACAATAAACAGTGAGTTTATCTTTTCTTACAGTCCCGACCACAATTGTTTGATTTTCTGTCAACTCTAAATGTAGTTGTAAGTGGGTAAACAAAAAACAAAAATGAAAACAAATTACTTTATTTTATTTTGCCAGTTCAGTTTTATTTACACTGCCACATGCATATTAAAATATAATTATTATTATAAAGTCCACATTGCGTGCGAATAAGTGAAAGAAACGTTTAAAAAAAATTTAAAAGCTTCGGTCAGAGTAAATTTTGCGTGTGCAAAAGTTGTCTTATTTTTGTTTTAATACCTTTAGAAACTGGTTTACAATAATGTGTGTGAGTGTGTGTTTACAAGCAAGCTTTGATTTCTCTTAAAAATAACCACAACAACAACAAACATAACGTAGACAAATATTCAAAATACATATTCAGCATTTTATCTGTTCAAGGTTAATTTATGATGATTTAAGAGATCTCTTGGTTTTTGTTTTTTTTTTTACATAATGTCTATAACTGTATGTGTGAGTGTTGGCGTAAAAGAAAAAGTTTCTTTTAAAGTGTAAGTGTGTGCATATGTGTGTGTTATGGTTTGATTTAATGCAAATGAGTTGTTTTTTAAATTACCCACTTCCGTCTTAATTTTGGTGAGCTGAATTCAAATGTTTTGAGAGAGGAAGGACTCTAACACACACACACACACATACAATCACACTCACACAAACACCAAATTGTGGTATATATTGTAGCAATGTGAATGTGTTTACAGTTAACCAAGTGAAAAAGTCATAACTTTTTGAATCTCTCTGTTTTGTAAAAAATTTTTGTTTGCTTTGACTTTTTTTCTTTTTTCTATAAAACCATTTGTCATAAAGCTAAAATGCAGCCTAAACATAAAGTATTGTGTGTGTGTGATTCTGAAATGTTTCAGCTCTATAGTTTTCCATAGTGTTAGGCTGTTTGAGATCCTTTTTTTGTTTTTGTTTAATTAAATTTAATTGCTTGTAAGTGGGGTTATAGTGTGTGAGGCTAACCGCTGACACGCACACACACAGACACATAACAAGCATGTATACGCTCAAACTTTTACAAAGTTTCACAAGATTATATTTGTTTCTTTTTTTATAGTTTGTGTTAAAAAGTGTTTTTGGTTTCTTTTGTTTCTTTTAAGTGTGTGTCTGTTTGCGGATTTGTTTCTTTTTTAACAAGCAAAACCGCCTAAATAAAACAAGAACATGTAGAATATAAAAGCAAATAAAATTAACGTAACTTTGTTAAATATTTTTTATTGTTAAAATAAGACAAAAAGTACAATTTCGAATATCGTTGCTCTTTATATTAACAAAGTGTAGTATTTCAAAAGGGAATTAAGAAGAAAAAAAATAAAACACAAACGTGCTTAAAATACAAAATTTTACCACTTAAATTAAAAAAAATAACGTTTTAATGCTTGCTTTCTTAATAAAAGTAAAGAAAATTAAATTTAATTGAAGAAAATAAATTTTTAAGTTTTTAAAAAAATTTAATAAAAATACTACTTTTTTAAAGAACCTTAAAAAAGATTATTTTTTATATTTTGTGTTATTTTAATTCGATATTAAGCCTTTTTTTAATAATATTAGCTTGTTTTAAAAAAAGTAGTAAAAATACTACTTTTTTTTTTTTTTTTTTTTTTTTATTATTAACTTTATTTTTCTTTATTTTATTTTACAAATTTGTACATTTGCCTCAGCGTCAAATGACATTATTGAGGCGAGTTGGCATAAAATTATTTAAAACTAATAAATTAATTAACTAATTAAGTGTATGAGATCAATTAAAAAAAAAAGAAGAAAAAAAAAAAATGTTTATTATATACAGTTTTATAATTTCTCTTTAAAGGTTTTCAATTAATTAAAAGCATTTCAAGACTTTGTAATAAATGTTTTTTTATACTTGACTTAAAAATTGATATTCTTTGTATATTTTTTAAGTTTTGAGGCAAATTATTAAATTCTAATCCACCAACATACTCGATTCTTTGCTTTGTTGTTTCTAATCTGCATCTTGCAACTCTTAAATTAGAACAGTTTCTCGTGTTAAATCTGGCTTGATTCCTTTGAAAAGTGATTGTGTTGTGCCCAATATTTCGTAATGATTTAAAAACAAATACCAATAGCTGCATTTTATATAGTCCTCTTATGGGTAAAATGTTCTTTGCTACTTCTTGGTATAAGGACAATGTTGAATGCAGTAACGGTAAATTAAATACATTTTTTAATGCCATATTCTGAACTCGCTGCAAGGATTTTATTTCCGTGGTATTTTTACAACCATATACTACTACCAAATAGTTCAGATGACTTTGCACTAAAGCCTGATAAAGCATTAATTTTGTCTGTTCATTAAATTTGTTTTTAAATTTATATAACACACCAATAACAGCTGATATTTTCGACTTTAGCTCCTCCACATGTAAATTCCATGACAAATTACATTGCAAATTGATTCCCAAATACCTTATTGATTGGCTTTCAAAGACTTCATTACCATTTACAAAAATACTAAAACTTCCATCATTGTTACTTAAATGAGGTCGAAACCTGAGGAGTTTGGTTTTTGTCGCATTTATAATTAATTTGTTAAGTCTTGAATATTCAAAGATTAAGGCTGCATCTCTTTCCATATAGGCTTTTAGTACAGTTTCATGTTTGTATGGATAAAGCACAGAAATATCATCTGCGTACATATACACTTTTCCATACAGTCCAAGATTATTAATATCATTTACATATATAGTGAATAAAAGCGGGCCCAAAACACTACCCTGTGGTACACCATGTTCAACGACACCAAGAAAACTTTTGCAACCATTTAATTCCACATACTGCTTCCTGTTGTACAGGTAACTTTTTAAAAGACATAATTCACTGCCTAAAATTCCATAATACTGCAACTTTTGAGTCATAATTTCATGATCTACGATATCAAAAGCTTTAGAAAAATCATAGAAAATTCCACCCACACCGCAAAAGCCTTGATCTAATCCTTGACAGATGTAGTTTACGACATTCACAACAGCATTGTCCGTCCCACTCCCCTTTCTAAAACCATATTGACAATCATAAAGCAGCTTATTAGTTTCTAGGTACTTCAACAGCTGATTGTGTATTAACTTCTCAAAAACTTTATCTATTATTGGTAGCAAAGAAATAGGTCTGTATTTATCCACGCTATGAGCATGTATTTCTTTCGGTATTGGAACAATCTTTGATATTTTCAAAATATTCGGATATTCTGATGTTTCAATAATACGATTAAAAATTTTCACCAAATGAGGTGAGATTTCATCACTACATTCAATTAGTACTCTTGGAGATAATCCATCATGACCAGGACTTTTACTTATGGTAAGGTTGGAAATGATTTGCGAAATTTCATCTAATGTTGCGTAACTAAAACGGAAAGTGTTTGGATGGTATCTAAGAGTTCTAAGATTGTTACACGAATCCTCTTGAGATGTTATAATTTGTTGTTTTAAAATTTTTGGGACTTGTAAAAAGTACTTATTAAAAAGTTCACATTTAACAGCATCATTTGTTATCAGCTCATCATTAGAATCTATTAAATTAACTTGGGCTTTAACACTTCTACCTAAAGTTTCATTCAGAAACCTCCAACATTTTTTAGGATCGTGCTGGGTATTGCTAATATTATGAAAATAATAATTGTTCATAGAATCACGACATGCCGACTTTATTACTTTGCTTATTCTTTTTAATATATTTTGTATATATGAATTGTTTGGCCTTCTTCTTCTTTGCTTTAACAAATTTTTCTTAAACAAAATTAGGTTTTGCAAGTCTTCATTCATCCATGGCGCTATTTCATCTTTTAATATTTTCCTCCTTTTCCTTACAACCAAGGAATTATCATAAGCATTTGAAAGGCATTCTATTAATCTAGAAGTGTCAACCGAAGGATTTCCAGTATGCAGATTTGATTCATGATGTTGAAAAAAATGTTTAAACTTATTGTAATCACAAAATTTCTGAATAATTTCAAAATGTTTGGTGCTTTGAACATTACTTTTGATTCGACAAGACACCATATTATGATCTGATAGATCACACTCAACAGAATCAATAAACAACCCATTCGAAAGGTTACTAAATACATTATCAATAGAAGTTGCAGAGGCTGGACGGGTTACCAAGCTATGGCAGTTTTTAAAATCAAAATGTAGCAGTAAATTCAAAATATCAGCTGATACTGCGCCATTAGAAAAGTCTACATTTGAATCACCAACAATAATGCAATTACTACGGCCATATAAACTAACAAAATTTTCCAAAATATCAGAAAAAGTATTTATATCACATTTTTGAGATCTATAAAACGATATTACTTTGAGCGGGTTCCCATTTATTTTATAATTGTGCAAAGATATTACGATAGAATCACAAAAATGTTTACTTTCACAAACTTCTACAGTATATTGAAAATTTTCACGAACGTAAATGGAAGTACCTCCATAACCATCATCTCTACAGCAATGAACACAATTATATCCAGGAATACGATAAATTTGCACTATTTTGGAATTAAACCACGTCTCCTGAACAGCAATTATGTTGGGTAGTTGGGGAAAACTAGCAATTAGTGTTTTAAATCTATTAAATTTGCTTATCGATGAAATGCTTCTAATATTTACAGAAATTATATTTAAATACGAAAATGTTTGGTTTTTTAAATGATTTATAAAATTATCAAAATCAAAAAAGTATTTATTATTTATCATAATTGAGAAAAAAATTGTGTAATTAAAACTTTTTAAATAAAAAATTTAAAATTAAAAGTTATACTTAATTTAATTTGGAGATAAAAATGCTGCCTGATTATCTTCGCCATCAGAGTCATCAGCACCAACGGTAACTCGATTCATCGATCTGCGTTTAGGTCTCAAAGTTGCAGCTTCAGACATAATTTTATCAACTTCATCTTCATTATTAATGTATCTCGGCTTCGATATTTCATTCCTCTTTACATATACTCTGGCACCAGAAGTATAAACAGAGCAATAGCCAATGGTTTTTAAAGTCTTAGCATAGTTGAAGAGACTAAGAGTTTCTTTACTCAAATAATCGTTTATATAAACAGATTTTGTAGATTCAATTTCCTTTAGTTTAGATTTCGAATGCATAAGTTTGTCTTTTTCACGCTTGTTGTTAAATTTTACAACCATTGTTTTCTTATTATCACAATCATTTTTTCCCTTTTTAAAGAAATAGGCCTCTTCTATACTCTCTTCCCTCATATCTATGCCGATTTTACCCGATAGGTCTAAAACAGTATCAATAGCAGTTGCATCTTTTTTAACTTCAACATTTCTTACTATGCAATCATTTTTGACCCGTTGATTATTTAAAAGTTTTACAGATGCCTTTAACGTAGCAATTTCATTTTTTAATAAACGATTCTCTTTCTGCACCATATCGACCTTCTTGTTGTTTTCAGCAATACCCTTCAAAATCTCATCATACTGTTTAGACATAAACTCAATTGCTTCGGTCACTGTACTCAGCTGATCTAGCTTATTTAATTTTGTTTTTATTTCTTTGAGTTCTTCTTTCACAGTAACACTACTTTCATCACACAGATGACAAACATATTCCTCACTTTCGTTTTCAAGCAAATGTTCATATTGACGTTTGTCAAGTTTAGTACATACTGAGTGAAAAATTTTGCCGCATTTATCGCATGTAATGTTCTCCTCTTTTTCTTCCTTAATCTCCATCTTACATTGGCCACATATTATTTTTGCAATTAAAACACTTCGACGATTTTTTCCAGCCATACTCCAATTTATTAAAATTGATCACTGTTTGTTTTACTTAATGATCACAAACTTGTGTAAAAAAGCACAATAATAATATATTATTTTTTTTTTTAAATAAATAATCACTTTGCAGAGCTTATCTTTTTGATGTTTATAAACACAGGGTTGCCAACAACTCTTTACAACTTTACTTTTTTAAAGAACCTTAATAAAAATTACTTTTAATATTTTGTATTATTTTGTTTCAATCTTAAGCTTTTTAAATAAAATTAGCTTGTTTTAAAAAAGAATGTTTTTTAATATTTTGTCTATTTTATTCAATCTTAAGCTTTTTTAAATAAACTTAGTAAAAATATCTACTACTTTTTTAAATACCTAACTTTATTAAACTCTATTCGGCCTTTTTAAATAAAATCACTTCTTGTTAAATAGTAGAAGAATTATTACTTAATTTAATTTGCACAAAAAATCTCTTTTCCGCAATTTTAATGCTATTTAAGTTTTTTTAAGAAAAAGTAATAAAAATACATACTACTTTTTAAAAAAAATATTAAAAGATAAAAGATTTCCTTTATAAAAACTTGTTATTATTTTTATATGTAATTACTTATCTAAAAATGGAAATTTTTTTAAATAGTAGTAAAAAAGTACCTTTTAGAAACATCATTTAAAGTAGAGAATCTGTTTTATTTTATTTTAATACAGTGTTCAGTTTTCCTGAAAATAGTAGTTATAATTATAAATATTTTGATGCTGTTTCTTAATTTTATCTTTTCCCAATCATAAAACTTTTTAAAAAAGCTACTTAATATAGTACTTCTTCTTAAAGGTATTTAATATAGTACTTCTTCTTAAAGGTACTTAATATGGTACCTTTTCTAAAAAGTACTTTAATTATTGTTCAAAAACAAACGTTATAAAATTTCTTTATTTTGTTAAAAACTAGTTTTTGAAGAAAGAGTAGTAGAAAGACTACTCCTTTAAAGGTTGAAAAAACCTATTTTTTAGCCTTTAAAAAACAACATGCTTTATATTTCCTTATAAAACAATTAATATTTTAATATTTTATAATGTCTTATTAAAAAAAGTATAAATCACTCTTTATCGCTTATATGCACACCGGCTATAAGCATTTTACGCTTTAATATATCCAAACTTGTTCAATTACAGTTTGGTATTTAAAATAGCCGAAATTGTTTCAAGTATAAGCATGTGCTTAAATGCATATCCCGCATTTATGCATCACAATATCATTTACTTTTAATGAATTGCATTAAAAAAATTCTCATATTAGCATCGTTGCAAACTTGGGTCATGAATAATAAAACACGCGATAAAATTATTTATCAAAACTTAATTTTCTAAGTTCCAAGCAAACTTTAAACTTATTCATGTGCTTTTGATTCAAGTAAAATAGCTTTTTCATGATGTTGATGAATATAAGCGATTTTTTTTATCAGCACAGTATATGGTCATCTACAATGTAAGAGGACGTAACTACAAAAAAGTTCAATACCGAGTTTTTGATTGATCATAATGTACTAGACTAAATTACAGGTCCCTTGATAATTCAAAAGTAGTGTTGTTTCGTCCTTTTGCATTAAAGGTGACAATATGCTTATAAGCGAGTTTTGATAAATGCGTTTCTCATTTAAAATCACTAAAACAATATTCAAATTATGAAAGGCTTATAAGCGATCAATACTGTACTATTTTTTGTAAAATCTTTAAAAATCAAAAATCTTTAAAAATTAAAATCATGTGATTATATTAAAAAAATAAAATACTACTTTTTTATAATGAATTTAAAATACATCCTCATTTTTTAAATAGATAGTAAATTTTTATTAAAGAAGTTGTTATAGAAGAGCAATTTCTTTATTTCGCCCAAAAAAATCGTTTAAAAAGTTATTTTTCTATAAAAGATTGAAAGTACTAATTTTTTAAAAAGTGCTAAAAATAGTACTTTTTTAAAAATTTTGAAAAACCGTTAATTTTTATAAGAGAAACATTTATTTGTGATGGCATTTTTGCAATTTACTCTAAATTTTGGTTTCTAAAAATAGTAGTAGAAATACTACTTTTTCAAAATCTATAAAAAACTTCTTACAATTTTTAATATATAAACTTTGTAAATTTATTTTTATGGTTTTATTCTTTTTTTAAAAAATTTCTTATGAAAGTACTACTATTTTCAAAAACTACTCTTTGTTAAAACTACTACTTTAACCAAAAATTTTTAAATTTTATATTTAAGTTCCTCTGATCACATTTTTAACGAATTTTTCCTGAAATATGATTTTTGGGTTATTATTTTTTTAAATATGTACTACTTTTTTCAAGAACTACTAATAATTTTAAATTGATATAAATGAGTGCTTATTTATTTCAAAAACCTTATTTATTTATTTTTAAAATAGGTTAGTATTTAATATAAGAAAAATAATGTTTCTTTTTTCAAAAATTCTACTTCTTACGTCACTATTCCACTTCTTACGTCACCTTTTTCTGTTGTTCGCCTTTTGCTATTACTTGACTACGTCATTTGTTTATAAAACAATAGCAACATGTTTATTTATTTTTACTGCAGTCTATTGTTGTTTTTTTCCTTGTATCGGGTACTTTATTTAATTGCGTATACACATATTTGTTTTTTTTTCTTGGTACCTTTTTTTAACCTTTGTTGCATTTTATCCACTTAAAGTTGTCAAGTTGCAAATGCACGTTTAACAGCATTAAAAAAACATTACTTTTATAATCATTAAAAGTAACAACAACAACAACAAACAGAGAAACAGAAATTAAATGTTAAAACAACTTAACCACTATGACATTGAAGGTAGAAAAAAAGTGTTAGGAAAGAAGGATTAAGGAGTTCTTTTTTTGAGAAATTAGTACTAAATAATGGGAATAAGTACTTTTCTTTTGTTGGAAGAGAATTATTTTATGCAATATTACTATAAGTAGTACTACTAAAAACTAAATTTTCAAATAATTGGTGATAATTGGTAAATTGTAAAAGTTTTGTATTTTATATAGCTTTAAGACTTTTTTGTGAAAACGGTTGTGGTTTATATAAAAAAGTAGTAGATTTTTAAAAATGTTTTCCAAAATAGCAAAAGTAAAGTAATTTTTAAGTTTTACATAAAACTTTTAGCCTCTTTTTTTAAAAAAAACAGTATTTTTTCAAAAACAAGTGGATTTTTACAAATTTGCAAAATTTTTAATTTGTATATTGGAAAAGTTTTCAAAATACTTTTAGAAAAATTACTTATTTTTCCTAGTAACCCTTATCCTTTTATATAAACACAATTTTTTAAGGTTAAAACAAGCGACTTAACACTAAAAAACCAACAACAACTACAAAAACAAAATTTTTCTATTGAAGTAAAGGTCGTTATTTATTGATTTTTTAATTAAAAGTAAACACGTACAACTACAAAAACAACAAGACCAACTAAAAAGCAGTGAAATAAACAAACTAACAACAACATTTAACAATTATTGCAACAACAATTTTCCTCACACAAACATACATACATGTATGAGTTTACAGTTTACCTTTTTAAGTGTGGCAAACAAAAAAAGAACCAGAAGACACGTTGAGGACGTTGTTCAAGTTGATGACGACGAAAAATGACTACGACGGCAACGATGATGTTGAAAACTAGAAAATGAAAAGTACATAAATATAACAGTAATAACAAGAACAACAAGTAACTTAAAGTGCAAACCTAAGGAAAATATTTAATGGAAAAAGCAAACAAACTATTAATGCTTGAAGAAGAAGAACAACAGTAAAAAAACAAAAACAAAAAAAAAATTAAAGAAAGTAAATAATAGTGATCAATGAGAACAATAATTACCCTAAAACATGCTAAACACTTACTCAATTACTTAAACAAGAGTTTAATTAAACTTTTAAGCCAAATTAAAAATAGTAGTATTTTTATAAAAAGTAGTATTTATAAGAAATAATTCCTAAAATAAAAAATGTTTGATAATTTTTTCCATTTTAGCAAAAATAAATCGTTTTACTTAAAAATCATATTTAAAATAATATACTACTATTTTCAATAATAGTAGTAAATTCTTAAAAAAGTAATAAATACTAAGCTCGTTGAGCAAAGCATGCTTATTTCACCTTAATTAAGCTGAAACAAATATAGTAAAAAATAGTAGTTTATTTGAAAAAAGTAGTATTTTTAATAAACTGCTTTTAAAAAAAGATATGTAGATGATTTAGTTCTTTTTTGGCAAAAATAAAACAGAACGCAAAAATTACAAGTAAAAAATATACTACTATTTTCTAAAATAGTAGTAAATGAGAACAATAATTATCAAAAAAACATGCTGAACAAACACCCAATTACTTAAACAAGAGTTTAATTCGAATTTTAAGTCAAATTAAAAATAGTTAAATTTTTTGATAAAGTAAAATTTATAAGAAAAAATTAATACAATAAGAAGTTTTTGAAATTTTTTTTTTTGCCATTTTAGCAACAATAAATCGTTTCAATTTCATATTTTAAAATATATTTTAAAAATATACTGCTATTTTTGATAATAGTAGTAAATTCTTAAAATAGTATTAAATAAAAAACTCGTTGAACAAAAAATGATTCTTTAAACTGAAACAAATTCATTAAAAATAAGTTTTTAAAAAGTAGTTTATTTGCAAAAAGTAGTATTTTTAAGAAATAGCTTTTAAAAAGAGAATTTTTTTTTATTTTGGCAAAAACAAAATTGTTTACGCAAAAATAAATACAAAATATACTACTTTTTTCTAAAAAAGTAGTAAATTAAAAAAAAGCATTGAATTTAAAATTTTTGAGAATAAAATGTTTGCTTAATATAAATTAAGCTAAACAATCCATTTTTTTAATATAGAAGTGTTTTTAAAAATAAAGTAGTATTTCAAAGAAATAGTATAAAAAAGGTTTATAAATTTTTATTTATCTACAGCAAAAATTGTAAGTTTAATTATGTAAAAAAAAGTTTTAAAAAAGCAACGCTACTACATATTTCCAATAATAGTAATAAATGGATAAAAAGTACCAAACATTTTGTAGGGTGGTCCAAGCAAAACGCACGTGTTTAATTGTAAATAAAACAAAAAGATTTTGGATAATCATCTTAATAGTTTTAATTATGAATTATGGTATATGACATTTATATGCGAAACAAAATATCAGCCAAATGCTCGCCCCGGTTTCGGTGGCATACCTCTATCCAATGGTCCATATTTTTGGGGACTCTGATACATAATTGAGATTCAATATCGTTAAAGTGCTGAATTAGCTCATCCTTTAGCTCTTGAATTGTTCTTGGCTTATTGACGCACCCATTTTTATTTAAATATCCCCAAAAAAAGAAGTCCTACGATCTCAAATCTCATGATAGTGGAGGTCAATTAATACGCCAGGACGTGAGATAACACTGCCATTGAATTTTTCGCACAAAAGAGCCATTATTTCGTTGGCTGTGTGAAAGTGGAACCATCCTTTTGGAACCACATATCGTTCAGATCCATATCCTCAATTTCTGGCGACAAGAAGTCTGTTATCATTTCGCGATAGCGAATACCATTTACTGTAAATGCTATGTCGATCTAATTTTACAGGAGGGTCGGCCTCATGACACCGCCAGCCCATAAACCGTACCAAAGAGTCAGTCTTTGTGGACTCTACTTCCTAGAGACCCAGTTTGCTGAAACGCGGTGCTTAATTGTGTACCTCTCCATGGTTCAATTTGTCAAATTAAATCAAATCAAATTAATGTCAAATTAAGTTGGCAAAAAAAATTTACGTTAAGGTGTGACTCAAAATTAACATGGTGCATTATGGTTGAACCACTCATAATTGCAAAAGTCCTTAAAACATACTAGAAACTATATATCCCTAGAAAAAAAAAAATTGATTACAAAGCATAAAAAAACACTTTGAAACAAATTTTTAAAATAGTAGTATTTTTCGAAAAAGTAGCAACAAAAAATAAATGTTAAAAGTTTTTAGTTGTTAACTGTGAAAATAAAATCAATTTAAGTATGTAATATGTACCAAAATTATTACATATATCCAAATAGTACTACTAGATATTTAAAATAAGTACTAAATTCTTGAAAAAAGTATTTAAACGTTTTATAGGATTGAATCGATTTAAAAATTAGTTAAGTTGAAAAATTCAAGTTCTAGAATCACATTTAGAAATTGTTTTGAGAAAAGGAGTAGATTAAAAAAGTAGTAGATTAAAAAAAGTAGTAGATTTTTTTGAAAAAATGCTGAATGACCTAAATCGAAGAAATTTGAAGTTGTATGTAAAAATTTTGAAAAATTAGAAAAAGGAGTAGATTAAAAAAGTAGCATTTTTTGAAAAATTGCTAAATGAGCTCGAAGAAATTTTTAGTTTATTTTCTAAACTCCTTAAAACTCTCGAGGATTTTGGTAAGGTCATAATGGTTAAGTAGCATTTTTCCCAAGTGTATTAAGTTTCCAATATGTCACCACATATTGTGTTTTTTTCAATTACTAACATTTGCAAAATGACTTGTTTAAAAGAAAGTAATCTAGCTTTTTTTCAACAACAAAATTTTATAAACATTTTCTTTTCCTTAAGTGTTTATTGTTTGTTTTAGAGGCAAGTGTATGTATGTGTAAATTTGTGCTTGTAATTGAGAATGTGTTTGTATGTGGTTTTTTTTTTTATTTTGCTTTTAGTTTGCAATTTAGTTTTTATCTTGTAGTTTTTGGCAGGTTACTTTTTCTTTTCTTTATTGAAATTGCCGGTCAGTTTTCCTCTTTCTTCTTGCCTCAGCCATTAGGTTTTGTCATTTAACTGTTTCAATTGTGTTTATTTTTCATTTTGAATAAAAAAAAGTAACATTCTGAGGAAAACAAAATGTTTGACCAGGAGCCAGCCTGTTAGTTTGTCAGTAAAACAAATATTTGTTTAATTGTGTCTTTTGTTTGTTTTATGATTTTGTTGGGTTGGTTATTTGTGGTTTTATTTTAATTTTCAATTTTCATAATTACAATATTTGCCTGATTCATTTTCTTTATTATGGATTTTGATGTATTCTTTGTTACAATGTTTGTTGAATAAAAATAAAATATAAAATTTTTCTAATTTTTTAAGTTAGAGAAAGGGTTTACCCCTTTTGTTGTATTTTCTATTAAGGTTAATGGGTAAAACGTGCCTGGGAAGTATACAATTTTGGGTTTAAATTAAATAACAAATAAAAAGATAAAAATTTTTTGCAAGAAATTTAAAAATTATAAAAGAAAAATCGATACATTTGTATAGTTTATGAATGTATGTAAAATTTTCCCCAAAATACTACTATTTTTAAAGTATTTTTTTTTTTTTTTAAATTTAACTGTTTCAAATATTAAGTTGCTAAAATGTTTAAATTTTATAAAGTTTTTTTTTAAATTTACTACTTTTTTTCAAAAATACTACGTTTTTAAAATCTACAATTTACAGCAATATTTACTTAAAACCACTTTAAATAAACGAAACGGTCTAAGTTTAAGGATTTTAGGAAAAATTTTTAAAAATGTACTACTATTTTAAAAAATACTACTTTTTTAAATTTAAATTTAAGACACTATTGCTGTAATTTGTAGATTAAAAAAAAAGGAGTAAATTTGGAATAATATTGCCTTTAATTTTGAAATTAGGGAAATTTTATTTATTACCAGGCATTAAAATAGTTTTAAATAAAATTTTGCTCAAGAACGTTGATTTTAGGAAAAGCAGTATTTTGAAATAGTAGTAGAAAATTTTTCCTAAAATCAACGTTCTTGAGCAAAATTTTATTTAAAACTATTTTAATGCCTGGTAATAAATAAAATTTCTCAAATTTAAAAATTAAAGGCAATATTATTCCAAATTTACTACTATTTATTTTCAAAAATACTACTTTTTTAAATCTTCAAATTACAGCAATATTGTCTTATGACCACTTTGAAAAAAATTAAAAGGCCTAAGCTTGACGATTTTAATTTACTACTATTTTAAAAATACAACTTTTTTTAAATTAAAATGTTTCCAAACATTTTGCCTTTACTAATTTAAAAAGCTTTAAATATATTAAATTTCATTAATTGTTAAATTTTAAGTTAGAAAGTACATCCATACATATTTTAAGAATTTACTACGATTTCAAAATACTACTTTTCGTAAAATCAAACTTCTTCAGCAAAATTTTATTTAAAACTATTAAAAGGTATTTAAATAAATGAAATTGCCCAAAATTTAAGATTTAAGGCAATATTATTCCAAATTTAATACTTTTTTTTTTAAAAAAATACTACTTTTTTAAATAAAGATTTTAACAAAAAAAATTTTGTTTTACTAATATTCCCAGCTTAAAATATGTTAAATTTCATTATTTCTGAAGTTTTTGGTAGTATGTTTACATATTTCAAAGATTAACTACTACGTATTTTAAAATACTACTTTTCCTAAAATCAATGTTCTTGAACAAAATTTCATTTAAAACTATTTTAATGCCAGTTAATAAATGAAATTTCCGAAAATTAAAGATTTTAGGCAATATTATTTCGAGTTTTCTACTATTTACAAAAATACTACTTTTTTAAAATTTAAATTTTTACAAAAAATTTTGCCTTTACTAACTTTAATAGCATCAAATATATTTCATTTCATAATTTACATATTACATATAAAAATTTTCTACTACTATTCCAATATACTATTTTTCCTAATCTAAAAGTTCTTGAGCACAATTTTATTTAGCACCTTTTTAATGTCTGTGAATAAATGAAATGGCCCAAAATTTAAGATTTTATTATTCCAAATTTGCTCCTTTTTTTTAATACCATCTTTTTTAAATAAAAATGTTTACAAAAAATTTTGCTTACACTAATATTAACTAGCTTTAAATGTATTAAATCTCATTATTTATGAAGTCCATGTATCAAAGATTTACTACTATTTAAAGAATACTACATTTTCTAAAATCAACATTTTATTGCAAAATTGTATACAAAATAACTTTAATGGCTTTAAATTGCTAAGATTAAAGATTAATGGTAATAGTTTTTAAATCTTACTACTATTTACAAAAATACTACTATTTTAGATTAAAATTTTTGCAAAAATATTTGCTTATGCCAAGTTTATTGGCCTTAACAATGTATATACAATTTCTTTATTTTGTAAATTTTAGGTAATATGTATTTACATATTTTAAGGACTTACTACTAATTCTAAGATACTACTTTTCCTAAAATTAAATTTTTTCTGGCAAAAATCAATTTAAAGCAATTTTCATGGCTTAATATAAATTAAATTGTCTTAGTTTAACGATTTAGACAATATTTTTTAAATCTTACTACTTTTTTAAAGAAATACTACTCTTTTACTTTAACTTTATAGAAATTTTATAAGATTTTAAATATTACTTACATTTTTTTTATAAAGCCCTCTTAATAAAGGAGATTTGATTATTTAATTTTAAAACTGTCATCCCTTTTTTAAATGTCAATCACCCATCTTTATTCTAAGAAAAAAATAGATGAATACATCGTATTTCGAAAGAAAAATATACAACAATCATCTTGTTTTCCTACAACCGGAAACAAAACTTGTATATCCTGATAACAAATCCAGGCTTATCTTGTGATAAAACGGAAACTGTGTGTGTAAAAAGACACAAAATCTCATAGAGCCAGTCAATCTAGAGAATATAAAAGAGCAAAAGTGAGGAATAGTACATTTGAATATTGATCGAAAAACAATTTTTTGTTTAACTTTTTCTAGATTGTTAGATTCTTTTGGCTTATTGTGGCTTTTTTTGAAAACATTTTGTTTAACCGGTGACACATATTGTTGTGTGTAGCTTATCTTGCTTTGACTGGGGTTTTTTTTTAATAATTTCAGATTGATATGTAAAAAAATTTAATACAGTTCCTTTAAATTTGAAAGAAAATACTTTTTCTTTAACCTGTTTATTGTATTTACGGTTTTTTTTTTTTAAAGAAATCATAATTCCATCGATCACGTGAATATTAGAGCAAGTTTTAAAGAAAATGGCTTATCCTATAACAGATTCCCAGAAACTTTTTCTAGTGCGCTACATCTATACTTATTTTGATTTTTTTTCCCCAACACATCCATATAAGTTTCAGCACTCGATGCTCTTGAGAAACCGGCATGCAATAAATATGTATATACCGGTCGCTGGACCAAATAAACTCTGTATTCCAAATTTATCAAAGAGATAAAAAGTACCAAAAGTACCGATTTTTTTTTTGTTTGACATCAGTTAAGATACCCTACTTTTTAATCTGGGCCATATGCTATCTCTATGCCGAAATGCAAAAAGAGAAAAAGTACCAAAGTTAAAAGGGTATAAAGAGTACCAGCTTTTCCTCATTTTAGGCCCCGAGAAAGAACACTGTATGTTAATGTAGGCTGTAAATTGTATGTATATGAAATTTATCGAAAAGAGAAAAAGTACCAATTTGATCCATCATTTAGAGGGTATTCAATTTTATAATTTTTAGTAAACGCAAAACTATTTTTAATTTGGTAATTTTATTACCAAAAAGTAGACAAAATAACACGAATTTTCCACAGTTTTGAATTATTACCCTCCTCAAGACCAAGTGCGATTTGTTCATAAAAATTATGCATATTAAACAAATTTCAAAATTCTTGTATTTTTATAATGATTAGATGGTTCCCGTATTTTTTTTTTGCATTTTTCTGCTTTAAATACCACAAAAGTCTGAAATTTCGCGTAAACTTTCTGTAAATTAAATTCCGAAATTTATGTTTTTTTTTGTTGCTTTTCTTTCCCAACAAACATCTTTTTAATTTTTCTAAAAAGTTCTTAAATTTCTATGAAACTGCTCCTTGAAGTTTTAACATAACAACATTTAAATCCCTAAAAGTTTACTACATTTTCTTCACTCTTATTATATTCGTTGCGTTTTTTCTTGTTCTCTTTTTACGCACACCAATATGACGCCTTTTAAAATTGTGTTATTGTGTGTTATAACATGCTTATCAATACACTTTCATGCACATTTTTTTTTTAATTTTTGTTGTTGTTTGGCCGGCATTTATAATTATTGTTGTTATATGTTGTTGTTGTTCTTGTTTTTCCATTAAACTCGTGCAATTAAAGTCAATAAACGAACATAGTAACGAGTACTTACTCATACGTCTCGTATTGGCTTGAATGTAAAAACAATGAGAAGGCATTTTTTTTAAAGAGGAGTAAGTAGGGGAGGAGAGTATGAAATGGGAAATAATATAAAAATTATGGTTAGTATGGATGTGCGTAGATGTGAATTTATGTTTATAGGATTTTTGTATGCATATCGTTGCTGTAATTGTTGTTGTTGTTACACATGTAAAATGCTTTTATAAATGATGATGACTTTGAGTATTTGCAATGGGTAAATAAGGCAAAATTGATGGCAGGGAGAGAGAGAGAGAGAGAGAGAGAGAGTATAACGCTAAAATATATTTAGTACAAGGAAATAGTGTGCATGTGTGTGTGTACTTGTGTGCATAACTGAATAAACTCCTGTTTATATGAAAAACAAATGCGTATGTTTAAGTTTGGTTGGTGTCATATCTTTGCTTACACAGTTCATTAAAGTTGCCAAGATGGGTTTTGTGTGCATGTGTGCTTCTTTGTTAATACATATTAACAAATACGAGTTGTGCTATTGATGGCACCATTCTGTCGCAAACATTTTATATGCAAATTTTTTTAATGTTAACAAAGAAATAAATAAAAACAATAAAATTGTTTTTTTTTATAGTTCAAAGTATTGAAGTCAATATTATTTTGAAGAATACATATTATTGAAAAAATTTTAAACATACTTGAATCTAATATATTATACAATAATAGAGAGTGTACAAATTTAACAAACCAGCCTGCATAGACAAGCGCATAAAGTCATACTCAGTTCAATATGCCTTAAGATAAATGTGCATAACTTTCATACTTATGAATATCCGATTTCAAAACATTTACAATAATAAAAGTAATTTCAATTTTTGGGAATACAAAATTTTAATTTCAAAAGATTTTGTTATTCGTGCTTAATTCCCAGTTTTTATTATTGATAAAAACACTTGAAATTTATTGTTGATGGGATAAGCTATTCCTATGCATTTCACTGGTTGCTTAGGCCAGATCATCAGGAAACTTCATCCATAAAGGTTTTAGACAAACTAAAGATATTAAACCAAATAAAACTGTTAAACGTATAAGAATTATAGCAACAGTTCTACTTGTAACAATATCAAAGTTTAAACAAAACACATCAACAATAAACAACAGTGGGTTCATCTCATCTTACATTTCCCCACTACAATTAGTTGAAATTCTCTCAACATTAATTGTAGTTGTAAGTAGGTTAAGAAAAACAAAATGAAAAAAACAACAACTTACAAAAGATGTTGTCAATTAAGTGTTTTTTAGGCCGTGCACTGCCTGTTTATTATCAAAAAGTAATTTCAATTTTTGGGAATACAAAATTTTAATTTCAAAAGATTTTGTTATTCGTGCTTAATTCCCAGTTTTTATTATTGATAAAAACACTTGAAATTTATTGTTGATGGGATAAGCTATTCCTATGCATTTCACTGGTTGCTTAGGCCAGATCATCAGGAAACTTCATCCATAAAGGTTTTAGACAAACTAAAGATATTAAACCAAATAAAACTGTTAAACGTATAAGAATTATAGCAACAGCTCTACTTGTAACAATATCAAAGTTTAAACAAAACACATCAACAATAAACAACAGTGGGTTCATCTCATCTTACATTTCCCCACTACAATTAGTTGAAATTCTCTCAACATTAATTGTAGTTGTAAGTAGGTTAAGAAAAACAAAATGAAAAAAACAACAACTTACAAAAGATGTTGTCAATTAAGTGTTTTTTAGGCCGTGCACTGCCTGTTTATTATCAAAAAGTAATTTCAATTTTTGGGAATACAAAATTTTAATTTCAAAAGATTTTGTTATTCGTGCTTAATTCCCAGTTTTTATTATTGATAAAAACACTTGAAATTTATTGTTGATGGGATAAGCTATTCCTATGCATTTCACTGGTTGCTTAGGCCAGATCATCAGGAAACTTCATCCATAAAGGTTTTAGACAAACTAAAGATATTAAACCAAATAAAACTGTTAAACGTATAAGAATTATAGCAACAGTTCTACTTGTAATAATATCAAAGTTTAAACAAAACACATCAACAATAAACAACAGTGGGTTCATCTCATCTTACATTTCCCCACTACAATTAGTTGAAATTCTCTCAACATTAATTGTAGTTGTAAGTAGGTTAAGAAAAACAAAATGAAAAAAACAACAACTTACAAAAGATGTTGTCAATTAAGTGTTTTTTAGGCCGTGCACTGCCTGTTTATTATCAAAAAGTAATTTCAATTTTTGGGAATACAAAATTTTAATTTCAAAAGATTTTGTTATTCGTGCTTAATTCCCAGTTTTTATTATTGATAAAAACACTTGAAATTTATTGTTGATGGGATAAGCTATTCCTATGCATTTCACTGGTTGCTTAGGCCAGATCATCAGGAAACTTCATCCATAAAGGTTTTAGACAAACTAAAGATATTAAACCAAATAAAACTGTTAAACGTATAAGAATTATAGCAACAGTTCTACTTGTAACAATATCAAAGTTTAAACAAAACACATCAACAATAAACAACAGTGGGTTCATCTCATCTTACATTTCCCCACTACAATTAGTTGAAATTCTCTCAACATTAATTGTAGTTGTAAGTAGGTTAAGAAAAACAAAATGAAAAAAAACAACAACTTACAAAAGATGTTGTCAATTAAGTGTTTTTTAGGCCGTGCACTGCCTGTTTATTATCAAAAAGTAATTTCAATTTTTGGGAATACAAAATTTTAATTTCAAAAGATTTTGTTATTCGTGCTTAATTCCCAGTTTTTATTATTGATAAAAACACTTGAAATTTATTGTTGATGGGATAAGCTATTCCTATGCATTTCACTGGTTGCTTAGGCCAGATCATCAGGAAACTT
Source organism: Pollenia angustigena (assembly GCA_930367215.1). Classification (NCBI taxonomy): domain Eukaryota; kingdom Metazoa; phylum Arthropoda; class Insecta; order Diptera; family Polleniidae; genus Pollenia; species Pollenia angustigena. The sequence continues at coordinate 5,195,146 of OV884059.1, read as the reverse complement.
CATCCATAAAGGTTTTAGACAAACTAAAGATATTAAACCAAATAAAACTGTTAAACGTATAAGAATTATAGCAACAGTTCTACTTGTAACAATATCAAAGTTTAAACAAAACACATCAACAATAAACAACAGTGGGTTCATCTCATCTTACATTTCCCCACTACAATTAGTTGAAATTCTCTCAACATTAATTGTAGTTGTAAGTAGGTTAAGAAAAACAAAATGAAAAAAACAACAACTTACAAAAGATGTTGTCAATTAAGTGTTTTTTAGGCCGTGCACTGCCTGTTTATTATCAAAAAGTAATTTCAATTTTTGGGAATACAAAATTTTAATTTCAAAAGATTTTGTTATTCGTGCTTAATTCCCAGTTTTTATTATTGATAAAAACACTTGAAATTTATTGTTGATGGGATAAGCTATTCCTATGCATTTCACTGGTTGCTTAGGCCAGATCATCAGGAAACTTCATCCATAAAGGTTTTAGACAAACTAAAGATATTAAACCAAATAAAACTGTTAAACGTATAAGAATTATAGCAACAGTTCTACTTGTAACAATATCAAAGTTTAAACAAAACACATCAACAATAAACAACAGTGGGTTCATCTCATCTTACATTTCCCCACTACAATTAGTTGAAATTCTCTCAACATTAATTGTAGTTGTAAGTAGGTTAAGAAAAACAAAATGAAAAAAAACAACAACTTACAAAAGATGTTGTCAATTAAGTGTTTTTTAGGCCGTGCACTGCCTGTTTATTATCAAAAAGTAATTTCAATTTTTGGGAATACAAAATTTTAATTTCAAAAGATTTTGTTATTCGTGCTTAATTCCCAGTTTTTATTATTGATAAAAACACTTGAAATTTATTGTTGATGGGATAAGCTATTCCTATGCATTTCACTGGTTGCTTAGGCCAGATCATCAGGAAACTTCATCCATAAAGGTTTTAGACAAACTAAAGATATTAAACCAAATAAAACTGTTAAACGTATAAGAATTATAGCAACAGTTCTACTTGTAACAATATCAAAGTTTAAACAAAACACATCAACAATAAACAACAGTGGGTTCATCTCATCTTACATTTCCCCACTACAATTAGTTGAAATTCTCTCAACATTAATTGTAGTTGTAAGTAGGTTAAGAAAAACAAAATGAAAAAAACAACAACTTACAAAAGATGTTGTCAATTAAGTGTTTTTTAGGCCGTGCACTGCCTGTTTATTATCAAAAAGTAATTTCAATTTTTGGGAATACAAAATTTTAATTTCAAAAGATTTTGTTATTCGTGCTTAATTCCCAGTTTTTATTATTGATAAAAACACTTGAAATTTATTGTTGATGGGATAAGCTATTCCTATGCATTTCACTGGTTGCTTAGGCCAGATCATCAGGAAACTTCATCCATAAAGGTTTTAGACAAACTAAAGATATTAAACCAAATAAAACTGTTAAACGTATAAGAATTATAGCAACAGTTCTACTTGTAACAATATCAAAGTTTAAACAAAACACATCAACAATAAACAACAGTGGGTTCATCTCATCTTACATTTCCCCACTACAATTAGTTGAAATTCTCTCAACATTAATTGTAGTTGTAAGTAGGTTAAGAAAAACAAAATGAAAAAAACAACAACTTACAAAAGATGTTGTCAATTAAGTGTTTTTTAGGCCGTGCACTGCCTGTTTATTATCAAAAAGTAATTTCAATTTTTGGGAATACAAAATTTTAATTTCAAAAGATTTTGTTATTCGTGCTTAATTCCCAGTTTTTATTATTGATAAAAACACTTGAAATTTATTGTTGATGGGATAAGCTATTCCTATGCATTTCACTGGTTGCTTAGGCCAGATCATCAGGAAACTTCATCCATAAAGGTTTTAGACAAACTAAAGATATTAAACCAAATAAAACTGTTAAACGTATAAGAATTATAGCAACAGTTCTACTTGTAACAATATCAAAGTTTAAACAAAACACATCAACAATAAACAACAGTGGGTTCATCTCATCTTACATTTCCCCACTACAATTAGTTGAAATTCTCTCAACATTAATTGTAGTTGTAAGTAGGTTAAGAAAAACAAAATGAAAAAAAACAACAACTTACAAAAGATGTTGTCAATTAAGTGTTTTTTAGGCCGTGCACTGCCTGTTTATTATCAAAAAGTAATTTCAATTTTTGGGAATACAAAATTTTAATTTCAAAAGATTTTGTTATTCGTGCTTAATTCCCAGTTTTTATTATTGATAAAAACACTTGAAATTTATTGTTGATGGGATAAGCTATTCCTATGCATTTCACTGGTTGCTTAGGCCAGATCATCAGGAAACTTCATCCATAAAGGTTTTAGACAAACTAAAGATATTAAACCAAATAAAACTGTTAAACGTATAAGAATTATAGCAACAGTTCTACTTGTAACAATATCAAAGTTTAAACAAAACACATCAACAATAAACAACAGTGGGTTCATCTCATCTTACATTTCCCCACTACAATTAGTTGAAATTCTCTCAACATTAATTGTAGTTGTAAGTAGGTTAAGAAAAACAAAATGAAAAAAACAACAACTTACAAAAGATGTTGTCAATTAAGTGTTTTTTAGGCCGTGCACTGCCTGTTTATTATCAAAAAGAAATTTCAATTTTTGGGAATACAAAATTTTAATTTCAAAAGATTTTGTTATTCGTGCTTAATTCCCAGTTTTTATTATTGATAAAAACACTTGAAATTACTTTTTGATAATAAACAGGCAGTGCACGGCCTAAAAAACACTTAATTGACAACATCTTTTGTAAGTTGTTGTTTTTTTCATTTTGTTTTTCTTAACCTACTTACAACTACAATTAATGTTGAGAGAATTTCAACTAATTGTAGTGGGGAAATGTAAGATGAGATGAACCCACTGTTGTTTATTGTTGATGTGTTTTGTTTAAACTTTGATATTGTTACAAGTAGAACTGTTGCTATAATTCTTATACGTTTAACAGTTTTATTTGGTTTAATATCTTTAGTTTGTCTAAAACCTTTATGGATGAAGTTTCCTGATGATCTGGCCTAAGCAACCAGTGAAATGCATAGGAATAGCTTATCCCATCAACAATAAATTTCAAGTGTTTTTATCAATAATAAAAACTGGGAATTAAGCACGAATAACAAAATCTTTTGAAATTAAAATTTTGTATTCCCAAAAATTGAAATTATTTTTTGATAATAAACAGGCAGTGCACGGCCTAAAAAACACTTAATTGACAACATCTTTTGTAAGTTGTTGTTTTTTTCATTTTGTTTTTCTTAACCTACTTACAACTACAATTAATGTTGAGAGAATTTCAACTAATTGTAGTGGGGAAATGTAAGATGAGATGAACCCACTGTTGTTTATTGTTGATGTGTTTTGTTTAAACTTTGATATTGTTACAAGTAGAACTGTTGCTATAATTCTTATACGTTTAACAGTTTTATTTGGTTTAATATCTTTAGTTTGTCTAAAACCTTTATGGATGAAGTTTCCTGATGATCTGGCCTAAGCAACCAGTGAAATGCATAGGAATAGCTTATCCCATCAACAATAAATTTCAAGTGTTTTTATCAATAATAAAAACTGGGAATTAAGCACGAATAACAAAATCTTTTGAAATTAAAATTTTGTATTCCCAAAAATTGAAATTACTTTTTGATAATAAACAGGCAGTGCACGGCCTAAAAAACACTTAATTGACAACATCTTTTGTAAGTTGTCGTTTTTTTCATTTTGTTTTTCTTAACCTACTTACAACTACAATTAATGTTGAGAGAATTTCAACTAATTGTAGTGGGGAAATGTAAGATGAGATGAACCCACTGTTGTTTATTGTTGATGTGTTTTGTTTAAACTTTGATATTGTTACAAGTAGAACTGTTGCTATAATTCTTATACGTTTAACAGTTTTATTTGGTTTAATATCTTTAGTTTGTCTAAAACCTTTATGGATGAAGTTTCCTGATGATCTGGCCTAAGCAACCAGTGAAATGCATAGGAATAGCTTATCCCATCAACAATAAATTTCAAGTGTTTTTATCAATAATAAAAACTGGGAATTAAGCACGAATAACAAAATCTTTTGAAATTACATTTACAATAATAATAATGACACTGTAAGAGAATTTCTGTTAAAAAAAAAACAAAAAACAATGGGACTACCAAGAAAATATTTTATTTTAATTGTCACTTCCGATTTCGCAGTGAGACAACCATGTTCAGTTATTTACGTATCTTTTAAACTAATGCATATTCTACTTTAAAACGCTTACAGTGTTATAAGTAAACTCTAGGCTAATTTCAGATCTTAAGAAATTAAGAAAAAAATTTGGTCTATGTTAGAATACATAATTGGAAAAATATCAATTTCGGTTGTGAAGTGCGTTACTTGCGTCAATAAATTTGATAAGTGTTTAAACTAATCGAGATCCCAGCAGACAGAATAAGCGGAATCCTAAGCTTTCCGCAGTGGTGCAGATTAGAACGTCAAAGAATTCTGATGAAAGAATGAAGTGATTCTTGAAACATGTAAATTCAACCCGATTTCGATCCCCAGCTCAGCCAAGAATAAAAATTATCAATAACTTTTAATTAATTTCATGTTGTAAAATTCCTTTCTTCAGTAAAAATTATTTAATTAAAATTAAATTTAATGCAACTTAAAAGACAAAGTTAAACAATTTTTATTAGTAATTCCTGGTTTTACTGATAAAAATAATTAAAAAAAAAAAAAAATAATTTTCTTTTTCTTGAATTAAATCAAGCAATTTCCTATAGGAATCGTTTATTTAAACTTTATTGTTTTATTTGTTTCTTGTTCGAAATAGTAATTTAAAAAGACAATTTTTCAAAAACGGCAACACTTTGGCACCCCATGGGTAGGTAGGTAGAAAGGCCGGTGTGAAGTCTCCTTCACACCTTCACCCAGAGACCAATATGGTCCATTGTGACGCCTTAATTAGAGAAAGCTATATGAAGGTAGAAATAAACAGCGAAAGCACATGACAGATCCAAAAGATAGGTAGAAAAGAAAGGAAAGAAAAGAAGGTAAAGGACCAACCCCGAAAGAAATCCCACTGAAGCCAAATTCGGCCTACGTGCGGTTAGCACCCAGTCTCCTCTAGCGCAGCCAGGCCATCCCCATTACGAATCCTATCAGATTCTCGAGTCCGCAACTCGAGACATCCCTTAATTCGCCCAGGAATCTACTGCCCAGCCACCTCAGCCTGCTACCCTGCAACCTGGGACAGTGGCACAGAAAGTGTTCAACTGTCTCCAACTCCTCAGGGTCCTCGCACAACCTGCATATATCCGACAAGTCGGATCCCATCCTCACCGTCATCCTGCCTATCATACAGTGGCCCGTGATCATTACTATCATGGTCCTAACGCAGACCCTGCTCCTGCCCAGCAGCGACACCGAATCGGACTTCCTAAGCACAGGCCACAGTGTCCGCGATACCCGACAGTTCGTTCGGCCCCCCAGGCCCGATTGGTCACGCCCAGTGTCCTCTCCTTAATTCTACCAAAATAGAAGCCCAATGGAGGCCTTACCGCCTCCACACAGTCAGGATCCTCCATCTCTGAGCCCTGTCTTGCCAACTCATCAGCAACCTCATTGCCGCCTATGTCGCAGTGACCCGGCATCTTAGCACCCCATAACTTGACAAGTAAACATCATACAAAAAAATATTTGGAACATACATTCACATCTACTAGAGGTATAGTTATACCAAATATAAAGGACTATCAGCAAAATATTTTTTTGGGTTGCTCGCCTTAAAATTAATGCTTCAAATTTAAAGGTCCAAATACACTTGTCAAATGCTTGTCCAGCAGGCGAATTCACTCGTGTACGTAATATTTAATGGCATATCTAAATGTTTTGATTTTCTATTAAGCATTGTTGGTATGACACATACAAACACATTTTCACTAATACTACCACAATGCTTGATGAGTATTTTGATCAGTGTATTTGGGCCTTTAAACCACTTCAGTTCAGTTATAATTAACTATTACTATAACTGTTAGCTAAGAATATGTTTTTTGACAGTTATAGTAATAGTTTTATTTTTTTTTTATAAATTTATAATTAATTGTATATAATTTTATATAATTCATTATAACTCAACTGCGTGAAATTGGCCGTAGTTCTGTTTCAGCAAAGTTCTACTTCAATTCTGTTCAACTTCCACTTAAGTTCTGTTCTATTTTTTTTCTAGTTGCTTTTAGTTCGGTTTTCGTAATGATCTAGTTCTGTTTTACTTTTACAACAAAAAACTAACTTTTTTCTTAAACTCAACTTTAAAATGTATTCCTGCATTCAATTTTCATTCAATATTTTCACTTTATTTGTTTTATTTATTTATTTAACAAAAACTTAAAACTGCATATGACATAATTTTTTTCTTGATACTTTCCATAAATATTTACCCTTGTCAACACAAACTTTATATGTACTTGTAAATTACTTAAGAACACAAACACATATATTTACTTAAATAAAAAAACACAACAGGAAAGCCTGAGTATGGAAAATAAAAAACTTATAACATACAACCAGGGTTGTTAGGCTTTTTTCTTCAAAAATCGTCAAAAGTTTTAACAAAATTCGTCAAAATCGTCATGAACAGATAACAAAATCGTCAACAAATCGTCAAATATTAATATTAATAATACATTTTTAGCAAAAAATTATATCTATTATAAAGAAAGTGATATGGTTAAGTTTTATTCTATTTATTTCAGCAACTGGGCTGAAATATATTTATCATTTGAAAAGAAATACATAAGAAAAAATATATTTTCATAGAAACATAACAAAGCTAGCGCGTTTACTAATGCAAATTGTTTTTACTGTTGAAGGTGATAAACCAAGGGTTCTGTCTATATCAACCGTCTTTTTACCCGACTTGAAACGTTTTATTGCGTCCAATTTTAGTTCCAAGCTAGTGCTTTTTCTTCACTTTGCACTCTTTTTCTACACAACTTCTTATTAAGAACTATACTTAGAATAACTTACCTAACAGAATTAAATGGGAACTCGCCTTTTTACACGCAAATAGAAAAATTCTTCACATACATATGATTATGACTTCAGCGAAAAAATGAAGTCGTATGTAGCGACGCAAAACGAAATCATTAAAACGCAAAGCGGATTTAACCAATTTTTAAAAAGCGGACCAAATAGGACCGACGCAAATCTTGATGGCATGCATACATATATGTATGTTATTGTAGAATTCGAATTACTAGTGCTTCTAATGAAAACCACCTGTTTTGTGATGGGGAAGTAGTTTTTTTTTTTTGCTTAATTTCCAATTATTTTTGTATATCGAAAAATTGATTTTTACGTTTTGAACTGTTCCCAAAATAATTGTTAATATTTCTTGTAAGTATTTTATTGATGCCAGAAAATCGTCATAACACCATTATTTTTAGTTTAAAAATCGTCAATCGTCATTTTACTGCATTTTCTCAAAAAAATCGTCAAAATGACGAAAAATCGTCACATCTAACAACCCTGCATACAACAGCAAAAAAAAAAAAAAGATATAAAAAAAGCAACAGCAAAAATCACGTGCTAAATTCCAGTATTTTTCAAGTTGTTATTTATTTTTGGTTTTTTTTTTATATAAATACTTTAACATAAGACAACACTGACGTCAGCTACATCTACAGCACACATTCTTTCTTTTACAAACTTAAAATGTATTTTATATTCTGAACAGACATTTAGTTGAAATAAAAAGAGAAAAAAGGAAAATAACTCATATGCATTTGCATAAATGCATATTTAGAGCATGTATAAACATGTGTCATTTTTTTCTGAAAAAAAAAATTAAAAACTTCTGCTAAAAGTTTCAAAAAAATATATAAAAACTTAAGTTAAACTCCTTAAAACATTTTTATCAGCTAATTTTTAATGTCACCCTTAAGATTTTTTATCTTTTTTTTTATTACACTTTATAGAAGTTAATAGAGAATAAAATGAAAACGCCTTAAAATATGTCTTTGAAGTTATAAGAAACTTAAAAGCAGAGTACAAAAAAACAAAACGTAACGAAACGTTTGCGATCTTGTTGTTTTTTAGTTTGCAGAGAGTAAGTAAAATAAAAACAATAAGAATGATTTTGTCATACACAAATTTTATCGCTTATATGCACAACTGCTATAAGTATCTACATATACATATGCATAACAACTTGTCCAATTACAATTTGCTATTTAAAATAGCAAAAGTTAAGAATTCGCTTATATGCATATCCGGCATTTATGCATCACAATACAATATAATTTTGATAAAATGCATTCAACCTTCAAATCACCCTTGTGTGAAAAAAAAAACACACAAAGGAAATCAGTTTTACACGATAAACAAAAAAATCGTTGAGGTACACTAAAGAAACTTCTTGACTTTGTTAGAAATTTCAATTAAGTACTGGAAAAACATTTTTTGATTAAAAAATATTTTTTAGTAACGAAATATTTCAGAACTTACGTAAGGTACCCTCGTGTGTGGGTTTCCACACAGATGTAGTTTCTATGTAATTTGCACAGGATACAAAATTTTCCGTCGGCAAGTCTGAATATTTATGATATTGTTGCGAACTGCATGCAATTATTATGTTTAATAAAGTGAGTGATTATATAAAATACACACAAGCTTTGTATGGTTTGTTGTTGATTACCAACAGGATAAATATATCATTAATGTTATGTACGTAAAACATGACTTTGATTACAAACGAACTATGGAGCCACTGCAAAGTAGACAGACATTGCACATGTGTAAAAAACCACACACGAGGGTACATAACGTAAGTTTATTTGAGGGTTAAAAAAAAATTCTCATATAAGCATCAATTACAAAGAAAATTGCAGAAAAATTATTAGTTTTTAGCAACTAATTTTGTTATAGTTCGATCAAGCTTCGAATGTACTCCTGTACATTTATATTCATGATGCTGATGACATCAAGCGATTTTCGCTCTAAGCATTGTTTATGCATATGAGCGAGATTTTTAAAATGCATTTCAGGGTTTACAAAACTGCAGTCGAAACCAAAAATTTTCGGACAAAAAAACGAACATTTGTGTACAACTTTTTGCTTTGTGCACAACTTTTCGTTTTCTGAGTGGGTTTGACAGTGACCGTTTACATTTAATGAATCAGAAGTAATGGCAACAGCTTTTTTTGGCCAATGACAAATGAAGAATTTGAAGAAATGGCAGTTTTTTTACTTTGACTGCAGTTTTTTAATGCCGATGCATTTCTAATTTAAAAGCCCAAAAAAAACCAGAAATGCATATAAGCGATAAATACTGTAGTTTTGTATGGCTTTTCGCTTTTGTGGGCAACACTTATCTATATAGAAACAAAATACAACAAGAAAGTTCATGTTTGATGTAGGCCCGTTCGCTTAAAAATTCACATCTCCAAGTTCATACTCCTGTCTTACTGATCTTATTCAAGTCTGCGGGAGTCCGCCTGTTCTTCCATGCCCCTACACAGAAAAAATTCTCCAAAATTGTTCACCAATTAAAGCATTAATCAAAAATAAAATCAGTTTTAATTAAAAATTTAATCAAGTGAATTAAACGTTTAATCAAGTAAATTAAACGTTTAATTAATACTATTAACTGGTTTAATTGATACTATTAATTTGTTTACCGGTGCAAATTTAATTAATTTTTTAATTAATATCACAAATTTTTTAATTGAAATCAATTTTTATTTTTTTTTTGTGTGTAGGGATTTTATTGTATGATGATGCCTTTGTAATATAACCATCTGTTCTTCTAAGAACACGGCCAATGTACGTCCACATGCGTCTTCGGATTTCCACATCCATCTTCTTGTAAGTGGCTAGGTTTAGTAGGGCGTTCGCTGATATGATGTTGGGCTAGCAAAAATACATAAAATATGCTTTAGACATTTATTGATGAATGCTTGCAGCTTTTTTATGTTAGCCTGGGTAATCGAGCCCTGTCGCACTAGGTAATCAATTAAGTGGTTTTAAAACCGCAAGTCTGTCTAGGCTGCCAGCTGTTAAATATCTGACATCTAAAGTGTCATTTATTTAGTGAAAGGTTTGCCATTTACGAATATGGATCGTTATCAACTGAGAAACACGTAAAAGTAAATAAAACTTACTACAAAAGTGGGGGTTCACACGCGGGCACACTTTTCAAGCAGTACGGTGTGATTATGGATCGACCTTTTGTACAAGGAAATGGCAAGATTTTAAAGAAATTTTAAGAGGCTGGCAGCGTTAAAGATGTGGTCAGTCATGTTCATTATCGCAATGTACGCACTGTCGAAGATACCGCTTCTGTAAGTGAAAGTGTGGCGAATAATCCGATTTTGTTGATTCTACGCCCCAAAGCGCTTTAACCATATGATAACCGACCTTTTTGGCCTGCAATTAAAGATTATGAACTATACGATAAGTGGTTTTAACAAGACGTTGCTACGAGACACACAACACCACCGATTTTGGCTTCCAGAACGCCTTTATTCACGTTTTGTCTAAAATTGGCCAACAAGATCATGCAATTTGATCCGTTAGCTCTGTTTTTGGTGGGGCTTCGTCAAGGATCGTGACTAAGAGGAATATCCTGTAACGTTGCAGCATTTGAAATGTAACATTCGTCAAGTTATTGCACAGATACTTCCCGAAATGTCCGAAAAAGTGCTTGAAAGCAATCTAAAAAGAATCGCTAGCTGAAACCAATTTAGAGGCGATCATTTAAATGACATATGAATGGTAATTTACAAGCTTTATAATGAAATAAAAGTTTCATCCAAATCATGGCTTTAAGAGTGTTTTATTTAGTTTGACGTTTAAAATCGAAAAATGGATAACCCTTTTACTCAACTGTACTGACTTTACACTGCTTTCAAAAAGGCGTAGTTTGGTTACACTTAATGCAGAGCCTGAAACCTTGCCTGATTTATTCGTTCTTAAATATAGTTTTCGGAACTATCATCACAGCAAATTAGGCTTCCAAGATACCAGAAAGGTTCTACATCCTGGATAATGGTGCCTGTTTTAGTATGTGGTGTAGTGTGGTTTGTGCAAACGCTTATTAATTTTGTCTTAAATCTCTTGTAATGAGTATCGTCGCTGCAGAAAAGGTCCAATAGATCGCGGCGGTTATTGCCTTCATTATATATCACACACCTAGTTCAAAAGTGACTTAACTCAAAAAACTTCATTTTTCGGAAATCGAAAAAAAACTGTTTTTGACCTAAAAAAACCGTTAAAAACAAATCTTTAGACCATTAAGAAGAAAATCTATACAGATTATGATCTAAAATTTTTTTTAATAGTTATACTCAATTTACGATTGAAACTAAAAAGTGCCAGTTTCTGGTGACAATAATAATAATAAAAGTAACAGAAGAAAAGTAACATTTTCCAAAGTCCTAAAAAATATTAAGAGGATTTGCTTGAAATTTGTAGAAAAACAATTCAATGGAAAAAGATAAAAAGAGGACATTTAAGATAAAATAAAACTTAATGAACCTTAAACGTATAGCCTTGAGCGATACCTGATAATTGTTAATTTTATTTAAGTTTAAATACATTTTAATCTCATTATTCTTAATTTAATAAAAATAATTTTTCACCCCGCTTTTGGCTGCTGTTGTTAAACGATTATTTTCTATAGCCTACCCTAAGGCTATAGTAAAATTTTCTGCTGCCTGTTTTATAAAAAAATTCACGTTTTTATTTTCAATTTAAGCCTCATTTAATTATATAATTTAGTCGTTTTTGCTACTTTTGCTGTGCTTATGTTTGTTGCAATGAAAACAAACCCTTTCAACATTTTTTTCTTTAACGGTTTTACTTTTTTTCAGACTCTTTCCTGGACTCTTTTTTTTAAGAGTTTATTTTCAACTGTTTAACAAATGACCATTAAAATTGTTTTTAAACTAAAATTTTTGCTTTTTATATACTTTCTTTTGGTCTTTGTGAAGTGTTTATTATTGTCGGAATGTGTTTTTTCTTTTCTTTAGTTTTATAATGGCGGAAAAACTAATTAAAGCGTACTTTTCATATTAAATGCTGTCAAATAAAACAAAAATGGAGCACAGAAAACGAAAATACAATAAGCTGTCTGTGGTGTTTAAAAAGCGGAAAATAATATTGATGGAAAGAGTTTTTTCTACTTAATTTTTTTTTTTTAATTAATTAAAAGAAGCTAAAAATTTTTGAGAGAAATTGCCTAAAAATCACAATTTTCGATCAGGGCCCTGCTTCTCAAAACTACAAGTTACAAATCTACAAATACAATACCGTTAAAAAAAGCAACAATTTTACAATTTTTGTTTTTGTTTCAAATGCATTTTACTTGTAGATTTGTAACTTGTAGTTTTGAGAAACAGGACCCTGGACAGACTATTAAAAATAGTATGCAATTGATTTGTTCCTAGAACGTATAAGTATTGACAATAAAAAAAATATAAATAAACATTAAGTATACGCCATTATGTGCAAAAAAATTAAGAAATTTTCGTTTTTTGAAATATATCGGGTGTTTTTTTTACAGGTTTGTTTTTCGAATAGAGATAAAACTGGCATTTTGTGGTCAAATCTGGCAACTCTAATGTCATTTATGTTCAGTTTGGTTTGCCATTTCATCATGAACAGGTTGACAAAAGAACAACGCTTGCAAATCGTGCAAATTTATTTCGAAAATAACGGTTCAGTTCGCGAAGTTTACCGCAAGCTCCGTCCATTTTATGGTCGACATAATCGTCCATCAGAGCAATTAATTCGGTTAACCATGGATCGTTTTCGCACAACGTTTACTCTATGTGATAATACGCATCCGCAGAGACGTCGAACAGTGCGCACCGAAGAAACAATTGCCGCTGTAGAGCAAAGTGTTGAAGAGGACCCGAATGAATCGATTCGCCACCGTGCACAGCAATTGGAGCTTTGTCCATCAACTTTATGGAAGAGTATAGAGCCATGATAACCGACTATTTTGTTCCCGAATTGGATGGCATGAATGTGGATGAGTTGTGGTTCCAACAAGACGGCGCTACATGCCACACAGCGCACGCCACAATCGATTTATTGAAGGAAACATTCGATGAGCGCATAATTTCGCGGAATGGACCTGTCAATTGGCCATCGTGTGATTTGACACCATTGGATTATTTTCTTTGGGGATATGTGAAGTCGCTCGTCTACGCCAACAAACCAGAAACGTTAGGAGAATTGGAAGCCAACATTCGTGGCGTTATTGCCGACATACGGCCCCATATGCTCGAAAAAGTGGTTGAAAATTGGACCTGTAGAATTGGCTTTATTCGAGCCAGCCGCGGCGGCCACATGCCTGAAATCATATTTAAACATTAATGGCATAAAATTATCCTTCCAATAAAGCCAAATTGATGGTCATTAAAACGATTTTCTTGTGTTTTATTTCAATTCGAAGTTCTATACCACTGAAAAAAATACCCGATATTAAGGTAACGCACAACGTTCCACGTCAACACAAACGCCTTACAAAATAAGGCCGACTATTTTTTCTTCTTGGTCTTTTTTGGTTTTGCTAAAGGCATAGTTCTGTGGAATCGAATGCTATTGTGAACAGGCGTCGAACGAAGTGGGGGACTGAAGCCTCCTCACTGGTCAGACTCAATCTCATCCTCCCCAGGTTAATGATACTGAAGGAATTGATGCGGCAGATCTACTGACAGATTCACAGCAACACGCTTCTGTCTGGGCATGTCGACCAATGGTACGTAGGGCTAGGGATTGGTCACAATGGAGGTTCCTGTAGAGATGCTGTGTACAAACGAGAAGGAATTGCCGTATATTGTTAATTAACTGGGCAGATTTCAAGTCATCATTGAATACGTAAAGTAGCTTTTGGTGCGTCGTGGAAGGTTCCTCTGAGATAAACCGTTTACGTAGAATAATGGCCTCGAGCCCGGATGTGCCGACCTGCATCCTGAAATCGAATGGTTGTTGGACTATGAATAGTCTAGAGAAACTTGAACTGTTGATTGAAATTTAGTTTCCCGGCAACTGTCCAGGGAGATTGCAGGATCACGATCGTGTGTCGGAACCCAGTCCTACATCCAAGCCGATGGACCATGATAAGATTAAGTGGGCTATATAGCTTTGACTATTTTAAATCTTTAGGTCAAGATGCTTATGTCCATATACGGAGGGTACGTAAAATATGCGTATCTACCTGTGAGCTAGACCCTGTAGGAAGAATTCTCATACTAGGCGGAAGGATCACGGTCACCTTTAAGAACGTGCCTTGATTGAAATCAAGTAGTTTTTTGTTATTTTTTTTTAGTTTATCTGTCTGTAGAAACGACAAAAGGAAACACGAATAAAATATAACAAGTTTTTGCGAGGGTGGTTTCACAATACTAGAAGGCCTATAGATGGCGCCAGTATTTGGAAAAAATTACTTTGGTGAAAAGTGGCAAACAAAGAATAAGTTCTTTGTTTGTCTTTTCGATTTTAAATGTCAGTAATTTTTAAAATTCAATAATTTAAGTTCTCTCTGTCTTCACTGTTGATATTAGATAACCGTTGTTTTTAGACATTCCGTTCCAGGTGCGGATATAACGCAGACATAAAATTTCTTTTCTGGAAATATCTCTTTTTTGCCCTTGACATTTTCTTGTAACATGATTTGGAATAAATCGTATTTTTCGCTACTCACAGTTTGATCATGATATCGACCCCTTACTGCAAAAAAAGTTTAAGCTACAAAAACAGAATTTTACAGGAGGTTTTTTTTATTTTATATTATAAAAATTTTGTATAAAGTTTATCGCTTAAGCTAAAATTGATATTGCAATTATATCCTAACGGTACCTTATGTGACCATTAAAATGTAGGAGATGCAAATTGAATATGATGTCGCTTAAGCGGTTTTTGAGATAAGGGCTCAATATGTTGTTTTCCTTTCTTTGATGAAGATTTTAGGATGTCTCCATTACGGACCACAAGAAGCATTTTACAAATTGCAATCTTGCTACGTCTATTATTATTCTTATTTCTCTAGAGGGATCCTCTTGATTATTAATCCATCCTACAGGTATTTTTGATGTTTTGGACTCCATCCATTGGTTTCTTTTCAACAAGCCCTGCAAAAATATTCGTATTTTATTTTGGTGTGGTTTAGAACTTTACTAGTAAAGCCTTAACCAAACTGAAGTTTCTTTCTTTCAAAACACCTAAAAATAAAAGATATCTCTATTTAAATGTTTAAGAAAGTGCAAATTATTACCCCTTTTCTTACCTTATTCAACATCTATGCAAATTGAGTACTTTTAAGCAAATTTAAGAAAGTACTTTTAAAAGTTTTTTATATTTTGGTTCTTTTGGCAACAGAAAACTTAAATGTATAAATAGCATCATTAAGAAAAAAAAACTAGAATAATAAAAATATAAATAATAAAAACCAAACTTAAAACAGCAAGAAATCTGTATAAAAGTTGAATGTCATACAAAAGAGACAAAAAATAAAACAATTTTTATTTATAGTATTTTTATAGCAGGTTATTCATATAGTTATATTTACATCTGTGTGAAAAAGAAAACAGAAGAGAAAGAAATTATAGCACAGGGTAGCCAAGAGATATGTTTAGACATGCAGCTTTAAACTGGGGGTTAGGTTAAGAAGCGTTATGCATCAAAGGGCACAGCTCCACCCGGAAGCCAAAGCCGTCCATTTTAAAAAGTGATGGTTGTGAAAATTAATATATTTGAAATTAGTTTTTTTTATAATTTTTTTTTTTAACTATAACTTTCCACAGTTCTGTAATTTTTTTGTAAACTTAAACTAGATGAATGTATAAATGCTAAAAGAAAGATTGTTTTCTTTTTTTTTTTGTTTTCTTTTTGGGAATGAAGGAGGTATTTAATTAAGGTGAGCTTTAGATAAACATGGCCGACCTTAAACTTTTAGCCAACATAATATTGATTTTTTGTTTTAATTTCAAAAGAAATAAGACATTAAATCATTTAGAGAGGTTAAGTTCAGGGTTGGCTGTAAAATAAACTTTGTTGGTTCGGATGTGAACCTGAGCTAAAGTGAAACTGAAGTAGGGGTAGCAATTGAACTAAATGCTACAATAAGAAATAAACTTATCTAGTATAGGAAATCGGAATTTAACTTAAAACTGTTCTAGTTCCAAAAAGGAAATTTAACTAGATGCTGATTTTGAATCAGAAACATGATCAAAATGAGATTCAGCACTAGAACCTAAAGCAGATACTCCATCAAGAATGAGCTAGGACCGAACTAGAACTGCACATAAAACAAACTTAAACTGCATTGGATATAAACTAGAACTAAAATAGAACCTAAACAAAGTTTGAATTAGAATCTGAACTTAAAACTAAACTAGAATCTGCATAGAACATGAACTATAATCTGAAACAGATTATTTACTGAATATAAACCTGGACTAAAACATATACAAGATTCTGACATAGAACCTGTATTAAAAGCTTAGCTAAAATAAGAAATAAAACCTAAAAAAGCCTTTCAACTAGAAACGGAACTAAAACATAAACTACGACCAGAACAAGAACATGAACTGGAATCTAAGCTAGAGCCTAAACAAGCGCCTTATAACTATAAGCTAAACGAAAACCAAAACATGAATCTAAACCTTAAATCTGAACAGCAACCCAAACTAAAACTAAAGCTAGAAACCGAGTAAAAACCAAACTATAACTTGATCTTGAATCTACACTGGAATCTGAACTAGAACCTGAACTAAAATCTAAACTGAAAAAAAGACCTGAAAATCATTTAAACTAAAAACGGAACTAAAACATAAACTACAACCAGAACTAGACCTTAAACTGAAACCTAAGCTATAGCATAAACAAGTACCTTAACAACGATCTGAACCAAAAGCTAACTTTGAATCTCAATTAGAACATGACCTTGAGTTTGAACTGAAACCCGAACTAAAACTTGAAACCGAACAAGAACCAAAACTAGAACTTGAACTAGAAAATGAACTGGAATCTAGACTAAACAAGAACCTGAACTATAATCTAAACTGAAAAATTACATAAAAAAGCCTTTAAACTAAAACAGAACTAAAATATAAAAATAGAACCGGGACCACAACTTGAACTAAACAAGAACTTTAGCTAGAGCCTGAATAGAAATCTAAACTAAAACTTAGCCTTAAATCCGAACTAAAACTTACACTAGAACACAAACTAGGGGCAAAACAAGAACTTGAAGCTTAAACTGAACTGGAATCGGATCTAGAACCTGAACTAGAATCCAAACTGAAAAAACCCTTGATGAAACCTTTAATCGAACCTGAACAAAGGCCTTAGCTAGAACTTAGCCTTCTATCTGAACTCAGCTTGCACTGGAAGACTAACTAGCGTTTAAACGAGAACTCAAAGTCTACCCTGAACTAAAATCTGAACCAGAACCGAAACAGGAATCTGACCTGGAACCTGAACTAAAACCCAAACTTGAACAAAAACCGGGCTGGAACCTTAACTTTAACCTGAACAAAAGCCTAAGCTAGAACTTTAACTTGAAACTAAGCTAAAACCTAAGCTAGAACCTGAAATATAGCCTGAGCTAGAAACTGTTCTAAAACCTAATTTTGAGCCTGATGTACAACCTGATAAAAAATTGATCCTTAACTTTAATCTTAACTAGAGCTTGAATAATAACCTAAACCAGCATCCAAATTAAAATCTGGGGGCTGATTCTGGCAATTGTGATCGAATACCTTTTCGATTCGAAAGCAATCATTTCGGTTCGTTAAGTATCGACTAAAAGAATTAGAAATAAAATTGCTTTCGAATCGGAAAAGTATTCGATTGCGACTGCCAAAATCAGCCCCCTGAACTAGATTTTAACTTAATTTTATATTATTGTTTTACTTTTCTTACCAAACTTATTCATTTTCTAATAATAAATTTCTCTTCTTTCTCTTTTCAGCTTTAAATTGTTGCGGAAAACAACAAGTTTAAAAAAAACAAGTGTTCATACACTTAATAAACATATGTTAAACAAACGCCTTAAACTATGCTGTTAATTAATAATTGTTAATTTTGTTAACGTTATTTTACTCGCTCACTTTAAATCTTTCTCTCTCTCTCTCTCTATCTCTCTCTCTGTCTCTTTTTGGATAACCAAAATGTATACTTATGACTTTATAAATAACAAGACTGATTATAATGTTGCCGCTTCATATGCTGTTGCTAAACAATTTCAACTTACACCGTTGCCACATGCCAAGCAACATCAGATACAGCATTAAATAAAACAAAAGCCCAGCTAAATTACTAAACACAATGTCTCTTATATAAAAAAAAAAACAAAACAAAATACTAAAATAAATTTAAAAAAAAGTAAATCTTTATAAAAAAAAAATAGTTTAGCATTAAACAAAATAATTGTTTAAAAATAAGTGTAAACAATTTCTTTATTAAAACGGTGTTAAAATAAATTCAGTAAAAATTAGTTCAAAAGCTAAAACCAACAAAATGCCGGGCGGAAGAAGAGGTTTGGTTGCTCCACAAAATACATTCCTGGAGAATATTATAAGGAGATCTAACTCACAGCGTAAGTATTAAAACATTTTATTATAATATTTTTTTTTTTTATAAAAATTTATACAATTTAACTCCTGAAGTTGTTATTGAAAAGGCTTTAATATTTTAATGTCAATTACAAATGTCAAATATCTGTTTTTTATAATCTTTTAAATATTATCAAAACAAAGCAGCATAGGTTTAGGATTTATATTAGCTGTAAGCGAAAAACATGAGAGTTATAACAAAAAAAGGCCTTAAGTTTTAACTTTGCCACACTTTTCTCTTAAATCATATCATACATATATATAAATAATATAGAGCGAGCACCATCTTAAATTGAACTTTTAGGTTGAACTATAAACCGATCTTAAAAATGTATAAGAACCTGACCTGGAACCTGATTTTGAATCTGAAGTAGAGCCTGATCTATAAACTAAAGCCAGATACTATGTTCAGTATTTTGTGAGAAATTTTATCGTACTCAATTTTTTTTTTTTGTCAAATTTCTGTGAAACACATGTGAGAAAATGTTGATCTAGTTGTACTACGAAAAACATACGAAATGTTTCCAGCAACATTTTTGTTTTCCGTTTCAGACTAATTGTTTTTTGTCAAATTTCTGTGAAACACATGCGAAAAAATGTTGATTAAGTTGTCCTGCGAAAAACATACGAAATGTTTCTAACAACATTTTTGTTTTCCATGTCAAACTAAATTTTTTTTGTCAAATTTCTGTAAAACACAACCGAAAAAATGCTGATAGTGTTAAACTCAGTTTATATTACGAAAAACATACGAAATGTTTCTAGCAACATTTTTGTTTTCCGTGCGAAGCGAGTGCAGCTCATATTGTTTCGCACGGAATTTTACGCAACTTATAACTAATAAAAACGTTTTGCAAAATCGTAAGGTAGATACTATTGATACTTGTCAAAACTTTAGTGTGAAAAAATCAATGTTGCTCAACATTTTTCTCAAATTCGAACAGAGTACTTGGCTTAATCTCGAGCTAAAATTCTTAAAAATTTCCAAAGCAACATTATTTAGAAACTTTCTTTATAAACTTGGTTTATAATCAATGTCTAGCAACATTTTTGAAAACTACTTTTCACAAAATAATAGCTTTTTTTAGACGTTTGATAATTTTTTTTTTTAAATTCTATTATTCCATTTAAGCCCTTTTATACTTTCTCTTGAAATCGATTTCAATTCATTTGTACCTCCAAAATTTAATCTTTTCACAAAAACAATATTTGATAAATGTTATTTATGAACATTTATAAGTTATGTTATTAAGTTTTTATAAATTGTTGCCATAAATATTTTGCAAAAAAAAAAAAAAAAATTTATAGAACATAAACCGAAAGGGCTTGCATTTAAACTTTCCACAACTTGTACAGTAATTGTTAATAAATCCGTCATCATCATCACGAGGCTACAAGCAGTCACAAAAATACTTTTGACATTGATTGTGGTAAAATGAAAAAAAAAACACACTAACACAGCAACAGAATTATCAAAATATCATAAATAAAGTCTGCCAATAATAATCAAAAAGCGATTTTTTTAGTTCAATTTTGTTAAAGAAAGTTTAACTTGGTGCTTTTTTATTTAAGGGAATTTAATAAAAAAAATGTTTTTTTAAAAGATTTTATTTCTAAAAATCTTAAAAAAATTGAATAAAGAAATGATGGCGGCAACATGTTGTTTAATTTCTTTTTTAAAAAAATTTTGATAAAGAAATTTTTAGCAACAATGTTGCTTAATTTGCAATGCTACTTAATTTTGTAAAGCAACAATGTTGCTTAATTTTTTATAGCAACAATATTGCTTTATTTTCTTTAGCACTAATGTTGCTTAATTTTGCTGAGCAGTAATGTTGCTATATATTGCTTAGCAACATTTTGATTTAATTTTTAGTAAAAGTGTATTATTTGAATTAATTTAATTTAATCACGCCAATTGTTAATAAAAAGTGAACGGTTTTCTCTCGAAATTTTGCTTTTCCCCGTATATTTTTTAAATTTTTTTTCATGTTGTAAAATTCCTTTCTTCATAAAAATAATTTAATGAAAAATTAAATTTCATGAACTTAAGCCTAATTAAAAATATTAAAAATTTGGATTAAAAACCATAAATAGTTCAACAAAATAACCACAATACTAATTACTGAAATGGGATAATATTTTAAGGAATATTTTATTTACGATTGTCGCGAATATTTATAAAGAATGTTATTTGTATGAAAATATTTTTGAAATGGGGTAAAGTGTTTACAAAAAAGTGAAGAAAATATCTTTTAAAACAAATAAAAGTAGCAAAAAATGTTGCTGATATTTAAAATATTTGTTAAATTTAAAAATCTTTCATAGCAACATTGCTTAGAAACTTTCTTTGTAAACTTTGTTTATAAACAATGCCTGGCAATATTTGTTAATAAAAAATATTAATTAAAATATCCTGCAACAAATAAAAGCATCGAAAAATGTTGCTGACAATAAAAATATTTATTAAAGTTAAAAAAAGGACTTATTAAATATTTCAGGTTAAAAACAGGTTTATTCAACGAATTTCCTATGGAAATCGGTTTAATAAAACTCTTATAAATCAATAATATTTTTTATGAATATGGGAGAAAATCTTTTCAAAGCAACATTGTTTAGATACACCCTATGTAAACTTTGTTTATAAACCATGACTGGCAATATTTTGAATTAAATTTTAATTAAAATATACTGCAACTATCAACATTTTGACCCTAAATATGAAAAAAATTATTAGCAACATGCTGCAGAGTGTAGTCAAGTCTTTAAAGCTAGAAAAACTTTATCGATTTTTCACTAAATTGCCTGTCTCTCTCTTCTTGCTTACACTTTTCCTGCTTACAAACACTAAAAACATAAATGTATATAAATCTCTATCAAAACTATTTACTAGAATATAGTTTATGCTCTACTATCCAGTGACGATGACGATAAATCAACACACTGCAATTTTGAGTCTTATGTGGTTTTGTTGATGGCTTTTGCGGCCAACCCACATGAGGTTTATTCGTTTCTGTGCGAACGTGTATGTATTTCTGTCATGAAACAATATTTATTATTTCAAGTAACAATCATTAATACCACAAAAGCACACACAAAACTGGACACATTTTCATTTAAGTTTTCAAGCAAATAAATGTAGCAATATTTAAGTTTTGAAAAATCTTGTTTTTAATAATTAAAAAAAAAAAAAAATCTGGAGCAGATTTTAAATTTTACATTTACATGACGCCGACAAACTCCAAGAGAAGAACATTATATTTTATTAAGTTTGTTATAAAACGGACATTTGCGGTGAGGTTTTCAAAGGGGGCAAAATATTTAAGGTTTAAACATGAGGAAAACAATTGCTTAAATCAACAGACTAGACTAAAGGTATGTTAACACCTAAGAAATATTTGAAAAAAATCCGGAAAATCGCGATTGATCAAACTTGACCTTAATTTTAAGGAAATTTAACTTGAATTACTAAACTTTATTTGTAAAAAGATAATTGTATTATGTAATTTAGGAATTTTTAAATGATGTTTGACTATCATTGCCCGGTATTGAATGTCATTCTCATTAACCTCAACTTGTTCGTAGAAATGTGGTTTGCATCTAAGTTGGTTGATTTGATGTTCACCATTGAGGTTAAAATGGGCCTAATCCCCCATTATTCGAAATGATCTTTGTGTCTGAAAAGGCAAATGCTGCCTTTTAAAATAAAATTTAACAACTTTGGTTCTCTGTTCTGTGCTGAGCCTTTCCTTCATAAATTTCCCAAGTTTTTCAAAGTTAATTCTGAAAAAAACCCAAAAAAACACGTAAACCAAAAATGTATTGACATAATAAAGCATAACGTTTCTTATGTACAACCCTGTAAAAGAAAAAGTTTTTTTTTATTATCTGTTTTTTCTTATAAGAATGTCCTTTTCATTAAAATATTAAAAATAAACAAAAAATTCTGATGATAAGAATGTGGTTATTCTCGAAACGTAAATTCAACCCGAGTTCGAGCCTCAGTTTAGTCAAGAAAAAAAATTATCTATAAATTTTAATTAATTTAATTTGTAAAATTCCTTCCTTCAGTAAAAATAATTTAATGAAAAAAAAAACAAAAAAATATTTTATTTATAAAAACATAAAAATCTGTGATCATTTTACTTTCTAATCAACACTACAATTATTAATTCATTATAATAATATGAAGCCTAAAAGTAGACTACACAAATACAGAACATCATTAAAAGTTCATTAACATCATTAGCAAATAAAGTTTATTTATTTTTTAAGAACTTTTTTGCACAAGTTAAGTTTTTTTTTTCTTTTCATTCGCTCTTTTTTTGTAAAGGGTGTTTAGGCGTTTTTAGCCTATACATATCCATTGCCTAACAGCTGGGAGTAGATTGGGGATGTTGTGAAAATGATATTTTGAAATCTTAAGAACATGTTTTTGACAGGTTTGTGTAGATTTCTGTGGCAACAACACGACAGAATTGTGTAAAACAACATTAAATTACTTATGAATAATTAATTTGAAATTCACTAAAATTACACATTTTTCGAAAGTGTGTATGTTTTTTCTGTTGTTGCTTAAGGGATTGGTTTTATAATGTTTGTTATTTGTTGTTGTTTTTAATTTGTAAACAGCCATAAAGCAAAACCATAAAAACTATATTGTTTTAATAAAAAAGAATTCAGTTGTTTTATATAAAAAATTATGGTTATTTTTAAAATGGAACAAAAAACTACAGCATACATTTAGGGGGACTACTTATTGGAAGTTTGTTTGAGTAAATGTAGGGAGAAATTTGAGAGCATAATTGTTTTTAAAATTTTAGGAAATAGAAGAAATTTCTAATGGCAATTCCCTTTTAGGGATACAATAGTATTCAAATTTCTTTATCAAACTTTTTTTTGTAGAAAAATTTGTTTTAAATTATTCAAATCATTTCAGCAAACATTTCTAGATTTTTTTCCTTTTGATAATATCTCAAAATCGTAATATGTACTCCTAAGAAATGTCCTTTGCTGAATTCCTTTTTTTTTTTCTTTTCTATTATCCTCATCGATTTACAGTTTCTTGCGTGTGATAAATTTTCGCCTTTAGCCATGTCTTGTTAAGCAATTTTCTTATCACTGAAAGTTTATCCTTAACATAAAAAAAAACCAAAGTCACATTTTTTGCCACTTTTTTCTTTATGGCTGCCATTTTTCTTTGATTATGATTGCCTGGCTACTGAAAGCATGCTGTTGTTTGTTTGCCTTTAAGAAGCTAAAGAAAAATTATTTGTTGCTCATTTTTAGGAGCAAAAGCTGTTATCTATGCTTTAAAAAACAAATCATTTTTTTTTCTCCTGTCGTGCTATTGTGGGTGGATTTTATACTTTATAAACAGCAGAGAAGCTCTAAATAAATAGAAAAGGAAAAGGCTGCATAAATCTATTTAGATTTTTCCAAGCGATAAAGTAGAAGAGGATGTCTATGATTTCTTATGACTATTAAAAGGTTAAAGGGCTGTATAAAAGGGTTAACAAATTTTAATTAAACCCAAAAATATGTTAAGCAGCTATACAAATTATGAGAAGTGAAAGCATTAAAAAGCATAAGTCAAATCTTTGAATTATATAAAAGAAAATAAAAAAATACTTAAAGAAATTACAAAAATTTAAAACACTGTAAAATTTTTTAAACCAGAAACTACCCAGCTAGCATAGGCTGTTTGTTAGACGATTATGTTTAGAATACAACTTCAAAAAGAATCTTCTAATCTGACGATTAACAAAAACAAAAAAATCTAATATTTTTTATTTATTACTTTTTTATAAATACAAAGACACGCTCGTCTTTTAATCTTGGAATGAACCTTTTGCGTCTCTCTATAAGAGTAATATAACAATTACTGAGCTACACTAAATAAGAGCGTTTTTGCAATATGAAAATTCTATTGTCAATACAATTTCAATTAAACAAACTGGCCTAAGGATCTGTAAAAAAAGATTTTTCGACAGGATGGTGTTGATTTCGCGACTTAAGGGTTTGTTTCATATAAATTGTATGAAAATTAGAAGTTTTGACATGAAAAAGACGCTTGATGCCCCTTTTTATTAAGCTCAATTATACGGTTGAGCATTTAGCGATTTGTAAAATAATCAATACATGAGTCTCATACGACTCTTGGCATGCTTTTTAAAAGACTTGTCAGATAATCTCTACATACATCACAAACGATTCCCTTTACGATTAATATAAGCGTCTTTCGCTGCGTTATAGCAGAATCTCTCATACGAATCAGCATGTGTAACAGTTTCTCCCGTACTAGGAATCGTCTACAATTAAAAAATGAGCTCGTCGACGATCAAAAACACTCTTTGTGTGATTCCCAATAGACTCCTAGACGATTGAAAATGCTAGCTGGGTAATAACGTAGATTAGGCTTTCTTGAAAATTACAAAAAGTATGGCTTACTTTAAGGCTAAAACGAATTAAATAACAATCAAATAATGGAAAATTCATGAGCCTTGCAATACTTTTTTTTTTTGCCAACAAAATACTTCATTCAAACTTTCCCTTTTATTTTCTTTTTTTTTTACAAATACAATTTGTTTGATTTCCTTATTTTAATCTTCTTTTACAGAAAAACGCCATTTGTAAATGATATTTCTTTAATATTTAAGACTTGTTTTACTCATCGAAATCTATAGTTAATTAATTTTCTTCTTAATTAAGGTTTCCATTCAAATGTAATCAGCTCTTCCAATTCAATGGTTTGCTATTAAGAAAAGTATTCGATGATAAATTGAATAAATAAAGCATACTTTTAAGAGTTCTCAAGAAAATTTCATTAAGAGATTGCTAATTATGTATGTGAATGTCTAAGAAGAAGAAAGGTTTTCTACAAAAAAGCTTTTCTAAAAAACAATAAAAGATATTTATTAAGTTTCATGGAAAATAAAAAAAAAAGTTTGTTTGGAAAAAAAACTATTGAAATTATTTAGTGAAAACTCCTAAAATCATGAAAAAAAACTCAACAGGTTTGTGATGGAAATCGCACTTTGGACTTTAAGAAGAATTCTTGACAAAACTACGAGAAAACAGAAGTAAGGAAAAAACATGTAAAATCAATTAAAATGGATAATCATTCAGGAAAGCAAATTTCGATCTATCAAAAAGGTTAAAATACAATTCGGTTTAAGGATTGATGTTTGACTATTGACGTCAGCAGTCGTCGATGGCTGCGAGTTTAAGACGGCAAATCCATCTGAGGAGATCGAGTGGTTGCGATCGAAACATGTCATGGTAACGTGCCGGCCAGGGTTCGAGCCCCGGCCACGGTCAAGAATGAAAGATTATCAATAACAAATCTTAATTAATTTTCATCTTGTAAAAAATCCTTTCTTCATGGAATAAATAATTTAATGAAAATTAAATTTGATGAATTTAAGCCTGATTAAAAAAATTGAAAATTTGGATTAAAAACCTTAAATAGTTCAACAAAATAACCACAATACTAATTATGGAAATCGATTTTGAAAACGAAACTATTTGAATCCGAAAATTTCCTTTTCAGTGTCGTTAGAAATTGATTTCTAAGATATTTTGCTTTTATTTTCTGTTCTTTTTCTTTTAAATTTTATATTCTACAAGCATTTAATCCACTTCATCTTTAACGTCTCCCTGTGTTATTCAGGACTCATTTGTGGTAAAAGCTTTAGTCTAGTCTGTATTTTAAGTTATCGTCTTGTTTACTGCCTATGGTTTGTTTTTGGGTCCAAGGTGTTTTCTAGTCAATAGTCGAAAATGTTCTCTAGTCTATGGTCTCAAGTGT
This sequence comes from Pollenia angustigena, assembly GCA_930367215.1. Classification (NCBI taxonomy): domain Eukaryota; kingdom Metazoa; phylum Arthropoda; class Insecta; order Diptera; family Polleniidae; genus Pollenia; species Pollenia angustigena. The sequence goes on along the minus strand of OV884059.1, from coordinate 5,168,678 downwards.
AGTCGAGTACTGGGTTCGAGTCATTAGTCTATTCTATAGTACAATTTAGGGATTTTCGCCCTAGATTAATATTTTTTTTTTAACGGCACTCCTAACGTGCCCCGTTTGCAGAAATTATGAAGAACTTTTCGTCAAAATAAGCGAATACTTAGTTTTATGTGACTTTTAAAAGATCTAACCATAAAAAAGATAATTTTTAAAAAAAGTTGTTTATTTAAAAACAAGCATTTGGTTGTATTCTCACTTTTGGACCCCCAGGAAATCTGCCAAAGGATCCAAGTTGCGCCCGTTGGTATAAACTAGAAGTAAATTTTTACTACGAATTTAAGTCGAGTCTTGTAGCTTTGTAGTTTTAGCTATACTCTAGTCTTAAGTCTACGCTTAAGTCTAGTCTATGGCCTTAACTATGTGTAATCGATTCTTAAAATAAGGCAAGGCCATAAGCTGAACTATAGCCTGTTCGTAAGTTTAAAGTCCATTGTAGTTTTTACACTAAATTATAAGTTTTCTTTTAAACATTTACGCTCTCAACTGTTAGAGTATTAATAAGCACCTGAAAACGGTCTACTGTTTTTTTTTTAAACAAAAAACTATTTAGCGTACTTTTAGGTCACTGTAACCCCAGCTACCTTTTACTTTTTCAACTTAATATCATTTACATTTTTTTTTTTTGTTTGTAAAGAAGTTGCTTAAAAAAAACTCTCCCATTTCTAATGGCCTAGCAATTTTACACATTTTATTTGAGTTGAACTACTTGTTAAGAATTTCAAGTGGTGTTTATTTTTAACATGTTCTTTAGAAGCCCTAAGTAAATTAAAAATTAGGTAGTGGGCAAAGTAAAGTTTCATTACAAAAAACAGTAATAGAAAAACAAAGTTCGAAAGAAAAAAACATTGGAAATGGAAATTAAAGAAAGGTAAGTAAGAAAAAATTTGCTAAAAAGTTGTTAGAAATGTCTGAGAAACTGTAAACGGAATTGGAGTAGAATAGTTGAAAGTAAAGTTTCAGTAACAAAAGTAAAGCGTTAAAGGAAATATGTGATTTGACAACTTTTCTATTAAGCAGTTAATAAATTAGAATAGAAAATGGTCTTTAATGTAAATAAAGTAATTTTTATCATAGACAACTACCTTAGCTTAGGCTTTATAGCATGCTTTTAGGGGATTTATTAAAAAACATACTTTAAGAATGAAAACCCAATTTTTTTTATTTTAACTCTTAAAAATATTTAGCTTATTTGAACTTAATATAAATTATAATTTAGTATAAAAGGATTGAACTATTTTAGAATTTAACTTTTCCTTTTGTGCTCTTCTTTTTTATCTAAAGTTTAACCACTTTTCTGCTTAAGAAAATTTCTCATAAAAAACCAAAACCCCATTTTTTACATTTGACCCTGACCAACGGCCAAAAATATTAAGCAAATATATTTAAAACTAAAATATTTATTTTTTTTTTTTGCCTTTACAATTTTTATTTAGTATCCTCTTTTCCATGTTGTCTAGTATAAAAAAAAACATTTCTGTTTTATTAAAATTTTAAGTACTCAAAAGTAAGCATGATTTAACACCCTTAACCCCGTACCACATACTTTTTCTTATCCAGACTAGAGACTGACTGATTTCACTGGAAATAATTTGTACAAAGTTGTAGGAAAATATTTACATTTAGTTTTTTTATACCAATTTTTTAAGAGAAAAAGTAAAAACTAGTAAAATTGCTTTTTTTATTATGGCAACATTTTTGCTTAAACTTTGTTAGAGTAAGAAATGATTATAACTTAATTTATATTTATAGTTTATTTTGGAATTTACAGTTTGTCTGTGTGCAAAAGTGTGTAAAAAAATGTACACAAGTTTGAATTAAAATATTTGCGAAAACATTAAATAAAAATAAATGAGATACCAAAGAACTTAAATTGAATAAAATGAAATAATTTTTTGGTTTGTTAAAGAAACGTTTTGAATTCAGACGAAAAAAGAACTATTCTTGACTTTTTAATAGCATCAAAATAAACAGGGTTGCTGTTCATACGAGCCCATATCAAGCCCTTATTGCAAAAATAGCCTAAGCGACATCATTTTCAACTATCAGTTTTTTAATCAGCGAATGAATTGGCAACACTTGCATCATCTTCTAAAATGTCATGGGCACATGATGTACCGTTACGATTTTATAGCAAGAATAATTTTAGCTAAAGCGACAACCTTTATACAAAATGTTTATGAAATAAAAAACCTTTTCCTGTAAAATTGTGTTTTTGTCACTTAAACATTTTTTGCGGTAAGGGCTCGGTATAAGCTGATCAGCCTGCATTGGAAGTACAGGCGCTCTACACACTAGTACTTCGGAAGCTTTTAATACTTCATTGCATCTTATTGCAAGAGATCTATATTTAATAGTCATATTCGTCTAGTGCCTAGAGCAGTTAGGCTATCGGCATCAGAATGTTGGAAGGCTAGAGTTTAAGGTCATGCAAAGATCTTAGATATGCAACCCTCATTTCTAAAACGATCAATAGAAAACTTGAGTCCCCAAGAGTACTTTGGCAAAACATTCACGGTTGTATTTTTTTCAGGGTGGAATTAGAGGAAATGGGAGTCCCAACTAACAAATGCATCACTAGGGCTTACAGCGATGGATCCAAAATAAACTGTGTGGTCTCGGCTTTGGTGTCTTCTCTGAACAACTACAAATTAAACACTCTTACCGTCATCCGTATAATGCAAGCCTTTATCAAGTTGTAATGATGGCAATTAGAAAAATATGCTGAAAATTATGCGATAAGAATATTCTCAGTAAAATTTAAATATTTGTTGACTGGCAGCATTTCTGCCAGAGAAACAACATGAGAGAACGTCCATCCTCGTTTACCAAAGTAAAAAAGAACTATCTAGACCGGGGCACACTGAGATATCGCCGGTTACGCTTAGCAATGTGTAATTATATCTCAAGGCAAACTGGCTTTATCCACCTTAATATTATTATTGCTCTAAGGCCAACATTTTTTAAGGTGTCAGCGCAAACGCATAATAATTTGTGCCACGCCCACTTCTCCAATCCTTTGTCGGATGTTGGGTGTAAATAACCAAGATGCTTGTACCTAATTTCGAAACTTTGGCTTTAGCCGTTGTCTTGATAAACAGAAATCTAGAATGTCTTTATACGGGTGGTGCCACGCCTACTTATCTAATACCACCTTAAGTTTTAGGGAGGCTGGGAATTAATAATCCAGCTTTGTGTACCAAATTCGGAAGAATTTTCTCTAAACGTTCTTTAGATAAAAAAAATACTTTTTTATGCCACGCCCACTTTTATAATCTTGTCCACGTTTAATCGGATGTTGTGTGCGGATAACCGAGATGTTTGTATCTTATTTGATATCCTTGGCCCTTTCCGTTCTCCAAATATATAGAAATCTTTTTCTATTCTATTTCTTTGTACGGAAGGTGCCACGCCCACTTCTCTAATCCCGTATTTAGTTTTAGGGAGGCTGGGTATTGAAAATCCAGCTATGTGTTCTAAATTTTGAATAGTTTTCTCTTACCTTTCTTTAGAAATAAAAAAAAAACTATTTCATGCCACGCCCTCTTTTTCAATATAACTTAGATTTTGAAGGTGTTGTGTGCAGATAACCGAGATGTTTGTATCTAATTTCGAAACTTTGGCTCTTTCCGTTCTCCAGATATACAGAATTTTAAACTATCCTTGTATGGGAGGTGCCACGCGCCCAATCCCGCTATTCTTTAGATAGGTTGTGTATGAGTTTTTGAGATGCTTGTGTCTTATTTGAAAACGTTGGCTCTTGCCGTTCTTTACCACTATGTACATCTACATATTATGATCTCACCAAAAGACCAAAAGAATTGTATACCTTCAGCGCGTTGTGTAAAACTAAACACAGACTCTGGCGGGAATGAAACTCGCAGCCTTTGCGATGATTAATTTAATATTTATACGATTTTGTTTGCGGAAGTTAAATTTATACGATTTTCAATAGCCTTATTGATATGTGATTAAATTTAAATTGAATGTTTTATTGTTTTTAGTTTAAAATTTAATAATTTTAAATCAATTTTTTTTTTTTTTTTTTGATTCGATACTATTTCATTTAGTTCTTGTGTGACTTTTCCCTCGATTTTAATGATTTAGTTTTTTTCTATTAGATTTCTTATGACTAGCACATTCATTTAAAACAAAAGTTCTTTTCTTTTTGATTTAAATTGAAGAATTTTTTTTTTTAACTTTCTTGCCACTTGGACAACTTTTTCGAATGCTCTCATATTACGCGCATTTCTTGACATAAACTAAAAACTTAAATTGCATTTACCATGTAGTTAAAATAAGAACAAGAATTATTATAATTTTTATTATTTCATTTCTTTTCTTTGTGCACAAAAACTTTAAAAGAGCTGAGAAAAACACTTTTTAACTTTTGCTCCTTCAAAAAAAAAAAAAAAAAAAAAAAAAAATACTTCAAGAATTTTTATTTCTTTCCTGAATACAATTGTTCCCAAAAAAAAAGAAAAAAAAAAATAAAATGATTCGTGGAACTTTTTAACTTTCATATCAAATTGTGTTACCCAGAAAGAAAAACAAAAAGTAAAAACAACAAGTTTTAATTTGCATTGCATACCTTCTTCGAAAATGTGCTCAATAAAAACTGAAGCATACTTTTAGGAGGATAATTTGATTTCTTACATAATTGTCAGCAGAATTAATATTAAATTTTTTTTTATTTTCATGAAGTAACTTTCAAAATCTGTCTACATTTTAGTTTTTAGTTATTATTCTACGATTTAATCCACTTTAGAGAATTTGAAATCTTTTACTTTTCATTGTACAAAAAAAAATTAAAAAAAAAACGCGTCCTTACATATGAATTTTCTGTTCCTCTATTGTTTTAAAAGCATAACTTAATACTATTAATGGAAATGTGTACCGTGGTTTTTAAAATAAATGTAATAAAATAATTGTTCTATTATACTCAAACAATGGTTTAGATGACGATGATGATGATGATGTAAAAGAGGGTACAAATGTTTGTGCAATATACTTTTAATTGTTCTGAAGTAAGGGACCAAATTACTATTAGGGTTTGCCGAAAAAAAAGTTTTTACGAAATCTAAGGATAGAGCCTAAAAATATACTTTTGTTTCTTTAAATAGTTGAATCCCGTTATTTTCCAAAAAAAAAACTCCGTTTTCTAAGCCGGATTGCCAGGATTACCAGGCAATTTACGCTCTGCCTGGATGACGAGCCATGTCTCTACTTTTGGGACGCATCACATTTTGGTATCTGTTGTTACGGGACACTGTCTCATAGGTAGGCATGCACAGCGTCTGGATGTCGGACACTATGATTACTGCCTCAACTGCGTTGACGAAAATAAGGAGGAGGACTTGGAACACCAGTCCCTTCGTATTCTTCTCCACAATTTATTTTAAATAAAATTCAAAAGCTTTCCAATAGGTCAATTATAATTTATTGCCATTTGTTATTTTCTAATTTATTATGAAGATTACAGGAAAAATATTCTGTCGAAATTTTTAATTAATTTATGGTATAAAATTTCTTGCCATATTCAATGCAAATTGCACTTCAACATGCATAAGCATGTGTCTGCTGAATACAAATTGGATGAAATGGATTTTAAAAAGAAGTGATACTTTAGTTTCGAAAATTCCTAAAAATCATATTCAAGCAAATAAACAAAAAAAAAAATTTAGGGACAAACTTGTAACACACATTTATATACATGGAATTTAAATGGAAAATACTTCTAAATGTATTTGAAAAAAAAAACAAGAATATGATTATGATGGTAAGTAAACACTAAGAGAAATAAATTTAGGCAAAAGCACACCCAGAGAAAAACATTTTTAAATATGGACACCTCCAACCAAACTATTTTTAAAGACAATTTTACACATATTATGCTTCATTGAACAATATTATTGTCACCGACAACCATATTATGGTTGAATTAGTCCTCCGTCAAGAAGCCACAACCATATTATGGTTGCCTCCGAACATTTTATGGTTAATAATAACTAAAATATTTTTAACACTTATAAAAGCATGGCTGGTTTTTAACCATATTTAACCATAATATGTTTGAAGGCAACCATTATATGGTTGTGGCTTCTTGATGGACGACTAATTCAACCATAATATGGTTTTAGGTGACAATGATATGGGTATATTAACCATTATACATATGCTTAAAATTTTTTTTAAAAATAGTTTTATTGGAGGTGACCAAATTTAAACATGTTTTTTTTTACGTGCAGAGTTGAAAATTTATTAGTTTCTTAAAAAATATTAGACTTTTTTTTAAATTTTGTTCAACAAATATTATTCCAACAAATCATAAATTTTTTTTAACTTTTCTATTTTCTAAATCCAGGTCAAATTGTTATGGGATGTATTTATTTTTTTTTTTGTGTTTTATTTTCTATGCAAACAATCAGTTATTGCTTTTTTTCTTTTAGCAAAAATAAGGTTATTTCTTACCCTGTATTAATTTTGTAGTTAGATTTACCAACAATTTCAATTTAAACTCTACTCTTATATAGACACACATACAAACACAAATGAAATGACCGATATGCAGTATTGAAATTCAAAAGTTAAATGTTAAATCAATATTGAAAGAGTACTTTTACATATTGCTGGCAATTAAAGTACTTAGATTTAGAAAAAAAAACAATTAAAAAGAAGTTAGAGAAAAAAAAATATGAAAAGCAAAAAAAAACGGGCAACATTCAAAACTAATCAGTTTAAAATGAAACGGTTTTATTTCATAGAGGATTTCAAAAGAACCGATTTTATGTCTAAGGATGTGTGTGAAACGATAGCAAAGTACTTAGGGAAGTAAAATTTTGACACTGTGAATACATTTCACTAGCCTTGAAGACTAGTATAAATTTTGCCATTAGGGTAGAAATTCTACACAATTGTAATTCACCAAAGAACTTTGCTGCCGATTCTCACAAACACCCTAAACGTTTAAAAATTTAAAATTTTGAATTACAGACTATTTAATAGAACATTTTTAAATAAAATCTCTTAACTTTCCATAGATTCTTGGTAAAATAAGACAAAAAATTCCATCGACTTTTAATGAAACGGCTCAATTTTAATTTGACTTAAAAAAAACAAGCAAGCTATGCCGAATCTTATACATATACCCTTTACCATTGTGCTATAAGAAAGTTATGCCGTTCTTTAAATATAAATAATTCGATTTTGTGCCACGCCAACTTGTGCAATCCTGCCTACATTTTGTAGGATGTTGTGTATTGATTAATAAGATGATTGTATCTTTTTGGAAACTTTGTCATTTTCCTTTCTCTAGATATACAGAAATCTATAATGTCTTTATAAAAGAGATGCCATGCCCACTTCTCTTATCCCAGCCATATTTTTAGAGAGATAGTTAATTGATAACCTAGCAATGTGTACCAAACTTGGAAAAAATTTTCTCCTATCGTTTTTTAAATATAGGTAAATCTATTTTGCGCCACACCCACATGTCCAATACCGCCCACTTGTCCAATCCCTTCCACATTTTGTGGAAAGTTGTTAATTGATAAGCAAGATGCTTGTACCTAATTTAAAAACTAAACAGAAATCTATAATAACTTTGTTTGGAAAGTGCCACGCCCACTTTTGTGGCAAGATGCTTGTACTTAATTCGCCAACTTTGGTTCTTGCCGTTCTTCAGATATACAAATATAAAAAACCACAACAAGAGATATATCCCTGTATTTATAAAAATTTTTTGAATTTAATAAAGGTTTACAAAACAAATTTTGCATGAAAATTCACCTTAATAAACGTTTGTTAAATTAAATTATCGTTTATAAATACGGAGGTTAAGGTTAAAATTAAAGGGAGTCGTGATTTTATTGCTCATAACTCAGTCATTTATGGACCGATCTGGCTGAATATCAATAGCAAATTAAAACGGAATATATGTGACACAAATATATAAAAACTAATTCCCATCATTTCTGTGGTCTTCGGAAAGCCCATTTCAACATACACAAGGACAGATTGACATCATTAAATCAACTTAGGTGCTTATAATGTGTCATAGTTTATTTATATATGTTACTAGCTTAACCCGGTGCGCCTCGCTACAATGCTTTTAACACTTCTTCAGTTGAGAGATATTTAATATATGCATCCTATGGGAGGTATTTCCCCCCTGCGCCTACCCGCTTTATTTTTATTTTCAAAAGTGTAGTATACCATAAGAGTGACTTTTACAAAGTTTGAACATTCTTACTATAACAGTTCTTAATATATGCGATATTAAACATTGGCGTCTTATGGGGCAACACTTCCCCTGCTGCTATTTTATTTAAATTTTGGGGCTCTGAAGATCCTACTACCAAAAGTTCAACAAAATGCGTACAGTGGTTCTTATTAATATTTCTATTTATGAGGGGTAGTGCTCCTCCTCTGTCAACCTCGCCCATTTCTATATTGAAATTTATAGTTTACCATAATAGTAGCTTTAACCACGTTTGAAGACTCGCCCTTCAATAGTTCTTCAGTTGTGCGATATTTAATATATGCATCCTATGGGAGGTATTCCCCCCTGCGACTACCCGCTTTATTTTTGTTTTTAGCAGCGTAGTATACCATAAAAGTGACTTCTGCAAAGTTTGAACATTCTCACTATAACAGTTCTTAAGATACGCGATGTTTAACATTGGCGTCCTATGGGGGGTACCACTTCCCCCGCTGCTCTTTTATTAAAATTTTAGGGCTCAGAAGATCCTACTACCAAAAGTTCAACAAAATGGGTGCAGCGGCTCTTAATTATATTTCTATCTATTGGGGGTACTGCTCCTCCTATGTCAACCCCGCCCATTTTTGTATTAAATTTATAGTTTACCATAATAGTAGCTTTAACCACGTTTGTAGACTCTCCCTTTAATAGCTCTTCAGTTGAGCGATATTTAATATATGCATCCTATGAGAGTTATTCCCCTCTGCGCCTACCCGCTTTATTTTTATTTCAAAAGTGAAGTATACCATAAGAGTGACTTCTGCAAAATTTGAACATTATCACGATAACAGTTCTTAAGATATGCGATATTAAACATTGGCGTCCTATGGGGGCAACCACTTCCCCCGCTGCTATTTTATTTAAAATTTGGGGCTTAGAAGATCCTATCGAAAAAATAAGTAGCCTATTTTATTTTAAGGCCTCACGTGATGTTACGGTAAAAATTTCAGGAAAATCGGTTCAGTAGTTTAGGAGTCTATAAGCCAACAAACAAACATACAAACATTTTTTATTTTTATATATGAGCCGTTTATTTTGAAAGTGGCATAAGTCATTTCGGTTTTTAAGTCGAGTTATTTAAGGGTTTGCGTTTTAACACGTCTAAAAATATGGATACTAACTTTCGAGAAGATTCACTTGTATTTGATACATCATGATAATGATATTTTTCTCAGTATTATTATTATTATTATTTATTATTAACTCGATTTTTTTTGAAAAAGTGACTAATGCCACTTTCAAAATAAACGGCTCATATATAGATAGACTCTAATATAAAATTTGAAGATTATTACAAATGGAATGACAAATTTATATATCCGTTACTTTTGGTGAAGGGTATAAAATCGGTTAAAATCAATACTCATTTAACCCCCGAATTCACAAACGAATATTAAATTTAGCAAACTTTTTTAAGGACAATTTTCATAGTAAATTTGTTCTTTAAACCTTTATTGAATTAAAAAGCTTTTATGAATACAGGCATTAAATGTTTCACTATAAAATTAATTTAATTTGAATTAAAGTTGAGTTTTCCTTTTTATTTAATTTTTTTGTTTTATTACTTTAGATCAGAAATAAATTTATTTAAAAAATAAAATCCTATTCTTTCCTTAAAAAAAATGATTCTTTTTCAGCTGACTTTGAGTGCTGAATTTAAATTAAGTTTCAATAGAAAAAATGTAAATCATGCAGAGTTAGAAATGTAGAGTTCATATGTAAATTTTTTATACCCGATTTTAATATGGAATTTTATACTCGTTTTGGCGTTTATTGTTTTAGGGAAAGAAGGAAAAATTTTATGTTTTTTTTTTGTCATTTGCTCTTTGCCACAACTTTAAAAAGAAAATATTAAGTCTGCACTTACAAAGGAAAATAAAAAACACTTCTTATAGATTCTAATATGTATTAAAAAAAATATATAACTACTGTTGTTGCTGTCTTTTTTTTACAACTGTTAATACAAGTTGTAAAATGCTGATACTACTACTACAACTGCTGCTGCTGCCATTCTTGCTTAGTGCCGGTTCAGACACGTCAAGTTTGACTCGTCAAGTCTTGAGTTTTTAGGGGAGAGGGGAAAAGAAATGGCATTCTCTTTACCCTTCTCTCCTAAAAGCTCAAGACTTGAAGAGTCAAACTTGACGTGTGTGAACCGGCACTTACTTTTCCTCTGCAACCTCTTACTTTTTTATTTAACTTTTTTTCTTTTTTTTAATTTTAAAAGTCTCGTTTTTTTTTTTTTTTGAGAAAGTTTTCTTTGTTTCTGTTTTTTTTTTTCTTGTTGTATAATTAGAAAACTCGTCTTAATATTTGTCAAGGACATGGAAATTCTTTGCGTGCATACGAAATTAAACTTAACCCATATAAGTGTTGAAAGTAGTGGAGAAGAGCGTAAGTTTTTGTACTAATACAATGTATTGTAAGTGTGTAGTTTGAAGTATCGTGATGGTGGAGTATTGTTTTATTTGTAACTTTTAAAAGGGACCTTCATGAATAAAATAAAAAGGACACACCACTAAAAAAACATAAAATTTCTTAGAAATTGCTAAGAGAAAATGAAAAATACACCAAGAAATCAAATGGGGTTTCAAATAAAAGGATTTTTACTGGCAAACAAATTTTTCTAAAATATAAAAACAAACCAATTATGAATAAAAACTGCCTAGGAGTTCTTCCCTTTTCCCATTTTTACAATTGTATTAAAAGACTAAAAATGGGCGAAGTGAAAAAAACTTCCGGGAAATTTTTATTTGATTCTTAAAAACAGTTTTTTTAATTTCAATAGAACAATAATGGGTCGATTACGGACGGCAACACAACAGAAGTTGAGTTGCCAGCAGCAAAATCAGGCAACGCTGCTGTTGTTAAATATTCAAATATTTTTTTTATTTCATATTTCAACATCAGCGGCGTTGTCTGATTTCTCTGCTGGCAACTCAAATGATTACTAAATCCGTAATCGACCCATTAAATTTTTACTCAATTCGAAAAAAACCTTTGAAAAGGTTTCTTATGAAAATCTATCACTTCAACTAAAACGCTCTTTTTCAGTTAAGTGGGTTGGCGTGTATTTCGGTTCCAAAGAAGTAATTAACGAGTTCGAACGACTTCTGTGTATTAAGATTTACGTACTCTTTATTTCGAAGATACGAAGTTTTTTTATACCTAAAAAATCCCTTTCAAAACAGCAACTCTTTATTTACGGCCAATTTCACTTGTCAAATGATTGTCAGGCAGGCGGATTTTCTCGTGTACGTGTGTTGGACGTAATATTTGGCGTCATATCTAAATGAACCGGTTCAGTAATTCATTATATTCTTTATAAAACGGAGAAGTTTTGATACGATCTTAAATGAGTCGCTTTAGTTTGTATAAAATCGTAAATTAATTTTGTTACGTTACTGCTTTTCAATAACGTTTTGGTTTATTTCCTTTATAATAAACCGTCTCGAGTTCTTTATTGCACTTTAAATAAAACTAAATAATCACTTTAAACACTTTAAACACTGTTACAATTTACACAACTTTATTTAGTACTTAGTCACTTTAACAACCGTAATTTATAGCTCTTATTCACAACCAACTATAATTTTCTCAGCGTGATACGTTATTGACAAAATCTGAACTTAGAATGAATCATGCCATCTCTTCCGATCCTATTTACACTCTAGCCCAGACGTGCAGATGATACTAGTTACGTCTAGATGTCTCTAGAAAGTTCGCCGCATAACGGCTACTTACTCATATATAGTTACTATCTATATGGCTGAATTAATTTAGTTATTAGGCATTATAAACTAAGGCATACTTTTAGGCGTTACCATAAATTGAGATAACTTAATAACGAAAATTCGAGTATTTACAGTGGGGTTGAAGTACAATTATGCACAACAATTTTAACATTACATCTGTACATTGATTTTTACACTAGAAGTGTGCATAACTTATACAATAACAATTTTAACTAATAAAATAACTAACAAATATTTAATAGCTATTCAATACAAGATAACACATAAATTAATCTAATTCTTAACAAATAATTACAACTAATTCTTAACTAAAGTTACTTTCGTAACAATATGTTCAATTTTCATTCGTTACTGAATGATCCGATTCAGTTTTTTATTTCATTCAAAAGAAACCGGTTCAGTTTTACATTGATTCTAAATAAATCAGTTCAGTCTGCATATGATTCTAATCTTTATTTGTTTGTTATTCAATCAGTTCAATTTTCATTCCATTCCTAATGAATCGGTTAAGTTTTCAACGGATTCTGAACGGAGTGATTCAGTTTTAAAAATTAATGCCTGTATTCATAAAAAAATTTTAAATTTAATAAAATTTAAAGAACAAATTTATTATGAAAATGATCCTTAATAAACGTTTGTTAAATTTAATAATCGTTTATGAATACTGGGGTAACACTTAAATATTCCTTTGAATATAAATAAACCGTATCAATTTTTATTTAAATACTTACAAACCGGTTAAATTTTTATATATTTTTATTTTCTAAATAAACCGTTGAACTAGAAGATGCTCAAGTTTTTAATTGACTGGAAATTAATAAGATCAATTTGCATGAGGTTTTTAATGAATCGGTTTAGTTTTAATGAATCATTCCGCTCAGAGGAGTGTTTAAGATTTCAATATTAACACTTTTTTATATTCATTTGAATATAAATCAATCTCATAAATTTTTTATTTAATTACTCATTTCAATATTTTTATTCTATTCTAAATAAACCGGTTCAGTTTTGATAAGTTTCAAATGGATCAGTTGAATGTTCAGTAGATTCTAATTCAGTCGCTTGAGTTTTTAATTGACTTAACATGAATTATTTAAATTTTCTTTAGATTCTGAACTAATCGGTTAAATTTTAAATAGATTCTGATCGGAGTGATTCAGATTTAAAAAGTACTGCTTCAATATTTATTTAAATACACTTAAATAAACCGTATCAATTTTTGATTGCTAATCAACCGTTTAAATTTTCCGTTTCTCTTTCTATTCGTAATAAACCGTTTCAGTTTTTAAACGCTTCTAAATGAATCAGTTTAATTTTCATTAATGTTAAAAAAAACATTTAGGAAAAAACATTTTAAGGAAAAAAACTCATAAATATGTTGGTGGAAAGTAGTAAATATTATTCAGAAGTGACAACTATTACCCAGAATTTCCAACCAAAATCAACTACTGTCATTTCAGTATTTTAAAGATTTCGGAAAAAAACGGGCTGCTTCAAATTCCTTGTATGATTTCAAATATTTTGTTTGTAATCCTTAAACTCTTTTAATATATTTTTTTTTTTTTTTTGTTTTTCTTCAAATTATTTAAAAGAAATGGCTGTAAATTTATTTCATTTATTTCTTTATATTTTCTATTGCATAAGCTTAGGCGTGTTGCGTTGCCATTAATTTTAAATATGAGCGCAAATTGTTTTCTTGTTTCTCTTTTTTTCTTTCTAAAACGGATTGCAAAATTACACGCTAAATATTTTTATGGTCATATAAATTTGTTGGTTGGTTTTTATTTATATATTTTTCTTATTTTTTTTGTTTGTCTGTCTTTCTAGTTTTTTCTTAATGTTTATGTAGTTATAAAATTTATATTATTGTTTTGTATTTTTATTTTTATTACAAAAGGGAAAATAAACACAAACAATTTTATTTAGTACATTTTATTTAGCCTTTTTGGTAATAAAAAAGGGATTTTTAAAACCATATATAAAAGAAAAATTCCTTGAAATTCTTTTAAGAGACAAAAGAACAAAGTTGAAAGGATTCATAAAATATTTTTTTTCAGTTATTTAAGAAAAAAAAACTTGATAAAAAAAAATCCATTTTAAATAAAATTTAACTTTGAAAGCAAAAAGTAGCCCTAAAAAAACAATTCATTTAAAACTTTAAAACATTTACTTAAAGGTATTTGGAAACTCTTTCGGGCAACATATCAAGTTGTGTAAAAAAAGTAATTTAAAGTCTCGAATATGCCGAAAAACAGCGAAGAACTGGCTTAAATTTAGAAAATTATTTAATTGAAGGAAGGAATTTTACAACATGAAATAAATTTAAAAAAAAATGTTGATAATTTTTATTCTTGACTGAACGGCGGATTGAACTCGGGTCCAATTTATATGTTTCGGGAATAACCACATGCTCATCATCAGAATTCTTTGAAATTTTAATTTTCATTAAACTATTTAATTGAAGGAAGGAATTTTACAGCATGAAATAAATAAAAAAAATGTTTTTTTGATAATTTTTATTCTTGACTGAGCGGGGAATTGAATCTGGGGTCCAATTTATAGGTATCGAGAAAAACTACATGCTCATCATCAGAATTCTTTGAAGTTTTAATTTTCATTAAATTATTTCATTGAAGGAAGGAATTTTACAACATGAAATTAATAAAAAATCATTTTTGATAATTTTTATTCTTGACTGAACGGGGGATTGAACTCGGGTCGAATATATATGTTTCGAATTCTTTGCAGTTTTAGCCTTTCCGCCACGGCAACGGCTAACAGTTTATAGTCAAACATCAATCTTCTAACCAAAATGATATTGCTGAATCGAAATTTGCTTTAATTGATTATCTATTTTCAATTTATTTACATCTTTCTTCTTCACTTCTGTACTTTCGTACTTTTTTCAAGTTTTCTTCTTGTATAACAAAGTAGGTAAATGTTTGTCTTAATGTTTACTTTTTTTCTTTCTTCTTTCGTTGACCTTTCTTTGCACAACTTGAAGGACAAATGTAAACATAAAGCATTAGTGCAACATCTATTTTTATAGCAATTGTGGTTTTTTGAACTGTTGGTTTTGAATGGAAATTTTTGTTATTTTTAAATCGGGCTTAAGTTCATCAAATTTAATTTTTATGAAATTATTTAAATGATAAAAGGAATTTTACAACATCAAATGAATTAAAATGTTTTTGATGATTTTTATTCTGGACTGAATTTTATTTATTTCATTTTGTAAAATTCTGTAGCCGTTTAATCAGGCGAAAGAGTTTCGTATATGTTTTAAGTAACTTCTCTTAACTTTTAGATCTCTTTTCAAGTTTAATCGCCGTTTTATCAAGGTTTCGTTATCATGTGCTAAATTACCATTTCATACTATTGACAAACTGAAGTGTATTGTTGATGGGATAAGCTATTCCTATGCGCATTTCACTGGTTGCTTAGGCCAGATCTTCAGGAAACTTCATCCAAAGATTTAAGAAAAACTAAAGATATTATACAAGTAAAACTGTTAAGCGAATAAGATTATAAGCCCCAGTTTTACTTGTAACAATATCAAAGTTTAAACAAAAACAACAACAATAAACAGTGAGTTTATCTTTTTTTACAGTCCCGACCACAATTGGTTGATTTTTTGTCAACTCTAAATGTAGTTGTAAGTGGGTAAAGAAAAAACAAAAATAAAACAAATTTCTTCATTTTATTTTGCCAGTTCAGTTTATTTACACTGCCACATGCATATTAGTTATCAAAGTTTTCTTGGGATTCAAAAAGTAATTATCAAGGTTTCGTTACAATGTGCTAATTTCCCATTTCATACTTTTGACAAACTGACAAACAATGTTTTTTGTCGTTATATTGAGAAACGCAAAATAGTTAACGGACAGTTTATCGGTCTAATAAATTTATGTTGATATTAAGCAACAGACAGTTTGTCGGTACATTGAGAAAATGGCCATTATAGTTTAAATAAATTAAATGAGTAACCATAACCATATAAAACAGCTGTTTGAGCTAACCTTATGGGCAACACTGTACTTAATTATAGGTGACTTACCATAACGCCATCAATAGATTTATGGGTTATCAGTCATTTATTAAACCCATATTTTTATAACAATTTAAACTTTTTTTTCATTTATTGCCTATTTTAATAAAAATCTTCAAATGGCATCTAACATTATTGATTAGCAATGATACATTTTACTATTCTCACTCATTCGTCCCACTCACATCTTTTTTTCTTTTGTTTTTTTTTTTTTTTCTTAAAACTCTTTTAAAATAAAAATTTCGTATCTCAACGCATGGAAACACATTTTGTAGGCGTTTAATAGTAATTTCATCATTTTGGCTTAAGGACAAAAACGAACAATAAATAGGAAAACGTGTCCTCAATAATGTTCAATAAAATTCCTAATAATTGTTAAATATTTGAGATAAAGAAACAATATAAGTTAATTTAATAAAGATGTATAGAAAATAATTGTGTAACTGTCTTAATAAGTGTCTGTCAGCCTGCCTGTCTAACTCTGGATTTTTTTGCTAAAATTTAAGGCAATCATTTTTCATTTTGCTGTCATTTGTTTGGGAGTAAATTGATGATTTTTCTTTTAGTATTGGCGGAAAGATAAACAAGTTTTTCTACAGTTTTGAACTCCCTCTCTCTCCCTCTAACTCTCTTTCACTCTCTCCATATCACCCTCTCTCTGACTATTGCTGCTTACATTTTGTCAAGTAAACTTTTTCTTCTTTTCTATGATTGATGATACGGATTATTTTGGCTTTTCTTTTAATGGCAGGAGGCCTTTAGGTCATAGAGGCCGTTTGGTTTTTTTATGTGGGCAACATGTTTATTAAAAGTTTTTCTTTACATATTTCTATTAGTTTTTCGCTGTCTTACAGGATATTTTTTTCTTATCTAATAAAACAAATTGCTTTTTCATTTGAGAAAAAGTTTTAAAAGCGAATGGACATATAAATAGTTAACAGGTGCTTAATGTAAAAAAGTTAGAAACAAACTGGCAATTTCAAGCTTAAATGTTTTAAAGTTAAAACAGAAAAACAAACCTTAAAAAATTCTGTCTATTATTTTAGCTCTTAATTTTCAATTTGTTACAAATGGCATAAGAACTTTTAATAATTTAAAAGTCCATTTCTTAAGCTTTTAAACAGATGTAAAACTTTTTTTAAATTCAGAAAGAAATTCTGAGTCGATCGATATACTATAAGGTGGGTCTAGAACCAATATTTTTAAGTGTGTCACACATCAGCACAGCCTCATACTACCCTTTTCACTAACTCAGCTGTTATTATTAGCCCCTTAAAGCAGGCTTAAGTCCTTACATATGCATATTTTAATTCTGTCTTTATTTATTTTTTTAAATATTTGTAAAAAAATTCTAATTTTTTTAATATTTAAAACTTATTTTACTTATTTTGTTTGCCTCTTTAACTAAAAATTTTAGTTGTGCTTGCAACTTAAAAAACTAAATTCCTTGGGGCGCCATATAATTTTGTTTAAGTATTCACTTACATTGTACTCGGATCTTTCTTTTTCCATATTTTCCTTTTATTTTTAATTTTTTCTTCTCTAAACTGCTGTTGTAGTTTCTTTCCCGTTTTTTATACACTTCGTTTTTATAGAAATATGTATGTAAAAAATTTAAATAAAAAGAAAATGAGCAAATGAAATTAAAAATGCGCACATGTAAACATTAAAAAATATGTGTGTACTTTTATATACATTACACATATCCACACATACTTTCATATACATAGTTATAGAGCTGTGTGTGAGTCTTTTAAAACGCATATACTATATGAGTCCGTTAAAAGGCAGAGAAGTAAAATTTAAATTCTTGCACTATTCTAAATTACAAAAATAAGTAAAAGAAGTGCCTTGAAAGTAGTCGGTAGTGAGCTTGTCTATTAGGTAGAGGGTTGCAGGTTCCATTCCCACCAAAAACTCTGGTCTGTTTTACTACAACGGGCTTAAGTCTACATTACAATCGATCGTTACATTAAGTTCTAATATAATGTGTTATATTTAATAATCAAAAAACTTAAAATTTTTTGCATTTATTAAAATTTAAATAATTTTAAGTTTAAAATTTACTAGCTGAATTTATTTTTTATGCGTGATAAATAATCAAAAAACTTGAATTATATTTTTAGATTTAAAGAAATTTCGGTAAAATAACAATTTATTTAGCTGAATAGAGTTTTTCATAGTTAACATTAATATTTCATAAACATTTCTAAATAACATACTTTTAATATTTCTAATATATATTTTTTTTGTTGTCATTTTACGCAATATTAATTAGCCAGCTATTTATGTTTTCGAATTTTAAGCAAATTTGTTTTTTTAAATAATATATTTAAATAATAATAAGCTGAATACTAATTTTATTAGCTGAATTATGGTTGTCATTAACTGAGCCACAAACTTTATAAACTTATCATTTATGATCTTGAACTTAACACATTAACTTAATAAAATTCTTTGCTGAATGCAACTTTTCTTAGCTAAATTATAACATTTCTAAGTTAAATAAAAATTTAATATCTTTTTAAAAATTTTCTTAGCTAAATTTTATATTTCGTTAGCTAAATAATAACATTTCATAAATTTTGCTATTATTCTAAGTTATTTAATAAAATTCTAACAGAAAAATGCTTGCTGAATAGAAGTTTTTGTAGCTGAATAAGATTTTCTAGTAGCATAATTAAAGGGGATTAAAATTTTAAGCAATAGTGCTTTGATTAGCTAATATACTTTGTTTAATTAAAAATTTCAAAGCTGAATTCTAAAATTCCTTTAATTTACTCTTAAATCAGAAGCTATTCTTAAAATGTCCTTGAATAACATGTAAAAAATAAACAAAATTCTTTGATTAATACACATTATCTCTGCTGGTCTATAACCTTATTTAGCTTAATAAAATATTTCGTTTTTCAATACAAATTTATTTAGCTGAATTTTGTATTTCTTTAGCTGAATGTTAATATATTATAAAAATTTTAATAATTATGAACTATTTTAAGAAATTGTAGTTAAAAAACTGCTAGTTGAACATAAATATTTGTAGCTATATAAAAGCTTTCTAAATTGTTTAAACAAATTTCATTGCTGAATTATAGTTTTCTTTAGCTTAATGCTAATCTTTCACCAATATTATAATAAATGGTAATTTATTTATGGAATTCTAGTGAAAAACGGCTAGCTGAATACAAACTTTTAATGTTTTTCGCTGCTCAATGAAAATTAATTTAGCCTTAATATTGATTTTCTAAGCTGAATTAAAGCAATAATTTATGTTCATTAATAAATACATGTGTATTTCGTGAATAATGCAATTAATATTTTATGTAAATTTAAGAAAAGGTGCCAGCTTAATTGGATTATTTAATGCAAAACACAAGTTTTTTCTGCTTGACAAATAATTTTCACAGGTAATTTATAGGTTTCTTGCTAAAGAAAATGGTTTTCAAAAAATTTAATTATTATTTATGACTTTAAATAACTTAAAAAAAAAACTGCTTGCTGAATGAAGTTTTACTTAGCTGAATTACAATTTCGCTAGAAGAAGAGTCAAACTATATTGAATGTTCAATAATTTTTATTATTCTATTTAAATAATGTTTAAAGCTGCTAGCTGAATAGACTTTTACTTAACTTATAGTCATAAAAATTAGGACTATGGTCAATAATATTGAATAAATTAAAGTAAAGACTGAAAACTAAAATACACAGGACTTTAGACTAAGGCCTAGAACAGAATAAAGTAGTTGTAGTAGCAGCTGAAACAGACAAATGCTCTGTGAAAAAACATGGTCTATTTAACATTACGATGTCCTAGGAGAAGACCATATAACCCACCTTTGGACCACTTAGGAGTAGTTTTAAAACTACTCCATGGTATACTCAAGAGGATTAGTTTTGAAGTCGTTTAAAAACGAAAGCATATCGTTAAAAAACGAAGACATGTCGTCTCACTACAAACGCTTTTTAACAATGGCATGGGCCATGCTTGCATTACATCGGACCAGTCCGTGGAGTAGTCCATTTTATCAAAATGGATCAGGTGGTCCAATTTTATTTGCTGGGACAGCGTCTATTCTGTTCCCCACTTAAAATTTGCTACTGACTATAGTCTAGCCTGTAGTAAGGGGTATAGCTTAACTATAGTCAGGACTGTGGACAGGACTAGAACTGCTTTTAAATTTAATTCTTTAGTTCATTCTTTTAATTTCCTGCTTTTCGTTTATTTTTTAGAGCTTAAATGAATTTGTTACTACTTGTTGGTACTTTGTGTATACAATGAAACATTAATAGAGTATAATGTAAAATTGTTATAAAAACAACAACAACAATAAATTTGTACACAATTACTTATATTCGTTTAAATAATAATAATAACAATAATGAAAGGGGCGTAATATTAAAATTTGCATAATTAAGTGTCAACATCTTTTATGATAATTTTATGCATATGTATGAAATTTTTCTACAAAATACTCACTCTCTCTTTCATCTTTAAACTCACATAACCTCTGACATTTAGGAGAGAGAGAGAGAGAGAGAGAGAGAAAAAAAGGTTCAAGTGAAACCGTTGAAATGGTTAATAAATGATTTAATTAAAATGTTTGGTTTTAGTGTTAATTATAAACTTTCGGAGCCTGAAAATATGACAATATTTTATTTATTTGACAATAAATTAGATAAAGGAAATTGTGGATTTTTTTTTTATTTAATTTTTTTTTTATTCATTTCTATGAGGCCTAAGATATTTAAAAATATTTTTTGTTATTAATTCAACTATGAAATTCTTTATATTCCATTTCCTTTTTCTTATTCTTTTCATTCCAGCTGATAGCTCATTCCTTCTAGCCAATGCCCAAATTGTCGACTTTCCCATTGTGTATTGCAATGAATCCTTTTGCAAGATTAGCGGCTATAATCGGGCCGAGGTTATGCAAAAATCTTGCAGGTAAGTTAACAACAAAAATAATAAAAACAAAACACCAACTAATATTTAAAGACCCACCCATTAGCCTAACATGAATGTTTTATGGCTTACAAAGTCAACACTAAATGCAACAAAAAGCTTTTAACCAACAAAAAAAATCATAAAACCTAAATTTGAACATCAAATGTTAAATTAACCTTCTAAATGCAACGAAACAAAGATTTTAGTTTCAGTTTTATAGCATAAGTTTTAATTTGTAAAACTAACAAACATACCAGCAACATTTGCAACAACAAACTGTGGGTCCACATCTCCCTGAGGTTAAATTATGCTTGTTTTGCATTTCTACAAAAAAAAAAAAAAAAATAAAAAAAAAACAGCGACCAAAATTTTACACAAAATATCATAACAAAACTCTGCATATTTATTACATGTAGAACAAAGTTACTCGAAAAGGGAAAAAAGTAATATTCACAAACCAAAACGTACTGAAAACACAAATTCAAATTAGAGACAAATGTACTACAAAGTTACACCAGAAACTAATAAAACGCAGTAAAGTCTATAGCTATTGTCTTGAGGTCAAAAGTCTTGGAAATATCCTCGGCAATAGTGCCGTAAAATATTTTCTTATCTAGGCATCGGCAAACAGCGGCTTTATGGTTTTATCTTCAGCCTTGATTATGGTCTTGCTTTAGCCTGAACTATATATAGTATTGTCTATATATAGCCTTATTTATACAAAGTCTTGTCTATATGAAGCCTTGTCGTCTATATATAGCCTGGTCTTTTGTCTGTATTATGGACTATAGCCATGGCGATAGTATTGAGTATAATGCTGTCTAAATCTTTGTATGAAGTCTTATCTCTAGTGTAGTCTACATATTGTTCATAGTTTTTGCTATTGTCGTGTTCTTGGTCAGGACTATAATCTTGCCTCTAGTCTGGACCAATTCATTGATTACAAGGCGCAGATATAGCCTTATCTTTATTCTTTGCTTTAGTTGTTTGTCTATATTTTAATAAGTATAATCTTGTCTAAAATCTGTTCTAATGTTTTGTCTTTAGTCTGGACAATAACCTTGATTATTGTCATGACAGTCTAGACTACAGCTTTTTTTTTAGTCATGCCGATATTATTGGATATCAGAGATCAGCAATGAGTAGTGAAAAAGTGAGTAGAGCTAAATCATGACTCATAAATTTTTGTACTTATACGCACTCATACTTATTCCAATGTTATTGAAACTCATATTCACTCAAATGTTTCATTTTATTCATCGTACTCATACTTAAGCTTCGTACAGACGATGGTCAGATCTTACAATATTGTAAGCAGGCGTTGCCAACAGCAAAATTTTTCTGACAATGGTCCATTGTCAGATGCATTAATTTTGCACATCTGCAAATACAAATGAGCTTACAGTGTTCACACAGTTGGAAGACATTTTAGCCAATTTTAATGCAATTTAAGCAACGCTGCTTACCAATATTGTAAGATCTGACCATCGTCTGTACGAAGCTTTAGCAACATTTGAAGTGCATGATTTAGAATCTACTCAACTCAATGTGTATAGGCGAAGCAAAATGCGAGGCTGCCAGATTTGTCCCCGAAATAGCAAAGTGACGATTTGGCAATTACAGTTTACTAAAGTTACATGTATGAAGTGGACGATTTTTCGGCAAATTTATCTGGCAGCGCTGATTATTAACTTGTGTGTTTTATCTGTTGTGTTAAAACGGTAAATGGATGAGCTAAATGATTTGAATCATTGTGAGTATTGTAAGTATTTTCTTGAAATTATAAATCAAGCTGACGTCATTTATGAGTATGCGTATAATGTCGACGTCGCATTCATAAATATTTCTCTTGTGAGTATGAGTGAATCAGAGTAGTTTAGTTTAAATGATTTCTACGCACTTATACTTACAATTGCATGAGCCAGTATGAGTAGCGAAAAAACGATTCATTGCTGATCTCTGTTGGATATACACACACGCAGAGAAAAAACATGGTTGAAGTATGGTAAAAAAAACACATATTATGGTCCCTGCAATGGCGAAAAACAAGCTTTTGTTGTTTTTACAAAACTTTTTTCAAGATTGATTATATTTTGTTTCTATTTAAGAATAAAGTGTTTATCTCCCTTAAAACTTCAAATACAGTTGAATTTAACAATATAATGTTTTAATAAAATAAAGCTACAACTATACACTTAAACATATTATGTTTACATTAACCGTATTATTACCACGGCAACCATATTATGGTTAAGTCATCCATCCAAAAGCTATAAACATGTTATGGTTAACATTTAATAACAATAATGTGTTCGAAATTATAACATTTTAAAACATTTTATGTTAATTTTAAATTTAAAAAGCAACAACATTCTGGTCGTTTACATTTTGCAATAGTTGCAAAATTAAAATTCTCATTCATTTTGTTTTAATTATTGATTTAAATACATTAATTTACGTAGAATAAACTAGTAGAATAGAAAATATGGTAATGAAGGTCGTCACAGGCTGGATCAAAGGGGATTTTGTTATAAAAGTGAAACCTATCAGGAATAAAAAATTAAATAAAATTATAATTTGACACAAATTGACTTTTATTCGATTTTTACAAAATTTATTATTATTATTATTATTTGAATAATAATAAAAATAAATTAAAATTTTAAACTAAACAAACAAATTGAAAAAATGGATGAAATAAAAAACCATAATATGGTTAACATTCACCATTTTATTGTTAATACTGACCATCATATGGTTGCTTTTCTACCAAATTTTGACCATATTACGGTTAATTTGAACATAATATGGTTAATTTTTACCATATTATGGTTGATTTCGGGAAAATGTTTGTTGATTTAAGCCATAGTATGGTCATATTTAAACATAATATGGTAACCTAGAAAAATAAACATTGTTAAAATCCAACCATAGTATGTGCTCTTAGAATATGGTTACCTCCAACCATATTTCTTTTTCTACATGCATATTTTTGACTTTAGTCTTGTCTTCATCTTTGTCTAAAATTTGTACTAAAGTTTTGTCTTTTGTCTGGACAATAATCTCGATTAAAGTCGAGACAAGAAGACTAAAGTCTTGTTGTAGTCATAAGCAGTCGTTAGCTATGGCTAGAGTCTAAACTGATCTTATTTGTAGTCATGTCGACAGTATGTCTGAGTTCATACGGCTCATGTCTTATTGACAAGATTCTTCCTTTTTCTTCTTTGAGCATGAATTGGCGTTCAAATTATTCATGTCATGTTGACGACATGTTTTTTATTTTGTAGAGTCGTGCGTATGCATGTGTGCTTTTTTAATATTAAAAACAATAACAAAATTAAACAACGAATGAAAAAGCAAAACTTAAAGACAGTGCATGCATCTGTGTACTCGTTTCTTTTTCCCTCGTCCCTCTCGTCTATAAAGCAGCAATCATGTCAATAAGACATGAGCCGTATGAACACAGACCTATTGAGTAAAATCTTGTCTAAAATATCTACTAAAGTTTTGTCTTTAGTTTGGACAATAACCTTTACTAAAGTAATGACTGTAGTCTAGTCGATAGTTATGGTTAGAGTCTGGACTGAACTTATTTGTAGTCATGGCGTTTGTATTGAGTAAAATCTTGTATAGTCTTGTCTAAAATCTCTACTAAAGTTTTGTCTATAGCCTGGACAATAACCGTTACTAAAGCATGACTATATGTAGTCTAGTCTATAGTTGTGGTTGGAGTCTAGACTGATCTTTTTGTAGTCATGTCGATAGTGTTGAGTAAAAATCTTGTCTATTGTCTTGTTTAAAAATCTCAACTAAAGTTCTGTATATAGCCAGGACAATAATTATGTTTTTAGTATAGACTACAGTCTTCTGTGTAGTCATGTCGATAGTAGTGAATATAATCTTGTCTATAGGCTTGTCCGTTATCTTGTCAATTATGTTGTCTCTAGTCTGGCCTGTTATATACATACATATATAGTGTTTTGTCTTAAATCTATACGAAAGTCTTATCTATACTGTGGTCTATAATCTTGATTATAGCCATGACTACGGTCTAGACCACAGTCACTCCTGTCTATTTACTATAGTTTTGTCTTAATATAACTTAAAGCCTATAAGCTAGTTAACTATCCGTTTTTCGAGTCCTTTATTTACCTTCGTACTACATTTTGTTGCATTAAATATCACAAACACACTCTCGCAAAGTTCAACAAACCGTGTGATGAAACCAGCAGCATCCTCTGGCATTTTTTTCTGCTTCGGTTTTATTTTCGATTTTTTTTTTTTTTTTGTTTCTTCTTTTAATATGTTTTTGCAACCAATTTTTTTTCTCTTTATCATTTGGTCTCGAAATAATGGGAAAACATAATAGAAAATGAATACAAAAAAAAGAAGAAAAATGCCAACACCGGAAAGTACTTTAAATAAACAAATGTGGGGTGAGTGGTAATAAATAGTTAAATACTTGAAAAAAAGGGTTAAAGTTTCAAAATCAAGTCTACAACCAAAAGAAAATTCTTAATAAAAAATGAAATTTAAATTAAACCGGTAAAACTATTTAATGTTTATACTAAAGTACTTTATAAATCATTTCCTTTTGATCTTTTTTGATGTTTCTCGTTTTATAAACATATTATGTCAAATGATTTATTTACTCTTGTGGAATTTGTGTCAAGTTGCCTGTTTTTGTTCCCTTCTAAATTGAGCGCAAATTATTGTTTCCTAATTCACTTTATTTCTGCTTTTTGTTTCCTTCTAAAGTAAATTTAATATTTTGTAAATGTCATTTGTTTAAACAACTCAACTTCATGTTAAAAAAAAAATTTTTTTGTGAAAATTTTAGCAAATAATAATAAGCCATGCACCGTGATGTTGTTTCTCTTATTCCCGAAAGAATTCACTACGCTTTTAACCTTTTTTTTCTCAACTGAATTGAACAAAAATAAAAAAAAATTCAGAACATTAAAACAAAACTGAGAACAAAAAAGTGAATCAAGTGACCCAGTTGCAGTTGAGGAAAAAAAATATTAAAATTACTTGAACCATTTAAAAAAAGAAAAAAAAGGACTTAACTATGAAAGACATGTGTATAGAATGTGTCTAAATAAAATGAAAATAATAAAAGAAATATTAGATCTAGATCAAAAGAAGAAGCATTTCTATCATCAAATGCTCCGCAGGAGCATTCCATAAAAAGAGGGAAATCTGAAAAATTTTACAAACATAAACTTTTTTCATATTTTTGCATCTACATAGATAGATTAAGTTCTCATCTCAAATAATTAACATACATTGTGACGAGTAGATCACTTTTTTCTTAAATACCGTTATTTTCTTGAGAGTATCTAGAATATAGCTTTTTTATTTAATTTTACACCATTTTTGCGAGGTCGCTTCCACTACTGTATTTCACATATGAACTTAATTTCTTTTCTGCGTCCAAGTGAGTGATGAGCGGTATTAAACTGCATAATATTTTTGTTGTAAAGTGCTTTGTTTACCGGGAGTTAATAACAATGCAAAGGTAAATTTCTGTATCGCACACGTGACGCGTAATTCCTTTTTATAATAATAACTGTAAGACAAGTCAACTGTACAAATAGATTTTTGTTGTTTACAGCCCACTTTTGTGGCCTAAAATCTGACATAAAAAATTTGCAATTAAACAATTCACAAATTGTTTTTCTTTCGTGATAAAAAGTGTCTGTACGTGACGCTAAGAATTAAAATATCTGAAATCTTTCAATTTTACTGCTATTTACAAACTGTATTTATTATTTACTGCACTGCAATTGTGACTCATCCAAATATGACTGATCAACAACCTTCCACTAGTGCTGACCGTATGCGAAACTTCGCGAAAAGCGTAAGAAAGATGATCCAAACTTTGGCCCTAATGAATTGAAGAGAATATGTGAGCTTCGTAAGCGAAAAAGAGAAATGAAGATTTAGCTTCAGCGGAAATAATTTGGAGCGATGGCCCGGCATCGGAATTTAAAAACCGTTATATAGTAAAATTAATATCAATGCTGAGTGAAAAGTACACAAAGCCCTTTTTTTGAAAATATTTTGCTACATCTCATGGAAAAGGTGTAATAGATGGAATCGGTGTAAATATCAAGAGATTGGTAAGAGAGAAAGCGATGAGCCAAAACGAACCTATTGTCATTCAGTCAGCTAAAGACTTTGCTGATTTGGCTTCTCAATTAGTTTCAAAAACCCGGGTAATTTATGTGCCATCCTCTGAACTCATAGAAAAAAATTGAATCTGAATCACCATGGAATAACACCAAAGCCATAGCAGGAATTTTAAACTTTTATTTCATCAAAGCCAATCAAAATAGCGTGGAGTGCAAAAAACATAGCTTATCTGCAGACAAAACTGTAATTTACTATATTAAATACCGTTATAATTTTAACTGTGTCGCTTACGTGACACCATTTGTCTGTACGTGACAAAATAAAAAAATTAATTTTTTCTTATAAATATTTGTTTTATTAAAAATGTATTACTATCATAAGTAAGCATCGTTGTTAGTTGTAATTTCTTTCTTAGACATCTTTTTTCTATGTGTAGTCGAATCGCTGAAATTTGGATTTAACTATTACAATTTTAAATATTGGTTGACTCAAGCTGTCGCACACGTGACGAAGTTTGTTCACGCTTTTCTTTAATATTTTATGTATTATTCAAAACAAGTTATATGTAGGATTGAAGACTAGCATGCAGTAATTAATAGAAGAAAAAAAGAAATCCGATTTACCAATTATAAGTTGTATGTAAAATAAGTGCTAAAAAATAGTTCGTTTACTCTGGTTAAAACGGATAGAGTCGTAATGCTTAATGGTTTTCTAACACTATTGTGGCTGCAATAGACAGCGAAATAGTTAGCACTTTCACTGAATTTGTACCAGGGTCTACTGATGTGGCATTCAAATCATACCTAAATCTTTCCCTAGACACCAATATCTAGTGTTAACATTTGAAAATAGGTACCCACTTTTCGCTAGCTAATTCTATAGCTCCAAGTAATGCAGAAAACAATTTTTTTTCAACGACAACACAAAAATATGTGTATCCGAAATAGATCCCGTTATTAGAACAACAACAAAATCGCTTGCTTTTTGCTATCACGCTTTGAAGATATAAGTAGCTAACCCTTATGGTAGGTAGAGATTATGCAGAGAGGGATCCATCGCCACCTCGTAGGACATCCCCGTGTTAAATTCGCCAGTCAAAAGCATGTGAGGTAGATTGTAGCGGGACTAGCGGTAGTTTTTAATGAGCTAGCGAATATACACGTTCAGAGCTAGTATGCCATACCACTGGGGAACGAAATGCTCGAAAAAGTTTAATTAAATAACGTTTAAGATCGATCGGCCTGATATCAATACAAATAATGAGTTGTCGGTACAAATGCGGCATATATCGAAAACGCCGGAATTGGTTTTGGCTAAGACCCGCCAAACACAAGATGAAATAACAACCCAAGGTACAGATTGGACTACTCAAGCCAGCCAAAGGAGGAGTGCTGCTCCTTTTAAAATTGGAAATTGAAGCAGTTGCGGCTGGTGTATCCTTGAGCGATATAAAAAACATTGCTTAAATAATAAACACAGGTGGAGGCCTTATGTTCCAAAAACGAACTGCGGGATAATATATAGGGTGATGCATAAGTAACGTTATGATCGAGAGGATCTTTTCACTAGAAACTTCCCAAGTTTTTAAAGTTAATTCTGAAAAAAATAACACACCAAAATTAATTTTACCGCGAGTGGTAGGAATTTTTATAGGCCTCTATACTCCTTTCTAAAATATTCGCTTCGTATGATATCCTGCCTTCAAAAGTATGCCTTCTAGAAGGTATAAATATCTTTTTAAAAAACCTTCGAAAGTGCACATTTGCTATGCTCTTTTTAAGAAGGCAGAAATTAAGTTGTTCAGTTTTATTTTTTAAGTGACCTTCCCTTCTTTGGGGAGGGAACGAAGTGGTTATTAACGAGAGTGTCAAAGTTCTTGCTCCCAATGACAACTTGTATAAAAAACCAGTAAGAGTGCTATATTCGGCTGTGCCGAATCTTATATACCCTTCACCATTGTGCGAGCAGAATACAGAGCAACTAGACAAAAACTAAATAAAACTGGTAAATATTTTTTAAAATAAGAGACAACCGGTTTTGAACTTCGGTTTTCATAAGGGCCCAGAATATATATACTTTATAGGGTGTAGGATCAATATTGTAGAAATTACAGTTTTTCTTCGGTGAAGGGTATAAAAATGGTAATTTCTTGGAATTCAGGGGTCTAATCACCGCATTCGATACTATCGTATCGAATAAACTGTTGAATTTTTTTTGCATACGATAGACACTGGCGTATCGAATGAAAACTCGATAAATGTAATGTCGAGTTACTCGATGTCGAATGCTATTATTTCAAATTCAATACATTTCATTTGATATCGAGTTTCAAGATACCAAAATAAATAATTTCGATCAATGTTGCTCGATATCGTATGCGGTGATTAGACCCCAGTATTTCGGTTATAACTCATAAAAATTTCCGATATTTTGGTATATAAGTCATATCCATAGGACGTATGGCAACCCTAAAATTTAGGTTTTTTATAAAAATTTTGATGTTTTTTAGCCCATTTTTGGAGTATTTTGCTCATAAATTACCCATTGTCTAACCGATTTGATAGTTGTATATACCGACGTGTTAAGGAAGAATTTTACCATTTACTTAAGTTATATTTACATATAAACATTTATATATACTTGTATACATATATTTTAACAAAGTTATTTATAAAAAAGAGTAATTTTTGGGATTCAGTATTTCGGGTATAACTCAGCCATTTTTTAACCGATTTGACAGATTTATGTACCGACGTGTTTAAGAAGAAATTTTCCATTTACTTGAGTTATAAAGCTCGGGGTGATCTATGGTTTTCGAAAGTGGGTATTTAAAAAAAAAATTTAATTTTGGTCATAACTTTTTTGTATCTGAGCCGATTTTTCCGAGTTTTTTATAAAATATGTTCTACTTAAAATTTCATTCATAGAACATATGGCAGCCCTAAAATTTAGGTTTTTATAAAATTTTTAATTTTTTTTTGTACGGGAGGTACCACGCCCACTTCTCCAATCCCGCTCACATTTTGTAGGATGGTGTGTATTGCTAACCTAAATGTGTGTACCTAATTTGGAAACTTTGGCTTTTGCCGTTCCAAAGATATGCAGCAAAAAGTAATAAAAATACAACAACCACAAGAGATTTTTGGAAAAAAATTTGAGGTAGTCGTGGTTTTTTGGTCATATCTCAGCCATTTGTGGACCGATTTGCTGAACTTCAATAGCACGAAATGGTGGACTATATGTGACATATATGTAAAACAACCTAGCCGCTATCATGTCTGAAGTCTCCGGAAAACACATATCAAACGTAAGACGGGCAGACGGACGGACGGACAGACGGAAGGACGGACAGATGGACGGACATCGTTAAATCAAGTTCTCTCCTCATAAGGACCCAGCATATATATACTTTATAGGGTCTTAGATCACTATTGTAGAAATTACAAACGGAATGGCAAACTTATATATACCCTTTTCCACCTGTGGTGAAGGGTATAATAAATAAGTGTAGAATGCGACGAGAAGGGCTTGTGTCTGCTAAATCTATTAGGCCTCTTTACTCATTCTTGTTACCGCTGGGCTGTTTACCTAAAAAAACCCTAATTTTAGGTTAAATATGTTGCTTTTGCTTTAATATCTCTTCTTTATTAGTTTTTGCTTTGTTGCTTAATAAATATTTTAAAACTTTATAAACTTACACACTGACCCAAATTTTTGTTAAAAACTATCGCAACTTGTGATTCACAAGTTGTAAATTATTAACTGTCAATAATTTAGCAAAGAAGCAAAAAGAGAGCGAAAAGAGGGACATGATATTTCTCTCTAACACCTCTACCTACCTTAAAAAAAGAACTCGAAAGCAGTTCTAGAAAAAAGAATACATTTATAAGTTGTACAACATTTTATTTATACGCCGTGGTTTTGCACAGCTTTTTCCATTTCTAATGATGTCGTTTGCCATTTTATTGTTAAATCAACACTGAAATAAAAAATTAATTTTTTGTCTTGTTTGTTGTAGTCGGGAGGGGAGGATAATACTCGTAATAATAATAATGACAACGACAATGATAAACAGTGTCATGTACAACATTCCCATTAACATGTTCAGACATGGAAATACACATATACATACCACCCATTTTGCTCCAGCAAAAAGAAATAAATTAAATGACATGGTAACCACAAACAGCAACAAAACAAAAAAGAAACAACGGTCATAAAATGAACTGAAAAATGAAAAAGAAGGTAAACGAACACCGATTCTACCAAATGAATAGCAAATCAGCCATACATCATTTAAAATACCAGAAGACGAAAAATAAAATCGTACAATTCGCACTTTTGAAACCCAAAAATGGCGGCAAGGATATTTGCAAATGAAAATACATACAAAAGTGTGTGTATGCGTGTGTTTGTGTGCTATAAAAATTGTGTGAAATTTGTGTAAATGACTCTAAAGGTATATAAATATAAATATATATTTGAAATATCGCGTGTCATATTGGTATGTGCGGCAAATGGACCGTCCATTTTGCTACCTGACAGGCTACCTGACTCTCTGTCTATCTGTCAATCTGTTTTTTACAGCTTAAATGTTTAAGAAGATTGTTCTAAAATTTGCTTTTTTTTTTTTGCCTGTTTTCAAATGATTTTGCTTGCCTTTTTAGGCATCCTGCTATTATTTGCCTTTTTTATGTTAAATCAATTATATTTTTTATGTATTTTTTTTGATGATTTTTCTGGGTCTTTAGTTTATGTTTCTACAAAAATATTTTTGGGAGCCAATAGACTTTTTTTAGTATGGATTTTTCGTTTTCGTAAAAAAAAATTTAATACAATAAAAAACAAATCTTAAAATTTGTTTCCCCTAAGTGTATGCTAAAGATTGAAAACAGTCGAAAGTGTGCTACATTTTCTGATTTAAATTTAAATCCACTTCATAACAAATAAGTCAAGTAAACTTAAGTAAAAAAAACAAATCTTCAAATGTTGTTCCCCTAAATCTATGCTTCACTTTTACAAATCCTAAAAGTATAGCAAATTTTCTGAAGTTATGCATAAAATTCGAAAATCGAAAATTTAAAGTTTTTGAATTTAAGTCAATGGCTTTCAAAAAATAGTTAATAATATTATTATTATTATTTATTTATTTACCAATCTTAAACATTTAATATAATACAAGTTATGAGAAATTACTTAAAAGTACTACAACAATTGAATTCTTAAAAAATTTAATAAAGAGTCTAATATATATCACAGAATTAAGGAAAAGAGTTTAAAAAAAACCTTACATGTACAAAAGTTAGATATATGAATTTTCAAAATAGAAAACAAACTCTACCATAAATTTTTCAAAACGAAAAACATTACAAGTGAAAGTTTACCAGATTTCGTATCGATTCAAAAGTAGACATTCTGCATTTATCTGTAAATGACAGAGTCAATTCCCTTGCATATATTTATATTAAACAATTTATAATTAAATCTTCAAAAAATAGTTAAGAAAACCTTAAGTTAAATTAAAAAAAAGGAATCTTTAATTTTTGAAACGACAAAATACCCAAAGGTATACTACATTTTTTAAAACGATTAAAAATAATTTTTTAAAGTCTATGCTTATTGCAAATAAGTCTTTTAGACTTTAACTTAGATCAAATCTTTAAATACCCGAACCCATAAATGTGTGCTACACACTTACAACACCTAAAAGTACAGTACATTTTCTGAAGTTATACATGGAATAAAAAAAAAACCAAAATTAAGGGTTAAGTTAAGTCCTTAAATTTTCGAATCCCTAACAGTATGCTACTTATTTAAAATAGCCAAGGCCTAAATAAAGTTACTAAATTTAGTTAATTTAAAGTTGAAGAAAAAACAAATCTTTAAATTTTCGAAGCCCTAAATGTATGCAATACATTTAAACGACACAAAGGTTAACTTTATTTTTGGAACTTTAACACCAAATCCATAAAATCAACTATTTAAGTTTAAATTTGAGTTAATGGCACTCAAAAATAAGTTTAAGAAACTTTAAATAAAAACTTTTTAAAGTTTGTAAGCTCCTTAATGTATGCTTCACCTTAAAAATAGTCAAAGCTATTCATATATTATATTTTTGGGTATCATTAAATGATTATAAAATCAAGTATTAAACTAATGTTTTAAGAAAAACAGATTTTGTAATTTTTTAACCCCTTAATGTATGCTTCACTTTATAAAAAAAGTTTTACCTGGAACCTTTAATGACACCTATTAAATTTATTATAGTTTTTTAACATTTAATATTACAAATTCTCAACTGTCAAAAATAAAAGAATATAATTAAAACCATAATTTCATTATTTATACCCTAAAAGTATACTATTCTTTAGAAAGCAAACACTTTTCACTCAATATTTTATGTAAAAAGTGCTCTTAAACATTTTTTAAACCAATTAAAACTTTTATTAAAATTTGTTTTTCTTCTTTATTAAAAAAAAACATGTCTTAAACCGAAAAAAAACTAGTGGTCATAATTAAATTATTATCTATGTATATTATTCCTAAGAATATACAAAACTGCTTTTACGCTTCGGTAATAATTCCAAACCATATCTTCGTAAGCAAACGAGGAAACTAAAAAGAAAATTAGTAAACTTATTTGCAAAATTGTAACAAAAATTATATTGAAAACAACGGATTAAAAATGTTTTCAAAGACAAATAAGCGCTGTTTGGATAACAAGATTTCGACACGAATACTATTGATTCGAAATTAATTGGATTTATGAATAACAGACATAAAAATGTGTAATTAATTTTAAAATTATTAACACAAAGCCCTTGTCCAGATTATGAAAGACTTACAGCGAAACATTTTTAAATTCTCTTTTGACACTGCATTCTCGTCCAATACAACCAAAGTTTAATTTTACACCATTTGAGGTACAGGGTGGCCTGAATAATTGCTACTGTATTCGTTGGTGGTGGTCTTGCGGTAGCAGCGCTTGCACAATTTGAATTTTGAATAAACGCATCTTAAGGTCCAACGAAACACACACACACAGAGCCACAGATGGATCATTTTATGTACAGGGTGACCCAAATAAGTGCTACTGTAGTCGTTGTTTGTGGTTTTTAAGCAGTATCACTGCTTAAATAGTTTGAATTTTGAATGGATAATGCCTAACTATCTGCCAAACAGCTTCCACTTTGCCTTATGCAGCCTTTGTAACAAATTTTAGTGATCAAACAGAACTGTCGAAATTTATATATAAAAGTTTTCCGTAGAAAGCCATTGAATTTATTTTATTTTGGAAACGTTTTTCTTATGCTCTCGCATTTAGACAGTTTTATGTTAACAATGTTACCATACAGAATGTACTAATAAAGTGACCTCACAAGCGCAGCTGTTTACAGTGATTTTCTTCGTGTGTGACGTTTGTCGTCATTTTTTTGTTTATTTACTTTTTATATAAAGCATTTTGACACTTTCCGTCTCAATTCTAGCAACAAAATGCCGGTTGTTTTTTTTATTGTTTCATTGTTGTAGTACTGAGGTCACTTTGTTAATACATTTTGTTACCATACTTTCATAAAATTTTATATATTTTGTAAACAGAAAATAAAAAACAATAAGGTATGTGATGAAAATCGATCGATTTCAAACCGAACGTTTTTAAAAGGTGTGATGAATTTCGAAGGATTTTAAAATCTATTTCTGAATAATAGTCTTAAATTTTCGTTCAGAATACACTTCAGTTAACGTATATAATATAAAATTTGAAAGAATAAAGACTGAAAATAAAAGGAATATGCATTTAAAATCCATTTTAAAAGAAACTGAAAACGATATTTTCGTTTTTAAAATCGATTTCCATCACATACCTGAATAACATGAGAGTGAATTTGAAGTTATTGCCGACGGATTAATTATGGACATTAGGATTTTTGCCTGAAGTTGTAGACTCAATTCAGTTTAAATATTTATACACAAATTGTATTGCCTGGCTATTGATGGTGATGTATCTGCTAGTGGAGTGATTTACTCATTTACGCATTGCAAAATTCTTTCTTATGTTTATCTCGAGTCCGACATTTTTAGAGAGTTTTACCAGATTGTTTGCCTTGTATGTCTTGCATGTCCGAGAGTTTGTGGGAGAGGAGACACATGTCAGCTGTGTAGTCCAGATCCTCAAGGTGTCTGAGCAACCCGCCAAGTTTTCCCTGTTCTTTTTATGCTCAGCACTTTCATAATATTGTCCAATCCTAATGTAAACAATTAAGGTGAAAGCAGCAGCCTTGCTTAACTCCAACGTTGATAGTGCATGAAGCACTTTTACTTCCCATGTGGAGGACTTGTAATTATTATTATTATAAGTTTCCGGAACTCCCCTGCTCCTTAGGTTATTCTATATGGACTGTCGACTAGTTGCATCGAATGCTTTTCTAAAATCGATGAATAGTAGATACAGTGGATACGTAGAGTATTTGTTTGATCAAGCAGCTTCGGAATGGTCGAAATGTAGCTTGTTTATTTCTCAGAGTGGTTGAAACCCTTTGGAGACTCTACAA
Source organism: Pollenia angustigena (assembly GCA_930367215.1). NCBI lineage: Eukaryota > Metazoa > Arthropoda > Insecta > Diptera > Polleniidae > Pollenia > Pollenia angustigena. The sequence goes on along the minus strand of OV884059.1, from coordinate 5,132,935 downwards.
CCGTCTAGCTGTTATTACTTTATGCACCGCATTCGATACTTTTTTGTTTTTTATTTTGACTATGGTACCTTCTGTCTAAGACTTACAAAAATTGTCTGTTTCTAAAGCGAGTTCCATGTGGGAGTAGAAGATTACGGCAAAGTTTCGGGGTGTGCTGATAGTCGATCGGGAAGAATGCCCGCAGCTATTTCCTTTAAAGGCAGAAATAGTCTTTACTTTCTGTTCTGTTACGAATCAGCTGATTTGTTTTTGTTATTAAAAACCCTATGAAATTGATTAGTTTTTCTGTTCTGTTGCGGTTTAGTTTGTTAAAATCAAAAACTTGTTAAGTAATTGTAAGTAACAGCAAAATAAATAAAAAAAATACTGCATATGTATGTATATTAAAATAAAAACTGTTTTTTGATTTTAAAAATTCATAAAAATTAATTTCTTCCAATTAATGTGAATTAAAGTAATTGAAATAAACAATGGACGGTGCAAAACTAATAAATTTGTCATAATGGCTGATAAGTTACTACAGAAAAAGTAACTATTACAATTTCATAACAGAACGGCACGTAACAGAACAGAAACAGAAAGTAAAGACTAACTGAGCCTTAAGGCTTACTGTGGCCTGTTTAACTTCTTCAAGGGATGGTGGTGAGTCGTCTATAAATCCTATAAGTTTTGATTCGTTTGGTTTGATTTAACTTTAAAATTAAGGAACAACAATCCAATTCTGGTCCATATATTTGGGCCCATTTTCTTATCTTTTTATATTTTTTATTAATGTTCACAGTTTTATTTTATTGATTATTCATTTTAATTAATTTATTAATCCAACATTTATAACGAAAGCTATAAAACGAAAAGTAATTGAGTAAAAACGCAAACAAACGCGATGAAAAAAAAATATTAAAACTGTAACGATATTCATGTTTAAATATTAATGGTTTTTCGCAAAAAAAAAAATTAAAAACAAAAAATATAAAAAGCCTGAGAAGTAAAAGGACTTAAGTGGAAAATTTATAAAAACAACGGAAATTTTTATATATAATGTTATGTTTTAATATGTTTTTTTTTTTACAAAAAGCATTTTAAGCTGTTTTTCACTTAAACAAATATTTGCCAAGTTCAATAGTGCTATTGACAGTTGGTTTTTTAATCCATTTAAGTTTAATTTATCCTTTTTTTTATTCATCCAGTTAAATAAACAAATTAAAATTGAAAAAATATGTTAATGATTTTTGTAATTGTATTTTTATTGAACTTGTTTGTTGTTTTTAAGTATTTCCCCTTTTTTTAATATTTTTCTTTTCTTTTTTTTTTGTTGTTGTTGTCATTTCAGATGTGGTTTTATGTACGGCGAGCTGACAGATAAAGAAACGGTGGCACGTTTGGAATACACCTTGGAAAACCAACAACAGGACCAATTTGAAATTTTATTATATAAAAAGAACAGTAAGTTAAAAGAAAAGAAAAAATATCTCTTTAAATATTTATTTAGTAAGAAAAATTAGAAATTGAATTCAAAAACTTTGTGATCCTTTTTAATGGTAAGCTAAAACTGTTAAAATCCTTTTCCCGCTCGTTTTTTTCTCATTTTAGTTGAACATTGATTTTAATTAAAGTTGTCCGTTCTTTAAAGTAATTTGCTTGTACTTTTTTTAAGATCTTTAAAAAGTATCCTAGAAATAAAAGGGGTATCCAAGGCCCATCTATCAGGTCTGCTTACTTGTACAAAAACAAAAAACTTTTTCTTTTAAGCTGTCAAAAACTTACTACCACATATACAAAGCAAAAGGAAAAAACGTGTATGTAAACAACTTTTGAAAGCCCAAAAGAACGAAAACAATGATCATCAGGCTTCTTGCGCAGACCTTTTCAATGGGCCTTGGGGGTATCCTTTAGAAACAGTCTGCGTTGAAAACAATCCTTTGAGTATGACGGCTAAATTGACTAAATAGATCAAAATTCCATAATTTTCGTAAAAATTCATTAAAATTTAAAAAAATTTTATTTTTATGTTTAAAAAAAAGGAGTAAATTTCTACACTAGTTTACCCTAATTTTGAAAATTGAATAAAAATTCGAATGATATGAAAACTTAACACGTAATGAAGCCACTAAAAAATTTATCAGAAAGTTTTAAATTTAAGAAAAACTCTACGTTTTTCAAACTTTTTTTAAAAAGGTAGTAAATTTCTACTACTGTTTTACCCTTATTTTTAAACTTGTATAAAGATTTTGTTATGAAAATAAAAGATTTATCTAAAAGTTTGAGAAAATTTCTACGTGTTTGAATTTTTTTAAAAGAGGAGTAAATTTTGACTACTCTTTTAAAAGATATTTTTTATATTAAATAAATACTTTTAATAACAAAATTAAAAAGAAAATGAAAAATAAAACAAATTTCAACTTCTACTAAAAAAGGAGGAAATATCTACTACTATTTTAGCCTAATTTTGAAACTTGTATAAAGATTTTAATAGGAAAACTTAACAAATAATGAAGCATATAAAACATTTATCTTACAATTAAAGAAAAAGTCTACGTTTTTCAAAATTTTTTTTTAAAAAAGGAGTACATTTTTACCACTCTTTTAAAATATATTTTTTATAATAAGAAAATACCTTTAATAACAAAATATTTGTTTTAGAATATTAAAAAGAAATGAAATTTTCAACTTCTACTAAAAAAGTAGGAAATATCTACTACTATTTTACCCTAATTTTGAAACATGTATAAAGATTTTAATAGGAAAACTTAACATATAATGAAGCCAATAAGACATTTATCTCAAAGTTTGAGAAAACTTCTACGCTTTTCAAACTTTTTTTAAAAAAGGAGTAAATTTCTACTATTCTTTTAAAAGTTTTTTTTTTATAATAAGAAAAAACCTTTAATAACAAAATATTTAAAAGAAAATGAAAAAAAAAAAATAAATATATTCCAAACGTTTTTAAAAAAGGAGTAAATTACTACTTCTCTTTTAAAAAATATATTTTATTATAAGAAAATACTTTTAATAACAAAAAAAAAATTTTTTTTTTAATTTTAAAAAGAAATTGGAAAAACTTAAGAATTTCAACTAATTTTAAAAATTACAAAAGGCATAGATTTCTACTACTTTTTTTAAAAGCTTGGAAAATATAAGAAGCGAATGACAAATTATCATTTATTTTTTAAAGCAAAACAAATTTATGCTTTAACAAGAAAAAATGTTGTGTAGTTTTTCGTAAAGTTTAAAAATTTTTTTTTTTAAATAGCAGTTTTTTACTAATTTTTATAAAAACTTCAATAATACGTAAAAATTATATTATATAACAAAAAATTACCCAAATGCTATAAAATTTTAATTTCTAGATCAAGTAGTAGATTTCTACTACTATTTGTTTTTAAATATTTTTAAAGTATTAATAATATTGCTAAATAAGGCCAAGAATAGTAATTTTCAAAACTTAGACTTAGAATTTTTAAAAAAAGTAGTAAATTTTTAATCCTTTTTTGAAAAGCTTCGAGTCGTAATAATTTGTTTAAACTAACTTCAATTAATACATTACAATTTTTATTTTCAAAGTTAATTTTATTTTAAACTAAAAAATGTATGTTAAAGTTTTCTACTACTATTTTCTTATGACTTGGTATGTTCAATAAAATCCAATAAACGCAATGAAATTACTTAAATATTGAAAATCCAATAATTTTAATCATTTTTGATTAGTGTTTTAGTTTGACAAAATAGTAGTAGATTTTTGCTTCTTTTTTAAATAAGTTACAAGGACATAAAAAGTAAATTTCATTAAAGTGCCAAAAAATCAATTTTAAACTTTTTCCAAGAATTTTAAAAATAGTAGTAAATTTTTAATACTTTTTAAAAAAAATTGAAATTTGCAAATTGTTATTTAATTGCTTAAAAATACCAAAAACCAATTATTTTTTTAAAGTTTTTTTCAATTGATATTTTTTTAGAAATCTTTAAAAAGTAGTAAATTTTTACTAACAATTTTTACAGAAATCTAATTGAAATAAATGTAATGACATTATTTAACAAAAACTAAAAGCATATATGCCTGAATAAGGGTTTGGATGCTTACATTTTTTTCGATATTAAAAAAGTAGTAGATTTCTGTTCTAAAAAAAAATTTGTAAAAATTTTATGGTTGTACTGCTTTAAAAAAAAAAATTAATTGTAAAATTTGTTTTTGATTAATCTCTTTAAAGATTTTAATTGTAAGAATTACCAAAAAGAAACATTTTGTAAAATGTAGTATATTTTCTACTACTATTTTTAAAGACATAAATACAAAACATACAATATAATTGTTATTTTAAAGCTCTTATAAGAAAAATAAAATTTTGCTAAAATTTAAAATAGTAAAATTTTCAAAAATTGTAGTATATTTTCTACTACTTTTTTTGAAAATATTAAATTTTCTTTAAAAAAATTTTACTCATGAATAGTTATATAAAAAATTCTTAATTTATTCTAATTTAAAAAAAAACAAGTTTACATTAAGTAAAATAATTCTAGTACAATTTAAAAAAAAATTAAAATTTTAACAATATTAGTTTTATTTTATGCTGCTTATAGGAGATTTTTAAGAAAATTTGAATTTTATTAAAATTTAAAATAGTAGTAGAAATACTACTTTTTGCACAAAATTGAAAAATTGCAAAATTTTTTTAAAAAAAGTACATATTAATAATACAAAAAGTATTTTTTCTGCAAAACTCTATAAAAAGTTAATATTTCGAAAAATTGTATTATGTAATATTATGCTACTATTTTAAAAAAAATTTTTTAATTTTTTAGAAAGTTTTGAACTTAATTATTTTGTTTTTATGTCGCTGATGAGAAATTTATCAAAAAATATAAGTTTCAAAAAATATTATAATAGTAGTATTTTAACTACTTTTTAAAAAATTGTTGAATTTGACAATTATTTTCTGTAAAAGCATTTTTACTTTTTTGATGTTAAAGTCCAAAGAAAAATTTTACTTTTTATTAATAAGAGAAATAAATTTTAAAATTTTTTTACTACTTTTTTCAAGTTTTAAGTTATTCGACCTTTTTTACTATAATTTACAAAACTCGCGCTTGAGCAAATTATTTATCTTATAAATTTTTCTACTACTTAATAAAAAACTTTAAAGTTTTTAAATTGAAAATCTAATCTAAAAGTTTTTATAGTTGTTTGTCCATTTAAGAAATTTTCTTTGATTAAAAATATTTATTAACTTTAAATGTCCTTTTCAAACGGCTTAACTACTACATTTTGCATATTTAACTGTCATCCCTGGCATAATCTTTTTATATCACCTGTGTCCGTGAGGTATAGAGCGAGATTCATATAATCAGCATAGTGACGTCTAAAGTTAAAGCAAAAAGTGCCTTACAAAAGTATTTAGCGATCTAGACATATGGGACAAATTTTAACTATCGAAATGGGAATACTGTCTAGCTTGTATTTAAGTTCAAAAGGTAATAAATTTGTTGCTGTTAGTGCAGCAGAAAAATATGCAAAAAGGAAATAAAATGCACTGAGAGAAATTAATTTCAACAAAAAGGAATTCTCTATAAATCTCGTCTAATAAACCTTTATGTATATTAACCTTAAGTTTTTCAGTGTATACAAATACTTTAAATTCTACAAGTGCAGTCATGTGTTTGTGCAATTTATTTTTATGGTTTTAGCTGCTGCTGCAGTAGCATTTGCAGTTATTTGTTGCTGTTGCCATAAAAAAGAGCACAATTTTCTTTGCTTTTTTTACTCCTCGCTACTCTCCCAAAGTCCCTTTCATTTCTTGCTGGGGGAATGAGTAAAAAAGCCACTTTTGAAACTAGTTTACTCGACAACATTGGAAACTGAAAAACAATAGAGTGCTGACGTCAAATGAGTTTTACTGAAAAAAGCCAAGAAAAAAACTAAAATAAAATCATGTTAAAAAAAAGAAATTCTAAAGAACTAAAGGATTTAGAAAATAGAATAAAAGTAACAAATACAAAGGCACACACTAACACTTACATCACAAAAGCAACGCCTTAAAATATGCTTTGAAATTTTAACAAGACAAACATCTAAAACTATGCTGCAAAAAGCTTAAGCAAAACAAAGAAACAAATTTAAAAGGAAAAACTATAGAGAAAAACAATTGATATCGATATTAATCTAATGGCTGGCAAAAGAAACTGCAATAATATTTATAGGCTTAGGCAAATATTCAAAAGAGGAAACGCCTTAAAGTATGCTAAGCACAAAAATAAAAGATAAGGATATTAAAATAATCAAACGAAAAAAAAACAAAACAGAATAATAAATTAAAATAATGAAAACGCTTTATGTTGTTAAGAAATGTTAAAGAATTAAGGGGTTATAAATGAAAAATTAGACAAAGAATTTTGTATAATAATGTGTAAACTAAAGACTTTTTTATAAACTGAACTACCAGACCAAATTATAGTCGTATTTTTTAACAAGTTTAGATTTAAAATCTAATCATTATATAATTTTGAAACTACTGTCTTAACCTAAACTATAGAGTAGTCAATATTCTCGATTATATTTAAACCTGTATGTATCCTTAGCTTAAGTCTAGCCTAGAGCTTAAGATATAGTCAAGCTTTCTGTTTAAGCAAAATACTAGCTTATAGTTTTAACAACTAATCAAACTAAAGTTTTAACTTTCCTTTAACTCAAAGTCTAATTTAAGTCGCTACTTCAATTTCAGTCAAAGCTTTAGCGTAAACAATATTCTTATCTTTATATGTATATCCATGATAAAGACTAGTTTACAAGCTATGGTATATTATTTAAGAAGAAATTAACTTTTTTCCTAAAAGTATGCCTTACTTTTACTAACTACTTAACCGCCACTGCAGCATTTACCCTACTTTATCTGTTAACTAAATCATACATTTTATAAAATTTAAAAATATATGCAGGCCTGACATGTGCAGCATTAAGCACAAGCAATATACACATTTATGTAGATTTCTTCTTACGAGCCATCAAAATCTAAGCTGTAAAATTTTTATTTTTACGGGTTACAAATAAGCGTAATATTTTTATAGCAAAATATATGCGAACAAATTTCTACGTGTTTATAGTTAATAATAAAAGGATTTATGAAGATTAAAAAAGTTTTTTAATAAAAGTGTGCATGTAGGCATAAAAAAAAGTAAAGCCTACTTTAAGCCTTAAAAATTAAAAGTGAAGTTTGATATTAGGAAAAGATGAAATAAGGCAGAGTAAGATTTAGCGCCTGGCCCACAATGTTGAAAAGAAAATTTCTTTCGTATGTATACATTGAAAATTAAAAACAAATTTTTTATTTTTATTGTTGTTATAACCACACCACAATAGTGGAGATGGTATTATGCATTTGTGCTGATGTGTGTAACATCTTAAAATATTGGTCTTAGACCCACCTTATAGTCTACCGAAAGACTCAGAATCACTTTCTGAGTCAAACTAACGATGTCCGTCCGGCTGGCTGGCTGTCCATATAACCTTGTGCGCAAAGTTCAGGTCCCAATTTTAGAGATAATTTGATAATAATTTGGGACATAGGTTCTTAATGGCACAAGGACCAAGCCTATTAAAAATGGGCCGAATCGTAGGATCACGAGGGAAGATAGAGTGAAATTTCTTCCTCTCAGAAACTATCAAACCGATTTTAATGAAATTTAGACCATAGATAGATCCATATCTATATGGACACAAAAGGTATGCATTTTGTAAAATATAGGACAACGAGGGAAGATAGGGTAAATTTCTGCCTCTCAAACCGATTTTAATGAAATATCTATATGGACACATACGCTATACAGTTTTTCAAAAATAGAACCACAAGGGGAGGTAGGGGCAATTTCTGCCTCTCACAAACTTTCAAACCAATTTTGATGAAGTTTTTAAACATAGATAAATCCATATTTATATGGACACAGAAGCATGATGTGTTTTGAAATATTATGGTGTAGGGTAGCATATGGTCGGGCTTGACCGACTATACTTTCTTACTTGTTTTTTATATAAATATGCGAAAGAAATATTCTTGTCGGCACTGTCTGGCAGGCAGTAAAGGTAAAACAAATTTAAGATTTAATGGCATATTTTTAGGCTGCATAAAAGTTTCGTGTGAGAAAAAACTTCTTTTTGCTTTTGGATTTTGTAACTTTTTTGTGCATTTGAATTTCCTTTTTTATTTTCCAAAATACTAAAATTTCTTTCCTTTTAAACCCATTCATTATTGCCATTTGTCATTACTGTTTCTACCCTTCCCAAACAAACAGTCTAACCATTTATTTTATTTTGTATTTAATTAAGCTTTTATGTAGATTTATGTGTCCTTCATTACACATGTTTTCATATAAACTTATTACTTAAATTACACACACACACATACACAGAGTAGCATTCTTTCGTAATTGCATTAACTAATTAAAATTCTGCTAAACTTTAATTAGTTTTATAAAATAGAAATTTTTTTTTGGTTTAGTATTGTGATGCTGCTCTAAAAACATGTTAATTATGCAATCAATTACTATGATTATATGCTAACTATTGTATTCCAAAATAAGAGTAGTAAATTAAAATAATATAGAATAATATTCATATAATTGCCAAGTTGTAAACCATAGCAATTATTTATTGATAAGTATTAAATAGAAGAATGTGTAGAAAAAAGGGTTTTAATTAGAAGCAAGCAAAGAAGGGCAATAAATAGGAAAACACATATTAGAAATGTTGTCAGTCACACTAAAAAAAACGTAAAATGTCAGTTCACACTAAAATTTTACAGACTTTAAGTTGAACAATATTCAATTCAAAAATTTAAAACATGCTAAGTCGACATAGCAAATACATACCTCTTTTTTTATAAATGATAGAGAAAAGTTTAATAATAATAGTATTTGGTAGGTTAAATACTTAGAAAATGCATTTCTCATTTTTAGTATTTCTAGTATTTTATGACTAGTTTTACAAAAGTAGTAAAAACACTCATTTTTAAAAGTTCGGTAAAAGCCCAAGATAATGTGATATATACATATAGTGCCCATAAAAAGTATTTCTAAGTGAACTATATATCTTATATATAAGTTTTTGTTAAGCTAATTGGGCCTAATGTATTGATGTAAATAAAAACCTTTTTTACATGTTTCTCCCAACGTTTCGTCTTTTTTTCTATTTTTTTGCTATTTTTAAAAAACTACTAAAAATACTACAATTTTAAAAGAAGCGAAAAATAAAGTTATTTTCTATATAAAACTCAAAAAAAAATTTTTAGGTTGAGTTATATCTTTTTATGGCTAATTTTAAAAAAGTAGTAAAAATACTACCTTTTTTAAGTTTGAAAAAAGCGAAAAGAAATGTTTTTTTTTTTATTTCTTATACTAAAAAAAAGTATTTTGTAGGAATTATATAATTAAGTGGCTGGTTTTAAAAAAAGTAGTTAAAAATACTACCTTTTTAAAAGTTAGGAAGAAGCTCAAAATAATGTTATTTTCGATGTACATATGTATTTATGTGATATCAAAAAAAAGTATTTATTTCTAAGTGAATTATGTATATCTTTTTTTTTGGCTAATTTTTAAAAAGTAGTAAAAATACTACCTATTCTTAAAGTAAGACAAAAGCGAAAAGTAATGTTATTTTCAATATTTTATACTCAAAAAAAGTATTTCCAGTGTATTACATAATTTTGTTATTTGTTTTAAAAAAAGTAGTAAAAAAACTACCTTTTTAATAGTTAGGAAAAAGCTCAAAATAATGTTATTTTCTATATATGTAGATATGTGATAGCAAAAAAAAAAGTATTTTTAAGTAAATTATATCTTTTTTTTTTGGATAGTTTTAAAAAAAGGAGTTAAAATACTACTTTTTTTTTAAAGAATAGAAAAAAGCGACAAATAATTTTATTTTCTATATATAGTTAGGTACTCTTTTTGAATTATATCATTTTTAAGCTAGTTTAAAAAAAAGTAGTAAACATACTACCTTTTTTAAAACTTACAAAAAAGCGAAAAGAATTGTTGCTTTCAATATATAATACTCAAAAAGTGTTTCTGAGTAAACTTTATATTTTTTTTGGCTAGTTTTTAAAAAAGTAGTAAAAATACTACCTTTTTAAAAGTAATCATAAAGCTAAAAATAATTTTTTTTCTATATAATACTCAAAAAAGTTTTTTTTGGTCGGGTAATATTTTTTTTTTCTTATTCTAAAAAAGTAGTAAAAATACTACCTTTTAATTTCTATTCATTATGTAAAAAAACCGTATTTCCAATGAATAATATAACTTTTTCTTTTGGCTAGTTTCAAAAAAAGTAGTAAAAATACTACCTCTATAAAAAATTGGAATAAAGCGAAAACTAATGTTTATTTTACATATCGACAGCTCAATTCTAAAACATGCTAAGTTAAGTTGGTATGTTTTTAATTTTTTTTTTACATTTCGAAAATTTGACTTAAATTCTGTCAAATTTTGGTGCTGATCGCCTTTTTCAATCCAAAGTAATGCACAAAAAAGTAACTTAGCATGCAACTGAAAGCTGTTTCGGCCGTAGACCTTAAGAGCTTCTCCTGCAAAACTCACTTTTTCGATAAGCATGTTTTGGAATTGAGCTGTCGATACCATACTCTAAAAAATAGTTATTTTTTTAACGTTTTATAACTTTTTTAAAAGTTAGAAAAAAGTGAAAAGTAATGTTAATTTCTAAATATTACTCTGAGAAAAAGTATTTCCAATGAATTACATATATCATTGTTTGACTAGTTTTAAAAAAGTAGTAAAAATACTACCTTTGAAAGTTAGGTAAAATTAGTAAAAAGGGATTTCTAAGCGAATTATATCCTTTTTTGGCTAGTTTTTAAAAAAGTAGTTAAAATACTACCTTTTTAAAAAATTGGAGAAAAGGTAAAACTAATGTTATTTTCTTCACAAAATACTCAACAAAAGTATTTCTAAGTCGATTTATATATTTTTTGGCAACTTTTTAGAATTTACTCAAAATATTACACACTAATTTTTATGAGTTAGAAGATAATATTATTTTTGTCAAAAATACCAAAAAAAAAAAAATTAATTTCTTATTAATTTTTTTTGCCTTTTAGTATGTAGTAAAAAAATACTACCTTTTTAGAATTTACTTTTTCTCCAAAATTTTTTTTTTTTTTTTTTGTTCTAATTGGTCTATGGGGTGTGAAATCCTGTAAAATTTCAATTTCAAAATTATAACTAATTAAAATCTGTCTACTACTTAATTGAGTAAAAGGTATAAAAGGTTAAATTGCAGGCACATGCAAGCAATATATTTGCCTATATGTCCAAATATGTTAGTAGGCATATGTGCATGTGTGCGTGTCTGTGTGTTAACCTAAATTAATTGAACAATAAAGTGTTTTTTGTATGGTGCCTTATAGAACAGATGGGGTTTTTCGGAAAAACCAATTAATTGTTAATGTAGTGAGTTTGAAGTTTCATATACATACATATGTATGTAGTAGTTTCTTAACACTTTTGTTGAAATATATGTATACATGTAGCAAAGTTACATTCAAGCCATTTTCATTTTTTGTCCATTTTTAATAATCAGCTTTAATTGAAATTGCAAATGGCAACCATATTCCCTCAAATGTAATGCTTTAATAATTTCTGCCAGTACAGCAAAAAAAAAATGAAATATGCTAAAGGAATTTGGAAATTGTTCTTTTTTTTTGAATTTATTACTTAAAATCCATTGATACATATTTTACAGATTTACAATGTGGCTGCGCTTTGACACAGTTTGGCAAAGTTTTACCAGGTAGCAAAACAAGTAAATTTTATTTAATTTTTTCATTTAAATGTTTGTAATATATGTGTAATTTAGTTATTTATTTATTTACTATTTTATATAATTTAACGAATAATTTATATCTACCATTAAATTTATGTATATCAAAAAAAATTCATTTTATTTATGAACTAAAATGAATTTATAGTTAATTTTTAATGAATAAAACAAACTACAGAAAATTTAATTAGCAGCTGAATGAAATTTACGTAAAGTTATTCAAACTAAACCAAAATATTTATATACTACTCTTATATAGTTAACAACCAGGTTCAGGAAAATATTAACAGAAATATGCTACTTTTTTCAAATAAAAACCAAAACATAACAAATATTCTCTAAATAAAAAAAAATTGTGTTTTACCCAAAATTTAAAAAAAAAAGTATTACAAAGAATATTAAAAACTTTATATTCGTCATTAAAAAGCAATAACTATCTAAAAAAAAAGTAACATTTAAATGCAAACTCTTTTTTTAGGGAAGATATTAAGATGTTTTGAAAAAGTAGTAGAAATGCTACCATTTGAAATTTTGATTTAATGTTTTGTTTTTTACCCAAAAGAAAAAAACATAAAATCCTGCATTTATGCAAAATTTTTTCAATTTTTCAGCCATTAAAAAAGGTATTAAAAATACTACTCTTTTTAAATTGACTTGAAATTCTTCTTTTACCCCTACAAAGCCGAAAATGCTAAAAAATCAACCTACAAACAACAGTTTTGCTTGTTTCAAGGACTTTTGTAAAAAGTAGTAGAAATACTACCATTTTTTAATTTTGCTTTAAAGGCATAATTTTTCTCCTAAATCACAAAAAAGCATTTAACTCCATATAAACGCCAAATTTAAATTGCCTTTAACATAATTTTGTATTTTAAAAGGTAGTAAAATACTTATTTTTTAAATGTCCTTTAAGAAGTAAAAATACATACTTCTATTTTTAATTTAATCCATAATCTTTTTTTCCCACTACAAAAGAAGAAAATGCCAAAATATCAATCTGTAAACAAAAGTTTTGCTTGTTTTTTTTAGAAAAATGCTAAATAACAATAGTATTAAAAATACTACTTTTTTACTTGTATTAAAAACGGTTAACTTTTTTCTCTTATTCATAAAAAAATATATAATATACGACAGTATTGTTAAAATGTATATTTTTATTAGAAAAATCCAATATAAAAAAAGTATTTAAAATACTACTTTTTTATTTTATTTAAACCACATAAAAAACAAAACTACTGCATTCTGATTTTATTAAAATCTATAAGATTTCGTCTAATGAAAATTAATTATATTTATAGGAAAAAAATCAAGAATTTTTCAATAGTAGTAAAAATACTACTTTTTTCAATTTTGTTTATATTATAATTTTTTTCCCCAGAATCATAAACATTACGGTAATTGTGATAAGAATACAAAGCTTAAAAAAGTAGTAAAATACTACTATTATAAAAAACGTAGTAAAATCTACTAAAAAACTATGTACTTTTAAAATTTTATTTAAATTATTACATTAAAAAAAATCATAATTCATCATATATAAAATGCGGTCAATTTTATCAGGTTTTTTTATATATTTTAGAAAAGTAAAAAATAGTAGTAAAATACATACTACTAAATTTTTTTATCCCGTAATAGAATAACTAAATAAAATTACACAATTTTTATCAAAATTTATGTATTTCTTTGTCTAACGAAAATTATTATAGTATTTATGGGAAAAAATCATAAATGTTTATAAAGTAGTAAAAATACTACTCTTTTCAATTTAGCTTATATTATAAATTTTTTTCCCCAAAATCATAAACATTATGTTAAATGCGATAAGAATGCAAAACTTAAAAAAAGTTGTAAAATACTACTACATATTATAAAAAATGTAGTAAAATCTACTTTTAAAATTTTATTTAAATTTTTACTTTTTAAAAAATCATAGTTCATCATATTATTTAAAATGCGGCCAGTTTAATTAGGTTTCTTATATTTTTTAGAAAAGTGAAAAATAGTAGTAAATTACATACTAATAAATTTTAAAAATACTACTTAATTTTTTTTTATCTCTAAATCTTATAACTAAATAGAAGACACCACTTTAATTAACATTTATGAATTAAAAAATAAGAATTTTAAAAAAGTAGTAGAAATACTACTATTTTATATTTGATATTATTTCGTACTTTTTCCAAAAATTTTAAATATTTTGCTGAATGTGACCAGTAAAGTCAAGTTTTCTATAAAAATTTGCTAAATTTAAGAAAAAATAGAACTTTTTTTAATTTTTCTTAAAATGTATAATTTGTTTCCTAAATTGTAACATTAAAAAAAATAGGTCAAAATTTATAAATTTACATGAAATGACAAATAATTAATCTCAAGGCGAATTCAACAAGGTAAACTCGTCGCTACAACAATTACAACTCTAACAAAAATTACAGGCATTTTGTTAGTGTAACATATCCGAGTTGTCAAAATAGTTGTTTACAAAAAGTGTGAATAAAAAGTAAACTATAAAATTTTTTATTGATTTTTTTTTTATATTTAAAGTTGTGTGTTTATGAACCGATGATTCTGTGTTTTTGAAGATTTAATGTTAAGGGTGCATTCTGCCATGCATTTATAATAGTTTTTTTAATCAAAGTGTGTATAAATTTTTAAGGCATGATGTTTCACATTGGGTTTTTTGCCTCGTTTCCAAAAAAACCAATTGTGTTGGAGTTCAATTCAGAAATGCTTAGGAGAAGCATGAGAGTGTTTTGAACAGTCGGACATGGCTAAATAGATTAAAAATTGCTCAAGGACCCAGCATATGCATACAACCAAGCGGGAAAATGGAATTAATAGGAATCGAGAAAGTAATACATATCTTGTATGATATTTGATTCCAGAATTCATTATTCTTAACACAGACCATGTCCTAGGATTGTAATAAATTATTTTAATGTATCCTGCGAATGAATTAAATAATTCATTCTTTGGAATAAACTATATTATTCAAAAGTCTTATAATAAAAGTCTTCTCCAATGCCGTTTGGAATAAATTTTTTAATACCTGTTTACTTTAAATAACTTTGACCCACAGACATATAATTTGTGCTTTGACCGTACGCTTTCAAACTGATATGTACCAACACTAATATAATTGCTAAGTTGCAATAAGTTGTTCATGAAGTAATTATCAGCAACCATCAATCTGGCAGCTTTGCTTAACTCGCGTTTTTGACAGCTCACATTGTCGGCGCTGACTCTTTCTTTTTCCGGGCAATAGCAGCAACATACAACACATACACTTATTTTCTTTAAACATTTAAATAAATAATTAGTAAGCTAAGATATTGAATTGAATAAAAATATATACATTGAAGAATACTAATATAGCTGCTGTTGATTGTTGCTTGGAAATACATAACACAAACACAAACTGCGACTAAAATAAAAATTATAAGTAGGCGACATAAAGGCAGCAAAAAAATAACGGATTTTTATTAAGGAAATATGTATGTAAAGCAAAAACACGAATAATTGTTACTAACAGAAACAATACATTCCTTGTTCTGCAAATATGGGAATATACGTGGTAATCAGTGCTTAAATTTTGTGTCTGATGAAATTACCTTCTCGATTCCAATGAATGCATTATTATTCTTTCGAAAATAATGCATTATTTTTTTAATTATTTATGTAATCAATTCCTCATTTTCCCGCTGGGAAATTAGAAACAAATATAGGTTACCAAAGCAGCTCTAACAAAAAAGGACATAGAGGAATAGAAAATTTAAAAATAAGAAGAACAAATTTCATGGTAAAATTCTACAAAACGCATAGTTTCAGAGTAATGGACTTCTGAAGTTTTCATATGAATTTGCGATTTTCCACTACATTTGTAAACGTATGTGGCCATTATTAGTGTCTTTTGAAAGCTTTTTAACAGATCTTTCTGAAAATGTAAAATTTATTGTAAACTTTTTAACTCTTTACCTCCTAATACAGTTTTTACAAAAATGTATATCAAAACGTCACGGAAGTGCACAAGGAATCAAAAATTTAAACAAATAAACCCCAGCTTCGCTTAATAAACCTTCTCCACATAGCAGGCCTTCGGTTGGGGGCAAGGATTTTCTCATCTATGGTATAACAAACACCGACTTTGCAAAATAAAGGTTCTCCGCATAGCAACAGATATGTAGTGGGAAACCGCAAATTTATATGAAGACTTAAGAGATCCATGACTCGGAAACTAAGCGTTTCCGAGAATTGTGCCATTTTATTTTTTCTTGTTTTTTTTAATTTTCTATTTCCCTTTGTTTTTTTTACTTGGAACTGCGTTGGTTAACTAGAATTAAGCCACAATTAATTTTTTTGTCATAAAATTTCACAAATTATCACAATTTTTTTTAAATAAAAAGTATAAAATTTAAATGAAAAACAAAAATAATTAAAAAATACAATTTATTGACCACTCGGATAATACAGCTGACGAACAGATGTTCTAAAGAGTTTACCTTGTTGAATTCGCCTTGATTAATCTTTATTAATTTAGAGTCAAAATAAAATTAAAAAAATTTACCTTTTTAGACCTTTTTTGATAAAAAAAAAATTGTATTTTCTATTTATATCTTCTTTGGTATACTAGTTTTCAAAACCCTTTTGACACTTTTCGAAACTATTTGATAAACAAACGTGATCTCTAAAGTAAAACAAAAATAACTTAAGTGGCTGTCTTTTCTTTTTTCTTTTTTTTTCTTTTCTTATTGTCATCAATTTGTTAAGATGTTTTTAAATACGTTAAAAAAGCAATATCCTTCTCACTTTAAGGTGGCCAGTTGTTGCTAGTTTCTCCGTAGCAATTCTTCTGTTATTAAAATAAAGCCTTCTTAGATTCAACAGGGAAAAAAATTCAATAATTGGCCGGGCTTAAAAGAAAATTCGAAAAAAGCCCCTAGGCAACTTTCAGCAAAAGAAATTGAGATGACACTTTAAGAGTAACAAAGATATTTCTCCCTTTATTTATTAAGTTTTTTTAACGAAATCGAGAGTCATGACTTCTTTGCAAATGTGTCTCTAGTGTAGAAAAATGTATGTAATAAATGAAGCATATTTCTAGGGGAATATAGATTTTTTTTTAAATGTTGTTTATTTAATCTTTGAAGATATATTGTTTGGGCTTTTTTGTCAAGAAAACAAGAAATGAAAAGTGAAAAATAAAGAAGTTTTTCGACAGCATGTGGCAAAGTGGAAAAGTATCTGGAGAAAAACAAATGAAAATGTAAACACCACTTGATGACTAGTTTTTTTTTAATGTCGAAAAGCCACATGGAAAATATTGAGAGAAAAACTAAATAAAAATAAACCTTTTCAAACAATCAACGGTGAACATGTGTTATTCTTATAAACTTTAAGAGACAGAGTAATGACAAATAAAGAAAACAAAAATTTTGCCTAAAAGTATGCTGAAAAAATTAATGTAGATTAATAAAAATAGTTAAGAGTTAAGAATGAAAGTCAAGGGTTTGGAGCAGTAGTTGTTTAAATTGTTATTGAGGTCGCTCTGGGAGTTTGATGGGATAATCTTTGGGATATTTCTCCTTTTGTGTTAAGTGCTCCGGGGCATAATCAGATGTAACCAAAATTGAGAGATCTCTTGCGATAGCGGGTACCCACAGATTCTACTGGTGCCACAAGAGTCAGTAGCCCCAAGTAGCATAGTACCGGACTGCCAGGCCTCCGTTAGTATGCTTCTAGGGGGATGTGTTACCTGTTTTAAGAAAATTTGTCTTTACGAAAGGATACTTTCGGGGAGCACATGGTGGTTGAAGCTAACTACCCATAGTCGCGGGAAGGGATATCTTGAAAATCTCGTTAAGGAGCTAATTTTTTCTCACTGGTTCAAGAGTTCGACCTGAGGAAGGAGAATCCCTAGGTGATAGTGTATACTCTTGCCAGATAATGCACTCAAATATGCTTTAAAAGTTGGGACAATAAAAGCCGTTGATGTAAAGAAAGTGGAAGCTTTTAAATGTAAATTTATCGCCTTCTTCTAAAAATTCCATGAACTTACTTGATTCCTAAGTCTGCGTTCATACTGCTCATTTCTTATTGACAAGATTGCTACTTTATAGGCGAGAGGGAGGAGGGGAAAAGAAACGAGTACACAGATGCATGCACTGTCTTTACGTTTTGCTCTTTCATTCGTTGTTTAATTTTGTTATTGTTTTCAATATCAAAAAAGCACTTTAC
The DNA here is from genome assembly GCA_930367215.1 of Pollenia angustigena. Lineage (NCBI taxonomy): Eukaryota > Metazoa > Arthropoda > Insecta > Diptera > Polleniidae > Pollenia > Pollenia angustigena. Next base: position 5,114,886 of record OV884059.1, on the reverse strand, counting down.
AAAATAAAAAACATGTCTTCAACATGACATGAATCATTTGAACGCCAATTCATGTTTAAAGAAGAAAAAGGAAGAATATTGTCAATAAGACATGAGCCGTATGAACTCAGACTAATTCAGCAGTTCTGACAAGAATAACCCGGAAAAGAGAACTTTTACAAAGAATAAATAGAGGAAAAACAGCATGCTTGGGCCATATCATTAGAAAACCAATATATAAGCTTCTGCAAACCATAATTAGTCGAAACGTTAATGGAACACCCTCCAGAGGCAGAAAGGACACAACATGCCCACTTCTCCAATCCCATGGGGCCTTCGGAAAAGTAATTTTAACAGACAGACAGACAGATGGACATCGTTAAAACTTCGCTACTCATAAGAACCCAAAATGTATATACTTTATAGGGCCTCACATCAATATTGTAGAAATAACGAGAAGAATGTATATACCCTTTATTCTTCGGTGAAGGGTATAAAAAAAACAATAGGTAATTGTAATGGTCGCTAAAATTCGAAATACGACTTTGCAAATAAAGAAGAAATTAAAATTGTAAAAAAATTTTATATTTCCACCAAGTTTTTGAAACTTGCACCTTTTATTTTCTGTTGCACTGTTGTCTTTAACTTAATAACTTAAATCTAACACTATTTCTAACAAATATAAACATTTTACCCAGTTGCAAAATGTACTTAACATACATTCTTCTTTTCTACATTCACATAAATTTAATTTTATATATAGACATTTGTTCATTCATTCTTTCACTCATTCATGTCGACTGTCGTAGAAGAGTTTTAACAAAAATTTTTGTTATTCTCAAAGCGAATTTTATTAGAAACAAAAAAGATGCCAAAGGTGAAAAACTATTCATACATACATATTTCTAGTTATTTATTTGTATGCAGAACAACCAAATAACAATTTTGTTTAACACATGTTTTTCTGTCGTTGTAGTTTTATTTTTGTTTTGTGGAAATATAACATTTCCCTTTCCTTGACTTCTATTGTTTTCTAGAAATGAAAAATTAGAAAATAATAAAAACAAAGCAATAAAATGACACATACAAATTGAGGTCAATTGTTAAATGTAATACATATAAAAATATATTTTCGATCTGTTTCTTTTACTAGTATTTAAAAGAATTTTTGTTGGAATATGTTTAGTTTATGGTTAAAACATGAATGAATAGCAGAAATTTTGAGGTACCAAAAAGTATACCTGCAATGAAATGCCAAGAAAACTCTAAGATAATGCAATTGTTTTTGGTAAAAATAAATAGAAACAAACAAAATTAAGACAGAACTTAATAAAAAGTGAGATTAACACAAACAAATTTATATATTTTAGGCGGGCCGAGGCTTGTCCTTAGAAATTTTTAAGCTTTTTTCTAAGAATCTAAAAATATGAAGATACCTTAAAAATATATAAACTTAATTCAAAAAAAATTCCATATACATTTTTTACTTTTGTCTCGTTAAATCTGTAACAAAATTTTAGGTGGGCCAAAGGTTTTTAAAAAGAAAATATAAAGAATTTTATATTTTTTAATAGAAAATTGTCAAAAAATATAAAATATATAATAAAATCAAGAAAATCTGAGGCGGGCCATACTAAATTTCTTTTAAAAAAACTTAAATTAATACAAAACCTGGAATTTTGTTAGTTATTAAAAAAATGTATACAAAAATTTCTAAATATTTTAATATTATGTCAAGAATGCGTTAAAATAAGCAACAATCTAGGCGGGCCAAAGGCTTGCTTTGTATAGTATAGCAAAAACAAAAAATAAAGAATTGTAAATTGAAGAAAATCTGAGGCTTTCTTTCGAAAAGATTTCAAAACTAAGAGAATTTTAGTGAAACTTATAATTTTTAAAAGAATTTAAATTTCCAAAATATCATATTTTTTTTTATTGCAAACAAAATATGCTAAAAATTTCGGCAGGGCAACTAAAAAAGGCTTTTAAGAGCTTATAAAACTGTGTATTAAAGAACATTTTAAATAATATTAAATTTTTATTAAAATCATTCATTTCTTCATTTAAGGCGGGCCAAAGCTTCTCTTAGCATTAAGTATTTTTTTTTTCCTTTTTTCTAATAAACCTTTTTAAATACCAGAAATTCTGAGGTGGGCCATATTCTATTTTATAAAAATATATTTTTTTTTAAATAAAATATTAATCAAATGTTAATACACAGAAACATTTAGTTTTGTGCTTTTAACTGAAATATACTAAGCTTTTAGGCTGGCAAAAGTTTGCAAAAGCTAATTTTAATTGCATTTTCTTTAAGTAAAACATAAAAGCAATAAAACTTAACAAACTGACAACTGCTAAATATATCTTAGGCGGGCCGTTTAAAGTTCCTGTTAAAAAGTACTTAAATGTAAAAATGAATGGAATCACACAAAATTCGCCAAAATGCGCAAAAGATTTCAACCGAAAGTGGTATTTTGAGTAAAATATGCCAAAACTTTAGGCGTGCCAAAGGTTGAAATACTAAAAGTTTAAGATTCGTTTTGGTTTTTAATAAAAAAAAATAACAAAAGTAAAATTTCTAAGAATTCTGAGGGGGGTCATGTAGGAGTTCTTAAAAATATTTTGAATAACGAAGTTGTTTTAATTAAAAATGTGTTCTAAAATAAAATTTAGATTTCATTTAGCTGAAAAAAAACTTCAGGCAGGCCAATTTTTCTAAAAAATTAAAAAACTTTATACAACACTTTAAATTAAATGGGAATCTGAGGCGGGCCAAACATTTTATTAAAAAAATTTAAAACTAGTTTGTTAAGAAACACTTTGAACCTCTTTAACTTTAAGAAACTAACACCCGAAACAAAATCTTAGGCGGGCCATAACTTAAACTTAAAATTAATTCTTATAGATTTCTTCAAAATTCCTTAGAGTTCTTATAGAAAAACTAAAAATTCGAATTCTTCGTTTCCTCTTAACCCCTGGGAATGTTAATTTGCTGTTGCAAAATTTTTACCGAAATTTCTTTCCTCATCTGTAATTAGTAGAGATACTTTGTTTTTAATTAATGAATTAAACTTCCGCTACAGGATTTTATCATTTAAAATAAGAGCTAAAACCAAAAGCTAAATTAGAGCAGAAATCATGTTTCAAACCTACAAACAACAATTAGGCAAAAGAGAAGAAGCAGAAGAATCTAAACCGCACTCTAATCAGCTAATAAAACAACTGCCTGCACTAATAAATTCCCCTTGTAAAAAAACGTACATAAAACTAAAACTGCAAAAAAAATGCTCAGTTTTCAGTTGAGTGTTGAAAGGAAATATTGGAGGATGACACCATTTATATACCATAATAAACAGACATACAGACAAAAACTTATACATACTCAGAAATAATACGACAACTAAGCTGTTGCACGATTTGTTGAAAAAAAAAATCTGGCAGGCAGCAAACAAAAATGGGAAATTGCATAACAAACCTCTGAATAATTTTCACTGTTTTAAAAATAAAATTAAACACTCAAGCAAAAAGTCAAGTACATTTTTTTAAATAAAATTTTAAATTATAAAACAAGTTCGAAAAATTCTCTGGCGGGCCATGTTAAAAATGTTGTTAAATTTAACAAAACGGACTATTTAAAAGACTTTTGCAAAAATCTTTAAAAATAATTTGATATTTATAGAAGTTTTAACTTATTTTGCAAAAAACAACAAAATATGCAAACATTTTCACCGGGCCAAAGGTTTGTTCAACACAAAAGAATATAAATTTGATAATATAATACTATTTGATCAAAACTATTTTAAATTCTAGAAAATCTGAGGCGGGCCACCGTACAGAAATTTTAATTAAAATTAAAAAAAAAAAAGATTTTTTTGATGATCTGGCCTAAGCAACCAGTGAAATGCGCATGGGAATAGCTTATCCCATCAACAATAAATTTCAAGTGTTTTTATCAAGAATAAAAACTGGGAATTAAGCACGAATAACAAAATCTTTTGAAATTTTTTTTTTTTTTTTTAAATTAAGTAATTGAAAAACATTTTAGTTAAATTCTAGAAAAATTGTCAAATTTATAGAAATATTACCTTAAATTATGTTAAATGAAAAACATCAAAGTATGCAGAAAATTTTAGGCGGGCTGAAGGGTTTTAAAGCAAAAACAAAAATGTGCAAAGTACTGGACTATAGACCAGGTAATAGACTAGACTATAAAGGTAATATGCCACTGGACGTTTCAGCTGACGAGATATATAGCGAAAGAATCAATCCTGGACGAAAGCGCAGTGAAAATAGAAACCTTGGAGCGAAATGAACGGAAATTCAGAGGAGATGCGAAAACTCCACAAAAGAACGATGGACGTACTGGGTTATTCCAGCAATAAAAAATGGACGGAACGCAATCGTAAACAGGTTTACAAACTATATTTCCCAGTGCCTTACGAACCACGGCGTTTATAGAAGATATCCTTTAAAATTTGGATAGAAGTTTCACCGAACCGTTCAACATGCATGGAGCCAGTGAAAGCGGGACATGTTTTTCTTTTGGTGTCACAGATTTGATGAGCGTGCACGTGATATGATTATAAAGTTCGGTGTTATTTCACTTCCAAGAAGGCAAAAGACATTCACCCAATTATGAATAAAAATTCGTCTGGAGTTTTTTCCTTCTTCAATTTTTACAATTGATTTTAAGAGCACTTTCGCAAGGAGTTTTGTTGGCATTAGGAAGGCAGTTTAGTGAGCAGGCGACGCACAATATCCAGTCAAATCTCGTGAAAAAAATGTATATCTTTCGAAGAATCCGCATCCAATCTAAAAAAAAGGCTGAACTAGTCTAGACTTCAATTTAGACTTTAGTTTACACTTAAGGTTGGACTTAAATTTAGATTTAAGTTTACAATTAAGGTTAGACTTAAGCTTAGACTATTATTTAGATCATTGCTTAGAACATAGTTTAGACTTTACGTCCATTTGCATGACCTGATTTCACCTTCTATCTGCTTGTTTTTAGCAAGGTTTTGTAGGTCAATCGTTCATATAACATCATCATTGTACATCAATAAAAAACGCTTTAGTATGCTGTTTTATGTTTGCCTATGGGATACTCCTCGTTTTTGAGCCGTATAACAGTACTGACCTGACACTGCTGTCAAAATGGCGAAGTTTGGTTTGCAAAATTTTTTTTTGGAACGCCACACGTTATGCAGCGACTGAAATTCAGCTCTTAACCTTAATTCAGAAAATTGTTCTTCCAAGCTAGCAGAAAGATTCTACTTCCTGGTAAACGGTGGCTTTTTTTACCCACACCACAATAGTGGAGAGGGTATTATGCATTTGTGCTGATGTGTGTAACGCCTTAAAATATTGGTCAAGACCCACCTTAAAATATACCGATCGGCTCAGAATCACAATTCGAACTAACGATGTCCATCCGGCTGGCTGGCTGTCCATGTAACCTTATGCGCAAAGTACAGGTCGCAATTTTGGAGATAATTTGATAATAATTTGGGACATAGGTTCTTATTGGCACAAGGACCAAGCCTATTGAAAATGGGCCAAATCGTAGGACCACGAGGGAAGATAGCGAGAAATGTCTTCCTCTCAGAAACTATCAAACCGATTTTAATGAAATTTAAAACATAGATAAATCCATATCTATATGGACACATAAGCTATACAGTTTTTCAAAAATAGGACTACAAGGGGAGGTAGGGGGCAATTTCATATGGACTTATAAGCATTGTGTGTTTTTTAATACTGTGGTGTAGGACATCATATGGTCGGGCTTGGCCGACTATGCTTTCTTACTTGTTAGTAAGTGGGGTGATAGGTTTGTACCCCTGCGCATTAATTTTGTCTTAACAAAGGTTATCTTAAGGCCAATTTGACCGGCATTTATTGACAGTCGTCGCATTTCTCCTCGATGTCGTCGATTCAATTCAGTCTATTCGAAAGATTCCTTAAAATCCCTTTTAGAGCATCAGTGTTTTTTCTGGCCACGAAGTCAGCCAGCAATAGGAAGAGTGTTGGCGATAATGATGATAGTTTAATGTCTAGTTTAGCTAGAAGTCTCGTTTAGATAGATGCCAAGCTAAAGCTTTGGTCACATTTGGTAAATATTGGACCAAAAAAGCGTAACCACTACTTTAACACAGAGTTTTTGTGATTCAGCTTCACCTTTTAATTGCATAACTAAATTAGTTATGCTGGTAGATAAACCAGAAAACTACTTTTATTTAATTTTAAACGTTGGTGACTTATATTCAAAAAATTAAATAGAATTAAAGGAAAAACAAATTTTAGTTGGTCACGTTTTTTTTGTCAAATATTTGCTAGGTTTGAAAGTATCTTCCGTTAGATGTCTTGTTTAGACTTAAGACTTAATTATAGATCACAAAAATTTTTTCGATATTATTTTTCTGAGTGTATTTTTAACTGATGTTTTCATGTATGTATTCAATATCACTTCCACATCCGTTAAAAGGAAATCACATGTTATTTGCCAAAAACAACAAAAACATTTATCTGGTTTTTTTCAGCAACAACCAAACGACAGCTGAAATAAAGAGCTTTAATAAAAAAAAATCGTTTAAATAAATAAAATGCAAATATTTGTTAACAGATAAATTTTCAAAAAAAAAAAAAAACTTATTTTTTTATGGAAGTCAATCTGTGGAAATTTATTGAGTTTTCTCTTTTAATTTCTAAAAAATTTCAGCAAAATCTTGTTTAAATAAAGTGAGAAAAATTTATTTATCTTTTAAACAATTTTCTGTTGTGTTTTTTTTTTACTTTATTTAAAAAAAAATGTTAAAGGTCATGTTTGTTGTCCTTTTTGGCATAATCTACGAAAAAATGTTACTTCTTATTCCCTGTATAAAACTTAAAATGAATTTTTGGGTTGATTAAAATTAAAAGAAAAGAAAAAATAGTGAAAGCAAAAATTCCATAAGAGCAGAAAATATTATTTTTGGTTAATTAAAATCGTATTGTAGAATATTTTTCAATTTGTTCTTTCTCTCATGTAAATCCCCAGTTTACTTAAATATATCCATTCTTCTTGTTTCTTTCTGCCCTTAAGAAACTCCATTATGGCTTCTGCTACAGGTGGCGCCCATACGCAACGAAAGGGATTTGGTTGTCTTATTCCTGTTAACATTCCGAGATATAACCGCCTTAAAGCAACCCATCGACAGCGAAGATACCAAGGGTGGTAAGTTGAGTTTATTCTTTTTTGATGTTTTCGAAATTTGTCTTTTCATTTCTTTCTTTGTATCTGTACTAAATGTTCTGGTGTTTCTTTTTCTTTTATGTGAATAATATCCTTCAATATATGACTATTTATTATAAATCTTTTGTATTTTAATTCTTATTTAAACTTTAGTTATGTAAAAACTTATTTAAGTGTTATAAAGGGTGCTTTTTTTTAGACGTATAGAGCTTCCGATAGGGATAACTGTAAAACTAGCTGTCATACTAATGAAGTGGGTCTAACTTTGTTCTTTTCCGTTGACTTTGGCAAATCACCATGCAAATACTTACACCAGAACAACGTTTACAAATCGTGGAAATGTATTATCAAAAATCGCGCTCTGTTCACCAAACTTTTAGAGCAATTGTGAGCAAGTTTACGGTGCATATACTCATCTGAACAACCAACACGCTATACTATGGATTGATTTATGATCACATTTATTCTTTTGGATAACATTAATCCAAGTCGAGGTCGTACTGTGCGTACAGAAGAAGCCATCGCCGCTGTAGTCATGGGTGTGGCAGAGGATTCAAATTTATTGACCTTACGCCGTTCTCAGCAACTCAGTCCCTGGCCGTCCAATACTAGAACATTTTTGAGGAAAGAAATTAGCATACATCAATATGAGATCCAACTTTTCCAAGCATTAAAGCCAGCGGACCATCAATTGCGTCGTAAGTTCGGCGAATCGGCTGATAATTAACTGAAAGCTGAACCAGATTTGTATCACCAAATCTCTTCAGCGATGAGGCTCAATTCTGGCTTAACGGATGTGTAATCAAGCAGAATTGTCATTTTTGGTGAAAGGACAATCTTCATGAGACATCCCAAAAAAATCACTGTTTGGTGCGGTTTACCTGACGAAGGCGTCATCGCCCGATTTTTTGAAAAAAAAAAAAATATTGCCTTAAATGACCAACGCTATAGCCAAATAATTCATGACTATTTTATTCTTCATTTCATTGCAAATCATTTGGAGGAGAAATGGTTCCAACAGCGCGTAAAACCATCGCTTTATTAAGCCATTCCTTTGGTAAACGAATTTTCTCAAGAAATGAACCTGCGGATTTGCTACCTCGTTCTTGTTATTTGACACCTTCAGACTACTTTTTGGGGGGGGTACATTAAATCTCTGGCCTATGCTGATAAACCAGCAACGATTGATAATTAAGAAGCCAACATTCGACGCACTATTGACGAAATATGGATATGCTTAAAAAAGTGGAGCAAAATTGGACCGACAGGATGGCGTTCATAAGGCGCAGTCATGGAGGCCACATGCCAGAAATTATATTTATACACAAAATGTCATGAAATTTGTGAGCTTAAGAAGCCAACATTTTGGTCATTCCATTGAAGTTCTATGCCTCTATAAAAAAAACACTCCTTATTATGCACTTCAAACATACTCACAATACTTAACAGCATGTTCAGTCTTGCATGATCACTCTTACCTACAAACATATTCGATACAAACTTCCTTAAACTAATAATTCTTATTAAAAACCCTTTAACAGACTACTCCTGGATTCAACTTTAAATTTCTTTATTCAAACTTAAACTACTTGCCAAAAGTTGTAATCTAGTTATTCAAGCTTGATTAATCTAAAAAAAATCAGAAATTCTACTGATTTTATCCAGAAGATTATCTAAATTTCAGTAAGGTTTTCCACTTCTTTAATTTAACAAGACACCTCTGAACTTTATACTGCTAAATCGTATGTAGTTCATGTTCCAGTTAAAATTTTGACTTCATACTTAAAGTTCGGATCAAACCTTGAATCTGTTTTATCAAACTTGAGCAAGCTAAGAAATTTACTTTGCCTTACTTTACTTACTTACTAAATCCTTTAAAAGTTTTTCATTTTTTAAACACATGTTCCAAAAACTGAAAAGCTTATCCAACGCCATACAACTTATAAGAATTGAAAGTTTACACTGGTGTATAAGAGTTTTATAATACAGAAAATTTAATAATTAATAAAAAAATTTTAGGAAGGAATTTCAAATTGCAAAAAGAATTTAATCTTGTCTTATAACTTTATTTGAAAGAGCGAGACATTTTTAGCCTTTATAGTCTCTCTTGTTCATTCTAACTAAGCTTTCTCTGTATAAGTTATTTAATCTAGCTTCTCTTTAAATGTTGCCTTTAACAAAAAAAAACACCTTTCCTCAATGTTGTCTATGTATTCTGTCCACTCTCTAGTTTTGACAAATTTGATTTTTCAACTATCTAGTTTTAGGTCTATCAAAATTTGCCAAATTGGCACGATCGGTAACGAGAAGTCGTCAATTCAGCGCACATTTGCCAACACTAAAGGACCCAACGAAACAATCAAATTTAGCGCATGTAAGTTCATCCATTTTGGTAATAAAAATTAAATTTGTATACAAAAAAAAATGTATGTATGCTTGCAGATGATGTCCCTTAGTGCAGATATAATGCCACAATATCGCCAGGAAGCACCTAAAACACCACCTCACATATTATTGCATTATTGTGCATTTAAAGCAATTTGGGATTGGGTCATTTTGTGTTTAACATTTTATACAGCAATCATGGTAAGTGAATCAATGAAAATCATAAGTGGAATCCAAAAAAGAATTAAGAAGACCCTACAATTCATTAGAAATGTTGCCCAGCTTAAATCAAACCCATATTATTCCTTCTAAATACTTTAACTATTTAATAAACATAATTGATTTAAAATATTCTTCTCTTACACTCCCAGTTAAATTAAACCGGTTAAAGGATATTATACTAGGATTATACTATTTCTCTTATATATGTACATATATTCCCTAATAGCCCAAAGCAGGTACCAGTATGTGCCAAAGCAAATGCATTTAAACAAAATACTCAAAATGCACTTATTAATGCCACTCGAATACAACTTAAATATGGCACATACAAAGACCACAATTTCATATAAACACAGACAAATGCTTAAACATCCATACATGTTCACATATACATTTAAAAATATATTCGTATGTATGTATGTATGTATTTATAGTCAAAAACCTCTTACCCCATGTACTTAAGATATCTAATCATAAAGTAGATGAAGACGACAACGATATTTAGTACCCTCAAAGAAACATTACTGTAATTAGGGCAGGGAAGGGCAATAAAATGCACAAAAGGTGACAAATTCTTTAAAGCTGCTTATTTAGTACAAATGAAAAGGTGTATAAGAGTTTAATTCTTATAAAAACTTAACAAAGTTTTACAGGCTTACGTTAAATATTTAGATAATTAAATTTAAAGTTAAGTATAAGAGTTTGTTTCAAGAGTATAAGGGTTTTTTTAATACACATTTTTTATAAAACTGGAACAGTTGTTAAAATTTGTAGAAAATGCAGTACACAGGAAAAATTCTTAAAAATTTTTCACCAATTAAAGCATTAATTAAAAATAGAATCAGTTTTGATAAAAAATGTAATCAAATGAATTAAACGTTAAATCAAGTGAATTAAACTGTTATTTGATACTTTTTATTTGCTTTATTTATAAGTCATAAGTAAACTGTTTGTAAATAAATTACAGAAGCTTAAATAACACGTATAAGAGTTCCAGAAATATTGGCAACATTTTATAAAAGTAAAACAAAGTTTTAAAAATTAAAAAGAACTCTTAGTTAAATCAATTACAAATCAAGTAAAAATGTTATTTCCCCGTATAAGAGTTTTCCAATATTTTACAAAAATCATTAAAATTAAAAAATGCCACCAATTAGATAAATTAACTGTTTTTAAATGAACTATGAGTTTTCATAATACATACGTATAAGAGTTTCATACAACAAAATATTTTATTTCATTAAATTAAAGCAACGTTTTTATAAATTATGATAAACCTACAGTTAAATGAATTAAAAGTCAAGTAAAAAAGTTTTTCCCGTATAAGAGTTTTTTTTAATGAATGTTTTTACAAAAATCATCCGATTAATTAATGTTGAATGATTCTTATAAAAAAATGCTTGTCAAAATAGTTATATCCAAATTAAAACGTTTTAAAAATATATATAACAATTTATTTTGCTGGTATAAGTGTTGCGACTTGAAAAGTTTTTTAAAGATATAACGGACTATCCATTTTTATATACATTTCATAAAAATTAATTATGAAAGTGTAAAATTTTTTTTATTAAAATCTTTGTTTAACCTTCTTAAGCTTGAGTATAAGAGTTTAATTTACTTACTTTAAAGTTTCATAATAAAGAATTTTTACAAATTTGTATAATGGGATATGCAATTCTTAATAATTTTCATAAAAATTGTACAAGGTGAAAATTTTTACCATTAAGAATACCTTTATTTAAGCGTATAAGAGAAACATAATACAAAATTTTGTTTTAAAATTGAAAAAATCTTAATTCAAAAGTTTTATATCGAGAGATAGTAAAGAGTCTTAGCTAGTATTAGAGTTTTAAATATCGTGTATATACAAATACTATTCGCATATACCAGTTAAATGCAATGCATAGTATTCAGTTAAAAAGTATAGAAAATTATGTATAACTGTTGTAAGGTAGAAAAAAATAGTTTTTTCGGATTATAAAAACAGTTTTTCTTAATTGTATAAGAGTTTAAAATTTTAATAAAAGTCTAAACAAATTAATTAATAATATTTAATTTCCAATAAGTCATTTCCAGACCTTTTATACGACTTCATGTTTTGACGTATAAAAGTATTTTAATTTTTCATTTTAATTAAAGTTTATTTTTAAAGTATTTTAAGTTTTTTTTTTTGCGTATAATATAACAATTTCATTATTGTGCAAGTTTAATAATTAATATTTAGTTATTAAAAGTTTTGTTTTAAAAATAAAACAACTTGAAGTTCATTTTAAAACAAAATGTTAAGAAATATAAAGCTGTTTATGAACAGTATAATACTGTTTTTTTTTTTTTCAAAAGAATATAAACGAGTTCGCTTAGATTTTCTTTGGCAATGTGACGCTTAACTAGAAACATGTTATAATTTTCAAATAAAAGGATCTATTTTGTGTATAAGACTTTTGGAAATGATTTTAAACAATTACATTTGCTATGGAAAATGTGGTAATAAATGTTTTTAGTTTATAAGGAAATATATTTGGTTTAAAATATTATATAATATGAAAGAGTATAAGACTTTAATAAAAAGTATATATTACAGAATACAAATTAAGTATCATAGATATTTTTTAAAAATATGGCCTGTTATTTAAGTTCAACTGACTTAAATTCTTTATTTAATGATAAACTTTAAAACTATTACGAAATCCTGTAATATTATTGAGTATAAGACTAAAACTATACACAATTGGTGTTGACCAGATTTCCTTTTTATCCCAATAAACAAAACTTTATTTTCTCAAATATTTCAGGGATCTCTTAATCAATATTATCTTTCCCTTTTCTGCTTTATCCCCAAGTGAAGGTGTGTATTGTACAGCCAGGGTATTTATAGCGTCCTCATATTATTTGCATACACATGTTAAAGGAACATGTGTTCTCTCTCTTATAGAAAACACCCGTGTAATTAAGTGCTAATCCTTTTTGAAATGATATAGGGGTGAAATGCCGTATTATAAATTACATAAAATAGATGTTCAACTTAAGTGTTAGTTGAACCTATACAACATTAAAATTTATTTTCTTACACTGAATTAAAATTCTTTAATAACTTAGGAAATTAAATAAAACTGCTTTATAGCTTTAGAAATCTTAGAAAAAAAATATAAAGCAACTTTGTGGTGTCTTCTTATAAAGCATTATTTATTCTCTTATACTTGTTCCACTTATTTTTTTTTTTGTCATAATTTCTTTAACTTTTTCTTTTATTCCTTTTTTTCGTTTTCTCCCTTTTAGGTGCCATATAATGTAGCTTTTAAAAATAAAACCTCAGAAGATGTCTCATTACTTGTTGTTGATTCAATTGTAGACGTTATATTCTTTATTGATATTGGTAAGTATTACGAGTATAACAGTAATATGTATACGATGCTGTTGTATTATTTATATTTAAAAAAAAAAACTAACAAGATGTTTTCATATTTATGCACCAAATGCTACTCTTGACAATATCTAACGTGTTTGATGTCAAGTTGTGATAAAAATGAACATTTACATTTCATGCACTGCAGTTGTTACAGTGATGGGTAGAAGTAGGCCAACATGTTTAAGATTGAGCCTGATTCTTTGGGCACATTAAGGCAATTGAAATAGTTGAAAAGCTGTGTGCAAGAGTTGAGAAAAGTTTTATTTAAAAAAATTATTTCAATTATAAATTAATTTTTATAGAGGTGTATAAGAGTTTTGTTTTTAAAAAAGCTATTTCGCCTTATTTTGTCTTGAAATTGCATGAGTAAACTATTTAGTGGTATTTGTATAGAGTATAAGAGTTGTATATATAGTATAAGAGTTGCTCTTTCTTACATAGAAAAGTTTAAAAATAATATTTATTAAAAAATTATTAAAAGTTGGGTATAAGAGTTTAATTTTTCATGTAAAAAAAGATTAAACCAGCAAAAATAAAATTTTAGAGTCTAACTCTCTGTTTTGAATTTATATTAAAACTTTGTTGAAGTTTAAAGAATTAAATTTTTCATAATTAAGAGCTTCAAATATGTTTTTAGCTCTATATCATTTTAACTACGCAGTGTTTGGTGCTAAAAAAATTTTAAAGAAGAGTTTATGAAACTTTGTTTTATTAAAAAAAAAAACAGACTTAAAATTCTAGTTAAAAATAATTTTAATACAACTTATAAAAGCTGAAAATTTTGATGTATAAGAGTTTCATAATATTTGTTTTTTTTAATTTTTAGCTTAAATATCGCAATATATTCTGCCAAAAATTGGTTTATAAATCAATTAATATATTCTCTTCATTTTTCCACATTCCGTATTAAATCTATAGTTATTTTATGTAGTTTTTGTTCTTTTAGTTTTTGTATTAAACTTTATGACACTGTATGAATATTTTATTAAACAAATATTCGCAGTTGGCTTAATATAATAGAGTTGATAGCATACGATAGTTTGTGTCATTTGCAATTTTTAAGTATAAAACGTGAGTAAACTAAACTTTTTCAACTATTTTTTTTTTTTTTTTTTTTTTTTTGTTAGAAAGTAAAAAAATATGAATTCATGTTTAATAAATATGTAGTTTGGCTAAAATTTAAATAATAACTGCATACATGAAAAGTGTTAAATTAAAAACAGAAAAGGTTATGAAAAATTTAAGAGAAATTTCAAAGAGCTTAATGTAAAAAGAAATAACAGGAAATTAAATCTGAAAATTTTAAGTAAACGACAAATAGTGAAACAAATTTAAACAATTTCCTACATAAATAAAAATAAAATAGAATTGGAAATTAAACTTTAACTGGCGTATTCATAAAAAATTAAAATAGATTTGAAATGTATTTTAAGAAAAATTTGTATGAAAATTTTGCCTTAAAACACATTTCAAACTTGTTTTATTTTTTATGAATACGAAGGTAAAAGTTTTACGCAAAAGAATTTTAAGCAATTCGATTTTATGAACGGTTGTATAAGAGTTTTAATACTTAAGTAGAAAGGTGTTGTTTGTAAAAAACTTTTCAATTTGCATTAACCTTTTTAGAGATGTTTAAAAAGTTCAGTATAAGATTTTATATTTGACGTATAAGAGTTTAATATACATACTTTATTTTTAGGAAAATTTAACAAGCCTATTAAATTAATACTTTATATAGAGGATTTTGGTAAAAAAAAATTGTGTATAAGAGTTTTAACAATACCCCGGGATGTAAAACATGTTAGCGGAATTGATAAAATCCTGTCGCATAATTACAGCTAGACTCCTACTACTCCAATTTAAGAAAATATTGGAGACAAAAAAGTTACCAGGAAAATGGTAAGGGGAGTCTTGGTTTCTATTCCAATTAAAAAATTGATCTCAGCGAAACGACAGAGGTATTATGTTGTTACTCTGTCAAAATGAGAAACAAGACCACTATTCGGATATAGCAAGCAGGTTCTCGCTCAAGTACTGTACTCAAGAATAACATCCGTGGAATTTAGAACAGCCCTCCAACTCTTCTTCGTTAATTATAGTACAGTATTCGGTAGCATTAACAGAGACAATATTTGGAATGTTATTGTTTAGAGAATAAATTAGGCTGGTTAAGGTTCATTACGATAGGTCGATTGTCAGCGGACTTTAATGGCGTACACGGCGTTCGACAAGGACGTCGCCTATATTACTCCTTTTAGTATTGCGCGACGCCTTAACAAAAATCACATGGAATCTTCAGTTTTACTATGATATAAGAGAAAATCAAGTAAAATAAAAAAAATAATATCTAGACTCTTAAAAGTCTAATCCGAAATATAAAGAAAAAATTTACATAGAGATTAATTGAACTTCGCGGGATTAGCTTAGGGAAAAAATATAAAATAGTTCACCAAGGTTTGTATAAGAGTTAAAATTTTCATGTATATTTGCTTCAAAAATTTATTTTCCAATCTCAAATCTACAACTCAATTTTTTCACAAAAAAAGTTTGGCTTGTTTGTTTGAAAATGTGATATGAATGTGTATAAGAGTTTAGTTTTCTTGATGATATATCAAGCCTTAATGACTTTCTCAAAAAAAATGAGGAATGCTTTTTAAAGTTACTCACTGTGTTAAGTAGTATAAAATTTGTGTATAAGAGCATAGGTTGAAATGTATAAGAGATTTGAAAGACTGATTTTTTTCGAAATTAAAGAACCAACTGGGAAGTACATATAACATGACTCAGAGTCATACACATAAAAGTAATTAATAAAGAGCTTATACCCAAGAGCTTTAACTTTTATATATAAGAGGTCTAAAGTATCTAACAAATCTTGTTTAGATTTAAAAAAAATTTACTATGTATAAATGGCCTTTAAGTCTTTTAAAAGCTTTTTAAGTTGATCTTGGATTTTCAAGTATAAAGGTTTATTCCATCGTTAACTACATTCCAAGACTATTTTGTTTAAAGTTTTTATCGAAAAATTTGCTTAAAATTTACAATCTTTGTGGAAAATATTTATAATTATTGTGTCTAAAGGTTTTTTTTTCGTTGTATAAGACTTGTTTTTCCCCTTTCAGTTTTAAATTTCCACACCACATTTGTTGGCCCCGGTGGCGAAGTAGTTAGTGATCCCAAAGTGATACGTATGAATTATTTAAAATCTTGGTTTATCATCGATTTGCTCAGTTGCCTGCCATACGATGTCTTCAATGCCTTTGATCGTGATGAAGATGGCATCGGTTCTCTGTTCAGTGCTTTAAAAGTAGTACGTCTGTTGCGTCTTGGTCGAGTAGTACGCAAATTGGATCGTTATTTGGAATATGGAGCGGCTATGCTGATACTTTTACTATGTTTCTATATGTTAGTGGCCCATTGGTTGGCCTGTATATGGTATTCCATAGGACGGACCGATGCCGATAATGGAGTAATTAAAAGAATATTATTTTTCTATTAAATAAAGAGGAATATTTTAAATTTTTTTGTTTTTTTCCTTTTTAGATCCAATATAGTTGGTTATGGAAACTGGCAAATGTTACACAATCCCCATATTCCTATATTTATAATAATGATTCCACAGAACTAATAAATGGTCCTTCACGCAAGAGTATGTATGTGACTGCTTTGTATTTTACTATGACTTGTATGACATCGGTAAGTCTGGATTTAAAATGATTTTCGAAAAAAAATCAATATTTTGAAAATCGTTTATTTTTTTTTTTTTTTTTAATAAGATTTCTTTATTTAATTTTATCTCATATTTTTTTCAGGTGGGGTTTGGAAATGTTGCCGCAGAGACGGACAACGAGAAGGTGTTCACCATCTGCATGATGATAATTGCAGGTGCTGTGTTTCTAACACGTTCCGTTGCCTCGTCATTTTATAATTTTGTTATAACAAAGTTCAGAATAGAATATGCTAAAGTGCTATTAAAAACTATTTTTGTAACGCTTTGGTTGTGAACTTTAGAATAGCATAATTGAAATGTGCGCTAGAGAAATAAGATATCGATTTTAAGAAATAAAATAAGTATAAGAGTTAGCGTAATTATTTTGAAAACTAAACTACACTCTAATGATACAATAAAAAGAATACCAAAAGTTTTTCTTTTGAAGAAAGGGCTTGATTAATGATATAATCGCTTAGTATAAGAGTTAGTTTAAAAGTTTAAAAAGGAATACAAGACTTAATAATATAAAGACATACACTTTCTCCAAAAGTATAAAAAGTGGTACAAGACATAACAAAATAAAGACAAAACAATTTACAAAGATTAGGAATATTAAGTGTAAGATTTAGTATAAGAGTTTTTAACATTTTAAGTAAGCGAGATTAGGTAGCTACAGCAAAATAAATCGTTCACTTTATAACACTTATGTTTGTAAAAATTGTTGCTTTCTAACAGTTTTGCAAATATGTGTACTGCATTTAGGAGAAATATAAATTAAGCGTTTTTAAACATTAACAATTAGTATAAGTCTATCTTTTAACAAACTTTTATAATACAATGTTTTTAGAATTTTAACAGTTTTTTTAATATAAGAGCATAAGAGGTTTTTTAATCCAATATAAAAATTAGTCTGTATGACTAATTTTTAATCAATTAAATTATAACACTTCTTAAGTATTCCAATTTTAGTTTTTAGTAACTATAACTTTAACATTAAAAGCGCATATTTCTTTATGTAAATGCCCGCTAGAACTAATAACTGCTAAACAAAAACCAAAAATTGTAGCCGTATTTCTTCTATGTAAAATATTTTTAAGTTCTTTAGCTTTTATTTTCTAGAGCTTTTGTATAGTTTTGATATTTATTATTTTTTGAATTGTTGCTAATCCATTAATTTTCGATAAAATTGCTCAAAGCTCATTCTATTTTTTCTATATTATTTATCTATTTCTATAAAACGCGCAAAACAATCTCTTGTACTTTAACCAACTTAAGTTGAACAACTCTTAACTAAGTGTGAGTTGAGAAAAGGATTTCTTTATAAAAGCCGTCAAAAAAGCTTTCTATGTATAAAATTAAATAAGAAGAAAAATAAAGCAAACAAAAAAGCTTTTAATATCAAATAACAATTAGTCGATGTGTAAAAGAGATTTTTTTTAAGAAATTGGCTCATTAATTCCATTGACTATTATAAAAAAAAAGTCCTAAAACAATTACGTGCAAGGCATCAGCACAATCTGCAAGCTTTAAAGAAAGAGCTTTGTGCTTTCACACCAACGAGAGCACAACAGTCAATCCGCTCACCGCGAGTGAACAATTTTGTTTTGTTTGTTCAACGCTGTTAACCGCAAAAAAAAATCTCAAAGTATGTGTGTATGGAGTTCAAAGCTTTATGTAAGCTTTGTTGAAGCTTGTTATAAACATTTTTTTAAATTTTTATTTCTATTTTTGTTTTTAAATACATCCATTGAAAAATTCTTAATTAGAAAAGCTTTCAGTTTAAGCTTTTTCTAAAGAATTTGTAGTCTTATTATTTTTTGTAATTATAATTGTTGTTTTCTTTTGCAATTAAACATTTTGTAATTCAGAAATCTATTTAGCTTTCACAAATTTTTTTTTAATTCTTTCAAAGTTTTTTTATATTGAAACAAAAATAGCACTTTCTTTGTGATCAACGCTCCTTACATGTTTTAAACAAATTTATTTTAAATCTTTTTATTTAATATGTATTTATTCCTTATTTCGAAGAATATTTTAAATATTTGTATAATATAAACTACTTTACATTTAAAGTTTAACAAAGCTTTCTAGCTTTATGGAAAAGCTTTTTTGAAAAATTTTATTTAGATAGTATTTTATTATTTTGGATTAATTTATTAAAATTTTTAAAAAGCTTTTGTTAATTAATTAAGAAGTTTTTGACTTTTTCTTTTAGAAGCTTTTTGAAAATTTGAATTTTAATAAATTATTTTTAATTTAAATAAAGAAAAACTTTTACAATTATCCAAATGAGAGTTTTAAATCTTTTATTACTGTTCTAGCTCGGCATTGTATTCTACAACTAAATATTTATTTTTTTTTTTTTTTTTTTTGTTAAAGCTCTATAGAAAATTCTCCCTTAGTTTCAAAATTACTGTCCTAGTCAACTAACGTTAAAACATCTTTATATTTTTTTTCATAAAAATCTTCTCCTCTAACATATTCCTAAAATAAACAGCTCTGCTTTATGCCACTATATTTGGCCATGTCACCACCATCATACAACAAATGACCTCGGCCACGGCTAAATATCATGATATGCTCAATAACGTACGTGAATTTATGAAATTGCATGAAGTACCGAAGGCCTTAAGTGAACGTGTTATGGATTATGTGGTATCCACCTGGGCCATGACAAAAGGATTGGACACAGAAAAGGTATGTAAGCATATATTTCTATTGCCTTTCAACAGACCGACATTTAAAACGATTAATATTTATTAATAATTCAAATAAATCATTAATTTTTGTAAAGCTTTAATACTTTTTAGCACATTTAATATAAAAAAAGAGCTTTTTTTAACTAAAATAAATTGTAAAAAGAAATTGTTAAGTAGTTTTTTAACTAATTTTTTATTACTCTAACACATTTTAATTAAAAAACATTTCAAATATCTATACAAAAACTTATATTTAAACTCAACACGCAGTACTACACTAGAAAGCTTAAATTAATAATAATACATTTTGTTACCTTGTCCTTAAAATAAAGTCATCAAAGTATTTGGGCATTAATCATTCAAAATTTTAGACATTTGGCATAAATTTACATGAATATAGAAAAGGCTTGCAAAAGCTATTCGCTGCTTTTATAAGAATTCATCTTTTTAACCTGTATTAAAAAGCTTTGCTAAGAAATATGTTTTAATTTTTTTTTTAAATATTTATTAAAAAACTAAATAATTTTTCTAGAAACTTAGAATTTCCCTAGTCCTAAAATCAACTTAAAGACATTTATTATTGATTTCAATTTTGTTTTAATGTTTGTTATAATTTGCTTTTATAACTTTTTTAAAAGCTTTTTATTTTAGTTCAAATTATAAGTTAAGCCCAAGTTTTTTTTATAAAAATATTTTGCAAAATTTAATTTTTTATACATTTTCTTATTAAAATTTAATTTATAAGCTTTTAATCTCAAAGCTTTTGCAAAAATAATAATAAACTTTTTTTTGATACCAAGATAATGAATTCAAAAATTTTCCGTAAATTTTTACATATTTACCATAAAAGCTTTAAAAAGCTTTTTTAAATCCTCAATAGATTTCACTGATTTTGTAAAAAAAAAATCTATGTCTAAGTTGTTACTTTAATAACATTTTTATTTAAATACTTTTTAATAATAATATCCAATTAATTATAAATCTTATGCCTCAAGAGCTTTTTAAATTTGTAAAGATTTAACTGATTCAGCTACAAAAATTTGTCTTTAAATGTAAAAAGAGTTTTATTCTAAGCCCTAATTACTAATAAAACAACTTTCTGATATTTTGGGAATATAAAGACTTCAGATTTTACAAGTCTTCAAAAGCTTTTGAGAATTTTTGGTATTTAATTTCGTTTTTGGTAATAAAAGTAATTTTATTATTAACTCTAAGAAAGAAACTAAAAAGTCTTTTGTATTTTTAGCAGCTACATTTAAAAAGCTTTTTTAAAAAAACTTTTTAGATATTTTCACAAGAAAACTAATTTAAAATATTGTTTAAAATAAGATCTTTAAATTTAAAGCTTTTCTTAGACACTTTTTATAAATAAAAATAATTTTATTAGAAAAAGTTAAAAATGTTAAGCTCGCTTATTTAGTTTTAAATCGTTTTATACAAAAATCTTTTTTAACAGTTGAAGCTTTTATCAGCATCTTAGCATAATTCTAATAAGTTTGCGATTTCAATGAGCCGTAATAAAGATTAAAGAAAAACAAAAGAATAAAAAGAAAACTTGTTATCAAGACTCTTATCAGAAAAAAGCTTTTAAAACTCCTAAAGATCAAACAAATTACAAGCAAAAATTCAAGCTTTCTCAGTTAGTTTAAAGATTTTAATACAGAAAAGCTTTTTTAAACAATTGAACATGTTTAATATAAACTTACCCATTTTTTTATGATTTTTTAAAGCTTTAATATGAACTTTTTTCTTAAGGTTTTTTAATGCATATATGTTGTTTTGCTATTTTCCATTTTTATAAAAATTATAAAATTCTTTTCACTTTTTCTGCTTTTACTTTCGTAGCTTTTACATATTTAGCAAATTTAGCTTTTTGTTAACTTTTAATAATTTTGTGCCAACGATTATTTATTCTTGCTTTAACTTTTTGCTCTTTAAAACATTTCACACTCTTTTTTTGATCAGTTTTCGTTCTAAAGCATTTTTTTCTTACAATTTAGCTTTTAGAAGCTTTCAAATTTATTTACTAATTTCTTTAAGCATTTATGTATTTCTGTGGGGTAATTCCGTAACTTTTTACCGAAACAAATTTGTCGTTAAGTAGTAAATTTAAAGTATTTTAAAGTCAACATTTTCTTCTTAACGACAAATTTTTTTCGTTAAAAAGTTACAGAATTACCCCGCTGGCATTTGTTTTAAATCAAATTTCTTTTTAACAAATTTCTGTTTGAACATTTTTGATTTTTCACTTATTTCTCTTTTTTTTCTTTCTCTCTCCGTTTCTCTTTCTCCCTACATAAAGGTAAAGAGCTAAACGAATTCATTTCTAGGTAGTGCTAGATTGTCCTTCTTCATAATTAAGTCTAAATCCGTGTGCCAAAACGAAAAGCGTCCGTCAAATTTTTGCTATTAGATGAAATTTTAAACCAAATGTTTTTTATACTAAAATCTGAGAACAATAATTTTTTCGTTTATCCCCTTTAATTGAAAGATTTTGGGGAATATTTCGGATTTGGTTTAAAACAATTAATTGGAGTAAATAAAATATCTAATAAGTGTTAGTGTAAATATGTTATTGAAATTTTCTATTTTCATATTAGAAAACCTACTTAACACTGCCTTTATACCATTTTCGATGACTATAGTTTGTGCCTTTTTACAAAAATACGAAGACCTAAAGTGCTAAAGAACCCACAACTAGAAATATGAACAGTAGGGGGAAAGTTTTTAAGGGACTCAACTATATTTCAGACTATCACAGCAATGCAGCTCAAACATTTAATACGAAAATATTACAAAAAAAAATCATGATTAATCTTGCAATTTTTAGCTTAAGAAGATTTTAATTATGAATAGCATTATGCATTTGTTAAGGTTTGCTAAGATTCTTCCTAGCTTAAATGGTAGCTATGGGCGCTGCGCTACTGTGCTAAATCCATTATTTCGGGAAAAAAATTTAGTTATTTGTATATTCATGGATCGATTTTGTTAATTTTCATTATTCTACTAAGCTCGTTTAAGATAAAAGTACAAAAACTTAGTTCATAAATTATAAGAGGCCTTGGAAAAGTTAAGGTTTCTGGCTAAAAAATTTAAGATTTATGGGAAAATTAGAGGCAATCGTAGTATTTTTCTTATATCTCAGTCATTTATGCACCAATCTGGCTGAATTAGCAAAGTTTAATGGAGCATATATGACATAAATATATGTATAACCCTGAATAGCAAAGTTTTATGGAGCATATTTGACATAAATATATGTATAACCCCTAGTCCCTGTCATATCTCGGGTCTTCGTAAAACCCATTTGAACAGACAGGCGTACTGACGGACATTGTAAAATCATCTTCGCTTACCATAACGACCCAGAATAAATACTTTATTGGGTAACAAACGGAATGAGTTACTAATATATACCCTTTCCAAATGTGGTAAACTAGAACTTGAAGCAGAACCTTAGATAATATCTGGATAAGAATTTAAAGTAGAACATGAATAAGAACTTCAGTAGAATCTCAGCTTAAACCTGAACTATAACCTAAAGTTAAACTAGCAGAGGAATACAGAACTATAGCCTGAACTTAAACCTGCTCAAAAACCAAATCTAGAATATAAACAACAATTTTGACTGATCCTAAACTAGATCTTGAATTAGAATCTCAATTTTAACTAGATCAAGAACTATAATCTGAACAGGGACCAGAATGTAAACTTCAACCTTAAACTCAAACCTGAACTAGAAAATAATTAAGAGTGAACTGTAACTTGAAATTGAACTTGAAGTAGATTCTGAACTGGAACCCGAACAAGAATCGTAGCAAGAACTATAATCTTAAAGAGAACCTGAACTAAAATCTCGACTAGAAACCTTAATTCAAACCAGAACTTGCAAGCGATCTAGAACGTGAACAGTAACTTGAACTAGAACATGAACTTGAACCAGAAGATGAACCGAAACAAGAACAACAACCTAAAAGAGCACCTGACTTAAAATCTGGACTAGAACTTTAACAATAGATGGAACTAAAAATAGAACCTGAATAAGAATCTGGAATAGAGCCTCAACTTTAACCCAAGGACTAGGACTTAAACTAGAACCTAAACTTATCTGAAACCTTAAATACAGGGTGGCGCATAAGTAACGCTAGGGTTTATTTAATGATTAACTATTTATCCGTCCGATTTTATTTAACGTTGGCTTTTATTAAAATTTTGATTAATGTTTGGAAATATGGGCATGTTCGTTCATGCATCACTGCACTGCAAATGAAAATTTAAATTACAACAACTTTCAAATAGTTATTTTTATGATGCCATCTGGCAGATAAATGATTTTTAGTTATAACAAGTTAACATTAACCTTAAAATTAACTGATAAGCAAAATAAAGAACAAAAATCCTAAATTAAAGAAAAAACAAAAGTAAGGCATTGCCACTGCGTATTTTAGACAACAAAAAGTAGTCGGTATCTACTCCAATGTTGCCACAGTATATAAATTACATTTCTTCATTTTATCGGACAGTTGTTACATATAATGGAGAAAATTTAATAGTTACTTTATCCCTGCAAATAAAGCGACTAGTCCACACACGCATGTAAAATCTATCCCATAAGGGACTAGGACTAGTCCAAAGTTAACCCAAATGTATTGAAAAAAACATGGTATGTTTAACATTACGATGTTCTAGGCTGGACCATATAACTTTGCTTTGCATTACAACGAAGTAATATGTAAACTACTCCATGCTCATAATACTCCCTGTGGCTTAGTTTTGAAACTACTCCTATACCATGGAGGAGAGGATTAGTTTTAACTACGTTAAAAAACGAAAACATGTCGTTTAAAAACGAAACCATGTCGTTTAACTAAAAAATAATTTTTAACAATGACATGGTCGATGCTTGCATTACATTGGACCATGTGGTTAGTCCATTTTACACGATAGCTATTGTTCCCGTTTACTATCAGGAACTTTATCACAAGGTTGTAATAATGGCACTTAAAATATTTTGCTAAAGCAGATGCCGCACAAACAAGTGTCAACTACAAAGTAGAGAAATGCCTTTTCCCAATAAAATTTTTTATCATTTTGCGAAGCACTAAGCAAAAATAAGCGCACAATTAAACGCTACGCAATTAGACATACAGAGATGCAGTAAAGTAAGTAAAGGAACTCTTAACAAGTTTTATAAAAGAACAAAATAACATTTCAAGTGCTACGCCATTCCCTTACTACGAAGCAGGTTTGTAAGGGAGAATACTAAAAAATAACTGTAAAAAAACATTCAGTGTGTAAAGCTGAACACTAAATTCACTAGTATTTATATGCGTTGAATAAAGCGCTTTTTGTGTCAAAAATTACTTTTAAATGGTGCCCATTGTTTGCTTCGACCTAGCGTGCTCTTTCCAGAGCATTTGTTATAACTTTTAAATGAATTTGGGTCCCAGCTCCCTCATTTCTTCTCGGATATTCGCCTTAAGCTGTTGATTGGTTCTTGGTTTATTGACATACACCTTACCCTTTAAATATCTCCAAAGAAAAAACAATCGAGCGAACGCTGAGGCCAGTTAAAGTTCGAGAAATGCGATATTTTTCGATCGCTAAAAGGCAGCAGTAGTTGGAAGAGCTGTGACTCTATCTTATTGGAACCACAATTTCGGATTGTTGATATTGAATGCCATGCACATTTAACGCAGCTTGTTCGTCGTTTTTGAAAAGGCATGGTCTATTGATATTTTCTGTTTATCTAAGTGGGTGCATTTATTGCTCAACAATTATTCTTGGATTTTAGGTGCCCCATATTCTGAAATTTTACTAATTCACGTGACCATTGAGATGAAAAGGGGCCTCATCGCTCATTATGCGATATGATCTTTGGATCTAGGGCCGAATTTGGTCGATACTGAACGAATCGAAATTATTTTTTCAGTATTGTGAAACTCAAATTAATGCTTAACAACACTGAAAAAATAATTTCGATTCGTTCAGTATTGACTGAAATAGTTAGATATTAAATTGCGAGAAAGTACTCGATCACGACTGCCAGAATCGGGCCCCTGAATAAACTAATCTTTGTTCTGTGCTGACTTTTTCCATTCTAAATTTCCCAAGTTTTTCAAAATTATTTCTGGAAAAAAACTGTTAACCCAAATTTTTTCACTTATTAAATCATCACGTTACTCCTGCGCCACCCGTTCAATGTTTACTACAGTCTAAGATAAGATCTTAACTATAACTTTGACCAAACTAAAATAGAAACCAACGAAAGACTTTTCTATAAATTTAAAAGCTGACTTAATCCAAATCAATAACATTTACTAGAAAACTAAAGACTGAAATACATACAATCAAACTGGGGCTGCTGCTTTAGAATAAGTAAAGCAGTTTTGAAGTTTGACTCTCAGACAATCACTCTTATCGTGGTTGGCGAATTTGAAATACACCTGCGACTGTTTGGTAATTGATTTAAGAGAACGTGAATTTATTTATTTTAATCTATTACTAAACAGTCGCAGACGTATTTTAAATTCCCCAACCATGAAAAGGGTGAATTGCTTCTCCTAGTGCTGTTCATATTTCTCTGTTTTTTTTTACTTTAACCACTATGACCTGTACCCAAGACTCATCTTGAAAACTGCGTGTCGTGTTTATAAGTCAACAAACTAATATACAAATAATTTAATATTCTTTTTAAAACTCTTTTAAGTCCCTTGATAATTATTTTTACTAAAAATAATATTAAACTAAGTATATGAGTTTAATGACATTCAAATTTTTTTTGGAATCATCATCAATAATTCAAATTCAACAGAAGTTACAAAAAAAAAAAAAAAAAAAAATCCAAAAAAAACAATACCCAAAATTCATTTCACAGGTACTAAACTATTGTCCGAAAGATATGAAGGCTGATATATGTGTTCATCTAAATCGCAAAGTATTTAACGAGCATCCAGCATTTCGTCTTGCCTCGGATGGTTGTCTAAGAGCACTGGCCATGCACTTTATGATGTCACATTCGGCACCGGGGGACTTGCTTTATCATACGGGTGAGAGCATAGACAGTCTGTGCTTTATTGTAACCGGATCGCTGGAAGTCATACAAGACGATGAAGTTGTGGCGATATTGGGTGAGTAGGAGAAAAAATTTGATTTTCAATGGCCTTTTCACTGTTTGCGATTTTTCAGGCAAAGGAGACGTCTTTGGTGACCAATTCTGGAAGGATTCAGCCGTTGGCCAGAGTGCGGCCAATGTGCGTGCCCTTACCTATTGTGATTTACATGCCATCAAACGTGATAAATTACTCGAAGTCCTCGACTTTTATTCGGCATTTGCTAACAGTTTTGCTCGCAATTTAGTGCTCACTTACAATCTCAGGCATCGATTGATTTTTCGCAAGGTGGCCGATGTGAAACGCGAAAAAGAATTGGCCGAAAGGCGTAAAAATGAGCCACAATTGCCTCAAAATCAAGATCATTTAGTGCGTAAGATATTTTCCAAATTTCGACGCACTCCCCAAGTAACAACGGGCTCCAAAGAGGTTGTATCTGGCCAAAGCGATGTCGAGAAGGGCGGCGGAGGCAGTGCGGGTGGAGGAGGAGGCGGTTCGGATACCGTTGACGCGGATCGTAATAAGGTGAGTTAGTTGTTGTTATTGCTTTAGGTTTTGTGTTTATGCAATTTTATTGTAATTATAGTCTGTGTGTGCGTGTTTTAATTTTTCAACAAAAAAAAAGATTAAACATTTTGTTGTGAATTTGTTAAATGTTAAATGTGGTTAATTTTTGAGTTTATTTACTTTTTGGTTATAAGCCATTTGCCTTTGTATGTGTGTGTGTTCTATTTTTATAGTTCTCTAGTGGTTTTGCCAACATGTTAAATTAAAAATTAATTGATTTTACAAAATAAAATTCATAATTAAATACATGTTACTTGCTTTACAGGTTTGGTAATTAAATTTTCAAAATATTTATAAATAATTTTTCTAAATTTCATTTTTATTTATGTTATTTTATTGAAAGAGTTGGGAAGGACATAAAATGGAACAAAAAGAGACAGTTCAGTGGCCGTATTCTGTAATTCGCTTAAGCCGATTTAGCGTTTAGTCGATTTAGCGTTTTTTTGGCTACGAATGCAATACTGTAACGTGCATTGCTAAATTTGGCAATGCCATAACAATTTAATACGTGTTCAGCTCTGGTTCTAGTTAAAATCTAGTCCAGTTATAGTTAAATTGTAGTTCTTTATTAGCTTTAGTTCTAGGGATATGAGGTATTGGGATAGACATTACACGCAAGGTTAGTTGAAAAAAAAGAAGTAGTTCAGCTCTGGTTCAAGTTAAAATCTGCTTTAGTTTGTGGTTAAGGTCTTAGGTTTATTTTTATTTCAGTTAATTTCTAGTTATGTTAGATCGGTATAAGTTTAGATCTTATTCAGTTTTAGTTTGATTCTAGTATTTTTAGCCGTTTTAGTTTTGTTCTAGTTTAACTCTAGTCGGGTTCAAGTTCCTTATTAGCTCTGATTTGTAAAATCCAGATTCCAGTTTAGGCTCTACTTTAGGTTTTAGTACAGATTCGATAGTTTATAGTTTCTTTAAGGTCCTAGTTTAGATTCTAGTTCTATTTTAGATTCCAGTTCATGTCCTAGTTAAGGTTCTAGTCGAACTGCTGTTTAGTTTAAGTCATAGCTTAGGTTATGGTTGCGGTTTTAGTTCTTGTTTATATACCAGGAAGACGTTGGTTCAGGTTTTAATTTAGGTTCTAATTTAGTTTTTTCTTCAGGTTTCAGGCAAGGGCGGTTTTAACCTTCGTTCATATAGTAGAAATTTAGTCGGGACAGCCACCAAACCTAATTTATGGGGGGAAGAGTGCTTAGTTTCAGTTTCTTCAGTTTAAATTCACTTCCATTTTATTCCTTCTGAACTCAAGTTATTTATTTAAATTTTTATCAGTATTTTGTGGCATATTTTTAGGTGGTGTTAAACAAAATTTGTAAATTTTGTTAAATTCTTGTTTCTTACTTTTTTTTATAAATATTTATAAATTATTTATAATATAAAAAAAAAAAAACAAAGTATAAACATACTTATGCTTGTTGTCTTATCTCTTTTTTTCATCTATTTTTTTTTCCTTTGAAAATGCTAAATAAATTAAACACTTAACTAACTAAATAAATAAAAAATATATATAAATAATAAATAAATAATATAATTAACCAAAAAAAACAAAACATTAAATTACAATTACACTCAAACATAAATGTTAAATTAAATGTGTGTGGCTAATTGTGTGTCTATGTAAATCGTTATAATCAAAATGCATTAACTGAATTGAAATCCAACACCAAAACCTTTAAAAATTGATTTCTCATTTCCCTTCCTTTTCTTCTACAAAACAAAAACAAACACCCTCCCCCAACCCCTTAACAAACCTTCTCATTATCACGTTCCTGGCGAAATTGGTCTGGTAAACAATTTAAAATAAAATATTGTTGTTGTGGCAACATTTTAAAGAAGTTACCTGCCAAATTAACATTAACAGAGGATTCCCGTATTATAACCACCGCTGCCGCACCCACCCCCTCACCATCTCCATCACCCTCATCTGGTCCACCATCTGCACGTAGTACACGTGCTAGCAAATGGGGACGCCTTTTGGGTAGTTCAAGCGTCGATTCGGCTAGCGATACTAGCGCCAAAGTAGCAGTTTCGAGAAGTTTGAGTGCCCGCGAAAGTCTGCGTGAAAGCACTGCCGCCCAAGCGAGGCAGAGTAGTACTTCGAGTAGTAATGGTGGACAAGGCAATAAAGTAATTGACTTACTATATTTACTTACATATTAACAATAAATAAAACATTCACAAAAAGGATTTATTATCTAAAAAACCTTATTTTTATTTTTAATTTTGTAAAAATTTATTTGAATCTGTGTTATTTATTATTTTTGGAAATATTATTCAAACATTAGTTTACCTTAAGTTTTCATTAATTTAAGGGAAATTTAAAAGGTTTTTTGTTTTATGTAAAAACTTTTAAAAATTCAATAAAAGGAACAGTTAATTTCTAATTGCTAAGTTTTAGTGTTGTTTTCAAGCTCCAGTTCAGTTTAGGTTCAACTCAAATTTAGTGTGAGTTCTATTCTACATAATTCAGTTCACATTTAATTTCTCAATGGGAAGAGTTTTCTTTAATATATTGCTTTTTATACCGATCTTAAGGTTAAAACATTAATTTTTTAATGGGAACAGTTTTTTTCGTACTACTATTATCCAGTCTTAATATATATTTCTTATTTGCCTAAATTTTATTATATTTAGGCTGGGACCAGTTTTAAATTTTTTGTGAGAACAGTTTTTTTTATAAATTTTTTAGTTGCACAGCATACAGTTGTTTTTAGGCACATAAAATATAAAATTTAAGGCTTATTTTGAAGTAGGAACAGAATCTTGTAAAGTAGGAACATTTTTATTTTAATACCGTAGCTGTTTTGTATCACTTTAATGCTTGTGAATTTGCTTCATTTGTGATTATATAATATTTCAGGGTGCAAACAGTTAAGTTTTAACTGGGAATAGTTATTTTCTTAATATTAAATTGATAAAAAATATTTATTTTCTAAAAAACAAATTAATAAATTATTGTTAAATTTTTAAGGTTTTTTTGTTGCCAATAATTTCTTTATAACAAACATTAATTTAAGTCTTACAGATTTGAATTGGGAGGAGTTTCAATTTAAATCTGGTGGCAAATTCGTTAGCATTCGTTATCGATCGAAATTTCTATTTAAATTGTATTGTTATTTCTATCGATACCGAATGCCATAATTTGGACCCTGTATTTTTAGTTTGTTGTAATATACAAGATTTCATTTTAGTTTATCGGTTTGAAGAGGGAATAGTCTTATGTTCATGTAAGAATAGTTTTTGTGTTCTGAGAAATTTAAAATGTTTTTAAATTTATATTTTTGGAATTAAGTCTATAAGCGTTTGTGAAGAGTTTACTTTTAAGTAGGAACAGAATTCAACTTCTTCGTATTGCTAGTTCGAATTTAAAGGGTGGGAACAGTATTAGACATTTTTAATAACGCAGAATTTAATGGTGTTTTTATTTCACTTCTAAAAACTATTCCATTTCAGCGAGATTAAATGCTTAAACAGTTAACTTTTAGAAAGCAAGGACTTCTTTTGGGACTTCGAAATACAGTTTTTATTCTTTTTAAGCCGATTAACCTTTTAAATTTCCCCTCTTATTTAGTTTTTACACTCGTTCTGTCTTAAGGCTGTATTAAAAGTGTCTTAGATTTGTGTTTTTTAATTTAGATTTTAAAATTATTTCTATTTTTATTTAGTTTAACTTTAAAATTTTGAATGTCCTTAATAAAAATAGTTTACGAAACTGCACTTTTTAATAAAGTTTTATTTAATTTTCCCCCTTTTTGCCTGCCTTCCCGCATTAAAAAACAAACAATAAATTGGATTTAAAACTTAAAAAAAATATATATTTTAAAAATATAAATCTTAAAAATAACTTTTAAACCATACAAAACTCAACGAAAACTCTACATGGATCTAAAATTTGGATTGAACTCTTTTGAAATATCTATTTGTATTTATGTGTGTGACTGTATAATACACTGTCTAAAAACATTTCGAATTGAAAAAAAAACACTTTTAAAAACTGGATGTGATGTCGAATATTTGCATAACAACTTAAAATGGATGGATAAATGTGTATTAACTTTGATATTATGTAAAAAATCTTTTTCTCTTCTACTTATTATTTAAATAACTTTATCTCTTTCAACATTATCTCTATCTTTCATTCTTAAATTCAAAACCATTTATTTATTTTGTTATTATCCAAACTTTTCAACTCTTTTACCAAAACATTTTTAAATCTGTTTCATTTTCTCTGTTTTGTAAAATGTTATCTCTTTTACTTTTATCATAATTTTCATGCTTCTTCTTCCACAATTCTCGTTATAACCTCAACTTACATGAATTTGTGCCTCTCTCTCCATACTTTTTCGCACATAACACGGTTTTATTTCTTTCCCTTTCACTCATATTAATCCGCACCTTATTTTACTGTTCAAAATTTGTTGATATTACCTTTTTAATCCTTCATATTTTTGCTGCTCTTTACTTTCTCATTATTCTAATTCTTTCCCTGAAATACTCTCAACATTTATTAAATAAATTTTTATATAAATTTTTCTTCAATTTTTTTACTGTTCAATTTTATTCTTTTTGCAATACTTTTCCTCCATGTCCCTTTCCCCCTCTCTCCTTTTTTCGTCATCTTCTTTTCATTCTAAATTTAAATTACTAAAAAACTCTTTATAAAACTTCATTGTTTTTCTTCTTTATAATTTTATTATTATCCCTTCTTATATTAAATTTCCACTCCTCTTTCGTTTTACCCTGGTGATTATTTTTTTACTTGGGGGTCTGTGTGTGCTTGTATGGTTTTTTCTCTGTCTCTCTTCTTCTTTTTCTTCCTGCCTAATGAATTTCTCTAGGTTTTTCCAAAAGCTCCCAAACTACAAGCTAGCCAAGCCACATTGGCTCGCCAAGACACCATAGACGAAGGTGGCGAAGTAGATTCATCACCGCCCAGTCGCGACAGTCGTGTCGTTATCGAAGGCAGCAGTGCCCCAGCCACTGTGCTTACTGCTCTCTCGACCAAAGAACGTAATTTGGCTTTGGAAAGAGAACGTCAAATCGAAATGGCTTCATCGCGTGCCACCACCTCTGATACCTACGATACGGGCCTTAGAGAACAGCCACCCACTTTAGCTCAACGTGATCTCATAGCCACGGTCCTCGACCTAAAGGTTGATGTACGCCTCGAATTGCAACGCATGCAACAGCGCATTGGACGCATTGAGGATTTGTTAACCGAGGTGGTAAAGAGACTGCAACAGGATTCCTCGGGCCAAACAACCCCGGCCGACGAGACAATATGTGTGTGTGGTACAACAACGTTGACGACTTCGGCGGCCAGTGGCAGCAGCTCAGGGGGCTTAGTTGGTAGACGCCCAGAAGGTGGGGCAACACATTCCACCGCTACCACACCAGCCGCCGATACTGTAATAACAATATCCACAGCTCCACCCACACCACCCATCGGTGGAGTTGGTGGTGCTGGTGTGGGTGCAACCGGTGCATCCGCTGCTCCAACGTCTTTAGGTGCAGCTGCGACAGTAGCGGTTGGCTCAACCACCACTACTGCTGCAGCAACTAGCTCATCCAACCTGCTGAATCCCGTGCAAATGGTCACGTCGACGACGACGGGTGGCAATGGTCTAGGGCCTCTTATGCTTAAGAAGCGGCGTTCGAAGAGCAGAAAAGCACCGGCGCCTCCCAAGCAGACCCATGCTCAAGCCGCTGCTACTAGTGCCGTTCTACAAAGTCCCGAACAACAGCGTTTGCTCGAAGAAGAGTTGCCCTCACCACCACAAGTCCAATCCGGCTCATCAACAGTGGTGGTAACCACAGTAGCTTCATCAGCAGGGGCATCAGGGCAAATAACCACAACAACGGCCACACCTTCAGGCAGCTCAACAACAGGAGCTGCCAGTAGCAGCAGCAGTGGTGGAGGGCGCTCGAAAAGAGAGTTTCTCTAGCCCAAAATTTTAGTACGCCATCAGTCGGACAATAGCAGTTTTGAGCAATAATATTAAATATTTTCTTTTTTATATTTAATTTTCTTAAGACGGGAATACATATTGTTAAAAATGAAAAGTTTAGGATTTATATAATAAGATTTTTTCTTATTTTTTTTTTTTTTTTTTTTTTTTTGAGAAATTTAGTTTGTATTTACTTTTAAAATAAGAACGCTTAAGCAAATGGCGTACTTAATAGCAAAACACTCATATACCATAACTTACTTTTTCTGTTTTTTTGATCTTTGTTACATCCCGTTATTAAGCTTATGCTC
The DNA here is from genome assembly GCA_930367215.1 of Pollenia angustigena. Lineage (NCBI taxonomy): Eukaryota > Metazoa > Arthropoda > Insecta > Diptera > Polleniidae > Pollenia > Pollenia angustigena. The sequence continues at coordinate 5,081,314 of OV884059.1, read as the reverse complement.
ATAGCGTTGTAAAGTAATAAAGGTCTTCCTGTGTTTATATTTTTAAACCATCTCTTCTTCTGTCTTCTCTGCTCTGTTATTTTTTTTTTTTCTTTTACTCCTTAAAGAGCGCCCAAATAGATTTGAACAAATTCATCCGTTAGTTATAGTTAAAAAAGAGCATATTGCTTACGAATTTTTGCTGATTATTTAGATATATAAAACTTCCCTTAAGAGTATTAATCCCCGATAGCCCCTTGCCAGATCCCTTGTTAAAAACCTTTAGGAATTAGGGTTTAAAAGTAGTAAAATATTTGTAACAGATATTAAAAGGCAATTTTTAATTATTATTATTAATATAAAAAATTAAAATCAAACCCAAAAAATTTAATAAAAAATTAAATATCTTAAGTATAATTTAATTTAATAGCCATTAAAAATGCCCCAAAATAAAAAAAGACAAATTAAGTGTGATAACTGCAAAAAAATTATAATTAAAAATAAAATATTATTTTTTAACAAATATATGATTTTTAGGACGGTCTTTTTAGTTGAGTTATAAAAGAAAACCCTTTTTATATGAAAAATAATTTAAGTCAAGATTAAAACTGGAACAATTAAAATATTCAAAATTTACTAAAATTTGTTAAAATTTATAAAAATCTAATTAATTTAATCTTTTTTTGTAAATTTAAGGCAAAAATAAAGTTCGAAATGTTATTCGAGTTTTCGAATTTAGTTTCGAATTTTGGAATTTGCTTAAAAATATAGAAATATTTTTTAAAAATTTTATTTGGGCGTCACAATTCAGATGTCTTAGTTAAATTCGAACTTTCGAAAATGGCGAAAATATAGAACAAATTTGTTGAAACTAATAAAAATCAGATAAATTTAATGTATTTTGTAAATTTAAGCCAAAAAAATAAATTCGAAATCTTAATTGAATTTTCGAAATTAAGTTCGAATATTGGAATTTGCTTAAAACTAAGCAAAGGTTATAAAACTTATATTAGTGCGGCAAATTTCAGATTTTCAAGCTAAAAAACTAAATTCGAATTTTCAAAATTAGCTAAAATATTCAAAAAAAATTGTTTAAGCTTATAAAAATCAAATAAATTTAATGTGTTTCATAAAGTTAAGGCAAAAAATTAATTTCGAAATGTTTGATTAAAGCTATGAAATACTTTTCAAAAATTTTATTTGGGCGTCAAAATTCAGGTTATTTATTTTTAAAATAAAATTCGAACTTTCGACAATTGCCGAAATAAAAAAAAATTTGTTGGAACTAATAAAAATCCGATAAATTTAATATATTTTGTAAATTTATGCCAAAAAAATTTAATTCGAAATCTTAATCGAATTTTCGAATTTTGGAATTTGCTTAAAAATAAGCAAAAGTTATAAAACAAATATTAGTGTGGCAAATTTCAGATTTTAAAGCTACAAAACTAAATTCGAATTTTCAAAATTAGCTAAAATATAAAAAAAAATTTTTAAAACTTATAAAAATCAAATAAATTTAATATGCTTCATAAAGTTAAGGCAAAAAATTAAATTTGAAATGTTATTCGAATTTTGGCATTTGATTAAAGCTATGAATTAATTTTAAAAATTTTATTTGTGCGTCAAAATTTAGATTTTCAAGTTTCAAAATTAAATTCGAATTTTCGAAAATTACCGATATCTGAAATAAAATTGTAAAACCTCATAAAAGTCAAATAAATTTGAAGTATTTTGTTAAGTAAAATTCGAAATGTCAGTCGACTTTAAAAATTAGGTTAAGTTTAATCTTATACGTTTAACTTTAATGCCCAACTATATTATGCAAAAGCTTGACTAAGCTACTGTCAAACATTAATAAAAAGCCTCTCAAATGCATTAAAAAAAACCATATTGCAAGAGTTAGAATTCCTTTGGTAACACTGCTTGCAATGAACTCTGTTCGCACCGGTACTGCTAAGATATTGCAATGCATATGTTTGCCGCTTTCTGGTTTTAAGAAAGAATTACATAAATACTTTTTTAGAGGGGAAAATTTTGAAAATATGTTTTCTTGATATTTCCTCAAAATTAAATTTGAATTGGAAATTTTCCTGTCTTTTTTTTAAATAATTTTCTATATTTCTTCCAGTTTTTATCTTTTTATTACAAAATATTCGATTTGAATTTTTTTTATTTATTTATTTGAATTGTTCTAATTTTTTATTTCAAACTCTTTTTCGATAAGTTTAATTAGCAAAAAATACACAAATTACTGCCATAACAAATGAAACAAGAAAAAAAAGAATTTTTTTTTATAAAAATAAAAAAAAATTAAGAAAAACTCCAAAACAAAAAACTTAAATAAATATACTGAAACAAAACTTGTGTTGCCACCCGTCCTTTTTTCAGTAAAAACAAAATAAATTTAATTAAAAAAAAATTTTTCAAAATAAACAATATTTAAATGAAAACAAAAGAAAAACTAATAAAAAAAAAACCGCAAAAGCAATAAATAGAATAAATATTAATAAACAAAAATTTAATTAAAAATTAGAATTAAAAAAAAAAAAAATTAGATACAATTTTTCTTTAAATCATAATTTTTTTTGGTATTTCAACGAAATTTATTGTTTGAAAATGGTTTTTATAAAAATTCAAGTTTAGGAAAACGAATAGAGAAGAAGCTTTCTTAAAAAAAAATTTAATTTCTCTAAAAATTTTGTTGGTATGAAGTAATTTACCACACCAAATCGTATATTTAGGTCTCTTTGACAGCAGAATTATGGTTTTTTTCTTTATCTTACCGTTTTAATCGTTTGCTTTGCCTTAAGCTGGAGGCCCATACCACGCGTTTTCTCCTCCACGCATTGCATGATTTTTTATACCTAACTTGCGTTCTACGTTTTAAGTTAAGTTTAAGTTTTGATGCGTCATCACCACAAGTAAAAATTAAGTTTTATTTATCAAAATCAGCTGATTTGTTCGAATGCTGCTTCACAGAAAAAAATAATTTTCATATTTGAACACGAAAATCGCATATTTGATAAAAAACAAATTTTTTAATTTTCTGCGATGACGATTTTTGCGGTATTGATAAAAAAAATTTCTAGGTATAGTTATTGAATTTTTAGTCAACAACCAAGTTTATTGAGTCAATAAAAAAAGTTGTTGCCCAAAATAATTTTTTTTCAACAAAATGTTTACGTGATTTGTTAAAATTAATTGCTGAAAATGTTGAATAAATCAAACAAAATGTTTATCGAATCCTTATTTATTTATTTAAAAATGATGATGTGCTTAATTCCCATTTTTTTTTTTCTTTTTGCATAAATACGCTAAAATTTATTATGGGGGGATAAGCTAGTTCCTATGTGCATTTCTCTGGTTGCTTAGGCCAGATCACCAGGAAACCTTTTTCCAAAGACATTGGCAAAACTAAATATATTGTACAAATAAAACAATAAAGCGAATGAGACTTTACAAATGGAAAAGAGTTGTAAAAATACTGTTTTTACTTTGATTCAAATATTTTTTTTATTGAATGAATATGTAGAAATATTTAATTATTTCATTATTAAATATGTTTTATTGAATGCTATTTTGCAAAGTGTAAATTTGATAAATTTGTTCATTGAATCAAACAAAAAGTTTATTGACCTAAAATATAATTTTCAACAAACTGTGTTGTTAAAAATTTTCTTGAGATATTTTTTTCTGTGTTGTGACGCTGACAAAAGTAGAAAGTAAACCTACTTTCCGCTTTCAACGCCTGAATGCATCCTACGCTTTTGTGCATGAAAATTGTTATATAAAACGTCAAAGATTCTACTTTTTTGACAGCTGCGTAGACTGCGAAAAGGCGTGTAACGCGTGGTGTGGACCTCCAGCTTTAAGCTGCTTACCAAATCCAACCAGACCAACGACCTCGTTACTCATACACAAATTTACGTTAACGTTAACGTTAAGGTCGACTTCAATGGCTGGTAGTTACTAAAAATACGTAAAATATATTAAAAAGAAAACAGAAAGTTTGTCAAAATTTTATTAATATGTATATAAAAGAACAACGCTGTGTACGTTGATTGAATTTTCGTTTTATCAGCTAATAAAAACAATCATAAAATTTTATCAGGTTCGTTCGCAGCGTCACCTCACGTTTACGTTAAAGTATCTATTTTAACATAAGTTGAATAATGAAAACTGAATAGCTGATCAATAACGTATAAGATTACGTAAGAGTAAAGACTCCTTAATAATCAGGTAAAAGATACCTTTTTTATTGAGTCAATATTCGGTTTATTGACATAATTATCTTTCTGTTCACACATACACAACTTAGCTTACTCAATTGGCAATTAACTTAGCAAAATGTAAACAACATTTGACATCTTTAAAGAAAAAACAAAATAAACATCTGGCTTTTGCGCAGACCTAATGGATGGACCTTTGTTTTTGTTGTTTTGTTGTTGGCAAAAATGTCAAAACACTTTGATTAGTGAGTTGGGTTTTACTCACTAAACACACTTGTGAGAGTGCACTGCAGTGTTGCATTTTAATTTTACTCAATATTTATAACAATTTCATATTAATTGAGCAATAACTAAATTGCAATTTTGTATGGATAATTAAGCTCAATAATGGCATTTATTGCGTAAAACTCAATTAAGGTGCATATCTGTACACGGTATAACAGCCTATCTCTTAAATATTAAATCGTTTTTTTAATAAAATTAAGCTTAATTTAATCGATCGTTTTCACGATAAAAGTCGTTCTTTTCAATTTATTATTCTAACTTTTCAATAAGTTTTGTTTATTTATCTTACGTTTTTCAGATATTATTAAGGTTTTTGTTAAGTCATAGAAATCGACTAGAACAAAATCTCCCTCAAAAGAAAGTGCAAAAAGCTCTCTTAAAGTTCTGTACGTGTGAAGTAACAACAACAAAGTTAATACACTTATAATAACCCAATTCAGCTAAATTGTCTTTCGTTTTCGTAAAAGTTTAGATAATTTTTAGGTTTTCCTTATTGCATTCTAAAGTATTTAAAAGGATCCCGAACCCCTATAAGTAGTCGAAGAAGTGTTAAAACTCGATTTCTTAAATAACGAATGTCCCATTTTTTATAAATCAGTGAAATTATCTTATGTTTCCCCAATTATTTAAATAATTTACTTTGTCGTTGTATAAAGTTTTGATCTCAAACAAATTCCTTAAAAGATCCAAAAAAAATTCTTTTAGTCGAACAATTATTTAAACTAGATCTCTTTAATATCTACTCTCATTTTTTTATAAATCAGCTAAATTTTCGAATGTTTTCTGAATAATTTGAACAGTGATGGAAAATTCAGTATTATGGTACTATTTTCAGTACTTTTTCCTTTCAAAAATACCACGGTACCCCCACGTCCGTTTTAGTACTCTTTGTTATGCTTCTTTTTTAGAAATTTAGCGTTGATTTTTTTTAACATTGAGTCGTCAACAAAAAGTACTAACTCCGACTCCAACCGCTGAAATTCCAACTCCGACTCCTAATCTAACCTTAATGCTAAATGTGTATGAGACTGGTTCTTATTTGAATTTAAACTTTTTTTTAATGCAGAGCCTGTTAAATGTTTAAATATAGCAAAAAAAGGATTCAGTAATAGTTTCGAATCAATATTTTTAATTTTGCATAGCAAATTTCGAAGTATTTTTATTTTGGAAATTATTAGAATTTTTTTAAATTTTGTATGCCGAAAAATCCGGTACAAAAATCTTAACTCCGACTCTACAGCTTCGACTCCACAGCCCTGTTTACAACATTGTCTACACAAAATTTATTATTATCAGAAGGTTATGGCAACACTGCTTGTTGGTATATTTTAATTTTAGATATCCTCATCAGATTTTATCTCGGTCCATAAATGGCTGAGATGCTTGGTGGTCAGTACCATCTAAATATTTCAATTTTCCATCACAGAATTAGTATGGTTTTCTTTGTTGTAGTCTAGAGACTTAAGGCACAGTTAGCCGGCAGTAACAGTAACGTTGAAAATCAGCTGATTCATTTTGTTGTATGTAAAGCAATTATAACGATTACAGTTAGCAGTAAAATGTTACGTCTCGATCTGTAAGAAATAGATTGGTCATACTTTTTTACGGTAAGGTTACTGTTACTATTACTCCCGGCTAACTGAGCCTTAAATCTGTTTAAGTTCCTCGAGATGATTCCGGAAGACCTATTTAGACGTAAAAGCTTTAAAATTAGATCTTTTAAATATTTTCTCTCATATTTTAATTAACAAATTTAAATTGCTTAGCTGTAGTTTGTAATTTAAAGCTGAAGGTCCACAGCGTTTATGCATCTGTCAAAAAAGCATAATTATTGTAAAATTGTCTTGACATGTTACACAGCACACGCGTAGTAGGATTACTTTGTTCTTTTGCATGCGACTTGGAACAAGTTCTAGAATGTCTCAAACGCATAAAACGCTTGGTGTGGACCTCCAGTTTAAACCCTTTTAGAATTCCTTTACGCAGTCCCAACCAAATAAAGCAAACATAAGAGAACTCTTAAAATTCTCTTTATTTACCTTTAACACTCTCTAACATTCTAAAGCTAAAACTGTTATTTTATTAATTTGTTATAAAATAAAAATTTGTTAAACTTATTAAAACATATTTTAAAAACAAAAGACAATCGTTTAACCAAAAAAAATATTCTTAAAAATACTGAAAATAGTTAAATTTAAAATAAAACAAAAAAACTGTTAAAATTTAATAAGTCTTAGTTTTCTATTAAATTTTTTTATTTTTAAATAGCAAAAGAAACTTTTTTTTAGTTGAAATATAAATCAAATTAAAACGTTTCTACATAATTAAAAAAAAAAACAACTCTTTTAATATTTAAAATAAGTTAAATTTAAAAAGTCCAAACGGAAATACAAAAAAAAAAATTTGAAAAACTTTTGCAGTTTTTTAATTGTGATACACTAAAATTAAACTTATATTTTAAAAATTTTAGCTTAAAGTTTTATAATTTAAACAAAAAGAACAATAAGCTAAAAAAAAAAATAATGATGAAAAAGGTTTCATTATAATTAAGCGAAATATTTATATTCTGATTTAAAATTCAAGAAAAAAGCCCCAAGCACAGTGTAACACACATACAAAGTTTTAACAAACAAACAAACTTTGAAAATTTCCAAATTTTTTGTTAATATTCCAAAAAGAATGCTTAAACAATAAAATTTGAAGATTTGAAATTATTTTCAAATATAATTTAGAAAACAAAAAATACTTTCAATAAAATAAAATTAATCAAAAGTAACAAAATTTTAAAGCTTTATAAATTTTAAGCAAAAACTAAATTCATTTTCATACTTATACTTTTAAGCAAACATTTTATATGCGAGTTTAAGTTCGAGTATTCGAATTTCCCGAAAAACACAAAACATATTTAATATATACAACTAAACTATTAAAAATTTGTATTTATTTTTAAAGTTTAAATCCCAATTCGAAGTCAACTTTGAGTTTTCTTAAATATTCGGAAATCCAGAAAAACATAAAATAAAAAATTTTTAAAAACGGTTTAAAATTATAATTTTTTCTTATTTTCAAGCTTAAAATTTCTATTAAAAATTTAGTTCGAATTTCCAAAATTCTAGAAGCAACATAAAAAAGTCTTCAATAAAACTAAAAACTAATCCCATAAATACTTATTTTCAAGCTTAAATTTGTTACATAAAATTAAGTTCGAATTTTCGAATTTCCGGAAAAACACAAAACATGGTTAATATTAATAACTAAACTAATAAAAATCCTAATTTTTTATTAAATTTTAGGGTTGAAATTTTAATTCGAAACTGACTTTGATTTTTCGAAATTGGCCGAAAACCTTAAAATAATGCTTACATCATTAACATTTTTAAATTCTCAACCGTTTACCCACTTAAAACTTGAATTCGGAACTTATTTTCAATTTTCGAAATTAAATTTTGCGCATTTAAAAATTGAGAGTCAATACCGCTAATAGCAATGCGAAATTAGCTTTGAAATTGGCTGAACCTTTAAATTTTCGAAATTTCAGAAAAAACATGAAATAATTTTTAATAAATTAATAAGCTTTTGACAATTTCCAAGCTAAAAATTTAAGTCAAAGCTTTTATAATTGCTAAAAATCACACAAATAAAGTATCTTCAATAAGTGTTTGTGCTTTTGAATTAAAAACTAGAATTTAAAAGTATGTTCGAAGTTCCGAAAATGGTTAAAGTTATGGTTTAATGCTGATAAAATAAATGTTACAGTAAATTCGAAAATAAGCTCAAATTTTCAAAGTTCAAAATTCTTGAAGTTAACGAAAAATGGTAGTTAAAAAAAAGCAGGTAAAATGTTTTCAAATCTTTTTCAAAGTAAATCTTCTTTAAATAAAACTTATTTTAAAAACTTTATTAATTGAAATTTTCTTAAAAAGTTTTCTCCGTTTACACTGTGCTCAACGGTTTTGGCATTTAAATTGCTACATTTTCTTTTTTTCAGCTATAAATTTGTTTCCTTTAAGTCATTTTTACTTAAAAAAAAATATAACAAGCAATGACAACATGGTATTACATAAAATAATTAGCTAAATTGTTTATAAATAATTTAAAAGAAAAAATAATCATGCAAATAAACAAATATAAATTCAATGATACTATTAAGTTAATAATTTTTGTAAAAATATCAAAAAAAAAAAAAAAAACTAATGTAAATAAAATATTGTAAATTTTAAAAAGCAAAAACAACCAAACAAAATAGGCTTATAAACTGCAAACAAAAAAAGGGAGCAAATTAATCAATAGCTTAATTTCGAAAATGTGATCAAAATTTTTTCATTTTCACAAGGTTTAAAATAAAGTTAAATTTAGAAAACACTTAGTTAAAAACTATTTTAATAATGACTTCTGGTGAAAGAAACATTTTGTAAGGCAACAACCATTTGCGATATTAAGTTCGAATTTTTAGATATCTTAAAAAGCTTTGTGATTTCAAACAATTAATTAAACATTTTAATTAAAACTTAATAAATAAAAAAAATAAAAATCCAATTTTAAAGTAAAGTTCGAATTTTCGAAACAGCTAAAAATGTCTCGAATTTCAATTTATTTAGTAGAAATTTTATTTTAGCTGCACAAATAGACATTTTTTATAAAGAAATCGCCATTTTTAAGCTTAATTAAATTTTCGAAATTAAGTTCGATATATTTTATATGTTTCATAAATTACAAAAAAAATTTGCCTTATCATACAGAAATTTGTTTTAAACTAAAAAATAGTACTTATTTTTAGTTAATTCTAATTAAAAACAAAATTTGAGTTTAAATGCAAAAGCACATTTAATTTAAGTATTTTTCATAGGAATTTTAAACTTCGTAAGCAAAAATAGATTTTCAAACTTAAGTTCGCTATTTCGAAATTCCAAAATATAGTATTTTTTATAATTAATAACGTTTGTTTGTTTAAAATTGCATCAATAAGTGTTTGGGCATTTATAATTTTTGAAACTAATTTCGAATTTTCGAAATTTATAAAAATAGTTGTATTTGTAGTTTTTCTAGTAATTTATTTTTCAAATTAAATAAATAAGTAGTATTTGCAATTTAGGAACAAACCAACATTTTCGAAATTAAGTTCGAATTTTTGTTCCAACAAAAAATTATTTAAAATTTGGTTAGTAATTTTAATATGTAAAAAAAATCTATTTATTTCTAAAGGGATTTTTAAAGTTTTTTTATAAAAAATTTTTTAAATAATCTGTTACTTTTTTCCAAAAAAGCTTTAAATAAACTTTTTTGCTTGCAGTTTGTTAGCCTTTATATTCTTGGCTTAATTAAAAATAAACTAAAACAAACTTTTTCAAAATTATATTAAATTGAAAATACAATTAATTTGCATTTAATTTATCAAAAAATGGCAAAAACTATTGAAAAATTTATAAAAAATTATAAAAATTATAAAAAAAATAAATACAAAATTTTCACAAGAAAGCCTTAAACAATACTTACTGATAAACTTAAAGAAAATTAAACAAACTAAAAAAAATAGTGCAATTATAAAAACGAATTGTTTTGAAATAAATTATTAAAAAAAATAATTAAGCTACAACCACAAGATAAATAGGAATTGTTAATAATTTAGAACAAAAAAACACTAAATTTAAATAAATTATTGTATATACAAATAAAAGAAATTAAATAGAAAAATTAAGGAAATCAACAAAATAAACACGCCTAAAATCTGCTTAAAAAGCTCATAAATAATGAAAAATAAAAGTTAACTGTCTTTTAACTAAAAAATAAATATAAAAAAAGCTTTTTTTATGCTAAAACAATTAAATAAAATAATCTTTTAACTGAACAACATCAACAACAACAAAATACAACAATAATTATACACCTTTAAAAGCTAAAAATACAAATTTATAAAACAATAAAAAAAACTCAAATTACTACAAAAAAACCCTCCTTCTCCTAAAAAACAAAACATCAAATGAAACAAAAGAACCAAAGGTCATTAAAAACAATTTATATACATAGAAAACCAAACTCAAATAAACTTTTAACAAAATATTTTACAATAATAAAAGCCATCTTTAAACAGAAAAAGCTTTTTCTTCCCTTTTTGATAAAAATCCTTTCTGAACTCTACCCTCTCTTTCGTATTTAACTGACCACAAGTCAAAACAAATCAAAACCATTAACTCTCCATGATACTGTAATTAAAAGTTCCAACAACAACAATTAATCATATATAAAAGCTTTTTTAAACAAAAAAAAGCTATCTTTTCAATTTAAAGGCATGCAAAACATAAAATTCATTTAAAATAACTAAAAATATATGCTAAAAAAAATAGTCAAAACAAAAACAAAATATATTGTAAATTATTAATAAAAAAAAACAAACACTTTTTAAATAATTTATCAACAAAATGAAAATTATTTGAGAAGAAAAACAAACAAAAATATATATATGAAAAACTGTTTTCTAAATATAAAAAAAATGTCCTTGAAGTGTTTTAATTCTAAAAAGAAACATTCAAGAAGGTAAAAGTATGAAAACTAACAAAACTTTTTCAAAAAAAACTTTAAAATGTCAATAAAAGACCATTTCTAACATTTTAAAACAAATTTTGAAAAATTCGAACTTATGTTCGAAAATTCGAAATTTAAAAAACCAAGCTTCCCTGATAAAAACCAACAAAAACTATTCCTCATATACAAAATTGGGCTTGGGAATCAATTTTAAAATTTAGAAAATTCACAAAAACCAAAGAAAAATCAAAGAAACTCAATTTTAAAATACAAAATCGTACTAAAACAAGCAAGTTTTAAAATTTTTGAAGAGTATTGAAATTGAAATTCGAAAATTTTATATTAACAAAAAACACATAAAACTTAAGAAGTATCAAATAAAACTCTTCTTAACACAAAAATAAGCCATTTCTACAACATTAAGAGAATTTTGAAAATTTAATATAAAGTTCGAAAAATCGATACCAACAAAAATATCCCAAACAAAATTTTTATATTAACTAATAAGAAAAGTTTCAATAAATAACATATTTTACACAAATTTCCGAACATAAGTTCGAACTTTTTCAATTCCAACAAATTGTTAAATATTCCTTTATTGTCACGAATAATTTATTAAACTGCGCAAAAAAGCAAGTTTTGTTAAAAAAATTTTAATTTTTATCAAAAATTTGTGTTCATCAAAATATTTGAATTTTCGAAATTCAAAAAAATCACAACTTTAAAATTTTATTAAATATTTTCAAAGACCTCCTCTATTTTTTTTTTCATAGCCCAGCTATATTTAAAGATATTGTGCTACGCCCACTTCTTAAATCTCGCCCATATTTTGTCAGCTGTTGTATATTTATAATTATCAATATATTTGTACCAAATTTAGAAACTTTGGCTCTTGCCGTTCTCTAGATATACAGAAATCTATATTGTCTATGTATGGGAAGAACCACTCCCACTTAAAATTTCAAAAAAATAAATAGATTTCTGGAGGTATGGATGGGCAAATTGAAAAAATATATCGATATATATCGAATCGATATTTTTTAAGAGTATCGATATATATTATTTCAAAAATATCGATGTATCGATATATCGAACATATTTTGCTGAAACTATTACCAAATTAAAAAATGTAATATGTATACATATATGGACAAATCTTATTATTATTCCAAATATATATAGGCACATATATTGTTCCAAAACCGCATAAAATAAATCTTTTCAAGTTCGTTTGACTTTACTGTTTTAATTAGAAATCTGCAATGTAAAAAACCCACTTTTTTTAATTCTTCTTATAAATACTAATCTTTACATGCAGTCTACAACTGACATGAAATGCTTAACATTAACACTAATATGACGTTAGTGTTAAGTATAGACTCGTCATGTTAGAGATTTTCTTATGTTATAACCCGGTTGTTAATGCAAATGTTTTAACAACCCTTTTATAACATTATGTTATAACAGCAAATCATATCAGTTGTAGACTGGGAGTTATAGATCTTCATACTAGTTATAAAAAACATATGATGCATGCAGTGATGCCAAATCCTAAAAAACGCATATTGTTTGAAAAACGTCTTAAGTTTTGAGTTTTTAATGAAGACTGACTTATCGGCGATATATATCGATTATTCTTTTTAAAAATATCGATATTTTGATATATCTTTAACTCTATAACACACAAATATTTTTTTTTATATACATATAAGAGTTAGTTAAAGCTGTATAAAAATATATATAAGTATTTTTGATAAAAAAAAAATTATGCAATTTGGGAACAAAAATCCATTTTCGAAACTAAGTTTGATATATTAAAAAATTCGATAAAGTAGTTTTAATTAGCCGAAATTGAGTTTTTACTGAAGTCTGAAGGCAAATTTTTGAAATTGTTCGCAAAAAATCATTTTCGAAAAAAAGTTCGAATTTTCGAAATTCCAAAATATCGATATTTTCTGTTAATTTAACGAAAATTTTATTTTAATTGCGAAAATATGTAATAACGATAAAAAGTTTTACATTTTAAGCTATATACTATTCTCGAATTTCAGTTTAATTATTCGAAATTCCAAAAAAAAAAATCAAAACTTGTTGAGATTAAAAAAATGTAATGCAAACTGCATAAAAACGTAATTTAAAAAAAAATGGCAAACTTTAAAGAAATACAAATTTTTGAAATTAAGTTTGAATTAAAAAAAAAATGGAAATAATGATCAATTTAACTGAAGTTAACCTGCAAATTTATTTACGACTGCACAAACTGTAATTTTAATGAATTAAATTATATAATTTGATTTTTTTCAATATACATACATATTTAAATTAAAAACTTTTAATCTCAAATACACATGTTATTTGAAAATAAACATGTTAATTCAAATTTAAATTAATACTTTTAAAAAAAAATTAATTACACATTTTTGTGCATTTTAGTTTAACCAGATAAATGTATGTACATTAAACTAAGGTATAATTCCATATTTAAATCCCCAAAAAATGAATAAGTTTTTTCAAAACTGTTTACACTGTATTAGGTTTTATTAAGACAGGTCAAAAACAGGGACCGAAAATAACAGTTATATTGGAATTTTTAAACAAAAAAAGCATATAGAATTCATTGTCGAAAAACAGATTCAAGTATACCATATTGTTCCTCATGCACTTGTCAATGATAAAATATATTGATTTTTATAATTTTGATTTTTATATTTTTTGATTTTTATTTTTTTGAACAAAAATAACTGTTATTTTTTGATTTTTATTTTTTCGATCAAAAATAACCGAAATTTTTTTATTTTTATTTTTTTAAACAAAAATAACAGTTATTTTTTGATTATACACTCGCCTCTTGCTTAGGAGCTGGAGATTTCTTACCTTCGCTGTTTAAGTATTCGTCAAAAGTATCTTTCTGTTGCACCCTTTTGTAAGTTCATGCTTTTAAAAAATCACTACCCCCATCGGACGGAGAACATCCTGAGGATAGGAATATTTTTATTAGAAAAGTAAGGCGAAATCAATCATCCTGAAAGACAGAAACCATTTCCCACTAAAAGCATAATAACGGAGTTCACAAAGTCAGTACGGTGCCGTGCCACAGGGGTCTATTAGCTTCCGTGGTTCAAGATAGCATCTTTGATCAGCCGCAATCGCAAGAGATCTGTCAAATTTGGATTACTGGCGAAGACCAGCCGAAATATCCTTAAGCTGATCCCTACCCCCAGGGGAACCCAGAGGAACCCCTGGGGGTAATTGAAGCCGTTGGTACCAAATAGTGCTTTAATTAGTCCAGATCTAATACCTAAAGCTGCATCTACATTCTCCTGTGCGTATGAAGCCAATAAGTGCCCCTTAAGAATCCTCCAAAAGTAGTTATTTTGTGGAAGGTCTGTTCAATTCTAAGATCACATTCAAAGTCCCCGGGCTTTTTTATTATGACTCCTAACATAGGCAACAGTTATTTATTGAACGGATGCTACAAAACTTTTAACATAAAGCTCTGTCCTTTGGTTGGTATGAAAAGCGGTACGCAGATCCCAGACTTTACCCTTAGCTTTATGAGCATATATTTTAAAAACTTAATTTTTTAAGGGTTAAATACATTTATTTATTTGTGTAAATTGACTCTTATTCGACCTTTACAAAATTGTATTAGTATTTTTATTTAATTAAGCTTGAGGTCTCTTTTTTTATAAAAAATATTAAATTTATTTAATCCAATATTTCGGCACTCCGTTGTGTGCCTTCTTCAGGGTTTTTTTTTAAATTCAAATTTAGCAAACAACATTCCCAAGTGTTACTACTTTTGTTCTACCCTTATTACGGTCTCAATAGTTCCTTCAGCTTGATTTTGATATTCAAATATAATTTTATAATACCCACTTTTCAATTTCGATGGCATATTCTCATTCGATATAAGACAGTTGTCGACACGTACCAGACGTTTTGTTAACGGGGCCACAAATTTACCCTCAATTCGTGGTGCATTGTCAGAACAGTTTAGCAAACTATCCATGAGCAATTCTTTGTAATATCTATTCATAGCTTCTGTTATATTCGATTCAGGTATATAATATGGACTTCTAACATAATTTGAACCACCGGACATGCTAAAGTACATGGAGGCAGTAAAAATCATCTCATCTGTTATATCGTCTTTTAAATCAACAATGCCACTTAAGGCAAAAACGCCTCGAGCCGGTCGGGAAACGGTCACATCGATGTATACAGTTTCGGGGGACTTATTATCAACGGTGAAAGCGATAAAATCGTAGGTCCAATCGGGCTAAGAAGAAAGTATAAGTATGTGTTTGTGCATATATGACATAAACAGTTTTATAAAGAAATTAAAGAGCTGCACTATACCTCACATTTGATCCGATTTTCGGAAACGAAAGCAAAAATTAATAGAATTAGAAATGTTGTTACAAGCTCCATTTTATAAATTGAAATAACGAAATTTTCGTTTGTTGAAAAGTTTTCTATTTATACGCCCAGATATTATTTGTTTAGATCTGTACAAAATCTTGTTTTAAGAATACTTTATTTAAAGATTTAGATAACAGACACGACAGTTTAACAAAATAAAAGGTTGTTAATCCAATAGACTTTTATCCGATTTATATGTTAAACTATAATTAAAATAATTACGGGCTTTACGAAATAATTTGATATCTATATACTTTCAAACCTATAAATACAAGAGCTCTAATTGTTAAAATAAAAAGCTGAAAAACATAAAATGTATTTCGCAATAAAACTTCTAATATGTCTAATCATTAAATTCGCTGTCATACTCCCAATCGAAAGTGAGGTATTATAAATTTTAAAAACTTATCCCGTATACTTTTAATAAACTCTTTTTTTAGCCCGATTGGGATTTCGATTTAATATCTATAACTTGTGAAAATCATACTCCAGATAATGCAAGCATCGAACTATGTATTTCTCGCCCGTCTCGCGGCGTTTTTGGCTTAGGTGGCTTTATCGATTTCAGAGTGGACGTGACAGATGATTTTCATTTGGGTGCATCTATCTTTTACAGTGTGACTGGTTCGAATTTTGTTAAAAGTCCTTTTTTTATACCGGAATCGGATTTTTCTACAATCATGAATAAATTCTACAAAGATTTACTTATGGAAAGTTTTTTGGATTGTGGTGTTAACGCACCATTGGTGGAGGATAAATTCGTACCTCCTCTGACGAAACGTAAAATTGAACTTAAAGATTGTATCCTTTCGAATGAGAATATGCCCTCGAAACTAAGATCTGGTTTTTATAAAGTTATTATCGAATACACAAAACAGGCTGAAGGAGTAATTGAGGTGTTGGCAAAAGTGGATTCAAAGTTGTAAAATTATAAAAAGCAAAAATTTACAAAAAAAAAAAACTATAAATTAAGGCAATAAAATAAAACTTGTAAAAAACTGCGGTAGACAGAAATTGATTTTATTAATTTTGGCTAAAACTTAGTTTTTGGCTAAGTATTTAAATGGATATTACCAGGGTATGACACAATTTTTACAGCCTCATCAACCAGTCATCGCTCAACCTAAACCTTCGTATAGGAAGGCGAGAGCTTCTAGAATCCGCTGCGGAGTATTTATTTATGCACCAGTAAAACTTCCGAGTTTTAACTGGTACTTCACGAATCAGGTCGAGCTATTTTTGGTACTTCACCAGACAAACACGTTTCAAATGTGAGGCTATAAACGATTGCATATCGTTAATGTAAAAATGTGCTAAGACTGTAGTAACTCGGTACAGTAATACGACGCCAAGCGATTAGCCAAAGCAAGTTTAAATGTAAGTCGCACGATAAGTAGACAAACAAAGGCGGCCTGTTTGCATTTAAAAAATAACGACAAAGTCGCGCGAGCTGCTTCCCAGACCAGACTATTTTTACAAACGAGTTTAAAGATTCAAAGCTGCCAACATTGTTTTAATTTGTTCAAAAGAGTGCTTTATTGGTTTTTATACTCACGCCACAAAACTCTACCAATATAATTTCCTAAAGAAGTTTGATAAAAAGTTGGTTGAAAAATTGTATCCGGTTCGAAGAACGATCAACTTATTTTAAACTCAATTGTACAACCAGTGTCAACGTGAAGGGGCCGCATAACAGTCAATTTGATTTTAAATAACATCTATATTCAAAATCGTTTTAAATACAAAATTCTGTTCTTTACGAAACATTCCAATGTAACTTAGTTAACCAAGCTGATGCATTCAAAGTAGTGCTACCATAATTTAATATAAATTAAATTAGACTTTCCAAAAAACCGAAAAAATCAATCTGTTTTTTAATACGATTTAAGTTTATATAAAAATTACCATATTGGCAATTCACAAGGTGTGCCATCAAGTAATGTTGTCATAATATCCTAATATTTTACAATAGTTTAACAAAATTATTGTTGTGTTTCATACAAAAAACGTCCTAAAATAAAAAGATTTTTTGTGCTGCGTTTATTGTTTCGTCATAACTACTTAGTATAAAATTATGGGTTGTTCACAGCACTCATACTTTTTTTTACTATTTGAAGGCATATGACTTTCTGTCTACCTTGTGAATCCCCCAATAATATAGACTTCAATACTATCTATCCCAAAATTTGGACATAACTGTAACACTTGGCAACTTTTTTGTTTGTGCGATATAGAAAACTTAAAGCATACGTTAAGGAGCAAGCTATAACATACAAAGTAACAGTGTAGGCAAAAAGAAAAGTGCAACCAAAACTCTAAAATTAATTTAATTAAAATTTTTTACATAAAATAATAGATGTTACTTTACTGTAAAATTTAGTTGCATTTTTTTTGCCGATATAAAAGCAACATATTTTTATGTTTTAATCAGGATAAAGTTCGTCAAATTTAATTTACATTAAATTATTTTTATGAAAAAATTTTACAAAATTAAATGAATTAAAATTCTATTGATAATTTTTCATTCTTAACTGACCGGCGAATCAAACCCACATTCAAGCCAGTGTTAAACGGCATAGATTTCTGATGAAATAGTGTGATTACTATCGAAACATGTCAAATCGACCTCACCGTGAAAGTGGGTTTGATTGAATTTAGTTAGTCCTCTTCCATATTATGAAACATTTACTGCAAAAACTTTATTCAATTCTCTTTTGAAACTGCATTCGTGTCCATAGAATTCAAATTTTGTTTTACAGCATTGAGTCATTTTCTATGGCTTCTCACTCACTGCTTGTACAAATAACTAACATAAAGCTCTTAATTAACCCTTTCGGTTATTCTATGCCACATGGCATAGTGCTTTTTGCAAGCCCCTGTTTGGGGCAAAATAGTTAGAAACAAATTTTTTTGATATTTTTGTATTTTTATTTAGTGCTTTTCATTGAAATTGAAAAATAAAATATTTTGATTGGTACACTCAGGGCATTCTGATAGTCCAGAAAGCAAACATGCCCTTCAAGATTTGTAATTAACGAAAAAAGGTCACATTGTAATTTTGTAAATATTGTTACGAAAATAGTCTTATTTTATAACTTTCCATAAGGTTATAAGCAGATTATCATTGCCTTAACAAGTGCAAAAAAAGTTAGATCCCAAGTGTTGTTCAAAGAAGGTGTCCGATTTTTTTTAAATCATAATTATATAGAAAAATACACATGTATGTACATTAGGGATATAACTTTTTAAAAATTTTTTAAAATATCAGAATTGGCATAGCACAGTCCAATAGAACATAAAAAACTATAAGGTAGCGTATATTTATTTTTTTGTTAAGGTCAAAAAAGTTCACCCACCAACCGCGATGAAGTTTTCAACATTTTTAATTTTATTTTTGGTTAAGAAATATTAATAATATGTTTTTTTTTTTAACAAAAAATAGCTCAAGTATGAAATTTCATTAATATTTAGGGAGGGTTAAAGATATTTTTTAACGAAAAAAAAATTTAAAATTAATAAAAAACATCGTATAAAATTATGAATATTCAATATTGCATTGGTTTAGGAAAAGCAATTGGTGCGTGAACTTTTTTGAGAAAAATTACAAAAGATTATTATTTTCGTGGTTACTAGGACATGGTTGACCTCATGGTACTATGCCAAAAAATTGGTTATACCCCTAATGTACATACATATAATATAAATTATCGTGTTTTTTATCTCATTTGCCTTTCTGACTATAGAAAAATAGCTTTATTTTATAAAGAAAACGCATTTGAATAGTTTTTTGATAAAATATACCTCTCTGATTATTAAATCTTAGAAATTGCATTAAAAATTTTAATTCAAATTATTTTCTTTTTTTCCTTAAATTATCTTCTATGCCATTTGGCATGATGCTCAAAACCCACTTTTGCTTAAAAATTTAAACAAAAATGAATACCTATTGATTGTTAATGGCATAAGGTTTAATAGTTATAAAATTCGAAAAAAAAAATTTTTTTTTGATCAAAAACAAAAAAGAAGTACCGAAAGGGTTAACTTAATTTTTTAAGGGATAACATTTATTTATTTGCTTTATTAATTCAAATTAATCAAATAACATCCCTAGGTGTTACCACTTTGGTTCCACCTTTGTTATGATCTCAACAGTTCCTTCAGCTTGATTTTTATATTCAAATATAATTTTATAATACCCACTTTTCAATTTCGATGGCATATTCTCATTCGATATAAGACAGTTGTCGACACGTACCAGACGTTTTGTTAACGGGGCCACAAATTTGCCCTCAATTCGTGGTGCATTGTCAGAACAGTTTAGCAAACTATCCATGAGCAATTCTTTGTAATATCTATTCATAGCTTCTGTTATACTCGATTCGGGTATATAATATGGACTTCTAACATAATTTGAACCACCGGACATGCTAAAGTACATGGAGGCAGTAAAAATCATCTCATCTGTTATATCGTCTTTTAAATCAACAATGCCACTTAAGGCAAAAACGCCTCGAGCCGGTCGGGAAACGGTCACATCGATGTATACAGTTTCGGGGGACTTATTATCAACGGTGAAAGCGATAAAATCGTAGGTCCAATCGGGCTAAGAAGAAAGTATATGTGTTTGTGCATATATGACATAAACAGTTTTATAAAGAAATTAAAGAGCTGCACTATACCTCACATTTGATCCGATTTTCGGAAACGAAAGCAAAAATTAATAGAATTATAAATGTTGTTACAAGCTCCATTTTATAAATTGAAATAACGAAATTTTCGTTTGTTGAAAAGTTTTCTATTTATACGCCCAGATATTATTTGTTTAGATCTGTACAAAATCTTGTTTTAAGAATACTTTATTTAAAGATTTAGATAACAGACACGATAGTTTAATAAAATTAAAGGTTGTAAATCCAATAGACTTTTATCCGATTTATATGTTAAACTATAATTAAAATAATTACGGGTTTAACGAAATAATTTGATATCTATCTACTTTCAAACCTATAAATACAAGAGCTCTAATTGTTAAAATAAATAGCTGAAAAACATAAAATGTATTTCGCAATAAAACTTCTAATATGTCTAATCATTAAATTCGCTGTCATACTCCCAATCGAAAGTGAGGTATTATAAATTTTAAAAACTTATCCCGTATACTTTTAATAAGCCCTTGTTTTAGCCCGATTGGGATTTCGATTTAATATCTATAACTTGTGAAAATCATACTCCAGATAATGCAAGCGTCGAACTAAGTATTTCTCGCCCGTCTCGCGGCGTTTTTGGTTTAAGTGGCTTCATCGATTACAGAGTGGACGTGACAGATGATTTTCATGTGGGTGCGTCTATCTTTTACAGCGTGACTGGTTCGAATTTTGTTAAGTCCTTTTTTTACACCGGAATCGGATTTTTCTACATGCATGAATAAATTCTACAAAGATTTACTTATGAAAAGTTTTTTGGATTGTGGTGTTAACGCACCATTGGTGGAGGATAAATTCGTACCTCCTCTGACGAAACGTAAAATTGAACTTAAAGATTGTATCCTTTCGAATGAGAATATGCCCTCGAAACTAAGATCTGGTTTTTATAAAATTGTTATCGAATACACGAAACAGGCTGAAGGAGTAATTGAGGTGTTGGCAAAAGTGGATTCAAAGTTGTAAAATTATAGAAAGCAAAAATTTACAAAAAAAAATACTATAAATTAAAGCAATAAAATGAAACTTGAAAAAAAGTACGGTAGAGAGAAATTGTTTTTATTTATTTTGGCTTAAACCTACACTTATAAAATTATTACAGTAACTGATTGTAGGTTATTAAATTCGTTTTCCGTACTGTTAAATTTGAATAAAAATATAGTTATTTTACGAATAATTTTATTTTTTAACATTTATGGTTGTTATTCAAAAAACAAACTACCAAAAAATAATGTTTTTTCGTTTTTATTTTGTTATGTAGTTTGATTTTTGTCGGTTGAAATGTATTTTTTTAAAGTTAAAACTATTCAATTTTAATGAATATGCTGTTTAATAAATGCAAAATTTAAAAATGAATGTAAAAATCATTTGTTTTAAATGAAATGTAAATGATGCGGTTTTTAAATGAATTTTTACTTGTTTTAAATGAATTTTCGTTTGAATTTAACTACATAATATTTTGAGTGTAGTTTTTGGCTTACAGAGCTACCTAAACAAGAGCGGCAAGCGTTTTTTTGAACAAGATACCTATGCGCTAAAAGACCTTACTAACAGTTTGTATAATATGCAACATTGTCAATTGTCAAACAACTGGTAGGTTTTACAAGAAAAATAGAAGAAAAATAAATTATTAACAGTTTAAAGGCAATTTATCGATTAACATTTTTAATAGAATTTGGTTCTCCTGTAAAATTTTCAAAATGTTAGATAGGGCGTTTTGCGTTTTAGGTAACGATATGTATGTAATACAAAACCATTTACCATTTTCTTTATTTTTTGTTTAACTTTTCTTGCAAGTTTTATAAATATATGTATCTGCTTAAGTGTTATTTCCAAGTTTTGTATTGGAACTGGCCACACGAATTACCTATTTGATTTGGTTACAAAACTATTTAACATTTTTTTTAAATAGCAGTTTTTGATGATGAAATAGGCTGTTTGTTTTCAGAAATTTTTTTTTTAAATTTATAAAAAAACACTCATTCACTTTTAAATTCCTTATCATCTGGCAGCACTCTTAATATTCATAATGTTGTCTTCATTTTACGCACTTAATCGGACATTTCATCTTTAACATAAATCTTCTTAATCTAAACAGAAATTTTTTTTAAATTTATAAAAAACACTCATTCACTTTTAAATTCCTTATCATCTGGCAGCACTCTTAATTTTCATAATGTTGCAGTGTTGCCACTTTGTGGGTAATTACCCGAATTTGGTATAATTTTTACGGTCGTGGGTAGAGCGTGGGTAATTCCTCTTAGGTGTAATTTAGGTATAATTTGAAATTTTTACTTCAGATGCCCAAATAAAATCAAGATTCGATTTCAGTGATGACATTTATTGCTTTTTAAATATTGTTGCTAAGAAATGCACATCCTTCTAAACCAAAGTCTCGGTTTCTTTTTAAGAAACGACTTCAATTATTAAACAAACATATATTTTCAAATGTTTGGTAATGAATGTCGCAAGATGGACCCTTAGATTTGGATAAAGATGCCTATCATAGTGATTTAGAACCTGAAGTTTATTGAAAAAAGTTATTCAAACTAAAAACTTGCCTGGGGGAAGATATGTTTCCAATATTGCAACATATAATTAACTTTATTAATTTAAAGGGTATTTTTTAAGACCATGAAACTTAAGATGGTAGACAACACAAAAAAAAATAATTTTAATCGCAGATTGATACACGGCATAACCATTTGAAACTGATTTAAAACAAAAAGACATTGCGCCTGTCCTTGACGAAACGCATTGCAGACGTCCAATTTTGTTTCTCTTTTTTGAATAAAATGAACAAGGTTGACCTCCAAGACACCGATTGTTGCTGGTTTATCAGTATTAACATCTGATTTCACAGCCCCACGGAAAACAATCAATAAGTGTCACATTGCACGGCCTGGAAGTCTAATTGACAGTTTATTTTCTCTAAATCAACACATCGCCTTCATTTGTGAAAAAACGTTGCGTCATTTAAGTCATGAAGTCACCTTTAAGTTGCGAAAATCGATGGCTGATTTTCAAAGTATATTTGGATAATTTGGTGGCGTTGTTCAAGCATGAATCTATTCATGATGATATGCCTGATCAAAAAGTGAAAACAGTATGACAGTTCGTTTGACAGCTAACCGTTCGTAAGCTCTATGGGGCTAGAAGGCATCAATGATAAAGCAATGACAAGGATCATTGTAAACCTTCCCAAGATATATCAACCAAATGTGGAAGTTAAAGGGTGCGTTCGTAAATGCATCACTGCGCTGCATCAGTGATTTCGAATCGTTTTTTATTTATCAGTGAAGTAAATGTGGACCAAAAAATTGTGAAATACTCCACAAAAATAATAGACATACAATAAATAAAATTATAATTATTTTTTATCGGCTTTATAAAAAGTTTGCTTTCTGATGCAGCGCAGTGATGCATTTACGAACGCACCCAAACTCAATATTTTAGCAGTTTTATTTTATGTTTCATTAATTTTTTTAAGTCTTTAATGTTATTTTTTGTAAATTTAAATAAAATTAACAGTTTGACAAATAGGTATTGAGCTTGCTTTAATGAGTTTGCTGTGTTTTTGCTTCTTTGTTAATGTATTTTTATTAAATAAAACTTAAATTTTATATCAGGTGTAATTTCATTTAAATCGGGTAATTTTGCTTCATCTCAAGTGTAATTTTGAATCTTGCTGGTGGTAACACTGTAATGTTGTCTTCATTTTACGCACTTAATCTGACATTTCATCTTTAACATAAATCTTCTTAATCTAAACAAAAAACGGAATAAACACAAAAACACCAACAAAAGAAATTCTTTTCTTTAGCAACAACAACAAGCACAATAAGAAATAATCTTGAAAGAATAGTGCATAAAATCAATAAGAATATTTACATATCGTCGGTTGATTATTTAATTGTCGTATGTAATTTGTATCCACATACGACAATTATATAATCAACCGACGATATGTAAAAGAATAACAGGAATAAAACAAACAATACATACAAAAGGACATTTACTAAATATTTTTTAGAATAAGATCAATAACAACAAAATGAAAAGAACACAACAAAATAAATAAGAAGAAGATATTTTATATTGTTTTGTAAGTATGTATGTACATATGTATGTAAAAACAAAAACAACATTTAATACTGCATACCAGTGTTGCAAAACTGAAATTTTGAAATGGTACTTAACTTTAGCTAAAAGAGTATTTTTCTCTCTAAATGGTACTTTTTGTTAAAAAAACCAATAATTTATGAAAATATGTAAAAGAAGAAAAAAATATTTTATTGGAATTCATTTATCTAAGTATTTAATAGCCAACAGTATTTATATTTGAGGTACACATGTAATTAATATTTCTGTTTTACATACGCGTCAAGCGCCCCGTCCATTTACAATATTATTGTAATTATAAGTTATTCGCCATTTTATTTCTACCTATATTGTCCTATATTATTTAATAAGTGGCACAATGGTTTTATTAAAATATGGCTCAACTCTTATTAAAAACAAACATAACCTTGAAAGCAAAACAACATGATACATTGTTGCCAACACATTTCACAGTATATTGCACTTCTTTTCTGATTTCGATTCTTGCCAATATATTGTGTCACCTTCGAATATGACATACACATTGGCGATAAAATTTAACAGTTATATTGCAAGTGTATGAGCCGCTTAAGGTACGTTTTTTCAGTATTTTTTAAAAAAAATATTTGAAATAGTTCAGATACTTATAAATTAGTAAATAAACTACAAATTTTATTTTTGTCAACATAAATTTATACTGGTATTTATATTTATATTTTAACTTTTGCAACTTTACTTAGAACGTAGTTCTTAAAATAGTTTAAAACATTAATGTTTAAAAATAAAGTTTTATTTCAGTGTTATAAGGTAAAGCAAATTTACTTTAAGAGATCATAAGAAAATATTATAACTACAACAGCAACTACTAGTTGATTTTAATACTTGAAACAGTTTGTACGTGTGAACGATTTCTTCCTTTGCTTTTTAAATCATTTTGCATTTGAAAATGTGCGTTCAATCGATGCTCAGAAATGTGGTATCGTTTAAAAACCAAAAGCAATATACGAAATGTCAGCAAACATTACCCTAAGTCTACACTAAAGATAAATATCTCAGCCAATTGGCAATAACGTCGGCAGAATAACAAAGCAATATTTCTTATTGCTCAGCTTATGTTAAAGGCATGGGAAAACGTATTTATGTTAACTCATAATTTGAAAAAAATCAAGGAAGAAGGTGCAGTGTAAAAACTGGCGCTATCTTGCAAAAATTATTTTTATTGATATAAATTCTTTCTTATTTGACTTTATTATTAAAATGTATATTAATTTATTTAAGCTTGAGGTCTTTTTTTTATAAAAATATTAATTTTACTTAAAAAATTAATAAAATCAATATTTTTATATAAAAAAGAACTCAAACTTAAACAAATTTATATAAATTGAAATAATAAAGGTCGAATAAGAACAAAATTATAATAATAAAAATAATTTTTGTAATTTTATTTTGGTGTTTATTAAATTCTTAAATTTAATTCTTTTACTGCAATTATAATTTGCTACCATTTCACAAATTTATTTTCTTTTTCAATAAATTTGCTTTTATATTTTTCTTTTTTGCTTTTTTTTTCTCAATTGACAACCAAATTTGACGTTTTATGTAAGCAATAATTGTCAACGAAAATGTACTAACAATTATTGCAACATAAATTGTCGGCAATAGATATGTACAAGAAATTGCTGTCTACCATCAAGATAACATAATTTTGACATTTACTGCAATATATGTTGCAATAATTATCTCTGGTATAGACGGGCAGTTAGTTTCATTCTTAATATTGGCTATATATGTATGTCCAAGAAATATAAATATATTAAGTTCTGAAATGGTTTATTTCTGAAAGATCCGCTGAGACACGGAATTGAAAATTGATATTATTATAGTTTTTGTATCGTTTGTAAATAACATTAATAACTACAGTATTATACAATTGACTTATCTGGAAACAATATTTTCTGGATTATTATTAGCCGATTATCACTTTTAAAGATTTATTTTCAAAACAAAATTTAGTTCTTCATGTTTCGCAAATTGTCGAATAAAATGATTTCGCAGTTTCTACTACTTTATAAACCATTTCCTTAACAATACATGTTTCTAGAAATATAGTTTACATATACATTTTCCACTAATACATTAACCAATGCATCCCTTTTTATGAATTTTCTTGCCACTTGTAAAAAGAAATATCCCATTCTGGAAAGCAAAATATGAATCCTGGTGTCCACGCTTTGCATTTCAATATTAACGTCGTTAATTATTTTGAAAATACAACAACATAAATTTTGCAACAAAGACATGATGACCAAAGCCTGATATCGAAATGATCATATCACAGTAAAAAGGTTAAGAGTTAAAAAGCTCAAAGGATAAAAAAGTACTGAAACAACGCGGGGATACTGCGGTACTTCTAATATGAAAAGGTACTGAAAAAATTACCAAAGTACTGAATTTTTCAGCACTGCTGCATACATATCTACTACACACAACCAGCGTTACCGTTGGTGCCACTAAAGTGGCAATTTGCCACTTTTTCGGATGCTTGGATACTATTTGGCCACTTTTACAAAATGCAACCAAATGTGGTACTTATTGTTATTCTTGCCACTTTTGTGATACTTTTTACGTTAGGAAAATATACTTTTTTTTCTTTCTGTTTTATTATAACTCCCAGCTTTAATAAATGCTAAGAAATTAGCGTCCTTGGTGGGTTCAACTCTTTCCCAACTGCCAAAAAATCCTTTAGAAAATAAACTTTTATATTAATTTTTTTTCTTGTCATGCGTGGTTAGCTGAAAATCGGTTGAATAAACTTTCTATTAACCTGTTTTATTTATTATGAATAAGGGGGTAAAAATATCTCGCATATATATGTATATTGGTCGTGAAGCAGAAACCGAACTGTTGTGTACCGAAAACTTTTCTAAAATTTGTGTAATTGACATTAAAAGTAAAATCGTACCCCCATATTCATAAAAAAATTTTTTGATTTATTTAAGGCTTATTGAACAAATTTTCATAGAAAATTCATTTCATAAACCTTTTATTAACCTGAAATGTTTTTTATGAAGATGGGGGTTAGTTTTTACCAAAAATGTTGTAAAGAATTGATAACAAGAATTGATATAAAATTTTATTTATTATTATTTATAGTGTCTAATGAAGATGTAAACTATTTCGAATTAGTTTCAGAGTTTAAAGATATTATAACTGATCCAGATGCATTTATTTATGAGAGTAAAGTAAATGACACGAATTATGAACACATATATAAAATTTCGAATGCTGAAGAATTTTGGCGTGAAATTGGAACATTGAAAAATTGATTTGATGAGTATATATTCAAACTTGTACAAATTGATCCCTCATATTTTTACATTGTCACACAATAGTGCTTCTGCTGAGCGTGTTTTTACTAAGTTAGCTTTAATCAAAAATAAAGTAACAAATAGGTTAAAAGTAAATACTTGCGAATCCATGCTTTTATCTTTAAATTTGTTAGATACTATCCTTGAAGATTGGGTTCAAAGTGAAGACATTTTACGAAAGTAGTGAAGTCGTTTTAAGAACAATTAATTGTAAAAAAATTTGAATGAAACTGACCATTAATAAATTACACAGGACGACATTGAAAAAGTTTGTTTAACCATTCCAACTGATGCTTATATTTTTTGGAATGCTCCCATCGCGTCACATTTATCAGATACACCAATTATTGTAATTTCGGAAGATGTTTTGTATCACAATTAATAACAAAATCCAGTGTAGATTGCACTGTGTGTGTGATTAACTTAAAATTTAAAAATGTTCAGTTATTACAATAGTTTTAACATTAATATGTTGACTGCACTGCTTACAAGCGTTTAGTAATGAAATGTTGACAAAATGTACACTGTACAGACAAACTGACCCTGCAAATAAAATTGGACCACTAATTTTCGACTTCAAATTTCAAATGGTTAAACATACTTTTTCGATTCGAAGTCGGGAAACTTATTGCGACTGCGATTTATAGAACACTAGCTATAGAATTTCAGGTAATAATCGGAAATATTTAGCGTTTTGCTATTGTCAGAACATGACCGTTTATTTGTTAATGCAAACAACTTGATATTTTTCTACAAGCTTTTATGATCCCCCTTTCGAATTTTTCAACGGCAACGCTAGTTGCGCATTGAGTTTATTGTTGTTGTTAAATATATGTTAAATGTATGTGTTTACTTTACTGACTCCGTACTTTTTACTCATAATCAGTGCTGGGAAATGTAGTGCATTCGTAAGTTTTTTGTATGTTTAGGTTTTTTTTTATTATAAAATAAAAATGTACCTATGAATAAAAAAAAGAGATCTATAAACAAATATAATAATAAATGTTAGTTAATTTTTTTTTAATTTTATTTGTTTATATGTTTCTTTACTTTTAGGGTAAGGTTTGTGAAAATGGGTGTAGGAATACATTTTCCTCATAAATAGACAAACACAAAGTTGAACTTCAAAGTATTTTGATATGTTTTTTAATACAAACATTTTTGTTATAGGTATTAAACATACTATTTTTTTTACAGGACTTTGCTTAAAACTCTTTAAATGAAGACCACTTTTTGTTTAGCTTTTTTTTATTTGGTTAGATGTGAACAATGTAAACACATGATTCACATATTTTCCATCTTCCATGCGTTTTACCTAAATGTTGGTCAGTGTAAAAAGCCAATTATTTGCATATCATAATTGGAGCGTTTTTGGGTACTTTTAAACGAGAAATGAAAACTCGCATATATAGTGCCAAAAGAAAAATTGGCTTAAATTCATCAGCATCATGAAAACATAAAAATATTTGAATTGGATAAAACTTGCAAGATAACATTCAAAGTTTGATCTCAATTTCAGCAAATTTAATTTTTATGAAATATTGTTTATGCAGTTTTCTTTGAAAGTGAGTCAAGTTCCTTTTACGAGAATTTTTTAGTGTTATTTATTTACATGCTGTAACTCGTTCTTTTTACCTAAATTTAACACAAAAACAAAATTTCGATTTCTCTAACATCTACGATAAGTGAATGAAAGTCAAGTTTTATCAAAACTAAAGAAAATAATCGCTAAAATCTTTAAGATTATTTTATAAAATCTCCTTGAACTATTGCAATAACTAAAAAGTAAGAGTGCTATATTCGGCTGTGCCGAAACTTTGATACCCTCCACCAACCGTTCGAATGTTTAAAGAGTAATATCTGTATGATGTCTATTTATTATTATTATCTTAAACTGTGACGATTTGTTATTAATTATGGTTTTGGGCGACTTAACTGTTTTCCGGTAGTAGGGTTTATATGGGGCCTAGGGTAAATTATGTACCGATCTTTACAAAATTTCACAGTGTTATTTTTAGTCCTAAAAAACTGTGACGTACCGAATTTTGTTACGATAGCGTTATTTTTTACGGTTTTAGGCGTACTAAACTGTTTTCCGGGAATAGTGTTTATATGGGGCTTGGGGTAAATTATGGACGGATCTTCACGAAATTTACTAGCGTGATTTTCAGTCGAATAAAACAAATTTTTGCAAAATCTTATCTCATTCCGTGCCTTGTTCCACCATTTATGTTATTTTTTGTAACAAAATTATCAATTTTTTAGGTGGTGGTTCCACATTTTGATTCACAGCTCTGGTCCTACTGAACCGATTTTAGTGAATTTCAATCCCAAACTGCTTAGGATAACTACAAGCAATTTGGCACCAAGTTTGTTCATTTCTTTTGAGTTGTTCGAAAGTGAGCGTGTTTTCAACAGACGGATAGACAGACAAACATGGCTAAATTGACTTAGAATCACTCAACGACCCAGAATATATATCCTTTATGGGGTCTTAGATGAATAATAAAAAAGTTTCGCCCGGAATGACAAACTTAATATACCCTCTTCACAACTAATTGTGGTGGAGGGTATAATAAATTGATTTCAGTTTATTTTTTAATTCATACATAAAGCGGCTCATACCTTTTCAATAAAATTATTCAATTTTACGTATTGCACAATTATATCGCCAATGTGTATGTGATATTCGAAGGTGGCACATTATATTGGCAACAATCAAAAGACTTTTGATTATTATTGCACAACGAAAAGAAAGTGAAATGTATTGGCAACATTGTAAAATGCTGCTTATGTTATTCCCAAGGTATATTTACACAAGGTAGACTCATTTGGGAGTGTATACATGCTGCTCTATAAAAGGAACGGAGTTGTCAAAATTGTCTTCATATAAAAAAAAAAAAAACAATTTAACGCACACATGTACAAATTTTTTCTCATATACACGAAATTTGACGTTAAGTTTCCAACTAGGGGTAATCAACTGACAAACATATGGGCCAACGAGTTTACCTTGTGTAAATATACCTTGGTTATTCCTATAGTTTATGTTCACCTTTTTATTGAATGAATGAAACTATTGTGCGACTAATTGCATAATATAGGACAAAATGAAAATAATATGGCGAATATCATATCCAATGATATGACAAGTGTATGGGCCGCTTAATATGCATAGATTTAAAAAAAAAAAAAAAATTTTAAGTACATATATATTTTATGAATTATTTGTTTGTTGGCTCGTTTAGGTTCAAGAATTGTTACGTTTGTTATGTGTTGTTTTTTTTTACCCATAAACTCTAAATTATAAATAATTTATGCAATTTTATTTATTAAAATTACTTAATTTATAAAAAAAAACTATATAAATCGGTTAACCGATCAAAAACGAAATTAGCCGATTATAAACCGATTAAACAAAAACCTCGGTTAGTAATTAGAGCGATTAACCGATAAAAGCAAAACCCCGATTAAATTAATACCCTAATATGTATTCAGGTAGGTAGGTATAAAATTTTAGGACAAAACGTTTATAGTTTAGTACTTTTTTTTGTAGGTATCTTTTTTTTCTTAAAGTTTAATAAATGTGACATTTCCAGCCCTGTTATTTAGTAAAATAACGTTAAAGAACACTAAACAAGAGCCCAGCATACCACTAACAAAAATTCTTATGCTCTTTTTACAAACCTACCATAATCAACAACAACAGCAACAAACGCTTTTTTAGTTTATTATTAAACATAAAAACTACAATAACACAAGTATGAACAACATCATCATTATTATCATCTTAATTTAGAAGACCTGATTTTTGTTTTGTTTTATTCAAAAGAGAAAATAACGATCAGTTTTTAACGTGCCGCTCAACAACAAACACGTCTGTTGGCTGAAAACGGTTGGTCGTTTCGGGTTCGTTTTCTCTGGTGTCGTCGTATTTATTTTAATTTACTGTAAATAAACTAAAAAGAACAACAACAGCACATAAGGCAAGAAAAATAAATGCTAAATCAAGAAGAAAGAAATGAAAATAAATGTTCCTTTAAAAATAATTCGCAAAGCAATAACAAAATAACGGAAGTGCGTAAATGACAAGAAAATTTAAGAATTTAATAACAAATTTTAAGAAATACCTATCTAGGTATTACATATTTGAAAATAAATTGTTGTTAAATTATTAGGAAAGAAAAGCCGGTTAGAAAAAAATTAAAGAGGAAATGCAATAACAAAGTAAATTAACACTAATACAAACAAAACAAAAATTAAAGAATTTGAATGGTGGAATAGGTATAAAAAGTAAAGTGAAAAGTTTAAAAAAACAGTGAAAGAAATTTTAGAAAATCTTAAAACCTTTAAGATTTTTAAATAGTTATTAGAGAAATAACAAAAGTAAATAGAAATTTAATACCTAGATAGTTTTTTTATATTTAAAAAATGTGAGGAAGTATGTTAAAAATTGTATAAAAAATTCATCAAATTTAAACGATTTGTTAGGACATTTTTAAACATTTGTGCCAAATTTTATCAACATTAAAATCCAAAAGAAATGTTTAAAAAAAATAAATAAACAGTTTTATATTCGGGTGGCACAATCTTTTATGCCCTTCATCATGGTTGAAAAAAAAAAACAGAATGTTAAACCTATTTGAGCTGTTTTATCTACCTAGCTTGTTTTGTATGGAACCAATCGTATCTAAATTCGGGAGAGCTTTTGGATGGGAGCCAGGTGAAATAATAGGCCTAATTGAGTGATTTCGAATATTAAATGATCTTTATATTTGACTATGGTACGGGCGCTACATATTGCGATTTATATACATACATGCACATACATACATATGTATGTACCTATGTAGATATAGTATAAAAATCTAAATTTTTATTGTGTCTTGCCAAGTAGCTCTTCTGTCTCCTCTTCCTCTTGACCCTTCTGGTCTAGAGTTCTTTTTGACATTCGGGAGTCTGCCATCCTGGCAACGTTCCATACCTACCACCTTATATTGGAGCAATTTTTTCCAACTTTTAAGGTTTATGGTACTCATATGCCCTCGGATCGTATCGTTCCTTATTTTGTCTGGTATTTTCGGCTACTCTTCCTAGATACGTAATTGCAAGGTATATTTATAGCAGGTAGCCGCGAGATTACAACAATTGTACAATAAAACAAACAACATGGCTTTTTAGTGTTGTTTTGTGATACGACCTGTCAAACAGCAAAGGGGTTGAAAAGAGACAAAAAAAGACAAAAGACAAAGACAAAAAACTTTTTTACTTGTTTACTATACAACATTTGACAGTTTGTATCACAAAACTAGCAAATAAAAAATAACCAGCTGGCTTTCCGAGACTACCTGCTATAAATTAGGGACTGGTAAATGGACTCCAAAATCGATTTTCGATTTTTCGATCGACTTTTTTCATTTTGGTTTTTGAAATCGATTAATCGAACCTCACAATCGATTTTAAAATCGATTTCAAAATCGTTTTAAAATTAATTTGCAAACTTATAAATTATATCACAAAGGCAAACTACTACTAGGTACTACTAGAGAAATTGAAATTAGATTTTTACAGTGGGTCGATATGACTGCTTTTTATAATTGTTCTGTAAAAAGTGAAAATATGTAAATTTTGAACTGGCCTTTAGAGGAAAAAGTGCATGTACATTTCACATATTTAAATTGTATACTTGTGTAGTCAATCAGGCCTGTCACATAAATTCATTCCGATCGAAAGTGGAAGTGATTTCGAATCTTGCTTCACATAAAACGAAATCACTTTTGACCGGAATTGATTTCTGTGACCAGCCTGAATGTATGGATAGTATTTCAAAGGAGTATGACAATAGTTCTGATCCATGGCGACTGTTTCTTTGCTAAGTTACTATTAAGTTAGTTTTAGAAAAGAAACGTTTGCATGTCATTGTTTTCAGAAAGATGCAGAGATATTTCGTATTTGATAGAATAAATTACATACTTTTTGTTTTTTCACTCTGCTTAAAACTACACTGGTCTGTTTAATTATTAGCGTATTTCCAGGAAGTCATGGTTTAATTCACCTGTTGTGTTTCTATAATATGTTGATTTACACGAAGCTGACTTTAAGTGTTTGGTTAGGTACGATATGTTAAGGACTGTTTTGTTCACTGTCCATTGATGACTTTAATTTCTGAAGAACAAGAGCCCTTATATTAAAGTTGAAAGTTGGTATACTTCTAATAGATAAATACGTAAAACTACAACTTTAGACTTGGGAAACTGCATAAGCATACCTATAGACGCACAAAAAAATAAGTTTTATTGTGCATGCCCATAATTTATCGATTTAGTTAAGATTAAAATTAAAAATTTCCAAAATTTTGATAAAAATAAAAAAATCGATTTTAAAAGCCCAATAATCGATTTCAGTATAAAATCGCATACGTAAATTCGATTGCAAAAAATCGATTTTCGATTGGAATCGAAATCGATTTACCATTCCCTACTATAAATATACTTTGCGTAATTGCAAGTGCTTGAATTCGGCTTTCTGTCTTCGTCGCATGTTCGCATGATTCAGAGCTGTGTGTTAGGGTATTTGTAGGTATAAGTTTTTCAATTCTCATTAAATACGGATCGAAGATAGAGCAACTGTTCCACCTGTTTTAGCGATTCCGTTTCAATTCTAATGCGGAAACCATTGTTTCGTTTCGTTCGTATATACCTATACGGAATCCTCTGCTGGTCATTTCGTCGGAAAAGAGGTTTAGGTTGCGTTGCTGGACATTCGCCGTATTTGCTGTAAGAGCCACATCATCCGTTGAAGCTTCTAATATCCCGTCGGGCAGGTTTTCGTTTATTGTTTGCACCTTTTAATTATCTCACCGAAAGGTATAGGTAGGATCACCAATGGTTTTGGTGAATTCCCCAGCTATTATTTTCAGTTCTGTCGTAGTTGGGGCAATATCTTTAGAAGCTGTGTATAGGTACGCTTAAGGGGAGTTTCCTTTACGTTTTTTTTTTAATTACATTCCAAAAAGCTAAAAACCTTAAACAAATTTTATAAAATTCTAGAAATTTCAGTTTTCTTTAGTAAATTCAATAATAAAATTTTAAAAACATCATTTTTTTATATACCTACCTAATTAATAGATTAAAAAAAATCAAATTGTTTTAAACTTAATAAAAAAAAATCAATTAATAAAACAAAGATTTTACCCAAAACTAAAGTAACTAACTACCTACCTACACATTTAAAATTCATAAAAAAATTCAATTAAATTAAAAAGTTAAACAAAATAAAAAATATATACCTACCTAGCTCCTATTAATTATAAAAAATATAAAAAATTGTAAAATTTCTTAAAAAATTATCAAAGTAATTTTTGGGAATACAAAATTTTTAATTTAAAAGATTTTGTTATTCGTGCTTAATTCCCAATTTTTATTCTTAATAAAAACACTGATTTTTTCTTAAAAAATAATTTATAGAATTTAAACAAAATTAAAAGTTTCATAAAAAAAACATAAAAATCCATAAATTTATTTTAAAAATTTGAAAACTTATGGGTACATGCCTATAAAAAAAAATATTCAGAAATTTACCAAATTTTTGTAAAAAAAAGTTTACGAAACACTTCTAAAATCTTAAAAACCAAATAGGTACCTACCTATTTATTAAAAAAAACCAAAACAAATTGAAATAAGTTTAAACGTTTTTTTTTTACCTTACAAATGCAATTAAATTTTTATTGAATAAAAAAATACTAGATAAAAAGAGTTTTCTAAAATTTCTACAAAATTTGTAACACATTTGCTAAAATTTGTATAAAATTAAAGTTATTTTGTGTATAATAAAGAATTAAAATGACTTTACTTAAAAAAATTGAACAAACAACTGGAAGTCTTCACTAGCAGCTTAAAAATTGTAATAAAATTTAAGCAAATGTAAGTAAATTATTATAACATATTAATAAAATCTTTTATTTTTCCTAAATGAATCACAAAATCATTAACAAAAACAAAATACATATTTTTGTGATTATTAAACATTTTTGTATGTATCTACTTAAGGCCAGTTTACACGGTAATACAATGTATTACGACTTTGTGGAAACAAAGTGCTGGTTCACACAGGTCAAGTTTGACTCTTCAAGTCTCGAGCTTTTAGGAGAGAGAAGTAAAGAGAATGGAAAGGGGTACATACTTGACCGTACCAGTCAGTTTTGTATTTTTCTTTTCTTTTTTCATCCGTAATATAATAAAAAGATACAAAGTTGAAGGAAAAGAAAACAAAAATTAATTTTGTGCATGAACGTGAACGCAAGTTCAAAAGAAAATTTAAATAAAACTGTTCAAGTAAACTTGACCTGTGTGAACCAGCACAAAATCCTATTAAGAAATTCTCTCCGTGTTTAAAAGAAAAATCTTTTGTAAGTATAATTCATGTTTACACGGATCGTATAAGTAAAATCAAAAATAATAACAAAAAAGCAGATGGTTGCAGTTTTAAATATTTACACAAACAACATGAAAATTTCGTGAGTTGATTTTAGTTGTTTTTGTAATTGTATAAAAATGCTATCACCTTTAATATACTCTGTTAAAATACACCTCTGGTGTGATGAGAATACATAAGTTTCTAAAATGGTTTAGAAAAAATCATTTACCGACCGCTTGTCAGATTTTGTATCCGTATTCTCTCTTACTCAATACATTTTGCTTTTACATGATATGATTTTTCTCTTTCTACATAATTGTTCGACATGTCCAAGGCGAATTCAACTACAGGTGGTGTCGGTACTACAACAATCCAAAAACAACAGAAACAATATACGGTTTTTTGCATTGCATTGTTAGTGCCATTAGCTCGAAATGTCAACCATTATTAGCAAAACACTAACAAAGCAACACCAATAAGCCCGAACTGTCAAAATCAGATGCCGTTTCGACACCACCTGTAGTTAATTCGCCTTGGACATGTCGTATTACATTGTATTACCGTGTAAACTGGCCTTAATAGGTATATTCACTTTTTTCATATGTTTGTGTAACGGTTTGTGTATTGGTGAAATAAACAGATGGCAGCACTTCGCCAGATGACGATTTTTTGTTCTTGCATTGTTGGTCTAGGCTTATGTCAAAGTTTTGTTTATGTTTACAAAAAGTCCACGTTTTGTGCTGTGATTATATTGTACAAATTAATAAGATATTGACCATAATTATATTAAAATTGGCTTAAAATGTATTTATCATCACGTTCAGCGGCACGCTTTGATTTTTGCTTAAAGTATTTTCTGACGTAAACGGTGATATAATTCCCATTTTTGTTGTTATGTTGTATTGTTGCCGTAACGATGCCGCCTGTTTATTTCACCATGGTTAGTGTGGTTTATTTGGCACTTAACTCTCAATTATAGAAATTTATTCATTATCTTCCTTTAATAAGAGTTCCTATCAAAAAATCAAAGTTTTCATCAAATTCTTTTAACTTTTATAAAACTTTTTTAAAAGTGTTTACTAGAAGTTTTAACTTTTTGTAAAAAAATTTCTTACA
This sequence comes from Pollenia angustigena, assembly GCA_930367215.1. Taxonomy (NCBI): domain Eukaryota; kingdom Metazoa; phylum Arthropoda; class Insecta; order Diptera; family Polleniidae; genus Pollenia; species Pollenia angustigena. The sequence goes on along the minus strand of OV884059.1, from coordinate 5,044,174 downwards.
TAAAAGAATTTCGTATTGAAAATTTACATTTTTCTTCAAATTCCTAAAACTTTTCAGAACAAAAAAAAATTTTTTTTTTCTTTGGAATCTTATAGCTGAAAAAAATTTATATTTCTTAAAATTATATTCTATTAGCAATTTTTAAAATTTTTTTTAATTATCCAACAAATTTTTATTATTTTTAGATTCTCTTGATTTTTTTTCTGTCTTTAGTTGTCAAATTGTAATTGTTTAAGAATCCTTTTAAGTGCTCGTTGATTAACAACTTTCAAATGTTTTTAACCAAAATTGTCAAATGTTGTTGATAAAAAAAAAATTAATTAATCAAACTTCAAAAAACACCCTAAATGAATTTTGTGGCAAGACAAAAAAAAAAAAAAAAAAAAAAAACAACCTACCACTTAAAGCAGTCAACATTTTGACTAAACAAACAAGCTAAAGATTATTTTACAACGGCAGTTAAAACAAAATTAAAAAAAAAATAAAAGATTTTGTTCACAAATTTTATTAAAACATAAAAAAATAAACTGTTTACACTACGGAAACATTTTTCAGAATTGAGTTTTTATTTAATTTTTAATATGTGTTTTATTTATTCATTCTGAGTAACATTTATAATTACAAACTTTTCCTATTCTAACTTAGACATTAGTTGTAGTGAATCATGCCAGAGTCACTGGCGGAAATCGAACGCTCAACTCTTGCACTGATATACTAGCGCACTTCTAACTAGTTTACAAATTAAAAAATGGAGCAAATTCTTCTGTAAAACTTGAAAAATTGCTTTAAATGCAATTGAGTTGAAATTTATATTAAATTTAAATTTGTTTAAAAACTTCTTTCTGTTGAAGTATATTTTATGTTTTAATTTTAATTTTATTTGAAAAATTTAAATGCTTACAAAAGTAAAAAAAAAACAAAGCAAAAGGATTGTTCAAAAAACTATAAAAGTTGGCATGTTCGTCAAGCCATTTGTGTTGTTTATTTGGTCGTTTAGGTACCTATGTACATACATACATAGTGAAAGTTTTATTAACATTTTGTTAAAAAAAAACTGTAAAGCTTTACTAAATTTCCTTTATAATTCAAAAAAATTCCACTAAACTTCTTTTATTTCTAAAGATTTCTACCCACGTACATATAAAGTTGTTGATTTAAAAATATTTTATAGAGACGTTTAACAATTTTTAAATCATTAACAACATTTGTTTACTTTTTCCCCCATAAAATTCTTATAGGTACCTACATAACTTTATTAGAATCTTTTAGAAACACAAATTCTAATAAAATTTTTTAAATATTATTAGAATATTTTGAAAACACAAATTCCAACAAAATTCTTAAAACTTTATTAAAATCTTTGGAAAACACAAATTCTATTTTTAATTTTGTAAATAAATCTTAAAATTTATATAAATTTCTTTTCTTTTTTAAACTTCATTAGATTATCTTAAAAGGTATTCATGCCATAAAAAAACCTTTAATTTAGACCATATTTACATTATGCAATTAACGCCACAACTTGCCGCAACTTTCGCATGCAAATTTTTGTTTGTTAGCAAGAGGTCTAGGGAAGAAAACGGGGTTAAAAAAGTTGAAAAAATATAAATGTGAAAAAAGTTTTGTAGCAACCGCTTTTAAAGAATATAGAAAAAAAAACTCGGCGTTAATTGCATAGATCTAAATGCGGTTTTATTTTCTTTTCTTTTTAATTCGCTGTTAGTGTGCCTCGAGTTTTTTGCATTATCTTTTTGTTTTTCTACATCGCCTTTTTTAAAACTCCAAAATAACGGTATTATTTCATACTCTTGAAACTACCCAGGGAGAAAAGAAGGAGTACGGAGGCCTTCTAGAAGGCCTCTGTACCCCTTCTCTTGGATAAACAAGGCCTTCTCGCTCCATTCCATACTCATATCTTTTTTACACGCGTTGTCATTGCGGAGATGGCCTTTCGCTTTCCTTTCTTTCGCTAGAGCTTCTTAAAGGCATTCAAATAAATGGCTCTTAGAAGGCTTTCCAGAGAATGACTGTCAAAAGGCCTTAATAAAATGGTTATCTTGAAGGGTTTTTAAGGTATGTTAAAAGGCCTTTCAATTAATGGCTCTTAAAAGGCCTTTCAGACCATCCTTGTACAAATGCCTTTGATTAAAGGTCATATTGAAGGGCTATCAGTCTAAAACATTAAGGAATATTTCCTTACAAATGAAATTAGAAGACTGAAAAGGTTTCATGTACATATTAGATCTCCAATATAGAAAATGAAACAACACTTACATAACTTTTTATATATGTATACCTATTTTACAAACGTATGTTTATATATTTTATAAAACTTATTGTAGTTTAATAACACATGTGATACCTATTTTTTTTGATTGAAATAATCAAATTTGCTAAATATTGTAAAATAGATTGTAAATAAAAGTACCTTAATGAACAAAACTCAACTAAAATGATTTACGCTATTGTTATACCCTCCACCACAATTAGTTGTGAAGAGGGTATATTAAGTTTGTCATTCCGTGTGAAACTTTTTTATTATTCATCTCAGACCCCATAAAGTATATTCTGGGTCCTTGAGTAATTCTAAGTCGATTTAGCCATGTCCGTCTGTTGAAAACACGCTCACTTTCGAAAAACTCAAAAGAACTAAACAAACTGGGTGTCAAATTGCTTGTAGTTATCCTAAGCAGTTTGGGATTGAAATTCAGCAAAATCCGTTTAATAGGATCAGAGCTATCAATCAAAATGTGGACCACCACCTAAAACAATTGATAATTTTGTTACAAAAACTAACATAAATGGTGAAATAATGCACAGAATGACATAAGATTTTGCAAGAATTTGTCTTATTGAAGATCGGTCCATAATTTACCCTAGGCCTCATATAAACCCTACTTCCGGAAAACAGTTAAGTACGCCTAAAACCGTAAAAAAATAACGCTATCATAACAAAATGTGGTACATCAAAGTTTTATAGGACAAAAAGTAAAACTGTGTAATTTCGTGAAGATCGGTCCATAAAACAGTTAAGTATGCCTAAAACCGTAAAAAATAATGCTATCATAACAAAATTTGGAACATAAAAGTTTTATAGGACTAGAAATAAGATCGTGAAATTTCGTGAAGATCGGTCCATAATTTACCCTAGGCCCCATATAAACCTTTCTCCCGGAAAACAGCTTAGTACGCCTAAAAAGTAAAACATAATGCTATCATAACAAAATTTGGTACATCACAGTTTTATAGAACTAGAAATGACACTGTGAAATTAGGTAAAGATCTTTGAATAACTCACCATTTGTTCTCCTGAAAATCATTTAAGTTCAGCTTAAACTGATATTCTACTCAAGCTTTTTAAAATTGATTCTGATTGTCGGTCAATAATTTTATATAGGTCTAAACCGCAACAAATTTTAATGCAGATGTCTGTTTTTACAAAGATTATAATAATAAATAGACATCATACAGATATGACTCTTAAAACATTCGAAGTGTCGGTGGAGGGTATCAAAGATTCGGCACAGCCGAATATAGCACTCTAACTTGTTTTTATTTTGTATTTTAATATGCACCTACAAAAAAAAACAAAACAAAAAATGTTACTCCTTCTTTTCTCGCTTCTCATAGAAGCGAGTGTGGAAGGTGTATCTTATCTTTTATACCAAAGAGCCAAGGCCTTCTATGACGCATTCTTTAGCAGTTACGTAAGAATAGTAATTAAATCAAACCAATTTTGTAAGCAGGCCTTTAAAAAGGCCTGAAGTTAGAAGGTCTTTTAAGTTTTCCCGCTGGGTACTCTAGTGCAAAAACAAACTTATTCACACTAACACTAAGATAATAGCTGCTATTATCATCAAGGTTCCCAGTTTTATATTATGCCTTATCCCCAAAGTAGCCTAAAGATCACCAAAATAGCCTAATTATCCCAATTATTGGCTTAAAATCCCCACAGATCCCTTGGAATAAAATAATATCATCGGCTTAATATGCAAACCTGCTTAATCCACTTTTTAAGTAAATTGAGATTTTGATGCCGTGTGGTAAAAAAAAAGATATGCCTCGTCGACCAGCATTTAGTTTTTCTTCAATTTGAGTCTTGAAGTGTGTCAAATCAACTACATACATACATATATTTTTGGTTCTCCTCTCAAGCAGCAAATAGGAAAAAGAAAAAGTTTTTCGTCTCTCCTGTAAAATCATAATCTTCTGATTCATCAGCTAATGCAATTTTTTTTCATGTTGTTTGTAATAAAAAATTTAAGCATTTGAGAAGATGGATTAAAGTTGTCACAGCAAACCGAATTATTTTTAAAATGTGTATTTCTTATAAGAGTTCCTATTAACTAATAATGCCTTCTGTTGCAAATTTTGATTGTAGGTACCTATTTAGTATAAAAAAAACTCGTTTAACACAAGTGTTACTTTTTAATGCAGAAAGCATATTTAAAACTATTTCAGCAAGCACTAGAAAAGGTTTAAACAACCAAAAAAGACTTAAATTTGTACCACATCTAGGGAAATGTCATTTATAATACTACATAGGTATAGGTATTATCCCCAAAAATCTCTAGTGAAAAATAGGGGTTTTCTACCAAAAAATACACTGGGGATTTTCAAGAAATTTTTAACTCCAATTTGGGCTTAAATCCCTGATTATCATCTAATGCTATGTTCACATTTGGATTTTTAAACGCGTTTAAGCAAAATGTTGATTTAGCTAATCAAAGCCGTTCACATTACATTTGAGATGATTAAGATGACAGATGATTAAGAAAAAACACACACACAAACACACAAAAAAACCACAAACAAATTTAAATTTTTTTAAAGTATTAAAAATGGATAAAAACACTTTTATAAAGTTATCAGAAGATTATTTTAATCAATTTAATGATGAAATTGTTAAAATTTATGATTTATTTAAGGAAAAAAATAAAAACATTAAGCATACATCTTGGCCGGTTGTACACGATCATGAGCGATTCTACATTATTAGGGTATGTTCAGTGGATTCTATGTGGTTTATGAAGTGATTTAGTTGTAATCATGTCGATTTGAAGTGATTAACAAATCACTTCAATGTATGGGTAATCATCTCGATTTTGAAGTGATTAGAGCTTAATCACGTTCGAGCTGCTTAAACGCGTTTAAGAACCCAAGTGTGAACATAGTATAACAAAATATAAACACAGAGCAACAACAACACCGAAAACAAAGATGATAAAAATATTTAAAACAATAACAAAGTGCAATTGCCTTCTCAACACTGGTTTTGTTTTGCTATTTCCCCATTTTTGGGGGTATAAAAAACCACAACAACAACGACAGCTAACCGTAAAAACAAAACAAATACATATGAACCTACTTACATAGAAACAAAACTCAACTCAAATGTAAAGTTTACAACGTAGAATGTCGTCCATAAAACCCCTCGTTTTTGCTCGTGTTTACATATGTACATATAACTGTGTTTGTTTTTGTAAATGTTAAGATTAGAGAGGATGCTTGTTTTTTTAATTTATCATGCTTTGATTTAGAAAATTCCTTATTTATTGCTGTACTTTTGCAAATGTTGCGAAACAAAATATTAATAGGTACAAATATTAAATTATTAAAGGATTTGAAAAAAATTTTTAATAAAAAAAGAAATAATTTGGCTATAAATGATGGAAATAGAATGCTTGTTTCTGTAACTATTATGCCTGGTTTGATTAAGCAATTTTCTTTTAATTGCTGTAACATTGCAAATGTTGCGATAACAAAAAGCTTATAAACATGTACGTAGGTCTTGAATTATAACACTGTGCTAGTTGCAAAATTAGACAAGCCGGGCACATGGCGTTTTAGAATAATTTGGGTACATTGAATCCAATGGTACCCACCGTTTGTTTAGGTTAGCTCTTGTTTTCGAGATATACCGTTATTTCGAAAATGGAGGAGGTACATACCTATATTCGCGTAACTCAAAAACGGTTTAGTTTATTGAAATTACTAAAAAATTCCGCAATAAAATTTTCTTTAAGAAAAGTCAAACTTTTTATTTTAATATGAGCAGTCGTTTTTGAAACATAATTATTTTTTGGGGGAAAAATAGTTTTTTTTTATCAAATTTTCGAAATTTTATTTTTTTAATTTTTTTCAGACATATAAAAAACGAAGCTGCAAACAAAACAAGCCATAAATGATTAAAATCTGTTTACAACTTTTGATTTTATTCACAAAAGTCGACAAATTTTAATTAATTTAAGAATTTCATAAAACGCAATATTTGTATGGGAGCCTCCCTAAGAAACGGAGATAAGGGGAAAGTATGTCGCGAGAAAATGTTAAAGACAAAAAACTAAATAAGATCGTTCATACATTTTATCCCACTAGGGGCATTTCCTGGGCATTTATGGGACTTTTTTTTCAACATATCTCTAGTCTGCATTGAACATTTTGTATGGGAGCCCCCTTAAGGAATGGAGTTAGCGCGTATGTATGTTGGATAAATGATTGTGATGAAAAATAAAGTCGGGTTTGTCATACATTTGACTCATCTAGGGGCATCCTAGGCGCTGCAGGGAATTTAAGAATTTTATAAAATCGCCATGTGTTAATGGTTGAAATTCTTAAATTTAGCCGGTACAGCGCCTAGGATGCCCCTAGATGGGTCAAATGTATGACCAACCTGGGGAAACTGATTAGAGTCTTTGACGGCAATCGAACCCGCAACCCTCACACTCATAGACAGACTCACTACGAACTAGCCTACATGAGTACCCAACAAAATTATAAATCATATTTATTTCCTTCAATTTTTTTTTGAATTTTCTTTCAAACTTCTTTGTTAATATCACTCTCAATAACTAAATTTTTATTAGATTACAATTTCTATAAGATTTTTTTTTATAATTTCACTGTAAAGAAAAATTGATGGCATTAAGTTTGCTTTTAACCGCAAAAAAGCATTTATTCCATTTTTAACTTTTCTCTACAATTTTCAACTCCTACCGGCCATATAATTAACATTTTCTAACCTGCATTGTTGCTTTATTTAACAGAAAAACTAGGTGAAGTTTATCTGAAAAAAATCTTTACAAAACTAGGAAAATAAAGCATTTCATTACGGTCGTAGCACAATTTGTATGAAAAAAATGTAAAAAGCAATAAAATTTAAATAGATTACAAATCTTCATGCCACAAACTTATGGAAAAGTATTTAAACTACTTAGAAACTGGAAAAATTGCAAACAAATTGTAACAGATATGCAAATTGAATTTTTTTTTTAGAATAGATTTTTTTTTAATTGACATAGTAACCAAGAAAATCTACGGTTAGAGGTCAAAAGATGGGAAAATAATCAAATATGAGACTAGAAAAATAAAATTGTTTTTGAAAGCAATTGAAAAGCAGTATTCTTTAGCGCTAGTTTTTAAAAAGTAGGTCGATTCTTTAGAAAAATGTAAGAAAATTTTAATTAGTTCGACAACAAACTGAAATTGGCTTTAAAAAAAGTTTTAAAAATAAGAGATTATTCAAAATTATTAAATCGCGCTGCCAATTTTTTTTACAAACATGAATAAAATATTTCAAAAAATTTTAAATTTTTAATATTTCTTTAATAATATAAACATATATAAATCTTAAGTTGTTAAATAAGTTAGTTACAACATGAAATTTACTAAAATTTATTGATAATTTTTAAATTTAAAAAAATCGCATTGCCAATTTTAATATTTTTTTATCTTAAACTAAAATTTCCTTTAAAAAGGGTTTGATAAATTATAAATTAAATATTTAAAACTTCAAAAATCCCCGATTGTTTAAAATTTCCCAATAGCGTTGCCAATTTTTGTATTTAAATATTAAAAATTCATAAAATTTTATATATTTTTTTTTTTTTAGTAATTTTTTATGAAAAAACATTTTTACCTTAATATTTTTGATTTAAATAAATCACGTTGCCAATTTAAATTTTTTGAAATTTAAAATTTTTATCTCTAAAGCCGACTTTTCTATAATAAAAATTAAAAAAAATAAAGCACATATTTTTTGTTATGTATTTAAATGTTTCTGTTCTTAAAAAATTTAAGTTTTTAAATTCGTGAAGCCAATTTCAAAATCTTTTCCTAAATTTTAAAATTTAATTGCAATTTATCGCTATTTTGCACTAATATGTATATATTAAAGATAGTTATTTATTTAACGTTTTACTAAAATTTTAAAAATCGCATTGCCAATTCAATTAAACTTTGAAGACTTAAAAAATCTTATGGTAAACTTTATTAGCCAACATAAAAATATTTGAAATAGTTCTTTCTAAATTGTTTGTTTTGGATTTTGAAAATGGCGCTACCATTTTTGAGATGTTATTATTACTTTTTCGTTTTCATTTTAAATTTGTTTTGTATGTAATTTGATTTTTTCAAACTCATGCCTTGCGTATCATTCATTTTGGGTTTATTGAACACTTCTGGTGGTCTCTACTTAACACAACACCGCAAAACAATTGAACTTCCGTAATTTATCATGCTTCATAAACACACGTGAAAATTAACAGAAAGACATGAATTCTTATAAAAATAAAAAATCAAGATCAAATAAAAAAAAAAAAATAACAAAAAAAGCGATTTGAACTCTTCATTTTGATGAAACTCGCAAAGAAAAATAACCTGGTTTTATAAGCTACCATTATAAATATCAAGATGCTCACACTAAAAGTGAAATAAATAAGGGAACTGTTTAAAAAAAATTAAAATTAAGAAACATCTAAAACTTTTCTTTAATACCGCAAAAGGTCTTGTTGTATTGAAGATTGAGAACTTTGTAAACTATATTAAACAAAAAACATGTTAAGATCTATTAATATTGCAATTTCAAATCGATCCTATAAGTAGTTAAAAACAAAGTTTAGCGCAACATTTTAAATATCTTACAAAACAAATGATCATGTTATTAAATGCCTATTGATGCTAAACATTAAATATAAAATATAAATTCAAAATATAAATTTTGTAAATATATTATGAAAGGTCATTTCTAGGTCTATAAGTATACCATATCTGGGAACAAATCTTGAGTTTTAAAGAAAAGTACTAAAATTAAAAAAAAATTTTAATATTTTTGATCAGCAGATGGTAATTTTTGAACTTTTTCAACCAAAATATGAAAGGTTAAATCAAAGACTCTTCGCATGGAAATTTACAAGCCGATTCGAATGTTTGTTTAAAAGTTATATACATTAGAACATATAAAACATAACTTTAATCAAAACATTCGCAGTGTTTTCTAGTTGATGCTGCTGTTAAAGCGATATTTGTCAGTGTTTTCGTTATTGTTGTTACCAGCATTGTTGTGATTTATTTTGTTGTTGTGTTGCCAGTATTAATAATTAAAGACACACGTTTCATAGTTAGTTTTAAAAACCATCTTACTTTTCTTTAAAGCTATTTAACATTTTTTTCAAGATTTCTTTTCTTTACAAAAGTGTTAATGAACACGCAACATGGAAAGAAATACACTCAAGAGATATTAGAAAAATTAAAAAATGATACAAGTACAAGATCGTTGAAAAATAAAGATGAAAGCAGGAAAGAATTGAATTAAAAACTTTGAAATGATAACAAATTGATGGTTATAAATAAATCATAAAAAAACAATCAGGAAAACTTTGAAACAATTTCTCCAAAAACCTTTAAATTTGAAATTTTTGTTTGTTATTTAATTCTGGAAATTTTTTAAAGAATCTTAAAAAAAAACAAGTGTTTATTTTATTACAAAAAAAAAGCAAATAAAAAATCCCGCTTTAATCTCCGATTAATGTCAATATTCTTGTTTAAAGTATGTTCCATTTGTTATCTCTTATTTTAAGTTTTTTTTTTATTTGTGTACAGTGATGGAAAATTAAGTACTATGGTACTATTTTCAGTACTTTTTCCTTTCAAAAATACCACGGTACCCCCACATCCATTTTAGTACTATTTTTGTTATGCTTCTTCTTTAGAAATTTAGCGTTGATTTTTTAACATTGAGTCGTCAACAAAAAGTACTAACTCCGACTACAACCTGAAATTCCAACTCCGACTCCTAATCTAACCTTAATGTATATGAGACTGGTCCTTATTTGGCTTTAAACTCTTTTTTAATGCAGTACCTGTTAAATGGTAAAATATAGCAAAAAAAAAAAAAAGATTCAGTAAAAGAGTCGAATCAATATTATTAATCGAAGTATTTTTATTTTGGAAATAATAAGAAACATTTTTATTTAAATATTTTTATGTCGAAAAATCCGGTACAAATAGCCCTGTTTACAACATTGCCTACACAAAATTTATTATTGTCAAAAGGTTATGGCAACACTGCTTGTTGGTATATTTTAATTTTAGATATCCTCATCAGATTTTATCTCGGTCCATAAATGGCTGAGATATGAGCAAAAAAAAAATTGTTTTAAAAAAGTACCAAAATGTTGAAAAAGTACTCATTTGCTTGGTGGTCAGTACCATCTAAATATTTCAATTTTCCATCACTGTTTGTGTGATATGAATGATTTTATTGGACTGTGATAAAAATGTATTTTGTTTATTTTAAAATATAATTTTTTTATTCTTTATTTACCAAGGTATTTTTTATTTGTCCACAGTTGACAATTGTTTGTGAAAAATAAATAAAATGTTTTTCGGTAAAAAAGAAATAAATTTCTTAAAAAAACATTAAAACTTAAAGAAAATGTGATAACCACCTCAAAAATAAAAATTTTTCCTTGGAATTAGCAAAAATTTGAATTCCCAAAATCGAAATAAAAAATGCCCAAAAGTAAATATTTAAAATTTTGGTAAGAATTTAGCAAATTTAATAAAAAAAAATAACTTAACAAAACTAAATAATATAAAATATATTTAATAAAAAAAACCTTTAAGTTTAAATAGCTTTTAGCTTCCCCGTTTAAGGACATTTTTAAAAATATAAGTTTAAAATAAGTATTTACCACATTCTGGGAATTTAATCCTAAAGAATATATGACAACCACATTTAAAATAACAAGTTTTCGTTCTAATAAGCAAAACTTTTAACTCCCAAACCGAAATCAAAAATCCCCCAAAAAAAAAATTAAAAAACTTAAGGGGAAATTTAGCAAGTTTAATAAAAAAATAATAACTTAATAAAACTTGTATAAATCAAAAATTCATTTATTAAAAAAAATTTTAGTAATTTTTAGCTTCCCCGATTAAGGACATTTAAAAATATGATCACTACATATAATGAAACCCCATTCTGGAAATTGGTTAGAAACTAAAAACACATAAAAATATATTGTTTATTTTTTTTGCATTAAATTAAGACCTGTTTAAGGTAATTTTAATAATTTCCTACATCAAATTGAAAATACCCAACTTATTTCTGTGCAAATTTTTTTGCTTAGGTTCTGAAGGAATTTAAAAAATCGTTTGATAAAGCTAAGTTAAGATAATATGTATTTAATTAAAGGTTTTTATATGCATATGTATATTTAATATTGTATTTTATTATAATATATTAATAAAATAACTTTTTTTTTGAGTTCGGTTTTTATATATATTTTACAAGTAATATCATATTTTAACAACAAAAAATCCCTGGGAATTTGCGAAAAACTTTTAAAATGACTTAAACTAGTTGTTCGAAACATTTTATATAATTTTTAGTTGATTTTGTAAATTCCTTAAATCTCAGATAAAAAGCCTTTTTAAAATAATTTTTTGCAAATTTTTTAAAATATCTAAAGTTTTATGTAAAAGCCGTTTTTAAAACAATTCGCATAATTTTTAGAAACTTTAAGAAAGCTTTTTGTATGTTAGACAATTTCTTACTGGGAATTTGCGGGCAACCTTAAAACTGGCTTAAATTTATTAACAAATTCGGTTCATAAGATTTTCAGTGCTTTTTAGAAATTCCCAAAATTAAAAAAAAAATCCCTCCTTGCTATATGCTTAATTCATTGAGTAGTTGTGCATATGTATGTTCATACAAATATTTTTTCTAAACCCATCTTTTAGTGTAACGGTCAACTAAAAATAACCGTTCTTTCGGCTGGCAAACTTTGGGCTAGACAATATTCGCCACAAATAAATCTCTTATATAAAGCCTAACCCCATAACATAATTTAGTTTGGATCCCAAAAAGACTACACTCTTCGTTATTTGACTGTAAATACTGTGGTGTAGGGTATCAAATCTGACTTTACATATTTTCTTATAATTTTCTTTTTTTACTTTTCCGTTATAGGCATCTTAATTCTTTCTGTTGCTTTTATTTGTATGTACAAAGGTATTTTTCTATTATTTTATCCTTTTGAAATGTTGTGTTCTTTTATTTTGAAAAAAATTTTGTAGATATTGAAAAAATTCCTTAAACAACTTTAGTTTACATGTTAAATTTCCTAAACTACCTACTTAGTTCTCTTTAAACTTTTCTTTTTAAAGAAAAACTACCTGTTTTCTTATTTTCCTTTTTCTTTTAATGGCATTATCATTTATTTACTCGCTGATAAACTCATACTGGTCTAGTGTTGCTTTTATTTATAACATACCTATTTGAACTCTTTTTGTTCCTCTTATTTTTCCACCTTTTTGTTTTGTTTTTTTTTTTTTTTTTAATTCTTTTCTGTATATTTTTGTAAAGAAAACATTCGTTCTAAACAAAAATATCTTGCATCGTAAAAATAGAAACCAGACAAACTACTAACTCCTGTCTATAAATCTTAAAACAGTTTCATTTCCTTTAAAAGACAACAAAAAACCAACAATAAAAACAAATAGAAAACCAAAATTCTTGTTGTTTATAATGAGAATCAAGCAAAAGCATAAAAGAAATGTAATAAAACAACTATTGCTCTTTCTTTAAAATATAAGTGTGAGAAAAACGATTAGAAACGAAGGCTTGATTAAAACTTACGAATGTGTAGAAGAGACCCCGTTCACATACGCAAAATATACTTTGCAAAGTCTTAAGGGCACCATACACTATCAAAATTTTTCACATCAAGGTGGATACCGGATACAGGTACACGGGTGAAAGTCTAAATTAGATTGATTTTCCATCAACCGTTGTCGGTGTTACACATGCAATCACATTTTTACTAATACTACCATATTGCTTGACGAGTACCCAACAAACCACAACGTTTAAGGAAATAACTTATAACAAGCTTAGGTAAACTTGTTAAATTGTTTCTTAAACGTTGTGCTTTTGAAGCTTCAAAAACATTCTTAAATTGCTCGACATCAAGCTTGTGTACGAGTGTTTGACAGTAAAATCTAAATTGTTTGACCATAATGTCTGATGTGAGATTCGACCAATGTGTCTGCCCCTTGAAGTTTGTAGGAGGAAAGGCAAGAAAAGAATGGACGAGGCGGCGAGAACAGACATTGACAAACACTGGTATTTAGTTTCATGCTAGGCGAATTTATATATCAGAAGACGGCAATACTGCTGCGTGTTTTATTATTTTTGCTTTAATTAATCTATAAGTCAAAAAACTTAAGCAAGTTTTTGCCCTTTCTTTCTCTAAATCCTCGTCAATATTACGAACAATTTAATGCAAAAAATTTTAGTTTGTAGTGAAAGGAGAAGACGAATGGAAGTGTTATTTCTTTCGTGTAAAACAGTTTTTGTGAGAGCGAATTTCGATACGAAAGCTAAATGCGATAAGAGTGAAGTCGCCCTGGTTGCATGCTAAATTTGACGAACAATACATTCGACACAAAATAACATGAAATTTGTTTAAGTAAACTTTGCATGTGATGAAGTAAAACAAAGTTTAAAAACGCAAAACGGCTCTAACAACAATCAATAAGCCAAAAATATCGACCTTTCGATGTATTCCAAAAATTTAAAAAGATTACGTTGAGCAGGCCCCGAACTTCTTGTGCTGACCTCGCGTTATTAAGTTATGTGCTCTTGATTTTCTTATGGTACTTCTCTTCTAGTCAAAATCTCAAAGTACATAAAACTGGCCTAGCGTATATGTATGTGTTATTGATTATGTGTTTGCCCGTGTGCATGATTACCTTTAATGGTTGTCTCATAAAAAAACTAGAACAAATGATTACATACAATGTTTGAAGACATGTATGTATATACTTATTTTTCTTGTATATAAACATTTTTGAGGAGTTGTATTTAAGAGGGCATCTTCTCAAGATTTAAGAGTTTATAACACGGTTTGAACAAGAAGATTGTTTTGTTTTTAGTAAAGAAAACGACAAAATGATATTTTTTGTTCAAAGGGGATTGCTGTTCAATAAGGGATTTTGTAATGAAAAGAAAAGGAATTCTATTGTTTTAAATTTCAAAACAAATTGAAACCTGTTCACACTCTTATTGAAACAAAAAATATATATTTTTTAAATAAAAATCAAATAAGGCCCAGGCCGAAGATGTCGACAAGAACATTTCTGTCGTATATTTGTATTGAAAACAAAAACAAATTTTAGTTTTTTATTATTGTTTTCAATATAAGTACCTATGCAAAAGAAATGTTCTTGTCAACATCGTGAGCCTCGCAGTGTAAAATTATAAATTCCTAAAGGAGCATATAGACGACATGTTTTTGTCATCTGACATGTCAAATTTCCCCCTGCAAAACACATACATGTCGTGTGTTACCTTTTTAACTTTGCTTCTGTAAAAGTCAGACGCAAAGTCATCTGACAAAATTTCAATTAGAGCGTGCTCTATTTTCTTCTGACAAACCATCTGACATCAGAAATCTATCAACTATTGACGGAATCATTAGCCGGCTGAAGTTAATATTTTACAATACCAAGATATGTATGCTCATCTCACCATTGAATAGAATTTATGTAAATATATACATAAAAACCGTTTAATTATAAAATTCTAAATTGGTATCTTTAAAATAAAAGAAAAAATGTTAAGATGGCTAAATTATTTTACGGCGCAAATAAATATTTTCGTGGCGGCAGCAAGCTATTTTGAAACCGAGAACTACTTTGGTTTCTGCAATAACAATGCGAAAAAAACAGAGACAATGTCAGAAGCAATTAACATGTACGTTTGTGACCGAATATTATAAACCTTATGTAAAACAGCAATTTTGACAGACATGAACAATTGCATGTGACTTGAAAATTTGACATGTCAGATGACAAATACATGTCGTGTACGGTCGCCTTAAAGAAGAATTCCCTGAAATTTTGCGGCAATTAAAAAAATTATATTAAACTATATTTTTTATTAGTCCGAATTCACACGTTGCAAGTCTTATTGATCAGCTTGCTACTTTATAACGAGAGTGAAGAGAGGAAAATAAACGTTTCTCTCTCACTCTCTCTCGCTTATAAGGTAGCAAGCTGATCAATAAGACTTGCAACGTGTGAATTGGCACTTAGTTTTAAATAAATTTTAGTTGGTTTTAAATATCGCCATATTTTCCTAAAAATTTTAAGAACATTTCAATTAAATAAAAAAAAAATTTCTAAAATAATTATAAATTCATAAAAAGTTCAGCATGTGATTTGGCTGGGATTTTGAAAATTGCTTTTATTTAAATTATAAAAAGTTTCATATCATATTTTACATTTGCAAACAATTGTTTTATCATGTTTTACAAACTTTTATAAAAGTTTGGAAATATTAAATAAAGTTGGCCTTTTAAATAAAACAAAAATTCAAATCATTTTGTTATTTAAACGATTTTTATTGAAAAAATAGTTGCTGGGAATTTGCAGGGAGCTTTGAAATCTATTAAAATTTAATTTTAAAATAGTTTTATTTAAGTATTAAAAAATCTCCTTAAGGAAATTTTGTTTAGTATTGTAGAAATTTAATAAATTTAAATTTTTAATATTTTAATTAGGCTTAAGTTCATCAAATTTAATTTTCATTAAATTATTTTTATGAAGAAAGGAATTTTACAACATGAAAATTAATTAAAATTTACGGATAATTTTTCATTCTTGACTCAATTTGGGCTCGAACCCAGGCGTTTTTACGGACAGGTTACCCTGACATGTTTCGATTGCAACCACTCAATCTCCTCAGAGGGCTTTGAGTAAAGGAAGAACATGTAAAATGAATTAAAATAGATAATCATTCAAAGCAAATTTCGATCTACCAAAGGTTAAATACAATTTGGTTTAAGGATTGATGTTTGACTATTGACGTCAGCAGCCGTCGATGGCTGCGAGTGTAAGACGGCAAATCCATCTGAGGAGATTGAGTGGTTGCAATCGAAACATGTCATGGTAACCTGCCGGCCGGGGTTCGAGCCCCAGCCACGTCAAGAATGAAAGATTATCAATAACAATTTTAATTAATTTTCATGTTGTAAAATTCCTTTCTTCATAAAAATAATTTAATGAAAAATTAAATTTCATGAACTTAAGCCTAATTAAAAATATTAAAAATTTGGATTGAAAAATAAAAAAAAAATTTCTAAAATAATTATAAATTCATAAAAAGTTCAGCATGTGATTTGGCTGGGATTTTGAAAATTGCTTTTATTGAAATTATAAAAAGTTTCATATCATATTTTACATTTGCAAACAATTGTTTTATCATGTTTTACAAACTTTTATAAAAGTTTGGAAATATTAAATAAAGTTGGCCTTTTAAATAAAACAAAAATTCAAATAATTTTGTTATTTAAACGATTTTTATTGAAAAAATAGTTGCTGGGAATTTGCAGGGAGCTTTGAAATCTATTAAAATTTAATTTTAAAATAGTTTTATTTAAGTATTAAAAAATCTCCTTAAGGAAATTTTGTTTAGTATTGTAGAAATTTAATAAATTTTTAAGTTTTTTTTTTTGTATTTAAGCAACGTCTGTTTAAGTTTTAAAAAATTTTAAAATTTCCTGAAAATACAGAAATTTTTGAATACAATTTTGTTTTATAGACAGCATTAGTTTTATTTCTAAAACAAAAAATCCCTCAACTCTTAACGAATTAAACATGTTTTGAAATTTAAATTAATTCGTTTTAAATATTTTTTGTTATAAAAATAAATTTAACGAATTTAGTATTCAAATTAAATAGAAAAAAATTTTGATGTATTTAATTACAAATAAATTTGTTTTAATGTGTTCGGCATTAATTGAATGGCCAAATGTTTATTTGCAAAAATACTTAAGTCACGTTCTTTAACAAAATAAAAAAAATTATTTATTTTGCTTAATCACTTCGAAATTTTTTAAAAAACATCAATTTTATTTTAAGCACCACCCGTGGTTGTTAACAATTTTCGGTAACGTTTGGCTAATTTGGTAATTTTTTTCTTCTAATGGTTAAAAAAAAAATTCAACAACAAAAATTTTAGTAGAGTTAACAAAATGTTAAACTTTTACTAGAAATGTTTGATGATTAAGATCTGCCGCCTTATTTTTTTTTAAACAATAGTAAGTAACACGCTTTAAAAAGTTACAGAGAGACAAGAGAAAGAAAACATTTTGTTAAAAAAAAAAAATAGAATTTAAATAATAGTTTAATAAACTTGACACATAAAGCAGGCTAAATTTATAAAACATGAAGAAATTGTTGGTGTTTTGTTTAAGCTTTGATATTGTTACAAGTAAGACTTAAAGGCTCAGTTAGCCGCGAGTAACCGTAACGTTGCAAATCAGCTGCTTCATTTTGTTGTATGTAAAGCAATTAAAACGATTATAGTTAGCAGTAAGATGTTACGTCTCAAACTGTAAAAATAGATTGGTCTTATTTTTTACGGTAAGGTTACTGTTACTGTTACTCCCGGCTAACTGAGCCTTTAGAGTGTTTATAATTCTTATTCGCTTTAGGGTTTTATTTGTTTAATATTTTTGGCTTTTCTAAAATCTTTGGAAAAGGTTTCCTGATGAGCTGGCCTAAGCAACCAGTGAAATGCGCATAGAAGCTAGCTTTCCCTCAACAATAAATTTCAGTGTATTTATCAAATATGAAAAATTGGGAATTTAGCACGTCATACAGAAATCTTATTAATGAAAAATTGGGAATTTAGCACGTCATACGGAAATACTTAAACTAGTTTTAAGCTCCAGTTAATCAAAAGTTTAGTTAAACGTAATACTTTTGCATTATAAAAACCTCTAAGAACTTTATGATCATTTATGAAATAGTTAAAATTTTCTTTTAAAACTACTTCGGTGCTTAAACTTAGCTTGAACTTAACTTCAATTCAAGATTAATTAAACCTTTCAAACCAAAATTTTTGAATTATTATTAAAATGTATTGACAAAACACTTCTGATTCGTGTTAAACTACAATAAAGCAAATGAGGCTTTATCTTATAATAAATTTAGCTTGACCTTTAACTTAATTAAACCTAACAGTTAAAATATCGGGAACTTTTTGGTTGAGTTTAGTTAAAGTTAAACTAAAGTGAATAAGATTTTGTTAGTCGTGCTTAATTCCCAACTAAAATTAAGTCTTTAAAATCTCCAAAGTTTTGATTAAAAAAACACACCTAATCCTCGTTTTTAAAAATATCTGTTTTTAACTCACGTAAACTCTAGTTTTAGTCTATGGATTATCCTTTAAACTTTAGTGTAATTAAAGTTGATTTCATTATCAAATTAAAAAATTCTATTAAGCAAAATTTTGGTGTACCAACAAATAAAAAACATTTTAATTAGAAAACAGTTTTTGACAAAACTGAAGTTTAATTATTGTTTAAGTGCGATTAAATTAAATTCCTCTGTAAATTTGAGCAAATGATATTCCGTTCTCTCTTTAAAAGCAATTCTGGTTTGTTGAAAAACAATTTCTATTGACAACTTTATATATAACCTAAGTTTAACTAGAGTTTAGCTAATTTTATATATCAATTTTTTTCAAGATAATGTTTTGGCTTTAAAGAGGCACAATATTGTTAGTTTTAAGCCGTTTCTGGTTTCTTTTATATAAAACTTAAGATGAAGTTCGGTTAAGCTTAAAGTTTAGTTAAACCTCCTGTAATTAAAAGCCTTTTTATTTCTTTTAATTATTGAATTCTTTATTTAGTGCGGCTAGTACGCACTGTTTGTACTTGGTATAAGAATTGATTTTAATTGCTAATTAGCTCGACTTTTATACATAATAAATGCTTAATAAGCATTTTCATTACAGTGGAAGGTATAGCGGTTTGCTCAGCATTTACTTACAATCTCGCAGACACTTGTCCAATAGTAAGAGTGGTGATAGTATTACTATTGACGACTGTGTGTACTGCTAGTATTGTACTCATACACACACACACAGCGCACAACACTCAAGTGGCTTATTCGTATTACATGCGCCGGGTTCATTGCATGTAACTGAAATTATGTGTGCAAGCAATGTTAATATAAAAGACACGCTACACCTCCCTTTTACGGAAGAATGTTCATATAACTGAAAGTTTTATGGACATTCTTTAACAATTATGTATTATACTTAATTTTGTGGAAACAATTTTGTTACTTGAATACCAATAACATTTATTATAATTAGGTGAATTTAATATTTTATTCATTATGGTAAGATTTAAGTCTATTCTTATGTACTATATGTTCTTTATTATTTTTCTTATCAACTATGGTTACATTATTTTTTAAATCTATATTTTTAATTTCATAAGGACCTTTATACCTATTATCTAATTTGTGTCCTACTTCATTTTTCATTAAAACTAAGTCTCCTACTCTGAAATCTACTTCTAATAATGACCTATCATAATTTGATTTTTGTTTAAGTTTAGACCTATCTATCATAGCGCGCGCTCTCTTATGTGCTATTTCTAACCTAAATTTAACTTCCTTAGCATAATTTTCTATATTATATAATGGTGTTATTTCTTGAATACTATTGAACTGTTGAAACCCATTTGGAAGTCTACCAAAAACTAACTCATAAGGACAATAGCCATGAACGGAAGATGGCGTAGTGTTAAAACAGTACGTGAAATATTTAAGCCATTCATCCCAATCGGTTTTGTCAATGGATATGTATGATCTTACATATTCGTTAAAAGTTCTGTGACTTCTTTCCACAGTTCCTAGAGTCTGGTGATGGTAAGCTGTTGATGTTATTTTTTCAATATTCAAAAGGTTACACAATTCAGTAAGTATTGAGTTTTTATATTCTGTACCCATGTCCGAAATGAACGTCTTCATTGGACCATAGGTAAGAATAAAATTTTCAAATATTGCTTTCGCAATGGATTTTGCGCTTTTATCTTGTATAGGTACCGTTACAAGATATTTTGTCATGTCACATATTATGGTGACGGCATATTCATTTCCGAAATATGATTTTGGTAGTGGACCTATAGTATCCACAATTACCGTATCAAAAGGTTTATTTGGTGTATTTGTCAATGTCAGTGGTATTTTTGTATGTTTTGTTATTTTAGCTGTTTGACATTTTTGGCATATTTTAACGTATTTTGTTATATCTCGAGTCATATTTTTCCAATAGTAGTATCTTTTTATTTTATTTAGAGTTCTTGAAACACCGGAATGTCCTCCCTCTGCGGGGTCATCGTGGTATCGTTTCATTATCTCTGTTATTAATTTGGCATTTGTTACGTGGATCACCTCATTAAGTAGCGCTACTTTTAATAATTTTAATAATTTATTGCCCATTTCTTTAAATTCATTAATAGAGATAAATTCGAAAATTTTCTCACTGGGTGCCACTTGTACTTTATGAATATTTAATTTACCGGCCACTTCTTCGAGCCTAGGGAAAAATTGTCCTAAGTCAAATTTCCCATTAGTAAACAATTGATCTATATTTATACATGCTATTATAGATTTGCCACGTTTAATATAAACTTTTTGTGGGGTAATCTTTAGCTTACAAAATTTTCTGACGTCAGAATTAATAATTGGTTCAAATACATTGGGCTTCTCATTTTCATTATTTAAATGCCGTTTATTTGGTGTAATTGGATATTTCTTTTTAAGTGCATTGTTTGTCATTGCTCGAGTTGTTACTTTGTATACATTGCTGTTTTTATTATTTATTTCTTTTAAATCATTTATTGTAATGCGCGACAAAGCGTCGGCCACATAATTATCTTTTCCCCTAAGATATTCTACAGTGAAATCATATTCTTCCAAGTCCAGTCTCATTCTAGTTAGTTTTGAACTCTTTTGTGAAATCTGGATATTGAAGTAATGTTGGACTCATTAATGCTTTTTTTAGATATTTAAATGCTGAATCACAATCTTTAGTCCATTCGAACTGCACACCCTTTTTGGACAATCTTGTAAGATGTCTAGAATACTCTGAAAAATTTTTTATAAATCTGCGATAGTAGTTGCAAAATGCTACAAATCTTCTTGCACTATCCGCATCTTTTGGTTGTGGATAATTTTCGATTACCGAATATTTACTATCGTCAGGCAGTATTCCTTTATCAGTGCATTTATGTCCTAGGTATGTAACTTCCCTCATAAAAAATGAACATTTTTCGGGATGTAACTTAAGATTGCGTTTTCGACATAATTCAAACACATTTGTTAAATTAGAAAGCATATGCTTTTCCGAACATCCTAAAACAACTAAGTCATCCATATAAAGAAATGCTTGTTCTGGTCGCAAACCAGTAAAAGCGAGTGTCATCATTCTTTGAAAAGAATTGGGCGCTATTTTTAAACCATAGGGCAATCAAGTAAATCTATAAGATCCATTTGCTGTTGAAAATGAAGTTAGATCTCTAGAGTTTTTTTTCTAGTCCAATTTGGTGAAAACCGGACATTAAATCTAGACATGAAAAATATTTGGCTCTACCGAGTTGGTCTAAAATGTCATCTATTCTAGGTAATGGAAATTTGTCTGCTATCAATTTCTTATTTAGTTGTCTATAATCCACTACGAGTCTCCATCTTTTTGTTTCTGAACTTTGAAGTGATTTCTTCGGTACCAGCAGAATTGGACTGTTGTACTCAGAATTTGATGGTTCCACTATTCTGTCGTCTATTAATTTTTTCACCTGTCTATCTATCTCTTCTTTGTGTGTATGTGGTATCCGGAAATTCTTAATGTACACCGGTTGTGAATCTCTTACTCTCAACTTTTGTTCATAGAAATTATTAATTGTTATTGTTTCTGATTCTAAACCGAAAATATCGCTGTATGATGTGCAAAGTTCCGTTAATGTATTTTTAAATTGTTCTGGAAAATTTTTCTGTAAAAGTTTTAATATTTCTGATTTTCATGTGTATTTTTAATCGGATTTTGTTCGACTATTTCATATTCAGAAAGATTTTCGGTTTTTATTTTACTTTTATTAACTGATGTGATAGTGTTATTTGTATTTAGAATACGAATGTATGCTTTATTAGATTTTACCAATGTGTTCGCGATAAAGACTCCTGGTTCAAGTTCTTGATTTGGTATTAGTATTTCATTATCGCAATCAATAAAATTTACTTTACGTATTACTTCTGATCTTGGCGGCAATATAAGATTATCGCTGTTGTTAGAAATTGGTATTTCTATAGGTTGTGGTATATTGAATGGTCGTAGGACTAGGTAGTCATAATCCTGATTAAAATCTAATATACAATTATATTTCTTAATAAAATCCATACCAATGATTCCATCGCTTGGTATTGGGAAATTATTGTCTACTACTTGAAAATTGTGTGGTATTAGATAATTTTTAAATTTTAAATCAAAAAATATACTACCTTTAGATTTAATTTCACCTTGTCCTATTCCACTTAATGTTGTGATTTTGTTAGTATTTATTTTCTTTAGATCAAAATGTTTGGATTTTATGAGTGAAATGTCGGCACCTGTATCAACTAGTAGTGTTACTGCTGTGTTACTATTATTTATATTAATCTGAATGAAATTACATAAGTTGAGGTTCAAGTTATACACTTTATTATTTACTGTTCTGATCTTAGGGGATGGTCGGAGTTTTCCGAACCATTTTCATTTGAGTCCATTGCTCGTACGTAGTGTCTATTACCACGATTATTGTCAGGTCTTTGTCTGTTTCTATTATTGTAATTGTTATTGTTGTTATTTCCGTTGTTATTATTAATATTGTTATTATTTCGGGGATAATTGTTTCTCCCACGAAATCTTCTGTTATTTCCACGATAATAAGTGGGTCTTTGACTGAAATATAATACGGAGTTCTGTTGCCCTGTTGCTTCAGTGCAACTGCTTACAAATTTACTCACGGCTTCATTCATATCATTGAATTGGCCTGCTTCCATGATAAGTTTTACTTTTTCATTAGAGCAGTTTTTTGTAATAGCTTTTACTGCAACTTGTGTAGAGTATTTGTTAGCTAGTTCACAAGATAAACCATCAGATATATATGCCGTTTCAAGTGACTTTGTGAGATTTTCTATTTCAGTACAGTATGCAGTTGGTGTTTTATTGTTTTGTTTTATGCTCATCAGTTTAGCTGACAAAACATGCACTGATTCACCTTTAACAGTTACTTTGAGCTTAGTGATAATTTCTTCTATTGTAGATTCATCACCTATGAGATTTCTAGCATTTCCCTTAAGCTTTGTTTTAATTAGCGATATTGCAGAAGATTCGTGTATACCCTTTATTAAATTAACTAATTGTAAGGAGTCTATGAATGACTGCAAATTTTCTGATTTTCCATCAAATTCCGTAATCAGCTTTGAAGCTGTATTTAGGAATTCTACCAATGTTTGTGTCATTTTAGTATCTGTTTTATTGTCTGTTGTTAAATTTACTGTTTCGTGTAGAGTCTCAGGTAGTTTAATCTGTATATTTTTTAAAGCGGCTATTTTTAAGACTTTGGTTTTTAAATCCAAAAAGAATCCCTCTGCTGCAATCTTGTGACTAAGTGTCAACCGATTATAGTTTACATTAAATATAATTCTTATTTCCTCAAGTCTATTAAGTAGGATTTGGAAGTGATGTTGAATGGTCTCTTCCTTAGTTGGTCTTTCAACATTCAGGCACTTATAAGAACGATCGAAGTGCTCTTTAATTAACCTAACCTTATTCAATATATCTTTCCATTCCATCTAAACTTTTCTAAATCATTGGTTCTATTATATTTTATCTAGATTATCTGCTCTGCTAACATATTTTTTCTTGAGTCTTCTATTGTGCATTTGGTAAATACGAATTATAAAATTTATTATTATGATTACTGTTATTATTAATAGATAGATTTCTATAGTTAACAAATTTGTTTTTCCCTCAACTACTTCTACTTCATTGATGACATTGGCCTTGGGCCTGTCAAATTTTGTTTCTGATTTACACATAGAAAAATTAACGTAAGAATCCCTTATGAAATTAAAAAAAAAAATCCCTTCTGAAATTAAAATTTAAAAAAATAGATTTTAAGTTTGAAATTTACATCAAATATATTTTAATAAAATGTAAGAGTAAAATTATGTAAGAGTAAAATTATCTAAATGTCTTATTTTTCTAAAGAAAATTGATTAAAAGTGTATAGGTTTAAAAATGTCTTTCAAGAAAATATGATTTTGTATATTATTATTATTAAAATATTTTTCCTCAGGTTTTGCCTCGAGCGATTTGTTCGCTTATAGGCCCTAAGAGTGCAGATAATAAGGCCCGCACATCTGTTTTATAGTAAAAAAAAGAAATTTAATTCATTGTTTTTCTACTTTCCATTAGAAATTCTAATTTGGAAATTCGTTCCCAAATTTTGGTTGCTCGTTCCCAAGGTGGTGGTGGTTGTTGGTTTAGTTCCCTCAATAGGATAGCTTTCTCCCTCTTTAGTTTTTGAGTGTAGCCTCCTCTTCTTCTAGGCTTTTTGGTTTTAGGTGGTGTTGATGACGTAAGGGTTTCCTTATTTTTGTTCTGGCGTGCCCTGTATTCCTCCAGGGTTATGGGCTGTGGTCCCTCTTTCATTGAAGATAAATAAAATTCCTTATGTCCAAATTGCCTTTTGGCCAGGCGGTTCTTCTTTGACGCAGCTGACGGATATTTTTCGGCTGATCCGTCAGGACAAAATTATTATTAATAGAAAAATGTTGTTTTTTTTTATTCTTGCGAGCAACCCGTGGTGTTGCTCGAGCAAGTGTAATTTTTTTTTTTTTCTTATTTATTATTAATTTTTTTTTTTTTTGTTTACTTTGGGTGCTCTACAAGGAAGCACTCCAAAGAACTGGCAGGATCGCCATGTAATTAAAAGCCTTTTTATTTCTTTTAATTATTGAATTCTTTATTTAGTGCGGCTAGTACGCACTGTTTGTACTTGGTATAAGAATTGATTTTAATTGCTAATTAGCTCGACTTTTATACATAATAAATGCTTATTAAGCATTTTCATTACAGTGGAAGGTATAGCGGTTTGCTCAGCATTTACTTACAATCTCGCAGACACTTGTCCAATAGTAAGAGTGGTGATAGTATTACTATTGACGACTGTGTGTACTGCTAGTATTGTACTCATACACACACACACAGCGCACAACACTCAAGTGGCTTATTCGTATTACATGCGCCGGGTTCATTGCATGTAACTGAAATTATGTGTGCAAGCAATGTTAATATAAAAGACACGCTACACTCCTAAACCAAAATTAACAGAAAAATGCAATAAATATTTTGGAAAATTTCAATTACTATATAAAATAATTTTAACTTTATTTAAACTCCAATTTTACTTTTTAACTGGACTTAAACTTTAGTTAAACTAGAGTTTTATTAACTTACGAAATCGAAGTTAATTAAAAAAAGGTTATATATTTAATAAGTGAAAAAACTTTTAATTTTTTATATGGTTTTCGAGTGCACTTTAAAGCTTAACTTAGGTTAAAGTTATGATGAACTTTAGTTTAAATGTAGTTAAGTTAATCTTTTTTCCTTTAGTCTAGGTTAAAACTTTAAAAGTTTTCTTTCAGAAACTCTGAGTTTATTGATAAAAGAAGAGAGAATAAGAGCATATGTTCTCCCCTCTTTCCAATAAACTCAGGCTCGTTTAAGGAAAACTTTCATAGTGTGAACCCAGACTTACATTTTCTCCAAATTTTTTAAATTTCTCTTGCCTTGTCTTTAAAATTTGATGGATTGATTTTAAAGTTTTTTTTCCGCTAAACTTGATTTTAACTCTTGTTTATCTCTGTGTGTAAATATTTTATGTTCTTTAACTTTTTCTAGTATTTTTTTTTATTATTTCATTCACCTTTCAAAAAATTCATTCACAAAAAGTTTAATGACGTTTTAAAGTTGTTGTCTAGTATTTTAAACCTTGCCTTAAAAAAAAAAAATGTTAATTAGTTTTTAGACATTATAATTATAACAACTTGCAATTAGAAATGATGAATAAAAACATTTTTAAAGATTTAAAAAATTATATAAAAAACATTACAAAATTTGTTAAAACCCATTAAACGAAATATTAAAATGGTTTTAAAAAACAGCCATTAAGATTTTTGTTCCCCAAAAGTTTAAAAACATTTTGTTAATTTATTATTATTTTTCTTTAACAATATTTTTCTATCCATTAGTTATTTTAATTAAAATATTTAGTAGAACCACATTAAAAATTCCAAAAACAAAAACTCCACATGGATTTTTTATTAAAAGAAAAAAAAAACTACTTTAAAAGCCACTTTAACTTTAGTTTAAAACTTTTTAGGCAAACACTCATTCATGAGTCACAAAAAGCCGGCTTTTTGACTTAATAAAACAAAAACAAGAAAAATATTTTAAAGAAAAACAAAAAAAAAAAAAACTAACCAAAGCAATGTTTAATTGAGTTCTCTTAATTATTTATACAATTACAATTGTGTAGAACAAAAAAGGCTTTAATGTCAAAATCACAGTGGGTATGAGCAATCGATAAAGTGATCAGAATGTATAGATTCCCAAATTCCAAAAAAAAAACTAAAAAATTAATTCAAGATAAAAAGTAATCATTAATTTATGTTTAAAACAGACACAGCGGGATAAATTTATTGATTTATATCATAATCACTTTTTTATTAACCAAAAAATGATTTATTATTAAAAGCTTGAACCCGGTTTAACATAAAAGAATTTGGCGATGACTTTGTTTTAAATTAATTACATAATTTCATGAAATACTTTAAATGAATAAAGACAACACTAACATATTTTTAAATAAAACAACAATTTAAAAAAAAACTTAGTTAAACTAGAACAGTGAAGGGCACACACATACTATCACATTTATGCTTGCGTTGACGAAATAACAACAAAGCAACAGCCGAACGTACATTATCACAGGCACACAAAGAAGTTTATAGTGTACATGTGTGGACGTTGCACAAGCAGCATTTTTATTCCTATGCACGCGTTCATAGGATTTGCAAATGTGCCCACCACTGAACTAGAGTTAAACTGGGCTTAGTTTAAATAAAGGCGTAAAAGATGCGGAAAATGCAAGCTTAAACTATAAACTTAGTTTAAACTATAGGTAAAGCTTAAATAAGCTTCTTTTTTAGGCCTTACTAAAGTTCAAACAAAAATATAATTTAGCAAATCAAACGAAGCTATAATAAAAGATTTGTAAAGTCCATGGTTTAACTAAGGTTTAACTAGAGTTTAACTTGTGTTTACCATAAATAAGTGTGGAAAATTAGGAAATTTATGGCCAATTTTCAGGATTGATATTAAAACACATTTATTTTTAAAATCGTTTTAAATACAAAACTCTCTTCTTCACTAAAAACTTAAGTGAAACTTAAGTCACCGATGTGGTACACTTAATTTCAACTTAAGTTTCCTGTGTAGTATTTTAGCAAGGTGGCCTCAATATCACAACAATACAACAACAACAGGCAAAGTATTAACAGTCAGGTGTTTTTTCAGACCACCTTGTAAATAAATACACTTTTTTATATTTTTTTTTGTATTTAGTAGTGCTACCATACTTTTATCTTAATTAAATAAGACTTTTCAACTAAAACTCATAAAACCATTCTGTTTTAAATACGATTTAAGTTTGTTATGAAAATTAACTTAATATTAATTTAAATTCTATCTTGAAAATTGGGCATTAGATTCTTTTAAAAAGCATTTTAACTTTTTTTAAATTTTTTTAAGCCTTACAGCTTATTTAGAGAAAATAAAATAAACAATTTAGTTTAACCTGCAGTTATTTAATAAAATTTAACTAGAGTTTAACTCATTTTGTTTTTGTAAATAACTGCAGATAATTTCTTAATATTCTCTGTAAATTCTTGCTTAATGCTTATTTAGGAAACATTTGTTTGTATTTTAGAGCATTATAAGAAGACTTAATTAAAAATTCTTAAATCTGGAGTTTAAATTTAATTAAACTTAAGTTAAACTCAACTTTGACAGAAAATTAATATAAAATTGAAAACACACAGCCATTAAAAATATTATGGAAAAATGGCTAACAATAAAGAAATTTACAAACATTCCTAGACCGATATTTTTAGAAATTTTGAAGTTCTGTCTAACGGACAATAATTACTTTGTTTATGGTAAAAAAGTAATTAATCAGATATTTGGTATGCCAATGGGCAACCCGCTCTCTCCTACAATAGCGGATATAGTTCTTGATAATTTACTGGACGATGCAATAATAGAATTAAAAAATAAAAATATCAATATTAAATACATAGCAAAATATGTAGACGACATTTTCGCTATCATTAATAAGGACGATAAGGACGAAATTCTTAAAACTTTAAATTCTCACCATCAGAAAATTAAATTCACCATCGAAATAGAAAAAAATAATGAAATAGCATACGACGCAAAACTAAGGAAAAATAAGGATACCATTATTTTTAATTGGTACTCTAAGGAAACAGCTTCAGGCAGACTTATGAATTTTAACGCCACACAACCCAGAAGTCAGATTATAAATACAGCGAGAAATTTAATAGAGAGGGTACTGAAAATTAGTAACGAAATATTCCACAGCAAAAATATAAACATAATACAAGAAATATTGATACAAAATAGTTTCCCTAAAAAATTAATGAATTCTTTAATAGACGACGTATTTAGGCGATTAAATAAAAATAAGAAAATTGACAACACTGATGAAATAGAAAACAAAAAATTCTACAGTGTACCATACATCCCTGGTCTTACTGACAACAGAAACATGATAATAACACT
The DNA here is from genome assembly GCA_930367215.1 of Pollenia angustigena. Lineage (NCBI taxonomy): Eukaryota > Metazoa > Arthropoda > Insecta > Diptera > Polleniidae > Pollenia > Pollenia angustigena. The sequence goes on along the minus strand of OV884059.1, from coordinate 5,015,124 downwards.
GAAACAAAATAACATATGTTTTGCGTATAAGCCTAACAAAACAACAAATGCAATATTCACTAAAATAAAAGCGCCGGTAGAAAAACAACAACAAAATAACGTTGTTTATGAAATAAGATGTAAAGGAAATAACGAAGAACTCTGTGATCAGGTGTATATAGGAACAACAAAGAGAGCTTTATTAACAAGGATAGGAGAACATAAGATGGATATTACACGGCAGAAAGAAACAACAGCACTAGCCATGCATATGATCAGTTCACACCATGCACCAGATTTTCAACGTATTAGAATATTAGACAAGGAGGAAAATATGGGAAAGAGATTTACGAAGGAAAGCTTGAGAATTCAGCAAAACATAAAAAAGACAATGAATTTGAAAGAAGACACCAACAACATATGTGCAAGTTATAGAGTAGCCATCAAATGAACTGTGATGCAATTGTTAAATATTATGTGTTGAAAAATAATTCCAAGTTTTTATGTTTTTTGTATTATATATGTTAAATGTAAAAATTTTTGTTTTTAAAGTTTGTTTTTTAACGTAATAATATATAAAAAAATGTAAGTTCTAAATGTTATTTGGTAAATAATTGTTTATTAATGTAATGTTTTAATTAAATAGACGATCCCCAGAAGAAGTCGACAAAAAATCGACGAAACGTCGGGAAAAATGTATTAAAATTGTGTTTTTAATTACATAAAAGATTATAGGCCGTATTAGCTTAACCAGGAAATACAAACAGATAAATAAAAATTGGCCAAATAAAAAACAACAATTGAAAACAATATTATTTAAAAAAGCCTTTTTTGATAAGCTTTTTGAAAATATAAAGGGTTGTTAAATTTCAAGGGCCGATGTTGATTTTGAATAAAACACAAACTATTTAGGAAATTATTGTAATTTTATTTTATTATGATATATTGGTATTATTCAATTATGTATGGAACAAAATATCGGCCAAATGGGCGCCGCGACCACGGCGGCACACCTCCATCCGATGGTCCAAATTTTCGATGACCCTGAGGCATAATGGAGGTTCTATGCCGTTAATGTGCCGAATTATCTCATCCTTTAGCTCTTGAATTGTTGCTGGCTTATCGACGTACACCTTTTCTTTCAAATAACCCCAAAGAAAAAAGTCCAACGGTGTCAAATCACATGATCTTGGCGGCCAATTGACATCGCCATTACGTGAGATAACACGGCCATTGAATTTGTTGCGCAAAAGAGCCATTGTTTCGTTAGCTGTGTGGCAAGTGGCACCGTCCTGCTGAAACCACATATCGTCCACATCCATATCTTCCAATTCGGGCCATAAAAAGTTCGTTATCATCTCACGATAGCGAACACCATTCACAGTAACTGCCTGACCGGCCTCATTTTGGAAAAAATACGGCCCGATGATGACGCCAGCCCATAAACCGCACCAAACAGTCACTCTTTGTGGGTGCATTGGTTTTTCGACAATCACTCTTGGATTCTCATTCGCCCAAATGCGGCAATTTTGCTTATTGACGAATCCACTGAGGCGAAAATGTGCCTTATCACTGAATCACGAAGTGCACGATATGCATTTTGATTTGAACGCCCATTTTCATAATAAGTCTGGATAACTTTAACACGTTGTTGCATTGTGTATCTCTCCATGGTTCAAATTGAGTAAGCCTGAAATAGAGAAATGTCAAATAAAATTCGGAAGAAAACTTGTCGTTTAGGTGTGGTTCACATTCAAGATCGGCCCTTACAATTAAACCACCCTTTATATCTGAGTTTTTAAAATCATTTAAAGCAGAGGAAGTGAATTTTTTCCTAATTTTTAAAAATCGCATTGCCAACTAATAATTCGATTATTTGTTGTTTATTTTTTATTGAAGTTGTTGTGTTTTTCTTTAATTACAATTGTTGGAATAATTTGCACATATGATAGACATCTTTTATGTTTTCATTTTTTAGACTTTGGTTATTTTGAAATTTTTTTAAGTGTAACCAACTTTTAAATGTTTTTTTTCTGTTTAAAATTAAATTCCTAGGAAGTTAAGTTAATAAACTTTTTTTAAAGTACAGACAATAAATAAAACAATTAAGGTTGGTTTAAATGATTTTCTGCTTCAATGAGTTTTATTGAGCTTGAGAAATTTGTTTTGTATTTCGAAAATAACCGTCTAATTACTTGATCTGAAATCAATTAACAAAAAAATTGGAACAATTTCAATGAAATTTTAAAAAGAATTAGAAACAATAATAGAAAACATATGCTTTAATTAAAAAAAAAAAAAACAAAAAAATATTAGCAGTTTTTGTAAATTAAAAAAAGATTAGAAAAAAGGTTTATTTCAAAAATATTTTTGAAAGCAATAAATTTTATAAAATGTTTTTCACTCACTTTTACTTTCTAATAAATTTTATAAAAAAACACAATAAATTTTAATTTAATTTTAGGGTGGGTGTGTTAATACTTTTCTGTCTTTTGAAATACTTTTCAATGAATGAATGAATCAGTCATGAATGAATTCCCAAAAAAGAAACAATAATTTCGTCATTTATTGAAATTTATAAAAAACTTGTTTGATGTTTTATTGTTTTACCCATACAAATTTCCAAAAATTATTGCTTCTAACCCTTTTTATTAAAAAACAACTTTTTTCAATTCTTAATAGAGTTTTTTCGTGCTCGTTTCAAACTTTTAATGATTGGTCACCTTTTATCGTGTTTCTTTAGTGTATCTTTAAAGCCTCTGCTTTATCTCCGCCTTAAAATCAAAAGACAGACAAACAATTTTTAAGGTTTTTAGGCCGCAAAATTATTAACTTCCTGCCTAAGCATTGAAAGATGGCTTAAAAATCAATGGGAAATTTTTCGGATGCTGTTTGGGTGTTAAAGTTTTAGTTGCTTATTATCTTTTTAAGCTTCAAGTTTTAGCTACTTATTAAAATTTCTCGTTGTTATTATAATTTAAGGTTTAAAGCAGGTAGTTTTATAAAATCCCAAACAAAAAAAAAAAAAAAACAAAAAACACCTTTTTTATACAAACATTTCAAATTTTTCGTTTCTTATCGTCCAATTAATTACCTATGCTGACTAATAAATTCTTAAAGTAATAAAAAAATAACCCAATATAAACGAAATTATCAGAAAATATAAGACTCCAAAAATATAGTATAACTCCAAAATAAAAAAAAAAAAAAAAACAATTAAAAAATGTCAAAGGATTAAAAAAAACATTGGCAACTCGATTTTCCTTAAACTGCTTAAAATTTTTCATAGATTCAAAAAACATTTTGGAAAAAAAACAATACATTTTATTGAATCTAAAATCGTTTTAAAATAGTCTCAAAAACTAAGAAATCTAAATAAATTGGCAGTGCAAGAATTTCAAAAAAAATCAAAATTTAAATAAAAGTAAAGCCTTAAACAAAAATTTAAAAAAAAAAACAAAAAATAAAACACAATGGCTACTCTGATATCTTAAAAATATAAATTTTTGATAAAAAAATAAAGGAAAATCAAAAAACTAACTATAAACTAAGAAAAAATACAAAAAAATTGAGATGCAAAAACAATTGGCAACGCCATCTGCTTAAAAAGGTTAAAATAAAATTTTTTTTAAGCACTTCTATTAAATTGAATTATAATTAATTAAATACTCTCAAAAATAAGAAGAAATTGGCAACGCATTTTAAGAAAAATAAATATTTTATCTGAAATAAAATGTTGGTTAAAATCTACCAATAATCTTAAAAAAATTGGCAACTCTCACAAAATTAAAAAAAAAAAATTATTCCCCAAATGCTGCCATATATCACATACATTTTCAATAATATAATTACAATAAGCGATTACCCGCGAAATTGGAAACATGCCAAGATCATACCTACTCCAAAATCGAACAATGAGTATCGTCCTATCGCTTTTCTACCGTACTTATCAAAAGTTTTTGAGCGACTACTTCATCAACAAATAAATAAATACACCAACGACAATAACTTGCTGACAAATAGACAATCTGGATTTCGAGCAAAACACAGTTGTACAACAGCTTTAATTAATGTATCCGAAGATAAACGAGAAAGCATTGATGTTGGTGATATATCATTCCTTATTCTACTGGACCATTCCAAAGCGTTCGATACGGTCGATCATCAAGTTCTTTGCTGGAAATTGGACAAAATGTTTAGTTTCTCACCTTCATCCATCCGTCTGGTTGCTTCGTATCTGTCTGGCCGTAGTCAATCTGTAATTGCAAACAATATAACATCAAAATCGTTACCTGTTCTTAGGGGAGTGCCACAGGGATCGATACGTGGGCCACTACTATTCTCAATTTATATAAATGATCTAGACAAACAATTGTTACACTGTAATGTTCACCTATATGCTGATGATGTACAACTCTATATTAGTAGTCCCTTGATAAATATAAATGATTGTATTGAAAAAATAAATATTGATTTAAAACGTGTTCACGCATGGGCAAATGCAAATGGTTTGTGTATACACCCCACGAAGTCCAAATGCTTGATAATAACGAAAAAACACTGAAACTGTCGCTTGAACCTATGATATTGCTGAACAACAAACGAATTGAAATTGTACAAAAAGCTAAAAATCTTGGCATTATTTTTAACAACACTTTCACATGGTCTGATCATGTAACTGCTGCTGCTGGGAAAACATACTCAATGCTGCGAACGCTATAGAACACCCAACACATCACACCGTTTAATATTCGAATGTTACTTGCAAAAACGTATATCATGCCAATTTTACTTTATGGATGCGAACTGTTTGCAAGTTGTGACTCAACAAGCCAGGGAAAACTTGAGAAAACTTACAATGCTGTATTAAGATATGTTTTTAACCTAAGAAAGTATGATCACATTTCCCATTTTTAAAATAAACTTTATGGCGTTTCCCTGAGTAACCTGTTAAAAATTAAAACCTTAATGCTATTACACAAAATAATTTTCAAGCATGAACCAGTGTATCTTTTTGACAGAATATCTTTTACGCGTTCAAGAAGATCATATGACATAATTCATACTAGATATAGAAGTCAGGTTTCTGAGCGTCATTTTTACATCAATTCAATCCGCCTTTGGAACTCGCTACTACCGACCAATAAATCCATTAGCAACGTCTTGCTTTTTGAGAAAGAATTATATAAATTTTTTATCACAAATTAATACTGTTTTCTTATTATGTTTGTATTTAACTATTTTAAACTTATTTGTTTATTTCTAGAAATTATTAAATTATTTTTCATAATAATATATAATTTTTTACTCAACAATGTAATTACAATACAAAAATCCAATACTATAATTATAAGATTTGTATCTTGTTGTGTTGGAAATCAAATAAATAAATAAATAAATGCCTTCGCTAATAACCAGCAAAAGTCCTTATTTGGAACGCATTTAAAAGCGTCTGCTTAAGCAACTGTGTGTAAATACGTCCCAAAAAGGGGAGGGACATTGTCTAATAATGGGTTAAAAATACGAATTCATGCATAGAATGTTTTAGAATTTCCAAACTAACCAAAAATTTCTGAATTATTTAAGATTTAGATTTAAGTTTAAAATATTAAAATACAAATTGGCAACGCGAGCTTGAAATTCAAAATACTTGACAAATTTTTTCAAAGGGAATTCTAGAATTTAAGAGAAAATGCTATGATTGGCATACAATTCTAAATATTGTATTGCAAACTTCTTATTCAAGTAAGAACATGGAATATTGACAACGAAAATGATGAAGAACTCCAAAAGCGAAATGTTGGCAACCCAAAATGTACTTGAAAACGAAATTTTTAATAAAATTGTTAAAGCCCTTATGACACTACATTTTTAATGCATTGTTCAAGTTTTGGTGAACAGTGCAAACAAATATAAAGTAATAGAAAAATTTACCAAGTGCGAAGGGTTCAGCTGTATTAAGATAAATGGCAAGCTGTCAAACATTTTACTAAAGGTATCGATAAAAAATGAAGTTATGTAAAATTGACATTTCAAGCTTGAAATATCAAAAGTGTTGCTGAATCAGCGGTTCATGTGCAAATTCAGCGATTTACCGCTTTTTGTTTTTATGTTATTCATAAACAAAAAGTTGGCAACATTCAATAACATTAACAGAACAGGGATGGCTAAGTTGTTTCAATTGTACTTCTTTGTTGATACTTTTTAAACTTAGATTTATAATACCTTTGTGTGGTGTTTTTTAAGAACATAAATAAAATTAATTTCAACTAAAAAAATCTTTTAGTACAATTAGGTACAATTTTTAAAGGTTGTTGGTACAATTTTAAAAATTCTCAACGCCATCCCTGAAAAAAAACCATAACAAGAGAAAAAAAACTAAAAGACTTTGTTTACATTTTTTACAGTTTGCTCTTTCTAGCACTTACTGTTTCTTTCTATCAATTCTATATCAATTAATAAATAAATAATGTAGTGTCATAAGGGCTTTAGGAATTTTCAAAAATACTTATTGTAATTTCGATGAAAAAATAAACTAGTTGGCAATGCATTTTTTAACAAAAAAAACGTTAAATTTGCTGTATTTTATTTTTATAATAAAGGCAGAATTAGTCTTTGCTTTTTGTTTCTGTTCTGTTCCGTGCCGTTCTGTTTCAAAATTGTAATAGTTACTTTTTCTGTAGCAACTTATTAGCCATTTATGACAAATTTATTAGTTTTAGACCGTCCATTGTTTCATTTCAATCACTTTAATGCAAATAAATTTGAAGAAATTAAATTTTATGAATTTTTAAAATCAAAAAATAGTTAATTTCAACATAAATAAGTAGTTTTTTATTATTTATTTTGCTGTCACTTATAATAACTTAACAATTTTTTGATTTTAACAAACTGAACCGCAACAGAAAAGAAAAACTAATCAATTTCACAGGTTTTTTAATAACAAAAACAAATCATCTGATTCGTAACAGAACAGAAAGTAAAGACTAACTGAGCCTTAAGTTGATTATAAATATTTTGTGCACAAAATATTTAAATTGTATTAAAATTTAAAAAAATCGAATGCATTCATTTTTGTTAATTGGTAAAAAAAAACTGCAAAAGAAATTTTGAAAAATCTATTAGATTTTCTTAAATACAAAAATATTTCGTTGGTTTTTTTGAACACAGATTTTAAAGCGAATTTAAAAAGTTATGTCATTATGGAATTTCTTTGTTAAAGTTTTGTTTAAAAAAATTTTTAATTGCACAAATTATTAAAGAAGTGTAAGAAAATATAATAGTTGAATTTTGAAAAAAAAGCAACGCATTAATTTAATAATTTCTTTTATAAAAGCTAAATTAAATTTCAAGTTGCTTTTACATAAATGAATAATTTTAACTGCGATTTCTGTATTTAATTACTTGTTGATTGCTTCACGTGGCAGCACGCGTAAAAATTAAGCGTGCAACCAAGAAGATTCGGTTGTGAATCCTTTTTGTTTATTTTATTCCTTATTATTTACAAAAAAAAAAAAAAAATTAAACAAATATCTGTTTAAGTGGAACTATAACATATTTTTATGGCGTCTAGTATTAATTTCCTTAGTTTTAATTCTTTATTTGTTTTTGAAACAATGTATTAAATAATAGCATTGCAATTTATTTCAAAAATTTTCAACTAAATATACTTGGACAACAAAGCTAAAATTTAGTTACAAATTTAACTTTTACTGGAGTCGGTTGTGTCGGCAAAAAACAAAAAAAAAACAATGAATTTTCAACTACTTATATGTAGTGTTATTTTTATAGTTATTTGTGGGGAACAAAGAAAAAAAGTTCCAAAAAATGTGGTATTGAAAGAAATATTCGAATTTAAACCAAAACTGACAGCAGAATTGCCAAAAAGCAAGGGGCCTCCTAGAACTCCACAACATTTGCCCACCTTACAACTTAAAACCCCAGACAAAAGAAATGTTTTTAAAAAGGACAAGCCGAATTTTATACAACTTGTCTTGAATTTCAAATCAAATTCGAAAAGTTCGTCGAATTTAGGTGGCAATATCGAACTCCTTACAACTCACCAACGTAGTACGGGCACTTTAATACATGAAAAAGCTGCAAAACCGATTATTTATAAAGAGAAACCAAAGAAATTAAAGATAAAAAACAATAATTTCAAGCAAATTATAGAACCCTTTGAAAAACCACAACATCTAATCGCCTATAAAAATACAGTCGAAAATATAGATTTTGCGAAAGGCCAACAAAATCTAAATCTTGTAAAAGAGAACTTTAAGAAAAAAGCACACAATTTTGAATCAAAATTCAAAATAGTAGACGATTTGTTTAATCATAAGGAACCCTTTGAAACACCTCAACATCTAGCCACCTTAAAGTTTAAAAACGCTATCTCAAGTATTAATTTTAAAAAGAATAAACTTAAATCACAAATTAGAAAGATGCATTTCAAACAAAATGCCCAGAGTTTAAAATTAAAACCGGAAGTATTTACAAGTAAGGGTAAGGAACCCCAAGCAACTAAGAATCACCTGGCCACCTTAAAACCTAATAAAAAAACAATTGAAATTTTAAAATTTAAATCAACATCAAGGGATACTCACAAAATATTTCATAAACTTCAGGATAATTTATCTTTTCGCAAATTAAAATCATTGGAGTACCTTTTTAAAGTAGATACTATTGTTCTATACGGCCAGTGGGAAAATTTACTTAAATATGGGCAAATTTTTGGTTCTAATCATCCTCCCTTAATAACAATAACAGATCCTGTGGACTGGAAATTGAAAGACCTTTTCAGCAGTAACATTTTAAGCATAGTTTTCTTAGAATCAGGGTATCCTTCAGGGAAGAAACTGTTGGAAACTCTTAAAGAATCCCTTAAAGATGAGCATTTACAAAAAATGATAATCATAACACAAAACTTTATTAGAACAGAAAATATGTCTGCAGAATTCAGGCAGTTATTTAAGTGGTTACATGATAATGGCTTTTGGCAAAGTATGTTGATGGATTTAGAAGGAAATACTTTAATTTTCGAGCATTTAATTGGAGAGTTTAAAAGGAATTTATCTTTAGAAGATTTCCTAAGGACGAATACTAATTGGCTTGATTTAAAAGGGTTTCATATAAACTGTGCCGTTGCCTCCAATCCCCCAAGAGCCTATCTAACGCATGACTCTCTAAACAATGTAATTTTAAAGGGTTATTATGGCACCCTTATAAATCTATTCGTTAAACACTTTAACGCTACCTTAAATCCCGTTGTAATCGCTAACGTGGATAACTACACTGAATTGGAGTGTGTTAAATACATTAGTGCTCAGAAAGTAGATATTTGTGGCGATGGTATGCCTATACGTCCGGAATATGTGATTGCTTATGCAGATGAGATAGTAGCCAGTTATTTGATAGTACCCTGTGGTACACCTTTGCCCAGATTCTATTACTTTTTGAAACCCTTTCAGCCAAGTGTATGGACTTTATTAGCTGGCAGCATTGTCTTTCTAGTTATAATACTTTCTATTATACATCGCCTGCAGTATGGATCGTGGAATGTCGGTTTACATTTGTTACATGCTTTACTTACAGTTCTCTTTTTGCCCTTCAATTTAAAATACGTCAAAGGCTCTTGTCGCAGATTTTTAGAGATTTTAATGATTTTATTTGGTTTTGTCATAGCCAATTGGTATTTAGCGGTTCTATCCAGTGTTTTATTTACACGGCTGTACTTTCATGATATAAACACCCTACAAGACTTGGTTTCTTATAATATATCCATTATGGTTGATGAATTTGAATATTATTTCCTAAATTCCAGCGAAAATGATCCCGTCATAATGCAGCAACTGAAAGTTGTCCCTAGTGAGATTCTAATTGAACATCGACGTAATTTGGACCCCCATTACGCCTATTATACCCAATATGACAAAATAGGTTTCTACTTGCAACAACAGAAGTATCTCCTGCATCCTCGCATGAAAGTTCTAACCGGTATACCTCCTATAAATGAACTTATTGGCGGCATACCAATGAGTCCAAATTGGCCTTTTAAACATTTGCTATCTGATTTTGTATGACGTATGTCGGATAGTGGTCTTTATCTTCCTATTCTTTCGAATGCCTTAGAGGAGGGTATTTTGTCGGGTTATTTGCATTATTTTCCCACGGAATATCATAATGTTGAGCCTTTGTCTATGGAGTATTTTCAAATGCCCGCCATTCTTTTGGCTTTGGGTTATTCGTTGGGGCTTGTGGTTTTCCTTTTGGAACTGGTGGTGGCTTTAAAGTTAAGAAAGAAATAAAATGTTTTGAAAATTAATTAATGTATTTTTCTTGCCTGAAATGTATGTGTCGTGTATAATAAACAGCTTTTATTCCATGCACACATTTTTTTGACTTGATTTTAATGTTTACCAATTTTAAATAAAATATTTATAATGAAAAATTTAGTTTTAGAGTCGTTTTTATTTCTACAGTTTATGTCAGAAATTTTATGGACGGTTGGGGAGACCCGATCTTTGGAGCTGGGCTTTAAAATCAGAATTCAATCACCAAGCAAGAAAGAAAGTTTACAATTTTGACTTGAGGAGTTGCGAACGTTTTGATGCTTAAAATGAGATCTTGATTACGATTTGCCGTGGAGAAAGTGAGCTTTTTTGGTTTGAATGACGGGATATTTGCAAAAAAGTATATCTTGGGTCTTCTGTAATTACAAAAGTGTATAACCTGAGGCATTTGGAATTAGATTAAACTTTCTAATAAAAAGTTTACCATTTTGTCTTTCATTAAGAAAGTTTAAAGCTAAAATTTGTAGCTGGGTTTTAAGATTGAAACCGGATTGAACGCGGTGTGCAATACGTTACCTCAGTTTCTACAACACATATTTTAAAACAATTCGGCCTTTAGTTTTCCTTTAGAGTTATCGTCCGTTATATTGAACGTTCAGATTAAATGTCCATAAAAACTCCTCTCCCACTTTTCCTTCCAAAACCCCGTACAATGCATTATATTTTTAGGGGCCGTCCCCCAAGAGTGCTGCTTGTCCTAGTCTTCAAAAAGAGATCGGAGGCAGAATCTGCAACAGTTCTTCTTCGAAAGTGGAAGATGTACCTTATTGTTTATTAGGTAAACTGATCCTTGAAAAAATATTAAATCAGAATCTATAACTAAACTTGAAAATTCTTTCATAATATCCATACGCTCACGTTAAGTTTGTGAAGTTTTTTTATATAATTTGGAATATTATGAAACTTTTTTGGTGTTGAATAAATTTAGTGTTTTTGTTAAACTATTAAATATTTTTATGACAATGGTAGTCTATTATTAATTCCCCAAATGAGGGTGCGTGCGTTAAATTTCCCTTATTATATTTGAAACACATTATTAAACCGTAACAATGCAATTGTCTATAAAAAGTTATTAACTAAGAAATTTGAACAACGACAGGCTTCAATTAATGCTTTATAACTTTTCCACTTTAATCCATTTGATTGTATAAACAATATTTTAGTTATGTATTTAACATTGACAGGAAGTGGTTGTGTCTGGGATATAATCAAGAAAACATGGATAATAATTCTCATCTCTTTTTATGGAGTATTATTTTAATTATCATTGGCGGAGAAAAGTTAAAAAATTTATCAGGAAATGCGGATTTAAGCCAAAATTGTCAACAGGACTTAATATCGTATTTAAAGATACAAAAAACAAACCCAATTTCTATAAGGAGTGAAAAAAATATTAATAATAAAACTAATAAAACAACAAATGTACTTTTGAATTTTAAAGCAACATCCGGGGGTACTCCCAAAATAATTCAAAACCTGGAGTATAATTTATCTTTTCGCAAACTAAAATCATTGGAGTCCCTTTTTAAAGTAGATACTATTGTTCTATACGGCCAGTGGGAAAATATACTCAAATTTGGACCAATTTTTGGTTCTAATCATCCTCCCTTAATAACAATAACAGATCCAGTGGACTGGAAATTGAAAGACCTTTTCAGCAATAACATTTTAAGCATAGTTTTCTTAGAATCAGGGTATCCTTCAGGGAAGAAACTGTTGGAAACTCTTAAAGAATCCCTTAAAGATGAGCATTTACAAAAAATGATAATCATAACACAAAACTTTATTAGAACAGAAAAGATGTCTGCAGAAATCAGGCAGTTATTTAAGTGGTTACATGATAATGGCTTTTGGCAAAGTATGTTGATGGATTTAGAAGGAAATACTTTAACTTTCGAGCATTTAATTGGAGAGTTTAAAAGGAATTTATCTTTAGAAGATTTCCTAAGGACGAATACTAATTGGCTTGATTTAAAAGGGTTTCATATAAACTGTGCCGTTGCCTCCAATCCCCCAAGAGCCTATCTAACGCATGACTCTCAAAACAATGTAATTTTAAAGGGTTATTATGGCACCATTATAAATCTATTCATTAAACACTTTAACGCTACCTTAAATCCCGTTATACTCTCTAACTTGGACTTCTATAGTGGATTGGATTGTGTTAAATACATTAGTGCTCAGAAAGTAGATATTTGTGGCGATGTTATGCCTATACATCCGGATTATGTGATTGCAGATGCAGATGAGTTAGCAGCCAGTTATTTGATAGTACCCTGTGGTACACCTTTGCCCAGATTCTATTACTTTTTGAAACCATTTCAGCCAAGTGTATGGACTTTAGTAGCTTGCAGCATTGTCTTTCTAGTTGTAACACTTTCTATTATACATCGCCTGCAGTATGAATCGTGGAATGTCGGTTTGCATTTGTTAAATGCTTTACTAACAGTTCTATTTTTGCCCCTCGATTTGAAACACGTTAAAGGCTCTTATCGTAAATTTTTAGAGATAACAATGATTTTATTTGGTTTTGTCGTAGCTAATTGGTATTTAGCAGTTCTATCCAGTCTTTTATTTTCACGGCTGTACTTTCATGATATAAACACCCTTCAAGACTTGGTTTCTTATAATATATCCATTATGGTGGATGAATTTGAATATTATTACCTAAATACCAGCGAATATGATCCCATCATAATGCAGCAACTGAAAGTTGTCCCTGGTGAGATTCTCTTTGAACATCGACGTAATTTGGATCCCCATTACGCCTATTATACCCAAAACGACAAAATAGATTTCTACTTGCAACAACAGAAGTATCTCCTGCGTCCTCGCATGAAAGTTCTAACGGGTATACCTCCTATAAATGAAGGTGTGGGCAACATACCAATGAGTTCAAATTGGCCCTTTAAACATTTGCTATCTGATTTTGTAAGGCGTATGTCGGATAGTGGTCTTTATCTTCCTATTCTTTCGAATGCCTTAGAGGAGGGTATTTTGTCGGGTTATTTGCATTATTTTCCCACGGAATATCATTATGTTGAGCCTTTGTCTATGGAGTATTTTCAAATGCCCGCCATTCTTTTGGCTTTGGGTTATTCGTTGGGGCTTGTGGTTTTCCTTTTGGAACTGGTGGTGGCTTTAAAGCTTAAGAAAATATAAATTGTTTTGATAATTAATTAATGTAATTTTTTTTTGCATGAAATGAATGTATCGTAAATAATAAACAGGTTTTATTCCATGCACACATTTTGTTTACTTGATTTTAATGTTTACCAATTGTAAATAAAATATTCATTATGAAAAAAATAGTTTTAAAGTGTTTTTATTTCTAGCCGTTTGGGAAGCCCCGATCATTGGAGCTGGGCTTTAGAATCTGAATTCAAGTACGCTATTCCTAAAAGATAGTTAAAAACTTTGGATTGAGGAGTTTCGAACGTTCTGAAGCTTAAAATGAGATCTTGATTACGATTTGCCTTGTAGAAAGTGAGCTTTTTTTTATTTGAATGACGGGATATTTGCAAAAATTTATATCTTGGGTCTTCTGTAATTACAAAAGTGTATAACCTGAGTCATTTGGAATTAGATTAGACTTTCTAAGAGAAAGGTTAACATTTTTTATATCATTTAGAAATTTTAAAGCTAAAATTTGTAGCTGGGTTTTAAGATTGAAACCGGTTTATTCCTTCCGTCTGTTTTGTTTTGTTAGAAAAGAAAGCGTTCTAAGCTTTTTTTGTACGATGCAAGATATACTTTTCTGCCTCTGATCTTTTTATACCCGACGAAAATGGAATGTAACTCAAATATTTAGGCCGGTTTACCGTTAACAGTAGAGAGCGAAAAAGCTTATCGGTGAGAGAAGGTTATTCCACTCTATTGAGTCAGTAAAGCATTAACGCGGTATGCAATACGTTACCTCAGTGTCTACAAAACGCATTTTGTTGAAGCTTGGCCTCCCTCACTTCTTCTCACCAAAACCCATTCTCTATTTTCGGTAAAATGTTTAAGGGTCGTCCCAAAAGAGTACTGGTTGTCCTAGTCTTAAAAAACTTGTTAAACTATAAAATATTTTTACGACAATGGTAGTCTATTATTAAATCCCCAAAGGGGGAGCGTGCGTTTTAATTCCTTTATTATATTTGAAACACATTATTAAACCGTAACAATGCAATTGTCTATAAGAAATAATTAAGTAAGCAAATTTGAACTACAACATGGTTCAATTAATGTCTTATCGCTTTTTAACTTAAATCCATTCGATTGTTTAAACAATAATTTAGTTATGTATTTAACATTGAAAGGAAGTGGTTGTGTCTGAGATAAAATCAAGAAAACATGGATAATAATTTTCATCTCTTTATATGGAGTATTATTTTAATTTTCATTGGCGGAGACAAGTTAGAAAATGTATCAGGAAATGCGGACTTAAGCCAGAATTGTCAACATTGCAGAAATTTTGAATTTAAACTAATGAGTAAGGAAACCCCTGAAACTTCACAACATCTAGGCACCTTAAAACTTAAAAAACCAGCCGAAAGTATTGCTTTTGAAAATAATCAACCGAATTTCGGTGAAAAGGCCTGGAAATTAAAATCTGAATGGAAGAGCGTATTAAACTTGAAAGGGAATATGGAACTCCTTAAAACTCCCCAACAAATGGCAACCATAAAACATGAAAAAGCTCTAAAAAATATTGTTTTAAAAAAAAGCCAGTTTAATGTGAAAAAGGAAGAAGAGAACTTTCAACAAGATGGTCAAAATTTAAAACCGGATACCAGAATAGCAGGTAATTTGTTCAGGAGCAAAAAGCCCCTTGAAGCTCAACAACGTTTGGCTACTTTAAAGTTGAAAAAATCAATCGATTATATTGATCAAACTGAAAATCAATTTAAATTCAAAACGAATAAGAAAAAGCTTATACAAAAAACAAGATATGAGAAAATATCAAAGAAATATTCTGATGAAAAGGATCCTCCTGAAACTAAACAACACCTGGTCACGTTAAACAGCATTGAACTCTTCAATTTAAAAGAAACTTCAACCGAGATTCCCCAAATTCTACAGGAAAATTTATCTTTAAGCAACTTGAAATCATTGAAGTATAATTTTAAAGTAGACACTTTAGTTTTATATGGTCAGTGGAAAATCTTACCCAGATTTGAGCAAATTTTTAAGTCGAATCATCCTCCCGTAGTAAAAATAACAGATTCAATAGAATGGAAATTAAAAGACCTATTCAGTAGTCATATTTTGAGCATAGTTTTTTTAGGCTCAGAGTATTCCTTAGAAAAGCAAATATTTGATACTTTTAAACAATCGCTTAAAGGAGCGCATTTACAAAAAGTAATATTTATAACACAGATTCCTATTAAGGAAGATAATATCTCAGAAGAATTCCGGCAGCTTTTTAATTGGTTACACGTAAATGGCTTTTGGCAAAGTTTTTTAATGGATTTAGAAGGGAGTACTTTGAGTTTCGAAAATTTAATTGGAGCATTTAAAATAAATTTAACTCTAAGTGATTTTTTAAATTCGGATACAAAGTGGTTTGATTTACAAGGATTCTCTATAAACTGTGCCATGGGCTCCAATCCCCCTAGAGCCTATATACAGCGCGATCTTCAAAACAAAGTTACTCTAAGGGGTTATTATGGCACCATTATAAATCTTTTCGTAAAACGCTATAATGCTTCCTTACATCCCGTTGTACTCTCTAATTTGGACTACTATACCGAGCTGGATTGTGTGAAATACATTAATGCCGAGAAAGTAGATATTTGTGGTGATGGTATGCCCCTACATTCGGCGTATGTGGTTAGTTATACAGATGAGCTAATGGCTAGCTATTTAATAGTGCCCTACGATAAACCTTTGCCCAGATTCTATTACTTTTTAAAGCCCTTCCAGCTAAATGTGTGGACCTTGGTAACTTGCAGCTTTGTTTTTAAAGTTATAACACTTTCCATTATACATCGTTTGCAGTACGGCTCGTGGAATACCAGTTTGCATATGTTATTTGCCTTGCTGTCTGTCCTCTTTTTACCCTTCCATTTAAGCCATATAAAAGGCCATTATTGCAGATTTTTGGAGATGACAATGATTTTAGGGGGTTTTTTAATAGCTAATTGGTATTTATCGGTCTTATCAAGTCTTTTATTTACAAGGCTGTACAATCATGACATCCAGTCTCCTCAAGACTTAGCTGCTCATAATATATCCATTATGGTAGATAAATTTGAACATTATCTCCTAAATGCTACCGAAAATAATCCCATTATAATGCAGCAACTAAAAGTGGTCTCTAACGAGATTCTCTTAGAACATCGCCGTAATTTGGATCCCCATTACGCCTATTACAGTCAGTACGACAAAGTAGCTTTTTACTTGCATCAACAGAAGTTTCTTTTGCGTCCTCGCATGAAAATTCTAACAGGCATACCCCCTATAAATAAAATTTTGGGTGGAGTTCCCATGAGTATAAATTGGCCTTTCCAACATTTGCTAACCGATTTCATAAGATGCTTGTCGGAAAGTGGCATATATGAACGTTTTTATGCCGATGCTTTAGAGGAGGGCATTACCTCGGGTTATTTGCATTATTTCCCAACGGAATATCATTATGTGGAACCTTTGACTTTAGAATATTTTCAAATGGCCGCCATTCTTTTGGCAGTGGGTTATTCGTTGGCCCTTGTGAGTTTTCTATTGGAACTGGTGGTGGTTTTCAAATTTAAAAAGACTCAAAAAATAACTTATTAATGTAAACATTTTATTATTCAAAAAACAAACTGTCTTTGTATGGATGTATGTATGTGTCATTATTAACAGCAGTTGTAAATTTGAAATAAAATATTAAAATTTATTGGTTTCATTCCAAAACTATGTAGATGTATTTTGTTTTTTTTTCTGGGCTTCGTTTCTCAAAACTACAAGTTACAAATCTACAAGTAATTTACTACCTGTATTTTAATTGTAGATTTGTAACATGTAGTTTTGAGAAACAGGGACCTGGTAGCCTGGATAGTAATTGTTTTACTGAAATACCATTCTTTACTATTTATAAATATTTCATAATTTCTACTCCTTTTCGTCATCAAAATTAGCCCCAAAAATGTTCTTAAGGAATTTAATGCATTTTGCCCATTATCATTCCCTCCTCTAAGACATCGAACGCAATATGTTGCACTATGCCACAATATAAGCAGTGATTTACAAATATCGAAATATTGATTTTATTTTTCCCCAAACAACACTCCAACGAACTGAGTGCCTCATGGAAACTAGAACTTTATGACTTGAAGTTTCAGCTGGGCAAATTGAATTTTAAATAATTGTTAACTGCTTTTGTTGTGTCTAATTAATGGTTTTCCTAAATATTTTAATGGCTCATTTACTTTCCCTTTTAAACATTACATGAATAAAACTTTTTTTTTATTGTATAATTAGTATTTAGCTGTTATAAAAGAGCTGTCAATCAATAGACAATTTCTTGAGTCCAAAATGTCAAAACCTCCTTCTTCTTTTACTGGCTGTTTCTTAAAATAAATAGGCCATTAAGACGTTTCATTAACTTAAAAACTTGCATAAAAAAAATTAAACTAAAAAAAAAAAGAATTGGCAATTCGACTTTTTAAAACTTTCAGAATCTTTTAAAATTTACCAAGAAAAACATTTTGAAGAACGATGAAAGACAAAAATAAATTTTTTGTTTGAAAATTGTAAAAGCAAAAGCACAATGTTGGCAATGCAAAATTTTTGAAAACGATATTTTTTATTTTATTTTATACTGATTTCTGAACAAAAAATTAATAAAATCGCTTTAAAAAATGTGTATAAATTTAGAATAAAATACTTAAAATATATTTGTTATTAAGAATCCTTTAGTGAATGATTATAAATATTTAAAAAACCATAGTCAATATTTATTTGTTTACTTTTAAGTAACAATTTGTTGGCAATGCGATTTAAAAAAAAATCTTATGATTAAATTATTAAAGAACTTTTTTATTTATTTCTTAGTTTGAACAAATTACTAAAACAAGAAACAAATGCAAATAAGTAAAGTCGAAATTAACTACAAAAAAACAAACTTTGGTACCGCTTTTAATTACAAATTATTTAGAATTAAAATTACAATACCATTTGCTTCTTTCCAAACTTCTTAAAAATAAAAATTTCGATGAAAAAACTTAAAAACCCCAGCATATAACCTCCGGCCAAAATAATAACCGATAGTTGAAAATATTCCAAAGTCAAGGGCTCCACATATGGATGCTCGTTGGGGAAATATTTTAGATAACCTGAACGTATACCATCCTCATAGCTTTCTTCCAGGAAGTGTCTGAATAGTCCCGTATCCCTTATACATAGAAACACATTGTTTAGCAAATGTTCAAAAGGCCAGTTAAAACGTATCGGCAGGCCGCCCATTACATTATGAACCGGGACTTCACTTAATTCCTTCATGCGGGGACGCAGTAAAAATCTCTGTTGATACAAATAGAAATAATTCTTATCAAATTGGCTGTAATAAGCATAATTTGGATCTAAACTTCGGCGATGTAGAAGAACCTCTTCATCTGAGGCTAAAAGTAATTGCTGTTCAACTATGGGGTCCAGATCTACTGCCTTAAGTATTTCGTATTCAAAATCGTTGACCATTATGGAAATATTTAGACGCTTTAAATCCTCCATTGATTTGATGTCTTGATAGTACAGGCGCGAGTACAGCAAACTGGTTAGTAAAGAGAAATACAAATTGCTCACAACAAAGCCTTTGACTATAAATAAAATTTCCAAATAAGTTTTCAAGGGACCCCTGACACGCCTTAGCTCCAAGGGCATATTTATAAAGGACAATATTGCATATTGTAGCTGGCAACTCATCGACCAAGAACCCTTTTGTAGACGATGTACAAAGGAAAGAGCCATCATTATGTATAGAAATGTAATAAATATAAGACCCCATAACGACCTCTGAAAAGGCTTTAAGAAATAATAAAATCTTGGCAGGGGCTTACCATAAGGCACCACTAAATTACTCGGGAAAATTTCTAAGGGATTTGTTATAACATAAGAGGAATATGGATTTAATGCCATACCATCGCCACAAACATCCACTTCACTATTCTCAATATATTTTAGACAATCCAATTCATGATAATAATCCAAATCCGATATTTTATGAATTACCAACGATGCATTATAAAATTCGGCAAAAGTAGTTATAATGGTCCCAATGAAACCGGCAAATTTTAGTTTATTATTTTTGTCGTGGAACACTAAAGCTCGAGGTGGATCATTGGCCATGGTAACGTGAACGGGATAGCCCTGCAAATCAGGCCACATGATGCCTAAATGGAAAAATTCCTCTACACTTACGACGTTCGATAATAATTTTGAGGTAAAATGATCTATTGCTAAAGTATTGCCTTGGTCGTCCATTAGAAGGCTATTCCAAAATCCTTCATCATGAAGCCATTGAAATAAAGACCGCCATTTTTCGGGGAGTGATTTTAAACAAATTTCTGTTATGAACAAGACTTTCTTTAAGTGCCATCTGTGTATGGAAAGTTTAAAAATGTTTAATAGTTTCCAATTTAATTCTGGAGTATCTATAAATATTAAACTTAAAAGTTTATGGCTAAATATCTCTCTTAGTTGCCAGTTCGTACGCTGGGTAATAATGAGTTTATCCTGCTTCAAGCGAGCAAAATAATTAAAGGTTCTCGATACTTTTCTGAGGTCTGCAAACAACACGAGGGTCTCTAGTTTAAAATTAAAACGAGCCTTCAATATTAAATCTCTTAAAATCTTCTTCGGTTTTAGCTGAAGAACATTCCTTTCGAATTTAGTTAAACTTAAGATAGAGTTGTTAGTTTCGTAATGCTCGAAATTGTTTCTAAATCCTGTAAAAGTATCCTCGAAATTTTCAATTTCTGTTAAGTTTCTGTTAGTCTTCTGCTTAAGTTCATAAGTTTGAGCATAATTTGGAGCATTCGGTTGATTGGCTCTACTTTCTCGCTTCTCTTCTTTTCCCAAAGCCTGACAAATCCCAATCACCAACATCATTTTTATAAGTACTTTCATTTTAATGCGCTTTATTGGTCTTTTTTTATATGTTAAATGAATTAAAACTAATGATTTTATTTTAAACGAATGCCTGTATTGTTTTAAAATTAACAGCCAGGCCCACAACACAAAAACAAAAACCAATTTTTGTTTTTTATTATTGTTTTCAAAATAACTAAAATTCTAAAATTCCGTACCAGGGTTGTGTGAAAAGTCTTTAGAACCAAAGTGGCATATGATAATCTATAATAAATAGATTTTCCGACTTCAAAGAACAATTAATAGATTTTTATTAAGCCCATAGTCGAAGTCAGAAATGCATGCCTAAGACACTTCTTTGTAGATTTTGACTTCTACGCATTTACAGAGGCAGATAGAAGTGCAAAAGATTATAATGGCTATCATGGAAAATAGTCTAATCCAACGGCGAAGTTAAATCCGGGTAAAGAGAAAGTGGTTACAGACCTCGAAGTATTCGAACTGCTAGACACAGTTGGCAATTTTAGCACATTTCCATCTGGATCACAACCCTTTTCTTAGGTTTCACAACTAACTCCACTCCACTAAAAGCCGTCCATTCAAAAAAAAAAAAAATAAAAAATTGTGCAAAATTTCAGCTGGCCAAATTCTTTTTTAGGTTAACAGGGAAAAGTCCGCCTTTAACTTGACATGTTTATAATAATCCTTTTTGCGATCTGGTTATAAACCACAGCCGCCAAGTATTAACCTCTTTTAAAAAGAGTAAAGTACCTGTAAATTTCTAAAATGCGGATCTCCGTATTACCAGATACGTGTTCTGTTGCGATATTTTCAAAAATTGCCAACTTTTAGTACTCAACAAGCATAAGAAGGCTTTGAGTGCATCTGTATCCCCCGAAAGTGTAACTCGAAAAGGTTAAAGCTGCCTTACAAAATAACCCCGAGAATATAAAGAATCGCAAATCATTTAGAATTCCAAGAGGTAAGCTTTGCTTCGAAATCCCAAGTGAATTCTAGGACGTTAAGCCAAAGAAAACTTGAACTAACTCCTTCTGGAAATCATGGATCAGTTGCGTTCAGTCTGCTTAAACATCGTCAATTCTTAAGAATTGTGCCTGCACTAGTATCCTTTCTCTTCTTTTCTGGTTCTCATGGTCTCCGCTTATTTGTAATTCTGCAACTCAACCAGAGATGCGAGTGTTAATTTTTTAGTCTGTGTGATTCACAAGCCCTGCATATTTATTAGCCACCTCGTTTAATTGATGACTTTATGCCACAGAATTCAAAATATCCAAATGCATTTAAGCCTACAATTTAATTTTGAAACCATTGAATTTGAGCTTCGATACTGCAGTTCCCTAAAATGTGTGGTGGTCAAGTTAAGTAGCTGTTCTGATAATTCCGCTTAATACATTAAAAGTTTTTTCAACTCTTCCCTAAACTTATCACCAAGTCTATGTATAAACTAGTTTTTTAATTCTTGTGTTGTTAAAAAATGTGTTTACCTTTTCATTGTTATTATAAGACCTTCATGGAATAAGAGTACAATGTTTTTAAAAGTTCAATATAATTATTATTAAAATGTTAAAGTAAATAAAACCCTAGTGGACTTGCCAATCAACATTTGCAATAGAGCCTGATGGTAAATTTATTAAATGTAGTTTAAACATATTTTCGAAGGATAAATTGGCGATGTAGGTAAGGTTAGAGAGGCTGGTGCGAAGTAAACTTCACACCCTAACTCAGGGATTAACATGGTCCATTGTGATGTTTTTGAAAAGATTCTAGTAAGAAAAGAATTTGGGAAGTGAAGAGTGAAATCACAAGAAGAGAGAGAGTAGTGAAATATAAACACAAATCGGACAACACAAGCTAAAACAACCCTACTAAACAGAAACTGCCCTACATGTTCCCAGTCTCCAGTCCCCAATAGGCGATGTAGATGATAATCCAAATCTCAAACTATTACTTTTTATTATTGGTAGAGACTCAATAGCTAAGAAACATTATCTATAGATGCCGCGAACATGAATTTTTTTCTAGGACATTGATAAGAGTACTCCTTAATAGCAAACATATTTAAGAGATGGAACATTAACTTACTATAACTTACTTAACTATAACTTGGGTAAGGGAAACTTGAATCAGTCTTGCGGAAATTACGGATAGCCTGTGATATCGAAATACTTGATTTGATGACCAGAAAATAACCATTAGTTTAAGTCTATGAATCGGAGCAGCGGAGACCTATAAAGGGTTTTGAAATACTGGAACAATAGGTGACCTTTCGAAGATTAACTCCCTTGATGCCAGTCTTTATTTTACCCTGTGCAGAAACCTAATTCCTTAATCCTTAATCCTTAATTCCCAAATCGGCTGAATTTGGGCAGGATCTCTATAAACAATTCATCTGATTCTGTTAAAGCTTTAAGTTGACATAAATACTTGTTTAAAAGTCTTTAAATCAAGATTAACTTTGATTTTTAAAAGAGAGAGAGAGAGAGAGAGAGAGAGAAGGAGAAAGGGTTGCGAATAAGGCACAATTACTTCATTCAAATCGTCTAATGGTTTTGGATAAATTTCCAAAAATATTACTTATGTACAGGGCAAGGAAGTTCATGCACTTAAAATCGCAAAATATGCGCATAAAACATGCACTAAAAATCGTAAAATATGCAAAAATAAAAGTAAAAAATATGCATTAAAAATATATTTATTTAACCATATTTAACAAAAAAAAAACATAAATATATTTCATTCAGTTTTAAAAACTTAAAGCATAGTTTAAAAAGTAGTAGTAGATAAAGATATATTCACATATATTAATAAATAAGTTTTTTTTTAAGTTATCAAATGTAAAACTCATTCTATTTGGTCTTAAAACAGTTTTAAGCATTGAAAATGTTCGTTCGACATCAACGGATGTAATAGGTGGATATTTAAAAGTGGTCAACTCCTTTGTAGAATATTCATGGTCTACAATTTTTTCTTTATTGGAAGGTAAATTAAAAATATTACCAATTTCTTTAACTTTTTTAAATCCGGCATTCTTTTTTTAAACTGCATAAATTTTGGCTTTTATTTTTTCGCCGATTTGACCTTCTACTTTTCTTATTTTAATGACAGCGTCATCAACGATTTTAACCGAGGTGTTCAATGATTTAAACCCCTGAAGTTCGGTTATTGTCTCGACTAGAAACCCATTGTTTGAGTGTATAAATTTTAATTGAGCCTTTATATTAGGTACATTTAAAATATTGTTTACTTTTTTATCGCGACTGCATTATTTTCGTTAAAATTATTTACCACATCTTTAAATTCTTCAAAATTTTTGGCATAATACTCAACTGCCTGCAACCAGGTACCCCATCTTGTTATACATGGTTGAAACGCAAAGGTGACTTTAAAAACTTTCATGCATGGCATGAGCTTAGCATGTGACATGTAACATTTTTGAGTAAGATATCTTAAAAAAAAGGTCAAGTAGAGCAAAATTTTATTTTTTTTAAAGGATTCTAAAAGAGAAATTGAATCTTTGAATGTTCGAGCTATTGAAGCATGATCCACCTTTTCCAACTTTACAATATTTAACAAAAATTTGTGTTTACTCTGTTCTTCTTCTGCATTCAAGATCTTCTTCTGCATTCAAGATCACAATTACGTAGACAACGAAACGTCCTTCAGTGTCCATTGCTTCGTCAATAGACAGCCACAAATTATGTCACTTAATTCTTTCAACAATGTCACATAATTGTATAGTGTACAACTTGGCGATATAAGTTTTTATAAGGGTTGTTTCCGTAGGAATGGTTTCATTGTTATATTTGTTTAAAAAAATTCCATAATTTTGGTTGATTAGCTAATATAGAGTTATATCTGCAGACACCAGAGCATTATACAATTCAAAACTAAATTTGCTAGTCTTATCCCCAAAAGTGCATTTTCTTGAAATTAAAGTTTGCGAAACGTTTTCATAAATCATAAATCTTTGTGTTTCTGGCTTTGAAGGTGCTGATTTACTTGACATTTTTAAATGAAGCACCTTTTTGTAAACTTTGCAAAAAAGTACTTTTCCCTCTTTTTTGAAGACTCAAAAACACACTTATTTAAAAGATTATTTTTTGATATTTTTTGTTTTGGCATTTTTTTCCTTAAAAAAAATTTATTTTATTAATACTTTTTGTATTTTAGGTCATACTTCTTACACCGTAAATCAAAAATATTATGTTGAGTTCTATTTTTTCTTCGCCGAACATTATTTTTATTCGCTGCTTCTTCAATTAAAAAAAACCGCGAACAAAATGAAATGTCAAAAACTGTTTTATTGTTACTTCTACAATTATGTGCACAATTATACAAATTGTATAATTTTTGTATGTGCTACTTTTTAAAAGTAGAAGAAACAAGGTGAATTTATAATAAAATGTAGGTAATTCAGTACCAAACACCAACATGTGGTTTTTGCTCCTTGAAAATGTCGAAGTTAGCAGATTTTCCCATACTATTTAGACTGTTTGACAGCTTCAGGGCTGAAACAACTATAACCAGCTGATTCACTGACTACACCTTATAATGAATTCGCCTTGAACAGAAAGATATTTCTAAACAAAAACTAAGAAAAGAGCAATTTTTTTATAAATATTACAAAATATGACGAAAAATATGCATTTATATCAAAATATGCAAAAACATGCATTTAAAGCAAAATATGCAAAAATATGCACTAACAAATTGATGCCATTTTACTGGAAATATTGTGATTCGCAAAGATATTAACATTAGGTGGGCCTCAGAGTGCCGACAACAAACATGCATTTGCATGAAGTCCCTTGCCCTGCTTATGTACAAAGTGCTCTGGATCCCATTTTAATTAAACAGAACTTATGTTTTTTTGATAACTAATCTAATAAGACACATGCCTAAGTGCATAAAGGCGTCTGTACACGGTCAAAAAGTTTGTCATGCTGGTGAATTCACTCGTGTTCGTGTGCTGCACGTTATATTCGCCGTCATACCTAAATTTCTTGATTTTCCATCCAGCATCGTCGGTGTCACACATACAAACACATTTTCACTTATACTAAAACAGCGCTTGATGAGAAATGCTTGACCGTGTACAGATCCCTTAACATTTTATCTTGGTACCAGAACAAGTATAACTCGTACAAAAACCACAAGCAATTTGTTGTTTTAAAATCATTGTGCAATGTCAAATACAGAAACAAAGCTAACAAATAAAATTTGGTCATCCAATAATTTAAAAGGTAAAAAAAATTATTGGCAGGGCTTTAAAGATCACCTGGAATGAATTCGCCTTGCCTGAGTGCCTGAGGGTTCATTTAAGCCCAGTATATACGGCAAGAAATATCAAAAGAAGAAAACAACACAAATTCGGATTGTTTTAGAAAAATTCTAAGGAATAAGCACCGAAAATCTCAAGAGAATCCTTACAAAGAAAATAGCTTCAGTAAATAAGAATTACTTAGCTAAAATCCATAGATATTCCATAACGTTTTAAATGATCGTTTAAAAGTTGACCCAAAAATTAAAACTTGTTATTTTTTATTTTTATTTAATTTCCATTATCTTAAAATATAAAATTTCCAATAAAAAACTTACAAAACCCAATAAATATCCTCCGGCCAGAATAAAGGCCAACAAAAGAAAATATTCCAAATTTAACGGGTCCACAGATTTAAATTCTGTAGGAAAATACTTTAAATTACCCGCACGTATACCATCTTCAGGACTTTCGAACATTAAACGTTGAAACACACCCGAGTCCCTAAGACCTCTGAAGATATTATTCAACAAATGTTCAAAAGGCCAATTAAGGCGCATTGGCATGCCGCCGGTTACAAAATTTATCGGAACTTCCTTCAACTCCTTCATGCGGGGACGTATAAGAAATTTTTGCTGATACAAATAGTAATGATTCTTGTCAATCTGGCTGTAGTAGGCATAATCGGTATCTAAATCTGGACGATGTTTGAGCAATTCCTCGTCGGAGACTATCATTAATTGCTGGACAATTATAGGATCCAAATCTGAAGCATTAAGCATACCGTATTCAAAAGCATTGACCATTATTGAGATATTCTGACGCTTTAAATCATCCAATGAATCGATTGATTCAGAATATAAATGTGAATATAGCACGCTCGTTAGCAAAGATAAATACCAATTGCTGATTATAAATCCTTTGAAAATTAACAAAAGTTCTAAATATGTACGTAAGGTACCTTTGACACACTTCAATTGCAGCGGCAGATTTGCTAAAGCCAGTACGGCATATTGGAGTTGAATACCAAGAGACCAGGTTCCCTTTTGCAGGCGATGTATTAAGGAGAGAGCCAATATAATGTAGAGAAAAGTCATTAACATTAAGCACCACAAAGACAATTGAAAAGGCTTAAAAAAATAGTATAATCGCGGCAGGGGTTTACCATAGGGAACGATTAAATTGCCAGGGAAAATCTGCATGAGATTGGTTAGATCATATGGTGCATTCGGAGTCAATGCCAAGCCATTGCCACATATATCTGCTGTTTTCTCCTTAAGATGCTTCAAGCAATCCAGGACACGATCCATATCAAAAGTATGCTCAGTCAATAAGGTGGCATTATAAACATCGGCAAATATATTAGTTATCCAGCCCAAAAAACCGCCAAATACTAGTTTATCGTTCTTGTCTGTATAAATCAAACCTCGGGGCGGATCATTGGCTAAGAAAACACGTATCGGATAACCTTTTAAATCTGGCCAATCGATGCTTAAATTAAAAAAGTTCTCTATACTGATGGTGTTGTTTAAGAATTCCAAAGTAAAGTGATCCATGGCCAAAGTGTTTCCCCGGTTGTCCATTAAAAGGCTGTTCCAAAAGCCTTGTTCATGAAGCCATTCAAATAGATCCAACCATTCGAAAGAAGATTGCTTTAAAGGGGTTTCTGTTATAAGCAAGACTTTCTTATAGTGCCACCGAAGTATGGCCTGTTTAAAAATTTCTAAAAGTTCCCGGCTTAGATTTGAAGAGTTCAGAAAGATTATGCTCAGAACATGGCCATTAAATGATTCGCATAGCTGCCATTCCAAGGGCTGGGTAATGATAACTTTATCCTGTTTTAGACTAACAAAATTTTGAAAGTTTCTCGAGTTCTGCTTAGAGTCCGTAAACAAAGCTAGAGTCTCTAACTGAAGTATGCGCCGAGCCATATTTAGTAAATTCTTAAAAAGCTTTTTTCTTCCTACATAAAGAACATTCTCCCTGAAGTTGGTGTATTCCAAAATTGACTGATTGACTGTAGACTGATGTTGTGAATTTTGTAGAGATTGGCCCGGTACTTCCTGGGTTAAAGCCTGGCAAATCACAATTATTACAAAAATTTTAAGGAACAATTTCATTTTTGGTCCGCTTTTAAAGTTGTTAATCCAAGTAAACTAAATTTGAACTAATAACTGACTTTCGTGGTTAACAAACATGTTTCTGCTACAGAAATTAGCTACTTAAAAAACATTTCATAAATCAAAATTTTTAAATATAAAATTATTCCACGCCCCTCGTTTCCTACATTTATTAAAAAAATTAATTTTTTCTTCCTTATAATTATAGTAATTGAAAAAGTAGAGTCTGATTTTAACGAACTGGATTGCAGTGTGATTAATAACTTAATAAATATTGTTCGTTTCTTTGTTTGAAGCAGAAAAAGAAAAAACTGTTGCCAACTATTTTATAAAACTTGTTCAGATTAACATAAACAAAAAACGATATATTAAATATGACATTGCTTTGTATTGGCAATGCGAATTTAAGAAACTATAGTGTCTGCGATTATTTGTTACTGAACATTTACTAATAACAGGAAATCGACTTAATGATACAAATCTTATACTTACACAAATCTTATTTAGTATTCAAAAACATCAAATCAATTTAAATTGGCAATGTGAAGTTTTTTAAAGACTTGATTTTTGCTTCCCAAAGCAAACAATTACATTAAACTAATAAAACACTATAAAAAAATCATTTTTAAAATCATCTTTAAAACTGACATTTAAAAAAAGTTGGCAGGGCGTTTTATTAAATATGTCATAATTGAATGAAAATTTATGCAAAATGTTTTAAAAAATTCAGTGGTATAAAAAATAATTAAAAATTAAATGACAAAACTTTATTTAATTATCGGAAAAAATTCTATAAAAAGTTGGCAACGCGAAAAATTAAAAAAGTAAACGATTTTTAACGTTTTATGAATAAAGAGCGTTAGAAGTTTTTCTACTTACAAAATTGCTAAGTTCATTTGAATTAAGTTTTTCATTATCAAAAATTAAAAAAAATCTATAAAAAGTTGGCAACGCGAAATTTAAAAAAAGTAACATATTTTTAAAGGTCTATGAATAAAAAGCTTTAGAAGTTTTTCAAATAACAAAATTGGCAATGCGAAATTGTTTAGCTCATTTGAATTCAGTTTTTAATTATCAAAAATAAATAAAAAAAAAAAATCTACAAAAGGTTGGCAACGCGAAATTTTAAAAAAGTAAAAGATTTTTAACTTTTAATGAATAAAACCTCTTAGAAGTTTTTCAACTAATAAAATTGGCAATGCCAAATTGCTGAACTCATTTCAATTAAGGTTTAACTATCAAAAATGAAAAAAAAATTCTATAAAACGTTGGCAACGCGTAAATTTGTAAAAGTAAACGATTTTTAACGTTTCATGAATAAAAAGCGTTCGAAATGTTTCAACCTAGAAAATTGGCAATGCTAAATTGCTAAGTTCATTTCAATTAAGTTTTGAAGAGTAAACGATTTTTAACGTTTTCTGAATAAAAAGAGTTAGAATTTTTCTACTTAAAAAATTGGCAATGCGAAATTACTTAGTTCATTTGAATTAAGTTTTTTTTATCTATGCTAATAACAAGCTCATTTGTGTTTACCCCAATAGAAACATTATAAATTTTAAATTGCTTTCAAAAAAAATGGCAACGATGTTCTGACAAATCTGCTGCACTATAAAGAAAGTCTTGACCTTTCTTTATATAAAACTCAACGTATTGTTAAAATAAAATTTAGGATTATACTGAAGTGTTTTTTAAACTCGAAAAAACAAACTTATTTTATAAAATCTCTGTAGTTTAAATAGGGATATTAAAACGAAGACCTAGATTGTTATAAAAATATTAGAAAATCCAAATTAAACCCCCTAAATAAAGCACCATGTTTTCCTTTTTATTTCTTCTCAAATTTCTTAAAACCCTGTTTTATTTTTAATTTCCTCCAAATTGCTTAAAATATAAAATTTCCATTAAAAAAGTTACAAAACCCAACATATAACCGCCGGCTAAAATAACTCCTGGTAATACAAAATATTCCCAACTCAGTGGCTCTACATTATGATGTTCTGTAGGAAAGAACTTCAAATAACCCGAACGTATAGCATCCTCGGGACTTTGTTCCAAAAAACGTCTAAATAGTCCAGCGTCCCTGATATTTTTAAGCATATTATTCAGTAAATCTTCGAAAGGCCAATTGAAGCGTATTGGCATACTGCCCGTTACGGTGTGAACTGGGACTTCAATCAATTCCTTCATGCGTGGCCGTATTAGAAATTTCTGCTGATACAAAAAGAAGTAATTCTTATTCGTCTGGCTATAATAGGCATAATCGGGATCTAAATTCCGGCGATGATTAAAAAGTGTTTCATCGGGCACTAACATCAATTGCTGGGTAACTATCGGGTCCAAATCAACGGCGCACAGTAGCGCCCGTAGAGCAAACGAGGTTGCAAAAATCAAAATTTTCATGAGCACCGACGAAGTTTTGAATAAACTCATGTTATAGGAAACTTTTCAACGATTTCAAATCTGCCACTCTTAATAATATCACATTTTTAGTTTAGAAGATATAGCCGTTCAAAGTTGACCGACTTTCGGTTTTCAAAAAAACACACAATTTTTAGTAAATTTGTTGCGATTTCAGGTGTAATATCACGAAAAATAGGTAACGAATCGCCTTATTTTTTGTTTGTATTGATTGATGCATTTATTAAATGTGTAATGATAAAAAAAAAATGAACTGTTTGCTTTGTGTTTCTCCTGGTAAATCACTATTTAAAAACTATCCGTTTTTTCACTATTTTTCAACTTTGACGGAAAATAACAAAAATCTATATTTTTCTATATTTGCCATATTTGCAAAATCTGTTCTTTGATTATTTCTTTACATAATTCAAAAATTTTATCTGCCCGTACGTGCCCGTTTGGCTTCTAGAGGTAAAAAAGGTTAAAAAGACATGGTTGCAGAAATTGTATGACAGTAGTTTGATCTAAAATCTAAAAAAACTACTCATTGAAATTAGCAGGTACGTACCTCACTTAAACAATACTTTGGCGTACAAATGGTCAAGAACAATATTGACTACAGGTAGGCACAAATCTTATTTGGACACGTGCATAATATCAAAATTGCATTATTCAGCCTAATTCCATTTGTATGCAGGGAACAGGTAAATTTTTCGGCATGGTAGCATAAGCCTATATATTGCAAATGGTCAAGAACAATATTGACTACAGGTAGGCACAAATCTTATTTGGACACGTGCATAATATAAAAATGCATTATTCAGCCTAAATCCATATGTATGTAGGGAACAGGTACATTTTTCGGCATGGTAGCATAAGCCTATATATTGCAAAATAAGCATAATGCCTGGATTAGTCTACGACTGAAAGTTGGCGCAACAATTACTGAAACCATTAAACAATTTAAGTACTGAAAACATGGCGTTGAACAATTTTAAATTATTTGAACTGTTTAGAAAGTCAACCACACCAAATTTTTTCACGGAAGCTGCTTTAGAAGAACTTGATAGCTTATACGGAAATATTGAGAGAAGCGAAATTATAAAAAATAATTTTTATCTGATATATGCAAATATTAAGGCAAAATGGGTGAAATCTAATCGAACCATTCAGAACTTCAACTCCAAATACGAGGACTGGCTTAATGAAGATACCATCCTGGATATATTGGCAGTAGATAAACCCACCACATCAACCAGAGGAGCAAAAGGAAGGCCAAAAAAAAGTATTGAGGAGTGTTCAATTTTCACAAGAAAGAGGAAACTTGCCGATGCCACCAATGACTTGACCACGAAGCAATTATCGGAAGCGCTGTCTATTAAATTTACAAAGGATAGTGAAAGAGTTAGGTCGCACATAACCAAATCTGTTGCTGATGCAAGCCCACTGCGACTAAAAAGGATTAAGGAAAGCATTCCCACGCCCACAAACGCACACATTAAAAAGTATGGTTCCGAAGAAGCCTTGGCCTTGTTTATGGACTTAGAACTTTCCAAAGAGAAATATGAGAAACTACGGGCATCTTTAACGCGACACGGCGCTGACGTTTTACCCGGATACAAGCATATTACGCAAGCCAAAATAAATTCACGACCACTGCATACGGAATTTACGGAAGTCTCTGCGAAAGCCAATCTGCAGGATCTCATGGGCCATACAGCAAAACGGTTGTTGGAGAGTCTTCCTGAAAATGAGGTGAAAATTCTTCCTGAGAAGTTGACATTGATCAGCAAATGGGGCTGCGATGGATCATCCGGACAAAGCGTTTATAAGCAAAGGATATCTTCCGATGACGCTACAATATCGGACGGAAATATGTTTATGGCATCTGTTGTTCCTTTGCGGCTTAAATCGGATGTTTCCCTTCACTGGAAAAATCCACGTCCGTCATCAGTGCATTATTGCCGACCAATAATGTTTCAGTTTGCAAGGGAATCGGCAGAACTCATAAGGACCACGGTGAAGGACATTGAAGAACAAATAAGCAAGATTAAGCCTACAAAGCTGCAAATTGGAGAAGGAAAATATATTGAATGCAATTACGAGTTCCATCTGACCATGGTTGACGGAAAAGTCGTAAACGAACTGACAGGAACAACCTCAACAATGTCATGCCCGATTTGCAAAAAGAGTCAGAAGAACTTTGGTAATTTAAACGATTCTACAAATGAGGAGAATTACGAATATGGAATGTCACCATTGCACGCAAGGATAAGGTGTATGGAATTCTTGCTAAAACTGGCGTATACCCTACCACAAGAGGAGGAAAACTTCGATGAAAATACATCAATAAAGGATAAGGAAAAGATCAGAAAGAAGCAAATACAGGATGCTTTTTTTAAACAAGTTGGACTAAAAGTAGACTGTCCCAAGCACGGATACGGTAACTCAAACGATGGAAACACTTCTAGGAGATTTTTTGAAAATGATGAGGCAGTAACTAGAATCACTGGAATTGACAATCAAATCGTGAAAAGATTGGGAACGATCTTGGATGTTTTAAACTGCAAAGAAAATGTCAATTCTACAAAATATGGAGAATATGCGTCGAAAACTGCATCTCTTTTAGCAGAAATGTATCCACAGAAGAAGTTGACCCCGACCGTCCATAAAATATTGGCGCATGGCAAAGATATAATTGAGTACCAGTCTTTGCCAATTGGAGAGCTTTCTGAAGAAGCACAGGAGTCTCTTAACAAATTTTATAAAAAATATAGATTGCAGAACACATTCAAAGCATCAAGGGTAAGGCAAAATGAGGACCTCTTCAACATGTTGGCAGCATCTTCCGATCCACTTATATCTTCCCTGCGGCATGTGAAGTCACGAATAGAGTTAGAAAATAATTATAGTTTAGAAATGGTTAGTCTTTTAGATATACCTTCTCTTACGAACTGTGATGAATATTTTACAGAAAATTGAAAAAATAAATTTAAAAAAAAATAATTTTTTTTTTAATTTGTTGGGTAATAATTTAAAACATAAAAACCTAAAGAAAAAAAATAAAAACAATCTAAAAATGTAAAAATAATTTTTTTTAGTTACCATAAAATTGATTTTTCTACTAATTTTAACTTTGATAACCCATAATTAGGCCCCTACAGAGCGTAGCACCCTTTCCAAACGCTCATTTCATAGGCTGAACAGTTATCTATCATATGCTGTTTAAACTGTTCAATTATCTTATTCGGTTCAAAAGATATGATTTTTGCAACGAAAAAACTCAAATGGCGCCACTGTGCGGCGTTAAGTATGGAGTATTCGAAATCATTAACCATTATGGAGACATTAAAACGCTGTAAATCCTCCAACGAGTTGATTTCCTTATAATACAAACTGGTGTACAGTAGACTAGTTAAAAGTGACAAATACAAATTAGAGATCACAAAACCTTTAACAAATAGCAAGAGTTCCAAATATGTACGTAGCGGTCCCTTAACACGTTTTAATTGCAAGGGCAAGTTTGCAAGATCCAACACTGCATATTCCAGTTGAAAAGTGAGCAACCAGGATCCTTTTTGTACACGATGTATTAATGAAAGAGCTAACATAGTGTAAATAAAGGTGCTTAAGATTATACACCATAAAGACCACTGGAAAGGTTTTAGGAAATAGTAAAAACTTGGTAGGGGTTTTCCATAGGGTACCACTAAATTACTCGTAAAAAGTTGCATGGGATTTGTCATAACATAATAAGAATACGGTTTATAGGCCATACCATCACCACAGACATCAACTTCGTTGCTTTCTATAAATTTCAGACAATCCAACTCATGATAAAAATCCATATCAGATATCTGATGAGCCACCATAGAGGCATTATAATATTCAGCAAATATAGTAATCATGGTGCCATAGTAACCGGCAAACTTGATTTTATTATTTTCGGTGTGCACTATTAAAGCCCGGGGTGGATTATTAGCCATTGAGACATGAATCGGATAACCTTTTAAATCTGTCCATTTCATGGTTACGTGGAAAAACTCCTCCAGAGTTAGAGTATTTGGTAACAACTTCAAAGCAAAGTGATCCATGGCCAAAGTGTTGCCTTGAGTATCTAACAAAATGCTATTCCAAAATCCCTGATCATGAAGCCAGTGAAATAAGTCCAACCATAACGAATTGGGTTTCAGTAGGTTGAATTCCGTGATAAATAAAACCTTCTTCAGGTGCCATCTGTGTGTGGACTGTTTAAAGATGTTCAAAAGTTTATGGTTCAGATACGGAGTGTTCAGCAAGACTATACTTAATATTTTGCTGCTTAAAAACTCCCTTAGCTCCCATTTCAATGGCTGGGAAACAATGACTTTAACCTGCTTTAAATGAATAACATTTTCAAAGATGCTCGAGTCGTATTTGAAGTCATTGAAAAAAACTAAGGTCTTTAATTTCAGTATGTCGTGGCCCATTCTAAATAAATTCTTTAACATTCTTGTGAGCTTTAGTTGTTGACCATTCGGCTTAAAATTGGTATAATTTAATATTGAAGTGTTTGTAGGCAGCTGCTGAAAACTCTTTCCGGATGTGAATGAAATATGGCTCAATATTCTCTTAGTTGAAGTCTGCCAAATCATCAACACTATAATTATTTTTAGGAACAATTTCATTTTAGTCCGTTATTTTTACTCCGTTCAAACTAAACTCGAATTAAAAACTATTAATTATTTTTGTGTTAAACAAAAAAAAGCAAACATTAAAGAGATTTTCTATTCTAAAAAAACATATAAATCAACATGCGTTTTAAATAGTATATTCTACAATTCTAGGGGAACCAACGAGGGTCATATGAGAAGTCTTTAAAACAAAAAATAGAAAATTAAGTTATTTTCGATACTTCTCTCTCAGACCACGTGTAATTAAACTTAACGTTGTAAATCTCGACATTGAAAAATGTGTTGTTTTATGTTAAATTATTACCCAGCTTGATTAAAATAATTAAAAATAAAAGAAAAATTTCAGAAATTTCAAAATAATTCAATAGGGCTGCCAAACAATAACTAAATTTGATATAATGCATTTATAAGTAAAGGGCTTTGTTAGAGATACAATTGCAACAAATTGGCAACGCGAAAGTTAATAAAAGAACACAATTTTTAACGTTTTTTTTATACTTGTTAAAAAAATAATTTTTTTTCTTATAAAATGCATGCTTAGATTACTAAAATTATGTATTTACAGCTTAAAGTTGGCAATGCGCTTTAAATGGTTATTGAAAAAAGTACAAAAGCAATTGACTGGAAATTTGACAAATTAAAGAGTGCTAAGAAACATTTGAATTTTAGAAGCCTAATCAAAAGGGTTAGAAATCTTACAACTTACGAAATTGGCAATGTGAAATTGTTTAATACATTTTAATAAATAAAAAGCTCTATCTGCCAAAACAATCAGAAACACGTTAAATTTTGAAAGAGTCTTCTCTCTATTGTGATGCGCATGCGATTTCGATCCCAAAGCTTAATCCGATAAGGGGACAATTTGGTGCTCTCTATCGGATTTGCAAACCCTTTCGTAAATTTTGTTGGAAACAAAGCCAAAAAATAACTGTTATTTTTGCTCAAACAAATAAAAATCAAAAAATAACCGTTATTTTTGATCGAAAAAATAAAAATCAAAAAATAACTGTTATTTTTGTTCAAAAAAATAAAAATCAATATATTTTATCATTGACAAGTGCATAAGGAACAATATGGTATACTTGAATAAGTTTTTCGACATTTATTTGCGGTCCCTGGTTGAAATAAAAAAAAATATTTAAGTTAGGTCACTTAACGTAATAATGTTTGAAAATTTTACTGAAATAAATTGCGAGGATTTGCGATAAAAAAAAAGTTAGAGTGATATATTCGGCTGTGCCGAATCTTTGATACCCTCCACCGACAGTTCGAATGTTTAAGGAGTAATATCTGTATGATGTTATTATTACCTTAAACTGTGACGATTTGTTATTAATTATGGTTTTAGGTGTACTAAACTGTTTTCCGGGAGAAGGGTTTCTATGGGGCCTAGGGTAAATTATGCACCGATCTTCACGAAATTTCACAGTATCATTTTTAGTCCTATAGAACTGTGACGAGCCAAAATTTGTTATGATTGCATTATTTTTTACGGTTTTAGGCGTACTAAACTGTTTTCCGGGAGTAGTGTTTATATGGGGCTTTGGGTTAATTATGGACGGATCTTCACGAAATTTAACAGCGTGATTTTCAGTCAAATAAAACAAATTTTCGCAAAATCTTATCTCATTCCGTGCCTTGTTCCAGCATTTATGTTATATTTTGTAACAAAATTATCAATTTTTTTAGGTGGTGGTTCCACATTTTGATTCATAGCTCTGGTCCTACTGAACCGATTTTGCTGGATTTCAATCCCAAACTGCTTAGGATAACAACAAGCAATTTGGCACCAAGTTTGTTCATTTCTATTGAGTTGTTCGAAAGTGAGCGTTTTTCAACAGACGGACAGACGGACAGACAGACGGACATGGCTAAATCGACTTAGAATTACTCAAGGCCCCAGAATATATATACACTTTATGGGGTCTGAGATGAATAATAAAAAAGTTTCACACGGAATGACAAACTTAATATACCCTCTTCACAACTAATTGTGGTGGAGGGTATAAAAAATTGAGAAATACAAATGCGCAAAGAGAACCAATCATTCGATTTGCTACCATTTTTCTTTTGCATCGCAATAGAGATAAGCCTCCCCTGCTCTAATATAAAGTAATTCTTGATCAAAGTTATTTACGGGAATACAAAATTTACTATTAAGATTTTTGTATGACGTGCTAAATTCCCAATTTTTCATATTTGATAAATACACTGAAATTTATTGTTGAGGGAAAGCTAGCTTCCATGCACATTTCACTGGTTGCTTAGGCCAGATCATCAGGAAACCTTTTCCAAAGATTTTAGAAAAGCTAAAAATATTATACAAATAAAACCCTAAAGCGAATAAGAATTTTAAACACTCAAAGTCTTACTTGTAACAATATCAAAGCTTAAACAAAACACCAACAATAAACAGTGAGTTTATCTTTTCTTACATCCCCCTACAATTGGTTGGGTTCTTTCCGACTCGAATTGTAGTTGTAAGTGGGTAAAAAGAAAAAACAAAATTAAAAATCAAATTGTTTCATTCTATTGTCTTCGCAAGAAAACAACAAAAAAAAAACAATTTGGCAATTCAGTTTTCTGCACGGGCACATGCAAGAATATTATCAAAGTTATTTACGGGAATACAAAATTTACTATTAAGATTTTTGTATGACGTGCTAAATTTTGTATGACGTGCTAATAAGCAACCAGTGAAATGCGCATAGAAGTTAGCATTCCCTCAACAATAAATTTCAGTGTATTTATCAAATATGAAAAATTGGGAATTTAGCACGTCATACAAAAATCTTAATCTTGATCTTTTGTTGAAGAAAATTTGTACAGTAGGGTTTGTTAGCTATTCACCCCAAGATTGGTTCAAAACAACTCTAAAAATATTTTTTTAATTTTTTGCCACTCCTCTGGATACAGCCCTTTTAGTTTTTTGTACACTGCGTCTCCATTTGTCCGATCATAAAATATAACATATCGTTATTCATAGCTAGCCTATGGCTTTATATGCCATCTCGGGTCCTTCCCCCTAATGGCCGACTATTTGCTCATTGCAAGAAAGCCCTTCTTAAACTAAGTGCGTCTTGACCACAAAAGTACGCCCCATTTTTCTTTTACACATACATATTTCATTAAACCAGGTCGATCAACAAACAAAAAAAATTGTATCAGTCACGCTCGAGAATAAATTTCAAATCAATGAAGTTTCTAGAACTTTAAAAATCATTTTTCTCCGCAGGAAGAAAATCGCACAGCTGCTGGCGTTGGGTTTAAGATTACTTCACGTTATTCTTGTTGTTAAAAATGCATAAAACTTTTTTATGATGACCGAACCAATTTATTGTACATTTTTGAAAAAAAGGTTAAGGTCATACTAAAATTTTTTTTCCAGAAATGTACAAAATTAAAACGAATCACTTGCATTAAATCTCTGTAATTTAAATAGAGACTTTATTATCAAAGCCCTAGAATAATTATAAAATGTAAGAGATTAAAGAATTGTAAAAATTAGCAAAGCAAAGAATTTAAGCAAGTAAAATTTAAAATTTCTTATAAATTGTTTTATTTTCTTATTTCTTCTCAAATTTCTTAAAATATAAAATTTCCATTAAAAAAGTTACAAAGCCCAACAAATAACCGCCGGCTAAAATTACTCCTGGCAATACAAAATATTCCCAACTCAATGGCTCCACATTATGATGCTCTGTAGGAAAGAACTTCAAATAACCCGAACGTATACCATCCTCGGGGCTTTGTTCTATAAAACGTCTAAACAGTCCAGCGTCCCTGATATTTTTTATCATATTATTCAGCAAATCCTCGAAAGGCCAGTTAAATCGTATTGGCATACTGCCCATTAAGGTTTGAACTGGAACTCCAACCAATTCCTTCATGCGTGGCCGTATAAGAAATTTCTGCTGATACAAATAGAAGAAATTCTTATCTATCTGGCTGTAATAGGCATATTCGGGATCTAAATTCCGGCGGTGTTTAAGCAGCGTTTCATCGGGTACTAACAGCTGGGTAACTATCGGATCTAAATCAGTGGCTTTAAGCAGGAAATATTCAAATTCATTAACCATTATGGAGATATTGAAGTCCTTTAAATCTTCCAACGAGTTGATTTCCTTATAATACAAACTGGTGTACAGAAGACTGGTTAAAAATGACAAATACAAATTAGAGATCACAAAACCTTTTACAAATAGCAAGAGTTCCAAATATGTACGAATGGGTCCCTTAACACGCTTTAATTGCAACGGCAAGTTTGCAAGATCCAACACTGCATATTCCAGTTGAAAAGTGAGCAACCACGAGCCTTTTTGTACACGATGTATCAAAGAAAGAGCTAAAATATTGTAAAGAAGAGAGCTTAAGACCACCCACCATAAAGGCCACTGGAAAGGTTTAAGGAAATAGTAAAATCGTGGTAGGGGTTTTCCATAAGGTACCACTAAATTACTCGGAAAAATTTTCACGGGATACGTTATAACATGATAAGAATACGGTAATAAGGCCATGCCATCACCACAGACATCAACTTCATTGGTTTCTATAAGTTTCAGACAATCAAACTCATGATAAAAATCCAAATCTGATAACTTATGAGTCACCATAGAGGCATTATAATATTCAGCAAATAAAGTCATGATGGTGCCAAAGTAACCGGCAAATTTAGTTTTATTATCTTGGGTGTGAATTATTAATGCTCGGGGTGGATCGTTAGCCATTGATATATGAATCGGGTAACCTTTTAAATCTGTCCACTTCAGGTTCAAACAGGAGAAGTCCGCAAGAGTTAAAATATTTGGTAATAACTTCGAAGTAAAGTGATCCATGGCTAAAGTGTTGCCTTGGGTATCTAACAGAAAGCTATTCCAAATTCCGTGATCATGAAGCCAGTGAAATAAGTCCAACCATAACGAATTGGGTTTCAGTAGGTTGAATTCCGTTATGAATAAAACCTTCTTCAGGTGCCATCTGTGTGTGGACTGTTTAAAGATGTTCAAAAGATTATGGCTCAGGTACGGAGAGTTCAGGAAGACTATACTTAACATTTTGCTGCTTAAAAATTCCCTAAGTTCCCATTTCAAGGGCTGTGAAATTATGACCTTATCCTGCTTTAAATGAAGAAAACTTTGAAAGATTCTCGACTCGTGCTTGAAGTCGTTAAACAAAACTAGGGTCTTTAATTTCAGTATGTCGTGGCTTCTTCTAAATAAATTTTTAAACATCCTTGTGGGCTTTAGTTGCTGAACATTCTGTTTAAAATTAGAATAATTTAAAATCGAAGGATTTGTAGGCAGCTGTTCGAATGTTCTCCCAGTTGAAGTTTGCCAAATCACAAACACCAGAATTATTTTAAGGAATAATTTCATAATGCTCCACTGTTTTACTCCGTACAAACTGAACTAAAACTAAAAATTATTTTGTGAAATGCAAAAAATTACAATGATTTCTCTATTTCAAAACAACACATATTTAAAATAGTATATGCTTAGGAAAAAGAACGAGGGTTACATGAAAAGTCATTTAAACCGAAAAAGCAACAAATTAAGTTCTTTTTTGTCCCAGCTTTTAAACTTCTCACCAGTCTACGTATAATGTAACTAATGTTGTCAATAATCAGCATTTAAAAACAGATATTTTATCTTTATTATAATTATAACAATTTCAACAGTAAAACATGTCTTTAACGAACTTAATTGCAATGATTACAACTAAAAACAATAAATATAATTTGATTTATTGCAGCTCTTTATAATTCTAAAAACATTAAAATAATCACAAATTTGCAAGGCGAAGTTTAAACAAGTAGAAGTGCTATATTCAGCTATGCCGAATCGTATATTCACTTCAGCATAGTGCTTTAAGACCAGAAAGTTATATAGATACCGTTATTTAGATATAAATAAATTTATTTGGTACCACGCCCACATCTCAAACCCCGCCCACATTTTGTCGGATGCTGAGTTTTGAAAAACAAGATGCTTTTACCTCTTTTGGAAACCTTAGCCCTGCCGTTCTCTAGCTATACATAAAAACAAACACAAGGGATTCATGAGTAAATTAGATTCAGTCGTGTGTTCTTGCTCATATCGCATTCATTTGTGGACCGATCAGGCGGAATTTCAATAGCAAACAATTCCGGACTATATGTGACATAAAAATATAACTACCAAGTCCCCATCGCATCTGGAGTCTTCGGAAACCTCATTTCAACAGACACACAGAAAGACGGCCAGACGGACATCGTTATTATGTTATTGTTAATACTGAAGCAAAAAGGAGAATGTTTTTCTTGTACTTTGAAGGTTTTTAAAGTTTTAATCCCTGTCTGTAAATTATCACTCGTTGTAATAATTGGGAGTTTGTTTTATTTGTTCGTGAAGTGATTGTAAA
Organism: Pollenia angustigena; assembly: GCA_930367215.1. Classification (NCBI taxonomy): domain Eukaryota; kingdom Metazoa; phylum Arthropoda; class Insecta; order Diptera; family Polleniidae; genus Pollenia; species Pollenia angustigena. Next base: position 4,973,876 of record OV884059.1, on the reverse strand, counting down.
TTACTTTAAGAATAAACAAGTAAGAGTGCTATATTCGGCTGTGCCGAATCTTATATACCCTTCACCATTGTGGGAGCAGAATACAGAGCAACTAGACAAAAACTAAATAATTTTTACATATGTATACATACATATTTATAATACTTTAAACTTCATTATAAATTAAATTTAAAAAGCGAAAACTTTAAATCGTTTTTAGAGCATAAAAAAAATAAAAATTAAAAAAAAAATTTTCTTTTTAAAAAAACAAGATTCGAACCAGAGAACTCACAGTTTCTAACTTAACACACCCCCTAGACAACTAAACCATGAAGGAACGTTGTTTGAATATCATTAAAATGAAATATGGCCCGTTTAATGTTCACTGTGTTGAGTTGTAATTACTTTTGACGGACAACCGGATTTGAACTTCGCTTTTCATAAGGACCCAGAATATATATACTTTATAGGGTGTAGGATCAATATTGTAGAAATTACAAACGGAATGACAAAGTTATATATACCCTTTTACCTTCGGTGAAGGGTATAAAAAAAATAATTTTTGGGATTGCAGTATTTTGATCATAACTTAGCCATTTTTAAACCGATTTGAAAGATTTAAATACCGACGTGTTTAGGAAGAAATTTACCATTTACTTTAGTTATAAAGTTTGGACTAGGGAAGATCTATGATTCCCGAAAATGGGTATTTTAATAAAAACAATTTTATTTTGGCCATAACTTTTTTGCATCTGAACCGATTTTTCCGAAATTTTCAGAAAATATTTCCGGTCTTTTGATATATAAGGTGTAACCATCGGTCATATAACAGTGCACAAATTCATTTTTTGTACGGGAGGTACCACGCCCACTTCTCCAATACCGCCCACATTTTGTAGGATAGTGTGTATTGACAACCTAATTATGTGTACCTAATTTGGAAAATTTGGCTTTTTCCGTTCACCAGATATACAGCAAAAGGAAATAAAAATACAACAACAAGGGATTTTTTTTAAAAAATTAGAGGTAGTAGTGGTTTTTTGCTGATAACTCAGCCATTTTTTAACCGATTTAACAGCTTTATATACCAACGTGTTAAAGCAGAAATTTACCATTTACTTTAGTTATAAAGCTTGAACTCGGGGAGATCTATGGTTCCCGAAAGTGGGTATTTAAAAAAAAAAAATTTTGGTCATATCTTTTTTGTATCTGAACCGATTTCCCCGAGTTTTTTTATAAAATATGTTCTACTAAAAATTTCCGATATTTTGGTATATAAGTCATATCCAAAAGACATATGGCAGCCCTAAAATTTAGGTTTTTATACAATTTTTAATTTTTTTTGTACGGGAGGTACCACGCCCACTTCTCCAATCCCGCCATTATTTTGTAGGATGGTGTGTATTGACAACCTAAATGTGTGTACCTAATTTGGAAACTTGGGCTTTTGCCGTTTCCCAGATATACAGCAAAAAGTAATAAAAATACAACAAACACAAGGGATTTTTGTAAAAAATTAGAGGTAGTCGTGGTTTTTTGCTCATATCTCAGCCATTTGTGGACCGATCTGGCTGAATTTCAATAGCAAAATTATAAAACCTGACATAAAGATACCCCAACCAAGTCCCCATCATATCTGGGGGCTTCGGAAAACCCATTTCAACAGACAGACGGACAGACGGACAACCGGATTTGAACTTCGCTTTTCATAAGGACCCAGAATATATATACTTTATAGGGTGTAGGATCAATATTGTAGAAATTACAAACGGAATGACAAAATTATATATACCCATTTACCTTCGGTGAAGGGTATAAAAACTGGCACTGCGAAATTGTTAAGTGCAGTTGAATTAACGTTTTTCTTTTATTACGATATCGTATCGTCAAAAACATATTTATAACAAAAATTTATCGAATTTGCTATTCAGTAAAATTTTTAACGATTGAAGTCAGCTGTTACTTTAAGCAGTGTATTTTCTTAATTAATGCGATTATAATTTACGTAGTGTTTATTTAACCGATAAAGTATATTTTGTACTTAAAATAGCTTTTAAGTATTTGACATACGATATTAATTAAATCAATACAAAAATACAGCTGTTTTTAACTATCGTTAAAAAAATACAGAGTCAAGCAATCAGCACAACAAGCGAAAATATATGTCGACAAATATTACGATTATCGGTTTGTTAAAAGTAGGTGAATCGCACAACAAAAACATTTTAAATTGGCAACGTGATACTAACAAATCGGCTTTTATTTAAAGAAAAGAAAAATTCTTGATCTTTATTTGATCTTTATTTGACCTTAGTTAAACACCATGTTTTACTTTAAATAGTTTATATAGTTTCCTATATGCCGGCTTCCAAGGTCATTAATGTAAATAAAAAAATTATTTATTTCATTCTCAATAAAATCTGACGTTTCGTTGGTATTCTTTCCAACTTCTTTAGGGATTGAGTTTTTTTATTAAAATCTGGCAACATTGTAAAAATACAAAGTAAAAAGTAGTCAATAATAACAATAATTATATTCTTAATTTTTGACAAATTAATGTGTAGTTTATAGAACACGAGCGCCTTACCGAGCTACCTAAATAAGGGCGGCAAGCGTCTGTTTTATGTCAAAACTTTTAATTTTTACACAGTTTATTCGAAACAAACCTTTAGAAGGCGAATTTAACACCACCCGGCTGGGAAATCTTATTTGATAAATCGCTTGGTCGTTTTATTTTATTGAAAATGTATTTGCAATAGAATTTTCATGTTTAAAAAAACGCTTGCCGTTCTTGTTTAGGTAGCTCAGTTACTCGTCCGTTCAACTTACATTTAAAACAAAAACAAATTTCGAAATTTTGTTTTTGTTTTCAATGTAAGTTGAACGGACGAGTTCAAGATAACTTACGTTCATCTTTTTCTTCAGCTTAATTTTTATTTCTTCCAAATTGCTTAAAATATAAAATTTCCATTAAAAAAGTTACAAAACCCAACATATAACCGCCGGCTAAAATAACTCCTGGTAATACAAAATATTCCCAACTTAATGGCTCCACATTATGATGTTCTGTAGGAAAGAACTTCAAATAACCCGAACGTATACCATCCTCGGGGCTTTTTTCCAAAAAAAGTCTAAATAGTCCAGCGTCCCTGATATTTTTTATCATATTATTCAGCAAATCCTCAAAAGGCCAGTTAAATCGTATTGGCATACTGCCCATTAAGGTTTGAACAGGGACTTTACTCAATTCTTTCATACGTGGCCGTAGTAGAAACTTCTGCTGATACAAATAAAAGTAGTTCTTATCCATCTGACTGTAATACGCATAATCGGGATCTAAATTCCGACGATGTTTAAGCAGCGTTTCATCGGGCACTAACATCAATTGCTGGGTAACAATCGGATCTAAATCAGTGGCTTGAAGCAGGAAGTGCTCAAAATCATTTACCATTATGGAGATATTAAAACGTTGTAAATCTTCCAACGAGTTGACGTCTTTATAATACAAACTTGTGTACAGTAGACTGGTTAAAAGTGACAAATACAAATTAGAGATCACAAAACCTTTAACAAATAGCAAGAGTTCCAAATAAGTACGAAGGGGTCCCTTAACACGCTTTAATTGCAAGGGCAAGTTTGCAAGATCCAACACTGCATATTCCAGTTGAAAAGTGAGCAACCACGATCCTTTTTGTACACGATGTATCAAAGAAAGAGCTAAAATATTGTAAAGAAGAGAGCTTAAGATCAGACACCATAAAGGCCACTGGAAAGGTTTGAGGAAATAGTAAATTCGTGGTAGGGGTTTTCCATAGGGTACCACTAAATTACTCGGATATATATGCACGGGATACGTTATAACATGATAAGAATACGGTAGTAAGGCCATGCCATCACCACAGACATCAACTTCGTTGCTTTCTATAAATTTCAGACAATCCAACTCATGATAAAAATCCAAATCCGATATCTGATGAGTCACCATAGAGGCATTATAAAATTCAGCAAATATAGTCATGATGTTGCCATAATAACCTGCAAATTTGGTTTTATTATTTTGTGTGCGAACTATTAATGCCCGGGGTGGATCGTTAGCCATTGAGACATGAATCGGGTAACCTTTTAAATCTGTCCACTTCAGGTTTAAACAGGAGAAGTCCGCAAGAGTTAAAATATTTGGTAATAACTTCGAAGTAAAGTGATCCATGGTTAAAGTGTTGCCTTGAGTATCTAACAAAAAGCTATTCCAAAATCCGTGATCATGAAGCCAGCGAAATAAAGCCAACCATAACGAATTGGGTTTCAGTAGATTGAATTCCGTGATAAATAAAACCTTCTTCAGGTGCCATCTGTGTGTGGCCTGATTAAAGATATTCAAAAGCTTATGATTCAGATACGGAGTATTCATGAAGACTATACTTAACATTTTGCTGCTTAAAAATTCCCTTAGCTCCCATTTCAATGGCTGGGAAATAATGACTTTGTCCTGTTTTAATTGAAGAAAATTCTGAAGGATTCTTGACTCGCACTTGAAGTCGTTAAACAAAACTAGGGTCTTTAATTTCAGTATGTCGTGGCTCCTTCTAAATAAATTTTTAAACATCCTTGTGGGCTTTAGTTGCTGAACATTTCCCTTAAAATTGGTATAATTTAACATCGAAGGAATTGTAGGCAGCTGTTTAAAACTTTTCAGGGATGTGGATGAAATCTGCTCGGTTGTTCTCCCAGTTGAAGTTTGCCAAATCACAAACACCATAATTATTTTAAGGAATAATTTCATTGTGCTCCACTGTTTTTACTCCATACAAACTAAACTCGCACTAAAAATTATAAGTTATATTTGTGAAAAACAAAAACATGCTAAAATTACACAGATTTTCTATTCCAAAATAACACATAAATCAACACATATTTTGAATAGTATTTTAAGGGAACATACGAGGGTAGAACGAAAAGTCATTAACGCAAAAAAAGAAAACAGAAGTTTAATTAAGTTATTAGCTGTCAAAGTCTTTAAACTTCTATGCCAGTCTACGTATAATGCTTATAATTAATTCATTTAAAAAAATGTTCTTTTATCTTTATTACGATTATAAAAATTCAACAGCAAAACATGACTTTAACGAACTCGATTAATATGATTTTAACTTGAAAAAACATTACCAAAAATTTTAAAATTATTTAAAGGGGTTGCCAAACAATAAAAAAATTAATTTAATTAAGCTTTTTTTTAAGTTTTTAAACATTTATAAGCAAAAAGCTTTTCAAAGATAAAAATATTACAAATTGGCAAAGCGATTTGTATGAGAATTTTAAGAAAACTTAGACGCAAATTTCTTAATAACTCTATTTATTTATCAAATTCCAAAATTGATTTAAAAGTGTATAAACGCAAAATTAAATATGCAAAATGGGCAATGCAATTTTTAAAAAGATTTAAGAAAATTTGTACAAAAATCTTCTTTAAACTACATTTATTTTAAAAGTAAAAAAGTAAATAAAATACAAAAGAAAACTAATTAAAAACCAAATATTGGCAATGAATTTTAGTTTTAAAGAGCAATTTGTTCAGAAATTTGAATTAGAATTACTATTTGTGAAGCTTGCCGTAAAAAGAATCAAAACTTTTATAAGTCTAACCGAAATTTAAAATTTGGCAATGCGATTTTATAAAAATTGCTACCTTTGGAAGACATTTTTAAATTTTTTGGTTTTAATCTCTTATCAAGTGATTGCTTATGTCAATTGTAAAGTGAGACTAGAAATACAAAATTTACGAAAATTGGCAACGCGATTCATAAAAATTGTAGATTAAAAAAAAATGTTTCAATAAAAATGGCTTTTCAATTATTTTTAATGTTAAAATGTAAATAAAGTTAAAAAAAATAGCAAAAATTGGCAATTCGATTTATAAAAGATTGTTGTATTTATCAATAACTTTCTGGTCAACTCTAAACAATACACTTATTTGTTGAGAAAATCATAAAATGTACATAAATTTCGAACAAGTATAAAACTGACAAAAATTGGCAATGCGATTTCTGTAAAACAATTTATTTAGAAAATGAGGTTTTAAAATGTGAAAATTTTTTTTTAATTTAATTGCTTGAAACCGTGTTAAATAAACTAATACGTAAGCTAGTACTAAAATCGAACAAACTTAGACAAATTGGCAATGCGATTATCCGAAAATAGGATAATTTGGCAAATCCATAAAAAATCCATAAAAGAAATTGTATCATTATTCGTCTTGTAATAATTTAGTTTTGCGAAGTTTCCTATATTTTTCCAAGTTTTAAATAATTTTTACTTTTGGCCAGTAAAATTGTAATTAGAAATTATTTTTTTTTACATATAAATTTCTTTATTGTCTTTATTTTATTTTTTTAAAATTAGCTTACAAATAAAAACTTCTAACAAAAAACTGATTAAGCCCAACGTGTAACCGACGGCCAATATAAATCCTGATAATTCAAAATATTCCAAACTCAGCGGTTCCACAGAATGATGTTCCGTTGGAAAGAATTTCAAAAAACCTGAACGAATACCATCCTCAGAGCTTTCCGCCATTAAACGTTTAAACAAACCCGTATCGATTATACATTTCAGGACATTATTCAGCAAATGTTCAAAAGGCCAATTGAAACGCATTGGTATACCTCCCATCGCTGCTTGTAACGGGGCTTCAGTTAACTCCTTCATGCGGGGATGTATTAGAAACTTTTGTTGATACAAATAAAAATTGTTCTTGTCATATTGGCTGTAATACGCGTACTGGGGATTAAGATTCCGACGATGTTCTAGCAATAATTCGTCCGAAACCACAAGCAGCTGTTGGGTTATAATGTGATCTAATTCTGTAGCATTAAGCATAGAGAATTCAAAGGCATTAACCATTATAGAGATATTAAGTCTCTGTAAGTCCTCGAGTGAATTAATGTCATTAGAGTACAAGCGAGTATAAAGCAAACTTGTTAGCAAAGACAAATACCAATTACAGACCACAAAGGCCTTAAAAATCAATAACAGTTCTAAATATGTTCTTAGAGGACCCTTGATACGCCTTAACTCAAATGGCAGATTTATTAAAGACAAAACCGCGTATTGCAGTTGGTAAGCAAAAGACCAGGAACCATTCTGCACACGATTTATTAAAGCGAGAGCAAATATTGTATAGGCAAATGTGACTATTAATAAGCCCCACATGGACGACTGAAAGGGCTTCAGAAAATAGTAAAATTGTGGTAGCGGCTTATCATGAGGCACTACCAAAAAACTATCCGAAAGTTCTTCGGGATTAGTGAGCACATGATAGGAATATGGATGCAAGGCCATGGCGTCCCCACAAACATCAACAATTTGCTCTTCTATGTATTTCAAGCAATCCAGTTCATGATAATAGTCCATATCTGATATCTGGTGAGTAATCATGGTGGCGTTATAAAATTTTATAAATATGCTTACAACCGAGCCATAGTAGCCGGTGTACACGGTCTTATTGGTTTTGTCGCGGTAAACTAAAGCTCTAGGGGGATCGTTAGCTATAGAGACGCGGACCGGGTATCCCATCAAATCAGGCCACATAATACTTAACTGGAAAAAGTCCTCTACACTTACAGAGTTGTATAATAATTTAGCAGAAATATGGTCCATTGCCAAAGTATTGCCATCTACATCCATTAGAAAACTGTTCCAGAAACCTTCCTCGTGAAGCCAGTAAAATAAATTGCTCCAAACCGGATTGGATTTAATTATGAAATCATCTGCTATAAACAAAGCCTTCTTAATGTGCCATCGGTGTAGGGACTGTTTGAAAATTTTTAATAGCTCCCGGTTTAGTTTTTCTGAGTCTATAAAGACTATACTTAAAATATTTCCACTAAATAGATCTCTTATTTGCCAATTCAAAGCCCGGGTAATGATGATTTTATCCTGCTTTAAAAAAATTAGATTTTGAAAGTTTTTCGACTTCCTTGCGGGATCGGTAAATAAAACCAGGGTCTCTAAATTAAGTAGCACACGAGCTTTTTTTACTAAATCCTTAAACAAATTTCTCGGTTTTGTTACGTGCAGATTTTCTTGAAACTTGGTATATTTCAAGATGGACGGCTCCAAATGTTCATTAAATTTTGTTAAATTGGCATTTCTTTTATTGGTCCTTCGTAGCTCGTAGGAACGACTTTTATTCGTTGCAAAATGGCTTTCTGCTGACTTATTCATGTTTAAAAGACTCGTTTTTTGCCCTTCCACTCGTGTTAAAGTTTGATAAATCACAGTTACTAGAATAACTTTGAAAACTAAAAGCATTTTGCCGCTATTGAAAACTTTCAAAAGAGTAAATTCAAATGTAACTAGTTTTTTTTTTTTTTATTATTAATAAATTTAATGAAATTTATAAGGGTTTATCAAATATTTAAATGAAATATACGAGGGTCGTGCTAGAAATTGTTTTAAGTTAGGAGAAATAATAAATATATAAAAATTTTTTTGCCACAATGCCAAAAATGAACTAAAAATTTTCACAAAATATCGCTGTGAAAATTGAACATACAACATGAAATATAGCAAAAATCGCATTGCCAATCATTAACTGTATTATACCTAAAAGGTTCTACAGTGGTTAATATTTTAATGTTTTCTATATTAAAATAATTGCTGCAAAGAAATAAGTTCAGTTTACCTTTTACCTGTCATAAATAAGAAATTGAGTTGCCAATTTTTTTTAGCAAGTTAATTGCTAAATTTTGAAAAACTACATTTTAACTTTAAAAAAATTCAATCAGTATTCATAAAACTGTGAGAAAAAATAAATTCCAAAAGTTCAAAAATCGCTTTGCCAACCATTAACTTAATTGTATAAAAAAGTTTTACTGTTAATATTGTTAATATCCTTTATTTAAAACAGTTTTGCTTCAAAGATATAGAAAATGTTTTGCATTTACCTGCTTCATACAAAAAAGCGAGTTACCAATTACTAAGTTAACTTTACGTTAAGCTTACTATAGCAAAAAATTATTTTGTTTGACTTATTTCTTTCGCTGCCGCAAAAAAGCAATGAAAATTCAAGCTTTGTTCTTATAAATTACAAGTTAATTGAGTTGCCAACTAATATTTTAATATATAAGCAATATAAACATATGTAATGCCTTATCGGATGTAGCCTTTTAGCTACCTAAAAATTTAAGCGCTTTGCCGATTTGTATAAGGAATATATCATTAAGCCTAACTCCTTTCATTTAAAAGTTACTTTTTTGTATGCACTCGTTCTTTTTCATATCATTTTGTCTAAACATTTAAAAAATATTTCTAAATATGTTCATGCATTTAAAATTATTATTGTTAAGCCCACAAGAATTTATCTTCATAAATTACAATACTTTTGCCAGAATATAACAACTGAAATGTTGTAAATTTGTTTATAATTGGTATTTGTGCTTAAATAAATATGCATTTTACGATTATTGTTGGCAATAAAGTGTGTAGAGTTCAACATGTCAAAGTCAAGTGAAAAGAAAATCATTTATATTTCCAACACAGTAGAAAAAAACTATACATATTTCTTCTTCTTGAAATTAAAGCATTCGTTCTTTTAATAAATATTTGGCTTTTAATTGTAATTTATCAATAATAGCGTTGCCAATTTAATTAATCAATTTCTAAAAACCATACGTACATTAAAGTCAAAATAAATAATCATTTTTCTTTTCATATTTTCAGGCTGTAAAGGTAAGAAGTTACAAAAACTTTGCCTAGAGGCATAATATTCTAAACGTTGAGTTGCCCATCAAGGTCAGGAAACAAAAACAAATATTAAAAACTATATTGTTCAACATTTTGCTTAAATTATTTAAGTTATAGATGCAAAAACTTGGCTTTAAGATGAAAAATCAGTATGATATTTATGTGTAAAGTACACAAAAACATTTTGTTGTCCAATAAAATGTTAAAAATCTCTATATTGTAAGATATTAAAGGTAAGAAGTAGAGGAAACTTAAGTAAAATATTCCAATTATTTGAAATAGTATTGCCAATCCAAATATTTTTGATTCAGAAGCAAACATTTTTTAAATATTTATAGGATCTAAAATAAATGAATATAAAAATTTTATATTTTTTTTGTTGTCATTTAAGCTGAAAACTAATAAAATTTTAAAATTTGTGTTGCCGACTTCTAACAGAAAATTGAGATTTAAAGCAGATTTTCCTTTAAATCTTACGTAAAAAAACGTTCGTTAAAAAGTTTAACGCTTGCGTTAGAAACGATGAAATATAAAAAGGGCGTTACCAACCGTAGATCAAATACCAAGGAAAATAAAATTTTCTTAAGACTTTTCAGTTGAAAACTAAAAATGTGTGAAATATGCGTTACCAACTTTTAACAGAAAGGGAAGAAAATTGAGACTTTAAGCAAATTATCTCTAAAAATTATATTCATTAAATAAATGTGTGTCAACAATTTTAAATTCTTTAAGTTTAAAACGTTGAAATAAAAAAATGGCGTTACAAATAATTTAATCAAAGAACCTTAAATAATCATTTTATTTTCTATTTTATTGACGTACACGCTTAAACATTTTAAGTCTTGCGAGTTAAAACTAAAGAAAAATTTAATTCGCGATGCCAACTTGTAACCTTCATTAAAGAAAATTGCTGTTTAGAGCAGATTTTCTGTTAGTGTATTAATAGTTTAATTATCTGATTATATATACCAGTTTTAACATTTTTTTAAACTAGCGCTAAAAATCGCGTTACCAATTATATATATTCGTAGATTTTCTTTAGTTTAAATAAATTATTCTTTACAAATCAACAAGTTGCTTTACAGTTCTCTTGAGCGTTGTCTCTTTTGGTCCCCTAATCAACCATCTGTAGACAACATTCTCTAACGATTAAATAACACAAAATAGTTTATGTCGATAATAAACTACAAAAAAACAATCCTCAAGTTTATTTTTGGATTTATCGTTCACAAGAAAAATTTTTGAAAGAAAAATTTCTCAACACACCGGTAGGGCTCCCTTTTAAATAATTTTTTGTTTTTCAGTTTCTCTCAGTTAAATTTATTTTTAGCCTTCGGTGGCTGTCTTTCTATTTGAATTTGTCTCTTTTGGGGATTTTTATTGCTAAATTTATGTGTGTGTTTGATTTTTGAACATAATTTTCGATTTCTTGGGTTTCAGTGTTGTCATCTACTTCTAATTCAATTTTAAACAATTCAAATACAAAGAAAATTTAAGTAAAATTAGTATTATTTAGGGTTTTTCTCCCCTTTTTCAATTTTTTGTGACAATTTTGTTTAGGGAACACACATTTTTTTGAAATTTATACTTTTTAAGAGATTTTTTTTTTTTTTTTGGTAAAGTTCAGTGTAAAGAATAATGAACATAGCTAAGCACGGAAATAATAATGTTCGTAAAAATGCATTGACTAAACGGTGTTTAAGTTGAATTCGTGTCATCATAAGGGGAGTTCGAAAAAGTTTATTTTTACAAGAAGATTTAGTGCATAGTTTAGGCGCCAAATTGAAAATAAATCAATAAGTACTGGATAAAAAACGTTTGGAAACAAAATTTATAAGTTTTTTAAAGCAAAAAACTGAACTTAACAAAAAAAAAACTACTATTTAAGACGTCTTTGAAAATAGTAGTAATTCTACTACTTATTAAAAATTCAAAATTAAGGGTTTGCGACAATTTGTATGTCATTGAATCTTATGATTATTTTTTGCATTTCCAAAAAAGGAGTATTTCTGCTAATTTTTTGAAATAGTAGCAAAAATACCAATTTGTTAAAAATGGCTTCAAAAATCGATACCCCATAAAAAATTTGTAAAAAAGTCTTTTAAATAGAAATTTTGTAATAGTTTTACAGTTTAAAAATATTACTTTTATTAAAAAACCGACAGGAAATAAAACAAAATTCTGTATAAATAAGTTTTATTTATTAATTTTGTTAGTTTAAGGGTCATTTATGACCTTTTTTTATTTAACATTCTCTCAGCATACATGACTTAAGATCAACTATCTATCTACGTTTCAACTACCTGCATAGTGATCTAGTTTTATTTTATGTAAGTTTATCTTACTTCTGATGATGTACAGCCATTCATAAATACCTAAAGTCTTTCACTTTAATATAAAATTATTGTAACAAAAGGCTGCAGGATTTTTCTTAATTGTGTATTATTTTGAATTTTTTAAACAAATCATTAAGAATTCAAAATGCGTTTGAAATGTCTGCTACATAAACTAGAGTAAATCCAATGAAATTTAAAAGCAGGTAGTAAATTTTTTCTCAAAAAATTTTAGGAAACCATTTTTGGAGTAATTTTAAAACAGGTTAAAATAAGAGCTCTTTCTTTTAATTTTAATGGAAATTAAAAAAAAAAACTGCTGATGAATTAAGAGATTTTTTTTTTAAATGTTGACGTCAAATTAAAGAATATTTTAAATGTCTTTATTTTTTAAAGCCGTCATAAACTCCCTTTTAAACAAAAAAAAAAAAAAAATTGCAAGAAAACAAAAAACAAAAAAAAATATCGTCTCAAAATTCACAAATCACATCTGCTTGTTTTGTTTTAACAGACTCTTCATATTTTATTCATCTTTCGATAACATTTATTTTTTTATGTAAGACACTTTCGAATAAAAATAAATTAAGAAAAGAAAAAGGGAAACCAAACAAAACAGCTCCATGTCATAAATATTTTATAATCACAACAAATTAATTCATCATACAAGACATTTTTGGATTTACTTTTTGCATCGTTTTTGAATCTTCACAACAGGAAATGTAGCAAATTATAAATAAAATCATTTCAAATTCTAGACATGCAACGGAAATCTTTACTTATCAAGAAAATTGCCAACAGCATGTTTATTTTTAAAGGCAATAAAAAAAAAAAAAACGCATATAAATTGAAAAACAATATCTATTAAGAAATAAATGATGTAATAAAAAAAATTTTTTGTTTAATACTTTTTCAAAATTACTAAAAAAAATTTTGTATATTTTTTTACTTAAAAAGCCATTATAATTATTTTTCCAACTTTGAATTAATTGTTTAGTAAAAATAAAAATTTTTTTAACTAGTATATTTAACTTATTTTTTTCAAAAAGTGGTAAAAAGTACTCTTTGTTAAAAAAGTAGTAAAAAGTTCTACTTTTTAAAAAAGTAGTAGTACCTCTTAAAATTTTTAGAAATTTGCGTACAAAAATATAAAATTTAATTAATTTTACATAAAAACTCTTTTTTACCTAAATTTTTTAAAAATTGTAGTATTTCTACTACTATTTTCACTTTACAAAATTTTATTTTTCTAATTCTTAAAACCAAAATTTCATGCTCTTTAACAATATTTAAAATTTTTGCAGCTTTTTAAAAAAATTATCGTTTTTGGTACCTTGTTAAAAAAATAGTATATTAATGGCTACAAAATCACTGATGGTTTAAACGCTGGTTAAGTTGAAATAAGCTTGAATTTATATATAGTTTAAACTCAACAACTGTAAATCAGTGTCCCATGTATTATATGTGGTTAAAAAAATAACATGTGGCAGCACTACGATAAATCTTATCAAATTCATATGGTCTGTATTGGTAGTTTAAACGCCCAATTTTTTGCGTTTAAAGATGGTTTATATGTTTAGTGATTTATAGATTTGTTAGTTTAAACACATTTTAAACCAAAAAGAGAGTTTAACTTGCTCTGATTTTTTAGCCCTAAGGAATTCATTCTAAGTTTTGCCCAGAACAAAAATACAAATTTTATAGTCTAGTGCATCATAATCATTTTTCGATAATCGTTTTTTTTTTGTTGTTACGCCCTCTTGCATTTTAGGTGACGATATGTATATTATTGGCCCTTATGAGTAGCGAAGTTGATCTAACTGTGTCTGTCTGCCCCAGTGTTGCCACTTTTTGGGTAATTACCCCAATTTGGTATAATTTTTACTGTCGTGGGTAGAGCGTGGGTAATTTCTATTAGGTGTAATTCAGGAGTTATTTGAAATTCTTACTTCAGATAACCAAATAAAATCAAGATTCGATTTCAGTAATGACATTTATTTCTTTTCAAATATCGTTGCTAAAAAATGCACAGACTTCTGAACCAAAGTCTCGGTGTTTTTTAAGAAAAGACTTTAATCATTAAAAATATATTTTCAAAAGTTTGTTAATAAATGTCGCAATATGGATCTTAAGACTGGATAAAGATGCCTATCATAGTGATATAGAACCAGAAGTTTATTCAAAAAAGTTATTCAACCTAAAAACAAGCCTGCGGGAAGATACATATGTTTCCAATATTCCAACATATGATTAATTTTATGATTAATGAAAATTAAAATGGAAGACAACACAAAAAAAATTAACTTTAATCGCGGACTTATATACGGCATTACCATTTGAAACTGATTTCAAACAAATAGGCACCGCCTGTCCTTACGAAACGCATTGCAGACGTTCAATTTTGTTCAAATTTTCGAGCATTGCTGGCTGCATGTCACGAATAAAATGAACAATGTTGACCTCCAAGACGTCAATTGTTGCTGGTTTATCAGCATAAACCAGTTACCTTACAGCCCTACGGAAAACAATTAAGAGGTGTCACATCGCACGGCCTTGAAGTCTAATTGACAGCATATTTTCTCTAAATCAACACCGCGCCTTCATTTGTTAAGAAATTAGTTGCGCCAGTTGAATCATGAAGTCGCCTATAAGTTGCGAAAATCGATGGCTGATTTTCAAAGTAAATTTAGATGATTTGGTGGCGTTGTTCAAGCATGAACCTATTCATGATGATGTGCCTGAGCAAAATTTGAAATCAGTATGACAGTTCGTTTGACAGCTAACCTTTCGTAAGCTCTATGGGGCTGAAAAACACCCATTATAAAGGAATGGCAATGAGCATTTTGAACCTTCCCTAGATATATGCAACCAAATGTGGAAGTTAAACTCATTATTTTAGGAGTTTTATTTTATGTTTTATTAATTGTTTTTAAGTCTTTAATGTTATTTTAGTTAATTTATTAAAAATTACAATAATAATCTAAACAGTTCAACTAATGTTGATGTTCTTTTAATGAGTTTGTTGTGTTTTTGATTCTTTGCAAATGTCCTTTTATTAAATAAAACTTCAATTTTATATCAGGTGTAGTTTCATTTTAATCGGGTAATTTTGCTTCATCTCAAGTGTAATTTTGAATTTTTCTGGTGGTAACACTGGTCTGCCCGTGTGTATCCAGGGTTTCCAAATAAGGTACAAGCATCTTGGTTGCCTATACAGAAAGTCTCAAAAAAACTAGTCTGGAGTGGGCGTGGCTCTTCCCATACAAACACATTATAAATTTCTGTATACATGAAGAACAGAAAAAGCCAAAGTTTTAAAATAAGGTAGAAATATCTTGATTATTAATACACAACATCCTACAAAATATGGGCGCAATTAAAGAATTGGACGTGACACAAAATAGCTTTTTTATGTCTAAAGAAGGGTAAGACAGAAATTTTCCAAATTTGGTACTCAAAGCTGGGCTATTGAAGCATATCCTCTCCAGAACATATGACATTAGAGAAGTGGGCGTGGCACCTCCCGTACAAAGACATCGATTTCTGTAAATCTGGAGAACGACAAGAGCCACAGTTTCCAAATTAGGTACAAGCATCTTGGTTATTAATACACAACATATGACAAATTTTAGGTGGGATTAGTAAAGTGGGCGTGGCACTTTCAAAGACATTATAGATTTTTGTATATCTGGAGAACGGCAAAGGCCAAAGTTTCCAAACAAGATGCAAGGTACAAAATGTGAACGGTATTGGGGAATTGGGCGTGGCACAAAATAGATGTATTCATATCTAAAGATTTATATATCTTTTGTATTTTTATCGCACTATGGTGAAGGGTATATAAAATTCGGCATAGCCGAATATAGCACTGTTACTTGTTTTAAACTTGTTGTTAACTTATTATTTATTTATTTTCTTTAGTTTATTGTTTTCATTTTCATTGGTTTTTGAAAGAATATTCATGTTGAATCATATAAATTAATCTAATCGACAGTTTAATTTAACTTGAGAAAAATGTTTGAATGACAATTTTATTGTTTTAAAGATTTTGAACATAAACTTGTGGTCATTTTATGTTTTTGCTGTTTTCTTTAGGTTTCTGGCTGTCCGTCTTTATGTCAATATTTTTATTAATAAAAGTAGAAAAAAAAAAATAGAAAACAAAAACTGGTTGCTGGTGTTGGCGATGATTTGGTTGCTTGTTAATTGGCGTCTGACACTGTGACGCCATTCTTCACAGTAGCAGACAGACACGTTCTCTCATACATAGAAACACAAACAAAAAAATGATGACCACTCATTCTAACGCCAGCACAAAGCAGAATTTGAAAATTTTATATAAAACAAATAAAAACATTCAAACGAACACAAAGTTATGCCCTTTTTAAAAAAAATTATAAAAAGCTTGTCACACTTTGAAAAAATTAAGGTGTAGAAGAACTAAATGGCGTTAAGAATATTTAATAAATATATATACACGAACTAAGCGATTTTATTTTCTCACATTTTAGAAGACTCTTGAAACCAAACGGTTTTTTTTTATGTGAAAAAATTTACATTTTAAAAAACTCAAAATTGTTAATAGAAATCTTAACATTTTTAAAACAAAATTGTTGGTATTTTTATGAATCTACTTTAAATCCTGCTTTTACCCAATAGCTTTAAAAATCGCATTGCCAACTTAGAGAATTTAAATTGGTGAAGTTCTTTAAAAATTATTAAATTTCTATGGAATAAAAATATATTTAATTTCAAACTTAACAAAATAAAATTAATAACAATTTCGTTAACGGCATTGCCAACCCTTAATTGTCTTATTAAATTTAGCTAAAAAGTTGAACAACAAATATTTTATTGTAATATTCTACAAACCAAATTTCTGAAAAAAAATATTTGATTTTAAAACTCAAAAATATATATTTTATACATTTAATAATTTTTCAAATGGCGTTGCCAACCCATTTACAATTCATTAAAATTGACAAAGTTCTGTAATAATTACACAACTTTTGTGGTATGTCCTATATTAATAATAATACAGGAAAAACTTCAATTTCTTAAAGCGCATTGCCAACCCCTAATACTTTTCTTTAATTCAGAGTTTTTTACAATTATTTTCTCATATTCTACAAATTAAAGTTTAAAAAAAGATTCTTTCTTCATTAAAATTGGCAACGTTTCTTAAACCTTTTACAATTTCTGTGTTCCAATTAAAACTTAAAAATATAAAAAGAATTGCAATTTTTAAATTGCATTGCCAACCCTTTATATTTGTTATTAAATTTAGCTTTTAAATAATTATTAACATTATATATAAATTAAATTTCTAAAAAATTTATCGATTTAAAACACAAAACCCATCTTAATTTTTATTAAAACTGCTCAAGTTTTAAAAATAATTTTAAATTAACAGCCTGTTCATCAATTTCGAACGTTAACGTTCGCATAGAAAATTACATTAACAACAAAAACAAATTTTCGAATTTTGTTTTTGTTTTAAATATAATTTTCTTTGCGAACGATGACGTTCGAAATCGTTAAACAGGCAGTAAATGTTATTAAAGTTGATTTTTTGAAAACTTGTTTCCTGTTTTTATAATCTGACATTAAATATTAAAAAAAATTTCAAAACCGCATTGCCATAAGAAAAAATATGGTTTCATTTGTTCAAAAAATTTAAAATATCGCATTGCCAACTTGTTAATTTTATCAAAATTTTACAAATTTAAATAGAAATTTATATTTTCTGAAGATTTATTTTATGTTATAAAAATATATGAACTTACAAACATAAAAACTTTATCCATTTATAAAATGGCGTTGCCAAAACTTGATAATTTAATTTAAATTTAATAACATTAAATCTTTATCAATTTTAAATAATATGATAAAAAAAACATAAATTTTAATTAAATTGCATTGCCAGCTTATGAAATTTGGTCAATAATTCTAATACTTAATTGTATAAGTTTTATTTACCATATTCTTTAGAATTTCTATGAATTATTTTAAAAAATAAACTTAAATTTTCTTGGTTGTTTTTTAATCTCTTAATTATAGTTAAAAACGTGGGAAATTTTTCTAAAAACCTTTTAACATTTATTTTTTCAAAAAAGTCTTTTAAACAAATCATTTGTATTTGATGCCTTTAAGGGAAATTGTCCATATTTGTAAAGTTAGATTTAAAAAGGTTGTAAACAAAAGGTTTTGGTATTTTTCAGTTTAAAAGCTACAAATAAATAAATTATTATGAATACGGTCTATTTCTTTCTTACAAATATATTTTCAAATTATCTATTTTAAAAGCCGAAAATGCAAACATACAAAAGCAATTGTTTGTTTATTTGCAATATAAATTAGTATAAATATTTTTCGAAGGCGTTGCTTGCTTTGATGATCATTAAAAAATCGTTTAAAATATTTTAATTTGAAACTCACAACGAAAATAATCATAAAGTAAATAAACATTGAGATATTTTAATTAATTTTTAATATTAACTTAACAAAAATTGTTTATTTATTTAAAATTTTTTGTAAACATTTGTAATACAACAAACGGTAATTAGAAGCAATTGAAGTGGTAAGAAAAGATCAGATAAAGGCAAACACGGCAAACCAAACGGAAAAACAATTTTATTAGATAAGACCAAGTTCAAATTTTGTAAAGAAATGTATTCTATTTTAGATTTACTTAAAAATATAAATAATTTTTTAAAATGGAATTGCTTTGCATTGTTTTTTTAGAAATTTTTTATTAACATTGAAATAAAAACTTTCGTAATTATTTATTTAGTTAGCAATTCTATAAAATCAAAATTGTTGTATTTTATGCAAGATTTTTTATCCTCTTTCTAGAAAATTTCATTAAACAAGGATTTGAAGGATTTCTAATGGTTTTCTAATAATTTAAAATTTTAATTGGCAATGCAAGTTTTCTAAAAATAGTCAAACCTTTATTTTTTTAACTTTTTTAATGTATTTTTTTAAAGGAAAATAAATTGTTTAAGATTTAAATGGGTTTTTAATACTTTTCCGACAACTTTAATGTGTACTTGGCAATACAGTTTTGTGGATTTCAAATGTTTTCCTAGTTTTCAAGAAGTTTTAATTGCCCTTTAATTAATACTGTTTATAGATTAATATTAAATTTATTTATTTTTAATAATATTAAAGCTTAGTTGGCAATGCGAGTTTTCTTTAATATCAATATATCAATTATTTAAAAAAAAATTATATGATTTTTTAGAAAATATTTTTATTAAGGGGTAAATAAGTTTGCTGTTATTTTCTGGTAATTTTTTAAGTAATTGGCAACACTAATTTTCTTCAAAATATGTATTATATTAATTTTTAACATTTCTATACTTCTTCATGGAAAAATTTTTTGAAATTCAAAGGAATATTGTTTATCTGTTCAATATAAATGTACTTATATTTGGCAATGCGATGTTTTTAAAATATAAATATTTTACTTATTTTTAACAATATCCGTTATTGGATTTTATAGAAAACGTATTGTTAAAGTGTTAATTTAAGTTTTTGTCATCTACTTGCAATTAAGTTGGCAATGTGATTTTTTAAAATATTCATATTTTATTTATTTTGTTTAAATTATTATAATTGACTTGCTTTCCATAATAGGCTCATTAGTTTTAGAGATGGTTTTTGGATTTTAATAAAACATTGTATAACGCGTCTTTATGACCTTTTTAACAATTTTAAACTTTAGTTGGCAATTCGAATATTTTAAAACACCAATATTTTACTTTCTTATATATTTTGATTGCTCCTAATAGAAACAGTTATTATTTTAAATTTTTTTTGTTATTTTCTGGTAATTTTTAAATATAATTGGCAACGCATTTTTTCTTAAATATCTGTATTTTATTATACATGTTGCTAAATGCATATTAATCTTATTTATTTATGCTTCTTTCTAATTGCCGGTTTTTTCGTTGCAGTTTTAAAATTTTGTAGGCAATGCGAAATTCCTTAAAAGCCAACATTTTTATTTTTGTAAGATTTTTGTTATTAGTTTTTTGAGAAAATTAATTTCTTCGTAGATTTAAGGTTAAACATAATAATTATTTTCAGGCATTTCTAAATTTAGGTTGGCAATGCCAATTTTCTTCAAAATAGATACTGTTTGAATTTTTTTAACTTTTCTTTTAATTTTTTTGTTTATTAAAAATTTTTGTGGAGTCTTTGTCATTTTGGTGTTTTTAAAATGTTTAGTTGGTAATGCGGGTTTTCTTTATTGCTATTTTTTAAAGATAATTTATTTAATTTATTTTATTTATTTATTTTATTTATTTATTTATAAGTTGGTAGCTTCTATAACAAAACAAAAGTTTTTTATACTAATAGAAGAGCGGACATAGTTATTTGTTTAACAGTTAAGCATAATAAAAACAAAAAAAATATAAAAAATATTTTAAGATTTAACAAAAATTATTTTAATTAAGTTATAACTATTGAGCAGGTAAAAGGAGGAGATTAAATAATGACATACAGAGTAAGTTATAAAAAGTTTTAAAAGATCAGTAAGTAAATATGTATGTATATAAAAAGTGCATAGAGTTTTAGTTACAATAAAAATTAATAATTCTTTTTTTAAAAAGTTGTGCGTTGCTGGTTTCCCTAATTATTGGAGGAATAGTATTCCAAAGACGTATTGCATTTACGAAGAACTGCCAATTTGAAATAAGCGTATGGTGTCTCATTTGTATTAAAGTTCTGTTTCTGCCAAATCGACTAAAACTAAGCCGGCTATAAAGGTAATCAGGTTCGTGAGTTGATATGATTTTATGCAAGAATGCCAATGTTCGTATTTTCATATGATCATGGAACTGTACGCCGAGAATCTTCGCTGCGTAGGAGGTGATATGTTCACTATTTCCATAAAGCTTAAGTCCATATACGTATCTAGTTATGTTGTTGAACGTTACATTAAGTCTCGCTTTACTTGTTGCATCACAACTTGAAAAGACTTCACAAGCATAGGTTAAGGTGGGTATTAAGTAAGTTTTTGCAAGCAGCAGCCTGATTTTGAGTGGTGTACAGTATTGTGTGGGCCATAGAGTACGTAGCATAGAGAATGTTTTTCCACAGGCATTTGTGACATGATCTGCCCAGGTTAACGTGCTATTGAAGATAACTCCTAAGTTCTTAGCTCTATTCACTGCTTCTATTCGGTGGTTATTAACGTAGACTTGGGGTATTTCAATGGCGCGCTGTGTTCTTTTATGTAATAGGATGCACTTTGATTTGTTTGGGTTAAGGCTTAAGCCATTGGTAGAAGCCCACAGTGAAATACTTTGTAAGTCCTCGTGTAACTTATCCACAAAGTTTATTTTTTTACTACTAATATACAGTTGAACGTCATCCGCATACATTCTGATATTGCAGTGTTGCAACTGATCTGGCAAGTCGTTAGCATAAATTGAAAAAAGTAAAGGTCCAAGAATTGAGCCCTGCGGTACTCCTCTAGTGACTGGGAGAAAGGAGGATGTTAACGACGGATTGGTTTCTACACACTGTTGTCGCCCAGTAAGGTATGATCGCATTAGTTTCGAAGACGTAGGAGAAAAATGTATCATTTTTTCAAGTTTTTGTATTAAAACAACATGGTCAACATTATCAAAGGCCTTTGAGTGGTCTAGTAACACCAACAATGCTCTATGACCACCATCTAGCTCTTTTCTAAGATCTTCAGCTACGTCAATGAGAGCAGTGGTACAACTGTGCTTGGCACGAAATCCAGATTGTTTTGATGTTAGTAGGTTGAAATCATTGAGATATTTAGTTATTTGTGTATGGAGTAATTTTTCAAAAGCCTTAGATAGATACGGTAGTATAGCAATAGGACGGTATTCGGAAGATGACTTTGGAATGGGAAGGACTTTGGCCCGTTTCCAACTTGTGGGATAGTTACTAGTAGTGATGATGTGATTAAAAATGTGGGTTATAATCGGCAAAATATATGGAAGAACCATTTTTAAAAATATCGGATGGATATCATCAGCTCCTGTGGCTTTTGATGTAATAGATAAACAGCTTTTTAAGACATCGAACTGACTGACACATTCAAAACTAAAAAGTTTTTCGGGTGTAAAGTTGCTTTGATAGTTGCTGTAGTATGAGTGGTTTGCAAGTGGCATTGGTATGCTAAGAAAGCTTTCATTAATGGAGTTTGGATCCGTAGTCAGGTTTCCGTAAGTTGCTTTTTGACGAACAATTCCAATTTCCCTTATGGTTTTCCAAGTATTACGTGAATTAGCCGAGTTCGCATATTTGTCGGCATAGTACAACGTCTTGGCTTGTCTGATTGCTCTTGTAGCATTTTTCCTTAATGTACGGTAATAGTTATACATTTAACTGCCTTTAATGAAAATTGTCAGTTATTAAGGGCTTTTAAGTTAATAACTATTTTCTGTAATTTCTTAAATTTGGTTGGCAAAGCGATTTTTCTTTAATATCAATATTTTACTCATTTTAGCTTTTTTAGAAAATTTAGTTTATGAAATGTTTTCTTAACGTTTTTTAATGAAATGGCTTTGCCATGCTTTTGTTGTTGGCAATTTAAGTTTTCTTTGTTTATTCTGTCAATAATCAATTGATCTTTATTAGTTACAAAGGTTAAATAAATTCTGTGCCATTATTTTAAGGTGTTGACACATAAAATACATGTTCATAAAGTGTATTTTTTTTAACTTGGGAAAAAGAAGAGGGAAAGAATTGTAGGTCGTAAGTATTAATATCAATATCAATTTTCCTACTGGCCGGCCGACCGATGACTGGATTCTAGATGATGTTTTGGTATTTTAAAATGTAGGTGTTGCTTATTATAATCTCAAGAGGATAAGAACCAAAAAGAAAAAAAAGCAAATGAAAAAAACTTAAAAGGTTTAAGGTATTTGTTTTGTTTTGGTGTGGCTGGCTGACTGGTCTCTGCTGCTCTCTGTCTTGGCTGATCACCGGCGTAGAAGTGCGTGGGCTGTGTGCCGATGGATGAAACACGTAAAATGAAAATAAAACAATTCTATATGAGTTCTCTTACCTTTAATGATTGTATGACCATGATTGTGGTGGCCGTTTATGTTTTGCTGTTCGGGCCCAGACAATAAAACTTAATTTTTTTCATTCTTTCTTTTTGTAATTTTTTGATTATTACTTGCATTTTTTGTCTTTCTTCTGACAGAATGTCTTCAAAAGTGCATCATGGCTTTTTGAATTTCTTTTTTAATTTTTCAAGTTTGTTATAATTTTCTTGAGCTAGAATTGTATGTAAAAATCACCTTTTGTTTAAGGAAAAAAAAACCTTTAATGGGTTTTTAACACACATTGTCTTTGGGTTTGTCTTTGGCCAGAGAGACCATGACAGTAAATTCTATAAAATAAAAAGAAGATTGCATTGATTCCACGTTGTAGTGTTAAGAGAAAAATATTCCCATGGGGTATTTGTTTTAAGCTTTGAAAGGGGGGTTTTGTGCTGGTTTTTGTCTTAAACCAGTCATCTTGAAGTACAAAAGTTTTTTCTTTCGATTTACAGATTTCAAAAGGCGACACTTAAGATAGTGTCAAGTATGCATTTTTCTGTTTGGGTTTAATTTCGTTTCATTTTCGCCATCATAAATAAAATTGTCAGAGTTCTTAAAGGGGAACCTTTTTTAAATCTCTAAAGATACTAAATTGTGTAAGAGAAAATGAGTGGGTTTCAGTTTCTATTGGTTTTAAGATTTACTTAAGAACAATTGTATTTTAGTTTTGTTTGGTAAATAATAAATTCAAGTTCAGTTCATTACCATCTATTATTATGCTACAAAAGTCTTTGAACTATTAAAAAAAATAAAGAGGTTCACACTAGTCTTAATTCTTAATCAAAAACTAAGTTGTTTGTTAATTATTAAACAGTTGTACTTTGGGTTCTAGTTTAAATTTAAGTATAAGCTCTAATTAAGATTTTTATTTCAGGCCCTATTTCCGGATCTGTAAAGTTCTACTTTATATTCTAGAAGTTCTAATTAGGACTTAAGTTCGGATTCTAGATATTGGTTTTGTTTTGGTCCGAGCTTATGCACTAGTTAAGTTTTCATTGCAGATTATAATCCAGAGTTTAGCTCAGGCTCTTATTTGTTTTCTGGGTAAAGCTCATTTCTAGTTCATATTAAGTTAGTTCTTGTTTGGTCCTAGGTTAGTTAAGGTTCAGATCTTTTTCAATTCAGTTTAAGTTCAGTTCTAGTTCAGTTTACTTCAGTTCTAGTTTAGTTTTAGATCAGTTCCAGTTTTATTCAATTCTTAATCAGTTATAGTTTAGTTCTAAAACAGATTTATTGTAGTTTTAGTTCGGTTCAATAACTAATAAAAAAGGCTTATAAAATAGTTTTTTAGTAAATGAAGCACTTTTTTAATTTGGCCTTTTCTTAAATGATTTTTGTATGCAAGTTTTTTTTTTTTAGAAATTGTCTTAAATCAAAAAATAGTATTAAAAACAACTTCCATTTTTCAATTGTTTACAATTTTCTCATTATTTTCTTTCTTGTTAAAATATGCAAATTTTTTTTTGTAAACTTTTTTTTTTGTAACACATTTTATACCAATTCCGTAGGTACATATTTTCCATTTAAGCTTTTTTTTATTTACTCACAAGTCAGTCTTTCACTTCTCATCCATGAACTGGCTGGCGCTGACTACAAGCCTGAGTTTACCATTGTGTTAAAGAAATTCCTCAGACCTGATTAAAAATAATTTAGTTACTGTGTGCACTTTTCTATCTTCTTACTTAAAAAAAAATTTTTTTTAACGGTTTCGTTTAAACTTAATATCTAGTTGTTGTAAGAAATACTACAACAATAATAAAAGAAATTCCAACATAACTTTTGATTTTGATTCTATACAATGTCTAACTAATTATGTGCTTTCTTGTGGTGGGTTGGTTGTTTTTATTGTTGCAACACGGAAATATAATTGAAATCTGCTGTGGCAGCCACAAAATGCAAAAAAATAATAATAATAAACTTGTGGTTGGCAAAAAAAAAAAAAAAAATCAAAGAAGAAATGATAGAAAAATGCTTATAATATTGCATTTCAGGATTTAGTTGGCAACACAGATAGTTCAAAATGTAAAATTTTTTAGAAATTCACAATATTTGTATTATTAAAAAGTTAAAACCATTAAAAAAAATTTTTTTTTTAACAAAATAAAAAAAACTTAAGTTAAAAAATTTCACTGCTTAATTAAAATTTTTATGGTTTTAAGCAAAAATCAAAATTTAAGTGATTTTTTAATTTAAGTTTAACATTTTTTATTTAGAAGTTTGGTTGGCAATGCCAAAATGTAAAATCTTTAATATTAAATTATTAATTCTTATTTAAAACTTTAATTTCCACAAACTTCATTAAAAATTGTTCATATTTTAAAAGATTTAATTAGTTTTTTAATGTGTAGTATTGGTTGGCAATGCGGGTATTTAAAAAATTTAAAAATTTACAGCTTTTGTTAACATTTTCTTTTCTTTATTAAATAAATCAAAGGTTTCAATATTCTAATACAAGTTTTGAGTAATTTTTCAATTATTTGGCTGGCAATTCGATTTTTTTAATTGTTTTTTTAAGTATTTTTTCTATTACTTTTGTAAAAATATATTTCTTTACATGATTTTTAGGGGCCAGTGCTTAAAATTTTTTTTCCCTTCTGCCATTGTTGAGAAGTAAGTTAGCAATGCAAAAAAATTCATATGTCAATATTAAGAACTTATTTAATAAACTTAAATAATCTACATTTGCTTAAAATTTTTAAATAAAGTTGGCAATGCAAAAATTAAAAAAAAAATAAAGAACAAATTTAACCTAATGTATGTCCGTGAACATTTTTTATATTTTTGCATTTTTTTTTTTTTTTAATTTAACAAGTTTAAAAATATCTTATATAGTAAATGGCAAAGCGAAAGTGTTTTAATGTTATTATTATCTAGATTTAGGTACTACATTTTAAATGTTTTAGAAATATATAACAAATAAAAATTTCCTAATTTATTAAAGTATTTTTGTGATTTTTAATTAGCAGTTGGTAACGCGAAAATCCCTAAATTACAATGTTTTCACAATTTCCGAAAAAGTTTGCTTGGCAGAAAACTTTTATTGTGTTTAGCAGTTTTTCTGCTCTAAGTTAATTTGTATATTGAGTTGGCAAAGCGAACAATTCTTAAATATAAATATATTAAGAAAATATTGTTTGCCTTAAAGATATACATATATGTTTCTGGAAAATTTTTTAATGTTTAGAGCATTATTTTTATTAAGTTGGCAATGCGAATTTAGTTGCATAGACAGATAAAAACTGTTTTCAAATGCGTGAAATTAAAAAAATTATAATTTCTTGTTTATTTTTTAATAAATATATGAATTTAGGTACCTGTTATTACTTGTTTTAATTAAGGCAATATAATGTGTTTTAGTTGGCAATGCGAAATTTTAAAATTAAAAGAATTTGTTGAAAAATCTATTTTATAAATTTTTTTAACATTTGAATTTTTGCTAAGAGCATTTAAAGTCGTTTAAAGTAATTAACTTCTGTCTTTTTTAGTTGGCAATGCAAAAGTTTTGAAATTTTTAAAATTTCTGAATTTCTTTAAAAATATTTAGTGTTTTGTAATTTTTAATGAATTTTTTGCTTTAATTAATTTATTTTAAACATTCCAGTCTAATCTTGTACAGTTTTACTATTATTTTACACTTAATTTGGCAATGCAAAAATATAAAAATTTTCAAGATTTACATTTAAAATCTGTGTATTGTTAATTTTGAAGGACTTTTTTTCTATTTCAATTTATTTAGAACATTTTTATTTGGCTTGAACTGATTTTTTTCAATTTTCTGGTTTTTTGTTTGCAATATTTGTTCTATTGTAAAATTTTAATTAATATTCTTATTACTAAGTTGTCAAGCAGCCAAAGCCATTTATTTTACACCATCAACGCCTGTAATGACAGCTTGTCAAAGAATTTTTAAGAATTATTTAAGAAATTAATTTACGCTAAGTAACAAAAGTTTACTGACACTTGTTTTTTTTAAGATTTCAAGAAATTTTCTCATGATAATTTCATGCAATTAAACTTTTTAATGATTAACTACTTAAATGAATGAACTTGATACTTTTATTTAGATTTCCCTCTTGAAACACTTGGTCACAAGAGTTTTAACCACAGTAAATGATATTAAAAAAAAAAAAAAAATTATATTAAGAGCATTAAGATCATTCTTGTGAAGTGTTTTAAGTTGAAGCAGGAAATATTAAATAATTTTTTTCTCAAATCTTTTAAAAAAAAAACTCCACCGCAAATATTTTCACATACAATTTGCCACAAGTTTTCCATTTACATTGAATTAATAGAGGAGAACGTTAGTGTAATATGAAATAGTGTTATTGTAATTACAATTACTAAGAAAATTATGCAATAAATTTTTGCTTTACACATGTTAAACTGAAAGCCACAACAATATATTTTTCTTCTTTATGATTTAAATGCACAAAAATATTTTGAAAAATCTCATTGATTCAGAAAGAACTTAATTTGCATAACAACGTTAAATACACATGCAACATTAAATTCACAAGTAATGTAAACAAATGAATGCCCAGCACATAACAGTGACTAACAAAAGAAACCAGACACTTCGAGATTTTGTATGGCCATTTTTTGCTTGAGAATTAATTTCGAATTTGAGTGTGTATACGACAAATTTAAGTGTACAAAATGTTAAGCTGTTTTTTGTGCAATTTTAGAACAATCTTATTCAGTTGGCAAAGCGAAACTAAAAAAATATAGATATAAAAATTTTTGTTCAAGTTTCTCTGTCTCTTTTTAAAGAAAATTTTGTTTTACATTGTAATTCCACCAATTTTCGGCGAAATATTACAATTGGTTGGCAATGCAAATATGTTTTTAAGTTTAATGGTTTTGACATTTTGTATGAAAATTTTGTTAACTTTTTAGTAAAAAATATATTTCTAACAGCTTTTTGGTATTTTTATACGAATTCAGTCAATGGCTGTTAACGCCATGTTTTCTTAAAACTTAAATATTTAATTTAATTATAATTTTTTTTTTTTGAGTAATGAATTTTTTTCTGTCAATTTAAACAAACTGTGGTCTTAACGGTTCATTTCGTAAGTGGGCAATGCGAGTGTTTTTAAAACTGCAGAAATTAAATTTTGTTTCTATTATTTTATAGTTTGGTTTTATATTTCTCGATTTCATTATCAAAGTTATTTTTAGTAGATTTTTGTAAACTTTGTTGGTAGTTGGCAATGCGACAGTTTGAAAAACTTAATTCTAAATTATTTTAACAAATTTTTTTTATCTGGTTTATAAGTCAAACCATCGTCTCAGAATGAAATTGTTTTAAATAGGTTTTTTAATAGACTTTATAACCAGTTGGCAATACAAAAATTTAAAAAACGCATAGAATATATATTTTAAGGGCTGTTACTGCTTCATACTCTCAGTTTATTCTCAGTTTTAGTAGATTTTTTTATGTTTTTAGGAATTTTTCTCCAGTTGGCAATTCGAAAAATTTAGAAATTTTAATATTAATGATTTATAGCGTTATATTTGTTGTTTGCTAATCTAGTTACCTTGAACCGTTTTAATTATAATTGTTTAACCAGTTGGCAATGCGCAATTTTATTAAAGATATTTAAAGTTTTTTGACTATTTTTGCTTGTTTGTTTAACAGTTTTTTGGATTTTTTTTAAATACATTTATTCTGCTAGTTTCCTTAGATTTATTCAGTAGTTGGCAATGCGAAAAATAAAAATATTAAACTTTGTTTATTATTTTTAGTTGCTTGCTTAAAAATATGTCACAATTGTAAAAAAAATTTATTTTTTTGCAGAAAAAATATAACAATCTCTAGCCAAAACTAGCAGTGACTAAAAAAAGAAGACAAAAACTTAAAAAAATGTATGTAAAATTTATTGTTCATGCTATTTCTTTTATATGAATATTTAATTTTACTTTTTTTGTTTTCAATTACAATGTTTAGACAGTTTTTTTTCTCTAGTGTAAATTTACTTTTGTTTCTTACTGTTTATTTTGAGTTCTTTAGAATTTGATTTCATAATTTCAATAGTTTAGAGTGTAAATTCATAACGCGTGCTTTTATGACGTATTTGTTGTTGTTTTGTTCAGTTTATTAATATAATTGTTGTAATTTGCAGACAGCTTCGAGTAAGTTGTCAGTCATTCACTTACAATATTTAAAATAATTTACTCAACCCCTGTTACAGCGATAAAAATAAAAAAGCAATACTTAGGCTTTTAATTTCTATAAACACAAATAAGAAGTAGATAATAAAAAGTGGTAATCTCATTGCTAAAAATATATATTTTTTCACTTCATTTCGTGGTAATTTTAAGATTTTTAAGTTTAGTTGGCAATGCAAATTTAGATTTTAAGTCCGAATTTTACGAATTGTTGTCAATTTTGTTTGTTAATAAAAATTTTGCAATTATTTCTTTTTTCGTATATCTGTGGCTTTATTTTAATCAGTTTTGTATATAAGTTGGAAATACGAAGTTATTTTTAAAGGAATATCAAAAAAAATTTTTTTGATAAAGGCCTTTCAAATGATTAATTTCTGTTTTTTGATCAAGTTGGCAATGCGAAAATTTTCCAGTTATCAAATTTGGTAGAAAAAAAACTGTACGGTATTTAAAAAGTTTCTCAGAAATTCGTTTATTATGCCAAAAATCGACAAAAATTTCCATAAATATACATGAAACTGTTGGTATTATTGTCTTTGGCAGTGTTTTTTTGCAGCCAATTTAAATCTTATTAAATTATGCGTCTGTTTCCAAAAGTTTTTTGGACAGCCAAGCCATTGTTTGCTAAATAAGGAATTTGCTACATTTAAGACAATTTTTGTTTGGTACAGCGTTTAAAAATTTTGTATACAACATATTTCAGTAAAAAAATGTCTTAAAACCAGGGAGACTTAAACCGCCTGACAAAAAGTTTACAGTTTAAAACTATTTAAAGCAAAATTTAACTGTGGCTCAAGCTATTAAGGCGCTTAAAATTTTTTATTTAAAAAAAGTTTTTGTCCAACCTGAACAATTTTTTTTCTTTGTAGAAGTGCTGGGTTGACAACATTGTCGGCATTTTATTGTTGTATTATGTTTGTAACTAAAAGACATGAAAATTTTTTTTTATATATGAATGTATTTAAATAAGCAGAAAATTCTTATTTTTAAAGGAATTTCTATTGTTTTGTTTGAGAATTGTGAAAGAAATTTAATTTTTTTTTTTCTTTTTTCAGACAGTTTTTGCCACAATTGATGACTGAACAAAATGTTAACGAAATAGAGGTGAGTTGCACATTTCTAAAAGGAAAGCTACTTTTAAAAGACAGATTTTTGTAGTAAAAACAATAAAATTTTGCAAAAAAAAAAAACAGAATATTATTTATCATATCATATAATTATAATAATAAAGAAGTTAGTATTAGTTCAGTTCTAGTGCATTTCTAATTCAGTTCTAGTGTAATTCTAGTTCAGTTTTAGTAATGTTCTAATCAAGTTCTACACTTTTAGCTCCAAAAAATATTAAATTTTTGTAAATATCACATGATATTTTAATACATCACCTGTATATCACATCATTTGACTTTTATTTGTTTTTTTCCTGTAACTCCTGTTTTTCCTTGAATTTCCTCGCAAAATGTAATAAGAAATATAATTTAAATTTAATTCATAAAATTTTTGAAAATATCACATGATTTTCTAACACATCACTAGGACATCACATGACCTTTAAAAACGTTTTTGTAGGGAATCATATTTTTTCTTAAAATTTTTTTAAATATTTTTAAAAATATCACATGATTTTTTTAATACATCACTTCGACATCACATAATCTTAAAGAGTCTTTAATCAAAAAATCATGATTTTATGAAAAATTTTATGAGAAGTCTAATTTTTTGTTTAATATCACATGGTCTTAAACCACACCACTAGGACATTACATGACCTACCTTAAAGGGGTTTTTTATGGACATTTTTGTAAAACATATGACAAAAAGTTATACTTTTTTAAATTTTTTCTTTACATCAAATGATTGTGGAATACATTACTCGGATATCACTTGGACATCACACGATCTTAAATCTACGAAAAATATCAACAGAAATTTTAGATTAATAAAAATCTTAAAATATCGCATTATATTTTAAAACAACACTCTCATATCACTATGACATCACTTGTTTAAAAATAAGCTTTGAATACAAAAAAAAACATTTTTTTTAATAATATTTTAATAAGATAATGATACTTTTTTGAAAATTTGAAAAAAAAATTTAATTTTTGAACACATCACCTGAATATCACTTGAATATCATACGACTCCAAAATTTAAGTTATTTATAAACTTTCGCTTAAAGCAAAAGTTAAAAAAAAACTATTTTTAAAACATCACTCTCATATCACGAGATTTATTTCAACAAATTTTTACATAAATTTAAACAATTTGTTTTTTAACGTCTAAAAGTTTAAAATTTTTAATGTTCCGTTAAATTTATTGTTTAAAACTTTAAAATAAATTAAGCCTACTCCATTAACAATTTTTTAAAAACTCAAGTCGGTCAAATGCATTCATTTGTATGAAAATGAATGCAGTTTTTTCATCATAAAAATTTATTAAGCAAAAATTATAATTTGAATACACCCACCAAAACAACTCAAAACTCATTTGAAAAAAATTTAAGAATTCGATCAGATTTTGTTTGTTTTGGTTTATAAAAATTTTATGCTAAATTACAAATGACAACGGAAGAAAGTGGGTTGAATACGCAAGAAAAAACACACACACACACACAAATTAAAAAAATAATAATAACTTTTAGTTTAAAACTAATCCAGTTAAAAATAAATATTTTGGAGGTGTTTTTTTTATAACAACATCAACAAACATATTTGAAAACCTACATAAAAGTAGAAAAATATTTACTGACACCTGAGTTAACGGAAATCAGCCGCTATTTTTTAACCAAAAATCTCATATTTAAAAAAAATTAATAGACCATGTAAAAACTTAAAATTAGCATCTGTCTCTAGATTGAAAGGGAGTGTGTTTGCCAGCTAATCATAATTATTTATATGATTTTAAGACGCCAGTCACAAAATTTTTTGTTTGTGTTTTAAAAGCATTTACAAAAAGTGGAACAAAAAAAAAAAAAACACTGTAATGCATCCGATATTTCAACTCAGGCGAAAAAATGTTCATACAAATAATTCGTATATTACTAAAGCAAAACCCCGCGCTACAACAGGAATAGCAAAAACACCCTAAAATAGTACTTTAATCACGATAAAGAGCAAGTTCTTTACAAAATAACAAGTAAAAATTCAAAGGTTACAAAAAATTAAAAAGGGTCTTATACAATTTAAAAAAAAAATCCTAAAAATCTTAAGATTTTGAGAAAATTTTCTTGTCACATGACAAATGACAAAAAGTGACTACACAGAGTACAATTTGTTTTTTCTTGTTTCAGAACAAATAAGTCTTCTGAATAAATTTGATAAATATAAATATATATATAAGAAGTTTTATACTTAAAAACTTCTTCTTAAGTAAAATTTTTTTTAACAAAATACCAAGTGACAGTGCCAAAAATGTAACAGAAATAAAAAAGTGGCAGCGATGTCTATTCGCAGTTATTAATAGTATGGTAATAAAATTAAAAAATCTAACAAGTTTCTAAGATTTTTAAAGAAAATTATTTGTCACATGACTGGTGACAAAAAATTGACAACGTACAAAATGTGCTTTTTTGCTCCCAAGCTTAAAACCATTAAGCTTGCTGAACTAAATGACAAAAATCCTAAAACTCTTAAGATTTTTAACAAATTTTACTTGTCACAAGACAGATGACAAAAATATCACTATATAAAAAGTTCAATTCTTTTATTCTCATAACAAAACAAATTAGTTTTCTGTATAAAACTTTTTTTTTAATAAAAAAAAAGTGACAGCGCCAAAAATGTGACAGAAGTGAAAAAGTGGCAGTGATGTCTATTCGCAGTAATTCATATTGAAATTTAAAAATCCACAAATCTCCCTTAGTTTCTCAAATTTTTAAAGAAAATTATTTGTCTTATGTCTGGTGACATAAAAATGGTTTTGTTGTAAGTAAATATGTATTAATATTTTCTTTAATTTTTCTGGAAAGTTGTAAATTTCAACCAAATGACAAGTGACAATGACAAAATTATGAGAGAAATAAAAAGGGTACATGTCAAATTTGTCTTTATTTTCTTCCAATTTGGAAAGCATTAACATTTCTATAAATTTTTCCTTTTTTAAATTAAACTTTGAACAGAATAGCAAGTGACAATGACAAATTTATGACAGAAAGTTGGTTTTTTTCTAGCAATTGAAAAACTATTTATATTTATTTACATGTTTTCTTAACAAATCATTAAAATAAGGCTAAATAACTAGTGAAAATGACAAAATTGTGACAGAAATTAAAAAGTAACAGAGGAAAAGTTGACCAATTTTCCAAAAATTCTAAAACTTTTCAAGGTGCCCCTCATTTTTCCTTTTATGGCCTGGAAAAAAACGAAATTGTAGAGTATTTATTAAGCAAAGTTTGCCTTTTTCCTTTTCTATTCCATTTCTAATATTTTATTGCTCTTTATTTTATTTCATTTAAGTTTTGTTTTTGAAAAGATTATTCTACAGCAAAATGTGCTTATGTTGACAGATTTTTTAGATAAAAAAAAAGAGCAACAAAATACTCAACATGTTGACAGTTCCAATTTCTTTTTTGCTTTTGTTGGTTTTTTTTAGTTTTTAGCTGCTCTTGCAACCAAAATGCATTTTTTTAATACAGACGACGGCCTCTTGCTGGCAAATAATTTCGTATTCAGTGTTTTTTTAGATTTTTTTATTGTTACATTTTAAAGCTTTTGGGCTCTTTATTTTTGTAATTATTTATAAGATCAAGTTGCAAATTTGTTTTTTCTGATTTCGTTTTTTTTATATGCATTTTGGAAGCAGATTTTTTTAACAAAATTTTTCCGGTTCAGTTCATTTGACATACTTTTTTGGGATGCTTTAAGGCAGATTGAAAAAGTAATGAATGTGTTTTGTGTAAAAATATAAAAGAAACTCAATATAACTTTAAAATGAATTAAAGAAAAACTCAAAAACTCTATTTTCTAAAATTCATTCATTCAGTTTTTAGTAAAACACGTTTTTTAAATGTAAATTATAACGATTTTGTTATAATTTGGGAGCTTTTAAAGTTTTCTAGATTCTTTTTAAATTTTTCAAGACGATTTTTTCCACTACCTAGTTGTTACAAATAAAAGAATGTGTTTTGATTTTTGAAAGAATGAATTGATTTTTTTCTGAAAGCTTTTAAAGTTTTTATTTTTTTATTTGGAATAAATTCGCCTAAAATTGCTTAAAATAAAAAATTCTTAGTTTTAAAAGAGAGCTTTAAACTTTTCTAGATTTTGTATTTAGCTTGCTGTAAGTTTATCACGAAATCTAAAAATTGTTATAAACGAATATATGATTGACTTTTTCATAAAAGCTTTTGGGAGCTTAAAAAGCTTTTTTATATTTTTATAAAACTGAAGCAAATTGTTTAAAATTATTTTATTGATGATTATTGAATTGATCATTTATCAATTAATATATGTATAATTGTGATTTTTAATAAAGCTTTTGGGAACTTTTAAAGCTTTTTTAATTTGCTAAAAATGACTTAATTCTACGTAGATATATGTTTTATATAATTAAATATGTATGTATATTTTATTAATTTTTAGAAAAAGCTTTCAAAAGTTTGTTCATTTTTTTTTCTTTTTTCTGAATTTACCTAAAAGTAATTTTGAACTTGAAAATGTTATATAAATTAGTATAAAATAAATTGTTTTAGAAATTTTTTAAAAGCTTTCAAATTCAAAGCTTTTTTAACATTTTATATCAATAAACTGCAATTGTTTAATATAACTTTATTGACACTCGGTTATTTTTATTAATGAATGTATGTATATGTATAAATTTGATTTTTTCTAATAACAGCTTTTGGGAATTTGAAATTTTTTTTTTTTTTTTGTTTTAATTCACTTAATTTTCTGATTGAAATTAAATATTATTTCGAGCCCTTATAGCAAAAATGATGAAAAAAAACTACTCCTGTAAATTTTTTTTTTTTTTGGTTACATCAGTTTTGCTATAAGGGCTCGATATATCTGATTATTGATTTGCGAAAAGCTTTTAAAGTTTTTATTTACTTTTGTATAATTACTATAATAAAAATTACTTCATTTTAACATTAAAATATCATAAAACTGAATTAACAAAAAATTTTTTACAAAGGCTTTTTTATTTTTTGTATTTATTTGCTTAAAATTGCTTAAAATTAGTGAAGTGCTTTCTTGTTATTTCTTATCAATGAATATAAATAAATTCTTGTTTCTTCAAAAATTTTCTTGCGAGCTTTTTTAATGTTTACGTTGTTAAGATTTTTAAAAAAAAAAAGTTAAAATTAAGAATTTTTTTTCATTTTCATTCGATGTTGCTTTAACTTTTTATAATTGAATTTAATTAAAGAATTGAAAAACTAAAACCTTATTTTGGCCTTCTAAGTATTTTACTGAAATGAAAATTGTGTTGTTTTTAAGGGTTTTACTAAATAATTATTTATAAAATAAAACGAACTATGTCGAAGCTGTTTTTTTGTTTCCAACACACTGATACTTTTAGTTGGTCTTTAGCACCAAAAAAAAAAATGGTCCATAACTCTTATAGAATTAGTTTAAAAATTTCATAAGATTTTTCTTATTTTTTTCATGTTTAAAATGATTTATAGTTTTTGTATTTGGGTCACTTAAAAAAATGAAAATATATTAATTTAATGACCTTTTATTTATTTATTCAGTTTTTTATTTAGACAAATCATAAATAATATTTGAAATAATATCAATGACAAGTACCAAAAAAAAAAAAAAAAATTGGGTAATTGTAGACTTTTGTCGAAAAAACGGAAGGAAAACTAAAAATTTTAAAGTAATAAAAGACATTGTTGAAATAAAAATGTTTATTGTTCTGTTGGGTCTTTTATTAAGCAAAAAACACGTGTTTTATAAACATACGTTTCTTTTTTAACAAAAAGATTTTTCTTTTTTAAATTATGAAATTTAATATTCATAAACTTATATATTTTTTAACGACGACGA
This sequence comes from Pollenia angustigena, assembly GCA_930367215.1. Lineage (NCBI taxonomy): Eukaryota > Metazoa > Arthropoda > Insecta > Diptera > Polleniidae > Pollenia > Pollenia angustigena. The sequence goes on along the minus strand of OV884059.1, from coordinate 4,937,567 downwards.
GAATGAATGTCTTATAATTGACGTCCAGAAAATATTTGCCATAACTTAACAATTTTATTATTAGAAACCTTTAAATGTCAGGCAAAATTAACATGATTTTCCACAACGATAAACATCAGTAACATACATATGTATGTAGGTATAGTCATATTTTATAATTTTATTTTTTTTAATTTCAGTTTTTAAACAAAAAGAAACGTGCACTTTTCTTAAAAACAAGAAACACTCAATTTCATAACAAATTTAAGGGTTTTTTTTTTGTACCCAGAATTGTTGTTTAATTTGCGATAAACACAAAACAACACAAAAGTCTTTAGAAAAAATTCATAAAGCATGAAAACGTTTGCAAATTGTACAACTATAAAAAAAACGTATTAAATAAGTGAGACACGTTTTTAAGCAGAAATTAGCAACGACTTGAGAAATACAGTACTTAAAGCTTGCAAAATAAAAAAACAATCCGAAAAAAAGAACAAGAAAAACAGATTTAAAAAAGCAAAGTTTAGCAAAGGAAATCAGGTTCAAAAAAAAAAAGAATCACCAGGAAAAAGCTTTGAAATCTATATAAAGAAAACAAGTAAGAAATTACGAACAACAAGAAAAAATCTTTTAAAAAGCTCTGTTGCTAAAAAAGTAGCTCAAAACGCACAAATAAAAAGAAGACAAATAAAACAAGAAAGTTAAAAACTTTTTTTAAAAGCTTTTTGGTAAAACAGAGCTAAGTAAAGCTCAACAAAGAGTTATTATTTAAGAATAAAATCTTCTTTTATTCAAGAACTAAAATATATAAAGAAAACAGCTTGGAAGTAAAGTTCAACAAGAAAAAGCTTTAAAGTTAAAAAAAACCCTGCAAATAAAATTGGAGTACCTGATCAATTTTGATAAAATGGACTGGTCCGATGTAATGCAAGCGTGGACCATGTCGTTGTTAAAAAGTGTTAGTAGTGAGACGACATGTCTTCGTTTTTTAACGACATGCTTTCGTTTTTAAACGTAGTTAAAACTAATCCGTTTGAGTATACCATGGGGTAGTTTTAAAACTACTCCTTAGTAGTCCAAAAGTGGGCTATATGGTCCTCCCCTAGGATGTTAAATAGACCATGTTTATCCATACGTTTGGGTTACTTTTTGACTAGTCCTGGTCCCTTGTGGACTACTCTTTACACGCGTGTTTGCACGGTCCTATTATTTGCAGGGAAATGGAGAGAAAAGAGGTAAAATTAGCCAGCAACAAGTAAAAAGCTTCTTCGAACCTTTTGCAAAAAGCAATAAAAAAAATTTACAAAGTTCCTAAAATTTAAAAGAATTTCTTGAAAATAATATTTTTTTAAAGCTTCAGTAAAAACCAATTTATAGAAAAGATATAGGTACCAAAAGAATTTAAATTTTAAATACTTTTAAAGCAATAATATTTTCAAGTCTAAAAATTAAATTAATTAATCATATATTTTAAAAGCTTAAGTAAAAAAATTTATATGGAACAGAGCTTTTCAAAGAATTTAAACATTGTTGGCGCTCAAATCTGATTGGTCGTCAGTGGGAAAGCACAAAGCTGTTTTGTAAAAGCTCGCACATTGTGCTGATGGCTTGGACGTAATTGTTCCAAAGCTTTTTAAAAATAATTTTGAGGTTAAAAAATGTTTTATTATAGTTTACGTTGCAAGTTTTCTTAGGCAAATATTAGGAGGCAGAAGAAGAGAAATTAAAACTAAACCGGGTTTCTAGCTTTTTTTTCGTCTATTTTCTATAAAGTTAAGACTTTGCCAAGAAATCTTTCTGTGTGCTCATAAGGTCTAAATTATCGTTGTTTGCTTAGAAAGGAGCATTGCTATGTGTAGGGTAGAGATTAAAAAAAAAAAAAAAAACAATAAGTAAACTGATACTTAAATTAAAAAAATGTCTTCTCCACCCCAGGTTTTTGAAAGAACTTTGTATTTTAAATGTAGAATGGAATTTTAAAGAAAAACTTTTCAAGCAAAAGACGCGTGAGTTGTTTTAAAACTATTAAAAGGGGATTTAACAAAAAAATTATTGATAAAATAAATCTTGTTAAAAAAAATAGTTTTTATTTTAATTGAAATTCAATATTTCTTAAAGCAGATTAAATTACATAAAACTTTAACAAATATTTTATAAATGTAGGCGCAGAACCCTCTAAAACGATACTGATTCATTAATAAATATTCCATAAATTTTAAATAATTATTTTTTGTTTTTAAATTTAATTTTGGTTTTTATGTCTTTTATAAGTAGCACTTTGATTTGTCATAAAATTAACATTTTTATATAAAAGTTGTTCAAACTTAAAAAAAAATAAATTAAAAACCCATTAAAACGGACCAAAAACACATTATCTCACAACCCACGCATGTTCAAAAAATGTTAAATGAGTGTTGTTTGCCGGGTGTTCTACTAAAAATAAGAAAATACTTGAAATAGTTTGTGTTGGTTTAAAAAAAAAATAAATTTTGAAAGCAAAACTATGACAACAATTTAACCCAGCAAACACAATTTAAATTTAAAAAAAATCTTTTTATTTGAGGCCAAAGTTTATATCAAGCCTTTCTTTAAATACCATTGAGAAATAAAGAAACAGATTCACATTTTATAGAAAAAGCTTTTATTCTCAAATAATCGTTTTTAATCGTTCCGTAATCGATAGCAATCTTTTGTTTTCATTGGGTTCATCCCAATGGACAAAAACCAATAGACTAGTTTTGGTTAAATTTACAACAACCAAGCAAACACAAAAGCTTATTACCGTTTAAGAAATAGTTGAATTTAACCCCATTTTTAAACATCAAGGCGATCTTCAAAAAATTAACACACATTTTCAAAAAGCTTTCTCCCATAAAATCAATTGTACATATCGCACACTAAATCATAAACAGGCACGACTCAAAATGTATAAAATTTTTTTTTTCATAAACCATTTGACATTTAATCTATAGCGACTACGAAAATTTCGCTTTCTTCTTTATCATTTGTGGAACTAGTTTTTTTTTTTAAATTGCAACCATGTTTTTAAAAACAAAGGCTTTTTCAATTTAAACAAAAATTGTGTCACTTTTTTAAGTTTTATAAAAAGCCTAATTTGAATTTTTTTTAAAAGCTTTTTTCTTTATTCGTTAAGCTTTTTAAATAATTGCTTAGTCCTATTAAGTCCAAGCCATCAGCACAATGTACGAGCTTTTACGAAAGTGCCACACCGACGAGAGCACAACATTCAATCAGACCTAAGCGACAACAATGCTTGCTGCTTATGCTGGGTACACACTATGCAAGGCATTTACGCAGTCTGGTGAATTAAATTCATTTTTATTCATTCTAGATTGCATCAACATCAAAACGCTTTGATATTTTGAGGTTGCATTGAAACAGATTGCATGTACGTTGCACTGTGTGTACCCAGCATTACTTTGCAAAGAAACAACGAATAATTGTAAGAGCTTTCAAAGCTGTTTATCGCAAATGCAAATATCAAGTATGCGTGTTTGGCCGGAGCTGGTTTAATCTCTTAAAAAAAATGCTGCCACAAAAACTTTTATGCTTAAACTTTTAAATTTTTTTTAAATCCTTTTAAAAAAGCTTCTTTAAGCTATTTTAGATTTAGAAATCTTTTTAAAGCTAATAAATGAATTTTAAAGTTTTTTTAAATCCTTTTAAGGCTTTTTAAAATTTGTTCTACGCTTTCCTATATCGTTTTGAAATATTTTTTAAGTGCTTTGAAAGCTTTTTAAATAATTTTTCTAAGCGGTTTGAAAGGTTTTTGAATTTTTTTTAAACTTTTTGTCTTTTCTAAGTTTTTTAAAAATTGTTCAATCTTTTTAAAAGTTGTCTATGCTTTAAAGTTTTAAAAATGCTTTTCTTAACTTAAACAAGAGCTTTCAATAAGACTGTTTCAAGCTTTTGAATAGCTTTGCATGTTTTTTTTACAAAACTGCTTTTTACTAAGAAAGCTCCTATAATTTCTGCTTTAAGTTTTTATTAAGGTTTTTGAAAATATAACACATGAGTTTTTTTACACTTAAACTTTTTTAATAAAACAAATATTTTCCGGCAAACAATTTAAATTCTCCTTTTTCATAAATTTTTAGCCTCAATTAAGTGCTTAATTGAGCATTTCAATGCTTTTTGTTAATTTTTTTCGCACTAAAATTTTAAGTAAGAAAAAAGTATTTATTATTGTTTACTTCAACCACAGTGTTAATAATATTGTTTAACATGCTGGGGTCTTATGAAAAATAATTTACTATAAATTTCAACATTAAAATGTAAATATTGTGGTCAAAAAGTTAAATAAACACTTAAAAAAATAAAAAAAACCATACATAAAACCGCATTAATTGAAAAAAATACAGTAGAACACAAATATAATGACCACGGTTATTAAAAATATTTATATTTATATGAATTAGCAAAGAATTTTTTGAGATTTTTTTAAAAGATTTTAGAAAATTTGTTTATTAGAAACAAAACTTAATTTCTTCGAGTTCGTTATAAATGTCTTTTACTGTACCACAAAAGTTTCTACACTAACTTGTGATGATTTGTAGTTGATTAAGTAGTTACACTGCTTAACAAAAGGCACGCTCAATAATTGATTAAAAAAGCAACAGCTTCTGTAATACACAATTGTTTGATGAATTTTGAATGTGTGGTTGCCGTTTTGATTGTGTTTTGTGTCATCATCAGTAATTGAAGTTTCTTTGTGATTTCAATGTGTACAACAAAAACAACGTAATCTTTGTAGCTCGTATGGAGAGAAACATTACACTCGTAATTTGTTGTTGGCCACACAAACAAATTAATAATAATTGCAAATGGTCTGAATGATTACGAGATGGTGATGGCTGAAGGAGCTGTGGCAGCAGCAGCCGCAGCTTTATAATTGTAATGAAAACCACAACAGCAGTTTAAATACATTTTGTAATTTTCTTATAGTAATTCCTGAAAAAAAACTTTAAACAAACTTTTGTTTGCTTTAAAAATCAATAACATGGTAAATGATACCAAAATTGTGGTTAAAGTAAGTTAAAAAAACATTTTTTAGGAACTTTGTATTTAAAGCTTTTTTTTTTTGGAAATGTTTTTGTTTAATTTTTACTGCATTTTTGTTTGGTTTTTTAAATTCTAACATTTTTTAAAATGTTTAATATTTGTCTACACAAATTCGGTAATTTTAACTAAATTTTCCTTGTTATCTTTATATACATACATATGGTTAAGACTTTTTGAAGGTTTTTTTAAAAAAAGCTTTTGTTTTTGTACAAGTTTTTTTCTTTTTAAAACAATATTTTCTTATTTAGCTTTTAGTTTTTTTGTTTTGAGTATTTAATAAAAATTTTTATGTTAAAGCTTTTGCTATTATTTTCTAATTTTAAACTGTTTAAAGAAAGCTTTTTTTTATTTTAAAACTTATTTTCGCAGTTTAATTTATTAATTTATTTTATTTTTGTAAATATTAAACTATAAGCTTTTGGCAAAAAAATTTTGTTAATTTTCATTTACATTTTTTAAACCGTTTTTTTTTATAAAAAATTATGTTTTAAAATTTTTTTTTGTTATTTTGCTTATAGATTATAATGAACTAGACAAGCTTAATGATAAAAATCAAAGATTTTGCCTTTTTTTTATCAAAAACTTGTTTTCAAAAAGAAAGCTTTTGGTAAATAGCTCTAAGTTAAATTTTTCATAAGACGTGTTTAAACTTTTAATTATTTCAAAATCCTGTAAAAAAAGCTTTTAGGGTGTTTTGGAAAATAAAAAGCTTAAAGCAGGAATAAAGCTTTTGTTCTAATTATTTTTGTTTTGTTTTTATATTTGTAGTCTATTTAGTAAAGTAATTTCCTCTTTTTAATTTTTATTTTGAAATTATATGTGCACTTTTTTTTATTGCCTTTAAACTTTTTATTACACATTTTGAAATAAAAAATTTTTTTTGTAATTACATATTTTTATTACACATTCGTTTAAAAGCAAATTGAACTCTGCGGTCCCCTAAGGAATTGGCTTCGGTATTTAGCTTTTTGTTTAACTAAAAAAAAACTGCAAAAACGAATTTATTTCGTTAACAAAATAGTGTGTAATAAATTTTAACAAAAAACACAACTGCAAATAGAAAAACTTTATGAGATTTTGAACACAGGCCAAAAAAGCAACAATTGAGTTGACAACAGGAGTTTTTAAAGTGTGCCAATTTTTTTTTTTTAAATTGTACTTTTCTAAGCTCAATTGTACCAAAACCGGCCGTTTTCGGCTCTTCCCGTTATATTTTCTTCTGAAGCAGCTTATTTTGCTGATTTCTTAGTGAGTTTAATTTAAGGTATTTATTTTACCAATTGTACAATTAATGCACACGAAAAGCTGACAGAATTCTATCCGACATAAAAAATGTCTGCAAAATCTGTTTGTCAATGCCACAAAATCGCACGACTAAAAAGAATAGTTAATCGCTGGCTTAAGTGAGAAAATTTTACTCTGGTTGTACTTATATCGTCATTGGCGAATCATTATAAAGGGTGTTTTTTATATAGTGACCAGTGCCCATGTTCTGTAACTCTCGCGTCGAGAAAGTTTTCGATTGAAATGTGTGAAATGAAACAAAAATGTCATAAATTGAAACAAACAGCTGTTTTTCTCACTTAACTGTGTCTGTAACTTTTTTTGGCGATTACAAGCTGTCACGTAAGGAAATTACTCGCCAATTTACAGAAAAAGTGTTTCTGTAACATTTTGGTGAGAAAAGTTCCCGCTTTGAACTGTCAAATAAACTCACGAATAAAAATGGGGCGAGAAAAAATTTTAACACTAAAAACAATTAAAAATGCAAAGAATAATAATAATAATATTTTATTCTTGGCACATTTTTCATTGTTTTATTATTTTGCTTTTATTATTTTTATAAAATATACGAATGTCTTCAAAGCTCGTTTGCAAACAACAAACATTAAAGTCGCTCTTTACACAATTTGGTATACCCGACGGTTGTGTTTTCGCCGCCGTCGTTGAAAAATTTTCAATTTAAGTAAATTTTGGTCGCCGTCAACGATATGTGTTACTGGCGTTCTGAACGTCTGCAATGTCACATCGGCTTCGAGTGCAATATTATGACATTTATAACGTAACGACGTAATCACTTATGATAGTTTTCGACATGAGTTACAGACACACATTTTTCGCACTTTTCGAGAAACGATGGAATATTTTGTTTCACATCTTTTCGATGCAAGAAGTTCTCACTAAAGTTACAGAACATGGGTACAGTGTTGCCAATTTAGCCATTTAGTGGCTAGATTTAGCCATTTTTCACCCTGTTTAGCCATTAAAAAATGAGTTTAGCCATTAGCCATTTTTTTTAGCCATTTTTCAACTTGTTTAGCCATAAAATTTTTTTGCCCTTTTTCTTTCAAAAGAATAATTTTTATTTTATTATAAAAATTTATTAAAGTAAAATAAACATTTTGAACAATTAAAACGCCTTTAATTTAAATCACAACTTTTACAAAGGTTGAAAATCGCTATAAACTATGACGCTGAAACATCCTTCAAAATAAAGGAACAGTGTTCCGCTATTAAATTTATAAAATGAATTGAAATGAATGAATGAAAGAATTGACTATAAAGTTGCTCTCACTTCCATGGTCCAATGCTGAAGTAGAGAGCGTGTTTAGCCAAGTAAACATCGTTAAAAGTAATTGCAGAAATAGGTTACATTAAGCAACCGTTAATTCGATTTTATCAATTAGGTTAATATTTTTACCATAACAATACAATGTTTATACCACCACCACAAATTGATCTTAACTCACAATTTCGTGGTAAACAACTTTAAATGAATTATATCTGTTTTGTTATTTAATTTTAATGTGTTTTTATTTAAAAAAGCTTTTAGGCATTTTTTAGCCCATTTTTAGCCATTTTTTCCGTAAATTTAGCCATTTTTGGTCACCAAGTTTTGGCAACACTGATAGTGACACATGTTAAAATCATAATAAAACGTTTTCTTTAATTCAAATCTAATTGTTTTCATTCCCAATCCTACTAAAAAAATTTTAGAGCGTGAAACTGGCAAATTAAGTCAACAAACCCAAACAAACATTCAATGCTGTATGACAACAACATTCACAGTAATTTGATAACCCCAAATGCAAAAATTACCTTAATTAACCTGAAATTTGCCAATTAGCTTTTATTTCTTATCATTTTTAATGGTAAAATAATCTCATTTTAAAGTCTCAAATTAAACTTAAACTCATTTTAAAATGGTGCGTGTTATAAAAATCTAGTTTTATTTATTGCAAATGTGTTTCGCACTTATTCAAAAAACACTTTAAGCTGTCAAAAATCCATTTAAAGTAACAACTAAATTTATGTGTAAACTGAAATATAAAAAAAAATGTGAAACTAGTTTTAATAAGTTTTAAAATAAATTTCTTGTAATTAACTCCTTACACTGATATTTAAAATCAATTTACGAGCAAATTATTGGCAATTTTTATTTGTTACAAAATTATTGTGATTTTCGTTTGATTTTTTTTATATTTTTTTTCAATTAAAGTAACAATTTCAATTAAATTATTTTTATTTTTTTAGCTATGATCTTTTTCACACTTTTTATTTATTATTATTTCAGGCAATTATTTGTAAATTTCTTTGAGATTCTTTTTGGTTTATTTTTATAAGGTCTTTTTTAACCCGTTTTCATCCGGCAATTTACCAAAAGCTCTTTTTATGACTTGGTCTTTGAGAAGAAAAAAACAATTAGCAAGACGTTAATCATTAAAAAAAATTTTAAAAGAAATTTTTAACTGGATTTTGATAATGATTGTTTTTTTTAAAGAAACTGGCATGTTTCTTGAACAAAAACAATCATAATCAAAACTCATTTTAAGAAGTCATAATGAAACTAAAAAATGACAAAGGTGGAAAAAATTGTTTTCTTATTAAAAAGAAGAAGTGACGTGGATTTTTTCATGTTACACTCGATTAAAGCGTGCTTCAGTCCTAACTGCAATAAATTTTTTAATCTCGAGTAAAAGGATACGCGTGTTTGTAATATAACATTTGCGTTGCGTAAGATTTCTTATGGACATACAAAGACTTCATTAAGTCTGGGATAACAAAACTTGCCTCTCATTTCGGAAGAAAGAATTTGAGTGTGAACTCAAACTAAGAAAAAAAAATAATTTTATATAATTTTCTAAACTTACAGAATTTTTCCTTAAAAAATTTTTTTAAATTAACTTAATTGATCGTAAGCCGAAATCCACTCACGCACACAGATAGATCTTCCCAAAAGCTTAAACAAAATTTTCTAGAAAAATACGTTTGTAACAAAAACTTTTTAGAAAAAAGATGTCATGAAAAAGCTTATACATTTTTTTTTAACTTATCAAAACTTTTTTTTGAATAAAGGTTTAAGAAAGCTTTTTAGGGAAAAGCATTAAAGTGCTTTTTCGAAAAAAGATTGTTTTATGCTTAAAGATTTCCCATTATCAAAAAGTAATTTCAATTTTTGGGAATACAAAATTTTAATTTCAAAAGATTTTGTTATTCGTGCTTAATTCCCAGTTTTTATTCTTGACAAAAACACTTGAAATTTATTGTTGATGGGATCAGCTATTCCTATGCATTTCACTGGTTGCTTAGGCCAGATCATCAGGAAACTTCATCCATAAAGATTTTGGAAAAACTAAAGATATTAAACCAAATAAAACTGTTAAACGTATACGAATTATAGCAACAGTTCTACTTGTAATAATATCAAAGTTTAAACAAAACACATCAACAAGATGAGATGAGATAAACCCACTGTTGTTTATTGTTGATGTGTTTTGTTTAAACTTTGATATTATTACAAGTAGAACTGTTACTATAATTCTTATACGTTTAACAGTTTTATTTGGTTTAATATCTTTAGTTTTTCTAAAATCTTTATGGATGAAGTTTCCTGATGATCTGGCCTAAGCAACCAGTGAAATGAGCATAGCAATAGCTTATCCCATCAACAATAAATTTCAGGTGTTTTTGTCAAGAATAAAAACTGCGAATTAAACACGAATAACAAAAGATTTCCCATTAATTTAAATGCTTTAACTTTTTTTGTAAAAAAAATGCAAAAAAAAATTTTTCTTAGAAAATTCCTCAAAAGCTTTTTCAGCTTAAAAACTTTTTTTTTTTGAAAAAAGCGAATGAAAAATATTTTTTAAAGGTAAACGGCCAATTTCGCCAAGTTGCGCAACCGTTACGACTTATTAATGTGCCAATTGTTTACTGCGTAAATCCTTTTTTTTTTTTTTTTTTTTTGTTAACAAAAACCCTTCAGAAGCTTTTTTATTAAAACTTTCTTCATAAAAATAATTTAATGAAAATTAAATTTGATGAATTTTAGCCTTATTAAAATATTAAAATTTGGATTAAAAACCATAAATAGTTCAACAAAATAACCACAATACTAATTATTTTTATGGAATATTCTTAGAAGTTTTTTAATAAAAAATGCTTGCAAAGTTTTTTGGAAAAAGCTTATAAATATTTTTTTTAAATAGCAAGCTTGAAAACATTTTTTTTAAAAAAAGGTTGTTTTTTATTAAAAATGAATACAATAATTTTATAGAATATTCTTAAAAAGCTTTTTAATGAATAATGCTTGAAAAAAGTTTTTTTTTTTAAAAAAAGGTTCATAAATTCTTTATTAAAAGTTAAAACAAGTTTTTTTAATGCAAAAGCTTATAACAGAGATTTTTTGAAAGGCTTAAAAAAGCTTTTATGCAAAAAATCTTTAAATAGGCTTTTCCAAAAAAAAAAAAAAAAAAAATACTTTAAACAGCTGGTTTCAAAAATTAGCTCCAAAAACCTTTTGTAAGAAAAATTGCTAAAAGAACAATTTTAATTTTAGGGTGACCGTTGTGCAGAAAAGCTACCACGAGATTTAAATGGTATTAAAACAGTATTTTGGGTATGTAAAAAATTTTAATAATTTAATATTTTTATTATAGATTTACAATAAATAAATTTGTATTTTAGCATGTATACATTTTTAGCCTACAGATATTGTAAATGTGCATACACCAAACAAGGTTTTGATATCATTTAAAGTCTTCTATATGTTTCACATTTCCATTGTATGTGTATATGCATTTGTTTATTTTAAACATCTAAACATATGTATATTTGTATATTTGGAAATATGTTGTATTTTAAGTTGTTCTGTCGCAATTCCATAGATATACTAAAAAAAGTACCAAAAAAAAGAGCAAAATTACCCGCATTCAATGTAACATACAAACCGCCCATCACTGTCTTACAAAGGTCACGTAACAACGGCATGAAATTTATACAGATTGGTCCGTTGCAACTACGTTACATTGCATTTCGGTAAGCTTTTGTTTTGGTTTTCATATAACAAAAAGCGAACAGCTGATTGATACAGAACATATACGGTACAGCAACGTTCGCCTAACTGAGCCTTAAGACTTGCAACGTGTGAATTGGCACTTAGTAAAAGCTAACTTTAAAACGAAAAAAAAAAAAAAATCTTTAAGCTTTTGTGCAGATCAAAGCATTAACTTAAACAATTTTTTTTTTTTTCTTAAGTTAAAAAACCAAATTTTTCCAAGCTTTATTTTAACCTTGCAATTTCGAATTTTTCTCATCAATTTTTAGGTTTAGAATTGTAAAACATTTGCCACTTCATCATTATCTTAAATTAATTGATTTAAATAATCTTATCACTTCTTGTAGCTGTTTTTTTTTTGTCTTTTTTTTTAATAAAAATATTTTTTTTCTGTATTTATTAAGAGATTTCTTTGATATTTTTATTATAATGTTAATTTTTATATGTTATTTTAGATTGGTTTTTATTTTTTTTTTCTCCCTTTTTTTAAACTTTAATTCGATGAATTATCGTGTCGTTAAGACGACACATAAAATTTATGTTTTGCTGAAATTTATTAAAAATCACATGAGCTTAAACAAAATTTGCATAAAAATCATAAAAGTTGAGTGAATGGACTTTAAAAATCACAAATTTTTCGATGATAACAGTAACCGTAACAGGAAAAAAGAGACAAAAAATACAAACGATAAGTGACACAATATAAATGTCAATGCAAATTAAATTAATTAATTAATCTAGGCCTAAAAGTTTCTGGTTGAAAAAAACTAATTTCACTATCTTAAAATTCTTTTGTTTTTAAATTTTAACTGTGTTTTAAGTTGTGTAAATATCTTTTTTTTTTATTTGGAAATTTTTTCTTTTACTAAAAGTTTTTTGTTGTAATTATTTTAATTATATAACTTTATTTCCTTTTTACCATTTTAACAAACTATAAACAGAATTACTTTTTAACTGTGCACTAAAAGACAACAATTTTTATTCATCTTTTTCTTCTTAACAAAACCTAAAAAAACGCTGGTTATAACAATTTTTAAACAAAAATCATAATTAACTTAAAAATCATATCTATTAATTTTTATTAGACACACCTTTTGTCATTAAATACTTAACAAAAGCTTGTGTTTTTTTTTAATTTCAGAAACTATTGTTTAAGTTTTTTTTCTCTCATAAATTAACATTTTAAAATAATAAACAAATTTTTGTTTTTATTTAAAAAATAAAAACTACAGTGTAATCTCCCTTAACGAACACTTTCTATAGGGCGACACTGTTGCCTGTTCCAATCAGCTTTCCACTGGGAAAGCATACCGTTTTTTTTTTAGTGGAAATACTCTTTGTATGCACTGTTCCTTCGGTGTCTGGTCAGGAGAGATTCCACTGTACTAATAAAATACAATTTCTTAAAAAGATTTTAAAAATACAAAAAAAAAAAAAAAAAATCTTTAAATTGGCCATAAAATTTAAGAAATATCTATCAATATGCTATAAAAACTTAACAAATTGTTTAAACAAATTTGCAAATTTGACAAATAACTTAATACCTATAAAAGACAGCAAAGAAAAATTTACCGGCATTTCTTTTTTAAAATCAATTGTATTTTTTTTTTTTTTTTTGTCTTTAACGTGTTTAAGGTAATTAAGACTTTTTTTTTGTATATGGGCAAATCCTGCGTGACGAACGCAACATTCGCACGCGTTTTCTAATTGAAATATGTATACACATTTTTTGGTCTTTCAAAAAAGATAGCTTCAACTTATACATAGTATTTACTGACATTAATATGTACTTACCAATGGCATATATCATAATTTCTTAGCAAGTATTTGTTGCGAAATAATTGATCACAAAGTTTTGTGACGCACGCTAAAAAAAGTGGAAGTAACTTCAAAGGTTGAAGTGCGTTTTCCTAATTTTTGGCGAATTTTTCATGATAAGGTATACAAAATCTGATTCCTAAATGAAAGATGAGTATAAGAGAATTCTTAACGCACTTATTTGCAGCCAAAAAATGTTGTGATTTTTTGACAAAAGCCGTGAACCCTTTGTGACGCACGCTACGTAACGCACGCTACGTAACGCACGCTACAGTTTTCAAGTAGTATTTTATTATTATCAGGTATGTGATGAAAATCGATCGATTTCAAAACGAACGTTTTTAAAAGGTGTGATGAATTTCGAAGGAATTTAAAATCTATTTCTGAATTATAGTCTCAAATTTTCGTTCAGAATACACTTCAGTTAAAGTATATAATATACAATTTGAAAGAATAAAGACTGAAAATAAAAGGAATATGCATTTAAAATCCATTTCAAAAGATACTGAAAACGATATTTTCGGTTTCAAATCGTATCGTTTTTAAAATCGATTTCCATCACATACCTGTATATTTTATTTATTTTAACAAAACAAATTATATTTTTATGAATTGCATTTCTTAAACTAATTTGTTAAGTAATGAACATCAACTTTTATTTTAACGAAATTTATATTTTGATAAGTTGGCTCTAAGTGCTATTTTAAGCACAAAAATCCCCTAAAATAATGCTAAATTCACGTTTTTTATTAAAAAATCAGCAGTGGGGTAGGATTTGGTAAAAATTATTGCATTGATGATCATTGAAATACATATTTTTAAATATAAAAATTAAATTAAACATCTAGTCTTATATTCCGTTTAAACAAAAATTAATTTGAAAAATTTTTGGTTGGTGGACTGTTTCTGGGATTTGCCCATATGTGCTTTTAACAAAATTTACATATATGTAAATCATTTAAGGTGAGGTTATTTTTGTTTTCTAAACATAAAAAACTGACACCTAATACTTTTAAGATAAACATTATAGTTCAAAAAAAAAAATTAAACTAACGGTTCAGTTAAAGTTCGGTTTTAACTAACAATGCAATACTTTAACTTCTCTTTAACTAACTCTATAAATTATCAGTTAAAAATGTTATTATAATTAAATTTCGACAAAAAAATGCAATTTATGTTTGAAACAAAGAAAAAATTTGACTAGCATTAAAAAGCTTAACGTTAGAAATTTTAGCTTTTGTTAACAAAACTCGCGCTAAAATTAAGAAAAAATCCGCTTTACAAATACAAAATACTCTCTCAACGAGAAACAATCATATTTAAAGCAACAATAATAATAAAACTTTTCTTCAAGGCTAGGAAATTGCAACAACAACCAACACTAATGTAAACAGTGAATAAAAAAATAACAACAACTACACTCCTCTTTAAGTCTAGAAAATTGCTACCATAATAATGTAAACAAAGAAGATCACCTGATCCATTTTGATAAAATCGGCTACTCCATGGACTGGTCCGATGTAATGCAAGCATGGACCATTTTATTGTTAAAAAGTGTTTGTACACTGAAAGAATTTTCTTCGCAATACTAACGAATTTTGACATTAATCCCATGAAAAATTGCATTATAAAGGAACCTATGCAGCGCTTCGTTGGATCAATGAAACCTGTTTCATTAAAAGGACTTAATGAAACATTACATCAGATCCATGAATATTATTCATTGAATTAATACTTTCAATAAAGTAAAATTTTTTTATTTTTTTTATTTTTTTTAATTACTTTTTTTTCTTTTTTCTTATTTTATTTTACTTTATTTTATTTTATTTTTTATTTTTTTTCTGTCTCTGGTGGGATTCGAACATGCAACCTCGGTGCTA
Source organism: Pollenia angustigena (assembly GCA_930367215.1). Classification (NCBI taxonomy): domain Eukaryota; kingdom Metazoa; phylum Arthropoda; class Insecta; order Diptera; family Polleniidae; genus Pollenia; species Pollenia angustigena. Next base: position 4,922,471 of record OV884059.1, on the reverse strand, counting down.
ATAGACTAGCTCACTACCAGCTAGTCTACAGGGGCAGTGTAGTTTTTGTATGAAAAAACTATGTTTTGTTCTCAATTAAGAGCGTAAATATGAGATTAAATTGTCCATAATAACAATAACAACGTTGATTGAAAGTGGATTGAAAGTATCTGTTTCATTACTATAATGACATTTTTATTGTCATAATGAAAATTTAAATTTATGAAGGAAATTATTGAAATATGTTGCTTTTATAAAAAAAATTTTTGATTTCATAAATTTAATGGCATACATGTAACATTAGATGTATGAAATTATTAAATCTTACATTTTTTAAATAACAATTAAACATTTTTTTAAGGAAACTATAATTTTGTATTAATTTATGAATATAGTTATGTTTGTTTATTGATTTTTTGTGTTCCCAATTAAAATTTTTTGTTTTACTTAGACAAACTTAATTTTTCATATATCCAATGAAAATTTTTAACGTAATTACGAAATCTAATGAAGCGATTTTAACGAAAATACTTCATCAAACCTATGAAATTCCATTTAGACAATGAAAATTTTCATTTACCCAAGGAAAACTTTTTTATGAAAATGATTCATTAAATATATGAACCATTTTTCTTTCAGTGTAGTGAGACGACATGTCTATGTCTTCGTTTTTAACGACAAGCTTTCGTTTTTAAACGACTTCAAAACTAATCCTCTTGAGTATACCATGGAGTAGTTTTAAAACTACTCCTAAGTAGTCCAAAGGTGGGTTATATGGTACTGCCCTAGGCCATCGTAATGTTAAATAGACCATGTTGTTTCCATACGTTTGGGTTACTTTTGGATTAGTCCTGGTCCCTTGTGGGCCATTCTTTACACGCGTGTTTGTACTAGTCCTATTATTTGCAGGGCTCAACACTCACCCACAAATACACTACACACAAATAAACAAAACAAAAAAAAAAAAGACGAGCAAGAAAAAAGTTTGGAAATAACAAAGTTTCAAATTTACACAAATTTATGTAAACAAAGTTACGAGTAGAGCAGCAACATTCAAACTTTTCTTTAAAACAAAAAAAATTGCAACAGCAACCATGATAAAAAAAATTACCAACCCCCCCACCTACTAATAGAACTCCAGAAACAAAATAAAAAGACTAGCACATTTGGAGCTCGAAAAGTCTCAGACAAAGAGTTAGACATTGTCCAGACTTGCAATTTTCGTTGCAGCAATTCTTGAGTTTATTGGTGAGAGGGGTGAAAATATTGTTTTGTTTTGTAAATTTCAGCTTTTCAACTTGAAGTTGTCTGTAGGTGTAATTGTATTTATATATTAAATATATAAACAAGATAAAAATACAAATATTGCAACCCTAGAATTTTGAAGCAGAATTTAAAAACGTGCAGCAACAACAAACACCGCAAGTCTGGACGATAACTTAACAAAGCACGTAATAGCTACTTGCAAATAACCAGGGTTTAAAAAACTGCAGTAGTAACCAAAAACTGTCGAACTATAAACGAAAATTTGTGTAAAAGTTTTTGCTTTTTGAGTTGGTTTGGCAGCGACTGTTTACATTTAATGAATCAGAAGTAAAAGCAAACGTTTTTTTTTTTGTGGCCGATGAAAAATGAAGAACTGAAGGAAATGGCAGTTTTTCTACTTTGACTGCAGTTTTTTAAACGCTGCAAATAACAACAAGGGGCAATTAAACAAAAACAATAGTCTACCCAAACATAAAGTAACAGACACAGATGGCGCATTCCTCCATTTCCAGTTATCTAATGCGCTTAACGTCACGCGAGACCAAACTGTAAAAAATTTTGCTTTCAAGACAAAGCCTTATACACAGTCTTTTTCTACGTGACTGACTTGACTTACTCAAAATATAAAACAACCTAAACAAAACGACGAGATCGAGCTCAAGAAATTGTTGTTTGATCATAGCGATGGCTCGTCAAGACGGGGTGTTGTAACACATGGCGCGATATTCATCTTACATGAAATGTAAACGTATACACTGTACACAGCTTTTGTGTTTGTGAGACTGCTGTTAAAAATTGTACAAGTGTTGGTTTTTTACTGCTAATAAAGGGTTGTAGCCGATTGCAACATAACACTAACAACAAAATATTGTCTACGCCTTGCGAGTCAACAAGCTGGTATTCCGTTGCAATAGAATTTCTTTTGTTTAGCCTTTCATTAGGCAAATAAAACGGTAGACATGATTGTAAATAAAAGTTAAACACAAATATACGCCATGATGCCTAAAGAGCGTATGACTAAAACATGATGTTTTTACACTCAGAAAGAAATATATCCTACTATTATAAATGTGAAAGCTTGTATGTGTGAATATTTGGATGTTTGTAGGAATGTGGTTCGTTCAATCACGCGAAAACCGCTTAATGGATTTTGATGAAATTTGGTAGACGTATAGCATATGGCCCAGATTCAAATATAGGGTACTGTTTTTTCTGTTTGATAGATTTACTTTACAAATTACATATGGTCCCGTTGCCGAAATAAACATTTTTGAGATCCCTTGCTTTCTTTTGTAGACAGTTGAATGTCGGTTGCTCAAGAGTATCGAGTGGTCAAAACTTATGTATGTGTATTAGGGTGGTCACAAGAAATCAATGTTGGATTTTCCATCGGCGCAACACCCTTATATGTGCCAATAGCATAAAAAATGCGATTGACAAAGTTTCAGCTTAATCGGGTAACGCTAACATGTGCCTCATTGAGAATAAATTAAGGAAAAACAGCGATTTTTCACTAAAATTGTGTATTATGTATGTATGGGCGAAAAATAATAATTCCTATAATGTTGTTTATTGAAATATTTTAACATAAAATAAGTATATGTAGATGTAGAAAACTACATAAAATTTCAGTAAATTTGTTTCTAGGATAGACTCTTTTCTTTTAAACTTGCTCTAATTTTGAAGTGAACGTTGTCACGGGTAAAAGCGAGTTTTGAATAAATCTCTTTAAATTTTTTTTTTTTTTTTTTGTTATCTAAAAGCTTTATTGATATTTCTTTTATTAAGGAGGAATTTTTGCAATATTAATTAACAATATTTTTATTTTTATCTCTAAATGATTAATTGCTTTATATTTTTTTCTACTCGTAGTTTGTCTTTAACATAAAATCATTGAACCTGAACATGTTTTGTTTCGTTTTAATTTTGCATGGCAGCTTTTAGACTCTGCAATATAAATTGCATATAATTAAGAGTTTTCTTAAACAAACTTGTACACAAAACTGCGCCTATAAATTTATTTTCAATATGTATAAAGATCTTAATACCTTTTAGTATTTATAGTATTTTTTTAAAGGCGTTATAGAATTTTTGTATATAATCAACTTTATTTCACTACTTTTGTTGGTGAAGTACGTATGTTATACTTTTATTTTCAAAACAAAACACTTCAGCCTACATAGAAAAACAAATTACAAAAAAAAAAAAAAAAAAAAAATTTAAAAAGTAGCATGCAGTTTTTACAAAAGTATTTAAAAAAAGAATTAAAGTAACAAAAAACAAGAAAGAAAGAATTTTGTACCATATTTTGGTCCTACGAGCAATCATGGACTCGCCAGAACAAAATTATGTTATGTTTATACATATATCTTCATCTATACGAGGAGTTACAGGCAAATGGGGGGTGTATATGGGACCTATGGTTTATTTTGGATCTACCAGCACAACATGCTATAGCTTTGGATAAATACCAAACAAATTAAAAATGATGTTTAAGATTGCAATTAAATAAGTTTGGACTAAATTAAAACTAAATACGTACCTAAAAAGATGGTTTATGGCCAAAAAGACTCCATACCGGAAAGAAGCTTTTAAGGAGGCTATCTGAAACTCTGCATCGATTTTTACCATTTTCAATTGGCCTAGTCCTTGTGATAATTGGAACCTAAATATGTACCAAATTTCATTAAATGATCGCTTTACTTTGCGTACAAGGTTTACAAGGACAGCAAGCCGGGCGGATGGACGGACATCGTTAGATCGATTCAAAAAGTGATTTTTAGTCATTCGGTATACTAAAAGGTGCAATATTTTAAGGTGTTACAAACAACAGCACAAACGCATAATACTCTCATCACTATTGCGATGGGGATTTAATAAGTGCCAGTTCACACAAGTCAAGTTTGACTCATCAAGTCTTCAGCTTTTAAGAGAGAAGGAAAAAGAGAGTGCCATTTCTTTTCCCCTCTCTCCTAAAAACTCAAGACTTGGTGAGTCAAACTTGACGTGTGTGAACCGGCACTGGGTATTTTAAGAAAAAAAAAAATTTTTTTAACATTTTAAAGCTTTTTTTAAATATTTGGTCTTAAAAAATTTATTTGGATAAACGAATTTCGGTTTAAATAATAATTTTTTATTTGTTTTAAAGATATAATACACAAATCTGTTCTTAAAATACTAGGGCAGGTCAATTAGTCTGTGACTTTTTTTAATTCCCCGCTTGCTAACTAAAAGGAAGACACGGCTCATGTCAACATACAGCTGTCAGTTGACTCCTGTCAAAGTTTTAATAAGCCTCGCCATTTTGTGTGTTAAAAAGCCAATGATAGCAGACTATTCTGTGAGTTATCGAGAAAATGGGGAATTTCGTATGTTCATTGAGCATTCTATGGCAAATATCCACGAATTAGGTAAAAATTGCTCTCTTATACGCCCTGAGTGACTATATCTTCACTTTTAACGGGAATAAATTTTTCCTAGAAATTTGTTTATTTTTCCCTTAAACATTTTTGTGGAAAAGCAAAATTTCGATGGAAAAATCTGTTCAACTTTAAATCACGATGGGTGTGCATGTTTCCAAACCTGAAGAAATGCTTTAGAATAAGCGAATTTGGCTCCATAGAAGAAATCATCTCACAAACAAATATTAACCCTTTTTTGATGACCTGACAAAACTAATTTTTTGAAAGGGATAAAAAATTGGAAAAACAGCAAACAAAGCGTTAAAAGCTTTAAGGAGACTACGTTTAAAACTAAATTTAATTTTTATCCAAAACATGTGTTTCATTTAAAAAGTCACGGACTTATTGAACCGCCCTCGTACATATTTTTTTATTGATATTTCTTAAAAGTTTTAAAATCTTAAAAAAATATGATTTAAATCGTTTTTCTTTTTATTTCTATTTACAGATAATTCTCCTCTAAGTGTTTAATTTACATTTAAGTATGTAAAGTTGATTTTTAAGGTAAGTGAATAAAATTTATGAATTTATCCAATAGAAATTTAAAATCTCTTTAATATATATATGTATTAAATGAAGTTTCGTCTAATTTTAAAACTTTCTTTCTCTTTGAAAAATTTTTTGTGCGTTTCTTGCTGTTTGTCGAATGAAACATACAACCGAACTACAACTATGTATAAACGACAAATGAAGAAGAAGTACTTGAGTAACCACAATTCTCTCAAAACGCATGAAGCAATTTCTGTAAAAAAAAAAAAAAAAAAAAAAAAAATTTTATGTTTGTCTGGGTTCTCACTATGAAAGTTTTCTTTCAGAAAGTTTGAGTTTGTTGGTGAGAGGGGAGAGAATAGTAGCAGCATGTTCACTTCCTCTCTCACCCATTAGCTCAGACTTTCTGAAAGAAAACTTTCATAGTGTAAACCCAGACTTTGTCTAATTTGACTGAAATTTTAACAGTTTCACTTCTAAAATGGTCTGTTTTGACAGTTTGAAAACTCGAGTACTCGGGTAACCACAATTTTTTAAGGTTTCTATAGTTTACCCTTTAAAATACATTTCAAAATATTTTGATGTTAATATTAACTGGCTAAACATTTAAAATTAAATTTTGACAACTAAAAAATCGAGTACTCGGGTAGTTGCTTTTGCTCTACTTACAAATGTTTGTAAAGAAACTAAAGAGGTTTAAATCTATTTGTAATGTCAGATGTCAGGCGGCTCTTAGTACGTTATCCTCTTTTGAGTTTAAGTCGAAGGTGGCCATGGACTGTGTTACATAACTGAATGACTTAGGGAAACAAAAGATTTGGATTGTATATTGGAGCCCTGGCTATGAGTGCCATACAGGATCAACAAGAGGGCGTGGTCTATTTTAAGACTTGTAGTATAGTATAAAAGGGGCTTTAGCCGGCGATTCAGTCGTACGATTGTGTGTACATAGTGTGTTCGCATAAAGTATAATACGCCCGTATTTATTTATAAGTGTTCTTAAACTCGTGCTTTTTTTTTTGACAAGACTGTCCAACTTGCAAATGCTTATGAAAATTTTCATAAAATAAAAGACTATGCGATCAGAGTTGAATTTTCTTGTAAAGTAGCTGAATTATATGATTTTGCATTGTTTTTGTATTATATTGTGGGTTTTTATGTCGGATACAAACATATCGGATTTTCGGATGATTAGTGAAGTGGTAGTGAATCCCGACCCATAAAAGGATGATTTTGACAGGCCTTATTTCAGAATGGAAATTTAAATTTACAAAATCTTTTACTTAAGGCATTCTTAAAGACCTTTTCAAAGAAGGCAAAGCCGAATACGTAAAAGATCACTCAGAATTCGTTTGTAGGCCTTCTGAAGGGCCTGATAAATGGGAGCGCTTGAAATCGTTCCCGCTGGCATCTTGGGTACTTTTTAAACATGTGTTTGTTGGTTTTGTATCTACGTTTGTAATTGAACTTGTTTGTTTTACAGACATTTTTAGCGAGTATTGCATGTTTTTAATACAAAAACAACAACAGCAAAGCACAAAAATAAAAAATAAAAAAGCTCATGCATGATTTTCGATGTGTAAAGCAACTTATTGTTCTTGGTGTGTGGCTGGCTGGCTGGTTGGCCTGGGATGGCGGCTGGCTGGCAGGCAGTCAGTTTGTGTGTTTTTTCTCTTCTTCTTAAGTTCATTTTAAAATAGAAGTGGACGATATAAAAACTCATACAGAAAAATTAAACGAAATTAAAAGAAAAAGGTTTGTGAATTTTTTTATTTTTGTTTTTCTTGCATGTTTTTCTTAAACGTAAGGAGTAGGTTATCGTTTAGGAATCTTTACAAAACTTTAGGAATGTTTTTTTTTTGGTCCTAAGCGTGGTTGGCTAAAACGCTTTTAAGGTGGTCTTTTCTTTTTAAAGTATGGAAAGGGCAAATCAAAAAGATTTAAACAGCAGAAACAGCTTAAATGAAGATATCAAAATTTCAAGCCACTAAATAAACATGAGATTTATGTATAAAAAACTAAAAAATAAAAGACAAACAAATTTTTGGGAAAAAAATGTTCTAAGAATTAATTAAAAAATCAAAAGAGGACAATATTTAAATAAACTCAGAATACGAAAAACAGACACTAAAAATATGGTTTCTACCAAAAATGAATGGCTGCTTAAGTTTTAAAGAGCTATACAACATTCGGTTAACTGAGTACTCGTCACTGTTTTTTGTAAAAGCTTTCATTTTTAACACACTTTAGTTCATACCAACCAGTTTAAAAACTTAAAAGTTAAAAAAATAATTTTGAAACTCGGTTACTCAAGTACTTGGTACAACTTTTTTAATAAACATACCTGTTTGTTATATTTTAGACACAGGTTTAATATACAAGAAATTTACCATACCAGATTGAAATTTTTTTTGTATTTTTGCTTGTCGATACTAAAATGTCAAAAAGAACTCGAGTATTTAGTACAATTTTTTTGTGCCTAAAGGCGGATTTTGCGCTTATTTTTGAAAATAAGGTCAAAGTTTAGCAAAACTTTTATTTTTTACTGATTGAAGTTCTTCATTTACTGAAACTAGTACTCGGTAATCATTATTTTATTAAAACTCATCCTGTTTTTATTAAAGAAATTAATAATTTTTAATGAAATTAAAAGAAAAATAAGAAGAGTAAAATAAATTTTTTAATTAAATTCTAAAAATTATTTTAAATTGTTTAAGGCTTGAGATCTTTTTATTTATAAAATATTATATTTATTTATTTATTTTTTTTATATACAAAATTTTGTTAATTTCCTGACGATGCTAACCAAAGGTTAGCAAAATATTGAAATAAATAAATATAATATTTTATAAATAAAAAGACTTCAAGCTTAAACAAATTAAAATAATTATAAAAAGAAAGATCAAATAAGGCTAAATTACATTTTAATTAAAAAAAAATTTATCCATAATAATAAAATTTATTTTTAAGTAATTTTTTTATCAAACGGGTACTCGCTAACTTTTAAAGTATAATTAAAAAAAAAAAAAACTAAAATAGGCCATCATTTTAGTTATAAAATCTTAATTTACCAAAAGCACAGCAAGTTTATTGGTTTCTCTTACTTAATTTTTAACATGCGGGTACCCGAGTACTCGGTGATCGTTATTTTAAAAGAGTTAAACACAAATTGTACTAGAACTATTATTTTTTGAGGTGAATAATTTAAACGGTTAATTAAGCTTAAAAAACTTTTAATTTTCTAAATAATTTTAATTTTTAAATTAATTACGTTTAACAAAATTCCCTCCTTGTTAATACACCCCTGCTATTGGCATTGATTTTTTCTACGAAATGCCAAATTGTCTTACAATTACAATTGTACACATGTTTAAAAAGTAACATGATTCATTTTTGCTACTATTTTTAGCACCCACTTTTAGTTTAAAATAAATTTGTTTTTTATATTTAAAATTTTTATTTTTTCAAGATTTTTTTTACAAAAATATCAAAAGAGTTTAGTTTTTCTTTACAATTTTTAACTACTTTGTTAATTTTAAGTTGTTAGTTTTGCATTTTCCTAGTAAATTGGTAGCTGCTGTTGTTAGCGTTGTTAACAATCTTAAACATTATGTTTATCTTATTCTTGGTGTTGTTATTTAAGACATGCCTAAAAGCTTTATTAGTTTTTATAAAGTTTTTCTTGTTTTTTTTTTAATTTTTTGCATTCTGTCGTTGCCCATAAAAACACTTGTTGTACTTTTTGCAGTGATACTACTACCACTACAAAAAAGAAAACAACTTTGCTTTTGATTTGTTTTGTTTTTATCCCCTCGTAAACAACAACAAAACAAGTTTTCAGAGAGCATTGTTTACATGCAACTGCATACAAAAATAACCACAAAAATTTAATCTCCAAAAATGGCAATGATCTTGAGCAAAAAAGCATCATTGTTTCCAACGCGTGCCTTGATTGCAAAAAAAAAAAAAAAGAAAATTAAAAATGAGATTTATATAAAATAAAAGTTAAATATAAAAAATATGTATATGAAAAACGATAGAAAAATTACGCCAACTTAAAAAACCATGACATTTTTAAAATTTACTAAAACAAAAATTCTATAGATTAAAAAATCCATAATTTAACAAATCACTAGAATTTCAGCTTAAAACAAGGCTTATTTTAAAACCGATACCGAAATAAAAAAAGTTCAATACCGATACCAAAATTCGTTTCGGTATCCAACCTTGGTTTAAAATGTTGAATGTTTTTTATTTTATAGAAATTAAACGTTTTAAAAAATTTTTTTATTTAATTTAGTTTATTTGTTTAACATTTAAAGAAGGATACTTGGTAACCACATTTTTTTTCAAAGTTTTAACTAACCAAATTCCTTAGAAATATACAAAATATTTGTATTAGTTTTATTTTATTCATTTAAGTATTATGTTGCATGGGTATTCGGAATTCATTTTGCTTTAAAATCTATGTATATTGATTTTCTTTTCTTGAAAATAATTCATGTTTGCCAAAAATATTTTTTAAAATTTTTATTATTTGACGTAATAATTTCTTTTTTGCTTCATTTAAACAATCGGTTACTCTTTAATGACATTTAACTTAATGTTTAAATTTAAAAATTTTAAAGAATAATCCAAATTTTTTATATTTTTAATTAGGCTTAAGTTCATGAAATTTAATTTTTATTAAATTATTTTTATGAAGAAAGGAATTTTACAACATGAAAATTAATTAAAATTGTTATTGATAATCTTTCATTCTTGACGTGGCTCGGGCTCGAACCCTGGCCGGCAGGTTACCATGACCACAATACTAATTATTATTTTAAAGAATATTTTCAAATTATTTGAACTCTATTACAACTTTTTTCTAATTTTACAATAGAAATTTAAGCACTTCTGTACCTGGTTCTTATTTTGGTGTTTCTTCTTCGATGAAAAACAAAATATTTTATTTATTACAAAATTGTTTATTTATTAATTTCTTCATTTTGTAACTTGGCTAACCGGTAACTAAAGTCTTTTATTTAAGCGGGTACTCGGTAACCAAATTTGTTAAAAACCGATAAAATTAAGGACTTTCTTTAATAATATCTTAAAATGTTACGAAAATGTTAAATTTTCCAGCTTAAACTCATTAATTGTAGCAAAAAATTACACGGGTGCCCGGTATTCATTTTGCTGTAACGGCAAAATATGGTTATTTCCTTTATAATTCACTTCTTATCTGCTTAAAATTTTAATTGAAAAAAATGCGGCATACTTAAAACACGTGTTCCCCTTAAGATATTCGGTTACCCGGTAACCATATTTTTTATTGAAAAAACATTTTTGGCAACCTTTAAACGTAATTAAAAGTTTTATTTCTAATTTTCTTTCTAATGTATAGTTGTTGTTTTTGTTTAAGCTTTGATATTGTTACAAGTAAAACTGGTGCTTATAATTCTTATTTGCTTTGCAGTTTTATTTGTTTAGTATCTTTAGTTTTTCTAAAATCTTTGGACGAAGTTTCCTGATGATTTGGCCTAAGTAACCAGTGAAATGCGCATAGGAATAGCTTATCCCATCAACAATAAATTTCAGTGTTTTTATCAAAAATAAAAATTGGGAATTAAGCACGACAAGCGAAATCTTGTTAATGATACATGTACATATTTAATTATTTTGTAGAAAATTATACAGTTTTTTCTACTTAGTGACTCGGGTACCCGCTAAGCAAAAGCTTTAAATAATTCCAATTTAAATTTGTTTTTAAAATAACTTTTTTTTTAAATTTTTAACCAATATATTTTTTTATTGTGATTCACATTTAAATTCAAGAGCCGCAGTCTTATTAACCTAGGTACCCGGTATTATCAATTTTCTTAAACTTGACTTCTGTAATTTTTTCCCTTGACTTTAAACAAAAAAAAAAAAAAAAAAATTTGCCTTATATTTCTAAAAAAAACTTTCAAATTTCTTCAAATTAAATACAAGTTAGCAAAAAAAATATGTATTATGTTTCTTGATTTCGTTGCACTTTTTATGCCTTTCCAACTTACCGAACCACATTCCTAAAAAGTTTTTGTTTTGTTTTTTTTTTTCTTATGCCACTCACTCAATTCACTTTGTTGTTGTCTTGCTAATGGCAAAAGAAAGGTTTCCAAATGAAGAAAGAACTTCTCGTTTCTTAATGTTGGCAGTTTTTCTTAACTTTTTTTTATGAAACTTAAACAAAATCGAAATAAACATAAAAACTCTTTAAAAGACGTTAAGTAAGTTTTTTGAAGTTTTTAAGACATGGTTACTTTGTAACCATTAAAAAAATAATATTTTTTTAAAAAACTTGATTTTTTAAAGTTTAAAATAAAGTTTAAGGGTTCATGATTTATCGGGTACTTGGTAATCACTAACAAACCGTTAACTTAGTAACCATTGAAGATGTTTACTTGAGTAAATTTCTTTTAAGTATGTTTAAACAATGGTTTTTGCATTTAAAGGCAAAATTTTTCATTATTATGTAACCGGTTACTCGGGAAATTGGTTATGACTACCAACCCAGTTATTTGCAAATATAACTTAAATTTATAATATGGGTGTAAATTAGGATGTAAATAAAATTTTTGCATTTTTAAAAACAAAATCTTATCATTCGGGTACTCGAGTATTTAAGTACTTCGTAACCCCTTACTTACCGATTACTTATTATCTATAAGATATAAAGATAGATTTAGAAAAATATTTCTTTATTAGATTTGTATTATAAACTTTCTACTTTAAAGAATAAAATCCTAATAATTGGATACATGGTAAGCGATAGACAAACAGAACTTTTTCCTCTTGAAATGACACGTTTAACCTGTAAACGCGATGATTTAATTTTAGTCAATTTAACTAAAAGTTATCTCTTCTGAATTATCAATTTTTATCAAGCATTTACTTTGTAAAAACTTAAGTTACTAATTTTTACAACTAATTACATGGGTACCCGGTAATCGGTATTTTAAACACATCAGGGTTCTGTTATTTATTGCGCTGCTGAATATTCTTTACTCTTAAAATGTTAATTTTCAAAGTTAATTGCTCGGGTACCCGGCAACCACTTATTTAAAAATCGTATACTTTACCTTTTTCCTTAAAGTTGATCTTTTCCATAGAATTTTTTCAAAATTTTTTTATATTAAAATAAATTAAGACAAGAATTTCTTAGTTTGGTACTTGGTAATCATATTTTTTTTCATAAAAACTTTAGATCATTTATGTTAATTATTTTTTGTTATTCGTTTAATTTTCATCACTTTTTAGCTTTTCCTGGTATGCCAGCGAGAAAAAAGGAATCTTCCCTACAGTTAACATAAAAAAAGGCAAAGAAATACCTTTCGTTCAATAACTTTTAGGCTTAACTTTCAATATTATGAGGAGAATGTCTTGCAGTTTAAGCTTGTTTTGTATTTTCAACATCATGAGGTCTGGGTTTGAATTGTAAGTTTGTTTGAATTTTTGTTTAGCTGTTGTATGTGATAAATCGAACTTGTTTTGGCAGATGTTTGTTGCTCAATTTTAAATGCAACTTTGAACAAAAAAGTTTTTTTAAGAAAAAAATACATGGAAAAGAAAGAATTAAATTTATTTTTTAAGTTATTTGTGATGTTTCTGTTTTCAATACATACTTTTATTTGTATTCAAAGGGCTTGTCTGACAGAAAACAGGCAACATGGAATTTATTTAATTTGTTTTGTATTAATAAAATGGAAGGGACTTGAAAGAGTTTTAGGAGAGTAAAACTTGAAAATATGCCTAAAAAGATGTCGTTATAGCCCCGATATCAGAGGCATATTAGGAGACCAGAATATCCGTGCTTGGATCTTTATCTAATGTATGACTAAGGTCATTCTCTCTTTTCTGCGATGAATCGAAACGGTTCAAAGTCGCTATAAAGACCAAAGTGCCGTCCTCGTGTCGGTTGCCCATTGAACCTAAACTAACCTTCTTAGAAAATAACAGAATATCTTTAAACTATTTTGTATGCTACACTGATATATTTTAACATTAGTACTATGACAAGTGTCTTCGTTTTTGACCCAATAACACTTCTCATCATGGTGATGCCAACCTTAACATCACTTGGCCAAAATGTCATCAGGGTCAAAATGAAATTATGTCATCAATGGGATGACATATCGGCATCACAGAAATGACGAACATGTCCTCAGTGCGATGACGCAGTAACATCGGATAAAACACACATTAGCATCAATTTAATGACAGTTTGTCATTAAGTCAAAGTGATTGGAATTGACTAAAGTCAAAGTGAAAGAATATAATTATTTTCTTACCCGTTACATATGTTGGTTTCACGTTTGTTGAAAAGTTCGACCTTTGTTTACAGCAGAACTCTCAACAATAAGACACCAGCACCATGCCCCATATGGTTTTCGTAATCATTCTACTTTAAAAATTTACTGTATTTAGCTAAAAAAAATTTTAAAAATAGAATATAGGAATTTTTGCTTCTTATAATACATTGTATTCATGAAAATAATGTTAATAATATACAAAATGTGGCATCGAATTGATGTCACTATAGCCATAAAATAGATGACACGTAAAAAATTACAAAATTGTACGAAGACGTTAGTCATTGGATTGATGTTACTTTTTGCATTATTGATGCCAATTGTAGTAACATTGATGTCCCAATTCTGATGCTAGGGCAACATCAATATAAAGATGGATTTTCTATCAGTGTATCAAACATCCTCAAACTGTTAGAAGTCGCATCAAACCGTTTAAATTTAAATAGCTAAAGAAAACATTTCAAAACAAAATTTTTTTCTTACATCTAGCATTCCTTTTTCCAAACTTTCTATTTAAACATCGTCAAACTAATTAATCATGATTATACGATTTTCTTTGTTTCTATTGTTTAAGTCCTTTTCAACTTCCTTAAATATGTGTTATCTAACAAAGTCAAATATCCGATTTAGCACAAAGTTAAGCTTCAAACGCTTTAATTCCTTCTTTATATTAATTTATTTTATTTTAAAGAGGTTAATTTAATGTCAAACCTATTTAAAATATATTAAATTTACCTCAGACCTGATAAAACCATTATATTTTAATCTTCGAACTTGAAATTTTAGCATTAAATTTCCACTCAAACTTAAATCTGTGTCTTTAGACTTAATGAAATTTCCTTAAATTTAATTGTTTGACTTCAAACCGCTTTATTTAAACACGTTTTTAAATAATAAAGATTTACATTTGATGTATCTTCAGACTGGCAACTCTTTTATATACAAATCTTTTCAAACTTCTACTGTATGACTTCAAACAGCATCAAACTATGTTCTTAAAAGATGATTCTTCTAATTGATTTAGCTTAAAGCCTTAAAAGGTTTATTAAAAAGCTTTTAAACTTGCCCAATATTTCCCTACTTTAAAACAAAGCAAAACCTAATCAAGAATTTCTATGTCATTTTTAGATGTATTTTACATAAAATTTTTTATTAAAAAAAATTTACTCCTAGTTTCATAATTGGTAAGGATGCAATAAAAATTTCTTTCGAACTTGTAAAATGTATTAATCAGCTTTAAATTGCACTCTTTTATCAGAAGTTTTAATTATCACAACACTAAGTTTAACTTTAAACTTCTAAATTTTGTATTAGATCCTTATTAAACTTTCTTGCTAGAAGTCAGACATGATCAAACTGTCCTTAATTATATCTGGGATCACACTATGAAAGTTTTCTTTTAGAAAGTCTGAGTTTATAGGTGAGAGCGGAAAAAGGAAAGCATGTTCTCTTCCTCTCTCACCAATAAACTCGACTTTCTGAAAGAAAACTTTTACAGTGTGAACCCAGACTATGATAATATTTTCTTTAGCTACTTGATTTAGCTTTAAGCTAAGAATTTTACCAGAATTTTTCAATAATCCTTTAAAACAATTCCTTCAAACTGCCTTCAAACTTCTTTCTTAAACGTCAATTAAATAATTTATAGAATTTCCTCCCAAAGCTATTTTCTTTCTCCCCTCCAACCTTTCTTATTGAAACATCATTTAGTTTTTGTTTTTGGTTTTCATTCAATTATAATTCCAATGACTAGTCATTCATCTTCTTTGTCTGTTTTAGAAAAGAATTTATTTTACATTTCAAATCTTTTGAAATCTGTTAAAACCCTTCAACCATTTTTTCTTCTATTCGTTAGTAGTTCTTTTTTTTTTTTTGCAAAACAATTATTTCATTTTTCTTATTTTAAGTTTTATTTTTTTCACTTATGTTAGTTTCTTGTTCATTGTGTTTAATAATTTAAAATGACGAGTTGTTAATGACTGTTCGATACGACCAGACAAAGTCATAGTCAAAGGTGTATGAAGCAGTTGGACTAGCGGACAGACGGCAAGACGGACATAGAATCTGTAATGACAAGAGCAGAAACAACAGCTTGTTGTAATATTTGCAAATATTGTAAAAAAGATGATTTAACAACAATAATAACAACAAACTAGCAAAACAAAAAAAGGAATAAAGAACCAAGGTGGCAACATGAATTTCAAATCAACCGACAAGCAACAGCTAGACAAACAAAAAGTTGCAATGGTTACATAAAATACACTTAAAATAAAATGTTTCAAAAGAAAAACATCTTTGCTAAACACGTATTTCAATTTTGGAAATTGATTGTTGTGGTTCGAAGCAGTTTGAAGGGGTTGGAAAAAAAATTTTAAGTTTGAAGCAAAAAAATTGGAATTTGCCTGAATTAAACGAATGAAAATAAATGCTTTTAAGAATTTTTAAATCAATGCAGTGAGGTTTAAACAAAATTAATAAGTTTTAAACAAATTAAGAAGTTTGAAGGGCTTGGAATACAAATTTCACAGGTTTGAAGTTGAAATAAATACAACAGACATGTTTTAAAAGATTTTCGAAAATAGATTTCTCACACCTTTAACGTTACAATTGGTTGTACAACTTGCTCAAATTGTTCAACAAGTCGCAACGTGTAGGCGCTGCATTACATAAAGTTGAAAGAAGTTGCACATAAAAAACAAGTTTGAAGCTGGATATTAAATTTGAGAAGTAATAGTTTAAAGATATTTGATTAGAGAAAATGCCAAAATTGAAGGTTATTTTAGTTTTTAGGAGATCAAATAATTCAATTGCCTTTTTAATTCTTGTAAAATTAGTAAGTAGGAAGATGTTTGATATCATACAATTTAGTTTTAATAAAATTTTAAAAGGTTTTTTAATAAAATTTAAGTTTTAAAATAGAATAAAAATGTTCAAGATCAGATTAAAAAATTTGAGTTATTGCATTACAGCCGTTTGATGTTTCATAACGAAGTTTGAAGTCTTTAAATTGTGTTTTTAATTAAGTTTGAAGTGGTGGTTGATAACTAAGTTTAAATTTAAAAAAAAAAAACTTGCAAAATAATAACTAAAAGGGTTAATTAATAATATTTGGATGCTATTTTAAGAAGTTAGATTTTAAAAAATTTTATGTTTGATACCGGATTTAACTCTTTTTCAATAAATACTAAAATATTCTTTAAAATCAAATTTCTTTCAGTGTTTCTTTTTAATTCTTCACATTTATTATGATTTTCATTGCTTGTTGGCAATAAGTAGTTTAAAAAATTAGTTGCTGCTTTGTGGCACCAATATAAATGTTGTTGTAGGCTATTGGTAGCAAAGTGTATTTAGAAAAAAGTTTATATTTTTAAAGCAGCTGTTTGCAATTCTTTAAATAAGATTTGCAATAATTTTTTTGTTTTCTCTGAACAATTTTTTTGAAAGACATAAAAATTGATGAAGTGCTGCTGAGGCAGCCACATACGCGAAATCATCAACATCAACGTTGTTGTCGTCATCATCATCATCATTGTCAGTGTAAGTTCAGCAGCCAACAGGAACATCATCATCAACATTTTAAAGCATCTCACATCATCATTATTATTATTTTTGTATCTAAACTTGCAACAGTGTCTAAAGAGTAACACGGGGAATTTGGTTTGAGTTTTATACTTGTTGCCTTTAAAGAGGCGTCACAAAGACCATGTTTTAATAATGGTTTTTGCCTGCTTGCCTGCCTGCTTGCTTGTTGTCTCGTTGTTGTGGCATGTTCTTGTTCAATGTTTATGTGTCTGTTTGCTTAAAGTCAATGCCACTTGTTGTTGTGGAATTCGGTTCTTTCTTTGTTTTTTTTTTTTTTCATTCAAACCAATCCAGTTTATACAGGAACACAAAAAATGTTTTTATTCTGCTTTTTATTGTCTGCAGAGAGCTTTATTGTTCTCCATGGTTCCTTATTAAATGGAAACTTAGGCTTAAAGGTTTCCAAAAGCGCCCTGGTTTGATTGCGACTTATGTTTAAAATATTCTTCGTATAATGTCTGGTTTTAAACTTGAGTCCTAAGCTGTGGAAATATTTAGAACATCTGACAATATAATGGAAGAAATTTTATTTTGTTTTCTTTAACATTATTTAAAGCGTTTATCATGATGGCTCCTTGGTACTTTTTAAATTTTAAGCTTAGACTTTTTTACAAACTCTTTTCAGATTTTTTTTTTTTAACTTAAATATTACAAAATCCGAAGCTTATGGACTACGTCACGGACCAGACAATAAAATTATCTAAGAGGTGTTTTTAGAGGCCTAGAACTGTTTTTAAAAATAGAACACAACTGCGTCTAATGAACGCCATCCTGTCGGTCCAATTTTGCCCCCCTTTTTGAGTATACGCGGTCTTATTTCGTCAATGTTAGCTTCCAAATGATCAATCGTTGCTTGTTTACTAGCGTAGACTAGAGATTTGACGAACCCCAACAAAAAGTAGTCCAAAGGTGTCAAATCACACGAACGAGAGGGCCAATTCACAGGTCAGTTTCTTCAGATAATTCGGCCACCAAACGTATGGCTCAACAAAGTGCTGGTTTCACGGGCTGTATGGCATGTTGCGCCGTTATGTTGGAATTATTTCTCCTCCAAATGATTTGCAATGACATGAGGCATAAAAGTATCACGAATTATTTGCCTTCAGCGTTCTCCATTCACGGTAATGTTGGCACCGGTTTCGGATTAAAAGACAAATGTAAACCGCACCATATGGTGTTTTTATACCCACACCAAAATAGTGGAGAGGGTATTATGCATTTGTGCTGATGTGAGTAACGCCTTAAAATAGTGGTCCTAGACCCACCTTAAAGTATACCGATCTAATCCGAATCACATTCTGAGTCGAACTAACGATGTCCGTCCGGCTGGCTAGCAGGCTTGCTGGCTGGCTGGCTGTCCATGTAACCTTGTGCGCAAAGTACAGGAGATAATTTGATATAATTTAGGTCATAGGTTCTTATTGGCAAGCCTATTGAAAATGGGCCGAATATTAGGACCACGACGAAAGATAGAGGGAAATTTCTTCCTCTCATAAACTATCAAACCGATTTTAATTAAATTTAAAACATAGATAGAACCATATGTATATGGACACAAAATGTATAAATTGTTAAAAAAAAATCGGACCACGAGGGGAGATAAGGGCAATTTCTGCCTCTCCGATTTCATTAAAATCGGTTTGAAACTTTAGCTATACAGTTTTTAAAAAATAGGACCACAAGGGGAGGCAGGCGGCAATTTCTGCCTCTCACAAACTTTCAGGCCGATTTTCATGAAGTTTATAAACATAGATAAATCCATATTTACATGGCCACATAAGCATGATGTGTTTTTAAATACTGTGGTGTTGGGTATCATATGATCGGGCTTGACCGATTATACTTTCTTACTTGTTTGGGATGTAATGGAGACTCATGAGAAGTGTACTCTCTCCTTAAAAGCCAATTCTGCTTGTTTACATACCCGTTGGGATTTGACGATAAAAATTTGGTTAAACTTCCAGTTGATTCCCAGCTCGTTCACCGCACACAAGATGCAATTAAAAGTCTGCTGGCTTTAATTCTAGCACCAGTTAGATCATAAATGGATGTAGGGCAAGATATTTTGTCAATATTTTCCAACTAGTGGAAGGGCAGAGAGCGAGATGCTAAAAACGGCGTCGGATCGATAAATTCGAGTCTTTTTCTTCTGTATGCACGGTACGGGCTCGATTTGGCTAAATATTATCTAAAAGAGTAAACATGGTCATAAATTGATCCATAGTATTTCGTATTTGCTGCTCAAATGGACGATTATGCGCTCAGTAAACTTGGCGTAGTGATGATCCACTTGTTTGGCGAAAATATCCCAAATTTTGGAAATAAATTTCCTCGATTTGTAAACCGAGTTCCGGTATAAGTCTTTGCATGGTAATTTGCAAAAGTATACTGAAAAAAAGTCAACACATTTCTTTAGTATGACAGCTAGTTTTACAGTTATCCCTTTTGGTAGCTCTATACGTCTAAAAAGACCACCCTTTAGTTTATATAGACTGATGTTTTGTCGAGACTGGCCTATGGACTTATAACAAGGTCTTGCTTAAATAAAACACCCAGTATTAACTGGACAACCGCTTTAACTAATTCATACATTATGTTACAATCTTAATCTTTTTTATAAAAAAAATTTAATGCAAACAATTTCCAGCTGCCAATTTTTAAATTCCCCTTATTTATAACCATCTTTTAAAATCGCATTCCTTCTCACATATTCTCTGCATTATATGTATGTAATTAAAAATTCCTTTCATTTCAGTTTGAACTGTTGCCTTAACTTCGTGCCATTTAATTTCCCAAACCTGTTTTATGACTTTTATTATATCTTTTTAAAATTTTTATTGCCAAAAACAAAAGAGAGAAAAATATTTACCATCATAAATCATAATAATTTGATTTTAATATTTTTTGCTGTCGTTTTTGAAGGATTTTTCTTTTGGATTGTGGCAAAAACAAAAAAAAAGCAATTAAAATTTTGAAATACTTTAAAATGCTCAACAAATGAGAAATTCAAATTAATAAGAAGCTAAAATTAAATGGGTTTCTGTGAATGAAGTTTGGTTTTACTTTCAAACTTATTAAATCTGACTAAAACTTCTCAAGATTTTAATTAAAAATTAAATTATTGAAAAGCAAATCAAATTTGTATTGGCTTTGTTAATTTCTTTAGATAATATTCTATGGGAAACCAACAAACATCAAACTAGGTTCGAACCTTTTGTTACAATACAATTAATTGTTTTCGGAAAAGATTTGTGTTTGCATTTTAGTGATCTTACTTTTCGTATTAATTTTTTTTTTTTTTTTTTTTAAATTCCCTATGCTAATCCCCGCGAAGCTATACGCTTGTCTGCAGGAAATAAACCAGAGTCTCTGGCGGGAATCGAACCCGCAACCCAATTATACCAATTAGAGTGGTCTATAACCAATATGTTTTGTATTGATTTTTATTAATAACATCGTACTATTTTATTTAGGATTCTTCTCGAGCGATTAAACTTACTTGGCATTACTTTATTTTCATTTAAGCTCTTTTAAAGTCATCAGGCCTTAAAATTTGTTAAACAAACTGCGTTTTAACACCTAAAACCATTTTTTAAACATTAAGATATAGTTCACGTTGGTGAATTTTCATTTTAATGGCAATTTTCTCTTTAGGCGATTATCTTTTTTCCCAACGAAAAACTGCACATTAAAGAAATTTGGTTTTCTCAATGACTCATTTGCTTCGATTTTATCGCAAAGCTAACCGGCACTCATCTGCCAATTATTTATTTTCCTTTTATTTGCCGTACAGATAAATTCAATCAGCTGACTTCCATCTTTTACATGTATTTTGACTGGCGTTGACAGCTGAAAACTTTGTTTTTTGTCGGTATATTGAGATACCCAAAAACGTTAACGGACAGTTTATCGGTCCAATAAATTTATGTTGACATTAAATAACAGACAGTTTGTCGATTGAGAAAATGGCCATAACTCTTTTAAGGTTAAACCATCAAACCATCTTTCAAGTCTCTTCGAACTTTAAGGCGTTTTTTTAGTTGTATGACAACTTAAAATTACAACACTGCGGAACAGTCATTTTCCTGTCTGGAATTTAACTACAAATTTTTACTAATTTGAAGTCGCTTGATTTCAAATCTTATCTCCATTTTTAAAACCTTTTCTTTAGCTTCACTTCGGAAAATCAAATCTTGTAACGTTAATTTAACCGCCTTATACTCAATGCAAATTGATGAAACTTTGCAGGCATACATACATATTCCCGATGACAATACACGAATACATGGGCTTAGCCAGGATAAAATCTAGTGGCGGCAAAATTTTTTTTAAATGTTCTTTTTTAAGAAAAGCGTTTCTTAAAATTTTTTTTTAAATGTTCTTATTTGTTATCATTCATAATGAAAAGCGTTTCTTAAAAAAAATTTTTTTTAAATGTTCTTTTTTAAGAAAAGCGTTTCTTAAAATTTTTTTTTAAATGTTCTTATTTGTTATCATTCATAATGAAAAGCGTTTCTTAAAAAAAATTTTTATTTAAATGTTCTTATTCTCTATCAGCTCAACTTTTCGTTATTTCCAAAATTAAGACACTTTCACTACATATATTGGAATAACTTGAAAACGTTGACCATATTCAATTTTAAAAAAATCTGAAACTCGGTAACAATATTATCTTTAAGCCGTGCTTATATTGTTTTTAAATTTGCCCAGTAGTTTCAGAGATATCGTTGAATTTTTGCAAAAAAAAAGGAAAATTTTGAAAAAAACGAATTTTTTGTTCTTTAAAAATTTATTCAGTTTTGTTCTAAAAACATTTAGCTTAACATATTCCGAATGAAATGAGGTTTATTTCATTGTAATCGGTGCACAACTTTTGATTTCATTCACAATTTACTCAGAAACTGAATATCGATTTCCATACAAAAAGGCAAAAACGTTCATGGCACACACATTTTTAAAATTTTATTTTATTTTAATTTTATTAAAACCACTTCAAACTACTTTAAAACTTTCTTGAACTGCTTTTTAACTACCTAAACGTAAACACAATTCTTTTTTTTTATATCATCTGGGTCAGGCCATTTTCATTAAATTCATATAAAAGCCAGCTAAATACCTCTGGAATATCTTTAAACTACTTCAAACTGATTTCAAACCACTTCAAACTGCTTTCAAACCACTTCAAACTGCTTTCAAACTACTTCAACTTGCTTTCAAACCACTTTAATACTGTTCCATTTACTTGAAAACCATTTGTAATTATTTTTTAATCTTTTTTATATCATCGATATCATTCTTTTTTATTAAAACTCTTTAAGTCATAAAACTACATTTCAAACCTCTTCGAACTACGTGCAAACCACCTTTAACTAGTTTTAACCTACTTTTGTAACTTTACAATCTGTTTTCAAACCTTTTAGATATGATTGACATAAGTCAATCTTACTTTAAGCTCATTTTTATTCATCAAACTGCTTTTTAAATCTCTTAAGACTACTATCAAACCACTCCTTTCAAACATTTGGAATACCTTAAAAACACATTTTGACACTCTTCAATTTTCATTTAAACACTTTTTTTAAATTGATGACTAAATTACCTTTCAAACCTGTTTTAACTTCTTTAAAACCACTCCGAATCCACTTCGAACTATCTTTCAACCTCTTCAAACTACTTTCAAACCACTTAAAACTAGTTTAAAGCATAAGTCAGTCTTAACTTAATATCTTTTTTGATCATCAAACTACAATTATAATCTCTTCGTATAACTTCCAAGCCACTTCAAACTACTATAAACTATTAAACTATTTTCAAACCCTTTCCAATTATTATTAAATTACCCTTAGCTCTATAAATCTTTTTGATATCATCGATATTAGTCTTTATCAGTCATTAAAAATCCATTCAAGATCAGCAAACTACCTTTCAAACTTCTTCAAACTTCTTCAAACTACTTTCAAACAACTTTAAACAATTTTCAACACTTCTAAAACTACTCTTTCACCTTTTCAAACTATTTTCGACCCTATTAAAACTTATTTCCTTCCATTTCAGACTATTTCTAGACCTCTCTTAGGGCCATTATTATAACTTGGCGTAAGCTGTTATCCGACAGTTAACAGACGTTTTTTGACAGATAACACATTATTATCTGTCAATTTAATCTTAACTTTAGCTAACTTCAAGTTGTAATAATGGCCCTTAAAGAATTTTTATGACTTATTTATTGGATTTTAGTTTTTAACTATGATTCATATTTTCCTTTCAAATCTGCTTAAAAAAAGGAAAAAAAATAATAATAATCAAGACCATTTGTTAAATTTATTATTTCTTTAAACAAAATCTTATGATGTTTTTCCCAACGGTTTTTATTTTCTTGTTAAGTTACAACAAATTTGCATATTCAACACTCTGCATGAATGTTGCTTTTCAAAACCAGCCAACAACATATTGAGTGTACGCATTTAAATTAAGCACACGCGTAGTTAAAATACATTTATTCAAACCTCGAACAGAAAAAAATAAATAAAGAAAAGGATCACAAAATGTAAATCAAGACAGAGCAGAGCATTGATTATTGTTCGAAATCAACTTGGAACACAACTGTCGAAAAGCTGTTTTAGCGATTTTTTTTCTCTTAGTCTTTGAAAGTCTCATTTGTAAGTAATCAAGCATTCAGGTTTTCGTTTTTTTTTTTTATTTTTTTCTCTTTATTTTGGTAGAAAAAAGTTTTAAAAAAGCTAAAATACTTCTGACAAAAGAAAATGGCTGGCTGGAATTTACAAAATAATGTGACTTGTGGAGACGATGTGTTGCGCAGTTAATTAAGTTTTCACCAGTATTAAATTTAAAGAATCTTAATTTGAAAGCTTTAAAAACTGACAGCAAAAATCCTATTTTGATTTAAAAATATTTAAAAAATTCTTCATAAGCTGGCTAAAAAATAGCCTATCAGTTCTGTCACAGAAATGAATTCCAATCGAAAGTGGAAGTAGTTCTGTATTTTGCTTCTATAAAAAACTAAAATTAAATTTAAAGAAGCTAAAACAAATTCGATCGGAATCTGTGACAGGCCTGTTTGGCTTAGACTATAGTATTTATAATATTTTACTTTATAATTTATTCTTGTCTTTATTTTTGTGTTAGAGGTGTGGTGAGGTATTAACCCTGTGTTAAAAAACATGTACTATTTGTTAATGTGCACTTTGAACTTTACGTCCCTAAACCCCGAAGAACTGACAATATATAACATCGCGTGGTAGATTTTCCTTTTCTAGACTTCTCCTAAGTTTATTCTTATGTATGTATTTCCCTTTGTTTTGCGAACTGTTATTGCGATTCGTACTGCTAAAGGGTATTACTTTATGAACTTTCGAACATTGAAGTTGATAGCTGTCATGTTGTTGAAACTGCATCTGTCAAATTGGCTGTCAGCGTTCAACAACACGTTAAAACAATAAAATTCAATCTATTAAAATGGGTGTTCTGTTTTAACCCTTCTTTTCATTGAAAAATTATCTTTAGCGTGGAGATCAATTTCTAAATGAAAAGTAACGTTAAAAAACTTCCGCGCTTGGGACGACATCAATCGACATAAGAGCGTACAATGCATACCAAAAAAGTCACGATTTTTGTGGATTTTGGGCTGGCGGCATTGTCGGCCAATGTTTGTTTAATAACGACGTTGGTAAGACCCACACTTTCAATAGCTAGCGCTTTAGCTTAATGTGATTGTATGGACAGGTGGCATGTCATAACGTCCAGTGTCATAGTGTCCATGGACACAATGACACTCCAAAAAGTGTCACAGTCCGTGGGCATTAAGACACTTTGCAAATGGACATTATGTCATTTTTAAAAATATCATAAGGTCCATAATTACTAAAGACGTTAAATACAAAAAAAGATCTACATACACGCATAGAAAAGAATGTTTTATTATGGCCACAACCAACAAAACTATTTTTAAAGAAACTTATTTAACCATAATATGGTTGTCGGTGACAATGAGTTGGTTAAATTAAACATAATATGGTTAAAAAAAATTTAAAAATGGTTTTGTTGGTTTTTCTCTGGGTGGATATATTAAATATATACCAGAAACACTTTTGGGCGCAAGGATTTTCTCCCCTATGGTGTAACAAATACCGGCATAGCCGGCCTTCGGTCGGCCGCAAGGGTTTTCTCCTTTCTGGTATAACAAACACCGCCTTCGCTAACTTAAGCTTCCCTTCGGCCAGGCGCAAGGATTTTCTACTCTATGGTATAACAAAGACCGGCTTCGCCTACTAAAGCTTTCCTGCACAGACGGCCTCTGGGCGGGCGCAAGTATTTTTTCTTAATGGTATAACAAGTACCGGTTTCGCTAAGTAAAGCTTCTAAAATCTGCCTTGTTTCCGAACGAAGGCCGATTTCGCAGA
Organism: Pollenia angustigena; assembly: GCA_930367215.1. NCBI lineage: Eukaryota > Metazoa > Arthropoda > Insecta > Diptera > Polleniidae > Pollenia > Pollenia angustigena. The sequence goes on along the minus strand of OV884059.1, from coordinate 4,896,938 downwards.
GAAGCTTAAGTTAGCGAAGCCAGTATTTGTTATACTTTTAAAAGTGTCATAAAGTCCATGGACACTGTGACACTTTTTGGAGTGTCCACGGACACTATGACATTGGACGTTATGACATGCCACCGTATGGACATGGTCATCTTACGGAGAGGTGATATGAATTGGCCACAAAATCATGCGGCTCGACCCCATTAGACTTCTTTTTGTTTTTCTTAAATTTTAAATCGCAGGGTATGGAAACAAGCCACTAACCATTTTAAGGGATGCATTTGCACGATGGTATATGCCATGCGTCATGGCATCAATAGGCCTATTTAAACGAATACAATCTTTCTCACATGCAACTTAATTTTAATTACATTCAAAGATAGGAAACTCTTAATGAAAACCCCTTAATATCTACGCTTGTGACTTATGCGTTAATTGTATATGAACCAGTTGTTCTTTGATCCCAGAGTTACGCAAATTCTTACAAAAAAATATTTTTGTTTGCCTGTTTAGAATCCCAGGTACACTGTAGGCACCTGGCAGTGCGAATTTTCATGACAGAATCTGTATTAGTAACTCCTATAAATAGAGATGCGGTTAATCTATAATTCACATCCCCATGCTTTCTCTGGCATTCCTAGATCGAAGATTCTTTTACACAGTGTTCCACAACAGATTTCATAAAACACAGCCCTGGAGAACACCTGATGTGCAATTATATGCCTTAATTCCTCTCTCAGCTTTTTTCCTATAGTCTACGCTTTGCTTTACGCAAAAATGTTTAAATTCTTTTAATCTATCTCTTCATCACACTTCTATGAGAAATTCCTTTAAGTGACAGCAACAATGGACGCACATCATTAAAACCACATTTGAGCCACTTTAATAACCTCATTTTACACCAGTGTTTAAAGGTGACTTATTTCCCTCAACAGCATTTAAAGTAAAGTGCCAAGTAGTTTTTCTAATAATTTTTTCATTCAGCCTAAAGGAAGTCTCAGCTAAACGTACGATTTCATTTTAAACAGGACCACATTTTTTCCTATAAATTCCCAAAAGGTATTTAAAGGTATTTAATTACTTTAAGACTCTGAGGAGAACTCGTATAGGCGATTTCTTGGTAATCATCTTTATATTATGCATCTCAGATAACAATTTACACACACATGCGCAAAAAAGTTTTTGAAAATCTTTTGGATACCAGAAAGAAGAAAAGAGATACGCATCTCTTAACAAAAAGTTACAACAGCCATAATCTGAATTGTATGAGTTCAAGTATCGCCAGTTGATGAGTATTAAAATGTATTTCTTTTGTAACCGTTTCTTTATGCATTCCTTAGCTAAGAGGCAGAAGGGCAGTCGGTCTGTCGGTTGGTCAGTCGTTTGGTCGATTTTGTTGACTGTGTCCAAGCAGAGGTACCTCAAGATAATGTTTTCAACATTTTTCTGCACTTTAACGCGTATAAAATTTAAGCGAACTTTTAAATGCTGATTGTCAAGATGTGAATTTTTTTTTTTGCTTTTTTATTTAAATTTTAAAGGGGGGCCTGGGCTCTGCAAAAAAAAATTAAGCGTATGATGAGGTGTATCTTTACGTATACCTTACAATTTATTCGCATCTTTTGATTGGGAACTGCTATTAAAACTAAAAGGAGATAAAGTAGAAGTTTTTTTTGTTTTGTTGCTAAAAGGCGGCTTAAATACAAAAGAAAAGAAATTCCATTTAAACTGGAGCTACTTGAACATGAATTAAACACAATAGTGAAGGCTAAAAACGAATGTAAAAACCTGTACATTGAACATAAGGAGTAGAAATAATACTTTTTTCTAAGTTTTTTAGGTTTTTATAATTTTTCAAAAATTATTCCGAAAACTGATGAAATTTTAGAACTTAATAAGTAGTAGAAATACTACTTTTTTAAAACGTTTAAAATTTTCCATTTTTTTTATTGCAGAATATGCTTAAAAAGTTTGTTTGTTATTAACAACAAACTTTTTTTCACAAAATTTTAAAAAAGTTGTAAAAAATCTACTGCCCTTTTAAAAAAAGTAAAGGAAATAACAAAAGATATTGGAAATGGCTTTAATTAATGTAGAAATAAAGAAAACATATTTTATTTTCATAAAAAAAATAGAAGTAGAAATACTACTTTTTTTAATATAAAGAAATTTTAAAGCCTTTTGCATGGATATCAATAAAAAATAATTTCGGAAAATGCTTTAATTAATGCAGAAATAAAGAAAACATATTTTATGTTCAATTAAAAAATAGTAGTAGAAATACTACTTTTTTAATATTACGAAATGTTAAAGCCTTTTGCATGAATTGCAATAAAGAATAATATTTACATTAAACATTTTTTTTTTCGTAAATTTTGTTAAAAAGTAGTAAAGTATTTACAGATTTTTTTAAAAAAGTAATTTATAAAATTACTTAGCTGGAATCAATTCTTTTATAAATATAAAAATAAAGAAAACATGTTGTTAGGTTTTTAATTTTAAAATAGTAGTAGAAATACTACTTTTTTAAACAAAGTATTGTATTTTATAGTTTTTAATTTAGAATATGATTAAGAAAAATATAATCTATTAAAGATAATATTTTTTCAAATAATTTTGGTAAACTGAAGTAACAAATATACTACTATTTTGGAAAAAGTAGTATATTAAGAAAATTTTGTAATAAAATTGGTTTTATTTAAGCCATATAAAAGAAATAAGTATATTTTAATTCAAAAAAGTAGTAGTAGTTCAAAGAATTAAGTTGTATAAGTTTTTGCATGGAAAGCGGTTAAGAAAATAATAATTGTTAAACAGAAGTCAAAAAATAAATTATTCCTTGAAAATATATGTAAATTAAGACAATTTAGAACGCTACAATTTGTGCTTTATGAAACAACGATAAAAATAAACATTTTTTTTTATTTTAAAGCATGATTTACAAAAAATAAGTTCATTTATTTGTTAAAAAAAAAGTAAAAACAAATCTACTACTTTTTTTGAAAAAGTAGTGCAACGACACTAAAATTCTTTGCAACTTTATTTCGGTGTAGAGCAACCTTCTTTTTAGTTTTAGTTCTTTCTTTTCTTGATATTTTTTTTTTAAATATTGAAAAAAAAAATACCAACCAGCCCTGTGTGCATAAATGAATGACAGACTGTGTTATGTATGATCTCCAAAAGACGGATGGATAGGCCACAACAATAACATAAAACACCATTATCAACAACAAAAACATTTGAATTGGAAAACTTAAGCAAAAAATCATTTTAATTTTTTATATTTTCTGGACAATGTTTTTCTTTTCTTTAACAATGAATGGCCGACATCAACCTGCCAAAGGAAAGTTGAAAAAAATCCAATCATTGTGATCTTAAAATAATCTTTGCTACAGATATTGTAGCTATGAAAAGAGCTTAACGTACACTATTAAATATCTTAGTCCCAATTTACACTATAGACATTTCTTGCTGGACAGACGAAGTTTGTTGGCGAGAGAGGCAAAAAGTAAAATGTGTAACGCATAGAGCGTCGCCACCTTACCAACACACTTCATGTGTCCGGCAAGAAATGTCCATAGTTTTGAACAGAATAGGTTATTTAGTCAAATTTTCATACAAAATTTGTTTTGTAAACCTTTATTTAATTTAAAAAATTTCTATGAATACAGGTAAAAATGTTTATGTATTTGGTACTTTCTTTAGGAAAATTAGTAAAATAAAAATAAGTAAGGGAAATTTTTGTTAGCGTTTTAAATAAATAAAAACTTAATGAAAAAATAATTTGATTTTTAGTTTGAAAAAACATATCGATACTTTCCCGTAAGAATGTATTAAGCGACACTTTTTTCGAAAATGACTTTTTGATGTGGAACTATACTAGAAATTAAGCGCCACATTTTGGCCTGGGTTTCGCTGCCCTATCATGGATGCAAAGGAAACTAGGGTGAAAATAAAATTGTATCAACCGTCAAGTTTTCTCACTGGAATAATGTGGCACCCTGTAATTTGTATTATCCGCCAAAGAAACTATGCTAAGCCACATTTTTAAATATGTTTTGTATTCTGAAAATCGCTTTCCAAATATGTTTCTTTCAATAAAATCCGAAAAATAACTAAATGAAACGTTTTTTTTTTCGTTTCCTACACAATTTTAGAAATGTCGCTTAATACATTCTTACGGGAAGGTATCGATATGTAGTTGTATAAATACTCCTACAAAAATATGGTTAATTTGAATAAAATAGTATTCGTTATAAATTTTGCTAAAAGTATTAAAAAAATCTACTACTTTTTTTAAATAGTAGCAAAATTATTAAAAATATGTTCTTTTTGAAATTAATTTATTACCATTTTCGGAATTCGAAAACGTAAATTTTTCAATTTAAAAATATTAGTTAAAATAATACTTTTTCTAAATATATAAGTTTTAATAAATTTTATTCGAAAATTGTTTTAAAAAAATATTTCCTTTTATAGAAAATATTTTTTTTTAAAAGTAGTGAAAAAATCTACTACTTTTTTGAAATTGTGTAAAATTTAACAAAAAAATTTTAAAACTTTTTTATAAAAATTATTTAAAAAAAAATTTCTATTTAAGAAGAACTTTTCAATTTTGTTAAATTAAAATTGTAGTAAATTTAACAAAAATTCTTATTGAAATGTATTAAGTATGATCTAAGGAGAAAGATTTAAAAGATTTGGATTTTAAAAATAATAGAAATACTACTTTTTACAAAAAGTGTAAAAATATTTATTAGTTTTTTTCCGATAATGTTTTAGAATATTTTTAATAAAAAACCCAATATTTTGTTTATTTTACATAAAAACATATGTACATTTTAAAATGAGTAGTAAAAAAATATTTTTTTTTCTTGGTTGAAATTAGCAGCAAATTATGTAATTTTTTTATTTTTCTAAATCTAACCTAAAATTTTTTTAATTAAAAACAGTAGTAGAAATACTACTTTCTTAATTAATTATGATATTATTAGAATTTTGTAAAGAAAATTATTTTGAATTATGTATATTGGTAATTTTTTATCAAATTTCTTTAACATAAAACTTTGGCTTTTAGACCCTTCTGTCTTTTCAACCTTCTCTTGTCTTAACTAACTGTGACAATTGATGATTGTTGCCAAAAATTGATGTTTTGTTGGTGTGACTTAAAAAAAAAACTTTGTATCTTGTGTTTTATGTTTGATTATTTCAAACACAGTTTGATTGGCAATAAAAAATGATTGCTACCTTTTTTCGTTTAAAATGCATTAATTTTATTGTTATTTTTTTCTTCTCTTTTTGAAAACCAAAAAAATGGAATTTAGAGTCGTTATGGCATTCTTTTTTTTGCTAAGATTAAAGGTTTTTTTTTTGCAGAAAGGGAAAAAAGAGCAGAAACTTTAAAATGTTTAAACCATTAAATTGCTGAATTAAAAAAGGAAAACAAAAAACTTTTTTTAATCAGAAATTTAGAAAGAAACAAAAGAATAACCAAGATTATATTTATAATTTGTTAAAAAAATATAGGGTTTTATGAGAAAATTATTCTAATAATTGGTATCCTTTTGTTTTAAAAGAAACTAAAGAATTTGGCAATAAATCTTCCTCAAAGGTATTTATTAAAAAATCAAGAATTAGTAGGAAACACGTAAAGTTTGAAACTAAAAGTTAAATTTAGCAGTATATAAAATGGCAGATGTTTCTTTTAAAATCCTTTATTTTCACATTTTCTGACACTTTTTTACTGACACAAATTTTTGAAACGTTTTTGCTAATACTATATATTTTATTTAAACAAAAAGTGGTTCAAATATAAATGTTATTCTATTTAAAAATAGTAGTAGAAATAGTACTGTTTTAAAAAGAATTTAGTTTTAAATATTTTATTATGTAAACTACGATTTAAAGCTTAACCTAATTTAAAAAAATAAATTTCTGCTATTTTTTACAAAATTTTCTAAAAAAAAATACTAAACTATTTACTACTTTTTTATAAAAGGTAGAAAATTTTGTAAAATTTTAACAAAATATTTGTTAAAATAAATTAATTTCAGTTAAAAGATACTGAAAACTTACGAATTTTTTAATTTAAAAATAGTAGTAGAAAAAATAATCATATTTTCCAAAAGTGTTAAATTTTATGAATTGTTTGTAAAAATTTGATTTATTACATTAAAAATGAAGAAACAATTTTGGAAACTTTCTTTGCTAGTTTTCTAAAATAGTAGTAAAGAAAAACTACTTTTTACAAAATTTTAAAGATTTTGCAAAATTTCTGTCAGATGTTTTTGTAAAAACTGATTTATATCGGTTCATAGTCTTTAAAACATGTTTTTTTTTATTAAATTTAAAAATAGTAGTAAAAGTATGTACATACAACTTTTTTAAAAAGTATAAAATTTGCAAGTTTTTACTATGAAATATTATTTAAAGAGTAAGAAAATTGAAGAAAATATATGTCTTGGTAAAAAAAAATATTTGTTAAAAAGTAGAAGAAAAAAATCTACTACTGTTTTGAAAAAAACTAGGAATTATATAAAATTTTTGTTTAAATTTTATAATTGTTAAAAAGTTTAAAAATTATAAATTTTTTAAAATGAAAATAGTAGTAGAAATACACTCCTTTTTAAAAAAGTATTAAAATTATAAGATTTTTGAAAAGAAATAAGACTTTTTTTAAAAAAATAACTTCAAATGTATAAAGGCTCAACCATAATATGCATACCCTTGCTACTGTCAAAAGTTAACAAAAAGCCTTTCAAATGTATTTAAGAAAACAAAAACGATTAGATCGTACCTTGCTTAAGCAAATGACAGTTTTAGTTAACTAAGCAAACAGTTTTCTTAAGTTCAATATGGTTTGCCTCGTGTAATTTACATGTATTCCCTCATTCGCTTAAGCCCACTTAAGCACATTGTGGTTGGGCCTTAAGATTTTATAAGTTCTTCACAACTTTTCTTATAAAAAAGTAGTAGTTTTATACTACTTTTTTTGAAGAGAGTAGTAAATTTCAAAAATTGTTTAGATAGACTACTTTATATTTATAGAAGAGTTAAAAAAAGTATTTTTCATTCGTTTAAAAATAGTAGCATGAATACTACTTTTTTAAAAAGAAATATTTTTTCTTTCTAAATTTTTGCTTAAAATATTATTTTTTATTGTTAATAAATTTTAAGCAAAGGTTTTTTGTCAAATTTTGTTTTATTTAGTAGTAAATTGTATATTACTTTTTTGTAATTTTTTTTTTATGTAATTGGAATTTTTATTTTAACAAATCAAGTGATCCTAAATCTTTTTTTAAGATTTTTTCCCAAAGTAACCAAAAACCTCTTCTATTATTTATGATCTAGTTCGGCTTTAGTAACAGGTTGTGTTTTCCTTTTTTATTCTCTAGTCAGTCTTTAACTAAATCGTAAATCTAAAGAACCTCAATTGTATGGAATAAGAATACTAAACCAAAATATCTTTTACTGGACACATGCTGCGCCATTGTGTACATTTTTTCTGTGGCTGGGCAGGTTCTATTTTTTCTGGTGTGTGGTATTCCTTAAGCTTAAAAAAAAAAGTTTTTAAAAACGAAAGCAAAATCTTCATTTTTTTTTTTTATTTACTTTTGATCAATGTGCAATAAGTATAATGTTTTGTACGATTAATATTTATTGATCGAGAATTTAAGCACGAATTAAAAACATACACACTTGCTAAGAAAAGCAGACATTTTTCAGTTAGAAGGGGAATGGTCTGCCGTAGAACTGTAGAATAAAAATAGTTTTGTTAACTAGAAATTTAACGATCGTCAATATCATTTTTATGTTATCCTTGATAAATCGGGTAATAAATTTTCTTTTCTTTTTGCTAAAACCACTAAATGAAAAACATTTTTTTGTAAGAGCGTTAAAAAATTGTGAAAAAAGTACAAGGGGAAAACTTAAAACTTTATCCTGTCTGTCGATCGGCCTTTACAAATCTATAGACTCCACCAGTCCTTTGGAATGTGGTCTTAAAAAAGAAAAAAAAATTATCATGATTATTGCACGTTTGTGCTTGTAAATATTTATTTTAGATTTCCTATAATGACAACTTGGGCATTTTATTTGATTTATGGCTTAAGTATTGAATTTAAAGCTTTTGAAATGATGCGATAACTACAAAAAAACCAGATCTAGTTTTTACAGCATTAAACCTACTCTGACAGATGTTTAAAGAATATTTTTTTTCTTGATTTTGTGATTATTTTTTTTTTTATTGTAAATTAAAACACCAATAAAACATTTATAATGAAATTCCATTTTTTTTTCTCTCTTTTCAATTCATTGCAGTTAAAAAATAAAAAGGAGCAAACGAACAAAATTTTTTTGTTTTTTTAAAATTTCAACCATGTTGTCATTGACATTGTTAAGAAACACCTGCTCGTCAACAGTATTATCTTCAAGCATTATGTCCTCATACACAGCATCTTTAATAGCATCTTCATTATCATGTTTTTGCCAGAAAACTGTGATCATTTTACTTGTTATATTAACAAGTGTCCGTGGCATACAACCCTCTACGTTGGGTGTACACTTTGAAAGGTCACCCGAATCAGCGGTGGCACCCAAAGGAGATGAGGTAGTATTTGAGTGTGAAATGAATCTGGCTCCAGATAGATTAGAGTGGAAATTTCGCCACACGAGTAATAGATCGGGGGATGGTAGTAAATTTAAATACTTGTCACAAGAGGTAACTATAAATACTATTTGAATACCTCTTTCCCAACTCCATTTCTATCCTTGTGTCCTTAACACCCCTCTCTTTCCAGAATGGCTACAATATCACCAATGAAGATCGAATCTCTATGTTAAGAATTTTTGTACAGCCCGAATCTCTGGGAGATTATCAATGTGTTGCCTGGTATGGCTCGGCTGCCATTGCTTCGTTATCGGCTCGTCTTACTTTAGTCTCCATATCTATAGACAATTCTAATGGCTACTCACGCAATGCCAAAATTTACAATGTGGCTCCGAAAAATTGTGTTCTTTTAAGATGTGGCACGGTTACCTCAAATCCAGCAGCCATATGGAGTTTTTATCGTAACGGCGAAAAGTTGCCACAAACGGATATAATAGCAAGTAATGGAGCTTTAATATTAAACACGGTTACATCCAAAGACTCTGGCAATTACACCTGTACAGCCATGAATCCAATAACAGGACAAGAAGTAAAATTACCTCAGCGTATTGATTTAAGGATAGACTATAGTGATCGTAATCCTCCTTATTTTTTAATACCTCCTGTTAATCAGCTAACTGCAAGACCCGGGGATACTGTAGTCTTAGAATGCCCCGGAGTAGGTTCTCCCCCGCCTGCTGCAGTTTGGAGTTCTCCCAATATAATGAATATCAATAATAACAATCGTACTCGTTTGTTGCCTTATGGTTTACAAATAACGGATGTTATGCCTGAAGATCAGGGTTCATATGTGTGTCGTTTGGATAACGGCATAGCACCGGCTTTGGTCCACACTATAAAATTCACAGTGTTGGAAAAACCCACAATTTTAAGGGGCCCCGCTAGCACCTTAACCAATGAGAGCGATGCCTTGGAATTAGAGTGCTCAGCTACGGGGAATCCTTATCCGGATATATACTGGCTAATAAATGGTATAGATACTTCTATGGATGAAGAAATGCTGCATGATGGCAGACGTTTAGTAATAGAACATGTCCAAAAACGACATGCCGGAATAGTGCAGTGCTTTGCTAAAAATGAAGTGGGAGAGGTAAGTTGTATTTAAGTTTAGTAAAACAAATGAGTTAGTGGGATATATAAAATGTATATCTTTCTTTGGTGTTTTGAAATTCTTTTAGACTAGTGAAGCAAATCTTTTGAAAGTTAATCCAAAACAAATACATGGCTCCTCCACGCCTCTCGGTAATGTACCCACCAAAGTCTACGAACATGTGGGAAATCACAAAACAAAGGGAAAAACGAAGAAGCAGCCAAAAGGTAAGTGAAATTAAAGCACATTAAAGTTTTGACAAGGAAATTGAAATTTCTTAAATCTTGATCTATTTTATCAAAATTTTATATATCGCACCTATTCACCAATACTGTATTAACTCAAAATTTTTAGTTTTTCACTTTTTGGAAATAGTCGACAGGTATTATTCATATCTATCCACTGTAAAAATATCGAGCTTATTTCTCCACTTTTTTGTAAATAAATGGTTGGTTTAAAAATATTTTTTCCTATGCCTTTCATATTAAATTAAAAATTGTTTTGCTTCTACTGAAAATTTTAAAATTTTTAGTTAATACAGTATTGTTGAACAAGTGCGATATCGTCACCTAAAAGACGAAATAACCTATCTGCAGTTTTCAAAAGTTTACAGGAGAGGGAAAAAACGTTATAAAATTGGAACTATTAACTATATTGAAACGAAAATTACACATTTTGATTAAAATGAAACCAGAAATATATATCGGTTGAGAAAATTTTGTTTTTCTAATCACAGCTTCTGTTATGACACTTAGGTTTTTTGGAATTGTAAAAATCTGAAACCAAATAACCTATCTGCAGTACTAATTAGTATGAATAAATAAAAATTTCTTTATACACATGAATATTATATACATTAAATAATTACAGTAGTAGTTTCTTTTACTGGTTTAAGCAAAAACAAGTACTTAATGTTTGTTTAAATTACACTATGCAACAAAATTAAACTTTTATCGTGATTTTTGATGATTTATTTTTCTTTTTTTTTGTGCGTAAAGGTCCTCCAGGTACAAAAACTTTGTCATTTTAATATTACATGTTCAAAATTTTGCACACATATGCGTTATGATATAGGAAATAAAAATCCATAAAAAACACAATTTTGAAATTTTTGCAGATAGGTTATTAGGTCTTTAAGATGACGATATGTATGTATGTAGATTTTTTTTATTGAAAATTCATGTATTCATATGAAAATTATTGTTTACATCCCGAATCGGGATTAGTCTCAAAAAGAATTATCTAAAATTTTGAAAATCTTTGAAAGGAAATGTGTTTTCGAATTAAATTCGAACTTAGTTTGTTCCCTTTATTTAAAATATATAACAGTCTTTTCATTGAAAATACATATTTTTGTTAAAAACCCACGAAATTTGTTCTTAAGATCCTAAATCGGCGCTCATTCAAGAAAAATTAGACAAAATTTCCCGACTTTGAAATTAAAACAAAAATTTTCGCTTAGAAATTTATATTGGAAACAAAATAAATTCGAGGTTTTAATTGTTGTTTCAATGTAAATTCCCAAATGGTAATTTTTATTTCAAAAACAGGCAGTAAATGTCAATCTCCTTAAATATTTATGCGTCCACCAGAAAATAAAACTTTCTGTTCGTAAGAACCATTATCGATTTTGACAATTTTGTAAAGAAAAAGTTTAAATTCTTATCAATCCGAAAACATTAAATTCATGTATAAATAATGAAAACTAAGCTTAAGTTCCTGAATCAACGCTAGTTTCTAAAAAAAACTTGCAAACATCTTAAAAGCCTTTAAAAGAACAATTTGAATTTTTAAAACTTCTCTTATTTTACAGTTTGATTCTTTTTTTAATATAAAATAATAATTTGTATACCACCTTAAATGAAAGTTATTTATTAAATTTCAAGGTTCGATATCGGAAAAATTAGCAAAGAATTTTAAGGGGTCTCAAAAGACAAATTTTTTAATTACTGCCTGTTTTTAGAAAACGTATGCAAGTGAGTGAGTGAGAAATTATATTGAAAACAAAAACAAATTTTCGTTTTGTATTGTTGTTTTCAATATAAATTCTCGCTCACTCACTTGTGTACGTTTTCTAAAAACAGGTAGTTAATGCCTGGCTAATCTTTCTTAAGATTTTCTTATCCCATTCTCAGGTCTTCTTGTGGCTTTTTATAAAACTATTTCCATTATAATTTCTGGGTTTTAACTTAATGACTGTTTTTTTGTTATAATAATAAAAATATTCGTTTTTTAATTTATGTAAATAAATAAATAAATAAATATTAAATATTACTTTGCTACCGTTTCACACACACTATTATAATGAAATAAATATTGAAAATCTTTTTAATTATTTTGGGCTTTCCATATTTAATTATAAATATACAAACTACAAATACATTATCTTATGTTAAACATACATACAATATACATATATATTTTTTTTTCATTTAAAATTACCTGCTCGTTTTTGAAATAAAAATAAAAATGTTCTTTTGGAAATTTACATTAAAACAACAATAATAAAATATCAATTTTTTTTTTTCAATAAAAATTCCCAAACGTTAATTTTTATTTTACTTTCAAAAACAAAGAAATTTCTTACAAAAAAATTTAGTATTAGATAAATTAAATTATTGTTTAATAAACACAACAAGTGTTAAAATAGGTAAACATTAAAAAAAGGTGGATTTCTTAAATTTACTAGACATTTGTGAGCTTCTTAACTTTCCATTGATGAAACAGATTTTTGCAATTGTTTTTCTTCCTCCTGCAAAATTCGTATTTTCATTTTTAATTCCTCGACTTGCAAACGATGTACTTCTCTTAAGTGTTTAAGTTGATCTTGGGCATGAGATAATTCTATTTTCTTTTTCTCTACAGCAAGCTGTTGTTCTTTGTAGCGCAGTTCCGCTTCTTTGAGTTTGAAATAATTTAGTTTTTCCTCATAACTGTCCTGGGCACTGGTATTTGTGGCGGCGGCAGCTAACGTAGGAGCAGAGCTCATCAAATTTGCCGTTAAAGTGGGATTATTGCTGCTAAGAGTGGTTAGATTTGTATTATTTGTGGTTACCGTGTTGGTGTGTTGATTGTTGGTGGCAGCAGCTGCTGCGGCAGCCGCCGCCGCTGATGGCAAGGCACTAAAGGTGGTACAAGTGAAAGTGGGGGTGGCTGTGGCAAATTGTGTAGTGGCTGTGGGAGTTTGTAGCTGCATTTTGACCTGCTGATGCTGCTGTTGTTGTTGTTGCTGTTGGTGTTGCTGCTGGGCAGCAGCGGCGGCAGCTACAGCAACTGCTGCTGCTTGTTGCTGCTGCTGCTGTTGTTGCTGCTGTAGTACTGCCAATTGAGCCTGTTGGGCTAATTGTTGTTGCTGTTGTTGAGCCAGTTGTTGCTGCTGCTGCTGTAGCTGTTGTTGCGCCTGATACTGGGCCAATGTTATTTGTTGTGGTTTGATTTCACTAATAATCTGCTGATTAAAGCCATTGGCCGTTATGGTGGCCATTGTATGCTGTTGCGGCTGATGATGGGTGGGTATGGTAATACGTGTGGGTGAGGGTATAGTAATTTGTGCTCCTGGAAATATTTGAAAATAAAAAATTACTTAAAAAAATACTGTAAATTTTATTAAACCCACCTGTAGCATCATTTGGATGTTTAATCTGCAATATAATCTCCTCCCGGGGACGTGTAGTTTTAAATTGTAATAGATCATTAAGTGTCAATTTCTCCGCCGATATTTGATCCACACTTATCTGTTGCGTATGTATGGTTGCTGCTTGTGCTACTTGCTGCTGCAACTGTTGCTGCTGCTGCTGCTGCTGCTGTTGTTGTTGCTGTTGAGCATCCAGAGGATCTTCTTCCATTTCATTGACTCCACTCGTTTCCATTTCCATTTCTTCAAACGATTCGTTTGGTTCATTTTGTTCGGAACTCTCATTGTTGGTCATGTGAAATTCAGGTTCATCTTTGATGACATGATGCTGTTCTGCTTCTTTCATTATGTCACTGTCATTGTTCTCATTATTCGAGTTTTGTTTTTGTTGTATGTGGCGGAAGGGATATTGTTTGCGAAGTCTGAAATTTTGAGGAAAGTTAAATTTGATGTAAAATTATGAGGAGTTTTTTAATTTTTCGAATTTTTATTGAAAAACCAACTAATTAGTTATCGGGTTGTAAAAAAATTAAGTGCTATATTCGGCTGTGGCAAATCTTTAATACCTTTCACCTTACGTAATGCAGCGTCTTAGACCAATCACCAACTAACACACATTATTAAACAGAATTAAAAATATGTGGACTACTTTTTTTCTTTTAAAACACATTCTTCTATTAAGGCGGCAAATCATGATCATATTTGTTACGTGTTAAAAAGGCAAAAAAGTCCACATATATAAACTAAAAGTAAAAAAACAACAGAGGATTTAGTTTTAATAAACCATCAGTAAACCTCCACCGTGCTTGAACTAAGGTAAAAAATTTTGCTTAGAAAGCCTTCTGCAGACTGCCCGCCAGATTTTAAGGCGTCTATCGAAGATCTTAATATGTATTAGAGACTTAATTAACACTCATTACTCTGTTTCAGAAAGACATTCTATAATTAACGTTCTTTTTCGTTAATAAGATCCGTATTATATTATTAACGCTGCTAACGGTTTTCTGTCAGCGATTAGATCTCTCAATCGAAACTTTTGCAGATAATTTCTGTTTGAATTGTTACACTAATATTTAATTGTTTATGTAGGAGACCTTGAAGTTCAAAGCCACTATGGCCCAAAACAAATGATTATGACCTTCTATTTAAGAAAACTACGTTTCTATTCCGCCGTGTTTTAGCGAGGCTTAAAAATTTCCATTCATTATTCAAATCTAATACCTATAAATTTTTTCAATTCTGCAGCAGGTTCGCTTGATTTTTGACCCATTACACTTGTTTTGCAAAAAAAAAAAAAAAAAATTTAAAGTTGAAGTTTTTAGTTATATCAAAATTAACAATTGGTTGGAAGAAATTGTGCAAAACAAAAGTTATTGATACCAATCAAAAGAGAAACAAATATTGAGTTTAAACCGATAAAAAATTCTAAATGGGTACCTAACATTAAAATATATAACAACCTAGTTTCCATAATTTCTGGTTTCTTCAGAATGAATATTGTGAATATGACAACAAACGGAAAGATAAACTTATATATACATACCCTTTCCACCTATGATAAAGGGTATGAAAAGCAAAGTTGTGAGTAGCTAGTTAAAGAAATAATCAATTATTATTTTGGAACTTTATAAAAATTTATTTACATTTTTCTTTCAAAATTTCCAAAAAGAATTACACAAATAATTTTCTTTAAATTCTACATCTGGCAACGTCATTTCGTAGGACTTTAATCTACTACTAATTTTTACAGCCACGTACTCACAAAAACCACTCCTCTCAATTCTTAATAAACACACTCATACATACACACTCATTATTATTTTTTAGTAAAAGCAAATAAACCAAATACATAAAAAAAATTGCTTATAATTTTTGTTACACTCTTTGTATTAAAATTTTTCACTCACAACTGTACTCGTTGTGGCCTAAATGAAGTAAAATATGACAACAAAATAAAAACATTGATAAAAATAAAACAACAAATATATTTTGATATAAACACCACAACAGGAAGGAGAATTTTAAATTGTGTATAAAAAATACGAGAAAGAAAACATTCGTGGGATGTTTTTTGCGCAAAGCAAAATTTACCAGAAAAGAAGGGCAAGAGAAGAATTATTGAAATTTATTTAAAACTTGATAATAAAAATTTTATGCAATTTTGTTATGAGTTCAATTAATATTTTTTTTCGTGTTAATGAGTAGAAAGAAAAAGTAAAATAATTCACAATACACTCCAAACTCTTGTAAGCTCATATTGTATAATTACTCATTGAAAAATTGCTAGATATTTTTTTTAGGGGAGAATAGTGATGTCAATTTATATAAAAAAAAGCGCGAAGAAAAAGTAAGAAAAACTCCTAAATTGCTAGACAAAAGAAAAGGATAAATAAATGAATTTGAAGTGATTTTTAGAAGCTCTGTCAAATTGTTGATATTCATTTTCAATCGAATTCTATTTTCAGAACATTGCTTCAATGACTTTAGTTAAAAATTCACACTATCTAAATTTTTTTTTTAATTTTTAAGTAATTTTTACCACTTTTTGTCATTAAAATTTTTAACCAATATTTATTAATTATTTAATTTATTAATTTTTGAAAAATTTAAAAACAAATTTATAGAAAAATATAAAAACGATATATTGTCGAGTTGTTTCTGATATGTAGCATGGCGCATTTTCACTAAAATTGAGTTATAAATCAGTTCTTTATAATAAATGTTGCCTTTTCAAATTTTTAATCAATTTTTTTTTTTTTTTTTTTTTGATATTTTAAATATATTAAGATATAACGCTAACATTGCCTCATATCCTAAATTTTAAATTTCTCTTAACATTGTTTTGCTTCATTAGTCACTTTTTTGTTATGAAGCAAAGTTTCAATGTTAAAGTAAAAATATTATTATTTTTAGTATTTTTTTTTGCTCCGTGTGGCAAACTTGTAACCAGCCGATAATACACTATGTGGTTTCTATTTTGTGTTTTCTTTAACAGATAGATACTTTGACCTACTTAAAACAAATTTAAAAATATTAGCGTTACAAATGGTATATGGGGCACATTATATTAGTAGAGTGCATTATTTTAGTAGTCTTAAAACGTTCACGCCCCAAGTTATGTTTCAACAAAAAATCGATCTTGCAGTTTATATTTAAAATTAATACAAACAATTGTTATCTTTTTTTTTGTTTCGTGCGCAAATCTGTTACCACCCGACTATATGTATTTGCCTCATAAGAAATTTTAAAATGAGATTTTATGCAAAATTGTTTATTTTTGTACAATTTTTATAATAAAACTCTTAACGCCTTTTAAACTCTTAAGTAGTAAATTACATTTTTAAATACTTGCAAACACTTTAAAATTTTTGCAATTACATAATATTTCCGAAAAGCATCATTATTTAAATTGCATACTAATATAAACATTTTTTGCACTAAAGGAAACAAATATTTAATTGCATATTTATTTTGTTAATTTATTAATAATAAAAAAATGGTTTCGCTAATTAACAAAATTTTGAACTTTAACTTTAGGTGTCAATATTAATTCTTTTTCCTATTATTTTAAACATCACTGTGTATCAAGTTTAAAAATATGTTCCTATTTTTTAGTTTGACAATTTTTATTCTTAAGCACTTGAGAAAAATAAAAACCTCAACATTAACCTCATTTTCTCATATGCCGCTGCTATTAACTTTTTTATGCTTAATGTACAAGTAACAGGTGCATAATTGTGTTTTTCAAGAAAATAATTGAAAAAATCATTATAGAAAGAATCATTGATATTTCACAATTCTTTACCTTGCGTTTAACCAAAATTTTTGTATCTGCTTAACATTACGCATTGCACTAACACCTGGCGTTGAATTAAATTCCCGCACAATTTGTTCCCAGGCATCGCGTACCGAAATTTTAGATCTTTGCTTTTTGCGAAATTTAATATCAATGACTTCCTCATGCTGGTGGAAAAGAGTATATAAAATTTCCTTTTCTTCGTGGGTGAAACGTGGAGTTAAGGAAGACATTTGGCACTTGCTTGAACTAGAACCACCGCCTGAAACAGAATCATCCACTTTTACAGTGACTGTGACAGCTTGAGAACCATCACTGGACATCATACAGAGAAGTCCAAATTTCTTTTTATTATAATTTGAGGTTTCTCAATGAAATACTATTTCTTTATTTTCAATAAAAAATATTTTTATTATTTGTTATTATTTACTTTTGTTATTCTAAAAAAAATCACTTTTATCCAATTTTTAAAAAATCAATTTTTTCCACTCTAATTTTATCTCACTCTTATTGCTCATATAACATATCGTGCTGTCTAGCTCACTCTTTATAACAATAGAGTGTCATTTAATAATGACTCGTAAAAATTTCTACACTTTTTTTAAGCACTTAGCTTAACTTTTTTTTTGTTCTACACATTATTTTCTTTAATATTTAAAAGAAAAGTATTTAATTTGTACAATTTTTTTTGTAAATATAGGTATATAAAATATTATAAATATTTTAGGAGAAAAGCGCGCAAATAGAATTGTTCAGCTCTTGGTATTGGTTTTTCTTTTACTCCACTCACTCGGCCTATCAATGAGCAACTGATTTGTCGCTGAATTGTATTTGCTTTAACTGAGTCGAGTCAGCCATTTTTGTATATTGTGTTTATTTTGTTGTTGTATTTGCTTAACTTTTTTAAATGAGTTGTATTAGTATGAGTGAGTAGTCTGAAAGAATGAGTGGTAAAAGATGTTACCAGATGTGTTTTAAATAAAAATTAAGGGACGTCTAACCTATTATCGCAAAGTGTTCTTAGAAAAGGTGTATAATGCAGAAATTAGATATTTGCTTAGAAACATTATAAGGAGTAACAATAGAATAATAGAGTTAAGTATAGAATAAAACAGGGACGTAACAGTTATAAGAGAAACGATAAAAAAAATCAGATTTAACAATTATTAAACATATGTATTTAAGAGGAACATTAAATTGTTGATTGATTTTTCATTTCGTGCGACATTGTTTACCCGGAAAGATTCTCTACGCCATTCGTCATCAATCTTGTTTCATGAAATATTTTTGTGCGACTTGTCGCATAGCATGAAATACATAAGTCTGGGTTCACACTATGAAATATTATCGTAATTGATTCATTATTCAGCACTTCTCACAATCTGATGCAAACAAAATATCCTTTTTTGTTTTAGCAGCATTACCGATATAATAAATCGTTGTTTAATTTCTCTTGGCTTCTATGTATGTGACAATCAATTTTAAGGGAATTGTAATTCTTTCAATCGTATTTAAAATGGATTTCATTAATTGTGTAAAACGAGCTAATTAATTTCTTTCAAAAATGCCCATGATAAATTAAAACATTTTCAAAAAAAAAATTCATGTACATCTATTTATATAAAAGATTAAAGTGACTGACTCATTCATCACCGCCCAGCCCAAACCACTGTCTCTAGAAACCTGAAATTAGGACGTGCGATTGGTCACTCCCCAAATCGATCCACTAAGACGAGATTTTTCGAAATTCGAATGCTTAGGGGATAAAAAAGGTAAAAACGGGAAAATTCGGTAACCTTATATCTCCAAAATTAAAAGAGATGAAAAATAAATGTAATACTTATCGTTGTTCTTTAGAAAAATAAGTGGGCAGGTGTATGGTACTTTTTTTAAAATTCGGACCTATTGGGGAGTAAACGCGTAAAATCTGAATTTTAGTACTTTTTTGCCACCCCATCTATCTTTTGAACCAATAAACATAGAAACAAAGTTAACACCACATTCGAAGCTTATCAAAAAATACGTTTACGAAATTCGTACATTTAAGGGGTGAAAATCGTTACTATTTTTGGTACTCTTTTTACAAAACATTTTCCTCCATTCATTGACATATTCGTACTTAATTATGGGCTGCCACAACAGTACTGAAATTTTTGATACTTTAATGGGGGAAAATATAGCACCCAAAAAAGTAAATACGGGAAATTTGATAATTATCTTTCGCTTTTTGGTTCTACTAAAGTAGAGGGTTAAATGCTAGAATTTAAACAAGTTTAAACCTAGAAAAATAAACTTTGCCATAATAATCACCCTTATTGTGTTTGGCGTATTTAAAATACGCCTACGACATTTTGGTAATAGATTAAAGGAAAAAAGTTCACGTTCTCTTTAATCTATTACCAAACAGTCGTAGGCGTATTTTAAATACGCCAAACACAATAAGGGTGAATATCTTATTATTATCATATTATTAATATGCCCACGAAGAAAAAGGAGACGCTAACGAAGTAGCGGGTCTATGCTAGTAATTAATATTTTGTTATTAATATGCCAGTAAATGTTGAAAAAATAGCAAATTTGGGTACAACAATGCTAAACTGTAGTAAAATTTTCAAAAGATAAGCTAATTTTCATTAAACTTATAATTAAGTAGAAAGCTTCCATAAAATTTTAATAAAAATAAAATTTTCGTACCAAAAAGGTACATTTTTGTAAAACTTCCCACATAAAATTAACAATTATGCACTCAATACTAAATTTTCTATAAAAGTACTAACTTTCGCAAAATTTCCTATAAAAATAGCAACAAATTTTGAAAAAAATGTCCATAATAAAAATAATTAAGAAAATTTTTAATAAATATTGTGTAAAAATATTTGGTTAAAATTTTTTAATAAAAACAAAAACAATTTTTGAATAATAAAAATAAAATTAAAAAAAAAGCAACTTTCTTTTTTTTTTCTATAAAAAAAAGTGATTTGTATTCATTTTAATAGAAATTATTACAGACGAACTGCTATAAGGACCCAAGTCAGCCGTCCTCGTGTCCGGCTGCCCATTGAACGTATCACAATAAAGTTTTTATTTGTTAAGAAAACTGTTTATTTCGGCAACACTTACGGTGCACTTTTGCATAGACCCAAACTTGTCTGGCAACTTTGTTAGTTTCTGAAGGTTATAAAACACTTTACAACACTGAAAATTTCAGATACAATTTTAAATAAGGAAACAAAAACTTTTCTGTTCTTTTTTTTGTATTTTTCATAAATTTAGCGTCAGTTAAAAGCAAAATCGAAATAATTTTATTAAATTTTTATAAAAGTGTATAGAAATTAAATTCCCATCTACTTTTTTTTAATTTTTAAGAATTCCAATATCCGTTTTTATATGTCGTTCTCTTCTTCTTCTAAATTCTTTACCAAATCTGGGTAGAATTTCTTTAAAATCTTTTGCACTTCCGGAATTAAACTTTCAAATACCGGAAATTTATCCCGTCTGGGTGGTCCTTTATCCAAACCAGACCACAAATTATGTCTCGAAGTACGGGCATGTTGTGAGAACTCTATTTCGAAAGCACCCCCTCTCGGTTCCAATTTACCGTAACTATTGCGTATTAAAACAAATTTTCGTTCGGGTATCGTCGATTGTAAATATTGTAGAAATTCTTCAGCTTTTAGAGAGAAAATGGGACATTCTAAAGAATGTTCGATGTAGATAATGGAGCGATTTTTGTCGAAATTTGGATCGGCTGACCAATCGATTTCTTTTAGTTTTTTCTTTGCTTAAAAAAAAGAAAGAAAAGGGTTATATAGAATCAAAAGTGTGAAATAAGAAACAGAAATTACCTTTCTTGGACATATTGAAAAACTAAAAATCTTGAAAAATGTACATTAAAAGTTAGTTTGTCAAAATTTATTTAAAATTAGTATGACATTTATTTTATATTTAAATTGCATTTAAGGTTTGGATTGTTTTTATAGAAAAATTGACAGGAACAAAATTAATTAAAATTAGTATAATTCTAGTTTAATTAAATTAACCTTCTAGTTTAATTAAATTAACCCATAACGTTTTAAATTTTTGTTATACATTTTTATAAGTTTATTTATAAAATTAAAAAGAAAAAGGTTTGAAACTATTTAAGAGAAACTTTTTGCAACTAATAGCCTTTTCACACTTGTCAACATTTAATATTTAACATCAATTTGCGAAAATGTTGGAATTTTCCCATAAGAAATAAATAGGGCTAAAAATCAAAATTTTTCAACATTTTTACAGAATGTTACTATCTCATTGTGTTCCCTTTTACATTTTTCGATTCTTTTAGTGTCATCACTAGAAAAGTGGAAATAAATTCTGTTATTATTGTGGCATCACTGACAAAATGGAAGTTGTTTTGAAAGCAGCGTTACCATTTCTCAAGTTTTTCCTTTTTTGCAAGCCTTATTTTGCTTAATTTTGCAAAAATTATTAAACGAAATGAATTAGAAATACATTTTGGTGTCATCTTTTGCAATGTTGGCACTTTTGTAGAAAAAAAGTATTAAAAAAAATAAAAGTTTTTTTTCAGAAATGGTGACATTTTTTATTGATAGTAGATGTAATATACAAAAAAAAAAACATATTCTTCGTTTGCTTCAAGGCCCATTGAAAAGGTCTGCGCAAGAAGCCTGATGAGCATGTATACGTTTGTTTACTTTTATGGTTTGCCACACATACTCGGTTTTTCTTTTTGCTTTGTATATGTGGTAGTAAATTTTTGACAACTAAAAAGAATCGTTTTTTGTTTTTGTACAAGTAAGCAGACCTGATAGATGTTTGCTTTTGTTGATATTGACGTTTATTTAAAAATGTAATATATAAAAACTTTTTCGGTATTTTGTTGAAGTATTTTTTCACTTGCTTTTTTAATAAATAAACACACTAATAAATAACCAAAAGTACAGAGAAATGAAATGTCAGATAAATTACAACTGATTTGACAGCAGATTGCTAAGCAATAATTGCTCAAGCAATAAGAAGAGCAATCATTGCGCAATGGATTGCCACTCATGGCAATATGCGGTCTACACGTCGCAAATTTTATGGAGCAATCAAATTTGACGTTTGGCGCAATAAATATTGCTACGTGGAGACCCGGGGTAATAGGGCCCATACACAATACCATCATAATTGTGCAATCAAGTGATTGTGCAATTAAGCTTGAAGCACACAATACACCATGCTGGTACAAAATTAATTTTTTACCAAAAATTGTGTAAAAAAAGGTCGTAATGAATGACGACAAAATTTTCTATCATTTTATTGCAGCATTGGTTTTTTAATCCACATTTGCAGTATTCCGTACTTTTACCTTTCCATAGGCAAGAAATTGTTTTATAAAGTTAAAAAATTTCTCCCCAAAACATTTGGCATTCATAGTTAAAATTTTGTATTTTTTGATGTTAATGCCTTGACGATTTAACTTTTATGAGCTAACTTTACAACACACGATTCAATCATGCTGGTGCAATCAAAAAAATATCAAACTATTTCTGATAAAGCACCAGCAGCTGGTACAGTCACACCACAAGCTCATACACGGTCAATCAGCTGGCACAATCACTTGATTGCACAGTCATGATGGTGTTGTGTATGGGCCCTATTAGATGTTCCAAGGTGTGAACGCGTATTTCACATTTTCAACATATTCCACGCGTTCCTCCGAAATGTATGCAAGTGTACAAAGGGAATAAACAAAATTGTCCAAGGACCGAGAAAGAATTGGAACGTATAATTTATATGTTATACATATGAAAAATATTTAGAAATTTAGAGAAAGTAAATGAAATATTATGAAATCGAAATGAACCGCACCGTTTATAATTTTGTTGGAAATTTATGAAACGATATAAAATTGAAACAATAATATTGTACCTAAATTGGCGCACTTTTTTTTATCTTCTTAACTAATTTTTGTTTATTTTCTCTCTCTTTTCAGCCACTATGATACCACCCTCTCGGCCCAATGTCACCCGTCTTTCCGACGACTCTGTCATGCTGCGCTGGTATGTGCCCAAAAACGATGGGCTACCCATTCAGTTTTTTAAAGTCCAGTACCGCATGTTAGGCGATGCCTCACGCACTATACCACGCGAGAATTGGCAAACTACTAACGAAGATATACGCTACAACAAAATGGATCGCAATAATGAGGGTTTCAAAAATTTTACTTCTTCGGTGACTGGTCTAAAGCCAGATCGCTTTTATCGTTTTCGTATTATAGCGGTTTATTCAAATAATGACAACAAAGAAGGTAATACTTCATCCAAATTTTTCCTTAGGCGAGGAGAAGACTTGGATTTTTCGAATTTACCTGTGCCCGAGTTACAGCGCATAGAACCTTTATCGGAATCGGCAGTAGTATTGCAATGGTCTATGGCTCATAGCTTAACGGCAGACAAAGTAGATGGTTTCTATGCTTATTATAGGCCAGCCTCCTCGGCTGGGGAGTATCTCAAGGCCACAGTTGATGGCTGGCAAACAAGGAAATTTAAGATTGATATGCTGGAATCGGGCACTACCTATGAATTCAAATTGCAGTCTTTTAATGAAATGGCAGCCTCAGAATTTAGTGCCATAGTTCAGGGCAATACGAAAAGTAAGTAGAATTATTATTTTACCAAGAATTTAGGAAAAAGTTTTAATGATTTTTTTTTTATTTTTTGCTTAAACAGAATCTCCCACTACTCCCTTACCAGTTTTACCAGCCGTAGTGCCGGCTTCTAAGGCCAATGAGGAGGATAACTCTATATACCCCGTAATAGCTGGGGCAGCTGGTGGAGGTATTTTATTGTTAATAGCCACTATTACGGCTTGTCTCTGTATGAAACGACGTAAAAATTCCCAGGCAGAAGGTAAATATTGTTAAATTTTTAAAAAACTTGTTAAAGTTTTTATACAATTTTTGAATTTTCAGAAGAAAATAAACCCCAATTGGATCATATACAAGCTGATTTTGTAACACCTCAAGTTTTAGGTGTTAATAATCATCATAAAGCCCAGCATCGTTTGAATGGTGTTTTACCGCGCATGAATATCACTCCAAATCCTTTGGCCCAGGAGGCCGATAAGGTGAGTTTTAAAAGGATTTACAAAAAAATTATTTGCACTTTATTTGAAAAAAAAAGAAAAGGAATTTAGAAATTTCTTTTCTATTTAAAAGTTTTTAATTTTTTTTTTTTTGATTTTACAATTCCTTTTCCTTTTTAAGGCCCAAATTATAATATGCATAAGCTACTGTCAAAAATTAAAAAAAATCATTTTAAATAACAAAATTAAATTAAAAAATATTTTATTCCGTACGGAAAGTGCGATCTGTTTCGCACCTTGGTTAAGAAAATGCCAGTTTCATAAAATTTTCTTATGTTCAATATGGTTCGAGACATATGAATCACATGTATTTGCACAATTGCTCAAGCCAACTTAAGCATATTATAGTTGGCTTTTAATTTTTTTTAAAAACAATTTCCTTTACATTTTCTTTAATAATCTACTGCTTACTTTTGTAAATTAGTTGTTCTATATTATTCGAATTTATTTATTATTTCAATTCTTTTTTCAAAAAATATCTTTAATAAAAAAAAAAAAACAATTTCAAGGGGTTGTATGTAAATTTGCTTCAACGGCTGTTGTATTCTAAAGGTGTTATTGATTTTCCTGGCAATATTTAAAAAAATAAATATCACAAATTAATTTCTTCTATCCCTTTTACACCTGCACTTTATCGAACTAAATACTTTATATGAAATTACCCTTATAATATTATAATAATTTTAAGCTTTTTTTCTGTAAAATATTTAGTCTATTCACAAAGTGTTCTTTCTAATGTGTCATATTGGTTGTATTTGCTATAATTGAAAAAAAAAACTACGACTATAAACTTTATTATAGATTATACTACAGGATGAACTGTAGACTAGACTAGAACTAAACTAGACTACCGACTAAAATATGGACTGCACTGTAGATTAATCTGGAAAAAAACTATGAACTAAGCTATATACTAGACTTACAATATAAACTAAATGCTAGACAACAGACTTGACCAAACTATAGATAATGATTTGATAGCTATAGTTTATATACTAAAATAAATGCTATATTTAAGACTAAACAATAGACAAAAGCATCAACTTAAGGACTAAACTATAGCCTAGACTATAGTTTATATACTAAATTATAGACAACACTATTGAATAAACAGTAGATCAAGGTCAACACTAAACCGCAGACTAAACCCTAGACTAATGTGTTGTTTCCAGGTGACAAGCAATTGATTGTGTAGTAAAATTTATATGAAAAGCATTCAACAGTGATTTTCATATACATTTTTCTACACAATCAATTGCTTGTTACCTGGAAACAGCACGTAAATTAGGTGCTTGACTATATATGTACTTCACTATAAACAAAGTATAAACTAAACCGTTAAGTTACCCTGCGGGAAATTTGTGTCAGCTCGTACAACAGACTGGTCCTGGGAGTTGTGAAAATAGAACAGGTACAAAAAGAAAGAACTCATGACCAGTGAAAAGAGAACCAATCATGTAACTGGTTTATGAAGAACAAAAAGGTAGAAAAAGTAATGAATTACAGTACAGTCTAGTGCTGGGAAACTATCGATAGACTATCGATATTATCGATAGTTTTAAAATATCGAAAATATCGATAGGAAAAATATAAATATCGATATTTTTATTATTTAAAATACAGCTACGAAGACATCTCACAGCAGCTATACACACATAGATTTTTGCCACAAATTTTTACTTGCTATTATTAATTCGCGCTGAATTACGGCAATAAATACAAACAACAAGAATGCCAAGTGGTATGGATTGCTTAAGGCTAGATTTCACTATTATACTTTGTATTAATACATGTCAAAAACTCAAGTAATATGACAAAGTGTGATAGTGTGAATGCAATGTGTCACGAAATTGACAAGTATTAAGAAAAAAGTTTGACATCCTATACGACTTCATCGTTTTTTGAAAAATTTCTAAACAATAATACTTTTCATTGGATCAGGGTTGCATTTTATTTCATGTGTGAGTGTTTATACTTTGTGTGATGGTCTGAATACAAACTGTCATGTTACGTTAGATTTTTTGACAGTCGCAACAAAACTCATTAGATTTCTATCTCACAAAGTATTATGGAATACGTAAGACTTGTGAGATAGAGTAATCTAGGCTTTAGCAGTGCTTTTTACTGCTAATTTAAGGCCTTTAAGTCGAAATTTTTACATGTTTATATAGGGACTGAAATGTCAAATATTTTTGTAATGTTGTAAAAAAAAAAAATGCAAATCCAAATGCAATTGCAGGCATAAGACAAAACAATGAACGACTATTAGAGCATAAGTCCGCTAGATTGATTACCTTTTTGGGTTTAGAATTTAGAAAATTTTTTAAAGTTGCTATGGAATATCTTATAGTCCCTGTTACTTCGGTTCCTTCAGAAAGTTACTTATCAATTTTTAAAAAACTGCCATCTAAAATAACGTGCGTATATACATACGTCTCATACGTTCAATAAAGTGATAAAAACAACGAACTGTAGCCTTATATAAAAATAATTAAAGTTCTACTGCACATGTAGAAACATTCAGTCGATAGTAATATCGATAGTGAAATCTGAACTATTGATAAATATTGATAGTGGAAAATACCGATAGTATCCCAGCACTAGTACAGTCTTCACCGGTGGTGTGATACATTTTTTTGGGACTTTCTAAAATTTGGCTTTTGAATTTAACTCTAGGACTTGTTTTATTGAAATAATCACCCCTATCGTGAATAATTTTTGCCTCTGAATTTTTCCCCTTTTCACATATTTGCGATCATGAAAAACTCCCATGAAAAAAGGTAATTCAAAGGAGAATAATAACGTGAAAAAATGTTCATGGGAAAAAATTCCCCTTATCGTGAAAAATTTTTTCCCTCGAAATTTGTTCACATTTTCATGTTCTGTTGTAAGTAGTTCCTCCTATAAATCGAATATTAAGGGCTAGATCCGTTAATAAGGCACAAACCCATATATTGGTCAACAAAATGCAAAATGGTAGGTCGATTGCCTGCGGATTTGTGAAGCTTTCGAAAGACGTGGTGGCAGAATTTTATTTTTCTACATAAAATTAAAAAAGTGCAAAAAACTCACGTTATAATTAACCTATCCCTCCAATACTAATGATTTAGCATTATTTTTTAACTTTTCTTTGAAATATATACTACGTGTATATTTTTTAACAAAAATTTCATTGATTTTAAATTTTTTCTAATCTTTCTTCTTTTATTTACATTCACTGGAACTGATAGCGTGAAAAATTTTTCACGTGAGATTAACGATCCCTTCGAGGGTAATGAAAATTTCACGGGAACAAAAATTCCACTTGTTATTCATGAAAGGGGTGAATACTACTATAATTTTAGTAACTGCCACTAAACACGTCCATTGAGAATAGATTTGTGATTGGTCAAATGGTGTCAATTGACCCCCTCCAACGACAACCCCATGTAAAAGTGATAGGTCTTATTTATAGAAAGTGTTAAAACTAGTACCGGTCTCTACCACCAAAGACCTATCACGGGACTACTTTGGTATCAGTTCGCTTCCCTATAGGGAAATTATAGTTCTGTAGTCAAAAGTATAAACTAAACCACAGACAAAACTTAAGTTTAAATTTTAGTAATGACTTTTGAGTTTATATACGGAAATAACGGCTTGACTAAACTGTAAACAAAAGTATAAACTCACCATAGACTTAATTATAGGCTTGACTTAATTATAGACAATCCCCCTTATAAAAATATGTAACAAGTTCACATTAGAAAACCAACACATTGAGCCCAGCAAAAGTGTAGAGGCTTAATGTGTTGGTTAACTAATGTGAATCGATACTGATTAAAGTTTAAAAGTAAAACTTTACTAAAGACAATTAAATGCAAAAGTGTTGAGCAAGGCTTTATACAGCAATGCCACATGCCATGTCTTACATTAAAACCATCTGAGCAACAGTATTGCAGTTACCCTGCAAATAATAGGACCAGTCCAAACAAGCGTGTAAAGAGTAGCCCACAAGGGACCAGGACTAGTCCAAAAGTAACCCAAACGTATGGAAAAACCTGATCTATTTAACATTATGATGTCCTAGGAGAGGACCATATAACCCACCTTTAGACTACTAAGGAGTAGTTTTAAAACTACTCCATGGTATACTCAAGAGGACTAGTTTTGAAGTCGTTTAAAAACGCAAGCACGTCGTTAAAAAACGAAGACATGTCGGCTGACTACAAACACTTTTTAACAATGACATGGTACATGCTTGCATTACATCGGACCAGTCCATGGAGTAGTCCATATTATCAAAATGGATCAGGTGGTCCAATTTTATTTGCTGGGAAAGAAAGAAAAAAAGCAAAGATGTGTGTTATCTGTTTAACTGCGTCCTTAATGTAGCGTAGTCCAAAGCTCCAATGCAAAGGAGAGGAATCGTGTTGGGACTACAAGATCGACTGGACGAGCTAGACTACACAGATATCATTTGCTTGTCGTGTCACTCATTCTCCTTCTCCGAAATGCAAGCAAAACTATACGCCGAACAAGAAGCAGCACTATTGGCGGGCTTGCAAATAACAATAAACAAAACAAAATCACTGCGGATCAATTGTAATTGTAATAAATGTATGTATGTAGATGATGATACCTTCGTTCTGCTAACTCGGCAACCTCATCTAAAAATCAGACGGGTCATCGGCTGACATATTCAATATGAGCAATCGAGCGAGAAATCCGCTTGCGCAGTTAAAACGAGGCTAGTTCTCATCATACATATCGAGGCATTACCGCAAAAAAAGCTTAAGCGACAGAAAAAACAAGTAAGAAAGTACAGTCGATCAATCCTGACCATATGATACCCTACACCACAGTATTTTAAAACACATTTACGAGAGTGCACCCTATTCAAGACCCATGAAGAATCATGCGTATGTATCCATATAAATATGGATCTATCTATGTTTTAAATTTCATTAAAATTGGTTGGATAGTTTGTGAGAAATAGAAATTACCCCCTAACTCCCCTTATGGTTCTATCTTTGAAAAACTGCATAGCCTATGTAGTCATATAAATATGGATCTATCTATGTTTTAAATTTCATTAAAATCGGTTTGAAAGTTTGCGAGAGGCAGAAATAGCCCCTGACTCCCCTTGTGATCCTATTTTTTAAAAGCTGTGTAGCTTATGTGGCCATATGAATATGGATCTATCTATGTTTTAAATTTCATTAAAATCGTTTTGATAGTTCCCCTCATGGTCTTGGTCCTTGTGCCAATAAGAACCTATAAGCCAAATTTTATCAAGTTATCTCATTGCGCACAAGGTTACATGGACAGACAGCCAGCCAGCCGGACGGACATCGTTAGATCGACTCAGAAATTGATTCTGAGTCGATCGGTATACTTTAAGGTGGGTCCAGGACCCATATTTTAAGGTGTTACACACATCAGCACAAATGCATAATACCCTATCCACTATTGTGGTGTGGGTATAAAAATTAAAGGAGAAGGTTTTATTTTATTTCAAAAAAATTTGTGTGAAGCTTGTCACTTACGATAAAATTGTTTTTGCTTTAAAATCGTAACGGTTCCTTAAGTGACCATGGCATTTAAGGAGATGATGCAAATGTTACCAATAAATTCTTTTATTAAAAAAAACGTAAACTAAAAATGATGTCGCTTAAGCTTTTTTTTAGGGAATAAATTATAGACTATTCTACATACTAGATTATAGCCAACAGACTAAACTAAAGAATAGAAAACAGGCTTTAGACTAGGCTATAGATTAGATAATAAAATCTAATTAAAATTTGTTCTTTTTGTTGCTTTTTGAATAGCTTTTATTAAACTATCGCTTTAGTTGCTTTTCAAACGGTTTAAATATCTGCCCTTCCCCTAAACTCTTAAATCCTTTAAGGCCTTTTTATTCTTAACTTTAAATAAAAACAATATGAAACTAGCTTAGATGTAGAAATATCAGCATGATTTATTTTAGAATCGTAATAATGTCATGGAGCTACGCTTCATGAACACCAATACCAGCAACAATGCCAACTCTATCAATAACATCGCCACCACCACTAGCAGCAGTAATAATAGTTGCCATAACAGTTCGGAGAAACTCAACAGTGAACAAGAGCCAACAATGATTCATAATCAGCAGCATCATTTACAAGCACCACCCCAACGTTCTACATCATCTTGTGAAACTTTAGCCGCCTCAGATGGTGTTACTCTGTGCAATGGCTTAGATCCGAATTCACCTTTGTCGAAACCTTTGCCTCCATTACCCTCAAAGAATGCCAACAAGTTAGCAAATCATACAACCTCTGGAAAATTGCAGCAGCAAACTAATATTGCCGCTTGCTCGGGTTCTTCTTCTTCCTCTACGAATCCTAAATTAAACTCGACTAATAATTTGAATAATTCACAGGCCCATTTAGCATCACAGGGTATTCATCATGCCCAACCATATTACCAGACACCGCCAACTCCCACTTTAATGGCCAAACGGGACTATCAACAACCTCCTCCAGTGCCACCACATCAAAATAATAATCACTCTACAATGGCCGCTGTAAATCATCAACATCATCATTTGCCTCCTAGTGGCCACCAGGCTCCGTTAACGCCTTGCCTAGATCAACAAAGACGAACTTTAGATCGCAGTATGCGTAACTTACCCTACGGCCAGAATTCTGGAAATATTCCTAATAATCATGAAGCTAATATGAACTTAGAGGGTCTCACCACACGCATACCTTCCCTAAGAAGAACACGACGTACATCTGGCGGTTCTAATAACGGAGTTAATGCGATGTCTAGTAACCCGAATGGGGGTCTGGGAATACCTATTGCTGTTGCGGCTGGTAGTCCAAGAGTACAGCGTTCTCCTATGCCAGCCAGAGCGACTATGATGAAACAACGTTCCCGTTTGGGCAGTCACAACGATAACATCTCATCGGGCAGTTTGAACAGTATTGAAGTGTAGTATGAGGCTGAGGAATAAATAGCGGAATAAATTAGCGAAAGAGGTTTTTGAATTTCGTAAGTTAGTTTAATTTTTGTTTTCCTTTAGTAAAGAATAACAGACTAATATGGAAGCGGTTGTGGGAAGAAAAAGTTTTGCCAACTTTAAAAACAATTTGATTTTGGTTTTAGACAGAACCTCTTCTTGCAATCGCAACTAAACTATTAAGTTTTAATTATTTAAAAGTTTTAAGTAAGTATTTCGAATGTAAATAATTTAGTTTTAAGTTAGTGATTAAGAAACATTCACGCCTATCGCGAATAAAAAGTGAACAGTTTTTTCCCTTGAAATTTCGCTTTTCCACATAAATTTTTTTAGAAAAAAAGCAACAAATTTCAAGGGAAATTTTATTCACAAAAGGGGTGATTAGTAAATATTTTAGGTCCACTAGAACGAAATCGTAGTTAAAATTAAGAAAAGTGGAATAGATTTTATTTGAAAACAAATTTCATTAAATTTTCCAGTATTTTTTGTAAAGTTCCCTCGATATTTAAAGTACATAGTAAGATTAAGTTTGAATCAAGTAAAACAAAGTATAAAACTGTTAAACTTAAAGAATTGTAAAGCTTCAAAAAAATTTGTTCTTTCTTCAAAATTTAAAGAAATAAAGTGGATACATATTATTTTTAGATCGAAACGCACTAACATCTTAAATTTTAGGTTTTCTTTAGAATCATTATAAATTTTTTTCTTCTTGCAAATACTTTTAAGTAATTCCCTGTACAACAGTTGAAAAAGTATTCATTAATTTAAATTGAAATTTTTATGCTCTTTAAAAACTTTTCCTTTTTCTTAATAATTTCCAAGTATTTTTGTATTTTTATTAAAATTTCACAGAATTTTGATGTCTTGTTAACTTCGTTTGTTTATTTTACACTTAAATTAAACTGTGAACAAAACATAAACAAAGTGAAGTTGGCTGCATGTAAAAAAAATTAAAATAATGATGAACTAAAACGTGTAAATATTTTGTTAATTAAATAAAACATAAAAATTATAATCTGAAAATAAATTAAAAATTTTTATTTTATAAATTTTAATAAATCTAATAATTTATTTTGAAATGTCTTAAATTTAAAAGCCTTTTTGTAACAAATATTAAAGAAAAAAAATATTAAACTAATCATTTCCGTCCTGTAAATTTCTATAGAATTTATGTTTAATTATAAATAATTTTCACTAATTTATTTAATAAATTTATAAATATTTAAGTTAATTTAAAAATTTCTTAAATTTTTTTAAGAAATTTTCAAAAATTTTGTTTTAAAAATGTTAAAATTAGGCACAAATTTTATTTTTCATTGTTTAGCTCTCACTAATTTCCTTTTTAATTTATAAATTTGTTTATAGTTTGTTTCTTTTAGTTTTTTTGTTTATTTAAATTTATTTATTATTTTCAGTTTCAGTTTTTTTTTTCGATTTTGATTTTGTAATTTTT
This sequence comes from Pollenia angustigena, assembly GCA_930367215.1. Lineage (NCBI taxonomy): Eukaryota > Metazoa > Arthropoda > Insecta > Diptera > Polleniidae > Pollenia > Pollenia angustigena. The sequence goes on along the minus strand of OV884059.1, from coordinate 4,864,193 downwards.
AACAATAATGCTTCCTGCTTTAAGCGATAATGGCCTTAAATTTGTAAAGTTTTCTTAAACAAAAAAATGTTTAACTTTAATAAAAAATTAATCGCATAAATTATAAAAATCTTACACAAAATGACATAAAATTTAAGTTTTTTTTTTTATTTTAAATAAACAAATTTTATTAAAAAACAATATGTATAGAAGAAAGTATTTAATTTAAAAGAAAAATCAAAAACGGTTTCAAAGTAAGTACTAAGGCAATAAAAAATTTAATTTAGATAAAGTTTACAACAAGACTATTAAAAAAAGTCTGAAGAAATCCCTAAAATCACATTTAAACAATTTCAAAACAATACGAAGACGGCACGGCACACACAATCTAATGCTATATCCACCCTTTTTACCTAATTACTCTTCAAGTCCTCTGTCTGCGGATCCAAGAAATGGGGGTCATGACCCCCTGGGATATATGACCACTGGTATTGTAAAATCATAAATTGGTTTGAAGCTGTGAAATTCTACTATAAAACCTCCCCTGAACTTAATAAGGCTGGATTTGCCCGCCCTTGTCACTCTCTATATTATTTGCATAATTGCTTATTCAAAAAGTACATTTTCAATGAAAAAATCGTTAAAAATTCACAAAATTTTCATTAAAAACGTTTAAATAAAAAAATGTTTAAATTTCTAGCACAGTGTAATTTAAAATAAATAAAAACAATAAAATCATCATAATTCAATTACATTTTAACACACAATTCAATTTCTTTTGTTCCTTTATTCATTTTCATTTTTATTCACAATCTGTGACGTCACGCTTAAAAAATAACAAATTTCCAACTTGAACGAAAGAAAAATTTTTTAATACCAGGCGCGCAGAACACGCAGAAATCCAGCAAGTAACTATTTAAATTTGAAATTGTACAGCATACGTTAAGGAGCTGCAATTTATTGGAGTCAGCCTGTTTTGAAAAACTAGAATAGGGTGATTCGCATACTTGGTTAACGTACCGCCTGAAAGTATGTGAAGAAATTTTGCGGAATAAAAAATTTTTGTACAAAAAAGTTACTCTCTGTTTTTTTTACATTTCTGTTCGCCTGGTATTAAGTGCACGTTTTGTAAGTTTGGCAAAATTTTTAAAAAAAAAGATTGGATGGAGGGATGGATGGATGATTGATTGTATGTATATATCATATGTATGTATGTATGTATGTATGTATGTATGTATGTATGTATGTATGTATGTATGTATGTATGTATGTATGTATGTATGTATGTATGTATGTATGTATGTATGTATGTATGTATGTATGTATGTATGTATGTATGTATGTATGTATGTATGTATGTATGTATGTATGTATGTATGTATGTATGTATGTATGTATGTATGTATGTATGTATGTATGTATGTATGTATGTATGCATGTATGTATGTATGTATGTATGTATGTATGTATGTATGTATGTATGTATGTATGTATGTATGTATGTATGTATGTATGTATGTATGTATGTATGTATGTATGTATGTATGTATGTATGTATGTATGTATGTATGTATGTATGTATGTATGTATGTATGTATGTATGTATGTATGTATGTATGTATGTATGTATGTATGTATGTATGTATGTATGTATGTATGTATGTATGTATGTATGTATGTATGTATGTATGTATGTATGTATGTATGTATGTATGTATGTATGTATGTATGTATGTATGTATGTATGTATGTATGTATGTATGTATGTATGTATGTATGTATGTATGTATGTATGTATGTATGTATGTATGTATGTATGTATGTATGTATGTATGTATGTATGTATGTATGTATGTATGTATGTATGTATGTATGTATGTATGTGTATGTATGTATGTATGTATGTATGTATGTATGTATGTATGTATGTATGTATGTCTGTATGTATGTATGTATGTATGTATGTACATATGTATGTATGTATGTATGTATGTATGTATGTATGTATGTATGTATGTATGTATGTATGTATGTATGTATGTATGTATGTATGTATGTATGTATGTATGTATGTATGTATGTATGTATGTATGTATGTATGTATGTATGTATGTATGTATGTATGTATGTATGTATGTATGTATGTATGTATGTATGTATGTATGTATGTATGTATGTATGTATGTATGTATGTATGTATGTATGTATGTATGTATGTATGTATGTATGTATGTATGTATGTATGTATGTATGTATGTATGTATGTATGTATGTATGTATGTATGTATGTATGTATGTATGTATGTATGTATGTATGTATGTATGTATGTATGTATGTATGTATGTATGTATGTATGTATGTATGTATGTATGTATGTATGTATGTATGTATGTATGTATGTATGTATGTATGTATGTATGTATGTATGTATGTATGTATGTATGTATGTATGTATGTATGTATGTATGTATGTATGTATGTATGTATGTATGTATGTATGTATGTATGTATGTATGTATGTATGTATGTATGTATGTATGTATGTATGTATGTATGTATGTATGTATGTATGTATGTATGTATGTATGTATGTATGTATGTATGTATGTATGTATGTATGTATGTATGTATGTATGTATGTATGTATGTATGTATGTATGTATGTATGTATGTATGTATGTATGTATGTATGTATGTATGTATGTATGTATGTATGTATGTATGTATGTATGTATGTATGTATGTATGTATGTATGTATGTATGTATGTATGTATGTATGTATGTATGTATGTATGTATGTATGTATGTATGTATGTATGTATGTATGTATGTATGTATGTATGTATGTATGTATGTATGTATGTATGTATGTATGTATGTATGTATGTATGTATGTATGTATGTATGTATGTATGTATGTATGTATGTATGTATGTATGTAGTATGTATGTATGTATGTATGTATGTATGTATGTATGTATGTATGTATGTATGTATGTATGTATGTATGTATGTATGTATGTATGTATGTATGTATGTATGTATGTAGTATGTATGTATGTATGTATGTATGTATGTATGTATGTATGTATGTATGTATGTATGTATGTATGTATGTATGTATGTATGTATGTATGTATGTATGTATGTATGTATGTGTATGTATGTATGTATGTATGTATGTATGTATGTATGTATGTATGTATGTATGTATGTATGTATGTATGTATGTATGTATGTATGTATGTATGTATGTATGTATGTATGT